>JAEIGM010000001.1:18022863-22928227 GCA_018903735.1 Drosophila cardini | reverse complement strand
AAGTCTTCGTGTCGGGTGAGCAAGCAGAATCGGTCTCCTCCAACTCCCAGAATCGCTGGAGTGAAGGGCGTTGATGTCAACGAGTAAACAGCGTAAGTGGCGACTGTGGACTTCGGATTTGAAGATTGCGATGGCGGTGATCACCGCATCCAAACGTTGTAGAAATGGCTTGAATTACCGTTACCATCCGATGTCAGCGCAACACTAAGTAATTATTTCCATACATAATCCGTGCTTGGCAAGTATTTCATGTGGAGACTTGGCGTTGAACATCAGTGCACAAGCGGAATTCCCGATGGTCTCCAGTGATGATTGCATAATCACAATCGTCCTTGCCAGTGGTGAAGTGATTTTGCTGATATTATCTGCTGTGACGTCTATAATTGGTTATCCGACGCACGTGACATGAGTTGGTTCACTAAAGCCCTTTGTGGCTTCGGCCCTTTACCTTAGAAATGCCCGAAACTAGGAATTAGGGAGATGAACGCGCGATGCCAAGTACGTGAATGCAGCGTTCCACGAAATGTACGCTGGTTCTGAACCACTATCAGCAAAAGTACCCGGCAAGCAGTGTATGTTCCGTGTGCATTAAGTACATTTGCCCAAGCGGTTGGTAGAGTTGACCGTTTTTCTCGTGGTCCAAATTGCATGATGGCGCGTGTGCGATGTGACCGTTGAGTGCCAATGATGCTTCCATGTTCCTGATCTTCTTCAGAACCAGTGTGGCCTTGTTGACCTCTATCCTGCAGCAGCCCGCCGCATCGTTACTGTGTGTGTTTATTGGTGTGTGATGTCTGCCACGACAATATTATACAAGTATGACTTGATCCACCATTTCACTGACGTGTGACCAGGTTGAGACAAGTTGAAGCGCAATAATTTGGCTCGTGACAAGCCGGGCGAGCGTTGGTCATTGGACAAATTGTGAAATTGCGAAACAACTAAATAGCCAGTGTTCAGTTGAACGCTACATTTGGCACAGGCACTTTGATCTGTGGCTATCAATGCGTGTCGCCTTCCTTGGCTTGTCATTTTTGTTTGTTGCCTGCATTAGCCTCTGTTGCTGTATGCCTTGACTCAGGTGAGAATTCTTCGCATCGTGCGTCGAGAAATTTGAACCCAGCTCTTCTCTATTGTTGGAGGAGTGATGGTCTCCTGGCTGAGCTCCACCCCTTCTGCGTCTCCTGAATCGGATCTATTTTCGCGAGCATTAAATATATAATCCAGCAATGGCGATCTGTTTGTCGGCACCCGCATCTGATCCGCGAATGATTTCATTAGCCCCGTCTGCTACCTTTCGTAACGTTGAGCCGTTACCTCCCTATCTGTTGCGGGTAACTCCATAAATGCCTCGACGAAGGAATTAACAACATGACGAGTCTATCGTAACGTTCGGTGAGACGTTCCACATGCCGTATCATACTGCCGCATCATCGGTTATTGGCAAATGACGTATCCAAGGTCTTTCTGCATCATTGGTCAAAAATGAGTTTCGAATAATGATATTTCCTGCTGTCTTTTCCAAGTGTGGTTTGTTGTGGGCAATTTGCTTTCAAATAATCATAAAAGGCTGGACCAATCCTTGTAATCGCCACCAAAGAGGCTTTATCTGCAACTTAGGCACTTCAGAATCTCTTGGTGGCGTCGAAGCGCCAGCGTTCGTTGTCTTTCGCGCCCAACGGAAAGCGTGGAAGAATTCCCCTTTTTGTTGTTGTTTTCTAATCGTGAGAGGCTTGCGTCGTCGTGTACAAGTTCACTACGCTCAGCAACCTTCGTTGTAGTTGCTGCAGCCGTATTTTCTGCGTGATGCAACCGCTTTAGCGCAAGCAGTTTCTGTAGAGCCATCATATACTTGCCCTCATAAACTTCATCGTCGTTTGCGGGGTCAACATACCCTTCAATTTCGTCGTAAAGACACATGCCATCTCCAATCCGCTCGAACTCGTTCCAGGCGGCATTGAGCCTGATAAGCATTGACTCCACGTAGTCACGGTCGCATTCAGCTGTGGAATGCTCAGCCTGATGAAGTAAGCGTGTGATACTTGCCTTCAACCTGCCCCTTGAGTGTACCAGTTGTTTGGATTGCTCCATGGTGAACACGACTTTTTTGTGGTTAACCGATTCCTGACAGCTCAGCTCCGAAGGACCAAATGTCAACCGATTTTGAATCGGAATACCATTTAATTCAATAATTTTCATTAATATCGACTCTGCATCAAAATAATCTTGATTTTGTCAATTTAAAATTTTTTCATTTATTTTTTGTTTTTGCATTTTCTGGCGTTTCTAGAGGTCTTAGACGATTTTAGACGTTATTTTCGAATCCTCACATTTCAGGCCTTGATCTTAGCTATCTCTGTCAACACTCAACCGATTTTGAATCGGAATACCATTTAATTCAATAATTTTCATTTATATCAACTCTGCATCAGAATAATCATGATTTCGTCAATTAAAAATTTTTATACCCTTGCAGAGGGTGTACTAATTTTGTCACGAAGTTTGTAACGCATTGAAGGAGGCATCTCCGACCCCATAAAGTATATATATTCTTGATCAGCATCAACAGGCGAGTCGATATAGCCATGTCCGTCTGTCTGTCCGTCTGTCCGTCTGTTTCAATGCGAACTAGTCTCTCAGTTTTAAAGCTATCTTGATGAAACATGGTACAGATGTGTATTCTCTCTGCAGGCAGATCATTTGTGAAAATCGGCCGGATCGGATGACTATATCATATAGCTCCCATAGGCACAATCGGTTGAAAAAAAATTTTTTTTTGAGTTATTTCAACCAAATTAAGCCTATATGCATTAAGTACCAAATCCCATGTGCAAACCAAATTTCATCCGAATCGGACCACTATATCATATAGCTGCCATAGGAACAATCGGTTGGAAATGATGAAAATGCCTAGTATGAAAATTTTCAGTGTCGATTGAGCGATTTCAACCAAACTCACGCCATAAGCATTTGCTATCATTCCCCAGCTGTTGTCCAAATTTCATTCGGATCGAACCACTATATTATATAGCTGCCATAGGAACATTCGGTTCAAAGGCTTAGTATGAAAATTTGTAATGTCTGTTGAGCTATTTCAACCAAATTCACGCAGTATACATAAGCTATCATTCCCTATATGCTGACCAAATTTCATCCAAATCAGACTACTATATCATATAGCTCCCATAGGAACAATCGGTTCAAAGGCTTAGTATGAAAATTTTCAGTGTCGATTGAGCGATTTCAACCAAACTCACGCCATACACATTTACTATCATTTCCCAGCTGTTGACCAAATTTAGTTCGGATCGAACCACTATATCATATAGCTGCCATAGAAACAATCGGTCCAAATTCACGCAGTACACATAAGCTGTCATTCCCTATATGCTGGCCAAATTTTATCCAAATCGGACTACTATATCATATAGCTTCCATAGGAACAATCGGTTGAAAATGATGAAAATGCTTAGTATGAAAATTTTTAGTATCGATTGAGCGATTTCAACCAAACGCACGCCTTAAGCATTTGCTATCATTCCCCAGCTGTTGACCAAATTTCATTCGGATCGAACTACTATATCATATAGCTGCCATAGGAACCATCGGTTCAAAGGCTTAGTATGAAAATTGTTAATGTCTATTGAGCGATTTCACTTAAATTCACGCACTACTCCTTTGCTATTATTCCCTATATACTGACCAAATCTCATCTTAATCGGACTACTATATCATACAGCATCCATAGAAATCACTGGTAACTGAATCCAATGAACGCAACATGCATGACTGCAACGGTATTTCATCTTCGGCGAGCCGAAGATAACCTTTCTTTCTTGTTTTATTTACTTTTTGTTTTTGGCATTTTCTGGCGTTTCTAGAGGTCTTAGACGATATTAGACGTTATTTTCGAATCCTCACATTTGATTTTTTTAACTATCTCATCAATTTAAAATTTTTAGACCCCGTACTCTAAAAAAGATTATAGGCGTCTATTAGGTTTGTCTGAAGCGAAATGTGCGTAACAGGCATAAGGAGGCATTTCCGACCCCATAAAGTATTTATATTCTTGATCAGCATCAACAGCCTAGACGACATAGCGATGTCCGTCTGTCCGTCCGTCTGTATGAACACCTGGATCTTCTAAACTACAAGAGCTAGAGCCACCAAATTTGGAATGGAAGCTCGTCTATATGTCAGGCGGGTTAAGTTTATTTCAAATTTTTGCCGCGCTCCCTACCGCCCGCGCAAAATTTTAAAAACTTATTTTCATCACTATAACTTGAAAACGACTAAAACTATCGGAACCAAATTCACACAATATATGTATGGTACCTATCTTACTATACTCACCAAGAGTGGTCCAGATCGGACAACTATAGCCTATAGCTCCCATAGGACAAATCGGTCGAAAATTGGTGATTTGTATGGAGACATGTAGTTTTAGTTGAGCGATAGAAACCAAATTCACATATTATGTGTATGGTACCATTAAAACTATCTTTACCAAGTTTGGTCCGGATCGGACAACTATAGCCTATAGCTCCAATAGGACAAATCGGTCTAAAATTGGCGATTTACAGCTCCGTACAGCTCCCATAAGACAGATCAGTCAGTCAGTTATTTGTATGGTAAAATGCTCACTAGAGTGAGTACGGTGTCTATTATAGTCGGCTTGCTCGACTGTAGCCTTTCTTATTTTTTTTTTATTTCAATTTATATTTGTAAATTAAATTTGAATTTAAATTTAATTTCAAATTGCAAAACACGGCTTTCTTTTAAAATAAGCCAAGTAAGGAAATTGTGCATTAAATTGTGTATATATTTACATACATTTGTATATAAATATGTATGAATACAAAATGTGAATAACTCCGTTTTTCTTCTTTTTCGTATGGAAAATGCGCACTTCTGTGAGTACGGAGTCTCTTACAGTCGGCTCGGTCGACTGTAGCCTTTCTTACTTGTTTTTCATTAAATGAGGCTTCAAAGAATTTTAGTATGGCTGGTGTTAATAATTTCTTTGTGTGCATTTTGAATTATTTCAAAATCTGCATCACTGTCTTTAAACATTACACAGGTTTTTGTGCAAAAATGGTAAATTAAATATTTTTCAGCTTTATCTTTAGTCATGTTATCATTTGTAATGTAAATAATTAATTTTTTAAAGTAATTTTCTTTTTTTATGTTTGGAATGCCTTTGGAAAATATAATTTGTCTTTTAAATGTATTTATTGATTTTCTGTAATGAATATTAAATTGCTATTGTCTTCGTTAGCGCTATGTTGTGTTTCTTCTCCGAAATAAGTCTGTTCTATTTTTACTCGTATTAGAGCGTCCGATATGTGGTTTTCTTTTCCTTTTATATATTTTATGTCAAAGTCATATTCAGATAATTTAACTCTCCATCGGGTTAATTTTGAATTTGGTTCTTTCATTTTGTACAACCAACATAGTGGTTGATGGTCACTATTGATTTCGAAGTGTCGTCATAGTAAGTAGTGTCTAAAGATTTTTGTTGCCCATACAATGGCTAAAAGCTTTTTTTTTATGGCACTGTAGTTAGTTTCGTGGTCATTGAGGGTGCTGCTTTATTAGCATTTATTATTAACTAATGGGATGTCCGTCTTGAGAGATTACAGCTCCAAGAGCTACGTTACTTACTTTGAAGTCTGAAATTTTTAAAATGGGGTCATTAGAAATTAGTTGTTTTAATTTTTCAAAAGCTCTAATGTAATCTGAATTTTAAATGTCGATTTTTGAGTCTTTTCTAAGTACTGGTGTCATTGGTTTGGCTATGTCTGCAAAATTTGGAATAAACTTTCTGTAGTAACCTGTTAATCCAAGAAAACCTTTTATTTTTTTGGTTTTTGTGGGGATTGGATATTTCTGAATTGCTTTGATTTTATCGGGATTGGGTTTTACTCCATCCTTAGTTATGACATGTCCTAGAAATGTAGTTTCTTGTTTTAGAAACTCGCATTTGTCAAGTTGTAGTTTGAGATTTGCTTCAGAGAGCTTCTCGAAAACTAATTTGAGTGATTGCACATGTTCTCCTAAAGATGTTGAGAATACAATTATATCATCAAGATATACTAGACAATGTTTATTTAGTAACGGTCGTAAAACATTGTTCATGCAACGTTGAAAGGTTGCGGGTGCATTTTTTAATCCAAATGGCATACGAAGATATTCATAGTGGCCGTGTTTAGTAGAGAAAGCTGTTTTTTGAATGGAATCTGGATGCATTTGAAGTTGGTGGAATCCTTTTGCAAGGTCAATTGTAGTGAAATAATTGCATCTGCCTAGTTTTCCTAAGCTGAATTGTGGGTAGTATTTATAACGTGTTTTTCTTGATTACTGAAACTAAGTTGGTCGCCTTCTTTAAATTGTTTGTGTTGATATGGTTTCAACAACCTAATTAAATTAATTTTCTCTTCTTCATATAAATGTTCTAACCGGTAAGGGCTTACGGATACGGCTTTTCTACCAAGTAATAAATCATAGTCTGGGGAGAATTGATGTAGAACAAATTCATTATTGCCCTTAAACAGGTTATTGGAAAGGACGTTAACTTTCTTTGTGATAGTTAAAGGTCCATTGCTGGTTTGAAGGAAACAGTCGGTGTCATGAACTTGTAAATTGAAAACATTTGATGTCATCATATTTACAGTAGATCCTGTATCTATTAAACATTTCAGATTTTTGCCTTTATAAGTGATTATTATGTATTGCTGGTTTCCGAGGCTGGAGGCTGAAAATTTTCGGCTTGCTCGATTTCTATTTCATTTGGTTGTTCTGTCTCGTGTTCGGCTGACTGTGTGTATGTATAGTCTGGGCTTTCTGAATCAGTATGAATATGTCACTATATGTATGTATGTATGTACATATATAAAATAGGAATCAATCTGTTTCTTCTTCACTTTCTCTGTTGTAAGGAAAAATGGGCACTAGTATGTAGCCTTTCTAACTTGTTCATTTATTTTTTGTTTTTTGCATTTTTTGGCATTTCTAGACGCCTACGGGATTTTAATTATCTCTGTCAAAACTCAACCGGTTTTGAATCGGAATACCATTTAATTCAATAATTTTCATTTATATCGACTCTGCACAAAATAATCATGATTTCGTCAACTTAAAATTTTTATACTCTCTGCAAGAGAGAGTATATTGGGTTTGTGAAAAGTATGTAACAGGAAAAAGGAGGCGTGGCAGACCCCATAAAGTATATATATTCTTGATCAGCATCCCAAGCCGAGTCGGTATAGCCATGTCCGTCTGTCCGTATGAACAAACAGATTTCAGAGATGGTAAGAGCTACAAGTTTTAATTTGGTCTCTATCGACTCGATATTAAGTCAGTCAATACAAGAATCTTTTTTTCGATGCCACGCCCCGTTCGCCTACAATGAGCAAAAAACTACAAACACCTTTTAAGAAATTGATATTTTTGTGAATATCTAAGTAGCTATGGCACTTAGGAACACCAAACCTGGTATGCAGGTTTCTAGAGACAGCGCAAATGCAATGCCATCAAAATTTGACTGGGCGTGGCAGTGTAGTGTAATTTTGCAGTGCAGTGTAATTTTTTAACTTCAATGCCGATTTAAAGGCATATGTTCTCATCGTACAGTATTGTAATTTCAAATTCGTTTGGAGACAAAATATATTAATTTATCCTGCAAGTTACATATAAATCGGAATATAAACGAAAGAGCTAGATGCGTAACAAGTTTATAATTGAACGCAATGTCAATGCATGTGTGCAAGCGAGACAGAAACATAAAAACATATAAACGAACGTTTGCACTGCTTGTGTAGCGACAGCGCTGCTCGCGGACGCTGGCAGATGTTTTTGTTTCAACGTGTTTTATTGCAAGTAATATCAACTGATATTCTCGGATACCGATTTTATTCAAATAATCGGGAATAAAATGCAGAGAGTATTCTACGTTTGGGAGTTCTCGACTGTACTTTCCTTTCTTGTTCGATATCGTTATAACCACAAGCAAATTTTATATTTAGACGAAGCGAATAATAAAAAAATTAATTATATTGAATAAATAGTAAAAGCGCGACTATTACTTTTCAGTGGAGACTTGACTAATCTTTCTTGAAATTTAATTTTTTGATTTTTTTATGTTTTACCAAAACGTATATTATGCTTATAATTATGACAATAATTATTATAATTTATGTTATTGGGTTTTTAAATTCTAAATGTTTGCCCAATTGATTTTATATTTTTCTATGTTTTGTTTTCAAAAGTTAATTGCTTAGTGAAATTTTTTATATAGTGTTCTTACTTTTCATATAATGTTCTTATGTTTAGAAATTCGTAAGTGTTACTGAAATAATTGTTATCTATATTTATTGTGCAATTTGAAAAATGAATTAACATATTTCTTTTACTGTTTATTTTGTTTTTATTACAATCTTTTTCCAATGTTTCATTTTTCGTATTTTTTATTATTAGAGTATTTTCATCTATTTCTATTATTTCGAATTCAATTTTATTAATCATGTTGAATTTATGCAAGTTAAATTAATGATTTAGCTTATATCGATATGCTATATGAATAAGTTTGAAATCTAATTTGTTTATCGATTATTATTATAGTTATTGTCATCACCATCATTATATGCGCTCTTTAAATAAAACAGTCGTCGAGATCACATCGTGTTTGTGCATTAGTTTTATTACAATCTTTTACAATTTATCCATTGTGCGAACATTCCTCCAATTTATATCCCCAACATTGGTTATGGGCCCAGGTCTGACAATATTAAATTGATAAAAGATGAGTCACGGTTTCCAAATAGAAAAGCTCAACGAGCAAAACTACGATGTATGGAGTATACAAATGCGGAGTATACTGGTACACCAAGAATTGTGGAACCTCGTATGTGGAAAACAAGAGATAGATCCGGAAAGTGCAAAATCAGTGTTGAACGATGAAAAGGCACTAGCATGCATTATTTTATATGTGAATACGTCACAACTGAACTATGTAAAAAATTGCAAAACTGCAAAAGAAGCTTGGGATATTCTGCAAAAAGTGCATGTGCCTACCGGTCCGGTGCAAAAAGTGTCACTATATAAAAAGTTGTTGAACATGAAATTGGACATAAGCAGTAATATGTCGCAATATATAAATACATTTACAGAAATTGTAAATAAGTTGGCTGAAGTTGACATTGATTTGAGCGACGAATTAAAAGTAATAATTCTATTGTCAAGTTTAAGTGCGCAATATGAACATTTCGTAGTTGCAATGGAGACACGAGATTCGCTACCGTCGTTAGAAGTGCTCAAGGTCAAGCTGTTGGCAGAGTCAAACAGAATTGAAGAAAATAGTGAAAAAACAGAGACAGAACAAGCCTTCTATGCAGGCAAGAACGCAAAGGAACGCAAAAATAACGGCGCCCGGCAAGCGAACGCAAGTGAAGAGAAAGACAATACATTCAACGGGAATTGCTTCAACTGTGGAAAGCGCGGCCACCGATCAGCGCAGTGCAAAGCAAAACGAAAAGAGGACAAAAAGCGAAACGAAAATACATCGGGACAACAGCAACGAAATTCATTTTTGGCATATTCTGCAATACACACAAACGGCGGCTATTGGTGTATTGATAGTGGTGCGACATCGCACATGTGTTGTCAGAAAGACTTATTTGTCCAGTATACAGAAAACATCGATAAAATTATGTTAGCCGATCATAAATCTATCGAAAGTCACGGTAAAGGCACTGTTAAAATAAAAACAAAATATTGTGAAATAATGCTACATGATGTACTGTACGTACCAGATTTGAAGCAGAATTTCTATTCTGTAAGTAAAGCATTGAGCTTTGGACATTCGGTGACATTTAAAAAGACAACTGCAATTGTGAAATCAAATAAAATGGAAATTTTGATTACGGCCACTTTAAAAGACAATTTATTTATTTTTGGCAATGAAATAAAGAATGAATTATTCTCCGTGCAGAATACAAATGAAATGATTTGGCATTATAGGTATGGTCACCTTAATTTTCGCAGTTTAAATGACTTGATAAGAAACAACCTGGTGAACGGCATAAATATAAACAGCGTCTCGATTGATTCAAACTGCAATGCGTGTAATGCTTCTAAAATCTGTGCTAAGCCATTCGACAAAAACAGTTCTCGATGTGCAACAGAGTTGCTCGCATTAATACACACGGACGTTTGTGGTCCTATTAATGTAAAATCCATCAGTGGAGCTAAATATTTTATAACTTTTATAGATGATATGTCGAAACGAGTATTTGTATATTTCTTGAAATCAAAGGATGAAGCGTTTGAAAAGTTTAAAATATTTAAAAGTCTTGTAGAATGCCAAACGGGAAGGAAAATAAAATCGTTGCGCAGCGATAATGGAAGAGAATTTGTCAACAGCAAATTTGACGAATTTCTACAAGAGCACGGCATTAAAAGGCAGTTAACCGTCCCGTATACGCCGCAACAAAACGGTGTTGCAGAGAGAGCAAATCGCACCCTAGTGGAAATGGCGCGATCAATGATGACCCATGCAAAAATGGATGAGGATCTATGGGCTGAAGCCATTGCGACGGCCGCTTACTTACGCAACAGGTCACCATCGAAGGCGCTAAAAGGAACAACGCCTTACGAAATCTGGAATGGACGCAAACCGTCTGTGGCACATCTTCGTGTATTTGGATCGCCGGTCTACGCGCTCGACAAAAGGCATCATCATAAGTTCCGTGCCAAAGGAAAGGAGTATGTATTTGTAGGATACTCTCTAAACGCAAAGGCCTATCGTATTTATGACAGAGATACAAGAAAAGTCATAGAGCGACGCGACGTGAAGTTTGTTGAAAATGAAGTATCCAAAAGCCCAAACATGATGTCAAATGAAGAAGAGGTACGCCAAGAAGATACAGAAGAACGAGAAGAAGCAGCAAATAATGGCAACGAAGGAGCTATGGCAGAAGATGGCGAAGACGAAACATTCGAGAGTTTTGGCGAGTCTTCAACTTCAAGCGAATCTGAGGAAGACCGCATTATTCGACGAGGGCCTGGAAGACCGAAATTAATTCGAACTGGGCAACCTGGAAGACCCAAAAAACAATACAATTTGCTCCACAATATGATCGCCTATCATGATGTCGAAACTCCAAAAAATGTCAAAAGTGCATTAAATGGCAAATATTCGATTGAGTGGGAGAAGTCTATGCAAAACGAATATGATGCACTTATTGCCAATAAGACGTGGACACTGGTTGACCTTCCACCTGGAGAGAAGGCAATAAGCTCGATGTGGGTATTTCGAGTAAAGCGAGACAATGAAGGAAACATAAGAAAATTTAAGTCAAGATTAGTTGCAAAAGGCTGCGGCCAACAGTATGGAATAAATTATCTAGAAACTTTCTCCCCAGTAATAAGATACGAAAATATTAGACTTGTATTAGCTGTTGCCGTAGAGAAGGAGTTGTATCTCCACCAAATAGATATTTCAAATGCATATTTAAATAGTAAATTGCAAGAAACAGTATATATGAAACAGCCAGAGCATTTTGAAAGCGAGAGCCATCCAAAAAGGGTTTTAAAATTAGAAAAAGCTTTATATGGTCTTAAACAATCTGGTAGAGCTTGGAATAGCACACTCGATAGTGTTTTAAAAAGTATTGGTTTTTCACCTACTAAGAATGAGCCATGTTTGTATAAAAGAATTAATGAAGATTCTTATAGTTTAATAGCTGTCTACGTAGATGACTTAATAATAGCATGTTCAAAGAAAAATGACATTGACCTAATAATAGCACAGCTAAAGGATTCTTTTGACATAAATGATTGTTCAAAACTAAACAATTTTCTAGGAATAGAAATAGAACGTCAAGGAGAAGTTGGTCCGATTGCTATTTGTCAGAAACAATTTATAAAGTGTTTGTTAGATAAGTATAGTATGAACATATGCAGGTCAGTCTCAACGCCATTAGATCCAGGCTTTCAGATAAGCTGTGTTAATGATAAATGCAAAAAGGTGAATGCGACTAATTACCAATCGCTAATCGGATCATTGATGTATTTGGCGATTTCGACTAGACCCGATATTGCTCACTCAGTAAGCAAACTTGCACAGCGTAACAACGATCCCCATATCGAACACGATTCCGCAGCTAAACATATTTTGCGTTATTTGTCAAAAACGATTGATTTGAAGCTGAATTACCGCAAAACAGGAAAACCATTATATGGATTCGTTGACGCCGACTGGGCAAATGATAGCCTAGATAGAAAATCCTACACTGGATACAGCTTCATCTATGGAGGTGCCGTGTTTTCGTGGGAATCCAAAAAGCAAGGATTGGTTGCTCTCAGCAGTACCGAAGCTGAGTATGTAGCTCTTTCAACAGCATCAAAGGAAGCAACCTACTTACGTCGACTTCTGGAAGAGATTGGGTGCCATTCTGAAACGGAACCCATAAAACTAAACGGTGACAACTTAAGTGCACAGCATATAGCAGCAAATCCTGTACACCACAAAAGAACAAAACATATAGATATTAAACATCACCATATAAGAGAAGTCGTTGCGAATAATGTAATTTCAATTAACTATGTACCCACAAATGAAAATGCTGCTGATATATTTACAAAGAATTTACAAAAAGATAAGCATAACAAGTTTGTCAAATATCTTGGTATACACATATAATAATGAAATGTAATTTTAAATTGTAAGGAAAATTTAACTTGAGGAGAAGTGTTGAATTTATGCAAGTTAAATTAATGATTTAGCTTATATCGATATGCTATATGAATAAGTTTGAAATCTAATTTGTTTATCGATTATTATTATAGTTATTGTCATCACCATCATTATATGCGCTCTTTAAATAAAACAGTCGTCGAGATCACATCGTGTTTGTGCATTAGTTTTATTACAATCTTTTACAATTTATCCATTGTGCGAACATTCCTCCAATTTATATCCCCAACATATTTTTTTTTTTTTTTATTAATTTTTTTTTTTTTTTTTTTTTTTTTTTTTTTTTTTTTTTTTTTTTTTTTTTAATTTTTTTTTTTATATTTTTTTTTTTTTTTTTTTTTTTTTTTTTTTTTTTTTTTTTGTTTTTTAAAAAATTTTTTTTTGTATTTTTTATTGAAAAAAATTTTTTTGGTTTTTTTTAAAAAAAAAAAAAAGATTTTTTTAAAAAAAAGCCGTTGCCAACTTTATTTGATTAAGCTTATTAAAATGTATGTTATTATACTCTCTGCAAGAGAGGGTATATTGAATTTGTGAAAAGTATGTAACAGGCAGAAGGAGGCGTGGCAGACCCCATAAAGTATATATATTCTTGATCAGCATCACAAGCCGAGTCGGCATAGCCATGTCCGTCTGTCTGTCCGTCTGTCCGTCCGTATGAACAAACAGATTTCAAAGATGGTGAAAAATCAAAACAAAAATTTAACTAAGTTAAATTAGACAAATTGCAATTTCGTAAAACAAGAATTTATTTAGGACTTGGCAATCGCGGAAAGGCTTGGCAGCGTGCGTGTGGTTAAAGCGATATCAAAGAACGAACTGCCTGCCGCTCGCGACAGCTGCATTGCCGAAAACAAGAACTTACTCGCTAGCTTAAATATAAGAGATTCGCTTACACTTCTAGACAATCCAATAGTTCCATCTAATTACTTATACTAACAATTCATAATTATTTCTTACACTATTAACCTATGCTTATGATCCAACAGGGTCTATTAAGTTTGTCTGAAACGAAATGTGCGTAACAGGCAGAAGGAGGCTTTTCCGACCCCATTAAGTATATACATATATTCTTAATCAGCATCAACAGCAGAGTCGATATAGCGATGTCCGTCTGTCTGTCCGTCCGCATGAACACCTGGATCCTCTAAACTACAAGAGCTAGAGCCACCAAATTTAGATTGAAAGTCCCTCTGTATGTCAGGCAGGTTAGGTTTATTTCAAATTTTTGCCACGCCCCCTCCCGAACCCGCAAATTGTAAAAAACAATTTTCACATCACCATAACTTGAAAACGACTAAAGCACACTAGGTGTATGGTACCATTATAACTATCCTCACCAAGTAGCCTATAGCCCCCATAGGACAAATCGGTCGAAAATTGGTGATTTACAGCTATGTATAGCTCCCATAAGACAGATCAGTCAATCAGTTATTTGTATTGTAAAATGCTCACTAGAGTGAGTACGGGTCTTTTACAGTCGGCTTGCTCGACTGTATCCTTTCTTACTTGTTATTATTGGTAAGTGTTCTGAGGCTGCTTTATAAAAAAACAAGTAAGAAAGGCTACAGTCGAGCGAGCCGACTGTAAAAGACCCCGTACTCACAGAAGTGCGCATTTTCCATTCGAAAAAACAAGAAAAACTGAGTGATTCAAATTTTGTATACATACATATTTATATACAAATGTATGTAAATATATTCACAATTAAATGCACAATTTCCTTACTTGGCTTATTTTAAAAATAAGCCATGTCTTACAATTTGAAATTATTATTTTACAATTCTAAATTATTATTAGACCCCGTACTCTAAAAAAGAGTAGAGGGGTCTATTAAGTTTGTCTGAAGCGAAATGTGCGTAACAGGCAGAAGAAGGCGTGGCCGACCCCATATTCTTGATCAGCATCAACAGCCGAGTCGATATAGCGATGTCCGTCTGTCCGTCTGTCTGTCTGTCTGTCTGTCCGTCCGTATGAACACCTGGATCTTCTAAACTACACGAGCTAGAACAGCCAAATTTGGAATGAAAGTCCGTCTATATGTCAGGCAGGTTAAGTTTATTTCAAATTTTTGCCACGCCCCCTACCGCCCCCGCAAATTGTAAAAAACTATTTTCACATCACTATAACTTGAAAACGACTAGAGCTAGAGAGACCAAATTCACACATTATGTGTATGGTACCAATATAACTGTCCTCACCAAGTTTGATCCGGATCGGACAACTATAGCCTATAGCTCCCATAGGACAAATCGCTCAAAAATAAAAAATTTGTATGAAGACATGTAATGTTAGTTGGCCGATCGCAACCAAACTCACACAGGATGTGTGTATAATTATTAAAAATATCCTCACCAAATTTGGTCCAAATCGGACAACAACAACATATAAAACAAATTAATCAAAAATGCTGAATTTTATGAATAAATTGTTTGTTTACACTTGCTTGCAATAAAAGACTTAACTCTACGTTTAGCTACTACAACTTAAATAAGGAGCGTAGTCTAGGTTGTAGAGATGCGCGCTTCGTACGTGTTTGTTAGACCGGGATCCCGGGTTCGAATCCAGTCAGTGAAATATGTTTTGTTTACTTTTTATTATTATTAAA
This sequence comes from Drosophila cardini, assembly GCA_018903735.1. Classification (NCBI taxonomy): domain Eukaryota; kingdom Metazoa; phylum Arthropoda; class Insecta; order Diptera; family Drosophilidae; genus Drosophila; species Drosophila cardini. The sequence goes on along the minus strand of JAEIGM010000001.1, from coordinate 22,912,868 downwards.
TTTTAATTATTTACATAAACTTCAAAGCGGAGTGTGGTCTAAGTAGTAAACCCGGGGTCTTTCACAGTCGGCTCGCTCGACTGTAGCCTTTCTTACTTGTTTTAAATTTAAATTGAAATAAAAAAAACAATAATTAAAATAATTCACTGACGGCACTCGAACCTCGGACTTCACACACACGCGTCAGAGCCCTAACAGCTGCACCACGCCCCTCTCTTAAAAGCGCTCGACTATCTGCATTTACATATAATATTTTCTTGTTATTTTGTTATATAACAAAAATTAATAAAATGTCCCTGACGGCGCTCGAACACATGATCCCGGGCTAACATACAAGTGCGAAGAATTAGATCAGGCATCTTTACTACTTTGACCACACTCCGCTTTGAAGTTTATGTAAATAATTAAAATTTAAAAAGTAAACAAATATCATATTTTACTGACTGGATTCGAACCCGGGATCCCTGTCTAACAAACACGTACGAAGCGCGCATCTCTACTACCTAAACTACGCTCCTCATTGAAGTTGCAGTAGCTAAACGTAGAGTTAAAACTTTTATTGCAGCAAGTGTAAACAAACAATTTATTCGTAAAATTCAGCATTTTTGATTAATTTGTTTTATATGTTGTTGTTGTCCGATTTGGACCAAATTTGGTGAGGATATTTTTAATAATAATACACACATCCTCTGTGAGTTTGGTTGCGATCGCTCAACCAACACTACATGTCTTCATACAAATTTTTTATTTTTGACCGGTTTGTCCTATGGGAGCTATAGGCTATAGTTGTCCGATCCGGATCAAACTTGGTGAGGATAGTTATATTGGTACCATACACATAATGTGTGAATTTGGTCTCTCTAGCTCTAGTCGTTTTCAAGTTATGGTCATGTGAAAATAGTTTTTACAATTTGCGGGGGCGGTAGGGGGCGTGGCAAAAATTTTAAATTAACTAAACCTGCCTGACATATAGACGGACACAAATATATATATTCTTTATGGGGTCGGCCACGCCTCCTTCTGCCTGTTACGCACATTTCGCTTCAGACAAACTTAATAGACCCCTCTACTCTTTTTAAGAGTACGGGGTCTAACAAGAAAGAAAAGTACAGTCGAGCACGCCCAACCGTAGAATACTCTTTGCATTTCATTCCCGAGTGTTTCAATAAAATCGGTATCCGAGTATATCAGTTGATAGTCCATTCAATAAAACACGTCGAAACATAAACATTTGTTTGTATGTTTGCACATATACATTTGACATTACGTGTATGCACGCACACAATTGGTTGGCACGGCCAGCATTCGCGGGCAGCGGTGCCGCTAGCAAGCAGCGAAAACGTTCGCTCACATGTTTGTATGTTTCTGTCTCGCTTGCACACATTCATTGACATTGCGTTCAATTATCAACTTTCTTACATGTCTAGCTCTTTTGTTTATTGTCCGATTTGTATGCAACTTTCAGGATAGTTTGATATATTTTGTCTTTAAACGAATTTGAAATACCAATACTATATGATAAGATCAAACGCCTTAAAATCGGCATTGAAGTTTGAAAATTATTTTATTTCTTGTGGAAAAAGAGGGAGTGGCAGTCCAACATTTTTAATGACAATGCATTTATGCCGTCTCTAGAAATCTGCATACCTAAATTGGCATTCCTAAGTGCCATAGCTACTGGGATATTCGCCTACAACATCAATATTTTACGAGGTGTGTCTAGTTTTTTGCTCATTGTGGGCGAACGGGGCGTGGCATCGAAAAAAAAAATTATTGTATTGACTGACTTAATATCGAGTCGATACTGACCAAATTCAAACTTTTAGCTCTTACCATCTCTGAAATCTGTTTGTTCATACGGACAGACAGACAGACACACGGACAGACGGACATGGCTATATCGACTCGGCTTGTGATGCTGATCAAGAATATATATACTTTGTGGGATCGGCCACGCCCCCCTTCTGCCTGTTACATACTTACATTCGGGCTAACGACGGTATCAAAACCGTCTGCCGATTGCCAACGGAAAGGCAAAAGTCGCTCCACTAAAACCCAAGTTCATTTCCAGACTTGAACCGTGTGCAGCGTATATTTTAGCTCAACTATGGCCCTCCATAAAGCATATACTGGACCGATGTCGAATCGAGAGTGTGAATTTCTGGACTGATTCAGAGATCACACTACATTGGATAAATACTTCCCCTTCAATATAAGCAACATTCGTAGCCAATCAAGTTGCAGGCATGCAAGAGATGACACAGAACGTATCTTGGAGATACGTACCAACGTCAAGCAATCCAGCTGATTTGGCGTCGAGAGAGTGTGACGTTCATGAACTCTTACTGTTAATTTGGCTTGAAGACCCACCATTTCTCTGCAAGGATAAAGGACAATGGCGTCACAATGAACACTTCGAGATACCAATGGAGTTAAAAGAAAATGAGTGTAAAAAGTCAGCATTCGTCGGTTTGGTTAACAGCTGGAGTTGGTTAGCTCGGTTCGTTTAAATTGCTAGAACTAGTTCGACGAACAGAGTTCAAGGTTAAATTCGACAGGCTCAAAAAGGGTAACATTGTGCAACCAAGTTTGCAATCACTGACTCCGTTCATTCATAAGTCAGACGAGTTTGGACGGAGAATTTCGTTAATACGAGTAGGAGGCAGACTGTTGAACGCGCCATTAGATTATGATGCCAAGTTTCCAGTCCTGATGCCAAAAAATGGTTTGCTTGTGCAACTGTATTTGAGAGAGTTGCACATCGTAATTGTCATGCAGGAGCAAAGACGATGACTGCATACTCATGCAAAGGATTTGGCTAGTGAATGCTCGAAGAGAATGCACTCAGGCAGTGTGGAAATGCGTCCATTGTTTTAGGTATAATCCGAAGTTAATAGAGCAAATTATGGGGAATTTGCCGGCCGACCGATTTTCCGCGGTTCGGCCATTCTACGTTTGTGGAGTAGACTTTTGTGGTCCAGTCAATGTTTCGCTTCGAATTAGAGGACGAACGCCAATAAAAATGTATATTGCAGTGTTCGTTTGTTTTGCTTCGAAGGCTTTTCACCTGGAATTTGTAGCAGACTTGTCCACTAATGCTTTTCTTCGTACATTGAAAAGCTTCATCGCGCGACGTGGCATTCCCGTCCGGCTATACTCGGACAATGTGTAGTGAACCAGTGGTGACTCTTTCTCACTAGAGCGGGAATTTCTTTCTCCTGTAACCGCCTAATGAGTTTTGCTACCATTCGATATCGAGCAGGTCACTGTGTATTAGAAGGGTGAAGGCGGGCGTGCACTTATAAACCGGCTCCATAGGAGGATAGCTCGACGGATGGGGTGGGGTTCTTGCCTCGTCTTCTGATACGTCACAAAAAAAAAGAAAGAGAAGTGCACTGTCGGATATACTACTATGATATGAAACAAAATATATGAAACAAAAATATCTTCCCCACAAAAACAACAACTCCAGACTCTTGTATAAAAAGATTTGGGAAATGCTTTGCTGTTGGACGCATTTCCCTTCTTTACCCTCCCTACCTAGGCCGTATACATAATGGTCTGACATTACTGCCCCTATACAAGGCCTAAAATCAAGAGTTACTGTGGATTAAGGATGGACATTATGTAGGTGACGACTTATATTATTTATTTACAAATCCATGATTAATCGAACAATTTTTCCAAATATAAATATATCATTTTAAATTCAAAAACAAAGATTCTCATGAAACTTCCTATAATTCTCGACAAAATTCATTTTAGCAAGATTCCACGACACAAAATTAACTATAATAATTTCTTTCTATTGGGGTTTGCAAAACCACCAACCATTTTTCATTTAAATACAAAAAAAAGGATATTCGCTTTTAATTCAACATCTTACTCAGACAGTTTCCTTGTGATGCTTCCGAAGGGCCCGACGAATGCGTAGTAGCTGTTGGGTTATGTTGAAATCATTTACTTAGATTAAGAAATATTTTAGTATTGTTTCACAAAATCTTGCTTAAATGGCACAAAGTTAAATTAAAGAATATATTTTAAATTTCATTATTTTAAACTACAGATTTATAAAACTCATTTTATTTGTGCGCTAGACGCACTACAAACCGGCTTGCGGAATTGTATTTCGCATGCTCTTTAACGATGTAGCTACTGACGATGCAGTTACACAACAGATGTGCAGCGACGACGATCCGTACAGTTGACGAATTTAAAGATTGGGTTTGGCTCAAGTTTATAATTCCTTCCAAAATCTAGCGAAAGGCTGAATATATTTGTTTAAGGGTGTGCGTTGGCGGAGTACTTCAGATCAAGCTTCAAGCGAGGTTAGGTGCAACTTGGTGTATATTAAACCAAGGTGGGCGACAGTCCAGACATTAATTTTAAAGCAGCGCTTTAAAACCAGTGTGGACTTAACTTTTGACAGAGCCTCCGATCTGCGAGCTGGCCGCTACGCAAAATAGAATCGGGGCTCTGTAAATCGGATTCTGTTTAAAACAAACTAATTAGTTCACGTAACTTCCTTAAACACAAAAAATATCACCTTTTCCAATAAAAATTAGTAAACGAATAATTAATTCGTTTGCACGAACTGAATTCCACTTTTTTTTTTATTTTTATACTCTCTGCAAGAGAGAGTATATTGTGCTTGTGAAAAGTATGTAACAGGCAGAAGGAGGCGTGGCCGAGCCCATAAAGTATATATATTCTTGATCAGCATCACAAACCGAGTCGATATAGCCATGTCCGTCTGTCCGTCTGTCTGTCCGTCTGTCCGTCCGTATGAACAAACAGATTTCAGAGATGGTAAGAGCTACAAGTTTGAATTTGGTCTCTATCGACTCGATATTAAGTCAGTCAATACAAGAATCTTTTTTTTTTTCCGATGCCACGCCCCGCTCGCCCACAATGAGCAAAAAACTAGAAACACCTCGTAAAAAATTGATGTTTTAGGCGAATATCTCAGTAAATATGGCACTTAGGAACACCCATTTTGGTACGTAGGTTCCTAGAGACGGTATAATTGTATTGTCATCAAAAATTTTGGACTGCCACGCCCCCTTTTCTCACAAGAAATAAGATAATTTGCAAACTTCAATGCCGATTTTAAGGCATATGTTCTTATCGTACAGTATTGTTATTTCACATTCGTTTAAAGACAAAATATATTAAACTATCCTGAAAGTTGCATCTTAATCGGACAATAAACAAAAGAGCTAGACATGTAAGAAAGTTGATAATTGAACGCAATGCCAATGCATGTGTGCGAGCGAGATAGAAACATACAAACATGTGAGCGAACGTTTTCGCTGCTTGCGTAGCTTAGCGACAGCGCTGCTCGCGAATGCTGGCTGTGCCGAGCAATTGTGTATGTATAACATATACACAAATACATATGTGCATGCATACTTATAATGTCAAATGTATATGTGTGTGTATACATACAAACAGATGTTTTTGTTTCAACGTGTTTTGTTGCAAGTATCAATTGATATACCCGGCTACCGATTTTATTAAAATGATCGAAAATAAAATGCAGAGAGTATTCTACGGTCGGGCGTGCTCGACTGTACTTTTCTTTCTTGTTTTCTTTATTCTCCGTTAAAATATCTTTTAAGTTAGTTGCCACTTTTCGTTTTCACTGTGGACTTTTCGTTTTTCTCTTGTCCAGTGTGTGGACTTTAACTACAAACTTTAATGTGAACACTTAAGTCACTCATGCAATTGCACTGTACCCAAAAAGAAGAAAGCTTTTAAGCCGCTGTTCTACTATATTTATAGCCCAGCTTTATGCGCACGACACTAATTATCTTTCAGCATAACTGCATTGTCGTATGATTTTGCGCATAAGCATGACATATCTGAATGTGCGTGAGCGAGATGTCAATGCAGTTCATCTATTATCTAGACCTAGCTGTAATGTATCTTGCCTGTTCTATTATCTTAAGCGAGGTCACTTAACCCAGATCACTAAAAGCTTCCGCTCAGCGTGTAAAAGCTCACTACTGTTCTCACTTAGCCGAGTCTCGATCCAAATTTAAAGCTACACCTAAGTCAAGACTCAAACCAAGTTTAAAGTTGTGCTCAAAATTCGACTGCACACTACACCACAGTTCTTGCAGCAAGGTATATTTTTATAGCGAGACGTCTTGAACTGAAGAAAGTGCAGTATTAAAGTTGTACTTGAATATCCTTTAAATGATAAATTCCTAAGGTTTTCTTGTCATCTGCTAATTCATAATACGAGGGACTCAATTTGCGAACAACTCAAGCTTTAACGAACACTGGTGCTAATTTGGCGTTAAACTTCTTAGCTGCGTTGCTTTGTGCAAAGTTGCGAGCGTAAACTGTATCTCCAACACTAAGATGAATCACTCTACTTCGTAGATTATAGACTCGAGCATTGTTTTCATGTGCCACAGCTATATTATCTTTCGCTTGCCTACGCGCAATCTGCAAAATATCTGCCTGCTTCAAAGTTGTGTCATCAGTAAACGACTGTAATTTCAGGAGCAACTCGTAGTCTTGTCCGTTTTGCATCATATTTTGACCGAATGTCAAGAAATACGGTGTAAATCCTGTACTCCGATGAACACTTGCTCTTAAAGCTCCACTAATCTCCGATAAATTTTGATCCCAGTTAGCATGATCCTTTCTAATATACGCACGAATTGCAGCTAAAACCGATCTGTTCAAACGTTCGCTAGCATTTGCCCGAGGTGAATAAATCGCGGTGCATACATGCGATACGCCAAAGCGCGTTAGAAAAGATTCAAATGCGCCGGATTTAAATTGGGAACCGTTGTCGGTGAGAATTACTTCGGGTACACCAAACGTGTAAAACAAATGTTCTTGTAAATACTCAATAATTCGATTTGACGTAAATTTCTTTAAAGGGTACAAGAAATGAAACTTTGTATAATGATCGACTATTATTAACACACCTATGTTTCCTTTTCTCGATCTTGGATATGGGCCTAAAAGATCCATGTAAAGTTTTTGAAATGGTCTTTCTGAAACCATAGGTTTACCCATTGGAGGACGTAAAACTGTGTTTGGGCTTTTTGTTGACTTGCAAGTCGAACATTTAGATATATACTTTCTGATTTGTGTTACCATTCCTGGCCAAAAGAAATATTGTTTTAACTTGGATACCGTCTTGCTTGTACCAAAATGTGCTGAATCTGCAGCGTCATGCGCACGACACACTAACTCATTTGTTAAAGCTGTCGGAATCCAAAGTTTCCAAGCATCACATTCTTGTATATTACCTTCACTGGAATGTTCTGTTCTTTTATAAACAAAATTATCGATTACGCATAAGTCTGGTAGTCTGGACTGATTCTGCTGTATGTTCTGAATTAAATCGAGATATTCTTGGGACTCAAATTCTTTCGACTTTAAATCTACCAGGGGACCTATATCATGTAACTCTTGCACAGTTGGTTCAGCTAATCGAGATAAGGTATCTGCTACAACGTTTTTAGAACCACTTCGATGTTTAATAGCAAAAGTGTAACCTTGCAATTTAATAGCCCATCGAGCTAATCGTCCAAACAAATCCTTTTGTCTCATCAGCCATTGCAATGCTGCATGATCCGTAATTACAGTGAACTCCTGTCCTTCGACATATGCTCTAAATTTCTTAATGCCTTTGATAACAGCTAAACATTCTAATTCCGTAACGGAATAGTTACGCTGTGCTTTTGTCAGTTTTTCTGACATGTATGAAATTGGCATTTCTACACCTTCTTCATTCTCCTGTGCCAATACGCAGCCTATTCCAAATGAACTAGCATCACAAGGAAGAAGGAAAGGTTTTGTAAAGTCCGGTGTTTTCAAAATTGGAGCGGACGTTAGCTTAGATTTAAGATTATCAAATGCCTCGTTAGCTTCTTTGTTCCATTCGAGGGATTTGTTCTTTTTCAAAAGTTCTGTCAGGGCAAAGCTGATCGACGCATAGTTGTCTACGAATCGACGATACCATCCCGTAAGACCTAAAAATCTCCTAAGCTGTTTGACCTTTTTGGGGATTGGAAAATTATGAATTGCCAAAATTTTTGATGGATCAGTACTAATAGTACCATTTCCTATAATGAATCCTAAATATTTTATTTCCTTCATACAAAATTTTGATTTGCCTACATTTATGGTGAGATTAGCTTTGCGCAAATACAAAGCCACTTCTTCCAAGAGAGACATATGCGATTCAAAATCGTCTGACATAATTAGAAGGTCATCTAAATAGACAAATACTCGAGTTCTCAAATGCGCTGGTATTACTTGATCCATAAGTCTGCAAAGCGTCTGTGGTGCATTACAGAGCCCAAAAGGCATTACTCGATACTGATAAAGTGGTCGGTTGGGGATAGTAAAAGCGGTACATTCTCTAGACTTTTCCTCAAGAGGTATCTGCCAGAACGCGTGCTTCATATCCAGACCGGTTATATAACGAACTTGGGTTAATCTACTCAATATGCCATCAATGTGCGGTAAGGGGTATGCATCTTTACGAGTGTAGCTGTTGACGATTCGAGAATCAAGACAAAGTCGACATTTGTCTCCTTTTCTAACCAATACACAGTTACTACTCCAAGGACTCTTTGATTCTTCAATTATACCTAACGCTAACATTTTGTCTACTGACGCGAACATTAAAGCTTCAACAGCTGGCGACAGACCAATGACGTTGTTTCACAGGTTTCGCATCTCCAACGTCGATAGAATGTTCTACTAAATGAGTACGGCCAAGGCCTTCTTTTTCATATGCAGGGAGTCTGCTACTAACAATGTTAAGTTTCTGCTGCTGATCCTGTGTTAGGCTGTGCATTTTAAAGTTTTCTGCTTCTTCTTCATCGGTTCTTAATTCGGAGACGGTGTCGCACGGCTTCAAAAGATTCTTCAACAAACCAAAATCATTCCAAAAATCAAGTCCTAAATATACATCTTGCGATAAACCAGGCACAATATAGAAGTTACTAATTTTGTTGTTTCACGAAATGTGATCGGAGAAGATATTTTTCCTATTACTATACAAGGTGAGTTACTAGCTGTTTTTACGTTTCCGGCACATTTCCTGAAATTTGGATGTTTCTTAAAAATCGAAGCTGCTTTGCCTCCTATGCAACTAATACTAGCGCCAGAGTCTAATAAAGCTACATAATTATTATTTTCCATACTTATATCTACATACAATCTATTGTCTTGACTTAAAATTATGGTCGAAATAAGTTTTTTCCGTTCTACTCGGATTGATTTCCAAAAGTTTCTCAAACGTATTGTGGAACGCTTGGGTTTCATATCTGTGTCCAAGCCGTCTACATCTTCAAAAATGCGTTTACGAGCTGACATATATTTTGAAACTTTTATGTGAAGGGGTAAATTTTGAATACGAAGATTACTACTTGGATTTTTCTCCTCCTTATTATGAGAATTCTGATCTGACGGATCATATGGATCTGTCTGAGTATGTGTACTGACTGTTAATCTTGCGGATGGGCTTGAGTTGTCAGAGGTCGGTAGTTCTGCACATCCGCCTTTCGGTTTTCCGACGGATTACATGCTTGACATTTGGGTTTATAGGTATTCTTAGCTCCGTAACCGCAACCATAACAAAATAAATTGGGAGGCTCTAGACAATTGTCAAAACGATGTCCAGGCTTACTACAATTCCAACATATTAACCGATTTCGAACTACTTCAGAAATATCACCACTCGCCTGATCTTCAATGATAAGCTCTGCCACTTGTGTACGAGGCATAAACTTGTTCTTAAATGAGTGAACTTTAGTTTGCTTATAAAACTGTTCGTGAGTGCGTCGAGCTATTGAAAGAATATTAAGATGCATAAGCTCAAATCTCAAGGACACCTTTGCGTTACGAATTAGCAGGCGAACTAAAGTTTCCTCCGTAATTAGATCTCGCAAACGACCTATTAAATTTTCAATTGCAAATTGGAATTCTTCAAAGAGTTCGTCTTCTTCTTGTCTACGTGTATTAATCAACTCCCATATATCTAAATCAGAATCTGTATCTTCAAATTTCTTTAAGAATTCCTCACAAAATGATTCCCAAGTCACCAGAGGATTGGCACGATGGAATTTCCAATACCATTCACTTGCTTTATCTGTGAACAACATATGTAGATGATCACACAAAAGTTGGAAATCTCCTTTTAGGTTTTGTTTGGTTAAAGCTCGAACGCGATACAAGAAGGATTCCGCCTGTATACCGTTTCGAGAGCCATCAAACTTAAGACGCCAGCTTTGGATAACACTAGCTGCCTTGTCATATGGAATTGAACCGTGCACCCTGTGTTCATTTTCATGATTAGGTGTCTGATTACTACTAAAATTGCCAGATTGAGATGATTGCTGACGCGATACATCTAAAGCCCTATTGGACACATTTGACCTATGCTCAGGTGAACTGTGTACATTTCGAACTGGGTCTAATAAGACTAACTGGTCTTGAATGGATTTTTGTATTATCGTCGTTAATGAAGCTGTAATCTGATGCATCATCTGTTGTTGTTGCATTTGAACTACTGTTTGTATAATATCCTCCATTTGTGCTCTATCTACAGAATCAACATGAGGCTTAGATAATTGTTGTCTCTCACTATTTGGAACACTGGATACTTGAGGACGAACTTGTTGTGGCCGTTGCATTGACCTAGTCTAAACTCCTGTAGTGGCTACTTTTCCTCTACCTTTTATTGGTTTTCTTGTCGGATGTGAACTAGGAGGTGTTCTACGACGCAATTCTTCAGACTGACCTCTTGCCGATTGAGCAGACGCTTGTGTTGCAAAGCTTGCCTCCAGCATTTCTGTTTCTAAATTGACATTCGTGTATTTTAATTGATTTCTCATACAACTTACATTACAAACTGGACAAGCTGTTGAGGTTTGCAAAAACTCTGTTATACAGCGCTGATGAAACTGATGTTTACATGGGGCTTCGCCAATAACGTCGTTTGCATTAAGGATTTCATTGCAAATATTGCAAAAAGGTTCTACTGATCTCATAGTTTCAACAATATTTTCATTACTGTGTCGAACTGACATTTTACTGATAATTTTTAAATTGGTTAAATAATCGTTTAAATCGTCACCTTACATTTCTATCCACACTTAATCCACGTTAATTGTTTATATATATATCTATTTCGCTAGTAAGAACTATTGTTAATTTAATTTAAATAACTTTGTCTACATTGGTCAAGTTGCCAAAATTATTCTAGCAGCTTGCATGTCCAATAAACTGACAACGAATTCAAACCAAATTCCAACCTAATTATTTCTTTTAGTTATATGGTACTACTTCCCGATTCAAGGTTTGTTTTGGTCGACTTGATCCAACTGGTCAACTGTCGCAATATCCAAGTACAAATTCCACGAATCTGTCATACTCGCTATGTCACTAAAAGATACAATTATTTTTGAAAAATAAAATTTTGAAATTTACTGGATGTTTATAAAAGAGGATTAAATTCGGGTATCTGTCATACAAAAGATTGAAGTGTAAGTCGTGTCTTTCCCTAAATCGACCCACAACTCCTGAGATTACTGTAAAGTTTCGCAAACTGTTTTCCTCTGTCTGCGCTAACTTCCTTTCGCTATCATTCTTTCGAAAACTGCCATTCTATGTAATCTTTCTTTCGCTAACTGCCCCACGTTGGGCGCCAATTCTTTTCTTATGTAGTGAACCAGTGGTGACTCTTTCTCACTGGAGCGGGAATTTCTTTCTCCTGTAACCGCCTAATGAGTTTTGCTACCATTCGATATCGAGCAGGTCACTGTGTATTAGAAGGCTGAAGGCGGGCGTGCACTTATAAACCGGCTCCATAGGAGGATAGCTCGACGGATGGGGTGGGGTTCTTGCCTCGTCTTCTGATACGTCACAAAAAAAAAGAAAGAGAAGTGCACTGTCGGATATACTACTATGATATGAAACAAAATATATGAAATAAAAATATCTTCCCCACAAAAACAACAACTCCAGACTCTTGTATAAAAAGATTTGGGAAATGCTTTGCTGTTGGACGCATTTCCCTTTTTTACCCTCCCTACCTAGGCAGTATACATAATGGTCTGACATTACTGCCCCTATACAAGGCCTAAAATCAAGAGTTACTGTGGATTAAGGATGGACATTATGTAGGTGACGACTTATATTATTTATTTACAAATCCATGATTAATCGAACAATTTTTCCAAATATAAATATTTCATTTTAAATTCAAAAACAAAGATTCTCATGAAACTTCCTATAATTCTCGACAAAAATCATTTTAGCAAGATTCCACGACACAAAATTAACTATAATAATTTCTTTCTATTGGGGTTTGCAAAACCACCAACCATTTTTCATTTCAATACAAAAAAAAGGATATTCGCTTTTAATTCAACATCTTACTCAGACAGTTTCCTTGTGCTGCTTCCGAAGGGCCCGACGAATGCGTAGTAGCTGTTGGGTTATGTTGAAATCATTTACTTAGATTAAGAAATATTTTAGTATTGTTTCACAAAATCTTGCTTAAATGGCACAAAGTTAAATTAAAGAATATATTTTAAATTTCATTATTTTAAACTACAGATTTATAAAGTTCATTTTATTTGTGCGCTAGACGCACTACAAACCGGCTTGCGGAATTGTATTTCGCATGCTCTTTAACGATGTAGCTACTGACGATGCAGTTACACAACAAATGTGCAGCGACGACGATCCGTACAGTTGACGAATTTAAAGATTGGGTTTGGCTCAAGTTTATAATTCCTTCCAAAATCTAGCGAAAGGCTGAATATATTTGTTTAAGGGTGTGCGTTGGCGGAGTACTTCAGATCAGGCTTCAAGCGAGGTTAGGTGCAACTTGGTGTATATTAAACCAAGGTGGGCGACAGTCCAGACATTAATTTTTCCGGGTACGAAAATTTAAAGCAGCGCTTTAAAACCAGTGTGGACTTAACTTTTGACAGAGCCTCCGATCTGCGAGCTGGCCGCTACGCAAAATGGAATCGGGGCTCTGTAAATCGGATTCTGTTTAAAACAAACTAATTAGTTCACGTAACTTCCTTAAACACAAAAAATATCACCTTTTCCAATAAAAATTATTAAACGAATAATTAATTCGTTTGCACGAACTGAATTCCACTTTTTTTTTATTTTTTTCTTTATTCTCCGTTAAAATATCTTTTAAGTTAGTTGCCACTTTTCGTTTTCACTGTGGACTTTTCGTTTTTCTCTTGTCCAGTGTGTGGACTTTAACTACAAACTTTAATGTGAACACTTAAGTCACTCATGCAATTGCACTGTACCCAAAAAGAAGAAAGCTTTTAAGCCGCTGTTCTACTATATTTATAGCCCAGCTTTATGCGCACGACACTAATTATCTTTCAGCATAACTGCATTGTCGTATGATTTTGCGCATAAGCATGACATATCTGAATGTGCGTGAGCGAGATGTCAATACAGTTCATCTATTATCTAGACCTAGCTGTAATGTATCTTGCCTGTTCTATTATCTTAAGCGAGGTCACTTAACCCAGATCACTAAAAGCTTCCGCTCAGCGTGTAAAAGCTCACTACTGTTCTCACTTAGCCGAGTCGCGATCCAAATTTAAAGCTACACCTAAGTCAAGACTCAAACCAAGTTTAAAGTTGTGCTCAAAATTCGACTGCACACTACAAATGCGACCAATTTCGTGGGGACGAGCAACCTCCTAAGGGAGTTTCAGGACGCTTCGACCGGCAGCAGGGTAGGCTGCAGCTAATTTCAGCGGAGCGAGGGATGGACTGGAGGTTCATCCCTCCGAGTGCGCCGCACTTCGGAGGACTGTGGGAAGCAGCAGTAAAGTCGGGCAAACATCTGCTAATGCGGCAGATCGGCAGCGCGTCGCTTACCGAGGCCGAGGTCCGAGGTCACCTGGCCGACGTAAAGGCGATTCTAAACTCATGGCCGCTGACAATGCTGGGCAGTGATCCCAGCGACGGAGAGGCGCTCACCCCAGGCCACTTACTCATCAGACTGCCGCTTCGCTCGCTGCCGCAAGGGTTCGAGCGGGCCACACGAAACAACGGAATTTCATGTCCGTCTGTCTGTCCGTTCGTATAAACACATGGATCTTATAAACTACAACAGCTAGAGCCACTAAATTTAGAATTAAAATCCCTCTGTATGTCAGGCTGGTTAGGTTTATTTAAAATTTTTGCCACGCCCCATCCCGAACCCACAAATTGTAAAAAACAATTCTCACATCACCATAACTTCAAAACGACAAAAGCTTGAGAGACCAAATTCACACATTAGGTGTATAGTACCATTATAAGTATCCTCACCGAGTTTGGTCCGGATCAAGCAACTATAGCCTATAGCTCCCATAGGACAAATCGGTTGAAAATTGGTGATTTGTATGGAGACATGAAGTTTTAGTTGAAGGATCGCAATCAAATTCACATATTATGTGTATGTGACTATTATAACTATCCTCACTAAATATGGTCCGGATCGGACAACTATAGCTTATAGCTCCCATAGGACAAATCGGTCGATAATTGGTGATTTACAGCTATGCATAGCTCCCATAAGACAGATCAGTCAATCAGTTATTTGTATTGTAAAATACTCACTAGAGTGAGTACGGGGTCTTTTACAGTCGGCTGGCTCGACTGTAGCCTTTCATACTTGGTATTATTGGTAAGTGTTCTGAGGCTGTTTCATAAAAAAACACGAAAGAAAGGTTATCTTCGGCTCGCCGAAGATTAAATACCCTTGCAGTCATGCATGTTGCGTTCATTGGATTCAGTTTCCAGTGATGTATGATATAGTAGTCCGATTTAGATGAGATTTGGTCAGTATACACGGAATAATAGCAAATGAGTAGTGCGTGAATTTAGCTGAAATCGCTCAATCGACACTGAAAATTTTCATACTAAGCCTTTGAACCGATTGTTCCTATGGGAGCTATATGATATAGTAGTCCGATTTGGATGAAATTTGGTCAGCATATAGGGAATGATAGCTTATGTATACTGCGTGAATTTGAAATCGCTCAATAGACATTACAAATTTTCATACTAAGGCTTTGAACCGAATGTTCCTATGGCAGCTATATAATATAGTGGCTGGGGAATGATAGCAAATGCTTATGGCGTGAGTTTGGTTGAAATCGCTCAATCGACACTGAAAATTTTCATACTAGGCATTTTCATCATTTTCAACCGATTGTTCCTATGGCAGCCATATGATATAGTGGTCCGATTCGGATGAAATTTGGTTTGCACATGGGATTTGGTACTTAATGCGTATAGGCTTAATTTGGTTGAAATAACTCAAAAAAAATTTTTTTTCAACCGATTGTGCCTATGGGAGCTATATGATATAGTCATCCGATCCGGCCGATTTTCACAAATGATCTGCCTGCAGAGAGAATACACATCTGTACCAAGTTTCATCAAGATAACTTTAAAACTGAGAGACAAGTTCGCATTGAAACAGACGGACAGACGGACAGACAGACGGACATGGCTATATCGACTCGCTTGTTGATGCTGATCAAGAATATATATACTTTATGGGGTCGGAGATGCCTCCTTCAATGCGTTACAAACTTCGTGACAAAATTAATATACCCTCTGCAAGGGTATAAAAATATGCCAAAACTAACTCGAAGATCTCTGATTTAAGGGGAAGAATGAATGGCAGAGACTTAAATCTTAGTGCCCTTGGAAATCAGAGATATAACGGAGTTGGCTGTAAAGAGAAGCTTTAAGATGGGAGATAGAGAGAGAGAGAGAGATGTGTCAATCAATCTATAATGTTCAATATAATTAGCGCGTAATACCCGAAATCGATTGTGCAAAGCGTAGTCAGTAGTGCATGTAGGAAGAGTACTTAGTGCTCCTGGTGGGAATATTAAATTTAAGGCGTTCTAAAATAGATGGGAAGCAGATATCACCGATTATTAATTTATGGCGAAAGATTACTCCAAGAACTCTTCTCCGATTAGTAAGGGATGGAAGATTCAGAAGCAAGAGTCTGTTAGTATTAGATGGAAGGCGAAGATTAGGATCCCAATTAAGTCCACGAAGCGCGAAGAGTAAAAACTGCTTCTGCACTGACTCAATTAAAGCTTGACTATGAGCATGTTTAGGAGACCAGACACATGAACAATACTCAAGAATGGAACGGACTAGGGATGTGTAAAGAAGTTTGGTGACAAATGGATCATTAAATTCCTTAGACCAGCGTTTAATAAATCCAAGAGTTCCCTTAGCTTTATTAACTACAGTGGAAATATGATGTGTGA
The DNA here is from genome assembly GCA_018903735.1 of Drosophila cardini. Taxonomy (NCBI): domain Eukaryota; kingdom Metazoa; phylum Arthropoda; class Insecta; order Diptera; family Drosophilidae; genus Drosophila; species Drosophila cardini. The sequence continues at coordinate 22,896,558 of JAEIGM010000001.1, read as the reverse complement.
AACTTAATTTATTATCAACAAGAAAGAAAATTACAGTCGAGCACGCCCGACCGTAGAATACTCTCTGCCTTTTATTCCCGATCATTTTAATAAAATATTCGATCGATGAACGGAAAGTCGTGGGTTCGACTCCTGGTCCGTCATCAAAAAGAATATATTTTATTGTGCTGTTTAAATCAAAAAAATTGTTTATTAACAAATTATTTATAAACAATTGAAAAAATTTTTTAAACTGGGTTTTGATAAAAAAAAGTTTTTTTATTACTAAATGAAAACATGCAACAATTGGGGCTATTGAATTATATTCATTTAAGGGATTGACCGCGATTCGAACCCACGATTCTGCCTTCGCCGATCAAGCACTTAACCGGCAACGCCATCACGACACTTGAAAGTCTCCGGCGCAAAACCATACATATACAAGAAAGAAAAGTACCGTAGAATACTCTCTGCAATTTATTCCCGATCATTTAATAAAATCGGTATCCAAGTAAATCATTTAACACTTGCAACAAAACACGTTGAAACAAAAACATCTGATTGTATGTATGCCCACACATTTACATTTGACATTATAAGTATGCACGCACATATGTATGTGTGTATATGTAATACATACACAATTGGTCGGCACGGCCAGCATTCGCGGGCAGCGCTGCCGCTAGAAAGCAGCGAAAACGTTCGCTCACATGTTTGTATGTTTCTATCTCGCTTGCACACATGCAGTGAAATGGCGTTAAATTATAAACTTTGTTACGTGTCTAGCTCTTTTGTTTATAGTCCGATTTATATGGATAGTTTGATATATTTTGTCTTCAAACGAATGTGAAATAACAATACTGTACGATAAGAACATATGCCTTAAAACCGGCATTGAAGTTTGAAAGTTATTTTATTTCTTGTGGGAAAAGGGGGCGTGGCAGTTCAAAATTTTTAATGACAATGCATTTATGCCGTCTCAAGGAACCTACATACCAAAATTGGTGTTCCTAAGTGCCACAGTTACTGAGATATTCGCCTAAAACATAAATTTTTTACGAGGTATGTCTAGTTTTTTGCTCATTGTGGGCGAATGGGGCGTGGCATCGAAAAAAAAAAAGATTCTTGTATTGACTGACTTAATATCGAGTCGATAGAGACCAAATTCAAACTTGTAGCTCTTACCATCTCTGAAATCTGTTTGTTCATACGGACGGACAGACGGACAGACAGACGGACAGACGGACATGGCTATATCGACTCGGCTTGTGATGCTGATCAAGAATATATATACTTTATGGGCTCGGCCACGCCTCCTTCTGCCTGTTACATACTTTTTTCACAAACCCAATATACTCTCTCTTGCAGAGAGTATAAAACAAGAAAGAAAAGTACAGTCGAGCACGCCCGACCGTAGAATACTCTCTGCAATTTATTCCGATCATTTAATAAAATCGGTATCCAAGTTTATCAATTGATACTTGCAACAAAACACGTTGAAACAAAAACATCTGTTTGTATGTATACACACACATATACATTTGACATTAAAAGTACGCACGCACATATGTATTTGTGTATATGTTATACATACACAATTGCTCGGCACAGCCAGCATTCGCGAGCAGCGCTGTCGCTAAGCTACGCAAGCAGCGAAAACGTTCGCTCACATGTTTGTATGTTTCTATCTCGCTCGCACACATGCATTGGCATTGCGTTCAATTATCAACTTTCTTACATGTCTAGCTCTTTTGTTTATTGTCCGATTAAGATGCAACTTTCAGGATAGTTTAATATATTTTGTCTTTAAACGAATGTGAAATAACAATACTGTACGATAAGAACATATGCCTTAAAATCGGCATTGAAGTTTGCAAATTATCTTATTTCTTGTGAGAAAAGGGGGCGTGGCAGTCCAAAATTTTTGATGACAATACAATTATACCGTCTCTAGGAACCTACATACCAAAATGGGTGTTCCTAAGTGCCATATTTACTGAGATATTCGCCTAAAACATCAATTTTTTAGGAGGTGTTTCTAGTTTTTTGCTCATTGTGGGCGAACGGGGCGTGGCATCGAAAAAAAAAAGATTCTTGTATTGACTGACTTAATATCGAGTCGATAGAGACTAAATTCGAACTTGTAGCTCTTACCATCTCCGAAATCTGTTTGTTCACACGGACGGACAGACAGACAGACAGACAGACAGACAGACAGACAGACGGACAGACGGACATGGCTATATCGACTCGGCTTGTGATGCTGATCAAGAATATATATACTTTATGGGGTCTGCCACGCCTCCTTCTGCCTGTTACATACTTTTTACAAACACAATATACTCTCTCTTGCAGAGAGTATAAAAATAAATTTATAATATAATATAGTATATAATTGTTATATATTAAGTTAAAGTTATATTTTTGGTTTTTAGACCCCGTACTCTAAAAAAGAGTATAGGGGTCTATTAGGTTTGTCTGAAGCGAAATGTGCGTAACAGGTAGAAGAAGGCTTTTCCGATCCCATAAAGTATGTATATTCTTGATCAACATCAACAGCCGAGACGATATAGCGATGTCCGTCTGTCTGTCTGTCTGTCCGTCTGTCCGTCTGTCCGTCCGTCTGTATGAACACCTGGATCTTCTAAACTACAAGAGCTAGAGACACCAAATTTGGAATGAAAGTCCGTGTGTAGTTTACGCAGTGCAAGTTTATTTCAAATTTTTGCCACGCCCCCCACCGCCCCCGCAAATTGTAAAAAACTATTTTCACATCGCCATAACTTGAAAACGACTAGAGCTAGAGAGACCAAATTCACACAATATGTGTATAGTGCCATTATAACAATCCTCACCAAGTTTGGTTCGGCTATAGCCTATAGCTCCCATAGGACAAACCGGTCAAAAATAAAAAATTTGTATGAAGACATGTAGTGTTGGTTGAGCGATCGCAACCAAACTCACAGAGGATGTGTGTGTAATTATTAAAAATATCCCCACCAAATTTGGTCCAAATCGGACAACAACAACATATAAAACAAACAAGAAAGAATGCTATAGTCGCCTGGCGACTTTAGGATACCCGTTACTCAGTTTAATTATATTATTAACAATATAATATATTATTAATAATATTAATAATAGTACAATCGTTTAGTAAATCGACCCTATTGATTTAAATTCAGATGACTTGAGAAACGCAGAAAATTTTCATACAAAATCATATTTACAGCGTATTTTTGACCGATCGTCCCTATGGGAGCTATACGATATAGTCGTCCGATTTGAATGAAACTTAGTCAATATGTTTATATTATTGACAGATATATTCTGTGTAAGTTTCACTTCGATTGATTGGCCAACGCAAAAGTTATTCATATAAATTCATATTTGGAGCGTATTTTTGACCGATTGTCCCTATGGGAGCTATATGATATAGTTGTCCGATTTGGATGAAACTTAGTCAATATGTTTATATTATTGACAGATATATTCTGTGTAAGTTTCACTTCGATTGATTGGCCAACGCAAAAGTTATTCATATAAATTCATATTTGGAGCGTATTTTTGACCGATTGTCCCTATGGGAGCTATACGATATAGTCGTCCGATTTGGATGAAACTTAGTCAATATGTTTATATTATTGACAGATATATTCTGTGTAAGTTTCACTTCGATTGATTGGCCAACGCAAAAGTTATTCATATAAATTCATATTTGGAGCGTATTTTTGACCGATTGTCCCTATGGGAGCTATATGATATAGTTGTCCGATTTGGATGAAACTTAGTCAATATGTTTATATTATTGACAGATATATTCTGTGTAAGTTTCACTTCGATTGATTGGCCAACGCAAAAGTTATTCATATAAATTCATATTTGGAGCGTATTTTTGACCGATTGTCCCTATGGGAGATATATGATATAGTTGTCCGATTTGGATCAAACTTGGTCAGTATACGTAATCCGTAGACGTGTACTTTCTGTGTCAATTTGGTTTAGATAGCATTACTAACAAAAAAGTTTTCTATACTAAAACATGCTATTTTTACCTTTGTATGCACATAGAACGCCCTAAAGTGGGCGTGTCAAAAAACAAAAGCAAACTTGTACTGCTTGGGCATTTTATCTTTCGTTTGCGACCACTCGGGCCTTTCTAGCTCTTATAGTCTCTGAGAACCTTTTGTTCACACAGACGGACAGACGGACAGACGGACGGACGGACAGACGGACATGGCTATATCGACTCGGCTAGTCATGCTGATCAAGAATATATATATTTTATGGGATCTGCCATGTCTCCTTCTCCCTGTTACATACATTGCAACGAATACAATATACCCTTTTACTCTACGAGTAACGGGTATAATTTATCAAAAATGCTGAATTTCATGTTCAAATTGTTTGTTTGCACTGCTTGCAGTAGAAAAGTCTGCGTTTAACTACACAAACTGCAGCAAGCAGTGTAGTGTGTTAAATAAACAATTATTGCATGTGAATGAAAATAATTCAACTGAATTATCAGCAGAGCATGGTCTTATTGGTAGGGTCGCGGTTCATTATTTTGCAAATCCGTGTGGGTCGCAGGTTTGAGTCCAGCCAAAGTTAAATACAAATTTTTTATTAATTTTTTAATTTTAACACAAATTGTAAACCTATTTTAAATAATAATAACGTTTATTTGTATTTAAAATGTATTTGCGTAACATGGTATGCTAAAAAAAATAGTAAGACGAAAGTCCAAAACAATTCAGAAAACTCCCTTGCACGTACATACATTTATAAATGTGTATGTATTCATATTATTAATGCATACATATTTTTGCTTATGCTTTGCACTTGTTCAACTGCTTTGAACTGCTTAACGTAGTTCAATTGAAGTAAGTTGTTCAGTTGATCGGCATTTAGCGCTCATTGGTACTTGTTCCGAACTGATTTTGGCACGCGCCAAAAATAAATTCTGTTACTATACAGTTTCATGCAATGCTACTGAACGTAGATATTGTTTTAATTTTTACCATTTTGAATAAAAGATTTCAATTCTAATACATATTTATTTGTATAGTTGTTGTCTCGCATGATAACACATTTTAAAATGCACTCCCGCCTTATATTAAATGTCAATGAGAATAATCAACGCGATTTGGAAGAAGAGCGTGGACCAATTGGTAGGGTTATGGTTCGTTCATTTGCAAATCGGCATGGGTCGCAGGTTCGAGTCCCAGTCGAAGTCAATATATAAATTTTCTATTTTATTATAAGCACAATTTTAAATAAATTATATATGTCTTATTTTAAAACCTGTTCCCAAAACATTGAATAATAAGAAGAAGTATTTCGACATTTAAAACATTTACATACTTATATAAATACGGCTTATTTTTAAAATAAGCCACCTAAGGAAATTGTGTATATATTTACATACATTTGTATATAAATATGTATGTATACAAAATGTGAATAACTCCGTTTTTCTTCTTTTTCGTATGGAGTGAGTACGGGGTCTTTTACAGTCGGCTCGCTCGACTGTAGCCTTTCTTACTTGTTTTAAATAAAACTTAATGAAAAATTTTCTTTCACCAACTGAGTGGAATCTTGTCACGTTCCCCATGTCACGTTACAAATTTTTTATAAAACTTGTAAAAAACTAAAAAAAAAAGCTGTTTCTTTTTAGACCCCGTACTCTAAAAAAGAGTAGAGGGGTCTATTAGGTTTGTCTGAAGCGAAATGTGCGTAACAGGCAGAAGAAGGCGTGGCCGACCCCATAAAGTATATATTTTCTTGATCAGCATCAACAGCCGGGACGATATAGCGATGTCCGTCTGTCTGTCTGTCTGTCCGTCTGTCTGTCTGTCCGTCCGTCCGTCTGTCCGTCCGTCTGTATGAACACCTGGATCTTTTAAACTACAAAAGCTAGAGCCACCAAAATTGGAATGAAAGTCCGTCTGCTTCGCAAGCAGATCAAGTTTATTTTAAATCTTTGCCACGCCCCCTACCGCCCCCGCAAATTGTAATAAACAATTTTACATTGCCATAACTTAAAAACGAATAGAGCTAGAGGGACCAAATTCACACATTATGTGTATGGTACCATTATAACTATCCTCACCAAATTTGGTCCGGATCGGACAACTATAGCCTATAGCTCTTATAGGACAAATCGGTCGAAAATTAGTAATTTGTATGGAAACACGCGCACTAGAAGGAGTACGGGGTCTTTTACAGTCGGCTCGCTCGACTGTAGCCTTTCTTACTTGTTTTCAGTAGGTTTGTTTATTTGTTATCTGTCCAAGTGCAGACAATCGATAAATTGAGTAACAGTTATATTGACATTTAAATTTCAATTATAGAAAGATATCAGTGGTGGGTGGGGGGTGAGGTAAGGGACTGTTGTGCTGTTGTCCAGAAGGTTTATAGCCAGGGGGTTTATGTGTCTATCCTGGCGGGCGATGTGGGCTCTGCTTAGCCTAGCGACCTCCTCGTGCACCCAAGGGATTCCAAGCACGTTGTGAATTTCATCATTGGTGGTGACCAAGTTGGCATTCGACAGGACCCTCAGGGCTATACTTTGAAATCTCTGTATCACATTGAGATTCGAGCGGCTGGCGGTGACCCATATGGGGATCCCGTAGGTCCACATGGGCTTTATTATCGTCTTGTAGACTTGTAATTTTACTCTTAGCCTTAGTGTCGACCTTTTGCCGATGAGCCAGAGATGTTTCTTCAGCCTCTCGCTGAACTGTGCCCTTTTGTTATACTCTCTGCAAAAGAGAGTATATTGGGTTTGTGAAAAATATGTAACAGGCAGAAGGAGGTGTGGCCGATCCATAAAGTATATATATTCTTGATCAGCATCACAAGCTGAGTCAATATAGCCATGTCCGCCTGTCCGTCTGTCCATCTGTCTGTCTGTCTGTCTGTCTGTCTGTCCGTCTGTCCGTCCGTATGAACAAACAGATTTCAGAGATGGTAAGAGCTACAAGTTCGAATTTAGTCAGTATCGACTCGGTATTTAGTTAGTCAATACAAGAACCTTTTTTATTTTCGATGCCACGCTCCGTTCGCCCACAATGAGCAAAAAACTAGAAACACCTCGTAAAAAATGGATGTTTTAGGCGAATATCTCAGTAACTATGGTACTTAGGAACACCAATTTCGGGATGCTGGTTCCTAGAGACGGCATAAATGCATTGTCATTAAAAATTTTGGACGGCCACGCCCGCTTTTCCCACAAGAAATAAAATAATTTTCAAACTTCAAACTTCTTATTGAACAGTATTGTAATGTCACATTCAATTGAAGACAAAATATATCAAACTATTCTGAAAAGTGCATATAAATCGGAAAATAAACAAAAGAGCTAGACACGTAACAAGGTTTATAATTTAACGCCATGTTACTGCATGTGTGCAAGCGAGATAGAAACATACAAACATGTGAACGAACGTTTTCGCTGCTTGTGTAGCGGCAGCGCTGCTTGCGAATGCTGGCTGTGCCGTCCAATTGTATATGTATTACATATACACACATACATATGTGCGTGCATACATATAATGTCAAATTTATATGTATGTGCATACAAACACACAGTTGTTTTTGTTTCAACGTCTTTTACTGCAAGTACTATCAATTGATATTCTTGGATACCGATTATATTAAAATGATCGGGAATAAAATGCAGAGAGTATTCTACGGTCGGGTGTGCTCGACTGTACTTTTCTTTCTGGTTTTTAAGATGCGGCTTCCAAGTAAGCCTTCTATCCATGACGATACCCAGGTATTTTGCAGTGGGGCAGGCAGGAATTGTTGTGCCGTCCAGGGTGACTGGGTAGCAGTCGCCTCTTCTCAAGGTGAAGGTGCAGTGGGTGGATTTTTCAGGGTTCACCATGATGTTCCATCTCCTTAGCCAGCCGTTGGTGAGATCGAGCTGGGATTGCAGCGTAGCAGAGGCGGTTTGTGGACAGGTGTCACTAGTGAAGAACGCCGTGTCGTCTGCGTATGTAGCAACCAGTAGGCTCGGTTCAGCTATTAGGGGCATGTCAGCGGTACAGGGCGTGTACAGGATAAGGCCCAATACGCTTCCTTGTGGAACTCTAGCTCGGATGTCCATTATATCCGATTTCTCATCCCCACACTTGACGTAGAAGCTTCTGCGCTCGAGATATGATTTGAGCAGCAGAGGGCGGGCAGAGCGGATTTTAGCTTGTATAACAATCCAGAATGGCATACTCTGTCGAAAGCCTGCTTCACGTCCGAGAAAACGGATGAGCAGTACTTCATCACTCCGACGAGTGCATCAAGCCCAAGGAGGCACCAGCCTTCTATGCCCTTTGCAAGGGAATCCATCCCGCCTCGTATAAAGGCTGCAAGGTCTACCAAAAGACCAAGGAGCAGCACGCTCCCAAGCCAAGGCCAATGATACCGCTCATCAGTAGAGCAGCACCAACAGTCACTCCTGGAGTCAGCTACGCCAGTGCACTTTGAGATGCCCAGCAACCGCAGGAGCAGTTTGTCCCTGCTCCCGCTGCCCCAAGCCAAAACAACACCAGACTTGACAGACTGGAGGTCATGTTGGAGAAGATGATGGACCAAGTTGCATCCCTGACGCATCTGCTCACGTCACTAATGGCGAAGCAATGCAATAAAATCTCCATATTGTACTATGGAATGCGAACGGTCTGTGCATTAGCAGGCTTGAGGTTGAGCACTATATCAAGACCAACCATGTCGACATCCTCCTCGTGTCCGAAACCCGCTTCTCCCAAAGAACCGCTCGTGGCGGAGCGGCAGTCATCATCAAGAGTGGGCTCAAGTACATCGAGCTCCCCGCACACCAGGAGGACTGCGTCCAGTGCGCCTAGGTCAGAGTTCTCAACACCACTTTCGACACCACCATTGTTGCTGTATACTGTCCACCACGACACGTAGTAGGTGAAGAACTGTTCAAAGAGTTGCTGGACGGTCTTGGTCCAAGATACATCGCTGCAGGCGACTTCAACGCGAAACACACTTGGTGGGGATCTCGCATCAACAACCCCAAGGGCTCAGAGGGCAAACCAATCTGGACCCCGCTGTGGAGATTGCAACAGGGGAAGATTTGGATGATGTCGTTGAGCACTTCAACGTACAAATCCACAACGCAGTCTCGCACGCCACCCCGCCCAGCCGTCCCACAAACAGGATTCCCCACAGAGATGGACATCTCTGGTTCTCAGAAGTTGCTGCTCTGGTTGCTGAGAAAAGGCGACTACGCCGAGTATGGCACAACTCTCGCAACCCCAGGGACAAGACAGAGTTCAACAGGGCTGCCATGGAACTGAAGGAGCTCTTGACTAACCTTCGACGACAATCCCTGGAGCAGTACCTCGCCGAAGTGGAACCAGATGACCAGCAGCACAATCTGTGGCGGATCACCAAGTCCATCAAAAGGCCAGCACGTAGGAAGGACCCAGTCAGGAATGCTAACGGAGCCTGGTGCCGCCCTGACAGCGAAAGAGCCATAGCGTTCGCAGAACATCTGCACGAAGCCTTCTCACCTTTCGCAGTCTAACCAGACGAGCTTATTAGCGAAATAAGCAAACTCAAGGCGTCCAAATCCCCTGGCTATGACAGTATTGACGTGCCAGCCATTAAAACACTCCCGTCAAATGGAGTCCAGCTCCTCCTACACATAACAAACAAAAGCTTCCAGCTAGGACACTTTCCCACCCAGTGGAAGTGCGCCGAAATCATATTAATCCACAAACCTGGGAAACCTGCAGCCAATCTCGCCTCATATAGGCCGATTAGTTTATTGGCGGTACTCTCCAAAGTAGTTGAAAGACTACTTTTGCGTAGAATCCGCCCAATACTGGACGAGGCTGGTTTGATCCCCGATCACCAGTTTGGCTTCAGGGAATGCCATGGCACGCCGGAGCAGTGTCATCGAGGTGTTTTAGTGCATAATGATTTGTGGTCGATTGTTTGCGGAAGAGTAGTAAAAAACGAAAATGATAGCGAAGAGCTTAAAGCTTGTTTTGATAATAAAGACGAAAAGTCCCTGGCGACAATTCAACTTAGTGTTAAAGCGTCGCAAATAAATCTCATTAAAAACTGTGTGTCGGGAAAAGAAGCGTGGGACAAGCTCGCAGAGATCTATAAACCTCGTGGTCCAGCAAGAAAAATATTGCTGTTAAAGAAATTGCTTCGTTTAAAATGTGAAAGTTCCGATGTAAGCCAATACATAAACGAGTTCGTCGATTTAGTAGACAGGCTTAAAGAAATCGAAATTGACGTGCCAGAAGATATTCTAACAATTTTGCTGCTTTCGGGTCTCGGAAAACCGTTTGAGAATTTTGTAGTCGCAATTGAAACGCGTGAGACATTGCCTTCTCTGTCTGACTTAAGGGTCAAGATTATTGAAGAGGGAGAGAGGCAACGTGTGGTTGACGAAATTAACGAAAGTGGTACACAGCAAATATATGTATCACAAGTGAAGCGAAACAATGGAAAAAGCACAAATACAAAAAATAACGGTGTGAAGAAGAACAAAAAATGTTATAGATGCGGTTGCGAAGGGCACTTTATTGCACAGTGCAAAGAAACGACAGAGAATGACAAAGTGAAAGACAAAAACAGCAAACGCTTGTATGCGAGTTTAGCGAACGTACGGGGAAGCGGAATTACAAAAGACATGTGGTGCCTGGACAGTGGAGCAAGTGCACACATGTGTTGTGACAAATCGATGTATACAGATTTCAAAGACCATAGAGAAAAAATTATGCTGGCCGGTGATAATTTTATAGTTTCCGAAGGCAAAGGAACTGTATGGTTAAAATCAAATATCGGGAATTATGAAATCGGGTTGCTAAATGTGTTGTATGTGAAAGAGCTACAAACAAATTTTATGTCGGTATCCAAAGCCGCTGAAAAGGGATTCACAGTCTTGTTTGAAAAAGAACAAGCAATAATAAGAGATTACAACAACGATAAAATAATGCGTGCCGAGAAGTGTAATGATTTGTTTATTATCGGAGTTAATGCTGAACAGTGTATGTACGCAAAAACAAAAGACAGTGAATTATGGAAATGGCATTATCGGTTCGGTCATTTAAATATGCCAAGTCTGAAAAAGATGGCGAGCAAAGAAATCGTGCACGGGCTAAAATCAATAAGAAATGTTGCAGTTAAAAACGATAATTGCGATATCTGTGCGAAGAGCAAGATTTGTGTTAAAGCGTTCCCAAAACAGTCCGAAAACCGTGCGACACAATTGCTAAGCTTGGTGCATACGGACATATGTGGCCCAAGTAGCAAAGTATCGGGTGGAGGATCGCGATACTTTGTGACATTTATCGATGACTGTTCGCGATATACAGTCGTGTATTTTTTGAAATCACGCGATCAGGTCTTAAACGCTTTTAAAGACTTTGTCGTGACTGCGGAACGAGAAACCGGGAACAAATTGAAAGCAATACGCAGTGACAACGGACGTGAATATGTGAGTCGCGAATTTAATAGGTATCTGTCAGAAAACGGCATTAAAAGACAATTAACGGTGCCTTACACTCCACAGCAAAACGGCGTTGCTGAGCGCGCAAATCGAACACTCGTTGAGATGGCCAGGAGCATGCTGGTGCATTCTGGTGTCTGCGAGTCTTTGTGGAGTGAGGCCGTGAGTACTGCTGTGTATTTGCGCAATCGAGCGGAAACAAGAACGCTGGATAACAAAACGCCATACGAGGTTTGGACTGGAAGGAAACCAACTGTGGCACACCTTAAAATTTTTGGCTTTAAGGCGGTTGCACTAAACAAGGCGCATACAACTAAGTTTAGAGCAAAGGGTAACGAGTGCATCATGATAGGCTACTCATCCACAGCGAAAGCATATCGGCTTTATTGTCCAGCGACGAAGAAAGTCATCGAAAGCAGAGACGTTGTTTTTATGGAGAATGACGTAGCTGGATCTGCAGAGGACAAAAAAGAGGTGGTGCCATTTGAAGACATCATATTAATCGCGTCAGAAGACCGCGAAGAGCGTAGCCAGGAACCAGACTGTATTGCAAGCGAGCCAGAAGAGGAGACCTACGAGAGTGCGCAAAGTAAAGATGCAGAGCATGAGGTCACGGAAAAACGTGGACCAGGTCGTCCAAAGTTAATAAGAAGCGGAAATCCAGGTCGACCACGCAAGCAGTACAACGTTGTAAACATGCTAAGGGTTGAAGAAGTTACAATACCTGCAACTGTGGCTGAAGCAAACGGGTCAGTTATGAGTAGCGAATGGTCAGCCTCGATCAAGAAGGAGTTTGATTCTCTGGATCGAAACAACACATGGGAGCTCGTTGACCTGCCAAAGGGCAAGAAAGCTATAGGATGTAAATGGGTGTTCGGTGTAAAGGCTGACAAAGATGGCTACGTAGAGCGCTTTAAATCAAGGCTGGTGGCAAAGGGATGCGCACAGCAATATGGCGTTGACTATTTTGAGACGTTTTCACCTGTGGTCAGGTACTCCTCTGTAAGAACGATTTTGGCACTAGCAGTTGAGAATAAATGGTTCGTGCATCAAATGGATGTTTCATCAGCGTACTTGAACAGCGAGTTAACAGAGGAGGTCTACATGAAGCAGCCAGATGGGTTTAAAAGCGCCAAGTACCCCGAGAAGGTACTTAAACTGAAAAAGTCTCTGTATGGGCTTAAGCAAAGCGGCAGGGTGTGGAACGCGATGCTGAATGGAGTCCTGCAAAAGATGGGTTTTAAACCGTGCGCCAGTGAGCCTTGCGTTTATAAACGCAATAGCGAAGGTAATATAATTATAATTGCAATTTATGTCGACGATCTTTTAATTGCCAGCTCAGCCAAGGAAGACTTGCTGGAAGTAAAAGCCAAAATTGCAAGTGAATTCGATGTAGTAGACGGCGGACACCTCAACCATTTCTTAGGCATCGAAGTAGAGCGAGATGGCGACACTGGAGGCTTATGTATCGGACATAAGCAGTACGTCGAACAATTGCTACTCGCATGGGGCATGTCCTCGTGCAAGCCGGTTGCGACTCCACTGGAAGCAGGTCATCAAGTTAAGTGTGACGACACTAACTGCGAGGCTGTCAATGAGAAGGAGTACCAATCATTGGTAGGCTCCTTAATGTATTTGGCAGTAACAACCAGGCCAGATATTCTACATTCAGTGTCAAAGCTGGCACAACGAAACTCGAATCCCCACAAGGAGCACCTGGTAGCAGCAAAACGTGTTCTACGCTACCTGAAGGGCTCGGCTAGTCAAAAGATTCATTACGTGGCTACTGGCAAAGCAGTTCATGGATACGTCGACGCAGATTGGGCAAATGATGCGACAGACCGCAAATCGTATAGCGGATTTGTTTTTCTTGCTGCGGGCGGCGCAATTTCGTGGGAGTCGAAGAAACAAAGCCTGGTAGCAGTAAGCAGCACGGAAGCCGAGTATATTGCATTATCGACTGCGGCGAGGGAGGCGGCATACCTGAATAAATTTTTATTTGAATTGGATTTTAAGAAAGACAAAACCATTTTATTGTATTGCGATAATCAGAGCGCACAATGTCTAGTTAAAAATCCAACATTACATAACCGTAGTAAACATATATTTATTAAGTTTCATCATGTGAGAGAAATGTATGCTAACAAAGAAATAGATGTTCAGTTTATAGGAACTAACGATATGATATCTGATGTGTTAACAAAAAACTTACAAAAGAACAAACATGCAAAGTGCATAGTTGAAATGAATTGTTATTAATAAGTTTTCAAGTTTATAATTGTTGAGAAGGAGTATTGAAATATGTTTGTATTTTAGCAACATTTATAACTTGACATTTGGTCACACTTAGTTTGTAAGTTTGTATTGAGTGTATTCTTTATCTTCCCTTCTTCTGAGTTTCGCTGCCGAATTGAACAGACGTGTGCGCTTGTTATGGAAACATATATGTACTCATTTGAATAACCGAATAAAACTATTACTTTTCTTATACAAAATAAAACTCCAACAATTATTTATAACTCGAAAACTGCAATTCTTTAAGGATTGTCTTTTATAATATAAATTGTGTAAATAAAATGTTATAAACACGTATAAAAAGTTTTTTTAAAATGACAACTTTTGGGTTGTTTTCAACATGTAAAGACGTACAAATGTCGCGTTCTCGATCCTGGAAATACCCATATACACTTCGTTTACAAGGCCATGGTAACAGAAAACATTACATTTTAAAATTCTAAAAGAAGTATTTAAGAGAATAGTTGAGAATAAACTAGAGCTCAGGCTTGACAAGTGCAAATTTATTTTAAATAAAATAAAATATTTAGGTTATGAAATGACAAGTGAAGGCATATAAACTGATAAAAAAGGCATAAAATTTTCCAGTGCCGAAAAAAAAGGTGAAAGTTAAAAGTTTTATTGGACTGTGTTCCTATTTTAGAAATTAAATTTAAAATTTTTATACTCTCTGCAAAAGAGAGTATATTGGGTTTGTAAAAAGTATGTAACATGCAGAAGGAAGCGTGGCCGACCCCTTAAGTATATATATTCTTGATCAGCATCACAAGCCGAGTCAATATAGCCATGTCCGTCTGTCCGTCTGTCTGTCTGTCCGTCTGTCTGTCTGTCCGTCTGTCCGTATGAACAAACAGATTTCAGAGATGGTAAGAGCTACAAGTTCGAATTCAGTCAGTATCGACTCGGTATTTAGTCAGTCAATACAAGAATCTTTTTTATTTTCGATGCCACGCTCCGTTCGCCCACAATGAGCAAAGAACTAGAAACACCTCGTAAAAAATGGATGTTTTAGGCGAATATCTCAGTAACTATGGTACTTAGGAACACCAATGTCGGTATGCAGGTTCCTAGAGACGGCATAAATGCATTGTCATTAAAAATTTTGGACGGCCACGCCCCCTTTTCCCACAAGAAATAAAATAATTTTCAAACTTCAAACTTCTTATTATTTATACTTATATAAAGAATTGTTTAAAGTGTATAGCATCTTGTAGCGGTAAACAAGAACATATTCTTCATTCAACACCAAAGGCAATGTTCCTATCAACTGTTGATAATAAGCACAATTTTGCAATAATAGGTGAATTCACACAGCTTATAAGATTTTTTCAGCAAAAACTTCTAAGACTGAAGAAGCTGTCAAGTCATTAAAAGAATATTTAAGAAAATAGAGTAGACCGAAATGTATTGTGTCAAATGGAGGAACTTGCCTTGCCTTAAATGAATTTAAAACTTTTGTGGAAAATTCATTATATGAAAATTGCGACAGGCTCTCCTGAAGCCAAAAGACAGTCAACCAATTGGGATAAAGTATAAGCAAATGTAGAGTATGCAATAAACCAAACTAAACAAAGAAGTATCAACGAACATCCTAGCATGTTCTTATTTTGTGTCTCACAAATAGGCAAAGTTATAGATAGTTTAAAGAAAAATGTAGTGGAAAATTAACAAGGTAAAGAGCAACGAGGTCAACGAAAGATACGAAAGATGGCAGGAAGTAATCAAAGTAAAGCACAAATGAAGAAAGAACAATTAAGAAAGGCTACAGTCGAGCGAGCTGACTGCACATTGTCCTATGGGGGCTATAGGCAATAGTAGTAAGATCCGAAAAGAAAATAACAATGTTACCATACACATAATGTGTGAGTTTGGTTTCAATCGCTCAACTAAAACAACATGTATTCAAACAAATCATCAATTTTCGACCGATTTGTCTCGTGCAATGGTACCATACAAATAATGTATGAATTTCGTTTATCTAGCTCTAGTCGTTTTCAAATAATGGTGATGCGACAATAATTTTTTACAATTCGCGGGGGTGGTAGGGGGCGTGGCAAAAATTTGAAATAAACTTGCACTGCGTACACTACAGACGGACTTTCATTCCAAATTTGATGGCTCTAGCTCTTGTCATTCATAAGAATCAGGTGTTCATACAGACGGATGGACAGACGGACATTGCTATTTCGACTCGGCTGTTGTTGCTGATCAAGAATATATAAGTTAACACATGCAACCAGCGTCTCAAATTCATAAACAACAACTCCCGCACTTGTTCGCTGCTCTGAATAATATTACAACAATGTTGTAGTCAGCGAACTCCAAGAACCTTTGTGCAGCTGTCAACATACCATGTACGAAACGTTTTTAGGTCAGGGCTAGCTTACCATAAGAATTTTTTTGTATTTTAGCTTTTAGTCTGATTTGACCATTAAACGGAACAGAACATAAAAATACGTTTGTCTTTTTTTTGAAATACAAACAAGTAAAGGTACAATTATTAGCTTATATATACTTTATGGGGTCGGAAAAGCATCCTTCTACCTTTTACGTACATTTCGCTTCAGCGAAAATTAATCAAGTAATACGAAAAATTGTAACAAGAAGCATGTTAAACATAAATCTGGAGATTTCTTATATGTCAGAAATTCCGAGTTGTTGTAATATTATACTTTACTTGGAGGTTTTCATATTAATAATAACTAACTAGTTATTAATTATTATTAATTAATATCGATAAGCGTTCAGTTTGTAAGTATCGATATAGAATAAGCACAATTTGTAAATATAATAAACAAATTGTTCCGATGGCTAAATAATCTATCGGAGCGGCAATAAACTTCACTTAAGATGAACACTTGTTAAGATTACAGTATGAAAATTGTAAGTGTCGAATGAGCGATTTTAAACAAATTCACACAATATGCAGTTGCTATCAATCCCCATCTGTTGACGAAAAGTCATACGTATCGAATCACTATATAATATAGGTTACAAAGGAACAATTCGTAATTGAAACAAAACTAACACAATGTGCATGACTACAAGAGCATTTAATCTTTGACTAGCAAAAGATAAGAAATATCTAACGTATTGTAGTATTAAAACAATTTCGAATTGTACTTTAAACATGTACGTCATTATCCAAACTTAAGTGTGAGTCAATTAGTGGTGGAAAGTTTTTCAGACCCCGTTAATAATAAAACAGAACTGAGTAGGTACTGAGGTATTGGGGGTATTGAGGTACTGAGAACTAAGAGGTATCCTAAAGTCGTAAGTCGACTATAGAACTCTTGTAAAAACTACAATTAAGTTCATTTTAAGACCTCGTACTCTTAAAAAGAGTAGAGGGGTATTTTAGTTTCGGCAGAAGCGAAATGAATATAACAGGCAGAAGGAGGCGTGGCCCATTCCATAAATTATATATATTCTTGATCAGCATCAACAGCCGAGCATAGAAATGTCCGTCTGCCTGTCTGTAGTTCCGTCTGTATGAACACCTAAGATTTCTAAACGACAAGAGCTGGAGCCATCAAATTGTAAATAAAAGTCCGTCTATATGTCAGGCAGATTAAGATAATTTCAAGTTTTTGACACGCCCTCTACCGCCCCCCGCAAATATAAAAAACTATTTTCACGTTACCATAACTTGAGAACGACTAGAGCTAGAGAGACAAAATTCTAACATTTTGTGTAAGGTACCATGACAACTATCCTCGACAAGTATGATCCGGATCGGACAACTATAGTCTACAGCTCCCATAGGAAAAATCGGTTTAAGATTTGTATTTCTTTGGAAAAAACGCGCAGTAGAATAAATACGGGGTCTTTTACAGTTGGCTAGCTTGACTGTAGCCATTCTTACTTGTTAATTACGGCCTGCGATAGTAGTATAAGTTGTGTTGCTGTTTTACAAACCTATAATATTTAAAATAGGTACTGATAACAAGAAACAAGAAAGAAAAGTACAGTCGAGCACGCCCGACCGTAGAATACTCTCTGCAATTTATTCCCGATCATTTAATAAAATCGGTATCCAAGTATATCAATTGATACTTGCAACAAAACACGTTGAAACAAAAACATCTGATTGTATGTATGCACACACATATGCATTTGACATTATAAGTATGCACGCACATATGTATGTGTGTATATGTAATACATACACAATTGGTTGGCACAGCCAGCATTCGCGGGCAGCGCTGCCGCTAGAAAGCAGCGAAAACGTTCGCTCACATATTTGTATGTTTCTGTCTCGCTTGCACACATGCAGTGAAATGGCGTTAAATTATAAACTTTGTTACATGTCTAGCTCTTTTGTTTATAGTCCGATTTATATGCAACTTTCAGGATAGTTTGATATACTTTGTCTTCAAACGAATGTGGAATAACAATACTGTACGATAAGAAAATATGCCTTAAAATCGGCATCGAACTTTGAAAGTTATTTTATTTCTTGTGGAAAAGGGGGCGTGGCAGTCCAAAATTTAAATTTAATAACGATGCATTTATGCCGTCTCAAGGAACCTGCATAC
This sequence comes from Drosophila cardini, assembly GCA_018903735.1. Taxonomy (NCBI): domain Eukaryota; kingdom Metazoa; phylum Arthropoda; class Insecta; order Diptera; family Drosophilidae; genus Drosophila; species Drosophila cardini. The sequence continues at coordinate 22,878,252 of JAEIGM010000001.1, read as the reverse complement.
CAAAATTGGTGTTCCTAAGTGCGACAGTTACTGAGATATTCGCCCAAAACATAAATTTTTTACGAGGTATGTCTAGTTTTTTGCTCATTGTGGGCGAATGGGGCGTGGCATCGAAAAAAAAAAGATTCTTGTATTGACTGACTTAATATCGATTCGATTGTGACTAACTTCAAACCTGTAGCTCTTATCATCTCTGAAATCTGTTTGTTCATACGGACAGACGGACAGACGGACATGGCTATATCGACTCGGCTTGTGATGCTGATCAAGAATATATATACTTTATGGGGTCGGCCACGCCTCCTTCTGCCTGTTACATATTTTTTTTTTGTTTCACAAACCCAAAATACTCTCTCTTGCAGAGAGTATAAAAACGTACAGTCGAGCAAGCCCGACTTTCCACTTTTTACTCTCTGCATTTTTTTTTCGCAGCTCTGTCGTCACAAATGCAGCGTGAATGTCTGTACATATGTTTGTATTACAAACTTTATTTGTTTCTGACTCGCTTCCACACAAGCAAAATTTTCTTGACTAAATATGGAATCAGTACTGACTGCATTCGAACGTGTAGCGACAGATGTAAAGATAGATGGTCATGGCTATATCGACTCGGCTTGTGATGCTTACCAAGAATGTGTTTACCTTATGGGGTCTGCCACGCCTCCTTGTGCCTGTTACATACATTTAACAAACTCAATAAACTCTTGCAGGGAGTATAAAAAGACCTCTGATAGGTTAGCTTTAGGTAATAAAGATTATTTTCCGATTATGTTATCGATAGACTAAACGGAAATTTTGGCGATTACTGATGTCATTTCACTTAAGTCAGACAGTTGACAAACCATTCGCAAATTGAATGGAACAAATAAATTAATATAGAAGATAACAAAAAAAAGTGTCAAAAATGTTTTGGTTAGCTGCTGTCATAATTTTAGCCTCGCTTTTAGTGTTTAAGGGTATAAAAATATTCAATTATCTAGATCATATGGCAGGAATTATGGAAATGATACCAGGTCCGACTCCATACCCGTTTGTGGGCAATCTTTTTCAGTTCGGACTAAAGCCAGCTGGTAAGTTAATGCCAGCCTACCTATATTTATGAACTAATTGAACTACATGTAGCAATGTATGCTACTTAAGATAAGACAACTTAGATATCAGTGAAAATGATGAAAGAAATTATATTGAAAATGTATTATGATTAAGTACAAATCTTTATAACTTATTAAAGATCGCATGCTTTATGTTCGTGAATTAGGCATAACTCATTGATAATATTCATTGGATAACTGTATCTGTAGCTTTAGTATCTAGAATTGGTCAAAACCCAATTCTCGGGAGAAAACTTTTTTTACCAAGCTATTTTGATTAAGCTCAAACAATATTCATTTACCGTATACGGTATACGTTTACTCACTTCAGAATTTAATTTTATATCATTAAAACCAAACCTGATTTTTCTTGTGATTCAGAATACCCTAAGAAAGTCTTGCAATATTGTCGTAAGTATGATTTTCAAGGCTTTCGTTCGCTGGTTTTTTTGCAGTACCATATGATTCTAAGCGATCCGGCTGAAATTCAAGTAGGTATCTCTTACATAAATAACTTTTTTTACTTAACATTATTTTATAATTATTAAACAGAACATATTGTCCAGCTCTTCACTTCTTTACAAAGAGCACTTGTACTCATTTTTGACGCCTTGGTTGGGCGAGGGGCTCCTTACCAGTTCAGGTGCCCGTTGGCTGAAGCATCAGAAGGTTTATGCTCCTGCTTTTGAGAGATCCGCCATCGAAGGTTATTTGCGTGTTGTACATCGAATTGGAGAACGGTTTATAGAGAAGCTAACCCAAAAGGCACAGAAATTTGAATTCTTTGATGCCCAGGAGCTGGTTGCCAAATTTACTCTGGATATTGTGTGTGGTAGGTTGGCGGAAACCTAAAGAAATAAGCTAGACGTTTATTTTGGGAATTTTAGCATTACTCATTTTACTATGCCCTCACGATATGAATCTTGTATTTGTATTCGTTGTTTACTCAAGAAGATTACACGGTTCTATTAAGTTTTTTAGAATCGAAATGTGCAATAGGAGACTCAAGAGCTAGTGAAACATAAGTTAATAATTCTATACTATCCTTAGTTGCGAGGGAGATACGTTTTAAAAACCATCAAAAATCCTTTATCCGATGTTGATGGGTGTACTATCTAGTTTGGATACCAAAGTAAGAACTAAATGTGAAAACACATTAGGTGAATTGACCCATTCGAGCACTATGATCGTACTAATAGCAGTCCGGTTAGTTGTATAATTATGGGAAGTTCGCAGTAAACAAGACAGAAAGTACAGTCGAGCACGCCCGACCGTATAATTCTCTGGATAATTTATTCCCGGTTATATTGCTAAAATCGGTATCCGGGTATTACTATTGGTTGGTACCGCTAGCGTCGGAGGCCAGCGCGACCGCCACACAAGCAGCGTAAACGTTCGTTCATATGCTTGTATCACTAACCATACAACACATAGATGCGTCAAACGCAAGATTTTTTGAAAGCAAACGCTAGGCTGCTTCTAGACCCCCAGAGAGCTTCGGCAAAAAGCCGAACGCTCTAGCGCCCCGGCGAGTCGATCGCCGCTCAGCAAAAGGCGAAAATAATTTAGTCTGCCTCAGCAAGCGAAACGATGAGCACGGTTATGTCGCTTGTGTTCTCGTTTCGCTTTAATATGTTTGTCTCTTTCTAGCACTCCAGATACACACATTTTGTGACATCTCGCAACGGCAGATTTTAGCAACCAGCTCGTTGCTACAATTTCTGTTTTCAATAAAATAACCATTGCGCTAGGAAGTTAAGCCTCTTTTAGAAAGATATCTATGGTTTTAGGTCGGCCGCATGCAAATGTCGCGGTGGCGCTGGTGGTTAAGTGCTTGATCGGCAAGCGCGGAGTCGTGGGTACGAGTCGCGGTCAATCATTTAAAAGAAAATAATTCAAAAGTTCAGTTGTTGCATGTTGTCATTAAATTAAATTTTTTTTTTTAACAAAACCCAATTTAAAAAAATTATTTCAATCGTTTATTAACAATTTGCTAATAAATAAACAATACTTTTTCGGTAATGCAACACATCTCAACAACACAATACAAGATTTTTAATTTAATGGCGGACCAGGAATCGAACCCACGACTCCCCGTTCATCGATCGAGCACTAATCATCTGCGCCACAGCGACACTTGAGTGCGGCCGGCCTAAAACCATACATATCCCAATACAAGCAGCTTAACTTCCTAGCTGGATCGCAATTTTGTTGAAAACAGAAATTGTAGCAACGAGCTGGTTGCTAAAATCTGCCGTTGCGAGATGTCACAAAATGTGTGTATCTGGAGTGCTAGAAAGAGACAAACATATTAAAGCGAAACAAGAACACAAGCGACATAACCGTGCTCATCGTTTCGCTTGCTGAGGCAGACTAAATTATTTTCGCCTTTTTGCCGAAGCTCTCTGGGGGTCTAGAAGCAGCCTAGCGTTTGCTTTCAAAAAATCTTGCGTTTGACGCATCTATGTGTTGTATGGTTAGTGCTTGTATGTTTCTAAAACGCTTGCAGACATGCATTGACATTGCTTTCAATTATAAACTTTATTTCTTTTGTAGCTCATATGCTAATAGTCCGATTTATATGCAACTTTCAGGATAGTTTAATATACTATATTGTCTCCAAACGAATTTCAAATCACGATAGGAGGCGTTGCCGACCGCTTAAAGTATATATATATTCTTGATCAGCATCAACAGCCGAGACGATATAGCAATGTCCGTCTGTCTGTCTGTACGTCTGCCTGTCCGTCCGTCGGCTCATATGAACACCTGGATCTTTTAAACTACAAGAGCTACCAAATTTGGAATAAAAGTCCGTCTATATGTCAGGCAGGTTAATTGCCCCCGCACATTGTAAAAAACTATTTTCGCATCACCATAACTTGAAAACGACTTAATAAATTAATAATTAAAGCTAGATAGACGAAATTCACACATTATGTGAATTCCGAACAAAACCATGTACCTTGGACAGAGTATCCTAGGGTCAGGAGTTTAACTGTATTTTTATACTCTCTGCAAAAGAGGGTATATTGGGTTTGTTATACTCTCTGCAAAAGAGAGTATATTGGGTTTGTGAAAAGTATGTAACAGGCAGAAGGAGACGTGGCCGACCCCATAAAGTATATATATTCTTGATCAGCATCACAAGCCGAGTCGATATAGCCATGTCCGTCTGTCCGTCTGTCTGTCTGTCTGTCTGTCCGTCTGTCCGTCCGTATGAACAAACAGATTTCAGAGATGGTTAGAGCTACAAGTTCGAATTTAGTCAGTATCGACTCGGTATTTAGTCAGTCAATACAAGAATCTTTTCTATTTTCGATGCCACGTCCCGTTCGCCCACAATGAGCAAAAAAATAGAAACACCTCGTAAAAAATGGATGTTTTAGGCGAATATCTCAGTAACTTTGGTACTTAGGAACACCAATTTCGGTATGCAGGTTCCTAGAGACGGCATAAATGCATTGTCATTAAAAATTTTGGATGGCCACGCCCCCTTTTCCCACAAGAAATAAAATAATTTTCAAACTTCAATGCCGATTTTAAGGCATATGTTCTTATTGTACAGTATTGTAATGTTACATTCTATTGAAGAAATTTACCAAAATTACATTTATATGGCTCATCTGCTCATATTTCCTCAGAGAACGCAACAGGTATGCCTACCAATTCACTAAGTGATGAATCATCAGATCTACATAGCGCCATAAAAGAGTAAGTTATTCTATTTTCACACGTTTAAAAAATATAATAATTAAATAACTTGTAACGTCAGTCTTTGTGAGGTCGTTTCGGAACGCACTTTTAGTATTGTTAAACGATTCGATGCAATTTTCCGACTTACTCCATATTATATAAAACAGAGACGGGCTTTGAAATTACTCCAAAAGGAAGTTAGAAAGGTAAGAGATTTTTACATTATTTAATATACCAAAAAAAAAAGACTTTTTTATGCAATATACAGATTATTACGCACCGCACTCAGATATTGGAAAATACTAATAAAAACAAACGAGTGGCTGAGTTTGATAATAAACCCTTTCTCGATGTGTTATTGGCTGCTGAGCTTGATGGACGTGTTCTTAAAGAGCGTGAGATAATTGAAGAGTTGTCCACATTTATATTCGCTGTAAGTATTATTAAAATAAACAAGTAAGAAAGGCTACATTCAAGCGAGCCGACTGTCCCGTACTCTATCTAGTGCGCGTTTTTACATACAAATCACCAATTTCGAACGGTTTGTCCTATGGGAGCTATAGGGTATAGTTGTCCGATCCGGACCAAACTTGATGAGGATAGTTATAATAGTACCATACGCATAATGTGTTAGTTTGGTTGCAATCGCTCAACTAAAACTTCATGTCTTCATACAAATCCCCAATTTTCAAACGAATTGTCCTATGGGAGCTATAGGCTATAGTTGTCCGATCCGGATCAAACTTGATGAGGATAGTTATAATGGTACCATACACATAATGTGTTAGTTTGGTTTCAATCGCTCAACTTAAACTTCATGTCTCCATACAAATCACCAATTTACGACCGATTTGTCCTATGGGAGCTATAGGCTATAGTTGTCCGATCCGGTTCAAACTTGATAAGGACATTAACAATGCTACCATACACATAATGTGTGAATTTGGTCTCTTTAGCTCTAGTCGTTTTCAAGTTATGGTGATGAGAAAATAGTTTTTTACAATTTGCGGGGGCGGTAGGGGGCGTGGCAAAAATTTGAAATAGTTGTAGTTTAGAAGATCCAGGTGTTCATACAGACGGACGGACAGACGGACATCGCTATATCGTCTCGACTGTTGATGCTGATCAAGAATATATATACTTTATGGGGTCGGAAAAGCCTCCTTCTGCCTGTTACGCACATTTCGCTTCAGACAAACTTAATAGACCCCTCTACTCTTTTTTAGAGTACGGGGTCTAAAAATGTTCACATTATTTCATATTTAGATCGTTTTCTTTATCGGTTGTTTCTATGGCTGCTATACGATTTAGTAGTCCGATTAAGATAAGCGTGGGCAGTTTATTTCAACATGTACGCGCCAAATGCGATGAAAAAATACTTTCCCCATCTTTTGCAGTTTTTGTAAGTGGTGTTTGGTGGTTTTCTGTTGGTGTGAGCTCCCTAGAACAAAACGGCTAGCTCCAATGGCCGTATCTGATATGGCAAACCTAAGTGCCAATTTTTCTGTAAGCGAGGGATGTGCTAAGCGGATCGCGTTTGTTATACCAACAGTACAGGGCTCAAATGCGCTTAGCAACTCTGTCATCCAGTTGATCTTAAATTGTTCATTCTTCTTCTGTCTTTTGAAAGCTGCATTAAGCGGAGCTTGAATTTCGGAAGCGTGATTTTTGAAACGTCTGTAATAATTCAAGCCAACTAAGATTCTTCCAAGCTCGTTCACAGTGTTTGGTTGGTTATACTCTCTGCAAGAGAGAGTATATTGGGTTTGTGTAAAGTATGTAACAGGCAGAAGGAGGCGTGGCAGACCCCATTAAGTATATATATTCTTGATCAGCATCACAAGCCGAGTCGATGTCGAAGCCATGTCCGTCTGTTCGTATAAACAAACAGATTTCAGAGATGGTAAGAGCTACAAGTTTGAATTTAGTCAGTATCGACTCGATATTAAGTCAGTCAATACAAGAATCTTTTTTTTTCGATGCCATACCCCATTCGCCCACAATAAACAAATAGAAACACCTCGAAAAAAAATCATTGTTTTGCGAATAGCTCAGTAACTATGACACTTAGGAGTACCAATTTTGGTATGCAGGTTCCTGCAGGGTTAATGCAATGTCATTAAAATTTTTTTGGCTGTCACGCCCCCTTTTCTCTAAAGAAATAAAAAATTTTCAACTTGAATGCCGTTTTTAAGACATAAGATGCAAGTGCATGTATTTATGTATTACATCTATGCTGAAATGTCATATGTACATATATGTATGTGCGTAGATACAAACGTACATATGTTTTTGTTTCAACGTCTTTTACTGCAAGTACTATCAATTGATATTCTTGGATACCGATTTTATTAAAATAACCGGAAATAAAATGCAGAGAGTATTATACGGTCGGGCGTGCCCGACTGTACTTTTCTTACTTGTTTTAATTTGTAATGGTCGTGATGCATTCTACTGGTTGGTTTATTCCTTCTCTGTTTACCTTGTCTCTTAAGAATCGTACCTTGATTCTAAAAACGTACTTAATTAGATTAATAAAACGGTAGACAAGTACCTTTGATGCTCATCATGTGAAGAAGACACGAATAAAATGTGGTTTATATAGCAACAAACGTAATCAATAACTCTAAAGATTCTGTCGATGAAGCGATATAATGCCGTTTTGGGTATATCTTCGTCAACCATAGGGATTTGATAGTACGCTTCTGCTTTTTCGTTAACATCTGATATCGGGTATCGATTGGGTATGGTCTTTGCTAGCTCGCCACCCCACAGTTTTTGTCCTTGAAAGAGATTGTAGAGATTGATGTTTTGAGATGATGGAGATAATAGTTGTGATGAATAACTTTTTGGTCTCAAAATTTATCAAAAGATTGAGCTTTGTTAGAAAATTTGCTCCGATTATGGCGTTGTACCTCGCCAATAATAACAAGTAAGAAAGGCTACAGTCGAGCGATCCGACTATAAAAGACCCCGAGCTCATTTTAGTGAACATTTTTTCAAAGAAATCTCAATTTTTCGACCGATTTGTCGTATGAGACCTATAGGCTTCTACGTGTTACGCACATTTCGCTTAAGATAAACTTAATAAACCCCTTTACATTAAAAACCCATTTCCTCTACTCGCATCATACTCTCTGTTTCCAGCTACCGCTCCGGCTACACATAGTCAATCATTATAGCTTGTTATAACAATCTTATTATAGCTGTAGTTTATTACGCGTCAAAACTGGTAATGGCGCTGTTAACAAAACACTACAGAATAGCAGACAATTGCAAACAAAGCTAGCGCCATCTGTTGTTGTTTTGGAAAGTGCTGTTCAGAAGCGCCATCTAATGATCGGTAGAAATATAATTGGCAGCTTTCAAATTGGTGAATTCTTGACTTGATCTAGCGCCATCTGTTTCTTTATCTGCATTATATTAACAGCGCAATCTATGAGTCGGTAAAAATATAATTGGCAAACAGCACTGTATATAATGAGGGTGTGTTTTTTCGAAGGAAGCAGAAAGTTTCTGTTTCTGAAATACTCATTTTAAAGGGGTGTCGATTGTCCGCTTAATTTTTTGAAGCGTCAGAAAAAGTAGAAACAGGCAAAGACAAATTATGAAGAATACTTACTCTGTGTGTATACGGTACACTATTCGTTGGTTTTAATAGTTACTAAGTTATGGTATTATAGAAACAGTTTTGGACCCAGTTTTCAAAAAGAACACAAGGCTCAGAAATAAATTTAGTGTAAAAGGCAGAGGGAAGCGTCGACGACCCCGTCTATCGCCTCTCGACTTTAGGATACCCGTTACTCGGTTTTATTATGTTATTAAAAATGCGGTATGATAGTAATATTTGTGTCAATCAAAAATATATATACTTTGTTGGGTCTGCAACGCCTCCATATCTCTGTTACATGCATTCTCACGATTATTGTATACCTTTTTACTCTATGAGTAAGGGTTATAAGGTAACATTTTTATAACGCTATAACTTGGAAACTACTAGAGTTATCGCGACCAAACTCACACTTTAAATTCACACATTATGTCTTTAGTATGATTTAATATCTTTTTACCCAGATCGTACAACTACACCTTATAGCTCCCATAAACCAAATCGGTCTTTTAAAATCGGTTTGTTTGACCTTAGCCTTTATTGCTAGTTTTCTCTCGGAATCATTTAACTTTGTAACCAAACATTCTTCAAATTTAATTTTTTTAAGGGTCACGATACAGTAGCATCTACAGTCTCTTTTGCCATCTACACACTTTCCCGTCATCCACACATTCAACAAAAAGTTTTTGATGAGCAAGTTAGTATTTTTAGCAAGGACTTATCTGGTGACATAGCACACCTACAAAAAATGCATTACCTAGAGCTAGTTATTCTTGAGACGTTACGTTTGTACCCAGCAGTACCGATGATAGCTCGAACCAACCGCAAATCCATTGACATAAGTAAGTCATACAAAATATCAATCGAGTTTTGAACACAGAATGTTAAATGTACTTAAATAGACGGTACTAAGGTGGCAAAGCGTACAACAGTAATTATGTGCCTAATAGCAATGGGCTATAATGAGCGCTACTTTGAGGACCCCTGCGTTTTTCGGCCAGAACGTTTTGAGGAAGCAGAGAAAAACAGCGGCATCGAGGCCTTTAAGAGTGTTCCATTCAGTGCTGGACCAAGACGTTGTATAGGTGAGTTAGACTTGGTTAAGTAGATGCGTTTTAAAATCTTTCTAATCCCATTTGTTTATACCTTATAGCTGAAAAGTATGCCATGCTTGAAGTAAAGGCAATTCTCTCCCTATTGGTACGGCATTTTGAAATCCTTCCTCCAGTTAATGATCTACCCCCGGGCATTAATGATCATTCCCGTGTCGATTGTGTACCACAAAGCAAATACGACCCGATACTTAATATTCGTGTAACGCTAAAATCAGAGAATGGTATTCAAATTAGGTTAAAACAACGGTAAACAACATTATTATGTTAAATTCTTTCATAAAAAAAAAATAATAATAAACATTTATAATGCTTTTTTTCCACACCAATTGCTTTTTTGTACTATGAAATTTTCTGTTAATAAATAAACTTTGAAAAGCCCATCTCCATTGTGAGATATTTCGTAATTTACTTTAGCGACTTAGCGCGAACAGAACTCTTTCAAATATAAACATAGCAAAGAACTCATGGTGAAAAAATTAATGTTTAGGTTGATTAAATATTTTCCGTAGCCTTAGATCCTTCTTGTAAGACCTAGAAAGCCAAATTAACCGTTGTTTCGGAAAAATCTTCTTTAAAAGATTATCCCAGTTACATCGACAACATATCATGTTCTTGTTTGCAGACGCACCGGAACTCCACTCATGGACTTAAGTGTAATGGGAATGTGAAGCTTTAACTCTTGTGGTCCCGGTCTATGTTGATGCTGAAAAACTTGAGCTATTGTTTGTTTGGACAAAGCAGGGGGTTGAATAAGAAATTTTCGCAGCAATTTTGAAAGTGTAACCTTTAGTTCGATCAGAGCGAACTTTTGACCTAAAAATAGGAAAGAAAATTCAATATTTAAAAGAGATAAAGTTAAAATTTTATTTCATGACTTAAGTAGTGTACCTATGCAATTCCGGGGACCCGCGCTAAAAGGCACATTGTCAAAGGGACTCGATTCAGTTCGGTTATTGGCCTCAAAGCGTTCAGGTCGAAATTCAAAGGGCGATTCAAAACTGTGTGGGCTGTGCCCAATGGCCAAGATGGGCAGCACAATAGTCGTGTCTGCTGGCAAGAATCTATCTACTGCAAAATAAAGTGTTTTTTTTTTTCATAGTTTATAAATGGAGTATTTAAAAGCAAATTTAAAGCCATCGACTTACAAATGACTGTAGGTTCTCGGGTAGTGCGAAATATAAATGGCACACTTGGAAACAAACGTAAAGTCTCTTTGATGACAAGATCTAAGTACCTCATCTCTTGCAGTTCCTGGTATGTGGGATGTCGAGTCTTGTCATCGCCATATATGTCAAGTTGTTCATCGTACGCCTTTTTCTGCACCTCTGGTGTTTGAGCCATACAGTATATGGCAAATGTTATAGCCGAGGCAGTTGTATCATGGCCCTTATTAGGAGGATAAATAAACTAGTAAGAAATGCTACAGTCGAACGAGCCGACTGTAAAAGACCCCGTACTCATTCCAGTGCGCATTTAACCATACAAATAAGTAATTTTCGGCCGATTTGTCCTAAGGAAGCTATGGACTATAGTTGTCCGATCCGGAACAAACATGGTGACGATAGTTATAATGGTACCATACACATAATGAGCTAGTTTGGATACAGTCGCTCAACTAAAACTTCATGTCTCCATACAAATCTCCGATTTTCGGCCGATTTGTCCTATGGGAGCTTCAGGCTATTGTTCTCCGATCCGAACCAAACTTGTTGAAGTTAGTTATAATGGTACCATACACATAATGTTTGAATTTTGTCCCGATAGCTCTAGTCGTTTTCAAGTTATGATAATGTTAAAATAGTTTTGCACAATTTGCGGGGGCGGTAAGGCGCGTGGCAAAAATTTGAAATAAACTTGATCTGCCTCACATATAGACGGACTTTCATTTCAAATTTGGTAGCTCTAGCTCTTGTAGTTTAGAAAATCCAATCCAGCCGGACATCGACTCGGCTGTTGATGCTGATCAAGAATATATATACTTTATGGGGTCGGAAAAGCCTGTTACGCACATTTCGCTTCAGACAAACCTAAGAGACCCCTCTCCTCTTTTTTAGAGTACGGGGTCTAAAAGCAATGCGTTAAAGCGGGCTTGAAGCTTAAGTAATTTTATTAAAATATTACCTCAAACATAAACGTTGAAACTTCCTCAAATATCTCTTTGAAAGTTAAGGGCTTATTCTCCATCTCGGACGTTAGGAGATTATCAAGAAATGCTATTTTATGTCGGCCAGAATCTACTTTCTCATTATCGGTCTGCATGACCTGTTGATCTGAAGTTTCGAGAAAACGACGACGCTGTTCAATGATCTGTAAAATTTAAAAAATGAGGAAACTAAAATAGTGCAAAAACTCCATGTTTACCTGCGCAAACTCGATATGCAAAGTATTCAGCGCTGCCTTCTGTTTTTTGTAGTATGAGGTACATTTAAAGAACATATCCATTCGCTTTAATACGGAAAATACTCGTTCCGGAATGATTTGACATAACGTATCTATAGCTTCGACAATTGGTGATTGATGGCCCTCAATGCTATTAACTCGAGTACCCATTGCAGTTTCTACGGTGGATCAAACTGAATTCAAAAAATCAAATTAAAATTATGTGTTTGCAGATTACCGCAAATAATATCAATGGTATTCCTTGTGACCAGTTTTTGAATGTCAATCACTTCTCCTTTAGCTGATATCAATTTCTGTTCCAGAAGCTCCATAAAACGATCGGTTGTCTCGTTCATGATATGTAAAAAGTCCTTAAGGATTCGAAAGTGGAATGAGGGAGTTATTAGCTTTCGACGCACTGCCCACTGATGACCATTGGCCGTGAGGAGACCCCTACCAAGCCAAGGATACAGAAAGTTATACGGATCGTATTTATAAGCCAGAGCTGTGCTGCTAAGAACGTGCTACTTTCCATTACAAAAATAAATTGTCGGTACTGATGAATTGTATGCTAATGAATTACAGGCTCACCTCCACATATTTTGTCTCCATCAGCATCACATATGGCAATGGTCCCGCCCAAACACGAAAGTCTTTGTGATCGAACTGGTCAAACCACTTTAAAATGTTCCTCAAATAAGCTACAAAAAAGCATTTAATAATTATTTGGAAAGATTTGGTTTGAAGTATATATGTATAAACATTTTTTAAAAATTCATGTTGATAAAACTTATAAGAAAGGTTTCAGTCGGGTGGAAAATCCGTCGGCCCGTCTTAATGAAAGAGCACGAAATTTACTGATTTGGACCTTTAAGAAAATGTTGCTATAGGTTACGCTTTCACGAGCACCACACATTTGGAAACATAAAAACATTGGTCGATAATTTGTGTTTAATATGGACCATTTTGATTAGAATGAAAAAACTTTACCATCGCGAAACAATGAATGAGGGCGCTTGCAGTTACATTATTGATGAGATATTTTTCTGCCTAAAAGTATGCACCACTTTTGTCGTCAGTTTTTTGCTACTTATAGCAAATCTTAATTAGCAGGATAGCTGTGCAAATAATTAGAAAATGTTAGCAATTTACAGGTAACCATAACTTAAACCTACCACACAGTACTAATTTTTAACTTGCAATAACATAAAAAAAGTAGCGGTCAATTTGAAAAAGTGTATTAAGGTCAATTAATTGACCTCTGGCAAGTTTAGATCATGACCAAAAATCTGCTTGGGTCGGTACTCAATAGCGGATGGCTTTTTTACTTGTTGTTAGAAATTATTGTAAACAAATTGAAAATTTTTAAATTCCTGTTTAACCTGAGCTGGCAAAATAGTATAAAATATTATCTGAAAATGCTGAAAATGCGATTTCAACCAACTTCACGCCATAAGAATTTGATATTATTCCCCAGCTATTGACCAATTTTCATTTGGATCGGACTACTACATCAAATAGCTGCCATAAGAACAATAGGCTGAAATGCTAAAAATGAAAATTTTCAGTGTCTATTGAGCAATTTTAACGAAATTCACTCAATACACATTTGCTATTATGCATGATTGCAAGGGTATTTAATCATCGCCGAGCCGAAGATAGTCGTCTTTACTTGTTTAATTTTGACTATGAATTTCGAGCAAATGACCTTAATTCACTTTTTATACTCTCTGCAAGAGTGTATTGGGTTTGTGAAAAGTATGTAACAGGCAGAAAGAGGCGTTGCAGATCCCATTAATTGTATATATTCTTTATCAGCATCAATAGCTGAGTCGCATGTATGTACGTGCATACAGACAAACATATGTTTTTGTTTCAACGTGTTTTACTGCAAGTACTATCATTTGTAATACTCCAATACCGATTTATGAATATAATCCTATAATCCTATAATCGGGAATAAAATGCAGAGAGTATTATACGTTCGGGCGTGCTCGACTGTACTTTTCTTTCTTATTCATTTTCAATTTAATAACCTACAATATCGTCCTAACTTTATAAAAAAGAACTTAAGATAATATTTAACTTTCATTTTGTTGAAAGCAAATGGTCAATAAACACCAGTTTGGCACACCGAAATATACGAAGTTAATCAATCCGGTTTGAAGTTCACACTTTTAAATTAACAAATTGCTATGATATCACTTTAAATGTCACATTTTTTATTCGTTGTGCTGATGATCTCTTTAATTATCTTCACTGATTTTTTAAATATTATAAAATTACTCAAAAACGTTTTCAATGGTTGCAAGTTAGATATATTTTTGAAAGACTTAAAAACTATCGTTCATTAACAGGATTTCAAAGACTATTCCAATGGTTGGTCGTTCAATCTCTTACATCATTACATGTTCGTCCTTAGTGGTGTCCGGTGTGTTCGGGTACTGGTGGATGTGCTGCGATCCACTCAAGACCCCTTAGGATTGCATCTGGAGTTGGTGGTGGAGTTGGCAGATGGGCACCCTGTGGCTGGTAGCCATTCTCATCAGCCACATACGTGAGTTCGATCTTTTCGCCCTCGGGTGAGATCCAGGCGAAGTCTCCATGTATGTTGCCATGCTCATCACCATTCCTGATCTCGGAAATGTGGTTGGTGGTCTCCAATGTGGTTTTAAATCCATCGGCACGAACATCGTCCGATCGTTCAACAGTATCGGCATGCACATCATCACCACTAGCATGTGATGGTATCAACTGTGGAACGGATTGGGAAACGGAATGCGAAGCCTGAAGTGGAGAACGACGTGGTTGTTGAAGAGGTGTGGCTATAGCGATGCCAACAACGGCGCAGACTAACAACTAAATCAAAATTGAATTATCCGTTTGGAATTTCTTTTGCTTTTTCTAATACTTACGACTTTAAACATTTTGTAGTTAAAGAACACTAAGAACGATCGGTGACTGATGGCTTCTTCTGGTGAGGCGGAATCTTTTATACTTGCTTCTCCGGTAGATAACGTCTTCGCTGAGACCAGTTCAGAAGTGTTACGCAATTATAATGGCTTTGAAATATGGGTCTCGCGCGGAACGCGCCCATAAATGTGTCGCAAAATTATTTAATTATTGCTATAATCTTCAAACAAATGCCCAAGTGCATCAATGCAAACTGGTCAGAGAACTCACATTAATCTATCACAAAATCAAGTTATTTAACGGTTAAAAATTAGTTCAAGCTTCGCTAATAAATACATGATGTCACATATTAACATGCATTTTTTCACGATTGAGTTCTCTTTAAACTCAGACATTATAGATTGATTTCTTAAAAAAACCTAACGTATTTATAATATTTATACTTTTTGCAAGAGTATATTGGGTTTGTGAAAAGTATGTAAAAGGCAGAAAGAGGCGTGGCAGACCCCATTAAGAACATTCATTCATGAACAGCTTCACAGCCGAGCCGGTATAGCCATTTCGGTCTGTCCGTCTGTTTGTCTGTCTGTCCGTATGAACAAATAGATTTCGGAGATGGTAAGAACTACAAGCTTGACTTTAGTCAGTATCGACTCGACATTTAGTCAGTCAATACAAGAATCGTTTCCAGACCCCGTATTGTAAACAAGAAAGAATAGTACAGTCGAGCACGACCGACCGTAGAATACTCTCTGCATTTTATTCCCGATCATTTTAATAAAATCGGTATACGAGAATATCGATTGATAGTACTTGCAGAAAAAGACGTTGAAACAAAAACATATTCGTGTATGTATGCACATACATATACATTTGACATTATATGTATGTATGTATAAGTAATACATATACCATTGGTCGGCAGGGCCAGCATTCGCGGGCAGCGCTGCCGCTACTAAAGCCGCGAAAACGTTAGCTCACATGTTTGTGTGTTTCAATGTCGCTTGCACACTTGCATTGACATTGCGTTCAATTAAAAACTTTGTTGTTGTCTAGCTCTTATGTTAATTGTCCGATTTATATGCAACTTTCAGGATAGTTTGATATAATTTGTCTTCAAATGAATTTTAAATTACAATACGATTACAATTCTTGTAGGAAAAAGGGGCGTGACAGACAAATTTTAATGGCATTGCATTTGCGCTGTCTTTTAAACCCTGCATACCAAAATTGGTGTTCCTAAGTACCATAGTTACTGAGATATTCGCCTAAAACATTAATTTCGACTGACTAAATTCAAACTTGTAGCTCTTACCATTTCTGAAATCTGTTTGTTCATACGGACAGACAGATGGACAGACAGACAGACAGACGGACAGACGGAGAGACAGACATGGCTATATCGACTCGGCTTGTGATGCTGATCAAGAATATATATACTTTATGCGGTCTGCCACGCCTCGATCTGGCTGTTACATACTTTTCACAAACCCAATATACTCTCTTTTGCAGAGAGTATAATAAAAAAAAGAATGAGTACGGGGTCTTTTACAGTCGGCTCGCTCAATTGTAGCCTTTCTTACTTGTTTTTTCGATGCCACGCCCCATTCTCCCACAATGACCCAAAAATTAGACAGATGAATTATAGCAAACACTATCCTGAATGTTGCATTAAACTCCGACTTTAATTATAAATTTGAACGCAATGTTAATTCCTGTGTGCAAGCGAGACGTTTACGCTGCATGTGTGGCGGCAGCGCTGCTCGCGGACGCTGGCCGTGCCGGCTAATAGTACATACATATATATGTAGAATTTCCAATTGTTTTCAGAAATTTACAACTTTATTATATTATTTAGATTATTAACATAAATTGATTTATTTCAGTTAAACAATACTTAATTTAAACAATGAACTCAAAACGTGATCTTTTCGTGGCAACTTACCAATGCAATCACAACTTCTTGTTGCAAGCTGTGTACTTAAGGAACTAAAAACTTATCAAACCACTATCGTAAGGTACTATTAGAAAATCAAACGAAATAAGCAATCAAACTTGCGACAATTGCGTGTTATTGTTTTGAGTTCACTTACCAGGGATCCCACATTCGGTCCTGCAGACGCGTCCTTCGACCCGAAGGAATTTCGTACTATCATATATTTTGACACTTTTGTAGTCTTACAAGGTCCTTCTCCAATGCCTACTTTTCCACTTTATAATTTCAATGATCCTTAATTCCTATTTGCTGTTATAAATACTGTCCTTTTAGTTGAAGGCTCGTACCATACTGTGTCCGCTTAATGGCTACTACATGATTGTACATTGTATTGCTTCTCAATTTTTCTGTTGGAATTAAAATCTTTCTTATTTTCGTCCTGAATCTTTTGAACACTTTCTCGGGCTAGTTTACGGACTTCTGTATTTCTTATTAGTTCTCTTAATAAACCTTCGTCCGGTATACGCGTTTCCAAACCAGTTAGAACACTGAAAGGAGACACTTTCGTGGTTCTGGATTTGATTAATTATCTGCTAAACTCCTCATAAATGCTTATACCAACTTCCAGGACTCCCGTTACTTAGTTTTGAAAGCGTAGAAACAACTATCGTATACATTCTTTCTACCTGACCGTTTCCGCGTGGTACACCTGTAGCTATAAGTAAATGCATTATACCTTGTTCTTACAATAGTCTGAAACAGATGTGAACTAAATGCTGTACATCTATCGCTTTCTATCAGCTCAAGGATTTTAAGCACAATAGCTTGCTTCTCTAGGCAACTAAGAACTTCATCAACACCGGTGCTCCGAGTTGGATACAGCCTAACAAACTTTAAAAAACCATCAACTACAACTAGGATGTGATTATATTGTTTGTTGGTCATCGCCATTGGTCCTACATGGTCGACATGAAATGTACACAATGGTCTATCTCCCTTGTTTATCGGTGTCAGCAATCCTTCTTTCTTTCCTGTCATTGTGTTCATAACAATACACTCTACACAGCTTTCGACTATTCCTGCTACTTTCGAATACTCCTCTTTGGAATAAAGTTGTTTTTCTCAACATGATTTTAAGTCTTTGTAGCCGAAAAGTGTCCCTGCTTGTATGTAATCTGAATGATATATGCCTAAAACGTAAACACGCCATTTCATTGGGGCACCCATAACTGCAAGAACT
Organism: Drosophila cardini; assembly: GCA_018903735.1. NCBI lineage: Eukaryota > Metazoa > Arthropoda > Insecta > Diptera > Drosophilidae > Drosophila > Drosophila cardini. The sequence goes on along the minus strand of JAEIGM010000001.1, from coordinate 22,860,272 downwards.
TCCAATTTTTATGAATCGTACTATTCTTCAGCTGCATTTGTTTTGTGGCTCATGTATTTAACAGGATGAAACAACTGATCTTCTGGATCATTTTCTAACAATACTCCTCCAAAAACAAACTTGGCCGCATCACTGTGAATTTCTGTCACTAACTTTGAATTGTACAATTTAAGCACTGGCCCATTTATCAACCCTGCTTTTAATTGCTAAAAAGCAATATGCTCTAAATCCATGAATTTAAATGGTTTATCCCTACGAAGTAAATCCGTCAATGGTTTTGCCATTACTACGCATCCTTCAACAAACTTTCGAAAATACGAAGTGAACCCTAAAAACCGCTGTATAGCCTTCCTATCTTGTTATACTGGAAAGTTTGCCACAGCCTGCGTCCTTAATTTACTCAGAGTAATATAACCTTTCTGTATTATGAATCCAAAGAAATTTACTTTCTCCTATAAAAACTGAAGCTGCGACCAAGTTATTCGCAGCCCATTTTTAACTACAACGTTCCGCACTCTTTCTAACTTTGTCACACCTTCTTTCAAATGTCTACTTAGAATAACTACGTCCTCTATATAAACTCACACTTAACTGTCATTATGACTCTGGAAAAACTGCTGGTGAGTTTGAAATACCAAAAGGTACATAAAGAAATTCATATTGTCCATTCTGAGTTACGAATTAAGTGTGTTTTTCCGAACCTACTTCAACTGGTACATGGAAAAATCCATTGGTCAAATCTAGTATACTAAATACTTGTGCACCTGCAATTTCTCAATCACTGAATCTATGTTAGGAATGGAAAATTATCACGGAATATTCTCATTCAGTTTACGGTAGTCACAATGCAATCTTTTCTTGCCATTTGTTTTTGCTACTAGGACAACTGGTGAGGAATTTTCTCGTCTAATCAGTTTTTGACCTGCTTGTCTACAATTTCCTTATTGCAAGAAGTTCACAACAAGAATTATCACCAATGTTGACCCTATCTTCGACTTTTCTTTCTAGTATCATTCCTCGATTTGAAACTTGCAAATCAACGAAATTCAAAATTGTCCTGCCAAGAATTGCCGCGAACGCTATATCTTCATGTAATACTACATGAAATTCAATGTTAAATTCAATGCTGTATATCTTCGCATCTATCAGTAAGGCTTCAAACGTCATAATTTGACTGTCTCCTATTCAATTTTAAGTCTTACTACAACCAGTCAACTACAGTACTCAGCTGTAACTCAGCTAATTTTTTGCGTAATTGATCGACGATAATCTCTTAGGTCTAGTTTTGTTCCGTTTTACAAAATTTCTGTCTGTTATTTTAAAGTTTAATGATATTTTCTTACAAACAAACTTATGGTTTCAACGTGTAAAAAACTTAACAGCGTTGAGTTTTTCGAAATTTTCGTGAAATTTACAGGTATTTCAGTTTATTAGCAGTTATTTAAAATGCTAACTTCTATTTTTTGACCAGAAGATTATAAGCGTGTAATTTTTAAATTTCAATCAAAAGTGTACATTATGGACTTTGTTAAAAGGATCTTAAACTTTTTTCAATCTGGATCATCAGTCATTGTACGTTCTTCATTCCACAACTACACTTCAGTCAAAATGTTTAAAATCGTAAGTTCTTGAAAATATCTTTTGAAATGCAGTGATTAATCAAATTACACATGATCAAGTTCATGATTTGCGCAATAATTGCTCTGGCTAACGTATCCCCTGGTGAATCCGATGCCCACACCGATGGCTTTGATTGAGGTATTGAAATCACAAACGGCATCAAGCCATAGTTATAAATCCCTCGAGGGCAACAGATAGGTATCACTTATGTAGGCAAAGTGTGTTCATCTGCCCACTCCATCCTCAATTCTAGTGGAATGTGTGAAAGCGCTTCAGTACCTTGCGTCTCATCCACCAGTTAAAAAGATTTTTGTAATATTTTATTTCGGAGTGTAAATATTCCTGACCTTGGACAATCTCTCGACAATCATAGTGTTTAAGCTTTAACTTTTTGTACAACTATTAAAATATATTGCGCACATTTTTCTAATCAAAGTCTCCCTGTCATATTTAGACCCCACAATCAAATAGAGTTCAGGGGTTTATTTGGGTTTTTAGTAGGGCGTAACTGGCAGAAGGATCAGCATCAACAGCCGAGTCGATATAGCGATGTAAACAGTAAGAGTACACATATGCATGCGAATTAATAGTTTTTCTTAATGTGCATTTCCAAAAAAATAGTTGTTTAAATGCAAGCTATTACTTTAGTATAAACGATCTCATTAGTGTATGTGGCATACACAAGTTATTTTGCTCTCTGCACTGCTACATTTTTGTACAAACTTGCACTTCCCGGTTTGTTTTAATAAATGATAGCTTAAGAAAGTATGGGATCATATGTTACATAGGATACATTCCAATATTATACATTGGTCCTGTGTAAACTGAGTAGAATAATTATCCGACTCTGACCAAAATAGATTGGGAATGTAAAATGCTGTACACATAATGGGAAATTTTGGTTGAGATTATTCATTAATTAACCCTCTAACGCTCATAAGTGTCTTGAGACACTTATTTTATTTTTAAATTTAAAAAAAAAATGGGAGCTTTTTTGTCTTTCAAATATTGCTTGATCGTTAATAAAACATTCAAATTTACTGAGAAAAAAGCTTTAAAAAGCTCTCCAGTGCTTTAAACGGTACTTTTTATTTTCATAAACACAAAACATATGTTTTTTCGCGCGTGTAAATTGATCTGCTGCATGTGCTGTTGTGCAACAATTATTTTACAAAATCTGTGAAAGCAATCCATTTAAAATAATTTTTTATTGGAAGGTATGTTTATTTACAATTAAAACTAGTTTACAAAAATAAAAATAAATAAAAAATGTGCGTTGTAGCTTAAAAACAGTGATAAGTGTCTTGAGACACTTATTACCTTTTTTGCACCTGACGGCTAAACAAAAACTTCTATATTTTTTCTGAGTTCATTTTTGAGTTTAGAAGCCTAAATTTACTTAAAAAAAAATTGTTCCAATTATTTTCCTCCAATAGTTTAGAAAACAGCATTAGAGGGTTAAAGAAAGTAACAGGAGACGCAATACCAATATCCGCCTGTCCGTCTGACCGTATAAAAACCTGGATCTCGGAGACTATAAGAGCTGTAAATTTTAAATGAAAATCTGTCTTTAGTGTACGCAGATCAAATTTATTTCAAATTGTTCTTTTCACTGGGAGATTGAGCTCTATTTTAAAGGCCGCCACTACACCTGGCCCCATGTCATTAATGTTATTGCCAGTTTTAGCTCAGCGATCGCACCCCGTACTTAAAAAGAGTACAGGGGTCTATTACGTTTGTCAGAAGTAAAATGTGCGTAAGAGGCAGAAGGAAGCATTTCCGACCCCATAAAGTTTTTATATTCTTGATCAGAATCAAAAGTCGAGGCGATATAGCGTAAATATATGATGCAAAGAAATAGAAATAATATTTCACATCAAATCTGTTTAAAAAGCGATATACAGATACCAAGATTAACATTTCTATTCTATTCTAGTACCGAAATTTTCAAATTTGACACTGAAGTCACAAGTCGTAAGGATAATATCCGTGCAGATAAAGTTGGCGTTGGGTCATCTAGTATGAGCCGATCGCACCAACGCTCTGACTCCGATGATGTAGGTATAATGTAATGGCCCCGCAACGTACAATATAGACGGAGCTTCATTCTAAATTTGGTGAAACTAGCTCTGGTGAATCTAGTCTCTGCGTCTAGTAGTTCATACGGACAGACGGACATCGCTATATTGACTTGGCTGTAGATTCTGGTCAAGAATATTTATGCTTTATGAGGTCTACCACGCCTCCTTCTGCCAGTTACGCATATTTTACTTCTGAAAAAACTTTATAGACTCCTGTACTCTTTATAAGTACAGGGTCTAAACATCAAGTATTCGTGTTATCCGCTTTTTGCGACATATATAGAAATTCATCATCACACCTTATCGAGTTGAATGTTGAAAATTAGCAAATCAAACAAAAAAAACTCATACTCTTACTTTATTTTGTGTTAAGCTTTCTGACCGGTTTTTGGTTTCAAATATAAATTTTGCGATCAATTCACACATGATTCTCTCACTAAAAAGCACATTTATTATTTTCGTCCATCGAAATTAGAACTTAACGGTTAAAACAAGAATCACAAAAATTCGCATTCAATCCAGTTTTGGCGACTTTTGATCAAAGTGTATACTGATCTAAGTCATTTTTTTTAGCGTTAGTTGCTATTTTGCAATAATATTGTGTCTGTTTTAAGACCCCGTACTCTGAAAAGCGTAAAGGGGTCTATTAAGTTTGTCTGAAGCGAAATGTGCGTAACAGGTAGAAGAAGGCTTTTCCGACTCCATAAAGTATATATATTCTTGATCAGCATCAACAGCCGAGGCGATATACCAATGTCCGTCTGTCTGTCTGTTCTTCCGTCCGCATGAACAACTGGATCTTCTAAACTACAAAAGATAGAGATACCAAATTTGGAATGAAAGTCCGTTTATATGTCGGGCAGATCAAGTTTATTTCAAATTGTTGCCACGCATCCTACCGCCCCCGCAAATTGTGCAAAACTATTTTTACATTATTATAACTTGGAAACGGCTTAAGCTAACAGGACCTAATTCACACATTTTGTGTATGGTACCATTATAACTATTATTTATCCGGATCGGACAATTATAGCCTATAACTCCCATAGGTCAAATCGGTCGAAAATAGGACATTTGTATGAAGACATGTAGTGTGAGTTAAGCCATCGCAACCAAACTTATATATTATGTGCATGTTACCATTAAAACTATCCTCACTAAGTTTGATCCAGATTGGACAACTATAGCCTATAGCTCCCATAGGACAAATCGGTCAGAAATTACTTATTTGTTTGTTGAAATGCTCACTAGAATGAGTACGGGGTAATTTACAATCGGCTCACTCGACTGTAGCCTTTCTTAATTGTTTGTATCATATATTGTGTATTTCAATTCTATCATAACAAAACCAAATATTTGTAAAACTTTCGACATTTGCATTTTTTACTACTTTCGTTTAGAAGTGTGTACAAATACATACAAGAATTAAAAACTGATATTCCTAAAATGTATTACGAGTATATTTAATTTAAAACAAGAAAAAATGCTATAGTCGCCTCGCGACTTTAGGATACCCGTTACTCAGTTTTATTATATTATTAACAATGGGATATGATAATAATAATAGTACAATCGTTTAGGCAATCGAGCCTAGTGAGTTTAATTCAGATGGACTGGGAAACACAGAAAATTTTCATACATATTCATATTTACAGCGTATTTTTGACCGATCGTCCCTATGGGAGCTATACGATATAGTCGTCCGATTTGAATGTAACTTGGTCAGTATATGTACGTGCACTTTCTGTGTACATTTGGTTTAGATAGCATTGCAAACAAAAAAGTTTTCTATACTAAAACATGCTATTTTTACCTGTTTTTACCTTTGTATGAACATAGAACGCCCTAAAGTGGGCGTGTCAAAAAACAAAAGCAAACTTGTACTGCTTGGGCATTTTATCTTTCATTTGCGAACTCTCGGGCCTTTCTAGCTCTCATAGTCTCTGAGATCCTTTTGTTCACACAGACGGACGGACGGACAGACGGACATGGCTATATCGACTCGGCTGGTCATGCTGATCAAGAATATATATTCTTTATGGGGTCTGCCATGCCTCCTTCTCCCTGTTACATACATTCCAACGATTACAATATACCCTTTTACGCTACGAATAACGGGTATAAAAGCACGATTAAACTACGCAATGTGTCCAGTTCCAAAATGGAATATTCAAAGCCGTGGCAACAATTTCAAGTAAAATTGTTCTGCGTACAGTATAAACCGATTTTCATTACAAATTTGGTGGCTCTACTATTTACTGTCTCAATAATTTAGGTATTCATACAGACGGAAGGCGTTGTCCGAACCGGCTGTTGATTATGATTATGAACATATATACTTTATGCAGTGCGGAGACGCCTCCTTCTGCCTGTTACGCACATTTTGCTTCTGACATACCTATTTCACCACAGTATTCATTTTGGGTTCGGGTTCTAAAAAAAGCTGTTCGGCGCATAGATGTTTAATAAATAAATACATCAAATCTATTATCTCGTTAAACTTCAAATAGCGGCTGATATCTGACATTTTCTCTTACCGTCTGGCGTAAAGCCCAATTGCAATAAATTGCCAACGATGGGCCAGGATTTGGGACCTGGAAACTGTCCATCGATATGCTTGATGACACGATCATATCGAAGCCAGTAGAGAGCACAACAAATCAACAAAATTGTGACAACGCCGAAGAGAAACATATTCATTCGATCCGCGATTCGGAATAACTAATTTTCTATAGTTTCAATTAATTTTATAGTGCACAAAACTATTAAGTTTGCATAACCCTGAATACAGAAACAATTGACGTGCACAAGGAAATCAAATTGAATTTCCATTTAATTATAAGTAAAACAAGAAAGAATGCTATAGTCGCCTCGCGACTTTAAGATACCCGTTACTCAGTTTTATTATATTATTAACAATGGGATATGATAATATTAATAGTACAATCGTTTAGGCAATCGACCCTAGTGAGTTTAATTCACATGGCCTGGGAAACACAGAAAATTTTCATACAAATTCATATTTACAGCGTATTTTTGACCGATCGTCCCTATGGAAGCTATACGATATAGTCGTCCGATTTGGATGTAACTTGGTCAGTATATGTACGTGCACTTTCTGTGTACATTTGGCTTAGATAGCATTGCTAACAAAAAAGTTTTCTTTACTAACACATATTTTTACCTGTTTTTACCTTTGTATGAACATAGAACGCCCTAAAGTGGGCGTGCCAAAAAAACAAAAACAAACTTGTACTGCTTGGGCATTTTATCTTTCATTTGCGACCTCTCGGGCCTTTCTAGCTTTTATAGTCTCTGAGATCTTTTTGTCCACACAGACGGACATGGCTATATCGACTCGGCTAGTCACGCTGATCAAGAATATATATATTTTGTGGTGTCTGTCACGCTTCCTTCTCCCTATTACATATATACATTCCAACGATTACAATATACCCTTTTACTGTACGAGTAACGGGTATAAATTGGGAGGGGGAGGGGGAGGGGGGGGGGGGTGCAACTAGTTAGAATTAAAGCTTCAAGAGTTGTTTCTAGAATAAGTCACGGTTATATGAGCAAATGTATAATCTATACATGTTCTCATTTATTAAACGATCTACTTCCACGCAATGAAAGATTTGCGATTATTTGCATATAATATAAAAGTGCGGACTGCGTGATGTTAAAAAAATTTTATTTACCTACTTTATATGAAATTCGCAAAGCTGAAACTGGATTTTACTTATTAATCTTAGACTTACTCGACTTCTCAGTTTCCATCACTTTTTAAATCAACTCGAGTTCCTATACCGTTTGAAAGTCTGTGCTTGTTCATGTTCTTAAAAATATAAATTCAATAATTGTAGGGTCCTTTTGGCCCACTGGAAACATGATGAGTATTGTGTATTACATTATTTGAATGCTTCGATTTCGACGCCGTCCTGCATCACAATTACACTATACAGTGACTAAAGATTTTTGTGTTCAGTAGACCAGTGTTTTCTAAAACATTAGTTACTGTAACAATAACTTTTTCAAGGATTTAAATTGATCCTAGTGATTTGTTTTTTAAATATTGTAACTCTTATTTTATATTCAATAAAATTAAACGTTAAGAACATTAAAATTAACAAGTAAGAAAGGCTACAGTCGCGCGAGCCGACTGTAAAAGACCCCGAACTCATTCTAGTGCGCATTACAAAAACTAAACAAAAAAGTAATTTTTGACCGATTTGTCATATGGCAGCCATAGGCTATAGTTGTCCGATCCGGAACAAATTTGGTAAGGATAGTTCTAATGGTATCATACACATAATGTGCTAGTTTTGTTAAAATCGCTCAATTAAAATTTCATGTTTCCATACAAATCACCAATTTTCGGCCGATTGGTCCTATGGGAGCTATAGGCTACTTATAGTTATCCAATCCGGACCAAACTTAGTACGGGATCTAAAAACTGTTTAAGGCAATATTTGATAACAAGCGATAAAATATATATTTATCAATTTACACACGCAAGCTTATACACGCAAATAATTATTGGTATGGCCTTAAGCAAACGCATAATAAAAAGAGGAACGAAAGCTACCAATTTCATTTGGGAAATGTTTTTATCAAAACAAAGAGTGTTTGCATATTTGAGAAACTTCCCTTCATTTTTATTTATTATTAATATTAATAGATTAGTAATTAAATGATTTATGTTTTTTTCGCATACGCCAATTGTTTCCAGTTTTTACCTGACTCAAGAAGTATAATTGGCTTAAGATTGGCTGTTAAGCACTCAGTCCGCAAACACTTACTTACTGAATTTAAGGCCAACTAAAAAAGAAAATAATTAAAACGTGAAGTAAAACCATTTAATATGCAATTCTTACAAACCTGCACCGCTGCGTGGATTCTTCATTTTGGTTGGCTTCTTACGCACCTCTGGTTGGTTCATCCCACCGCTGCCACTAGGACCTGGCCCATGAGTATCAATTTGCATGCTTTCATCACTGTCGGAGGTCTGACTTTTTAGCACCTTTTTCAGATTAATAAGCTGAATAAGATAAAAATCTTTGTTTATCCAACTGATATTGTTCGTTAGTTATTTTAATTACTTCTTGCTCGATGCGTTCTTTGTTATACAAGCGCTTAGCTTTTTCAGTGTTCGCATATTTAATTTGCATGTCAATGCAATTGGAGACACTGTCACAGGAATTAACCCAGGCTTGCAGTGTTTCCACAATCTTGCCCGTATAGCCTGGTGGAATGTCACGCCCTTGAGCATAGTCAACTTCCAGAATACGTGTGTTTTGAAAAAGTTTGCCATGTATGATGTCTTTAAAAAAAAACATTTTAATTTGAGATAATGCATATTAAAATAAAATAAAACTAATACAACATATTTTATAAAATACATATTTTTTATAGAGCATATCTATTGTTAACGTCATGTCATTCGTCATGTCATTTTTAAGGCATATGTTCTTATCGTAAATTTAGTTCAGATAGCATAGATAACTATATAGTTTTCTATGCTAAGACATGCAAAGTTTTTACCTCGCTTTACCTATCTATGAAAATAGAACGCCCGTAAATGGACATGCTCCAAAACAGAAGCAAACTTGTACTGCTTGGGTATTTTATCTTCCATTTACTACCTCTGGGGCCTTTCTATCTCTTAAATCCTCTGAGATTTTTTAATTCATAAAGACGGTCAGACATAGCTATATCGACTCAGCTATTGATGCTGATCAGATAGATATATACTTTATGGTGTCTGTCATGCCTTCTTGTCCCTTTTATATACATTCCAACGGATTACAGTACACCCTTTTACTCTACAAGTAACAGGTATAATAAATTAAAACGATTCGAATTTTTTGGGGCTAATAAAATCATGCAATTATAACCCACACACTGTAAGACTGTTAAATGTAAACGAACTAATTTTAGAAGAATCATTTGTATCTCAACTTGGCAAATTTAAATAAGAAAATGAATTTAACTGCTATGTCGTTTCGCCTTCTGTGCGTATTCATCTACCTGTCTCCCTTTATTACGACAAATTATGTTCTACAGGGCCGGGGAACGTGAGAGAGACTAAGGAGCAAACATTAACATCACGGAGAGTGTCTATAAAGCCCTTAGTAAACAACAGGAGTTGTGTCTTGTGGCGACCTCAAGGAGCTTATGGTGCCTAATAGTTTTCAATTGTACATTGAGATTTTCGTGCTCTACGACGCCTATCATGACATAAATCTTGGCTATTGCTTGGGGCTTCCAATATTTGCTTTACTTGGATTTGAAAAGCAATTATTAGTGTTGTCCGACAGGACAAATACTGAACTAAAGATGCATGCTAATGATGATTCCAGCGAGATCCGGTATTTGCTGTGTTGATTACATTAATAATGGACTCTAAGATTTCACTGAAAATTGCGTTCTATTTCATGAATTGCCTTATTTGCCGTTTAATAAAATCAGTTTAACGAGATGATAAGCAAAGATGGCAGCAGAATAATTTCTATGGTTTTCAGATGAAGTCGACGGAACATTTAAAAAACGCCCGTATAACATTTCATTCTTTAAGCTGACCAACATTACCACTGCATCACTACTCTATGCAATTTTCACCATGCTGTGTTTAGCTCGAAGTCCAAAAGTCAACACCAAAAGCAAAAATTCCACGCGAGTTTTCTAATTGATTCAGTATTTTTTTTCACCTCACATCGGCTGCATTTAAATTGTGGCTTTTACCAACAGCACACCATCAGAATGTTGCAACAAAGGATCAGAAAAGTTTGTTAAAATGCTGCACGGACTCAACAAAAAGTAATTCAAAGTGGTGTGATATTACAGCGTAAAAATGGAAATGCACTCGAACAGCCTTTCTGCCAGCAAAGTACACAGTGTGAACAGTGCTCCGCTTTCTATTATTTGTTTGTGTTTTGCTTTAGTGGTGCACCAGAACCAAAAAAGCCACACAATTCGTGATTATTTAAATCCTAACCACTAACAAATAAACAGTAAAGAGAAGAATTAATTGCCGTAAACTTTGTTAGCAATTCACTTTGGGTTTTTATTTAATATAAATGTTAGATGGAAACAGGAAGTATGTAATTGATAGCCTGACATAACTTGATTCTTTCAATAAAAAAGGTTTCCACACTTCCCTTATTAGCAATTAAGAACATAAAATGAGCAAAAATCAAGATGAATTTAAAAAAAAATACAAAAATTTAAATGCATTTAATAAAACAAAAAATAAAGTAGAATCGAACTCTCCTGACTATAGTTAGAAAGGCTGCAGTCAAACAAGCCAAGTTTAAAAGACCCTGTTCTTGTTAAGTGTATTTTTTTTATAAAAATATGAAACCCATTTGGCCTATATGAGCTATAGGAGGATATACATGGCTATCCAATCTAAGCCAAATTTAATAAGGAATAACTAAGAAAGGCTACAGTCGAGAGAGCCGACTGTAAAAGACCCCGTGCTCATTCTTTCATATAAATCACTAATTTTTGACCCATTTGTCCTATAGACTACAGGCTTAGTTGTCGATCCAGTTCAAACTTGGTAAAGATAAGTATAATGGTACCATACACATAATGAGTAAATTTGGTCCCGACAGCTCTACTAGTTTATAATAGTATACAATCAATGGTCCCTTCTGACAAACCTAATAGACTCCCGAATTTCTTTTTAGTACGGGGTCTAAGAATAGAGCATTTATTAAATATGCTTAATCAATTTTTGTGTATCATGATTCAACATATTAATATTAATATTAGTACTTAAACTATAGCACATAGCTCTTATACGCCAATTTTTATGTTTATTTGTATGGAAAGAAATGTACTTTAGAACAAGTACGGAGTCTTTTACAGTCGGCTCCCTCAACAGTAGCCTTTTTCACTAACTTGTTAGCACTTTAAGACGCAACTGGTTTGGAATTGGGTTTGGACTAGTTGGACGCCAGATCAGCTGTTCGTCCAACAGCGACCCATGTCACTGTATTTTGGTTGATCGAAACATGACACGACTTTATTTGGCATTTACTTCAACTGTTACTTAACAATCAGTCAAACGATTCGGGGTGAGAACTCCACCTTGTTGACGGCTATTCTGACAACTTCTCAGGTGTCGCTGTGGCTGTTACTTTTGTATCAGCCAACAAAATGCTAATTTGGCCGAGAATTGTTGTTTGCTTTTTTACTGAGCTCAAAAAGTAGAAATATTAGCATTTCATTTAATTATGCAGAGTGCGGTTCTAATCTAGACTACCGAATTTTATCTGACAATGGTGAACCACTATTTGACAGTTTAAATATATAATGGGCAAGCAATAAAATCAAAGCAATTGCCTTAAATAGGTTTAAAGTGTTTAAGTTATACTTTTGAAATTAAATAAACATGAATGTTAAACAGTTGTTTGCAGCGTATTCTTCAAAGCATCTCACTTATAAGGGTCTATTCGAGCTAAAAGACCTCGTACCTCTTTCTAGTTCGCGTTTTTTTATACAAACCACCAATTTTCGACCCATTTGTCCTATAGGAGCTACAGGCTATAATTGTCCGATCCGAAGCGAACTTGGTGAGGATAGTTATGTATGGTACCAATACACATAATATGTGTGGTCTCTCTAGCTCTAGTCATTTTCAAGTTAAGTTTGGGGGGCGGTAGGGGGTGTGGCAAAGATTTGAAATAAACTTGATCTACTTGCGAAGCAGGCGGACTTTACTTCCAAATTTGGTGGCTCAAGCTCTTGTAGTTTAGAAGATACAGATGTGCAAGTGCATACAGACAGACGGACGGACAGACATTGCTATATCGTCTCGGCTGTTGATGCTGATGAAGAATATGTACACTTTATGGGGTCGGAAAAGCCTCCTTCTACCTGTTACGCATATTTCGCTTCAGACCACGCAAGATTGTACTTAACTAGAATCCGATTTCAAAAAAAGTACAGGGCTCTATTAGGTTTGTTCTGAAGCAACAAATTGTAGCTATCTTTTCCAAGATTGCTCCGGATCGGTGAACAGTATCATATATATTTCAATGAAAAAATTTTGTGTTGTTTAAAAATTTGGTCCGGGTCGGACAACAATTGCATATAGCTCCCATTGGCTATATAGGTAAAACAAGAAAGAAAAGTACAGTCGAGCACGCCCGACCGTAGAATACTCTCTGCAATTTATTACCGATCATTTAATAAAATCGGTATCCAAGTATATCAATTGATAATTTCAACAAAACACGTTGAAACAAAAACATCTGTTTGTATGTATACACACACATATACATTTGACATTATATGTATGCACGCACATATGTATGTGTGTATATGTAATACATACACAATTGGTTGGCACAGCCAGCATTCGCGGGCAGCGCTGCCGCTAAGCTACGCAAGCAGCGAAAACGTTCGCTCACATGTTTGTATGTTTCTATCTCGCTCACACACATGCATTGGCATTGCGTTCAATTATCAACTTTCTTAAATGTCTGGCTCTTTTGTTTATTGTCCGATTTAGATGCAACTTTCAGGATAGTTTAATATATTTTTTCTTCAAATGAATGCGAAATAACAATACTGTACGATAAGAACATATGCCTTAAAATCGGCATTGAAGTTTGCAAATTATTTTATTTCTTGTGGGAAAAGGGGGCGTGGCAGTCCAAAATTTTTGATGACAATACAATTATGCCGTCTCTAGGAACCTGGGTACCAAAATTGGTGTTCCTAAGTGCCATAGTTACTGAGATTTTCGCCTAAAACATCAATTTTTTACAAGGTGTTTCTAGTTTTTTGCACATTGTGGGCGAACGGGGCGTGGCATCGAAAAAAAAAAGATTCCTGTCTTTCCGTATGAACAAACAGATTTCAGAGATGGTAAGAGCTACAAGTTTGAAATTGGTCAGTATCGACTCGATATTAAGTCAGTCAATACAGGAATCTTTTTTTTCCGATGCCACGCCCCATTCGCCCACAATGACCAAAAAACTAGACATACCTCTTAAAAAATTGATTTTTTAGGCGAATGTCTCAGCAACTATGGCACCAAGGAACACCAATTTTGGTATGCAGGTTCCTAGAGACGGCATAAATACATTTTCATTAAAAATGTTGATCTGCCACTCCCCCTTTTCCCACAAGAAATAAAATAATTTTCAAACTTTAATGTATAAGTATTACATATACACACATACATACATATATGCGTGCATACATATAATGTCAAATGTATACATATGTATGTGTATACATACAAACAAATATTTTTGTATCAGCGTGTTTTAATGCAAGTACTATCAAGTGATATACTCAGATACCGATTTTATTCAAATGATGGGGAATAAAATACAGAGAGTATTCTACGGTCGGGCGTGCTCGACTGTACTTTCTTTCTTGTTTTTAATTTTTTTTAATATGCGAAATGTATGAATTTGGTTAAAATACTCAAATCATAACCAAGTTATTTTGTATTAAACACTGATTTCCGACCGATTTTGCTAACAAAACAAACTTGATTCGCGTTACGACCTGCAGACGGACGGACATCGCTCTGTCGAATCGGCTTTTGATACTTCAAAAATGCCTGTGTACGGTGTTGGTAGAGTCAAAGATGCGGAGTCAGGACCTACTCACCTGCATAAATAGCCTCAATGATGATATCTTCCAGGTGGCGTACATTATCGATTTCCAGTTCATTCAATAGCACCGCATAGGGAATACTCTTAGTCTTAATGGCCAGAGAGACTATGGTCAAATGCTGCAGCTTTTTCTGCATTGCCTGTGTCAATTCAATGTAATCCTGCTGCTGGGCACGGAATTGTTTATAGGTGCCGTAGGCGAATAAATTTAGTGTGTTGTAATACTTAGCATCAGGGCCGTCCTTTAGCTGTGGCAAAAGGAATGGAAAAAACAGATAAGACGTGAGGATGGCACCGTGTTAAAATTAATGTTGAACTTACTTCAGCAACGTTTGGCTCCGCCAAAAGTTCGCCAAATACAAAGACGTTCGGCGCGTCCAGCACTTGTTTGATGACATCCAACAGAGCAGCGCCGGTTGCGTTCTTAGCCAAAACGCAGAACTGTTGTAGAAAAGTTTCTTTGTTTAAGCTGGGCTCCTCGTCACCGAGCAACATATCTTGTGCCATATTATTCTTTTTTTAATGCAATAATTTATTTCTCGTTTTAATTGCACATTTGCACAGCTGCAAAACTATCATTGGATTTTGTATTATCGATTACATCAAACAAACGATATATCGCTCAATGCTATCGGGACCAAAAATACTAGTATCTGTGATATTAATGGGACCAAAAATACCAGTGTCAATACAAATAGTGGGAAATTCATATTTTTTATATCGCATCGACATACCGATACATCGATATTTACATTCTAACAGATGTGTGCGCACGCTGCATGCGCAGAGCTGAATGCTATAACAATTTATAAAATTTGTTATATTGGCGCGTTTTTTCAAACTTCAAGCAGTTTAACTCGTTCATGGTAAATAGAAAGTACAAGATAATACTTAATTATTCCTACTGAGTTTAAACAACAAAAAACAATATTGTTTAATTATATTATAATTTATATTTTTATTACGTTCAGATACCGTGAAGATTTAAACAACTCTTTAATTCCCTAGTTTCAGTGCGTAAATTAAGGCAATGTCTATCAAGCTTCGCATATTTCCTTGTCCCCATCCCAACCCCCACAAGCCCAAACCGTCCAATGGAGTCTAATCTCTTGGGACCGTTTGGAAAAATGCCGGTAGCCATATCAAAATGTACCCCTTAGCGACTTGTTGAAGAAACTTTTGTGCGTCTTTCTTCTTTGGCCACACTAACACACACTTATTATTATTTGCCGAGTCTGCATAAAATACATAATAAAAAAGGTGCAGGTCAAGCTGGAAACCCTTTATTATGTGGCGCCGTCTGTGAAACTCTCCAGAACGGGATCATCGGGGACTTGAATGCTCATCGATTATGAAAAGTTAAGCTGGGCGCACATAAAAGGTCAAAGGCCGTAGGGCACAAACACGAGACCCGATGCCTCGAAGCCAACTTTAAAGTCAGAACACTTTTTGGGTTTTTTGAATCAAATGAAAACAGAAAAGTTTTGTTGCGAGAGGCAACAAAAACAAGGCATGTGGCCACATGCAGCATGCAGTGCAGTCCCAACAAAAGCTGTAAGTACTCTCGGCATGATGATGGTGGAAGGGAGAAGGTGATAGGAGAAAGAGGAATGGGGAATGGGGAAGGGAGAATGTGTAGTCGAAATGACATTTGCAAATTCGATATTAGCCACAACACATTTTTCTGTTGGGCACAATACAATGTGCGTTCTAATTGGATTGTCACACACGCTCCAATAAGAATCCGCGGATTTATTGGATTTGTGGCATGCTACATTTGTTTTTATAGTACGTGGCCTTTGAACGCTTTTTTGTTGTACTTTTTTTGTATTTTCAGGTTTTCTATAATCATTCGTAACAAGTTTTACTCCATTGAGCCAAACACTCACTACACTTCTGCATTTTTATTTGGATTTGTATTTGTATTTTGTCATTGCTAAATTTTCACGAGATAGAATTTCCTCAATATCTGCACACAACTAGGGAAATGTTCCATCATCGGTGGAGCGTAGGTATCGTTTTGATATTTAACTTTTACCGCTCAGTCACTTATTTGACATACCATGACTTGCACTTGCCAATAACAGTTACTTTCAGTTTTACTTTGGGAAGAATTTCAGATGCACAGACTCTAAGCATTCCACGCCTATTTCTGTTATATTCTCAAATATATATAGATATATAAATATATTAAGTTTTTTACTCCATGAATTATTAATTATTTAATTTTATTTTCATTGATTATTTATTTTACACGCAATGTTGAATTTTTCATTAAATCGAACATTTATACTGTGATAGAACAGAATTGAGGAGAAAACAACTGTTATACAACAACTGTTAGGACAGTGTTCTAAAAGTGCTTGCAGTTAAGGGGAGAACATTAAATGCCAGCTGCTTTTGGCTTATCATTTTTATCAACATTACAATGCCGATGTGCGTTGTGCGTGGTGGGTGGTGTTTGATGGGTGGTAGAAAGGTGACTTGGGGTTTGGGGATTGGTCTGACGGTCGTTTGACCTTGTCTTTGAGTTGCTCGCTGCTCATTAGAACAACTATTGTTTGTGCACGTAAATGTGTGTATTTTTATGTGTGTGTGTGTGTGTGTGTGTGTGTGTGTGTGTGTGTGTGTGTGTGTGTGTGTGTGTGTGTGTGTGGGTGTGTGTGTATTTGCCTGATTTTGAGTTTGTCACTTTTCTTTTTTGTTTTTAATGATATTGTTTTTACTTAATGTTAAAGTGCTTATCGTCAGAATTCAAATGGTTTCAAAATCAAAACAAACATTTGCACGTGTGCAATATTATGTGGCTTTATCTGGTCTGCTTAAATTTCTTAATGTCTTTTAACCTAACTGCATTTTGAATTGCTTAAACGTCAAACGCAGATATTAAACCTCAAAGAAAAGTACTTGGCTTCAGGTAAAAAAAGATTCAAAACATAAAATATAACCAATATAATATATAACCAATCCAATTCAAGTTTTACCTTGGAACATTTCAATTTTATTAATCAACAAGTAGAAAACAGTGCCAGCTAAATCGAAAAATCAAAAATCAAATTACGACACCAAAAACACAACTTTATACCACAAATTCAGTTTTCAGTGAAGGTGATACTGTCTGTTACTGTTACTGTTTCTGACACTCGGAATACAAATCTAACATCACAAATCGCAAACTGTTATGCAAATTCTGACAAAAAGTGAACACGACCGCAATAAATATAAAAGTTCCACCTGTCCCTCACTCATGTACACGCATACACATATGTTTATATATATATCTATATATATGTAAACATGCAATGAGTCGAGTCGGACGTTACATATAATTATAATAAATCTGTTGTCGCTAAGAAAAAATCAAAATCAAAATTTGTGGGTTTTCCGATGGGATGAAGGGACAATACTTCACTTGATCACATTTGATTTCCATTGAACTCTGTTCACTCAATCAATTCAATTACCTTCAGCTCGTAATAATTCTTGAATTTGAGCATTTAACCTCTGGTCATTCATTAATTAGTTTATTCATAACGTCATTGACCATTTTTCAGGACCTTCAAAGCCAAGCAAATCGGCTTTGTCCTGCAATAAAAACTTGACATTTTACAGTTTAACAATAGCACCGAAAATAGCTTAACTTTTTCGAGCTTATATATCAACTACAACTACTACAAAAACTCAGGACAAAGTCAAGAGCAAAAGCTATCAATTTTAATCTGTTCATTGGCGTACTGGTTATTTTTGGGACAAGTAACATGTTAGCTAAGCACCTGGAAATCTTTGCGAATACCAGTTCCAGTACTTGTGCTAGTACCAGGGCCTGTTTATCAATCAGGCTTGTTGCCTAAACCAAAGCCCTTTCCTCTTCGATGAGGATAACAAAAATTGATGAATGTTTTCCATGATTTGTTCCCGGTCGGATTAGACCCACCGCCGAAGCCCGGCTCATAAGAAAGCGAAAAACCAGCCAAAAGCTAAAAAGTAACTGCATACCTTAGACCAGACCAAAAACTGAAAATAGAAGCAACGAAATGTGCTTAACTACAATCTCATTCTCCGATCCATCCCTATCAAAACAAACGATAATGTGGCTGCTGTCATTGATGATGTGAACGATGGATAATAAGGATGTCGATGTTCGTGTACGTGTACGTGTACGTGTACGTGTACGTGTACGTGTATGTGTATGTTTTTGCGTATGTGCTTGTGTTAGTGTTAGTGTATATGTGTATGAGCACTTTAATGACATGTGAAGGTTTTATACTTATGTGGAATATGTGTTGATTGCGTCACTGAAAAGCACAGAACTTCAGATGGACAAGTCAATTGACCAGTAAACAATAAAATCAAGTGGAAAATTTAGCAAATTTTCGCTAGACAACTATTCGTAATACAAAAAACGTAACCGTAAAAGCTTAGGAAATGAAACTGAAATTAAAGCACGTTTGAATTGCTTACCATATGGGAAAATCGACAAATTGTATAGGGAAATAAATACAATTTTCTGTTTCTGTTTTTACGTTTTTATACTCTCTGCAAGAGAGAGTATATTGGGTTTGTGAAAAGTATGTAACAGGCAGAAGGAGGCGTGACAGACCCCATAAAGTATATATATTCTAGATCAGCATCACAATTCGAGTCGATATAGCCATGGTGCACATACATATGTGCGTGCATACATATAATGTCAAATGTATATGTGCATACATACAAACAGATGTTTTTGTTACAACGTCTTTTACTGCAAGTTAAAATGATCGGGAATAAAATGCAGAGAGTATTCTACTGTCGGGCGTGCTCGACTGTACTTTTCTTTCTTGTTTTACATCCCGTACTCAAAAAGTCTACAGGGGTCTATTAGGTTTGTCAGAAGCAAAATGGGCATATCAGGCAGAAGGAAGCATTGCCGACCCCATAAAATATATATATTCTTGATCAGCATCAACAGCCGAGACGATATAGTATTATCTGTCTGTCCGTCTGCCCATTTGTACACCGGGATCCCACAGCTTATAAGTGCTAGAGCCACCAAATTTGGAATGAAAGTTCGTCTACTTCTCAAGCAGATCAAGTTAATTTCAAATTGGTTCCATGCCCCCTACCGCCCCCAGCAAATTGTATACAACTATTTCCACATCATTATAACTGGACAACGCCTACAGCTATCGGAACCAAATTTACATAGTTTTTGTATGGTACCATTACAACAATCCTAACCAAGTTTCATCCGGATCGGATAGCTGTAGCCTATAGTTCTCATAGGACAAATCGGTCGAGATTTTGTGAAATGTATGCAAAAACGTACACTTGATTGAGTACGGGGTTTTTTATAGTCGGCTCACTCGACTGTAGCCTTTCTTACTTGTTTGTTGCTGTTTTTATAGCTCAGGGGAAATTGACTTGTAACAAGCAAATCATACACAAAGACCAAAATCATTAATGGAAATATGAGATTATTAATTTATTTATAATTAAACCAAAAAGGTAAGATGATTAAACTAAGACATTGAAAGAAATTTGTTTAACAATTTGTTGTTTTAAACCCACATTATTTCTTAACTTAAAGCTGTTATCTACCAACTAATCCAAACGATTGTCTCATTCGCGTTTTAAGTGCCACGAACTGAAAATTAGCCAAACAATTCGTTAGCTCATAAGACCACATAATACGCGAGAAGAAAGAAAAAGATTCAGTTGATTTTGCTGCTTCTTTTATTGAAATTTTTATTTATTTACATTCGAGCTCATTAAACCTTAATATTTGGCCTATCAGCTCCACGACTTTCATACGCTCTGTTGGCTGACCTCTCACCCCTCCCGTTCCAACGCATTGTGTATAAATCACTCTGGGCTCGATGCTGACCGACGCCATTTTGTATTTTCCACTCCTCACACAGACTTTGTTATCTAGCTACTGTCGATGGGGAGAAAAGTTTTGTTTGAGTCTCGGTAAAAAGTAGTTTTACAGCTCTCGAAATTCTTTTGTTTGCCACAACAACAACAACAACAATATGAGTTTATTCATACTCAAACTCGCTCTCATATAGAGCACTTAATCCATAAAGATTTATTTGTTTGGTTTGCAGAATAAACAAATTGTTGTTGTTCTTTTTTGTCTTCTTCTTCCAGAGTCGTAAAAAGTTTTTTAATTAAATTTAAAGCGTTTTGACTCGCGCTTTACATTTTAAACAAATTTTACTTTTATTGAATCCATTTGTTGTTGATATCGAGCTGTTGTTATCCTATCAATTTGAAAATCAAATAAAATTACTTAGCTTACTATAATTAATAATACTAATAAAAGTAACTTGAATCAGGAATTACCACATAAACGTGTTCAGATTCTTTTCAATGTATTCCATCAACCATTTTCTGAAGTTGTAATAAATAGTTTAACTAATTAATTGATTCATGTTTTATTGAAAACAATAACAAATATATAAAATATTTATGTCAAATTTATATGTGGCAGTAATATTTTATTTAGTTTATTAATTTAAATTCACATGTTCTGTTATTGAAACCAAAAAAATTATCAAAAAAGAATTCAATTTTATACATATTCCGTGGTAATGTTTTTCCAACGGTTTTTATGTTTACTTATTGTGTATTCTTTGGAATTATTTTTTCATTCTCTTATTATTTTGTAATTTTAGGCTGGGTTGATTCGCGGTTTCCATTGTCAATATTTGGACATGCAAAAAGAAGCTGCGACCCGTCCGAAAAATCTGTTAGAGAGAAAAAGAAGCTCGTTTTAAAGTTTTGCTTTTGGTGGGGGGGGGGGTGTATGTTCCTGATTATTTATGGAACTCACTAATCACTGATTTGGCATAATGGAATTTGAAATTATACATGCTCGTCCGGAAATTTCCGAGTTTAATGGCAAAAACACTTTCTGCGGCTGTCTCCTCTGAAATGCAGTAATGTTTTCATTCCACCACACTTCCAATGTGTTCAATATTACACCTACTAAGTAATCTGACCCTTGATTAGTTGTTCCAACTGCCATCAATTCATTTAGTCATTATGTTTATGAGATAGACATTAAGAGGTTAAAGTGGTTCCATATCGACCATTTAAGTTTCTTCTTTGAGTTCGAATAAGCATCTTACCCAAATGATTTTCTACTATTGTAGAACGATAACTTATATTTGATTGTTTGATTTGATTGATTTTATTTAACAATTCAATTAAAAATGCATGTTTCTTTACAATTGATTTATTTTGAGAAGAACATTTAACATTGAACATTGTTCAATGTAAGTTTTTGTTAATACACTGTACCAAAGCTATATGTAATTTTAATTCAGACCCAATTTGTGTGTTTCTGAAATGCGATGTTAATGGGTTGCTTATAAATTCAATTAGTGTCTTCGTCGCAACCAGTAACTTATCATAAAATCTTATTGTTTAATGGCTTTTAAAAAGGGAGTGAGTTAATTTTAATAATTTTGTCAGTTTAAGTTAATACAAAAACAAATACATATGCATTTATATAAATTTAAAATTCCATTCGCTACCTCAAATAATTATAATCGATAAAACATAACGAAAAAAAAAAAAAATAATATACTAATTTATATACAATGTATACATTACTTAAGTTACAGTTAATACTTTAATTTCTTTTTTCAGTACATTTATAAACCTTTTTTCACAACATTTTATTATTTTGCAACAAAATTAACTAAAATAAAAAAAAATTCATTTTTCGAAATAAAACTTGTAATGATTATATTTCCTTCTAAATTATTTGTGTCTTGAATGTGTTTCGAAATCTATATATTTATTTATTTTCTTACAAAAAGGATATAATTTACAAACTCTGTTATGCACAGACAGAATAAAACAATATGTACAAATAGACGCTGTTCAACTTGTACGAAAAAACAGCTTTTCAGGGTCTGCTAAATGTTTACAGTATCTTGTGACATGGAGTTAACAGTGTCCCAATCGTGGTTTGTGTATCGACTAGCACAAGCATTTATTAACATGTGTCGTGTGGAACTTATGTTAAAACAGGTTTGGTAACAGTGGTGTTAAACTTAAACATTCAGTAAAATAAATTAATTTGTGGTTATTAATCACTTTAAATAATAGTTCTTAATTATTAAGTTTATTTAAATGCGACCACACTGCAAAAAAAAATATTTGTGTCATTTGTGCAACCATTTGAAAATTGCTTAAGCTAAGATCAATGACTGAAAACGGGCAAGGGGAGTTTTCCAGCTGTATTTAATGAGGCATAAAATCAACATTTGCATTGACAAAACAAAAAAAGTCGAATAAAAATAGATTTTGTCCGGCAACTCATAAACTACTTTGCTAAAATAAACAATGACAAATAACAACATAATTGTATTAAACAATGTAAATCAATTTTCCAATTGTTCAGATATTAAATATACACATTTTTCGAACGTTTATGTCGGCGATAAATAAATTGAGAGACGAAATTAATGAATCACTGCGAAACACATAGTTCACCTGACAATATAAAGAGGGATTAAATCCATCCAAATTTACCCGAGTATTTCGATTTGTTTCCATATTTCGGTGCACTTAATTTAAAATATTTGTCAAGTCTTTACTTAAATTAACATAATAATAAGGACATTTGTCCTATATTTGCATAATAATTACCTAACATAATAATGCAAAGATATTTTGATATTTATTATTTGTTACCATTCATTTGTTAACAAATTATCAGCTAGATGGATACAACGGTTCATTTATATAAAATGTGTCACCTTTTGATGGATTAGCGACAATTATTGTATATCGTGAATTGAAAGTGTTTTAGAGCTTAAAAAGTGTCAAAGAAACTAAGCAAATACTAAAAAATATAAAAAATGGAGTAGACCTTCAACCAGATTTATGGCAACAAAGCCTTTGCTTTCAGGCCAACTTAGAGTCTGTATCAAGTGAACGGCTTTAACCAATGTCAGCCAACGATACTTAACCAAATAGCCATAAGAGCAGCTTTTTCTTGACCATTTGTTCAATGTTTGGTTTTTGGTTTTAGATTTAAGCGTGTAAGTCGATTATACAAAAAAAAAGGAACCATCATAGCCTGGCCGAAATCCAGTTGGCCGAGTACTGCTTTTACTGAACAAATATAAATAAACTAACAAAACGCAAACAAATGAGGAAAAAACGAATCAAGTTTAACAATTTTGCCGAACTGACGCATCGACAAATAATTGGGGAACTACCCAAAGATGGGATTTTAGCATTACTAAAAAAATAAAATTTAGATTGTAACTTTTCAGACTTGTTTTCATTTCTGTTTAGGTGCCAGATATTTCTTGGGACCTTTTAGTGGTTTTTATGAAATAATGTATGAAGTTTATGAGCTAAAACAACTTATATGAATTACAGAACAGAAGTGAATCATTTGGGTTTAAACGATTAGAGGGTGTAATTAATCGAGTCATAATTTGTAATTTGTAAAGTTTATTTATTAAGATTTGTAGCTCCTGGGGTGCTAAGTACTCGTTAGTTAGTAAACCAGTTTACTTTCCTAGTTTGCTTTAAAGCATTTAATGAATCTTGAGTAAAATACTTCAATATCTTAATTATAAATTGAATTTTTCGTACGGATTGATTGTGGTGTACATAGAAGTGCAATAAGTTTATTTATAAACGAAATCCAATAAAATTATGATTCAATAATTTATCATCGAAAACAGATATTATATAACTTGACCAACTTTCAAATAATTTAAAGATTTTCTGAGTAACAATTATCATAATAATTCTGTATCTTTAATTATTTATAAGTTTAAGGTGATCAGATCACACTCTACAGAGACCATTGTCATTACCTAAAGATTTCTTGACTGAGCTGTTTTCTTGTTTTTAAGTTTTTCTTTAGATTTGATGTTGTTTTACTGACTAAAATTGTTGGTTAATTAAATTAATTTTGAAATTGCCTTTTTTAAACGTGTTTTTTGAGCTTTTTTCAATGCAAACTAAGCAAATTTGTGTTCATTACATTTCAATATTTTGGTAAGTAGCCGAACAGGTTTGATTTGTTTCTAATTTTATATATTCCAGCCACAAAAACCACAGGGTGTATGATTATTCAGGTGCAAATTTTATCTGAATATAACCCCTCCACTCACTCTTAAAACCACAAATTGACTAACCACAATTTGGGGCTAGTAATCTGAGTATTTATTGGGTGTGTTGTTTTGTTGGCCTTTACAAAGCATCGACTGGTGAGAGGCAAATACAAAAAGCAATAAAAGTGATATTTAAATGTATTGAAATATCTTAAATATGGTAAACACAAGTCGCCCTGCAGAATGCAAATCAGAGGCTCAGCGAAAAATAACCTGTCTTGATCGGCAATCAAACCCGACCCCTTATTGTTGTTGTTGCATTGAGTATTTTGTTTTTATTTCCATGTCATTTCATATTTAGAAGTTGACGTTCGAGATGTTAGTTCAGTTTTAATTGAGCTCGTCGACGACTCAGTTCGGTTCTGTATCATTCGGTTTGGTTCCGTGCCCTTCAAACAAGTATATCTCATACTATATCTTATCGATATTGTTGCAAAGTGTACACTTCAGTTTGCAGCTGGTGTGAGAAAACCAGATAAAGGTGTGTCTCTTAGAACAAAATAATGTTTGTATTTAAATAGTGAAAAAGTTAATTTTAAATTAACATATTAATAATAGAAATGCTTTCATACTCACACAATTTCAAAACTTAAACAATCAGTGTAAAAATAAGTGATATAATTAAGTGAAAAATCGACGGTAGTATACAAAACCTCAAAAAATTCCAATAAAATTTTCAAATTTTTTACATGAAATTTTAAAAACTTACACGTGGAGATATTTGAACATTAAGAAAAGAAAACTGAATTTATTTAAAAATCCATAAAGTGTTGAATTTCTGGTTTGAAACCATTATTTGTTTGAGACGCCTTTTTTTTAATTCTTAATTTACATAAGTTTTTAGAAACCCATCATTGAATAAAATGGCTTAAATAATTATAGCATTTGTAGCGAATGAAGTATTCAAAAATGGGCATTGAAGCTTATACTTAATGTTTTAACGATTTGATCGTAAAATAACATAAAATATAATAAATTTATAACAGCTGTGTAAATGCTGTGTTATTAATTTTATATACAGTTTCAATTATTTTTAAATTCTTAGTAGATGTAAATTAAATTTGTTGGACTTTAAAAAAAAAAATATTTTATAATTTATATACATTCCTTTATTTATGATTTGCATAAAAGTAAGATATCTAAGATGGATCATTGGACACTCATTCAGTTTCTTCGAGTGTTGTGTGAGGAAAAGTGAATAATGAAAGCATACACAACATTTTTTGATATCTAAAATGTGACATGGAAGTGAGATCTCTTTATCAGTATAAACGCTGAAAGTTGTACATTGGCATTTTAAGTGTAAAAGTGAAATATGTGCGGTGAAACAAATACAAATTAACGAAAAAACCACAATATACTTATAGCCATATAAAAGAACGATCATTAAAGACTAAAGTTAATTGACATAAAAGGATTTGATAATTATTTTATCACATAAAACTATCGCTTAGTTTGTATATCATATTTAGATAAAATATTGAAAGTAAATCTTCTCTAGCGTTGTAATACAAATTCTAGGACTTAAAACCTAAGAATGTGTAGTCTAGTGTGAAAAATTAAAACGAAAGCGCAAAATTTTGCTGTGACAAACTTGAGAATTACGTATAAGCATCACACGTGAAATACACGTGAAATGGGAGGCAAAATTGGCCTCGGTATCCATTATGCTTAAATCCTCACCTACAACTAGTTCTCGGAACGTCTTTGTGGGATCATCATTTCTTATATTAAATAAGTTATTACTTTGCGTGACTATTTCTCCCGTTTTTACTTCGTTTTAAACTCAATTTTATTTGCTATAAATATCTGTTGCGAATATGCAACAACAGACATTTCTGGTTTTAGTTATCTTTTCCTATCATAGGATAGAGATAATCCCAATTCAGAATGAAAAAAAACTCATGTTTGCATAGTTTGTAGCTTATTATTATGCCGTTAAGATACAGTTCTGCATTAAGTGGCAAAGAATTCAATGTATAGATTGGATACCTACATATTGGAAGTTAACACCTGAATGTTTGTATCTTAAGAGCTTAGAATGCGATCTCATTGATTTATTAATTTATTTATAGTAGTCAGAACTTTTAAATTTATTTTAATGAAGTCACGAAACAAAACCTGAAACGTTCTCAGCTCATTAAACAACTACGATTTGTCTATTGAAGTTTAATAAAATAAGGAAACAATTGTCGTTTTTTTATGTACTTGTAACTCGTACTTCTCAACTCGCTTGACAATTGGCAGCTGTTGCAATAAAGTTTAGAAATTAATTTACGGACGACTGCAATTGAGAGCAATTGAATTTTACTTTAGAATCAGACAATGCACGTACCTGAGAATTAACTGTTGTTATATTATCATATATCGTTAGGCTAATGTCAGGAATCATTAACACAATAATATATATTATTCTTCTTGGCTTAAATTAAAGTGTACTTTCTTTTAAAAATCTCATAAGATTAAGTACTTTAATGTCCGACAGTAAAAAACAAGTTTACTTTGAGTAAAACTAGATGTATCATTTACAGTGTTAAGTTTATGTTTAAATCCTTTTCTTTGTGTGTCTTTAAATAGTCATTTTGCGCTGGCTTTATAATTCCTCCATCCCCTAGGAAAGCGTTTCTCAGACAGATCTAACGACACCTACTTAATGTCTATTTTTACACATTACCCAAAAGAGTCAAATCAAAAGCTGCCAGCAAGCAAGCACATAAAATGCAGTCTTAACAAAAATAGAATAGCAGAGGGAAAGTTTAAAGAGAGATGGGAGAAGGTGACGAAATGTGCAACAATTTACATATTTAGTTTGACGTTTCCACTTGAATATTTGTACGATGTAGTTCTGTCTCTGTTACTCATTCAGACAGTGGGATTAACCGACAAGAAACTGGAGCTGAATGTAAGCAATGTAAAGAGTAGCTAAGCGGAAGTACTCGGCAAATAAAAGGAGAAACTACTTCAACAAATGCCAAACACGCATGTGAGACTAACACCTATTCCCACCTTCTCATTCTCCTTCTCCTTTTCCATCTCCTTCCCCGTCCCTGCCTTTCTTGTTCCACTCGGGTGCTGCACTACGAGAAAATTCAAGTTCACATATTTTCCCAATTTTCCAAATGTTTTTATTTAGCAATTGGCTGTTGGCACTAACTGAAAATGCAAGTACTTATGTTACCAGCTTTACCTTTAACTTGGCATTCATTGCCCATCACTTCTACTTCAGTTTTGTTTGCCTATTTAGATGTATTAAGAATTTGAATTCCAGGATAACTTTTTTATTCTAGGACGGTGGTATATCTGGTGGTGGTATCTATAATATTTCAGGTGGATTTTCCATACTTTCTCATAAAAATGTAATCGCTCAACTGCTAGAGATGTGCATATTACTTCTTTCAACTTTATGTACGTGAACTGGCAGTTTAATTTCCGCATCCGCATCCGCATTTGTTCGGTTTTCCGGTTGCTGCCTTGCTTTGCATGTGGTTTTTATTTACCTCTAGCAGCTTTCAAGCCATAACACTTTGTTGCCGGCTGCAAAACGTGCAAATTAGCTGTGAATGCTGCAACGCTGTTCTTCGTCCACTTCTTTTCCTGAATTCCAGCATAAATGTGGATTCTTTGTTGCAGACGCTCTCAACTGTGAACTTTGTCGTCAGTCAATCACTATTAAATCAAAACTTATTACATTTTGCAGAAAACTAAAATCTATTGTAGTTCAACATTTTTAAATAAATGCAAGTAAATTAAAATTATTCGGCAGCTAAGTTGTTGGTAAGTAGCTGTCTACTCCGATTGTGCGTCGTTTAAATGAAAACTTAATTGATGTCATTGAGTTCGACTGCATTTATCGTAATAAAAAACTGAAATCTCATTTAACTGTTTCCCCCCTTGTGGGAACAACTTTTGTCAGCTTCTTATCAGTTTGATAACGGAAATTGCTAAAGTTGGTCTTGAAATGCGCGAACAGTTTGCTTTTATTTCAATGTTAAACTCTCTTAACCTGTTAAAGCAGTTAACAGCACATGAGAGCGAGGAAATTCTAACAGCACACTCTGCTAAAGCTTTAACAGTAACATTTATTGTCGTGCCTGAAAGTATGCCACAGAATATTAAAATTAATGTAAGCAACCGTTGAATATGTTTGAATGCAATTCTCGTTCATTATAAATGAATGTGAACTCGTGTGTTGACCAAACTTGACTTGATTTGCCTTTGGTCTGCACTTATTATTGTCATTTTTATTGGCCTTAAAATTACGCTGGAGTAATGAAAACCTTTATATTTGCATTAAAATTGCTTTGCTCATTTTGTTATGGCCAAGTTCCGTCGGCCTATTAAAACGTCAGAAGTCTCTAAAGTAATTTTCTTTTCTCCGTAGTGCCCTGTCTAATCATAAAAGTGCTTATATATTTTATTTACTTTATAAATTAATGATTGACTGGCGCTCACAGATGACTTTCGTTTGACGACAAATGATAGCACTGATTTGAGTGTCTTAACTGAAAACACAAACTTCGCTTTTTGAGCCAAATTTGTGACCAAGGGAATGTGTTATTTGGAAACGGGAAAACATAGGCTATGTTACGATCTGCTTTTGGGGTAATAATAAAATTTTCTGTCACTCAACACATAAGCATGCAAAAGACTTAAGCTTTACGTTGTTATGTCATATGTGTCATCGACAGTGAAACAATAAAAAGTATACCCACAGGGAACTGTCATCAATCAGTTCTAATGAAATATACATTGCTATAAACATGAGTACAATTGTGTAATACATCTTCGTTTAACTTATTTTAAACTGCTTTAAATATGCTTTAGAACAAAGGGAAACATAACTCATGTAGTCTAAATATTTCTTTGACTTTGGCCAAAAACAAAGTTACCAGACTCACTCACTGAGCAATAAAACAGTGCTACCCAAAAGTATGCCGTTAAATATATAGTATATCCCGCGGCGGAGCAAAAGGAAAATCACAGCTGATAGCATTCAAAGGTTTATGCCCCAGCCTCTCGGCTCCCTTTAAAGCTGAGTAAATATATAAAATATATATACATATACATATATATATATACATTTTTTTTTATACTCTCTGCAAGAGAGAGTATATTGGGTTTGTGAAAAGTATGTAACAGGGAGAAGGAGGCGTGGCAGACCCCATAAAGTATGTATATTCTTGATCAGCACCACAAGCCGAGTCGATATAGCCATGTCCGTCTGTCTGTCCGTATGAACAAACAGATTTTAGAGATGGTAAGAGCTACAAGTTTGAATTTGGTCAGTATCGACTCGATATTTAGTCAGTCAATAAAAGAATCTTTTTTTTTCGATGCCACGCCACATTCGCCGACAATGAGCAAAAAACTAGACACACCTAGGAAAAAATTGGTGTTTTAGGTGAAAATCTCAGTAACTATGCCACTTAGGAATACCAATTTGGTAGGCAGGCTCCTAAAGACGGCATACTTTGCCATCAAAAATTTTGTACTGCCACGCCCCCTTTTCCCACAAGAAATAAAATAATTTTCCAACTTGAATGTAATTTTTAAGGCATATCTTCTTATCGTATAGTATTGTAATTTGAAATCCGTTTGAAGATAAATTATAATAAACCAACCTGAAAGTTGCAGATAAATCGGACTATAAACAAAAGAGCTAGACACGTAAAAAAGTTTATAACTTAACGCCATGTCACTGCATGTGTGCAAGCGAGATAGAAACATACAAACATGTGCGCGAACGCTTTTGCTGCTTGTGTAGCGGCAGCGCTGCCAACGGACACTAACCATGCCGACCAACGGAATATACATACATATGTGTATATGTATGTATGTATGTCATATGTATATGCATGTATGTATGTCTGTGCATACATACACACAGATGTTTTTGTTTCACGTCTTTTACTGCAAGTACTATCAATTAATATTCTCGGAGACCGATTTTATTAAAACAATCGGGAATAAAATGCAGAGAGTATTCTACGGTCGGGCGTGCTCGACTGTATTTTTCTTTCTTGTTTTCTTTTGGGTTCCCAAAAAGTTGTCTATTCCTCGGCTCTCGCTTTTTGACTCTTGCTTCTCGATTCTTGCATTTCTATTATGCTTTTTTGCTTCTTTTTCGATGGTTTCAGTTTTTGGTTTAACTTTCTTTCATGCGTCGTGCATGCTTATTGCTGTTGTTGCAAGGTGCAGGAGGCGTGTCTTCGCCTTCTGCTTAGCACACAAAGTAAGTTTATGCTTTTTGCTGATATTGTTGTTGTTTTTGTTGTTGTACTGAGTTTGCATTGTTTGCACCTGCGTCATATGTATGTGTAAATGTATAAATAGACTTCTTTGACGACTTTGCCGGTCTTTGATGTAAAATATCAAAACTATTTTATGGCAGCTACGTAATCCGATTGTCACTCAGCTCATAATAACTAAAAGTCAAGCATTGCACAGACTCAATCTTCTCTTCTGCTCTGAAAAACAGTATCAAGAATTCTCAGGAACAATAGTTAAGTAATTTTCTCGAGATTTTCAGTAACCTTTAGAGACACAGTGTCTGTCCCTTGCATCTTCAGTTTTCTCAAATACCTTTCCAATTTCTTTAAAAAGAACATGGTATTAGAAAGACATAAACCAAAACCAAATTAAAAACTTAATTAATTGCATTGTTTAATTAAGACATGCTTATTAGATTTTTAGATTTTATTTGTCATTTAGTATATGTCGGAGAAATTATTTAGGGTAAACACTATTTAACCGACGGAAAACTGTAAACGATTAAATAAATGAGTAGAATAAGGGTACATATAGAGTTGAATAGAATTGATTGTTGGGTTTCCCTAGGATTTTCTCAATCATTACAACATACATATACACAGATTAATAATTCGACATAGCCTAAATGTTTTTATTATGACTTTAGTAAATATATTATAATGGCCTTTAACTTTACAATTAACACATTTATCAATTGAATACTGGAAGCAATACTCTCACAGGGTATCGCAAGTCGACTACCGAGTCTGGAACACACCTGTAAATTGTCTTCGCCGATTTCAATTGTCTACTCTAGTTCCTGTAGTTGTCAGTTCTTTCTTAATATTTGGTGAGTTATTTTGACACTGCAAATCGTTTGAAAGGGGCAAATGAAAATTCTGCTGTTTTTATTTTGGTAGACAAAGAAAGCACGAGAAGACGACACAAGAAACTGAAGAGAGTCAACCAGTCAGCCATAAATTGAACACGATGATAGTTCTTAGATAGCCTCTCCCACACACGATAATGATAGGCTCTTCCGGAAAAAGTGTTCTTGTGATATTCTTTAGCTCAAAATTGTTTTAATTTAAACTTAAATATTCTCATCAACTAATTAACCTATTTTGTTGTGTAGTCTTTCTTTGTGGTACTTAAATAATTTTGGGAGTTTGTATACCCTGTGATTGTATATTGCGTTTTTTTCAAACAAATCTAGACCGTCTGTCCGTCATTCCGTCCGTATGCACGCTGAGATTTCAGAGATGGCGAAAGCTAACAAGTAAGAAAGGCTACAGTCGAGCGAGCCGACTGTAAAAGACCCCGTACTCATTCTAGTGCGCGTTTTACCATACAAATAAGTAATTTTCGAACGATTTGTCCTATGGGAGCTATAGGCTATAATTTTCCGATCCGGACCAAATTTAGTGAGGATAGTTAGATAGGTACCATACACATAATTTGTAGCTCCCTAGCTCTAGTCGTTTTCAAGTTATGGCAATGTGGAAATAGTTTTTTACTATTTGCGGGGGCGGTAAGGGGCGTGGCAAAGATTTGCAAGCAGACGGACTTTCATTCCAAATTTGGTGGCTCTAGCTCTTGTTGTTTAAAAGATCCAGGTGATCATACAGACGGACGGACAGACGGACATCGCTATATCGTCTCGGCTGTTGATGCTGATCATGAATATATATACTTTATGGGGTCGGAAAAGCCTCCTTTTGCCTGTTACGCACATTTCGCTTCAGACAAACCTAATAGACCCCTAACACCAATTTTGGTATACTTAAATGTGCAGGAAGACCAAGCTTAATTTAAGTTTTTGCCACGCCCCTACCGCCCCGCAAATTGTACAAAAATCATTTTCATAACACCTTAACTTAGAAACGACTAGAGCTATCTCGACCAAATTTACGTATTATGTTTATGGCCCCAATGTTACTATCCACACTATGCTCCGGATCTGACAACTATACTCTATACCTCTAAGAGGCTAAATCAGCAGAAAATAGGTAATTTGAGTGAAGAAACGGTGTGAGCTAAAAACACCGCATTTGGGATACAATTCTTTTTATGAACAGATAAAGTTTAATTTAAAGTTTTGATTCCATACCCCACCTTGTATAGAAAATTTATCTCTGAAGCTACTTCGCAGAACGTGCAAGCGAGACAAAGAATGCGATGCTAAGCGATTGTCCGTCTCGCTTTGTTGCATTTTGTTTTGGATCATATGTCCTTACTATTTCTTTATAGTTCATTTGAGTGTTTTTTTTTGAAGATACTAAGTACTTCGTGGATATTTTCACCAGTTTATTTAAGTGCTTCCATCGAAACAATTCTAATTAATTTAAATTGGTGTTGCTTCCAATAATTGTTAAAAAAATTGTGCGGTACCAATTTTGAAAAAGTCCAAAAAACTCAATCAGTATATTATGGTCGGGATACCCCTATACATTCCTTCTAGTTCGTGTTTGTAGTCGTTTTTCTTTTCCGATTGATTGGCTACTGACCTGATGGACCCACATTAACTATGACTAATCTATAGTTAATTACAAGCATTATTGTTGGCCTAAGTCGACATGTGCTCTTGAGTGCCAAGCTATACGAATAATTACCAACTTTTGGCTTCTATTTTCTAAGTTAAAGAATTTGTTTTCCCTTTGGCTGGTGGTCAAAGGTGGTCGGTGATTGATTGGCTGTTGAGGTTTGACAGCTGTTGCTTGTTTGGGAGAAGTCTCTTTGAACGTAACTGGATAACAAAAGATAAAAAACACAGCAAATATTAACATTTAAATAACAACCAAAAAAAAAAAGTTATTTGATTTCCTTTCTCGCATTTCAAGTTTCACTAATTTAATAAAATTAGTAAACTGAACTAGCATTTAAGAGTTCACCTAAAGTAAATATCACAATTATTGTTATCAAACTGAAACACACACACATATGTACATCAGTACTCTTTATGGCAGAGCGCTTAGACTGAAAGAAATGTGGACCTTTTTTCAGTTTCATTGCTTTAAGAGGAGCAAAGTGATTGCCATATTTGCTACTCCAATCGGTGATTATGCCTAATTTTCATTTAGATGATGGACTAGACCCATATCCCCCTCCCCCATTCTCTTCCTCGTCCAAGCGACTTACTTCATATAAAAAGGCCGTCCAATTGGCCAGGCGTGTATTAAATTTTATGTTTGCCTCCCGTGAGCTGTCTACAACCCATAAAAAGTTGTATTTTTAATGTTGGCCCTTGGCTTCAATTTTGCCACAGTGTTGCAGTCTGCTGAGCCACTCACAGTATGTGTCTCGCTCAGTGATTTTATAATTTTATTTCGTTTAATGTCGGCTCTGCTGTGCCTCTGATAAAGTCTCAACTTCCTTGTTTTTAAGAATAGCTGAGTTATGTGAGTTTCTTCTCTATTTAGCCAGTTATGAAAATTGAAAATTATATCAAGGACATTAACATGGAAAACACTGGGCTCAGTTATGTATTCGATATATTTACAGGATTATTGGCAAAAGGTTTTACCAAGGTATTGGTTCCTCAATTATTAACATCAATTACACATCATATATAGTTATGTATGGTCTCACAATAAAATCTAAAACTAAATTATTATAAAGAATGAATTTCTTGAGTGGTATAAACTGATTTTTATTTAATTTATGATTGACCCAGGAACTATTAAATAACGTTCAAATTAGAGTATGTTTTGCTAGGGAGGCACCCACTCTGAATTAAACTTGAAAATGTTTGTGTAACAAGTATGTGTTTTTCAAGGGAATCCCTATTCATTTGTAAGATACTTAAATACACATTTACAGCTACTGATTTCTTAACTTGTGATTCACATTAATAAATACCCTAAGACAATTTCCTTATAAGTATACACCAACGAACACAATATACGAGTACATGTGCAGTTGATCAACACTGCGTATGATTAATGCTCGGCCTTGTTAGAGTCGCGTTTCGAAGTATATTGAACGGGGAAAGTGGCTCATAAAACTGATTTACGAGCTACGTTCGAGTTCAGGTGAAGTTAATTGCCTATAACAAGTTCAGGTAGTGAATTGTCGAGTCTATTTGAGGAGTAAGTCAACTTTTGGCCTGCTTTAAATAGAAGCAATTAATATTTGTTGCTGTTAGGCTTCGGGCAAATCAATTTCACTTTATGTTTTAACCTTCTTATCAGTATTTCAAAAATCTCTCTCTTCCTCTTTCTGGAAAACAATTCAGGAAAATAAGCAACTTCAGGCATCGCATTGTCACGCCTCTCGCAACGGAAATTCAATTCAATCAAGTCGTCTGCATCGCTCGATTCAAGAGTATATTAAATCAGAATCATTGCCACACTAAGGCCAGAGAAATACCCAAAAGGGGTTTGCAGAGAGAAGGAGGGTGGAGGCCACTCAGCGGTTCTGGTAAACAAACTTTATCAAAGGTGCTAAATTTCACAAAGTGTCGTTGGCATCTCGCGAAATCAAATGTAAACAAGTCGAGCGAGTTTTCACCGTTTGGCAAACAGATTCTCTTCCTTTGGTGTGTGTATGTATGTGTGTGTGTGCGTGTGGGCGTAGATAGGCATAAATTTGTGCTTCAGCCTAAGCTACGTGCTGAGGCACTGCCTAAAGGATTATTGGAGGCTGGCAGACACAGCGCTCGTCCTTGATGCTAAAGTATTGAAAACCAAGGACCAATGAAAGGGACCATGGTGCAGACTGTGCTTGAGACGGGTAAAACGGGCGTTCTGCGGGCACAGTTATTGTCAAACAAAAGAAACATTTGATTGCCTTTTATATACTCCTTAGTATAGCATATACAACTCTATGCCAGGCACTCCATGTGGATTCAATTGAATATGCTCAAATTGATAATCTATGTAATAGCCAACGATTGAAACATAATTCAAGCACCGATCAAATTTAGTCCATGCAACCTGCTTGGCGGTTTTTCAAGGGTGTTACAAACGATGTTTACTGCGGTTGTCGTAATGTATCTTTATTGGAATTGAGTGTTGCTAAAAAGTTTTATTACTTTTCACTGGAAATAATTAACAATAAAAAATTCAACAATCAATTGATAGGTTTCCATTTAAATAATTATTTTCAAATAACATTTGAAACTGAAAACTCTAAATTGTAAAATTCAGATTTGAATTGAACCACCATTTGACATTACCTGAATTACTTTTACTTCTTCAAATATATTTCATTATTTAGGCTAATATTTAAAATGGCAAAAAACCTGAAAATTATAAATAAAATCTAATCTACTTTTTAGATGTTTTATTTTAATTTGGTAAATAACTTGTTAATAAAGATTCTATTACAAATATTTTTATTTAAATTAATTAACTATCTTCGTCAGTATGCTCAATCACGAAGACCCATCCGATGCATATAACGAAGAGCTTGCTCTTGACACCAGAACAACACATGACAGTGGAAACTCTGGCTCGAATGTGGTTGCCAACAGTCCGACAAATGGGGATGATAAACTCAATCAGCGTCTTTATGAGCCCCGTGAGCGTTTCATTATTACTAAAAATGTTGTTATCATTGGCCTTGCCTTTATGATACACTTTACGGCCTTCCATGGCACATCCAATCTGCAGAGTTCTGTGAATGCGGACAAAGCACTCGGAACCACAACGCTCGCTGTCATCTATGGGTCCCTAATACTGTCCAATATATTTTTACCTATGACGGTGATAAGGTGAGTAACTGTGGGTAATATGCAACATATTAACAGTAAACAATTTATCGTAAAGCGTGATATATATCATATCATATATGCATATTCTTGATGAGCATGTCCGTCTGTCCTATGTCCTGTTGCTTCCAAAAGTCAAATCGGTCGAAAATTGGTAATTTAAGTGAAAACTTTGGTGATAATTGAGCGATCTCAATATGGTCCAGATCGGATCATATATGAAAAATATGAAAAATATTCATAATATACGAATCTCTTTAAATAAAATCAGAGCATCTTCTGCTGCTCATCTGATGCTCATCTGATGCTCATCTCATTGCCATATAATTGTTTTTATTCTCATCTGGAGAACGCATAAATTTGTCGGGTTGCCATAAATGTTTGGCAATTGTGTGGCATTTTTATGGCAATTTTATGCAGATGCGACAGTTAAAAGGTTGCCTAGAGTGGAGTGAAGTATGGCAGGGTGTGCAGAGAGAGAGGATCGAAGGGCAAAGGATGAGGCGTAGGGCCAACGTGTTCAACTGTTAAATGTCAACGGAAGTCTCTGGATTAAAGGTGAGGGTATTGCATTACTCCATATCCGTATCCAGCAAAAACGACTCTTCCACCTTCGCTGCTTCATCTATTGCTCCCCGTCCTTCTAGCTTCCTTTGCTTTTTGGCTGGCTACCATTTTGTTTTGGCTGACATTTAAACAAATCGCTAATTTATAGGAAACGCTGGCATCAAACGCTGTCCCTGGCGCTGCCTCCGCTCTCCCTCGACCTTTCTCCTTAAGAGTTTTGTCGCATTTTTCCAATCCGTTTGACTTATTCTAGGCACGCACACAAGCCGTTGGCCCAGAAATGCTGACCGTGGCAACTTTAATCAGTTAACTCGATTTATTTAGATTTATGGCCGTCCTTGGGACTACTGCCCACTTTATTCCTAATCGTGCCTGGTGTTCCCCTGTATGGCTATGCTGCTGTATGTTTGTTCGGCTGTTTGGATGTTTGGCTGTTTAGCTTTTTTGGTTGTGCATTGGGCTTAAAAAAGAGTTCAGAGCAAGCTTATGTTACTTAATCTAATCAACAGTTGGTTTGGTTGCCGTCTGACTATGGCCCTGGCTCTGTTTGCGTATATGCCCTACATAGCTGCTCAGTTCCATCCGCGCTTCGAGACACTGATTCCGGCTGCACTGATGGTCGGATTTGGTGGTGGACCACTGTGGTGCTCCAAGTGCACGTATTTGTCCACCGTCTCCGAGGCACTAACTCAAGTACGGGGAAGCAACTCGCGCAAGGATGTGAACACGGTCAAGTTTTTCGGACTTTTTTTCATCTTCTACCAAATGGCCCAGGTGTGGGGCAATCTCATATCCTCCTCGGTACTTACTTTAAGCGCAACTCAATCGACAACGCCGGCAAACGAGAGCCTGGCAGTGGAGGAGCTGGAGGCGAGCATCAGTCGAGTAGGAGAACTGTGTGGGGCTCAGTTTTGTCCAGGCATTGGAGCTGCAGTTAATCCCAATCTTGTGCCACCAGCACCTGAGCAAATCCAATTGCTAAACTCCATCTTTCTCGTGTGCATGGCTGGCGCGGTGATCATGATGATCTTTGGCGTAAGTTCTTTGCAGCGGTAAGCTCCATATATAAGCATCCAATAGGCTTAATTAATAATCGGCTAACTTTTTTGCAGCTATGGAGTTAAGCGCGGCGATACTGGCGATGGCATCTCTGGACTGAGGCTGCTCACTGTGACTATTAATTTGCTTCGCAAAAGACGCCAGATGCTGATGCTGCCCATTACCATGTTCATTGGATTGGAGGAGGCCTTTCTGGCAGTGGACTTTACGCGCGTAAGTGGGCTTTTAAGCCTTGATATCAACCATTTAACCGATTAATTTACTCACCACAGTCGTTCGTTGCCTGCGGTTGGGGAATTTCTAAAATTGGCTTTGCCATGATTTGCTTTGGAGTTGCCAATGCAATCGCCGCTGGCATCGCTGGAGCTTTGGTCGAGCGTATTGGGCGTGTTACACTTGCGGGCATTTGTGCGGTACTCAATCTGTGTCTGTTCACCTACATGTACACGTGGGAAGCGCGGGAAGGAGATTACTTAAGCTACTGCGCCTTTGCGGCCATTTGGGGCATTTGCGATGGCATCTGGCTGGTTGTTGTCAATGGTAAGCCTTAATTTAATGAAAGCTTTTTCATCAGAAACAAATGGAGCTTTTTCCTATTATAGCGTTTTATGGCATCCTGTTTCCCAACCACCTGATTGCCGCCTATAGCAACTTTCGTTTATGGGAGAGCACGGGTTCGGTAATCGGCTACGTCATTAGCTCTCAGCTATGTACTTCGACCAAACTCATTATCCTTATGACTGTCATGCTTGTGGGTTGTTTAGGGTAAATCTCTTTAAATCTATTCAACTCATTCTTCCAGATCTACAGAATATTTACCGTTTTCAGATATGGTCTTATAGAATATAGAGTGTGGCAAAAGCACAAGAAAATGGAGGAAATGTTAAGCGACTGAGCTTCAATCTGATTTACAATTGCCTTTATAGTTATAAGCACTTGATGTGATATTGCCAGTCTAACTAGAAGCAATTAAGAACAATGCAAGTTAAAGTAAGATAACTTAAATGTAAGTCGTTCTTGTTACTAAAACTGGAATTCAATAAAAAATGCGTACTTTTTTTATATTTTTATTGTATTTGTTTGTTTTATTTTTTGTTGATACAATTGTTTAAATATTTGTTTCTTTTCATGTACCATTTTAATTTTGCAGTTGAAATATCTTGTTTCTTATTTTGTAATATTTTGTTGATATTGTATTTTTTTATTTCATCATTTAAATTGCTACATACATTTTCTTATTCTAAACGTTTAGTGCGTTTCATTGATTCGAGGGTGTGGAAAGGTTTTATTGGCCAAAAGATAATTGATAACTGCTAGTTTTTATAACTTCTTTATAAATTCTTTAAATAAAAAAGAGTTTTTTTATACTTCATACATTTATTTAGCCAACGCATTAAATGCAAATTTTTCGAATCATAGTTTAAAGATTATGATAAACTTCAAAGTTGTGTCATTATTTTCATTTTCATTTTTTTTTTATTTTTGTTTTCTCTTTTGGTGATTCACTTACCCTAACAAAATGTAAATATATTAGTTACAAACTTTTTATTTGCGTTCTATACTTCTCATATCCGTTTAAATATACTTTTTTTTTTTTATGTTTGAAATGGCACATCGATATCGTTAAATGGGCCCTAAAAACTGCACAAGTCTGCGTCTAAAGACATACGACTTTAGACTACGGTTAGGCTATTTGGGATATGGTCTATGTTAGTCATAATATTAGGCGTAAAGAGTAGAGTAAATATTACATTTGTTTTATAAAGTTGTAATTACTAAGGGGACATAAGCGGATACTCATTGTAAATGCTATGACACACCTTTTACTTTACATGGCCTAATCTCTAAATGCTAAAAGTTTAAAACTATCACATAATACACACGCACATACAGACTATATACAGTGTCCTCTATATTGCGTATATACACACGCCCTACTACTAGACCATGCCCTTGGACATCATACGCACTGTGTTTTTCAGAGCTTGGCGCTTGTTGCAGAACCAAATGCGAATCACTTCCCGCTCGTAGCCAAGCTGATGAGCCAGTCCCGTGATTTCTGTGCCTACATCGAAGCATAAAAATAGTTCAATTATATAAAACATATTCAGTTGTAATAATTATAATGAAAGTTACCACTCACCCGATGGATGCGTATTACGCTCGAAATGCGCGTTGAGTAGTTCCAAAGCCTGAGGTGTAAACGAAGTTCGTCGTTTGCGCTTCTTTGAGGGTTCGACGCCTATATAGTCAGTCAGATGGTTTTGGCCCGACTTGTAGCGATTCCAATGGCTATAATAATAATGTAATAGAAAAGTAGTTTAGTTTAGCAGTTCATTGTGTGATCTTAACGGCGTGTGGAACTGCCTCCATACTCTCACCTCTCTTCGGCCTCCTTCATCCATCGCTCGAGGACAGGTTTGATTTTCTGCGCACTCTTTGGTGTGATATCCAGTTTCTCGAACCTAAAGATAAGATAAATGGCTTAGTATTTAGAATGTTTCTCACTCGCCTGTATGCGCTAATTTTAACGTAACTGAAATTTAACTAAAGTGCCAGGACATTGTCAAGTAGCATACTTGTTTTTTTTTTATTTTATTTCTTTTTTGTCTTGATTAAAACTTGTAAGAAATTTGTTTGTTAAAAACTTCTGAATTTGCTCATTGGCAATGCCCTGGCCAATTAGTTGATGAATAAGCGCATACTTGTAAATG
The DNA here is from genome assembly GCA_018903735.1 of Drosophila cardini. NCBI lineage: Eukaryota > Metazoa > Arthropoda > Insecta > Diptera > Drosophilidae > Drosophila > Drosophila cardini. The sequence goes on along the minus strand of JAEIGM010000001.1, from coordinate 22,819,496 downwards.
CAAATTAAAAACTAAAGAAATGAACTCTAGCACTTTAGTTAATTTTCGTTCGCACACACACAAGCACACACACATACACACACAAACATACATGTTCTGTTGTTGCGTCGACAGCTGAGCGGCATACATCTGCGCAGCGAGTGCACTGCTTGCATTTTGGTATTTGACATTTGGCAATTGACATTTGGCATTCGACATTTGACGATTGGGGTTGTCAGCGAGTGAGAGAGTGTGAGGAAGGAGAGACAGTTGGCGATTGAAAAATAAACAAATAAAAAAATAAAATTAATTTTGCATTATTTTCGATCACTTGGTTAAACAATTAACTGTTAAATATAATTAATTTAGATATACATAGATGTATGTTTTTAGATGCAAAGCATGTTCGAAATGTCCTGGCACTCTACAATGTTGTTCTAGAAATATTATAAAACTAAGTAAAATGATATCGAAATTTGTGTCAATTTAATAAATTATAACCTGAAATAGTTCATGAATTCTAAACATGTATTAAAAAACTTAATACATATTAGATTTATAAAATTTAGTTGCAACCAAGTTAAATAATTGGAAAACACTTTTATAAATTATAAAAAAACGTAATAAGAGTTCTACATATGGTAGAGTTGTTATCTTTTGATAGCTGTATACAGTATTAATTTAATTATATAACTTTAAATTAAAATTCCTGCTTTGTTGCAGTATACGACACTGAAGAAACATAATATCGTTTAGATTAAAAGATACTTAAAAAATTTTGTACAACTTTTCATTCTATACAATTTTTTAATTTCTTTTAAAATTTAATTTTATTAAATTAATTAAATATAGCTACAATCTCGCTTATAATTCATCAAAGTATTTATTTTTCTATCAATGTATATAGTTAATAACTGACTAAATAACTATCTAGGCTTGACACCAAATAATTTCTTACTAAGTGGAATTTAGATCATTTGCCCTACAGTGAATACCCCCAGTGAACTTTCAAGTTGCTCTTCCATTCAAAGCTCACCTGCAAATGGCACTCTGACTGTACGCGGGTCCCTCGGTCACTGATAGGGCCTGTCCCACCTGTGTCTGGGTGAGTCCGAGAGAGAGTCGTCTGAGCTTGAATGCTTTGGCAAACTCCTTGATCTCATCTAGGTCAATGCCATCGACCACGTTTGTGGTTGCCTGGTTTATGGTGGGTTCATCTAAAATATAGTTTTAGTTAAAAGGTTAAATTTAATATTGCGTAAAAATAGATATACTTAACTAACGGTACTTAAGTGTTAATCTACATCAAGAGAAAACAAGAGACCTAAATACAGAATATATACCAGTTCGATGTATAAACGTCAATTCAAATTGAAACGACGTAAATTGGCGTCGAGTCGTGACTTTAATAACAGGTAATTGCGGTAATTACGAAATTTAATTATAGTGTCGTTGTTTAATTGATAACACTCAGGAAGACCCTCGTAGGAGGTTGTTGTTCTTGTTTCTATTGTTATTGCTGCCACTTAGCTGATGTTATGCTTGTCTATTAGTTAAGCGCGAAACTTATTGCTTTTATCTGCTTAATTTGCTAGCAGCTGCTTCTTGTCCCAAACTAGACACGCCGTGGATTGTTGTCAACGGCAAACTATACGCATACAAATTTGATTTATTCATTAATGATATGCAAGCAACAACAAGGAGAAAACGTCGAGAATGACGATGACTCCGGCAGAAGACACCCTCATCATCACCGTCGTCATCATCATCATGTAGGAAGCTAAGTCATTCAGTTGACTGTAACTGCAGCCTGGTGCTTCAGCTGTAATTAAGATGCGTCCCACAACCAACCCGACCCACTCCCAATCTTTTACTGAATCTTTAAGCTCTGCATCCTTGGCAGGACATAACTTGGGCTGTTGATGCTGCGTTCGTGGAATCTTTGTTGTTATTCTGGCTTCGAGAGAGTGAAATATGTCATTAAATGCGAAAACATCTTAAGTTTTTGTATGCATCAATTAGTAGTAATTAAGCTGCATATTGTCTGCAATTTGTATGCGATACGACACTAGAGGCACTACCCAACAAAAGTACCGAAGTAGCCCTAAGGCAAACCAAAAGATGCGTTCAAACAATGCAATTGAGAATACGTTAAGTACTCACCCTCTTTCTATTCATTTCTCTATCTTGCTCTCACTCTTTTCCCCCCTATTCTTCTCTCTATCTATGCCTGTCAAGCATGTTGTTGTGCTAATTGCATTTTTAATGCATCCAAAGTTTCAATTAAGGACTATAAGAGGTGACTATACAAGCACGCTCAGCATTGTTAGATAGCATATCATTTGAACAGATTGGATATTAAATTGAATTAATACTCTGCGCATAGTTTAACAAGACATAACACTTTTTAATACTTTGTTGTTGTTCTATGTGAAAAATGTAGTAAATGCCATTTGTTATTCTGGTTTACTTAAACTCTACTTAAATTGAGTAACATAATTTTGTTGAATTATCTTTAAAAAAAAAAATACTTCTTTACACTTAGTTCAAATATCAAGTAACTTTAATTGACGAAACTTATACTATTATTAATACTAAAGTATTATAGTATAATGGTAAACTGTAACTTCAGTTTTCTAGAGCCGAAAGGCCAAATGAAATGTGTAGCTAATATATATAATAATAGGAAAAATGGCTGTAATTAGTAAGTACACAGTAGTTTTACATAAGATATTTTAATAATTTAAAGCTTCACTAAGCACACAAATAAATAGAATTCAAAATATTTGTTTACTCAATTAGTGTGAATATTCAAGTATGCAATACACATGCACTTAAATACACAATTTGTGTAATGCCCAAACAGTGAAAAGGATAAAAAGGGAATCGAGTGGTAATTAAAGTACGAATAGAATTTCAGGCTGTAGGTAACTTTAAAATTTGTGAATTTATCCAAGCATACTTGATATTTCAAAGTAAACTTAAAAAGTACGGAGAGTTAACGTAACGTATGAATGATATCTAAAGTATAAGCAGAAAGTCAGTTTCGGTAACAATTTGCAACATTAATTAACGCAATTCGACAGCAGAAATGCCACTTAAACTTTCCAAAACAAGCACTAACAACTTGACTGAATTCTCTATAATTTCTAAAAGAATTTTCATGCCCAGTTTTAGAAATTGGTGATGAAGGTTATCGTGAATATGCGTTTATATGTATTTCTGTCTTATCCCTGCCGTGTGCGTATATGGAAAAGTTTCGTTGTGCATTTACACGACTTCTTTGGGACATGATTCATAATTGATGCAGCCGCGAGATGCTTGATGCTGCTAGATAAAACTCCAAACTCCAGCCAAAGATTTGTACAACAACTGCAAAGTGTTGCTGAAAGTTGAGATATGTCAAACAAAAGTGTTAGTCAAATTAGCAGCAGTGTTGAAGCTGTCACGCGCCAGTAACAATCTTATATTGCTCCTTCACTCTTCCTCGGTTTTCGTACTACGATTAGCTGGATGTGCAGTTTCTATTAAAATTTAGTCCTGCACCAGATGATGCCTTAAATAAGCTGCTTAAACTGATGTATTCCAAATTGAACTGCACTGATAAAACTAGCAAGAATGTCTAAAGTGGAGCCAGCCGACTGAAAAAGAATCCGTACTTATTCTAGTGCTTGATTTTTCATACAAATCGCTAATTTTCGACCGATTTGTCCTATGGGAGCTATAGGCTATAGTTGTCCTATCCGATATAGACTAAAGACCACATAATAATTTTCTTGGCTCTTACCCTTATAGTCTCTAAGACCCAGGTGTTCATAAGGACTGACATTGCTATATTGTCTGAGCTGGTAATGCTTTTCAATATACTTTATGGGTTCGGTAAAACCTCTTTCTTTCTGTTGCGCAGATTTCGCGTCAGACAAACATATTAGACCCAGGTACTCTTTTTAAGTACGGGATATAAGAAATATGATTAACTTAATCTATTGTTTAAAGCTAACGATTTTGAAAATCTTAAGAGTATTTGGCGTTATAATAAGCTTTCCGACTTGTTGACTTTTACAACTTTATAGTACATAGAAACCTTAATTTTAGATCAAAATTGAAGTTTTAGAAATTTTCTTATCAATACAATAAATGAAATAAAAGAGTCGATCTTTACTCACTCGGAGAATCCATAAGCAGGTCATTGTCATTGTCATTCCCATTGGGGGACAAAGGCGATGGTTCGCTCCGCGAGGAGGGACTCAGCTTGAGGGGCTGCATAAGGGATCCTCCGGATGTTGAGGGCCCCGGCACAGGTGAATCGTCACGGGGCGAGGCTGATGCAGCACGTGTGGCAGTAGCCGTCGGAGGACCCAAGGACTTGGTAATAGTCAGCTCCCCGTTTGAAGTGTTGAGTCTAGAAGGGAAGGGACGGGTAAGAGGAGTAAGTAAGCAAGTGTGGGTTTCGTAGTCACCTATTAATGCTGCTAAGTACATTCCCTGTAGATGCGGATGCCGCTGTTGCCGTAGCACAGGTAGAAGCAGCCACTACAGCTGCACAAGAGCCACTACATAAACTTGGTCCATTGCCGAGATAGTCCCGCTCCAAACGTGGTGAGCTACCCATGTTTAGGGCGTGCACAGGCGGCGAATGGGAATGTGTGCGGAAAAGTGGAGATGAATAGCCTCTTTCACTGCTTGTAGCCGTTGGAGCTGTCGTTGTGGGCGTGACGTTTCCAGCACTCCGTTCATGTGGCAAGTGTTGCATTGCCGCACCACTGGAAGAGCCCGATCTCGTGGCTGTCGCTGTGGGCGTGTGCGAACGTCGCTCGAGTCTTTCATGATGCTGGCTGAGGTTCATGCCTGCGGAAACGGAGGAATTGCGTCCTGGACTGTGTTTGGGTGAGGAAGCGGACCCAGACGTACTACGCAGATTGTGTCCAAAATGATGGCGTGCCAGGCCAGCTGACGATGGCAATACCGGTGGCGATCCTCTGCTGCTGCTGCTACTGCTTAGCTCCAAGGGCTTTAGGTCTAACTGCGGTGCCGTCAGTTCATCCTGATGACGAAGACTGATCTGAGGATGCCCACTGGCCGACGTCATCGATGCCACCGTTGTGTTGTGCAGGTGGTGATGTAGATGCGTCTGTGTTTCGGGCTTGATGTGGAGTTGCTTCTGCAGCAGGAAAGCGGCACCTGGCGGCGGCGGAGGCGGTACTGGCTTGACTGGCAATACAGGACTGTCTACAGTGGGCGAACCAGCAGGTGGACTGCGTTCCGCAGAACGTCGTAAATCGGCAGCCAGGTGAGCGTGGGGCAAGTGATTCGCTGCAGCAGCTGCTGCTGCCAGTTGTTGCTCGCGTTCCCGCTCCCGCTGCTGCTGCTGGTGATTGGCGGCAGCAGCTGCAAACAGTTCCGGATGCAGTGCCGTAAGCAGCTGTTGCACTCCGGTCGAGAAAAGATTGGGCTTTAGTAAATTCGTGGGTGTTTGGGCCAGTTGTGGCAAGGCTGGTGGAGCCAACAATTCACGTTGTTGTTGCTGCTGCTGTTGTTGCTGCTGTTGTTGCTGCTGTTGTTGCTGCTGTTGTTGCTGCTGTTGTTGCTGCTGCTGTTGCTGCTGTTGCTGATAGCTTGCAAAGGCGCCAAACGAATTGGGTAGAAACTGTTCGCTGGTGGGAATTTGTGGACTCACGGGAATAGTGAGAATCGTCTGTACAGCAATACCTAGAAGAGTTGTATGAATCCGTGTATAAATAAACTTTAAACTATATAGTGTACAGGTGTTATAGACTTTTAAGCAAAAAATGTGCATAACAAGCAAAAGGAGGTGTAACCGAACCTACAAAGTATATATATATCCTTGATCAACATCAAAAGATGATTCTATATAGCATTCACCGTAAGTCTGTATACCATAAATACTATAAATGCTACGATAGCTAAAACAACAATTTAAAAGGAGAATCATTTAAGTGACACACATAGTATTACACAAATTTGACTGCATGATCGTTAATTAGGGTGCATATGCTTTTTAGACCCCGTACTCTAAAAAAGAGTAGAGTTTGTCTGAAGCGAAATGTGCGTAACAGGCAGAAGGAGGCGTGGCCGACCCCATAAAGTATATATATTCTTGATCAGCATCAACAGCCGAGTCGATATAGCGATGTCCGTCTGTCTGTCTGTCTGTCTGTCTGTCCGTCCGTATGAACACCTGGATCTTCTAAACTACAAGAGCTAGAGCAGCCAAATTTGGAATGAAAGTCCGTCTATATGTCAGGCAGGTTAAGTTTATTTCAAATTTTTGCCACGCCCCTTACCGCCCCCGCAAATTGTAAAAAACTATTTTCACATGACCATAACTTGAAAACGACTAGAGCTAGAGAGACCAAATTCACACATTATGTGTATGGTACCAATATAACTGTCCTCACCAAGTTTGATCCGGATCGGACAACTATAGCCTATAGCTCCCATAGGACAAATCGCTCAAAAATAAAAAATTTGTATGAAGACATGTAATGTTAGTTGGCCGATCGCAACCAAACTCACAAAGGATGTGTGTATTATCATTAAAAATATCCTCACCAAATTTGGTCCAAATCGGACAACAACAACATATAAAACAAATTAATCAAAAATGCTGAATTTTATGAATAAATTGTTTGCTCGCAATAAAAGATTTAACTCTACGTTTAGCTACTACAACTTAAATAAGGAGCGTAGTCTAGGTTGTAGAGATGCGCGTTTCGTACGTGTTTGTTAGACCGGGATCCCGGGTTCAAATCCAGTCAGTGAAATATGCTATTTGTTTACTTTTTATACCCGTTACTCGTAGAGTAAAAGGGTATATTGTATTCGTTGCAATGTATGTAACAGGGAGAAGGAGACATGGCAGACCCCATAAAGTATATATATTCTTGATCAGCATGACTAGCCGAGTCGATATAGCCATGTCCGTCTGTCCGTCCGTCCGTCTGTCCGTCTGTGTGAACAAAAGGATCTTAGAGACTATAAGAGCTAGAAAGGCCCGAGTGGTCGCAAACGAAAGATAAAATGCCCAAGCAGTACAAGTTTGCTTTTGTTTTTTGACACGCCCACTTTAGGGCGTTCTATGTGCATACAAAGGTAAAAACAGGTAAAAATAGCATGTTTTAGTATAGAAAACTTTTTTGTTAGCAATGCTATATAAACCAAATTGACACATAAAGTACACGTCTAGGGAGTACATATACTGACCAAGTTTGATCCAAATCGGACAACTATATCGTATAGCTCCCATAGGGACGATCGGTCAAAAATACGCTCTAAATATGAATTTATGTGAATTACTTTTGCATTGGCCAAGCAATCGAAGGGAAACTTACACAGATTATATCTGTCAATAATATAAATATGTTGACCAAGTTTCATTCAAATCGGACGACTATATCGTATAGCTCCCATAGGGACGATCGGTCAAAAATACGCTGTAAATATGAATTTGTATGAAAATTTTCTGCGTTTCTCAAGTCATCTGCATTAAAATCAATAGGGTCGATTACCTAAACGATTGTACTATTATTAATATTATTAATAATATATTATATTGTTAATAATATAATTAAACTGAGTAACGGGTATCCTAAAGTCGCGAGGCGACTATAGCATTCTTTCTTGTTTTTAATATTAGCCAAGTAAGGAAATTGTGCATTTAATTGTGTATATATTTACATAAATTTGTATATAAATATGTATGTATACAAAATGTGAATAACTCCGTTTTTCTTCTTTTTGGTATGGAAAATGCGCACTTCTGTGAGTACGGGGTCTTTTACAGTCGGCTCGCTCGACTGTAGCCTTTCTTACTTGTTTATACAGTCGTCAATCTGCTTTATGGAATTTTAAAGAACGATATTCTTTGTCTGCCAACTTGGAAGAGTATTGTTTTATAGATAAAAGATAAATTACAAAACAGGAGTTCTCGTATTGTGGACAAAGATGACGCGATGTCAAAAATTTAAAATAAAATTGTATTGCCTTTGTATAAAACCAAAACTTATCTTTATTAGTGGAGAGTCCGTTCGTTTATTTACACCAATATTAGAAAGGCTGGCAACATATAGTTTATGAAATTCAAAATTTTGAATAATCTAACAAAGCATTATGTTAGGAATGTATTTAGTCGAAATCAAAAAACTTGTAAAATTCTTAAGTTTGATTAATTGGACGATTAATTTGGACGAAACTTGAATGTTTGAAATGCATGATTTGTCAGTTTGATTAAAATAGTTAAATATATTTAATATAAGAGAGTCACTATTAAGAGATTCAATTTAGTTTTAATTGTTATAAAATGCTTAAATGAATGATCTGACTAACATCTCTGCTTGAATAACAGAAGGTAAAGCTAAAACTTTAATAAAACTCAAACAAGTAAGAAAGGCTACAGTCGACCGAGCCGACTGTAAAAGACCCCGTACTCACAGAAGTGTGCATTTTCCATACGAAAAAGAAGAAAAGCGGAGTGATTCACATTTTGTATATATACATATTTATATACAAATGTATGTAAATATATACACAATTAAATGCACAATTTCCATACTTGGCTTATTTTAAAAATAAGCCATGTCTTACAATTTGAAATTATTATTTTACAATTCGAAATTATTATTTTAGATTTAAATTGAAATAAAATATAATAATAATCAAAATAATTCACTGATGGGATTTGAACCTCGGACTTCATGCTCACGCGTCAGAGCCCTAACAGCTGCACCACGCCCCTCTATTAAAAGTGCTCGACTATCTGCATTTAAATGTAATATTTTTTTGTTATTTTGTTATATAACAAAAATTAATAAAATGTCCCTGACGGCGCTCGAACCCATGATCCCGGGTTAACATACAAGTGCGAAGAATTAGATCAGGCATCTTTACTACTTAGACCGCACTCCGCTTTGAAGTGTATGTAAATAATTAAAATTTAAAAAGTAAACAGTAAACAAAAAACATTTTTCACTGACTGGATTCGAACCCGGAATCCCGGTCTAACAAACACGTACGAAGCGCGCATCTCTACAACCTAGACTACGCTCCTTATTAAAGTTGCAGTAGCTAAACGTAGAGTTAAATCTTTTATTGCGAACAAACAATTTATTCATAAAATTCAGCATTTTTGATTAATTTGTTTTATATGTTGTTGTTGTCCGATTTGGACCAAATTTGGTGTTGATACTTTTAATAATTATACACACATCCTTTGTGAGTTTGGTTGCGATCGGCCAACTAACATTACATGTCTTCATACAAATTTTTTATTTTTGAGAGATTTGTCCTATGGGAGCTATAGGCTATAGTTGTCCGATCCGGATCAAACTTGGTGAGGACAGTTATATTGGTACCATACACATAATGTGTGAATTTGGTCTCTCTAGCTCTAGTCGTTTTCAAGTTATAGTGATGTGAAAATAGTTTTTTACAATTTGCGGGGGCGGTAGGGGGCGTGTGCAAAAATTTGAAATAAACTTAACCTGCCTGACATATAGACGGACTTTCATTCCAAATTTAGCTGCTCTAGCTCGTGTAGTTTAGAAGATCCAGGTGTTCATACGGACGGACAGACAGACAGACAGACAAACGGACAGACGGACATCGCTATATCGACTCGGCTGTTGATGCTGATCAAGAATATATATACTTTATGGGGTCGGAAAAGCCTCCTTCTGCCTGTTACGCACATTTCGCTTCAGACAAACTTAATAGACCCCTCTACTCTTTTTTAGAGTACGGGGTCTAATAATTTCAAATTATTGTATGAATTGTTTCAACTAAGCCGTAAAGCAAAAAAATAAAGTTACACATTATAAAAGTCTTTGCACTGCTAAACTTGCTAGTAAGAAAGGCTACAGTTGAGCTGACTCCAAAACACCCCGGAATCATTCTAGTGGGAATTTTACCATACAAGTAAGCGATTGTCGATCGATTTTTCTTAAGGGAGCTTAAAAGTTGTCCAAACCGGACAAACTTGGTGACGATAATTATAATAGTACCATACACATAATGTATGAGTTTGGTTTAAATCGGTCAACTAAAACAAAACTTTTACATACAACAATTTTTTAATAAACTTGATCTGCGTACAATAAAGACGGAATTTCGTTCCAAATTTGGCCAACACTCACGCATCGGGTTCTTACCCATTCCTGATAGATTAATTTATATTTGCTAATAAATTCTTATAAAATTCGGTTAAGCACCTAATATATAAAAAAAGGAATTTTTGCGAAATGAAACTCATTTATGTTGCACTTAAGACAAGGAAATTAAAAGTTTCAATAATCGCTTTAGTTATAGTCGGAGCTCTCTTTGGCTTTAATACTCGCGACTAACCACAACCCTTGGGGGCGGGGCCAAAAGCCGGAGATTCAAGTGAAGTCAAGTATGTTATTGATACCCATACAACTAAAGCTAATCCTTTATGCACATGTATTATACTCGTGTATATAAACCATATCTATGGATTTTCGTACCCACCTTGCGCTGTGGGTATGAGCAGCTGGGCACCCTGCACACCCTGAACCAGTTGGCCGGAGGCGAGTATCAGTTGCGGCATCTGGGCGCTTGCCGGTGGCGCTTGCAGCGCTGGCGGTGGCGATGCGGTCGCCGCAGCGAGAACATTGGCGAGCACATTGCTGGTGGCGCTAAGGGGGTGGGAATGTGGTGAGCTGCTACTGCTGGGATTATCCTGTTGCTGTTGTTGTTGGCTCGAAGAGTTGCCGGCTGAGCTGCTGCTATTGCTGCTGTTGCCCTTTGACGTCTTGTGCTTGTTGCCATTGTGGCAGTTGCTGCTGCTGTTGTAGCTATTATGGTTGTTGTTGCTGTTGTTATGCCGGCTGTTGCTGTTACGGGTAGGCGAGGCACTCGTTGACGTCGCTGCTGCGCCTGCTGCCGACGTTGAGCTGACTCCTGCTGCTGCCGTTGTCACAGTCTCGGCGCCAACGCTCAGATTCAATGGTGAGTTGAAAACGGAGGCGGCTAAGCCCTGAAGACTTGCCAGTGCAGCAGCGGTGGCTGGATGATGATGGGAATGATGCGAATGTGTATGCGGTTGTTGCTGCTGTTGCAATGTGGCTAAATTTTGTAATTTTTGCAAATTTATCATGTCTTGCACTGTTGAGATGAGACACAAAATGTTGTCATTAGTTTAGCTAAAGCTGTTGCAGAATTAGAGGAAATGTCAAATATTGTGAGTGGTTAGGAGAATGGGGTGGGGGTTGGGTATGAAGGTCTAGGTGTGGGTGTGGGTTAAAGCAGCCATAAAAGTTGTCAGTACAAATTACTGTTTAACCTTTTGTCATATATAAGAGTGTGTACTTATATCTAGAATTGGGATAGAAACTAGTTCTAGTCTAATGAACATTTTTAGAGTCGAACCTCAAAACACATAGGAGTGCTATCTTCAGCGATATGATATTGATACAGGATTAAATAGCCCTTTCATATTTCTAATTTCCTATCGTAGAAGATTTTTTTGTTTTATAAAACAAAGATTACACTGCTTCCATCCCATCAAAATAAAAAAAAATTGTGTTTTTTGGCTTTTGATATGTACTCACTAGTTCCATTTAGATGTTCCGCAAACGCCTTTGCTTGAGCCTGTTCCTCGTGTCGTATGCGTAACGTCTCCTCGGCCTCATCCTCATCCGCATCGATTTGCATAGGCAGGGGTGAAGCAGAGCTTGTGTCACGGTGGTCATTAGCCAAGGATGCAGCCTTTGCTGCGAGATTTTTATAAAACTCCAATTCTTTGACATGATCCTTCGAATCGTAGGCTGAATGACTGGAATGGGCGGGTGAAAGGAGCGTTGTTTCCATTTCATCTTCGTTGTTATTATTGTGGTTATGATGGAGATGGTGGTGATGTTGTTGCTGTTGTTGTTGGTGGTGGGGTTCTTGATGCTGGTTCTGCAGGGAGGAATGAGGGTGGGAATTGCTTCTTGGCGAATGAATTTTATGGCAACTGATCTCCTTGTCATAATCCTACAAAACAAAATGATAGTGAAGAGATAATTATTAGATAAGAGCCTGTAAATAGTTCCGTTCTTAGAGCTAATCAAATGTAATTTATATCGTAAGCAACTGCTATAGCATCTAAAAAGTACTCTACATACGCAATTCATACTATATTTGCATAAATCAGAGAATGCTGCGATTGAATTTATTAAATTATATTTGCGCATTTGGTAATTACATAATACACACGAGCAATGTCAATTGTTTGATACGGCCACGACCAATGCGACCACGCCCACATTCCATTTCCCTATGTGGGCGGTCGTTCCGTACCGCAGGGGGTCCAATGTTTGCAGATTGGATTATTATTTAAGCGCCAGTCATAATGCATTGACTCGTATTACATTTCATTTTGTCAGTTAAGTTGAGTGTTGAGTGTTCATTTACATGTTTAAACACATCACGCGGGAGCTATGTCAGTTAATAAGTTAATTTAATTTTTGTTGTAATTGTCAACGCACTTTTATTGTGTGACACTTATTGTATTCGCTCTCGGAGAGTTTGCGCCACAATTTATGCAAATTTAATTGGTTTCAATTACGAATGTGTGAGAAACAACTAACATGAAAGCGATTCACAACTTTATTATATTAGTTAAGAACACACTTAAAAATTGTCTTTATATGAGTAGCAATAAGAGCAGTAATGAAAAGATATCCTACTTATATGACATTTGTGACAAACATTAAATTATAGAGCTGCCTTTGTATATAAATCGTCCTTTATTCAGTGGAAACTCGTCACAATCTGTTTTTTATAAAGAGTATTTACATATGTGAATATATGTGTTATGTAAAATAATTATAAAATATAAAAAATGAATTTGATGTTTTTAATTGAACCATTATTCTAACAACAACCTTAAGTTTATAGATTAGAAAATCCAGATTGCAAACCGAACCATAACCTTAGCTCAGGATTTATACTGCTAAGACGAACCTTCTTTCGAATTAACATTAATCCTTACCGATTTCTTAAATTCATGCAACTAGATTAAAGCTATGGCAATTTAAAGAATAACTTGCTCCTGTGCAAGCAGAAGAAAAAAATAAATAAAATACAAACCAAAAAAAGAGAAAAACGTTGAAAGGTAAACCAATATAATTATTGGCAATTAATGCTGGCGACATTCTCTAAATGGCAGGACGAAACAAGAAGGACAAGGAAATGGAAAGAGAGAGAGCCGAGAGTTAAGGGCGAATCTATATTAGTGCTGGGGCGTTGAGGTTGCCTAAGTGCGGGTTTCTGCCATCTCCTGCGACGTGGGCCGCAACGTGCCCCAACTAAAGCTTCAATTAAATTTTATTTGCATAGGAAATTAGCATAATTGCAGTGCAAAATAACAACTAAAAGAAGCAAAAAGGGAAAAAATATAAGGAAAAGGGCAATAGAAATAAGCAGCGAACGTGACCATATTAAAAAAGTTTCTGCACTCTTACACAAGAGCAAATAGTCCGTTGTGGCAAGGAAGGTAATTAAATTTATTCTTATGGAAATGTCAAATGCTCGCTGATCCAATGGAAATTAAATTAATGTTTTTTAATGCGTTTAGATAATAGAATAACGAATACTGTTTGTATTTGAAGACTAAACATATTCCCATTTATCTCTCACATAAGTATGCAACGTGAAACACGTCAGAAAATTAATAAATCGCTTGGTAAAATTACATAGGAAAATTTTTTACTTATCGCCACTAACAACAGAAAAAACCAGCACCAGCAACTACTTAAACAGCTGCTGTCCAGCTCAGCTCAAATTCATTATAAACCCACAGCAACGAGCAGCGCACAACCTACCTGAGAACGCTGGTCGTTAATGTCGTTGGACAGCAAATCGAACTAAATTTATGACACACACAGCAAACAAGAGCAAAAAAAAAGGGAATGAAAAACTAAAAAAAGAAAAATTGTGAAATGGGAAAAATAATGAAAAAGGAGATGAGTAAATGTGCTATATGCATGTCCTTTATGTAAACAGGCGGCAAACAGACGGCAAACGCCGACGACGTTGGCAGTCACTATATGCCACACACATGCATACACACACACACACACACACTTGAAGTTGGACTGTGGCCGATGAACTGATGTGCAATGAATTAACTTTTCAACATATTTATGTACGGTCAATTGAATGGCGGCGATCTATATGGGCGACAACTATGGGATTGTAACGAATGAGGCAAGCACCCGCGGCACCTCAAAGTTAAGGTACAAAATAGAGCTTATACACGTAATAAGGTGCTGGCGACGCGTCGCGACGTTCTATTGTTGCAACCATCCCGCAGTTTCACAAATAAGCGGAAATTAAAAGCTGATTTAGTATGAAGTCAGCGGCCGTGGAATTTATTCGAGTTGAAGACAAGGGACGATTCCCGGAAACAGATACTACCAATGGATGTCTGTATAGTTCAGAAAGCTATCATTTTATTTGCTTAAGAATCATACAAACGTGTTTTATTAGACCCCGTAGTCTAAAAAAGAGCATAGGGGTCTATTAGGTTTGTCTGAAGCGAAATGTGCGTAACAGGCAGAAGGAGGCTTTTCCGACCCCATAAAGTATATATATTCTTGATCAGCATCAACAGCCGAGACGATATAGCAATGTCCGTCTGTCTGTCCGTCCGTCCGTCTGTATGAACACCTGGATCTTCTAAACTACAAAAGCTAGAGCCACCAAATTTTCAATGAAAATCCGTCTGTAGTGTACGCAGTGCAAGTTTATTTCAAATTTTTGCAACGCCCCCCACCGCCCCCACAAATTGTAAAAAATTGTTTTTACATCACTATAACTTGAAAACGACTAGAGCTAGAGAGACCAAACTCACACATTATGTGTATGGTACCAAGTTTGATCCGGATCGGACAACTATAGTCTATAGCTCCCATAGGACAAATCGCTCAAAAATAAAGCATTTGTATGAAGACATGTAATGTTAGTTGAGCTATCGCAACCAAACTCACACAGTTCGTGTGTATAATTATTAGACCCCGAACTCTAAAAAAGAGTAGAGGGGTCTATTAAGTTTGTTTGAAGCGAAATGTGCGTAACAGGCAGAATGAGGCTTTTCCGACCCCATAAAGTATATATATTCTTGATCAGCATCAACAGCCGAGACGATATAGCGATGTCCGTCTGTCTGTCCGTCTGTCTGTCCGTCCGTCCGTATAAACACCTGGATCTTCTAAACTACAAGAGCTAGAGCTACCAAATTTGGAATTAAAGTCCGCCTATATGTCAGGCAGATCAAGATTATTTCAATTTTTTGGCATGCCCCCAACCGCCCCCGCAAATTGCAAAAAAACTGTTTTCACATCACCATAACTTGAAAACGACTAGAGCTAGAGAGACCAAATTCACATATTATGTGTATGGTACCTATCTAACTATCCTCACTAAATTTGGATTCTGGATGTGACAACTATAGCCTATAGCTCCCATAGGACAAATCGGTCGAAAATTGGTGATTTGTATGGAGACATGAAGTTTTAGTTGAGCGACTATAACCAAACCAACACATTATGTGTATGGTACCATGGTAACTATCCTCACCAAGTTTGGTCCGGATCGGACAACTATAGCCTATAGCTCCCATAGGACAAATCGTTCGAAAATTACTTATTTGTATGGTAAAACGGGCACCAGAATGAGTACGGGGTCTTTTACAGTCGGCTCGCTCAACTGTAGCCTTTCTTACTTGTTTTTTAGTTACTTTAAAAGCAATTGCAAACGTTTTCTTCAACTCAATTTTAAATTTAACTGATTGTGAAGTATAGCAAAATCATTTTTTTGTGGCGGATATATGCATAAGTAAATTTTATTTTGTATACAAAGCTACAATATCTACAAGCTTAAAATCGTTGGGATTGATTTCTTCGGTAATCACTTATTATACCCGTTACTCGTAGAGTAAAAGGGTATATTGTATTCGTTGCAATGTATGTAACAGGGAGAAGGAGACTTGGCAGACCCCATAAAGTATATATATTCTTGATCAGCATGACTAGCCGAGTCGATATAGCTATGTCCGTCTGTCCGTCTGTCCGTCTGTCCGTCGGTCCGTCTGTCCGTCTGTGTGAACAAAAGGATCTCAGAGACTATAAGAGCTAGAAAGGCCCGAGTGGTCGCAAACGAAAGATAAAATGCCCAAGCAGTACAAGTTTGCTTTTGTTTTTTGGACACGCCCACTTTAGGGCGTTCTATGTGCATACAAAGGTAAAAACAGGTAAAAATAGCATGTTTTAGTATAGAAAACTTTTTTGTTAGCAATGCTATATAAACCAAATTGACACATAAAGTACACGTCTAGGGAGTACATATACTGACCAAGTTTGATCAAAATCGGACAACTATATCGTATAGCTCCCATAGGGACAATCGGTCAAAAATACGCTCCAAATATGAATTTATATGAATAACTTTTGCGTTGGCCAATCAATCGAAGTGAAACTTACACAGAATATATTTTTCAATAATATAAACATATTGAATAAGTTTCATCTAAATCGGACGACTATATCGTATAGCTCCCATAGGGACAATCGGTCAAAAATACGCTCCAAATATGAATTTATATGAATAACTTTTGCGTTGGCCAATCAATCGAAGTGAAACTTACACAGAATATATCTGTCAATAATATAAACATATTGACTAAGTTTCATTCAAATCGGACGACTATATCGTATAGCTCCCATAGGGACGATCGGTCAAAAATACGCTGTAAATATGATTTTGTATGAAAATTTTCTGCGTTTCTCAAGTCATCTGAATTTAAATCAATAGGGTCGATTAACTAAACGATTGTACTATTATTAATATTATTAATAATATATTATATTGTTAATAATATAATTAAACTGAGTAACGGGTATCCTAAAGTCGCGAGGCGACTATAGCATTCTTTCTTGTTTGTATATCGATTTAATTTATGCAATGACTGACGATAGATCGTGGTTAAGTCCCAAGTTCACATAACACTTCAAAGGCATGCTCAATTTTTTTAAAGGTACTGTTTCGGATCCACAGCAAAGGACTCAAAATGGACTTTTTCCTGTGTTAATATTGCTCCCAAACATGTGCAATACAAATTCTCACACAGGTAGCATCCCAAATATTAATGCACACCACTTGTACTGAGTTCACTAAGAGCAACATTGGGGCGAAGAGCAAGGCAACGTATCCACAAATCTCATTCCCATTATGGACATCACCCTTATAGCGAGCACTTTCAAGTGACCAACGGCTTTTACTTTTTTCTTAATTTTTTTTACGATGCCGCCAAATAAAAATAAGTCGAAAAATAGAAAATGAATTGAATTATTGCAAAGAGCAAAAGCTGCGTTCCAGCCGTTTGGAGTGTAAGTTGGGGATGGTAATCAATTGGGAGGCGGTTGGAGAATGTAGGATGCTCGGCACTTGACAGCCCCAGCGATAAGCAAATGCCCGACGCGAAATGGAAATGCGATGGTGGCAACGTAGACTGCGCTGCCAACAGCAACTGCGACGCGACTGCGATGGCATCGACAGCATTTGAGTTTCTTTTTTTTTATCATGAGCCTTGTATTTACACCGCGTTATCAAAATAAGTGCAAAGGGGTCTATTAGGTTT
The DNA here is from genome assembly GCA_018903735.1 of Drosophila cardini. Lineage (NCBI taxonomy): Eukaryota > Metazoa > Arthropoda > Insecta > Diptera > Drosophilidae > Drosophila > Drosophila cardini. The sequence goes on along the minus strand of JAEIGM010000001.1, from coordinate 22,801,861 downwards.
GTCTGAAGTGTGATATGCATAATAGGCAAAACTAGATGTTTCCGATTTCATAATTTTACACCCGAGTCGATGGTATAATTTCTGTCCGTCCTTATGAACACATGGATCTCAGAAACTATAAGAGTTAGAGCCACCAAAGTCGGAACGACAATTCGTCTGGTCAGATAAGGTTTATTATAAATTTATTTTCCACCCCAACAAATTAAAAAACAAAATTCAAAGCATCACAGCTTGCAAATTATACTCAGCATGCATAGAATTCAAATGTGAATTACTTAAATTCAATATGAGATTATCTATATATTTATTAATATTGTTAAAACTTTTTATCTTCTCTAAAGGGCATCACTCCGTCTATCATTTTGTTTCGACAGTCATTTGATTATTTCGTTTTATGCTTTTGAAGGCGACGCCGAATGCGAAATTATAATTCACACATGTGACCAGTACGAAGACTTGTAAGGGAAGAGGAGCTGCGCAGGGTGTTGTAGCATGCCTCTTAAAGGGAAAAGGGCGTATTTGCAGGGTGCAAGTTGAACGCCTGTTAAACAAGTAAGAAAGGCTACAGTCGAGCTAGCCGACTGTAAAAGACCCCGTACTCATAGTATTTGCAATAAAACACTTTGAAACAAAACCATCAGTTTGTAATAGGGATGCAAATCGCCAAGAAAATGCTGATATCGATATTAATTAAAATATCACATCAAATCAAATATCGATATTATCAACAACTGAATTCAAATACGCTATAGATATGGACATAATGACCAAATATCGCATTCGAGATCATATCGCAATTATAATTACTATTGTATTGAATATCGATATATGATTTATCGCATCGTATGCAAACATGTGCGTGCATCGTCCGCGAGCAGCGCTGTCGCTACACAAGCAGCGAAAACGTTCGCTCACATGTTTATATGCTTCTGTCTCGCTTGCACACATGCATTGACATTGCGTGCAATTGTTAACATTGTAACGTGTCTAGCTCTTTTGTTTATTGTCCGATTTGTATGCAACTTTCAGGATAGTTTGTGATACTTTGTCTCCAAACGAATTTGAAATTACAATACCGTACGATAAGTGCAAATGCCTTAAAAATGGCATTGAAGTTTGAAAATTAGTTCATTCGTGTGGGAAAACGGGGCGTGGCAGTCCAAAAATTTTAATGACAATGCATTTATGCTGTCTCTAGCAACCTGTATACCAAAAACGGTACTCCTAAGTGCTATAGTTACTGAGATATTCGCTTAAAACATCAATTTTTTCGTAGGTGACCATAGTTATTTACAATTTGCGGGGGCGGTAAGGGGCGTGGCAAAGATTTGAAATAAACTTGATCTGCTCGCGAAGCAGACGGACTTTCATTCTAAATTTGGTGGCTCTAGCTTTTGTAGTTTAAAAGATCCAGGTGTTCATACGGACGGACGGACAGACGGACAGACGGACAGACGGACATCGCTATATCGACTCGGCTGTTGATGCTGATCAAGAATATATATACTTTATGGGGTCTGCCACGCCTCCTTCTGCCTGTTACGCACATTTCGCTTCAGACAAACTTAATAGACCCCTCTACTCTTTTTTAGAGTACGGGGTCTAAAAATGCAATTGCCAAAAAGTAGCGAGTAAAAGTAAAAGAAAAAGAAATCGCAAAAAAATGTAGGAAACAAGAAAGCGGCGACTGCGTTGCTTGTTTGCTTTAATTGCAAATGGCATTTTTGGGGAACGCGAGTGTTACAAGCTGGACAACAGCCACCCTGGGACCTTGCCCTCTCATCAACCCAAACACCCACCTATATACAATCATCCCCCAGTTGAATGGAAATGCACTTTGGTGGGTGCCATGGGCATGGGGGGAGAAGCGGATCAGGCTCATAAATTGTCGAAAAATATTTGACTTGTTCTATTTTTGGTCGCCTGCGCCTGTCCAGCTGTCCGAATGTCTGGCTGAACGGCTGTCCTGCTGTGGCCAGCAATATGCAATATGCTATGTGCTATATGCTTTCTGGCCAGAACTTCTCCCCTCCTCAAATTCTTTGTTCCCTACCACAGTTGTTTGTGTGCTTGCACACGTATTTGGTATCCCCTTGGTTCTCCTCTCTTTCCCCTGACTCTTCTCGGTAGCCTGCACTTTTGCATATTTAATATTTTGTTTAATGCAAATGTACATAATTTCATCAGTGAGCATGCGTAGGTGTATGGTGTGTATAATGTGTATAGTTTTCTTTTATTTGTACTTTTGCGCCAGTTAAGTCACAGACAGATGTGAAAATATTTTTCAATTAATATTTATGTTGCTTTATATGCCTGAATTGTTAATGTTCAAACGCTCAAATGGAACCAAATGGCGAATGTCCTGGCTATGCTCAGTACTTCTGCAATGAACAATAATGGGCGTTGTTTCTTGGCAATGGGCGTGGCTTGGATATTCGTCATTGCAATGGTTTTAGTTCGAGTTAGACAATCGGTTTAATCTCTTCTCACAAAATGGCAGAATTCATTGAGTTAAACTGTGGATACTGTAAAAAAAACTACGTATGTTGCTGGAAAAAAGTTTATATTCTTTTGTATTGCTCAAAATAGATAAAAAATGAAACTATAGAACTAGAAGTAGTACATTTTTTAAAGTCAATCAATAGAGTTAATTAATTGTTAATTAATAAAATAAAATATAATAAACTTATACTAATTGTCTTGTACTTTCCTATTTCCCTAAGTCACTTGTGAATCAATCGGAACTCACACTATACAGTGACCAGAACCAATGACCTGTAGAATTGCCCAAAACAATTAAAATAACTAGAAAACTGACATACTCAAAATAAAAGTATAGAGAAAAGAAAAAAACATGATAAGCCATTTGCAATGGCCGAGCGATTTCTTGCACAATTTCCTCGGCATACAGTGTGAATAAAAACGTAAGCTTCACTTGCAGCCAGTCCAAATATCGTCGAATTTCTCACACCGAACTCAGCTCCCTCATACACACAGCCAACCACGCACATACCTCTTCAGTCGACAATAAACAAACGATGCAAGCTGCAGACATTGCAATTTTCACGAGCATTTGACCGGTTCTCTACATAAAGGCACAGAAACAGACACAGTCAAACACTTAGTGCCATATAGAGTGTATATAGCAGGGCTTGGTGAAGGGCGGAGCAGATGTGGGGGAGTGAGAAAGGGAGACGCAGCTGACAGCCGCATGGCGAATGGCCAAACGAAAACAAAAAAGCACAAAAAACAAACAGCGAAATACAAAAACCAAAACAAAAATGTGTAAAAAATTTTGCAGAAAAAGAGAATTATGGAGACGAAGAAAGAGAGAGAACGAAATTTAAAAAATGGAACAAAACCAAAGAGATGAAATGAGAAACGGGGACTGGATATGAAAGAGGGTGTGGAAGCGGGCCCTTATTTCCGTTGCCTTAGTCCAGTCCATGGACCCATCAACAACGGCAGACGCAACGACAACGGCAAGGACATCAATGGGCACGCCACTCAATCAACCCCACGCGGCCTGAAATGTTTGGGTGTGGCAGAGGTAGAGGGGGGACATATAGAGGAAACACAGTGCGGGTGCGAGAGCGGCCACTCTTATAGCCGATGCTTGACAACAATGAAGGCCAAGTATTGTCCACGCCGAATCCCAACCCCAGTGGCGCATCCAATTTTTTCCTGCTATTTTGCTGAGTGTTTTTTATGCGCCGCTTCATTTAATTTTTTCCTCGTTTTTCTGTTTTCTGTCTTTTCTTTCTTTATTTCTCTTTCTCTTCATTTTTTAAATTCTCCCCCTCTTTCTCTCTCTCGATACGTGCGTTTTGTGGGCCATTTTTTATGGCCTGAGCTTTCAGTTTGCCTGCTACAACTTTCTGACTGCTTGGTCGCTGGTCAGCCGCAGTTATTCTTGGGTCCCGCTCGACACTCGTTGGTCAAATAAATACACTTTTATGGCCCTCCCCAATACCCCTTATCTGCCCAGTGTATCTAGCCCACTCTTTTTCTCTCTCTCTCTCTATGAAATTGCGTTAAGAGGGGGACAATGGTAACGCCCTCGTGCACTGCGTATGCAGAACTTTTGCTTGATTTTCACTTTTGGCGGCACATATCTTTGTGCAGCCCAAAATAAAAGTAAAAGTTGTGCAGCATATACATGCTGTACGCAGTACAGATGCATCCCCGCTGAGCTACCCGCCTATCTATCACCCACTCCATTGTCTGCTCTGCCTACTGTGATTCTTTCATTTTGGGCGTCTGCCGCGTCATTTATTGCCACGTTGAAGTTCTCCCGGAGGCCGTTTCGTTTGAATCTGCTGTTCATTTGCTTCAAATTTTTAATTGGAATTGGGGAGCAAGAGTGAGCTAGGTAGTAGCAGTAAGCCATAAGCGACTTAGACATATTGATTGGCTTTGAAATAGTCTTTTTTCTTCAACGCAATTACACTGGGAATTGGCATAGACAGTGCGTGGAACATTCTGTTGTTGGAATCGTATATAGATTTCGGGAAAGTAAACCTATTGAAACTGTTAAAATTTAAATGCAATTTTCTATTGACTTTACAGTTATTTATTTGTTCTATAGAACTACATTATCTTAGTCTGTGACTTCCTTAAGCTCTGGACAATCTTAGTTCATCAAAACACTTTTCGCTCTCCTCCTTTCCCAGTCACTTTCCGTCCTTCCTCTCAGCCTTTGGTCTGTAGGTGGGTGGTTTCTCTTTCTAGCAGCATTTGCTCCACGTTCCCTTTTTCACTTCCGTTTCTTATTCCAAGCCCACTTTGCCCACTTTTTTACTTGTGGCTGCTTCTGTTATTTTTAACAATTGTTTCGTATACGCAATTTTTGCTTACTTATTGGCTATATCTGGTGTTCTTCTTTTCACTTTGTCTCTCTCTCTTTCTCTCTCTCTCTCTCTCTTTCTATCACTCTCTACATCAGTCCTTCGTTCGCTTTTTCTCTCTCCCTTGATCGATGCTTGACTACCGTTATGTTTGTTGGTTCTTGGCTGTCTGATATTTTTTTGCTTCTTGTTATTCGCTGTCGTTTTTGACTGTTTGTGCTGTTGTTATTTCTCCGTTATTTTTATTTTAGGCACACGTTGAGGAACAACACAAAAGCTTTGCTTTCCATCCAACTTTTTTCAGATTCATTCACATATGACCGTGTATTTACATGTGCATGTGTGTGCGTGTTTGGGGTATATGTCTATGTGTATGTTCATGGTGGTCTCCGCAGTTTTCTCTACTCTTCTCATTCGCTGCTGACTCTTCGTTCTTATGAAGAAAACGAAAAAGTAGAATTTGTGCGGCTGCTGCTGATTGGTCCTGTTACCCCAACGACCCTGAAACTCTCCTACTCTAGACCTCCACGACAACGACAACAGCAGCAATAATTTTTGTTTTAGCCATACAGCAACACAACCGTTTATTTTTCATTGTCCCCATCGCACGCGGAAAGTGCCTGCTCAGCTCCAGTTTGTGAGCATAGTTGTACTATCGACTGTTTTTATAGATTTATAATGCTCATGGATAAATAGTCAACAAAATTATTAGCAAGCTGCATAATTTAATTTAATTGTAAATAACAAATATTTGAATTTTTTGGTCAGAAAGTGTAAGGTAGTTCGACAACTTCCTTTAAAAGAAAATATTTTTTTAATAAGTTTCAAAATCATTGACTTCGAAGCGCGTCCCTTTGGAATCAGAATGTTGCAAATAGTCAAGATGTTAATTGATAAAATAATGGAAGATTTTGCTATTGAAGTTGACATTTCATTCTCTATTCTCGATTGAGTCATATTATATTTTATGCGCAGTAAAGTTTTATAAGTAAAATCTAACTTTATAATGATAAAATGGTGATAAGAGAATTATATAAACAAATCATGCCATTTCTCGATGAAATTATATGAGCGGGATTGCTGGTCAACCAGACCATGTAAGATCGAACGAAATAATTAATACTCCAACGGCGCAATATCTGGAGACTTTCCATTTCAGTGTTCCAGCTAGGTTTTAAAGGGTTTGGCTACGTTAGCACGAGCGTGTTCACGTATTGTGGTCATTCTATCTCATTAATCGCTTGAAAATGAATTGGCTGGTAACTGCTAATACTTCAGAAAGCTTATCTTTCGTTAAGCATGGGTCCTTAAAGAGCAATTCTTTTGATTCGGCGCATTCAAAAGTTTTTGTCCTTCATTCAGGCGGACTGTCGGACGGTTGGACGTCCACATTTCCGCATTTAACGATTATTTAACACAAATTCAGACATTTTCATCAAACTTAAAGTTTTCGACGCCAGGAAATATCGCTAATGTGTCGATGCAGTTTGTTTACCATATGCCTGAACTTGGCTTATGACGTTTAGGTTATGTCAGACTCGACTAGCTCTTGTTGCTAGCGACATCTATTGACAATTAGTGGGAACTTGGTTGCGCACATGAGTTTAAATGTTTAGTTATTTATATTTATCGGGTTTTCGTTGATTTCAGCCAGATATGGTAGGACTGGAGTTTGATTGCTCGCTCTACGAAATCTCTTTCCAAAGGCGAGGAAATAACAGTAACACGGTCACACTGGCAAATAACTAAATAGTTGACATACTTTTTTTTGCTATTCAACGTTGTTACTGTGTTGCCCAGTTTTACAACACTGGCCATTTTGCCTAAGACGGGCGCACACTGACGGCGCATATCTGACATATTTATAATAGCGTATACGAATTAAATCGACTTTTCAAAAGATTGATTTAAGGAAAATTTCTGTGGAATTTTATAAGCCTAGAATATTAGTTTTTTATTTCAGCTCCAGCAAATACTTTCTTATGATTTTCTCGTCGGGGCCAAGCCTTTATTGTCTATTTTCCACAAAATTTAATCACTTTGTGTTGCATATTTGCAGAGTCTCTCATCCTGTTCAAACATGATACCAGCCCACACCTCCACCTCCTAGTAACAACACTACAACATTTAAAAATTAATAATCCTATTTTTCAATTACAACTGACAGTTGTCTATGGCAGCCAGGCCCTATTCCCTCCCTTCGCATACTCGAGCCTACGAAGAGTTGCAATTGTTGTTAGTCTCACGTCGACGTCATCATCGACTTTGTCGTGAACGGGAACTGGAACGTGAATGTGAATATGCATTTGTTTGTGGACAGCACACACCCAATGTAGAATGTCATTATCGTTGACATAAATGAATAGCTCCATTCATTGCATTTGGCAGTACTGAAACTTAACTAGCTTACAAACACCATTAGAAAGAAAGTGAACGTTAGTTTGTTGCAATATCACATTAGCGATTACTGAATTAAAGACAAGTACCTCAACTAGTCGTAATTTAAATTAAAACCATGTCGAGTATGTCCACTGAAACATGGGAAATGGCCGAATTAAAGTGCGCAACCAAGCAGCTCAAAGATAACGCTAAATAATGTCAAAGATAGCTCCTATCGAGAAGAAAAAATTCAGTTGCAGTGTCTGAGCCAATAATTTAAAATTATTTGCGACTGGAGAATGCAATGCCAATATTAATATGTCAGAGTAGATAGAAGAGTTATTTTGAACACACTACCAACAATAGAATTTAAAGTCGAGCTTCAATATTTTTGATGTTAATGAGTTATCTCACTTTATATAATGCTAGGGATCTCATTCCTAACAAAACTTATCAAAGATCTATTGAGGACACACGAAGGAAATAAGATGGTCACTGTAAAGAAATTATATTTTATGGTACTAGGTGAAAATGAAACTAGGTACAGATGTGTATTCTCTCTGCAGTTCATATATTTAAATCGGCCAGCTCGGGCCACTATACCACATGGCTCACATAGGACCAATCGATTGATTTGTATGATTGATGCTTAGTATGCAATTTTTCAGTGTCTTTCGATCGATTTTAATCAAATTCATGCAATACACATTTTCTACCATTCCCATAATGCTGACCAAAAGTCGTCCAAATCTGACTACTATATCATATGACCTTCATAGGAACAATTGGTAACTGAAACCAAATTAACGCAATATGCATGACTGCAAAGGTATTCAATCTTCGGCGAGCCGAAGATAAACTGTTTTTCTTGTTTAAATTTATATTAAACTTATTTTGACATATACAATTAGATCAAAATACAAATAAAGTGGAGCAATTATTAATTCGTTTCAATCAAATTTTGGGAAACTTTAATTAATATCGGTAATTAAATATTTATTACAAATTATCTAATTGTTTCTAAAAACTAATTATATGGTCCAAATAAGTTTCATCTTTAGACCCCGTACTCTAAAAAAGAGTAAAGGGGTCTATTACGTTTTTCTGAAGCGAAATATGCGTAATATAAAGTATATATATTCTTGATCAGCATTCACCGCCGAGTCGATATAGCGATGTTCGTCTGTCCGTCTGTTTGTCTGTCCGCCTGTACGTTTGTCCGTATGAACACCTGGATCTTCTAAACTACAAAAGCTAGAGCCACCAAATTTGGAATGAAAGTAAGTCTATATGTCAGGCAGATCAAGTTTATTTCAAATTTTTGCTACGGCCCCTACCGCCCCCGCAAATTGTGCAAAACTGTTTTCACATTATCATAACTTGAAAACGACTAGAGCTATCGGGACCAAACTCACACATTATGTGTATGACACCATTATAACTATCCTCACCAAGTTTGATCAAGATCGGACAAGTATAGCCTATAGCTCCTATACGATTAATCGTTCGAAAATTGGAGATTTGTATGGAGACATAAAGTTTTAGTTGAGCGACTGTACCCAAACTAACACATTACGTGTATGGTACCATTCTTTCTATTCTCACTAAGTTTGATCCGGATCGGACAATTATAGCCTTTAGCTCCCGTAGAACAAATCGCTCACAAATAACTTATTTGTATGGTAAAATGCGCACTAGAATGCGTCTTTTGCAGTCGGCTCTCTCGACTGTAGCCTTTCTTACTTGTTTGAATTGTGATGATTAAAATAAATAAATAAGCATGTTTTTCTACACTTAAAATACTTTCCTCATTTAAATAAAATTGTTATAAAAGGTATCAGGCTTTAAGCAGGGGTTGCCTGTTTACAACGGCTTTTAATTTGTCTTCACTAAAACTCATTCCTTTCCCTTTTTCCCTCACCCACTTCATTAATAACACCCTAATATTCTCTAAGCTCAGCCTGAACTGACCAGCATTTGGACAGTCAAAACGTGTTTCTCATATAACATTTCTAATTAAAATCTTGTACTACTCCATCTCCCGAAAAGTGTTATTAACATATTTGCCATTACGTGGGTCATGGCTGGTAGCCCGAACCCCTGCATGGTTATAGTCTGGGTGGTCTATTTGGCGGCACATTTATCCCAAACTGTTGGCCATTAGTTGCCATGCAATCGAGCAACTTGTCCAAAACCCAAAAGCTGGCCAATGCAGCGCAACTTAGTAGGAAAGTTCTATAACCAAATTTCCAATGCAAACAGAATAAAAAGAGAGAGAGAAAGTTTTTGAGAAGAGCGAAAGACAGAGAGAGAGAGAGAGAGAGAGAGAGAGAGAGAGAGAGAAAGAGACTGAGATGTAGGGGAACAAGGAGCTTAGTAGGTGGCAAAATTCATGCAAGCATGGCTGCCTAAGTAGCACCGCCGTCTTCATTAAATAGCGTCCCCCAAACCTAAATCAGACTGTGAACTGGAAATGGTTCCAGAACCGGAACCCGACCTAGACCCATGCAACTTTATAAGCAACGACAACAACAACAATAGCAGATCGAGCTTCATTCCTAATTTAAATGCAAATGAGATTCATTTGCCGACATTAGGGTTGCGACAAGAGTGCAACATTGGACAGTCAGGGACAGAGATAGACGGTCAAAGCCGTCGAAGGGGATGACAGAGAAAGAGGGAAAGAGGAAGCGCACTCATTACTCCTAAAGCTCACACCGTGGCCAGTATTTGGAATCACCTACCTTGGAATCTGTGCTTTATTTCTGTGTAAAACGTAGAATATAGCCTACAGTCAGGCCGGCTACAGCCTATAGTCGGCCAGACTGAAGCCTACAGTGGGCTGTGAAAGGTTGAGCAATGGTGGCGTTTATGCAAGTAGCTTAAATGGCTACAAAATGCGTTGCTTTGGCGAGATTTGTTGCATACATTAGGGCAATGCCAGCCGACTGTTGGTAACGCTTAGGCGCAACTTAAGCCTAACAATATGAGTGCGAGAGAAGGGTCTAAGCACCAGACACTGTTGCCCAAGCACTGGCAATCATATCTGCTTGCTTTCCGGTATTTCTCACTTGCTTTACAGATGCCAAGTATGAACTGCCTGCACGCCTCTCGGCTGCAAGTATAGTCATCCTGAAAATATGCCATGCTTTTTGGATTTCTTGATTAGTGCCTTTACTGCTGCTGCTGGTGTTTTATACTCTCTGCAAGAGATAGTATATTGGGCTTGTGAAAAGTATGTAACAGGCAGAAGGAGGCGTGGCCGACCCCATAAAGTATATATATTCTTGATCAGCATTACAAACCGAGTCCATATAGCCATGTCCGTCTGTCCGCCTTTCTGTCTGTCCGTCTGTCCGCCTATCTGTCTGTCTGTCTGTCCGTCTGTCCGTCTGTATGAACAAACAGATTTCAGAGATGGTAAGAGCTACAAATTCGAATATAGTCAGTATCAACTCGGTATTTAGTCAGTCAATACAAGAATCATTTTTTTTTCGATGCCACGCCCCGTTCGTCCACAATGACCAAAAAACTAGACACACCTCGTAAAAAATTAAAGTTTTAGGCGAATATCTCAGTAACTATGGCACTGAGGAACACCAATTTCGGAATGCAGGTTTCTAGAGACGGCGTAAATGCATTGTCATTTAAAATTTTGGACTGCCATGCCCCCTTTTCCTACAAGAAATAAAAAAAGTTTCAAACTTTAATGCCGATTTTAAGGCATATGTTCTTATTGTACAGTATTGTAATGTCACATTCGATTGAAGTCAACATATATCAAACTATCCTGAAAGTTGCATATAAATCGGAAAATAAACAAAAGAGCTAGACACGTAACAAAGTTTATAATTTAACGCCATGTCACTGCATGTGTGCAAACGAGATAGAAACATACAAACATGTGAACAAACGTATTCGGTGCTTGTGTAGCGGCAGCGCTGCTCGTGAATGCTGGCCGTGCCGTCCAATTGTATATGTATTACATATACACACATACATATGTGCGTGCATACATATAATGTCAAATGTATATGTATGTGCATACATACACACAGATGTTTTTGTTTCAACGTCTTTTACTGCAAGTACTATCAATTGATATTCTCGGATACCGATTAGATTAAAATGATCGGGAATAAAATGCAGAGAGTATTCTGCGGTCGGGCGTGCTCGACTGTACTTTTCTTTCTTTTTATACTCTCTGCAAGATTATATTGTGTTTGTGAAAGGTATGTAACAGGTAGAAGAAGGCGTGGCAAACCACTTAAAAGATATATATACATGATTTGCATCTGTCTGTCCGTATGAACAAACAGATTTCAGAGATGGTAAGAGCTACAACTTCGAATATAGTCAGTATCGACCATATCCATATTTAGTCGGTCAATACAAGAATCTTTTTGTTTTCGATGCCATGCCGGACAGCAAAATAGGCATAGAGATTGGATCGCTGGGAAATAAAATGGTATTTTCAAGATGTCTGCCATACCCAAAGCTTTTGTTTAGATCTATTATTTCGCCCTGCCAGCATAAATTTGTAAAATTTATATCTACTACTACTAACTTGTTAGAGTTCACATCATTCATTCTACAGAGTTGTGGCAACAAATTGCAAACAAACTTCATTTATATAGATTTTAGCAACGCTTTTTGCTTTAGATTAAACATATATGTAGCTGTCATAGGAGCAATCGGTTTAAAATTCTATAAATGGTTAGTATTAAAACGTTCAGCGTCTTTAAAGCGATTTTAGCTAATTTCCGAAATGCTGACCGAATTTCATCCAAAGCGGACTACTATATCATATAGCTTTCTTGGGAACAATTGGTAGCTGAAACCAAATGAACACAAAATGCATGACTGTAAGCGTATTTAATTTTTGAATGCATATCGAGTGAACTTGGTTGAGATAGCTCATTTTTATTTTTCACCCGGTTGTTCCAATGGAAGCTATATGATATAGTTATCCGATATAATCGATTTTAAAATATGAACTGAGTGCAGAGAGAATACACATCTGTATCAGGATAACATCAAGATGGCTTAAAAACTGATAGAAACAGACGAACATAGCTATATCGAGTAGGCTGTTAATGCTGATCAAAAATATATATTATTAATGGGTTCGGCCACGCCTTCTTTAATGCTTACAAACTTCGTGACACATACATAATACCCTCAGCAAGGATAAAAAATTATTTAATACATAGAATGTACATAAATTTTAAAAGATATGTGTTGAATACTCATGTGCCACTTTGCAGAAAGCTCTAATCAATATGCACGCTATCAAATATTTAAGCTTAAATGAAAAATAACAAAAATAACAACAAAAACTTAATACACAATATTTAATTTTGTATTGTATGAGGAAAAGCGACAGATAAATTGTGATAGTATATATGGACACAATGACAAAAGTCTTCTAATTGAGTGCAATGGCATTGTGAAAGCCGGGGAGACAGCATGATAAAGAGACAGTGTGTGTATGAGGAAGAGAGGGAGAAAAAATAGAGAGAGGGCGAGAGAGAGACAGAAAGAAAGATTGAGAAAGACTGAGACAAAGACTGGGATTAAGCGACTGTGTGAGTGGATAAGGACGAACTTGAGGCAGAGAGCGGAGGTGTAAAATTTGCAGCAAAACCTTAAAAGCCTCAACCCTTGCACTTGTGGTCAAAATGCATTTGCAGTTATGAATATATACATACACATAAACAAATGCACATGTAGGGGAATCTTGTTGATTTTTGAAATTATCAAGCTTGTGAGGAGCAGGTATAAGCTTTCTGTAGGTCTGCCACTAGCTGGCCATGTGCTTGTGGCCATTTTTTGAATGAATTATTAAATGCTTTGTAATTTATTTGATTGTGATTGTGTTTACTGCAATGTGTACATAGATTCCATCTCTCTTGCTCCTTCTCCACCTTTATATCTTCCTCTTTTTCTCTCTCTCTCTCTTATTCTTTCACTCGTTCTTGCTTTGTGTGAGTCATGTATTTATTGCACTTAGGTTTTGGGTTTAGGGTTACATGCTTTTTGCCACTCTCTTTTTCTGCCTCCCGTTTTGGTCACATTCAGTTTCATTGTTGAAATCTTATGCATTTGTCATGCGTTTCAAATATTTTCAGTTGGTTGAATGCTTTTCTACTTCTGCTTTATTCTAAGATCCAATGACAAAGCATTCAGTTGTATATATTTAAATAGTATATACATATGTAAGTAATTTATATCAAATTATATAAATATTTATATATTTGTTGATATGTGTTAGTTTATCATTTTCCTGTTTTTATTGATTTTTAGATTAACTTAGGCGTCATCGTTAGCTAGCTAGGATATCACACTTTTCTTACGGATAGTCGCAGTTTATACTTGTCAACTGGGTGCAGTTTGTCATTAGCGGGATTTGTAAGCAATTGATTGCATTATTGGGTTTGTTTGTTTTGCTTAAGCATGGTTTTTTTAATTTAATTAATACATACTTTAGTTTAAAGTTTTGTAGTTGTAAAACTTGCCTGAAATCATATTAGTCGCCATTTTGTCTAAAAGGACGAACACTGTGGTTGCCACACACACTTGCGAGCAGACAGAAATAATTAGATATCATTATGTAAGTGTTTCCTAGCCAGTAGCTTCCTCTTAGTAAGCCCCTACCTCTGGCAATTTCAATAAAACTCAGTTCAAGTCTGGTCCAACTAAACCCCGAAAAAGCAGTCAAATGTCTCAGACACAAACCACAGCGATGTCTCGTACTGGCATAATGCCTTGTCCACGCACACACACATTCAACGAATATGTGTGTGAGAGAAAGACAGAGGGCGAGATTGAAGGAAATACAACATCCATAGTTTGGGGGGGTGTTTGGGTTTAGCCAAGGCGATGGCCTTTCAAAATTTTCGAATTTACGTAAATTTAACTTTCTTGAAATACACTTAACTGTAAAATTAATTATAAAAGGCAATTGTGTGTGTGTGTGTGTGTGTGTGTGTGTGGGTGGGGTGGGGGGGAGGGTGTATGTGTGCATTAGAGCATGAGTGTGTTTGTGTATGAGTGCCAACGGTATACACACGCACACCCATTTAAGTTTGTCTTGGTCTTTGGCCGAAAAGGTGTTGGCATGGAATTTGCATAACCAACTGAACGTCAATGTCTTCTGCATGAGACCAGCACACACAAGTAAGAGTATGTGTGTGAGTGTGTATTTGTGTATGTGTGGACATGTGAGTAGGCATGTACAGTTGTGCGCGTTGGCATTTGCATAGAGTAAGACGACGTTGTATACATGACCAACCAGTTCAGCTTCTATGTATGCGAAAACACACTAATTAAATGTTGAAGGCAGTTTATATTGATGCCTCCGCATGGCCGAAGGGAACATATGGGCAAGTGTAGCACAGGTAAATGTATATGCATATGTACATTTATTACCTATATATATATATATATTGACCATATATATATATATATATACATATATATACGTATATAATAGAGATTGAGTGTGAGGTCTTGGCTGGCCCAAGAAAATCTATAGCCGACGGGGCTCAAACCCAAACCGCAACCGAAATGTCTTCATTTTGCACATCAAACCAAATGCACCCGCAACTATACACACACTCGGACACAAATATTTATATACATACAAAAGGGTATGTATTAGAATATTTGCTGAGGATTTGTAATTACATTCGGCTTCATTCGGACTTGTCTTTGTTGCCACACACCGTTGTGCAAGGCTAACAGCAAGTATATTCAAGGCGTGTATGTATATTTGGTATGACTATTTCATTTTCCGATAAATTATAATGTCTCTCTTTTAAGCAAAAAGTTGAAACAAATAGTTGAGACTACAGATTTTAGTTGTATGATAGGGTTAAAGCTTTTAAGCTATTCTTTCAGTGGTTATTATGTTAAAATCGCCCAAATCGGATTTCAATATTATATAGCTCACACAGAAACAATCAGTTGAACAAAAATTTGTTGTTTGAATTATTTCAACAAAATTAACCTATTATGTACTTAGTACCAAATTCCATGTGACCAAATTTCATCCAGATCGCACAACTATATCATATAGTAGCTAAAAGAACAAGAAAGAAAAGTACAGTCGAGCACGCCCGACCGTAGAATACTCTCTGCAATTTGTTCCCGATCATTTAATAAAATCGATATCCAAGTATATCAATTGATACTTGCAACAAAACACGTTGAAACAAAAACATCTGATTGTATGTATACACACACATACACATTTGACATTATATGTATGCACGCACATATGTTTGTGTGTATATGTTATACATACACAATTGCTCGGCACAGCCAGCATTTGCGGGCAGCGCTGCCGCTAGAAAGCAGCGAAAACGTTCGCTCACATGTTTGTATGTTTCTATCTCGCTCGCACACATGCATTGGCATTGCGTTCAATTATTAACTTTCTTACATGTCTAGCTCTTTTGTTTATTGTCCGATTTAGATGCAACTTTCAGGATAGTTTAATATGATTTGTCTTCAAACGAATGTGAAATAACAATACTGTACGATAAGAACATATGCCTTAAAATCGGCATTAAAGTTTGCAAATTATTTTATTTTTTGTGGGAAAAGGGGGCGTGGCAGTCCAAAATTTTTGATGACAATACAATTATGCCGTCTCTAGGAACCTGGATACCAAAGTTGGTGTTCCTAAGTGCCATAGTTACTGAGATATTCGCCTAAAACATAAATTTTTTACGAGGTGTTTCTAGTTTTTTGCACATTGTGGGCGAACGGGGCGTGGCATCGAAAAAAAAAAAAGATTCTTGTATTGACTGACTTAATATCGAGTCGATAGAGACCAAATTCAAACTTGTAGATCTTACTATCTCTGAAATCTGTTTGTTCATACGGACGGACAGACGGACAGACGGACAGACGGACAGACAGACGGACAGACGGACATGGCTATATCGACTCGGCTTGTGATGCTGATCAAGAATATATATACTTTATGGGGTCTGCCACGCCTCCTTCTGCCTGTTACATACTTTTTTTTTTTGCACAAACCCAATATACTCTCTCTTGCAGAGAGTATAAAAATCGGTAGGAAATGATTAGCTTGCTTTTATAGTCGACTTTAATTAAATTCACGCAATACGCAGTTCTCCATTTTACTCACCTGCTAGCCAATTTTCCACTATATCATATATCATATATTAGCCATGTTCAAACCACATGTATGTTTGTAAGGGTATTAAATTTTTTGCTTTCTTCTTGTGAATTTTGTGATATATTTATAAGTTAAATATGTATTATTGCTTACTTTTGGACCAAGTTATATAGGTTTTTAAAGTTAGAGAAATGATTTATCTAAATAATATTCTGAGTGAATGTCTGTGGTTTTGTTTACTGAAACTCTGGGTCATAATTATATATTATGCAATGCAATTATCAGTCTGACAGTTCGGTTAATGCCACAACTACTGTGGCTAACTAGTCAGTTAACGGCTAAGACAATCCGACTGTATAGAAGAAAGCATAGAGAATACACCACACAATAGAAGACTGTCTTAAGGTAAATGCCACCTGCCCGGTTTACACACGCAGACATTTTTAATTAAAGCTAAAATTTTGCTGTATTGATTAGTTAGCAAAGAAGCACAGTGATGGGGAACAGAGAGTGCATGCAAAATTGTGCAGTCATAGTTATTGCCAACGCATTAGTATAAGCGCCTCAAATGACGTGACTTGGCCTGAAGAGGTGCTGTTGCCGTCTGGAAGAGAGCAGGGATAGGGGATGTGTTGAGGGTGTTGGGGCATAAAGCTACTTGCAACTTGCCCTGCTTGGATCGTCACGACTGACACGCAAACAGTCGGGCTAACAATAACAAAGGGCCTGTCATTGTTCAGCAAAAGGTGAGTGAAGAGTGATGGGGACAGCGCGAAAAACGATGGTAGCGGGAAAAGCGAGTTTTGGCTGCCAGTTTGGCGTCTTTTTAACACAATGACAGTTAATTAGATTGTAAGGATAGCTTAAGGATATATGAAACATTGTGTTTTCTATGCAGGTGCTAGAGTTTCGAAATCAAAACTTTGTCTTCTCCTGCAAATGAGCCTAATTGACTTGGTAACCAAAGTGGTTTAAACTACAAACTACGAACTGTAGAAGATACTCACTCTAGTTTGTATTTATGTAGATAAAAATCGGTAATCCGGACTAAATTTAAAACTAAACAAAGTCTAAAGTATAGTAGTTTTGAATATTTTGTAGCCATTATTTCCAAATTTTTTTTTGATTATATAGATATTTATAGTAGTAGTAGTAGATATTTAAAGTAGTTAAATAAATGTGAAATATGATTTTCAACGTTTTTGAATATAGAAAATAATATATTTCAAAATTGTAAATGTTTTATATAATTTTAGAGTTTTGTGGTGATCATATTTATACGATATTAAACAATATATATTCAATATCCAGAAAGACACAGATTTAACCCAAATGAAAGGAAACCTTTTTTCCAAAGTTAATAAAACTGCAAAAAGAAAATAAGTTGTTGTATAGATTTCCTGTATTAATTATATTCTTAAAACTATAGTTATTCTTAACAGTCCCAACGAAAACAATTTTGTGCTCCAAATTAAGCTTATTAAATTTCCAGTTAGATGCATTCAATTAATGAAATCATTAAAATTGTTTAAACTCAAGTTTTCGTGTGGCAAACAAAACGGAGGCATGTAAAATTTATGTGGCAACTATAAACTATGTTTTGGCTACATATAATAAGCACATACACAAACGCACCCTCGCACATCCTCAACCTCATCCTCATCTGTACCCACACTCACACCAATAATATGCGAGCAAAGGACATTGCCTTGAGCCAGTCGAGACAAAAGTTGCGAGCGGAGGCGACGACGACGGTGGCAAAGATATGAAACTACCCCATACTGTACGCTGCATGGTAAATTATATAGCCAAGTGCTTGCCGCGTGCGCTACCTAAACCCTCGGCCAAGTTATCCAGTGACCTCCTCCTCTAAGTTGCCCGCCTAGCCGCCCAACTTCGAGTACAGACCAGACATCGAAAACATGATTTTAGTGTTTTCAAATTTGAATTTTAAACAAGTCATAATATAATTTGGCTAAACAGCAAAAGGAAAAGGAAAAGCCCAAGTCTAAACCCAAAACCTCATACTCCAAACTCTGCTACCACGCTGCCGGTCTTGTGTGTGTCCACTAGAAGGGCTTTAATTTATCCCAGAACCCGAACCATATATATATATATATATATATATATATAGATAACTAAATGTATGTGTATATTGGGTTCCGCCACCCAAAAGCGTCACCCAGCTTTGGAAATTAGCTCAAACTACGGCTTTCGAGCCCAGCTCATTTTACCATTTTCTTGTAGCACTATATTGTGAAATTTTAATGAGATACAAAAGTATCTTCGAATATATAAATAGATGCATATGCTAACAAAGATCCATAGTGGGCGGACGGTTAGAGAGTGGTTTGCCACTAGTCAAACAAACTTTTTCTCCCTAAACAATGTAATTTTCTTTGCAACTAAAGACGTAAAATGATATTTTGCAGTCCTTTACAAAAATCAAAGTGATAAATCAAAAAGTACAGTAGCTAGCATCGGTGTTTGCCTTTTACAGAGATTTAAATTGTTCAATAAAAGTAATAAAACTACGGATTTTGTATATTTGAAGATAATCCAAACGTTGCTGTTGCTATTAACATGAAAAAAGATATGACAACTATGCAAAATAGTATTCTCGGATTTTGACCATAGTTTAGCAGAATATTTAAACTTTTCACACTGAACATAATATTTAAAAGTATAATAGTAATCATTTGGATCTTTGTGATTTGGCAGTATGTAAGGCAATCAAGGCATTTTTAAGTATACAGATAGATTTGTAGTTGTATGTATTTGCTATGTTGTGGAAAAGTTGAATGAAAATGAGTTATAACATTTATTAAAGAAAGGAACGGCTTTGAGCTTTGTGCTCGCTATGTCTATGCAATTGAGTCGCGCCATAAAAAAGCTACATCATTATTTAGTCAGGTAGGCGAAAGATGACATATAAAACATCAGAAAACCAAGGACCAACCAACAAAACCAACTATCAATTATTTAAAAGTCAAGCCTGCGCTTAGCCTCATGTCAGCTGCTTACCACAATAAATGTGATTCAACCCAACTAAACTCAACTCATTTCAATTGTCTTTCCACGGATTTTTTTTGATTATGCACATGCATTTTGGTAGACACGAGATCGTACATCAAACTCAAATCCCAATTCGAAGAAAAATCTGAGGTTGAAACTGGAAGTTGAGCTCAAATAAATCAGCCTGCATAAATGAACGATTTATCCATACGTTGATCGATTCCGAGTATAACTGATGTGTTTGTACTCGTATATATCTGCATTGGTAATTTGTTTGTAACCGACTTTAATATGGCACGCAGTATCTTCGCATTTCTCCACATTCTTATTTTGCATATGCACATTTGCACAGCAGGAACCTCAAAGATTCTGTGCAAGAAAATTTACATTTCACGGATAGTCCGTATAGGTATAAAACAAACTATATATGTACATATTTAATAGTCTTTCAGGTTAAGTTGTCCGAAACAAATTAGGAAAACAGATACAAATAAATTTTTTGATACAGGAGTGACAAGATCAGACAAGAGAAAGGAAAGTTATATAAATATTTGGATAATAAACAAGCTTATTTAATACACTTGTTTCTGTTCAAACCAGTGTTTGACATACGATTTTAATGCTTATAGCCGCTGTTAGGATTATGTTAAGGTAATTACGCAGTAGGCGATGAGAAGCCCATCGTTGAAAATAGTGTAGATGTTTTAAAAACTAAATGCTTCAGTCTGGTTTGAACAGCACTCAAACTTACATCTGAACATTTCGGTTATTTTTTCAAAATTCTTATTGTTAACCTTTTTTATTTAAACTCTAAAATTAAATTTTTCATCTAAACAATGTCGCTTTTGCGGACTATAATAGGCGAGTCCCAAATTGTGCTACGCCAGGTACGATCAATCGTTACAACATCAAACCTTTCGTTTAAGGCGAAGGTACATAGCCCTGCTCCAACATGCGCATCGAGGGGAAAAAATCAGAAAAAAGCAGATACTGATTGCGTTGATGATCACCCGAAGCCACGCTTGCATAAAAATATTGAAGAAACCTTTCCATTCTACCATTTGATAAAGTTTAAGGATGAATGCTGTGGCAACCCGTGCATTGACAAAGACTTTGCTAGCTTTGATCAGTGCTTGTATAAGGAGTCTGATAAGAACAAACGCGAGTATCAAATAACTTGGGTGGAGTGTGCGCCCCTAAAAATCCAACCCAAGAAAATTTGCTGTTTTGCAAACGTCAAACATCCACCAATTCCGCGCCGGAAACACTTTGAAAAACCGGACACGGCATGTAAATACACAAAGCCATGCAAGCCCAAAGCCGAGAACAAGTGTAAACGCATAAAAATGCCCCGTTGTAGACCCGTACGTAATCCTGTGCGTTGTCATCGCGTACGGTGGCCCAGTGAATGCAAAAAAATCAATGCTCCTTATCCAGCCTTTTCTGAATGCAGTAAGCCCAAGCAGCGAGAGACAAGAAGAATTGAGTGCAATTGCCTAAGTGAAATATCAGATTGCCAGCTCCAGACTATATTAAACAGACGACTCCGGCAAACCGGCACCATGCAATTGAATCCCTGCCAAAAGTCAACTTAAATTAATCTAAAAATCCGGTTACTTTTATGGAACGCATATATTTGATCAAATGATTAATAATACAGATTTTATAAAATAAACTTAATAAACCGATACATTGTACTGTTTTAAGTTACCCTTGCTAACAAGATTTTATTGGTTAGATGGGCCATTTGGCGTTCTGGGTCTGAGGCGTAAGCGAGGGCGAGTCAGGATTAAGAAAATTGTGCATTAACCATTCCAAGCTTGTAATAATAGTATTTCTTTGATTCAATTTGAATCAACTACTGGAGTTATCTCAAATTACGTTTTTTATACCCGTTACTCGTAGAGTAAAAGGGTATATTGTAATCGTTGGAATGTATGTAACAGGGAGAAGGAAGCGTGGCAGACACAAATTATATATGTTCTTGATCAGCATGACTAGCCGAGTCGATATAGCCATGTCCGTCTGTCCGTCTGTCCGTCCGTCCGTCCGTCCGTCTGTCCGTCTGTGAACAAAAGGATCTCAGCGACTATAAGAGCTAGAAAGGCTGTTGGCAATCTTAGTGAAACTTACACAGAACATATTTGTCAATTATATAAACATACTGACCAAGTTTCATCCAAATCGGGGGATTATATCGTATAGCTCCCATATGGACGATCGGTCAAAAATACGCTGTAAATATGAATTTTCTGTGATTCCCAAGTCATCTGAATTAAACTCACTAGGGTCGATTGCCTAAACGATTGTACTATTATTATTATCATATCCCATTGTTTATAATATAATAAAACTGAGTAACGAGTATCCTAAAGTCGCGAGGCGACTATAGCATTCTTTCTTGTTTATTTTTGTTAATCCGTTGGTCTTACCTTATTAGACACAGTACCCAAAAACAGGGTCTATTAGTTTTGTCAGAAGCAAACAAGAAGCAGTAACAGGCCGATAGAGGCGTTTCTGACCCCATAAAGTCAAAAGTATATAGATCAGCATCAAAAGTCGATGTATTTCATATTTTAATAATAAATATAAAATACATTTTATAAATCCGTTGTCTTTAATCAATAAGCAGCACGTGGTTGGAGGCCACATGTATGGTACCATTATAGCTACTCTTAGCAAGTTTGGTATAGATCGAACAACTATACCCTATAGCTTTCATAAAACAAATCGGTTGAAATTTTTAATTTGTATGACAAATGTAGTTTTATTTGAATGAAAGCATGTGGAGAAAATGGACTGATCTCAACCAAACTAACACATAATGTGTATATAGCTATAACGTGATTATAGCTATTCTTAATAAATTTGGTCCGGATCGGATAGCTATATCCTACATCTCCCTTACATCTATATCCGATCTAAACCAAACTCACAGATTGTGTTTGTATCAGAATTCAAAGCGCCCTTACCAAATATGGTTCAGATTGGTCGAAATTTGGCGGTTTCTATGAAAAAGGAGTACTCGAAGGAGTTGGGGTCTTTTACAGTTGGCTTGCTCAATTTTAATAATTCTTACTACTTTATTTTTATTTTATATACAATCTTTGTATTTGTGCAAATACTGAAAATATTGGCTTTAGGTCAAAGCAGGCGTTCCATTCGTGTTTCGGTTAGTTTCCCAGCTTCCAAATATAAACAGTCAGTTCTCGGCCTTTTTTTATTCGAATATCATCTTCATTCAAAATTTTTTCTGGTTTCTTCACTGTTTAAATTATTTATTTTTTAATTCGAAAAAAATATTGCAAAAATTAAAAAATATTAATATGCTTTCAATTGCGAAAAGTAATGGTGTCCGTACGGGTAGACCTATCTATCGGTGTCTGTCAATTAGGTCAAAACTCATGAACTTTACCAAAAAACATAGGGACGAGCAGCCCCTAAATGTCTTTGGAGAAGTCTTGAGCAAAAAACAGAGAGAAGAAAATCCCTTGATTGAAAGAATTTCTTTTAAAAAACAATGTGAAGAAAATCCTATTAAAGACGGCGACTTTTTGAAAAAACAAAAAGAATCCAAGGCTTTTGCTGTAGAGATAAAAAGTTTTATCCGTAAGCCAAATGCCGAAAAGTTTTTCCTTGATTATGAGAGGTTAGGAAAAAAGCAAAGGAATGAAAAACCAGTAGATATAATGGAGCGAATTTTTTCAAAAAAGCAACAAGAAGAGAATCCAGTGGATGTCTTTGGGGAAGTAATTAGTAAAAAGCATAATGAGGAGAAACCTTTCGCTGTGCAAGAGCATTATAGCAAGAAACAAAAGGAAGAGAAATCAGATATATCTTGCAAAAGGCAAAAGGAAGAGAAACCCTTTGCTGTTGAGGTTAACTTTATTCGTAAGCCATCAGCCGAAAGCTTTGGCAAAAAACAACAAGAGGAGAAACCGATTCATAGTGACATGTCTTGCAAAAGGCAGAAAGAGGAAAAACCCTTCGAGATTGTGAACTTTATCCGTAAGCCAACTGGTAAAAGCGTTGACAAAAAACAACGGGAAGAGAAGCCATATCTCAGTGACATATCTTGCAAGAAGCAGAAAGAAGAAAAACCCTTTGCTGATGAGATTGTAAGCTTTATCCGTAAGCCATCAGCCGAAAGCTTTGGCAAAAAGCAACAAGAGGAGAAACCGATTCATAGTGACATGTCTTGCAAAAGGCAGAAAGAGGAAAAACCCTTCGAGATTGTAAACTTTATCCGTAAGCCAACTGCTAAAAGCTTTGACAAAAAACAAAGGGAAGAAAAACCATGTCACAGTGACATATCTTGTAAGAAGCAGAAAGATGAGCCTCCTATTGCTGAGATCGAATGCTTCATCCGTAAACCTACAGGATTTGTCCGTAAACCTACAGGATTTGTCCGTAAACCTACAGGATTTATCCGTAAACCTACAGGATTTATCCGTAAACCAATTGCGAAATGCTTTGGCAAAAAACAACGTGAAGAGAAACCGTGTCTAAGTGACGTGTCTTGCAAAAAGAAGGTAGATGAGAGGCCCGTTGCTGACGCTGAATGCTTTATCCGTAAACCCTCGGGATTTATCCGTAAACCTACTTCCGAGATCATTGGTAAAAAACAAAGGGAAGAGAAACCAATTGCACACATGATCTATAACAAAAAGCAAAATGAAGAAAAACCTTTTGCTGATGAAATTGTAAACTTTATCCGTAAGCCATCGTCCGAATGCTTTGGCAAAAAGCAACTGGAAGAGAAACCATATCTCAGTGACGTATCTTGCAAGAAGCAGAAAGAAGAAAAAGCCCTTGATGAGATCGTCAGCAATAAACTAAGGCGATGCGCATAAGTGTTTGAAAACAAACGTTGGTCATTAAGATCGTTTACTGGATCGTCAAAGAGGATCGGACAGTTGGATTCTTTTCTTTTTCTATGATAAACTTTAAAAAATTAATTTTTTATTAAATTCTTAAATCAAACGGGTATACAGTTTGTTCTCGATATGGTTGAAATTTTAACACACTTCTACAAGAGGTACAGAATAGAAAAAACATGTGATTTACTGTAATCCAGTTCCAGCTAAACTAAACGTGAGGACTTCGACATGAATTAATACCTAATGCCTTCCATAGGACAACTTAGTCGAAAATTGTTTGGTGTTAGTTGAGCAATCGCAACCAAACTCGCACAGTTTGAGTATATTATTATTAAAATTATCCTCACCAAATATATATATAAAAGGCTGAATTGTATGAACAAATTGTGTACACTTGCGTGCAATAAAAGAGTTAACTCTATGTTTACCTACATGAACTGCAATTAGGAGTGTGGTCTAAGTAGTAGAGATGCCTGGTATTATTTTTAGACCCCTTACTCTAAAAAAAAGAGGGGTCTATTAAATTTACCGAAAACATTGAATTTTTTGGAATTACTGCACTCGTAATTCGTGATCATTTCATCAAAAACTCAACCCATATCGTTCCGCAACCACCGTATTCACCTGATCTGGCACCGTGCGACTTCTGGCTGTTCAGCAGGCTCAAAAGACCGCTCCGGGGACACCGTTTTGACACGATAGAGGAGATTCAAGCCGCAACGAAGACGGAACTGAAGGCCATCCCGAAAAGTGACTACAACCAGTGTTTCGAAAATTGGAAAAAACGTTGGCATTGTGCATTGTGTCGGGAGGGGATTACTTTGAAGGGGATGAAATTGATTTGGAAGAATAAATAAAGAATTTTCAAAATAAATACAATGTCACCTTATTTTTTGGTCACTGTTCTTGATCAGCATCAACAGCCGAAACGATATAGCAATGTCTGTCTGTCTGTCCGTCCATATAAACACCTGAATCTTCTAAACTACAAAAGCTCTTGTGCCACCAAGTTTGGAATGGAAGTCCGTCTAGATGTCAGACAGGTTAGTTTCAAATCTTTGCCACGCACCACACAGTCGGCTTTCTCGACTATATAGTCTTTTTTACTTGTTTGTTTGTGCATCTGTATAAGCGGTGCTGTATATTATGATTCTTTATATTTTTAGGAAATTAAGTCCGGACCAGCCTAATATATCCTATAGCTCTTATAGGACAAATCGTACTAGAACGAATACGGAGTCTTTAACAGTCGGCTTGAACGACATGTGTATGTATATCATGTGTATGCTCATAAACTAATCGGTTCCACAAATTCGATTAAATCGAGCTCGATAATAATCTAATTTTTGTTTCAAAAAGTTGCTCTAATTAAATTCGGATCTAAAGAGGCGTTGATTTGTAGAATGTATATACTTTAGGCACAGATCTGTAAAAAATTTAGTTTAAAGGCTGTTCTTCTCTTGTTAACAACCTTTTCTCTCCATTTTTGGTTTTGGGCATTTTATTCATCCAAATTTTAGTAAATTTTTTATTATGCTTTCCTTTTCAAGAAATTCATGTGCCAATAAATTATCGTCTTTCGTTCGGTATGGATCAGTCGTACTTAGAAGCCAACAGTTTCGCAACTGTCCTATCATAGGTAAGAGTGCATTGGTACAGAAGACCATTGCATTAGAAACCTTTAGCAGAAGGCCTGAAGACGAATGTATCACGTGCAAAAAACAGAAGGAAGCAAAACCGTGTGCGGTAGATAAAGATTTTATTCGTTCGCCAAATAATGAGATCTTTGGCAAAAAACAAACGGAAGAGAAACCAATTGCGTATCTCAGTGACATGATCGATAGCAAGAAGCAGAAAGAAGAAAAACCCTTTGCTGATGAGATTGTAAACTTTATCCGTAAGCCAACGTCTGAATGCTTTGGTAAAAAGCAACAGGAAGAGAAGCTATGTCTCAGTGACATATCTTGCAAGAAGCAGAATGAAGAAAAACCCTTTGCTGATGAGATTATAAGCTTTATCCGTAAGCCAACGTCTGAATGTTTTGGTAAAAAGCAACAGGAAGAGAAATCAACTATTAGTGACGTATCTTGCAAGAAACAGAAAGATGAAAAACCCTTTACTGAGATAAAATCCTTTGTTCGTAAACCTAATGCAGTAGATATTGAAAATTGTATCCTTCAACCTACAGGATTTATCCGTAAACCTACAGGATTTATCCGTAAGCCAACTGCTGAAAGCTTTGGTAAAAAGCAGCAGGAAGAGAAACCGTGTTTCAGTAACGTGTCTTGCAAAAAGAAGATAGATGAGCGGCCTATTGCAGAGATCGAAGGTTTCATCCGTAAACCAACAGGTTTCATCCATACAGGATTTATCCGTAAACCTACAGGATTTATTCGTAAACCAACTGCTGAAAGCTTTGGTAAAAAGCAGCAGGAAGAGAAACCGTGTCTCAGTGACGTGTCTTGCAAGAAGAAGATAGATGAGCGGCCTATTGCTGCGATCGAATGTTTCATCCGTAAGCCAACAGGTTTCATCCGTAAACCTACAGGTTTCATCCGTAAACCTACAGGTTTCATCCGTAAACCAACAGGATTTATCCGTAAACCAACAGGATTTATCCGTAAACCAACTGCAGAACACTTTGGTAAAAAGCAGCAGGAAGAGAAACCGTGTCTCAGTGACGTGTCTTGCAAGAAGAAAATAGATGAGCGTCCTTTTGCAGATATCGAATGTTTCATCCGTAAACCAACAGGATTTATTCGTAAACCAACAGGATTTATTCGTAAACCAACAGGATTTATTCGTAAACCTACAGGATTTATCCGTAAACCAACTGCTGAAAGCTTTGGTAAAAAGCAGCAGGAAGAGAAACCGTGTTTCAGTAACGTGTCTTGCAAAAAGAAGATAGATGAGCGGCCTATTGCAGAGATCGAAGGTTTCATCCGTAAACCAACAGGTTTCATCCATACAGGATTTATCCGTAAACCTACAGGATTTATTCGTAAACCAACTGCTGAAAGCTTTGGTAAAAAGCAGCAGGAAGAGAAACCGTGTCTCAGTGACGTGTCTTGCAAGAAGAAGATAGATGAGCGGCCTATTGCTGCGATCGAATGTTTCATCCGTAAGCCAACAGGTTTCATCCGTAAACCTACAGGTTTCATCCGTAAACCTACAGGTTTCATCCGTAAACCAACAGGATTTATCCGTAAACCAACAGGATTTATCCGTAAACCAACTGCAGAACACTTTGGTAAAAAGCAGCAGGAAGAGAAACCGTGTCTCAGTGACGTGTCTTGCAAGAAGAAGATAGATGAGCGTCCTTTTGCAGATATCGAATGTTTCATCCGTAAACCAACGGGATTCATTCGTAAACCAACAGGATTTATTCGTAAACCAACAGGATTTATCCGTAAACCAACAGGATTTATCCGTAAACCTACAGGATTTATCCGTAAACCAACTGCTGAAAGCTTTGGTAAAAAGCAGCAGGAAGAGAAACCGTGTCTCAGTGACGTGTCTTGCAAGAAGAAGATAGATGAGCGGCCTATTGCTGCGATCGAAAGTTTCATCCGTAAGCCAACAGGTTTCATCCGTAAACCAACAGGATTTATTCGTAAACCTACAGGATTTATCCGTAAACCTACTGCTGAAAGTTTTGGTAAAAAGCTGCAGGAAGAGAAACCGCGTATTGGTGACTTATCTTGTAAAAGGCGTACGGAGGAAAAACCATATGCAGTGGATGTAGATAACTTTATACGTAAGTTAACGGCCGAAAGCTTTCCCAAAAAACAACAGGAAGAGGAACCATTCGTTGTGAATGAAATGGTCTGCAAAAATTAAAGGCGAGAAGCAAACGATAGTCATTGAAATTGCAGACTAAATTGTCATAGATAATAAAAATTATATATTATATTTAATATATAAATTATATATTAAAGTGATTAAAGAGAGTAGGGCAATTGCATTCTTTCCTTTTTCAATTAAAAAATAAAATTAAATTGAGTGATTTAATTTAACCTTGAATTGTCTTTTGTACATAGTTCGTTCTTAATATGGGGTGACAATTTACCATTAAGACTCTAAGAGAGTCTTTCAAAAACATTTTCTGAAGCTACTTGGCAGTATGTGCTAGCGAGACAGCGTTCAATATGAACCGGATGGCCGTCTTTCTGCCGAGTTTCGATTCATCTTGTTACCATTTCTTTAAAGTTCATACGAGTGATTTTGAGACCACAAACTCATTAAAAGTACATGGTTAGTAATACGTTGGTTAGGAGCGAAACATTGGTAAGATGTAGAAGGAAATTGTATCTAGAAATACGCACTATGAACACTGGATCTTTAAAATTCGGCTCGCTCTCATGTAGCTTTCTTATTAGTAATCAATTAATTTATAGCGGCTAATGCTAGCAACTAATTTTTTTTGGGCATAATCAGTAAGTAAAGACATTGTATTGTTTCCGAACAGATGTATTGTGTATTGAGTGCTTCATAACAAATAACAAAGAACCCTAAATATTGGCATTCTGAAGTTTTTTATTAAGCCCGTATTCAAAAAGAACACTTGTCACTATTAGGTTTATCAAAAGCGATATAAGAGTTAAGGTCGACTGTAACAGGTATGTAACCGGCTGAAGGAGGCGTGGCAGACCCCATAAAGTATATTTTTGATCAGCATCGACAGCCGAGACGATATGTCCGTCTGTCCGTCTGTCTGTCCGTCCGTCCGTATGAACACCTGGATCTTCTAAACTACAAGAGCTAGAGCCACCAAATTTGGAATGAAAGTCCTTCTGCTTCGCGAGCAGATCAAGTTTATTTCAAATCTTTGTCATGCCCCCTACCGCCCCGCAAATTGTAAAAAGCAATTTTCACATAACCATTACTTGAAAACGAAAAGAGCTAGACCGACCAACTTCACACATTATGTATATGGTACCATTATAATTATCCTCACCAAGTTTGGTCCGGATCGGACAACCATAGCCCATAGCTCCCATAGGACAAATCGGTCGAAAATGGGTTATTTGTATGGAGACATGAAGTTTTAGTTGAGCGATTGCAATCGAACTAACACATTATGTGTATAGTACCATTATAACTATTCTCACTAAGTTTGAGGATAGGACTAATCGGTCGAAGATTGGTGATTTGTACGGAAAAACGCGCACTAGAAGGAGTACGGGGTCTTTTACAGTCGGCTCGCTCGACTGTAGCCTTTCTTACTTGTTGTATTTGCGGATTTTCAG
The DNA here is from genome assembly GCA_018903735.1 of Drosophila cardini. Classification (NCBI taxonomy): domain Eukaryota; kingdom Metazoa; phylum Arthropoda; class Insecta; order Diptera; family Drosophilidae; genus Drosophila; species Drosophila cardini. Next base: position 22,772,340 of record JAEIGM010000001.1, on the reverse strand, counting down.
AAATATATAAAGCGCAGAAAATCTAATGGTTGGTTGGGTAAAGAGCGCAAGGGACCAAAGTACGTCATTGATCCCGAAAGATATCACTAGTGTGAAATAACAATCATTATCTTTTATTCAGTTAGGATGTGGCCACCATCCCTCCTCTAGTTCGGCCTCTCCCTTTGATCCTCTTTTAATTCAATAGGGACTCATTAATTTAGATTTTGTAACAAAGCGTAGTTGTCGGACTTAGCAAAAGCCACTTAGCAAATCCCGGAAGAGCTGAAGGAGCTATAAGAGTCCCGCCCGCCTTGATCGCACAACACGGTGATCCTTAGGTGTCAAGCGCTTCGGTACCCGCGGCACTTAAGGACAAAGACAATATATATGTATTTCGTTGTTGTTAGTACGATAAACATTTGTAGTAGTTGGTATTACATTACATAGAGTATATTGGCTTTGTGAAAAGTATGCAACAGGCAGAAAGAGGCGTGGCAGACCCCATAGTGTATATATTCTTGATCAGCATCACACACCGAGTCGATATAGGCATGTCCGTCTGTCTGTCCGTCCGTATGAACAAATATCACACAGATGGTAATAGCTACAAGGTCGAATTTAGTTAGTATCGACTCGATATTTAGTCAGTCAATACAAGAACTTTTTTTTTTGGTGACCCGCACTATTCGCCCACAGTGAGCCAGAAACTGGACACACCTCGGAAAAAATCGAAGAAGTTGCATGTAACAGATACATACAAACATGTGTGGCGGCACTCCACCCTCGGACGCTGGAAATACATACCAATAGTAATACACGGATACCGATTTAAGCAATATAATCGGGAATAACATGCAGAGTATTATGCAGTCGGGCGTGATCGGCTGTTCTTTTCTTTGTTGTATTTATATTGGTTCGCTTACAATATTCATTTAAGAGTACGATTTTCAAGTTGGCGTTGCCTTAACGAAATTCAGATCTAAGGAGGCGTTGATTTGTGAAATGTATATACTTTAGGCACAGATCTGTAAAAAATTTAGTTTAAAGGCTGTTCTTCTCTTGTTAACAACCTTTTCTCTCCATTTTTGGTTTTGGGTATTTTATTCTTCCAAATTTTAGTACATTTTTTATTATGCTTTCCTTTTCAAGAAATTCATGTGCCAATAAATTATCGTCTTTCGTTCGGTATGGATCGGTCGTACTTAGAAGCCAACAGTTTCGCAACTGTCCTCCTATCATAGGTAAGAGTGCATTGGTACAGAAGACCATTGCATTAGAAACCTTTAGCAGAAGGCCTGAAGACGAATGTATCACGTGCAAAAAACAGAAGGAAGCAAAACCGTGTGCGGTAGATAAAGATTTTATTCGTTCGCCAAATAATGAGATCTTTGGCAAAAAACTAACGGAAGAGAAACCAATTGCGTATCTCAGTGACATGATCGATAGCAAGAAGCAGAAAGAAGAAAAACCCTTTGCTGATGAGATTGTAAACTTTATCCGTAAGCCAACGTCTGAATGCTTTGGTAAAAAGCAACAGGAAGAGAAGCTATGTCTCAGTGACATATCTTGCAAGAAGCAGAATGAAGAAAAACCCTTTGCTGATGAGATTGTAAGCTTTATCCGTAAGCCAACGTCTGAATGTTTTGGTAAAAAGCAACAGGAAGAGAAATCAACTATTAGTGACGTATCTTGCAAGAAACAGAAAGATGAAAAACCCTTTACTGAGATAAAATCCTTTATTCGTAAACCTAATGCAGTGGATATTGAAAATTGTATCCTTCAACCTACAGGATTTATCCGTAAACCTACAGGATTTATTCGTAAACCAACTGCTGAAAGCTTTGGTAAAAAGCAGCAGGAAGAGAAACCGTGTCTCAGTGACGTGTCTTGCAAGAAGAAGATAGATGAGCGGCCTATTGCTGAGATCGAATGTTTCATCCGTAAGCCAACAGGTTTCATCCGTAAGCCAACAGGTTTCATCCGTGAGCCAACAGGATTTATCCGTAAACCTACAGGATTTATCCGTAAATCAACTGCAGAACACTTTGGTAAAAAGCAGCAGGAAGAGAAACCGTGTCTCAGTGACGTGTCTTGCAAGAAGAAGATAGATGAGCGGCCTATTGCTGAGATTGAAGGTTTCATCCGTAAACCAACAGGTTTCATCCGTAAACCAACAGGTTTCATCCATACAGGATTTATCCGTAAACCTACAGGATTTATTCGTAAACCAACTGCAGAAATCTTTGGTAAAAAGCAGCAGGAAGAGAAACCGTGTCTCAGTGACGTGTCTTGCAAGAAGAAGATAGATGAGCGGCCTATTGCTGCGATCGAATGTTTCATCCGTAAGCCAACGGGATTTATTCGTAAACCAACAGGATTTATTCGTAAACCAACAGGATTTATTCGTAAACCAACAGGATTTATCCGTAAACCAACAGGATTTATCCGTAAACCTACAGGATTTATCCGTAAACCAACTGCTGAAAGCTTTGGTAAAAAGCAGCAGGAAGAGAAACCGTGTCTCAGTGACGTGTCTTGCAAGAAGAAGATAGATGAGCGGCCTATTGCTGCGATCGAAAGTTTCATCCGTAAGCCAACAGGTTTCATCCGTAAACCAACAGGATTTATTCGTAAACCTACAGGATTTATCCGTAAACCTACTGCTGAAAGTTTTGGTAAAAAGCTGCAGGAAGAGAAACCGCGTATTGGTGACTTATCTTGTAAAAGGCGTACGGAGGAAAAACCATATGCAGTGGATGTAGATAACTTTATACGTAAGTTAACGGCCGAAAGCTTTCCCAAAAAACAACAGGAAGAGGAACCATTCGTTGTGAATGAAATGGTCTGCAAAAATTAAAGGCGAGAAGCAAACGATAGTCATTGAAATTGCAGACTAAATTGTCATAGATAATAAAAATTATATATTATATTTAATATATAAATTATATATTAAAGTGATTAAAGAGAGTAGGGCAATTGCATTCTTTCCTTTTTCAATTAAAAAATAAAATTAAATTGAGTGATTTAATTTAACCTTGAATTGTCTTTTGTACATAGTTCGTTCTTAATATGGGGTGACAATTTACCATTAAGACTCTAAGAGAGTCTTTCAAAAACATTTTCTGAAGCTACTTGGCAGTATGTGCTAGCGAGACAGCGTTCAATATGAACCGGATGACCGTCTTTCTGCCGAGTTTCGATTCATCTTTTGTTACCATTTCTTTAAAGTTCATTTGAGTGAGTTTGAGACCACAAACTCATTAAAAGTACATGGTTAGTAATATGTTGGTTAGGAGCGAAACATTGGTAAGATGTAGAAGGAAATTGTATCTAGAAATACGCACTATGAACACTGGATCTTTAAAATTCGGCTCGCTCTCATGTAGCTTTCTTATTAGTAATCAATAAATTTATAGCGGCTAATGCTAGCAACTAGTTTTTTTTGGGCATAATCAGTAAGTAAAGACATTGTATTGTTTCCAAATAGATGTATTGTGTATTGAGTGCTTCATAACAAATAACAAAGAACCCTAAATATTGGCATTCTGAAGTTTTTTATTAAGCCCGTATTCAAAAAGAACACTTGTCACTATTAGGTTTATCAAAAGCGATATAAGAGTTAAGGTCGACTGTAACAGGTATGTAACCGGCTGAAGGAGGCGTGGCAGACCCCATAAAGTATATTTTTGATCAGCATCGACAGCCGAGACGATATGTCCGTCTGTCCGTCTGTCTGTCCGTCCGTCCGTATGAACACCTGGATCTTTTAAACTACAAGAGCTAGAGCCACCAAATTTGGAATGAAAGTCTGTCTATATATCAGGCAGGTTAAGTTTATTTTAAATTTTTGCCACGCCCCTTACCGCCCCTGCAAATTGTAAAGAACTAACGAAAATTGGTGATTTGTGTGGAGAAATCAAGTTTCAGTTTAGCGATTGCAACCAAACTAACACATTATGTGTATGGTACCATTATACCTATCCTCACCAAGTTTGATCCGGATCGGACAACTATAGCCTATAGCTCTTATAGGACAAATCATTCGAAAATTGGTGATTTGTATGGAAAATCGCGCACTAGAAAGAGTACGGGGTTTTTCACGGTCGGCTTGCTCGACTGAAGCCTTTTCTTACTTGTTTGTATTTACTTACAATATTCATAAAGCGTACGATTTTCAATTTGACGTTGCCTTAACGAAGTTCGGATCTAAGGAGGCGTTGATTTATGAAATGTATATACTTTAGGCACAGATCTGTAAAAAATTTAGTTTAAAGGCTGTTCTTCTCTTGTTAACAACCTTTTCTCTCCATTTTTGGCTTTGGGTATTTTATTCTTCCAAATTTTAGTACATTTTTTATTATGCTTTCCTTTTCAAGAAATTCATGTGCCAATAAATTATCGTCTTTCGTTCGGTATGGATCGGTCGTACTTAGGAGTCAACAGTTTCGCAACTGTCCTCCTATCATAGGTAAGAGTGCATTGGTACAGAAGACCATTGCATTAGAAACCTTTAGCAGAAGGCCTGAAGACGAATGTATCACGTGCAAAAAACAGAAGGAAGAAAAACCGTGTGCGGTAGATAAAGATTTTATTCGTTCGCCAAATAATGAGATCTTCGGCAAAAAACAAACGGAAGAGAAACCATCTGCATATCTCAGTGACATGATCGATAGCAAGAAGCAGAAAGAAGAAAAACCCTTTGCTGATGAGATTGTAAACTTTATCCGTAAGCCAACGTCTGAATGCTTTGGTAAAAAGCAACAGGAAGAGAAGCTATGTCTCAGTGACATATCTTGCAAGAAGCAGAATAAAGAAAAACCCTTTGCTGATGAGATTATAAGCTTTATCCGTAAGCCAACAGGATTTATCCGTAAACCTACAGGATTTGCAGTGGATATTGAAAATTGTATCCTTCAACCTACAGGATTTATCCGTAAACCTACAGGATTTATCCGTAAACCAACTGCAGAACACTTTGGTAAAAAGCAGCTGGAAGAGAAACCGTGTCTCAGTGACGTGTCTTGCAAGAAGAAGATAGATGAGCGGCCTATTGCTGAGATTAAAGGTTTCATCCGTAAACCAACAGGTTTCATCCGTAAACCAACAGGTTTCATCCGTAAATCAACAGGTTTCATCCGTAAACCAACGGGTTTCATCCGTAAACCAACTGCTGAAAGCTTTGGTAAAAAGCAGCAGGAAGAGAAACCGTTTCTCAGTGACGTGTCTTGCAAGAAGAAGATAGATGAGCGGCCTATTGCTGAGATTAAAGGTTTCATCCGTAAACCAACAGGTTTCATCCGTAAACCAACAGGTTTCATCCGTAAACCAACAGGTTTCATCCGTAAACCAACAGGTTTCATCCGTAAACCAACAGATTTCATCCGTAAACCAACGGGTTTCATCCGTAAACCAACGGGTTTCATCCGTAAACCAACGGGTTTCATCCGTAAACCAACTGCTGAAAGCTTTGGTAAAAAGCAGCAGGAAGAGAAACCGTTTCTCAGTGACGTGTCTTGCAAGAAGAAGATAGATGAGCGGCCTATTGCTGAGATCGAATGTTTCATCCGTAAACCAACAGGTTTCATCCGTAAACAAACAGGATTTATCCGTAAGCCTACAAGATTTATTCGTAAACCAACTGCAGAACACTTTGGTAAAAAGCAGCAGGAAGAGAAACCGTGTCTCAGTGACGTGTCTTGCAAGAAGAAGATAGATGAGCGGCCTATTGCTGCGATCGAATGTTTCATCCGTAAACCAACAGGTTTCATCCGTAAACCAACAGGATTTATCCGTAAACCAACTGCAGAACACTTTGGTAAAAAGCAGCAGGAAGAGAAACCGTGTCTCAGTGACGTGTCTTGCAAGAAGAAGATAGATGAGCGGCCTATTGCTGAGATTGAAGGTTTCATCCGTAAACCAACAGGTTTCATCCGTAAACCAACAGGTTTCATCCGTAAACCAACGGGTTTCATCCGTAAACCAACGGGTTTCATCCGTAAACCAACGGGTTTCATCCGTAAACCAACAGGTTTCATCCGTAAACCAACAGGTTTCATCCGTAAACCAACAGGATTTATCCGTAAACCAACTGCAGAACACTTTGGTAAAAAGCAGCAGGAAGAGAAACCGTGTCTCAGTGACGTGTCTTGCAAGAAGAAGATAGATGAGCGGCCTATTGCTGCGATCGAATGTTTCATCCGTAAACCAACAGGTTTCATCCGTAAACCAACAGGATTTATCCGTAAACCAACTGCAGAACACTTTGGTAAAAAGCAGCAGGAAGAGAAACCGTGTCTCAGTGACGTGTCTTGCAAGAAGAAGATAGATGAGCGGCCTATTGCTGAGATCGAAGGTTTCATCCGTAAACCAACAGGTTTCATCCGTAAACCAACAGGTTTCATCCGTAAACCAACAGGTTTCATCCGTAAACCAACAGGTTTCATCCGTAAACCAACTGCTGAAAGCTTTGGTAAAAAGCAGCAGGAAGAGAAACCGTGTCTCAGTGACGTGTCTTGCAAGAAGAAGATAGATGAGCGGCCTATTGCTGAGATTGAAGGTTTCATCCGTAAACCAACAGGTTTCATCCGTAAACCAACTGCTGAAAGCTTTTGTAAAAAGCAGCAGGAAGAGAAACCGTGTCTAAGTGACGTGTCTTGCAAGAAGAAGATGGAGGAAAAACCATATGCTGTGGATATTGAAAGCTTTATTCGCAGGTCAACTGCCGAAAGAGTTAACAAAAAGCAAAAAGAAGAAAAGGCATTAAGTTTAAGTTAACCCATCTTTAATAAACGGGAAAAAGAAGCCCACACAAATGCTTTAAAAAAGTATTGCTTTTGTTAATCGATTTAAATTATATTTTTCAATTAACAAAATCTTAGTACATTAAAAACTATAAATTTAATAAATTCTGTAAGTCGTTCGCCAAAATTATGAGCTTTGTATGCCAAACTTTTACAAAATGTATGTAGTAGGCAGATGGAAGCGTCTCGGTATATATAAAAATGTAAATTCGTGGTCATTAAAAACCTACAGGATTTATCCAATCCATCTGTAACTATATTGATTTTTGCATTCACATAGGTAAACAAGAAAGAAAAGTACAGTCGAGCACGCCCGACCGTAGAATACTCTCTGCATTTTATTCCCGATTGTTTTAAAAAAATCGGTATCTGGGTATGTCAATTAATAGTACTTGCAATAAAACACGTTGAAACAAATACATGTGCTTGTATGTATGCACATACATATGCGGTTGGCATTCCATGTATGCACATACATACAAATGTATGTATATGTAATACATATACAGTTGGTCGGCACGGCCAGCATTCGCGGGCAGCGCTGCCGCCGCACGAGCAGCGTAAACGTTCGTTCATATGCTTGTATGTTTCTATCTCGCTTGCAAACATGCATTGAAATTGCGTTCAATTATATACTTTGTTACGCGTCTAGCTCTTTTGTTTATAGTCTAATTTATCTGAAACTTTCAGAATAGCTTAATATAATTTGGCTCCAACCGAATTTCAAATTACAATACTGTACGATAAGAACATATGCCTTAAAAATGACATTCAAGTTTGAAAATTGTTTTATTTCTTTTGGGAAAAGGGGGCGTGGCAGCCAAAATTTTTTAATGACAATGCATTTATGCTGTCTCTAGGAACCTCCATACCAAAATTGGTGTTCCTAAGTGCCATAGTTACTGAGATATTCGCTTAAAACATCAATTTTTTACGAGGTGTGTCTAGGTTTTTGTTCATTGTGGGCGAACGGGGTGTGGCATCGAAAAAAAAAGGTTCTTGTATTGACTGACTTAATATCGAGTCGATAGAGACCAAATTCAAACATGTAACTCTTACCATCTCTGAAATCTGTGTGTTCATACGGACGGACAGACAGACGGACAGACGGACATGGCTATATCGACTCGGCTTGTGATGCTGATCAAGAATATATATACTTTATGGGGTCTGCCACGCCTCCTTCTGCCTGTTACATACTTTTCACAAACCCAATATACTCTCTCTTGCAGAGAGTATAAAAACATTGAGAATTTTGAGATAGGTTTGGCAGAAGCGAAATGAGTGAAACAGGCAGAAAGAGAAGTTTCCGTCCCCATAAAGCATATATATTTTTGATCAGCATCTGTCCGTATGAACACATAACTTTCAGAGTCTGACAGAGCTAACGCCACCAAATTCGGAATGAATGTACGCCTATTTGTCGATCAAATCAAGGTTATTTCAAATAGTTTCCACGCCCACATTTAACATTTTAATGAAAACATGAATTACAAATTTACCGATCTCAACCAGACTCACACACAATGTGTATATTATGAATGTTACTAATCTTACTAAATTTGGTCCAGATCGGACGACTATATCCTATAACTTTAAAAGGCCTTTTGTAATGACAAAATCCGCATTAGAATAAGAACGGGGTCATTTGCTGTTGGCTCGCCCGATTGTGGCCATTTTTCGACCTCGTACTCTATAAAAGAGTAGAGCGGTCTATTAAGCTTGTCAAAAGCGAAATGTGCGTAACAAGTGGAAGCTGGCGTTTCCGACCCCATAAGGTATATGTATTCTTCCTCAGCATCAACAGCCAAGTCGATATAGCGATGTCCGTCTATATGTCAGGCAGATCAAATTTATTTCAAATTTTTGCCACCCCTGCAAATTGTGAAAACCCATTTTCATATGACCGTAACTTGCAAACGACGAAATCTAGTAGGACCAAATTCACACATGCGAATGGTACCATTATAGCTATCCTCGTCAAGCTTGGTCCGGATCGGACTATAGCTATAACTCCTATATAAAATTGGTAATTTGTATGAAGAAACGTAGTGTTAGTTGAGCGATCGCAACCTAACTCACACATTATGTGTATGGTACCATTATAACTATCCGCACCAACTTTGGTTCGAATCGAGCAATCTATAGCACCCATGGGACAAATCGTTCAAAAATTGCTTATTTGTATGATAAAATGCGCACTAGAATGAGTACGGATCCTTTACAGTCGGCTCGCTCGACGGTAGCCTTTCTTAATTGTTCGGAAAAACAATTATATTTAAATCAAAGGTTTGAGTGATTTAAGCAGGCATCGCATTTCAATTGAAGAATCCTAGAAGGCCAGTTTGTTATATGTTTCAAATACATTAGGCTTAGTTCAATTCGAAAATGTTACACCGAATGCTTTTCTTCGCAAATAAGTAAAGTTTTCTCTCCAATTTTGGTTTCGGGTATTTTATTCGTCTAAATTTTTAATAAATTCAAAATTTTTTTTTATATTTTTGATTATGCTATCTATTTCACGAAATTCATGTGCCAACAGATTATCGTCGTTCCTTCGGCTTGGATCAATGGTACTAAGAGATCGACAATTTCGAAACTATTCGGAATCAGAAAAATGTGATGAGAAAAAACCGGAGTCAAAATGTGGACTTGCAATACTGAGGGAATATCCTTGTGGTGTAAAACCCACAGAGCTGGCGAAACCAAAGCCAAAAGAAAAGAGACCCAAGCTTGTGTCCATGTGGAAGTTTGAAGACTGTGAACCTGACCTCTGTGTTATGGATCTTCGCTATGATATGAAATACTATCGCATAACCGATAAAAGGAAACGCAAATTTCAAGTAACATGGACCGAGTGCCCAAGACTTATTATTAAGCCAAAGAAAGTCTGTCTCTATGAGAAATTAAAACGCCCAAAAATCGTGCGGCGTAAGAGAGGTGCTACTGGGGGTGGCCTAGCTCAAAGTGCCGATACCGGAAAACCAGACACAGCAAAAGCTCCAGGAAGAAAATGTGTCTACCTAAAAACACCTTGTTGCAAGACCGGTCGTAAGCCTCCAAAATGTAAAAGTGCATTCCGTAGTCTCGGAGGCTGCGAGAAACGCAAGGCACCGTATCCTAGTTTTTCAGAGTGTAAAAAGGAAGAACTGCTGGAAATGCCTCCAATCGAATGTCGTTGCCTTGTCACACCGGCAACGTGTGATGCTTGGGCTATATTGAGAAGACGTATCTCTAGAGGACTACCTGCACCGAAAAGTTGTGGAGAAGCTTAAGCGAACTCTTATTCAAAATCAATTCAAAATCAAAACCCACGATTTCTAATTGTCAGATCAGACCAGAGCCATCTATAAAAATTTGTTGTTTAAACAATTGTATTTAGCAACATAACATTTTAGATATAAAGACGCCAGATTTAAATCAATTTTCCGAATTTTCAATATTTTGATCAAAAATTTGTGCCATTATCAAACTTTTTTAATAAATTTGACTACGCAATCTCTAAGAGCGAAACATGTTTTATTAAAGGTAAAATTTTAGAATGAGATTCGGTGCAAGAATTGGCATTATACCCTGTAGAGGACAAAACTAGTCGAAGCTCGTAAAAAGAAAAGGTGCAGCAGAAAATAAAAACTAACACGAAGTGAACAGAAAGAAACCTAAAGAATGCGACTGCTATAATTCAGAGAATCATGCCAAACAACGATAAAAAAAAATATAAATTCCAAATTTAAATTTTTGTGTCTTTCTAATAAATATATATTTCATTGAAAAAAAATGTATTCAAGGCATATATATTTTTTACCTTCTCTTTGTTTTTCATTTCCTCAGTTAATTTTAAAATTGTTAATATTTCTAAATCGCAATTCTATATGCCCTTTAAACAATATATCCATTTATCGATACTTCCTGATTTCTCTTTCGATCCCTGTACTTATTTTTTATTAATTTCCAAAAAGTTTTTTGCAAGGGAATACACTTAAAATTGTTATGTGCCTTATCATTCAGATAAGCACTGTACTTGTCGACGAGAGGAACGTATGAGTGTCATCAATATTTTTTTTATCGGCCAATGAGATAGAACGATCGATAAACTGAATGGATTTTGAATTGTGTTAAGTTGTCTTAGATATAAGGAAAAATTAATCACATTGTACTTAAAAAAACATGTTCACGTTTGAAGTAAAACGCCACACAAAAAATTAAGTTGAAAAATGAAAACTTTGCTTATCATGTTAGCCATGATTTTGATTGACGACTCAACTCATAACCACTTCATCTATTCTTACTTCATTCAGTTTTAAACTGAGCTTTGTGGACATCCCATTTTTTCGGCAGGCAACATGAAAATTATTTAAAACAAAAGTTTTTAAAAAATATAAAAATATTTTTCTTTGGCTCTAAATTTTGTTTTAATAACATAAATTGTATTTTTGAAAACTGTTAAAAAAGAATCAATAATGCAGTCCTTAAAAAAGAACATTTCGCATCTATCATTGGCTATGAAGCAACTATATCATCATCCACACCACCCAGGGCTCTTAAATGTCCCTGCCGGATCTAAAGTTGTACATCACAAGCGTTGTATGGATACATTATATGGGGCAGAGTCGTGCGAGGATTGCGCCGAATCCTATCAAATGCCAGTGGCACGTCACGACTTGAAACCGATGAAAAAACCAGATCCCTTCAAGAACAAAGATCCCTGCTGGCAATCCCTGCGCCGCACGGAATACAAGTGTCGAACAGATCCCGAATTTTTACTGGATTCATTCATCGATGCAAAAAAAAAGTGCCTTAACGACCCATGTGCGTGGGATGTTCCACGTGCCGACTTGACTCACTACAGACCATCTGACAAACTGAGGCGCAAATATCAGCGTACCTGGATAAAGTGTGTTGTGAAGCGACGCAAGGTTAAAATGCAGTGCATGTGCAAGCCAGTATTGCATAAGCGTCGCAAGTTCAAAGTAGTACCCAATCCTACAGGCAAAGCAACAGACATGTTAACTTTGGGTTCCCCTGACTTGGGATTAGCAAAGTGCGGTAAAAACAAAAAGAACAAGTCAATTGCTTGTCCCCGGGTGGGAATGCCTTTCTGCAAGCCGTCAAAGTATCCACCAGGCTGCCGGGAATCTGGTCGGAAGCCCTCAAAATGTCGTAAACGTATGACAAAATATCCGGCATTCTCAGAGTGTCTTATAGATCCGTTACCTGACGCACCACCAATTGAGTGTAATTGTCTTAAAACGCCGATGATGTGTCAAGTATGGGAATATTTTCGTAATCGGAAATCTTGAGCGAATTAAAAAAATTTTATTTCTTATTGCATAAAATAAAATTTCAGACCATATGTAAGACTTGGTTATATCGAAGTTTTAGTAAATCAGTCAACTGTATTTTTTTTTTCTACAGACTGATGTCGATCGAGTTTAGACCTGAGTTTGAAATTGATATAATCAGTTTTTGTAATTCAAATTTGATGGCTTTAGATTTATAATCTATAAAATCTACAAACTATATACTACTATATAGTATTCTACATTGGGTTGACTCTGACTTGCATAGATTCATGTTATTCATTAACGAAAATGGTCTTATAAGAAATGGTTTAAATTATTTAATCCTTTTCGATTTTGCTTCTTTGAAAGAAAAATAGTTGATTGTGACTATTAAATGCTATATTCATGCGACAGAAATTCATTCTACTTTATGAGAGGAATAGCTTTTGGCATGGAGATGGTTTTAAGGTTTAAAATTACATTTGATACAGCGTTCCTAAAATTATTTTGTGCATTATATGTTTCTTTTATTTCTTAATAAATCTTTGTGTTCATTGTCATTATATATTATACTATGAATTTACAAGATAGCTGCAAACTTGAAGGTATTTGCCTACAAGGCAGTTTGGTTTCATCTCAATAATGTCATTTAATTTTAATATTTAAACCGCAACCCAAGATGATGGGTTGGATCTAGTATTTCAGAAAAAGCCGGCTGGAACAGAATAAGCTATGCTGTTTTTTTACTCTTCGACTCTGCAGCTAATTTATTTACTGTACACAATTGAATTTTTATGTCAGTTAAAGTTTAGAATTTTTCAAAATTATTGTTTAGATCCAAAAAATTAAAAATGCTTTGCTCATGGCGCTTAACTCCACAACTAGTGCATTTAGTGCCACTCATCTATCCACGATATAGTAGCTTCCATTGGGGTAACTATGATGGAAATACTGGGGAGTGCTGTAAAATGCAAACGAAATGCGTACAGAAAACCGTTTGCGGACCTGTTCGTCCGATACCAAATCGCTGTTATGTGAGAGTTGACGAGGATTCAATTCTTAAAGAGGCATATCCACAACAATTACTGGAGATTTTAAAGAGGGACCAGGATAACGATGACTGTGAGTTGTTTAGACACGATGTGTACCATTATCAGCCATCGAACAAGAATCGTCGATATCAACGAACCTGGTGTGAGTGTCCACGAATTTGGCTGAGACCAAAACAAACTTGTTGCTTCGATAAGGAATACTATTTACCAATTGAGAGAAGACCAAAAGCACCACCTCAGCCGGATAAAAGCAGTGCCGAAATGTATGCCTTTCAAATGGAACAAATTTGCAAGTACACAAGTCGGATGGGACAAGAACCCAAACTTAAATGTCAGGTCGTTAAAGTACCCCAAAACTGTGAAAAGGTTAAAGCCCCGTTTCCGTGCTTCTCCGAATGCAACCCCAATTGTATACCAAAATTCTGTCCCACCGAATGTGCCTGCAAACTGAAGCCCAATCTTTGCGATATGTGGAAATTATACCATCACAATGACGGACTTCTTAAAAAGTGCACGGAGGCATTAGTCAAGTACTGTCCATACAAAAATCGAGCAAGGCAGTTGTTGTAAAATATGGGTAGTATTTATCGAATTTATCTATACATTTAGAAAGACTCAAAATTCAGGAAAGTCATTCCAATTATTAGTTTGACATAGCTTCCACATTTTTTATTCAAAATCCTAAATTTAAGTAAACTTTATTATTGGCTGCTCGTCATTTAAAATGCGCTCTATGGTTTTACCGTTGGAACGAGTCTGTTGCAGTCGCATTCGTTTAATTGGAGGATTACGCACATACACGTGCAAAAAACCCACACATCCGGATCCTCAATGCGAACAAATTAATCCAAAATGCTATCATGTCAAAGACGAATGTGGGCCTTCTCGGGATTATCTGTCCTCGAAGATTCCATTAGATAAGTATATGCTGGAAATGCAAAAAAAAGCACAAGAAAATGAATTCGAACCAACTTGCTGTGTGTCACGTTTGGTACACCGCCCTCCAGCCGATGCAAAGATGATTGTGGTGAAGTCGAAGAAGCGGCCACCATTCCGATCAATGTGGGAGCCTCCAAGGAAACCGCACGAGCAGAAATATTGCTTGGGGATGCTGCCCCGTTTCGATGAAATGTACTACTATCCGTCAGACAAGAAAAGATGCTTCCAGAGAACCTGGGTCGAATGTCCACCTATAAAGGAGCGCTTGAAGAAAGTATGCTGTCTGGACGGAATCGAACCGGAGGAGATCGAAAGACGCATCAAAGTTCCGTGTCCTCCTACAACTTGTACGTTTGACTACGCACGAATGCGGTACATTTGTCAAAAAGCCGAGCCGAATCTAGAAGGCAAATGTTACAAGACATTTTGGCCCTGTTGCAAACCAGCGCGGTGTCCTCCCACTTGCAGCAGAGGACGAGCTCCTCTCTCGTGTATAAGGCTACGTCCACCAACAAAAAGTTTTTCCGAGACAAGAGAATGGAAGCGTCCGTTACGCTCCCGAGAGTGTAATCGGAAGTATCCCACTACCTGTGAGTCAATCAGAGAAGCTGAACATCGCAAGCAGTTTAAAATAAGACCGATGTGCTCTCCGGTATAAATTTCCCTTTTGAAATCACCTAATGATTCGCGTTGCAAAGCAGCAATATTTGGAGAAAAAAATTTACTGTCATGGACGAAAAATCCAAATTAGTTCAGTATTATGGTGTTCAAATCTTCTGGATTATCTCTACAGCATTGCTATTCTAACACTAACGGTTGTAGTCTGATCACAGCATAAAAGAATATTCTAACTGTTATGGCCAAACTACAACCGGCTGTGCATGAAAGTTACATACTTGGGAAATAAATAAAATTTAATCTTTGAATAATACAAGTTAACTTCATGTTCTTATACTTATAAGACACTTTTCAGTTCTGTGAGACTTTAGCCTTAACAGTGGTCCTGAAAACAATTTTAGTCTTACAGCGACTACCACCAGATTCCAAAATATAAAGTGCTTTCATTAGAGCGTAACGCATAAGTATCCTGGATTTAGTTTCATCAAGGACTGTCTGAATTTCATTTCGTTGATTCCCTTCACACATCGAAGCTAGATTCTTTTCAGGAATATCTCCGTCAACTGTTTTTCTTCTAGCATTTTTAATTGGTACCTCCGTTGTTTGGAAGGGTTTGTACATAGTTTTGTCAATAAATTTACTTGATTCAGGGGGGGAATATTCTGTGTTAGACTGGGAATTTGAATATGGGTCTCCATTTCTACAATCAGCATCTTGATTTTTACATTTAGTCAATATCTTTTCCGGGTTGAACTCATTTGTTGGCAACGTAATATTTTTATTAACACCTTTCAAGGTGATTTTAAGATTTCTCATTGATAATCCTGAATTATTAAATACTTTTTTTGCATCAAGCGGGCCATTTTCTTCTACAACATCTTTGGATAATATTGCGGATTTTTCTAATTTAACGTTATCGGTGAAACAATTCATTTTTGAAATATCATTAATTGCCATTGCATTTCCTCCCTGTAACTCAGTTTGATCTGAACTGTTCATTTGACCTTTATCGCTTTCTCTGTTTAAAAATCCTTGAATCCATCCATTGTGTTCCTTAAGATATTTTTGGTTACTGCTGTTGAGTTCATAACAGCCACTTGACTGCTTATCCAAAACTGCGTCATCGTTCAGAAAACTTTGTGCCAGCCGATCCACTTCATTATCTCCATTAAAATGCGATAAACCCTCAATGTCCATAAATGCCTGTGAGCCAGGCCACAAATGTTTAGAAGAGGCATACCGCATTACATATTTGCAGGATAGCGGGACACAGCAAGATATATTACGCACATAAAGACCCAATCCTGACAGACGGCACATTTTTATTACTTATATGAAGATTTAAAATTCCAAAAAAATAAAGGATATGTAAATTGATACAGTGTGTGAATTAATGATTGTGTTAAATCTGAAGTAAAATACTATGTTGTATAGAATAAGAATAAAATTCATTGAATTATGGTAAGTGGAAGAAGTTTTTACTGTTTTTACTGAACTATTTATTGGTTCCTTGTACAAATTGGCTGGAATTGGGAAAACAACAAATTCATTCAAACTGTTTTGTATATGCTGCAACGGTTTTGCAGAATAAGCCCAACAGTTTATAAGAATTTGTTAGCATTTGGGGCATGGGCAAAATCTCAATTGATCGTGTGTCATTTTTGAATAAGCTCGCAGAGAAATACACTTGGGCAAAACGTCCAAGCAATGACATTCTGGTGGACGTTCTGGGTTAGCAGCGAGCTCCATTTGCTGGCATTCAGAGTAACTGGGATAAGGACATTTCACCTTCTCACAGATGGTGGGTCGCCGAACCACATCACAACGGGGCGGTACACGGGCAGATCGACAACAGGGCATGGTAAGGCGCATACAATCCTTTGACTTGGCATTGAGACACTCGAGACGCTTCTTCTCATGGTCTTGAACGCAGGCGGTGCGGGGACAAAGGGGCAGACAACGTTTTGACTGTTCCGGAGGTATGGCATCACAGTAGCAGCATACTCGCTTCGGCACCATACGGGGACAGCATTCCCACCAGGTGCGCTGAAACTTTCGGAACTTATCCGAGGGTCGGTAGTAGAGCAGATCGAATCGTGCATTGTCGCACTTGACACAGCATTCGGGAGGGTAGTCCCACATTAAAGCAGTTGATTCGTTGGGACTCTTCTGTGTCGCCCACATAGACTCCCACTTGTGACTCTTTTGTTTCGATTTGCCTTTCTTTGTGGAATCATGGCACACATCTTGTGACAGTCGAGTATTCACACAGCACGATTTACGCGGTTTCGCTGGACAGTCTTGTTCACTGCAGGGCCTAACCGGTGGATCTGTAGGACTGCATTGGCGTGGATTGAGCGTCAAGCACTCCGTTGTTTTTGTCTCTGGACAATCTAGCGGATCACGGGAATCTTTATGAGCCTTTTTCAGCAACATTCTTGTGTTGTGGAACATAGCCCTGGCTTGATAAATGGCATGGAAGTCGTTTGCCATTAGGCATTTTACTCCCGCGCCCAGACTTTTGAGAATTTTCGCCATTTGCTTCAGTTAATAAGTGGAACCAATAAACTGTTAAATTTTATTTACATTCCCAAAAATTTGAAAAATCAAAAACGAACTGGATGGAAATTTATTAAATCACATCGTTGTGACAAGATGGTTGCTGCAAGGCTTACTAACATATTAGAAAATTGGAAACACGAGACAATTTAAAATATTCAACGTTTATTCTCATGATCATTTTGAAAGCAACATTGTTATCCACGTCCCACTGTAGTTTGTCCACAACAACAAATTCGTTGTTGTAAAGGGCAAACTGCAGTAGGAGGTGTCAAAATGTCACGAAAACAATCTTCAATTATCACAATAGATAATTGTAGGAGCTGTCGAAAGCTTTAAGATAATCCCAATTGCGATGTAGCGCACAAGTGTATTTAGCCAGGACATTTGTGAATGTGGAATTTTGAGTTAGAGCTTGATTTTTGACCCATCCAGATGTCTCATGGCTAAGCAAACGCTGTCCCCTCAGTTTGTTGCCAAAGCTCAGATAGTTGGCAGAACGTCTTAGAAGAGATCTTCGCCAGAGACTGCCCAAAGGTCTCGTCTCCAGGGGTTTGACTTGTTGTAAGGAACCACTTGATCCCAAATTGGAGGCATTAATACTTTCGAGGAACTTGGGCTTCTCGCATGTTTGCCATAATGAGTATCTGGAAATCACATAATCGGGTGACGACGTCATACTAGTCGCTTTAACCGATTCCACGAAAACTTTGTTGGGCAATTGTCTACACGATTTGCTCACTTCAACCTTGGAGTAACGGGTAAGGAACTTGGTTAATCGCTCAGCACATATTGTGGCCAGAAAAGATGTACCAGCCATTACCGCTAGAAGTCAATAGTTATATTATTGATATTTTGTTGCTTGGTAAGATGAAGAAATCCACAAAATGATTTAGATAATTGTTTACTTGATTTTAGACATTTGTCGCTTCCAAACGTAAAAAGTAATAAGTGTCAGCTTATAAACATTTATAGCTAGATCTGTGAATTGTTGAAATGTGTCAACGTGGATTTCTATATAATGTACACATTAAGATATACGATTCAAATGTTATCCTTTCTGTCGCTGAAGTTTTCCTTATATTGATACAATGCAGTTGACAGTGAACACAGCAATTGGAACAAGAAACTAAGCATGTTTAGCTTTAATTGAACATTTAGCCAAATTAAAAAGCATTTTATAACGCAGCCATGAGCCAAAACTCCAACTAAGAAATGCAAAACAAGCCAAAAAGCGCGCCCAATCAGCCAAATGCCCCAAGAAGGCCAACAAGTATTCAGAGGCAAAGAGGGAGACGGGGAACTGAGACGAAGACGATGACGGTGATAGGCAGATGGACGGAGAAGTGGAAGTAAAGGGGACAGTGACAGAGTAACCTAACTGAAGTCTCAAGTTGTTAGCCTGGCTTAGCTACGCAACGGTCATGCGGTTTGTTGATATTGGTTTTTTGGCTGTGAATTGTTAGCGTTTTTTTATACGAAATTTGGCACAGATTCCCAGGCATTAGAGACGGAACTATGAGCCAAGTGGCCACATCGCGAAAATTGAACTGCAGAACTCTCAAACAAAAACTGGTTAACTGCTGTGGGGGAAGATGTAAAGGCACTAAACGTGCGTTCTTCAATTGTTCAATAGCCTAATTAAAACGTATGAACACGGGAACAGGTTAAGAGCCAGGAAACATGGAAAACGCCAACAATTTTCACAGATCCAGACAGTTCAGCCACTGGCGCCATATGACAGCTGACGAACGACAGCCACTGTTACAGTCACTCTTACATTTACTGTTACACTTACTGTCACTGTCACAGTGACTCTGAGGCGGGTGGCTCGTTGTCTTTCTACACTTTTTCGCTCTCTTTTCTATGTTTTTTATGATGTTTGCAATTACATTTGGTTGTTAATTGCATTATGCATATTTATGGACCGGTCTCCCTAGTTAGAGACTCAACTACCCCTTTCGGAGTCCGCTTCAGCACCCGAGTACTTGCTCGGAGCTAGTACAATGCGGCTCATTAGCATACATCAGCGCGTTAAGCGCAGAATGTGTCTCATTCAGTGACTGATGTGGATGAGAAGATGGGACAGAATGAGTTTAAAACTGTGTTGTCTGCACTGAGCAGCTCTCTGACTAAGTGTGAATGTCTCATACTCCTCACTAAATTCGCTTTCTCCATCTCTCTCTCTCTCTCTCTCTCTCTCTCTCTCTCTCTCTCTCCTATTAATTTAAATTAAAATATGAAAAATACTCGAGGAGACAAACAGAGCAGCAGGGAAAAATAAGTAAGAAAGGCTACAGTCGAGCGAGCCGACTGTAAAAGACCCCGTACTCACAGTAGTGCGCATTTTTCCATACAAAAAAGAAAATGAAGAATCAGATTGATTCCTATTTAGTTTATGTACATACATATAAGTATATACATATATATATATGTATATTAATATAAATATTATTAGATTTCCTTACATGAATTGTTTAAAAATTATGTTTTCCGTAAAAAAAAATCTCGTATTATAACTCGAAATTAATATTTTTAATTTAATTTGAAATTTAACAAAAAAGGTAACAATACTCTCGGCATTTTATTTCCGAATTTATGATTATATCAATAAATCGGTATTGGGGTATTACAATGAATAATATTTGCACTAAAACCTTTGAAACAAAAACATCAGTTTGTAATAGGGACGTATATCGCAAGGAAAATACCGATATCGATATGAATAAAAATATCAAATTAAATCAAATATTGCGCTCGATATCGATATTATCAATAACTGAAATCAAATACGATATATCGCTATAGATATCGACATAATGAGGAACTATCGCATTCGATATCATTTCGCAATTATAATTACATATCGTATATGATATATCGTATCGTATGCATACATGTGCATGCGTATATACACATGTACGTACATACATATACCATTGGTCGGCACGGGCAGCGTCCGCTTTGTTGCGTGTCTAGCTCTTTTGTTTATAGTCCGATTTGTATGCAACTTTCAGGATAGTTTGATATATTTTGTCTCCAAACAAATTTCAAATAAGAATACTTTACGAAAAGATCAAATTCTTTAAAAATGGCATTAAAGTTTGAAAATTTTTAATGACGATCCATTTATGCTGTCTCTAGCAACCTGCATACCAAAATTGGTATTCCGCTATAGTTAATGAGATATTCGCTTAAAACATAAATTTTTTCCTAGGTGACCATAGTTTTTTACAATTTGCGGGGGCGGTAAGGGGCGTGGCAAAGATTTGAAATAAGCTTGATCTGCTCGCGAAGCAGACGGAATTCCATTCTTAATTTGGTGGCTCTAGCTCACGTTGTTGAGAAGATCCAGGTGTTCATACAGACGGACAGACGGACATCGCTATATCGTTTCGGCTGTTAATGGGGTCGGAAAAGCCTCCTCCTACCTGTTACGTACATTTCACTTCAGACAAACCTAATAGACCCCTCTACCTTGTTTTAGAGTACGGGGTCTAAAAAGCGAAATGTGTGTATGTCTGTAAGAAAATCAAATCTAAAATAGCTGTCGGACAAAACGTAATCAAATTAAACATAACCAGACGAGAGAAAAAGAACGAATACGAGAATAATTATGGCTATCTCTCTCTATTCTCAGCTTTAGCTTGGACAACTTCCAAGTTGGTAAATTAACATTCTTGTTATTTTCATAAGTGCATTTTACTTTAATTTTTATACCTTGTGAGCGTATATTGCGTTTGCTCAAACAAGCCTTGACCGTCTGTCTGTCTGTCCGTCCGTATGAACGCTGAGATTTTAGAGATTTAGAAAACTAGAAACATCAAAATTTGGACATAGACTACTTTAATATACAGGTAGATTAGGCTCAACTTAAAATTTTGCCATGCCCCCTACAGCCCCGCAAATAATACATATTATGTGTATGGTACCATTATAACTATTCACACCAAGTTTGGTCGGGATCGGACAACTATATCCTATAGCTTCCATAGGCAAAAACGACCGAAAATAAGTCATTTGTACGAAAAAACGGTGTAAGCCAGAAAACCCATATTTCGGACACGGATTCTCTTCATGAGAAGGCAGATCAAGTTCGTCTTAAAGTTTTAACACCACTATATTTATTATATTATTATTATATTATATATTTTATTAGTAATTGTGTTCTGAAGCCACTTTGCAGCATGTGTAAACGGGACAGAGCATGCGTTTTTGCTTGTTCTTGCTTTGTTTTGTATTGATTCATCTATTGTTTCCAGTTCTTTATAGTTCATTTGAGTTATTTTTATAGATTTTTCCATATAATGAGCTAATGTTGCGATACTAATTAAGCGATTAGTTACTTTGCTCAGCTTTTCATATAGTAATGCAATCATTCCAAAAATTGTGTCGTAACAATTTACATTCTTTATTGGCTTCTCACGGGGTACCTTACGGTCGGGAGGGCCCAAGTGTACTTTTCTCCTTGTTTATTTATACATAACTGAAGAGTTGCTCTAATAAACTTATTCTATACCTTTTTATACTATGTGAGGGAGATTGTGTTTTGTCTACCTATCCGTATGAACGCTAAGATCTCAGATATGGTTAGAGCCAGAAACACCAAATTTGATATATAGACTACTTTTATGTTCAGGCGAATCAAGTTTGTGGTAGGGAGGTGATAGGGATCGTGTCAACAATAACGTATAGTACTCAAATTTAGTGGATCCAGCTCATAAAGTCTCTGTGATCCTGGTGGTCATACAGACTGACAGACTGCTCAGCTCTTGATGAAGAATATATATATATATATATATATATATAAGAATATATTTATATATATATATATATATATATATATATATATATATATATATATATATATATATATATATATATATATATAAAATATATGTTGCCTGCTTTTGTGAACGAAGGAAAAAAATATTTTGTGTAACAAAATTGGCGATTGCACCCCCTGTACCTCTATCTACATGAATCTCTCGCGCAAATACAAACAATCAAGCCAAATTAATACACATACATAAGAGAATTTTTTTGGCAGCCAAGAAATCTCTTAATGATTGCTCTCTATGTGTGCGCTCATACAAACTCTCTTCTATGCGACGCTTGCCTAACTCTAACCTGCGCCTAATTTTGTCGAAAATGGGCAAGATGGAGAGAGATCGAGTAAGACAGAGAGTGGGAAAGTGGGCTTATGAGAGTATCGGGTTGGAAACTGCCAGATCTAAACACGTGAACGCAACACGCTTTTGTAAGTGGCAAAGCAATAGCAAATGGGGGTAATAAATAAATATGCCAGTAACCCACTTTGAGAGCATAGCCGACATCGTTGGCACAAACTTCTTGCCATATGCAAAAATATGTAAAAATATTAGGCGGCATTTGTATATCAATATGCAGCACGCTGCATACTGTGAAACTTTCTAATCGCACAATAATTGCAGGTAAAAAGGAAAAAAATAAACAAAATAGCTGCCGTGGCAAGCAACAATTAGTGTTTCACTCAACATGTTGCCAATAGATTGCCAAGTATTCACAAAGATGATGCGTCTTTAACTTTAGAAATATGAACTGTTAAATATGCTTGCTAGTACAAATTGTAGTAGCCATATTTTAATAATTTTTCGCTCTCAGCGTACAAGATAAGGAGCAACCCCAAAAAGATTTCTGCTTTTACATAAACAGTATTTGGTTTTTTGCCATTCAGAACATTGGCTAAATAAAATTTATTCTAAAGACAGGCACACGACATTTTATAATTAAGTCACATTGTTGGCCAGCCACGAAACCGGTTGACCAATGGCTGATCTGGCGGATTGATGTGGTGGCTGCTCCCTAGTTCAGTAGTCCGTTGTCCTTACGCGGTCACTCTATTGGTGATCGCCAACAAGGAATCCAAGCCAATTAGGGCGACCTTAATTTGCTGACGACCCCACAGCATGTAAATGGGCAATTAAATGAAATTAAACAAAACAGAACGAGAAAGAACGAAACAGTACAAAACAGGACTCTATCTTAGAAACGGGACGGGAATACATATCGTTTAATTGAAATAATTACACATTAAGTGCATTAATTATATTTTCATTCGCGTTTTGCATTTTGCAGGCACTTTCAAACCAGCGACGCGCCTGAAAGTCGCCTGCGCCTTTTCTTTGTAATTATTAATTTAAAGCATTTGACTCCACTGGGTATCGTTGGATATTACCACACTCTTTTGTAGGCACACTCTTTATGAAGTTACTAAGGACTAGCAATGAGCAACTTGTAACTTGCAACTTGCAACTTGGTAACTGGTTTTTTTTTCTTTTTGTTGTTGCTTAGGTCATAATTATTTACGTAAAATCATAATTAAAAACATATTTAGCCCGGCTTTGAAAAATATTTAGATGACCACGGGGCAACAGCATTTGCAACCAGATCTAATTCCAGTTCAAGTCCCAGTTCCAACTAGGAGCCAGCTCAATTAACTGACTCTTGGACAGTCACTAATTATATCGCTAAATACTACGATGGCGTTAACGATGACGATGACGATGACGATGACGAGGGAGCAGTTGAGCATGATAATTTGATACTTTCTAGTCGTCATGGGCATTCCTTATGCAGGCTAAGATTAGTATCAGTTACAGTTTTGGTTAAAACGTCAGTTTCCTAACGAATAGATTCAAAAACTTAACGCATACACCAATTAATTTAAGCATAAAAAAATAGCTTAGAGACCAATATAAGTTTAGACAAAAATGAACATGAATTAAGATACACAACATGAATTAAAATTTGATATTCACAATGTTAGTAAAGCATTGAAAAAGCTTGGCTAAGACCTTGCGAAGTACATATGTATAGTTATGATCAGTATAATTGGGCTAATCAATATAGCCATGGCCGTCACAACAGTTGGAAGGTTTGGTTATCTAAGCTGACTAAATTTTTTTCCAAAATGAACTAGTTTTACATCTTGGAACTCATAACTCTAAACCTAACATAGATTATTTAATTCATAATTTAATAACATTTTAGTCTTCGGTGCAGGATATTACATTATTCAATTAGTGACAGAGCTCGATGTTTGATTGGCGAGAACCATGCTATTAGTGGACTGGTCTAATTGCATTTCATATAAAAATCGAAGATTTCTTAAAATGGCGTGAGTAATATTTTTATTGTTGCCAGCATTGTATAATTTGCCAATGCCAATTAAGTAAAACTTATTTGCTTCAATAAATTATGAGTACTGCAGCTGACATATGCGCAGTGTTAAAAACGTGGTAAACAAGCCAAAACAGTACAGCACACTTTATGCCCAAGGATAACTGAAAAATTTGTTGGCTTGAAGTGGGGGTGGGTGGTGACACACTTGGCTGAGGTAAAATAGTTATTAGTGAATATACTACAAATACAAATGCATATAGAATATTTGAACAGAAGGCACATGACGCTAAAGCGTCACACATACGTCCCGTTTACCACCCGTTCAATGGTTTTGTACGAACTAATAAAACAATGGACGACAGAAACTCATCCCAAACGAGCCCAGGGACCACTCACATTAGTTGACTGCAATAATTATTCAAACAAATTTTGTTG
This sequence comes from Drosophila cardini, assembly GCA_018903735.1. NCBI lineage: Eukaryota > Metazoa > Arthropoda > Insecta > Diptera > Drosophilidae > Drosophila > Drosophila cardini. The sequence goes on along the minus strand of JAEIGM010000001.1, from coordinate 22,747,509 downwards.
GCACCATAGAGTGGAAGTTGAAACCATACGACAATGTCAAATGAGAACGAATACCGAAATAAAGATGAGAATGAGGACAGGGACAGAGACAGAATCTAGAATGTTTTTTGAGGTTCATTGGCTTGGACATCAATGACAGCAGGTTGTGGCCGCTTCTGACCTGGCCAACTGAGTGTTTAAATGACTATTATTGCGCCAAAGTGAACCTGTTTTAGTAATTAATCTGGGTATTGTATGTTTTAATTAGTTGCGCGGAGCTTGGTGTTTGAAAACAGGGCATGCAGTAACGAAAGGTGACAGATGTCTGCCACAAAGTGTCCTGAGATATACTATTATAAAAAGGGATCTCTATGCTGCAGAGAAGCAACACACCAAAAACCATATTATTGGCAAAAAAAGATTCAACTTAAAGCATGAAATGTGTTTTAAAACAAAATGTTGAAATTATTTTCAAAATAAACTCTTCAAATATTAATATTATTTAACTAAGCAACTTTAATCAATATTTGAGATAAATATCTTTTTATTACTTATGCGTATAAAGATTAACACACAAAATATACATTTTTAACAATAATTGATACAAATAACAACCTCAATTAAAATCCACTGCAAATATCGGCATTTTTGACATTTGAGATTTTAAAATTCATGCTATTTTCAACTAACATATTTACTAAATAAGCAGTTTTTTTTTCGTTAGGATTATTAGACCCCGTACTCTAAAAAAGAGTAGAGGGGTCTATTAAGTTTGTCTGAAGCGAAATGTACCTAACAGGCAGAAGGAGGCGTTTCCGACCCCATAAAGTATATATATTCTTGATCAGCATCAACAGCCTAGACGATATAGCGATGTCCGTCTGTCTGTCTGTCTGTCCGTCTGTCTGTCCGACCATCCGTATGAACACCTGGATCATATAAATTACAAGAGCTAGAGCTACCAAATTTGGAATGAAAGTCCGTCTATATGTCAGGCAGATCAATTTTATTTCAAATCTTTGCCACGCACCCAACCGCCCCCGCAAATTGTAAAAAACTATTTTCACATCGCCATAACCTGAAAACGACTAGAGGGAGACCAAATTCACACATTATGTGTATGGTACCTATCTAACTATCCTCGCTTAATTTGGTCCGGATCTATAGCTATAGCTCCCATACGACAAATCGGCCGAAAATTCGGGATTTGTATGGAGACATGAAGTTTTAGAAGAGCGACTGTAACCAAACTAGCACATTATGTGTATAGTACCATTATAACTATCCTTACCAAATTTGGTCTGGATTGGACAACTATAGCCTATAGCTCCCATAGGACAAATCGGCCGAAAATTGGTGACTTGTATGGAGACATGAAGTTTTAGTTGAGCGACTGTAACCAAACTAGCACACTATGTGTATGGTGCCATTATAACTATCCTCACCAAATTTGGTCTGGATCGGACAACTATAGCCTATAGCTTCCATAGGACAAATCGTTCAAAAATTACTTATTTGTATGGTAAAACGCGCACTAGAATGAGTACGGGGTCTTTTACAGTCGGCTCGCACGACTGTAGCCTTTCTTTCTTGTTTCTGTTTACTTCTGCCTTTCACCAATTTAAAGACACTAAACAAACAAAAACTGCATTTGATATTCGCGATGCAATTGTCTGTGCTTTTCCTTTTTCTGTAGCCACACCCAAGCTAAAATACAAAATAAATATTGGAAAAATTATGAATTTTCGAAGCGAATTGAGTACACCATCTGCGAAGTGAATCTATGAAAGCAGTTTCTAGAGCCAGTTTGCCAGCTCATAATAAACATATTAGCGCCTTTGGCTAAATGACCAAAGAATGCGCCTTTATTGCAATTATCGAGTTTCAGTTTAAGCTTGAGTTCGAGTTCGAGTTCCAAGATATAAGTTAAAGCTAGACTTTTTCTTTCATTCTTTGTGCATCTCCTCCATTGGAGGAAGCCATGTTGCATGGCTAAGTTGAATAAACAACTGCACTTCTCTCTCTCGTTCCCTCTTTCCCCTCATTGGCCTCGAATAATCATATAAAATATTAATGCCGACTTAAGCCCAGGTACGCTTTGCTCATGACCAATTTCTTTTGAGGCCACAAACGCAGTGCTAACAAATAGAAAAATTATCGGAATTGTGGCATCTTCTTTATGTTTAGTCGTCGTTTGTGGACTATAGTTGTTGTGGGTTTTTCTTTATGCTATACCAAAAATGCATTTAATTTGTGACTCAGACAAACCACACTCGAAAAAATCAGTAACAATTACTACAAATGTGCATTAAGTGAACTAAAGATACAGTGTGTTATATGTGATTATTATTATCGCACAGTCCAACGCAACGAGTTGGCCAAATTATCCCGCTGATGAATAAAAAATCAATGCCAAATGGCCGAAGTGGTACCACGAATTGTTGACTCTAGAGCAGCTCAAAGGCAAAAAAAATAAATGTCAAAACAACAACAACTACTGGGAAAAACAAAACAAAATAAAAGTCCACTAAAGCAACAATAATAAAATCAACAAATATGCCTTTTGGCAACGTTTTTTATACACACACAAAAAGCAGAGGAACAGGACAACCGTCGCAACAAAAAGCAGCAACAGCAAAAACAGCAACAACAGCAACTGCAAAAGACACAACAGCAACAACAACAACTGCAACGAGTACTCGTATTCGTTCAAACATGGTCATAATCACGCGTTAAATTAATGAGTTTAAATGCTATTTTTGGCTTTAACTATTGCTTCCACACAAACACAAGCGCAAACATATACAGCGGGGCATTTAATTGAGTGTACCAAAGTTGAACCAGCATCTCTGTGCCACTCTGCCACTCGGTTGCAAATTATGAGAGCCCGACTTAGTTCAGTCTCAAATCGTGGCGCATGCGCAGCTCTCAGCGGCTTGCAACTAACAACGTACAGCTCTCAACTTGCAACTCGCTTCATGTAGCAATGTTAAATTCATTTTAATGCGCACGCTCATTGCTGAGTCCAGGTTTTAATTGTGTCTTTGCTTCTAGCCTTAGTTCCAAATGGCCAGTGGGCAGATAAACAGCGGAACTCAAATCTATTGTTGTTCCCGGGCTTGCTTTTATTTCTTGCTTGCCGCATTTTTATGTTTTCCAAAGTATAAACTTAGAGGCTCTAGGATTTAGTATGCAATTAAAGACGCGCTGGTTTTTGTCTCGCCTTCCCTTTGCTGTCAAATAATAATCAGTATTTCTCCAGGTTATGGCTTTAAAGAAGAGGTCATTTGGCAAATCTATATCTACTACTGCCCGTTCTCATGCATGGATCAGCGTAGACATAAGTCAAACTGTCGTCAACAATGTTCTCATTATTTTATACAGCAATAAGACAGCGATTTTCGATTCCGAGTCGATATAGCCATATACCTCCGCCTGTCCGTCTGTTTCTATTCGATGTAGTCTCTCATTTCCATAGCTATCTTGATGAAAATTAACACAGATGTGTATTTTCTCTGCAGTAGTTCATATTCTTAAATCCAGATAACATGGCTATATCATATATTATAGCACCCATAGGAACAATCGGTTCAGCAATCTCAACCAAAATCCAGAAATATTAATTTTTTTATGTTGTCATTCCCTATTTTGTGACCAACTTTCATCCAGATCAGACAACTATTTTGTATAGCTTCCATAGGAACAAGCGGTTGGAAATATATAGTATAATAAAAAACACATTTTTATTAGTTTCGAAATACATTTTTTTAATACTAAAAGGATACGAAATTGTCATAAAGGCGAAGATAACCGTTTGGCTTGCTCGACAGCAGCATTTCTTACTAATTTCGAACTTACCTCATTTCAGTAAAAAAATAATTTGCTCTGGTTACGGTTCGGTTAATGCTGCGTTTCGTATGCAGTAACCCTAAGCCAAACCGGTTCAACGCGGTTCGGTTTAGAATCAGCTTGCAGCCTCAAAAAAATATGTTTTAAAAAAGTTTCCGACTAGTGTTGGGCAGCTGGCGCTTTTGTCGTGAATTGGCGCTAAGTAACACGCACATGTCATTAACAAGTAAGAAAGCTACAGTCGAACAAGCCGACTGTAGTAGACTCCGTACTCATTTTAGTGAGCATTTTTCCATACAAACAAGTAATTTTGACCGATTTGTCCTACGGGAGCTATAGGATATAGTTTTCCGATCCGGGCTGAACATATTAAGAACCAGGTGGCTCACAGGCGAACAGGCGGGCATTGCTATATATTTTAAATAAATATAGTTTATGGGGTTGGCCACGCCATCTTCAGCCTATCACCCACATTTCGCTTCTGACAAACATGAATTTTGAGTATGTGGTCTACATCAACAACCGCAACAAAAACATTCACTGCAACAACAATGTCGACAACGTCAACAACACAGTTAATAATTTTTAATACCACCATTATTATTTTGCTATTTGCTATTGTATAAGTAGTTGTTGTTGTTGTAACAAATTTTTGCGTAAATTAAATGAAATTAAGGCAAGTCAAGGCAACACCAAGTAACAGGATAAGAGTGAGTAGTGGCAGCAGTAAAGGCGGGTATGTATGAAAAATGAGCTCAACGTCAAAATTGACTTGGCATTTAATATTGCCCCCTCTAAATGCAGCCCCTGATGATTATTGGCATTACGTGGACGTGCATAAGTACAACTTGCATTATAATTAATTTATAATTAAATGCACTGCCAATTTCAAGTTGCATGCAGCTGACGGAGTAACCTCAACAACAGTAACAACAACAACACTAAGCAACAACATCAACAGCAACTGTCCGACACACAAATTGCTTTGTAATTTATTTGCAATTAATTTTGAATTAATACAACAACCACATCACCAAAACCAAAAAAAAAAAAAAAAAAATAAAAAAAAACGACAGCAAGCCACAAATTGTTCGCATGGAATTTAGGTCTTGCTTTAGCCCCACACTTGAGATACCGGGATGTGGCATGTTATTCACATAAATACTGGGTTTTTCGGGATACCAAAAGAGCATGTCAAGCATCAGGCTATGTGAAAGAGTTGGTGAAGGCGTGTCGAATCCAAAAACAATGTTTTTGACCAACAGAAAAATACCAGATATATGTATGTATTTTAATCTTAATAATATTTAGTATCCTAATGGCCACCTTATTATGATATCAACTTAAATATTTAACTCGTATATTTTTATACAAATCAAGAGTAAACTCTAAGTTTATAGATAAACATTAAAAAAATAATTTTTATTTGCAATCAATCTAATATTTTATTGAAGGAAAGCTTCAAACAAAACAATGCAATGGTTACCTTATCCTAAGCTAATGTTATTGCCGTTTTGATTTCTTGTTACTCTGCCCTCCTAATTTGCAGTCCATTTTCGCCCAGAAATTGACAGTCATAAAAATTGTAGCAGAAGACATTCTTTTTAATAAGCAATTATTGCATACTCCTTCTAAGCGTTGACGCGTTGAGACTTTTAACTAATTACAAACGATTTACATGCCACGCAGCAGCGGCTTACAGCTCTGCAGAGAGGCACAGAAAATAAAAGGGTGAGAAATAGATACACAGAATCAGGCCAGGCCTCCGGTTCAGTCATGGATAATCCCGCTTTAAATATTTGCAACATTTAAAATAAATGCAGAAACCGGTTTGCAGTTAGCAGCCTGTTGTTGATCATCATGATGATGACGTTACGGATGTGAATGTGAATGTGGATATATACACACTTACACACCCACCCAGCTGGGGAGGTACATAAAATCCGCTTGGCACGCACGTAGTTTCGGGCTGTCGAACGTGGAAGACACCGCCATGCCACAGCAAACAGGCAAACTCATTGCACATGCGCAACATGTCCGCTGCAAATGCGAGTACAACATTGAGTACGAGTGCAGCTATACCTGTGTGTACTTGTGTCAGTGTAGATACGAATACTTCAGTCACAACTTGTAATTAGCAACTTGAGATTTTGAATTGGAGTACACAAACGTGTGCTTACTGCGAAATTGAAGCAAAAGAACGGGTATTCGGTGTTCGGGATACGGGCCAAGCATGCAGCTGACCAGGCTGATTAGATTCTGCCACTGAGTCTATGAGTCACTCAGCGGGCTGCCGCCTTGGCCTAAAAACAGCATTGAAATAATTTTAAAAACCCGTTGCTAAGCCACGAAACTGCGTACAAAATAGTGATTGTCAAACTGCTCGATCATAATTAGCTGCAATATATTGTGATTTACAGCCACCTCCACTTCTTCTCACCTCAACAATTGTATCAATGGACCATTGTGTACTTCAAGATGTGGTTTCTGGACTTTTTCTTTAAGGTTGACAGGTAAAAGTCAACAATGTCAAAAAAATGTACACTGTACAGTGTAAACATGAAATAGCTGTACAATAAATTAAATATTATTTTTTTAATTAATATATTATGCCTTTTGCTGTGCAGACAAGAAAGGTAAATTTATTTTATAAATATTTATTATTAAAATACGCTAATTTAACTATTGCAATCTTGTTTGGCTTTTGGGCAGATTCAAGTCTTATAATGACAAAAACTATAATCGTACTTGGTTATTACTAATTTAAAAACAGTATACATATTTACCATTATATGTTACTACTGCTCTGACTTAAGGAGTTTTTAATGATCTTTGTAAGTTCAACAATATTCCGTTGGCTGATTTCTTACTGTCTTTTGCTCTGTTGCCTTTGATACGCTATTTATTACACCTGAATTTTCTTGTTTGCCGTCGCCAATATAAATTTATTATACTCTCTGCAAGAGAGAGTATATTGTGTTTGTGAAAAGTATGTAACAGGCAGAAGGAGGCGTGGCAGAACCCATAAAGTATATATATTCTTGATCAGCATCACAAGCCGAGTCGATATAGCCATGTCCGTCTGTCCGTCTGTCTGTCTGTCCGTCTGTCCGTCTGTCCGTCTGTCCGTATGAACAAACAGATTTCGGAGATGGTAAGAGCTACAAGTTTGAATTTGGTCTCTATCGACTCGATATTAATTCAGTCAATACAAGAATCTTTTTTTTTTCGATGTCACGCCCCGTTCGCCCACAATGAGCAAAAAACTAGAAACACCTCGGAAAAAATTGGTGTTTTAGGCGAATGTCTTAATAACTATAGCACTTAGGAATACCCTTTTTGGTATGGAGGTTCCTAGAGACGGCATAAATGCATTGTCATCAAAAATTTTGGACTGCCACGCCCCCCTTCCCACAAGAAATAAAATAATTTGCAAACTTCAATGCCGATTTTAAGGCATATGTTCTTATTGTACAGTCTTGTAATTTCAAATTCGTTTGAAGACAAAATATATCAAACTATCTTGAAAGTTGCATATAAATCGGACAATAAACAAAAGAGCTAGACATGTAAGAAAGTTGATAATTGAACGCAATGCCAATGCATGTGTGCGAGCGAGATAGAAACATACACACATGTGAGCAAACGTTTTCGCTGCTTGCGTAGCTTATCAGCAGCGCTGCCCGCGAATGCTGGCCGTGCCGACCAATTGTGTACGTATTACATATACACACATACATATGTGTGTGCATACATATAATGTCAAATGTATATGTGTGTGTATTCATACAATCAGATGTTTTTGTTTCAATGTGTTTTGTTGCAAGTATCAATTGATAAACTTGGATACCGATTTTATTAAATGATCGGAATAAATTGCAGAGAGTATTCTACGGTCGGGCGTGCTCGACTGTACTTTTCTTTCTTGTTTTTTATATGTATTGAGTAAGACAGCGTGTGTTTATTTGTAGTTGTGTGCTGATTATTTTGCGCTTATTATTAGCCTTATCCGTAGTTCTCGTTATTGTCGTTTACTTTTTGTTTTTGCTTAATTTTCAATAAATGTTGCCAATTCTTTATTGTCATACTTGTTTTTGTTCTTTTATATATATATATATGTGTGCGTGTGTATTGGTCCAGGTGATTACTCATTTGACTTCATGCACATAAATTTTAGGCACTTTTTTGATTGCTTTATTTGTAGACCCCGTACTCAAGAAGAGTACAGGGAACAGTTACGTTTGTCAAAAACTACATGTGCGTACTAGCATAAACAGCCGAGTCGACAAAGCTCAGAAAAAAATTTTTTTTTACCCGATTGCTTCTATGGGAGATATATGATATATTAATTTGATTTGATCCGATCTTTGATAGCTATAAGATATATTCATCCGATCTGATAGGTTTAAAACGTACGGAGGGACATGGCTATATGGACTTGGCTATTGGTGCTGATCAAGAATACATACACTTTATGGGCATGGCCACGCCTCCTTCAATACGTGCATACTTTGTGACAAAAACATAACACTCTCTGAAAGTATATTATGACCACTTAACCGAGTGCAGAGTCTTTTACAGTCGTTCCGCTTGTATTTCTTACTCGTTATTAATTGCTTTTATAACATTTTGTTTGGCATTACAAGTCGTATTTAAGTTGCATGATTTTCCCAACGCTCTATAATCTCAAAGAGTGGGGAATGACCACTGGGCGGGAGAGGGTGACACTCAATGTTTGTGCGTTCGTGTGTGCAGTGAACTGATTGTGTCATTAGAGCGCAAGAGAATCGGACGGAGACAAAGCAGACAAAGCCAATATGCGGTCAATGATATCGAATGCGGTTTTTGGTTCTATCGAATGTGGTGTGCATAAAAAATGTATCCGAAAGATGCAAATTAAATAAATTATAATATAATTAATCACGATCAGTGCTTTAACATCAAATTCTTAAAACATCAGTTCTTTCATTGAAGTATTGGAAATTTTTTCGGTGCTATTTTAAAAAAAATTATGCTTCTTTGAGAATTTCTTCAACAACCTATATTAAATGAAGACCTATTAAGAGCCTTTAAGAGAGTACAGGGGTATTTTAAGTTTGTCAAAAGCGAAATATGCGTAACAGGCAGAAGGAGGACTATCCGGGCCCATAAAGTTTATATATTTTTGATCAGTATTAAAAGCCGAGCCGCTAGAACAATGTCCTTTTGTCCGCCCGTTCATTTAACCATTAAACCACGTTAACCATAACTTCTAGAGCTATCATGACCAAATGTATACATAATATTTATGATTCCATTATAACTATCTTCACAAGCTTGATTCAGATCGGACAACTAATCCTATAGCTTCCATAGGACAAATCGGTGGAAAAATGCCTATTTGTATGAAAAAATTCGCTCGCTCGACCACAGTCTTTCTTGCCTGTTGCAATTGAAACTGTGCAATAGTTACGATGACGGTTTCAAGAATAATTCTAAGAAACTCAATTGACTCCTCAACTGCCAAGAACTCTTTGAAATTTCAAGTATTTTCATCGCAAATGCCATAATTTGTCTTGTCTCCAGTTTCCAAATCCATTCGCTCTGCTCATAATTTAGACAATTTTACGGGAAACGACAACAATCGCCTTAGCCGAAAATTTAAACAAAATAAACTTGAAAATGGAGACCATAATAACAGATCAAACTGATTTGGCTATCAATGGATCGTTTTCGTTATTATTGCTAGTGTTGTTGTTGTGTTCTCTCTTCGCCAAGAGGCACAAACCGAACCCAAGAAACTCATGCTCAAACCCAATCCGAGTATAAGCAAACGAGGACATGCGAAATTTTTATTTATTGCTGACAATTGCAAATTTTTTATGAACTCAATGTTGAGCGTTTTTCGTTCTTTGGTCTTATTTTTCTGTGTTGAATTTTTATGGTCATTAAAATTGGGACAAATATTTGACAGAGTGGTGTTGTTGTTTTAGTTGTTCTTATTTTTTGCTCTTTATATTTGAGCACGACATGACCAAAGCCTGCGGCTGCTCTATAACATTTTGTGGCATGAAATGTTTGACGCCAGATTTGCCCTTGAAGCTCGCTGTGGCAAGCTCTCTGAGATTCAATGATTAGGTAGCTGTTGTCGGTGCCGCAACTAATTAATGAACATCGCACCGTTTGAATGCTAATTAAATGCAAACCATTTTAAAACTCAGCTATACATGAGAACGTGAGCACACGTGAAGTATTGCTGTGAGTCGACGGTGTGTTCCAATGGATCACAATTTGCTTATAAAGTTTCATACAAACATATCAAATAAACAATAAAAGTTTTTTTAGACCCTGTACTCTAAAAAAGAGAGTCTATTAGGTTTGTCTGAAGCGAAATGTACGCAACAGGCAGAAGGAGGCTTTTCCGACCCCATAAAGTATATATATTCTTGATCAGCATCAACAGCCGAGTCGATATAGCGATGTCCGTCTGTCCGTCTGTTCGTCCGTCTGTATGATCACCTGGATCTTTAAAACTTCAAGAGCTAGAGACACCAAATTTGGAATGAAAGTCCGTCTGCTACCGCCCCCGCAAATTGTAAAAAAATAGTCACCTAGGAAAAAATTTATGTTTTAAGCGAATATCTCAGTAACTATAGCACTTAGGAATACAAATTTTGGTATGCAGGTTGCTAGAGACAGCATAAATACATTGTCATTAAAATTTTTGGACTGTCACGCCCCGTTTAGCCTTTCTTATTTGTTTTCAATATTTTAAATAAATTTAAGTTACATATTCATATACATACATACATATACATACATACATATATATATTATGTATTTTATTAACTAGTTTATCTTAAGTTATGTGCTATTTGACATTAGATGCCTTCCCCAGCCACTTGAACTCCCCAATTGGGGCTAAACACCGCTAAGCAGTTGCTCAGATTTTTAATTTTTAATGAGAATTTATTTCATTTAGCGACTCACCGACTCGGTTTTGATGTTGAGCGCTAGCACATGCGACGAGCTGTTGGAGGAGACTGAAGGCGGTGATGCGGGCGTGGCACCCTCACTAGGCGATTGGCCCGCCACCGCTGCTGGCGAGCTGCGACTGGGTAGCGGACTGACATCGCGGAGGGGACTGGCGAGGAGCACACCAATGCCAATAGTGCCGCTTTGTGAGTACGGTGAACCAGGCGATTTATTGGCATTTGTGGAGCAATTGGAGGGCACTACGGCCGCGGTGGTGCAGCTGGTCAGGGTGCTAGCCGATGAGCTGGACGATGTGGATGAGCACGACGAGGAGGAGGATGATGAGCTGTTGCTGCTGTTGTTGGTGTTGTTGTTGGTATTGTTGTTATTGTTGTTGCTGTTGCTGCCGGAGCACATCAATGCTTGCAACTTGTTATTATTGTTGTTATTATTGTTGTTGCTAATGCTGTTGTTGTTGTTGACACTGGCACCAGGCATAATGTTGCCATCGCAGAATTCACGCTTTACAATATTGCTGCTGCTATTGTTGCTACTGTTGTTGGTGCTGCTTCCGGGAGTGGCAACAATTGCTGCCTCACAGGGCAACACTGTACCGAGCATCTTATCGAGTTTGGACTGTGATGTGGTCGATTCTGTGGCGCCCACAGAGTCCTCGCAGCCCTCGGCCATGTCACTGATCCAGCCACATTTTTTCCGCCGCCTAAAACATACGGCACAATAAGAGTTACTCAGAATAAACATAAACAATGACAAAACAAGAAAAAAGTTATCTTCGATTCGCCGAAGATCAAATACCCTTCCAGTTATGCATATTGCGTTAGTTTGGTTTTAATTACCAATTGTTTCTATGGGAGCTATAGTCATCCAATCCGATTTTAACATATGAACTGCGTGCAGAGAGAATACACATCGGTGACAAGTTTCACCAATATAGCTTTAAAACTGAGATACTAGTTCGCAAAGAAGCAGACGGGCAGATAGACGGACTTGGCGATATCGACTCGACTGTTGATGCTGGTCAAGAATATATATACTTTATTGGGGTCGGACACGCCTCCTTCAATGCGTTAAACTGAACCATTTGCTTAAACATTTAACACTTACGTTTGGCACATAATCTTTTAATTACATTTCTTGTCTTGCATGTTTCAAAGTTTTTATACTCTCTGCAAGAGAGAGTATATTGGGTTTGTGCAAAAAAAAAAGTATGTAACAGGCAGAAGGAGGCGTGGCAGACCCCATAAAGTATATATATTCTTGATCAGCATCAGAAGCCGAGTCGATATAGCCATGTCCGTCTGTCCGTCTGTCTGTCTGTCTGTCCGTCTGTCTGTCTGTCCGTCCGTATGAACAAACAGATTTCAGAGATGGTAAAAGCTACAAGTTTGAATTTGGTCTCTATCGACTCGATATTAAGTCAGTCAATACAAGAATCTTTTTTTTTTCGATGCCACGCCCCATTCGCCCACAATGTGCAAAAAACTAGAAACACCTCGTAAAAAATTGACGTTTTAGGCGAATATCTCGGTAACTATGGCCCTTAGGAACACCAATTTTGGTACCCAGGTTCCTAGAGACGGCATAATTGTATTGTCATCAAAAATTTTGGACTGCCACGCCCCCTTTTCCCAAAAAAAATAAATAATTTGCAAACTTCAATGCCGATTTTAAGGCATATGTTCTTATCGTACAGTATTGTTATTTCACATTCATTTGAAGACAAAATATATTAAACTATCCTGAAAGTTGCATCTAAATCGGACAATAAACAAAAGAGCTAGACATGTAAGAAAGTTGATAATTGAACGCAATGCCAATGCATGTGTGCGAGCGAGATAGAAACATACAAACATGTGAGCGAACGTTTTCGCTGCTTTCTAGCGGCAGCTCTGCCAGCGAATGCTGGCTGTGCCAACCAATTGTGTATGTATTACATATACACACACATACATATGTGCGTGCATACATATAATGTCAAATGTATATGTGTGTGTATACATACAATCAGATGTTTTTGTTTCAACGTGTTTTGTTGCAAGTACTATCAATTGATATACCCGGATATCGATTTTATTAAAATGATCGGGAATAAAATGCAGAGAGTATTCTAAGGTCGGGCGTGCTCGACTGTACTTTTCTTTCTTGTTAATCCATCACTATTAATGATTCAGTAAGGCTACTACTTTTCAACGGCACACCTAATGCAATCGAATATTGCTTATTTGCTTAAGTGAATGAAAAATCCGCGAAATGTGTAATCTATTTTTATCTGTAGGGAGACTGTACCTCTGTATCAATCTCATATTGTAGCTCATAATTTAGGATTTACATATATCGAATACATATATTTCGTGCACTTAAAACTCATGCCCAAGCGCATTAATTTCATTAATTATCGTTGTTGTTGTTCGGTTGACCACAGCAACACACAAATAACAGCCAACAGAGACACCAATAGAACGGATGCAAGAGGAAAGAGAAAAGAATTGAATAATGGAAGCGAAGGAGAGAGAGAGAGAGAGAGAGAGAGAGAGAAATGGAGATATTGCACACATGCTACATAATTTTGCCAATGCAAAATGCTGCTTCAAGCTGAAGTCCGAATTCGAGTCCAATGCATGTCCTTGCAACCGACGACATCCGACTACGGACAACAGAACTGAAAAACTGAATGGTAAGGGCTCCAAAGGGTTTGAGGAGCGGGTGCTTAAAAGAGGGTTGGGTGCTCCTGCTGCTTCATGGTGGCTGCTTTCCGAGTCGTAATAGGAAATTTTACACCTACTCCGCATTATAATTTATATGCCTGAAGGAGCTGACCAAAGGCCTGACAAGGGAGTGAGTCACGACTGCTAAGAAACTTTTTGTTATACTTTATATATGCAATGGGTATATGTATGAATCTAAACGTAAGCCTGTGCGTGTGTGTTTGCATCTGTGTGCTGATCGAAGTATATAAGAAATTTTGCACATAAATTATGCAGAGGTGTACTCAAGTTTGGGCAGATCGAAGCTCAGAAAACTTTGATTCTTAAAGCAATTTATCACTGAGTAAGGCGACTGAAAAAGACCCCGTTTTCTGTCTAGAACGCATTTTTGCACACAAATAAGCAATTTTTGACCGATTTGGCCTATGGGAGCTATATACTGTAGTTGATAGAGATAATGAGAGTTTGGTTGAGATCGCTCAATTACCACTACATTTTTTCATACACAATTCCAATTTTTGACCGATTTGGACTATAGGAGCTACCAGACATAGTGATCCGATTCGGACCAAAATTGATCACGTTAGCTTTTCAAACTATGTAGCTATGAAAATCGTTTTCTACAATTTGCGGGGGCAGTAAGGGTTGTGGATGAAATTTGAAGTAAATGGACTTTCACTCCAAATTTGGTATATCTAGCTCTTAAAGTCTCTAAGCTCCTGGTGTTCATTTATTTTATTGATTCGTTCCTCTATCTTTTCATTTAACAATCTTATGAAGGTTTCATAACGAAAGTCACAAAAAATTAAAGCGTAGAAATTGGTATCGTTACCTTAAAGGCTCAACTGCAAATTAACTGAGCCAAGTACTGCGCCTAAATGAAGATACTTAATGCGATACCGAAAGCCGTAAGTATGTACACCTTCACTTGGTGTATAACACAAATAGAAAGAAAATATTTTTGGAATATCGAGCATATAATTCAAAGCTGATTCTCGTTTCTAAATGTTTTCTGCAGCTGTCTTTAGCTTGGCAATGCCAAATACACAAAACGGGCGTTGATTTTAATGCATAATGCAGTGTGTTTGTGTGTGTGTGTTCTTTTTGCTGAAAACAATGCAGGCAACTCGCCTACGTCTGCAATAGTAATAACACAAAAGCCGCCATGACCAATGCATTTGCAACTGCAACAGCAACAAACAGACGATTCAACTGCACTCAAACTCATACTCCGATTCAGAGCTGGTGTCATACTCGGAGTCGGAATCCGAGGCGATGTCAGAGCCGTAGTCGGAATTGAAGTTGAAATCGGAGTTGCAGTACCGACTTTGGCCAGCCGGCAACAGTCAACGAACGCACTTTTCCGGCCACGTCGTCAGAGTCGTTGGCCATAATGAGCTGAGTGCGGCCACGGCGAGGAACTGGGTAAAAAGACGAAGGGAGACAGGACGAAGCCTTGAAAGTTGTATGCAGGACATGCAATGCCCGAGTCTGGCCAACATACGTTCTGTTGTTGATTTTGGCCAGGAAGTAAACTGCAGTAGAAAGGCTCTGAAGGGAGCCAAGGAGCAGGGTACAAGGAGCAGGGTACAGGGAGAAGGAGTAATAATTAATTTTGTACATAGCATGCAAATGTCTGGGCCATTTGCCTTCAGGGGAGCAGAGACAAAAGTGAAGGCTGAGTCGGAGTCGCAGTTGGAGGATGAGGCATGGTGCATAAGGCATGAGGCGTGGGCATATGTATAAACAGCAAACAAAGCACAACACGAAAGAGTATAAGCAACAACAACAAAATATTTTTGACTACACAGAAGAAAATTAAGAAGTTCTTGACATTTTGCAGAATACTCCCTGAACACATCTATCAGCTGAACCAGTATATAATGAGCAACTGTTGCTGTTGTTGGCAACATAGTGTATTGTGAAAGTTAGCCAACAACATTGGCAAATTGCAGCGACAAAATATGCCAGCCAAATTAAGTACAATTTGTGCATATTAAAAGTGTGTCTAAATTGCAGTTGCAGCGGGCAACCAAATGGCAACATGCAACATCGCTTCCTGGCAATACCAACAATACTGCTAGTGGTGTTCCAGCAGCAGCAACAAATCTAATCAATAACCGACAAACTGGTAGAATTTCATGTAGCACACTAAATAGCACGATTAATTATCGCTATGGCCAACCAGCTATAATTCAAATCGAGCGCTTGATTTTTTTTTTTCAGCATGCAACATCTGCAACATGCGCACACTAACAACAACAACAACAACAACATCAGCAGCAAAAGCAAACGCATTACAAACCGGTCTAATTATACTCATTTTCTTGCAACAGCGCACTTGCAACATGTTGGTCTTTACAGTCAAGCTATAAATTGCAATTTCCATGCAACTTTCTATTTGTAAAAATTGATCATTTTCTACGTTTCCCAATGCCTGGCCAATGTCTTGGTCAACGTTTTGTCATACCAGCATCATCTTGGCCAACTTTGCAGCGGCAATTCGTAGCCAATATTCAAATTAATAAAATCATCAATAATTTTAGCATAGCTGCAACATGCAGAAAATGTTGTTGATGCCTCTGCTGTTGCTGCTGTAACCTGTCGTAATTAATAGTCAAACTAAATTGTAGCATATTCTGCCATCCATTTGGAGGTACCGCTTCAAATGTGGCACAGAGCAATTTTTGATTAGAAAACAGCGTCCGGCTGGCTCTAGACGACTCCAATTTATGCCTCGCCATTAAATTGCCTTTGATTCGCAATTAGCACAGAATGCATCTTAAATGCCATAAGCTGTATGCAGCCAACGACAACTTTAGGGAAGAGAATGTTTTCAGTATTACAGAACGGGTAAAGGGAATGAAAGATTAAGGAGGAATGAGGAACACGGCAAAGGGAACGGAAACCGGGAAGAGAGTTGCAACTTTTTGGAAGCTAAACTTTTCGAGTGGAGGCCTGGTAAAATAATCAATAATGCGCCTTTTGCCACATGGCGGCAAACGCAACATTAAGTCATTGAGTTAAAATTATTTATACATACAAGTAAGTTTAAAAGTTTTCTAGGTGAATTGCATTGTGTAAGGGTTGTTGGTGTGTCGGGGATGTTCATGCACGTAAGTATGTACAAATGTGTGCGGTGGGTGTATTTATGGGTTTGCAATTTTGTTTGTATATAAACGTACAATTTTCTTAAAAATTACACACGATTACACATGAAATGCAAGCTGATGGTGGAACCTTATAAAAAGTTCACAATTTTAATGCCAGGCGATAATAATGGAAGCACTAAGTTTACGGCTTAGGGTGTAGTCCTTAATGGTATACCAAGACACCAGAGTATGCTTAAGTAGAATGTATTTTATGTAGATTAAAAAAATATATTTAAGGAAGATATAATTTGTACGGACGGACAGACAAACGGACAGACAGACGGACAGACGGACTATATCTATGGCTATATATATGGCTATATCGACTCGGCTGATGCTGATCAAGAATATATATATTTTTACGATTTCAGAAATGGTAAAAGCTACAAGTTTGAATTTGGTCAGTATCGACTCAATATTAAGTCAGTCAATACAAGAATCTTTTTTTTTCCGATGCCACGCCCCATTCGCCCACAATAAGCAAAAAACTAGACACACTTCGAAAAAAATCGATGTTTCTAGCGAGTAGCTCAGTAACTATGGCACTTAAAATTTTTGGGCTGAAATAAAACAATTTTCAAAATTTAATGTCATTTTTAATTCATATGTTCTTATCGTATAGTATTGTAATTTGAAATCCGTTTGGAGACCAACTATATCAAACTATCCTGAAAGTTCCATAAAAATCGGACTATAAACGAAAGAGCTAGACGCGTAACAAGTTTATAATTGACCGCAATGTCAATGCATGTGTGCAAGCGAGACAGAAACATTTAAACATGGGAACGAACGTTTACGCTGCATGTGAAGAGGCAGCGGGGCCTGCGGACGCTGTCCGTGCAGACCAATAGTAATACCCGGATACCGATTTTAGCAATATAATCGAGAATAAAATGCAGAGAGTATTCTACGGTCGGGCGTGCTCGACAGTACTTTTTTTTCTTGTTTAAATTATATTTTAAATGCAAATCTATATAAAATGTACAGTGAAAGTAAATGTTTTCTAATTCAACTATTATAAACATTATTGTAGTACAGAGCTATTAACTTAATAAATCGATTGTAATTAACGGATTAAGATTATAATTGCTGTATAATAAGTTAAAAAAATCGTTGATCAACTTTAAAATTATTCAAAGATCGCAATAATTTTTTTTTTAATCTACAATGTTTACGACCGCTTAATCGATTCATATTTTTTGAGAAAGAAGTCATTTTAAAACACACATGCATTTGAATATATGAATAACATAGTAAAAACTTGTTTGCTTTCAAATCTAACTACATAACCTATAGTCATACACTTAAAGAGAGAGCGCGAGAGCGAGAATGAGAACGAGAACGAGCGAGAGTGATTACATTACCAAAAGCATGGCACGGGTTACTGCATTATATTTTCTTGTACGTGATCTGTAGAGCCCTTCAGGTTGGCCACCACTTAATGCAAACAAAATGCATTATAACCCGGTCAGTGGACTATTTAAATGGGTGTTTTCTTTTTCTTTTTGTTTTTATTATTATGTTTATTTGTATTGTAATCGGTTTCATTTTTTTTATATTTTTTAAGTCGACTTTTTCCACTCAAATCATTAAAAATAATAATAATGAAATTTGCGTGATTCAAACTGCGCACGCACTAGACGATGCCAATGTAACAACAACAAAGCTAGAGGCGTACTCAATACAACAATAACAACACCAATAACAACAACAACAACGACGACAATAGTAGAACGAACATTAATAGCGGCTACAACAACAATCAGCATGTGCACGCTGAACAGTCGAACGCCCCCAGAGAGACTCCAAGGGAAATGAAGTCAAAGTCATGCCAAGCCAAGCCAGACCAGACCAGATCAGGACAAGGCCCTGGCTAGAAGCAACCCTCTTATAGCGTGAGTCCTTTATAACACACACATGCACACCCATTCACATATTGCCCTTAATGCGCCTCGTAATGAGTTATTCGCATTTTGTATTTGCATTAAAAACAAGCCTCTCCTTTCCCAAACCCGCCCACATTTGGCAATTTTAATTCATTTAGAAGGGAAATAATGAGAAAATGCAAAAAAAAAACTAAATATGCAAATCATCTTTTCCAGCACACAGAACTTTAAATACCCTTTTTAAAAATGTATATAATGGTGTGCTGATATGTTTAAAGTAAAAAGACTGTAATTTTGATTATATGTATATGTAATACATACTATGTATCCATTTGTGGAATACTATTTTGATCGTCCATTCTTTTTTGCTTGATACAGTAACTTTAGTTATGTCGCAGAATACAAAACAAAACTAACAAAATCGAAACTTAGCAATACCAAAGATTTATAATTAGCTTTTGAAGACTGAAAGTGTTCCAGAATAATAATACTGAAGCCACTAAAATTACTTAAATGTATTATTTAGATGTAATTTCCCTTATTATATCTGTCTCAAACTCTATAAAAACACAGTTGTACTCAGCGTTAGCCTTTATCTGTGTTAGAGTGTTTAAATCGGCATAACCATAGGTCGAAAATTGCATATCCCGTTCGTGTTGCAGTTGTATAATGATATCAGGGATGGAGAATTCGAGACTGGAGCACGAATTGCAAACGGTATTTACCATAAGATGGTAGGGAGAGAGGAAGAGAGCAAAAAACATAATTTAGCTAAATTAGCGAAAAACAAAAGAAATGCCACGTGGACTTGTGGGCGGGGTTAGACATTCCCCCTTACTGAAAAACTCCCCAATTGAGCACGCACCAAATTCGTTTGCTCAGAGCCATGTTTCCAACAAAATTTAGAGCAGGGGCACCGTGTTCAACATCTAAATATTTGGCACAAAATATAAAAAATGTTGGGAGTTACATAATGAAAACGAACAGAAATATGCAAAAACCTACTGATGGCTTTGAATTGCATTTCATGCCGGGCAACGGCCAACTAATTATAAAAATTTTTGCAACCCTTTTCGCTCAGTAACAATAAGAATTATGCGAAACCCTTTTCTGAAGGGTCTGAGGTAAAGTCCGGGGTAAGTGATTGTGTACGTGCTCATTATGGAAAATTCGTTTTTATTTTTTTCCATCGCGTTTTTTTTTCCATTTGTGGCATTGTAAAATTAATGCAAATATTCGGATTGCGAATCGGCAGCGTGGGTTTGCTAATGACAGCTGTGTGTGTCTATGTGTAAGTGTGTGGGTGGAAATGGCAAGGCATTGGAACCCTGAGGAGCTCGGAGCTTAGCGAAGGGCGATTGACAAAGCTTTATTGGAGCTTTAGCAAATCCAATATGCGATTATAATTAGAATTTAGGCGCGGGGTTCGAATGGACGGAAACTGAATTTTTGTAGTCCAATGCAAGGGTTGCAGCGGTTCTTTATTTACATCTGGGGTTGTTAAGTGTTTTCAGGTTGATTTTCAAAAAACTCCTCTGTCGTCTAACTTAAAAGTGTGGCTAATCTAATTTCGAACCGATTAACCGGCTGGCCATAGTAAGACATCTTTGAATCTATTACAGCTTCGACTTAAATATAATTATAAGCCTAAAACCTTGTCCAAGTTGTCTGAAGTCGTTAACTAAGGCCCCAAAGGGCATTTCGAACGTTAGCAAAAAATACAACGTGCAATAATTGTGGGTAATTAATCGAACGGCGATAATTACTGATTATGTATTAAATACAATTACACTTTACATACAACTACGAGTGTGTCTAATGAGCCACACACTTTCAAGCACACTATCACACACACGTACACAGTGTAGTATGTCAAGTTTAATGAATTGACAACAAAGTTGCAATGAAATGGCGCCTTTAAATCGCTTAATAAGCTATGATGATGTAGGGCATTGATGGCACGACACGAAGCGGGGGAAACATCTCGCACTCAACTCGGCTTATTGCATTGACAAGTGCTCCAGTAATTAGTTTTCTAGCCATGGCAATTAGCACAAGTGCAAGTGGGATGGCAATTAGTACGCAGAGCGTCGACTCGAGCATGAGCCGACTGTACTTGGCCAACAGCGTTTGTTCCCAGCTTAGTATTAATTATTATTTATTTATTGTTAGTATTATTTATACTTTTGCAATGGTTATTAGAATCGACTTATGGCAGTGTTTGTCAGACATCAATTTAAAGTTTGCCGCTCTGCTTCCATCCGTCCAACCTCTCTGTTGTCCACCATTTTGCACTCTTACTTTAAGCTCCACAGCAGCCACGACTCTTCGAAGACCCATAGATATGTCAAGGCTACAAAGGTTATTCTTTTCCTTAGTGCTGATTTTTAGACCCGCTCTTGAAGTCAGTACAACGGTTTATTTGGTTTGTCAGAAGTAAAGTGTGCTTATAAGGTAGAAGAAAGCTTTTCCGACCCCATAAAGTTGACATATTCATGATCAGCCTCAACAGCATAGTCGATATAGCTATGTCCGTCTGTCTGTTTGTCAGTGTGTATAAACAATTAGATCTCAGAGATAATAAGAGCTAGAGCCACCAAATTTGGAACGAAAGTCCGTCTGTGGTGTACCCAGACCAAGTTAAATTAAAATTTTTGGCCCGCCCTCTACAGCCCCAGCATTACAAGGATGCTACAGTCGAGCGAGCCGACTTTAAATCATAAATTTTTGACCGATTTGTCCTATGCCAGCTATAGGCTATAGTTGTCTGATCCGGACCAAATTTAGTAACGACATATAGAGCCATGATAGACACGTAATGTGTGAGTTTGGTTGAGATCGGTTTATTTAAACAACATTTTTTCATACAATTCACAAATTTTTGACCAATTTGTCCTATGGGAGCTATAGACTATAATGGATCCATGCAAATAATGTGTAAATTAGGTCCCGAATGCTCTAGTCGTTTTCAAGTTATAGCGTTTTGAAAATGTTTTTTTACAATTGGCGAGGGCGGTAGAGGGCGTATCAAAAATTTGAAATAAACTTGATATGCCTGACATATAGAAGGACTTTCATTCCAAAATTTGGTGTTTGATATCTTGGTGTTCACACGGATGCTGATCATGAATTTATAAATTTTATGGGGTCGGCCACGCCTCCTTTTGCATGTTACGAACATTTTGCTTCTGAAAAGCCTAATAAACCGTTGTACATATTTTGAGTAGGGGGTGTAAAAACATAAGAAAATAAATATTTCGACATAGTTTGAATTCTAATGCAAATAAGTTGAGAACTCGATCAGTTGCAAGTTTAATACAAAGACATTTCTGATTCCAATTGAAATAAATTTTTATTAATATTTTTAATTGTTAGTTAAGCGAAAAATTGTAACAGCTTATAAAATGGCGAACTTTGTTGAGAAGAAAGCGAGAAAGCGGGAAAGCAACAGCAAAATCGTTATATTTGTTAATTGAGATTTGACCTGATGATATAGTAAAATGAGCACAGCAACAACAACAACATCAACAATAGCATTAACTACGACAAATAAAATTGACGTCAACGAAAAAATGGTCGCCAGAAAGAAATTCGCTGTGAAAGTGTGTTAATTAACTGAACGAGAAGCAGAACACAAAACTTTTCTTCGCAGTACAGTGTTATAAAGTGCTGTAGATTGAGCAAATTAAGAAGGTTGAATAATACCAAGTAAGGATGCCAAATATATAAAATAAATACTTAATTAAGAAATAATGCATAAACACATTGTTTTTCATATTATTTTGGTATTTAAATTGTTAAACTTTATTGTTCTATATATATTTGAAATTTTGAATCCAATTATAAAATCTTTTAATCCTTCACTAGATTTATAATGATACACATAAGAGTAAAATTTAATGTTTCAGCTAAAGGCCTAGTTTATATGATACTGTGTCCAGCAAGAGAATGTCTGATATCCAGGCTAATTAAATACAGTTTGTTGTTATATAAATGCCTACGCATAACTAGATGCCAAAATTTGAGACACTTCATTCCTTGCGGCGCCCAAAATACACACACAGGCCAACATCGTGATACCATATGCCCAAGACACATACATAAAACGCTTGCTATAAGTTTTAGGCATCGTATGTTTCGGGACGTTGCATTGCAGTCAAACTTTCCTATAATTTGCACTCATAGTGGTAGTGCCAACGACAATAGCAAAAACAACAACAACGACAAAAAATAGCAAACAGCTAAAATCAAATGGCACGCATGAAATTAAAGTTTAAGCGCGCAAAAAATTTATATGTACGACGCCGTGTGCCAATTAATGTAAATTACTCGACGTCGACGACAGTAACAGCAACAACGCGGCAACACGACACCAACACTAAGAGCAACACCGACAGAGACGCCCTGCCAGCGATATGGCAACGCCATGGGGGCCACAGCCAACGAGATGCACGCATGCGTTCAACTATCTATCTCCCTACCTGTCTCATTCGCACTCTCTTGCTCGACCACTAAGGCTATAAGCAATTTTGAAAGTGCTCGAGACGCCTGCAAGAAATTAGCGGCTTCAAAACATACTGTAAACTATTATTAAATGCGCCAATTTGTTGTCGCCAATGCGCATTGCAGTCGCAAGTACAGTCACCACGATGGCTCATTAAGTGCGTGACGGCCTTAACTTATGCATTTATGCATGAAACCATTAAGACAACTTGGCTAAAACTGAATCAACATTAAGTACATGGTGTAATATTACTTTGTAGGAAAAAAAGAAGTACAACTAAGTACAGTAGATATTAGAAGTAGAATTATATAATGTGATTAAAATTAATTTTAATGAAATTATTAATTCAATTTACTGTCCAAATTTGGTCCGGATCGGACGACTATATCATGTAGCCCCATATGACGAATCTGTCGAAAATCGCCTATTTGTATGACTTTGCCTTGCTCGAGTATAGCCTTTCCTAAAAGTTTTCTGTTATTAAAAAAATCTTGTTAGGTAAACTAAAAAACCATTCATTTTTTCATGAACGTTCGATAATGATCCGTCGATCCCTCTTAAGACCCCGTAGAGTACAGGGGTCTATTAGGTTTGTCATAAGTAAAATATGCGTAACAGCCAGAAGAATTCTTTTCCGACCCCATAAAGTTTATATACATATATTATATATGACCATATGACCATATATGACATGGCTGTTGATGCTGATCAAGAATATATATATATATATATATATATATATATATATATATATATATATATATTCTTGATCAGCATCAACAGCCAAGTTGGTTTAGCGATGTCTATCTGTCCGTCTGTTTGTCCATCTGTCTGCCTGTCTGTATAAACAATTAGATCTCAGAGACTATAAGATCTAGAGCCAACAAATTTAAAACTATAGTCCGTCTATAGTGTACGCAGATCAAGTTTATTTCAAATTATTGTCACATCCCCTACCTACCTCCAGTAAATTTTAAAAAAAACATGTTTAAAACACCATAAATTGGACGAAATTTGCACGTTAATTCACTTCCATTGTCACTATCTTTACCAAGTTTGATCCGGATCGGGATTGCTTATAGCTCCCATAGGACAAATTAGAAATTTGTATTAATAAACGCGCTCTAGAATGGCAACGGGGTCTTATACTGTCGGCTCGCTCGACTGTAGCCATTCTTAGTTGTTTTGAATCAAAACAATAAACTGAAAAATGTCTTATTGTTTATTTTTTTATTTGTGCAGTAAGATAATTTTCGGTAATAATTTCTAATGATTGTCGTCGTATGTGTCTCATTAAAAGGTTAAATAACTTTGCATTGAACTCGTTATCGCAATTGTCTGTCCATTATCAAGACCATCATCGTCATAATAGTAATAATGCAAAGCCAATCAATGAAATATATTTATTTAAATGAGTCTAAATTACGGCTCATTGAAAAATATTGGAGACGCTGCCTTCTCTGTGTGTAGTTCTGCCTATTTCTCTGATTGAAAAAAAAAAAGAAAAAATATTGGTTGCTTGTCAGTCCATTACGTAAATAAATAAAAATCGAAATCAGTGAAAAACACTAAATGTTCAATTTATGCGACAATAATTGAGAGAGAAAGAAAGAGAGGGAAATGACGCCAATGAGGCAAACAAAATATAACAATACTGAACAGAAAAGAACAGAAGAAAACAAAAGAGAAACCAAAGCACACACTCGTATCCAATCAGGGCCATATTAATCAACTTTTAATGAAAGTCATTTAAATGTGTTAATTTCTGCTTCTACACATCCAACTGGCATCAATATATGAGTTGTTATTTTCTTTCCACGAACATTGCTTTGCTAATTTCTTGGAACAGCACCACCATCATATGGTGGTGGTCTTTGTGCCACGTCGTTGGTGTAATGTTGTTGCAATTTAAGATGAATGATAACAGTATCTTGGGTACAATACACTACTTAACTAATAGTAATTAAATAGTTTCTTGTTGTGCAAGATCTTTTATATTAAATATAATCTACGCTAAATGTAATACAATTATAAAATGACTCATAAATACCGATAATAATAATTACTCTCTATGCAAGATTAGCTTTACAGGAATAAATATTTATATTATACATATGTTGTCTAATTATAAAATGAAAAGGGCTTTATTTATTAATTTTACCAAGGCACAGAAAAATGAAAAAAAACATTTAGGATTTAAATATTAATAAATAAATATAAATAAAATATAACTTGAGTTATATTAATAAATTAAAAGATTTTCCTTTTCATTTCTTAATGCAATTTCTTGACTTTTTAGTTTATAGCCGTATTTAATTTTTGTTTTTTTTTTAAATATCTACGAATAATTTGGCGTTTCGCCTTCCTTTCTAAAGATTCTCTGAAGAATCCTCACAGGCATATTAATTGTTTCACGCGTCACAAATGACGCAATTTAAGAGATGTTCGCAGACTGGCAATAATGCCAATTAATAAACAACAATAAAGCAATACATATTTATCAATAATAAGTTAAATAATTTGCCCAATTAACGGCTACAACATTCCAGTTGCCTTCCAACTTAGGCCCAGCTGTCGACCAATCACAACGAGTTTTTGTTGCTTATACGTACTTTATATTGTTGTTGATGTTGTTATCGAATTCTCTTTTTTCAACGTATTTCTGTAAATGTTCTTTCTGTGCACCGAGTAGCACTTGAAATTGAAATACATTTCAGATCTGACAGATTTAATTATTGTAAATAAATACACGCACTCGTAATTATGTGGCCAAGTTTGGAATCGTCGTTGGTCTTGTTGTCGCCTCAATTGATTCGAGTGAATTTAAGGTCTTATGAGCAAGAAAGAAATATATAGTTCACAAAAAGATTCTTAAGTAGCGACTTAAATTTACATTAATCTTCCCAAACTGAATTTCTTTAACAGAACTGCAATTGTGGAATTTAAATATTCCGGTGAATTTCATTTACTTTTTATTCACTTTCTAATTATAACTTTAAGCAATATTTATATTATTTGACAAATTTCATCCCAAAATCCACTGCAAGTTCTTTATAAGCATTAGTGCAATCGTTAGACTTGTGCTTCGTCTGGTGTGCTGAAAATTTAAAATTTATTTGTAATTGTAGCCAACTTAGCACCAAAGTCGTACATATCAATATGTGTGCCATTGGCGCAAACACACACACACACACACACACACACACACACACACACACACACACAAACACGCACAAGCAACCACATAAATGGCGTTGAAATTTGCGCTCATTTTGGGATCATAAATTGCAGGCAGTACTGTAGTAGACAGGGAACCAAGTTGTAGGCTTGGTAATAGGAATTGTTTGGCCAGCACACCATAGATACACACATACAGTAACATTCATTTGGAATTTCATATATGCATAAGAGTTTGATAACTGCATTAAAATTCGGTGCATGTTGTTATTGTTATTGTATTTTGAATATATAGGGCGCTTTATTCCCTGTAAAATAAAAAAACAGGTATGAATACAATGATAAAATGAAAGAAAGAATTCATATAATTTGAAAAAAAACTTGATCTGCTCGTAATATTGAAGGATTTGTATTCAAATTTTGGTTGCACTTATATATAGTCTCTGAGATCCAATCATACGGACGGACGGACAGGCGGACTCAGCCTCTTTCGACTCAGCCGTTGATGCTGATCAATTATAAATATACTTCTGCTTGTTACCCACATTTCGCTTCTGACAAACCCAATAGACTCCTGTATTCTTTTTAAGTACAGGGTCTATAAATATCTTCTTAAATTAATAGTTCTGTGGGTTTAAAATTCAAGAAACTATTCAACTGCATTCGTTTGCTATTAAGTTGTCATTTGCACAAGAAACATTAACCTGAAGGTTTTTATTTGGCTTTCGATTTTATATTTATGCAAAATTATGAAGAATATGGTAGCAGTAGACTTTGCATTAAAGTCGGTCGACGGTTGAACTGATGGATTGCCGGGAAAAAGGCAGACCAATTGTGTTACTCATACGCAACATGGGACTGTAATTGCATGTAATAAACGACCGTTGCTAATGTAGATAAGTTTTTCTAGCTATTTTGTGCTAGTATTGTAACTGTAACTGTACCGGTTGCTTCGACCTGCTAATCAGGCACATCAATCGAACGTCGGCCATAACAAACCATAAATAAAATACGAATACGACGACAAAAATGGCGCTAAGTATTTGCTGTTATTGTTATTGTTATTGGTTTTAATGTGCTTTTGCTTGTGAATGAAGCAAGTCTGAGCTCATGAATGGAAGGCGGTGGAGATTGTAAAGTTTGTATAGAAACACATTCGCGCACACAACTGTTATGAACTGCGCCAAGTTGAGCTGAGCTGGAACAAGCAAACAGGCACACACATACGCCAAGCTTACGTCTCCGCAATAACAGAAGCGCAGCAAACTGCGGCAGCAGACACACAAAAAACGTGCGAAACATCAGCGACAACAGCAGAGACAGAGACGGGGGTAGAGGCAGGGCAATAAAGTGACGTCACATGTCTGACTGAGATGCGCACAAAAAGTGGCAGAAACAACAAAAAGAAGATCAACAAGAGAAGGTTACTTTCAGAGTTGTTAATGTTTCAAAAGCCGCCTTAGCTTAGACGTCTTGGCCACGGCCATGGTTGTGAGATGCCCCAATGTACATACAAACATACTTACACCGCGCATACACTCATACATACACAAGTTTGTTAGCTTCACCAACTGTTGGCGCAACAGGCGGCGCCTTTGCTGTGTAACTTGGCTAAGAGCAGCAGGCGAACAGCAATATCAAAGTGCCAAACATAAAGTTGTCGTCTTTATATGCCAGTGACTAGTATTGTTGTTGCTGCTTGTACTACAAGCAAATTGACAGAAGGAGAAGCAGAAGAAGCAGAAGCAGAAGAAGAAGCAAAGCATCAAAACAGAGATGTATAAACAAAGTTGAGTTTTTCTTAAATTAAAAGCTAAGCCAGTTTGAAATATCAATTATTTTTACTTTACAGATTCAAAATTATCACTTTCAATTACTTGAAATTAATCTAAAAAACTTAAATAAACTAGTAAGAAAGGCTACAGTCCAGCGAGCCGACTGTAAAAGACCCCGGACTCATTCTAGTGCTAGTTTTTTCATACAAATCGCCAATTTTCGACCGATTTGTTCTAATTGAAGTATAGGCTAAAGTTGTCCGACCCGGCTCAAACTTTATGAGGATAGTTATAATGGTACTATATGAAAACAGTTTCTTACAATTGCGCCTTACAAATGCCTCCTTCTACATGTTACACAAGTTTCGCTTCTGACTAATAAATCCTCTTTTTGAACACGGGGTCTAAAAACTAAAATAAAAAACTTCATTATTTGCTTAGTTTGCAACCCAACTCGAAGCCTTAAAAATTATGGTTAAATATTTTGAAAATAATATATATCTTATTAATTAACAAGTTTAAAATAATTTTTCAATCAAAGTTGATTGAAAATTAAATTCTAATTCTATCTGTAGTCATATAAAATATCTGAAACAAAAATGTACTGCAAGGTTTTAAAATTTTATAATGTAAAGTTATTAACCAAGTCTAAACAATATAAATAACAATGTGAAAATCCGTATATTGTTATTCTATATATCCTTACCAAATTTGAATGGATGGATTGGTCCTATTGGCTAGATCAGTCGATAATTGCTGATTGACTGAAAAACTGGCACTAGAATGAGTAAGGGGTCTTTTAAAGTCGATTTGCTCGACTGTAGCCTTTGTTACTAGTTGACATTAACAGATCATAAACAACACCAAAGATACACGAATTCTTAGATAGCATTGTCTATTAGCACTTGTATCTTAGACGTAGTTGCAGGTTACACCTGTTGACCTTAAGCTTCACTTTCAGCTAAAACACTAGAAGTATATACACACATATACACATACACTCTGCAGACACAGCCCTTAGTTAAAAGATGAGACCATCAACCGACTCTGAACTTGCCACAGTAACTTGGCAGCATTCAAGTGGCCCATTAGGCGTACTTAAAATGCCCACAGTTATATCGCCCACACACCCTTACACACAACTGCGGGCTGCACGTCAAAAAGAAAAAAACACTATTAAAGCACCCACTTAAAGAAAAATTACAGACACTTGGTAGGCAGCTCAAAGAGCAGGACACCAAACTCAAAGTAGACGAAGATTTCTATGAACCTGTTTACAAATCTTACACAAAATGCAAACAAAAGGGGAAGGAAAAACAGGGAATCTTCCTTTCGTGTTGATGCTTTAACATATAATTTTGGCAAACGGCGACTTGAGGGCTGCACGGACCAAAATATACAACAAAAAAAAATATATATATATATATATATAGAAGACAGAAGACAGAAAAAGCTGCCACACTTTGGCAAATTCGTGTGCTAAAATATGCAACAGGTTGTTTTCTCCTCCAGAATAGCTTCTTTGTTGGTTCGCCCGTCCGTCTGACTGTCTGTCCCTCAGTCCGTCTGTCTTTCTGTCTGATTTCTGTAGGTTTGTCTGTGTTTGTGTGTGTCCCTTTTTGTGAATGAGCTCATAAAACGTTTTTCTTTTCACATTTTCCGGGCGTTGATGTCGTCGTCGTCGTCGTCGTCATCGTTTCTCCGTCCTCCCATTCCCGACCGTCTGTCTGTCTCTCTGTCCTTGCCCTTTTTCCTGACTGGCGTGCGCCCCAAGTTGCTCTTTAGTTTTCAATTTTTTGCTTTTTAACAACAAAAACAATAACAACCACAAGAACAACAAAAACTACACCCCATAGTATCAACGTTACGCTTTTGTCCAACTTTAGGTTAAACATTTTGCCATGGCCAAGTCTTTGATGCGGGTTGGAGTCCCATCTACAATCCTGAACCCGTAACCTCTTCCCTATCTCCCTTCTGCTCAACTTTATTAAAGCTGCTCATTTTGATTAAGTGCGAAACAATTAAGGCTACTGTTTGCTACTGTTTATGTAGTTAATCGTGTCCGGGACAGAGCAGAACAGACCAGGCCAAGGCATGAACGGAATCAGTTTACGGCCAGAAACAGCTGTTTCCTATCCCAACCACCGTGCGGTTGTTGTGGCTTCAAAGCCAAATTATGACAGATTGCCAATGTCAAATGTTTTAAATGTATCAGATGGAAAATTGATTAAAAGCATAAACTAGTAAGACTTAGAGACTAAGTCGAAGGAAATAAGAAGAAATCTGATAAGACTGTAAAAGTCATTAAAAGTTATAGTAGTTTATTTGTTATGTGTATATTAAATTGTGTATAATATGTAAATTAAATTGTTTTAATTCTGCATATTTTTAAATAAGCATATAATTTTAAAAGTGTTAAAATTAATCACTTTGTTTATGTAAATATATATGTATACTTATGGAAGAAATAAAATTTGTATGATAGGTAAGAACCTATTTCAGTAAACGGTATCATTTTTGAGTCGTGTTTCGAGTGTTTTTATTTTTTGTTTTTATTTTTGTTAATTAACCACAATTAAGAGCTGTCTCTTTCCCTACTTCCCTGGGGCGAAACCAAGTAACGAAAAAGTGGCATCTGCCCAGTTAATGAGACATGTCGGAGTCGTCACATGGCACTGACAACTGTCGAGTTAATTGCACAATTAGATAGGGAGGGGGAGAGGGAAGGAGACAGCAACAGTATGTGACCCACAGAATGCCACATGTTGCATGCAAACGGAGCACGGTACACGGTGCAAGGGACACAGAAGGAAGGATATACTCTAAATTTGTTTGCATTAAGTCTTTTAAAATCTCAAGCACTTAATTCACGCTTTGTTGAAGGTGTTGAAAGGCGGTCCAGATCACGAGCTCTGGAAAGGGGATCAAACCCGAAGGGCCAATACTACCAGCCAAGCTAAACCAAATGCAAAAACCGCAAAATAAAAAAAAGCCAGTCTCGCAATGTGTAGTCCTTTTTTTCTAGCCATATATTTTGACTTTGAACAAGCTGCTTATCCTTTTCAGAGCCGGGCCAAAAGAAAAATGTTAATTACCCTTTTTGTTTAAATAGACCCACATATACACACAAGAGTCCCTTAGACCTTTGCCACATACGATGCAAAAAAAAAAAAAAAAAAAAAAAAAAAAAAAGAATAAAATTTGGAATTGTGCAAATTTGCCAGGGTCAAAAAAAGGACTTTGTGTTATTTGAAGCAATTAAAATTATTATTTTAATGTCAACACTTTAGTGGGCAGGATAATGCATGTAAAATGAAAACATTGCCAGCGCCCCAACCGGACCCAAATCCGTTAAATGTTTTTAAAGATTTTTCCCTAACACTCCAACTTGCCTTCCTCCTTATCCACCTAGGCCCAGTCTGCTCCAATTTGACTTGCCGTCGGCGTAGACTTTAACGACTTTGGGAGTTACTTGGGTTAAGTTTTTGGGGTTGATTTTACGCCCGTGCCATGGCTTACCAGGCGTTGAGAAATTCCGTAAAGTGTTTTTACGGTATTTGGCTCAGCTTGTCTGGGGTTAGGTCAGGTTTCTTCCTTCTCAAATGTATACTTTTTATTCGGTTTTATTCCACTCTTTTTTCCTTCTCGTTTGAGAAATGTTTTTGGTTTGTTTTGGGGTGCTTGTGGTTTAGTTTGCTTTTCAGGCCATTATGTGTTAGTGAGGGTGTGTGTGTGTGTGTGTGTGTGTGTGTAAATTGGGATAGAGGAAGTATGGTGTGCAAAGGTGTTACCATTTGGCAGTCAGTCCGTTGGTCTGTTGCTCTCTTGGAGTGTGGTGCGGTATAGAAGATAAGCAGGTGTTATATTTTTATGGCTAAAATGGCTAAGCTGCTTGTTTTGTAGGGGACAATGTGGAGTCAAAGTTAAAGTGAACTGTTTACTGTAATAGAATCTTTTATCGTAACTGAACGGAAAATCTTGTTTTTGAAATCAGATTTTCTTTATTTAATAGGTCTTTATAAACTGTTTGTTTTTAACTAATTTCTTTCAGTAAACAAACTTTTTGTTATCACCTCAATAGATATAACAGTAGAAAAGTGTTGGTTCTTTGGAGAAGTCGCACTTTATATCTTATTTTTCTGTTATCCATCCTTGAGATAGCATCAACCCCCGAAAAACGTCATTTCCTATATTATATACTATATATTTAAGTAAAGCTAGTTAAGTGTTTGTTCGACACAGGCAATGGTCTATGGAGAACTTTAATTGCTAATTGAGCAAAATACTTTTTGGCTACAAAATGACGAAAATGAAATTGAAAATGAAAAAAAAAAAACAAAATAAAATTATTATTATTTCATGTTTGCTTGCATGCTCTGAAGTGAAAACGCAAAGCATTAATTATTTAATTGCTAATTAAGAATAGGCAACAACAATAAGAACACAATGTAATGAATTAGAAGGCGAATCGAAGACGGTTGCCGTTTCAAACATTTCTAGCGTGTGACAATTCGCATTAATTAGAAGAAATGACTCCAAAAATAAGCCATTAAAACGGGAAGACCTCGAGGGAGGAACTCTGGACAGGGAGGGTAAAAAAAAGGAGGGAGTGGTTTATTGCGATGTCGATCAATCCAAGATATTGGTGTGGAGAGTAATAGATGTGGGCATCAGTGGTTCGCAGCTGCTCTTCTATATACCTCTCTCTATATATATATCATTATTTTCTTTTTACAATATATGTGTCTCTCCCGCCATCATCAACTGCCCTTCTTCTCTTTTATGTTTCTGTTTTATTTGGTCACTAGTGACATTCTTGACTCCGTATTAAAGCAGAGCAGAGGGAATATTTAGTTGCTGTCAGCCGATCCATATCACTATGTGCAGCACTAGATCTCAGAGACTATAAAGGCTAGAGTCACAAAATTGAGCACTCATTTCTGCATATAATTTTATAGATTTTGCCTGTCCCACATATTATATCTGCTGTACAATGAAATCAATAGAAATATATATTATAGCTTCACAACGAGTACAGGGTCTTTCACAGTCGACTCGTCCGACTGGAGTCTTTTTTACTGTTTTAATTGAAATGATTCTCGTTCTCTGATAAAAATTTCTTTTGTGTCTGTCTCTCTTTCTCTGTCTCCCTCCCTTTGACTCTCTTCCTCTAATTTACTGACACTCTTTGCACGATTTGTGTTGATTATTATTATTCTTCATTATTGTTCATTATTAAATGATCGTGTAGTTGCGACTTTCTGTGCATTTAGCACGTTGGTTGGTCGCAAAATGTTTTGGTATTTTGTGTGGGTTTTGCAGAATGCGACTTGCCACTCAAGAGTTATTATCAAAAAGTAAAAAAACCTTAATTATGACATTCCAGCAGAAAGGTAGGCAACAGAAATATCTTTTGAATGATTAAACTTCAAATGAAATATAGAACAAGGAAAAAACATTCATAAGATTATACGATTCGTAAAATTCGATAATAGATTGTCGATACTTAAATATAAATTGTATTTAATTACAGAAATAAAATAAGCTTTAACTTCAAATAGAAATAAAATCCTGAAATGATATCAAAGTAATAAAGAATTCAATTTTATAGCAGTACAGTTAAGTAGTTATTTCAATCAAAATACAAATGAATAACATAACTGTCAGTTATTTTATGTCACTCATACGTCTATCTTTGATCTTGGTTCCGTACCCTCAGAACAGCATAAATACTCTAAGATATTCACTAATTTTAAGATCGGTAAGAGAAGGTACAAAAACCTATTAGTATTTAAGTGAATGGACTTTTTAACACCCCGTTCGTCAGGAGCGAAAAGTGGGTAACAAGCAGAAGGAAGCATTTGCGACCCCAGAAAGTGTGTATTGAATTTTCTTGATCAGCATCAACAGCTGAGACGATCAAGATCAAGCAAATAGTGAAAGCTATTTTCTTAATACTAAACCTTGGAAACAACTTAAATTATCGTAACCAAATTGACACATTTTACGTATAGCTATCCTCACCAAATTTGATCCGGATCGAACAACTATATCCTATAGCCCCCATAGAACAAATTGGTCAACAATAAATGATATGTATGAAAAATGTAATTTTAATTGAACAATTGCAAGCAAACATGATTCTTTTGTATCCCTAACAAATTTAAATTCGATCGAACTTCTATATTTTTTAGTTCCCAAAAATCAAAAATCGAAAATTTGTTTTTTTTTTGAAAATCGCGCACTAGAATGAGTACGGGGTCTGATTCAGTCGGCTCGCCCTTTACTGTAGCCTTTCTTACTAGTTTATTTTATTCCTATACTTAAAAACAATAGTAAAAAAAAATTAAATTTATAGTTTGTGGTATATTTTAAACAAATCGTTGTTAATAATTCCTTAAAAATAAAAGGAGATAAATTGAATTTCGTAGCCGTTAATAAATATGTGCTAATCTTGAATCGGTTAATTAATTTCTTTTAATGTAGTTCAGCTGGAATCGTGCTTAATTACAACACCAAATTCAACTGATCCTTTACTTTGAGCTATTTTGAGATGAGTGCCTTTCACAATTGAAACACCGGCAAAATTGCGCATTTCCTGTTCGCAGGCCGCATTAGTGCAATAAAAATGTTAAAAAAATACATAAAATTCTCCTGAGATGTAAATTGTCAGTACGAAGAGATACATCAAAACCTGATGCACCAAAATTCAAAATACTTTCAAGATGCTGTTGCCCCTTCTCGTGCCACTTTCCTGTTGCCACTTCCAACTTGAGGCGTAATTACAATTTTAATTTTGTTTAATCTAAAGACCTCACATTGTGCGTTGAACCGTTCCACCAGGTTAAGTTTGGGGATTTATTACGGGTATGCAGTCATATGCAATGGATCTCATCGGATCTCATTAGCTTGTGGGCGGTTTTTCTTTTAGCTAGATGCAAGCCAAAATCTCCACACATAATTACGCACTTTCCTGCCTGGTTTTTCCGCTTCTCCTTACTTTTCTTTTCTTTCCTTGTATTTTCTTTTATTTGCTGCATGGCGATTTTACGATTTGCCTACTTAAAGTGACAACGTGACGCCGGTTGAGGAGGTAGCTGCCTCTCTTTGGGTAAGGTGAAGGGGGTGAAAGTGAGATGTGAAGACAGGGACAGAGAGAGAGAGAGAGAGAGAGGGGTATTGCAATTGCCGCTGGCTTTTGGTTATTTTTAATGTCTGCTTATTTTCGTAGCCGTTTCTTGTGCCGCATTTGCAGCATTTTTATGCGTTCGTCATCCGTTTGTCATAAAAAAACACACACATAACAACAACAACAACAACAACACTTAAACCAACAACAACAGCGATTTTTAATTTTAATTTAATATCTAATAATTGTTGTTGATGATTTTCTTCGCGATTTTTCCGTGCAGCTATTTATGCATTTAAACCTGACCAAACTGCATTTGGCGAACATGCGACTTTAATGGATTTCTCTGATGATGCACATACACATACATACATACCTTTGTCATTAAAACAATTAGCCAATTTTATAATGAGGCTATATAAATGTATAATACGTATAGTTTACACTGACCGACACACTGTCTCATTATTAATATATGTCTGCAAATGAAGGTTGTATAACTAATTTTAGGTATACAATTCTGAATCGGATTAGTCAATTTTTAGTATAAATTTGATATTTTTTGTACCATTGTTTCGATATTTCTCTTAACCGAAACATATTTAAAGCTTTGAAGGGTTAATTGAAAAGCGAAAAACTATTTTTCTATGTAAATATCAAACAAAGTAGCAATATTTAAGTAATTTAATCTAATGATCAGGTCGAAACTTTTACCGACGGCTTTTAAGTATCGATCTGGAATTGAAAATCTTTGAAGTAAAAAGTGTGGGAAATGCAATAAATTCGAAATACTAGAAAACAGAATTAATGATTAAGTCATTAAATGCAAATGGCTAAATAAAATTAAAGCTTAAATTTGAAGTTAAATTAGATGTATCTGAATGTCATTGCGTTGCAAATACTTGACAGAAAAAAAAAGTTAAATAGTTCTGAAACGATTGCCGCATAAATTTATGTGCCACGAATATCTGAGCAGTCGACCAACTAAATAATTACGCGATAACGAGCCGTGGAGACGTGGAAAACTAGTTGCAGGCTGCACTTGCATCTCTGATTGCCTGGCAACAACAATATTAAACTAAACTCTGTATTAATTTGCAATTAATGCAGCTAATTATATTTAATTAAATGAACGAGCCAAGCGGCAGAGACAGCGCTTAACAATGCACAAGTCGAGCTCATGCCCTGTAGATACTTTGAAGCCAGCTTCAGATACAGATACAGATACAGATACAGATACAAATACAGATGATAATTTGTGGAACTTGGACACACTGGGAAAATGTAACGCGCAGGTTATGGCGGATACCAAATGAAACTGATTATTACTAATGCTATTGTTGTAGTTGCTATTATTATTATTATTCTTGTTTTTGTTGTTGCTACTGTTGTTGTTGGTGTGAATTGCTGCTTATTGTATCTCGTAGACTTTACAAGCGGGCGACGTGCGCGTATTTTGCAAAACGGCCGCGACTCATTCAAATGGCAATTGTAATATTTAGATATCTATTTTTCAATTTTTTCTCATTTTCATTTCTATTTATTTTTTTCTCAGTTTTCGTGGGGTGGCATTATTTGCAAGGCTTAGCACATTAAACTATTTGTGTTTTTTTTTTTTATATATTTTATTTTAGTATTTTAGAGATACATTTAAGCGACTCATTGTTGCAAATTGTCGCTGTTGAACATATATGATTAGTTTAGTTGAACCGCTTGCTTTATTATAATTTATTGTATTTGCTCTTATTATTAGATGCTCGATTAGATGCTATTTCAGTGCTCGAAAACACAACAAAAACAATCCCCAAAAGGGGAAACCGATCAGCAGTTTTTTTTTTGACTAGCTAAACTTGGAATATGCACTTTATTCTTTTAACTTCAACTCTGTTTGAGTTGCTCAAAATTATACTTAATTAATGCAATTAACGAGTCTGCAAGTCTTTGCATAAAAATCACATTAATTTAATATATTTATATTGGGTTTGGGATTGGGTTTCGATGTCAAGGTTGATATTTGCATAAAAAATGCATTTTCTTTCAGTTCGTAAAGTGCGTGAGAAATAAATCTGTTCGCAGAAGATGCTTAAGATACTTAAAGACTCAACCTAATGACTATTGAAGAACATTATGCATTATGGCGATATATTTTGATTATGTCATTTAAAAAATATTCCATTAAAAAAATCATTTTTGCCATTAATAGCTCTCAAGACAGTTTATCTCATCAATCAATGAATTCTTGGGGAATATTGAAATAAAATACCTTTTTAATATTATATTTTAGTTTTTCGAAACGTTTACCTACTTACTAAATTTTATCACTATAATTCACATTTTATATTAAATCTTTCAATTAAATTTAAAAAATTTCGAAATCGGGTTTTTATATGGAAATGAAGCGAATAAAAACTTTATTATGTAATTTATAAATTAGTTAAGCAAATTTTTAATTACTTTAAATGAATTATTATTATATATCTACTCACACTTTGATAGCAGATAATAAAATGACAAGTCTAATTTATTGAAATATTGAATATTTTAATCTTTAAGGGTTATTTTATTTATAAATTAAGCAAAAATCATTTAAATTTACCTTTATTTGTGACATTAAGGCTGCAGTTAATAATTTTTATCAGCAAATTATTGTTTGATTTTTTTTATATTTTTGATGTTGCACTTTAATTAACTTCGTTCACTTCATTTAGATTGAATTATCAATCAGTGTAACAAGTTTAGAATTTAAAGATCACCTCAAAGTTTGATCAAAAGAGATATTGGAGATGAAA
Source organism: Drosophila cardini (assembly GCA_018903735.1). NCBI lineage: Eukaryota > Metazoa > Arthropoda > Insecta > Diptera > Drosophilidae > Drosophila > Drosophila cardini. The sequence continues at coordinate 22,709,589 of JAEIGM010000001.1, read as the reverse complement.
ACGAGATTTAGTGTAATTAATTGCACATTTTATTCACCTACACACACACACACACAAAGACTGGAATAGAAGAAGCTGCAGTTGCAGTTGTAGTTTGAAGTCACTGTTGTTTGTTTGATGTTTTTGTTGTTTCTTTTAATGCTTGTTGAGCCACACGCGTCGATTTCTTGAGACAGGCGCGCGCGAAATCTTTGGGATACTTTTGTCCAGGTTGCAGTTGCAGTTGAAGTTGCTGCTGTTGCTGCTGCCGTAGCAGCTGTTAAATGTTGCTGCTCGGCACACGCCGGCAATGGAATGCTAAAATGCACACACGTTGATATCAATGTATGCTTGTGTGTGTTTTTTGAATGCGTTCCAGCGTGTGTGTTTGTGTGCGCGCTCAGTAACGTAACGGTGCGTGAGTGGTACGTACAGGCGCAAAGTCGTCCACAGACTGAATGAACGTGTGGCGCACAAACGGCGCTTGGACCCCCAACAATCATCAACATAAGTAGCAAAGCGCGGCCACAACAACAAGAACAACAACACAAACAGCCCACGACAACTACAACGACTACGACTACGACAACGATGACGACTTACGACAAACACGAGCAAAAATGCTGCCGAAGCTACAGCCGAAGCCGAAGCAAATGGCCCAAAAGCTCAGAAGGAGCAAGCGAGCGCGACACAACAATTAGAGTGCTAGAAAGAGCGAGAGGGAATGAGAGCGAGTAAGAGAGCGAGAGAGCATAAACAGACAGAGTAAAACTAACGTCAACGCAAGCAGCGAGTGGTTAGTTATGGATGGAAAAGGCAGGGGGTGGACTTGGTTGCCCTGTGGTCTTGTCTCAGCTAATATGTAAAACAAAACGCCAGCAACGTTAACGTCAACGTCGTCGTTGACTGCGCAGGAGCGCAGCGCACACACAACATGCACCATTGAAATATTTGCAGTCGTTGTCGTATTTTACTGCGTCGCTGCTCCGCCCGCTGCCGAGTGTTGTTAAAATAAAAATAATGACGTCATTAAGCGCACAAATGAGCGCTGCTGCTGCTGCCGCCAGTGACTGCACTGGCAACAGTGACTGCGACGCCAACGTTGGCAGCGTTTATAACTGTTTTCAGTGCAGCAGGAGAAGTGAACACTTAACGAAGCTTCGGCTTCTCAACTGACTTAACGAGTCAGAGTAAGCTCGAGAGAGAGAATGCGTTTGTGTCTCTGTGTGTGTGTGTTTTTGTGTGTGTGTTTTGTGTGTGTGTGTGTTTTGTGTGTGTGTGTGTGTGTGTGTGTGTGTGTGTGTATGTGTGTCTGTGAGCATTTGGAGAATGAACACGAGTGTGAGCGCAAATTTTGAGCATTTGTTGTTGCCGGCAGTTTACGGTGGCGTTCGGTGGGGAAATGTGGTGGGGTGGGAGGAGAGTAGATTAAGGGGTTAGTTGACTGCCAATTTTTATTTACATATTTAAAATTTTTTAGTTTTAAATGTTTGAGGATTGCATTGTGAATGATATAAAAATATCACTTACATTCCTTAGTAAAATGTGCAGCCACTTTTTAGTTACATTGTAAACTGTATATATAATTCGCTTATCTCATTCAAAATCAGTAAAATGAGCTCATTTTCAGTTGAGCGTATAAAGTAATTATATATTAAAATTTTTAGATACATCTGTAATGTTAGAAAATTTAATTTTTATGTATATTTTACTAGAGCAAGGGTTAACACTCAAACTGAAAATGCACTAGTTTTTTACTGCAGTGTACAATACCCGACCCTTCTGAAAATTGCAGCAAAGGGTATGCAGAGGGTATGGGATACAAATATATATGTACATATATATAAGAAGTGAAAACTTTAGACTCAATACCTTTGAATCCTTCGTATCTTTTGTACTTCTTGCTCTTATAATCTCTTATATATATCAGTGGTGATCAGTAATGTTTTTCTTCATTTAAAAAGATTCCATGAAACTTCTTGAAGAATATAAAAAATCAATTAATCAATAGAATTTTTTAAGCACATAAGTTTGAAAGTTTGCATTTGTCACTTGTCTTTCCCCAATTCAGAAAATATACTGCAGAACCGTTGCCTTGCTAAAAAATTAATAATTAAAATGCCAATTCGCAGTCGACGCCATCAAATTGTTCAAATTCATCACTTGGTATATTCAGTCCACTCCAAAATCTGTACCCAATACTATTACCACCCAACTCCCACTCACTTAACTCAGTTTGTCGACTATCTCCAATTGCTCTTCTATTTTCACTCCACCTCGCTGCTCTCCTCCTTTCCCTTCTTTGGTCTGCTGTTTCTTTCGCTCACCCTCTTGTTTAGACTCAACTCGCATACAAACTGTAAAGTGCCAATAAATATGGAACATTTGCAAAATCCTCATGCTCCTCACTCCACACCACACAACTCCCCTCTTGACTCTCTCATTCATCCTCTCTTTGCTACCTTGTGCACTAATTCACATTTGATGTTTTGTTGTCTGCTCAGTTCTTGTTATTGTTGTTGCTGCTTGCATTTTTCTGGTCAATGAGGTTACAGTCAAGTCACTAGACAAGCCAAACTGCCGTCAACCTGCCCCTTGCTCTCACCCCCTAGCCATTGACCAGTTGACCAGTTGCAGGGCAGAAGATGCAGCAACGCCAACTCGTGCGGTCGGTCTCTGCAACCGGTCGACTCTCTGCTTGCGTCTGCGTCTGCGTCTACGTCTCAGTCTCCATCTCAGCCAGCGTTGGGTATTGGATTCGGTCCACTGTCCACTGTCTACAGTCCTTTGTCCAGCCACAGCCACCCACCCACCGCATATGAGTTCAGCTATCGCTCAGCCATCGGAGGTGTCGATGACGTCGTCGTCGTCGTTGCCGTCGTTGTCTCTCATCGTTGTCTGTCTCTGCCTCTCTTTGTCGTCTCGGCTTACCCCTTCACTCATCTTGTGGGTCAAGCGACTACAGTTTTGTTTATTATTGTTGTTGGTGCTTTCAAATTACTTAACCAAAATATAAGTCTTAAAACTTTGTCAACATATTCGCATAACCGACCGAATACGTTCTTTTTATTCACATTATGTTATCTTAACATTGCAGAAGATTTAACATTTCTTGTAGTTTTTCAGATACTGTTAATTTGGTACTGTTTAAACAGTTTTATTTATTGTTAATAACATTTTTGTAAATAAATAAAATTTGTTTTAATTATTTATCAAATAAAAGGCAATGCGAACTAATTATATTAGAGTTTCTGTAACTATTAAATTTATTATGTTTTTTGCTGCTGTTATCAGTTGCACTTACTGTTATACTGCTTCTGTTACTGTTACGTTTTCCAAAATTTAGCAAACTCAAATTTTATCCCAAATGCAAATCAATCTGATCGTTATCTCAAACTACAGTAGCACCACTGTTGCTACTCAATTGAGACTGCTAAATTGAGTAGCAACAGTGGTACTTAAAATGTTAACGGGTAGTTACGATTTATACCGATATTTAAAGGGTATTCAATTGTGGACTTGGTGCACTGCTAATTTGTCTTTATAGTGGTTGTTTTTTGCCAAATTTGGTCAAATGTTTAAGTGCTGCTGCCACTTCCTTTCCTAAGACCGGTCTCAGCTCTTTATGGCTTGGTCATCAACTTAATTTTCGAAATTTACTCGTTGTCTCTCACCAGTGAGATTTTCACCTTATCCTCATCCTCATCCTCATCACCACCATTTTCTATTTTTATACCACGCACTCAAAAAGAGTGCAGGAGTCTATGAGGTTTGGCAGAAGCGAAATGAGTGAAAGACGCAGAAAGAGAAATTTCCGTCCCCATAAAGCATATATATCCTTGATCAGCATCTGTCCATCTGCCCGTATGAACACAAAGCTTCCAGAGTCTGACAGAGCTAACGCTACCAAATTTATAATAAATGTCCTATTTGCCGATCAAATCAAGGTTATTTCAAAGAGTTGCCACGCCCACATTTGACATTTGAATGAAAACATGTAGTACAAATTGACCGATCTCAACCAAACTCACACACAATGTGTATTTTATGACTGTTACTATCATTACTAAATTTGGTCCAGATCGGTCGACTATATCCTATAAATTGGCCTATAAAGTGGCCAATTTTCGACCACGTACTCTAAAAAAAAGTATAGGGGTTTATTAGGCCTGTCTGAAGCGAAATGTGCGTAACAGGCAGAAGGAAGCTTTTCCGATCCCATAAAGTATATATATTCTTGATCAGCATCAACAGCCGAGACGTAGTTTTAGTTGAGTGATGGCAACCAAATTCACATATTATGTGTATGGTACCATTATAACTATACTCATCAAGTTTGGTTCGGATCGAACAACTATAGCCTATAGCTCCCATAGGACAAATCGCTCGAAGTTTGGTGACTTGTATGGAAAACGCGCACTAGAAGAGTACGGGGTCTTTTGCAGTCGGCTCGCTCGACTGTAGCCATTCTTACTTGTTACTAGTCCATTTTGCATTTTCCACTGCTGTTGTCTCTGAGTCTAATTTTTGTGTAGCGTTATACCGGCAGCTATAAAATTGTATTACCGTTAAAAGTCGCACTCGCTAGCCATCGTCTAATTTACGTTAGTCGGCCGCCTAAGCCAGGCTAAGGGAGCAGGAGTATGTGAAGTTACTGGTAAGAGAGGGACGGAGAATGAGGGATGGCTGTTGGTTGAGGGGAAAGGCACAAGCTAGCTGGCTGCCCACTTTCCATCTTGGCTTGATTGTCATTCGTTACGTTGCCGTTCGGGCCATGGCCAACGAACTGATTAAATTCTGCACGCGCCCTGCGGCCATCTTGGAAAATTTCTTGTTGCTGCTTCAAGAGCCTGCTGCATCTGGGATGGGATAGGGATGGTGAGGGTGAGGGGCAGCATCTCAGACTATCCATCCAGCCTCTCTCCCTTTCTCTAAAGTTTCACAAGTCTCTTCAGTCAGGCTTAGAGCCTCATCAACAACTGAGGAAGAAACTCGACGCTCTACATAAATTTGAAATTAACGTTTTCTCTCTGTCTCATTCTCCCCATCTCCTTTTGTCTCCCTCCAGCTCTTATACTGCTTGTCATGGCCTGTCTGTACTCATTCCCCTCCCTGTATCTCTCTCTCCCTCCCAATTTCTGCCTCACTCCCACCAAGTCCAAGTGTTTACATGCTTTCTGTAATTATCGTTGCCATTCCATTTCGCATGGAACACACATGCAGCTCCGAGCAAATTCTGAGTTGAGTGGCTTTTTGGATCCTGTCTACATCTTTTCTAACCACTGGCCAGTTACTCCCTCCTCTCATCCGCCTTCTCCTTGTCTTCCATCACACTAATTAAATGCAAATCTTCGTCGCGTTCATGTCTGACTAATATATGGCCAAAACGCCAGAGGCTCATTTAGACCACATTTTAAGCAATTTACCAAAAACTTTTCTGCTTCAAATTGCAATAACAAATTCGCAAAATAGTTAAAACTGAAATTATCGCCCCACTATAACGAATTTTTAAAATCAAACTAAATAAAGTTTTCATAATCCAAGTCAATATTGTAAACTGTAAGACTTCAGTTGAGAGTTGCGGTTACATTATTATGAATTTTTTCAAACTATTTTTGGGTGCTTTATTTAAGTGCTCATTTCTGAGTTTACAATTATATAATTTTAAAGTTTTTGAGTAATTTGCATAATAACAAGAAAGAACGGTTATCTTCGGCTCACCGAAGATTAAATACCCTTGCAGTCATGCATGTTGCGTTCATTAAATTCAGTTACCAGTGGTTAATATGGATGCTGTATGGACTACTATAGTCCAATTTAGATGAGATTTGGTCAGTATATAGGGAATAATAGCAAATGAGTAGTGCGTGAATTTAGCTGAAATCGCTCAATAGACATTAAAAATTTTCATACTAACCCTTTGAACCGATTGTTCCTATGGCAGCTATATGATATAGTGGTTCGATCCGAATGAGATTTGGTCAACAGCTGGGGAATGAAAGCAAATGTTTATGGCGTGAGTTTGGTTGAAATCGCTCAATCGACACTGAAAATTTTCATACTAAGCATTTTCATCATTTTCAGACGATTGTTCCTATGGCAGCTATATGATATAGTTGTCCGACTCGGATGAAATTTGGTTTGCAAATGGGATTTGGTACTAAATGCATATAGGCTTAATTTGGTTGAAATAGCTCAAAAACAATTTTTTTTCAACCGATTTTTCCTATGGGAGCTATATGATATAGTCATCCGATCCGGAGGCGTGGCAGACCCCATAAAGTGTATATATTCCTGATCAGCATCACAAGCCGAGTCGATATAGCCATGTCCGTCTGTCCGTCTGTCTGTCTGTCCGTCTGTCCGTATGAACAAACAGATTTCAGCGATGGCAAGAGCTACAAGTTTGAATTTGGTCAGTATCAACTCCATATTTAGTCAGTCAATTCAAGAATCTTTTTTTTTTTTTCGATGCCACTCCCCGTTCGCCCTTAATGAGCAAAAAACTAAACACACCTCGTAAAATACTGATGTTTTAGGCGAATATCTCAGTAACTATGGCACTTAGCAACACCAGTTTTGGTATGCAAGTTCCTAATGAAGGCATAAGTATCATGACATTAAAATTTTTTAACTGCCACGCCCCCTTTTCGCACAAGAAATAAAGTAATTTTTAAACTTCAATGCCGATTTTAAGGCATTTTTTCTTATCGTACAGTATTGTAATTTGAAAATCATTTGAAGACAAAATATATGAAACTATCCTGAAAGTTGCTTAAAAATCGGACAATAAACAAATGAGTTTGACACGTAAAAAGTTTATAATTAAAGGCCTTGTTACTGCATGTGTGCGAGCGAGACAGAAACATACAAACATGTGAGCGATCGTTTTGGCTGCTTTCTAGCGGCAGAGCTGCTCGCGAATGCTGGTCGTGCCAACCAATTGTGTATGTATTACATATACACACATACATATGTGCGTGAATACATATAATGCTAAGTGTGTATGCGTGTGTATACATACAATCAGATGTTTTTGTTTCAACGTGTTTTATTGCAAGTACTTTCAATTGATATACTCGGACACCGATTTTATTAAAATAATCGGTAATAAAATGCAGAGAGTATTCTACGGTCTGGCGTGCTCGACTGTACTTTTCTTTCTTGTTTTATATAATTATTTTAAATTTTTTAATGTATATACATAAGATGCCCAGATCCACGTTTATTTAACAAATCCAAACAAAACATCTATACTTTTACAGAGTATCCTACTGTCGGGGGAGCCCTAATGTATTACACGGTTTGTTACATTTAAAGAAGCTTGTTTTTTACAAGGTCTACGTGAACAAATTTGGAAGTAAACTCTTAAACTCTCTTTTTTCAGGCTTAAACATTATATTTACTTGTTATTTAGACAATTTTAAGCTCATTTAATAAATATTTATTTAATATTATTAATTATTATAAAATAAAATTTACAGAAAATTTAAGCATTACACAAGATTTTTATGATTAACTATAATTAATTAATTAAAAAAAGAGTCAATAGTTGATAAAATTATACTTTCAGTTGAATTAAAATAAAAGTAATATAATTAATTTATTGAATAATTTTAATATATTTCATAGTACTAAGTAATACTATCTAGTATTATTGAAGTCTTATTTCAACTAGTGGTATACGTTAATTTTCTCTTGCTTTAATTAGGTTCAAACTATCATGAGAGATAAGATGCGAGTTAGAGATCAATGATAGTATCTTTCATGAGGTACATAAGTTTAGTTTATTGACCATTTCATGTTCCCCTCTTTCTCTTAGTATATAACAGTGATCCGAAAGAAAGAGAACGATAAATAGCCAAATACAACCTCCTCAAGTGGCCAAATATGGTCTTACGTGGGCCAAGTAATTTGTGCAGCTGAATGCAGATATGCATAAAACTGTTTGTAGAGTCAGAATCGGAGTCAGAGTCATGATAATTAAGCGTAGTGGAGACTGCTAATTACAAAAGCATCCTGCAACATCATTTCAGATATTTTCCATTAACTGACGACGTCGTCGACGTTGCTCCACACAAAACATATTAAAATTAACCTGATTACTCCGCAGGCGCTGCCAACGACATCAACTGCAGTTGGAGGCCACTTCGGAGCCGGATCTGGAGTTGGAGTTGGAGTTGGGAGTTGGAGTTGCAGCTGAAGTCGGAGCTGGACTTGAAGTTCGCGTTGCAAGACACAAACTAATTTCAAATAACATAATTCATTCGCTTAGCCAGGGCGACAGGACGTCTCTCAACAGAAGGGGAGGGGTGTGCCATAAGGGACGTGGCTAAGACATCCACTGAGAGAGAGCGAGAGCGAGAGAAAGAGAGAGAGAGTGGGGTTGGGACTTGAGCCGAGTTTCGTTGACCGGTTTGTGGAGCACCAAATTAGTTGGCGTTGAATCACATAGCAAAACTTGCAACGAAGCTAAACAATGCTTCAAAGCTGTCATAACAGCCAGAGTTCGAAGCAGGAGAGTCTTGTGAAGGAGCGTTTACTGTACAGCTGTTTAAATGGTAACTACTCAGCACTCGACTCAGTTTAATTTGGCTCATTTGGAAACTGCTCATACAGTACTTACTGAAACTAGCAATTTGTCTTTTCAAACTGTTCAGAACGAAATCTCAATTTCCACATATATATGTAGTGTTGAAATTGATTTGGTTCCTATGTGTATTTTTCGCACATTTAATTTTTCGATTATTGAATTTGATTATTCTGTTTTTATTGTTTTTTTTAGAATTAGCTGAAGATGGGAAATCTGAATTATAATTACAATAACATCATAAAAGGGCAACAAAAACTACAGTGGTACAAAGATAATAAATACTCTATGGATCTATGGATATTATGTCCTTTTTTCAATTTGTTGAGAAGCCAATCTTAATTATTGAAAATCGGGTTTGAAAGCTAAACTGCATTCAACAAATTTATTCATATATATTTTAAAATTTATTTTATAACATATGTTTTACATTAATTAAATTTAAAAATTAATTTTTATTTTTTTATTAATTAAGAAAGTCAAAAACTGATATACAAAATCAATATTTTTTTAGAACATGTAAAGTATGAAATGTCTTGCCCCACTGTGCGCAGTCGTGCAAATGGCGCGTGGAACTTGTACTCCAACTTGGGAATGAAACATAGACCAGTGAGTTGGGTAGACTACCTGGACTACCTGTGCATCTACGTGGTAATTTTGTAATATCGTAAAGTATTTTTTAATTGAACGGACCTCCCTCTAAAGACGTTGGCCTCGTCGTACTAAGGACGTCGCACGGGGTTTGGTTTGGATATTCGATTCAGGCTTCGTAGAGTTTACGATGTGACTGAAAATGATGTTTTGAGGTCAGTATTTTGTCAACTGGTTTAGAATATAAAAATTTGTTCAGTAAACACTCGAAACATTTATGACTTACTTCCTTCATAGAGCGAGACAGGAACAGACGAAGACAGAGATAGGGAATCTAATAGCTAAAGGAAGAGGGGAGACAGGGGTAGGGACAGAGGTAGAAGGCTGAGAAGGCTTTATGTGATTTATGCGTTAAAAGTAAATCATTAAAATTAGCTCTAATTATGAGTATCGTAAGAGCGCAGCCAATTAAAATGCATTTCTGCTTTGGCCAAGAACATAAATCAATATAAGATTTATGAGTCTGGGTCAAAAAGAATAAAACTTATATGATAATGCTGAAGAAACAATACTCGCCCAAACAGTTTTGAAGGCTATCCGACCTAAGTCTATATATGACTTTTATGATTAGTCGAGCTTTAAGTTTTGCATAACTTTTCAGTTGGCTGCGAATTTGGCATTGTCTCCCGCATCCCCACATACCCACATCACCGCTTCAATCCCCACCAACCCCTTGACCGACTTGGCCCTATATTGCGTTATCCCCTTATCTACCTTCTGGCTGGTCATTCATCGCGTCCATTCATGTCCAGGTCCAGTCCTAACCTGTTCGGTTCAACTCACGACTTAATAATTAGGCACAGTTGTTCTCTGCTGTTGTTTTTGTTGTTGGTGTTGTTGGTGTTGTTGGTGTTGTTGGTGTTTTTGGTGTGTTTGGTGTTGTTGGCGTTGTTGTCGCTGTGGCTTGGTCGCTGCTCACTTAATGCATTCATAATAATATTTCTTTTGCTGTTAAATTTATGCCTTTGCCATGTAGTCTTCATCGTTGTTGCCTTTTTTACTTTTTATTTATTTTTGCCAGTTTTAATTTTCTCTCTTCGAACGAGTCCGACTTGGAGTCCAAGTCAAAGTCGGAACTGTTTCGGGTTTCGAGGAGCCGAGGAGTCGAGGAGTCGAGGAGTCGAGGAGCATCAGCGCAAAATCGTTTTGCATTCTTAAACATAATTGCATGTGGGCGTGGTCACATATGAAATTTCTTTGATTAAAGTCGATTAAAATCGCAGCCTGTTTTGCCGGCTGTTGCTAGTTTTTGTTCCTGTTGTTGTTACTGTTTTTATTGTGGTTGCTGTTACTGTTTATGCTGTGGTTGTTGTTCTGGAAGTTGTTGTTGACTCCGCTTTCGTCCAAAGGGAGTTTCGTTGGGATGAGCTAACTTTATGAGTTCAAGGATTTGGATTTAATTAATTACATTTTTTAATTATGTTTTAATAACATAAGATCTCCTGTAGAAACTTAAATTATCTGTTTACCATGCTTACATGTTAGATAGGAGAGGTTGGCGTGGCTAATGTCATTATGTCTTTTTGCAATTATTTTGGCAAACTAAATAAACGAACTAAAGTGCCACTCTAATTGAACTAATTTAATAATAGGTTTACCATTTGTATTACAAGTTTTTAAAAAAGTAATATGTTTGGAATTGAAAAATTTTATTAAAATTGTTATTCTTTCTTAATAATCACTTGATATTTATATGTTGTAGATATAAGTTTACAAAATCTCCGGTATTATGAACACAAGTATTCTAATTAATGGATGTTATATTTCATTAATCCATTTCGTACTCAAAAAGAATACTGGGGTCTATTAGATTTGTGCGTAACTGGCAGAAGGAGGCGCTTCCGACCACCTAAAGTATATATATTCTTGATCAGCATTAACAGCTGAGTCGATATAGCGATGTCTGTCTGTCCGTTAGTTCATCCGTATAAACAACTTGATCTGAGAGACCATAAGAGATAGGGATACCAATTTTGGAATGAATGTCTGTCTATGCACCGTAACGTTTTTATAACATTATTACAATTTAATATAATATTAATATGATAATAATATTTGTGAAGTCGTTCAGGTGATGGACTCTTATTTATATTTAGAAGATATTTTTAACTGACTGTTCCTATGGCAGCTATACAGTAAAGTAGTCCGATTTTGATGAAACGTGATTAGTGATTACCAAGTTTGGATTTCATAGCGTATAGCTCTAGTTGGCCAAATCGCTCGAAAATTGATAATTTAGTGTAAAATGACCGATCCCAACCAAACTAGCACATAATTTGTAAACTATGTTGCCATTCTTACTAGACAGAAGGAAATAATCTAAACTGCTATAATTTTATATTTAATTATATTTAAAATTCAAATAACTGTATTAGTTGAAACTGCTAACAAGCTAGGAATGATATGGCAGTGACATAAGAAATTTGCACTTTTCAATTTAATTAATATAAAATTGTCATTATATGTATTTGATTATGTTGTGATCACTCCGAGCTACTCTAAGATGCTGAATCTGGGATCTCCTCACGAAATGAGTTTCGAACGACTTGTGACTCTGCTGTGTAAGATTCAGGTCTTCCAGTGCCTCATCATCACCATCATCATCAGCGGCTGCGTGGCTATTCGACCACGCCCAATTGCAACTGCCCGCATGGTGTTTCCTCTCCCCCTCCCCTTCCCCCCAGCCTAGACTTGAAGACATGCCGCTTCTAATCTGCACTCAAGTGAATTGCAAATTACGTGTCTTAAATTGAAGTTTTACGAGTTGCGACTCTAAATGTTTGCACCAAAGTGCTCGCTGTTCGTTGTTTGCACAAATAGAAGACCCAGAAGACTCTCTGCACCAATGGACCAATTTCTAAGCTAGTAAAACACACACACACAAACTCACATATACAGTAACACATGAATGTGGATGAGGATGAGGCAACCCCAATACCAAAGACCATGCCTCTTGCTGCGTGTTTAGACTAAGTGTTGTATTTCATGTTGAGGTTGTTGCTGCTGCCTCAACTCTGTTGTCGTCTTCTACTTCTGCTTGTTGTTTATGCGATGCAGGATATGATAATAATTACACCTTCGCCGTTTGTAGACTCTTCAATTGCCACCACTTGCTTCACCTGGCCAGGAAGTTGTCCGTTTGCCTGTTCTGCTCTCTTGTTGGTATCCAACGACGCTGCGTCGCGTCGCAGCGATTAAAAATTGATCTCATTATAATTATTTTTTATAATTTATGAAGCCTTAAAATGTGTGTTGCCATTTGCTTGTCCCATCCTAAAGCTTGCGTATATACGGTAACAAAGTAGTCATTATAAAAGCCATAAATTTCGATCGCCTCGAGCCCAGAGCAGCAACAGTTGGCTCAAATGAGTGCAGTCAAAATATAGGTTCACTCGAAATATAAAAACTTTTTAAATCTTTCAATATTTGCAAAATCATAAATCGTTTAATTTGTCAAAGTAAATAATTTTTAAAATAAATCTAATCATATATATACACGACTAATGGACTTTCGACCATTTTCATAAACTTATCTTGGTCAGATAAATATTTAAAATGTTCACTAATAAGTAAATAAGACTTTTATATTTATTTTTAGTTGTTTATTAATATTTTTATTTGTCTCATTACTTAAAACTAATTTAAATTCAGTGTTTGTGAATGCTTTAATAATTATCTGTAATATATGTTTTATTCAAATTCTATAGCTTATATTACACTTTAATATTCTTGTCAGAATTATTTGGACTAATGTCGTCTTACCTACCATCCTGGCTGTTTTGAAGTACTATCTGAGTTCTTTTAGCTGGAATGTCTGCAAATTTCCACACGCTTTCCCAGGAAGCACACATCTTAGATATAAGAGCGCCTCAAATATTATGCATTTAACACACTCACATGCACACATACCCACACAAACTCAAACGCACTCAAACTCACACACACACACACATATATATCTAGTCAATTGCATTTGCATTAAGCAACACACACACATTCGCATACACCCTCATTTTGAGTATGCCCCACTAGAACCGGACTCTTCTTCGAGGTTTTGCTCATTTTGCATTTTAGTTTGTAATTTAGTTTCAGTTATTGCGATTTTACATTGACGCCTGACACGCAATTTCGTGTAATCCTGGCAATAGCAATGCCAAAACTGATGCCAAAGCCAATGCCAAACTCGATGCCAAAGTCGATGCAAATGCTGGCAGAACCCACCGACCATGCGCCACACAAAGTCCAATTAAATTATGAGGGTCCACACGCCATGATTGCAGCTGCTGGGTCAGAGGAATGTGAGGGAGGCATGTGGAAAGTGGCATGTGGCAAGTTTCGAGAAGAGATGGTAAGAGGTAAGCAGTAAGTGGTAACTGGTAAACGGCAAACGGCAGAGTCTCAAACTTGAACCAGTTGAGAACCGCAAGCAGACGTTGGACCCGATTTGGCCGATTTGCCATTTCCAACTGCTTATGCCTCACTTGAGCTTAGCGCTGCCTCATTTTCAACTCCGTTTTTTGCCATCGCTATTGCCATTGCCAATGCCAATGCCGTTGCGGTGTAAGAGTAATTAAAATCCCTTGATTAATATGTAAATTTAATGAGATTACGAATTCAGCGAACAAGATTAGGAATGCACGGTCTCCAACTCCAACTTGAGTTCCAAGTCCAACTCCAATGGTAACTATCCTCTTTGGAGTACATGCAAACTGTCATTGCTCAACTGCCTTGGTAGACTGTTACCTTGGCCAAGGCTTTAACTCGCATACATATATGTTATTTCTATACTCACACACACACGTCTGCGTGTGTGTGGTTGTTAACGTTTCTGTAGAAAGCCAGCTGCTGTAGCCAACGTCCAAGGAAGCCACCCAAAAAGCAAATCGACGTTGGAAAATTGGAAGCGCGAAATAAACTTGTACATAAATTGTGTGAAATGGATTTGCTTGCAGTTCAAAAGGTTGTCGATTTTGTCGTCTTTGCTTGTTGTCGACTGCCAGTTGTTCTTGTAGTTGATTTTGTTGTTACTTGAGTTTGGACTCGCGTTGGTTTTAAGAATCGTTTGTACGCTGTTTACACAGAGCTTGTTTTAGTTTTGATCTTTAAGTGATAAATTCTCAATTTTAGCTTAAACCATTATTGCGGTACTTATACTAACACTATAAAGTTGTTAAGAATCAATAAGAGAGGCTGCAGTCGAGCAAGCCGACTGTAAAAGACCTCCCTATGGAAGCTATAGCATATAGTTGTCCGATCCGGACCAAACTTGGTGAGGATAGTTATAATCATGATATACACATGATGTTTGAATTTGGTCCCGAGTTCAAGATTTAGTGTTTTGCTTTGAGTACGGGGTCTAAAAATGTTCATAAAATTGGTTATATGTATTTAAACCTAAATATGTAATCTGTAAAATAAAGTTAACAAGCGGATATTAAATATTTTGACCAACAATTGTGTTTTTTTTGTTATGTCAAAAAGTTAAAAATCATAAAATCATCGACATGGCTCTACTTTCTATACATTAAATACTATATGGGGTTAGCCATGAATTTTCTACCCATCGCCCTCATTTTTTCGGCAACCCTAACAGAACTGATACTCATTATTTTTTAAATGACAGATTTTCTATTAGTGTTTATATAGCAACTATAATAAACTAGTTCGATCTCAATAAAGTTTGATTAATTAAGCAAAACAAACAAAATTTCCAAATATTAAATGACAATTTTCCACCTGTTGGCAGTTTTTTCCTCTGTCTTTCAATGATTTTGGACAATTTGTTTAATCCTTAAAGCATAGGTCAAATAAGTTTTTAAGATTTCAGTGCTTTAGTTTCAAACTTACTACAGTCGAGTGAGTAAAATACTCTGAATTTTTGAAGCAATTATTATTCCTAATATTAACACTATAATATTATCTGAACGATCCTATAAAACCTTTATTAAGCATTAACCCGACTCTTACCAAATGTTGACAGAAAGCACAAAAATTCGAAATATAAAACCTTTTAAAGCTATATAATGTAGTCGTCTGCCACGAATTTGGTAAGAATAGTTATATATATAAATCTACTTTCAATGTACAGTCCAAGGAAATAGCTTCCTTGCTAAATCTATCGAGGCTGGCAAGTTGTTGCGTTTATTAAGTTTTATCAACCAAAATTACACATTTTATGCAAAGCAAAAGGGTACATCAAATAGGTTTTTTATAAAAAGTCGTTCAAAATTAATTATTTGCAAGGAGAATTGCATTTCTGTTTGTGCAACACCTACACATTATGTTAACTGTATAAAATATATTTTTCTGTCCTGACTAAATTTGGTTAGAAACTGATAACTGATATTGACCGTGTGTTAATCAACCTATTCTTTCCAAAGTAGGCATTTCTTTGGGTAATAGGGGTGTGAACATTTCGAAACGAACGGTACATATACCGAAGTAAGCAATAGCAATACTACATAAATGTTTAGCATAAAATATGCCGACTACTTTTTACCTTGAATTTAATGAACAAGCTTTCTGTCGATTAACATAAATTATCAAAATGAATTTACCATGTTTTGTCTACTTGGTAAAGATACTAACTGAATATTTCATTTTTTTTCGACCAAGACCGATGGTTAACTGCTCGAATCCCATCACAGCCATCAATCTAAATTATTATTAACAAGTAAGAAAGCTTACAGTCGAGCAAGCCGACTGTAACAGACCCCGTACTCCTTTAAGTGCGCGTTTTTCCACACAAATCACAAATTTTAGACTGATTTGTCCTATGGGACCTATAGGCTATTGCTGTCCGATCCGGATCAAACTTGGTGAGGATAGTTATAATGGTACCATACACATAATGCGTTAGTTTGGTTTCAATCACCCAACTAAAACTTCATGTCTCCATACAAATCACCAATTTTCGACCGATTTGTCCTATGGGAGCAATAGACTATAGTTGTCCGATCCGGTTCAAACTTGGTAAGGACAGTAACAATGCTATCATACATATAATGTGTGAATTTGGTCTCTCTAGCTCTAGTCGTTTTCAAGTTATGATGATGTGAAAATGGTTTTTTACTATTTGCGGGGGCGATAGGTAAAAATAATCTGTAATCGGGCTTATTGTCTTGCAAGTTTGAGTCTATTCTTAAATTTTGTTTTCGTCATATTAATATTTGGTTGCTTATGAAGACATCTCAATAACGCTTAAATTGACTATCTGTTATTATTATATATGACTTCTTCATAAAAATATTAATTTTGAGCTAGCGTTCCTACTAGTTACAAATTTATCATACAATACACGTTATCTTCTAGTTTAAATCATCTTCCCAATGCAATATCCCTCTCCGAAAAAACATCGCACACTGGGTTAAAATTTAAAACCATTGACTTCTGTTTTGTGCTCCAGCTTCCAGACAATCAACTTCCACTGGAACAACAACATCTACAACAACACCAACCTATAACCTTTTTTCATTTCTGAGCTATTTTCCCATTTGCTTTTTACTTTTCATCCCCGTTTTTATGTTGTTATTTCCTGCTGCCTCTTTACTGATTAGCAGCTCTGAGCTCTTCTCCACTTTTTACTCATTATCAAAAAACGCGCGCGAGTTTTTTGCTGCGCCAATTGCTCCACTTGGGGTCTCCGATTGGGTTGTCGGCTGCCACCAATGCTTTCTGCGATTGGCGGGATTCTGTTTTAGGCGCTAACTGTGAACAGAGATTGTAGTTAGGGTTGAGTGTGAGTTGAGCACTTCATAGATTTGAATTAGAACATTGCGCACAGTAATTGCAAAATTCGCATTAATTAAGACATTGGATCTGCTTACTTATTTTTAAATGCGATTTAATGCATATTACATATTATAAGTTTACAAATAATGGAAGGTTTAAGTAATAAAACAAGATATGTGAATGCGAGTACAAGGGTCTATTAGGTGTCTCAGAAGCAAAATGTGCGTAACAGGATGAACGAGACGTGCCAGACCCCATAAACTATTCTTGATTAGCAGATTAAGTTTATTTCAAATTATTGCCACGCCTCCTACGATCTCCGTAAAATAAAATGAACCACTGTCATAAGGCCACTTGTAAGCTACTAGAGCCGTGACCAAATTTACACAATATGTGTGTGTTACCATTATTACTTCCCTCATCAAGTTTAGATCGGATCAGTACTGCATCATAATGTTCCCATAGGACAAATCGGTTGAAAATTAGTTATCTGTATGAAAAAAGGTTTGTTTTAATTTCTTAACGCACTCAGACATATGTCATTATTCCTATAGCTCCTATAGGATAATTGCAGTGCTTGTTTTACAGTCAGCTCGCTTGACTATAGCCTTTCCTACTAGATCATTTTGGACCTGGCTTTTAACACCATATTTATCAGCCCGTTCACTTTTTAACGAAGTCTTAACTACATTAAATTAAGTTACATTTGGGTCAAATATTGGAATCTTTAGCAATGGGTTTTATAAATATATACATACCACTTTAGCAATATTATGAATTAAAATTATTATGCCTTACTATAAGTTTATCAAAACGAATTTAAAACCAAACTGTAGATAGTATCTCAGCAAATGATTCAATATTGCGGTTCTGAGAATATAATCGATTTTTAGTCAACAAAAAAGCGAACAAATCAATAGTATTCTCTGGCATATACAGATGAAAAGAGAGTGGGAGCAAATATGCACATTATGAGCTCGATGTGAATGGAAGCCAACAGTGAGTGAAAGTGAATTTCGACACACTCACAGTAAAACCAAATGGATGGAAGGAGAAAAGCAGGCACGGACGAACAAGACAGGACTGAACAAAACAGGACTGGACAGATGAATGAAAACACACTCATTCACTAAACGTCCTCAGAGAAATGGGGTACAATTTTGTTCATGGTCACGACCATGAATCGGAGTTGCTCTCTGCCGCTGGATGTTGCGTGAGCAGATTCAAAAAATGCACTGACTGCAACTAGTGTGAAGTGCACCAAAATGCAGTTATCCGAGTGACAGTAGTATGGAAACGACGCATCAAACAATACCAACTGGCCGAACACTCTAATATGGCAATTTTGTGGGGTTTCCACTTTCCTGTAAGTCCCTCTGTGCCAAACTTCAAACTCTCTCAAGGTCGAGGGTGTTGCTCCGATAAAGCCGGAATTCAGAATGAAAGTCACTGATACCAAACGTCAACAGACAGACAAGAAAAGACAAAAAAAAAAAAAAAAATACAGACGTAGACGGTAGAAAAGTGAAAGAGGAACAAAGAGAGAAAGAAATAAAGGAACTATGCAGTAGAAAGGAAGCAAGCAGAAAGAAGTACAAGTTGAAGCAGAGGAAAAACGAACGTTCGTTCAACTTTATGCAATCGTTGCTAAAACACACACACACACACCCAGTGTCGCAGCTTAGACTCTGCTTTCCAAGGACTCTAACCCACACATTTACTTACACAGAAACACACAGGCAAAGACACAGTAAAAGGAGAAAAACAGAAAAGCATAAAACGTAGCATACTTTTTCGAGCGGGTCGCATGAGTTTTTCCACGTTTGCTAGAATTTGCTTGCCACTTTCTACTTGCCACTTGTTCTTTGGCCGAATGCTTTTGCTGCTTTTGGTTTTTTGGGAAGGTATCGCTCTATGTGTTTCTATGTGTGTGTGTATGCTAACTTCAGCCACGAAGTATGCAATATACTTTTGGGTATAGACGCTACTTGTGCGATTGTCTGGCATCATCTACGTTTTCCATTTTACACAGCTGAGGGTCAACTCCATGTGGACGGGACTGGAGTAAGTTTTACGGGCACTTCAGTTTTATTTTCAAAATGGGTCAAGGTCTTCATATTTTCGCACTTTATAGTCGGTCCGATACTTTAAATATTGTTGGCCAACTGTTGCTGTTTCTGCTGTGGACAAAACCAACCGGAAATGCAGCTAAATTGCGTATGCTGGTCAAAAACCTCTACCTACGTTTCCATCTCTGACTCTGCCTCGCCCTTTTTTACTTGTACTACTGGCTCGCTGCCAATAGGCGCGTTTGTAAACACAACAAATAATAAATTTGGTTTGAACGTGATTATGTGTGTGAGTTCGGCATATTTTTTGGCACCCTGCAAAACGCATTGTAGTGATTTTCGTATGGCCAAACTATGAAATGGCCTGTGGCCTGGTTTGCACAGCAAGTGCGTTTTCCCATTGCGTATCCCGCCTGCATCCTGATACACCCACTACAGTTTGACTGCGGCTTGTTTGCGGATAGTCACTTGTCGTTATGATGATTAATACGGCATGCCACGCACCCTAGTCTGAGTGGAAAACGTTCAATTGTAATGCTAGCTTGCACTTATTAAGTATACGTTGCGTAATATGCAACTTTCATATCTCTAAAACTCGTATTTTCGATTTATTTGCATGTGGTTTATGTCTATGTTTGGTTGGTTCGCTTAGCCACCCTTTGAGGGTATGATGCGTTTTTTTATAATGAGCATTGAACATCTGTCCGTGCTTATGAACGCTGAAATCTCAGAGACTATAAGAGTCAGAGCTACGAAATTTGGAATGAAAGCCCCCCTATGTGTCAGATAACTTGGGTGTGTTTCAAATTTTTGCCACGCCCATACATATATACATAGGTAATTGTAAAAACATTTTTTATAATATGACAACTTGGCAACTATCAATATATCCACATATCCGCGCCCAAAAACTTGATGTGTATGGTTCCATAGGATGAAATTTGGTACGGATGAGAAAACTTTGTTTTATAGCTCCTATTTTATATTATTAAATAGGTATTGCAAGTGTTTGTACAATAGCTGAGCCGATCTACTTTTAATTAACAATCTGAGCAATTTCCTATATTCTCACAGGGTATAATACAGTTGGCAGAGCACAATTATATATTTTATTTTGTTGTCTTTAAAATATTTTAAAAAATAATTCAATATAAAAAAAACATTATTTTAATAACTAAGTTAACACAAGAGCAATACTTAATTTATTTTTGTTGGAAAGAGTATTGCAAATTCGTCGTTAGCATATTTGATTGGCATTTTGCACTCGAGGATTGTTTAACCCCATGTAGCCCCAACTTTGAGTCACCTATCTTTATCAATAAATTGGCATGCATGCCTTAAACTAAAATGGGGAAAATGCCAAAATAAAAAAAAAATTGCCAACACCCTAACCAAAAACATAAAAGAAAACTACAAAGTACAGGAAACGGGCACACATATACAAACACAGAAATTCACATGCATATATGCACTGAAAAATAAAATTCAAAAAGTTTCGTGCCATTCATAAAAAACGTCATACAAAAAATTGTCAAAAATCAACTATAACAATTTTTTGTCGCCGTTCGTATTGCCGATGACGCTGGCATCGGCGTCGGTGTCACGGTTGCCGTTGACGTCGAAATCGACGTCGACGCCGCTGTTGCTGCCGCTTTGGTAGGCGGAGTTATGTGTGAGTACTTTTTTATTGTTGTCGCTTTTGTTGTTGTTTTTGCTGTTGCTGTTGAGATTGTTGGTTTCTTACTTTTGTTGTTGCTGCTGATGTTTGTCGATGTTACTGTGCGGCCATTGCGTAGTTTTTGCTCACATTTGTTTTTTTAGCAAAGGGGCGTGTGTAGGCAGGCAGGTGGAGCTGGATTGGGCGAATGGAAATGTGAACGCAACTCCGTAACCAGAAGAGTGGAACGAAAATGGGAAATGCTTGCATGCAACGTTTAACGCGTAAAAACAAAAAAAAAAAGTCAACTCTTATCTCTCAACTCAGATATCAATAATTATAAATACATATCAGTAGTAAAACCAAGCAACAAAAAAACAACAGAAATCAGATGTCACAACGCATTGCGTAAATGAGCAATGTCCTGCGGTTGCCGTGGCACTTCACGGCTTTCTGCTTTACGGTTAATGATTTACCAAATTATGTATCCGCATATATGAAATACATGATACGGCCACACTCAGAGTTAAAGTCAGAACGAGGCCACCTCCATCGACCAGGCAAAGCTCAAGCAAATGTTTATTAATTGAAAACGTAAAATTGCATTTTGGGGCTGTTGACCGCCCGTCGGCGCAATGATTTCGATAATGCGGTTGCCGCTGGCCACAAAAACAGTTTGTTTCTGTCATCGCCGATAGTGGGAGGGGGAACACACACTGACACATACGCAGGTGTTTATCTGTGAGTGTGTCCGCTTCAACCAACAATGCAATAAACAACTGCAACTGCGCGATAATTGGCTTCAGGTCAACTGTAACTGCAACAGCAACAGAAAAATCAGCATCTGCCATGTGGCATGCGGCATGTGCCGCGTTGCAAGCGGTATGCGGTACGAGACGACAACACAGGAAGGAAGCCAATAAGTGTAAGGGGGGAAATGTGGTACAGATGATCAAACCAGTAAATATAAATGTATATATTTAAATAAATATGGCTACTTTGTCTCATCATCATATTAAATAATATTTTAATCGCTTGCAAATTATAGATCATGTCTGCGGTAGATTTCTATCAATTCTTTATTTTACGATAAGCTTTGTTATTACTTATGTGAAATATTTACTGATTAATGGGTGTAAGCTATTTTGAGTAAAATATGCTCAATATGAATTGACAGCGTGTTAAAATGTACGTAACAAGAAGGAGTCGTAACCGTAGACACACATTATGTCTATGATACTATAAGGAGTATCCTGGCTAAATTTGTTTCGGTACCTACAAATACTTAATACTTAATGATACTGAATCATACCTTTCTAACAAGATCATTTTTGTAACATTTTTAGATTCTGTAATTAAAAAGAGAAAAGAGGTATATTAGATATGTCACAAGATTAGTGTGTGAAACAGACAGAAGCAGGCGTGGCCGCATAAATTATATATATTCTTGATTAGCATCAACAGCCAAGTGGATATAATGATGTCCGTCTGTCCGCCCGTCCGTGTGTTCGTCCGCTTGTCCATTGTCAACAATTTTAGATTGAACATCCGTTTACGCCACACAAATCAAATTTGTTTAGTTGTTTGCATCGCCATTTATTTGACATTGTAAGTATCAGTTATATAAGTATAATAAGTATTCGTTTTTCGTCACAAAAAAGATATCATTGGTTTATGCCTTCGTCACTTAATATGTACCACGTTAAGGGGTTTTCATCAGGAAAGATAAATCACAAATTTACCACAGCCTTTAATTTTAAATCGACTTTTCGCATTGCAAAGTCAATTTTCAAGCTTTTTGTCATTTATTCACTTGAGTTTCATTTCAATTTGTTGAATAAAACATTTGAAGTATTTTCCATCTTCTCATTCTCTCAATCTCTATGAATCGCTCACTATTTCTGTGCCTCTCTATAGTTGTTGCTACTATCAGTTTTCCCCTTTGGTCGACCTCTCGATTTCAAACATACCGCATAACATTTTGTTCACCTCAAACATCAATTCGCTTTCAATGCAGCATTTTCAATTCATTTGCCACAAAGGTGATCCCAAAAATCTAAGTCCCCATACCCATCAGCATCCCCATCCCCATCCCCATCCGCTCTCTGCTGTTTGCTCTCTGCATTGTGAAAGCTTTTTGGGTAGGCTCATAAATTTCGAATTATGTGCTTTCGAATGCTTATATCAGATAAATGTATGCAAGTATCTCTATATCTTACTATCCAATCTATGTACGAACCACCTGAAGTACGTGTTGGAGTGTGGACATGTATGTGGATCTCAGTTGCTTCAGAGGCTGTCATTCGACCTGCCTAACCTCGGGACATGTTTGCACTTTAAAACACACACACACATAAACACTAAAACTCACACAGTTCAACTAAGAAAATTAAGAAAAATTACTTTCATGTGCTACATACATTATGTGCAACAATGCACACATGTGTGTGTATTCCAAAAATCATAAGCCATCAGGCAGCTTCCACACAAATACACAAACACACTCGCACAAACACAGGGACAAGCACAGAGAGAACACCTGCCCCAAAGCGTTGAGAAAACTTCAACATGATTTTCAACATTCTACGCAAGATTTTTGTTGCAGGTATTTTGGTCCAGGCGACAGATTATGTCACATGCCAGCAGTGCCAAAAGAGATGGCAACATCAGTTAGAACGAGACAGCAGCTGTAGCTGGAAATCAGAAATATAGAAAATTTCTCTTGTTTTCCATTACATTTTTTAGGCCAACGAACAAACAGTTGATTGTTCGCATTTATGTATTCGTTTTTGAGCATATAAGTGCATATATATTTAGTTAGTTGATATGCAAATTAGTTAAATGACATTTCGTAGTTATGTACCTAACATATAAATGTGTATGTGTATGTGGCTATGTTTGGTGCGGAAAGAATTCCTTTGTGTTCTGAGCAAAGGCAACAAAAGAAAATGCAATCCACTTGGCTGCAGTCAAACTATTGTTGCAGTCACAAACTGCATGTGGAAATAGACAACACAACTAGATGAGAACATATTTAGCACGCTTAATTAGAAGGCAACAAAAACAAACAAGGCTCAAGACTGGCTGACTTACTGACTGAGAGACTGACAACAGCAACAACAACAACATCAACTAAAGCAATAAGGACGTTGAGTGTGTATGCGCACTTCCGCCGAGAATCGTCCCACTAAAAGTTACGAGGACCTACTAGGATAAGATTGCACTAGGACTCTCTTACTCTCGCAGCTCAACTGTCACATGGTCCTCCTAATGATGTCAAATTACTTGCGGGCATTTTTATGTCATAATTAAACTGCAACAAGAGATTTTTGAGTAGCGTCAAAGCCACTTAGCTTGAATGAGCCATTGCAACGACTTTCCCTATACCCTAGGCTTTCAGAAAAACTTTATATTTTATGTTTGATCGATTACTGTTTTGTTATGCATCAGGTATTTTTGGTAATTTTTTGGTAAAAAATTACACTAATTAATTAAAATTTGTATTTCAGGCACTTAAAACTGCTAAAACCTTTTCTTAAAATAAAGTTTTTACTTTAAATAACACATTTTTAATTAAATAAAAAAATATTTCCCCTTTTTTTGTTATTTTCAAGTCCTATAAAAACTGAAGGGTATGCTGCAATCCTGGCAAGTTTGTTTTCCCTTGTTTTTAGATGCACAATTGTTGCTGCAATTGCATTTGCCCCTTTTAGACCAGTTTTTTCCATGCTAACATACTTAAATGCACTCAGCAAGTTACCCTGCATTTCCAGAGTCATATAAATAAGCACACACGCCCGAAAACACGCAAACACACTACACACCCAAAGATATCAGGGCTGAGCGCCAGTAAGTGTGCAATATGTTTTTTTTCATTGCTTATTATAACGAACAGAACTTGCTTTCTTCCTCTTCCTCTTCATCTTCTTCTTCTAATTTTCTGTAGTGCAGCGAGTTGTCGTTGCTGGTTGCTGAGGCTATTCTTTTTATTGTTTGCATCACTGTGAAGTGCCTTGCTATGTTGTTAAGCTGTAGTCCCCATTAAATTTGACTACCGGAACACGAATCGTGCATTTAATGTGCATTTATATTACATTTATTTTGTTAAGAACTAAAAAATATTGTGTTCTTTATATTTACTTTACTTCAGTCAAATTTCAAATTCCACAAAATTTGTTAAATTATTTTGCCACATATAAGTAAAATATTTACGCGACCACAATGGATTTTTGCGGTAACTGAACTGGCCAAATAACACAACTGTCCCGGAAAATAGAATATTAAAGAAGAACTGAGAAAAATGTTATCAGACATTCCCAGTTTCTATTTAGGGGGTCTTCTTGGATGGGAACATTTTTTGTTCGATTTTATTTGCCTGAATCTTGCTTTGGACTATTATGATATGACGTTTTATTAGCCATTGTTTTCATCAAAATGAGGTTTTCTTTGGGATTTGTGTAACTATTTTACGAAAATAAAAATTTTTTTTGGCTTCAATTTTGATTAAATTGGGTTTTTTTAAACTTTCTAAGTTTTTTTTCGCCGGTTATACTAAATTGATTTTTATCAAACCAAATGCAATTGACACAGAATTTGGAATACCTCTATTGTGCAAAAACATATTTTCAAACCTTAAAAGCGGTTGTCTCGAAGACACGTTTTTATACTCTCTGCAATAGTATATTGTGTTTGTAAAAAGTATGTAACTGTTAGAAGGAGGCGTGGCAGACCCCATAAAGTATATATATTCTTACTGAGATATTCGCCAAAAAGATCGATTTTTTTCGAAGTGTGTCTAGTTTTTAGCTGATTGTGGTCTAGTGGGGCGTAGTATTAAAAAAAAAAGATTCTTGTATTGACTGACTTAATATCGAGTTGATACTGACTAAATTCGTACTTGTAGTTCTTACCATCGCTGAGATCTGTCTGTTCGTGCATCTTTTGTTTTGGCCTAACTGTGGAAGCCGAGAACCTTTCAAACATCCCTCAGAGGAAAAATATTTGTTTTACTTCACTTTTTTCTAAGTTCAATAAAGAAAACTTTATTCTAATAACTTTTTTCGTTCTCAAATGATAATTTTTTCAAAAGGGTCCAAAAAAGTATTTCAGTTAATTTCGATCGCTTACATGCCAAACCTTACTAATATAATCAATCCACATTGTTATTACTCCAATTGTTAACCAATAGATTTCTTCATCTCCTATCTTCTGTTCCCTTTCCATCACTGATTGATTAAACACGCGTGAAACACGTGAGTAACGGACACAATGCCATATAAAAATGCTTAAAACCAGCAGGAAGTTTTTATATGTATATACACTCATGGTCAGAATAATAGGTGTGAAAAAAATTTTTTTTTTGTTTTAGAATATTATTTAATACGAAGTGTTTGTTACTCCGAAATTAATTTTTTTGGTTTGTCCAGACTGTCTACACGTGATTTAGGTAAGTTCCCAAAATATATATTGCACATAGAATTAATTAAATAGACATTTCTGCAAAAACTGGGATTTGAGCTGGCCACATTAATAGGTATATTAAACGAAACAATTCAAAATTTTTAAATTTAGCTATTAATGGGCTAATATTGAATATAAATTCTTAAAGTGGGCTAATATCCAGAATATCCACCGTTATTTGAACAAGATTTAATAGTCCTTCGTCGCATGGACGAGGCTAAAGTCCTTCAGCGCTCTAAAGGATTGCTGTACCAAATTATTCACCTGAATGAACCTTGTTGTGGGAAATATTCTTTCGTAATTGATGCTTTAGATGTTGTCAGAGGTTGTCAATTGAATTGAGGTCTAGGGATTGACCAGGCCCTTCAAGGACATCAAAAATATTCCCGTCGAACCAATTTTTTTGAAACTGTGATATGTGTTTAGGATGATAATCCTGTCAAAATGTCCACTTGAGGAACATTTCTTCACTTGTATGTGTTGGCACAACTGTCACCAATATATCTGCATAAAAAAAAGAGATCCATTATAGCGTCAAGTCGATGATCCAGACGTTTTTCTTGCTAGGTAAATCTGGCATAGCGCGTGGGTCATCGAGCTCAGTACTTGACGATTTTTTTTTTAATCCAAATATAAAGTTCTTTCCATTTTGGACAACGAACGTTCCTTTGGGCATCTTAGGAAAACAAAATAATTTTTGTTTCATTGCTTCAGTGGATATTTCGTCATCTTTTGAAATCCCTTGTTTCCTGCCAAGCTTCGTGCCCACGACCAATTTCTTTCCTCATCCAGAAATAAACCGGTATAAGGAGTGGAACCTTCCGAGTACTTCTTCCTTGCAGATTTGCATCCACTTAATGGTTTCCACCAGTTCGGGGTGCCACTACAGTCCCAATTTGGTTTCCAATTGTCCTGAATGGCTTGAAGGATCACGCTTAGATACTGGCACAGTGCGGTTTTTTGTCTTTATTGATGAGGATTATGAGGTTCCACTGTTCATAATATTTTTTTTGGCTTTCTAACTTAAGTGAAAATGTTTTGTGACCGAAAAAATAAGTTGGCGATGTCTCTGATAGTTTTACCGTTATCACGAAGTCATCAAATAATTCTCATTTCTTCTGTAGTGCAATATGCAGCAGGACCCATCTAACACAAAAAAAATTTCGGAAAAACTAATTTTTCTACATCAACTAAATTGCTAAAATTGTGATTATTATCTTCAGTAACCAAACAGTCCATCTAATTATTTATATTTTAAAGCTTTTGTTTAATATACCTATTAATGTGGCCAGCTCAAATCCTAGTTTATGCAGAAATGTCTATTTAATTAATTCTATGTGCAATATATATTTTGGGAACTTACCTAAATCACGTGTAGACAGTCTGGACAAACCAAAAAAATTAATTTCGGAGTACCAAACACTTCGTATTAAATAATCTTATAAATCAAAAAAAAAATTTTTTTCACACCTATTATTTTGACCATGAGTGTATTACATACAGATACAGATAAATGTATCTATAGATATCTGTGTAGATGCACATGTGTATTACCGTATATATTTTATTGCACTGGTGGTTGAAAGGAAATGAAAATTGTTTTATGCGGTTACGCCAAAAAGTATGCAGTTCATCTTTTTTTCGCCATGTCTACCAGGCACAAGGCAAACAGGCAGCTGACCCGCAAAAAGTTTAAATAAATGTTTGATGAAATGCAAAATTTTCATGACACCAACAACAAGAAAAGCAATACCAGCACCACCCTTGTACTACATCGAATGAAAATGATAATAAAAACGATCCATCGCCTTTAGCGATCCGCGAGACATTTATTTGAAATATATTTTCGAATTGCAGCTGGATCCACATCCACAGTTCGCTTAATACAATTAAACTAATTTGGCGTTTACCCAAGACAACTTATTTTGCAGCCAACAACTGGAGCAACAACAACAGTAACTTGTCGTCAACTGTCTTTTGCCTGCACATGTCAATCGCCTCAGACATCGATTTAATTTCGCGACTACGAAAGTAACAGCAGCTGCTTCTGGTGCTCATCAGTTCCTTATTTACAAAAGAAATCAGGCAATTTGCATTTGTCTCTTTTGGTATTTCTGTTTTGTTTTGGAACGTCAAGTACAGGAAAAGCAGAGCGTGCACAGTGGTTCACTTCTTTCATTTAAATTCATAAAACAATTATTTCTGTTTAAAATTAAATGTTTAAGGATCAATTAGAAATATTTTATTTATTACAAAAAATTTTAAAATTTGTATTAAACTTTTCGGCTATCTAAAATAGCTTTTAAAGCTTTATTAATATTAATACCTGGACTATTTACACTTCTAAAATTTATAATTGAAGAGAATGGTAGTAAAACGAATTTTTTAATTTCAAAATGTAATAGCATGTGAAATATAATATTTTGTAAAAATGATAGTAAATTTATATTTTGTAAAAGAAAATTAATATTCATAACTAATAAAGATAATTTGTTTAGAATGATTTAAAAAATTTTTTTGTATTTACAAAGAAAAAGAACAAAAGAATATGTTAAGTTAAAACCAGCTCATTAAATGATAAAATAAGTATTCTAATGCGAACCAGTGTAACCTGACCAGCTGATTTGCATCGAAACGAAACACAAAACCACCAGCCAAGTCAAATTGCCAAGCACTGTGCGGATTAATTCTTTATACAAACCCGTTCAGCAAAAGTAATAATAACAACAATCAACGGAGCAGACTGGATTTGGACAGGGAACTGAGAATTCAGAACCCAGAACTCAAAACCAAGAGCTGAGGACTGAGGACTGAGGACTCAGTGCTGAATAGCAGGTCGCTGCCAATCTTCTGAGTTTTTTGCTTATGGCTCATACTATCTGCTTCTTAATGCCCCCGAAAACTCATTTGAATTTAGTTTTCATTTAATTTAATTTAATTCGCTTTTGGCTTTGCACTCTTCTTTTTCTGCTTTAGTTTTCCTTCATTACGCTTTGGCTGTTGTCCCAGAGCCATGATGATGATGACTGATTTTCATTAGTTTTTTCCTTATAAGTTTCAAATCGATAACGAGCATTCGTCGAAATCATATACATATATGAGTTGGCCACTAGCCGTTGTGAGGTTTCAGGTTTCATTTCCAGCTCTTTCTCTCTCTATCTCACTTACTCTTTATATCATTCTGACTCCCCCTCGTTCTACCTTTTGGCTGCTGTTTTGGCAGATAAACTGTTGGCCAAGTTGTAGTTGTTGTCTGGCATGCGCAATGACTTTGCTTAGTCCACGGACTAAGGAACAGTTGTGAGTTATGTAAAGCGACACAGCAAAGACATAAATTATTTGCTTTGTTTTTCCTGATTTCAAGCAGGTGGTAATAGAAAGAGAAGGACCACCAAAGGGTATAATTTTGTTAAATAAATTGATGGATATGGAGATACTAGTATATGTCCAATATTAAAAAACTAATATTCACCTGAGTCTTATAACAAATTCGATAGATTCCGACAAGACTTTACAAAAATTATGACTCTCAATCAAATAAAGCAATATAAACTATTCTAAAGTAAACTTGGATAACGTGTGAATTTGGTACCATGTTATGCGGTTATTAAAATGATTTTTTACAATTTGGGGAAGCGTTAGAGTGCATGGTAATAGCTCTCATACTCTCTGAGATACAGGTGTTCATTATTAAGAAGATCAAGAAAATATATACTTTATATTTTCTCTGTGCTCTTTTTGAGTACGGCATCAAAACTTCTACAAAAATTCTAGTTCTTGACTTAAAGCAACGTCATAGCACGGGATTCACAAATTAGATTATTTAAATGTCCCTTGATGAGAGATCTTTAATAGAAATGCAAAATTGAAAAATTTTATTTGTTTATATCCTGAACACAAGTTCCCAAAGCGACCGCTAAAATTTTCAAATTTGAAACGGGACACAAAGCCAAATTAGCATACGTTTAGACCGAACTCAAGACAACAATCTATGCAATACTCGCACCCCCTTTGAGTCCTTGTCCCATTACGAAGATTAAACATCTAAATTTACCCTTTTTGGGGTAAGACAGTCGTCTTGTTGTACGACACATAATTAAAATGCATAATTATGCCGAAAATGCGACAACATTTCAGACAAAATTACGACAAATGCTGATGCCGCATTTAGAAATGCAAATCAATTGATGGCCACATATTCTGGACTACAAAAGGAGTTGGTTGGAGGAGGTTGGACAAAGGGTGGTAGATGTCTCAAGTAGGCAACCCAAAGAGTCCGGCGACCGGCGGGCATTATCATTGGATACGCAATGGCACTAAAAAATCAACTTCTGATTAGCATAAAATTTTATTCGACAAAAGTTTATTGAGTTTTGCATTAATTGTGAACCGGGCAAAGCCCTTTAAGATCTTTCCAAGGTGTGAGGTAGTGGAAAAAAGGGTTGGAAGGGGAGGAGAGGTAAGGGAAGGAGTTTTGTGGTTAAGGTGCGTAGACAATTAATCTTGAAATTGGGCAATATTTGACTTTTGTAGTCCTCTCCGCCAGTAACCACTTCATCATCATCTGGCTTTTTAATGACCAAATTTGAATTGCAAATATCTGGGCGCTGGTTTTTGGTTTTCATCATCATCGTCGTCGTTGTTTTTCGGCATTTTGTCATTTTGACATATCGAGCCATGTACCATAATGAACGCTTAGCTCTAATTTTGCATATTTTTATTGTTTTGTTTGTTATTATTTTAATAATATGCCGTATATTCAACGATGTTATTTGTAAAGTTCAAATTAGAATTAGTGGCAGTTTTAATTAATTTTATTTTATTGAAAGAAGGTTTCCTTAAAAAGAAAATATATTCCAAAATCTATTTCCATAGAAAATTCTCTATTGTCAAGTAGCTGTAATTTCTGTGGACATTACTAAATAGTGATATTTATTATCGTAGTTATATTATGTGTATTATTACTAACACATCTTTGGCATGCCTATGATAGCTTAAATTTTTTTCATAAACATTTTTCCCGTACAAACAAACGTAGTCTCCTGCCATGTTATGTTGCAGTTCCCTGGGCAATTAGTGACCCCGACTAGCAATTTGGCTAATTAGAAAATTACATTATGGACGCGCACTAATTTCAGGTAAATAAATTGAGCTTCAAGGAGCTACAAAGAGACAAAAATGCGGGTCAGGGAGATTCGATCCTAGAGTCGGCCCCTTTTGGTCGTGACAGAATCTAATTGCATACTTTGGGTGCGCATAACTTTGCACTAAAATTAATCTCTCACCCACTTTGCCAGCTTCACAATGAAGGATGTGATGTCGCGGATGCAAATGAAGTGCTGCAAGATGCCAGCCACAGGAACAGCAGTTGCATAAGCAAACGCCAAAGGACGCGGTATGGAGACGGACACAGACACCTGCATAAAATTCTAGCCATAGCCACATGAAACCTTGTCACATTGTCATCATCAGCATCGTCATCATCATTATTATCACAATGATTATTCCATGGCCGTCGTGCTATCGCGCAGCTTCTACTTAATTGCACGAATTTCATTTTGTGCAAATTAACAGCAATTTTAGCAGAGGTCACCCAGCGAAAGTACAGCTGGCAATATGGCTGTGTGGTAGCGTTGCAGTGGAGCAGAAAGGGCGTAACTGCCACAAGGGTGATACCAAGGAGAAGCTTTAACTGCTTGTAAAGTGCAAAATTTGCTGCTCAAACCAATTCTAATTTATTTACATAATTTAATTGATGAATGCTACTTTTATATTAAAAAAAAAACAACTATAATAATGTAAAACTGACATAATTTCCTTGCAAAAATCAAGGTTTTCTAACATAGTTCAACAGCAATTCATAAAATGCATAATCACGTGCATGCTTCATCTTGAAGAAACACCTAGAGACTTGTATATGATGTGTGTCAACTATGGCAAAAACGTGATTTGAATATTAATACTAGCTCAAATATATGCAAACCCGAATTGCACTAAGCCCAAAACTGTGTCAGTTAAACAAATTTATCTGGAATTGGCTTAATAAACATGTTCGGCTTATAGTCAGAAGACTTTATATCCATATCTGTAATAATAATATGTGGAAGTTATTATACATTGAGAAAGCCAATTTAGTATATTCATATTCACAATTTCTAATTAATATATATTAAAATATTATTAAGATAAATAATTTTATTCATTTATATATTCATTGACAGAATTATCAGGCAACGTACAAAAGTATAAGTTGCACAATTATGAAATTTTCAATTAAGAAATATTTTAAAATGGTTGTTTGATTTTCATTATTACTGTACTATATCAAGTTTGTAAACAGGCTAGCTTAGATCATGGACTCATAACATATGTAGACTAGACGTTTAAATGAGGCTTTTTACATGAAGCCAACATTATAAATCCGAATTAACTGTTTGTTATGCACTTTTAAATACACATGTATTCCTTGTCTGTACGTTTTTCATTGGAAATTTTGTTTGCTTTATGTGTACCAAACATAATTTTATTTCAAGTAGTAGCTTATGGAATTGGAAGCAGTTTATGAAATTAAAAAGTTAACAATTTTTTATTCTTAGCTATGAGCTTAAATTCATCTGCGGACAATTATTTAGGCATTTGTTTCAAGGGCGTCGAAAGTTACTTTTCAATCGGAATCCATACTAAACAAGCTAAATCTGTCACTTACCTGTTTAGTGAAACAAGAAAATTGTAAAATCTGCTAAAGGGAAAATTATATCAAATATATCGAATTTTATTCATTTGTAAGTGACCAACAAATTTTCAAAAACGAACACTATCGAGTTATGACTCAACTTCAACCCAAAATGCACCCCAATATGATATCTCCCTGCTGTTATGGTAATATGTGGCCTTTCTCCCTCTTTACCTTTTCCTCGTCCCCGCTTTCTAGCAAGTGGCAGCGCCTTTTGCTCTGGCTGCTGCTTAACAATCCAACCTGTGCCCCAAACCATTGAACATTTTTAATTTATTACGTCTGTCGATGATTTTTCTACTACTTTTTATGGGGATTTAAGCGCAAACGGCAGCAAATAACGTGTTCCCATTTCCATGGTCAACACCCAAAAAAAGAAGAAAGGTACACACACGCACAAACAGTCACAAATTTAAATATGTGTATGTGAAGTTTGAATATATGTGTGTATATGTCTGTGTGTGTGTGTGTGCTTGCTTACATGCAGACAATACGAGTCGAAATCGCGAATTCGTAATTTTGCATTTTTATACAAATTCCGCGATTTTATTCTTATTTTTTAATGCGGGAGCGAAAATGGCAAGAAAAGACAACAAAAATTTTACGAAAACCGCCAAAAAACAGAAGCGAAAACTTTTTACCATATATAGTCAAAATAGCAGCAGCGAGAGCAGCAGCTCTGGTCAGCATTGTTTTCCTTAATTAATGTTTAATCAGCAGGACTCGACGAGCCCGTTGCTGACCAAAGCAGCGAACCACATACGATAATGGCCAAAATAATAAAAATCAACAGCTGAGCACAACCGCCCCACCCTTATCCAATCCCCCGCCACTACCATCCCCTTCGCTTGTGTCACTTCCACCCAACGCCCATGCAAATGGGGTGTGTATGTGCGCCTGACCGGGCTTTAATGCACGGGTGTGCGGCTTAAGGTGGCGCGAATGCCAAACGCGTCCTTCGTCGTCTTTGACGTTTTTTACCCGTTACTCTACGAGTAAATGTATCCTAGACTCGTTGCAGTGTATGCTCCAGGGAATAGGTGTCATGACAGACTCCATAATTCAAATACTCTCGATGAGCTCATCAAATACTCTGCAGGTTAGAAAATCTATTTTAGATCTTAAAATCATTCTAATTAAATTTGCTTTGAGGAATGAATAACTTCTAGTCTATATGAGGTAGAATCATTTAAATTTTGTAAGTAATGTAGCAACTCTTCCTTCCTCCAGTTGAGCTAGAACAACTGGATTGCATTCAAAGTACCCGAAAGTATGCAATGGATATAACAAAGCAATCAAAACTTTACTATCGGATATATCCTAGTCGAGGATCGCCTGTATAATCCTTACTTGTTTTATGCTACTCTTTTTGGGTTTTTTTCTCGCTTTTTGCCAATCTCTACTGAACTGAAACCCACGCGTTGTTTTGGGCTCTGGTGCTGCTGTTGATGATGTCGAGGGTTTGAGCTTGAGCTGTTGTCCGAGTCTGTTGGCTGCAATGCAAAAACGTAAATGAAAACAAATTCGCGGCCAAGAAAAAATTAACAAAACACAAAACAAACTTTTGGGCGCACGTGAAGCGTTGTTGGGGTGGAGAGTGAGAAGGCAGCAAACAGGGTGCTCATTCTTATGCGAGGTCTGTTGGTTTACCCGCGCCCAACTCCATTTCCCACTCCTTCCCACCTATGTAGCTTGGATCTTGTGATGGGAGGAGCTGTCGCTGCACATTTTTACAACTCGCGCGTACTCATAATCAGTACGAAGCGAACTCTAGGTACGAAATGCCATTGTTGAAGTTATCGAAGGGGCTATAGGACGTGGGGACATGAGTAAATGGGGCTTTGGGGTGGCGACCATTTGGTCAAGCGCTGACCAACCCCTGCCGCATCTTTACTCTTGACCACCCAACAAAATAAAAATGAGCAAGACGAATTTTCGCTATATGAAAAGAATTTGTATGCATATGTAGCTGTTATGTACTATGTGTGGGCTTGTGTGTAAAGGGGTATGTATAGTGTATGTGTGGCAAGCGCTAAAAATGGCAATGCAAAATTTTTTTGGCTGAAAGCAGCTAGAGTCGTGAACCTCCTGTTGAAGTAGAAGTTGGTGCTGGAGTCTGGGATGGAGTTTGGGTTGCAGAGACCAGACGACAATCGAATGGTTTGTGTAAATTTTTTATTTTTATTTTTGAAATCGTTTTCTTTTATTTTGCGAGTCTCCAGGAGTGCAAAATAGTATGGGAAAAGGTAGAGCAGTTTGGTACAATTGGACTTGGTGCGGTGGTCAATTGCAAGCCAAGTTCCTGTTTTCGATTCCAGCCAAAGCAAAAAGTGTGAGCCAAATTCTAATGGGTGAGTTACTGTCTCATATGTAGACTTAAATGGGTGTACATGTGATTGTGTGAATATTTGTAGGCTTTCATTGTTGTTGCCTGCTGGATTTACCATTTTGGGGCTGACAACGGGATTGATGTTAGTTTGCATAACGGCACTGGTACAAGGTACAGTTGTACTAGGATAAAGAAAGGCCTCTATTCATTGAAAAATTTGGGAATATTAAAGATAAGTGGAAGTTAGCTAATTTGGGACTTTGTTCAAATGATCATTTAGATACAATGTGATTTATGACTATACTGATTTTTATAAATATTTAAAAAAAAATCATTCATCTTCACAGATAACACTTATCACGCCTCAGATAAAGCTACAATCCGAACAAAACTCATATTCACATACAACAGAGATCTCAAAGTTTCATTTTGCAACAAGAAAGAATGCTATGTATACTGAGTTTCAAATTAATTGTAATATGTGAAGCATGATAGAAATACGATGATTTCGAGAGCTACTATCGTCTTAAATAAGGCAATCAGAAAAGCTTTTCATATTAATTTATATTTAGATAATTTTTTCGACTGATCAATCCAATTGCAGTTATTCGACATAGAAGTCCAATTCTGATAAATTTTTAAACTGTCGGCAAAAGTATTCTGTGTAAGTTTGACAAAAAGAGCTTGGTAATCAAATGTTATTTTCCTACTAATTTATTCATAGACTTATTTTACAGATATATTTAACAGAATTGGAATCAAAATTTGCCAGAACACGTACTACGTTGGCAAAAGATTTCTATGTTAAACTAGTGTATAACTTAACGTCTACACTAAATTACAGGCTAGAGAGCCGACGGCGGGCTCTCTCTCCCGGCTCTACAACACAATTTTTGCAACCTTTGTAGCAAGATTAAATAAATATGAATAATTTCAATGGAGCCAATGAAATGAACTGGTGAAAATATCGTCAACATACACAAGAACTACTATAATAAAAGCAAAGTAACTAATCGATTAATCGATAAAAAAAAACAAGAAAGAAAGGCTACAGTCGAGCGAGCCGATTGTAGAAGACCCCGTTCTCTTTCTACTTCGCGTTATACCATACAAATCACCAACTTTTGACCGATTTGTCCTATGGAAGCTATAGGCTATAGTTGTCCGATCCACATAATGTGTGAATTTGGTCTCTCTAGCTCTAGTCGTTTTCAAGTTATGGTGATGTGAAAATAGTTTTTTACAATTTGCAGGGCCGTGGGGGGCATGGAAAAGATTGAAAATAAACTTGCACTGCGTACACTACAGATGGACTTTCATTCTAAATTAGGTGGTTCTAGCTCTTGTAGTTTAGAATATCCAGGTGTTCATACGGACGGACGGACAGACAGACAGATGTACATTACTTTATCGACACTGCTGTTGATGCTGATCAAGAATCTGATGCTGATCGCTTCAGACAAACTTAATAGACCCATATACTCTTATTTAGAGTACGGGGTCTAAAAAAAACACTCAAATTAACTATAAAGAACTGGTAACGATAGATGAATCAACACAAAACAAAGCTAGAAAAAGATCCAATAAAGAAGAAGCAAGGACGCGCAATATCGCATGCTCTGTCGTGCTTGCACATGCTGCGAAGTGGCTTCAGAATACATTCGCTAATAAATATCATAATCTTTATTGTTTCTTACGTGAAGGGGACGTGATATCAAAACTTTAAAATAAACTGTATCTGCCTGCTCATGAAAAAGAGTCTGTGTTCCAAATGGGGTGTTTCTAGTTTATACCGTTTTTATACTCTATGCAAGAGTATATTCAGTTTGTGAAAAGTATGTAATAGGCAGAAGCAGGCGTGGCAAACCCTATAAAATATATATATTTTTGAACAGCATCAAAAGAACAATCAGATCTCAGCAATGGTAAGTACTACAAGTTTGAATTTAGTCAGCATTGACTCGATAATTAGTCGTGGCAAAAATGTAAGTAAAGCATGATCTACCTGCAAATTAAAGTAATCTATGTTCCAAATTTGGGGTTTCCAGCTTTTGCAATCTCTGAAATATCAGCGTTCATGCGGACGGACAGACAATCAAGGCTTGTTTGAGCTACCCCCACAGGGTATAAAAAGAGTTAAGGGGTATATTTGGTTTGTCAGAATTTAAGTGTGTGAATCAGGCACAAGGAGGCGTGGACGCATAAAATATATATATATTCTTGATCAGCATCAAGAGCCGAATCATTATAGCGATGTCCGTCAGTCCATTTGTTCGTTCATCCGTGTGTCCATCTGACTGTCCGTATGGACACAAGAATATAAAAGCTAGAGTTAAAAATTATTTCGAATAGTTGCCATGTGGCGAACCACCCCGCAATTTGTAAACAACTATTTTCATAAAAATATAGCTTAGAAACAATAAAAGCACTTTCGTCACGATGCAAATTACTTAAACACTACGTTTGGTGTCATTTGAACTATCCTGACCATGTTTGTATCGGAGAACTATATACGAAGGCTTCCATATGACTGATTTGTGTGAAAAAGTGCAGTGCAAACAGTTCGATCTTAACCAAACTCTTTATTATAACGATCCCCTTTAAATTTTATCCGGGAGTCGATGGCCTTAGAAGCTAGCATAAAATATTTGATTTTTTGTTAAGAAGTATATCAAAGAAGCAGTGTACTTAAACGAAATCTAATATGTCTTTTAATTAAAAACTCAACTCAACAACAAGTTAACTAGAATAAAATAAAATAAAACTATAGATTGAAAAGAAGTGCACATTAAACAATATTAAACAACAAACCCTTAAATAAAATAAATAGAATTGCAAAACACTTAGTCACTAAGAAACCCAACTGAATTGGATAAAATAGAGAAAATTGCAGTTTTGCGAAAAACCAACTGTCTTGGCCGAACGGGTGAGACTTAGCTTAAACTTCACCCAACATTTGGGAGCAACCTTCAAAATGTGTTGGCAGTGAAAATCAATAATCGATTTACCGAACCTGTTAAAAACGCAGTGTGAGTGTCGAGGTTTTCCAAATGCAACTCATACAGTATGTGCATAAGTAAGCTCTTCAGTTATATAGTGAGAACTTATATTTACATGTGTATATTAAAGTATATAAATAAATATAATGTATATATGTATATATATATATATATGTATATAGATGAAGAGCGTGTTTGAGTGTGTAAAAGCCTAGACATAGATGCAGCTTAACAGTTTGCCGTATGTGGCTGGAAATTCTAATTTACTTAAATTACATTTTATTCCATTCAATAACTTAAAATGACTTTTGAATGCGCTCAACACGGACACGTAACCGAAAACTTACACGCACAGAAGACAGAGACAGAGTATGTGTGTGTGTGTGTGTGTCAGAAAGAGAGGGAAAGCTAGAAAGAGATGGAAAACTTTTGCGACGTAATGAAAACCTCTGAAATGTATGCAATGGAAATGCATTTTGAGGTGGCTCACCGAACTGAACCTAGCGATTTCCAACCAAAAGTAGACTCCAACCCAAACCCAGACCCCGGTCCAAGCCTACACCAAACCCAAACCCAAGCAAGTGTATGAAGCAAGCCCAAACCCTGTGAGCAACACGACTGCAACTTGTACTAATAATAATGCAAATGTCTGCCTGTCATTTCTGTTCATTTACTTAAAGTTCCTTCAACTCACACCAATCTCCAGCCCACATCTCACCACCCCACCGCCCTTACACATTCACATTACAAACGTAGCTATGGTTGTGGGTGTTTGATGGGGTAAAGAGTGAGAGGGTTCTCAGAACTTAACTACGCATACTAATACATGCATAGTAAGCCCCACCGAAAATGCAGAGCACAGTTTTTGGGTCCTTTAACTGAATTAACTTGTACGGCATGGCCAACAGAAGCCATGCCCACTCCTCTTCTCCTCATCTTCTCTCTGTTTTTCTCCGCCTTCGCCCTGGAGAGGGGCTGCTACACTAACCAACTATTGTGCGTCACACGACGACGAACCAAAATCCTGGGCCAAGTTACGTTCTCATAACATTTTCGTTTGTAAATTTTGAATTTTCGTAATTCCAAATGAGAATGCAAGGCAACAGCCCCTTCCCCAGTATCCCAGCTGAATAACCCACTATATGTAAAACCACCTCTCTCTCCCCCTCGGTCTCTACCCCCTCTACACACCAGCCCGCACTGCGGCAGACTTAGACTTGGTCATTTTATGCGTTTGATGCTAATTTTCCAAGGCGGTTTGGCAGTGTTGGCAAGGACGCTGCCTTGGTATTGGTGTCGTCAGCCTTCTGTGTATGTAAATATGTATTTAGGTATTTGTGTGTGTATGTGACAGTATATGTGTGGCTGTTTCCGTTCTGGCTCTGACTTCAAGTCAAGCGGGTGTGGCTGGTAGCTTTGTTAATGCCAAAAACTTAAGCAGCCGTAGCGTCGTCGTCGATGTCGATGTCCAAAACGGGGTAAGGCAGTCTGTGTGTGCTTGTGTAAGTGTGTGAGTGTGTATGGGTGTGTGGGTGTGTGTGTATATCTGTCTCACTAATTGTGAGTTGTTGTTGTTGTTTCGTATATAGAAGCAGAAGAGCAGCAGCAGCAAGTCATCTACATGAGTGCAAGTAGCTGGCTGCATGTCCTGCCGCTTCCTGCTGCTTCTCGAACACAGACGCACTAAACGTATTGTTGTTGTTGTGTTTGCAGTTATCGGTGCGGAATAGGCTTTTGTATTTGCGCAAAATAAGGAAAATGAAGAAACAGCAGCAGTAGCAACAGCAACAGCTAGTGCCACTAGCAGAGCCACAACAACGTCGACTGCGACTGCGACTGTGACTGCGACTGCAGCAGGGAAAGCAACAACAACAACAACAACGACAAGGACAATGACAGTGGCAGCTCTTAATATATGCAGACAAGTGCTTAATTAAGACAGTGGCGTCGACAAAAATAAGTTGATCAGCTCAGGGGACTTAAGATAATCAATCGAGAATTAAAGCCAATACATGATTAAAAAGTCCTTTTGATTAATATTCAATGTCAGGATATTATATAAATATACAATATATTTTTTTAGCTTACTTCCAAGCATTTAAGATTAATCTTTTTAAGAAAATTTTTAAAAATTTCTAAAAATAAATATATTTATACGACTGTATATCTTTAAACATACAGTATGTTATACTCGCATGAATTTATTTATTTCTTAAAACAAAGCTTCAAATACTTTAATGCGTATTAAGTGTCCTACTAGTTACCATTATAAATAAGAAGATCTCTTTTCAAAAATGTTTACCCATTTTGAATTATTTTTTAATTTATTACTTCATAGTTTGAATTGTACAAAGGATAGATTTTTAATATGAATCTTTTAAAAAATACTATGAAAGAACGTAGTATGATCTTGTTTTAAGAATTTTGAAGAAAAGGGACAACTTTTATTTCTACTATTTCCCCTTATTCTCTGTTTGATAGATGCTTTGGATCGCTCTACGCCAGTGTCTTCGACTAATTCATTTACACTGCAATAGTTCATTTATATATGGAAAAGCAAACGCACACTGGGACTGCGACAGGGGCTGTGGCCACCGGGGGACAGGAAAACCCGAAGCCCACTTATGTATTATATGCGAAAATTTAGTTATGTACATGCAACTAAATACATGCATAGACGACAGACCGATGTCTAATTGTACACACACATATACACTATCAAGCTCCACATTCGTACACACACGCATACACACACTCACAGTGGCAGCAACATAGAGACAGGCTATGCAAGCGCAAGTCATGGACATGGACAAAGTATGTTGGTGTCGTCGTCAAATGAATCTCATTTGCATTTAAATTAGGAACCTCGAAGAAGCAGAAGTAGAAGCAGCAGCAGCAGCCAAGGCGACAGAAGCAGGCGGCAGCAGCAGTGAAGCAGAGGCAGAAACAGCAGCAGCGATAGTCGAGTAGCCCACAGTGTCCGTTTGCCAGCTTGTCAGTCCATGCACCCCTTCTTTCTTAATTCCCTCTCAAAGTTAGAGGCAGAACAGCAAACCCGCAACCGGCCCCATGTTGCATCGTCGTCGTTGTCGTCGTCATCGTTGGCCTGACGTCAGCGACTGGCGACGACTTTGCTGCATAAAATCTGTTTCAACATTTCGATAAATTTCTTAGAGGTCTCCATGGAGAGGGCGCTGGCGGGGATTCCAGCTTGTTTTTCGGCAGCCCAACCCTCAAGTGTAGCTTAGTGCTTAGTTTCTGTCTCTCTTTCTCTCCCTCGCTCTCTTTCTATCTCTCTCTCTCTCCCCTTGTGCGTGTGACTTCTGAATGCATAAATGTTGATAATAATGTTGAGTAAAAGTAGATTTGTTTAGTACTCTCCAATATATGTATATAGCACTCTCAATACATAATGCATATAATGAGTATGCATATGGAGCCAAGAAGCAGGCAAATGTCCACTGGCACAGTGGTACGAAACCAAATTGCTCAAGTTTAATTTTAATTAGTTTTATCTAAGTTTTAAACTAACGTTAATTAATCCCGAGTTTTAATTATCAAATTGATCCATATCACACAATCAATAAATAAACTTTTAGTGAATTAAGTAAAAAATTACAACATCAAAATTTGATATATCTTTTATGTTTCCAAAGTACATTGTTGATAGAATTAATTTGGGCAATTTTCACAAAGGGCTGTTTAGTTTTCTCTTAGAAATTTGAGGTAATTTCTCTACTTTTTATCAAAATGCCTTTTAATTAGTTACATAAATCAATCTTGGAAACATCTGTTATTTTTATCTTTTCATCATTATTTATTGCACTTATCAACAGTACAAATATATTTAGTTCTATCAAAATTGGACAGTTCTCAACCACTGTGCAAATAAACACCAGGCTACACTCATCTGCATATTGACCATTAGTTCTAATCATTTTATATGCCTAAAGAGACAACACACAGTAAGAGCACACACACATACACACTATTACACAGACTCTGTCTGTCTTTGTTTTCTGAACAGACATACATATAGACTATATACATATATAGGAATGTGAGTAGGAAAATGCATTGAGGCGATTTCAGGCAACCGAAGTTGCATGCACTTCTTTTGCATGTATACCTACCTGCATATAAAATAATCTGTTTACTATAAATACCATTTCATATGCAACGTAAATACATAAAAGCCAGCTCACACACATGCATAGACATACACATACACATACAGCACAACGATGGCATCAAGTAAATTTGCAGCACATCAAAGTTATACGAAATATGCATTAAATAAGCAAAACTGCAAGCGATTCGAAGGCGATGGCGAGAAGGGGTTAAGAATGGTCTAAAAAAAGCGAATTGTATGAAAAGACAGAGAGACAGGGACCGAGAGAGAGCTAGAGAGTTAGAGAGAGTGAGAGAGAGAGAGAAAGAGAAAGAGAAATGTCGATTTTATGCCGTTGTCCTGCTCTTGGCAGTTAGTTGTTGTCTGCTGCATATCCTTAGTAGTCTGTAGTTGTTTGTGTGCGCATTTTTGAGCTTCTAATTAGAAGTGATACTCACACACACATACACACGCACACATTCACACTATAAAACACATAAACACAAACACTGACGCACAAATTGGTTATTTTGCAGCAAATTTGTGAGGCGCCTGCAAGTATGCAACGTTCAATGCAGCTGTTGTAAATTTGTTGCAGCATCGCAAATAGCCAAACAATGGCAAAAACATGCACATATTGATGATGGTTATTATATATGTATATAATATAATAAATATATACATATTCTATACCAACTTATGTATTATATATATAAACGTTAACTTAAATTTTCAGCCACTTTGAGCAGCAAAATTGCGCATTCGCCTCGTGGCACTGAGTTTGCTTTTGTACGCTTTCAACAACTTGAATTATAATAATTTTAATTAAAATTTTGCCAACCAATCCGGCCCTCTCTGTCTCGCTCGCTCTTTCCTTTATTCGGGCCCGCACACGTCATTTACAATAACAACTTGAAAACAACAACTTAAATATTTTTAAGCATAAGCGAATTATGCAAAAGTTTTGATGTTGGTTCGACTTCCCCTTACACAACCATCTAAAAACTCCCCGAACACTTTTGATTTTTAGTTTTCATTATGAGCAAGTTTGGGGAAGCTGGAGTAGGGAATCGGTAGATTGCTGGACTTGCCAGCCACATAACATTTACGGCTATGCAGTCACACTGTTTGCTTCGTTTTGGACTGAATTTGGTTTGAATTTGGTTTCATTCAAGTCCAAGTTGCTAAGCATTGTCATCCATTAGCTTATTTTGCATATTCATAATTTCATTTTACGTTTTTCAATTAGAATATCATCATAGAAATTTTCTATTTAAAACAATGGAACTCACAATGACAATGCTAATGACAAAAATAAAGTTGGAAGACTCTAACAGCGATTTAAGGTGTTAGCTTTTGATTTCCCAATCCCTTTTTTCCTAGATTTAGTTGAGGCTTTTCTTTTTAAC
This sequence comes from Drosophila cardini, assembly GCA_018903735.1. Taxonomy (NCBI): domain Eukaryota; kingdom Metazoa; phylum Arthropoda; class Insecta; order Diptera; family Drosophilidae; genus Drosophila; species Drosophila cardini. The sequence continues at coordinate 22,665,871 of JAEIGM010000001.1, read as the reverse complement.
AAAAATTTATTTAATCAAACAACCAAATAACATTTTGGTACCATATATTCTGCATTCTAAATTTGGAAGCAAATTTCTTGCCATTAAGGTTTAAAAGTATTTTCAATTTTCGCCTTTTACAACCCGTACTCAAAAACAGTTCAGGGGATTATAAGATGTATAAGAGGCAAAATGTAGGTAACAGGCAGAAGGAGGCAACTCCGACACCATAAAATATATACATATATTATTGATCAGCATCAAAAGCTCAGCCGATTTAGCTATGCCATTCTGTTCATTCGTCCGACGTCCGTATAGACACCTACATCTCAGAGACTGTAAGAGCTAAAGAAACTAAACATGAAACGAAAATCCGTCAATTAAGGTTACTTCAAATGTTAACACGCATTCTACCACAACGCTAATTCTCACCAGCCACTTTCATGGCACCTAGGAAATTTTGAAACTATTAGAGCTATATCCCACAGTTCAAATCGGTCGAAAATTGAAAAGAATATTGTGGATCATTTATATCCAATAGAAAAACTTGTATAAATAAACAAAAATGCGCTTCGACTCTTTCATTCTGTGTCGACCACATAAACATATGTAACTTTCATCTGATCTAAATTGTTCAAAACCAATATTGAAATCGTAAGTTAGTAAGTTTCAAATTGTGGACACATAAAACTCACTCACTGTTTATGTGGTACCACTTTGTGTATTGTGTACACATTCCTATTTAGATATCTTCTGCATATAATATCCAAAGGAAAATTCTTACTACATTCACAAAAAATATTCATGGTCTTCAAGCTAAGTGTACGAGGTATTTTAAGGTCAGTTCTACCTTATTTTGAATTTTCTACTAGTTATTGAAAAAGGTGCTAAAGAAGAAATTATGACTTTTAAGCCAAATAAAATCTTTCAGTGACTCTGACACCACATAGTCAATCTTCAAACTTCAAACGCCAAAGTAACTCCCATTATATTGATTATAAATATGAACAGCAGGTGGCAACAGGCCACACGCCTGTCAAAGTGCGTCTGGCGGAAAGGCTTATAAAGTCTATGATGATGATGAAGACCACGATGATCATGACGAAGATGAAGGAGATGAAAGTTGATGATGATGAAGACAATGTCGACATATATGCCGTTGCCTTTTGTCACAGCCACAATAACTTACTCATTTTGCTCAATAATAAATGCAATTATGTGCCTGATGCCTGGTTTTTAGGTTTTTGGATGCCTGGCAGGAGCAGCAGCATCAGCAACATATGGCAAGCGAGCTATAGTGGCAGTCAACAGTATACTCTCGTAGTCATAGTCGTAGTCGTGGTCGTGGTCGTTGTCGTTGTTGGGGTCCTCGCGACGCGAACTACAAAATTAATTTAGACACAAAGCCTGGCCTGGTCTGGTTTGCTATGGTTTGGTTTGGTCTGTTCTGTTCTGTTCTGTGTGGAGTCCTTGCATGCTGTCAGAGCCAAAAATTTGCATTTTGGCACAAAATGCTTTTGTTTAGATTTTCTTGTGAATTTAATTTATTGGAAAATTAGCGCATGACGTCAAGCTGCAAACTAATTGAATGCGAAGCGTTCAGAAACAACAACAGCAACTCGACTGCCTCAACTATTAATTGAAGCCGTTAAAGTTGAGGCAGCCAACGACTTTCGAGGGGAAACGAAGTCAACCGAGGGGAGCAGAGAGGCAAACAAACTTGCCACACGCAACAAAATTAGTACATGAAACTGCAACTTTGTGGCGAGAGTTGAGGGTATCAAGAGAATGTTGTGAGTCTCTATATCAGTTGCATAATAAACGAATTCGGATAATTTTTACAACGTCAATTGTTTACATAATTAATGACAAATCAAACTTCAGATCTTAGCCACACTCCAATTACCAGCAATTATAAGTCTTCAACCTACTTGGCTAAAAACTTTAAACTCTTTCCACTTCTATAATAAGCACATTTCTAGTGTTAATACTTTAAAACACGAGGTCACTTAAGGCACCTTTCTAAACAAGAATGTTTGATTACAGTTTCCTGGTGTGAAAATTTCCACAATTTCTATAAAATTGTTTTGTATACAGATTGGCGAAATTAGAAAATTGTATTTAAAATATTTTAAAGTTACTATACAGCTAATATTTTGGTAAGGTCAGTTAATTAAAAATTTTTTAAAATCCTGCCATTTTTAGACCCCGTACTTTAAAAAAGAGTATAGGGGTTCATTTGGTTTGTCTGAAATGTGCGTAACAGGCAGAAGTAGGCTTTTCCGACCCCTATAAAGTATATATATTCTTGATCAGCATCAACAGCCGAGACGATAGAGCTATGTCCGTATGTCCGTCCGTCTGTATGAACACCTGGATCTTCTAAACTACACGAACCAGAGCCACAAAATTTGGAATGAAAGTCCGTCTGTAGTGTTCGCAGTGCAAGTTTATTTCAAATTTTTGCCACGCCCCCTACCGCCCCCGCAAATTGTATAAAACTATTTTCTCATCACCATACCTTGAAAACGACTAGAGCTAGAGAGACCAAGTTCACACATTATGTGTATGGTACCAATATAACTATCCTCACCAAGTTTAAACCGGATCGAACAACTATAGATTATAGCTTCCATAGGACAAATTTGTCGAAAATGTGTGATTTGTGTGGAGACATCAGCAGCTATAGAAGCTGGAGCCACCAAATTTGAAATGAAAGTTCGTCTACCACAAATTGTAAAACAAGAAAGAAAATTACAGTCGAGCGCGCCCGACCGTAGAATACTCTCTGCCTTTTCTTCCCGATCATTTTAATAAAATCAGTATCCGAGAATATCAACTGATAGTACTTGCAGTAAAAAACGTTGAAAGACGTTCAGCTAGGAAGTTAAGCCTCTTTTATAGAGATATGTATGGTTTTAGGCCGAAGATTTTCAAGTGATGCGGTGGCGCGGATGGTTGCTATTCGATCGATGAACGAGAAGTCGTGGGTTCGAATCCTGGTCCGTCATCGAAAAGAATATATTTTATTGTGTTGTTTAAATGTGTAGCATTATCGAAAAAAATTGTTTATTAGCAAATTATTAACAAACAATTAAAAAAATTTTTTAAACTGGGTTTTGATAAAAAAAAATTTTTATTACTAAATGAAAACATGCAATAATTGGAGCTATTGAATAATATTCTTTTAAAGGACTGACCGCGACTCGAACCCACGACTTTGCGTTCGCCGATCAAGCACTTAACCGGCAACGCCATCACGACACTTGAAAGTTTCCCGCCCAAAACCATACATATAAAAAAGGATTAACTTCCTAGCTGGATAACTATTTTGTCAAAAATAGAATTTTGGTCGGCACGGCCAGCGTCTGCGAGCAGCGCTGCCGCTGAAAACGTTCGCTCACATGTTTGTATGCTTCTGTCTCGCTTGCACACACTCATTGGCATTGCGTTCAATTGTTAACTTTCTTACATGTCTAGCTCTTTTGTTTATAGTCCGATTTGTATGCAACTTTCAGGATAGTTTGATATATTTTGTCTTCAAACGAATGTGAAATAACAATACTTTACGATAAGAAAATATGTCTTAAAATCGACATTGAAGTTTGCAAATTATTTTATTTCTTGTGAGAAAATGGGGCGTGGCAGACCAAAATTTTTGATGACAATACAATTATGCCGTCTCTAGGAACCTGCGTACCAAAATGGGTGTTCCTAAGTGCCATAGTTACTGAGATATTCGCCTAAAACATCAATTTTTTACGAGGTGTTTCTAGTTTTGTGCTCATTGTGGGCGAACGGGGCGTGGCATCGAAAAAAAAAAAAGATTCTTGTATTGACTGACTAAATATCGAGTCGATAGAGACCAAATTCAAACTTGTAGCTCTTACCATCTCTGAAATCTGTTTGTTCATACGGACAGACAGACAGACAGACGGACAGACGGACAGACGGACAGACGGACAGACGGACATGGCTATATCGACTCGGCTAGTGATGCTGATCAAGAATATATATACTTTATGGGGTCGGCCACGCCTCCTTCTGCCTGTTACATACTTTTCACAAACCCAATATACTCTCTCTTGCAGAGAGTATAATAACATTTTCAGAACACCAACAATTACAAACTACAAGAGCTACAATAAATTCATGATGTAATTTAGAGATGTAGTATTAATTTCTACAAAAATCTCACGCATATTTATCTAGACTTTAACTATATCTACCCGACTTGGTTCGAATCGGACAACTATAATCTATGACATTGTTATGTAAAGGGATCTACCTCTGTCAGACGGTATTTAAAAATCAATATATAAATTAGTTTTAAAATTCGATTTGAGTCAGAAATGTTCCAGTTTTGTCTCATTCCTCTACGCTCATAGGACAAATTTTCAATGTGTATATTCAAACAATCAACTCATACAAATACTGCTATAATTTCAACACCTTCCTCTTTATTTCAAGCGTTTCCAAGTGACGTTATATTAGACTTTGATTAATGCACACGAATCACCGAAAAGAGTCGGACAAATGTTAATGAAATATTTCCCAAGCTTCGCGCAACGGAAATGCTAAATTTTCATATTATTATACGAATTCGATGAACGTTGAATGTTTAACGTTGGGATCTTGTCTTGTCTCAGCTCTGGACCGACTCTGGTTCCACTGACTGTCAGTCGTTCTGTCTGTCTCCGGGACTAACTGTTTCGACAAAGCAACAAATTAACATAATTGAACGCGGCAAGAGAGCACTGAGAACCAGTTGCCACAATTGCCACAGTTTCCCCACCGATTGATTTGCTGCTTGGGTAATAGAATTACAAATTAAAGCGCACAAATTATACCAAACTACGGATATATCAGATACTCGTTTCTCTTTCTCTTTCTCGCTCTCTCTCTCTCTCTGTCTTTATCTCTCCTTGTTCTCTTTTGGCTTTAGGCATTGAGACAACGACCCCCATGAAGCAATCTCAATCTATATCAATATCTTCATCTGCGTCTCCGTCTCCGTCTCCGTTTTTGTCTCCGTCTTCGATTGTCGTTTATGTAATACAAAATTAGAGTACATTTTGAATGATTGGAGACTCTAAAACTGATCTGCAAATCAAATTTAGTGCCCCAATACGACTCACATTTACTTACCTTATGCGTATAATCCTCCACACAAAATCATACAGATCAACAAAATACTGTTCATTCCCCATACTAAAATACTAAGCCCCAACCATCTAAATAGCCACAACTCACAATTTTTAATTTAAATATACTATATATTTAACGCACCTTTATTATATTTCGTACGCAATTTAACGTTAAATGTTTCAATTTCCTGTACCGAATGACATTTTAATGAAGCAGCTGCCAAAATATATATGAAATCCGTTTGCTAAAAGGGACGAATCCCAATTTTCAGGACTTAATTTTATATGACATTTTAATGTGTTGAGTTGCGTTGTGAAGGTCCAACACGCAACGGAAAACGGAAGTTAATTAATAAAATATTAAAAGTTATTTATTATCAGTTAAGTTAATTTACGTATACGATGCACAAGTCACTGTATGAATCCTGTTTGGGGAGGCTGTTCCCAAAAAGTCAATGAAAAGTGTGCAACAATAAAAAAAACACAATTACCTGAAATAAATGACAGGTTAAAGAAGAAATTCAATAATAGTATAAGGAATGTAGCTTTTTGCTACCATTCCACACGTATAACTTTCTTATTAAAATATTTATCGACTATTTTTTGACCCCGCTCTCCTAAAGAGTACATAAAGTATATATTTTTTTGATCAGCATCAACAACCGAGTCGATATTACAATATCTGTCTTGCCGTCTGTCCGTATAAACACCTGGACCTAGGGTTTTGAGAGCTAGAGTTGACTAATTTAGAATGAAAGTCCCTCCGTTCTGTACGCAGATCAAGTTTATTTCAAGTTTTTGTCACACCCCCTACCACTCTCGCAAGTTGTAACAAACCATCTTCACATCACATGAACTTGGAATATACTGGAGGTATCGTGACAAATACATTATGTGAGTGGTACCATTATAACTCTCTTTATCAAGTTTAATCTGGTTTGGTCAACTGCAGCTTCAAATTCAACAAATCGATCGAAAATTTGTAATTCCTATGAAAACATGTAGAGCAATTAAACCGTCCTAAACCAAACTCACACATAATGTGTGTATTGTGAACATAACTACCCCTACCAAATTGGGTCCGGGTCGGACATATATAGTATATAGCTTCCAAATAATGCGCACTTCTGTGAGTACGGGGTCTTTTACAGTAGGCTCGGTCGACTGTAGCCATTTTTACTAATTTAATTGACAGTTGCAAAATAGACAAGATAGAATGCTATTGTAGCTCCGGGACTTTAGGATACCCTATACTCAGTGATAATGTTGTTAATATTAGATTATGATAATAATATTAGTGCAATCGTTCTGGTGATGGATGCAAGAACTGCAATTGTTTAGAAAGAAACAATCTTAAATAATCTTAATACTAATTTATTTCAAGACTTAGATTTCGACCAATTTTGACTACAACAGCCACAGATATAGTTTTCCAATTTGGATCGAGATAAACAAAATGATCTCTGAGACTATAAGAGCTGGAATGGCCTGAGGAGTCGCAAATGAAAGATAAAATGATTAATGACACGTTCACTATGTTCATGCTAAGAAAAAACTGGTAAAAACAGCATGTTTTAGTATAGAAACATTTTTTGCTATTAATATATTGCTATTACTACATATAAGAAAAGCCGAGCAAAAAAACTAATCGCTTAATTAATATAGCAACTATTGTCTCATTATATCGATTAATTGATAAAAATCACTCAGATGAACTATAAAGAACTGGTAAGATAGATCAATCAAAACAAAATAAAGCAAGAAAAAGCATAGAAGAAGAAGCAAAAATGCTCAAAATCTAATGCTCTGTCTCGCTTGCACATACTTCAGAATAAAAATGATAATAAAATTTATAATCTTTTTTGTTTCTTACGTGAAGGGGACGTGGTATTAAGACTTCAAATTGGACTTGATCTGCCTGCTCATGAAATAGAGTCTTTATCCCAAATGTGGTGTTTCTAGCTTACACCGAATATTCGTACAAATGACTTAACTTGGTATGAATAGTTATAATATGTTAATTTGGTCGCGATAGTTATAATAATTTCCAACTTATGGGGTTATTAAAATGTTTTTTACAATTTGCGGGGGCGGTAGGGGGCGTGGCAAAAAATGTAAGTGGAGCTTGATCTACCTGCACATTAAAGTAGTCTATGTCCCAAATTTGGTGTATCTTGCTTTTGCCATCTCTGATATCTCAGCGTTCATTCGGACATTTGAACAAACGCAATATACACTCGCAGGGTATAATAAATCAGTATGAACAATTTTTGTGATGACTAAGCTCAAACTCACATAGAATTCATTGGCCAACAATATTAAAATATTAACCAAGGACTTATATATCCTGTGGGTGTCATACAAATAATCGATCAAAACATGCTGTAAATATCAATAAGTACAAAAAATATTTGCGTTTGCCAAGCTTTCTTAATCAAACTCTCTAGAGTCGATCACCTGAACGATTGCACTAATTTTACTGATTTACCCCAATATTAACAACACTATTACTGAGTAACGGGTATCCTGAAGTCGAGAGACCACTATAGCTTAGTATCTTGCTAGTTATTGACATGTCAAGGGAATTCATGTACTGACCAATTTTGATCGAAAAAGCTGATTTCTTATTATAACATTTTTTACTTTATTTTGTAAATATTATATACTAAATTAAAATTTAAAGACAACTTTGTATCTGACATTTATTACTTAAGACAAACGCCCTCCTTTAAGATTATTGATAATTGAAATTCTCTGCAGTGATGAAGTTAACCATATTTTGGTAACTTACTCACAACAAAAATACCTCGCACTGCTAAACGGACATAACGTCTTACTCGTGGACGACAACTTACGAACATGCCTCAGCACCATCCGAAGGCAAACTGATAAAACGTGCAAGAATGGCAAGCAGTGTGCAAGATGAAATACTCAAAAGCCACAACAACAACATCGTCAGCAACAACGACTACAGCAAAAAAAGCTTCAAGACGAAGTGTGTTGAGAACTGGAGCAGCAGCATCGTGACGTCATTAAAGAGAGCAGAACTGAGCAAGCAGCGAAGGAGAAACGGCGGGGAAAAAACGAAAACTGAACGAAAAAGTTGAGCGACCACAGCGAGTTCCCCAAGCAGCAAACGAGAGACAACGCCAGAGAGAAAGAGTAGGAGAGGGAACCTAGCAATTAAGTTAAGAAAAGTATGTGAGTGAGAGCAATGAACACTGTGCTAAAGAAAGGAAATAAGAAGGCAAAGCAAAATTCGAAAGTTCATCGTCAAGCTAAAGAATAAGAGGGGGAAGGAGTTATAGGAGCGGCAGGGCTCCCACCGATAAGCAGGGCGTTGATGTTGGTGAAATTTTTACGAGTATCAAACGATGCAACCGGTTTCAAGTGCCAGCGGACTGGAGTGAGATTTTCTTCTCTCTGCTCTACTCTGCTCTGCTCTGCTCTGCTCTGCTCTGTTCTCCGTCTCTCTATATGGCATGCTGTCAATTTGACTAGACTGTTGTTGTTGTTTTTGGAATTGTTGTTGTTGCTGCTGCTTGAGTGCTTAGTGGGTTAGGTTGTGTAGGTTTACTAATTGCTGTGTGGCGGAATTTTTGAGTCACTGTGCAAGCAATTGGAGCGTGAGCAGAACGAAACCAAACAAAACAGGAGCAACTGAGACGGCAGATTTTTGTGAAACGTGTCAAAAGTTTTAGATTAGTAAATGAGCTAATGTATTTAAACAGAAAATTGCCTGATTTTCTAACACTATATAAATTGAATAGAGCAGAAAAACTTTAATAATACGTCTTTAAATTCTTGAAACTAAAGTAATTCGTACTATTTTTGCCCCTTTTCATAACCTAGTTTAAAATATTTCAGATGAGCACAGTCCAAATGTATTGAGTTTAAGAAATTGAATGCATAATTTGAAAACACAACATATTTTTAAACTTTTATCCAATCCAATGCCATAATTAAATTAAGTTAATAATATAAAATAATGACCTAAAGCCAGCTAAACCATATCCTTAAATTTAGATAAATATAAAATATAATGAAAGAAGATTAATAGTAATCAAAATAATCAATATGATTTTTGCAAAAAAAATGAAGCTATAGTTTTTATAAAAAATATTTGTAATACCAAGAAATCTGACAGTGAATAAATCAATGGAACACTGCAAACAAATAATAATAATAATAATAATAATAAGTATACAAGAAAATCACAAAAAGGAGCAAATTAAAACAGAACCTTTAAGTTACATGCCACAACCTAAGACGCAGACATTTGCAAGGCACCGAAAACAACAACAACAATACTTAAATCGACAATGCTTAAAATTGGTAAACGTCTAAGGCCAGAAAGACATTCTAAGAGTTTTACTTTATTGGGATGGAGTGAACGAGGTAGGGATGGATGCCTAGCCTCATCAACATCATCAATAGATACAGCAGACGCTGCGGGAGTTCGCTGTGGTTGCAACTGCAACTGAAACTGCATCTGCATCTACTGCATGTTACTTAACCTCATTGACCAAACGCATTCGACGAACATCAAATGTGAATTAGTGCACTACGATTGCCACACACAAGCACATAAACACACACACACACACACACACACAGACAAACATACACCTTGGCATCATCAACGTTTGCCTGTTGCTTTGTTGTCGGCAGTTGGTCCACGTACTCCACCTTCCACAGCCATTTCCAACAGAATTTCCACATGCATTTCCAGCATCAGCTGCGGAGTCTTGCTGCATCTCTTGGCTATTGACGCTGCTATGCATGCATAATTTGCAAGCATAATTTAATTTATAGATCAGGCAGACGGTGGTGGCAATTGCGGTGGCATCGGCGGTAGAAAATAGAGGTGGTAGAGACAGTGACGGCGGAGGTGTATGCAGCGGCAAACGGCAATGGCAACAGCAATTGCATTTGCATAGGACAGCGCAAGTGACTTAGGCAAAATCGAGTTCGACTTCAGACTCGAGTCGAGTTGAAGTCGTCTGTTTCGTTTCCCCCTCCTAGCTGCTTTGATCCCATCGAACGCACTTCAAGTAGAAATTATTACAAAGCCCCATAACCCCAAGTCCAGCTCTAGCTTTAACCCCCGTCATAACCTCAGCCCGCGCTGCTGCCCCACACCAAATAAAAGCTGAACGAAAATTTTAATTGCACAAAATTCGCGAGCCAGAAAGAAACCAATAGATAGTATGTGTGGATAACTCGTAAAAGCCAACGCAGGTTAATGGTGTAAATGTTAACAATGCACTGGAAAGAGTAAATCTTGACCAGGTCCAACCCCAAACCCGATGTCGAACTCAAGCCAACAGCCTCAAGGAGTTTCTCTTTGAAATTTCCCGCAACTGTTAGGAGACCACCAAGATTGTCAAATCACTTTACTTCTTCCTCTTTGCTCAAATTGTCGCCACTCGTCGCATATACCAGGTGTCAATATCTGCAAAAAACTATTTAAAACAGATATCTCTATTAATAACTTAAATTACTTGTAAAAGACGTATGAAAATGATAAAAAAAAAAAAAGAAAATAGTGTATAATTCTATTACCTATGTGGCAGTGAAAAATATTATATAACTTCTTAAAAACTTTTGATAATTATAAATCACATAATTATATTTAATTTATTGCGAATTTAATAATAAATGTTTAGCTATAAACATATTCAGTATTCAAAATAATATGAAATACTAATTAGTAGATAAAATTAACTTGAGTAAATACTACGAAAACCATTAAATAAAATAAAAATATCTTAAGGTGTCAGAGCTTAAATTAAGAACTTACAGTTGTTAATAAATATAAGAGTTCAGCAACATTTTGTCGGCCAATTTACTAATAACTGAACGTCGCGACGTCTCGAAATAAAGTTAATATATAAAAAATGAAAAGAGAGTAACATTGCGACGCCTGCAAGTCGCCAATGGATTTTTTCTACATAACTGTACATGTATATATTTTATGTGCATAAAGCAATATTATTTATTTATATTTTTTATTGACTGCGACAACGACACGGAAATAGTTTAATTGCATACTGCAGTCAGCAGGTAAATTGAAAACAATATTTGCTACAATCTCAGCTTGAACGGATCGCATTTGTCGTCATGTCAATATGGTGACAGCAGCACATCCGTTTCCGGTGTGATGGTGTACCAGCTGCCGTCAACGGATCTGCGGCCATCTGTAAGTATCTTCTATCCTGCCTCAGTACCGCCGAGGTCCTGATGTCCCGATGTCCCTTCGTCCAAACGTCCAGCCGTCCAACTGCCATTGTCTGAGGTCGCCAGCATCTAGTAATCGAATTGGTTTTTATTATATATGGCTTAAAAGCGTCATCACTGTTTTTTAACCCGAACAAAATTAAATGGAAAATGTTTGTCATGCAACCGCAGAGCAAAAATTTAAGAGCGTTATTTCTGCACAAATAGAAGAAAATTTATTTATATATATATTTACTTTTATATTTAATGAATTTAGCAGCAAAATAAATTGCATATTTTGACATGAAAGTAAAGCGGTGAGTGTTATAGAATTGGCATTGGCAATTAATATTATAATGAACATAGATATTTCGAAAGAGGGGTTTTACGTATATACTCCCTTTATATATCTATGAAAAGAATATATTCTTTATAAACACAAGTCAGAAAGGCTACAGTCGAGCGAGCCGACTGTAAAAGACCCCGTACTCCTTCTAATGCGCGTTTTTTTTTCATACAAATCACCGATCTTGGAGCGATTTCTCTTATGGGAGCTATAGGCTATAGTTGTTCGATCAGGACCAAACTTGATGAGGATAGTTATAATGGTACCATACACATAATGTACACATAATTTGGTCTCGCTAGCTCTAGTCGTTGTCAAGTAATGGTGATGTAAGTATAGTTTTTTACAATTTGCAGGGGTGGTAGGGGGCGTGCCAAAAATTTGAAATAAACTTAACCTGCCTGACACATAGACGGACTTTCATTCCAAATTGGGTGGCTCTAGTTCTTGTAGTTTAAAAGATCTTGGTGTTCATACGGACAGTCGGACGGACAGACGGACAGACAGACAGACGGACAGACGGACATCGCTCTATCGTCTCGGCTGATCAAGAATATATATACTTTATGTGGTTGGAAAAGCCTCCTTCTGCCTGTTACGCACATTTCGCTTCAGACAAACCTAATAGACCCCTACACTCTTTTTAAGAGTACAGGGTCTAAAAAAAATAATGCTCTTCAGCTTAAAAAACTAAGCATTAGTCATTCCAGCGTTTAAGGATATAGTTATAGAATTCTTAATTTGTTAGTAAATATGCATCATTTGAGAGGAAACTCCATAACACTGGGTATTTATTTTTTTTTTTTTTGAACTATCTATGAACGGAGCCTTAAAGCCAGTGCAATGCTCTACATAAACAATGCTCGACAAATACAAAAGGAAACTCTTCATTTCCACTTCAAGAGCGACGCTTGCACTCAAAAATATACAAAGAAAAGGAAAGCAGCTCTACATAGATATCTATAAAGTTAGACAGAGCAAGAGACAGAGTGAGAGATAGAGAGTCATTGGGAGAAGAGGGGTTAAGGTGTATGAAGTGGTAATACATGGGGACAAACTGAATGTGGCCGAAACTGTAGCATAACTTTGAGCGCAAAGAAGACGCTTCCGGTCGTAGCTAGCAGACAGAATTCTGAGCTCGGAACTGGAGCAAAAGGATTACCAAGAACCTCCGCACGAGCTACTCATTCCACTTTTTGATGTAGCAACAATAAGCAAAACAAAAACAAAAAAGAATCCCAGACACAGACACGGCTATCCCTTCAATCTATCCATAGCCGGAGTGGAATGTGTGTTCAGTCAATTGCCAAAGTGTCACAACGAATGTTTTAAAGCAAAATAAAAATATAACGTTGGAACAATGTATCTATCTGTCTGTCTGTCTTTCTGTCTGTCTGACTTTCCTGGTATCTTGAGCTGATTTTCAAGGACACACAGAGAAACTTTTAGAGAATGATCTCAAAGTAGCACAGGAAAAGGAAACTTTGGGTCAAGCTTAAATTCTGTCACTAACAATTATTTTAAAATGCACATTTTCAATTAAAAACGTTAGCGAAAACTAATTTCTAATACAAACACAAACAAATATACAACGCAAACACACAAAAATCCAATTAATCTTGAGTTGCTTGGCAGCACACAGGACAAGTGGGAAAAAAAAATGTGTTGCTCATTAAAAGCAGCACAAAAAAGTAGCAGGCAGTTGGCAGTAGCCAAAAAAACATATATAATCATAGAAAAAACAAAGGAGGTTGCAAATGAATTGCACAGTCAACTGGCCAACCAAAGGATGCTTTCTGTGTGTGTACGTGTGTATGTGTGTATGTGTGTGTTGCTGTGGTCGCTGTTTTAGTTGCAGCTCATGCCGTGGATCCTTAATCATAATAAGAAATGCGCCAGCGCCAGGCAGCTGCTCCCAGTAGTTGAACAGAGACAGAGAAAACGCGAAACTCGCGGATATAAAAACCCCGCATACTCACATATATACACACACATACATGCTTTGTGGTGCCTCGTCCTCAGTCGTCCTCAGCATCCGCGTCGTCGTCGTCCTTTTGGTCCTCGTGTTGTTACGCCAGCGCATCTACCACGACCAATCACAAAATTTCGTGGAAATGCGCGCAAAAATAAAATAGTACGCGAAAAAAAATAAGTACCTGCAACAACAAACACAACTGACAATGACGAACTCTGCTTGAAGGCGCTGCAAACTAAAACGCTACGCTGCCGTCGTCGACGCCGCCATCGCCTTCGTAGCAGGAGAAATGCGAAAAACGCAGCGGCGTCGCTGTGACGAAGTCAACGCCAGCAGCGTAGGAGAATATAACGAAAATTTTCTCTTATCGAGGGTTGGCTTTTCCTTGACTTTGAGCGAGTCGCACTGCATTTCAGGGGAATTATTTTGTAGTTTTTGAGTACCGTTTCTGAAAGAGACAGAAATATAAAGAGCAAAATTGGTATTGAGTAATAAAATCGTAAGCTTCGAGTGAGTTTTCTCCTGGAGTTCTTATAAGGGCTCAAGCTTGATTTGCAGTGCAGCGTTGACAAGTGAATGCTTCCTCTTGATTAAATCCAATGGAATAGTCTAATTACTAAGTGCAAGTAATAAGAAAAGTAATATGTTTATTTATACAAAATGCATGCCTCATTAAGGAATAAATATAAGTAATTGTTCACTCCTAACAAATACATACATTTTTATTGTCTATATTAACTAAAATATACTTATGATTTTTATAGAATTGATGTTCATAAATTATTACTAAAGCCAATTGATGGTTTTCAAATAAAGCCATTTTTAATTTCCATCAACAAATAAAAGGATTATTTATAGTTATTGGCATATGGAACTAGGTCACAATCGTGAATTAACTGTTCTCATGTTATAATTGGTCACAAATTAGCTTAAACTATTTCGAAATAGCAAACATATCTCTAAATATTAAATCATTTTAACTCATTACTTTCGGTAACATATATTATTTTTTTTTTAAATCACTAAAGTTCGCCTTAGGAGAGCCACAAATGTTTATTTTTAAATTTTAAGCTGCGCTTTCTGAGCAGCATCAAGCACATAAATAAGAAATTGTTAAATAGTATTTAGTATTGCAGTCAGTAAAAATCACACATACGTTAAATCAGCCAATATTTTCTCTTAGATGTTGCTCTTAAAACGTCCACGGTGTGCGATTGAAGAGAAAAGCCAAATGTTGGTCCAAAGAATACAAAGTGTTCGCTGGCAGTATAATAGAAACAACAATAACAACTAGAAATATGCAATGAGCTTTTTTATATTAGTTATGCCTTGACTTTTTTATGACTTTTTTCCTCAAAGCCGGAAAACACTATCAGAGCCAGAGCTAGAGCCAATGTCAGAGCCAGAGTTAGAGCCGTGGCCAAGCCTACTCGCAGACACAACGCAATTTTCTAAGCCAATCGGAGCGCAACCTTCCAACAACGATGACGACTGCGACAACGACGATGACGACGACGACGACGACGACGACGACGACGACGACGTCGGCGCACGATAACAAAACAAAAACGAGAAACGAACGCGAAAGTACGAACTTCACACACGAAGCCTGATTATGTTGCCGAAAAAAAGGCGTGCACAGTACAAGAGAGAAGAAGAAAAAGAGAGAGAAAGAGATTGGGAGAAAGAGATTGTGATGGGCTTGAGAGGCTGATGCGTGTGCTCGAGTTGGCCGACTAGGCGTATGAGCAACAATTAATTATCAGAACGCCTCTGTCGCTGTTTTTCCACTACGAATTCTACAGATAATAAAGTAAAAAAAAAAGTAAGAAGTAAATGTTGCCGGTATTCGTATATGAGAATGATTTCCCCATCGCCCCCAATGGCGCCCATTAAGAACACCCGAAAACACTCACACAGAACACATACATAGATCATTTAAAATGCGCGTCGATGACCATTTCAAAATGTTTGTAGCGTCTCCCCCACAGCCACGCCTCATTCTTCAAATGTAGACAGTAAAAATAGTAAAAAATTTACTGTGAAAAAGCGATTGCCGCTTGATATCAGAGACACAGAGCGCGAAAATAAAACCAACACAGATATAACACAAATATGTAAAGTACAAAAAATTCTGCAATTGCTGTGCCGTTGCTGTTGCTTCCCTTTTCACCCGTCCGACAACCCCCTCTCATCTATTTCCCCCCAAAAGAAAAAAGAAAAACCGCGTGTCTGCGCCAAAAAACAAAGTCAAATGGAAAGCGTTCGGGGGCAATAACAGCAATAGCAACAACAGCACAAATAACAACACCAAGTTAGCAAAACAATTGAACAATCGTTGGCTAGGAAGCTGGCGGTAAGGTTTGCAGTCCTGCTGGATAAATGGGTAGTTCTAAAATTACAGGACTGGCCTGGTCATCAGTTCCTCGCCCAGCTGAGCATCTGACCAGAAGCAACCACTACCTTAGCATAGCATTTGAATAAACCATCGAGCATTGACCATCGCCCATCGAGCTTTGGTCAACCACCGAACACACGTTGCGGGTTTTAGCTGTACAACCAGCATAACAAAGCAAACTTTCTGTGCTTTAAAAATATTAATGATTCCATAACTTAACCAAATACACAAAATCTTTACTTTAACAATATAAATACCCGAAAAACATGTAAATTAATTGAGTTATTTCTTAAATAAAGATAATTTTATTCTTCAGTTATTCATTCAGTATTTGAATTTATAAAAATATTAAATATGCAAATTGTTTTAATAATATTTAAATTAATATAATATATGCACTGAACACTTGTAAGTTTTTAGTTGACTAGTTTATTTTGTTTTGTTGAAAGGGTTATTTTTAGCTATGATCCTCAATATTATGTTCTACTATGAGATTATCAAGTGATTTTGATCAAGATAGTTGGTAAACCAAAACATATTCTTACTATTTCATATATTTACATATATAGCATTTTAGCTCTTTGTCTCTGAGAACCTTTACTTCACACATACTTTATGGGGTCAGCCACGACTCCTTCTGTTTTTTACATACTATATGCATGATATTGATATAATTTCCCTTAGATAGTTTGACCCGGATCAGAGACTAAAATTAGTACGGGATCTTTGACAGTCGCTTGTTGAATTTAAAATTTAATTTTAAGGAATACTAATCTGAATGGATTATAAGTTTGTAATAATTAGGTGATAATTAAGCCGAACGTATATTAGTTTTTAAACTTTCATTAAATATTAAGGATTAAAGAACTTTACCTTTAGTATAATAGAAATATAAAACCAATTTTTTTTGTATTGTATTTTTTTTTTAAATTTGCAAAAAAAATTGCATTTGATTTTTTGTGTGGGCGCTTTAGCAATATTCAGGGTCATGAGTCAACAGCCTGCCATGCACTTTGGGCATTTTTTGTAGTGCTCAACTCTCTGAAATTTGTTGTTGATATTTATTTTTTTTTTGAGTCTTTACGCTCAATATTCTTTATTGTTTTGCTGGCCCTTTTTTTGGTACATTTGGGACACAATCAAGTGCAACAGCACGAGCTGCAATAAATCAGACATTGATCTATATATATACTCGTATATATACCTACATGTATTTATATAAAAACAAATGTTTTTTTCCTTTGTTTGGGAATCGACCTTGAACCCCGTGTGAAAAGCGTTCAAACAAAGATGAAAAGAAAGCAAAAAAAAGAACGATGAAACAGCAACAAAGCAAAAAAAGAAGTACAACTACTTCACACTCACTCACAAAAAAGTGGCAGGCATATAAAAATGCGTTAAATACATACCTTCACCTATATTGAAATATATATAAATAAAATAAAATAAAATAGATAGATAGATATATATTAACATTTGTGTATATAATATATGCTATATTCTATGTAGTGAAGGGCAACATGCACAACCAAATAAATTCGTGAATGAAACTGCAGGACATAACCAGGCCGAATGGCTGAGTTAGCCTATAGTTCGTGCCACATGGTGCAAGCCCTGCATAAACACACATTCCCACACACACAAACACATATTCAGAATGCAACGCTAGCAAACTGCATGCACAGCTAGCTGCCTACAGACCTTAGGGGAGAAAGTGGGAATTCCGGGATTGAAATACTGAATGAAGCATGAATGCAACTGTCGGTGGCCATCACACTCTACACACAAACACACGCACACACGCACATATGCACATACTCACGCAAAGAGCATATTCGATGGGGATCTGAGCATTGTTGCAAATGAACTCAACGAAAATGCAATGATAATCTCCATATGACAACTTAGAACAGAAGAAAGCCAATTACATCAGATCTGAGCTGTCAAGTAAAGAAGTAATTTCAATAAAACTGCTATTAAATAAAATTGATGATGGAACAATTCTAGAAAATCCAACGCAAAACAAATTTCCGAAATTGAAATATGTTTATGTAAAATTTTTAAAGCCCATACTTAAAAAGAGTACAGGGGTGTCTTAGGTATGTAAGAAGAGTATCAAGCAGAAGAATGCGTGTGCATCCATAAAGTACGTACATATATTCTTGATTAGCATCAACATCCGAGTCGATAAATGGCAGCCATGCCCGTCTGTCCGTCTATATGTCTGTCCGTATGAACACCTAACGAACATCCAATTCTCAGAGACTATAAGGGCTATCGCCAGCAAATTTTTGCACATTTCCGAATTCAAGCCTGAAAACTGCTAGAGCTATTATGAACACATTTTCACATTATGGTACCATTGTTACAATTCTTACCAAGCTTGGTAAATCGTTCGAAAATTGGTTTTTTGTAGAAAGGGCTCACTGGTTATGAAGCGATCTTAACCAAATTGAAACATTACCTGTATATTATTATTCTTAGTAACCGTTTACAATCTGGTCCAGATCGGACAACTATTTTCTATAGCTTCAATTGACCGCTCGAACAAGTACGGGGTCTTGTATAGTCGCTTGCTTGACTGTAAACTCACTTCCAATAATAGTTTACTTTATTAAAAAAGAATAGCTTAAAGCATAAAATTATAAAAAAAAAACAATAACATCCATATTTTATCTGTTTTCTCGTTATTCAGTTTTTGGATTAATATATATATGAGTTTCAAAACTTTTAATTGTTAATTTTTAAGCTAGGTACAATACTTTGCTAAACATCCTGTAATATCTTCGATGGATTTTACAAATAATCTTATGTATTGTTCTCAAATGTTTAATTTGTGTAATCTTTGTTTCTGTAATAATCAAATTTATGGGGGCATTTTTACTTTCTTCCATAGTCTAAAAACATTTGAAAACTATAGTTTCATTTAACATGATGAAATATTGGACTACGTATATTTGAGACAAATAGAAAATTTAGATTTCTGTTAATCAGACTACAATTAAAGTCTAAAATTAATTACTTAAAGATTCTATGAAGCAGGGAAATTACTAAAAAACCACATGAAAAAAACCGCATATGGTGCTGTCATTTGCCTTACTTGCTGTGTAACCACAGACGCCATCAACGTAACCAAGCGCTTTCATTAAAAGGAAAACTCGGCTCAAATTTTGTGTGGCTCCTTTTCTGGTTTTCTCGTTGTAACTGCTGCAAACCCAGTGCATAAATAAACAACAACAATAAGTTAGGCCCAAAGACAGTAAATTGAACTAAAAAAAAAAAAAAAATCTGAAAATAGAAAAGCCAAAACATTTTTTAACGCTGACTGCGGAGCAACAACAAGAGGTACAAATGGCGAGCATCTTTCGTTTTAATTGCAAACTAAGCGTGCGGTTGGCAGCGCAGTAGCCGCAGCAGCAATGGCAGCTGCAGCATCACAGAAAAAAGCAGCGACAGTTAAAGCAAAAAAATAAAAACGCACATAGGAGACCCAAAAAGTAGGCTTCACCGAGCGATAAACAACGCTACCCACTGACTATGGATGGAATGGAAAATGAAGGGGCACAATGCTGCAGGCATAGACTGGCGGCAGAGCAGAGCAGAGTTCAGCGACAGTGACGGCGGCAGAGGCAGAGTCAGAAACAGAAGCAGCAAAAGCGACAGAGAGAATGCGTGCGTGTGTGTGTGTGTTTGGTGCAACCCCCTGCTAACCGAAACCGAAACCAATCCCAAAAAGCCAACGGACCCAAGAGCAGAGCAGTAGTTTTCGCTGTAGTTGTAGTTCAAATTGTTGTTGCTGCACTTGCAATTGTTGTTGTAGTTTTGTATACGCAGGCAACGCAGGGCGGAGCCTAGCCGAGAGCAACCAGGAAATGGCAGGATGCGACTGCTCCGGCTGCTATTATATATACGTGAGAGCACTTTTTATAGCACACTTTTTTGCGTTGTTGCGAGTCAGATCGTCTGCTCATATATATGAGTGTATGTGCGAGTATCTAAGTGCTGTGTGGGTGAAATGGGTGTTTGTACATGTGTGTAGTTTGCACGCATTTCATCATTTACGGCCCAAGTTTTTTGTTCTTTTTTCTAGTCAGTTTTCTCTGCTCTGAATTGTTTTTAGAAATACGCGAAAATGTTTGCTGAATTTTGCTTATCTTTTTTCTGAAGAGGCTTGGGGTTCTTTTTGTGCAATGACTAGACTGGAAATGAAAAATTTTAAGTGTCTACATAGAAGGCGTCTGGTACTAGTAACTACGGGGCGTATCTACAGTTTAAATTCTTTTCCATATAGTACATGTTTCATGAATTATGTACTTCCATATGTTTTTGTCTATTTATTTCTAAATCAACTGAATCAAGCATAACCCAAACTCAGAATTATAGAATTATTTATCCCATTGACACTGAAATTAATGAAGCGGATGTTTAAAGTTTTAGTTTTTATAAATTTAATGTACGTAAAGACCTTAATTGATTTCGTTGATATATCAGTTATTTTTGTTCTAATTAACTAATTAAAAATCATTTAATTAACAAATAACATTAGTATATCTATAGTATGTATCCGAATAAAAACAAAATCAAATATTCAACTCCAAAAGGTAGAAATACGAAATCTAGTTGTCGACTGATCACTTATTTTAGACTGATTGATCCTATGACAAGTAGAATTCAATCCCACAAAATTTCCTCTGAACACAAAAAAAAATTGATGCTTACTAGCAGACTAAGTCCTTTCCGACCCCATTAACAACCGCAGAGTTTTTCTAGCAATAAATGCATTTAGTACCCATGCGCGAACCAAATTTCATCTAGATCTATAAACTGTATTATATAGCTGCCATAGAAATAATCGGTTTGAAATTCTTTGAATGAATATGTTTATTGTCCATTGAGCGAATTTAACCAAATTTACGCAATGTGCAGACCCATTATAATTTTCCATTTGCTAACCAAATTTTATCCAGATCGGACTACTATAATGTATATCTATCATTGAAACAATCGGTTGGAAATTGAAACTTTATTGAATCAAATTGCTTATTTGTATTAAAAACAAAAGTTGACAGTAAAGCTATTTAGTAGATAATAGCCTCTAAATAATATAATATTTGAATCAATATAATTGAGACAGTTTCAAGATTGACACATAGTTTGCGGTTAATGAAAATTGATCAACTCGCCTCGGGTCTAATGAAGTTGCTTAGGTCCCACATTTAATGTCAGAATAAAGACACGTAATAAAAACCAAAAACAAAATTAATGCAAATAACCGGCAGGTATTTTAATCAAGCCCTGAATCAAGCCAGAAGGAAAAAAAAGGAGCAAAAAATTTCAACCAACCCCCGAGGAAATGGCAAGCGGCTAATACTTTTTATTCGCTTTTTCTATGATGATTTGAAATTTAAAATAAAAAGAGAGCAACGTGGTGTTGCATTGATGGGCCCATGGAATCGTTCGTCGTCTGCCCGAAATTACAGCCAAGTCGCCACTAGGCGTAGCTGCGAATTGGCGGTGTGGAAAAGAGATAGGAAAGGGAAGCACATAATAACCATCAATCAAGCAGCATAGACAGGTGGACAAGCAGCTTCGTGGACAAGCAGCGTCAAACAAACAACGTGGACCAGTCGCCAACTTGCAGACAGACAAAAAACCATCACACTCAAACACACACGCACACATACTGAGCACAAACACACATGTGACCCCTTCGCGCGTGTGTGTGTAAGTGTATGCTTTGAAAAATAACGCGAAATTTCGCATATCACGAAAAATTTTCGCATTAATTTACCAAAAGGCGTTGGGTCAAAACAAAAAACAGAAAAAAGTACTGAGTATCACAAAAAGGCATCTGAATGTTTTAGTTGTGAATATCCGACTATAAGGTACCCTCTACACTTAGACCTCACATGACATGTCTCTTCTATGTATGTTATGCAATCGAAATACAGTTATTAACAGTAGGCACAAGCAATCACAATTTAGAACAATATAATAAAAATCAAAAACTCTTTAATATAAAGTATGATACAATACATAACATATATATTATATCTTTAAAAACTATTTTTTTTAACATTTTTAATAGATAGTAATTCTTATAACATTTCATGAACGGGCATTTCAAGCTGTTTAAGACATCGTTTTGTATTGATTCATAAAAAATTCCAGTGAATATATTGCAAAAGTTTGTTTCGAAGATCACATTATGTCAGAAACGGTGTTTTGTTTGAACACAGATTACAGTTCGCTCTAGGGACAATACCAATCCAAAGAGTAGGCTTGAAGTTAGAGATCTGGTAGACCGATTGCAGGTAATGAGTGCTGATTTAAAGGCATTTTAAATAAATGTATTAAGACATAATAGCATTTCCAATCTTCAATCCATTTTGTACAGATCGGGATTTGAAAATCGTTGTAAATCTTATTCTGAAAATGAGTTCAAATTGAGATGCCATTTGTTTATTTTTGTTTGCCGACAACGGGGCGAGAAAATGCAAATGAAATTGAGAAATTATCTTAATAAAAAACTAAATCACGAAAAAAAAGTACAGTTGAGCACGCCCGACCGTAGAATACTCTCTGCATTTTATTCCCGATCATTTTAATAAAATCGGTATCCGAGAATATCAATTGATAGTACTTGCAGTAAAAGACGTTGAAACAAAAACATCTGTGTGTATGTATGCACATACATATACATTTGACATTATATGTATGCACATACATATGCATGTGTGTATATGTAATACATATACAATTGGTCGGCACGGCCAGCATTCGCAGCAGCTCTGCCGCTACACAAGCAGCGAAAACGTTCGCTCACATGTTTGTATGTTTCTATCTCGCTTGCACACATGTATTGACATGGCGTTTAATTATAATCTTTTTACGTGTCTAACTATTTTGTTTATTGTTCGATTTATATGCAACTTTCAGAATAGTTTGATATATTTTGTCTCCAAACGAATTTGAAATTACAATACTGTACGATGAGAACATATGCCTTAAAATCGGCATTGAAGTTTAAAAATTATTCTATTTCTTGTAGGAAAAGGGAGCGTGGCAGTCAAATTTTAATGGCATTGAATTTGCGCTGTCTCTAGAAACCTGCATACCAGGTTTGGTGTTCCCAAGTGCCATAGCTACTGAGATATTTGCAAAAAACATCAAGTTTTTACGAGGTGTGTCTAGTTTTTTGCTTATTCTGGGCGATCTAAAAAATAAAAAATTCTTGTATTGACTGACTAAATATCGAGTCGATACTGACTAAATTTAAATTTGTAGCTCTTACCATCTCTGAAATCTGTTTGTTCATACGGACGGACGGACAGACAGACAGACAGACAGATGGAGAGACGGACATGGCTATATCGACTCGGCTTGAGATGCTGATCAAGAATATATATACTTAATTGGGTCGGCCACGCCTCCTTCTGTCTGTTACATACTTTTCACAACCCCAATATACTCTCTCTTGCAGAGAGTATAAAAATAAACTTGTCACTGTGCTTAAACAACAGCACCTAAAGAAAAGCAGCATATTTTATTCAACCGGTACTAAAATCATTCTTCAATTAAAATTAGCCTTACAAGGTCTATACAAAATGTCGATTTTAAACTTAAACGTTATTTTTTCTTCTCATTTTTATGTTTTTAAAAAATGAATATCAGTTTTTAACTCAATAAGCTAATCAAATTTTTGATCGTTTTATGTTTTACACGTATTTAAAAAATATTCCCAAAAACATTTTGGCGGCCACTTATGAAACTACGATTAGATGAGTCGAATGTGTTCAGAGAAAACAAATCTCATTGTGTCTACTTACGCATATAGCACGATAGGTTGCCAAAAGCTGTCATGTTTTACCACTTAGTTTTAAGTTGCATATGGATAATGCTTAGAATACAGGGTATTATAAAAATAGACATAAAACGTAAAACGCTTCCCAAAAAATGCGCCATAAAAAACGGCAACCAAAAGCAACAAGCCAACAATTTTTAGAACCATTTTTTCAAGTGCCAGAGGCATAAACACATTTGAGTGGGAGTTTGGGGGCATTGAGGCTGACAAGAGCTGAGGAGAAAATCTGCCTGATACTTTATCGTTTTTTATCTGCAGTTGACGGTATGTGGTGGAAGCGGGGTGGGATTGGTTAGGGGGTCTTTAAGGCAGCTTTTGACCGCGGCTGTATTGTAAGTCGAAAACGCGGTCCTTTTACAAGTGAAAGACAAATAAATATGCGTTTATGTGCGATTATACTATTCCTATATTTCAAATATTTTGGTGAAGGTCGAAAAAAGCAACTTTAACAATATAAGATAAAACTTTTACTTATTATTAAAAAAATTTAAAAAAAAAAATAAAAATAAGTAAAAGCTGATCTCCATGAAGATTATGATGGGAACAAATATTCAGAAAAAACTATATTTCCAATGAGAATAAATAACCTTTAATCTAAACTGAGTACATTCTGACAGTCAAAGTAGCATAAATCAAAATGATTTCGGCATTGCCTGAACGAATAAAACGAACAAAATCATTTAAGATGAGCTCAGTCAACTAGCAATTGACTATTCCATTAAGATTCAAATTGCATAGTTAAACTAAACATCCCAATTGGAATCCTATGCATACATAGTTCAAGACTATTGGGTGGTAAGCAATTAAATTGCTTTTTTAAAATAATGGCAAAAATGCAATGCAAAAAGCCGTAAACAAATTTGCAGTTTTGTATAACGTATATTTAGTATAGTTTTGTAAGTTCTACCAAAGAGTATTCAAGATACACACACAAAAATTAAGAAAAAAATATAAATGCTTTCAAATACAGTAGTATATGCTATGTATATAGCTAGTGCATTTATTTAATATAAGATGATAGAAGTTTTGGCCTTTCCACACTTTGAAAGCTGCTGGCGTATGGAAATTATAAAGTTTTGTCGGGTTTGAGGACAAGCAAATAGAAGGGAGTTGCAATATAAACCCAAAGGCAATACATTGTGCAATATACAAACTGCAAATTATTATTGCTATTAAATGCACAAGCAAAAAGTTCTTAAAGTTTTTCTAAAACTTTTCCACAACACATCAAATGGGATTGGGTAAAATGGAAGGTGGACTGGCTCATATCTAGTGCATTTTGCCTATATTATAAAGCAAACTTCTTAGGAAGCTGCTGGGCAGCAACCAATCAACGGCATCTGTCCATCTAGCTATCTATATACAGAAATACATCTTCATCATGGCCAAAAAAGCTCGATAAAAGTTTTCCCACTGCCTTTTGCACTGGGCAACTTAATTAGTGTTCAATCAACAATAAACTATAAACACTCTCTGCTTTCAACTTGGACTTTTGCATGAAAGGTTGCGGTTACCATGGCTCGGACAAACTTTAAGATGCAGTCAAAGACACCCAAAAAGACCATCTACAGAATTCCTTCCCTTGCTTTTGCCGTTGCTGTTGCCAAATTAGTAGTTATTAGTTTTGAGTGCAAGCAATTTTTGTAAGAACTTATTTTTGTTGGACAAGTGCAGTTCGGTTAACAGCGACCATTATCGAACTCGCCTCAAAGCCAAACCCAACTCGTACATAAGCAGACGATTGAATTGAATTACATTTACATGCCACAAAATTTAATAAGTCACTTTTTTGATAGCTTAGTAATAATACACTACAAGTTCATTGTTTCCCAAAGGGCATTTAAAACATTTTCTTTGTCTGCATTCGGGCTTAATTTTTATAAAAATCTTTTAGCAAACTACTATAAAATGAGAGAAAAATTGCAATATTTAATTAATAACATAATTTATTTAGTTGAAAGCACAATGTATTTAAGTTTAAAACAAATAAATCTTTTGTCAGAAGTGCAAGAAGTCAGAAGTCCAGTAAGAACAAGTGAGAAAGGCTACAGTCCAACGAGCCGACTGTAAAAGACCCCGTACTCATTCTATTGCGCATTTTCCAAACAAATAAGTAGTTTTCGACCGATTTGTCTTTTGCGAGCTATAGGCTCTAGTTGTTCGATCCGAACCAACTAGATCTCAGAGGCTCAGAGCTAGAGCCACCAAATTTTGAATGAAGGTCAAATTTAAATTCAAATCATTATCACGCCCGCTTCTTGCCCCCGCAACTTGTATAAAACTGTTATAATATCACCATAACGTGGAAACGACTAGGGTTATTGGGACCAAATCCATAGTATGTGTACAGTACCAGTATAACTGTTCACATCTTTAAAAGTATATTTGGTTCTCTTTAGACCCCGTACTCTAAAATAGAAGAGTCTACTAGGTTTGTCTGAAGCGAAATGTGCGTAACTGGCAGGAGGAGGCGGTGACGACCGCATAAAGTATTTATATTCTTGAGCAGCATCAACAGCCGAGTCGATATAGCGTTGTCCGTTCGTCTGTCTGTCTGTTTGTCCGTCTGTCCGTCCGTATGAACTCCTAGATCTCAGAGACTATAAGAGCTAGAGCCATCAAATTTGGAATGAGAGTCCGTTTGTAGTGTACACAGATGAAGTTAATTTCAAATCATTGTCAAGCCCCCTACCCAACCCTACACACTCTGAGGAAAGAAACTTTATAATGCAATTGTTAACGCAAGCAATATACTCGACGACATTTGTCCTGGCAGACCGACATACTGGCCCCCAGACCAAAAAAAGACTGGCCAATTTGATTTACCAGAAATACTTTGCGTACACGAGCGTTCTGAATCTGCTCCTGTCAGACATACGGAGATTGTAAATCAACCCAGCAAGTCGACTTTTCAAAATACTATCTGACTCATGTACAAACCAAAGGCAAAGTACAGTCGGGCTCTCCTGATCGTGAGATACCCTTTGAGAAATCCGGTCCCTCCTTGAGTTTTTAAGATATCTTCAATCGTTTTGCAACCGTTCAAGCAAAATCACATGAATTAGAATTATTACGATTGTGAAAATACCCACGAACAAAAGAACTACACCAAAAAAAACTGAGAAATGTTACTTATCGATTATTCAGTATCTTAGATTTAGGACGCATTTTACCATACAAATAAGTAATTTTTGACCAATTTTTCTTATGGGATGTATACGATATAGTTGTTCGATCCATATGTAACTTGGTAAGAATTGATAAAATCGTCTTATACTGATTATACATATATGAGTTTGATAGCGAAAGCTCACATAACACTAAATTTCTTCACATAAATGTCCTGTTTTTGAATGACTTATGGGAGCTTAGAGTGATTAGATATAATGTAACCATACACATAATGTAGTTTCCAAGTTATGAAAATGTGAAAAAGTGTTATAAAAATAATTTTTTACAATTTACCGGGGCGGTAGGAGCGCTGCAAAAATGTAAAGTATTTAATTTTTCGTAGTCGACTACGCTGTTGATCAAGAATTACTATATAATTTTAAAGACAGACATGAAGAGACCCTTAATTTCCTTACACTTGTAAAAAAATATTTTATAGGAAAAATGGAAAATATCTAAGAAAGCTTATATTGCCTCTAGACAATAGCATTCCTTGTTCACCAACAAAACTTTCTTGAAATTGCTCGACCTGCACTTTGGAAACACTGCAGCCGTACAAAAAAAACTTGAAACTTGCCATAAATTGATTTACTTGGCACTACAATAATGAGTGCAAACATGACCACACAAGCGTATGCATGCATACACACGCACCGCCACACACACACACGTGCTCACATGGACAGATTTATACACATAGACGCAATCTTCATGGCCATGACGCAAGTCGTGCAGAATATTAGCAAGAAAATTAAAAGAAAATTTTCCATAAAATGTGCAAAAGTATGCGAAAGTTATTAAGTGCATACAAAGTAGAAAAACATTTACCAATCCACACACGCACACATACGCACACACACACACATACACACATGCATACATAACGGACACAATGTCGATGCAGAAAACTTTCTAATCACGTGTGCCATGCAGCAGTCGAAGTTGTATTACTTCCTGGCAAGATGTTGGCCATGTTACTGCTCACCTCTCCTTTCGCCACGTCTTTTCTCCACGTTTCTGACAAGACACTCGGTTATATATTTTACAAGTTTTCTATTTAAAATATAAACACATGCTTGATTGGAATTTGGCAGTAGCAACTCATCGAACATAAGCGCAATGTAAAGTCTGTTCACCATTTTAATAAATTGTCAAAACACTTTTATGTTTTACTGTTGACATATTTTTTATATAAGTCATTCTTCAAATCTTTACATATATATTAATTGCTATTATTATAAGTACAGTATCAAGTCAAGCTGTGACAACTTATTTGACAACTTACAACGGGATACATATGCAATTCACTGCATTACAAATCAAACGGTTTCAATACTTATAGAAAAACTTAGAAAAAAATCGAAATTATAAAAATTAAAAACTGAAAAATCAGTATGCATTTACGGTTAAAAGGACGATTTAAGATTTAAGATATAAGATTTAAGATATAAGATTTAAGATATAAATTTGATTATTGTAAGAATAAAACATATAACACAGTAGTCTCGAGTGATTTTTTACACAAACCTAAATCAAAAATTGTTTTTTTAATTTTTTTTTCTAATTTTGCACCCAAAGCACAACGCTCATAACTCACAACACCTGAACGTAACACTCGCATAGAGTTTCGCTCTCACATGTGTGAGGACGAAGCGCCAAAAGTGCCGCAAATGAAAAATGCAAACGGAATTAAATTATAGTCGGTAACAAAACAGCCAACAAAAAAATTTAAAAAAAAAGGAAATGGAACCAACAACCTTATATACATACATATATATAAAAAAAAAAATAGAAGATATGAACCCAAAGCTCTCAACTGAAAA
Source organism: Drosophila cardini (assembly GCA_018903735.1). NCBI lineage: Eukaryota > Metazoa > Arthropoda > Insecta > Diptera > Drosophilidae > Drosophila > Drosophila cardini. The sequence goes on along the minus strand of JAEIGM010000001.1, from coordinate 22,636,949 downwards.
AGTTGAAACAGGCGGCGCATAGTTGGTTGCCCGGTCCGCGTTCTGTGTTCTGTTACTTTACGAAATTAAATCTGAGCGGAAGCAAAGCAAACACACACACACATGCACCACTAGACGAACATACACACACCAATACAGCTGTAATGATGCAGCAGCTGCGTTTAGATTGCATTAAGTGGGCGGCAATGGGTGCTGCTTGGAGGCGCTGCAATCGTCGGCAAAAGTAACGACAGCAAGCAAAATTTTCATTTCCGCGAAAAAAGTCGCAAATCGGGCAAATGGCTAAGCAAAAAAGCAGCATAAAAAACCAAAGATAAAGAGTACACCATCAACTACAAAAGAGTAAACCAAAAGGAAAGGTGCAAAAAATGTAAACGCTTTCGCGCACATTAATGAAACGCATACAGGTGAACACTTAAGAGAGCACACAAAACTGGTTGATAGAGTAACAGCAACTACAAATCGCGTTGATTTTCAGTCAGAGATCATTGTAAACTCCCAAAAAAAAAATTTTGTTTTTACCTTTAATCAATAAACACATATTAAATGCTTTGAATAATCGTCATCTTTCCAAGTAAACTCATTTTGAGACCGAACACAATAAAACTACTCATTTATTTATTATGTTTTATGCAATAATTTATATTAACTTGTCCGGATGAAATTACCGTTTGCCGTATACCAATTCTTAGTTCCTTAATTATATGAAACTAGTAGAAAAGTCGAGAAAGCCGACAGTAAAAGTCACCGTACACATTCTAATGCGCATTTTTCTATACAACCAGTCTATAGGAGCTATAGTACACAGTTGTTCATGATTTGCACATAATGTGTGAACTTGGTTGAGATAGCCTAACTGAAACGACACTTTTTTATACAAATGATCAATTTTCGACCGATAGTTCTAGTTTGTTTTGTTATTTACAATATATGGGGACAGTAGAAGGCATGGCATCTAATTCCATGAAAAATTTAGTTTCTCTAGCTCTTATAGTCTTTAATATCTAAGTAAATGAACGGATGGACATATATAGTACTACCTAAACTGATATAAAACAAGAAAAAATGCTATAGACGCCTCGCGACTTTAGGATACCCGTTACTCAGTTTAATTATATTATTAACAATGGGATACGATAATAATAATAGTACAATCGTTTAGGCAATCGACCCTATTGATTTTAATTCAGATGACTTGGGAAACACAGAAAATATTCATACAAATTCATATTTACAGCGTATTTTTGACCGATCGTCCCTATGGGAGCTATACGATATAGTCGTCCGATTTAGATGAAACCCGGTCAGCATGTTTATATTATTGACAGATATATTCTGTGTGAGTTTAACTAAGATTGCTTGGCCAACGCAAAAGTTATTCATATAAATTCATATTTGGAGCGTATTTTTGACCGATTGTCCCTATGGGAGCTATACGATATAGTTGTCCGATTTGGATTAAACTTGGTCAGTATATGTACTCTGTAGACGTGCACTTTCTGTGTACATTTGGTTTAGATAGCATTGCTAACAAAAAAGTTTTCTATACTAAAACATGCTTTTTTTACCTGTTTTTACCTTTGTATGCACATAGAACGCCCTAAAGTGGGCGTGTCAAAAAACAAAAACAAACTTGTACTGCTTGGGCATTTTATCTTTCCTTTGCGACCACTCGGGCCTTTCTAGCTCTTATAGTCTCTGAGATCCTTTTGTTCACACAGACGGACAGACGGACGGACGGACAGACGGACGGACGGACGGACGGACAGACGGACAGACGAACATGGCTATATCGACTCGGCTACTCATGCTGATCAAGAATATATATACTTTATGGGGTCTGTCATGCCTCCTTCTCCCTGTTACATACATTCCAACGAATACGATATACCCTTTTACTCTACGAGTAACGGGTATAATTACAGAAACACTTGAATGTCTTTTCTATCACTTACTAATATATTAAATTACAATAATTAAGCACAATTAAATTCTTTGAATAGATCACCATCGTTAGACAAAAATGCCTTTATTGTAGTATTGATGAAAATAGTTGATTTGTGTATTTTGAAATGAATGCAAAAGCATAATCACACCAATTATTTGTGGGTACGGATTCCACTGTGGCCCATTCACCATTTCATTTGAATATGTCTTATACCTCCCGTATGTCACTAATTAAAACATCATATGTAATTTCAGCTTTTTTCTCAATCTCTCTTACTCAAACCTTAAACAAACACACATATCCCCTCAAGTCTATCTTCTGGCTGTTACATTAAAATTAATTTTCGTATATTTTTATACATTTTTTCCTCTCACGTGTCAAGTCAAAAGCTTAGCGCGAACTACAAAAGCAATACAAAAAATAGCATAGCTGAGAGTTATGAACGTAAAGATACTTTATCAATTCTAAAGGAATCATACATATTTTGCAGTATGTTTAGTATTTTAAAAATTATATCGTAACTATTATTTTACAAGAATACTATTACACTTTATCGTTTTGCTTAATTAATCACCCGTTTTTGAATATTTAAAAAATTAACAGTTTAATAATACGCTATGTACAGGGTATTAAAACTGTTAAACTCAGGAAAGAAAACTTTACAGCTAGCTGCAATTGTATTGCCTTGCCACATAACCAGACCGTCCGACCCACGATATTTGTCTTTTTTAATAAAAATAATATTTTTACTGCACTCGTTACCTTAACAATGTTCTAGTCCATCGTCGAGTTCCTGCCCAAGTTGAAGTGTGCACTGAAAAAAGGCTCAAATAACCACGCCATTGCCAGTCAGCTAACCAATCTCCCAACCAACCAACGAGCAAGTTAAAAGTTAATGAGACAACATAACTTTTGTGGTCAGCAAAATAAGTAAACGAAGAGAAAAAAAAATCACTTTGCGAGGGTTGCGTTTATTAAATACAAGTTGAAGTAAATGAAGCAATTTTAAAAATAAAAATGTTTATATACATATATATAATTGGCATAAACACCCCTAACGGGGTATAGCCTGATGGACAATTTGCCTCCACGCTCCTCTGTCCTGTGCGCGACTCCGCCAGTTGGTGACACCGTATGTCGCCAGAATGGTCTCCACCTGGTCCCTCCAACGTGCGCGTGGTCTTCCTCTTCTACGTTGTCCGCCAAACACCGTATCGAAAACTGATCGAGCTGGAGTTGTATCCTCCATACGGGCAATGTGACCAAGCCAGCGAAGACGCTGAATGTTGACCCGCTTAGCTATGTCCACATCCCCGTATAGCTCATACAGCTCGTCGTTCCATCTAATACGGTACGTTCCGCCAACGCAAACAGGTCCGAAGATCTTGCGTAGGATCTTTCTCTCGAAGACACCAAGAGCAGCTGCATCCGACTGCGTCACTGTCCAGGCTTCCGCACCATAAAGAAGCACTGGAATGATGAGTGTCTTGTATAGTGTGATCTTCGTCTTTCGATGTTTATATACATAAAATATAAAAAAATGTTTAAAATAATAAAGACATAAATAAAGACATTGAGGTAAAATTGATCATATTAATATCAATTATTTGCCTTATGTACAAACAATTAATTGAAACTATGTTAGGAGAACATGGTTAGCATTTAGAGAATGATAGCAAAAGTGTATTGCTTAAATTTGGTTGAAATCTCTAAAAGAAAAGTGCACATTTTCATGCTAAGCATTTTACACGATTGTTCCTAATTCACATCTGTACCAAGTTTCATAAAGATAGATAAAACTAGACTAGTTTGCATAGAAACAGACAAACAGACGAACAGACGGACATGGCTATATCGACACGGCTGTTAATGCTGATCAAGAATAGACATATGTATATACTTCATGGCCTTCAATGCCTTACAAACTTCGTGAAAAAAACATAATACCCTCTTCAAGGGTATAAAAAGTAACCCGAAGTTCAAAATTGCTTTTCGCTTATGATTCGTTGGCATAGAATTTTGTGGGACAGCTCGCAATTCTTTATGAGAGGCTCAAATTTAAACAATGCACAGCAAAACTGGAGTAAAACAAAAAAATTATAAAAGTTGCTCATTTGGATTAGTGTAAATGCGAATGAGAAGGGCAGTGTCACTGCCACCTTCAACTTGTGTCTTATGTCGTGTTAACATTACAAAATTTATGTGATAGTCCACTCGGTCCCAATCTCGTTCCGTCAGCTAGACAGGACACATGCTTATCCTTCGGCCTTCATCAGCCATTAATCAGCGCAGTGTTCATGCCACACACTTGTCACTCAGGCGACGCTTATCACTTGGTCCATTGAACGTTCGTCGCGTCTGGCATAAATATTACTTAAATCAGTTGACTTAGCGACGCGTGATGAGATGAGGTGGGATGAGATACAAACCGAGGACACAGACAGATTGGAAGACAGACTCACAGCTGCCAAGGACATATCAACTTGTAATTGTGACAATTGCTGTCAACAACGAGCAGACAAAAACCCCCTCCAAAAACCAAAGGAGAAAGGACAGCTTCAGCATCAGTTTCAACTCCTGAAAGCTCAACCGCCAGGACATCCGTAGTCCAACGACGACTGCTTAGTCAGTGAGCTGTGTGCCTCCTACTCGAACTCGCCTTTCCTGTCTCTCCTTCTTTTACAGTCTCACTCTCTTTATCTCGCTCTATCTTTACATCCTTCTAAATCACACACACAAACACACAGGATATGAGTATGTCTGTCCTCTCGCGATGACAATTTTTTGACAAAATAAGATTAATGAGTTGCTTAAATGCACTTTGAAAGCAAAGTCAAGTCAATAATAGTGGCATTTAGGTTTAGAAGGAAATTTAAAATCCAAATAAAATGGAGAAGGAAGTTATATTATGTTTAATATTTGTTCTAGCTATCCATACCTTTAGGCCGATATAACACAATGACAAAAATATTATACATTATCTTTCGCTGTTTTATTTGTTTCTTAGCTATTAAGTTATAAGTATATATAAGTTATAATTAAGTTAAGTTATTAGATTACTAAGTATATTCTTGAATTTGTTTTAAATTCAGTTTTTAAAATATATTATGGATAAAATATAAATTGATTTTCAAACAGAATATTTAAAGTGTAACTAAAAGAGAATTCTAAAACTATCTTAACTTTTTCTCCGCCACTTTCACATACTGCTTGGGTGTTTTTCCTGGTGCATGTCGGAAGTGTGCTCCATAAAATGGTGCTTACTATAAATTTAAAGCTAGACAAAGTTATTTAAAAATCATTGAGCTTCTCACAGTTAGCATCCTTCGCGGATTTTACTTCCAACTCCTTGTCCATGACGCTCATTTACAATAAATTCGCGATTTCGGTTCAGTTCGGTTTGGTATTCTATGGTATATGTACTCTTTATGTGTGGTTGTGTTTTGTTTCCTTCTTTTTTTTGTTTTTTGCGCCATTGACTAAGCCAAACAAAGTCTGATGCTCGAATTTATTATGCTCACTCCAATTGCCGGCTTGGTTGGGTTTTTTGTCTTTGCTCACGCTAGCTTTTTTATTTACTTTTTACGTATATATAGTATACATTTATTTTCTTTTTTTTTACTTTCTCTGGTTTTGCCTTTTTTAATTCAATTTATTTTTGGATTTATACGTATTTATGCACATGGGATTCATTTCCGCTTACGGTTTCTAACATTTCGCGCGGCTAAAACTCATTTTTTCCTTCTCAGCTACCCCATCTCAGCATTTTTTTGCAGAATTTTTTGGCGCGTTTTAATGAAAATTGATGCTGCAAAAGTGCGCAAAGGTTATTGGCGTGTCTAAATTAATGTACGGATATTGTAGATTGGTATTGGGGCCAACGCCCACATACATATAACACTACACATTCACAAATTGCCTGAAGTCAGCAGCAGGGCTTGCACCTGCATCTGCATTGTGTTCAATAAAATTTTGACATTTCTTAATTGAATTCCGTTGCACAAGTTCACCGCGAACTCAAACAAGAGCCAACAAACCAAAAATCAAATTACAACAAAAGTCTGCCATGCAATGAAATTTTCCACAAAACACTCACACTCACTCACCCAGCCACACACACATACACAAATTTACATCTATTTGGTTAGCTGTGCACTGGCATCCAACATCCATGTCGCAGATACATACTTGATCATCGAAGAAGCAAATTTTATAACTTCATTAAATAATTGCGCGCCCAAAATGAAGCGAAAACCACAAAGAGCCGTCGCCCAGACGAAGGCGAAGACATCCTCCTGTCCTCGAGTCCTGTATCCAGAAAGTTTATAGCGTGCTAACTGGCAAAAGACAGAAAGATGAAGCTGAGAAAATAGAAACCATTTTCCACAGCACGTTTACCCAACTTACCTGCCATGTGTTACAGGTGCTCAAATATTGGGTTTTTGGATTTCGTATTGAAATTTTCCTTTTACTCCGTGTGTGTGTGTGTATCTGTGTGTGTTTTTGATGGGTCAGCCCTAGGCAAATGAGGCACCAGTAACAGTTCTTGTACACAATTAGGCGATACCCTCTATGCAAGGAGTAAATACGTGTAGTTTTTGAATAACATGTTATAAGAATTCTGTCGAGTAGAAAGGGAAAGCGACTACGTACATGGACTTCACGCAATAGTGTCAACTTTAAGATATCTAAAAAATGACTTCAGATCCCAGATAATCGCATACCTCTTTCTCCGCATAGAGAACAATTTACTATTTACTGTAAACGACTACTGCAAATTAATTGAAGTCTTATGAAAAATTATTGTTGAAATTAACAAATTGAGATTATGTGTTATTATCTTCTTCAACAAATGTCTGAATGTACTTAAATATTTATGCCTTTAATAGTAATAAATATAGAACAGACATTATCTGATAAAATTCATATAAGTTAAGAATTTGATCTGTATACAAGGTTTTCCACGCACAAATTTATGCACTTTACAAGTTCTTCTCTTTTTCAATTTGATGTAAACCTTTCACAGTCATTTCTCACCGCAAGAGGCCACCTCTTATATTATAACAACAATATCACAGCCGCATGTTCTGGGATGTTTACTCTTCGAATACTCATATTACGCGTACGCCTCATGAAACCGCCGAATTGCAACACAACATCAAAAAACGACTTTTGTGCTGCCTGTATGAATGCATGTATATAGCTGGTGGCACTTATTAGCTCTTTTATGGCAATATACACACTCACTCAGCGAAATATTTTCACACCTTTTTAGACCCAGTACTCTAAAAAAGAGTATAGGGGTCTATAAGGTTTGTCTGAAGCGAAATGTGCGTAAGAGCCAGAAGAAGGGTTTTCCAACCCCATAAAGTATATATATTCTTGATCAGCATCAACAGCCGAGACGATAGAGCAATGTCCGTCTGTCCGTCCGTCTGCATGAACATCTGGATCTTTTAAACTACAAGAGCTAGAGCCACCAAATTTAGAATGAAAGTCCGTCTATAGTGTACGCAGTGAAGGTTTATTTCAAATCTTTGCCACGCCCCCTACCGCCTCGCAAATTGTAAAAAACTATTTTCTCATCACTATAACTTGAAAACGACTAGAGCTAGAGAGACCAAATTCACACATTATGTGTATTATAACTATGTGTATTATAACTATGTGTTTTAGTTGAGCGATTGCAAATAAACTAGCACATTATGTGTATGGTACTATTATACCTATCCTCACCAAGTTGATCCAGATCGGACAACTATAGCCTATCGCTCCACATAGGACAAATCGCTCGAAAATTTGTGAATTGTGTGGAAAAACGCGCACTTGAAGGAGTACGGGGTCTTTTAAAGTCGGCTTGCTCGCCTGTAACCTTTCTTACTTGTTTGCTTTAGCTTTGGGTAGGTTGGGTTTGGTTTGGTTTGGTTCGAGGTTTGAGGTTTACTGGTTTCGCGGGTTTTATTGGGTTTTCTGGTCCACATGCTTTGCATTTAATTGAAATATTAAAAGAGCCAATTAAAATTAAAATTATGGTTGCAATATCCCACGCACTTTCGGTTCCACAATCATTGTCGATGGCAGACACTTGATAACCGCCAATTCAACCATATTTATTGAAAATTATTATAATAATAATGCAAACGAAACCTGTATTCATATGTGTATTGCAAGTACAACTGTTGATAATTTGTAAATTATTGCAGTGCTGATAAAAGTGCATTTCGCACTCTATTTCATAAGCAATTGAATATTAATAATGTTGCTGGTGAGATACTTTTAATTGTCACATAAATTACTGACATATTTGTTAGGCAAAGGTCATCGAAAACAGCGGAGATGAAGCTTAAGGAATGAGAAATTGAAGCAAAGGTAACGTCGTCCTTCGCTGTCCTTTGTAAACAAAGCACAGGTCGAGGTGGCAGGTCTCACTCTCCATGAATTATGCCATAAATGTCATGCGACCACGCAGTAACAACAATAGCTTAATTTATAATTAAATTAATTGTTGTAATTACTTCATTAGCGTTTACTTTTATTCCAATTCCCTTACATTCTATTTATTCATTAGGCTCACTTCCTTAACTCCATTATAGTTGTTGTTGTATACTTTGCTGTGGCTGTCATTTGTTGTCTATGTAAATGACATCAAATGCGACACCAAATTACACAATTAGGCTACATTAACATTTAATGCGTTATGTTTGCGTTTTGTTTACCTGTTTCCTTCTCTATCTTTCTCCCATACCACCCCAATACCAATCCCACCCCGTTCTATCATTTGACTCACCCCAAAAGTTGTAAGCTAGCACGCAGGTCATAAGCATGATAATCGATTGTTAGTTAATAGAATTTTCTTTGTATTAAATATAGTGGGTATTAATTTTTGTGTTAGTTATGGGCTTACCAATTTAATCATTAGCTGATCTTTAAATAGTTTGTCGTCATTTTGCTCGAATGTTTCAATAAATAGGCTTACTTAAGTTGGCAGACTGTAGGTAAAAAACATTGGAGCTAAGATTTTTTGAACTCCAGGACTTTAATGAATCAATATAGTATTTGTTAAGGTCTATTTTAAGTTATTATTAAATTAAATATCGCTTTTTGAAATAATGTAATTGAGGGCTAAAATCAAACAATTACCCATTTAAATCTATCTATTACCTGTACTAAACTATATATGGAATATCGTACTTCATTTGTGTATATACAATATAAATATAACATCTTGATTTTACTAACTCTAATTAGACCCCGTACTCAAAAAGAGTGCAGGGATCTGTTGTGTTTGTCAGAAGCGAAACGTGCGTAAAACATAGAAGGAGGAGTCGATATAGCAATGTCCGTCTGTCCGTTCGTCTGTATGAACACCCAGACGTCAGAGACTGTAACAGCCAGAGCTACCAAATTTGGAATGAAAGCCCGTCTACTTCGCGAACAGATCAAGTTTGTTTTAAATTGTTGCCACGTTCCATACCGCCCCCGCAAGCTGTAAAAAACTATTTTAATATCACCAAAAATTTAGGAACGACTACAGATATCGGCACAAAAATTTTCAAATTATTTACCAATATAGCTACCCTCACCAAGTTTGACCCGGATTGGACAAATATATATTTTATAGCTCCTATAGGACAAATCGGTCCAAAATATCAAATTTGTATGAAGACATGTAGTATTAGATACCAGATCGCAACCAAACTGACATATTATGTGTATATCACGATTATAACTATCCTCACCAAGTTTGGTCTGGATCAGACAACTATAGCTTATAGCTCCCACAGGATAAATCGGTCGAAAATTGAGGATTTGTGTGGAAAAACGCGCACTATGTATAATGAGTACGGGGTCTTTCTTACTTGTTTTTATAAAAAAAGATAAAATTCATTTCAACAACATGGCTAAAATATTGTTAAACTTGTGTTGGAATAATAACCAAAATAAATTGTATTATTTTCGATTTTGTTATATTTTTGTTATAACAGATTTATTTCAATTGTTTATTAATTTGTTCAGCAACTTAAGCTCAATACATCTTACAAAATATGCAAATATTTTAAGAAAAAATGCTCTTAGATCGAGACTTGTTTTAACTTAAACTTTATGCTATTGATTTAAATTTTAACTTAGTAAAATTAAGTTTGTGATAAAAAAAACTTTATCAGATCTCCGTTTCTTCAGTGGGTTTTACTGAGTGCTTTAAAGTTAAACACTGTATTTTTTTTAAATCGACCTGGGTTCCCACACTTACCTACTTACAACATTTTAACTAATACTTAATATAATTATGTATTATGTGCTTCCAAATTAAATATGCAATGAAAAAAAATGCATAGCCCTTGCCTAAACTCATTTCAAAGTCAACCAAGCGACTTTTACAATGCACACTTTTTTGGATGTTCTGCCTTCATCGTTCTGTCACAACGGCAGAAACGAAAACTCAACGAACCGATTCTCTGAAGTTACTCAAAGAGAGAAGTGAGGCTCTTAAGAGAGCGGCATTTGATGCACTCTTGCTCTACTGCTGGGAGCACGCTGCTGTTTCCGACACGGGCAGCGCACGTGGCTGTTTTTCTTTTACCTTTCACACTGCGTAAATAAGCAACAGTGAAAAATGTAAAGCAACAACATGGGAGCAAAAAATGTGCCAAGCAGAGCGGTCGGCGTCGTCACATCAAGAGAGCGATGAGCAAAGAGTGCAAGAGCCCAAGAGAGCGCGCGTGTGACAGAGAGCGCAAGTACTCGACGGCCATTTGATGCTGTGTAAGGAAAAATTTCGCAAAATGAGCGACGCTCTCTATTTATTTTTTTTTCCATCGTTGCGCTGCCGCCAACATTTTCTTTGTGTTGCTTTCGTCGGATGTTTCGTAAACAAATTCTGTGATTGGCTGAACGACCTTATCGGCATTAGGGTTGGGAAAGGGGACAACGGCTTGAATTTAATTTCTCTGTAAGTGTATGTGTAGTTTTTTTGAGCCACGTTTTCTTATTAACGCGTTTTTGTGATTGGGTTTGGGGTGCGGCCGCCGGACTGGTACAACGCCAACTGCGCAGTCGGCGTCTGCGTGTCGACTTTTTTCGCATTTGCTGGCAGCGCCTGTGTGTGAAAATGGTGAAAATTGCCTATGCGCACCCAGCCTCAACCACAGCAAAACAACTATGCGAAATAAGTGTAATGAGCGTGGCAGAGTGAGCCCCAACTACATAAGCAGGCTATCTTGCTCTTGTATTACACATACGCCGCGTTATCTATGTATGACGTGTATGCATGTGTATGTTGTTATTTTTGTTGTTTTCTAACTGCGTCGTCGTCGTTGATGCTGCCGCCGTTGGCTGTTGGTTGGCTGCGTTTGCGTTTGCGGCTGCGGCCGTGTTAATGTTTTTGCGTGTTTATGTTAATCGGGCGATGCTGGCAGCATCGTCGACGTTCACAGCGAAAGCGACAGCTACAGCAGCAGAGTTCGGGTTCGCAGTTGCTGCAGCTGCACTGCTTGCTTAGATGACGCCTATTTTGTTAGTAGACCCCACCCGCCACACACTCACACTAGCACACAAACTCGCTCTTTTATGTGTATGCTGGTACATAACGGCATACATGTATTTGTGTGTTGTTTTTATGCATTTACTAGGCAGCGTTTTGATTTCAGTTTTTTTCCTTTTTTTTCGCATCTATGTAATGAAAAATTGTACACAGATGTGTGCATAGTGCTTGGTAAGAGCAAGATGGCTAGAGTATAGTGCTTTTTTTAATTGCAATTTTTCATTAATTAAAATTTGCTTAGTTTGCTTTTGAAAGTTTTTAGTACTGTCGTACCTCTTTGAGTTTTGGATATATAACGGAAATTTGAATGGATTTATTGTGATTGAAGGTTCTGTAAATTGAATATGTACGCTACATACATGCGTGTGTGTGTAACGCGTGATAAACTAGGTGCAATCGGCATAAGCAAAGATGAATGAATTGTGCTGGGAGCTGTCATATACATATGTATGTAAATACATTCATAAAGGGAGTTACGTTTATTGCAAATGTCATTTATATACCATGTGTTCTTTATTATTTATTTTGGAGATTAAAATGGGTTTCAATTTTTTAAATTAAACAATTGCAATTGGAAATTGATTATTATGGGACAAGCTCAAATCTGAAAGTTTAATATTTGAAAATAAATAATTACATGTATTGTGTTATAACCCATAATATTTTAATCTTTATAATTGTTATAAATAGATTAAAAATAAAATTTGGTTTATAATTACTATCCAAAACAATAAAAATTGCATAATAAAAATATTTACATGATTTCTATTATATGAATATTCTACTTTTTAAGATAGATAGATGTATATAAATGAATATTAAGTATCTGCTTGATACAATATAATATTTTCTCCTCTGCTTTTATTTTTTTAATTTTTTATTCACATTTTTATCAGTATTTTTCAGTTTTCCTATAATTCGATGTACACACTTAATTGTGTGCTACTTTTACGTCGTTTTGTCGCCAGCGGCAATTAATGATATGGCCACAAAGTCAAAGCCACATCAAATGACAGGCCCTGGGAATGCATCCTATAACACATACACATACACCATACATGCACAAATAAAAACCCAACCCTTGGCATCTAGGATTCGGCAGCCAACCAATGCATGGAAAACGCATTTCCCCAGCCACGTTTTCCGATCCACGTGCCACCCACAAGGCAGAGTCAAAAAGTGCGTAGAACAACCACCCCAACTACCCAACTACCCATACACACAGCAAACACATAGACGCAGAAAAAGAGAGAGATGTGGAATGCGTTGAGCTGATTGGTGGAAACCAAAAGGAAGAGAAAAAACTCTAACACATAACTGCCGTTGCACACGACGAAGAGCGTTGGGCGTTGAGCGTTGGGCATTTGGCGTTTGGCTTTGGGATGTCGACCACAACAATACAAAAGTCAAATTAGTGGAAAATGCAAATGCGAATAAAAAACGTAAAGTGAATGGCGCAAAAAAACGGAACTAGAAAATATAGACATAGCTGTCTTATATACTAGAAAAACAGAGAGAAAAAACGAAAAAAGGCAAAAACAGTAAAAACTATAGTTAAAAGAGTACAGGGAAAAACTAGTGGAAAAAGTGCAACGAGGCATTTTCAAAAGTGTTGGCACAAAAAATTATATTATAATTACACAACGCAGCATTTCTAGCTGGTTTTGGTTCTGACCAACTGTAGCCTGATTTTAGGCATTATATTTTCATACCCTTGCAGAGAGTATTATAATTTTGTCATGAAATGTGAAATATACTTAAGTTGGTACATATGAGGTATATAATACATTTAAGACCAAAACTAGGATAAAAATAATTTGTTGTTTTGAACATTTTTATAGTTTATGACTAATTTCTACCAAATTAACACAGTACGTATACGTTTATTTTACACATTCCGACAATATTTTAATCAAATCTAATTACTATATTATATAGATGGGATGAAAACTATAGGAGGAAAAAAAGATTTAATAAAAGACTGATATGTTAAGTAAATTCAAACAGCATGCTCATATTCGCACACTGCATTTTATTTATGTTTGAATTTATTTCTTTTAAAGTAATACCCGAAATATCCGAAGTAGTATGAATACTGCCATCAATGACCTGAGAGGATATCGAATCTTTGGTGTGTATTTCTCTCTTGTTTTCCGTTTAGCGTTACACTTTGTGTGTTGTCTTTTTGTTATTATTTGAGCTTTGCGTGTAGTCAATTTGGTCTTTCCTCCGTTTTATGTCTTATACAGTGTTATTTATACTCTTTTTAATTGATTTTTACCCTCATTGGTTATTTTTACTGTAACAAGTAGCTTTGGTCAGCTGTTAACCATTGTATATTTTTACTGTATTTTTAACATATTTTATATAGAGTCCAATCTTTTAAGAATATGTTTTTAGGCCAATTTAAGTTAGCAAAAAAAGTAATGAAACGTAAACAAAATTTTTTTCGCTAACGTAAATTTTCAGTAATTCTAAAAAAATATAATAAAAGAACATATAAAAGAACAAATATTACATATTTCTTATTCCAAAAAAATTAGCAATTAACTTGATTAAAAAGAGCTTATTCGATACCCTTAAATCCAGTCATTTTAAATAGTACACCACACGCAAAACAGATAAATAATTTTTAAAGTTTATTAAAAAAATAGTTTTGATAAGAGAGCTACTGTCTCTACTGTCGTTTTGCAATAGTGTCTTTTGTTTATACTTTTGTTTTCACAAAGTTTACTATCTAAATTATATTTGTGAATTATTATTGTTAAATAACTCGTTTAACTTTCCTTTTTTTAGAAGTGAGAAGAATAATAACTAGACTATTATCACTTTCACATACAAACGTTGGCGTTTCTTTTTTTTTTTGTTTTAATATTTGCCTTTTAATTAGAACTTATTATGAAAAAATATTTTTATTTGCTTAAGACTTGGTGATTATCACGAACCAGCAGCTGGTTTTGAGGGCGGCCATAGAAGCTTCAGGTAGTAAATATCTAAGCTTTAAGTTGTTTTCTAACTAGATCTATGGTAAATTCCATGACCCGCTATATATACAAATGAGGGCTGTTCGTGAATTAATTGAAACAGAGAAACATCTATTGATTAATAATCAGTAATAAAATAGTTGTAAATTTAACAAGACAATTTAATGAGAACATAAACTAAAACTACTTTATTAAATAAAAACAATTAAGAACTCCTTCTAACGCACGTATTTATACAAATCACCAATTTTCGAACGATTTGTTCTACGGGAGCTATAGGCTATAGTTGTCCGATCCGAAACAAACTTGGTGAGGATAGTCGTTCTAGTCGTTTTCAAGTAAAGGTAATGTAAAAATGGTTTTTTACTATTTGCGGGGGCGGTGGGGAGCGTGGCAAAAATTTGAAATAAGCTTGCACTGCGTACATTATAGACGGAGTTTCATTCCAAATTTTGTTGTAGCTCTTGTAGTTTAGAAGATCCAGGTGTTTATACGGAGGGACGGACAGACAGACAGACGGACATCGCTATATTGACTCGGCTGTTGATGCTGATCAAGAATATATATACTTTATGGGGTCGGCCACGCCTCCTTCTGCCTGTTACGCACATTTCGCTTCAGACAAACCTAATAGACCCCTCTACTCATTTTTAGAGTACGGGGTTTTAAAAGTACTACATAATTAATAAAAAGCGATTTCACAATGTGGAAGTTTTATTCCATTTGAACAGCCCTCGGCAGCTGTCGCTTTCCAGGCAATGTAAATTTCAGCTCTTATCAACTGTCACAAGTTTCAGTTAAAAGTAATTAGAACAATGGCTGTCATGAAATTATGAATGCTTAGAGCCAATTTAAATGCCAAGTTCAAAATCGACTGCAATTCGAGGTCGAGGTGAGGCAACATTTTCCGTAATATTTGCACAAGTGCAGCACTGCACGATCATTGAAACGGAAAATCGTACATACGTGGCGTATGCGCAATACATTCATAGCTTTGTTTTATCAACTGCTATAGCGTTTAATAGCCGAACAATAAAGCAAAAGTGATTGTGGGCTTAGCATCGGCTTTGCTTGATTGTCTTAGCTACTGATATTAGCTTGGCTTGTTGTCACATTTCCTCCAGTTGAGTGCTGGCATCGGAACCAAAAGGTCTTCGCACAATGCGGTGCTTTAGTGTAATATTACCCAGCTGCCTGCTGTTGCTACCTGCTGTTTTGGGTTACTTTGAAGGCTGTGATAATGCATATACACTAAATGTAGGCACCACCTACGTCGAGTCGCCCTACTACCCCAAAAACTATCCACCACGCACGTCGTGTCGGTACAAATTTGTAGCACCCACAGATCACTACATTAAGCTACAGTGCACAATTAACCTGCCATCGGTAAGCGGATTTCTACATGTCCGAGTTCTAAGTTGAACACTTTTTTATCCTATCTACTTATTTCTACCAGAACAATGGTCAGTGCAATACGGATAACTTTTGGGTCGACCCTGAGGGAGATCTATTAATGCGTACCGCTGAGAATTTTTGTGGAACCGGAAGTTTTAATAGAGAATCACTTTTTACTGAACTTGTCTTTGCCTATATATCGACAAGCATCTATTCCGGAAATTTCAGATGTTCATTATCCGTGCAACCACAAAACTGCAATTGCGGCTGGTCGGCCAGCTCGCGTATCGCCAATGGCGAGCAGGCGGCTGTCAATGAATTTCCCAGTATGGTGGCCCTAAAGGATACAACCAACAATCTACCTACCTTCTGTGGCGGTGTTATTGGTGGGTGTTAAACGTATAACAACTGACTTAGAAGGAAGGTAGAATACCTTTCCACACTAGTCCTGACCCATAACTTACAGCCTATCAAAGAAATTTTCGACTTTTTTTCACGACTTCCTCAGTTTTTCAATATCTCTGACATTTTCCTTATCATTATTTTCAGTGTCCCATCGCTATATTATTACGGCTGCACACTGCACGCTTCAGGTTAACCAGGCCACCAATATTGTTGCCATTGCAGGCACAAACAATCTTCAAAATCGTAAGTTGAAGACTTAATTCCCTGACAGATCAGCTGATCTTACACACTGAGTTTTATAGCTAGCAGTTCTATTTACTACGCTCAGTATGCGATACAGCAAATGGCTCGCCATGAACAATACGTAAATAATCCAAATGTGAATAACGATATTGCCGTGTTGACCACAGCATCCAGTATTAAGTGGACACGCGGTGTGGGTCCCATTTGTCTGCCTCCTCAGGGAACGTGAGTAAAATTTTCCAAAACATTGGCCTTCTCTAATAATTAATTTTCCTTCAGAACAAATTCGTTTTCCTACGATACCGTCGATGTTATTGGTTGGGGCACAACCCAATTTGCCGGCTCAGCTTCTCCTACTCTGCAAAAGATCAATCTAATGGTTGTCAACAATCAAGATTGTCAGACTAGCTATGCTGGCTTAGCCACCATTTCACCAGGCCAAATGTGCACTTACGATTACTCTGGCAACAGTCGGGATTCCTGCCAGTATGACTCAGGTGGTCCCGTAATCAAGCGTCTCTCCAAACACTTCCTTCTGGGAGTCATCAGTTTTGGAAAGACTTGCGCTTCTGAGCCTTATTCCATGGGCGTGAACACCCGAGTAACCACGTATATCAGCTGGATTCGACAGAAGATTGGATATTCCAATTGTGTTGTGTCTATGTAAAGCTAACAATATTTTCAAATAATTTATAATAATCTTAATAAAGGTTCGTGCTTAAAGTAATTAAGTTAATATATGAAATGCGATTTGTCGTAGATATAAAATACCCTAAAATATCAAGCTTTCTTGGGATATTTGGATGGCAATAAACTAATCAAAAAACAAGTAAGAAAGGCTACAGTCGAGCGAGCCGACTGTAAAAAACCCCGTACTCATTCTAGTGAGCATTTAACCGTACAAATCACTAATTTTCAACCGATTTGTCCTATGGGAACTTCATGTCTTCATACAATTGTCCTATTTGCGACTGATTTGTCCCATGGGAGCTATAGGCTATAGTTGTACGATCCGGACCAAACTTGGAGAGGATAGTTATATTGGTACCATACATATGCTGTTCATGCTGTTTCCCTGAAGTTTGGAAACCATCTTACATTATTCCTCTTCACAAAAAAGGAAACAAATCTAATGTCTGCAACTATAGAGGTATTTCCAACTTGTCTGCTATTCCCAAGACATTTGAGAAATTAATAACTTCTCAACTGCAACATTTCTGTATATCTATGATTTCACCCTGCCAGCACGGGTTTGTGAAACATAGATCCACTACCACTAACCTGTTAGAGTTTACATCATTCGTTTTGCAGGGCTTTGATAAAAAATTGCAAACTGACGTCATTTATACAGATTTTAGCAAGGCTTTTGACTCCGTTAACCACAGCCTCTTAATACATAAACTCAATTTTTTTTTTGACTTTCTTATAACTTTATACTGTGGATTTCGAACTACTTAAGTTCTAGAACACAACAGGTGTATTTTAATGAAACACTATTAAAGTCTGTTCAAGTTACTTCGGGCGTTCCACAAGGCAGCCATCTTGGTCCTTTGTTATTTATTCTGTTTATAAATGATCTGCCATCAGCTATCAGTCACTCTCGGGTGCTCATGTATGCCGATGACGTTAAACTCTGTGTATCGGCCAGTGAGTCACTCCTTGGAACCAGGTTACAATCTGATCTTTATAGCTTTCAAACCTGGTGTCAAGCTAATTTATTAAATCTTAACTATAGTAAGTGTAACGTAATGTCCTTCACCAGGCAACTCCCCTTTCTAAGCAATTATATTCTGGGTGGCACCTCCCTTCACAGAATTGAGTCGGTCATTGATTTGGGTATCCTTATGGATCCAAAGCTCAAGTTTGATAGGCATGTTTTATCAATTACTAACAGTGCTTTTGGCGTCCTGGGTTTCATAAAGCGCTGGTCGAAAGAATTTAACGATCCCTATTTAACAAAAACACTTTTCACCACCTTGGTACGTCCTATTCTTGAATATGGATCTTGTATTTGGTCCCCTTCTTTTTGCCCTAAGGGCCCTTAACTGGAATACTAACATACGCTTGCCATCTTATCGTAGTAGACTTCTGTTATTAAATCTTCCTTCTTTGTCTGATCGTAGGACAGTGCTCGGTGTAATTTTCTTACACAAACTAATCAACGGCGAAATTGATTCCACTGAATTAATTAGCCAGATTAATTTCGCTGTGCCGATCAGACCCACTAGAAACTTTCTTCCCCTTTCTCTTCAACCCTGTACTACTAACTTTGCTGACCATAACCCTTTCCGAATCTTGTGTAGTAACTACAACAAACTTTCTCGAGTTGTAGGTAGTTCTACTTCTATCCCTTTCATTAGATATTCTATTCTTTCTCACCTATCTAGATCTTAATTAATATAGTTTACATGCATAAATTATTATATATTTTGTCGTATTGTAATATTTTGTCATATTGTAATGTATTTTTATTATACTGTAATAGTTTTTTTTACTAATAAATCTGTTTCGCATTTTTCGTTTCGTTATGCGGTGTGCCCCTCAGTCGGTTGGGCGGGAGGTGGTTGCATTATTTGCAGGGTTCCGCGCGTTAACAAGCACGATGCTGGGTGTTGTTGAATGTACTGTCTCGTTAGTACATCAACGTTTAAAATATATAAAATATAACTAATTTAATGTATCTGGAATATTCGAATCTATAGAGCATTGGACGCATATTTTTGATCAGCATCAACAGCCGCGTCGATAGCCTTGTCCATTACTCCGTTTGTTTCTTTGCGAACTCGTCTCTCAGTTTAAGAGCTTTCTTGATGAAATTTGGTATGTATTCTCTCTACACTGTTTACATGTTAAAATCGACTAGATTGGAGGACTATACCATATAGAAACCATCGGTTGAGCTATCTCAAGCAAATTCATTAGAAATGCTTTTAGTATCAAATCCCATGTGCAAACTTAATTTCATTCAGATAGGAACAATCGGTTAAAAGTACTTGGCATGAAGAACTTTAGTTTGTTTTTAGACCCCGTACTCTAAAAAGAGTAGAGGGGTCTATTAGGTTTGTTTGAAGTGAAATGTGCGTAACAGGCAGAAGGAGGCGTGGCCGACCCCATAAAGTATATATATTCTTGATCAGCATCAACAGCCGAGTCGATATAGCGATGTCCGTCTGTCCGTCTGTCCGTCCGTCCGTATGAACACCTGGATCTTTTAAACTACAAAAGCTAGAGCCACCAAATTTGGAATGAAAGTCCGTCTGCTTCTCGAGCAGATCAAGTTTATTTCAAATCTTTGCCACGCCCCTTACCGCCCCCGCAAATTGTAAAAAACTATGGTCACCTAGGAAAAAATTGATGTTTTAAGCGAATATCTCAGTAACTATAGCACTTAGGAGTGCCATTTTTGGTATGGAGGTTGCTAGAGACAGCATAAATGCATTGTCATTAAAATTTTTGGACTGCCACGCCCCGTTTTTCCACACGAATGAAATAATTTTCAAACTTCAATGCCATTTTTAAGGCATATGCACTAATCGTACGGTTATGTAATTTCAAATTCGTTTGGAGACAAAGTATCACAAACTATCCTGAAAGTTGCATACAAATCGGACAATAAACAAAAGAGCTAGACACGTAACAAAGTTAACATTTGCACGCAATGTCAATGCATGTGTGCAAGCGAGACAGAAGCATACAAACATGTGAGCGAACGTTTTCGCTGCTTGTGTAGCGACAGCGCTGCTCGCGGACGATGCACGCACATGTATGCATACGATACGATAAATCATATATCGATATTCAATACAATAGTAATTATAATTGCGATATGATATCGATTGCGATATTTGCTCATTATGTCCATATCTATAGCGTATTTGAATTCAGTTGTTGATAATATCGATATTTGATTTGATGTTATCTTTTAATTAATATCGATATCGGCATTTTGTTGGCGATTTGCATCCCTATTACAAACTGATGGTTTTGTTTCAAAGTGTTTTATTGCAAATACTATGAGTACGGGGTCTTTAACAGTCGGCTAGCTCGACTGTAGCCTTTCTTACTTGTTAGTATTTAAAATGTTCCATGTTCACACAATATGCATGGATATTAAATCTTTGAATAGTCGAAGATTAAAGCTTTTTCTT
Source organism: Drosophila cardini (assembly GCA_018903735.1). Taxonomy (NCBI): domain Eukaryota; kingdom Metazoa; phylum Arthropoda; class Insecta; order Diptera; family Drosophilidae; genus Drosophila; species Drosophila cardini. The sequence goes on along the minus strand of JAEIGM010000001.1, from coordinate 22,616,285 downwards.
GTTATTGTTTAATGAATAATTAAATATACAGAGACATTTTGGTGAAAACGCCCCTTGCTACCTACTAAATAATGCACAATTTCGTAAACTCGCCAACCTTCAGTTGAAAAAGTAAATATTCGAATACATAACGTGACATTGAGAAAATTATCTTCTGTAGCCATTTCAGTTGACTTCGTGATAGTAGATAAATTGTATAAATAATTATATTACAAATATTATTGCTTAAAGTATTCCATATATAAGCTGACACAAGGAATACTTAACTCAGACTTCGTTCACATGTTTTTGTGAAGAGTTTTAATATAATGTTAAAGTTCCAAGTACTTTCGATGCTTTGCCTGCTTTTTGGGCTGGCTAATTCGCAGCAGTGCAATAGGCAATTTGATTTGCGGCCAAATCAACCTGTAAATATAACCAGCTCAAATTATCCGAATGCATTTCCAGTCGGCAGTTATTGTCGTTACCAATTGCGCGCACCCGCTTTCCATGTAATTCAGCTCACTTGTAACTTCCAAGCTGTGAGTCTCCGAGCAGATTACTAATCAGTAGATGGTATTACTATTTCAAGAATACTTTCAGTCACCCGACAGTTGCCAGTCAAACTTTCTGTACATCTCCCGTGATGGTGACATGCAGTTTCGCGATGCCGAGCGCTTTTGCCGCATGGGCCGAGTTTCCCGCACATCCAACTTCCAGACATTAGCCATTGGTTATCAGTCAACTGGTTTCACACAGCAGAGAGCCAGGCTAAGATGTCAGGCTGTGGCAATCCGAGTTCCTTGCGACTGTGGATGGTCACAGCCAACCCGTATTGCCAATGGCTTGGAGGCTTCAAAACACGAATTTCCCTCTATGGTGGGTCTACAAGATGTCGACTCATCTCTTCCCATCATTTGTGGTGGCAGTATTGTAAGTGATCGGTTCATTGTCACCGCAGCACATTGTACCGATAGGCAGCCAATGGCCAGTCGTCTTTTTGCCTTAGTTGGTATCCATGATCTCCGATTTGGTAAGTAATTCTCACTTTTTTTTTGACTTACAATTTTCAGGACTCTTTAAACAGATACGAATTCCATGTTTGCCTCCCGGTATAATATCCAACGTATAATCCAACATCCCAATTACAACAGCTTACGGGTTACAAACGATATTGCCCTATTACAAACCCTTATACCTATTACATGGTCGAGAGGTGTCGCTCCAATTTGTCTTCCCTTTGGTTACACCCAGCTGTAAGTTTTGTTCTAATTTATCATATTTAACATTCATTCTAAAATCTTTGCTTCAGAACATGATTTTATAGCGGTAGCATTAATTTTATATACTCGTTACTTACTCAACAAGTAGAACTAACCACACAAAACACAGTTGCTTCAAACCTTCCGGCAACAAACCGAACTCTCATATACTGCATGGTTAGGCTTAGATGGAGATATCTCTGACTCTATAAAGTATAGACATTCTTGATCAGCGTAAACAGCTCTGTCGATCTATTCATATCAGTCTATCCATATGTATGAAAAAAGTGACCATAACAGACAGCAGCCAAATTGGCACATATACTTAAAAAATTATCAAGAATGTTTTAAAAATTGTTCACAACCATTTTTACAACGATTAAAAATCAAAAACTTAATGGTTTAAAACTAATTTAAATCCCACCCAAGTCATCAGGGAAAGAATCTATCTAAAATATGTTCATTATGTCAACCTTAATAACGATAATTAATTTTAAGTATAGACAACTTTTTTTTTGCAAGGAGATGCATTGCATTTGTACTGCAATACATCTGCGGAGATCAAGAATGAAAATAATTTTGTTTTTATTCATGAACTCAATCTGTCAATTCCTATTTTATTGATTCTTTTCATCAAATGAATAGCGGGGAAACCCTCGAGGTTGTCGACATCACCGGCTGGGGATCTTTAAGTTTTGGACAAGCCACATCAAAAACATTACAAAAAGCAAAGGTAATGACCATTAAAAACTCCGATTGCAGTACTTATTTCAATACAAGTGTTGCACAAAACAACTTGTGCACCTACGATTACACCGGGTTGGGGCAAGATTCCTGTCAGTTTGATTCCGGTGGTCCCGTTATCTTACGTCAAAGGAGTCGAATGTTTCTACTAGGAGTTATCAGCTATGGGCGCAGCTGTGGCCAAAGTTATGGCATCGCGGTCAACACCCGCATCTCAGCACATCTTAACTGGATACGGAGCTATTTGGGGAGATCAGTCTGTCTTCGATAATCAAAGGATTGTTAAGTGTTTATATATGTTTGGAAGCTCGACGATTTGCCAGACAGCCATCTTGGCATTTATGCCTCCGGCACTTGATGCTTCAGCACCTTCAACAACTGCAGTTTCATCATCTTTCGCATCCGCTTCCACATCGTCTTCGAGTGTTGACAAAAGCCCAAATTTGCATTTAAATTAAGAAGCAGTGACATGTTTTGCCTACATTTAAACAACGCTACTGCCTTCTGTCCTTCGACCCCCGCCCGCCTTCTGGTGACGATGCCTCCTTCAGTATCTGTGTTTAGTTTGCACGCACTATAACAAGAAATTCTGTCAATTTGTACTCTATACCAACAGTATGTATCACAAAGGTTGTCGGTTTTGTTAAATATCATATTTTTAATCTGATTAAAAAAAATGAAAGATACAGATAAATTTAAATGGATATAAACACATTATTATAAAAAAAAAGAATCATTATTATGGTTTCACATCTGAAGAGTATTGAGAAGTTTGCTTTTATTGTTTTGTTTACAATTTACTGAAAAATGCATTTCATGATTGCTGTTGTAGTTCTGTGCTAACTCAATTTCTAGTTGTTGTCTTCTCTTTGTTATCTTAAAATTGCGTTAAATTTTGCATAGGCCTTCAAGGCCACAAAAACCACTTTGAATGCCATCGCATTGATCAAAATTCTGCCAAAGCTGTCTGCCGCCTGTTTTAAAATTAATAAATTTCCATGTTGTCCCCCAATCATTTTCTTTGTTGTTCTTTCAAATCAACTCAAGCAGACGTATAATTGAATTTAGTTTGCAAATATAAATAATTCAATCACACATACATTTAACTACGTTTGTACAAATATAAAATATTATTGTTTCTTTTTGAAACAAACTTATGTTTCATTTCGTTTTCATTTCGTTTACTGTCACACCAGATAACAGTAGGTAGTCGATATAGTTCCATTTTCATTTAGCTAGCTATACATTACAGACCAAAATTTTGCCGTTTTAGGAAACAAAAAAAAGCAAACGAATTTTCTACTGTTAAAAAATTTCAGTAAATAGTAGTAACATAATGCCGGGAAAGAATTTTTCAGCCGTACAACGACTTGCGAACACACTTTACGCACCACCGCGTCATTTTAGTGGTAGAACTCTAGTGGCCAAAAGCTTTGATGCTTTAAGCCTTCACAATAGGTTGTCGCACAAACGTGCTTGGCCACAACGGGAGGAAACGTTTGCGGCCGTCCAATTGATGCGACAGAACCGAAATTGGAGCAATCTTCGCAAATTCGGCAGCGTCATCATCCCTAGCATGACGATGGCTAGAAGAGGCATAACTCCGAGACGCAATAACATACTAACTGCCAAGAACGCATCAGCCATGCGATTTGCGATGAAGTCTCGTGAAAACGCGCCCAAGAAGCATAAATCGCAGTATCAGAAGAAGTCTGCCGTCCATCGAATTCAGCAAATCGAATCTTTTGCCGAAGAATCCAGTGAGAAGGGCAGTCATTCTAAAGACGAGGATGATGATACCACCGATGATGACAGCATGGACGTTCGATCCGTTCGTGATGTTATCTTTGGCATACCGGAGAATAATGACGAAGATCAGAAAAAACAGCGAATGGAAGACGATGAACTACTAAGACGCATCTCAAGCCAGAGACCCTACAACATCGGTGCCAATCTGTCTAAGAAAGTAATCGCTCCGTATCAAACTTACAGATCGCATCGCAACTGTTGGGCTGAGTTCCGACACCGTTTGGTGTACGGTGGATCGAACTATTATTGATCCAAAAATTGGATGCCGTTTATACATATATATAAATTTATTTATTCATTTGGCACTTAACTATATATAATTTTAAAAAATTGTTTTTCTCCCCGCATACAAATTTTCTGTGAAGTCATTATTTATACATCATTTGTAATCAATAAGACGGTAATAAATGGAAGACTTACTGTAGCTATGATTTGCCTTTATTGTTAAATTTAACAATACTAATTAGACCTTTGGTCATAGCAGGGAAATATAATTAAAATATAAAGAGCACTTTTAGTACTTGTCCCAATTTAACGCTGGGTACATCAAAGCGGAGATTTTGCCTAATTACTCCAATTGTAAAGTACAAATACAGATTATAGAAAATAAAATAAAAATAAAAAAAATACATATACAAATATACATCAAAATGAACTCTAGCAGAGCACTAGAAATGGCAACAACTTAACAGCGACAACAACAACGAAATCAGAGAGTTTCCTGGGCAAGTTAATTGCATGACTTGGCCAAGAGAAAGGGAAAAGGGGATAGGGAGAGGTAAGAGGGCAAGGGTTGGCCACAGTGGCCCAGTATTTTGCATAAGAAGTGGCCTGTCCTAACGCAAGTCCCTCGACCATGTCCTGGCCGTAATCCTTTTACGCTGGCATCCTCGTTTTTTCCCCATTGATTTTTTGTATATTATAAAATTTATGCTGCTTTGTAAAAAATGCTGTTGTGCTTTGTTGCAATCTCTTGTAACTGCCGCCTGCACTTCATTTTCCGCCTTTTCCATTTCGCTTTGTTATTGTGATGCTGTTGGTGTTGTTGTTGTTGTTGCTGTTGTTGTTGTTGTCGCTTTTGTTTTCGAGTGGGCCAACAGCGACGCCAAGAGCCCAAACCCTAAAAGACTTCACAATAAAAATTATGAAGCGTATTACTTGAGTGCACTCTTATTTGTATTCGGTTGCCTTTCTTTGGTCTCTTTTTTGCTTTTCCATATCTCTTCTCTGCACAAAAAGAACGTGAAAATATTACAAAGTATGTCGCTAGTTCCTGAAGAGCAAACTTGCGTGTTAAGTAGCACATGAATGAGGCAAGAGCTCTTCAGATACAAAACAAGAGAAAAGTCTATCTGCAAGAGTTAAATGTGAATTTAAATCGGAAACAAGTTTAATGTTAGAATATCAACCTAGCAAGGAGTGGAAGTTCAAAATTTAGCTTATGATATCACTGAATTAACTGTCGTTTGATTATATATTCTGTTATTATAGACAGACGCTAAGTGAACTCATATTATTTAAATATTTTAGAAAAGCTATGTATCTGAACACATCCAAATCAAACGTATTTAATCAATAAGTTGACTCCAAAAAACCGCAACAGAAAGTTCTCTTAATCATGTTTTCTAATAATTTAACCAAATTGGATAGCCAATTATATCAACTGAAACTATTCTGTGCAAGGCGTCAACAACATCGGAGCGATAATACAAATAGTGAACAGACTGTAAAAACAAGCAGACCTTTGAATCTAAGACGAGCTGAACCGAATCCCGAATATCATCGCGCACCACGCAGTTATGTGGATAATTATAAAAAACATCATTTACGATACGATCCCTCGGCATCAACAATGGTCCTTCGTAACCCCCGTTATCGCTGGACAGATTTCCGACGACGAATGGTTTATGGCACTTACGATATCTAGATCGTAAGGTAACTGAAGAAACTAGTTAACGTATACAAAGTAATTCTTAGTCATAAAGTCATTCGTGTGGAGATCTACCAAGAAGATGACTAAAATGAAACAATAGGAATTAACAATACAGAAACAGAGATAAAGTAGTACAGGATCTTAGAAGTTTACAGATGAGGAGACACTTAGTATTAATAATATAATAAATCCAATTTTCCAATACATTAAAAATATGTTTTATTTTTATTTGAAACAACTGACCTAATTTATTTAAGACAAACAATCAGACTGATACTGATTTCACATCATTAATGTAATGATCATTATGACGTCATCATATTCACCTTTTAAATAATCTTCAAGATAACAGGTTCAACAACTTTTTACAATGTCTAGGTCTTATGTTCATGTCAGTTAAATTACATAGTTATCCAATTCTTACCCCTTTTATACAGGGTGTAAAAAATTGATTGGTGTACAGTTTTATTGATAGAATATCACAAAGACAATTATACAGTGCTGGTCTAGACATCGACTTAGTGGTCGGGTACACAGATCGTGTTGAATAGCTTTAATTTGGCATCTTGAAATATTTACACCTACAATAATGAACCCTCACTTTTCCATATAAAAAGATTTTCTGATCTGAACTAAATTTGTTTTGATGACGTCATCAAAGGTAAGACTTTAAACTTTATAATAAGAATCATGTTTAACTAAATATCCAATAAGATTACAAGTCATTTGATAATTGGACAGAATTATTTTTTGCAAGATCTTTATTGCGTGGTGTCAATGGACGATAGCAGAAGCATGTTTTGGAGGCTACAGGTGAAAGAACGGCCATTTGTTTTGTATACACAGCTGGCTCGCATGTGTTGGAGACAGAACAGTTGCCTGAAGTTGATGCATATATATTAAAAAAAATTAAAAATTAACCATAAACTTTTTGTTATTATTTTATTACATAATATATAATATAAAATAGGAATTAGTATACAAAATTTAATGCATTCTCAGAGAATATAAAAGCTAGAGCAACCAAGATAGGAAAGAAAGTCTGTGTATGCGTTAGGCAGATCAAGTTTATTTTAAATGTTTGCCACGCCCCCTATTACCCGCAGTAACCATGTTTTGGAAACTGCTCAAGCTATTTGTATGGTACCATCATAATTAACCTAACCAAGCTTGGTACGGATCGTACAACTATAGCATATAGCTTCCATAGGCCAAATCATTTGAAATATTGTAACTTGTATACAAAAATGTAGTTCAAACTGAGCTTCCCCATCCAAACTTGTACATTTTCATTATATAAAGATTCTCTATATCCTCACCAAACTTTGTCCGGATGGCATACATGTCCCTTAGGCCAAAACGATCGAAAATTGTTCATTTGTTTGTAAAAATAGGTATTAAAATGAGTACCAGGTCTTTTACAGTCTGCTAGCTTTACTATAGACTTTATTACTAGTATTTTTTTATTACCGTCATAAAATTAGCATAAGTGGTTCTGGAAGTGAAAACATGACTTCGTAGATTGATAGACTTTAATAGAATAGGTATAATTTATTTCCAACTCAAACAGTTTGCATTAAATTTCATTTTTTTTTTCTTTTTTGATTTTTCAGAGTTATTGATTTCGAGTATGTCATGGAAACAAGTTAGTAAAATTAAAATATCACACAGTGTTGAACTTATGTTACTTTCAAAATCATTGTTTTTATTTTGGGTCACAGAGGAAAATCACTTTTAACAAAATTCAAAATTTCAACTGGTCACACCCCCAAGTATTTGAAAATGAATAACTTTAAAGCTGTAGTACGAAAAAACTGCTCGATGTTGAATCCGATCGCCAGGACATCATTTTGCCATAAACAATATCATGATGTTCGTGCTAAGGGGCTTAAGGGTCCTGCACCGGTGCCTTCACAGGGTTGTCAAGAAAAAGTTCAAAAAAAGGAAGGCCTTACCAAAATGCCAAACAAATATTTGTACATTGCCAAACCCAATTCTGAAATCAGCATAAGTCGTAAAAAGATGCGCATGCTTGGGGTGGGACACTCATTGAATGAAGACTTCAAATCCGAAAAGGCACGAGCTCGCTGGTCTGAATTCAGACGTAAAATGATCTATGGTTCCTTTGCAGCCTAAATGCAGTTGGAAAAACAACTGTCCTTGGTTGACGCTGTTTGAATATTATTTAAATGTATTTTTGTTATGGAATCACTTCGAAGTGAGCTCCAAGCAAAAATTCAATTTACTACTATTCAAACCGCAAGATCTAATAAGCAGTTCAATAAAACTGGAGAGTTCGACATTCGTAAGAAAGTTTATAGTATTTTTATTAGCGTCTGCCAACCGAATTGTTTATAAACTAAATGTTGCGCATATTTAAAAAATATTCATTTAAAGGACAAGAATATAATAATCACATCACCCGTACTTAAAAAGAGTACAGGGGTCTATTAGGTTTGCCAGAAGAGAAACGGGCTTAACAGGCAGGAGGAAACAAACGCCATAAAATATATATATTCTTGATCAACATCAACCGCCGAGCTGATATAGCAATGCTGTCTGTTTGTCTTTCCTTCCGACCCTGTGACTACCTGGATCTCAAAAACTATAAGAGCAAGAGCCACCAAATTTGGAATGAAAGTTCGTCTATATGTCGGGCAGATCAAGTTTATTTCACGTTCCCTATCGCCCCCGTAAATTGCAAACTACTTTTCAACATCACCATTACTTGAAAATTACTAGAGCTGTCGGAACAAAATTCACATGTGCACGGTACCATTATAGCTATACTCACTAGTTTGATCCGGATCAGACAACTGTAGCCTATAGCTCAAATTAAACAAATCGGTCGAATATTGGTGATTTGTAATTAGACACGAAGTTTTAGTTGAGCGATTGAAACCAAACTAACACATTATGTGTATGGTACCATTATTACTATCCTTACCAAGCTTGATCCGGATCGCCTATAGCCTATAGCTCCCATAGGACAAATCGCTCGAAGATTGGTGATTTGTATGGAAAAACGCGCACTAGAAGGAGCACGGGGTCTTTTACAGTCGGTTCGCTCGACCTTAGCCTTACTTGTTATTGTTAAAGACAATGCCTTTAATTGCCAATAATCTAAACAAGCCAGAACTAATTTGTGACCACACATTGTGTTTAGCCAATCGAAATGTATAAAAAGAAATATAATATCAAAAAACTAGAGCAAATAAACGACACGACTATCGTATTCCATCAGATGAAAACACAAAAATTCTTCATATTGTTTTAGAATTGAACCGAAAAAAGATTTGATATTTAGTAAATTGTAGTGCCGTTTAACTTTATGGCGAAACGGAGTTGAAAGAGACTCACTTTTATATTTATATGGCAGCCATTTTGCATTTTGTGCACAACGATTTGGCGGCTTTTGTGCAACGCGTGGTTTTATGTAACGGGCACAATTTCCCCATTTCCCCAAGCCCTCCACTTTACACCCTTATGACCCTCAACGTGGCAAAACGTCAATTCCATGAGCCGTCATGTCGATATTTTTGCCAATTTTTAGCTGCCTCTTGCAAATTGCTTTTTGAGCTTGTTAGAGTTTGGCACACACGCTAATGAATAGTCAAAGTCCAGCAGGCTGACCGCTGCATTCGTTCCCATTGCGTTTCGCATTGCATACTTTTTGGCGCGGTGACGGCTCTAAAAAACGAAAACTAATTGGCAATGTTTAGGCGCATATTACGAAAGCACCGACTGGCTTCGCCATTTCAGAGACGCCTAGTCCAGCCCATCATCGACGCCATTTTGTAATCAAATGCAGCACGAAAGTATGCAAAGGAAATTTGAAATCGTCAGAAAGAGTACGCCGTGTGAGTAGTATGAGAAGGATAGAAAGTAAAAGAGTGGGAGAGCGGAAGCGCTAGTTAAAAAACAACGTCGAGAATAGCAATCGAATGCGCTTTCTTCATACAGTGAATGATAGATATAAAAAGTTAAGAGTTGTTAGACAAATTGCAACTGGATTGAAGACAACAAAACAGTATAAAAATATTAGAATATTATGTCGTGAAGAAAAAAATAAATATGAAATATAAAAGCACGATCATGTATTCAGATTTTTCTTTAATTTTTTCTTAGAAGACTGAAATAACTCGACCAGTTTCTAGACAAGTTTCTATAACTTTGGTACTGCGAATCTATTATGGTGTTCGTCAAATTTAGTTCAAGGAAAGTAAATGACCATTTGGTTTGATGTTTTCCATTAATAAATCATTTAAATAGAATTTAAAAGAACAATTGCTTTATATAACTAGTCGCTAAGACAGATATTTTATAGGTAAAATGTGAAAATCTTTGATATTATTTAAACGGTTAGCTTAACTAATGTTCACTGTAGTTCGCCGACCATGCAACTGGCTCTGGAGCTGTAGTTGCGGCTGCTTCTGCTGTTGTTGTTTTTAGTTAGTGGCTCTTGCTTTTCAATTACTTCCATAGTCCATGCCAGCGATTTCTATGCCTATTGCCACGCCCACAGGATGAAATGCAGCACCATCAGTGGCACTAGAACCAACACCAGCGTCAGCAAAACATCACTTGATGCCACCGACTGCAGTTGACGTTGCCCCGTTTTACGTGAATTGAACAACAGAAGCGAAAAGAAAAACATAGAGGAAAGTCGGAAGTAGAAAGAGGAGAACGCAGACATGTACAGACATGCACCAAATAAAACAAATGCATCTATATGGACGAACAAGAAAAAGAAGCCAGAGAAAAAGGGCACAGCTACAGCACTCGAATGCACGAAAAAGCAAAAAAAAGCTACTCACAGAAAGGGAGCTATTGAAAAAGTGCATTGCAGCTAGGCAAATTAAGGAGAAGAGGAACAAATCCCTCGGCAAGAGGTTTTTTGTAACCGCATAGATAGCGACTGTCATACGATTTGAATTGCCTTTAAGCCTAAAAGCATGCTTCATATGTTATGCCAAACGTTTAATTATTTATTTGAAAAGAAGACGACATCAGACAACAGACAGCAGACAACTCCGCAGCAAAAAAGGCAAACCAATCATGACAACCAATAAAAAAATCAGAGTTTTCATTGACAACCCAACATCATGCAATGCTATTTTCAGGGATGAAGAAGCAGGCTATAAATCCACGTCGCCCTGCAGCCATCGAGGTTAATTAGTTGACATTTGCGTTTAATTGCAACGCCAGCGAGGCGATAAGATTTCCATGCATGATTGATGGCGCGATTGGATGACACTCCAATGGACGAAGCGTTGATGCAAAGCGACAATCTTGACACCCACTTGCCAGGAAACTTCAATTAGACCTGACTCTTTTGCTCAGTGTTAATCAATATATATTTCCAGTACTCCGTGTTCACCTTTGCTTCTGACAATATGCCACCTCGGGCGTCTTGGCTCTGATCCACTTGACGAACGAAGCAATTCGTGTATTCACCGATGGCTGCTGAGTAGCGCAGGCGTAACCGTAGCTCACTATACCCACCGCCATCAGACGACCATGGCTGCGTTCGTAAAGAGCTCCTCCGGAGTCGTACTGGCACGTATCCCTGCCCGGAGTATAGGTGCAAAAGCTGTGAATGGGTACAGATCCTTCGGCTAACGAACCGCGGCACTGCTCGGCACTAATCACATCCAGCGTAGTCTTCAGCAAGCGATGTGTTTGTGGTCCTCCATAGGATGTGGTACCCCAGCCAGCAGCCAGCAGTTGTTGCCCCACCAGAGGCAGCTTCTTGCCACTCCCTGCTGCAGATTGCAGCGGCAAGCAGGCTGGTCCCACATTCCGATTCCACAGAATAGGAAGATGAGTGCGCAGCAGAGCAATGTCATTACGTAACTCTCCGTTGGACTGACTGAATTGCTCATGGAGGATCAGTGCATCCAGGTCATAACGGCGAGTAAAGAGCGTCTCGTAAACACTGGACAAGTCGTGCTCCCCGACCACAATCCGCAGCAAAGATGCCTGATTTGTCTCTGCGCTTAGAAAACAGTGCGCAGCTGAGAGCAGATAATGATGATGAACTGTGGATGAGCAAAACAAAGTAGCACAATTAAGATTCAGGCGTTACAGAAAAGTTTTTTAGTTAAAAGTTTCTCAAAATATAAATTTCTCTGTAAATAACACGTAATAGTTGTAATTGTAAGTATAGAAAACGATCTTGAACTTTATCTCTTTAAAAAAAGTAAATTTATAAATAACTATAATGTAATCAACCTTTTATAAAATGTTGTTTTAAATGTTGCAACATAAAAACTCTAAAATCTCATCAAACTACTGGAGACTTTACATAAATTACATGAAATAACAATTTACCACTTATAGATCACTACTACTTGATCAAGTACTCTGTGTTCTTTTTTTTTAATAAAAGAAATATTAGGCTTACAATCACTTTTCTCAAAGTATTGTTCATCATTTAAGGCCACTATCTCCAATACATATATCGTCTGCATTGCTTTATGTAGTTTTGGAGTCTACCACGCCTCCTTCGGTCTGCTACCAAAATATGTAAATAAACTTAAGTATACTTTTGTGTTACAAAAAAGTAACAAAAAATGTTTTCAAGCTTATAACTAGGATAGCAAAAGTCTTCTACTATTTACTTTGCAACAAAATAGAAATCCCGAAACAGGCTTGTTAAATATCAACAAGAATGGAAAGTACATTCGAGCACGATCGAACGTAGAATACTCTCTGCATTTTATTCTCGAGTATAGGTAATATACCTATAGCATTGATCTGCGCGGCTAGCGTCCGCGGGTAACGCTGCCGCCAAGCATGCAGCGTAAAAGTTCGTTCATATGTTTGTAATACAAACTTTTTACGTTTCTATCTCGTTTGCATACATGCGTTGCATTGCGTTCAATTATAATTTTTAGACCCCGTACTCTAAAAATTAGTATTAAGGTCTATTAGGTTTGTCTGAAACGAAATGTGCGTAACATGCAAAAGGAGGCTTTCCGACCCCATAAAGCATATATATTCTTGATCAGCATCAACAGCCGAGACGATATAGCGATGTCTGTCTGTCCGCTGTCTGTCTGTCCGTCCGTCTGTATGAACAACTGGATCTTCTAAACTACAAGAGCTAGAGCCACCAAATTGGGAATGAAAGTCCGTCTGCTTCGCGAGCAGATCAAGTTTATTTCAAAATCTTTGCCACGCCCCCTTCCGCCGCCGCAAATTGTTAAATTACAAATTGTCCCCAAGTTTGATTCGGATCGGACATCTATAGCCTATCGCTCCCATAGGACAAATCGGTCGAAAATTGGTGATTTATATGGTAACATGAAGTTTTAGTTGAGCGATTGCAACCAAACTAACACATTATGTGTATTGTACCATTATAACTATTCTCATCAAGTTTGCTTCGGATTGGACAACTATAGCCTGAAGCATCCATCGCTCGAAGATTGGTGATTTGTATGGACAAACGCGCACTAAAAGGAGAACGGGATCTTTTACTGTCGGCTCGCTCAACTGTAGCCTTTATTACTTGTTTGTTATACATATGTATAACTTTTTTGATTATAGTCGGATTTCAGGATAGTTTAACATAATTTGTCTCCCTAGGAATTTCAAATAACAATATTGTAAGATAAGAGCATAAGCCCTAAAAATGGCATGTAAATTTGAAAATTTTTTTATTTCTATAGGGAAAACGTCTTCCGTCAAAAATATTGATTTTTTCCGACGTGTGTCTAGTTTTTGGCTCATTGAGGGCGAATAGGGCGTGCCATCAAAAAAAGAAAAGATTCTTGTATTGACTGACTAAATATCGATTCGAGACTGACTAAATTCAAATTTGTAGCTTTTGCCATCGTTGAGATCTGCTTTTTCATATGGACAGACGGACGGACAGACGGACGGACAGACAGACGGACATGGCTATATCGACTCGGCTTGTGATGCTAATCAGGAATATATATACTTTATGGGGTCTGCTACGCCTCCTTCTGTCTGTTACATATTTTTCACTAACCCTATATACTCTTGCTGAGAATATAAAAACAAATAAGCACTAGCTCTAGTTCATAAATACAGACAGGCAAATGTCTATGAGGCTATATCGACTCAACTTTTGATGCCGATCAAAAATATATGTATGTATGTAGAGTATATTAGGGGATGGGAGATGAAAACTTATCGACGCTATAAACAACGTTTTTGCTTTTGCTCTACAAGCAACTGTTATAATATACCAAATACACCTTGATTTAAACTTTAAAGTTTACTTACTGATCGCAGCGCCGCAGAAAACTTTGCCGTGTTTCTTGGTAAGAACACCTGCCATAGAAGGAAACTCATGTAAGACGGCCTCATCATTAGTTGGGCTGGCGATTCGCTGGGTGAGACTCCATCCGCAATTGCAGTTGGGTAAAAGGGCTTCAACTTGGCATGAAAAACGCCCACCACCTGGCACGCCCACCGGATAAATGGACACAATTTTGCCACGTTTTGCGGAAGTCTTTGGAGTGCGCCTTGGCAATAACTCGGCCATGTTAGTTCGAGTTGGCGTTGACGTTGGCAAGGGCATGCTGCCAATTCGACGACCATTGTTGGACTCATCGTAGAGCAGTGAGGCGACGTAAGCCAAAGCATCGCTCACTCCCACATCCTGCAGCACATTCAGCACCTCGTTTGAAAAGTCATCATCATCGTTTTCATCTAGTTGCTCCTCCGCTGAATGCTGCTCATCTTTGTTCTGTTCCAGTATCAGCTCAGATCCCAACTCCTGCTCAATTAGAGGTGCCTCGGTAGTCGTTATGTTCGTTGTACTAATGCTAACAATTCGCGCTGGTAGCTTATCCTTTAGCTTTGGCACCAAGGCAGATGGATATGGTTCCCTACTCTGCGATATATAGGAAATCACGGCACGATTCAGAAAACTTTGCCGCTCGAAGTTTCCCGTGCCGCAAAAGTATTCAGAAGTTGTCAAGAGCTCGTCGCCCTCGGCATTGAAGTGGAACACCTCCGTGCGGCATCGCGTGTCCTTCATAAGCTGTTAATAAAATAATAAAAAGAAATGTAAAAGTGAAAAAAATCAACTGACAAACACATTTTCAGTGCAAACAAGCGGCTTAATTGTCATTGAGAAATGTACAGAAATTTTATATTTAGGATTTAGTAGGTAAAAAAGTTAAGATCAAAAAATGCCTCAGAAGTTATAAGTTTAGTTCATTTTAGCGTTAAGTTTGTTTTTCCATTACTGCCAATCAATTAACTTTTTATTATATAAATATTTTTTTTAACTGTTTTTACATTTTTTCCCTAAATTATAGTATATTTTATAACTTAATTTTGGGTAGTATTAGTGAAAATAATTTGATTTTTTTCTGATTTTCACTCTGCACAAAGCACATAGAAGCGAAACAGCTAACAAGCTGTGGAAAATATGATTATTTTAATTTAAGTAAAAGTAATAATATCATAACAATTACAATTGAAAAAGCAAATCCGCAATTATCGAGCTACAGCAGCGACGCAGTCTCGGAGTCAGCAAGAACAGCGACAACAACAACAACAACAACGTAATCAAAACAGTTTTGATAACCGAAGTACGAAAGCGAAAGCGAGAGAGCGATATAACTATGTCGCATACAATATTATTAGTCAGTCGGAAGCGCATCCAGAGACGCGAACATAATGTGATTATTGCAAGATCTATGAGGAGCATCTAAAGAAGCGTCATCCAAATACACCCACCATGACCTATGACATCAGTCAGCTGTTCGATTTTATCGATACCTAAACTCACCTAAAACCAAATAAACAACAACAACTATAACTATAAAAAATTATATTCAATTCAAATATTTTCCCACATTTTTTTTTTTAACTAATTCATATGTTCGTTCGTTTTTATGTCTCACAAATATATCATTTATATTAATCACTTTTATTTATTTTAATATCATTTGCTTCTACTCCATGTCCTTTAGAATTTGGCACTTTACAACACTAATTCAGCACAATTAAAATTCAAACAATTCCTTTTGCGTCACTTTGCAACTCAGAAATTATAATTTTTCTTACCGTTTGTAGCTGCAAATTGCATTTCAATTTTATCACATGATCCTTTGGCGCGTGTATCGAATAACGACAAGAGCTCCCGACAGGATACAAGCCAGGGTAATGAGGTGAATTAATGTAGATCTTTTGGCCGGCCTGCAGTTCCACCTGATGATTACACTGCTCAAAAATCGCGACACTCACAACAAGTTGCCGTAGTAACAGCCAAAGCAGCTGTTGCTGCCACAACATGATCATAGCAACACCTGCCACAACACTGAACAAGATGCGGCAGAGACAGTGACTTAAGAATTCAAATCTTTAAACACAAGTTGCTAAATTTATCATGATATCGAGACGCCAACACAACGGCGCCTTTCATCGAGATTTAATGCTGTTGACGTTTAAGTTACCGCTGACGTTGACGTTGACGTTAACGTTGACAGCTGACAGTCACGCGAACTGGTTCATAATTGTCAGCTTCTCAGCATTCCAGCACCACCCACACCCGACCCGCCCACGGCATGTCCAACATAGTGACTTAAATATGCATTAATTGGGGTCTTCAGAGAATCCATCGAAAGTAAGGGAAAAACCCATCTTGACAGCTAATTGAAGGAAAGTGCAAGTGAGTACCGCCTTCTTGTCTTACAGTTTTATTTTCGAAACTGAGTGCAAACCAGTTTCGAAAATGGGACTCAGTCACGAACCGTTATTCGCTGCTACTCGTTGAGGCAGGTAAGGGTAATGTTTATACTTTAAAAAGGTCTTTGTTATTTTAAGATTATTTTTAGAATTTCATAGTTTTCCAAATTTCACACAATAACTTAAAACTAAGATCCCATTAAATGCATCCATTTTGATATATTTAGTACCCAATTTGTATGTATATCAAACGGTTCAGTTTTTATTTTAATTAATTATAATTTTTCTACTCTATTGTCAACCTAAACTATAGTTAAATTAATTCGTTCTCCAAAACAAAATCTTTATTTGTGGTTTCTCTTAACGTTTACATTCGATTGACATTTATTTTATAATCTTTATCAATTTATTATTCAATTATTTGTTCGAAGATGCTAAGTTAAACAAGAAAGAATGCTATTTAATATTTGATTAACAATGAGGTATGATAATATTATTATTGCCAATTGCAATCGTTCAGGTGATGGACGCCAGTTCATATTGTACCGATTGTATATTTGATTTTGATGAAACTTGGTCAGTTTATATTGCTGCAGAATACGTTCTGTGTGAATTTCATTAAGATAGTTTGGTGAACACAGAAATTTTTCATGCTCATACATATTAAGACTCATTAATTAACCGATTCTGGTTAAAAAAAAAAGCTATAGATATGGTTGTCCGATTTAAGTCAAACGTGGTGAGGGCACATTCTTACCTGGCATGCACTTCCTGTGTAAATTTCAAAAAGCATAGCAAATTAAAGTATTCAATTTAAACAAGTAATAAAGACTACAGTCGAGCAAGCCGACAGTAAAAGACCCCGTACTCCTTCTAGTGCGCGTTTTTCCATACAAATCACCAATTTTCGGCCGATTTGTCCTATGGGAGCTATAGGCTATAGTTGTCCGATCCGGTTTAAACTTGGTAAGGACAGTAACAATGGTATCATTCACATAATATGTGAATTTGGTTTCTCTAGCTCTAGTCGTTTTCAAGTTATGGTGATGAGAAAATAGTTTTTTACAATTTGCGGGGGCGGTAGGGGGCGTGGCAAAGATTTGAATCCAGGTGTTCATTTACGCACATTTCGCTTCAGACAAACTTAATAGACCCCTAAACTCTTTTTTAGAGTATGGGGTCTAAAAAGTGTTATTTTTAGCTCTTATAGTGTCTGCAATTCAGGTGTTCATACGGACGGACGGACGAGCATAACTTTATCGGCACTGCTATTGATGCTGATCAAGAAAGAATCTTCCTTATGTGGTCTGCCATGTTTCCTTCTTCCTGTTACACAAAACCCAACATTACTACAATCGTAACTCTTCTACTCTACGAGTAACGGGTATAATGATCTAATTTATTCATAATGTGAAGCATACTTTTAGGATCACTTATAAATGGTTTTGTCTACACTCTCTGCAAGAGAGAGTATATTGGGTTTGTGCAAAAAAAAAAGTATGTAACAGGCAGAAGGAGGCGTGGCAGACCCCATAAAGTATATATATTCTTGATCAGCATCACAAGCCGAGTCGATATAGCCATGTCCGTCTGTCCGTCTGTCTGTCTGTCTGTCTGTCTGTCTGTCTGTCTGTCCGTATGAACAAACAGATTTCAGAAAAAATTGATGGTTTAGGCGAATATCTCATTAACTATGGCACTTAGGAACACCAATTTTGGTACCCAGGTTCCTAGAGACGGCATAATTGTATTGTCATCAAAAATTTTGGATTGCCACGCCCCCTTTTCCCACAAGAAATAAAATAATTTGCAAACTTCAATGCCGATTTTAAGGCATATGTTCTTATCGTACAGTATTGTTATTTCGCATTCATTTGAAGACAAAATATATTAAACTATCCTGAAAGTTGCATCTAAATCGGACAATAAACAAAAGAGCCAGACATTTAAGAAAGTTGATAATTGAACGCAATGCCAATGCATGTGTGCGAGCGAGATAGAAACATACAAACATGTGAGCGAACGTTTTCGCTGCTTGCGTAGCTTAGCGGCAGCGCTGCCCGCGAATGCTGGCTGTGCCGAGCAACTGTGTATGTATAACATATACACAAATACATATGTGCGTGCATACTTCAAATGTCAAATGTAAATGTGTGTGTATACATACAAACAGATGTTTTTGTTTCAACGTGTTTTATTGCAAGTATTATTAACTGGTATCCGAGTATACCGACTTTATTTAAATGATCGGGAATAAAATGCAGAGAGTATTCTACGGTCGGGCGTGCTCGACCGTTCTTTTCTTTCTTGTTTATTAACAAAAACCTTCTAGGATTAATCATTTATAATCAGATTAAATTTAAGAAGCTTTTCTTAAAGATTGTTGTTCTTGTTCTTCGCTTTTATTAGAGTACCCATACCTCCCTAAGCCAAGAATGACAACCCATGGCGACTAAGATATTAAACAGGCACATTTCATATTGTGGCCATTTACCATAGATACTTTTAAGTATGCGCTTTAAGACTTAATATATTTTAAACAGATAAGTTTGTCAAATTCTTGGGGTAATATTTACAATACAATGTTTTGAAAGAAGCTGAATTTATCTCTTTAATCCTAGCGAATTGACTACATGCTTTGCTTATTAGTAGACACGTCCTCCAAAGTTGTCACACTTTAAAGGGAACCACTTGGCATTACCCTTTCCTCGCACGTCCTTCACTCCCACCTCCATGGCTAGCTCATTTTTTTGAGCTTTCAAACGCTGCTTAATTGGATGTGCTCCATGCTCTTCGAGCCGCTGTTGCTGCTGCTATTGCTGCTGCTGCTGCTGTTGCTCTTGTTGGTGTTGTTGTTATTACAGTTGCTGTTACTGTTACTGTTGCTAGCGGCGCCACACATGTGCGCCACATAACATAAAAAACTAAAAGTCCAGTGGAATCGGTAAAGTGTTTTTGGCTAAAAAAAATTGTAGAGCCAACACAAAATGACGGCAAGTTTGTCGCCCATTTTGTAAAATAAATAAAAAGCCAGAGCGACTGATGGCGCCGCGGCTGTCACGAGGCGCGCAGACAAACGCTTAATGCTAATATTATTTTCTTGCTTAACAAGCCAAGAGGGTGTTCACGGAAAGGGGGTACGAAGTGGTATAGGGTAGGATCCTACCAGCTGCATCTGGCCGTGTGACTTATTTGCGAAAGCCATAAAAAATTTAACTTTATTTCACCATTTTTAATTTCCTACTCCGCGGAGCGCATTTGGCGTAAACAGTCAACGTTGGACAATAACTACAAAACGTGGCCAGAGACACAGGGCCAAAGCCGGAGTCGGCATCGGCGTCGGAGTCGGAGCCAGAGTCCGAGTCAGAATTGCTGGTTCAAAATACTGGACCCGTACGTAAGCCATGCCAAAAGAACAATGCGAAAAAAACTTGGCTCATGCTTTATTTGTATATTTTTATATATATGTATGTTTTTTTTCTGGCTGCATGCGCGAGCGCGGAAAACAAACAGCAAATAATTCAAAGTGGATACAACTAAAGCAAAGTCAAAGCTAATATACGAAAATGTAATAAAAATTAAAAAGAAATAAAAACGAATTAAAACGAATTCAGAGTCAGCGACTTCAAATGAGAAATGGGCAAAACAAAGGAATGGGTACTACGGCATTAAGCGACAGTTGTGGGGCTTTCGAACGACAAAAAGGACACATATTGCTGACGAGTGTCTGTCGGGAAGATCATCATATAAACAAGGACACGTGCATGAAACTACATAAATAAAATATTAGAATGTATTTTCTTTAATTTCAATTCAATAATAAAACTTATGTACTTTTTAATATAATCGTATATGGAAAAATCGGTCATGGAAAAATTAATTTCATTTCATAGTTTCACATATTTTTTGACAATTAAAACAACCCGCTAGAAAACCGCATTTAAACCGCAAACTTCACTATTTGTTAGCTGAATACACTGCTTCATTCAGCATTCATTGCATGGTTTGGAACTTTGCTAAAGAACAAAGCAGTTCATCTAATTCCCGGGTGGTACAATTAAAATCAAGCAGTGTTTATTTCCACAATTTGCAAGCAGTGTAGTAGAATAAATTATTTAATATGAAGAATTCGTTATTTGATATTGAACAAAACTAACAAGATAGAGTTGGTATACCTAAGTTGCTGTGGCACCTAAACATAAACTGCCTTAAAATACGATTTGTTACAAATTTATTAATAATTCGATTTTTAAAATTACTGAACGTAATAAATGAGTTACAAAATCAAAAAGTCAAAAAATAACTAAAGAAAAGAGCAATCCACCTCCCAATTAACGAACAATAGAATGTTTTGATCATCGACTGAACTGACTCACAGGAAGTGCACGGACAACATTGCGGGCAGAAAAGAAACGATGCGCAACAGTCGCATGAACTGCGAGCACTTCAAATTAATAAGAGGAAATGCGAAAACAATGGTCAATGGTCAGTGGGAATGGGAATGGGAATGGGAATGGAAAAGGGAATAAGAAAGGTCAGACAGGGGAAACACAACCTGTGTCCTTATTACTGTGTGCGGTCCTTTCTCTCAGGTGTATCTATCGCTATTAATGTGTGGGTGTGTGTAACTGTGCGTGTGATTTCAAGCAAATCGAGAGTGAATCCTGCACTGACCAGGACTTTGAAAAGAACCGCGTAAATCCAATTAACGCATCTTGTAAGTAGTGCCGACAACTCAACAGGACATTCAGATAAACAAGGCAAAAGGTCGAAAGATCGCAATGATCGATCATCGTCGGATCTGTTGAAATCCCATCGTAGGAGCAGCAGTCAGAGGAGAAGTTGGAGCTGAAGCTAAAAGGATAACCGCAGTTCGCAGGACTACCAGCTACTCTGGGAAAAGTGCTTCAGAAGTGTGCGCGTATCAAATTTCCGTTCAAACACTTGCTCTCAAATTACTCAGTGTTTTTTTTTTTAGTTAATTGCTTGCGTAAGCACTTTAACTAATTTTTGGAGTAAGTGTCATCAGTGGAAAAAACTGTTATCTAGATGTCCTAATGGGTTTTCCATATTGGCTCCATTAATGAATCCTTTGTAAAATGAATCCTATCCGACCACCCACTTGAGTAGTTTTTATCAGGTAGCGTTCATTTATCGAGCCCATCACACGCTCTAGACTCTAATCCTGACTGATCCTCAGTTTAAATACTTGTTAACCTGTTTCTGTATACAAACATGGTTGCGGCTCAAAAAAAAACAAAGGGAACTACACACGCAGATATGCACACATACATACACAACACACATATTAATATATGTATGTATATCTGTGTTATGTATGCATGTGTGCATAACTGTGTGTGTGTAGTTTTCTTTGACCCTGTACCCACGCCCCCTACCGCTCCGAAAATCTTAAGAAAATCGCGATTTTACTAAGAAGAACTATCTTTCTTACCCAACTATATTCTATAGTTATAAATGCGCATGAAAATGAGTACAGGGTCTTTTAGAGTCGGCTCTCTCGACTGTAGCCTTCCCTACAGTCTCCTTTTGGTGTATTTATGTTTTAAATGAGATTTTTCTCAGCCATCTAACGATGCTATCGGTGCGAGGGTGGACTCACAACAAATTGGGAATTGCCTTTGGGTTCCCACAGCCTTAGTCTAAAAGAATGTGTGTGTGCGTGTTTGTGTGTGTGTGTGTCCCAAATTTTTGCAACTTAGTTTTCTATACAGGTCTGGGCGAACATCCTTCCGCTTACCGGAAGGAAGTTCACAATTTTTTTGTTGTTCCTGCATCCTTTATCGAACACATACTTGGGTAGTTTATTGTGGGCGTGGTTGCAATAAAATGATTAAAAACAAGAAAGAAAGGTTATCTTCGGCTCGCCGAAGATTAAATACCCTTGCAGTCATGCATGTTGCGTTCATTGGATTCAGTTACCAGTGGTTCCTATGGATGCTGTATGATATAAATGTCTGATTTAGATGAGATTTGGTCAGTATATAGGGAATAATAGCAAAGGAGTAGTGCGTGAATTTAGCTGAAATCGCTTAATAGACTTTACAAATTTTCATACTAAGCCTTTAAACCGATTGTTCCTATGGCAGCTATATGATATAGTGGTTCGATCCGAATGAAATTTGGTCAACAGCTGGGGAATGATAGCAAATGTTTATGGCGTGAGTTTGGTTGAAATCGCTCAATCGACACTGAAAATTTTTATACTAAGCATTTTCATCATTATCAACCGATTGTTCCTATGGAAGCTATATGATATAGTAGTCCGAATTGGATGAAATTTGGTCAGCATATAGGGAATGATAGCTTATGCGTACTGCGTGAATTTGGTTGAAATCGCTCAATAGACATTAAAAATTTTCATACTAAGCCTTTGAACCGATTGTTCCTATGGCAGCTATATGATATAGTGGTTCGATCCGAATGAAATTTGGTCAACAGCTGGGGAATGATAGCAAATGTTTATGGCGTGAGTTTGGTTGAAATCGCTCAATCGACACTGAAAATTTTCATACTAGGCATTTTCATCATTTTCAACCGATTGTTCCTATGGCAGCTATATGATATAGTGGTCCGATTCGGATGAAATTTGGTTTGCACATGGGATTTGGTACTAAATGCATATAGACTTAATTTGGTTGAAATAGCTCAAAAAAAATTTTTTTCAACCGATTGTTCCTATGGGAGCTATATGATATAGTCATCCGATCCGGCCGATTTTTACAAATGATCTGCCTGCAGAGAGAATACACATGTGTACCAAGTTTCATCAAGATAGCTTTAAAACTGAGAGACTAGTTCGCATAGAAACAGACGGACAGACGGACAGACGGACAGACGGACAGACAGACGGACATGGCTATATCGACTCGCCTGTTGATGCTGATCAAGAATATATATACTTTATGGGGTCGGAGATGCCTCCTTCAATGCGTTACAAACTTCGTGACAAAATTAATATACCCTCTGCAAGGGTATAAAAAGACGTTTAGTTAGTAAAATAAAAAATGTCTTACGTCCGATAAAATTCTGCTTTTGTTAGAATTCACACGGCTTGTAAAAAGTGAATTTTCGTTGAACTTAAATGGACTCTTTCTACGTGTTAAGTTTTTAAGAATAAGCAGTAAGAATGCTAAAGTCGCCTCACGACTTTAGGATACCCTGTGTAAATTTGGTTCATACAGCATAGCTATACTAAAACATGTTAGTTTTAACTGTTTTACATTTGCATGAACAGACGAACTTTATGGAGTCTGCCACGCCTTCTTTTCCTGTTATACCCTTTACTCTTACCCTTTTACTCTGTGAGACAAAATAAATAATGTTTTAAAAAAAACATTAATTTTATTTTAATTGTCATTTCAATTGTAAATTTAATATACTATTTTTAGACACACTTCC
This sequence comes from Drosophila cardini, assembly GCA_018903735.1. Classification (NCBI taxonomy): domain Eukaryota; kingdom Metazoa; phylum Arthropoda; class Insecta; order Diptera; family Drosophilidae; genus Drosophila; species Drosophila cardini. Next base: position 22,592,459 of record JAEIGM010000001.1, on the reverse strand, counting down.
TTTCAAAAAAATTAATCCGTTTATAAATTTAAATTAATAAAATCATGTACTTTTAAATAATTACTCTTGATGAAAAGATAATAGTAAATATTATATGTTGGTGCTGATGAGTTAAATGTATCTTATAGACCCACATTTATTGTACCAGATAAATTCTAAATAAATTGAACATAATCGCATTTTCTAAGAAATAATATTAATAAATAATAATAAATAATATTACACAACTGTTTAAGAAATATTTCTTCAATTTCCTGTTTAACACATTTGCAAAGGCTATGAGCTCATTAGGCGACCACATAATTTCGGCAGTCGTTGCCATCTGAGAGATATGAGAGATTCCCATTACTTCGATAAGTCCTTACTCCTTCGGAGCAATTTCCCAAGAACACGAGATTCCCATAGAACATTTGACGTTTGCATATAGAGAGCGTCATACCTGTGGTCGTTGCTGTACCTGTTAGCACTGGCCCTAGCCTCGCTGACGTTTCTCACGGCCAAAAACGGTAACACTCCAACGCACACAACAAAAGGACATCCAACTCTCAACCCTCAAGCAGCAACCCTTAGTGCTGTGTTCAGAGCTCAGCTCTGGAAACAGGTTCCTACTCCTACGATGACGACGACGACGACGACGACGACACGTCTGAAGTAGGCGCTTTATTCCCATTTGGCTTCTTTTTATTGATTCAGCTCGTTGATCATAATAAACGATTAGTCTGCCGGATCCTTGCTGATCCTTTGCCCTGTATTTTTGCTCTGCTGAGAACAAATATTCTCTTTTTTTTTAACATTTACTTTGTATTCATTTTTGTTTAGTTCACACACACTTGTTACTCACCTTGTGGCTGGGAAAATTAGTTTAGCGGGTTTTCCTATTCTTGCCCTTCTCTTATTTGTTTCGATCGTGTGATATGGCAATCCGTCCTATCGCTGTTCCTTGTTGTGGGAAGTGTATTAGGTATCTATTTGAAAAATTCTCACTTTTCATAATTTGCTGGTTTACTTATTTGTTTAGATAGTCACTTTGGTAGGACAGTCTGAACTATAACTGTTATAAAGTAGCTAAAAGTATGAGTGCTTCAGACTAATTGAAGTCATAGTTGGAAAACTCAAAGTATCTAAATAGTTTAAACTTCTTGGGACTTCCCGGAATTTTCGAGTTTTCTCTCACAACGTCTGGGCTACAAGCATTGCATAATATCATGTAAAATCCTGTAAAATAGCCAGAGAAAGCCATTTACCGAATAATGTTCCCTTCGTTTTTTATGTCATTCCCAGAATCAAAACTAGCTCCTACATTTTTTACGCAACTAAATGCAGGACTGACAAAAAGAGATCCTTAAAAATCGTTTCTCGCGTTACTCGGATAACACAGAATTCCAGAAAATTTAACTGACTGAGTAACCCTCGGACGAGGTGCAAACCCAATCTCTGCATAAGCCGCTAATCGCAGTGCTAATGGCAGAGGTAATTGCAAGGATATCCTTGCATTATCCTTGCCACCCGCCGCTTTTATTGTGACCAAAACAAATAATCACCCATTGCTCATATTGTTCAATCCAAATGCGTTTACGAGCCAGCTCATAAAGTTATCCTTTCTTGCATCTTTCTGTTAACTTTGCGCATCCTTTTAGCGCAGCCTTTCAAAGCCTATCTCTTTGTCCTTCTGCCTTTCTGCCTAACTGTTGTCCTCTACTCTTCTCTCTTCCATGTCCCAATGGCTGTCATCGCTTGGCCAGAGTACTACACAGAACTCTGGGAATTGCCATAACTATCGTAAACTGTAACCTTGCCCGAGAGCGTCATTGTATATCTTGGTCCTTTTCCTTTTGTTATAAAAACATTAGCGAGCCATCAAGGACATCATGGAAATTTATTTACATTTGACTTGGTCAGACAATTTAAGTGAAAAACACATACATACACATTAATAGGTGAGTGTTAACTAAACCAGATACTCCATTCAGCTCAAGGCCCACTCTTAAAGAAACTAGATCGACTCTTAGCTCAGTCCGAGTGAAAGGATTTTTAGACTTTTCACTGCGTACTTAGCACATAACATAGATAAGTATTGCTTATTCAATATAGATAAATAGAATTTTTTAATGGAATACTAGATAATTATTGCTTTCAATATATTCAATACAGAACTATAGAATGTCTTCATGATTGAAATATGTTCTACAAACAAATTTGAAACAGATACTCAATAAATCGTACCAGAGATTAAACGGAACCAGTAAAATGTTAGTAATTCAAATAAAATAATCAAATAAAATAAATCATTTAAACAAATCTCTGATTTTCTGGAAAGAGTGCAGATTGAACATAAACAGTCACATCAGTTGAATTAGTAGAAAACAAAGATAATTTCTTTGCACTAAACTCGTCTAATTATCGAACACAAACATTGGATTCAGAGGTCTTAAAACCAGAACTATTAATGGTATACGTATTTTTACCTTATAGCATAAAATCACATTATTATTCAGTTTTTGTATAACCTTAAGATTGTTAAAAATGTTAACGCTTAAAAATATAATATTTGTTTTAAACAATTCGTCTGTATCCCACTGCATTCTTAAACTTAGATCACTTATCATGTTAAGTCTTTAAATTATATGTTTAAAATAAAGGTGTAAAAAGTATAAACGTAACTTTGTAATTAGCCATGAAAAATCCTTTGGTATCTTTTATATTACATCATTATAAATTGCAAACAATTCAAATATATATTATGTTCTATTTCTACGGTCTTAAATATACCATATATAATATATTTTTACTTTAAAAGTCTCTTAACTTGTTCTGAAGTGAGTGATAACTCAATGAGAACTCTACAGATTATAGTACAGCTTTCACTAACATTCATTTAAAATTGTACAGTTAAAACACTGTACTCAATTTTACAACGATTCATTTGCCCTTTTGAATACATTCATGCATATGTCTAGTCTGGAATATATGGGAAAGCTTTTAAACAATTGCTTCAAAATTTTTTTTTCTTTTGTTTTTCAGAAGTTATACCTTAGACATCCCAATATAAGTAAATGATTGCAATCCTTCATAGGTAAACAGCCCTCTGGAGTATAGTCATATTATGGTGAGACTTTTTTGTGAAATAGAACCCAGGACCCCTGCCTGACAATAACGGTGCAAACACGCTTCTGACGCATTCCCTCACTAGGCTCTAACTGGGCAGACTGGGCACAGATGACAGGCAGTCCATGTAAGGCAGTCTAAAACAAAATGGCTGAAGTGTGGCCAACTTCTTGTTTCACAAAAGTTTCACACGCGTTGCAGAGAACCAAAGCAAAAGACGGATCATAATTTTGGGGTGTCTTTGACAAGGACTAAGAAAAACCTAAAAAGAATAACAACAACGAAAAAATTATACAACAGCTGCGTGCGAGGTAAAGCCGAATCGGAGAACTCGACCCAAAAGCACCTCCCCTTCAGCCCAAATAAAGGTCGTTGCGCTTAGCTGAACCTCAGAGCAACCCTCCTGAGAGCTGTACATTTTGCATAAGATTTCGGAAATCTTTTGCTCAAAAGGAGCACTAAAATGGGGTGGTTCATAGGGTCTAGACTCGGGAGTGTGCAACGGAACTTTTGATCGTTCTTTTTGCGCAGCGACTGCTAAGTTTTGATTGTGGTTGACGGGCATAGGAAGGAGAGGGAAATAGAGAGGGAAAGAGAAACACAAACGAGTGGTGAGGGGAGTGGGGTGTGGGGTATGTACATTGAACGCGTTCCATGTTGCGTGTGCGTTGTACGATGTTTTGATGTCGTCACACGAGTCTTGGCGCACACCTGGCCACGAACTATGCCATGCGATCTCAGGACCCTGACCTCACAGCTCTTACCTTTAGTCTTTTAGCTCAAACCTTGTCTCTTTCTGCCTTCGTTTCGCCTGAACGATATGTTAAATTAATGGTTTATTTATGCTGATATGCTGAACAGCAGGAAGACAAGCTCAACTCAATTCAAATCAGTTTGGTTTACTTTGAGAGACTTCTTGGCAGATCATAAAGTTTGTATCTTTCTATATGCAATTAGAGCGTTTCGTAGATTTTATAAAATATTTCAAGGCATTTGCGACTATAGAATCCTAGTTTTAATTTTAAAATCATAATCGCTTTATGAGACACCTTAAAAGATGAAAAACATTGCATTGTTTCTGGTCAAAACAACAGGACAAACAAACAAACATGCAATGACAACTAAGGATTTGTCAGGATATGCCATGTTGGTAACAATATTTACCTGTGCCGATTCGTGGAAAACGCGTTATGGTTTTATAGATTTTTTGCATTCACAAAATACAAATTCTGTCAAGCATTTAAAAACCTTATAATGTAGAAAGACAACCCCCAGGGCGGCATGCATAATGTGTTTATGAGTGTGGCTCAGTGTCCTGAGAGTTTCCATGCTGTATCGTTGTCTCTTTCTCAGTCTGTGACTCTCTTGCTCTTACAGACAGACACTTGCTGTGGTCACAGTTCTTGGTTTCCATTCGCGACCAGCACACGCTGTGCGCTCGACCAAGAACCAAGAGCCAAAAACCAAAACCCAAAACCCAAAAACCAAAAGCCAAAAACCCCGAATAGATAATTTGCTGGCAACCATGAAAATGGTTAGAAGAGGTCGCTGCTTTCCGACGAAACGTTTCATGCCTTTCACGCCCTTGTCTACACCCAAATTGAGTCGAGTCGATTTTGGTTGAGCAGAACTTGAAGAAATGCAAAAGTATCTGATAAACTTGCAGTTGAAAGTAATGAATATGTGAGACAAAATGTGCAACGAAATATACTCAGTCTTTTTATTCACAATAAATGTATACGTTAAATTTTAGACTAAGTGAAGTTCCTGGGTATGTTAGGTTGGTTAGACAAGAAGAACGTAACAGACAGAAGAGGGCGTGGTCGATTATCTATACTTTATTACTTATTAGTTTGTTTGGCAAAACTCAAATAACTATTTATATACCCATTTAGCCACTTTAGGAATAGTCAGTCGGTTATAACTTTATGTAGATTTATGAATATTGAATTTGTTCTATTAATATTAAAAGTTTCAGTCCTTATATTCTTAATTTAAGGCAAGTGTATGCGATTTCTTCAATACAAGTATGACAGTAGTCTTCTTAACAAGTTTTTAATTTGCTTATTACCTTTATTAAACTTTAAAGCTCGTTGCTATTTATTAAAAATAAATACAAATTATTAAACAATTTAAAATAAGTAAAACTGGACCGTTTCTTTTTGAATACGTTCATTTGACCTGTTTATTACTAAAACTTACCACAAGAAAACGAAACAATTTTTTGGCATCATTTTAAGTGAGGGAGTGAGGGAGTAAAAAGTGGACAATGTAATTACTGCAAGTCTGTGCTTAGCATTGCAGAAGGATCACAAAGCAATTTTGCCTTGGATAAGCAAAAGCTTTAAAAAATATATATAGATATCAAAAATTGTATTTTCCATACATTAAAAAAATAACAAGTAAGAAAGGCTACAGTCGAGCGAGCCGACTGTAAAAGACCCCGTATTCCTTCTACTGCGCGTTTCTTCATACAAATCACCTATCTTCGACCGATTTGTCCTATGGGAGCAATAGACTATAGTTGTCCGATCCGGACCAAACTTGGTAAGGATAGTTATAATAGTACCATACACATAATGTGTGACTTTGGTCCCTCTAGCTCTTTTCGTTTTCATGTTATGGGTATGTGAAAATTGTTTTTTACAATTTGCGGGGGCGGTAGGGGGCGTGGCAAAGATTTGAAATAAACTTGATCAGCTCGCGAAGCAGACGGACTTTCATTCCAAATTTGGTGGCTCCAGCTTTTGTAGTTTGGATGATCCAGGTGTTCATACTGACGGACGGACGGAGAGACGGACATTGCTATATCGTCTCGGCTGTTGATGCTGATCAAGAATATATATACTTTATGGGGTCGGAAAAGCTTCCTTCTGCCTGTTACGCACATTTCGCTTCAGACAAACCTAACCTCTTTTTTAGAGTACGGGGTCTAAAAATTAATATGAGAGCATAAAAAGTTGCTTTATTACATTAATCGATATCATCAACAATAATAATTTATTGAGTAGGATTAACTACTTTTCTTATATCGTTCATCATTCATACACAACAGAATAGGTCTTTCTATACAGTTCTTTAAGATTTTTGAACGAAATGACTGACTTAGTTTAAGAACAAAATATGAACGAGTGAGCTTACTTAGCTAAAAATCCCAACTATAAAGTCAAGTCCAAATAGCGCGTACGCTGAAAAACATAATGTTTTTATAAAAACGTTAAAATCTTATTTATTAAAGACTATTTAACTAAAATCAAGAAAATAATTAATAAGAACATAACAATTATTGTATACGGTCCAATTATTTTCAAAAACGATTAAGTATTATCATATATAAATAAATTTTAAATTAAGATTACGAAAGAAACAAACTAATAAATTATAATATTATTAACTTCTCACAGTTCTAATATACTGTCTGATTTAGCAAGAAAGACTTGATGACAATTTCGGAATTTTTTTGGAAAACAAAAGCTTTAGGAAAAAGAGATGTCAAAGTGTCCCAGTGACTCCAATATACGATTTCTACACGTTTCAGAATCTTAAAGTAGTTTTTCATAGTGTGTCAGACGGTATATCTCCAGCTCTCTCAAAAAAGGAATTCCTCTTTTATTTGTTGGCGTGGCAGCTGTGTCTTTGTGAGCTGGGAAAAAGGACTTTGGCGCGTGCCAGATGAAAAACACCGGGCCTGAAGTAACGTTCATTTAAGGATCACTGATAAGTATTACACGGACACAGACATTAGAGTGGCCCAACTGAGCAACTGCTCGTCCTGACTCAATGTGCAACCACCGAGTCTCAATGAGACAACCGACTCATTGCAATGCTCAATGAGGGTCCTGAGTCCTATTCCGACCCTGACCCTACTCCACGATATTGGAGTAAGAGAGAGATATAGATAGAGATAAATATAAAGGGCTCCCTCCGTATCGTCGTTCTCCTTCCTTTGTTGTTTAGGCGGGAAATTAGTTCGTTGTTGTAACGTATTTTCTGTCTTTTATTAAGTTTGATTTCCTGGCACGTGTGGCACGCGTTCAATCATTTCATTCACAAAGTAGTCTTCATCAGCTTCCGCTTCTTTAATTCAAGCGAATTTAATCAATTTGATGTCGTTCACAAAACCATCGCACAACTATGTCATAAAATTTATACAGTAAGCCAAATGAACTAGTAGAGCACCAAAGAGGAACCGACTCACATATACCCTTTAGCATTATGTATGTGACTGAACCAAAGGAATGCTGGAAGAAAGACTAAAAACAAACTCAAATTTAAAATCCAGTTAAGTAACGAATGGTCACCCTAAAAGATGGACACCATATTGTTGATTTCAGCCAATATGGTCAACTTAACTCCGTACAGCATACCTCGTCCCAGCAAGCCTACAGGGCATACAAATTGTCACCAAATAATAAACCCTAACTCGGTACACGCCACTGGACACAAAATTGTGACAAGTGCTTCCTCGACAGCTTCGCATCATTCAACAGCAATTTGAACATCAATTATGAGTCGGAGCAGTGAATGGGATGCCCTACGTCTGAATAGGCACCACTCGGCATGCAGAGGCAGGGGCGGAGACAAAAGCAAATATAAAGAGAATGGAAAGGAGAGAAGAAGAGCGCTCTTCAAAGGGTGGCTTGTGTCAAGATGCAGCACAAAAGGCCTAGAAATGAACGACAACGAGGAGCAACCGCAGAATAACCTACTTTTAAGTCACTTGAAGAGCTGCCTCAAAGTTCTCTACCCTCTATCCCCTCCACCACCTTCCCTCCTCTGCATACATACGTATCTGGCCAAATACGAGTGACCCAAATTTTAAGTACTTTGCTTATGCTCTAAATGAACTGTCAATACATGAGACCCAAGAATCTGTTCTCAGGGTCATCTTGAATACCACAAATCTGTCCCCGAACACAACTGTTGTCCAATTATAGAAATTATGGGAATTATGACCATATTACAGCAATCCTCTTTTTATGTAACGCTTGCTCGATTCATTCTGATTTCATTTACATTCCCGTTAAAACATTTATGTGTTTATATACCCTATGCGGTTAGTGTACTTGAAAACATATGTCAACTGTTTTGAAAGCACCCAAATAGTCAGACATTATAAATAACTGGTCAACTGGACACAATTAAAAAAAAACATAATAATAATTTAAGAAACAAAATCACAAACATATAATTTTGCAACAATTCTATAAGATGAGACCACATATCAAATGAATAAAGTGCTTAATAATCCTACATTTAAGGACATAATGTCTAGATTCATGATTCGATATCATAATCTAGAATATATTCCCTTGACTTTTCGATCTCTCTATTTAAAAACGAGAATAAATCTTGATTAATTCCAATTGCTTTATCACTACTTCGATTAACGTTAATGATAATAATTTACTTAATTTTCTAATAATTTATATCAATTATTCTAAGTAAATCTGTATACTTTGTTCTGATTTTCTATATATGTACATATATACACATTGTATACATATACATATATTGTATGTGTTTGTCTGTATAAATTATCACATGATGCAATTGGATTAATTCCAATTAAATTGTTGCATTAAAATACTTATAATATCGTATCATATTACCCACGATTACTTATATAACTTTATACAGAAACCTTTGTCAGATTTTCATGTATATATCAAATTACTATTTGTATTTATTACGACTTTGAAAAGTTAATACAAAGCAAACAAATTATTGATCTATCAATTAGAGGAAAACGAAAAAAAAAACAGTTTGTCATTTAACTGAATCGTAGAGACAACTAATCAAGATCAACAACATCAACATCATTAAACACCTGACAATTATTACCACTCCACAAAAAGTGAGCAGCGAAGTGTGCACCTGTTAATGGCTTTATTCCCATACCAATGCCCAATTCCATTCCCATTCCCATTCCCAGGATGCGGATGTGGATGTGGATGAGACAATAAAATCCATTCTAAAAACTGTAAAATGCACAACAATAGCGAACGAAAGAATCGCAAAAGGGAAAACGGTAAAGATTTCGCCTCTCTTCCCCTCTATCACTCTCTTGCTATCTCCCTCTCTCTTTGGATGAGAGCGGATATTGTGCACGCTTCGTGCATGTGAGTGACGACTATCGAAGCAGGAACAAAAATAAAGAGAGCGACTGGTCTACTGAGGCAGGGAAAAGGGGAACTGATGTACCGCTATGGGAGCAAATTTCAAATCTACCATTGTTCGACTGTTGTGGCGAAAAAATAAGGAAGTAGAGCCCAACAGTTATGTGTCCGGGCACAAAACACACACTTCAAGAGGCGCCTCTGGAATGAAACAGGAAATTCTGGAACCAAATCCGTAATGCAATGCAAGTAATCAAATTATGAGGGATGTGTTAATTTTAACAAGTGCAAGTTTACATACTCACAACATAATTTACGATCAATGCGCATTTTTAGCAGTTTCTATAATTCCCACAAGTGTTACATAAACTAACAGATAAAATTGTCGACCGAAACGATCTAATTTATTTGTTTGTAAACAAAACAAAATAAGAAAATATGGGGAATTATAAAAAATACGCACAAGACAGACTTGGAATACAAGTGTGCCCTTATCTGCTGACATTGACAAGGCTGTATCGGGGGATGGGGGCTGAAAACGTGTAATGAAAACAAGCCATCAGCCAACAACGGGAAAACAAACAAACCTATAAAAATCACTTCCCGTTCCCGAATGGAAAAATGTCAAATGTCAACTTAAGAAGGGGCAACAACACTAAAACTATGATCATATATGTACGTATGCGTTCAGACACACACATATGTATGTATGTAAGTCGAAGTCAACAGAATTGTAAACGGAAATTTCAAATAAAACGAAGCGCAGCCGCAGCCGTCAACGACAGCGTTGGAATCGACGCTAGCAGCGACGAGCTCTCTTAATTTTGGTCAATTGGCTGCTCTTTGGCTCTCTGCGTCACGTAAATATGTCAAGTAACGAGACTGTGTGGAGAAGCAAACGACGTACGTCACTTCCATCTCTCTCCCACACTTGAGTGTGTGTTTGTTGTGTGAGAGTATCAGAGCTGTGCGGTTGCCGGCTTATTAGAAAAACGGTCAACATTTGTTTTTGATTTGAGTTTTCGTTCTGCGCGGCTTAACGTGCAAGAATGTAGCTCAAAAAAAATGAAGACAGACAGCGCTACAGGGTGTCTAGTCCATGTGTTAGACACATGTGTAGCAACTTGGAACACAGGGTGAGCAACGCATATGCCTTCCATCAAAACCAAACTTTTTTTTACGGCTGATAAGCTCAGTACTAACATTAATCCCACAATTCGCTCTTCCAACTCTTGTACTCTTGAAGGCAAGCATGTACAAATGCGGGATACCTCTTTCTCTTTCTCTCTATCTCTTTGTATATAAGTATTTGAGTCATCGTCCTAAAAACAACACAGCAATAACAAAACAAAAAAACCAAACTCCACTTTGTTGTTGTTGTTGGCGTTGCCGTTGCGTTCATTGATCGCCAGCAATTGCCGCTTAAGTGCTGCGTCAACGTTGTTGACTTACATACACACTCACGTAAATACATGCATGTACACATATATACTACATTGGTGCATACATACATGCATATTCACAGTGCACGCCTCCGCAAACTCCCCTCAATTTCTTGTCTATTTTGCAACCGAACTCTCGCTCCATGTTTTGTGTCTTTCTTTCACTGTTGGCTTTTCTTTTTACGCTTTTTACGGCATTAATCGAGTGCCTTTCAATTGGGTTATGGATTAATTTTTATGCATAAATTAAATACCCATACGTTTGGGGGGCTTCGTTTTGCCTGCTCTACCCCAGCCGGACATTTAGAAAGCAATTTCAAGTGGGCTGCGTCTTCCATATACAAATACATACACATATATGCACGTACATACATACATACATACATAAATGCTTACAAAATAATGGGTGCGGCTGATTGTTTGCAATTGCACGCTGTGTTATGTGGAGCGGGGAGTAGTGAAGGGTATTGGTGAACCTTTGGCACCGCGTGACAAGTGGCTCTACTTGGGAGGCTTATTCAGAATTTAAGATAATTGGCAATAAAATATCTATGAATACAGCAGATGGAACATCCGATATAAACAATTTCTGCCTGATAATAATCTAAATTTAGCGAACAAACGTTACAAAAATAAATCAGTGGAAAAGCAAATCTTTTGAAATGAAAACACTACGACCATGTTTATTATAATCAGAAGTTTTAAGATAACAAAATACCACTGGATAAGCACAAATACCTTTTGTTGGTTGAAGATATCAATTACCGCACACTATAGCTTTACTGTACCGCCGTAGAAGTGAGAATGCCTCAGTAGAAGACACTTAATTAAGCATTACTAATTCGAAAACTCAATGTCATATTCTAAGTTTATTGTATTCACATTCCCCAGCTGCGTCATTCGACTGCAAGCAATGAGTGTATTCGAAATTATCTAAAAAACTCAAAGACTTGATACATATGTATTCAAGAAATTAGTCAGCAGATGATGAAAGAGAACGCAGCATTTCGGGCATTTCGAAACGAAGCGTCACGGTGCTAATTCCTGTGCCCCAATGGACGACAGAGACGACGCGTGCCAGAGAACGAAACACCCTGTATAATGTACTTACTTCATTCGCATTTGAATAAACACAACACCAAATGGCTTATTTTTATGTAGTTAAACTAAAAAGAAGACTTTATTTTGTAAAATGCAAGAGTATATTTTGTTTCTGTTTTTGTTGTTGTTATTGCAGTTTATGTTTCTTTTTTGTTGCTGTTGCTTTGTGTTTATCTGACTTTTATGCATATTAAGTAAATACAATACACATTATACTACGATACATGTTATTAATTTTAGGATAATTCGTTCTTCTGGTTATTATTTATTGTTAATTAAGCGATATTTAAGTATTTTGTAAATACAATTTAGGTTCATTTCAATTCATTTATGCTAGTCGAAATGTTTCGTCAAGTGTTTGTATGTATATAAGTATTTTGTATATGTGTGTGTTGGTATTTAGGTATTTTGATGCGCTTCTTAAAATACTGCAATAATAATAACTGTTTTCAATGTGTGTGTGTGTGTTTGTGTGTGTGCGTCCTAAACTGGAGCCCAAACAATACATACGCACTTATGGAGACCCGATAATGTTCTCCAAGCCAAGTATTGCAAAGAGAACGTGAAATCTTTTGAATTAAGTACATACATATATACTATATAATTGATATAGATTTACATATGTATGCACGTATGTGTTTAATAGTATGGTATGCACCACATGTATGTATGTGTAATATTTCGTTATGTTATTTTGTTCTCGAGATTTTTAGCCCTTAATGTGTAGAATGTAAATCTTTTTGTTTTGTTTTCTTTTGCTTCGTATAGATTTTAATTAGAAGGATTCACTTTACTCTGACTTAGAACAGACCCTTCTTCTTCTTCTCTTTCTTGCCGTCTACATTGTCGGAGCTGCTGTTCGCGCCGAGGCTGCGACGCTTAAGCTCCTCCAGCGTCACATGATTTACATCCTCCCACTCCTTTTTCTCGCGCTCAAACTCTCGCCTCTTCTCGTCCAGCTCGTGGATCTGTAGCTCAAGGGCTTTCTTGCGCTCCTCGTGCCGACGGGCCATCTCCAGTTCAGAATCCTTGAGCTTCTGCATCTTCTCCTTGACTTTCATGTCAAATACCTGCTCCATCTCGGCCTCCATTTTCTTCATCTTTTGCTCGTGCTCCCGCTTCTCCTCCTCCATCTGGGTGAGGGGATTCTTGTTGGAAAGTCGCGCCTTGCCGTCCACAAGACCAAGCTCAGATAGTTTGCGACAGCGGTAGTTCTCGTAGTGCACATTGTTCGTCACATCCTTGAGGTCCTGCAGATGGGTGCGTATTACCATATTTCGCAGAGCAATAAAGTCGCAATGGGTCAAGTTCTCTACTTCAACAAGACCCCAAGGATAGCGACGTCCTCGGACTTTCTTGCCGTCCATTTCGATGATGGTGTTGGCTCCAACAACAGCGAAGGGGACTCGGCTTCGGAGATTTTGGGTGGCCTTGGATTCCTCGGCGGCATCTTCGAGCGTGGCGGGAAAATCATAAATCTTTATCTTGTGTTGAGCAATCTCATTTAGTATCTGCTTCTTGAACAGATGCACCTCATCCGGCGTCATAGTGTCCGCTTTGGCAATGACCGGCACCAGATTCACCTTGTCCGACAGGCTCTGCATGCAGGCAATGTCCAATGGCAGCAAACCATGCCCCGAGGGCGCTATGAAATAGAGACAGCAGTGCACCCGGTTATCCGAAATCGTCTTGCGGTAAACCCGCGACTCGGCAGTCAAGTACTCCTCGTACTTGCTGTCCACATATTCCAGTATGGGCACCCAGCAGTTACTGTTATCCACTGCATCTCCGAATCCCGGCGTGTCTACTACGGTTAGCGTTAGATTTACACCGTTCTCCTTAAGCATCACCTTGGTGGCCTCCACCGCGACCGTTTTCTTCTTGCGCAGGGATGGCCCCGGATACTGCTCCGCGTTGTAGATGTCCGAGAGGAACATAGAGTTGATGAGCGTTGACTTGCCGAGCCCACTAGCCCCCACAACCATTAGCGTGAACTCGAAGCCGCGCTTAACTGCCTTTCGATACACCTGGTTGGGCAGGTTGGCAAAGCCCACGTAGCCGGCGATTTCCATGGGTTTCTGGCGCACTGGCAGCGGAGGTTTCTGTGGCTTCTGCTGCTGCTGTGCTTCCTTCTCCTGCAGGTCATGGGTCAGCTTGTTCGAGTCTCCATTTGAGCTGGTCACACTGGTACATGTATCTGACGACGATAACTGCAATTTGTTTGCTGCGGCTGCTACTGTTGCTGCTGGCACACTGGGCGGCTGCGTCTGTGGACGCTGCGTTGCTGTCGAGGAGTCGCTGCCATTTGACGCCGCTGTCGATGCAGATACCGAGGCTGACGCCGCCTGCTGTTTGTCGCGCAGTGCCAATTGTGCCAGTGTGCTGGGCAGCGCTGATATGGCGCCGTTTGTGCGAGGACTATTCATTTGCTGTTGTTTTATTAGATGCTATTCTTTTCAAATTTCACTTTCGTCTTTGCACTCTAGAAAATCTCAGCTTTGCACTCTTTTGTGTCGTCACGCCTAGTTTCCAACTTTTGCTCTTGTTTTCTCTGTCTGTATGAGGGTTTTTTTCTTTCGGTGTCAACAAATATTCTGCACTGTTTCTGCTGCTGCTTGTTCTTCTTCTTTTCTGCAAAAAAATTAAGTACGCCAACAACGCGCTATGGCCGTGCTATTGAGTGAGCGAAAAACAAGCGACTGCTGCAGCAGTGAGAGCGCTTGTTGCCCATAGGCACGAAAGAGACGAAAGAGCAAAACACACAAGCGCATGAGTAATACACAACCACACAAGCATATGGCACGCTGCAGCACACGCGGTGCTGCCAACGCGACTCAGACAAATGTGTGTCAGCAGTGAAAAATGAATAAAATACTGGAAAAAATTAATAAAATGCTTTGAAATATATATAAAAAATTTTACAATTGCATATTTTGTATTTGCACCTTATATATGTTAATATATTCTTAAAAATATGAGTATTAAAGTGTCGTTTTAAACGTAGCACTTACGTTGGCAGCCCTTGGTTGGCGCGCTCTGCTCACAGCATTGCCAGCATTAATTTTTGAGTGCTCTTTAACGGCAAGAGACGGACTAAGCCAAGCAGTTGCCAGATAACTTTGCTGCTGACAATGCTGCGGCGTATTTTACTGCCTACTCAAATTTATCATTGTATGACAAAACATTCTTATCATTTTCCCAGTGTGTTTAAAAATAGAATCAATAAATGCATTTACTGTTCCCTATATGGATGAATGTGGGCTTGCGTATGTGTATGTGTGTGGCCAGGCCTCTCAGTCATTCCGATGTTTATAAAACTGTTCCATTTTATATATCAATGCTTTACTTTTATTGTTTTTAGTTTTGCAAACCCCTGTTCTTGCGCATGAGCGTAAATGCCGCTAGCTGCTGAGAGAAAGAGAGAGACAGAGTGCGCTTGTATTGGTGAGCATAGATACACAGACAGGCTACAATCACTTGAGACAGTCGTGTGGGTGCCTCGATTCAATTGAATTTTGAAAAATTATTAAGTCACTCTGTCAGTTAGACTCTGTCTCTGTTTGACTGCAAGCAAACAAATGTGGGAATGTGGCACATTAGCGTATAGTTAACCTGAGCTCGAACTTAGTAATTGGCCGACCCAAAGAGACGCAACCCGCTTCATGCTCGACTGTGTCCTGTGGCCTGCATCAAAGTTCCCACACCATCAGCTGTTGTCCTGAGCCCCTCCCCGCTTCTCCCTCACTCCTGATCCGTGGCTCCTGCGTGCCAATACACACAAACAAAGGACATGGATTGTACACATTGTTTGTTTGTAATTTAAATTCTCATGCACTCGCCTCTACTTGGGCTAGGGGGTCATCAGCACCAAGAAACCAACAACCACCACCAATGGCTATCCTGCCTTCTTCCTCCTGCATCCTGCGTCCTACTCAGCCTGCGTACCTCTGCCTCTGCCTCTGCCTACCTTTTCCTTTGCTTCCTTCCGCAGTTGTCGTCAGTTGTTGTTGGTGGCACCGATGGTGGTGGTGGTGGGTTTAGTTCCTTCTGCCTTCCCCCTTTTACACGTGGACTTCTATGCGTCTGACAGACAGAAGGTGATCGTGAGAAACTTTTTTTCTCACATTCGACTTTCAGTTTAATTTTAGTCTCTGTGTCGGAATTATTGTACTTATGAATTGATATCAACCAAACATTTGTTGTGTTTGCTGTTGTTGCAGTCACATGATTTGACTGTACTTTTTGTAATCAATGAATAAAAAGAAAACTTAGCAATCCTAAACTAGAGTGTGAACGACTCTGTATTTATTCATGATCAACCATTGAGTTTTTAAGGAATATTGTCAACAAATTTAATGACATATTGTCGTCTGATCATTCTTGTATTATCTAACTTGCATTAATACATTTAAAATAATACTAACGCCATTTTTAAGTACTAACAATTAAATTAAATTTCTGAGCAGTGGAACTACTTGAATGAAAGTGAGATCCTTTTTCTAGTAATTCTTATAGGAACCGGGACATTAATAGGGCCAAGTTATAACTTAAATGTTTTGTTGATCAGAAATAGATAAAAGATTTAATTATGTTAGTCCTATACAAAAAAACGCTATCTAATACAATATTTTCATAACGACCATTAGGCTAAATACAAAATAGTGTTTCCGTTGTCTCTATTATATTAGATTGTAATAAAACTTGGGCAGTATGTAAACCAAACTAGCTAATATTTAATTCTTCATGACTCTTTCTGCCAATTATTCACATTTTTAGACGCATTTAGCGGATAACCCTGCCTTTTTAAGTACTTAGTCCAAAGATTGAAGAAAAAATCGAAAATGCAATGAAGATTGCACTCTATTTAAAATTCCATTTGATCGGAATATTTAAAACAAAAATTTGAAATCCAGTAGTGACCGCAAATCCGTTTAGTAAACCATACTGATCTGTCTATAATCCCTGTATCTTCAAGACGGTGTTGGCAACCCTTCAACTGACTCTGGATCTAGGCCCGGCAGCTGTCTCGAATCAGGCACGCTTTATCCAAATCCATTTGTTTTCTTACTTAGGCGCGCATCTTGCTCGATTATGTAAGACCCTGCAGACATAGGCAGCAATTAAGAATTACAATAACCCCGCACGTCCCCTGAAGTCAGTAGAATCTTAGCGCCGTTATTCTACTCCGACTCCTGAGTCCGGACCCAATCACAGACAAGCCATTGTTATCACAGCCAAACGGCCTTAGCAGCTGGGCCAACTTTTGGCTCATGCCACCGAAAAGGTAGCGACTCAAAGGTGACATTTTGTAATGGAAGCAGCTGACCAAAAGACGTTAGCAGGACGTGGCTAAGACGATCAATTTGTTGTTGCACTGGGACGTCGATAGTTACTTATCATTATTATGATTTTACGGAGATGAATTTTAAATTCTATGTTAACAAACACATTTTAAGGGTCTCAGATCTGATCAATTAAAATGGAAATTCTCATCTTTTAGAAGCGATTGAAAAACTTTAAATGCTTTTCCATCCTTATGATTGATCAAATACTTTAGAGATCGAAATCACAAAGTTACAAGTTCACCAAAAATAGTATCCACATATACACATTTTGAATTCAAGAAAATGTAAAATAATATCATGATTTTATGATAAAAACCAGTAAGAAAGGCTACTGTCGAACGAGCCGACTGTAAAAGACCTCGTACTCATTCTAGTGCGCGTTTTTTTCATACAAATTACCAATCTTCGACCGATTTGACCTATGGGAGCTATAGGCTATAGTTGTCCGATTCGGACCAAACTTGGTGAGGATAGCTATAATGGTACAATACCCAAAATGTCTGAACTTGCAGCTCCAGTCGTTCTCAAGTAATGGTGATGTCAAAATTGTTTTTTACAATTTGCGCGGGCAATGATTTAAAATAAACTTGATCTGCTCGCGAAACAGATGGACTTTCATTCCAAATTTGGTGGCTCTAGCTCTTGTAGTTTAGAAGATCCAGGTGTTCATACAGACAGACGGATTGACGGACAGACAGACAGACGGACCGAGGGACATCGCTATATCGCCTCGGCTGTTGATGCTGATCAAGAATATACATACTTTATCTGGTCGGAAAAGCCTCCTTCTAACTGTTACGCACATTTCGTATCAGACAAACTTAATAGACCCCTCTACTCTTTTTTTTACATTCCGGGGTTTGTAAACCGTATATTTATGAATACCGTAAATATTAAAACAAAATTAATAATGTTGAATTATAGTCAAATTTAATTTATATATTGGATACCACAATTGTTTGTTTGTGTTCTTGATTCAAGAATATGTTCTCGAGTAAAAACATGTTTTTAACATTTTATCAAAACTCATAAAAATAAACATTTTGTATTAAAGCCTAAGCTTTTGTAATTTTTATCCATTTAATGGAACTAAAATATTAATTATATGACAATTGCTTAATTTTATTCGATCTTGTATCGCTCGATACTTAATATTCGTAAGGAGTACAGTTCCCAAGAGAATTTCTTATTAATCGATCTGTAAACGATAGCCAGGTAAAGTGGTAGAATTTCCCGAGCAGTTCTTTTCTTCTTGTCTCCATATGTCAAGAAAGTTTCTAGTTATAAGCCCAACTACGAGCAGCCATTTATCAAATTCAAAAAAATATCATAATGATCCCCAGAAGAACTCCTCACGCCTCTTAAGGCTTCTAATGCCTTTGATGCACCCTTCACTCGTTTCTCTCCCTTCCAGGGGAATCCCACCTATGGTGGCCACAGCGCCATAAAAATAAACAAAAAATTCATTTAAATCAACATATATCTTCCAGCTAAGTATCCCAGTTTCCCAAATATTCAGTTTCTCCGATCTCCTCTTCCCAATTTCAGAGCCGACTTCACTTCACACATTTGCTACTGTTTCATATTTTTCATCTTTTTATCGTTATGAGGGAGGGGTGTGATTGGGATCTGCATGTGGGGATGGGGGTGGGTATGAGTGTGGCACACCCTATAATAACTGCAGTTCCCACAGTAGAACTCGGCTAAAAATAATATATGTATGTATTTCTTTTGATGCCACAGCATCTAACCACTAACCGCAGGCACTAATTTGAGGTTGCGAAAGGTCTCACATATGCTACCTTCTTGAAAGGAGGAAACGGGGGAAAAGGGAAGCTTCAGTAAAAATTAAAGTGTTTTAATGTGTAAATCGTGCGTTCGGGCATAAAAAACGAAAGACGAAAAGCGAAAACTGAAACGCAACTAAAAATAATTCTCAAGGAAGCCCCAACACACATACACATACATATAAACTCATGTGTATGTGGGACAGACAGCTACCGATCGATCAGCGATCAGTAATCGTGCACACTAAACGGCATTTACCTTGATCCCGAACTCGAACCCGAAATCCTCTTTAAAGGGAAGAGAAGCCAAAGCAAACTAGACTTGAAGCTGTCATTGAACTTTGATTTTATTTATCTACAGAGCTTTCGTTACAAAATTTCATTCTCTGTTCTGTTTTTTTTTTTCTTCTTTCAATATTTCCAAAGAAGCAACGACTGTGAGATCGCTCCGAGTCCGAACGTCACGTTTGGCCAAGAGGCCAAATGATCCACATTCGCAAATACAACAACGAGTATGTGTATGAATAAAAGTATGAATAAGAGTAAGAGTATGAGTACGAGTACGAGTACGAGTCCCATTGTCGTCCATATGTGTGATGAGTCTGGAGCTCAGTCGCTTCTTCTTCTTTACTCTGTTTTTTTTTTTTTTGCCAGCTCATGATTTTTATTGAGTTTTCGCGTGGGAAAAAATTAGTCAAATTTGAAGCTAAATGCAGCTTGTTGACAGCCGTCTAAGAAAGACCGATCATTAACAGGACTAAGGTGGTTTCGGACAGTGATTGGTCACCAAATCATACATAATCATGCTAAAATTAATATTCGTTTGGGCAAATATATAGGGACGCATGTATTTATTGTAATCATAGGCAACTGGAACACTTATTCAATTTAAAATGTCGCCCTATTTATGAGTTTGGTCGGAGGGAATTACACTCGCCAGAAATGAGCAGCTGAGAGTGCTTTGCACAACCAGAGTTGCCATGCGGCGCAATAGTTTTATGAGTGCACTAAATCTGGCTAACCAAAGTCTGGAGGGTCTGTTCCTTTCCAGCAAACAGCTGTCAGCTGACGCAAGTCCCAAACTTCTGGTTATTGACAATTTTGCAATTTCGCCCTGTAATCCTGCCAACATTGTAAAGCAATAAATTCCTGAAGCCCCTACAGTCTTATGGTTTTGCTTGGCAGGGCTGCGAGCGCATGACAATCCAGGTAAGCTTCAGCTAATGATTGACCCGTGACCAGGCAGAGAGTGGCAACCCCCTGGACTTAAGCTGCCATCTTAAGGACCTTCGAAGGGGGTTGATTTCTATCCCAAAAGACAGCTGGCTTCTTTGCCTTGCCTGTCGAAGACAACCCTAAGATTTGAAATTTTTAATGAATTGCACCCAATGATCAGCACTGATTAAGTTCCCAGTCCTTAGGGGTGTCTGGGACGGAGCTAGAACACCTTGAAAAAATCAATTTCAAAATTTATATTTTGAGTGCTAATTATTATGAAATAAAGTTTGCAAGGCATAGAAGTTAAACTACATTTATTTTTACATGTAAACTCATTTTGAATTTAAGAATCAACTAAATTTAATTTAATTTTATTTTGTTTGCTATACAGTTAGGAAATCACTCCGCTCTGACAACTCTTTTGAGTGGTTTACTCGGCTCATTAACACACTCGTCATTTGAGTCGTTTGCGCTGTGAGTGAAAGTTGTCTGTGCTGGAATTTCTCGCATTCGTGTGCATAACCACCCCAAGTGCGCTTCAGAGCAAGCGATCGCTCTCACGGCTACCTGCGTCTGCGTCGACGTCTCGTTGCTGCTGCTTCTGCTGCCGTTGTCGTTGTCGTTGTAGTTTTCGCTGCTGCTGCAGCTCAGGTAAACGAGTCAACTCGGACTCGTTTTGCTCCGACGCGTATCGTTTTTAGTCAGCGCGTTTGCTTCGACGAGGATCAGTATCCTTTTGGCGTTTCGTGTGCGCGGATGTCTGCCACTCGTCCTAAAACGCAGCTTCAAATCGAAATCAACTCTTAAATGAGCTAAAAAAAAAAAAACGCGTAGAAATTGTTAAGTTTTATTTTCTGTTTAAACATTTGCAAAAAGCGCGTGCAATAATTGTTATACTTATCGACTACGACCAAAGTTTTTGTGTTGTGAGCAATAAAAATCAGTGTTGTGCATAACAAAAGAACTCTACGATTGTTTGGATAAATTAAACAATATCTTACTGCACTCTTGAATTGGATTACGACTACAAACTATCGAACTAAAATGGATTACAAACAAGATCTTAACTCGGATGATGACTTCGACTGCTCTAATGGCTACAGCGAAGGCTTTGGCAGTAATGGACGCTTGGCCAATCCAAATGGTCTATCTAAAGCGGAGCTTCGAAAGGTGAGTTGAGAGTGATAAGAATTAGAGATACTTTTCATGAAATAACTCAATGAAATGGTTAAACAGCTATTAAGATTCTCACAAATAAGACCCATTATTGGATGTCAGGAGTTATTTTTCTAAAATTTTTAATTTCTTTCATTCGACAGACAAACAAACCTATTATGGAAAAAAGACGCCGAGCTCGTATTAATCATTGTCTAAACGAGCTCAAATCCCTCATCCTAGAGGCCATGAAAAAAGACGTGAGTATTCCTTAGAATAAGATTAGACTCATCAGCAGCAAAGCAGAAACCAAAAAAACTGACCAATGATTTAGAAACTAGGACCAGGATAAGTTATCATTCTTAATAAATGGTGTCACTAGCCACATAAATTTCATGAACTCAAAAATTTCAAGTGATCTTCAAAAGGATACGATACTCCAACAGGTAGACCAAGAGACATAAAAAGGGAGAAGAAGAATAGAATCAAGTCAACAGTTTAATTGAGTATTAAATTTTATTGATGATCATTACAAGAAAGCGCCGACGATGACGCTGACAATAGGGATGGGGAGGGGGATTGGGATGAGGACGGCGAGTCAGTCAGACCGAAAGTGTTAACAAGTCGAGAAATTACGCAGAAATCCCAGACAGCGAGACCGAAAACCTGTTTCCACAGGAGCCAACAGTGGATCCTGCTGTGAGAAAACATAAAAAACACAAACACATGAGACAAAAAAAATTTCTCAGATAGAAGTAAAGCGAAGACGCCGACGCTGATGCTGACGCCAACGACAAAGCCGACGCCGATGTCAGTATAGCAAAATTTCTGCTCGCAACCAAAAATCAAATAAGAAAGACATTGAAGAAAAAGCAAAAGTAAACAAAAGATGCAGACGTAAAAAGAGAGGGAAGCAAAGGGAGCGGGCGACCTGCGTGGGAAACTTTTGCAAAATATGCAGTTAACGGCAGCAGAGACAAAGCATAAGCAAAAGAAGTGCCAAACAGATTCTGTCTCGTTTCCTCATTGTTGCTTGCTCAAGACAGAGCTTAGTGACCGCGAAGCTTTGGGCGTGTGATATTTACTGGACTCAACCGAGCAATAACAACAGCAAGGAATGAAGATGAAAACAGAAAGAGAACTAAACTGAAACAGAACCGAAACAGCGGCAGAGGCAGAGGCAGAAGCAGAGGCAGAGGCAGATTACAAACAGTTGGACATATGAAGCAAGAAACGTGCTCGGGCGTCTGCATCATTCACTTTTCTACCTCTCATTTGAGATTTGTATAGTGGGGTATTTTATTCAAACTTTTGGAAGAGAAAAGACAATTTATCTACAAGCAAGCATGAATGGAACAATTCTCTTCGAGGTTTATACATTTATTAATTGTTAACCGCTTAGGGGCTCTGTCAGTTTCAAAAACAACTTGAAATCTGGTTACAGGGTATGCGCCCGTCTATGCACTTGCTCTGCATTCTAGAGAGTTTCACTTGTTTCCCATGCCTTTAATTTGTTAAAGGAGCCTTGTTACTGGGATTTCTTGGTCTCCAAACTCTGTGCTTTTATCTCCATTCCCCTTAGCCTCCTGGTCTCATGGCCCTTTGCTCCTGGTCAATGCTCGGAAACAATTAGCCAGGCGGCTTCTGCTTAAGTTGTGTGTGTGGTTTACATATTTTAAGTAGTTGAGTCCAATAAAAAAGTACATACATCAGCTCATTATTATCCGTGTGCTTCTTCTTCTCCACCGCTCAATTCTTTTAGCCGGCGAGACATACCAAACTGGAAAAGGCTGACATACTCGAGATGACAGTGAAGCACTTACAGTCCGTTCAGCGGCAGCAGCTCAACATGGCCATCCAGAGCGATCCCACGGTGGTGCACAAATTTAAGACGGGATTTGTCGAGTGTGCGGAGGAGGTGAACCGCTATGTCAGCCAAATGGAAGGCGTTGACGCCGGTGTCCGGCAGCGGCTCAACGCCCACCTTAACAACTGCGCAAATAGCCTGGAGCAGATTGGTTCCATGAGCAACTTCAACAACGGCTATCGGGGTCAGTTGCCGCCAGCCATGTTCCCAGGATCAGCTTCCCCATTGTTCCCACCGCTGCCCCAGGATCTTAACAACAACAACGGCCGGGAAAGTGGTCCCTCCATACAAATGGGTGGACTGCAACTTATACCCTCCCGTCTTCCTTCGGGAGAATTTGCCCTGATCATGCCCAATTCAACGACAACCACGACCACGACTGGAACAGCCGCGACAGCTGCTTCCGCCCCCTTTGCCTGGCCAGGATCAGCTGTAAATGCAGCTAGTGCTGCCCTAGCCACCATTGCCAATCCCACACACTTAAGCGATTACACCCAAAGCTTCAGGCTTAGCGCTTTTAATAAGCCCACAGCTTCTGCACAAACCCAACTCCAGGCTGGAGTATGTGTAAGAGCAGGAACTGTATTAGCAGCAACCAAGAACACCACCAGTAGCAGCCCACCACTGAGCCCAATCTCATCCATCTCCAGCCAGAGCCAAGGCGACGAGTCCCGTGCTGCTTCCCCGTCGGGTGCTGCCCAAGCTGAGCTCCTACTCGCCAAGCAGCACAGCTTTTCGGGAGTGTTCTCCACCCCACCCCCGACCAGTGCTGAGACCTCATTCAACACAAGCGGCTCCCTGAACCTGAGTGGAGGCAGTCACGACAGCAGCGCCTCTGCCTGTAACACATCGCACCCGTTAGTGACGCATCTGCAACAACAGAAAGTCACTTCCACCAGTGGTCAGGAGAGCTATGGTCTCAAACGGGAGCGGGAGCGGGAGAGGGAGATGGAGAGAGACGGGGAGAGGGAGAGCGAGAGGGAGGCTGAGCTGGTGCAGGAGCAGGCCGATTCTAGCGACTGTTCGTTGATGGACGAACCTTCGTCTAAGAAATTCCTGGCCGCAGCCATTGAGAAGTCAAGTTCCGCATGGAGACCCTGGTGAACCAGTAGCACCATGATCAGCATCCAATGATATGTTCTATATGTTAAGTTTCCCCTTATTTATCTTTATTGCAAGTTAAATAATTTGTTAATTTATTTTCTTATTGTGAATTTATCATGTAACCTATTCAAATTTAATTCTCGCTTTCTTCAATTTTAAGTTCAGCTGTGATTTTTTTTGTGTGTATATTTTGTGTAATTTTTTGTATAATTTGTATTAATATGATTAAGATTTTATCTTTTATGTGAACTTTAAATATCATTATGTATTTTAGCGATTTCAACAATTTTTAACTAAGTTATGTAGATTTTAGCGCAAGGCTTAATGTTACAACTTAAATCTTTAATGTTTAATATTTTATTATTCTATATTAATTCATTATAATACATTAATTATTTTCTGAGTGAAAGATTGAACATAATATAATAATAAAAGTGCTTTAAAACAAGCAGCAAATAGTTTGTGAGTTATTCTTATTTTAAGAAAGTTTGGGAACTTAGATAGGATCGATGCGACTTGAAACATAGATTTCAAATAAAATCATAGTTATGATTCAAGAATTGGCATTAAAAAATAATTTAATTTTCAAACTTATAGATTTTAAATATGACATAAAAATTGTAGTTAAATGAAATCCCGGAAAATTGAAACATTTCAAAAGAATTCTAGAACCTGCTTCACTACTACAAACTTGACCGAGTGAACTTGAACCGTGGGAACGGAAACTGATAGTATAATCAAAGTATTTTACGGAAGTGACCTTGCTGAACGTTATAAGTATTATAAAAGATCGCAATTTTGCAACAATTTGCTGAATTGATTACTCAATTAGAGCATCATGTTTTTCTATATAAACAGTCGCTTTTTGATTTGCGGCACAAATTTAAATCCAGTGCTAGCTCAGATTTAAGTCCAGTGAGCACGCAGTGATCTTCAGCAAAACTAGCTGGACAGGCGTGCCCCGATCCTCGAATCCGTTTTTGGGCTCAAATCATGGTGGTCAAGATGATTATATGTCAGTTACTGCTGATGTTGCTAGTTGTAGTGCCGCAGATCACAGCCAACGATCAGCTGGACAAGTACAGAGCCTCTCCAAGACTCACAAGACCTGCTAAGTTGCTACATAATCCGGAGGACACTATGCTCAATTCACTGGACGAGGCACTGCAAAAGATATCTACCATCTACATGCATGCTTTAATATCTGGTACCCATACGCCCGAACTAGATATCTCCCTGCGAGGACTTGAAGTAGAGCTCTTCGACCTACTGGATCAGCTGTTTAAGCAGCACCGACTGAAGGACTACATGAGCTACGAGGCGGAAGTAACGCGACAAATGATTATCTACAATATGCTTAAGAGACTCTTTGGCTATGATAAGCCAGAGTAGGGACTACACTCAAAATAAAAAACATTCGGTTTCTTCGAAACTCATTAGAAAGTGTGTAAAAATAGAGCATGAAAGCTGCTTCACAAGATGCTATTAGGATAGAATGATCAAATGGGAATCCGTTAAAGATGAAAATACGACGAATGTAAATAAATTGTTTAGGTAACTTTTCATAGATTTACACCTTTTTAACAATAGATCTTACAATAATTATTAATATTTTTAAATAAATTTTATATCGGTATAATATTTCAATTTGGAATAAAAATAGAAGTAAGAGATATAATGAACAGTTTACTTATTTTAACTTGAGAATTAAATAGATTTGCATCCTTTGGCTATCTACAGGACTCGCGCAGTTAAAATATACTGCCGAAATTACTTCCGCCGAGGACGTCATGTCCTGCGGCAGCCTTGCGTGTGTCTGTCGAGTGACACGACTGCACCCTCGAGTCTTCAGCTTCCAATAGGCAGTTGCAGTTTCCAGGTTGGAACTTCCCACACTCAATCATATTGATCTGTTACCCGATCTGCTGTGAGAAACAACCGAATTATCATAAGTTTCATTTCCTTATAGCGCTGTTATCCTTTGGTAGTCTCCAAACAGCGTTGCACTTGTTCCTTGTCCTTTTTTCCCACAGATCCTTTATCTTTGTTTGCTTTGTGGTTGTTGCTGCTTCGCAGACTCTGAGATTTTCGTCCATCCTCCTTCTTTCTTGTTTTGAGTTCTCCGTTTGTTTGCATTGCACTTGTTCTTCTGTGGATCCTTTCTCGAGTTCTCGTTCTTTGTCCTAATGACACTTGATGTTGCCCTCGCACTCTAGCCTCAGACCTGTTTGTGTGTCGGCATATTGCTGTCTCTGTGTGTGTGTGTGCATGTGGGTGTGTGTGAAATTCCTGTGCACTTCGCTACGGTTTATCACTTGTTTTTACTTTCCATTTTGTTTTCCATACATATTGGACCCTGGGAATAAGAATCTCTTCGGCATGGCATTGAAATTCTTTTGGCATGGTAAATAATCCGGTGGCCCTAATGGGGTGGCCAACTGGGTTGAAAAGCGAAGTTAATATTTTTTTAATTTTACAATATTGTTTTTTTAATAAAATAAATTTTTTTTGTTAGCGGTTCAGAATTACTGATTTGAGTTACTCTCTTAAAACACACGACGCCGTCCAGGATACTCAAATATCAAAGTTTCCTTTCCCAATAATTAACTACTAAGTTTAAACTTTCCTTATAAGTACTCAGCATAATCTACGTACATCTCAAGCAATTTCTACTCAATTTTATTTTGGTTGTGGTCTGTGGACTTCAAATATGTATATAACAAATCTCTAATTATTTCAGACGTGACTCGGGTTTTTGTTCAGTTAACCTGATCGATTGAAGTAGTCTTAGAGTGTCTTATCTAAATAATTTGTAACGATGCATAAATTTGCTCTTAAATTCACAAAAACTTTTACTTTAATGTGGCTCAACCCCAATAAAATAAATTTATTTTTACAGCATAAAAACAGTGTGGCAAACGACTGTTTTTACCATTTTAAAAACGAAAAAAAGTAAGATCTCGTTACTACTCTAGTACATATAACATAATAAATACTGAACCAATGTTATGTACTAAGAGATTCGAAAGAGAGAACCTTTAAGTAGCATGTTTTGATGTTAAACATCCTCGACTGTATATCTGTCACAACAGTTTGAAAAATTGACCGACGAATCGACAAATTGAACATTATTCGTATTGTATCATAGTAGATAAATATCTTTTCTCAACCATGGAACAACGGCGATTAATTTATTTGACACTTCCAAATTTGGCAAATAATATCCTCTGTAGTCTCTCTTTCAAATCTCTTATTACAAGTTTTCCACTCAAAAATTCGCGACAAAATGTATGTTCAATAATTATTTACGCTTTGTATTCTTAGTTCTCATTGAAATCAAGTAGGTACAAAATTATATGATTCTTATTATATTTCATCCTTATCTCTGGGATATTGAGCTCTTTTTAAGGGCCCCAACGATGCGACCAAGCCACCAATCACCAATCATACTCAGGCTTACCAAGATTAGCATCCCAAGAATTTTGTTTTTTGATTCAACCGAATCCCACCAGAAACAAAAAAAGATTTCCAATATTTTTCAAATACCAATAATTATACAAAAATCGTTTCGAAAATATGCCTGTTTTCATTTATATTAAGTGGTCTGTTTATGTGTTTTTAGGGTCTTCATCCGTCACTAGCGTAGGCTGTAGCTCTAAGTTGTAGTTTATTCTATTTTGTTTAACTTTCTTGGCCGTATAGGGCAGGGGATCTATAACATAACTAAACATAACCATAAGTTATTCTCTTTAAGTCCAGAATTCTAACCAGTTTGGTTCTGTTGTTGCTTTGATCCAGTAGGTATTGTCAATCAGTTCTTAGCAATTTAGTTGTCATTAAATTTACTCGGAGGACATTGTTACCAAACGATTTTCCCACAGGCTAAGATCGGTTTAAACCCAAAACCTTATTGGTTTTATAATAGAGATATCCTTGCAAACAAACAAACAACAAAGTCATGCCGTGTTTAACAGGAATTCTCCCACACACAAGCGTTTTGAATATGTATGCGATCCTTTTTTGCCAGAGCAAAGGTTGAAACGGAATCTACCCGGCAGAAAACTACCTGTCTTAGGTTAAATTCAAATCGTTTGCATTTTTCACACGACCCAATACGACTGAATTCAATTTTTAAATGGGCCCTGATAGTTCTTGGTCGATCCCGATGTGGCCAACAAGTGCATCAGGAATGCACATCTGTGTGTGTGTGTGTGTGTGTGTGTATGGGTTCATATGAATAACCCACTGTAAATATGCGTGAGACAGCGAAACGGATTCAGCTTTGCGTAATAACCAAAGGTAAAATCAGTTCAAAGATTTCTGATAAAATATTCCCAGGCAAAAAGGCTCCATCCGCAATAGAATTCCATCAATATGTAACCGGAAGTGCCCACGCGTCGTACTCTTGCACCCTCAAGAGCAAAAGAGAATTGAAAAAAATCAGTTTTGAGTGCACGCATAATATTATATCACGCATATCATTTTCCTTCTGTTATTTGCCACATTCTATGATAGAAAACAAATTTCCCCTTTCTTCACTGTCTCGCTCACAAAAAGTGAAAAGGTTGAGCGGTGAAAATTGAAAGTTATTTCCGCTTTAAGCTCAGATTTCCACAAAAAAAAAAAACAATACAAGTAAAAGAGGCTACAGTCGAGCGAGCCGACTGTAAAAGACCCCGTACTCATTCTGGTGCAAGTTTTTTCATACAAACCACCTCTTTTCGACCGATTTCCCTATGCGAGCTATAGTTTAGTGGTATATACAATATTTGGTAAGGACATATAGAGTCATGATATACACATAAAGTGTGAGTTTGGGTGAAATCAGTCAACAAAAACTACATGTTTATACTCTCTGCAAGAGTATATTTGGTTTGTGAAGAGTGAATATGTATTCTTGATCAGCATCACTAGCCATGTCCGTCTGCCTGTCTGTATGTCCGTATGAACACCATGATCTTCGAGACTACAAGAGGTAGACCCACCAAATTTGGAATGAAAGTCCGTCTATAGTGTATGTTGGTAGAGTTGTTTTCAAATTTTTGCCACGCCCTTTAGAATATATATATATATGTATACTTCATAGGGTGGGCCATGCCTCTGCCTCATTTTGAGTACGGTGTCTAAGAAAAAATTACAAAAAGAGAAATCAGACCATTTGGTAAAATTAACTGGGGATTGCGTAATAGGAGAATATTTCCAATGAATTATAATGTAATACTGTTATGTTCAAATAACCACCATATAGGTGGTAATAAATATTAAATACAATGCATTCAAAAATTAAGTGGGGAAATATCTGTTTTCGTGACAGAAGTAGGCGTTTTCGACTCCATAAAGTATATATGTTCTTGATCAGCATCAACAGCCGAGTCGATATAGCGATGTCCGTCCGTCCATATGAGCACCTAGATCTCAGAGACTATTAGAGCTTGATCCACAAAAACTTTTGCGACCCCCCTATCGGTCCCGCAATTTGCGAAAAATCATTTTTGTAACACCATAACTTGGATACGACTTCAGCTAGCGAGACCGAATTCACAGTCCAAATCGGATAACTATATCCTATAGCTCCCATAGGACAAATCGGTCGAAAAAGGAAATTTGTTTAGACATGTTGTTTTAATTGAGCGATGGCAACCAAACTCACACATGATGTGTATATAAGGATTACAATTATTCTCACAGCTATGTATATCCATAGGCAAAATCGGTCAAGAATTGCTTATTTGTATGGTAAAAGGCGCACTAGAATGAGTACGGGGTCTTTTACAGTCGGCTCGCTCGACTAGCCTTTTTTCCATGTTGAAGTTATTCTAGAAAATATGACATTAATAACCACAGAACATTTTGGTTTTCGAATCGCTAAAACCGATCTTATAGTGCCCGCTGATTGAGTAGAAAAATTATGACTTTCCCTCTCGACTGCGAAAAGTCCCCCTCGATCACTAAAACATTTATTATGTGCATCAGACAAATGAATCCAATTGTAAAATTTTATCTTTTCAGTTTGATTCTTTGCACAAAACTGTGAAACACATGCAAATAAATACGATGGAGTAATTTATATTAGTACATATTTTTATTTTTACAGTTACTATTGAATGTAATTTTTATTTAGTGAATTTATTTATTATGCTTACTTAAACGCTTTACACTCTTTTTTTTTTTATTTTTACATACATTATTTATATTATTTCGATTTATACATAGTATTGTTTATTTAAATTTGGCTTTTGTCTGAGCATTAATTTTATACAGGAAATCGCGTTTGTACGATTGCTTTTCAAATATGGCAAACTATATAAATGGTTTCTTTTATATATACTTATAGTCTAATAATCTAAGGACATATCATATCCCTTGAATGTGCTTAGCGTTATTTAGACTATGAAATTTGTCCGGTATATTGTGTGTCATGCCTAGTTTCGAATTTTCTTGGCATATATATTTAAGTGTGCTCATTGAATTAATTGAAATGTATTTCTCTTATTTGTTGGTCAATTTTAAAAAATAATTTTTCTCTAACAATTATTTTTCAATTGCAGTTCTTTTTTGTGTATTGTTTATATAATACGTTTTTTCACTAATTGGCATTGGGTTTAGTGCTTCTTTAAATGTTAACTAGGCTGCCATTGGGTGTTTAATTTATAAAAATATTTACAACGTCTATATTAGCTGCACATGAACTTCAACTTAGTCTACGAGCTACAAAAATTTACAAATGCACAAAACCAGTTTTGTTTGTTTTTATAAAATTATAATCATTATATAGGAAAGGCAGTTTTTAATAACTTTGCGACAATTATAAAAAACTCAAACAAATAATTTACACAAAGGGTTTCAAGTTATGAGTATAAGGACATCAGTATTAAGGACAATAACGTGCGGAGCACATGTAGCTACCTGAGTTACAAATTCTGGTTTACAGCGCTCTTTGGAAAGATGGCCCCTTCCACCTCACTCCTAGCCCCACCTGCACACAAAAATTACAATAAAAAAACGAATAAAAAATGGATAAAAGTGTATACAAAAGGTTTACAAAATTCGTAATATGGCTACGCTATCAGTCCATTGTTCATGTTGAAGTCGGTTTGGGTTTGGATTTGGATAACAATTTGGACACATAATTGTCGATTTGGAATATGTTCGATTGGAACAATCAATGAGATGGTCTGCACATGGTTTAGCACAGTTCGCAATCCGATTGACTGACACAATCCAATCATGAGAGTATGTCCGGAGTGTGCGTCTCGTCGTGAGTGTGCTGCAATAGACCCTTTCTCTCATCCGGCGCAGTGCTATGTGTTAGTTCCACACTCACTGGCTCCGCAATAGCATCGGCGTACATTGATTCATATACGGGATTGGCAAAGTTTCCCTACAAATATAGACATTAGGAAAATGGCATCAACAAAGGAAGAATCATTTTACCTTATCATCTTCATGTGCGAATGGCGGAGCTTCATCAGCATCGCCGCGATACATGGGATTGGTCAACATGATCTCTACATTGTCCGTGAGCCGAGCATGTGAAAAAGGTTGTGCTATGCGATGTTTTCTGCAAGAAAAATGTTATTAGCCTTTTGCACGAAATGGTAACGAAATAATAACTTACTTGAGTAAGTAAACAGCACCAAGTACCATGGATATCAGTAATGTTGTGATGGCCAGTATCACTGCCATAACAGAAAGCAAGTTACCCGACTCCTCTTCTCCACTGAGGGCATCAGCACTTTCGCCCAAACAGGGCACAATTCGTTTGTTATCACACAGACACTCGTTGATAGAGCTGCCAGTGCGACAGACGCTACACTCGCCAACGCAATGAGGTGGCTTATCACAGAACTCGCCTTGCCACTCACCAATACAGCTGCAACGAGGCTTGACATACTTGTTGAGGTGGCACACGGCTCCGTTGGCACAGTGGTTCACACAGGGATTATCACCGCCCACAGGCATTGTGCAAAATTCACCATTCCATTGATCCGTACAGTTGCACATAGCGATCCCCTTGATGACATGACAGGTACCCGAGTTCTGACAAATGATGCCAGTGCAAGGATCGCGCGGCGGAAGCTGTGATTCATCACAGAAACGCGGTGGCATTGAAGTCTTGCACAGATCCGATTCGCAGCGATCGCCAATATAACGAGTCGGACAGGTGCAGCTCAAGCGATGCCCACGATCAACACATGTTCCACCATTGTGGCAAAAGTCTCGACAAGAATTCGCCTCACAATGCTCGCCATAGTAGCCGCTTAGGCATCTGCATTGCCGCTGTCCCTTGCCCCCAATACTGCAGGTGCCTCCATTTTTGCAGAAATCAGCGCACTCGTTGAACTCACAGCGTTTTCCAGTGAATCCATCGGGGCACTCGCACTGTGGAGCACCAGTTAAGGTCTCCCTGCAAATGCCACCATTTTCACACGTCAGATTGAGACAGTGCTCGCATTGATCGCCCACATACATGTCCGGGCAACTGCACTTCATGCCCTCCGTTTCAGAAACCAGACACGATCCACCGTTGTGACATCGACTCTGACAATCCGAGACGGAAGTCTCGCAACGCGGTCCCGACCAGTTGGGTGGACAAGTGCACTTCAGTGGCGGTGGCTCCTGCAAACCAGGCAACTGTGGCGCCACCGTGCAGAGTCCATAGTTCATGCAGTAACCAGAGCACCGATAATGCTCACACTGTTCTCCTTCAAATTGCGGCTGACAGATACATTTGGGAACATGGTTTACAAGCTGACACGTGCCCAGATTGCACATAAGTGGGCAGTAGTTGGGTATTTCAGTGTGGGCCTTGCAGATTCCCTCTTCGGTCATGACATACTCATTGGGACACTTGCAGATGTGACCAGTGACGGATTCCGTCGAGAGTATGCAAAGCGCAGGCCATCCTTTGCAGGGTTCCTTGGCGCATGGATTACTAACTGAAAGTAAATAGAAATTAGAAAAGTAACCGACTGGGATGATTTGCACTTACTGTTGCGATTCTGTTTCATGGGATGCAATATGCCAATGTCCGAGGAGCGATAGCCTTTGAGCAAGTAGGTGCCATTGTCGTTGCCGAACTTGTTCATTTTAATTATGCTCTGGTCATACAACTTAATGTACAGGTAGTCCTCGAAGACATCAATCTTTTGGGGCTTCTCACGAGTGCCAAAACGACGCACCACATTGCGATCCTTTCCGTTCAGACGGCAAGTCTCAATTGTGCCTTTGCGGTAATCCGCCCAATACAATCGACCGGTTGGATAATCTATTGACAGACTGATGGGCCAGCCCACATCGCGCTCCACAAGGCTCTTTTTGTTGCTACCATCCAGTGAAGCGACCAGTATGCCATTCTCCAGCGTAGACCAAATCATCACACGTGATTCTGGCTCCAAGACGATGTCCGTTGGATTCATTCCCGTGGAGACAAGTGAGATATACTTTTTGCCCTCAATGTCAGTTGCTATGATTTCATTGTGACGTGAGTCGATGATATACACCATTTGTGTAATCCAATCTACAGCTAGAGATTTGGGGTCATCCAGATCGGGTATCTATATAGGTGAAAACATATGACATTAATTGAATACTTTGGGAAAATATTTGCGGACTTACGTTAAAAGCCGTTAACTCCTTGAGATCACGACGCACCCGAACGCCAACGCCCTCTACATGGGGCGTGGCTATTTTCATGGTGTGCACCTTGCCATGATGCGAATCAATCCAAAAAAGCAGCGTATCCTTGGGCCGTATGAGTATATCAAATACATCGATTTTCAAGCTGTCCGTTTGAAAGAATCCCACGACAGTGGTTCCCTCCTGTTTAGCGGGCAATATAAAACGGAACTCCTGCTCCGAAGCCAGCAATAGGATCTGATCCGGTCCCGCCGCTAAGCACGTGGCATTCTTAGCCACACCCTTGTGATAACCTGCTGTGCACTTGCAGTTGTAGTGACCCGCCTTCTTCTCGATGCAGATCTGTGAGCAAGTTCCAAAGCCACATACTGGTGGCTGACAGTTCGTCTCATCGGACCCATCGACACAATTGTACTGACCATCGCAGCGAAAGTTCTTTGAGATGCAGTCGTTGTTCTCGCACTGGAACTGGTCATGTCGGCACTTTGGTAACGCTGCACACACCTGGTCCGATTCGTCCTCGTTATTGCCACAATCATTGACCCCATCGCAAAGAGCTGACTTGCGAATGCAAAGACGATTAGCGCACTTAAAAGCATTGTAGTGACAATGAACATGAGAGCAGGTTTCAAAGCTCTCATCACTACCATCCAGGCAGTCATCCCAGCCATCGCATTTCCAACGCGACATTATGCATTTGCCATTTCCACAGCTGAAATGGTCGGGTGGACACGTACAGTTCACCTCATCGGATCCATCGGGGCAGTCGTCATCGCCATCACACTGGTATTGTCTGAAGATTAGTTGAAATTAAGTTAATTAATATTAAATTTACTATATATTTAGAACTGAGACATGGTAGGAGCTAAGGATCGGCGGGGAGACGGGGAAAGTGTCACAGTTATTCTAGCAACTGAAAATAAGGGGGAAAATGGAAAAATCAATTAGAATAAAGAAAATATACTAGAGAAAGCTCGTCTTGCAGCAGTTCAATTTTTATACCCTTGCAAAGGGTATATTAATTTTGTCACGAAGTTTGTAACGCATTGAAGGAGGCGTCTCCGACCCCATAAAGTATATATATTCTTGATCAGCATCAACAGGCGAGTCGATATAGCCATGTCCGCCTGTCCGTCTGTTTCTATGCGAACTAGTCTCTCAGTTTTAAAGCTATCTTGATAAAACTTGGTACAGATGTGTATTCTCTCTGCACGCAGTTCATATGTTAAAATCGGCCGGATCGGATGACTATATCTTATAGCTGCCACAGGAACAATCGGTTCAAAGCAGAGCAATCGCTAGATGCTAAACATATCTGAAATATCTTGATTGTTAACAGAGGCGATCTAGACGACTGTAAAACCGTTACTGTAGACTGTTTTTTATATCAGTCGGTATAGCAAAGTTCTTTTGCCTGCCTGTATAAACACAACACACAATAAACCAAAACCACCATTTAAGCCAGAATGAAAGTTCATCAATGCGAACGTAGTATAATCTTTCCTTCTATTTTTGCTCCGTTCCTTAAGAGAAGCCCTCGAGACTTGCACAGTTACACGTTACACTATATAGATCCCATCGGAATAGTTGGTCGATAATTCGTGATTAGTACGTTTAACATTGCGGGTATTTAAAACCGCCATTTCTATTAGTGTACTTTAGATAATAAATTTTAAGTTTTTTTTTTGCTTATCTTTTACCGAAAAAGAAACACAGCTTTATCGACACGTCTTTTGAGCTGGAGAAGATCCTTTGCTTATTACCCAAATATTTTATAAGACCCTGTATAATTTTAAGTATATCGGAATTCAATTTTTCGTTTCTCACTCACTTATTAATACACGTGTTAAATGCAGCGCATTTAAACTGATTAGATTTGCAGGTGATGTTACAGTTGATCTCGTCGCTGCTATCGTCACAGTGGATCTCGCCGTCGCAGCGAAAGTCGTGCTTGATGCACTTTCCGGTTCCACATCGGAACTCGCTCTCTGAACAGTTCCTCATTTGACAATTAAGTTCGTCGCTGCCATCGCCGCAGTCGTTCTCATAGTCGCAGCGCCAGCGGCCAGGGATACACTTGGAGTTGTTGCATTTAAAGTATGTGGGATCACAGGTGGCCTTGGAAGTGTGGCAGCTTTGCGGTTCGTCCTCGCCATTGGGGCAATCCTCCTCGTCGTCGCACCGCCAGGCCAGTGGTATGCAGCGACCCGAGTTGCATCTGCAACAAGACGTGGACTTGTAAGATTTAAATGTTTCACAATATTAATATACTTACTGAAAGTCGTTAGGTCCACATGATACATGGTCGCAGTTGGCTTCGTCTGATTTGTCGGCACAATCGATGTCCCCATCACAGACCCAGATATAAGGCATGCAGCGATTGTTACTGCACTGGAACTGATCTTTCTTGCAGACGAGTGGGGTGCATCCAGCCTCATCCTCTCCACCAAAACAATCTTTAACACCATCACAACGCTTCACACTGTCCACGCAAAAGGCCGAGCTGTTGGTAGTGGCCTCGCACTTGAGATGATTCTCGAAGCAGGTGAATTTATCGCAGTTCTGTTCATCCGTATTGTCGCCGCACTGGTTGACCCCATCACAAATGGCGGAGGGATGAATGCACTTTTTGTTGCCACACTGATACTGTCCAGGCTCACAGTGGAACGGTGGACAAGACTCCGGCTCATCGCTACCATCACCGCAATCATCCTGGGTGTCGCAACGCCAATAGAAAGGAATGCACTTGTATGTGTTGACGCACTCGAAGTGGGCTGCCGTGCAGTTAGCTCGACATGTGCGCCCATCATCGGCGAGAACAAAGTTATTGGGACAGGAGCATTTGTAGAAAGGTTCCTCCGGTGACAACAAGCACAACGTGGAGCAGTTGGCCTGCAGACAGGGATTGCCACTGATTGGCTGCTGCTGGCGATAGGGATGGAAGACGCGCAAGTCCATGGGTCTGTGTATGGTGGTAATCAGAGTGGAACAATTCTGACCATCGTATTTGTTGCAGTACTCAATGGACTTGGTCTCCCAGTCGGACCAATAGATGCGGTCTTCCCACACGGCAATCGCAAAGATGTGATGCAGATTCAGGTGTGGATTAATGCTACGTGCGAGCAAAATTCGTGTCCGGTTTCCATCCAAATCACTGACTGATATCGTGTCCTCTCTTGCATCACCCCAAAAAATTTGCTGGGTCTCGAAGCTAATGGTTAAGGCATTTGGCCAGCCAAGATTCTCTCGAATTATCATACGTGGCTGAGATCCATCCATGCCTGCTTTGCCAATGTGTGGATTGTCGCCCCAGTCAGACCAGTAGATGTGACGTTGGTACGGATCCAGGGCAATTCCACGTGGCTCTCGCAAGTTCTCGTTGATTAGCACACGTCGGTACTTGCCATCCAGCTGGGACACTTCGATGGTGTCCAATCCCTTGTCGCACCAGTACAAGTTCTTTGCAACCCAATCTACTGCTAGACCATCGGGATTCTTCAGCATTGCCTGGTGCAGAGTTAGGGTTTTGTTTTCTGCAGGACAATGACGTTTAATAGTGCCCACTGTGCTGGTGACGTCAGACCAGTACAGACACTGACTGTCCCAGTCGAAGTCCAGAGCAACAGCGTTGGACAGCGAGTGGATCAAAATGGATCCGTTGCCTGTGTGATTCACCTGCCTGATGTAATAGCGATTGGAAAATATTAGTTTCATGGTCACATTGCTGGTCGATTTGCACGTATGATGATCCCGCAGTTGATATCCCTTCGCGCACAGACACTTGTACGATCCGTGAGTATTGATACAGGTCTGTGAGCAAGGCTGCTGCTCATCGCACTCATCAATATCCGTACAGAGGTGGGTACTTCCGGGCAACAACCGAAATCCTGGCAAGCAACGACACTCATAGCCCACCACCTTATCAATGCACTCATGCTCGCAAATGTCTTGGATAAGACACTCGTTCGTGTTGCACAACTCCTCATCGGAAAAGTCGGCACAATCGTTACGCCTATCGCAAAGCAGATCCGCACTAATACAGGCTCCATTCTTGCATCGGAAGTCATTGGTCCCATTGCAGGCGCGGGTGTGGGCGCAAAGGGAATCGGACTCATCGGACCCATCGGCACAATCCCTTTTTCCATTGCAGGTCTGGTTCTTAAAGATGCAAATACTATCCTGGCACTCGTGCATTAGTGCTCCACCTGGACAAGCATGCGGTGGATATGCCGGCTCACAGCCCTCGTACTCGTCGTCTCCTCCTGGACAGTCCTCATCGCCATCACAAACATAGTGCGAGTCGATGCAGAGACCTAAAATGGGAAATTAAGTTAAATATTTAAAATA
Organism: Drosophila cardini; assembly: GCA_018903735.1. Taxonomy (NCBI): domain Eukaryota; kingdom Metazoa; phylum Arthropoda; class Insecta; order Diptera; family Drosophilidae; genus Drosophila; species Drosophila cardini. The sequence goes on along the minus strand of JAEIGM010000001.1, from coordinate 22,554,230 downwards.
TTACTATAAATACTAGTAGTAAATTACTACTAGTAATAGCTTCAGTCTAAATATAAGGACTGGTTAAAAACCTCAATCCCTCTGGAATTGACAATGGCATCGTCTTTCTTGCAGTTCATTAATTTTACTTTTAGTTATGGAGAGGAGAAAATAGAAAACAATTTGACACGAGAAAGATTTTATGCCATTTAATAAGTTGAAAATAATTATTTTTAATTAACCGATCTCAGCCAAACTTTATGGGTATACCACGATTCTATACTAAATTTAGTCCGGATGAGACAACAATAGCCAATAGCTCCCACCAGAAGCTCCAAGCAGAAGTGTTTGCAATCGGGAAAGCGACGGAGCTTGCACTGCACATAGACACAGAAGTCCACAACATTATTATCCGAGTGGAAAATCAAGCAGCTATCAAGGCTATGATGTCGTCAACTCTGAACTCTGTCAGGGTGAGCAGGGAAGCATTAGATGTCCTATGCAACAAGGCATACATGGCAATGAAGAGGCAGACACTCTAGCTAAAGCCGCCGTCGAACTTTCTAGACGCATTGAAGAGGCGGTCGCGATCTTGCTGAGATCACTGCAAAGTGAACTTGAGCAGAACACCAAAGATAACATTAACCGCATATGTCGGAACACTACCTCCTGCAGAACCTCAAGAATAATACGCAGCGAGCACAACACCTACCTCTTTCGGTACATACTGCACATTTCTCAGATGGAATGCAGGCTGATTTTGGGTACACTCACAGGACACTGCCTTGCAGCTGCACACGCAGTCAAAATAGGCTACTACACTCACTGCGCCTTCAAAAGAGAGCCAGGGAATCTCAAATAAAACTTCATATCCCCATACAAATCACCAGTTTTCAACCGATTTGTCCTATGGGAGCTATAGGCTATTGTTGTCCGATCCGGATCAAACTTGGTGAGTTACTAGGTGAGAACTTGGATAGTTATAATGGTACCATGCACACAATGTGTGAATTTGGTCTCTTTAGCTCTATTCGTTTTCAAGTTATGGCGATGTGAAAATAGTAATTAACAATTTACGAGGGCGGTAGGGGGCGTGGCAATAATTTGAAATAAACTTGCACTGCGTACACTACAGACGGAGTTTCATTCCAAATTTGGTAGCTCAGACGGACGAACAGACGGACAGACAGATAGACGGACATCGCTATATCGTCTCGGCTGTTGATGCTGATCAAGAATATATATACTTTATGGGGTCGGAAAAGCCTCCTTCACCCTGTCACGCACATTTCGCTTCAGACAAACCTAATAGACCCCTATACTCTTTTTTAGAGTATGGGGTCTAAAAACGCGCACTAGAATGAGTACGGCTCGCTCGACTGTAGCTTTTCTTACATGCTTAAATTGAAAATTTTGAACTTTATGATCCTATAGGAGCTATATTATACAGTAGTTTAAACCAAAATTATTCAAAAGATCTATAACATTGCTTACAGATACGATACTCTATAATTAGACAGTCAGGTAGTTACTTACCACTGGAGCAGAGGAATGCAGGAGGCTGACAATCGGGTATGTGTGAGACGCCCCCACATTGGGGACCTTCGTCCTCAGCACCCTGATCTCCGCTACCGGGACAGTCCTGTTCTCCGTCGCAGACCCACTTTTGGGGTATGCAGCGCCCCGAGCTCTTGCATTGGAACAAATGAGCACGACATGGACGATTGGGGCACTGCGGGCCCTCGTCGGTGCCATCGGCACAGTCGCTTTTGCCGTCACATTGCCAGCTGCTTGGGATGCAGCCGTTGTCACATCCAAACTGATTGACCTGGCATGTGAGACGACAGTTCAACTCATCGCTGCCATTGTCGCCGGCCTCATCCATGCAATCGTTTTCGCCGTCGCAGCGCCAGGTACCCGCAATGCATCTGCCATTGGCACAACGGAATTGACCCACCGCACAAGTGGTTCGGTTAAGATTGCTGCAGTCTACCTCGTCGGTGCCATCAGGACAATCGAGCTCACCATCACAACGCCAGCTGGGCATAATGCAGATGGTGCTGTTCGCGCAGTGCTCGAATAAACCGTCGCCCTGCTCACATGTCCTTTGTGCGCAGTGCTTCTCATCGCTGAAGTCTCGACAGTCGCGCATGTTGTCACAAAGGAAATTCCGAGAGATGCATTCTCCACTTCCACAGCGATATTGTTCCGCTTGGCATTTGCAGAGCATGGAGGATTCATCACTGCCGTCGCCACATTGCTGCAATCCATCGCAGGTCTGGTCCTGGGCAATGCAGCGATGATTTTGGCACATGAAATGCGTGTCTGGGCATTGCCGGATTACGCAGTAGTTGCGGAACTCGTCGGATCCATCTAGGCAGTGAGTCACGTTGTCACAGGTCAGCTCCAGGGGAATACATTCTCCCGAATGACAGTTGTACTGTGATTTTCCACAATTGGTGTGCACGGCAGCAATGCAACGTCGTCCATCGGCAGCGAGTACGCCTTGGGTGCATTGACACTTAGCCTGTCCATCTTTGTTCAATATGCACACATCCTCGCAGAGACCATTCAGGATTTTGCACTGATTCGAGTCACAAATTATGCTATTATTCTGTACCGCAATTACGCCCATGGGCTGAGTCACATGCTCCCGAATAAAAAGCACGTCGGTTCCAGTATACTTGTTGGCCCGCACCACAGCGTGCAGCACCCAATCGGTCCAGAACAGGAGATCTCCATAGACAGCCATGGCAAACGCATGCTTAGGCGTGGTGTGTGCTAATACCACGCGATTGGTGCCATCGTAGTTAGCATGCTCGATCTTATCCAGTCGTGCATCAGCCCAATAAAGTTTCTGCTGCTCCAAATCCAGAGTGAGAGCATTCGGCATCTTTATATTTGTATGTATAATCCGTTCCACGCCATAACCCGTAAGGTAGGCACGCTGTATGCTGGGCGATTGCTCGTTCCAGTTGGTCCAGTAGATCATGCCCAAGCAGGTCTCCACAGCGATGCCTCTGGGTTTGTCCTTGCTCTGTAAGCTTAACACGTTATTTACGTGCTCTAAGTTCTTTTCAGGCTGTGGCCTTAGATTAACAAGGTCCAAGCTACGAATGGCTGCATCATTATTTGAGGTCCAAAAGAGTTGCTCGTTGACCATGTGATAGGCCAGTCCCTCGACACGTTTCTGTTGAGTGACCAACACACGCTGTCCAGTGCCATTGAAGTGCACCTGGTTGATAGTGCTCTGCAATACATCCGAATAGTAGACCAACTGCTCCTTGTAGTTGTAGCTAATGGCAATCACATTCCTCATCATGGTTGCGTTTGAAATGATTTGTAGGGGCCAGTTTTTGTTGGCATGGTCCGTCATGTGGATGCTCTCAATGTTGCCGCGGTGGCTGAACAGCAGAAAGTTCTCGTAGGGCTCACAACTGACCCCGTCCGCAGCGACACGGCTGTGCGAGCAAGCACAAATGGCACTGGTGCCATTGTAGAGGCAAAGCTGCTCACATCCTCCGTTGTTTTGGTCACAAGGATTGGTGCCGTGTTGGACCCGTTTCGAATATATTTTAAGATCATTAATAGCATCCTGCTTTGTCTTGAGTATGAGTCGTGAATTCGAGAGATTGGTTAGCGGTGCCACTTTGATGGACCCTTCACTGTACTTGTTCTCCGCCCAATAAAGATAATCTCCCAGCTTGGCCAGCGACACGGCCTTGTTCAGAGTATCGTTCAAGAGCTGCTGTCTGAGGTTTCCATCGTAGTCAACCTTCATAATGGCATCTGGGTATCTTTCGCACCAATAGACCTTAGTGGCATCCATATCTACGATCAAACTGTGCACTGCCCAATTATTACTTGTGTGATTCACTAGCACAAAGGGTTGACTGCCGTCCAAACCAATGCGTCCAATATAATTTTGTGTCACATAGAACAATAAACCCTGCAGCGGATCCACAGCCAAAACGCTCGGCTTCTCCACGTTTGATACAACCACGTAGCGATGACTGCCATCCAGACGAGATACTTCAATGACATTGCGCTTTGTATCACTCCAGTAAATGTTTCCAGCTATCCAATCAATGGCCATGCCCCCTAGCCAGTCCTGTTGCTTATACCCGGCCAAATTAATAGAATGCAGAATGGTCTCCCGTTGGGTGCCATCACGACGCACCCGTGATATAGTGCCAAAATCATTGTCTCCCCAATAAAGCATATCCGTAGCTGCGTGGTACTCGATAAAGCTGGCCAATCCGATGCGTGATATGGGCACAAGAGCCTTGAAACAAACGAAAGTAAATAAAAATCGATTTTATTTCAATTTAATTATCAGACAAAACAAAACTGTAGTAAGTAAGAAAGACTACAGTCGAGCGAGCCGACTGTAAAAGACCCCATACTTATTCAATAGCACGATTTTTCATCCAAATCACCAATTTTTGGTCGATTTATCTTGTGGAGCTATAGGCTATAGTTGTCTAATCCAGACCAAACTTAGTGGGGATCGTTACAATCATGATATTTATTTATTTATTTATTAACGGAGACTAAAAGCAGTCGCGAGTATTTAACTATATGATTACGTAGTGTATAGATATATAATTTAAATTTAGATTATATTAAAAGTAAATATTAAAAAAAAATTTTAAATTTAAATTAAACTGAAATTAAAAAAGATAGTAATTAGACCATTAATTTGGGAATAACAAGCTAAGAAATTGATCCAAAATTTGTTGCAACTTGCAAGGGCTGGGAAAAACCCAGGAAAACCCAACCAGATCAATAAAAATTATGTCAAAACTAACTCAAAAGATCTCTGATTTAAGGGGAAGAATGACTGGCAGAGATTCCATTCTTACTGCCCTTGGAAATCAGAGACATAACGGAGTTGGCTGTAAAGAGAAGCTTTAAGATGGGAGAGAGAGAGAGAGATGTATCAATCAATCTATTGTGTTCATTATAATTAGCGCATAATATCCGAAAACGATTGTGCAAAGCAAGTAAAGTAGTGCATGTAGGAAGAGATAAAGGGATGTAGTACCTAGAGGTCCTGGTGGGAATATTAAATTTAAGGCGTTCTAAAAGAGATGGCGAGCAGATATCACCGATTATTTATTTGTGGAGGAAGATTACTCCAAGAACTCATCTCCGATTAGTAAGGTATGGAAGATTCAGAAGCAAGAGTCTGTTAGTTAAGTCCACAAAGCGCAAAGATTAAAAACTGCTTCTGCACTGACTCAATTAAAGCTTGACTATGAGCATGTTGAGGAGACCAGACACATGAACAATACTCAAGAATGGGACGGACTAGGGATGTGTAAAGAAGTTTGGTGACGAATAGATCATTAAATCCAAGATTTCCCTTAGCTTTATTAACTACAGTGGAAATATGATGAAGTAACGAAGACAGATTTAGATATGGCTGATCCAAGCATAACCCTTTGGGTCCTACCTGTAAGATATGATGATATCCACAGAAGAAGGGAAGGTGGGAAGCCTAAAATGCTTAGTTTATGCAGAAGGAGGTTATGATTAACAGAGTCAAACGCTTTACTGAAATCAGTATAGATGACATCAGTTTGCATTCTATTAAGGAATGCCTCATTTACAAAAAAGGTAAATTCCAATAGATTGGTCGAAGTCGACCGACTCTTAACAAAACCGTGTTGGGCAGGGGAGATAATTGACTTGCAGAGGTGTTGCAAAGTCGAGGTAATTATGTTTTCGAAGAGCTTAGGGATTGCGGACAACTTCGCAACTCCCCTGTAGTTGGATATATCCGACTTGCAACCTTTTTTATGCAGAGGGATAATGTAACATTCTTTCCAAAGGGAAGGAAAGACAGAGGATTCCAAAGAGAGGTTAAAAAGAATTGAAAGAGGTTTAATTATAGAAGAACAGCACTCCTTAAGCAAGCAACTAGGAATGTTGTCAGGCCCAGGAGAGAAGGAAGACTTTAAGTTGTTAATGGACGAGAGCAGACAACTATCAGAAATATAAAGGAAAAAAACGGAATTAGAGGATTGGAGTTTAAAGGGGTTAAAGAAGTTAGTAGGTAAACTAGGGGAATACGTAGATTGAAAAAACTTAGCAAAGAGATCGGAAGCAGCCGAGTCCTCATTTACTTAAGTGGTATTGAAGAAAAAAGAATTGGGTAAAGTAGAAGATTTGCGTTTAGAGTTAACAAAGTTATAGAATTGTTTAGGATCGCGCGCAAATTGATTCTTGCAACGAAGGAGATAATTTTCATAGCATTGAGAATTAAGAAGGGTAAAGGCTGCTTTTCCTTTAGAATAATTTAAAAAGTCTAAGCTAGAACCTGTCTGCTTAAACTTTTTAAAATATTTTGATTTTTTATTTTTTAAGTTAGATAGTCTTGGTGAGAACCAGGGAGATTTATGTGAAACGGACTTTACAACACTATATGGAATACAAACATCAAAGATTAAATTTAATATGTTGTAAAAATACTCTACAGCTATGATAATATCATTCGTGCTGTATAGTATAGACCAGTCAGTAGCAAAAATCAGTTGATTTAGCAAAGAAAAATTTAATTTGCGAAGCAACGGTGCGACTTGGAAGAGGATGAAGGGGGTCAACAGATTAAGTTAGGGATAGACAGGGAAAGCTCAAGAGTAGGATGAAAAAAATCTTCAGGAGCAACTACAGGAGAAGATCTAGTGACAATGGCACTGGATGAATCATTAACGAAGATAAGATCCAGCATCCGGTTCAGACGATTAGATACATGATTGATTTGAAAATAAAGGAAGATCAATCAAACTATCTAAAAAGTCGTTATTGAGTTTGGGTATGTAATCAAACCTGTCGAAAAACGTCCAGGAAACGTTTGGCAAGTTAAAATCTCCTAGTATCACAAAGAAATCACAATCACGAATGTGACTAAATATTTCTTTGATGAAATTGAGATGCTGTAAATAAACCGACATTTCTGAGGAAGGAGGAATGTAAGAACAAGTTACATAAAGGGCAAATGACAAAAAAGTAACCTTAACGACAACAAATTCAATTTCGTCCAGTGGTGAAACATCTATTACTTCAGCATTAAGGGAAGATTTTACTGAAATAATAACTCCACCACCGCGTCGATTAGGACGATCGCGCCTGAAAATGTTATAATTAGATGACATAATTTCATTATCAGATATGCTAGAATTAAGCTAAGTCTCTAACAATGCAACAATGTCAGAATCTAAAGGGAAACTATTCTTATATAACTGTTTTAACCAAGACCCCTAGCATTCTGATACAGAATGAATAGTTGGTCAGAGCCTAGTTTTTTGAGGTTATGACTGGGGCCGCTTGAGTCGAACCACCAGTCGGAAGGATGACAGGTGTTAAACGAGTTCTATTTTTATACTCTCTGCAAGAAAGAGTATATTGGGTTTGTGAAAAGTATGTAACAGGCAGAAGGAGGCGTGGCAGACCCCATAAAGTATATATATTCTTGATCAGCATTACAAGTCGAGTCGATATAGCCATGTCCGTCTGTCCGTATGAACAAACAGATTTCAGAGACGGTAAGAGCTACAAGTTTGAATTTGGTCTCTATCGACTCGATATTAAAAAATTGATGTTTTACGCGAATATCTCAGTAACTATGGCACTTAGGAACACCAATTAATTGTCATTAAAAAGTTTTGGTTGCCACGCCCCCTTTTCTCAAAAGAAATAAAATAATTTTCAAAATTGAATGTCATTTTTTGGGCATATGTTCTTATCGTACAGTATCGTAATTTGAAATTCGGTTGGAGTCAAATTATATTAAGCTATTCTGAAAGTTGCAGATAAATCGGACTATAAACAAAAGAGCTAGACGCGTAACAAAGTTTATAATTGAACTTAATGGCAATACATGTGTGCAAGCGAGACAGAAACATACGAGCATATGAACGAACGTTTACGCTGCTCGTGCGGCGGCAGCGCTGCCCGCGAATGCTGGCCGTGCCGACCAACCGTATATGTATTACATATAAATACATTTGTATGTATGCGCATACATAGAATGTCAAACGTATATGAATGTGCATACATACAAAAACACATGTATTTGGTTCAATGTGTTTTATTGCAAGTACTATCAGTTGATATTCTCAGATACCGTTTTTATTAAAATGATCGGGAATAAAATGCAGAGAGTATTCTACGGTCGGGCGTGCTCGACTGTACTTTTATTTCTTGTTCTGTTTGAACTCGTGAACAATCTCATATGAGGAGGCCAAAACTTTGGATAACATATGATAGGGAAAAGATCGGGGGACACACTAATCTTATATGATGAGATTTCTCTTGGCTCAGAGAAATTACACATAGTATGTGAGTTTGGTTGCGATCGCTTAACTAGTACTATATGTGTTCATACAAATTTCCTATTTTCGACCGATTCGTCCTAAATGCGAGCGAAAGTATATAGTAGTCCTATCCGAATGATACTTGGGTCAAACTTGGTGTTATGCGCAGTAGGGCGCGTGTCAACAATTGAAAATAAACTTGATTTTCTCGCGAATCAGACGGACTTACATTCCAAATTTGGCTGCTCTAGCTCTTGGAGTCTCTGAGATCTAGGTGTTTATACGGACCGACTCGGGTGTTGATTCTGATCAAGAAAATATTTACATTTTGGGGTTGGAAAAGACTTCTTCTACCTGCATTGTTTGCTTTTGACAAACCGAGACCGTGTACTCTTTTTGAGTGCCGGGGTCAAAATAACATTATCCAAAATCTATAAAAAGCTCACATATTTTGTACTTCAACAAACATTTCGTTGTAAAATAATGTTTTTTGAGGTTTGTTTCTAAGATCAAAATAAGTCATAAATTTAAATAAAAATATTTTACCGGTTTTGGTGGCTCAAATTGTTCACTGGGATCAATCATTTCCACTCCCTGCATCACATCTATGGAATAGAATATAAACTCGGCACGTGGTATGCAACGTGTGGGATTGTTGGGCTCCACGTCATAGCCCAGTGCACAACGACAAACATGATCTATGGAAGAAATGGCCAAGCAAAGATGCTCGCATCCGCCTCGCAAGGGTCCAGCGCATGTGTTTGTACCCGTCTGGGCATCTGCATAGAACATCTTCATGCTTTGAATGCTCTCTAGATATGAAAAGTTGAAAGTAAAGTAACCGAAAGAAGAAATTCATAGATCACTCTTACTCGTATTCACTCGCAAAAAGGACATATTAAGACATTGTTCCTTCTCGCAGTGCATAATGGCACTTTGGATATTTTCGGGGAAGTAGAGAGTGCCATTGTAGACAGTGAGCGAGCTTATAGATGTAATTGGACTAGCCACTAGCACTAGATGCGTCTCATTTCTGGGTATGTCGTAGAATGCAATGCCTGAATTATCATAGGCATAATACAATCGTTGCGAATCAAAGTCCATAGTCAGACTTTGCATACTGTTATTGCGTTCGCGGATCAAAAGGCGGCCAGAACCATCGAGATTCGATTGTTCTAGTTGCCACCGCTTGTTGTCCTGCGATGAGTGTATCCAATACATTTTCCCACTACAATTTACAAACATTAATTTTATATTTAATAATTCTGTAAATAATTCAAATTACTTTGCCGGATCCAAGGCAATGCTGTCAACCATGTTGAGGTTCTCATGAATGTGTGTCGTATACTCTCCCTGTAGATTACTGACGAGAATTGTGCATGTCATTTGTCCTGACGAGAAATACATGTGCTTGGCTATCCAATCGATGGCAAAGCCATAAGGCTTCTCAATATTGGTATTAATAATGGGTTCAATAAGGCCACTGGAGATGCCAGCTCTCGAGATCTCGTTCTGTTGGATATCTGACCAATAGATGTGACCATCTTCCACCAAATAATCAATACGTTGCGGAGCCACAAGCTGCAAACAAATTTCACATAGGTATGGTTAACTAATTAGCATATTTAATAATTTAATGTACAAGTTAAAAACAATTGTAATATTTGAAAAAAGAAATCTTAAAAGAATTGAAACTATTAGAATTAATGAGTTCAGCAAACTTAAGAGATTAATTTCAACTTACTCTGGGAGACTGACGGATGGTGGGAATAGTGTGATGATTGGGCTGGTGGAGATCAGTTCCACGGATTTCATCTCCTATAACAAAGAGCAATACCTGCTCATTGGGTACACAGTTGCGTTCATCCGCTGTATCCAAGCGCATTACATGCGGGCACTCACACTTAAACGTTCCTCGTCCACTCAAGAGACAGAGATGCGAACAGCCGCCATTGTTATCGCCACATGGGTTGCGATCCCAGGGTTGACGACTCGAGTGCAACACCTGAATACCAAAAGCTTGGGTCTGAGTGCGTTGCAGCACCGTGACATCACTGCCATTCCATTTGTTGGCACGAATCACAGACGTAGTGCGCCAATCTGTCCAGTATACATAATTCTCAAATACGGAAATGGCAAAAGGATGGGAAAGTATATCCCTGTTGCGTAACACCACATGATGCTCGGAGCCATCGTATTTGGTGCTGCTTATCGAATCCGATTTGGCATCCACCCAATAGACTCGTTTCTGGGTGTAGTCAAGAGTTAAGCCATTGGGCCAGCCGGCACTAAGCTGCCAATTGGTGGATATAAAGCGTCTTCCTTCTCCGGCCATGGTGCAGCGTTCAATGCGCGGCGAGTCTTCGTCCCAGTCGGTCCAGAAGAGCAAGCCCTCACGTGGATCCAGGGCAATTGCTCGAGGACTTTCCATGTTACCGGCAATCAGAGTTCGTCTAAAGCTGCCATTAAGTTTGGCGACCTCAATTTGATCCAGATTCGAATCAATCCAGTAAAGATTCCTACCAATCCAATCCACAGCTAAGCCCTCTGTGGTTGACAATCCCGAATGCACAACAGCTTCAACATTTCGCAGACTTTCGCCAACCAGTTGACCACGATAGATTTTGTCATCTATGACATCTGTCCAGAATATCTCCACGCTGGACTCGTTGTTGTACAGGAAATCCAAGGCAACAATGTTACGTAGGGAGCTGTAGAAGCTGCTGGAGCTAAGAGTTTTCAGATTTATTCCACGTATGTCCTGTCGATTGGCGAATATCACATAGGGTTCATCGGGTGCCGTGCTTTTGCATGTGAACTTGTCGTAAGCCAGGTCGAACCCTTCGAGGCATTGACAAGAATAGGTTTTGCCATTGCTCTCGCAAACCTGAGCACATGTATCCCAATGTTCGCATGCATGCAACATGCTGCATCTTTTTCCATTCGGTTGCAGGAACAAATGAGCTGGACACGAGCAGATGTAACCCTCCGGCGTATTGTGGCAATTGTGTGAGCACTCATGTCTCTGGTCGCAGAGTTTGTCGGCACAAAGGAATCCCTCATCCGTCGTGTCCTCGCAGTCGTTGTGGCCATCACAGAGCTGACTAACCGTTATGCATTTGTTGCTAAAGCCGCACAAGCGATCGGGATGCTCGCAAGTTACCGTTTCATTTAAGTCAAACTTGGTTGCATGAATTTCGGTACAGTTGGTCTCGTCCGTCTTGTCAAAACAGTGATTGATTCCATCGCAGCGCAAGAAGTCTGGTATACATTCAAAGGGATCAGCACAGGCGAACTCAAAGGGAGCACACTCGTTAAGCTCTTTCCAATCCGTAAGTGGATGATTGTCGCTCTTGGTTTGATTACAGTTGGCTTCATCACTAAAGTCCTCACAATCGTTGACCCCATCACAGATGTGCATGTCGCCATAACAGCCAATTGGACGACAGTAACGCTCTCCGTGTCCACACTCATGCTCGCAGGCAAATTCATCCGCATTGTTTCTATAATATATAAAATTAATAAAGTATAAAATAAAAAAAAAATTAAAGATTCAAAAAGATTTATTTATAGTTTTTTTTCTTAATATGTAATATTATGTATTACCCGCAATTGTCTAAGCCATCGCAGATGTCGGCAAATTGACGACAACGCCCATTGCCGCAATCAAATTCGGGACACTTGCTGTCAATATATAAATCCGAAGATTCATCGGAGGCATCGTCGGGACCACAGTCGACCACGCCATCATTGACCCAAGTCAGCTGAATGCAGCGTCCGCTTTTTTCGCAGGTAAACTCATTGCTATTACAAGTATTGTGATCACAGTTTAACTGATCCGATCCATCCATGCAGTAGCTAATGGAGCTGCAAAGCAGAGCACGCTGATAGCAGCGTTCGTTGCATACGAAATGCAATTTCTTATCACATGATCGAGGATTACAAGGCCCTGAAGCATCGCTGCTCTCGTCGGTTCCATCCTCGCAATCCTCAAAGCCATCGCACAAATCCTTCCCATCTATACACTGCTGAGTACTGCGGCATTCATGGCCGGAGGTGCAATTAGAGCGGGCTGGAGATGTTGCTGTTGAAGGTGACAACTGTGGTATGCAATGGGTGCCAGTGCCATTTAATGTATATCGATCGGGACAGCGACAAATGGCGCCTTTGGGTGAGTTCAAACACATCCCCGGACACTTGGACAACGCACAGTCACTTGGCGTTTGGGGCAAAGGCTGAGTGGCGATATCAAAAATTCGCAAATCGATGGCATTCCCATTCGGTTGGAGGTGCACCGTCGAACTGAAGGTGTTTGTAAGATTCGTTTGATGCACATGAAACCGCCAGATGGTCGAGTTTATGTTATCCACCCAGTAGACCACGCCATTATGTTGAACAACAGCAAATGGATGGAAATTTTCCGACTTAAACAGCAATTCTCTTCCAGTGCCATCCAATTTCATGCGCTCAATTGTACCCAGCTTGAAGTCACACCAATAGATCCGTTTCGTCCGTCTGTCCACATCCAAACTACGTGGCCATCTCATGGGATTTTCATCAGACGATTTCGCCAGCAGCTCCTTATGTGTGCCATCCATCCAAGCGCTGTAGATTCCCGCTTCGCAGGATTGAAATGACCATTGGGTCCAGTAGAGGAGACCGGTAGTCGGGTCAACCTTCAACGACCTTTAACGATCGAACATTGCAATTGTTATTATAGTGAAAAGAATTCTGATATTATAATGATGATGGAAAATTTGATTCTACTGGTCGGAATATTTATTTCGACTAAAGCAAAGTTAAGAGTTTTTGCTGATAAGTTATATTATGACTTATAGAAACGATACATTTTTTTAGACCCATTACTTCAAAAATGTCGAGGAATATATTTTTCAGCAGCGAGCTGTACGTAACAGGCTAAAGGAATCGTGAAAGTATATGTATTCTTGATCAGTATCAACAGCCGAGTTGATATGGAAATGACCACCTATCTGTCTCTTCGCCTGTTCGTCCGTCTGCATAAAAACCTAGATCTCAGAGAATTTCAGAGTTAGAGCCACCAAATTTGGAATGATCGTCCTTCAATGGTGTCGTTCCGTCAAATCGGTCGAAAATTGGAGATTTGGGACACGTAGTATTAGTTGAGCAACCGCAAACAAACTTGCACATTATGTGTATATCATGGTTATAATTATCCTTTTCATGCTGGAAAACTCACACATTATGTGAATATCAAGATTATAACTATCCTTACCAAGGTTGGTCCGGATCGGACAACTATAGCCAATAGCTTCCACAGGACAAATCGGTCGTACTAGAATGAGTGCGGGTCTTATACAGTCGGCTCGCTCGACTGTAACTGTGTTTCTAACTTGTAAATTTTTTAAATTTGATAAATTTTAAATTACAAAATAAATTAATTAGTCGATCATTATGATTAATTTAAGCCGGGTGATTATTAATCGAATAATAATGCAAATTATCGATTAATCAAAGGTTTAAAACAAAATTCAAGAAATATAATAAAGAGCACCAAAAATTTAAAATATAAATTTGCTCAGTAGTCACCCGGTACCCGGTTGGTACCGAAGTACCTACATATGTATAAGAAAGCAATATCGACAAAAAATGATATATAGTTTTGTTAAACTGTAAGTATCTCCAGTAGATAAGCCGTTACTTCTGCGTTCTTGATATTTATTTCTGTCTGAAAGCTCAGCATTTTCCATTCGTGAGCTTCATAACCGAAACCGAAGCAATCGGTTCTTGAAAATGCATTTCTTAAAGCGTGGAAATGGTGCTCTTAGCGATGCGATTATTTACAAAATTAATCGATTAAGGTTTCGGTTAATCGAAGCTGATTTTGCGATACAATTAAATCGTTTATATGATTAATCGCGCCGTCAATAATTACAATGCAGCTACTCTAAGACGTCTTTCTCATGATTCACAATTATTTTTAGTTAATTTAATATAGTAGCAATAAATTGCTAATACACACTTAATTTTATTGTAACTTAACTAAACTCGAGGTCTACTCATAATCGCATCAGTTGAGAATAAATGCTATATGCGAACGAAATCATTTTTGGAACGCTTTAAGCTGTATATTTTTATCTTTGCTTTAAAACCCATTATTGGACTAATTACGGTTCCAGCAGTGCAATGGTTAAAAATACAAATAGATTTAGTCAAAGTATACTATATAACCAGAGTATTAAATAAAATACTAAATTTTATAAATTTTAAACCTTTAGCCACAATCTGACATAAATGGTTTTATCCATCTATTTATCGTTTCCTGGGTAAAATAAAAATAGTGTTGAATCAGATACATCTCCAAATCACAGTATAACTAGTTATAAAGGCTAAAGGTAAACAAGCCGACTGTGCCATGAAAAACCTGGTTTTTTTTCTGACAATAGTATCAGATAATCGGCGATGTGTATGATTTTTATAATTTACAGAGCCATATTGAATACACAACTTTTTGAAAATGTTATAGACCCCCAAACCTATTTTCGCATTGGTCAATGCTTAAAAAAAATGTTTGTTCTAGAAAAACGTTTAACTCGCGGAAATTCAGGATCTATGCATATTGTCAAACCCTGACCCCGCCTAAGTCGTTAACCCCAAGAAAAAAGCTTGAGGGTACTCTCTCTTTCTAGTTTAATCAAATTTTTATAAGTTAACAAATGCAGTAATACACAGATCATTTTTAGACCCCGTACTCTAAAAAAGAGTATAGGAGTCTATTAAGTTTGTCTGAAGCGAAATGTGCGTAACAGGCAGAAGGAAGCTTTTCCGACCCCATAAAGTATATATATTCTTGATCAGCATCAACAGCCGAGACGATATAGCGATGTCCGTCTGTCCGTCCGTCTGTATGATCACCTGGATCTTTTAAACTACAAGAGCTAGAGCCACCAAATTTGGAATGAAAGTCCGTCTGCTTCGCGAGCAGATCAAGTTTATTTCAAATCTTTGCCACGCCCCTTACCGCCTCCGCAAATTATAAAAAACTATTTTCACATCACCATAACTTGAAAACGACTAGAGCTAGGGAGACCAAATTCACACATTATGTGTACGGTACCTATCTAATTATTAACGAGAAAAGCTCCGAAATGTTGTAAAAATGTAAGTATGTGGATGACAAACATACAACTATTCATTTTATACGGAATTAAACTTTTGTACGACATTTTTTAAGGTAGAATTTACTTACATGGCGTCACAGTCCAAATTGAAGGTAAGGACCTTGCTCATATTACGAAGCGGAGCGACACAAAGCTTCCGATATCCCGTCCAGTACAAATGCTCGTTAATCCAATCGAAGGCAATGGCATGCACCTGACGCCAGCCGGTGGAGAGGGTGCGCGATACACTACCGTTTAGGGACTGGCTCTTGATGGTATAGACAGGCTCGTCGGAGCTAAGGGGAGAGGCCCCATGGTCGGGGAGGACATACAAAATGGATTTGCCTCGGACATTTACATCGATGGCCTTCGGTCCGGAGACATTGTAAATGGGTACCATTACATCGGGCAGCTCGCCAAGCTGTTCCAGCTGTTGTACCTGTTCGGTACCCAGTGGTACGCCTGTGATTTGCACCAAGCGCTTGTCGGTGTACACCAGAAATTTATCGTGCGCGGAAAGTAAACAGGTCGTCTGATTGTGCAATTTATAGCCGGCTGTGCAGAGGCACTTGGCGCTTGCAAATCCTCGGTTCCAAAGAGGGACACAAATCTGATTGCAATTGCCGTTATTCTCCCGACAGGGATGCGCCACTTCGGGCTGCTTCTGGCGATGGAAAATGCGAAAATTTGTGCCACGAGTGACATTCGCCAGAAGCACGCGCGCCTTTAGCGTAAATTTGTCCAGTCCAACAATAGCCCTGTCCGTCCAGGGTGCCAAATAAATTGTATTTTCGAATATCTCTACCGCCTGGATACTCTTTAATGGCACCGGCGACTGTAAGCAGAAACAACAACAACGGATATTATGCTTAACACAACAAACACACAACAACATTTGTAAACAACTTTGACCATGAATTGCTCTATATATATTGTGGTTTATCGCTTTTTATATTAAATGTTTACTCTTCATAGGTCATAAAATTATTTCAATTGCAGTTAAATTGCAGTTTGAACTGGTACTTTATTAAACAAATACCCATCCTACTATTAATAGTTTATGCTGTAATAACTGTTATCAGATTTAATATATTTGTACAGTTTTTTAAAACTTTTGATAAAAGTCAATTTTTTCAATTATGTGGCTAACTAATTAAAAAATGTTTCAAGTGGGTAAGTTTCATTGTTTCTACAGAAAATAAAATGGGCACTTTAAATCATTAATTTGTGATCCATAAAAATTATGCATTATATAAAATAGTGTCACATGAGCAATTCTTAACCAAAGCAACTAAGCTCATTAGTAATTATGTTGCAACGGACTCTACTACAGATTCAAGGTCTCATCTTAAAATAGAAACCACAATTCGCAAAGATAACGACTTACATTTGGACTCTTTTTCATTGTCCAACGCTGCTGACCATTGTAGTTGACCCGCTCAATGACATCCTTGTAGATATCAATCCAGTAGACATGTTCGCTGGCCAAATCTAAAGTTACGCCACTGGGATGATAAATCTGCGTGCTAACGAGTGTTGTCCGATTGCTACCGTCGAGCAGTGCCCGGGACAAACTAGGTGACCAATCCGTGTAAAAGACAAAACCCTTCGTCGGGTCGACAACCAGTGACGATGGATGCTCCACTTCATGTAGTATGAGGCGGCAAAAGGTCACAGCATTGGTACACAGATAAACCAAGCCTTCCTCGTCGTTCAGGAAATACCAATTGCCTGACAGCCAATCTAAGCGTAACTCGACGAAAACTGCAAACGAGGTCGTAATGCGGACAAAAAAGGATGGAATATATAGTATATATTTTCACATATTGATATCTGTTATTCAATATAAATATATATAATTGAAGGACCCGAGATTGCTTCTTTTCTTAATTCGGGTAAAAACTTTAGATTTATAAAAAATCTTTATCGAAATCTAAATACTATGTTTAATTCTAAAGCAGACCAAGTAAATATTTAAAATTCTAAGGGTTCTTATATAATTTTAATTAACAACGGTTTAAAAAGTTAACCATTACAGAAGACACTTTAATTTATTACATAAATATTCTAAGCATTTAAATTTTTAAGAAATTTGACATTTTTGTTAATTCATTGTTACCATGATGCTGGGATAAGCGAATTTTTCTGTCAAAAGTAAAAACTCTTTAAGACGTCATCCAAACTACGGGTGCCATATATAACCTTACTCAACAAGTAACGGGTATGAGCAGACAAACAGCATCAGTAAACAATGCACAAATTATGGTCACGCACACGAAGAGAGAACGAAAAGGAATATGAAGATGAAGATTTGGGACTCACATTGCTGTGGTGAAATGAAATTGGACACGGGCAACGTCCAATTGACATTAGCATCGTCGATGCGTTGACAATGCATGGTTAGTTCCGACCACATCTTCTGCAGCGTGCAAAGCGTTCGATTGCGATGCCACACCTCGAATGCAAGCACAAATTGAGCCGCCTGGGTGGACATCAATGGTATCTCGCTGTTCCCCGAGGCCGTGCTGATGCGGCGAATCCCTCCTGCGGATAGAAGCGTAAGTGTAGCTGCTTCCGATGGGGGCACTGTAGCGGAAAGAGATAGAATGAGAATGAGAGAGTGTTACCAGATAATAAACCATGTAGAAGCTAGCTACCAAACTTACCATTTATGGCCAGACAACGCTTGCCCCGCTTCGTGTAGCCAGAGACACAGGAACACTCATAGGCGCCGGGTGTATTATGGCATAATTGATCACATGTCCCTGGCACGGTGCATTCATCGTAGTCAATGCAACGCGTCGAGTTGACAGACTCGGCCACTTGTCCGGCCGGACAATAGCAGCGTGCACCCTCCGGCGTCAATTTGCAATTGTAGCTACAGTTAAGAGCACCACAAGCAGTATTTTGCTTATCTAAAATTATCAATTGTTTATAGTTAAGTGTATGATCTTTGATTACGATTATAATCATGATCATGACGAAGCCAACTTACCACAATTCAGTTCGTCGTTATCACAATCCCAATGGCCATCGCAGAAGCGTGAAAGCTCGAGACACGCCCCATTGTGGCACTCGCCTTCAAAGACACGACATTTGGGCGCAACGACATCGTGACCTGTCAAAGGAGGGCACAGAAAAATAGTCAGATTAGTCAGTAGCACAGTCATAAAAAAAAACTTCTGATATTAATAATTATGATTCGCAATCAGTTGTACTTAATTCTGATTGCAATATGGAAGTGGCAGAAGGAGGCGCGGCAGAAGGAGGCGCGGCAGACCCCATAAAGTATATATGTTCTTGATCAACATCACAAGCCGAGTCGATATAGCTATGTCCGTCTACCCGTCTGTCTGTCTGTCTGTCTGTCTGTCTGTCCGTATGAACAAACAGATTTCAGAGATGGTAAGAGCTACAAGTTTGAATTTAGTCAGTATGGACTCGACATTTAGTCAGTCAATACAAGAATCTTTTTTTTTTTCGATGCCACGCCCCATTCGCCCACAATGAGAAAAAAACTATAAACTATATAAACTAAAAACCTCGCCATAAATTGATGTTTTTTGCGAATGAGATGACACAAATGCAATGTCATTAAAATTTTTGGGCTGGGTTTTTTTCCCACAAGAAATAAAATAATTTTAAAACTTCAATGCCGTCTTTAAGGCATTAGATCTTATCGTACATAATTGTTATTTAAAATATGTTTGGAGACAAACTATATCAAGCTACCCAGAAAGTTGCATAAAAATCCGACTATAAACAAGAGAGCTAGAAACAACAATTTATAACTGAACGCAATGTCAATACATGTGTGCAGGCGAGACAGAATAATACAAACATATGAACGAACGTTTACGCTTCATGTACGACTAGCAGGATCAATCGCTATCAAAATCTAAAATTCTCAAAATCGAACCCATTTTGACAAATTTTATGATGTCACAATCGAAGATTGGATGCCAGAGTCCACAGTTCAATATTTGAAATTGACATTGAAATTTTTCCAGACAGACAGACGGACGATCAAATTCTCAAAATCGAGCCCATTTTGTAAAATTTTATGATGACACTTGACTTGACATTTACACCATAAAGTATATATGTATATTCGTGATCTTCTGTCTGTATGAGAAAGCGATTTTCAAAAAATATAACCCTATAATCGGGAGAATTATGCAGTGAGTATTTTACGGTCGGGCGTGCTCTACTGTACTTTTCATTCTTGTTTTAGACTACAATTTTAATTATAGAAATTGTATAATATTATTATCAGTGTAACACTTTTTGGTTACTTACAGTTGGTCTCATCGGATATGTCGCCTTTCCCGCAGTCGTATTCCCCATCGCAGAGCCAAGCCATCGGAATGCATTTTAAGCTTTGGCTACAATGGAATTGGCCCTCGTTGCATTTGGGTGAATTGGCTGGAAGAAACCACAATAACAATAACGTAAATGAAGATTTATGAATGGTTTGTTAGCGGTTTCGTTGGTTTTGGATTTTTACCAAGGGGTTTTGGGTTTAAACATGGATTGTGGAAAATACTTTGCTTACTTTCTGCTCTCTGTGTCCTTGTACAAATCACTAAATTTTTTTGTGAAAATTCAAAATAAGTAAACGGTAAGTAACATTTGTCTAAGGCAAAAGGGAAATCGACAAGAAGGGGATACTAAGTAAGTTTTTGCCGCATGGAAAGTTTCAGTTGCTCTGTGGTTTAAATTACAGGACTATTTAAAGTTTCTTTAAAGCTGGCAATAACAGAATTTATTTTCTATCTGTATTTTAATTTGAAAAACCTTAAAGGTTTCCCGTCGTGACGTTAGCCGGCATTAATAAGGCACTAATACGGACTAGTTTGTTAGATTAAGACAGCGTGGTCACCGCAAATGCATTTCGTTCTAATTCATATTCATATTTAGAGCGTATTTTTTATATTCAGATTGTACCTCTGACAGTTAGAATTCGACAATTCTTGAACTTAATAAATTTTTAATTAACTACCTAATTTAAATTGTTACTACTACTTGTTGTTTTATCATTTCGATTTGATTTGCGATTCTTTAGTTAATCCAAAATATAGACTTTAATATTCCTACGCGATTGCCGTGCCGAAGAAACTTTAAGTGTGACTTTTGCTGCACATTTTCAACACATTTGGTTTCATTGTAGCGAAAATATTAAAAAAATGCAAATTGACACGCCCTAAAAAAAAATCAGCAAAAAACAAAATTCAAATAACGCAAAGCTTTCGAGCTGGTTGTCCAAATCAAAGGCGACGACAATGGCAACAGCAATGTCAATGACAACGTGAGGAACCCAGAGCGTAAGCGTTGGGGTAAGAGCAACATCCACGCGAGGCCATAACCATAAAAGCACGTTGGCGACACATGGGACGTCCGAAAGGAATGCTTGGCTGCCAAGAGGTTAAGCTCTAGAGAACCCGGTCCAGACCAATCCGATGGCCATCTATTGTTTTAGACCCAAACGACTGGATCGGCGGCATAGAAGGAAAGGTAGGAAGAAAAGACGGTATGATAAGCCCAAGGGTATGCAGTTTTGGTATAAATTTTAAATTTTCTATTTTTTTTTTTTTTTGGTACGGCCAAAAAATGAAAGGAACTTGCTACGGTAACTGCATGCTTGCAGTTATTCAATCAATTTTGTTATCACAAAATGGTCGTAAACATGTATGTGTTTCCCATACCCATGATTGCTATGAAAGCTATATGATATAGTTGTCCGATCTGGATGAAATGAAATAAACTAAGAGACAATATACCCTATACAAGGGTATAAAACAACAGAATATTGCTGTTAAGCATTTGTTAAGTATTTTGACATTTTATACATTGCTCTAGGGAATCAATGCAAATTATCTGGTAATACACAGATAAAAAATATATTTTAGAAACTGTCAATTATTCAATTCACATTTGCAGGGTAATGGAAGAGTTTTGCTTTTAATTTTCTAGGCATGAACACATAAATTAAATACAATTTATTTCAAGGGAGTGCACGCAAAAGTTTTCTGCGTTACAGGCAGTTTAAATGCGATATATCAAGAGACGGAAAGAGACTTTTACTGGTGAGTGTGTGTGAGCTTTAATTGAAATTGTGTGGATAAACGACTGATGGAGACAGAGAGAGAATGCGATAGGAAAGGAGAGAGAGAGACTGAGAGAGAGAGAGAGAGAGGGACGAAGTGAGGAACGTGGCATAAGTTTGGCAAGTGCAAATGAGGACGCAGAAGTGGATGCCACATTTATTATAATCTGTTGCATTAATATTTGCCGACAATTTGTCGTCAGAGTTGAAGCTTCTTGTACGTTGCACTGTACTGCTTTTGCTGTTGTTTGTTGCTGCTCAGTTGTCACCATAAAATTGCTATAATATAAAATGAAATTAAAAATGCCAGCAGAGAAGGAGAGTCCAAAGTTGTCATATGATGGGGCAGCGGCGAATTCTGTTGTCCTCGGGCGTAAATGGTATACATTTTTATTCATTGTTGTTCATTTTACTGTTCGCGGATAGTTCCTGTAGACCCTGTAGTTGAAAACTAGAAGCTAGTTTATCTAGAATTGTAAAACTATATGAAGTAAAACAAACACTTTGATAATGTGTGTTTTTTACCTTATTATGCGCTGACAAATTTTGTTAAAATATTTCACCAACTAAAATTCGTTTTTATGTGTCTTCCAAATCAGAATTCGAATAAATATTGTGCACTTTTCAGATTTTTACATTTTATTCAAAGACTTTATTATACGGCTGTAACAGAAATCGGTGTATACCCTTATCTCATAAAAATCAAAGAATGATATATTTCAAGCCGGTTATGAATCGTACGTAGTGTTAAGTCAGTTCTCTCCGTTATTTTTATCGACATACAGCGAAAAGTCTACGCATTTATTTTGTGACATAAGGGCAGTAACTGCAGCAAGAACAAGGGTAACTAAAGCTACAACTACAAATGAAACTACGGCTGCAAATGAAACTACAACTGCAAATACAATGTTCAGAGTAAAAGTGGCATTCAAAGCGGAAATTTGCAATGGCCACAACGGTCTAAGTGCACAGCAGGGCGTGCACATCAAAATGGGCCACTAATTGCATTTGGTGTTTTTGGCAGGGGCTTTTACGCATTTTGTGACACGTTGACCAGCACCTGTCATTAGGCGCAGTCAACCAAAAACGTTTACAGCCAAACAGTCAAACCAATAATATTGCAATCAACAGAAATACATTGGGAACGAACACTAGTACTGGCAGCAACACTGGTGGGAAATGGCCGTATTCCCTTGGATCAATAGGCATTACAAGTACTCACCGCATTCACTAGTCTCATCAGAGCCATCCGAGCAGTCGGGCTTCGAATCACATTTCCACCTCATTGGTATACAAAAACCATCGTTACATGTGAAATATGAGGCTGGACAGGGACCTGAAATTGAGTTACAGACGAAAATGTTAAAACTATTACATTAACTTCTAATTATTTATAATGAGATCTAAAGCGACTGGCAAAATGTTAATCAAATCGATGTTTTACTCCCAATTGTGAAATACCACTTCCTCAATTTTATCTTTGAATGAACTGCATACATTTTATACCCTTGCAGGAGGCGTGGCCTACCCCATAAAGTAGTCAGTACTCAGCTTCAACAGCCAGTCCGTCTGTTCATCTGCTATGAAAACCGTTTAAATTAAATTTATTTCAATAATATCCCATACCAGGTAATAATAATTTTCATCCCGATCAGATGATCACTGTATTTTTTGTTTTTGGACCGTGTATCAAGAATCTAATTGGCAAGAAAAAGCATTCTTAAACATTTGTCCACTTTTCTCGCTATATATTTTGTCAACATTTTAAGGAAACAATTTTCATGAAGCGAAAGTTTTCACTTTTATAAGTATAATAGAAAGAAAATATTATAGAAAATTATAGGCAAACAAAGACGTTTAAGTAGATGGACAAATGTAACAACTCGATTTCTAATGCTGATCAAGAATAAATGAATTGAAACGATTAACTCTCATAAGGGAACATATATAGAAAGTTAGCTGTCGACAAAATCCATGCTCGTCAACTTATTCTTAAAATTAACTTTTAACAATGGACTGTCTTCATAATAATGTTGTTGTGCTTTTAAGTTTCAAAAGTTTCACAATATTTATAGATAGTATAAGTAGTATACTGATTTTGTTATTCATTCCATTTACAGGTTGCATAATTTCTATTGACATGAATTTATTATGAACGGCATTCAACCATTATAAGGAAGCACTTGATATTTGTGCTTGATTTTGCTAATATTTATCACCTAACTCATTCGTGCTTGATATTCCATGAATAAGCGCAAGTTGCTGCAAATAGGTACAATAAGATGTGTGTGTGTGTGTGTCTATGAATTTATGGCCATAGGCAGGCGAGTGTTAGATACAAATGTATCTTTCTACTACTACCAAAAACAAATATCATGTTTATGCAGTTTGTTGCCAGTTGTTGTGCCCAGTAGCTGTCGCCTTTTGTACGTGCCCACAATTAAAATTAACATAAAGAGCACAAGTAAACAGCAACAAAAACAGTAAGAAAAGTTGCCCAGTTGTTATTGTTTGATTGTGGCAGCAACTGGCGTGTACGTGACTTTGGAACATTGCATCATTAGCTGAGCTCTGTTCTGGCCTGGTCTAGACCAGAGTTACCCAGGCTCGGCACGCTTATTGCGTCTGATAAACAATAAAAACTAATTTAAATTTGCTTAACGCATAAATAAAAGGTGTCAAAATGTTGCGGGCGTTTTTGATAACTTTCTGTGTGCAGCTTGAAACGGCTGGTAAGTTTCTGCTCCAACTGAGTCTACTTTCATTGACTTAGGCCAAACACAGCTTCCCAAAGTTGACACAGCCGCCAGCAGACAAACGAAAAGAACTCCTATAAAACCTCACCGAGTCAGTAACCACAGCATCAAACGATTCCAAAATGTCATTCAAGAGTATCACAATCTGCGCTCTCCTGCTACTGATCGCCATTACAGCCACCTGGGCTGAGGACTCGAAGACTTTACAGCCACGTCCTAGCCAAATAAGGAACAGTAAAGATTTGCGTTTAGATGACGATTTAATATCTATTTCTGATGATCAGGATGGTAATGACATAATCGATGAAATATATGAAAAGTATGGCAATGAGGAGGATTTAATGAAACTGGATAGTGCAAGCGTTGAACTGATTAACAAGATGCTCGATGAAGAGGAGGAATTAGTATACGAGTCGCGTGCCGCAAGTGGAAATCGTCGTGGAAACAGTGCCACACGCCGAAACCGAAACGGCTCAAACGGATGTGGCAACCGTCGTCTCAACAGACGTGGTGGCAAAAGGCGCAACAACCGCAACAATCGCTACAATCGCAACGGCAGGAGAAGGAGAAACGGTGCAAAGCGTGTTGCACGAGTGTAAAATTTACCTCGAAAACTAGTGCTCTATTTATGTCATCAAAATCAAATTTTCTCATTGATTTAAGAAGAATGTAATGAAAATAAATTCGAACGAAACAAGTTCACAAGTGTTTAATAACACTCATTAGAGTCCATTCAACACTGAATTTTAATTTACTTTAAGGATATTTAAAATTTTAAGCAAAAAAGAGTGCAATAGTCGCCTCCCGACTTGAGGATACCGGTTACTCGATTTAAATATGGGATATGAAAATAAGATTAGTGCAATCATTCATGGGAGTGACACTGAGTTTTGTTAAGATAGCACAGAGTTTTGTCATACTACAGTAAAAACTCTCGTAAGCGTAATAAAATTTAAATTTACCCATTTTTAAAGAAGTTGTAGTTGCCTTAGTTCCTAAAAGATTACCGTGAAATATTACCGAGTGCATCCAGTTATCGTACGCACTAAAAATACAAATGCGTTATATGTAGCACACTTTGTGGTGTAATAACTTCTGATTCCGTTCGTATAGGTAACGCTTTAACTTGTTTTGTTATTAACACTAGCGTTTTATGGTGCTTTTTGTATGTTGTTGTTGTTGTATATACATCTTACAATAGTATAAAAATGCTCCAGTTGCATTCGCAGATTCAACGAATTGGCGGCATTGGAAATTAGTTTTTACGTCTGTGTTCGCTCCGTCCATATAAACACCTGGATCGCAGACACAACAAGAGCTAGACACACCAAATTTTGAATGAAGGTGAGTCCCCTACAGACCGCGCAAATCGTGGAAACCATTTTCATAACCCCATAACTTGCAAACGACTACTGCTATCGGCACAAAATACGTTATGTACCATTCTAACTATCCTCGCCAAAATTTATCCAGAGCGGGCAACTATATCCTATAGCTCCAATAGAACAAATCGGTCAATAATAAGAAATGTGTATAAAAATATGTGGTGTTAGTTGAGTGATCGCAAACTCACACATTTTGTGTATATCATGATTATAACTATTGTCAGCCAGTTTGGTCCGAATCGGACGACTATATCATATAACTCCCGTAGGACAAATGGGTTTAAAAATGCTCTTTTGTATGGTATGGCACACTAGAATGAGTGCGGGGTCTTTTACAGTCGGATCGCTCGACCTTTCTTATTTGTTAAGAAGAACTTTATTTGATGAATGTCATGAGCGGTTGTATTTGCATCTGCATCTATGTATCTACCTGTAGCCAATTTTAAACTCTAGTCTGTCTGCTGTTGGCAGTTGGTCAGCATTGTGGATTGCCATACGGGAGTCTCGATTTGTTTTCCAGGGCTCTAGGAGTTTGTTGGTGTGTTGTCTCTCGCCCACTTGTCACTGACGTTTTCCAAATCAAATAGAAATTTTAATTGACTCTTGCTGCAGCTACGTGCCACGTTGTGTGTTTGCTCGCAATTTTAATTTGATACGCTTCTGCTAGCTGTCACATTGTCGCCAAGTATTTTCTCCTATGTGACATTCTACTACTATTTCAGTCTCCCTTTTGTTTTAATACCTGGTATACACAGATTAAGGGCATACAGTTGCAACGTTTCTATAGGTATCAAGTCAGAAGGACTAAACTAAATGTTAAAAAATTGTCCCAATCGGATTATATTTAAAATATGTCGATTGAGATATTTTAATAATCAACAAAGTTATTCATTCTCAGGTTATGATGGGTTTTTCAATTGCTGTGAAGGCGAAAGGGGCGTGGCAAAATTGTATAGCAAACCAGTTTTGCGTTACTCATAGACGATCTTTCATTTCAAATTTCGTAGTTCAGTGACTTTTATAGCAGGTTAAGCCCTTTTGACACTTATACTTAAAACGTAAGACCCGAAATTATCTACTAGAAAATCTTACAAAGCTTTATTATTAATGAGATTATATATAAACATTATATATAACATAAACAATCACATGTACAAAAACAACTGTTGTTTGTGAATAAATGGGTGGACTTAATAAAAAGCTTCTTTTATCTCGGAAAAGAAGATTTGCTGGTATTTTGTAGTGGTAGGATAAAAACATCTCATGTTATTTATTGTAAATCCTATAAAGATCACAATTAACGGGTACTCAAAGGTCACGTGTCGTCTAGAGTTCTTGTTTCTACTATTTGTTTGTGGTACACACTTTGATGTAACTTCAGCGTGGCACAAGGCAAATAAAGTTTTTACCAAACTACGCTTTTCTTGTTTTCATCTACACACGACACTGAAAGCGGGTTAAGCGCCTTTGGGCACGACTCCGGGAGTCGCGTATTTACATTGGTTGCTGTCACAGTTGTTGCAAATTATGCGGGCACACCATAGCTACCATGTCAGGCGCCCAGAACCAGAACAAGAACCGCTCACTTACAAAATCTGAATCAAAATCAGAATCCAAAGCAGAACCAAAACCAGAACAGAAACAGTTTGGGTCGACAGTGTTTGTTGTTTGTCAACAACTCGGCACACTTTTTGGGTCAAAAAGATGCGGCTCCAATTCTCCCCTTTTCTTTTTCCCCTTTCTCTCTCTCTTTCTTGACACTTTTAACACAGTTTTTTCACTTAATTAGCACGCTGAGTGACGCGTTGACAGTTAACGGTACGTGCACCCGCCGTGGCATATGCAACACTTTCGTGTCAAGTTGTAGAGTACACAGTGATTTTTGTTGTTCTGAAACACACTTAATACGGTAACGAAAACTAGTAAGACCACTTAAGTCAAATATTGAATGTGAAATACCCGTAATTTAGGCATTTCTTTAAATTTAAAGTACATACTTCGATTTAGGTAGAGAGGACGCTAGGCGTGGCAGACTTCACGCTTTCATTAGCCCTCTAAAAAAATTATAATGCTACCAAAACAAATGATCAAAACTTGTGTGTTATATAAACAAATTATTTAATTTTGAAGTAGAGGAAGGATATGATTAGCATATTAACGAGACTTTCTCGTGCAAACTTGCACTTAGAGTGGTACATTTTAATGGGCAGAGAAATGCGATATGCAACAATTCTGTCTTCTCTGTGGCACGAAAATTTGGAGCTGTGTGGCTACAACGTATATTTTAATGGCCCACTGCTCGGAAAATTCACAAACCATTTTCAGCATCAGCTTTCACGGCACAGTTTTACGAGTCGCTTTTAATGAGCGTCATTAAAATCGAAGCGATAAAAGTCCAAAAAGGAATGTTGATATGGCGAAAGTGTGTGGTGCACTGGAAATGATAGCCAAAACCGACAGCACAGAGTGCAATTTCAGACTGCAACGTACTGCAGGCACACATGCCAAATTCTTGGTTGAAATTCATTTTATAGCATCGCATTCTCCTGTCAGCAACAGCAGCATCAACAAGAACAACAGCAACAACAACAACCACTAGAAGAATCTTAGCCACTTCAAAGGTGACCAAAAGTAATGTTGTTGACAAGTCAAGCAGATTTCCGTTTCCTGTGGCCAATGCAATGCGTCCATTCGATCACAGAAAATGTACAATTTACAAGTATAGGTTTGTTCTCCGAAACTATGTGAAGTATGTAATACAAGAGAAGATTTAAATATGACCTTTAAAGTCTGATGATACAACTATAAGAAACACAGAACATGTCGTTATAAAACTAAGTAGTGAAATCTTAAACTGAATATATTCTCAATTAATTACAAGTTAAAACTTGAGGTAAGACCCCTTAAGGCAGATGGTGGTAAATAAGGATCTACATCCACATCTGCTAACAATTCCAACCTAGTCTCGACACGAGAGCAGCCATAGAGCAGATAAATAACCACTTCTTTTCATCTAAACAGAACTTATAATTTCTTTTTAATATGAAGTTTTGCATTGAAAGATTTCAAGATTAACGTAATTGACAACCTTTTCTTCCAAATAAAGTCTGTTACCTGTTGTAATGTTTTTTTTTCGGTAAAATATCTTAGTTTTGATTCAGAAACTAGTAGCATGTTTAAGCCAAATACACCTCTTAAAGAAATGATTAGGGTATAACGATAGCTTCCGTTGGTGTGCAATTACATTGATGGTCGCCATTTGGTTCTCTTCTGTTAGCTCTTTCTGTCCCTGTTCTCTTCTTATCTTAGTTTCTCTTCAACTCCATCAATATTCGTTCTTTTTGCGGAAATCTATGTGTATAATTTAATGCAGTGATGTGCGCATAATGAGTATGATTGACATAAATGTACTTTATATGCACACGGGACACAGTCAGTCCTCTGACTGACAGTCATCCAGCCAGAAATATACTCATGTATATCCAGGCAGCAGACGAACCTAAGGGATTGCCGCAATGGAGCAATGGGCAATGGACATGGCTGGGAGGAATATTTGTGGTGCCGGCTGGAAGAGTAAGCCACAGTTGTATCCGGTATTTGCTGGTTTGCTAGCCCCGTTCTCCGGTTTGGTTTTGCTCCGGTTTGTTGTTTGGCCGTATGTTTTGTGCACTTTAATCGAGTTTATTACGTGCTCTCGCAATGGCTTTTCATTGCACCAAAAAAAAAAAGGCAAATACTTTAAAAACTCTCGCCACAAAAGTTTCAACGCTTTTTGTTTATTAATTTTAATTGTTTTAATACAAAACTAGCTTCAGCATTGCGGCAAGGAAAAAGCAAAAAAGAAAGCAAAAAACACAACAAAAAAGACTAGCAGAAACAAAGTTGTTAAATGTTTTTCTGAAGCATTATTTGCAGTTTTTATAAGAGCTCCAGAACTGAGGAAATTGTGGCTAAAATATATATGTTAGTCAGTTTATTGCATAAAAGTACCTAGTTGAGTGAGTTGTCTGACCGCAGCACCAAATGTCTAAATTTCCCGTGTGTGCAGTTGAATTTTACATTTTTAAATTCTCTGTGGTGGCGTATTCTATAATTCATTTAAATCATAGAGTTACACCACAAATTTAGTTGAAGCAGTTTAGTAAATGAATAATAAAGTAGGCTTTTAGTAAAAGGAAATTGAACAGATTGTTTCAAGAGATCTGGACACAGATATGCTCATGGATTTTTGGGAAATTAAATTGAATTTATTAACGACGAGGAAGTATGCTTTCAGAGAAGACAACAGACCACAGACTGTTATAGTCTATGTCTAAGTTCTATAAATCATAATATTTTTAAAAATCAAGTTTACTACGCTTTGCACTTCTAGTTAAGATTGTTAAATTAATCTAAACATGCATGAATTATTTAATTAATTTTTTATTGAATTATTTATTTATAACTTTAAATTCAAGAATATATACTCTATGGGGTCGGAAAAGCCTCTTTCTACCTGTTACGCACATTTCGCTTCTGACAAACATAACAATTCTACTGCACTTTTTTTAAGAAGCAATTCTTGGAGCAATTGAGAAGCAATTGAGGAGGTAAATGATATAGTTATCCAATCTGCAAGAAATTACTTATTTTTGACCGAACTGCCCCATGGGAACTGTAAGATACAATTGTGCGATTCGGCTAAATTGTGTTAGTGATACATAGAATAAGGATATTCACATAATGTGTGAAATTGGTGGAGATGGCTCAATAAACACTATATTCTTTCATGACCGATTTAGTTTACGGAAGCTAGATGATATAGCTTACGATACGCCCAAATTTGGTTAGGATACTGTATTGATACTGTATTGATTATGGGTTTGTGAAAATAGTTTTTTACAAATTGAATTAACATTTATTGGGAAAAAACTTCAATAGGTATCAGTCAGGCATTAATCTTTTGTTAGTTAGTAAACTCAATTCAAACGGAAACATTTTAGTCAGTTTTGAAACTCTAAATTTGTAAAAAGGCTTTTAAAAACAGAGTACTGAGACTAGTATAGTAGTTAAAGTCGATCCAAATTGCAGAATTGATGTGAGGTTTTTGCAACCATCTTATTAAATATTTCTTATTTTTAGCATTTATATATAACACAAAGTATTTTATGATTTGAACTTTGTCTATTAAAGTTTAATAACCATTTTAATAAAAATATAAATATTACTTATGCATAGTTGTCGAAACTGTTTGCTTTCATTTAGTTAACACACACTCGCACATTTGGATACATGAAATTGAGATGTTGTTTGCGCCTTGACTCTGCCATAAAAAGTTGCACCATCATCAACGCTAGTTTTTCTTGTTTTGTGTTTGTTCTAGTAAAAAAGTTTTTCTATGCATTTTGCTAGCAACTTTATGCAAAATATTTAAGTGCGTTCTCTGAATTTGTGCACTGCTTCCGAAAACTTGCATTAATGTCACGCCACGATGATGCTCAACACCTGTTATAAAATAATAATAAATGTAAAATTTTAAAAATCTTAATCGTGTATATGAGTTTGACAGCCAAAGAATTATCTATGAGGCCAAGACTTATTCTACATTATTGTAGATTTTGTTGTTGATACTTGCCACTCGACTTGACAGATTTTAGGGGCAGAAAGATGATTCAACACTGCTGCAACCGCTTCAATAGCCAGGTCAAATAGCCATAAAAGACCATCAGACCATGCAACTTTAATCTGCATACTCGCATATGACGGCTTTTCCGAGGTGGGCGGAGTGTCTACTGTACGAGAGGGGCGGAGTCTGTAGGCAACAAAAAACTTTTATTCACAGCACAATTTTGCCGTCTGCAAACTTTAGCTTTCGCTTGCCATCAGTTGCTACCGAGTTTTGGTTTGAGTTTTGCATGTCAATAACTTAAAGCACTTGCAACATGGCAGTAGCCCAAAGATAGAGAAAAGGAGAAGTAGCAGAGAGGTATACGGCGACAGAAATGGAAGGAAAAGGGGAGTCCTTTCCCAGAGGTATCCTGTGAAAATTTCCTTCATAAATGTTTATAAATACAATTTTTAGCCAGTTATCGTTGTTACTGTTGCGGTTGCTGCAACTGCTTTTGCAGCAAGTTGCGAGGGCGGCCAAATGAATTTCCCGGAAGAAATGTAAAATTGTGCTCTTAAATTAAAGCAATTTAAAATAACTTTTGCTACATTTAAATATTTTGTTGTACTTTGACTCTTTCAGGCGTTACCCTATCTGAGAAACGGAAAACCCTCAAAAATGGCTTAATAGTCTAAAATACGTTTAAGTTCTCTACAACATTCTTTGATTTAATCATTAAATTTTCTATGAATATAATTGAATTCAAATTAATTTTAATTTTGAATTTGATTATTGTTAGTGTAGTTAAAAAACTTTTGGACTAAATCTCGTAGTTTAAATATTTGTATATTTGTAAAAAAGAGTATAGTACCATCACACATTATAACTATACTCACCAAATTTTGTACGGAATTGTTCGAAAATTGGTGATTTGTATGGAGACATGATGTTTTATTTGAGCGACTGTAACCAAACTAACACATTATATGAATGGTACCAATTACTATCCTCATCAAGTTTGATTCGGATCGGACAACTATAGCCTATAGCTCCCATAGGACAAATCGTTCGAAAATTACTTATTTGTATGGTGAAATGCGCACTAGAATGAGTACGGGGTCTTTAACAGTCGGCTCGCTCGACTGTAGCCTTTCTTACTTGTTTTTAATAGTTCTGTCAATATTCAACACGATGCGCTCTCATCAATCTTTTGAAGCTGACAATTTTTGTGGCTGTTGCTGCCACACGACTGCGCTCAAAAACTCAGGCAACAAGGCTTAAATGCTTTTTGCACCGATTTCCGCAACAACAATAGTAGACAAAAAATGAAAATAGAAAAACAAGAAAGAGAACTAAGGATGGACAGGGAAAGGACGAAGAGAGACAGCATGAGACATTGTTGAAATCTCAGGAGCGAATTCGTTTTTCATGCATTTGATTCGTGATGGTTTTAAAGTGCATGTCTAGGTAAAGGGATAATAGGGGCGGGACAAGGCGTGACAAAGCCGGACTAGTATTCCTCGTTATTGTCATGTTGTACAATGCATTTGCCGCAACGCAAAAGAATAAATCGACTATTTGATGTCCAAAACTTGACTTAGTTTTTGTTTCTCACTACCTACAACTTTAACTACATGATATGCTGAATAAAATATATCATGCAGACGACATACGTATGTTAAAAAAGAGGACTATCAATATAGGTGTTATGCTATCAATATTACCATCAGGTAAGCTTGTTTTTGTGGTTAAAAGGAGCGTATACACAATATATTGATAGAACTATTGTTGTCACATATACGCCATGTAGTACAACCTAATATACTTGTACTGCGCACATACAGTATAAACAACCCTACATTAAGTATACGCCACCGCACTGCACCCACTGTTAGCTGTCAATTGAATCGGTTCACAGCTTAGCAGACAGTCAGGCAGATGTTGCTGAACCAGACGCCACCAGTTTTAGCCTCTTTAACACACACCCTCGTTTTGACTGCTTGCCTGCTATCGCACGCTGGCATCTTTCACAATTCATTTCCTACTCGCTAACTGTTTTATATGCGCAAAAATAATCCCGTTAGAAGCAGCTAACTCAGCTCATTGTTACCCTGGCTTGACTTGACTTTGACTCTGGATTTGACTTTGACTTCGACTTAATGCCGTCATCAACCCTGCCGAAAACAGAAAACGAAAGAAGAAACCAACCCTGAACAATTCGAGTGTCTCATAATTCTTGTGGGTCCTTAAGTGGCTTAAATTCCATAGACCATATCAAGCGCAACTCTTTCGCGCACTCAAATGGATTTACATGTCGCTTCTTCTTTTTCCTATTACTAGTTTTTCCTCAACTGGTAAAATTTCTCTCCAATAGCAGGATCCGGTTATAACGACATCACTTATAGCGACCGACCGGGAAAGACGACTAAAAGTCGATGTCTTTATTGCACCCCAATGGGACCAAAACACTGTACAGTTTAAAATATTCTACAACACTTTTACTATACTCATAAACTACTGTACAACATTGAGTGAGTCATGACGCAATGAGAACTCTACAGACATTAACTTACATTCATTTAAAGTTGGATACAAAAAACGTGTATTCATTTTTACAATGAATGATTAATTTTCCCTTCAAAATATATTTATGCATATATGTAATCTCTACGCAAGCTTGTAAGCGTCCCCTTAGTTCGACTCTACTTATAATGACTATTTAAAAACCAAAAAATGTTGTTGATCAGAATGAAGTTTGGAGGCCCTTGAAGCTGCAGAAAGTCTAAACAAATTTGTTTTCTCTCATTTCAATGAAAAGAGTTTGTTTTTCTCCATATCACCACTAACCATACAACACATAGATGCGTCAAACGCAAGATTTTTTGATAGCAAACGCTTGCCTACTCATGGACCCCCAGAGAGCTTCGGCAAAAAGCCGAACGCAATAGCGCCCCGGCGAGTCGATCGCCGCTCAGCAAAAGGCGAAAATAATTTAGTCTGCCTCAGTCAGCGAAACGATAAGCACGGCTATGTCGCTTGTGTTCTCGTTTCGCTTTTATATGTTTGTCTCTTTCTAGCATGCCAGATACACACAATGTGTGAGTCTCGTAACGGCAGATTTCAGCAATAAGCTCACTGCTAAATTTTCTGTTTTCAACAAAATTGCGATCCAGCTAGGAAGTTAAGCTGCTTGTATAGGGATATGTACGGTTTTAGGCCGACCGAACTCAAATGTCGCGGTGGCGCAGATGATTAAGTGCTTGATCGGCAAGCGCGGTGTCGTGGGTTCGAGTCGCGGTCAGTCCTTTAAAAGAAGATAATTCAAAAATTCAGTTGTTGCGTGTTTTCATTAAATTAAAATTTTTCTTTTTAACAAAACCGAATTTTAAAAAATTATTTCAATGTTTTATTAACGATTTGCTAAATAAACAATAGTTTTTCGGTACATTTAAACATTTAAACAACACAATAAAAGATTTTTTATTTGATGGCGGACTATGAATCGAACCCACGGCACCGCGCTTGCCGATCAAGCACTTAATCATCTGCGCCACCGCGACATTTGAGTTCGGTCGGCCATCGTTTCGCTGACTGAGGCAGACTAAATTATTTTCGCCTTTTGCTGAGCGGCGATCGACTCGCCGGGGCGCTATTGCGTTCGGCTTTTTGCCGAAGCTCTCTGGGGGTCCATGAGTAGGCAAGCGTTTGCTATCAAAAAATCTTGCGTTTGACGCATCTATGTGTTGTATGGTTAGTGATATCACGGTTTAATAACGCTGTTCTCGACATTCAGTCCCTTGGCCGTCGTTATAACCGGCTTCTACTGTATGCATATATTCTTTTCAAATCCAAATATAGCATACTTTTCTGCGCTACCAAAGTGTTTTAAGTTATTTCAGCAACAAAAATAAAAATAATAGAAATCCTAAACTAGACGGAGGAGTCCAACAACAGAGAGTTAAAAAAAATCGGACTCTCGAACGCATATTTTAAGTGCCAAGTTTTGAATTGTGGGCGTCGAGTGTGCAAAAATGTAAGGAAATTGTTGCAGCTACTGTTATTTGCCATTTCACTCTAGCTACTTCAAGCAATAATACGAGCCAGGACAGTAGACACAAGAGTCGGAAGACGGCAGTCAGCATTCCAAGCAGAGTCTAGCAGACCAGCACAACGCAACAGCGTACCAAGTAAATAAAAAATTATTGCAAAACTTTTGTGCAATAAACGAAAAAGTAAGACATTCTCCAGAGTTTCAGGCGTCCAAGTCGGTGGCGAAGCATGAAAAACGCAGTAAAATAGTTACAGCCAAAGCAACAGCAACAACGGCTACAACAACATTATAATCTTACGAGAGTCTTACAGTTAGTCGGTTGTAAAGCATTTCTAGTTGGCTCATACATTGTTATGTAATCAACGCAGGTACCAGAGGCACAGAACGCAAGGCAAAAACATCAATAAGCCTCCATTTGGATTTGAGGCGCAGTTAAAGGGGCCTCACCCTCTTACTCCGTGCGTATGGCCAAACATCCATAGGTTAAACTGACAACAGACAACACTTCCGTTTCCGTTTTACGCACATACAGTTATAACGACAGCGGGAGTATTAGGCACGTGACAATGATGTCAAGTGACAGTGGTATCGAACATCTATCCTGACTCAGTTAAATTGGGTAAAGACTTAAAAATCTGACCAATTAGATTTGAAATCACTGCTAAAACGAGTCATGTCTCCATGTACACAGCATCCAAAATGGTTTTAAGTAAAGATGTACTGAAATAATCTTAGCATTATACTTTATTTGTCAACATATTTAAGGTAAGTTTAAAAACAAAAAATAGCTTATTTTAAAAGAACAAAAAATTTAGTAACTTTTTTAAAAAGAAATAAAAGGTAAGTTACATATTTATGATATTTTGGGACAAAATCTGCAGAAATTGAGGCCAAAATAAAATTTGAATTTATAAATCATTGAATTTATACTTGCATATAGCTTATATATATTTGAAATATCAAAAACTTCACAGAGATTTAAAACGAATTGTCAGTGCTTTTTAGCTGCTTTGTGTCACACAGTTTCAGCTCGTGATGAGAGTTTCAAGACCACTGTACTTAATAATGCTGAGAGTTATTAGAAGGCGGTGCAGCTATCAAATCGTCATAAAACTGAATGCCAAAGATAAGTCGCAATTTAGGTGTACGGTCATGCCCGAGCTGGTTTGGAGATGCGAAATGTCAGTCAAGTGTCAGTCAGTTCCTGGCTGAATTAGCCATCTACTCACGAACAGCAAACTGTAGAATGTAAGAGACATCAGGAGGGGTAAGGGTAAGGAAGGTTTGGCTTATGGAATTTTAAAGAGTGTTCCCATTTAACGCTGCCACATTTGTGTGCCTTAACTTTGTAACTGGGTACCAGTATGCCGCAAATTCAAAATTATTCCAATTCTATTTTAATTAAATAACATCTTATCTTAAAAAGACTAAACTTCCCAAATTTCCCCTTTTAAGTGATTTATCATACATTATTTCAAGTGGAATAAATCACACGCACGCTCAACAACTGACACAATGGAATAATTGGACGGAATTGAAATGAGTTGTTTGAAGATGTTGTGTTATATATAAAACACTTAGTTGATTTACATACACCCTTACGCTCCCACTTGTCTTGTCTTATCGGAATGGTAGCTGCTGTTTGAAGAGCCGTCTGCATTATTATAATGGTCCATGGGTTTTATATCACTCACGCCATAGAGTATGTGAACTACTTAAGTCTAATGTACATTCTGATATAAGGAAATGCAATTGGAAATGAAATGCTAAATGCAACAGAGCGCACACTCGTTAAATTTGTGGGCGTTAAAACATTTAACATTTCTGGAAAACAAATTGTAAGCATTACACAGGAAGCGCAAAGAGGACCTTGGGGCCATCTTTGCATCATTATAAAAATATTATAACCAGAGCGAAGAACATCTGGCAAATAATGGAAAACTAAGAGACGGCCAGGAATTGAGTGATGAGAAATTGAAGCGACGCCAAGTTTGGACCTATTGTGAACTTAGATTGTTTGGATCCTCAAAAAGGCTTAAAGCAGAGATAACAGTTAAATTAAATTCATACAATTAAAACATTTCTAATAGGGATATGATAATAATATTAGTGCAGTTGTTTAAGTGATGGTTACTAGTGTTTTTGATAAGATAGCTTGGTCAAGCCAAAACTTTTTCATACAAATTCATATTCATATTTATAGCGTAGGATAAGGAGGCGTGATCGGCCCTATAAAATATATGAATATATCCTTGATAAGCATCAATAACCGAGTCGATATAGCCATGGCGTGGGTAAAAAAGGAAAGACATTTTAAAGCGCTCTGTTTGGTAAACCACAGAGTCACCACAGCTGCACTTGACAAGCCACTCACTGGCAACAGATTCACTTTGTCTCGCTCACTAGAAGTCAAACTATTTGTCCGTCCGTCTGCTTGACTATCTTTGTAACTGACTGCCAGCCTGCTCCTGTCTATATGTCTGTGTGTCTATCTGCAAAAACACACGCCAGCTTTAAAGCTCATCCAACGCTACTCATTAAAAACAACAGTCCACCTGCATGACAGCCAGGTTTACCTGAGCTGACTTACTACCTTACAATATATAGAACTTCTCCCATTTTTGCTCAGCGGTTGCAGCAAGAGAAGCACAAAAAAATCACAAAAAAACAGACACACAGTCCACGTAATTGAATCACTCTCGAGAACATATTAAAACCATCCAAAGAGTCTGACGGAAAGACAGACAGCGTTCACATTGTCTGACTCTGAAGTTGATGGTGACTCGACTGCGGTTTGTCCTTCAAACAAAATGACCGATACCAGGGCTTGACCGTCTCCCTCTTGGTTTGTTTTTATATACACTAACTCCCTGATGATGTTAGCTTGGTCATGATTTATAATAACCTGCAAATATATGTATAAGTAGTTTTATTGTTGTTCAGACGTCAAAGGCAAAGTCCAAAAAACAGATGCATTTAACAATTGGAACTTTCAATTATCGGTCATTGAACTTTACTGAGTCAAAGTATTTAAACAGACTTCAGAACTTCCGTCTCAGCAACAATAATACATTTTTTTGTAATTAGTTCTTGCAAGTTGAAGTTAATTTTTGTTATTCAAGTGTTATAAAAACTTCATTAAATATATTATGGTTATTTAATTATTGTATTTATAAGTCGAACAAGTCGACTGCTAAAGACCTCATCTTCACTCCAGTACATGTTTTTTGATAAAAGACGAAATTTTCGAACGACTTGGCTTATAGGAACTATAGTTGTCAAAACTTAGTATGAATATATAGAATCATGACGTACGCATAATGTCTGAGATTGGATGAAATCGCTCAATTCTCTGAGAACTCGTTTGGACAGTCGAAATCACAGGGTTTAAAAAGTCCTCACAGGGTATAAACAATTATGAGTCGATCCTAAACTATTTTTATACCCGTTACTCGTAGAGTAAAAGGGTATATTGTATTCGTTGGAATGTATGTAACAGGAAGAAGGAGGCATGGCAGACCCCATAAAGTATATATATTATTGATCAGCATGACTAGTCGAGTCGATATAGCCATGTCCGTCTGTCCGTCCGTCCGTCTGTCCGTCTCTGTGAACAAAAGGATCTCAAAGACTATAAGAACTAGAAAGGCCCGAGTTGCCGCAAACGAAAGATAAAATGCCCAAGCAGTACAAATTTGTTTTTGTTTTTTGACACAAAGGTAAAAACAGGTAAAAATAGCATGTTTTAGTATAGAAAACTTTTTTGTTAGCAATGCTATCTTAACCAAATTGACACACACGTCTAGGGAGTACATATACTGACCAAGTTTGATCCAAATCGGACAACTATATCGTATAGCTCCCATAGGGACAATCGGTCAAAAATACACTCCAAATATGAATCGAAGTGAAACTTACACAGAATATATTTGTCAATAATATAAACATATTGACCAAGTTTTATTCAAATCGGACGACTATATCGTATAGCTCCTATAGGGACGATCGGTCAAAAATACGCTGTAAATATGAATTTGTATGAATATTTTCTGTGTTTCCCAAGTCATCTGAATTAAAATCAATAGGGTCGATTGCCTAAACGATTATACTATTATTATTATCGTATCCCATTGTTAATAGTATAATTAAACTGAGTAACGGGTATCCTAAAGTCGCGAGGCAACTATAGCATTCTTTCTTGTTTAATAATAAATTCTAAAAGACTAAGACTAAGTTAAGCATTGTGAATACAACCGAAGTCAAACCTTTTAATATACTGAAATGTAGGAGCAAAATAAATATATTGCTAAAAACTAATTTTATTTTCTGTAATGCGAACACCTAAATGAATTGTAATAAAATGCAGTTATCTTTCAGTTAAGATAATTATAAGGGTATTATCTGCTCGGTGCGGATACTGTTTCTACACGTTCTTGTTTTCTTGCTTGTTTTGTAATTCAACAACATGTCTTTTGCCATTGTCGTTGTCCACGTTCTCAAAGTTGCTAGAGCTGCAGCCGAACAGGTTCAGAGCGCCAACAACGTCAATGAAATCACGTCTGATATATATATTTATATATATCTGTTGTACATAAATATATATATCTTT
Organism: Drosophila cardini; assembly: GCA_018903735.1. NCBI lineage: Eukaryota > Metazoa > Arthropoda > Insecta > Diptera > Drosophilidae > Drosophila > Drosophila cardini. The sequence continues at coordinate 22,514,297 of JAEIGM010000001.1, read as the reverse complement.
ATATGTACTAGTGCCTTTTCTTGATTCCTGCTCTTGACGCTCTTATCATTTGTTCCACGTAAACTGAATATACTGTAGCCTCGCACTGGACATGTGTTGCACTCAACTGAATGGGGGCCTAAAGATGTTCGAGGGGAATGTTGGGAGATGGGATGTATTGCCCAAAGACTTAAACTAAGAGTGGTACATTTAGCAAACTACCAACTAGGTCTTTGTCATTTTTAAATCCAAATGCAAGAAATTTGATGCAGCTGCTTGTTAAGAATTTTGCCTTTGGCCTTTCCTTTCGCCAACTACCGTTGCACGTTGAATCTTGCACGTCACAACGTTGCACGTTTGTTCACGTTCCTCTGCCTTTGGTCCTACTATTGGTACGATCATATAGATTTCTTTGGGTCTGGGCTTAGACCAAGCAGCGTTATGCAGTTGATTGTAGACGTCTTTTGTAATTTTGTTGCTGTGGCTTGGTATTTTCATTTTTTCAACCCTTGCAGAGGGTATATTAATTTTGTCACGAAGTTTGTAACGCATTGAAGAAGGCGTCTCCGACCCCGTATAGTATGTATATTCTTGATCAGCATCAACAGGCGAGTCGATAAAACCATGTCCGTCTGTCGGTCCGTTTGTTTCTATGCGAACTAGTCTCTCAGTTTTGAAGCTATCTTGATGAAACTTGGTACAGATGGGTATTCTCTCTGCAGACAGTTCATATGTTAAAACAAGAAAGAAAATTACAGTCGAGCACGCCCGACCGTAGAATACTCTCTGCCTTTTATTCCCGCTCATTTTAATAAAATCAGTATCCGAGAATATTAACTGATAGAACTTGCAGTAAAAGACGTTGAAAGACGTTTAGCTAAGTTAAGCCTCTTTTATAGAGATATCTATGGCTTCAGGCTAAAGATTTCCAAGTGATGCGGTGGCGCGGATGATTAGTATTCGGTCGATGAACGGAAGGTCGTGGGTTCGACTTCTGGTCCGTCATCAAAAAGAATATATTTTATTGTGTCGTTTAAATGTGTTGCATTATCGAAAGAAATTGTTTATTAACAAATTATTAATAAACAATTGGAAAAATTTTTTAAGCTGGGTTTTGATAAAAAAAATTTTTTTATTACTAAATGAAAACATGCAACAATTGGGGCTTTTGAATTATATTCTTTTAAAGGATTGACCGCGATTCGAACCCACGACTCTGCGTTTGCCGATCAAGCACTTAACCGGCGACGTCATCACGACACTTAAAAGTTTCCCGCCCAAAACCATAACTTAACTTCCTAGCTGGATAACTATTTTGTCAAAAATAGAATTTTGGTCGGCACGGCCAGCGTCTGCGAGCAGCGCTGCCGCTAGCAAGCAGCGAAAACGTTCGCTCACATGTTTGTATGCTTCTATCTCGCTTGCACACATGCATTGACATTGCGTTCAATTATTAACTTTCTTACATGTCTAGCTCTTTTGTTAATAGTCCGATTTGTATGCAACTTTCAGGATAGTTTGATATATTTTGTCTTCAAATGAATTTAAAATAACAATACTGTATGATAAGATCAAATGCCTTAAAATCGGCATTGAAGTTTTCAAATTAGTTTATTTCTTGTGGGAAAAGGGGGCGTGGCAGTCCAAAATTTTTAATGGCAATGCATTTATGCCGTCTCTAGAAACCTCCCTACCAAAATCGGTACTCCTAAGTGCCATAGTTACTGAGATATTCGCCTAAAACATCAATTTTTTACGAGGTGTGTCTAGTTTTTTGCTCATTGTGGGCGAAAGGGGCATGGCATCGAAAAAAAAAAGATTCTTGTATTAACTGACTTATTATCGAGTCGATAGAGACCAAATTCAAACTTGTAGCTCTTACCATCTCTGAAATCTGTTTGTTCATACGGACGGACAGACAGACGGACAGACAGACAGACGGACATGGCTATATCGACTGGGCTTGTGATGCTGATCAAGAATATATATACTTTATGGGGTCTGCCACGCCTCCTTCTGCCTGTTACATACTTTTCACAAACCCAATATACTCTCTCTTGCAGAGAGTATAAAAATGAGCCGGATCGGATGACTATATTTTATAGCTCCCATAGGAACAATTTTTTTTGAGCTATTTCAACCAAATTAAGCCTTATCCCATGTGCAAACCAAATTTCATCCGGTTCGGACCACTATATCATATAGCTGCCATAGGATTAATTGGTTGAAAATGATGAAAATGCTAAGTATGAAAATTTTCAGTGTCGATTGAGCGATTTCAACCAAACTCACGCCATAAGCATTTCCTATGATTCCCCAGTTGTTGACCAAATTTTCTTTGGATTGGCCAACTATTTCATATAGCTGCCATAGGAACAATCGTTTGAAAGGATTAGTATGAACCCTTTTAGTGTCCATTGAGTAATTTTAGCCAAATTCACGCAGTATACATAAGCTCTCATTCCCTATATGCTGACCAAATTTCATCCAAATCGGACTACTATATCATATAGCTTCCATAGGAACAATCGGTTGAAAATGTTGAAAGAGCTTGGTGTGAACATTTTGAGTGTCAATCACGCGATTTCAACCAAATTCATGCCATAAGCATTTGCTATCATTCCCCAGCTGTTGACCAAATTTCATTCGGATCGAACCACTGTATCATATAGCTGTCATAGGAACAATCGGCTCAAAGGCTTAGTATGAAAATTTTTAGTGTCTATTGAGCGATTTCAGCTAAATTCACGCACTACTCATTTGCTATTATTCCCTATATACTGACCAAATCTCATCTAAATCGGACTGCTATGTCATACAGCATCCATAGGAACCACTGGTAACTGAATCCAATGAACGCAACATGCATGACTGCAAGGGTATTTAATCTTCGGCGAGCCGAAGATAACCTTTCTTTCTTGTTCTTTATTCAAATCGTTCCCACATTACGGTTTCGTTTTGAATTTGTGTTGTTTCACTTTCTAAACAAACTCGTCATTTGCAGTCTCTTTTTTAAAAGCACCAGTTAAATGATGTGCAGCATTTGTTCAACTTTTTTAAATCAAATCATTTAAGCCAGAAAAGCTAAAAAACAGACAGTTGGTTAATTACAATTAAATACAAATCTATTTAAAACAAATCTAGTATTTGGTTTGTTATGTGCAATGGGTTTCCGGAAAAGTTAACGTTTACTGTATTCAATGAAATAGTGTTTTTGATCAGCAACAACATTTGCAACACATCATCCATCCACATCATCATGTCGTCTTTGTTCATGTCGTTTGTGGACACCCCTACGTAAGCCATGACAGGAATTAATCACTACTTATCTGAGTATTGTAAGTCGTCTGATAACGAAACGAATTCATGCATTTGTGTAGTAGCACCACAACCACACACTAATTGTATTCCCAAAAAATGGTAACTTTACTGAATTCTTGATTAAATTTTTCTCTTTGGTGGACTTAATTTATTTCCTTTACTGGCAGTCGGTAAAGTCTGCATAATATGCAATTGGTCCCCTATCGTTAGCCTAAAGGCTTACCCCTGTCGATATTTTCAAGAAATCAACTCTTAAAATTATGTTTATAGTCTCTTCATAATCCCATACAGAAAAAAAAACAAACTTATGGTAGCTATTGTACGTCTTTGAAGTTTAAAACTCAATATGTAACTGGTATGTCCAAGTCGAACTCGGACCTTATGTGCTTGGCAATTGCTGAGCCACAAAAGAATAAGAATTACTTCAAAAGGTTGCCCTTTTGTCATTTTTAAGGAGTTTCACGTTCACACCGTCCTTAAGGGAAGCTTCTTCTGTTATTTATGAACTCTCAACAAATTCGCCAGTCCCCAAGACACAAGTTTCAACTAACGATAAATGCAGACACAGCTACACATACTGACTCGTATATCAAATGCACGGACGGGCAAATCAACACCTGACAGGAGGCTGAAACTTTGAGCCTGAACTCGAACCCATACCCGAACCCGAACCCTATTCGAACGCGAGCTCAAAACCAAAACGCAATGCTGAAACTAAATTGGAATCAGATGTAGAATGCTATAACACGGTGGGAACTGAATCAATCGGTCTGTAAACTAATCTGCTCAACTAATCTCATTGGAAATCAATCTAAAATAAATCCAACGATTGGACAAACACTTTACGTGCCGGACAACCTGTGACTGCTCACATTATAATGTGATTTCAGCTGTAAATGTGCAATAATTTATTCAAATTCCCAAAAGTGTAGTCTGCGAACGCGTGTTCCCTTTTGACCCCTAACGGACAACACATGCTATTAATATGTAAACACGCTACACACACAGACACACACATTTATATATAAATATATGTATGTCTACATATTTGTTGCTGTATGTTTTGAGCTATACCATTAACTTTTGAATAAACGTTTCTTCTTTTGCTGCAGTCGTTTTAACTCTTAGACTGCGTGGGTTGCTTTCTGGGTCTTTTTGGAACATTGAAAGTCGTTAACCGGCAGCAGACCCCTTTCTTACCTCGTATACTCCCCTTCGATTCCTATCTTGACTATCAACTGTGAAACTAGTTCAGACAGATTTCTTGGGCGTCGTTTACCTGCCTCGTTGAGCATCCAAAAGAACAAAATAAATACAAACAAAAACAAACTGTTATCTTTGCCTCGCCGAAGATTAAATACCCTTACAGTCATGCATATTGTTTCTATGTGAGCTATATGATATAGTAGTCCGATTTCAATCAAATTTGGTCAACATATAGGGAAGGATAGCAAATATATATAGCGTGAATATGGTTGATATCTATTTATAGACCTTGAACATTTTTACACCAAGCATTTCAACCGAATTTTCCTATAGCATCTATATGATTTAGTAGTTCGATATGGATGAAATTTGGTTTGCACGTGGAATTTTGTACTAAATGTATACATATAGGCGGAGGTTGGTTAAGATAGCTAAAAGAAATTTTGTTTTCAACCGATTATTTCTATAGGTTCCCGATAACATATGAAATGCATGCAGCGAGAATGCCCATCTGAATCAATTTTCATCAAGAAACAGATGGACAGACGGACATGGTTACATCGACTCGGCTGGTGATGTTCATTAAGAATATATATACCATATGCGGCGGCCATACCTATTTCCATGCATTACAAATTTCGGAGTGTCATACTATATGTAGTTTGGGAGTGTCATACTATATGAAGTTTGGCTGCTGAACTAGGGCTAAGCAGTAACATAGATTAATTGTATAAATTTCGCTTAGAAGAATAAAACCCACTTTTGACTCGCGTTTTAGTTATTAACTCAGTTTTAGAGAACTGTTCTGCGTGCAACAAAAATAAAAATTGAGAAACTCAGAATTCTGTACTCTGTTCTCATTTTAATTTTCTGATAGTTTTTCTTCTGATTTTTTGCTCGGATAAACGCAAATTAACCTTGACAGATTAGATGGAACGATAGTCCGAATTCGGAAGTCTCAATTTTCCTCATTTGTTTTGTGATTATACATTTATTTCATATCCAATCTTATGTATACTTCTAGCAATTTATTTTGATTGTTGTGTTCGTCATCATATTAGAGTTATTTATTTATTTGATATGCCTGTATGCTGGTTATAAAAAGGTATCAATTAAGTCAAGTAATAGCAAAACATATCTTTACTACGACAACATTTTTGAACATAATTGAGGTCTTAAAATATGATATTTTATATATAGCGAAGTAATGTCAGGAGATAAATGTTCAACTTAATTGAATATTTTGAAAACTGTTCGAAGAGAGTAAATTTCTTGTTTAATAATATTTTTATACTCTCTCCAAGAGAGAGTATATTGGGTTTGTGCAAAAAAAAAAGTATGTAACAGGCAGAAGGAGGCGTGGCAGACCCCATAAAGTATATATATTCTTGATCAGCATCACAAGCCGAGTCGATATAGCCATGTCCGTCTGTCCGTCTGTCTGTCTGTCCGTCTGTCTGTCCGTATGAACAAACAGATTTCAGAGATGGTAAGAGCTACAAGTTTGAATTTGGTCTCTATCGACTCGATATTTAGTCAGTCAATACAAGAATCTTTTTTTTTTTCGTTGCCACGCCCCGTTCGCCCACAATGAGCAAAAAACTAGAAACACCTCGGAAAAAATTGGTGTTTTAGGCGAATATCTCAATAACTATAGCACTTAGGAATACCCTTTTTGGTATGGAGGTTCCTAGAGACGGCATAAATGCATTGTCATTAAAAATTTTGGGCTGCCATGCCCCCTTTTCCCACAAAAAATAAAACAATTTTTAAACTTCAATGCCGATTTTAGGGCATATGTTCTTATCGTACAGTCTTGTAATTTCAAATTCGTTTGGAGACAAAATATATCAAACTATCCTGAAAGTTGCATATAAATCGGACTATAAACAAAAGAGCTAGACACGTAACAAAGTTTATAATTTAACGCCATTTCACTGCATGTGTGCAAGCGAGACAGAAATATACAAACATGTGAGCGAACTTTTTCGCTGCTTTCTAGCGACAGCGCTGCCCGCGAATGCTGGCTGAGCCAACCAATTGTGTATGTATAACATTACACACATACATATGTGCATGCATACTTATAATGTCAAATGTATATGTGTGTGTATACATACAATCAGATGTTTTTGTTTCAACGTGTTTTGTTGCAAGTATCAATTGATATACCCGAATACCGATTTTATTTAATGATCGCGAATAAATTGCAGAGAGTATTCTACGGTCGGGCGTGCTCGACTGTACTTTTCTTTCTTGTTTTATTTATTCTTTGTAGGCTAAAAAGCCTTTTTTGCATTATCTACCATAAAATTTGTCATACAATTAATTCTGAATGCAAATGTTATTGAATGTTGACGAATGCATGTACGAAGATTGATCTATTGTGTTGTGTTAGAATGTTAATAACTACAATGTGTTCAAACATTTATAAACACAAATAAATTGTAATCGGGTACTTGCAAGTCGAACATCAATCTCTACGTATGTATACTATATAATACATATATAAACTATGATACTCAACCTCTAGCCAACTGATTGACTCGTCTTTGACCTTGTTTTGTTGTTCATGCTTGTGCCTTTTGATTGTACCCATTAAATTGGTCTCTTGATACTCAAATTTCTTGACTAATTTTAAAGGCAGTTTTGTTTTTTTTTTTGTGCTTTAAGCACGTTTTGATACTGAAAGGCTTATGAGGCATGGAAGTTGAGTCTACGATCTGTGCGTTATCGAATTTCGAATTAATTTGTGAGTCAGTTAGGAATTATGATTTGCAAGGCTTATAAAACATAACTATAACTCAAAGAAATTCACTTGAAATTTGCAACTACTTTTAACTAAGTCAATAAAATGCTTTATTTTTTATTAAATGCTAAAAATTCTTATAATTTCCTTCACATTAAGCAATAAATACATTACTACACCGTACTTCCCATTTTAAGCCCGTATTAACAAAGAGTTAAGAGGTCTCTTAGGTTTGTAAGAAGCGATATGAGCTTGACAGGCAGAAAGAGGCGTGGCCCACTTACATCAAGTAGAAATATTCTTAATCAGCATCAACAGCAGACTCCATAACCTGGAAACTACTAGATCTATTGTACTAGTATTACTATCCACACCAAATTTGGTCTGAATCAGAAATCTATATCATATGGGTCCCCTAGGACAAATCGGTCAAAAATTCGAAATTTGTTTGATATGATAGTGTTTCAAATCGGACAACTATAGCATATACCTATAGATATCATAAGTATTTTCTCGTTGAACAGCTTTTCAAGCTAGTAAGAAAGGCTACAGTCGAGAAAACCACTGTAAAGGACCCTGTACTCATTCAAGCACTTATTTCTTCCATTCAACTAAGCAATTTTCACCTGATTTGGCCTGTATGAGCTCTATATTTTATAGTTGCCCGACCCGGACCAAATTTGGTAATAATAGTTAATTCATAACACACACGGTCAATTTGCACTACATTTTTTAAGCAAGTTACCAATTTACAACTTCTTTGGCCTATGGTTGCAGGGGCGTGGGAATAACTTTGAAATAAACTTGATCTGCGTACACAACAGACGGACTTTTATTCTAAATTTTGGGTCTCTAGCTTTTACAGTCTCTGAGATCCAGATGTTCTTACGGATGCAAAGATGGACATCGTTATATCGACTCGACTATTGATGCTGGGGTCGGTCACGCCCACTTTTGTTGTTTCGCACATTTCGCTTTTGACAATCCTAACAGACCCCTGTACTCATTTTAAGTACGTCGTCTAAAAATATACACATCAATGGAAACAACAGCTGCCAAAGCTACCATACTTAATCCGCTCAGTTGGAGGCACATCAAAACCTCAATAAGTGAATAAAACACGGTAGCTACTTCTCACATGGCTTAGATACAAATAGTATTAGAGTGGCTTATGACCGGTTTTTATACTGGTAAAAAAGTTCTAAATTATAGATTTTGGTTTTAAAGCTATACTAGCTAACTTCCATTCACTTGAAAACGGACAAATACTTAACTAAAATAAACTAATTAAATCATTATAATACATTTTTTCACTACAAATATGAATACAATTTATTTTTCTAATTGTGTACTATGCTTACTTATGTGTATGATAAAAATTTAATTAACAAATGACAAACGGTTTAAACAAAAAATTATATATGATTTATTAATAACTAACTTTTAAAGCGTACTTATTAAGATATCAGTATAATAATGCAGATTATATCAGCAATCTAAGTTATTTATTAGTATAAACCTTAAGTTGTGAACACAGTTGAAAATGGACTAATTTAATCTCTATTATGAATGTTTGCACTCAGTCTCATTTGAATGCAAGACTGTGGCATCAGAATTTATGCAACAAAGTTGTTTCTCTAGTTGTTGCTACTGTTACTGACTCGAAGTTAATTTTGTTTTTGTTTCGTTTGTTATTGAGGTTCGACAATCATTTTCTTATTTTAGGAAAATTGGGCATCTTAAAGATTTGGAGCTTGGGGGATTTTTGCGTTAACCGAATGATTAAGCAGCATTTGAAAAGCGTTTGGCATGAGGCTATTAAACTGTCAAAGTGTTCCATCGCTCAACATTAACAACAACAACAACAATTGCTTTATTTGCTGGAAAAGCATTTCTTTTTTGACTTTGACCTCCCCATGGACGCCGGTTTACTTAAGCTTCAAATTACGCTTAAATTGTTTTAACGCCGTTTTCTTGGCCACTGAGTAAAGCTTTATAAAAATAAAAAGCAATGAAAAACCACAAAATAAAAGACGAAATAAACCCAGGAAGAACAAATTTATGGACTGACTAGAAAGAAAGACTAACGTCCAGCAAGACGACTTTAACAGTTATTATGCACATTTATCATATAAATTAGCATTTTTCGATCGGTTTGGCCTATTGGAGCTGTATGATATAATTGTCCGCACCCTACCATATTTGGTAATGGTACTTAGCATTATGATACGCAAGTTATGTATGAGTTTAGTCGCTCAATTAATACTACATGTTTTCATAACAAATTTGGTCCATATCGAACAATTACATCATATAGCTTCAATAAAACAAGTCGTACGAAAACTGGTATTTTGTATAAAAATATGTAGCGCAAATTCACCGATCTCAACCTTACTCACACATCATGTGAATATTATGAATATAACTAACCTAGCTTAACTTTATCCGGATCGGAAAACTTTATTTTATAGCCCCCATAGGCCAAATCGGTCGAAAATTGCTTGGTTGTATTGAAAAATACGCACTAGAATGAGTACGGGGTCTTTAATAGTCAGCTCGTTCGACTGTAGCCGTTCTTACTAGTTGTATTCATTTGCAACACTTATTTTCCAGCACTTTCCAACGTAGCTTAGCAACTCAAACAATTGTATCGGTATCTTATGATAACTACAATTTTAGCACATCATTTACTGAAACAGTCCACGAAACTGAACCGCTGAAATCAGAACAAAGTGGCACCCTCATTTCCTTCCGCTTAACCACCATCCAATAGTCCAGTTTCCTCCTTCCCCATTCTCTGTGCTTCCATCAATAATTTATGCATTCCACCATCAATCACTTTGCGCTGCTTAACGTTAAGAGAACTGTGAACTGAGAGCTGAGACATCATAGAGGCACAAAACAAACCCCAACTTCATGGGTCCATTGGTCCACAGTTCACATAGCCGTCAGTCTACAGTCTACAATGTACACTGTACAATCTTTAGTCGTCGGTTCGCAAGAAGCAAAAACAAAACTAACTAAAATCAGTGAACTGTGGATGCGCAAAGAGTCTGTTTGGCGGGACAAGCGTGAATTGGTTTGCATTGGGGGATTTTGGGAAATATTTCTGTTGCCAGAATACAACAAACTGGGACTAGAATAGAAACGAACGATATCTCAGTCGAGGGGAGTCGAGATAAGAGGGCAACTGAGCAGACATTTTATTTCAATTGCCTGCCGCTGTGGAAATAATATGCCAAACTTTGAGCCAGCGACAGAAATAAAGAGGGATGGACAGAAACCAACTGACGCACTGGTCGCATATTTTATGTATTTTACTTCATTATACGCTTGCATTGGTTATAACAACTTCCTTATTGAGTTTCTTAAACATCAGTTTGTAATAGGGATGTGTATCGCAAGGAAAATACAGATATCGATATTAATTAAAATATCACTTTAAATCAAATATCGTGTACGATATCGATATTATCAATAACTGAAATCAAATATATCGCTATAGATATCGACATAAAAAAAACAAACTTCAAATTAGAATACTGTACGATAAGATCAAATGCCTTAAAAATTACATTGAAGTTTAAAAAATTATTTCATTTCTTGTGGGAAAACGGGGCGTGGCAGTTCAAATTTTTAATGACAATGCATTTATGCCGTCTCTAGAAACCTGCATACCAAAATTGTTATTGCTAAGTGCTATAGTTACTGAGATATTAGCTTAAAACATCAATTTTTTCCTAAGTGACCATAGTATTTTACAATTTGCGGGGGCGGTAAGGGGCGTGGCAAAGATTTGAAATAAACTTGATCTGCTCGAGAAGCAAACAGACTTTCATTCCAAATTTGGTGGCTCTAGCTCTTGCAGTTTAGAAGATCCAGGTGTTCATACAGACGAACGGACGGACGGACAGACGGACATCGCTATATCGTCTCGGCTGTTGATGCTGATCAAGAATATATATACTTTATGGGGTCGGAAAAGCCTCCTTCTGCCTGTTACGCACATTTCGCTTCAGACAAACTTAGTAGACCCCTCTCCTCTTTTTTAGAGTACGGGGTCTAAAAACATACCAACTTAATAAACAAGTAAGAAAAGCTAAAGTCGAGCGATTCGTATTCTAATGCGCATTTTACCATACACATATGCCCTTTTTAACCGATTTGTACTATAGGAGCTATAGCATATAGTTGTCCGATGCGCACCTAACTAGGGCGGACATTGCTATGTGGACTGGGCTGTTGATGCTAATCAAGAAAATATATATGTACTTTATACTGCCTGTTACGCACATTTCGCTTCGAGCAAACCTAATTCCCCCCGTATTCTTTGTAAGTACGAGGTCCAAAAATGGAGCACTAGAACTAGTACGGAGTCTATTAAGGTCGACTGTCGAGAGAATCTGACTGATTTTTATACCTGTTACTCATAAAGTAAAAAGGTATACTGTAATCGTTGAAAAGTAAGTAACATTCAGAAGGAGGCGTGGCAGATCCCATAAAGTATATATATTCTTGATCAGCATCACAAGCTGACTCGATATAGCCATGTCCTTCTGTCCGTCTGTCTGTCTGTCCGTATGAACAAACAGATTTCAGAGATGGTAAGAGCTACAAGTTTGAATTTGGTCAGTATCGACTCGATATTAAGTCAGTCAATACAAGAATCTTTTTTTTTTTCGATGCCACGCCCCATTCGCCCAAAATGAGCAAAAATCTAGAAACACCTTGTAAAAAATGTATGTTTCAGGGGAATATCTCAGTAACTATAGCACTTAGGAATACCACTTTTGGTATGCAGGTTCCTAGAGACGGCATAAATGCGTTGTCATTAAAAATTTTGAACTGCCATGCCCCCTTTTCCCACAAGAAATTAAATAATTTTCAAACTCCAATGCCGATTTTAAGGCATTTGATTTTATCATACAGTATTGTTATTTCAAATTTTCGTTTGAAGACAAAATATATCAAACTATCCTGAAAGTTTCATTCAAATCGGACTATAAACAAAAGAGCTAGACATGTAAGAAAAAAATAATTGAACGCAATGTCAATGCATGTGTGCAAGCGAGACAGAAACATACAAACATGTGAGCGAACGTTTTCGCTGCTTGTGTTGCGGGAGCGCTGCCCGCGGACGCTGGCCGTGCCGAGCAATTGTATAGATATTACACATACATACATACATCTCTATGTATGCGCATACATAGAATGTCAAATGTATATGTATGTGCATACATACAAACAGATGTTTTTGTTCAAATGTGTTCTATTGCAAGTACTATTAATTGATATACCCGGATACCGATTTTATTAAAATATTAGGAAATAAAATGCAGAGAGTATTATATGGTCGGGCGTGCTCGATTGTACTTTTCTTTCTTGTTTGTTATTGCTGTTTTGAAAATTGCTGTGCCTTTTTGGATATATTTGTTGTTCCGAAAGATTGTTGCCAAATTCCGGTGGTTGTGTGGATGTGTGTCTAAGGAAAAGGTAACATTTTCCTTTGGTCTTCTTGTAAATTTGTGAAATTGCTTCCTTATTTCATTTAGCAAATAAACTTTGGCAGGCATATGCCACGTGACTCTACAGTATACAAACATATGTACAAAACAAATGTTTTTAAGTGCCAATTTTTGAAGGCCATTCGCAGCGGCATTTGGGCCAAATGTGTTTTGGTTATTTGATTTATATGCGTGCTTCACAAATTGATTTGCAATTGCCAAGCGTCGATTTATAAACACTAACAAAATCGATGACGGCTGTCATGACAGCCCCAGATTGATCTCAAAGTACTTGTATTGTTTGTGTTGAAAGCAACTGCAAAGGTTGGATAGAGTCTCAAGCATTAAGCACTCAGCAATTGCCCCATGAAAATGTGCCTTTATAAGATTTCCCCCGCTTAAGCTTTGCTCCAAAAAGTTTCTAATATTTTTACTGATTTTGAGATGCAAACAAAGTTCACGCCCGCTGTGTTACCAGAACAACGACACCGACAACAAGAACAGCAACAACAATATCAACGTCGAGCTTAACAACAAAAAACCATTTAAATTATATTGAGTTTCTTTTTGTGTTACATTTTTTGGTTGTTTTTACTGTTGCTTTAGGCTTTTCCTGAATTTCCACCAACTCAATTGGGAGGCCTTATTTACATATGTACTCGACACGTGTTGTTTTCTGTGTCTTTTGTCTCATATTATTTGCTTTATATATAAATATATTATATATTTGTAAACTGTTGATACGTCCCAGAGAGTGAAAGCTGGAACAATTAGTTAATGAGAACCAGCCAAATGTTTTAAGCCAAATTCAGATACATAAAAAAGGGTAACACAGTGTTGCTGCTGGTGCTGTAAGAGATACCAGCATCAAGCTTAGATATTTACTTACTGTAGACGACACTCGCTACATTCCTAATCAAATTACAGCTTTAATTGGTTTCAATTGTCGGGGAACTGAAATTATCTCTGCAAAATGCACACAGTGGCTTACAAAGAAGCAAATACAAATTCAACAGATCGAAAAATAAGTAACCAGAATGAACTGAACTAAATAAATATACTGAATAAATATAATAGGTAATAAATATTCAGGTTACTAAAGAAGTATTTTAATAAATTTTTGAATGCTTTTTAATATCTTCTTTTTTTTTAAGGAATTTTATATTAATAAAATTTAAAACAATTTAGCTGGTCTCCAAAGTTACATGGCTTTTATTATGAGGCAATAAAAACATCAACAAGTTAAATCGATAACTCCATAGTTACAATATTTATAATTTTTTTCTGAACTTCTTAGCAGCGAATAGGAAGTTAACGATATTTTAACTATTTAATAACTATTGATTTCAAGTATGTTATTGTATTCCTCTATATAATGCATAATTTAATCTCAGTTTTTGGCGCTCCCATTTCACTGTGCGTACCAAAGGCAGAGGTAGTCGCAAGTTCATTACAAACAATTGATTTGGCAGAACGGCGAAAACTTGGCACAGGTAAGACACAAGATGGCGAGATACAAAAGACTGAGAGGAAGATAGATAGGGTAATAGAGAAGAAGGGGCAAGAAAAACAGAAAGCGAAGGCGTCGTTTCTTTCGTCGGCGCCGTTGTGTCCCCAACTTACAGGGAAACCACATTGACGTTGAAGTCAACGCCGACGTCAGCGTCTGTTCATGACCAGCGCAATGTGCTTGCAACTCTAGACAAAAAGCCAATTCAGAAAATGAGACTACCTAGGCAAAGAAATACCTGGCAGTGATGCAAAGTTCCAAGTCAAAAAGTAAGGTTTTTTATATAAATAAAATATTACTGCTAAAAAACAACAAAGTGTTATATTTCAAAAACCATAATTTACGATATTACAATATTTTAATATATATATTTTTTTTTTGTTTTAAATACGGGGTTTAAAAATCGCTATTTAGTTTGTGGCAATGTACCGTTGATAAAACAATTAATACTTTTAAGACAAAATCATTACATTATCAAACTCTAATCATAAACAACCGCATCTGTATTTATAAATTGACCAAATTAAATTAAAGTGTTCTACAATCATCTAGGCCAAATCATACTTTCCGCTCACCAAGGATAAAATCTATAACTTTCTTAAGTAACATGCTGTCAAAATCTAGTGACCCTAGTTGGACATCTGATTAATAATTGACTTAAAGCGTTTATATGCACAGTTTTACAACTCCGTAAAAGTAATCGAACAAATCTATCGTTACTTTTCAAATATCTTTATGTTTGTCTAACTTATCCAATGAAATACTTGGCAAATTTGGCTTTAACCTAGCTAAAACGGTAGCATCAGCACCAGGCGACAGTGACAGGCTGTGGTTACAGTAAGAGTGCCGACTAGTTCACTGGCTGGTTGGCTGGCTGACTGCCTGACTGGCTTGTGGGTGTTGCGGTGGCTGCAATGGCTGCCGTGGGGCATTAATAATGAAAATATGCAAGCTGCTTCTACTGCTTCGCTGCTGTTGATTGAAACTGAAAGGCAGGCAGAGAGCCAGAAGTCAGTTTGGCAGGAGGGATAAGAGAGTATAAAAGGCAAGGTACATGGGAAATCTTTTGAAAAAGGATTAACATTAAAATGTATTTGTGTTTATGAGTGTGTAGGGCTGAAAAGTTAGTTACTGGTTTGAGTAATGTGCTCCCATAATAAGTAACAAAGCGCGCTAATGAAGTACTCAAGCTTCAGGCAATGTTCTATGGCCAACTCGAAGAGTTCTATCGTCCATTATGCGGTACAAAAGTTTCACACACATACTAATAACCTCGACACAGGACTACAACATTTTAAAGGCATTTGCTTCTATATTTAAGTAAACATATACAAACAGACAAAACAGGCCAATTGTCAAAACGGAAATTTAACAGACGACAAGAAAAAAATCAAAACAGAACAAAATACATAAACAAAACCCGGCAGTTTAATGAATCGAAGAAGGGAATGAGAAAATAAAATACAAATTTTTAATTTCTCAAATAAATATTTATCCAATAATGCCTCCGTATATATGTGCAGTTTGTGATTCCCAAAACAGAAGGATGAATTGATCATCACACAGAAAACAAAAGAATTTAAAAAATGAAATTTCATTGGACTTTTCTTTATATGGATTATTAAAGTGAGTTTAACAGGGAAACGTGTTAAATTCAACTCTTGGCAAACAGTCAAAAAATTATACTGCTTGTATACATACCTAATTAAAATAAATCAGAGTGTATAAGTTGCTTCCCGACTTTAGAATATCCGTTTCTCAGTATGAACATGTGATTAACACTAGAGAATAATAATATTAGGTGATAGATGCTTGAGCTGTTGTTGTTTTCTAAGAAGCAACAATCTGAAAAGCATTTTATTCTTATTCATATTTAGAACATATGTCCCTTTTACCAAAAAAGTCCTGAGTCTAACGCATCTGTGTATTGTATGGTTAGCTCTTTTTTTCCACGAGTAACGGGTATAATTATTCTCGTTTAAGCTAGATTTTGACGTTGATTTGATTTACTTGTAGTGCTCATTGAGATGTGTTTTTACAATAAACATGTTTGTATTATTATTGGTATAGTTATGTCTGGTTGAATGACTATTCGTGGCACTTAAGTTGATTTGATTTGTACACTAAGTGTTGTTGTTAAACACAAACGCTCTCACACACACAAACCCACACACACACACACACACACACACACACACACATACACACATGTAATCGTTGCTGCTTGTATTTGTCATGGTCTCGCGGCTTATGTGGCGTATACGTAATTTGTTAAATAAAACGCAAGCTTGCGGTTATTGAGCTTTTGTGCTGTCGTTAACTTTGTCTGCCTTCGGGTCGATGTTATTATATGTAGAATGATAACAATAACAATCATAATAGCAACAATTTGCAATAGCTAATAAATTTAATGTGCGCAAATTTAGCGCTCAATTAAGCTACAAATGTATATAAGCATACTTTACTCTCTGTTACTTTTTATGCGGTTGATTTAATCACCACAGGCGATGTGGGAAATTGCCGGAAAATACCCAAATAAGATGTGTGTTTTCTTACCTGAAATCAGAAGAACAAGTAGAAAGTGAGTTAATTTTGAGATTCATTTGATTTGTAATATAATATTAATATTAAATATGTGTTTTGAGCTTTAAATACTTAAAAAATTTAACTTTTCTAAATTTTCTGCTTGGGTGTGTATTAAATCCATATAATATCTTTAAGCATGTACAACATGTTGAGTAAAGACTGTAACATCTAGTTGCAAAGCATTAAATTTCAATAGAGAAACAATTAATTTGAAGCACACACATTGACACACACACAGTCTATGATGATGCCCAATTCATAAGCAATATAGATGACATACAACTCTTGCTTATATACATTTATATATAGGAAATAAATAAAAGCCAATTCTGTTATAAAAGCTAAGAGATTTGCAAGTAAAGAACACTGATGTAACAACCAGAAAAGCCTCAAATAATAAATTCGATTTGAAAACTATAAGTTTCAAAAGGTACACTTTGATTCACACACACATACATTCAATTGTTTTTTAAGACCATTTATTTTGCCATGAGCGAAGGAGAGGACTGCTGCTACAAGAGGATTGGAGGGCATGAGTTACCTACTGACGACTTAACCCGCACACATATAAATTCTTCTGCGACAGACGTTGGGCTTCGCAGATAGTGATAAGATACGAGCAGGCCAATGACTTACCCACCTAGGAAACCAATCTTAAAACTCTTCTTGGCCTGCTCTAAATTTATTATAAAATTCAATCTTTTTTTTTCTCCTCTACCAGCTAAGTGAGCTTTTGCCAACGTGTCGGGAAAACCCGCAGGCGGTCACTGAGACCTGACTGTAGTAAAGTGTAAGCAAAAAAAATATATATATATATATATATTTATATAGTATCTGTAGAAAACATAAAGGCAGTCTAGGATTTAAATCGCTTTTAATGGAAAAATATGCAAAACAGCGGAAGCCTACGTAAGCTAGTGGTCCACTGTGGGATTCTGTCGAGTCTCTGGAGGCTGTTGCAAATCTGTGCGGACTAATGTCCCGACAGGTTTCAAGCTAACAGTTGAATATGAGGCAGATGCCCTTCATTAAAATTCCAAACATTTTCACTGAAATGCTGACACACTTTAAAACAATTTTCTGGCATACTTCTCTCTAAGTTTCGACTGTGAGGAGGCGACAACTCAGGACATATGACAAAGTTGACGTAGCATGTCGAAAGATTTCAAGGCAATTTGGCAATGACAGGAAAAGATACAGCCAACATACGTGCAATGTAAGACGTATGTATGTACGACGTACGTTCGATGTATGTATACGAGTACTAGTAGGCACGGACAACAGTGCTGTGATGTATGAAAAACTTTAAGCGATGCCTTCAAGTATGCAATGGTAATTTTCAACACCACAGTTTCACACACGCACATACATGCTCTGAAACTTTCAAAAAGTTAACTACACAAGCAATAAATTGAAATTCAATGCGTACAAGTGTATTCCAAATGAGAAACATTAACATGTTACTTTACTTAGCCGTCTGCAGAAGACCCCATACTTTTGCTGAATAAATTCCTTATGCTAAACAATGAATAAGAGGGCATTTCTATATATGCAGGAACAAAAGTTCGAGATCTGAAGGGTCAATTTAAATATTTTATTACTATTTATTCTACTTAAGGCTTGCGCTATTATCATTTTTAAATTCAAGGAATATATCCTAAATTTGTATTGTACTCATTTTTATTATATCCTAATTGTGGCCGACTTGACCTATGCGAGCAATTAAATATAGTTGTGCTATCCCGATCAATGTAAGGAAAATCATAATGGTACCGTACATACAGTTTGTAAATTTGGTCGCGATAGCTCTAATAGTTTCCCAGTTATAACGTTGTGAAAATGATTTTTTTTACAATTTTCGGGGGAGTGGCAGTAATTCGAAAAAAACGGGAGTTCATACGCACAGGCGGACATCGCTATATCGTCTCGGACTTTGATGCTGGCCTAGAAAATATATACTCTATGGGGTCGACCACGCCTCCTTCTGCCTTTAGACCTTAATTTTGTTATTTTTAGGAAATAACATTAACAAAACACAAACATAAAGGACATTTTTAATTTTAAGGTTAAAAAGCAGGGAACAAAAAAATGAGGCGTATTTAATTAAAGCATTTAATTAATACAGCTATAAAATCTAATTATCCACATCGTAGCTTCATATTAAGAATTCTAAATTTATTTTTCTGTACAACCACATGAGCGAAAAGACAAATAAATAAAAGCATAAATGTTTTTTAAATATCGCATAAAAAATAAAGTCCGTTAAAATAACATTGCAAAGTGTAAAAAAAAAGAATTTAGTAACAATGCTACATTTTCAAATCGGAAGCAGTTTTCTTTGTTAAGGATTGTTGTTAAGGCGTGTGTAAATTTGAACTGATTAAATTAACTCGGACAACAGCAATAGCCACTCTTCAAGCTAGTGTTCAAACTTCTGGAGTAACATTAAAAAGTTTAAAAGGTGAGCCCATTTCAAAGTTGAAACAATAGATGCTTCGAGTTGTGTTTGTTCTGGCAAGATGAGACTGCAACTGGAGCAAGGATATCACAGGATTTCCCAGTACTCCAAAGTCTACAGTTTTCTACTATAAAATTAAGATTAAAAGCGGCATTGGGTGTGAGAACCTGTACTCTGTAAACCTGTCTATTTGACTCCCCACCTGACCCACAGTCGCTCGGTCTGTGCCTGTTCTGTGTGCTTAAGGTGAGGCGAATGTAGAGTAGCACTTTGCTGTTCATGCTACTGTTTGTTAATGGTCTTCTTTAGACTAGGCAAACAAACAGACTGCAGTTGAAATGCTCTCGTTCTCCACATTTTCTTCCCAGATAAGCTGCCACACCGCCACTAAGGCCAAGGAAATTACAAAAAAAATTCTCTAACACACAATGCTCAGCACAAGCGTAAAGTGAAACAAAGCAGCGTTTTAATTTACCAGCATGCCGCATTAAAAGTAATAAAAACAAAAAAAAAATAATTAATACAAGAATGAATGCTATAGTCACTCGCGACTTAGGGATACCCGTTACTTAGTTATAACTTAGTGATGGAAAAATATAATACATTAACCGATTATTCGATCATAATATTAATTTAAGCCGGGTGATTATTAATCGCAACTAATCGAATAAAAATTAAAATAATCGATTAATCAAATGATTAAAACAAAATTCAAGAAATATAATAAAAAAGCACAAATAATTTAAAATATTAATTTTTTAATGTTAATATTAATGTGCCATCACTAGATTTAACATTGTATTAAGAATGGGGTATGATGAGAATATTAATTTAATCGTCCAGTTGATGGTCACTGGTGAGTTGGATTAAGATATCAAAAGTTGTTTAAAATAATTTATTTTTAGAGCGAATTTTTGGCCGATCGTTTTTGTAACAGCTATACGATGTAATAGTTCGATCCGGGCGAAACTTAGTCAGTATGGTAACATGATTGGTGAATGTATTCTATATAAGTTTAATTAAGATAACTTGGTGAACACAGAAAGTTTTCATACTTATTCATAATATGGCCTTTTATGTACTCTTTGGACATGCTTTCCCTGTATAAATTTGGTTCAAGCTGTTTTTACCTGTGTCACATGAGCATAGAACATAAATAGAAAAGTTTTGCATGCTCTCAGGAAGTCGTGTTGGTGGATATCTTCAAGCAGTCATAACTTTCGCTAATTACAGATTTTTAAATCCTCAAATACAACATGAAGATTTATTTTCTAATTATTGCCTCTGTGCCAGCTCTACCTCGTCCTTTTAAAAGTACCGGGTATATCAACAGTCACAGCAACAACAACAAAAGCAACAAACAGACTTAAAATTGGCGTCAACTGACAACAAAGTGGAGCAAGAAGAGGATATCACCAGCTCGAGAGCTGACAACAAAAAATGTTGTATACATTTGCGGAGGGTATACTGATTTTGCCACAACGTTTGTAACGCAATATACATAAATATATTCAGCATCTAAAGTCAATATAGTCATGTTAGTCATGTTTGAATCAGTCTCTTAGTTTTAAAGCTATCTTAATGAAACTTGCCACAGATGTGTACTCTCCTTGCATGCGGTTCTTATTATAAAACCGACCAGATCGGATGTCTATTGAGTATTTTCACGCAATATGCATTGGCAGCATTCCCCATCTTCTAACCAAATTTTATCTAGTTCGGACTACTATATCATATACCTAAGACAAGAAAAATCGGTTGTAAATTCTTGGTATGAAAACCTTTTGTGTTTTCCAGTAATTGTACGCTTTATGTATGACTGCAAGGGTATTTAATGTTTGGCGAGCCCAAGATTACCGATTTTTAGACCCAGTACTCAAAAAAAATACAGGGGTCTATTAGGCTCGTCAAAAGCGAAATCTGCGTAAAAGGCAAAAGGAGGCATTGCCGCCGCCATGAAGTATATAGATTCCTGATCAGCATCAAAAGCCGAGACGATACTGTCATATCCGTATGTCTGTCACTCCATGAGAACACCTGGATCTCAGAAACTATAAGAACTTGAGACACCAAATTTTAAATGAAAGTCCGTCTAAAACATTTGCATAAAAAAGATTAAAAAAAAACTGTCACATGGCTATACCCGCCATTTGGTTTTTCGTTATAACCCTGCTAAAGACTTGTCGCTTTTGACAAGCCTAAAAGACCGGGGTATGAAAATTATTTTAATACAGTCACATAATTCTGTGATATAGATTAAAATATTACTTGACGCCCAGAACTTGAATAGTTCACCTTTCGTAGTTTTCCTATTTAAAATTACTTAAACACAATCCTTTTCAGAGCTATACTTTAGTATTTTAATTAATTAATGCAACTCTTTCTCCATATGAACACCATTGGTGGTACATATTTTCGGGTCATGTTAAATGATGACCGAAGATTGATTAGCGAGTGTACGACATTTGGGGTTGTAAGCCAGGAGTCGAGGTCAGAGCTCCGAATTTTGTGGACCAATTCTGGTGGCATATTTTTTTCCTATTTGCTGTATTAGTTTTTGGATAACATATTCTGGTGGTGGCTTGTGACTTTTTACGGGGTTGGCAGTTGAAAAGTTGAAACAAATGTCTGTATATTTTGTAAGTATGTGAAAAGGGTATTTTTATAGGATACTGTTGCAGCTGGATCGCCCGCATTTTGGTAGCAAATTCAAAGCGTTACTTGTGCGTTAGACAATTGATATATATAACATACGCTAAAGGGAGACACAAAGACAGAGAGGGGCAGAAAGAAAGATGGAAAATGAGAGAGAAAGAGATATACTGATAGCTGGTCGGACATTTAAGGATTTGATGGGAAATTGTCATGAAAGAAATGTTAAAATACTTAATCTTAATTAAATATATGTATCAATAGTGTCAATAAATTAAAGAACATACAAAGTTGTATTTCCAACCAATTATTGCGTTCTCCTCACAAACTGTAACAGTAAGTAACAATCAATATTTTCTGATTACAATGCTATCAACGGAAAACAGCTTTAAACTAACTACTTTTAAGACCCTGTACTCTAAAAATGAGTCGAGGGGTCTATTAAGTTTGTCTGAAGCGAAATGTGCGTAACAGGTAGACCCCATAGAGTATATACATATATTCTTGATCAGCATAAACAGCCGAGACGATATAGCGATGTCCGTCTGTCTGTCTGTCTGTCCGTCCATCTTTCTGAACTCCTGGATCTTCTAAACTACAAGAGCTAGAGTCACCAAATTTGGAATGAAAGTCCGTCTGCTGGGCGAGCAGATCAAGTTTATTTCAAATCTCTGGCACGACCCCTACCGCCCCCGCCAATTGTAAAAAACAATTTTCACATTGCCATAACTTAAACTATAGAGACCAAATTCACTCATTATGTATGTAATACCATTATAACTATCCTCGCCAAGTTTGGTTCGAATCGGACAACTATAGCCTATAGCCCCCATAAGACAAATCGGTTTAAGATTGGTGATTTGTATGAAAAAACGCGCACAAGATGAGTACGGGGTCTTTTACAGACGGCTCGCTCGACTGTAGCCTTTCTTACTTGTTACTTCTGTATAATTATTTCATTTCATTTGAAGCTTTTTAAATTTCGTTGCTAAGCGTCATCAACCATTCGACAATTTCGCAATCCATTCAATAAATAGCTTTTTTGTTGTTCTGGTGTAATTTGTCGATATGTATAGTATGTGAATAAGTATATAATATTAACATATATATTTAATTATTAATTCATGCAAATTGAAATTCATGTGCGTCGAGTGCCAACAATTTCATCTGTAAAATGTCTGGCAATGATATTATTGTTATTAATACCAATTGAGCGATTCAATTTTTCAGTTTCTTTTAGTAAACATACAAACACAATTTACATGTCGCACTTTTGATACCCCGCAAAAAAACAAATTTTTGATGCATTTGAAAATCGGGAACACTAGAGAGAAGGAATTCTGATATAGTCTGCAACAAGACTTAATTTGTCAATCAGAACATAAATATAATTATATTACGGTTGAATGAGTATAGGGTATCGCATTCGTCGAGAAATGAAAGATTTCCTTACAGACTTTTTGATTAAATTGAAAAATGTAAAAAATCGCTCGAATCGCGTAAATTACACAAATCAACGGCAGAAAACAATAACAATAAAAGGAGACTGAAAACTCCGAAAATGAATTGCCATTTTTTATTGTTTTATTACATTTCAATTTTGAACTAAAAAAGTATTTTTTTTGTGCTTATTTGTTGCACTGAAGTTATGGGTTTAACTTTAATTTTAATAAATTTAAAAGCGAATAAGAAATGAAATCAATAGTGTGAAAAGTTGTTAAAAGCTTTAAATAACAGCACTAAATAACCCAGAGCTGTTGACCGGTCATTGAATATGTGGTGCAAATTGTTTAACTTGGCTAAGTAGCGTCTAATTCGCAGTGATTGAACCCCAAGTTAAGCCCAAGTTTAGCGTGCGGTAAGTTAATAAAAAGGGCGTGGTATTTAATCAAACAGACAGGTGGATGAGATACATTTATGCAAATTCTGTATATATAGGAGGATATCAAAGAAATTAGCGTAAATTGAAATTGATTTTGTTTGTGCTGCAGAGACGCAAACTGAAAATTTTAAATGGAAATTGATGTATGAAAATGCAAGAAAGACAAGCGAACCGCTTTTCCAGCCCCATTCACTTAATCCGCTTAAGCCATCGATTTATTTTCCAGATATCGCAAGGGAAATGAGATATTTCATGTGTAAATACATCACATTTTGCGCATTAAGTTATTAACATCTATTACTAAATCAAGTGAACAAACAGTTTATGTCTTTTAAAGACAGATAATTCAAGCACTACATAAATAATATATTATTAACTCAATTCTTTCACAAATTACTCAAAAGACTTATTTAAACACAGCTTCTATCGAGAGTGCCTGACTATAAGCTACCATGCAATACATTCCAACAAATCTCTAATTTAATTTATTTAATTTTATTCATGTTTAAGTGACAAGATGAAGGAGAAAGTATCAGAGCTTATAAAACCTAAAAAAAAACAAGAAAGAATGCTATAGTCGCCTCGCGACTTTAGGATACCCGTTACTCAGTTTAATTATATTATTAACAATATAATATATTATTAATAATATTAATAATATTACAATCGGTTAGGTAATCGACCCTATTGATTTTAATTCAGATGACTTGAGAAACGCAGAAAATTTTCATACAAAATCATATTTACAGCGTATTTTTGACCGATCGTCCCTATGGGAGCTATACGATATAGTCGTCCGATTTGGATGAAACTTAGTCAATATGTTTATATTATTGACAGATATATTCTGTGTAAGTTTCACTTCGATTGGTTGGCCAACGCAAAAGTTGTTCATATAAATTCATATTTGGAGCGTATTTTTGACCGATTGTCCCTATGGGAGCTATATGATATAGTTGTCCGATTTGGATCAAACTTGGTCAGTATACGTAATCCCTAGACGTGTACTTTCTGTGTCAATTTGGTTTAGATAGCATTACTAACAAAAAAGTTTTCTATACTAAAACATGCTATTTTTACCTGTTTTTACCTTTGTATGCACATAGAACGCCCTAAAGTGGGCGTGTCAAAAAACAAAAGCAAACTTGTACTGCTTGGGCATTTTATCTTTCGTTTGCGACCACTCGGGCCTTTCTAGCTCTTATAGTCTCTGAGATCCTTTTGTTCACACAGACGGACAGACGGACATGGCTATATCGACTCGGCTAGTCATGCTGATCAAGAATATATATACTTTATGGGGTCTGCCATGTCTCCTTCTCCCTGTTACATACATTGCAACGAATACAATATACCCTTTTACTCTACGAGTAACGGGTATAAAAATATTCTCTATTTACAAAGTAACTTAAAAACAAATTTTAAGAATTGAGGTAAATATTTTTAAAAATTTTTACTATTAAAGGCTTTAATCTTACTATCATTATCCCAACAGAAAAGATCACATCAATTGAAACAAAACGAAAATATCATTCAAATTCTTCTTTTTGTAACCTTTGGATTAAATAGTTTAAAATTCGGAGATTATGGTTTTTGAATAATTAGGTATATGGTTGAATAGCTTCATCATAATGTTAATAATTTTTCATCTAACTTAAATATATATTTTAAGTCCTGAAAAAGTCTTGGGTCTAACTTTAAGATTATGGCCATGTTACCATGGTCATATTTGTATGAACACACGATGTCTTACATATTTTTATACCCGTTACTCGTAGAGTAAAAGGGTATATTGTATTCGTTGCAATGTATGTAACAGGGAGAAGGAGACATGGCAGACCCCATAAAGTATATATATTCTTGATCAGCATGACTAGCCGAGTCGATATAGCCATGTCCGTCTGTCCGTCTGTGTGAACAAAAGGATCTCAGAGACTATAAGAGCTAGAAAGGCCCGAGTGGTCGCAAACGAAAGATAAAATGCCCAAGCAGTACAAGTTTGCTTTTGTTTTTTGACACGCCCACTTTAGGGCGTTCTATGTGCATAGAAAGGTAAAAACAGGTAAAAATAGCATGTTTTAGTATAGAAAACTTTTTTGTTAGCAATGCTATCTAAACCAAATTGACACAGAAAGTACACGTCTAGCAAGTACATATACTGACCAAGTTTGATCCAAATCGGACAACTATATCGTATAGCTCTCATAGGGACAATCGTTAAAAAATACACTCCAAATATGAATTTATATAAATAACTTTTGCGTTGGCCAATCAATCGAAATGAAACTTACACAGAATATATCTGTCAATAATATAAACATATTGACTAAGTTTCATCCAAATCGGACGACTATATCGTATAGCTCCCATAGGGACAATCGGTCAAAAATACGCTCTAAATATGAATTTATGTGAATTATTTTTGCATTGGCCAAGCAATCGAAGGGAAACTTACACAGAATATATCTGTTAATAATATAAATATGTTGACCAAGTTTCATTCAAATCGGACGACTATATCGTATAGCTCCCAAAGGGACGATCGGTCAAAAATACGCTGTAAATATGATTTTGTATGAAAATTTTCTGCGTTTCTCAAGTCATCTGAATTAAAATCAATAGGGTCGATTACCTAAACGATTGTACTATTATTAATATTATTAATAATATATTATATTGTTAATAATATAATTAAACTGAGTAACGGGTATCCTAAAGTCGCGAGGCGACTATAGCATTCTTTCTTGTTAGTATTTATTTAATGTCTTATATATTTTTAAGAACATTATGTTTTCGACACATTGAATTGATCAGAAACCTTTAAGAAAATGTTGCATTTTAAAGGATTTTCGTCTCAGTGAAGTGAAGTTATCTTCCCATACATATGAAATTTCTATTCCCTTAGGCCATATTAGTTGAAGAACAAATTCTCTTGTATCAAAGTAAAATAAAAACTCCCGATTCCATTTCATTTCAGTTGTTCAGTCGCTTGGACAATTGTTACATTCCGAACAACAGTTAAACATCATTTTAATTAAATTTTCATGTAAATGACATTATCCCAGTACTTGGGCAGTATCAGCCCCCTAAAACTTGCAATGCTTAAATTGTACCTGCGGCGTTTACAAAAAACAATTGAACCAAAATTGGGTAAAGGCCAGTTCAAAGGTTGAGCCCAATTTAACTAATTTAAATATTTTGACTGATAAATCAGCAGTATATAACCCAGCAGGTATAACCCAGAGTTGAGGGTAAATATTATAATTATTTAATTTTTTGCTTTGGTGACTTATCCGTTTGTCACAAAGTTTATTTGTTTTTAGCGACAGTTTTAATGTGAAAACTTTTTTGGGAAATCTGGGTGTTGACCGGGTTTTTGTCAGACATTCTTGCGACATTGTCTCAGTCTCGGCTGTGGAGTAGTTTTTGGTTGCAAGTCGCATTGGGTTAAATGATAAGCAAAAGTTTTTAATTTGTTGTATATCTTACTTAAAATTCAAGTAGGAAATTACGTTATTAGACCTCGTACTCAAAAAAAGGGTAGAGGGTTCTGTTAGGTTTGTCAAAAGCGGAAGGCAGAAGGAGGCTTTTCCGACCCCAAAAAGTACATATATATATTCTTGATCAGTATCAACAGCCAAGTCGATATAGCAATGTCCGTCTGTCTGTCTGGCTGTCCGTCTGTCCGTCCGTGTCAACACCTGGATCCCAAAGACTATAAGAGCTGTAGCCACTAAATGTAGAATAAGAAAATTACTTAATTGTATGGAAAATGCGCACTAGAATGAGTGTGCGGTCTTTTACAGTCGACTCCCTAGAGTTTAGCCTATCTTACTTGTTTTTTTATTTTTTTAAACGATTTTAATTTAAAATTAAGAAAAGAAACAGCTTTAAGGCAAATTACAGAAACAAAAACTAAATACACAGAATATTGTTTAAACTTTAGAGTGACAAAAGCATGACATTTAATAACAAAAAAAAGAAAACATGTGATTGGCAAAAGCTTTCTATAAACCTTTCTGCTGTGAATTAGAGAATAAATTTTAAATGACTTTGATGAAGGAAATTGCTTGTAACGTTGTAATAATTCGTTTTGATCTATTTATACCTGCAAGCATAGTGAGTTGAATAATTGATATAATTAAAGGGTTTCCATATGAATCCAATTGAAATGGGTAATAATCTTCGTCAGTCAATTCCTTTAGCTCACAGTCATTGCACATTTACTGGTTTGCAGTATCAAGAAACGTGTTCTCTAATTCGACTATATAAATGTATTCCTTTGTTACTTAGTACTCAGTACTCATTCAACATTGCTCAGAATACGTATTCCAATTTGTTGTAAGTTCTCAAATTTCATAAATCGATTATTTTTCTGCTGATAAGCAGCCTCCAACACTAATAACTCTGGCTCTAACTGTAGCGGTTGGAAATAGGCTTTGGGGCCTGTAGTTGTCTTGTAATGCAGTGAACGTGAACATGTCATAAATTAGGAAAAGCTCGACGCATCAACGATTATGTCAAACATTGTGACAGAAGCGGATCTTATTGATGATGCTTATCAACGGAGGAGACAACAAATATGAGTTGGATGTGACATGACAGGGGACGTTGATTAGACCCAAAACAAAAGATGGATGCGCTTAAATCATTCCTTCTCTACTTCATTCATTCTTTCCTTCATTCATTCTTTATTCTTGCGTTCAAATATTTCTGATGACCAGGAAGTAAGCTCAAATGGGAACATGGACATGGAGTGGAGTGGAGTAGAAGGGAATAGAGAAAAAACCCATTTTCAAAAACAGCTAGCCAGGCCAACGCCGTTTTCAAAACAGGCAGCCAGTAACGGTTAACAAAAGGCGTTGCGTACAAATGAGAAGTGGAAACAATTTGCCAAAGCGTCGAGCGCTTGGTTATAATAACAGCAGCAACAGCAGCAGCTTCTAAGAGTCATTGGGGAATGACAGCCTGGCAAACAAAAGGCGTCACGCAAAAAAAAAGCTAAAAAAAAAAACCAACCAGGAAAATATTAGTGCACAAAAAGCGGCAACAAAAACACACTGTACAACAAGAGCAGCGACTGTGGCAAGTACAGCAACGGTGAATGCATCAAGGTAGACAAATATGCAAAAAACCAAGGGAAAAACAACACAAACTACAACAAAAAAAAGGGCTTATACCGAACAAACTCTCTTTATGGGGCCCTCTTTCTGTCACTCTACATATGGTGTTCTGCCCCTCTCTCTTACTCTCTCTCTCTCTTTCTCTGTTTCTCTGCTTTTCACTCATTCTGTCCCTTTTTAGTTGTCGGCACTGAAGCGCACTTCAAACAAAATGGCGCCCACATGGAAACGTGCGATTTGCCGCAATTGCGTATCATTAATTTGCGTTTTAGTTGCCGCCTCTTTGTCTCTCCCCTTTCGTTCCTCCAGCTTCTGAATCATCCATTTGCCATCCCATCCCTTATTCTCATCCTGTTCCTGTCGTCGCTCGCTTAAATTACTTTGTAAAATGTTCGAGCCTGCAACGTGGCGTATGAGCAATAAACGTGGCACACACTTAAACCAAACACCAATAACTGCTGCAATATAAACCATGTTACTGACCATGGTCAAGGTTTATGCGTACCACACATAACGCGAAAATCGTCAATCGTCATCAGATTATAACGTAACAACTGAAGTATTTCATTTCAATGTATATTTTTGTATAAAAGATTTTAATGGAATTTAAACCGTTAAACAGATCGGTGGGTTATCTTTGAGTACAACAAAATGTTCTATTATATCCAGAACACCTCATACAACAGTTAAAGAAACGTAGTAAACTGTAAGTTAAATTATTAACTGTTAAATTATTAATAAAGTTGCCATTTTAAACAATTTTGAATTTGCAAGTAAAGCTGAGAAAATCATTGATGCTTTGAAAAAATGACAAATTTAGAAACGAACATTAAGGTTTAAGGCTGTTTATAACAGCAATAACATTGATTTTTTTTAAACATATATCAATTTGATAAGTTTTTTTTATACAGGGCTACACTTGTTCAGTATGTTCAACATTCTTTAAGTAAATTATGGAATTTACGAAATCTAAATTCATAAAATTAATTTGCATAAACATAAATTATTTCTACATATGGACTAAACTGTATGTGTATGTGTGTGTGTGTGTGTGTGTGTGTGTGTGTGTGTGTGTGTGTGTGTGTGTGTGTGTGTGTGTGTGTGTGTGTGTGTGTGTGTGTGTGTGTGTGTGTGTTTGGGTGTGTATGCATGTGGGTGGGGAAGTGGGTATGGTTATGCGGCTTGTTGCGACATGACTAAAACATTTATTGCGACAAGCTTAATGCCTTAGTGCTCATCACTGTCCGCCTTCTGGACACTTCATCTCTTCTTGCCTCCTGCCTCGCTGCGGTGAGTGTCCTGCTATAAGCGAATGCAAACAATGTAGAATCATTTTCAATATTAAACCACCCAACGACGGTGACGACATCAGCACAAGTTTTTGACTTATGGAAAGATGACAGTACCGATGTTAATGGTTTCTATACCCGTTAATTGTGGGAAAAGGATATATTGTATTCATTACAAAGTATTAATCTAATTTATTGATATTTTGAAAAATTTATTTAAAAATATGGTTAGGGCAACTAAATATAGAATTAGAATTCGATTTCGATTTTTAATATGGTTAATATTTGTCATATTAGAGGCATAATATAGATTATAAATTGTTTAACAAATTGACTCTTTGTATTTTAAATTTAAAAAATTTTACATAAGTTTTGCATCTGAAAATCTGACGTAAAAATACGTAACATTGTATTGAATTCAAAAAAAAAAATAAATAAATAAATAAATAAAACATTTATTGCATTTTACCATAAAAGTTGTTATCAAAACAGTAACGGGTATTTCCTAGTCGAGATTCTATGTTGATGCTCGTGTTATTACTGCCACAGCATTTTTATTGTTACTGTTACCAAGTACTGGCTTTAATGCCGCTTTTGCTACAGCATTATGGTCGCATTACGTTTAAACAACGTTCCGGCTTCGTATGACCATATGCTTTATAACTCCAAAACACACACACACACACACACATGAGCTTTTTATGAGCTTTATGGCTAAAACAGGCGCCAAAGAGTTTACTGATTTCGCCTGCAAATTTAATAGGTTCCCGCACAAATAATACTCTGTTTAAACAGCTCCCAACATTCAGTCATTAATCACATGAATGTTCTACTTTGAGTCCATATTTATGCAAGTCTTTTTAGTTGAAGTGCATGTATTAGGCTCAAAACTCTATGAAATGGAAACATGACTACATTTCAAAATGGGGTTGAATAACTTTGGAGTTATTTTACTAATTATATAAATGGATGGAATGTCCTTAATTTAAATGTTGTTTTCAATACTATTACTATTATTATTTCAATACTATTATCCTTGTAAAGTATAATAGTGTAAATAAAATAATTCAAACTGATTTGGAAAGAGGAAAAGTGAAATATCTTGATTTTATCAGTATCCATACAAGTTTTTCATAAGAGTAAGCAACTTATGCCACTGCAAGCAAAAGTAATATAAATTTTATTCTAAAAATTATTGTCTAAGCTATAAAATTGATCCATTATTAACCTTTCAAATGCACTTTTGCAGATTGCATTTGAAACCAATCAATTCATCTGCTATTACGTTAAAAGAGTTTAAGCTATCTCAATTATTCCCAACGTTGATATCTTGATAAATCCTTGAGACCGCGCTTGGCCATTACAAAATTTTTAAATCGAGTGCACAATGGCTGATAAAAAACCGCTAGAAGAAAATTAAGAAATGGTCGCAAGTTGAGTGGAGAACACGGCCACTTAATGGACGAGTAAAGGCAATTATAAAATATATTTTCATTATGAGAATGGGGCAAAATAATTATGCCAAAAAGTCTGCAAACAGTAGCAGCAATGAGAGGAGGAGTGTAGGACAGAGGGCATGGTGGATAGGGCAGAGCAGAGCAGACAGGCTGGTAAACCCTGGCTGTGGTCCACTTGAGCTGCTCGTTGAGTTTGTAGCTTTTGGTTTGGTACAATTATTTCATGCTTATTGCTAATTAAAACTAAATTGAGTGCATACACATACAAACATAGTAAGAGACAGAGAGAGAGAGAGGGAAATATAGATATAGACATATTCTGCTCTCTGCATTTGTATGTATGTGTGTGTGTGCATGTGTGTGTGTGTGTGTGTGTCTGCGGTTTATGGAAAAAGCAAATGCATGTCGACATTGTGGAGCTTAAATTATTTAAATGTCATAATGCTCACCGCGACTTTTCCCCTCTTTCCCTCCCACTCCCTGCCCCCCCCTCCACCCTAGCAAGTGACAAGTGAATACGCGAGTGTTTCTTTTTTGTGTGTGAATGTGCGAGAGTGTGTGGTGCGGGGAGGAGGTCTCTGTGTATGCGTGAGCTCATTACAAGCTGTCACGTGGAAGAGACTGGATGAGTCTTACAATATTTTGCTTGTGGGCGGTCGTGTGTCAGCTCTGAGCAATGAATTTTTAATTGCCTTCTAATTATTTGCAGTTTCTTAATTGAAAACCTGAAAGCCACTATATAACTGAATAGTATTCGTAGTTCAAAAGAATAAATACCACATAAATGCAACAGGAAGTGTGTGGATAAAGCACAAACAAAGTTCTAAAATTAAAAGAAAACACTCTTATGAGTAGTAAATAAGTAATACTTCTACTATAGTCTTCTACCTTGAATATGATTAAATATATAAATTCAATTTAAATTAAAAGTATTGGTAGTTGAATAATTTTGTACAACAAATTAATTTTTCATTTCATTTAAAAATAAAAAACTGGTTTCACAATATTTTATTTTTAACTAAAACAGTGACTTTATTTTAAAATATGCCATACACGTTATTGTAAACTATTTTAAATGTTTTTTAATCGATTTAAATAAATTTAAAGACAGTGCTTTGTGTAGTATATTCATAAAAGATTTTATATATAATTAATATTATTATCCTAACCATATTGGGCACAACGAGCTAGAGTCTGGACTCTGGCATTGTCTTTGTTTCCCGAACCGGTCCATCATCAGTTGTGCGTCATGTAGTATCAGAACCAGTACCAGTACCAGACAGACCATAAAAAGTATTGCAACTATAACAAGAATGACCGAACGACCGTGAATTGTTATACTCCAGAACAACAATAAATTATGTAATAAATCAATACACACACTACAAAAAGCACAAAAAACTATTTCTAACAAATACCCTCGAATGGGAGTTTAACGGAGGCTACGCAAATACTCGTTAGTCGCAGAGCAACTGGACCCACTATAAGTATTAACCCTAAATTGTTGTTTACTACTAATTATTTTGCTATGAGCTTTGCTGATGCATGTCCTTATCCCGTATTCCTCTCGATTTTGTTGGGACTTCATTTGTAACCCACTCGTACCTACGGGTAAGTAGCGGGTATATTCGACGAAACGCTAATTTAACTATATATATTGAATAAGTTTTAGTTTTTAATTTAGTAAATTATTTTGATGTATTTTTATTTGATTTAATCTTTGATTGTTGTTGGAAAATCTATAAAAAATCTTTTTCATTGTATAGCCTATGTATATTCTATAATATAATCTATTGGACATAAACTTATACTCACAAAATATATTTTTATAATTCTAAAACAAATTCTGTTCAGCGATAAGGAATAAATTGGCCTAGTTCTAAATCTGATAGTTAAAACTTTTATTTACTTTTATTTGATAAGGGCATCAGTGTTTCGGTGTTTCAATGATTCTCTCTACTTCTATTTTTCTCCCCGTTTCACTTCCAAGTGTGGTCGTACGTAAAGACTTAAAGCCGGCCGGCTTGTAAAGTTGTTTAGTTTCTTTTGTTTTTTCTGTTATTTTTTTTTTCTCCTTTGCATTGTTTGTTTGTTTGGACATGGGACAGCAGATTTTTTTGTACTCTCCGTCTCGTTCTCCCTTACTCTCTGAATACTACGCCAGCTTTGTTTCGCTCGCACCTCAATTTCAGGTTGCTTTCGTTCGTGGGCATGTTTGCTTTGTTTTTGCTAAGCCTTAAGCAGGTGTGACTTATGTGTGTGAGTATGAGTGTGTGTATGTGTATGTATTTGAGTCGGCTCATAGACTTGTTTGAGGCTATAGTTGTTGTTGTTTCTGTTGTTGTTGTTACTTAATCGCCTGTGTGCTGACTATCTCTTGCTCTTGAACTTGAGGTGAGCGCCAGAGAGCAAACAAACACATCAGTAGAAAAAACAGAACATGAAACT
Organism: Drosophila cardini; assembly: GCA_018903735.1. Classification (NCBI taxonomy): domain Eukaryota; kingdom Metazoa; phylum Arthropoda; class Insecta; order Diptera; family Drosophilidae; genus Drosophila; species Drosophila cardini. The sequence goes on along the minus strand of JAEIGM010000001.1, from coordinate 22,480,133 downwards.
CGATTTGGTCAAATGTGTTTCAAATATGTTTCATTTTAGCATAAACTAAATAGCTGCCCTCTCTCTTTCACTTTTTCTCTCTCTCTCTCTATTGTTATTTATATATATATATATATATGTATACTACTTATTTCTCTTTCTCCGCTTCGGTCGCTGGATGGCAGTAATTATTAAAAGGCAGCCATTGGCGACATGATAAACGATTTCCGCAATATTTCCGCCCGCGTGGCACAGGGTTGGCAAGGGCAATGGACCCAACACAGCTGCCATCTCAGCTGGGGTTGCACTACATACCGAGAGGGTCTCTCACTCTCTCCACATTCTGCCCCTTTTAGCCTGCGCCCGCGGCTGCTACTCTTTACTGTGGCCCATTTCACACGGCTTCATAATTTACACACAGCACACAACAAATTGTCCTTGCTGACAAAACTGTTGAGCAGCGCCGCGACGTCGGCTTGTTTACAGTTCGTTCATGCAATCTGAGCGAGACGGGAAAGGTCAGAACAGAAGAATAACAGTAACAAAGGGAGAAACGAAAAGATGGAAGTGCACTAGTGCGAATTGAGCGAAAGGCATTTGTATGAAAAACAGGTTGAGCTGAATCCAAGAAATAGCACAAATAAATTATAGTTAAAAGTTACAACATTTTATACTTCGTCCAATCGATTATTTACTAACTAATATTATATTTTAACAAAAAACCTCTGGAAATCATCAATAGGTAAAGGTTTTTTCATGATTGTATTTGTTTGGAACTTGCGAGTATTTACTGTCTGTACTTTAATTAAGGATGCTTCGAGAGTTTAAAAAGTGGAAGAAAGTTTTTTAAATTTAGTGTAAATTACTCCATAAATAAATATTTTCTTACTACTTACTACTTAAATCACACATTCAAAGAAAAACGCCTAATTGTGAAAAAAGTGAAACCACATAATGGAAAAGTCAAGGAGTACAGACAGAAAAATTAATGTCATATTTAGTATCATATTTTTACTTGATCTCATAATCTTTCATTGTTAAATTTGTTGTTGTCTTCAATTTCATTCGTTTATACTGCTTTCTTGTCTGTTTCTTTGATTGATTTTCGTCTCTAGTTAACTGTGTGTGTGTGTCTCTGTGTGTGTTTTTATAAATTGCTTTTTTTCATTCTTATTTTTCCCACTCAAATTGTCGCGTTGTTTGTTTGACGCCACAAAATGAGGAAATGCTTACTTTATTTTTTATTTATTTTTACGATCTTTACGATTCTTATAACTATCTTAACGAGCTCAACATTGATATGACTGATCCCCTTGCCTCCCACATAAATTTGCTGCTTTTCTTTGGAATTATGGAACATGTACATGCATAATGTGGCCACAGGTCGTCAGGGGTTAAGGAGCAGGGGTCAGGTGCCAGCGGTGTCTTCTTTTAAAAATTGCACTTTTAAAAAATTGCATTGATCATAAATTAATGTTAATTTGCATATATATTTAAATTTATTTGCTTTTATTATGGAATTCGTTAGACTTCTAATAACCCATGAGTTGCTTATGATACCGCAGCAGTAGTTGACAGTTGCCCTGTCACGAGTGGGAGGGAGAGGGTAACAATGGGTTAAATCTATGTATACCTGCTACAAATGTTGTTGTTGTTGTCTTGCAAACATTTTACTGCTGCAGCCATAAAAATTACAAATATATTCACAAAACAACAAAACAAACTGTGTGTGTATTTATCCATTATTACTATGTATTTTGTTTTTATTGTTTTGTAGGCTTTTCTGAAGCAAGGAAAAGAATTTGCATAACAAAGAAGCTGTTTGTTATTTTTGGCATAAGCGAGAGCGAAAGAACGTGAAGGAGCACGAAAGCGAGAGCGCATTAATATGTTTACTCAAGCGACGCGACGCGACGCAAAGCCAGCGCCAGCAGCGACGTCACTGCCATCGGGTTAATGCACCGCACTGCACAGAGATTAACAACAAATTAAACCTTACCTTTTTCAGTCAAGGGTCTTAGCGTTGTTGTTTTTGTTTTTGCAGTTGTGGAGTCGACGGAAACCGCGCTGGAATCCTGTTGCTGCTTCGATTTACTGCTGGCGACTGCGACGAAACACAGCAACAACAACATACACAAATTCGCTGTCACCGGCATTTTGCCGCTGCTGCGCTGCCTGCTGCTGCTGCGGCTGCTGTGCTCTTCTTCTTTTTGTTGTTGCCTTTGCTTTACACGTAAAACTAAGAAAAAACAAAGAGCACCACCACTACACACTAAAACATACACACACACACTCACTGACACCAAAAGCAGCAATTGCTTATAATTTTACTTCGCTTTGTTTATACGCTAAACATTTTCGTGCCACAAATTGTTGCAGCGTTGTTTTCGTGTTTACTTTTGCTTGGTTTTTTTTATTCCTTTTTGCCGCGCGAATAACAAATATATGCGAACACACACATACACACACAATACACTTAGCACCAACACATGGAAACTTTAAATTAGGCACAAGGCTCCAATAAATTGCAAGTAGAGCTCAACCTATACATACAAATATTTATTTTTTACATAATTATTTCAATTTAAAATATGTATGTATGTTTAAATATTTGACGGAGTTTAAAACACAAATCGCGGACCGTCGTCGTACCACACGCCAAGAAACCCATAAGAAGACTGATGCTTAGAGAGAGAGATTGAGTGCGAGACTTACAAGGTAACATAGTGCGCAGAGCGTTCTGAGAGTATCAACAATGAATGGCTATGACGTCATTACTGTATTAGATCGAAAATATTGCTTACTAAGCTGTTATTAATTTTATTTTAATGTTTTAGTTTTAATTGCCAGTTCGCTTTTAAATTATTTTAATTTATTTTAAATTCAATCATCTATCGATATTTGCTGTCAGTAACACCACTAATGTTTTTTTGCCACCCCTAAGTGCATCGTACTCTCGAACTGATGCAGCCCTGGTATTGTTTATATATCGCAGCCCTTGTTTGATTTGTTCTTTTTTATTTAAATCAAAGGAGGCGGCGCCAAACCGAAACCATAGTTAAGCAAAATTTATTTCGGCATTCATTTTTGGAATTCGTTACTGCATATAACGCAGAACTAAATTTCTTGTAAAAATTTGTAAACTTATTTGGGGATTTTTAATTTTAAGAATATAATGTTGCCCCAATTGCTCGTAAGTAAATTGAAATTGCAATTTTCCGAACGCATTTCGATTACGCAACATAAATCACTTGCATGTTCAAATCTACAGTTATGCCGCAACATGGCACGCACAGTGATGCTGACCTGGAGTCGAGGTGCTTCCCACTCCGATTCCACAAAAGATGATGTAATTGTGGACTTTGATGATCCAGCCCACCTGCCACTTCCCGAGTATCCCAAACGTCCCAACGAGCCGCTCGAAAATTGCAAGCAGCGGTAAGTTATAATTATGCTGTGTCCACACTGCGGGACAATAGTGTTTTCACCAAAGATTGAAAAATTTATAATTTTTCTCAAATAGCTTATTGTACCAATCCCGCAAGCGAGGAATGCTAGAGAACGATTTGCTCCTGAGCACATTTGCAGACAAATATCTAAAAAACTTTACTGCAGAGCAAACAAAGGTTTACGATGATCTCATCAACGGAGTCAGTAACGATTGGGATATTTATTATTGGGCAACTGGAGTGAAGCCTACACCCGAGCACTACAACACAGAGATCATGACGTTGCTAAAGCAACACGTCGCTAATGAGGAAAGAGTGACACGCTTCCGACAGCCAGAACTGAAGCATTATTTGCAAAAGTGATTTGCTAAGGGGAAAACGTAAACAAGGCGACAATACATGCGGTCTGCCTTGGGTATAGTTTTCCCCGTGTGGATACCCCGAACAAACTACTCACTACTGTCTTCCCACAAATTTTGGATTTTACTCAATGTCAAGAATTAAAACAAATATTGCTTGCTGCACATCATATATTATGTATGTGGATTGTGTGTTAACACCCACGTACACTACCATGATAGAAACCGACACAAACACACCCACACATACACACTTCTGCAGGGAAGTCCTGTTATTTATTGTATTGCTTATCGTGTTGTTAATAATGTTATGTTTTAAGAGAACCGCAAATAAACCACAACATTGGTTAAAGAAATACTCAACTAAATTTTATTTCTTGAAACAACTTTATAATTATGTTGTACATTGAACACTTAATAATAATTTGTTTTCATGCAACTAACATCGTTCGAAGACTTTGTACAGGGACGGCAAGTTAGTGAGCTCGAAGAGCTGCCTCTTGAGTCTCGCAGGCGGTAGAAGGTACTTTTTGAATCCTGGGAATAATACGTGCTCCATGTGCCAATGCTGAGCCCGCCTATCGCCATTATCCTCCCAGTCTAGTTGGGCATAATATCGTGCTGTCTCACGACAGAAGCTTTCAAAGCACTGTGTTTCCTGCTCCCAGTTCACCTCCGTGGCTAGACGCAGCAAGTAGATGGGTAACTGCGCTCGACTGGGCACACTATGGGGCAATAGGGCTGGCAAGGATTCCAAGTATCCCTGTTCTGAGATGCGTAGCGAGAAATAGTCCCACATTATGGGCGCCTTTTGCTGCAGGATGGACACTGCATTTGCGGCTAGTTCCACCTTGTCCCCATCCTCGGGCTCCCAGCCAGCAGCCTTGCTATCCAGAGCAATAAGCAACAGCTCCTGCAAGGGCAGCGGAGGCACCACACTGATCTCTGGGCAGTTTTGAAAGTCGTAGACCAATCTCTGGTAATACAATTCTTCGCTGAAAGCGCTTGTGTTGCACATATAGAGACGCGTCTCGTGCTGGAACAGGGCATGCCGCTCGTCCACGCAGCCCACATAGACGAGCTGCTTCACGATGCCCCTCAGCTGTATGTGACACTTCCGCTCGACGCTCTGTTGCATTTCCAGTACGCTTGTCAGACGCACCTCTTTCGACTTGCGGGCTGCTATGGTGCGGAAGCTTTCGTCCTGACAAGATGTCGTCGTCTCATTGCTGCTGGTGCTGGAGAGGCCAGAGTCACTCATCTCCAGAGGCTTAAAGAACTTGTCTAGCTTCTGTTCCGTGGAATCCGTGCGCACCATTTCTTTCTCATAGACGCGTTGACATTTGTCCTGCACTTGCGTTTCTTCCAGCTCTGAGGCTCCGGGCAACTTTAACTGCTTGTAGAAGCTTCTGGTAGCATTGCTGCCTAGAAGCTGGGCTTCAACCTGTTGCTTTATCCGTTCGACGATCTCATCTTGGTAAAGGAAGTGCACTTCGTGCTTGGTGGGATGCACATTGACGTCCAGGTTCTGTGGCGGCATTATCAGGCTCATGTAAACAAAGGGATGTTGGCCTCGTGGCAAATACGTGGAATAGACCGCATCCACGGCGGATTTAAGAGCTGTAACATCAACTATTTTAGCTACTGAGGGAAAGGAGGCAACACTGCTCACCTGAAGACTCGACCAAACGATGATTGATAAAGAGCAGCAGCGTCGACTTCTTGGCTGCATAGTTGACCTGAGTCAGTTGACAATCAAGATCAAACTTAAACATGTCATCTTTGTAGGTGAATTCCATCAGCTCTGTGGCAATGGCAGCGCCATAAATGGCCCGGATGTTCTGAACCCGAGTACTCAACGCTTGAGTCTTTAGAGCCGGCTGCTCGCCCTGCTTGCGTAGGACAAATCCCACCTGAGGATTGTGGACAGCATATTTAGAGATCACATCCGATATCTTTTGAAACTCTTCTGCTGGAGATTTGAGGGCCTGTCGGCGCTGGGGCATTGAATAGAATAAATCCTCGATGGTTATAATAGTGCCCTGATTGCCAGCACATGGCTTAGGTGCTGCAACCAACTTTCCATCCGAGTAGTTGGCTTTATAGCCACAACGCTCGTTGGCCGTCTTTGTCTGGATGCACAGGTGGGCCACATGACTAATGCTCGCCAAGGCTTCTCCACGAAAACCGAAGGTGGCGATTTCATTTAAGTCCTCAAATTTGCAGAGTTTGGAGGTTGTAAAGCGCTCACACACAATAGACAGATCTTCCTTGCGTATACCGGTGCCATTGTCCTGAATTTGCAGCAGTTTGAGCCCACCGGATTTGATGGTTACCTGAATGTGACTTGACTTTGCATCCAGACTGTTCTCCAGAAGTTCCTTGAGAGCATTGGCTGGACGTTGTATAATTTCTCCAGCGGCTATACGATTGACAACTACCTCATCTAGTTTTTTTATTATTCCCGGTTCCAACATGATGGCGCCAAAATCTATTACCCATTGAGCACTGTGAGCAAAGATGTCATAAAAGATGTCATTTCAATACGTATGTCGATATCGATAACTTTAAGATACTTTGTAGCTCTTCTCAACTTATCGATATTACTATGTTTTTGTGACGTCATTTAATGAGAAATAAACTGTTCACAAAAGTTTTATTAATTTTTAACAAATAACTCTTTTAACATAAACTTCATTTAACAATTCATTTTGATTCGAGAAAAACTTAAATTGCATTTTCAAAATTCACAAATTAAGATTCATTTGTACTGTGCCATCATTTTAAGCTTTTCTTAAGCTTTAACGGAAATGCTTGTTAACTAATACTAAAAGTTGTCTGCTTCTCTGTGTTAATTTAAAAAATCCATTTGCATTTGAAGCAGATAAACACAGATATTCCCAAAATTATAGTCGTATATTTAAAGTAGCTGCGAACCTTACGACGCCTTCGTTCCGCAAGAATCTCGTTGTAATCAATATAGAGCGGACTTTTTGGTGGGCTGAATGAGCCAAGCTGCGAAAGGAACTGCATAAATTTCTGTTATATTTTGATTATTTGTATTCTTACATATTTGATAGTCTTGTTGAGATCATATATTACTCCGCGGTATGCACTCAAGCTGCTCTGCAATGCTCTTAACTGCATTTCCGTCGGTTGCCCAAGCTTGCCAGCCAATTGGTTCTGTACCACAAACCGCAGCGACGCTTGAATTATGACCAGATGCTGTAGATGATTAGCGGTGATCATGAGAATATCATAAAAGCTGTAAGATTTAAACAATTACAATAAAAATAGAATAATATGACACGAATCTTGTCTCACTTTTCCATTCCATCTCTTTTAACGCGCGCAATGGATTTCTTCGACCAATGATGCAAATGAAAACTTCAGGGAAGATAGAACATTAAAGACGGAAATCTTATTTACTTGGCTTCTTGTACTTACTCCAGAATACCCTTCTTGATCTTGTTGCGATAAATGGGAAACTTTATTCCAATTTTACACAGTCTATTATCATCCATTGTGAGAAATTCTCCAAGAGACGTACGCGATTTTGCAAAATATTCGAGTAAATTGTCTAAATTTATAGAGCGCAGAATGGAGTTGAGCTCCTGAAAGTATTCAGGGCAGTCCGCCTTAAGAAACATACGTGGCACAACATCTCGTAGCGTGTTGTAGGAAAGGAACTCTGAAGGCACCAAATAATCATCCGCAGTTTCGCGTGGCAACAGTTCCAACAGATCGTAAAAGCCATGAAACTCCGCCACTTGTTTAGGCGTGTAACCTTTATTGTTGGCAATATTTGCATTGGCGCCCGCCTCTATTAGCAGCTTAACAATTTCCGCGTGGTTGTGCTCGATAGCAAAGAAGATTGGAGTGCAGCCTTGATTGTCCACCGCATCGAAACTGACGTCTTTGATCAGGATACGCACAATGTTGGCGAATCCGTTGCGGCAGGCGAACATGAACGGGGTCATTCCATACTTATCAGAGACATTGATAACAGCACCATGGCTCAAAAGGAAACGTACTATTTTTTCAGCCACATAGGGATCCTTGCTCTGGCAATCACAGGCAAGCATCAGCGGCATTACCGAATCCACCTGTTTGTTTACATTCGCCTTATACTTGCAGATCAAATGCTCAGCCAACCTGTAATCCCCGTTCCGACAGGAATGCATTAACATCGTGTCTCCTCCACATACAATTTGGTCCACGGGAAATTGCAGAGCATCGATTTCTTCACAAACCCGTTGCAAGTCGCCGTCAGTCAGGGCATCCTGAAGTTTTTGATCCGGTGGCACATACACACGCACTTTTTCTCGTTTCAGCTGCCAAAATTAACATAAAAACGAAAATATTTATAATCATTGGCAATAGATTAAGAACTTACTTTATCTGCGAAATAGAATCCATCGTAGTTGCTGTCGTCTGAATCATCCGAATCAAACGGTGGCCCATAGTTTGGATGAGTAGTCATTTTGTTGTTTGAATAGAATAAATTGAATGCAATTTACAAAAACATTTCAATTGCAGCAATTAAAAACTACGCAGCGAAAAGCAAAAAACCAAAACAAAAATGGCAAAGCTTAAAACGCAGTGTGACCATGTGCGCAAAGAGCAAAGCACACAATTTTCCCAAATTAAACACTATTATGGTCACACTGATCGGCTTAACAAAGCCGAGTTATATTTTATTTATTATAGGTAAAAGTAGTACACCTATTACTTTTTATACTTTAAAACATATTCCTTTTTGTATTTCATTACAAGTATTAACACATCTGAATTTTATTTCTTCTTATCCTTTTTGTTGAACCGAGGTCCACCAAAGTTCTTGCCCTTGTTAAATTTGTTTTTGCCCGCCTTATTGGTCAGCTTAACGTTACTAGTTTTTTTCTTGGCCGCAATTTTCGTCATCTTTTTGTGGCGATTGGCCTCGGATCTGTCATGTAAATATAGATGATTAATCAATGCATTAAGTGCACTATCTGGACCACAAGACTTACCGTAGTCGCAGTGCGCCGCCACGACTGACATCGGTCAGATCGTTGGTAAAGGCGGATTGTGGACCACGACGCTTGGCTTTGCCGCCGGAAGCGAAGGATCCTGAATGCCTTGAAGTCTCAGTTGCTGCACCCAATTTTCCAGGGCGCTTGCGTAACTTGGCCATCTTGGCACGCACGAGCGAAACCTTTTCCACTTCTTTCATTGCGCGTTCCTTAGCCAGCTGTTCTGGTGTTTTCTTTCTGGGTTCCTCCTTTTTCTTCTTGCGCTTGGCCTCAAAATCTTTCACAGGGGGTCCATCCTCGCCATCGCCGCCATACTCTGGGCGCTTACGCTTGCCACTCGCTTTACCATTGCCCTTTCCGGCTGCTGGCTTGGCCGCCTCATCAGCATCAGTTAAGGCAAGACGAGCCTTCTCGTTTTCCCGCTGTAGTTTTGTTTGGAACCAGGTGCGTCTCTCGTTGGGCTGACCCAGAAGCTTGCGCTCTGTTTTAGACAGCTGTTGCTCCGTTTTAGCCAGCTGACGCTCCGCTTGCTCCTCATCAAGAATATTTTCTGAAATATATTAAGTATAGAAAACTTAACAATAATTTCTTCTGGTCGCAAATGGATACTTAAAGAACGAATCTGATTTTAAGACTTACGTATTTCAGGCTCCAGGGAGGTAAGCTTATAGCGATACTTTTCAATGATTTCCGGTGGTATAATGCGGTTTTTTACACTACTCTCTGCGTTTTTAATGATGTCCTTCACGATCTTGCGTTCCTTCTCCCCAGCCAAGGATACGGAGATGCCTGCTCGTCCAGCACGGGCAGTACGGCCAACACGATGAATGTAGTGTTCCGTTGTTATTGGCATTACAAAGTTAATGACAGTCTTGACGCCCACAATGTCCAGACCACGAGCGGCCACATCGGTTGCAATAAGAACATCAATTTGCTCCTCTTTGAATTTCTTGAGGGACTCCAAACGCTGTTGCTGTGTTAAATTGCCGTGCAGCTCTCCTGCTCTTACCCCGAGCAGACCAAGCAGGATGTGTAGACGATGTGCCTGCTTCTTGGTCTGGACGAAGACCATGCAATGGTCGTGGAAAGTGCGACAAATTAGGCTCGCCAAGATGGGCTCACGATCGCCTTCCTTGTCCTCGCGTATACGTATGAACTCCTGCCTCAAATTGTAGGCAACCTGTTGATTGTTGTTGACGAAGACCTTGACGGGCTTATCCAGTGATACGGCGGCCAGATCTTTGACCTGCTCGCTCATGGTGGCCGAGAAAAGCATTGTCTGACGAGTTTTGCAGCAGGAGTTAATAATCTCCTTCATTTGTTCAGCGAAATACTCGTCCAGCATGCGGTCAGCTTCATCCAGAATAAGTACCTGCAAATATATAATGGAACATTTCAGGCTCTATGCGATTAAAGACTTAGTGTTCTAGTCAAGCTGGAATCAGCTTGCATCTGCAGCGCAGTTGCAAGTCCCAAAGCTTTGTCCGCATTGCCTCGAAAAGCTCGGAGCGCAAGGAGAATCATCATAAATTGAAGTGTAGATCATAGATACTCCTATTGACTCACCTCAATAGAATCCAAGCTGAAACTGGGCGTGTTCTTAATATGATCGATAAGACGGCCTGGCGTAGCAATTACAATATCCGGATTCTGACGCAGTACAGCTTCTTGAGCCTTCACATCGAGACCACCAATCGCCAGTCCCACATCAATGGAGGTAAACTGACATAGCTGCTTGGTCACTTGGTACACCTGGGCGCCCAACTCACGTGTGGGCACTAGCACCAGGACCCGAGTAATCGCCTTGTTATTAAGCGGTCGGTAGAGCAAACGCTCCAGGGTGGGCAACATATAGGCAGCTGTCTTACCAGTTCCTGTGGCCGCGCAGCCGCAAACATCACGTCCCAGCAGTGCTACTGGTATGGTAGACGACTGAATGGGCGTAGGGTAAATGTACCCTAAGACACCTATGGCTCGCATTAGTGGACGAGACAGGTTCATTTGATAGAAGGACGTTATCGACTCGTTGGCCTCGACTGTTAGTTCAAATTGCATCTTTTCGCCCTCCTCCTCGTCTTCGTTGTCCTCATCTGTTTGTTTCTTCTTCTTGTTTTTGCTCTGCTTCTTTTCACGAAGACGCAAGTTATCATGCTGGAGCTCATCATCGGACAATTCTATCTCCTCATCGCTCTGTTCCGCAGCAACAGCCTCGGCTCCTCCGCGTTTCTGCAAACGCGCCGCGATTTTGTCGTCTGTCTTTGTGCGCGCCTTGCGCTTTACGTACTTCATTAGATCGTCCCATGTATCTTGATTGTATTCCTTGACCGAGGAAACAAACTCAAATCCTTTTTCAAACTCGGTAACCTTTTTGTGTCTCAATTTTGTTGGCTGATACTATGGGTGCAAGAAACATGTTGTAGTCTACAAAGTATAAATTTCTTTATTGTACTTACTTCAACTTCGGCGTCCGAGTCCTCAGACAGATTTTCCACCTCGGCATCATCCTCAATAGTGCCTATTAAATCTAAATTCTTTGTTGCACCCATTTTTATACGCTCAGTGCGTGTTTACAATTTGCAGCCGACAACACGTGTGCGACGTGAGCGATAGTAAAGTTACTGATCTGGCAACTCTGAGGAAATAATTTCTTTAAAGTCCCATCTTCATTGCGATTGCCGGCATTAATATGTAATCGATATAATTCGATAAGACATGACCGGCCCAACAGCTGTTGAAACAATTGTTATGAAATTATGAAATTTTGTTAGTTTACGATAAAATGTTGCGTTTGTTGACAAAATCTCGTAACCTGAGGTAAATTTTTATAACTATCTATATTTATGAAAACTTAACGCTAACATTTTGTAGGTCACTATTGCCTGTCTCAAGCACTCGGTGCTATGCACAGAAATTGCCCAGCGGTAATAGCATTAAGTCCCAAGATGAGGAACTAATTAGCAATGAGCCCATTAAGTTCTTTGGTAGCCAGGCTGCCTCATGGCGAGCACGCGACACACGGAGTGGAGGCAGCGACGAATCATTGTGGTATCAACCGTATGTAATCTCCGCTAGCTTAGCCGTATTTCTGATCTACTTTTGCATACTGCGGGAGGAAAGCGACATTGACCTGCGTCTTGAGGGTAATTTGTATGATCATGTCAGCGGCTTGGAGGAAGTACAGCTCTTAGTCAACTACAGATATAACAAAGAGCACGGATTGGACACCAAAGAGCAGGAAAAACGACTTACCGAACTTGGCGTTGACCTTGACAAATTGGATGCTCAAAAGAATTAGTGTTTTTTTTTGTTAAGCAAAAAGTTAATTTCATTTATTGGGAAGCGATGAAAACATATAAAGAAAAGGAAGAAAGTCATGCACTCAACTCTTTTAATAATGTTAATTAAAGTTCTTCAAGTGTTCGGCTAGATTTCGTTTATGTTTCATGGATTTACAGTGCTTACTAAAGTTGCTCGTTTCCTTGACATATTGATCGCAAGGTTCGCAGTAGATGGTCGGAGCTGTAGGCACATGTTTCTCGACCACTGCATCTGCTGGAAGTTTCCCTTGAAGTTTTGCCAGCTTGGTCAACTGTTCCATATGAGAAATGGTATCGCAATGGCGCGCATAATTTACCCGTAACTTTATAGTTTTCCCGCAGGGCTTACAATAATAAGGCTCCTTACGATGCTTCTTCATGACGTGCTCTTTGACTTGCTGTTTACTGTAAAAACTTTTGTCACAGAGCTTACAAGCAATGTCCGGGTGCTTCATGTGAACGCGCTTCATGTGTGTATTCAGAAGTCGAGAGCTGGTGAATTGTCTTGTACATAGATGACATGTGTCCAAAAAGGACGACTTTTTTTTTGATAGAGGCGGACATCCGTGCTGCAGCAAGAGCTGCTCTCTGCACTTCTGAAAAGCTGCTCTGCATTCCTTCGAAGTGTGAGCATCACAGCAGCGTTTTTTACTCGGTAAGTTGCACAACAAGCAGTTATAGCTGCGTACGTGAGATTGGATTACATGACGTTTTAAAGATCCCTCCAATTGATATCGCCATTTGCAGCGGGAGCATTTGAATCTGCGAACGCGTAGGCGACACTCCATCCTTATTCGTTGAAGGTGACGAAGATAAATCCGACGAGTTTTGAAGATGCGATTGCAAAAAATGCATTCCCAGTGACGGTCCGATGATATAAAAGTGCTAGGCGTGTAGTGTTTTCGAGTCATCGCGCGTGTTTCTGTCTCGGGCTCATAGACATCGTGATTGGGCTTGTCCATTGGCAGTTTTATTTGTTCCACTTGGGCAGACTTTGTTTGCAGTTCCTGTTGGTCCTGCGCCGCCATCAGCTTCTTATATGTAATATTCTCACGCAGCTTTCCAGGTGTGTGCCCTTTAGTCCTTTCATTCAGGTGCGAGAGTAGCCTGTGCTGTATAAAGAACCGGCGATAACATATGCAACAGTGCCAGTTCTCGCTGGGCATGTGCATCCACTGGTGGGTCTCCAGTTCCTGAAGTTTTCCCCAAGGCAGCGTTGTGCAATCAGAACACTCACAGCGCAATCCCCGGTAGCTCTGAGTTGTTGCCTTTGGTTTGAGAGCATCATGTAACTGACTCACACTCAATCTTCCCAGGGTACGACGGTAGCTTGTCGTTATGGTATCCATAATATGCTCCAACTGCGCAAGATTCATTTTGTCTTTATCAATTCGAAATGCTTCAGCAAGGGCTTCGTAATCTGCACGTAAATTGACTTTATGAAACTGGTTACTCCAAAAGTTCTCTCGGGATTGTGCCACGCGAAGCAGCAGCAACAATTCCTTAGTAGTCAGGCGCAGCATCTTCTGCACTCCAACGACAGATGCATTTGATTCTTCATTGAAGTTTACATATTTCTGTAGTTTAGTGCTGGAACATTTGCATTTACAGTCGCAGTTGCTGGAGCAAATACCTTGGCTCAGTGCGACGGATGAAATCTGGGTAGGCACGCTGGCGTTAAAAGTTTGCACAGCGACAGCTAATTTTCCTGGCCAGGACATTAAATTTTTTTTAACTTCTAATTAAAAATATGTATGAGTTTAAGCTTAAAATAGCAATCACACTTTTGAAGATGATTGGCTTTTCGATTGTAATGATGTATAAAATTCGCGCGGTCGTTTCTAAAGTGAACTGCCGTCTAGAGTGATATATCGATAAATCGTTTTAGTGCTATTTTTTAGAAAAAAAAACGACTTGCAGATTTTATGATTATGTTTGCCAAAACAACGTAACACTTAAAAAAATATTAAACAATTATGCCGATATACATACAGTTAATTTCTTTTGTAGTTTTTTTTTTTGACATTTTTTATTCGCAATGAAAATAGTTTAAAATACTAGCAACAAGTGAAAAGGCGACGTAGAAAATGCCCAAGAGTAGTATTTTCTTCTTCATTGGTATTTGCCCCTCTACAATATGCAGACACATTGTGTTTTTTGTTCGCTAACAACAAAGACGCACACGGGCGGCTAGTTCATTTTTGTTTTAGTTGCCAGACTGTGTTTATGTGTGTTTTAAAAAAGGTAAACAAAAGTGCAAGTGCTATACTATATTCACAAAGTGTAAGTGTTGTGAATCAATTAAAACTCGTCAACTTCATCATAAAGCATCTGTGTATCATTCGCTCTAGCTCATACGAACCAATTTTGCGTATCAAACAATCATGTGCAATGCATATATATATATACGTTTTAATTTAATATAAATGAAATTCGTCTGCAGCTGACGGGTTTGCACAAATACCAGGTCCAAAGTTCACTTTTTTTTGCAGTACTTTGCTTCTGTGTGCGTATTTGCGGACACTCTCTACAGACTAATAATTACAATAAAAAATATTTGTCAATTGTCGTTTCTTCTTTCCAAGTTCGTCACGTTTTATATACTCAAACAAACACAATAACCAGTAAGCAATGGCTTCACATTTCTTCCGTACTGCATTTTACGCAACTGCAGCGAGAAAATCAATAAATCTACCGTTTGCCGCCGGGAGAACGGCCGCTACTCTTGCCGTGGGCCTCTCGTTTGGTGGTAAATGCATACAGTTACTCTTAAATGACATCCACCTATACTACATTGTAATACACTTGTTTATATATATATATATTGTATGTCTAACCCGCTACAACAACGGCATCAACAAATAAACAACTCGCAGCACAAAATAATCGCAGCGCAGCGGTGCCATATGAAAATGTCTATGCAGATAGTTTCTTCAGTGCCTCCGCACCCGGAAAGGGCAAGGGTCTGCTGCAAGGGCCGTTAGCTGATTACCGGGGAATGCAATTGCCGTTGTCACGCAATTTCTCGAGCCTTCAAACACAACTGGTGCAGAATGTAAGCATAAATATTTATACGTTATTTAATTATTTATTGAGATTTATACGCATAGTAAATACATACAAATGCAATGTTGTCCCTTTGTGAATACGAATTTGATTTTTTTAGTTTTCAACGCTTAATTATGGGCTTTCGTTTTAGTTAATTCATTCATTCTGTTACGCTTTATTCATTAACATAACATTAACATTTTTCATTGTGGCGTCTACTTAACATTACATCATTCATAACTCCTAACTCAACGTTTACATTACACAATACTTTTACATTACATTCTTTAAATTTTTGGTTCACTTAACAGCACCCTCTCAGAAGACGATTAACATTTTTGCTGTTATCGTTACGTTTAGTGCTTAATGAGCTGTGCTGCTAAATAAATAATTGATCTGAACTTTGTTCACGAAAAATGATTTAACTTTCCGTCTGAGTGATTAGACAGCAAATATATAAATATATAGTTGTACAGCATGTAATTACCTGACTGTAATGTGGCTCATGAATTAACCAAAATAAGAGAAATATAATATAAATATGCAAAATATATACTAAAAACCAAACCATACAAATATAAAACCCTTAACCTGAGTTCAGCTTCGCAATTCAAAAGCGACCTCTACTGTCACGCTTTGGAACACTCAATTGGGGTAGCTTTTATGATAGATCATAATGGCGCTCAATGTCAAGCTTTCGTACAAAGCTTACTGTCTCTGTCTCTCTTTGCGAAATTTAGAAGTCTCACTGAGGTGGGTGCTTCCAATCCCACAATGTAATTTAATCCACCGCAATGGGAATTGAGATCCCGCAACTACACTAATACACATGTGCAGAAACACATGTTAACTACACATACAAAGGCCGACTTTCCAGATTTATATTGTCTTTCATTGGAAGCTGGGCGCACTTGTCGCTATGTTCTGCTCTCACAAAAGACAGTCGTTCAAAGCTTTTGTATCTGCAGATACACATGCTAGATACAAAGATATTTTCACATAATTCTAATTATGGATCTCATCATTGAATTAGCTCTACTGATCATATTTCTATATGTGCTATTCAACATCTATCGCCGCATTAAACATGTGAGTTTTAGTATTTTTTAAATCAGAACAAAAAGGCTTAAAGTCCCCTGGGAATTTATTATCTTTACACTTTACTTTGTATGCCGCTTATCTAAATTGCAAGCTTCTTATCGATAGATTTGCCACAGTATCTGCGAATTCGAAGTGCGAAGTGTCTGTCGGATTAAGACATTTGGAAGCCACAATTTAGTTAGTCGCGCGATACTAACAGTCAAGGAACGTCGCTCCTTAAGGCTGGCGTAACTGGATTATATTAAACTTTAAGGTTTTGGTCAGTTTATGGACTTTTTATAGCCTTGAAAAAGAGTTGTGTAACTGAAATGACTTTGCTGTCTTATCTATAATTGATTGTTAGCTTTACGTGTTACAGGATTTAAGTAAAATTACATATCTTTCAAGATCACTCCCCCATATACTGAGTATTAAATAATTTACATAACACAATTTTTAATCAATGCATATATTTGTACAAACAAGAAGAATTTATAGTTGAATATCAGGCCATTTTATTATATGTTTCTAGCCAGAATTCAATCATATCTAATCTATTACCAGATTAAAGTAACAATCGACCTAACCACAACCAAACCATTCCTTGTTGGGCACAACTCACAAAATACTTAATAACATAAATATATCAGACAGTTTAACACCTAACTAAACACAGACTAAACTAATAATAATATTTCTCATGTTTTTATTTCGCAGAGCGCAATGGCATCAATGAAGAATCGTAGGTATTTATCCTCAAAGGATATAACCAAGAATATGACGCTCTATACGAATAACAAGGCGAATATCGAAGTGGATCCCAAAACTTTGGCCTTCAAGAAGCCCACGGGCAACCCACTGGTCCTCATGATGGCATGGCTGATGGCCAAGCAGAAGCATCTAAAGAAGTATGCCGAGATCTATACGGAAATGGGATTCGACGTAATGGTGGTGCACATCACACCATGGCAGCTGCTCTGGCCGGCCAAAGGAACTCAGGTAATGCCGTAAACTTCTTTGTTCTACTTTCTCTTGAACTTAAACCTTTATCTATTCACAGGTGGTGGCCGCTGAGACACTGAAGTTTCTGGAGAACAATCAATCCTACGCACCGATTGTAATGCACGGATTCTCGGTGGGTGCGTACCAAATGGGCGAGATCATGCTGCAAATGTCCCGCGACATGGAACGATACAGCAACATTCTGGACCGTTTCGCATGTCAGATCTGGGACAGTGCGGCCGACATCACCGAAATCCCCGTAGGCCTGCCCAAATCAATTTTCCCAAAGAACGAGCGCATGCAGAGCGCATTGCGCAATTACACGTTGTATCATATGAAAACATTCCATAACCAGGCGACCATACACTATATGCGATCCAGCCAAATGTTCCACTCGACCCTGCTCAAGGCCCCGGCGTTGTTTTTTGTGTCGGAGAATGATCCAATTGGGCCGCCATCCTCCAACCATGCGGTGCGCGAGAATTGGGAGCGTGCAAACATAAAGGTTACCTTCAAATGCTGGCAGAGATCGCAGCACGCGGGTCACTTGATCAAGCATCGTGATGAGTATTTGGAGCTGCTTTTCCAGCATTTGGAAAACTGTGGCGTCCTTGAGGCTGTTGGTGTGCCAAAGCGCGCAAAGTTGTAAAATACCTCTCGAATTATTTTGAGTGATATAATTTGCGACAAAAATTTCATGATTTTACCTAGTTTATAAGAATTAAAGTTTAACCATTTTGTTCCCTATGTGTACGTGTGTGTGTGTGTGTCAGAATTTTTGAATTATACCAGTAATTTGCTGCAAATATTTCGCACACTCAAAAGTTCATAATTTTCAGAAATTCATTATATTATTTACACTGCTGTATAAGCCAAGAAAATGGACAATATGTCCAAAATCAAAATTAATCCTTTGTAAAAAAAGGTTAACTCAAAATTCGCATGTTTTGAATTTTGATATTAACAATGAAGGGCAAATTCTTAAGAATTAAGCCAATTAGTACGGCTTAGTGCGCTATTGCACTATTGTTAAGCAACGATATATTAAAAGAAAGATATTGCTATATTTTTGACACCAGCACTAGTATCACGGCTAAATAAAGTAATTTGATTATAACTAATCAAACACACAATTGTTTATTGCTCGAATCACACAAAATTGAATAAAATAAATTTAAAAAAAAAATTATTATAACCGCTGCGGACAGGATTCGAACCTGTGCGGGTAGAACCCAATGGATTTCAAGTCCATCTCCTTAACCACTCGGACACCGCAGCCTTGATGGATCCGATGTCAAACTACTCACAACTTAAATCGGTGTGCTGTTCATTAAAGTTATATTTTTTCCCACAGGTGGCGCTGTCGACGACATAATTTGTTTTCGTGATAGATGGCGCTTTTTGTGTCTATTTTTAAATTCTTGTTTTGGCATACCAATTTCATGTGCTGCGGTGTCCGAGTGGTTAAGGAGATGGACTTGAAATCCATTGGGTTCTACCCGCACAGGTTCGAATCCTGTCCGCAGCGAGAATTTTTTTTTTAAATCTGCTTTTTCTAAATTATTTAGTTTTTTTTTATAAACAACTTAATAAATACTAAGATATTTTACGAATAATTTACATATTGTTTTCGTTTTTTTTTTTTTAATAATTTGTACGTTTATTACAAAAAATAGTTTGAATTTAAGTGTCTTTACAACTATGGTTTGTTTGATTTTATATATTTAAAAAGAAAACTTAATACAATACGACTGTATTAATAGAAGTATTATTTATATAGCTTAAAACCTATCCACTCTTGGCTCGTCAGCCTTTACTGCTTTGGAGGTGGTCGGTACACGCCCACGACAACTGCATGATCACGTTCATAAGGTTCTAACGTCAATTGCTCCTGTGGTTTTAGCTTGTCCGCCTGCATTTTCTTGACCTCAGCGGCAAAGACCGCTTCCGGCTGCGCTGTCGAGTCAATACACGATGCCTTGATAGAGATGACAAAGTGACCTCCATTCTTTAGGAAATGCTGCGCATTTAATGCCACAATACGACCCTGATCTGGTTGGGCAACATCAGCAAAAATGGTGTCCACCATGCCAACAAGCATGCGATACTTGTGTGGATGACGTGCGTCCTCGATAATGGGTATGATGTTGGTGCGTTTCTTGGCTACGTTAATAAGATCGCGACCTGAACGATGTGAGAACTCAACGGCATAGACCAGACCCTCAGGTCCGACCACATCGGAGACATGGGACACAGTTGTGCCAGAGGCGCCACCCAAGTACAGCACCTTGGAGCCAGGTGGCATGTGTATTTTCTCAACGCCGCCCAGGATAGCAGCAGCCAACTTGGAGCGGAAAGGATTCCACACACGGTACTCAATCTTCTCACCACCAGTCTGCAGGGAAATTAAAAAAACGGCAGCACTTAACTAACAGTATCGACAGAAATGCTTTATAGTGGATGCGGAGTAGTTTCCTCAGTTGTGCTATAGTTCTAAGCGTCACATTGACGCCATCTGAACTGTTTGACATGTACCTGGAGTACACACAGACGGATGGACGCCCAAGAACGCTCATGGCCACACTTTGCCATGTTCTGTACCCCTGCACAACATCATCACCAGCAGCAAAGAATAATGTAAATAAAAAAAAAGAATGATAAATACACACCTCAACAGATATACGCTTCTCGCCGTAGACTTCAGAGCCAGGGACAAAGTTGCGTGTGACTAGAGCATCCTCCTTTCCACGAGCAATGAAGACGCCTTCGTGACGATGTGGTTCAATTGTGACTGTTTTTCCTCCCTTGAAGCCGCCGGCACCGCCACCGCGGCCTCCACCTCCACGACCGCCACCTCCGCGGCCACCGCCGCGTCCTCCTGCACCACGGCCTCCGCCGCCACCACGTCCTCCACCTCCACGACCTCCAAAGCCGCCGCCGCCGCCACCACCACGGCTTCCAAAGCCACCTCCTCCTCCACCACGGCCTCCGAATCCGCCACGGCCTCCTCGATCGCCACCACCACCACGCCCACCACGGAATCCACCGCCTCCGCCTCCTCCTCTACCTCCACCGCCACCACGAGGACTGAAACCTGTTGATAAATAAAACAAATAATTCCATTAAGTTTTAATGCGATAATAGGTTAAGGAATCTTTGCTTTGCTTCGGCTTTAGAAATGTGCATTTCTAGTCAAAGCTGTGCCCTATGCAATGTTTACAAACAACTTACCTGGTTTGCCCATTTTATATGTCTGTACTTTTGCTTTTTAATACAAATATATGATCCAAACCAAAAACGCACGCGGTACAACCACAAACGCTGTACGCATAAAAAGAAACCACGTGTGAGTAGTTGTGATATCGATGGAGCTATCGATATTTTGTAGAAGAAACTGTATGATATATCGATAATTGTCTCTCCATATCGATATATTGACTTTAAACAGAAGTGGCTGATTTTAATTGAAAATATAGGCTACAGTAAAAAATTATAATCTACAAGCTAAATATTAAAAAAAAAAAAAAACTAGCCAAAAGGGCTAATAATAATAAAAAAAAAACACGGTAATATTGACTGTTGTACACACAAAAGCGAAGGTCTATTAGAACAATAGCAAAGTACATAATTTCGCCTTGTGATATTGCTTTAATCTAGAAAGTTTATTTTGTATGATTGAGCAATGGCTCAAGTTGATGAAAAGATACTTGACTAAGCCTATTTATAAACTGGTTTATTTGATCCGAAAATTTTGTTTGCAATTTTCTTTATTTATTTTTGTAGAATTTCATCCGCGTCGCATCGCGACGCCATTCCCAAACAAGTGCAAAACAAGCCAAAAATATGTGTAATATAGAACAAAATAATAGTAAGCAAATGGAAATTTACTTAAGTTAGGCTTAAAGCATTTAGATATATTTAACTGTTTGGTTTTAAAATAAGCTCGATCTAGGCTAAAATGGCAGCACTGACATCCCAGAACACCCACACACGGTTGCCACACTTACCGATTTAGAGTCAAAACTGGCTAATTATTTTAATTTGGCTCCCTGGAAATTTTTATTTATTTTGAAATGGTTTTTTTTTTAAACAATCTCATGTTATTTTATGAAGTAATGAAAGTAATTATAAAAATAATTATAAGTTTCTGTTAATTACAAGAAAATGATTTTTATTTGAACTGTACAGAAGGTAATAAACAAAATTGTCAACAAACCAGTGTTTCTGGCTCCTTGTGAAATTTTTTGGAGAATTCAAAAAAATAAGTGGCAGCCTTGAAGGCCAGGGACGTTTTTTTTTATTATCGATTTAACTGCACAGTCACTAGCGAAATTATAAAACTTGGGTTCCACTGAATATAGAATATCTAATTAATTTATTATAACAGATATATGTCAACTCAAACATTTACATGCTTCAGTTATCAGAAACATTTTTTGTACTTCCACTGTTCCTGGTCACAACATAAATTTCATTTTTTACTGTAAAAAATAATTTACCGAATTTGAATCGATTTTTTTTTTTAATTAGTCGATTTTATTGTACATAAATTAATCTAAATTTTATGTTAGACTACCCATAATGTGAACTTTCATAACTCCGATATGCTTAATCGAAATTATATCGATATCACTTTTAAACAGCTGATTTTTATAAAAAAAAAAATAATATAAAAATATTGTTATCACAATCAGTTAAAATGCAACACACTTTAAGACGTTGCCTGACCATGGCAAGCGTACCAAAAATGCGCTGCTTTGCCACGGTGCCACATACTCCGGAACAAAACAAGAAGCAGGCAAGCCGGAATCAATTACCACGTCTCATGGACTTCCCGGAGATCATTTGGCCGTCGGCGTTGAATACAATTAAAAATTGGATTACCGTACAGTTTATTATACGTCCATATTTCGATAGCGAATTTCAGATCAAAGATTTCATATATGGCGCCAAGCAGGCATTGCAGGTAAACGCTTTTATAGCATGCTATATACATTTGTATACATATGAAATAAAAATGTTATGGCTAGGTGGTTTCCTCAAAGCTGACGGGCGGGGATCTGGGCCAACTGGAAGATCTGGTTACCGCCGATGCCCTCGCTGAGCTCAAGCCGGTCATTCAAAAGCTGTCGATGACGCAACGAAAGCAATTGGAAATCAATGAGAGCGATATATATCTAACGTTTCCCTATCAGATCGGCATTATGTTTGACGATGCAAATGATAAGCTGCAGAAGCGTTGGGTGGAAATCACAATGGTCTTCCATGTGATGCGAGGACTCTCTGAAATGCGTGAACGTGGCGAAGAAATCCCCTGGAACATGGGGTAAGCAAGACACTTACCAGCAAACCTAAATTTTATATGATTTCTTGATTACAGTACGATGCCAGAATATCAGGACAAGGTGTTCATTTGCAACTATCGGTTTAAGAAGGAGTTCACCGCGGGACAACAGTCGGACTGGACCATTAATGTGGCCAATCACTTTAGGGCTATTGATCTGATCAACGAATCCAAATAACAATGAATATCCCTTTGACAATGTCAACATAAATTTAGCTGTAATCCATTAACCATGCGAAATGGTCCACAAAGATTGACGTTTACTAATGTGGCCAACGCGGTGTTTTGGAATAAAGTTTGAGTTCAAATTTTATAGGTATGAAAGAGAGAAATGCATTTGTTTATTGTATAGTTTTAAATATGTAGAAATCATTAAGTTTAGGAGTTTGCTTTTTTTTGTTAGTAAATAACTGTAAGCTTTTGTTAAGTTTTCTTAATATACTTTAGATTTAATGCTGCTTCGCGTACTTAGCCCTGTAGATGCCCTTCGAGTCGTATTTTTGGAGCAGCTTTTCCCAATCGCCGGGATTATTTGCCTTCAGATGGTTGATCACCTTGTTAGAATTCTTGCGCTGCACATCAGTGCATTTGGAGCAATCCGATTGGAGAGCATCGGGCAGCAATCGCTTTAATTCGCGTCCCTCTGGTGTGCAGGATCCAGTTTCCATCAAACAATTGATATAATTTCTCAATATACGTCTATTGCCCAGAACTTCATCCACATTAACGTTATCGTATTTGTTGGTGTAACCCTTTTGGGGACTGGCTGCTGCCAAACCAGCAAACACGCACACAATCAATATGGCCATGAAAGATTTCATTTTGTATTTTTTTTGCTATAAACAAACAAACGTTGATTAAATATAGTTAATAACGAAAGTCACTTAAATATGAGTAATTGCTGAGCAAATAAGAAATCTTGCTAAATCACAATTATAAGACTTTGTCTAAAAGCAAAACTTCGAGACATTTCCGAGCGTCTGTAGCGGCGTCTAAGTATCTGTATCTGCGTCTGCGACTACGCATCTAAATGCTTGTGTGTCTGATCTGTGTCTTTTGTCTGATCTCTTTTTCTTTCCACGTCTCTATCGAACTGCGGCAGTTTGGGGGCGTCGTTAAGTCTAGCACAATCTTGACTTGACAACTGGCCTTTATTTTATTTAATTTTTTATTATTATGATAAGAGACATTGGCCAGATGGTTCTCAGTCGCTGGGTATAAGTCCCTCATTTCTGGGCTAAGTTTATTTCATGCATTATTAATGACGCTTGGCATATATGGCGTATGCATACTAATTAATGTTTTTCTTCTTTTAATAACAAACGATTTCACAATTTTTTTGCTATACTTTTACCACGTCATTTGGCTTAGTCTAAGCTGCCGTTAAGCCTTTTGTCAACGCAAAGGTAAAAGACTAAATTTTATGTAAGGCAAAAGTCAAAAACTTGTCGTTTCTTTTATTACATTTAAACCGTTAAATGAGCGCGCACACACACAGACACACACACAAACACAAGTAGACGCAAGTGCCACCAATAAGTTTACGCAATAGTACATGCGCGTGTGTGTGTGTAGCAAACAAGTGCAAGCAGAGCGCATGCACAACGCCTTGTATTAACGAGCTTATGTCTTATGTAGCTCTCTCTCTATCAGTTTTGTATTATGGTTTTGTTGTACACTTACATGTTTTTGTTGTTGAGCTGATATATCTGTGTCTTGAGTCTTGACTTGTGATACACTATGTACGAAGGCGCGTGTGATGCGAACGACAACACAGCTTTGATTGTGAGCTGTTACCTTGCTGTTACCGACTTTTATACTAAGGAGCTTTGGCGTCTCACACTCGGCGTCGCGTTCAAAGCTTTTCACATTCGGTTTTTGGGCACTTGTCAACTTTTTAACTTGTCGCTAGTTCGTTCCTTTCCATTCCATTCCGTTTCATGCACCCCGAGACTCAGGCTTGGGCAGACCAAGTCAAAGGTCTCTCCATGCTGAGGTTGTGCACAGTGCAGTGTACTCCAAATGAACCGGATTTTAGTTTTCACCCGAAATTTCGGCACAAACACTCGAGCCAAAAGCGTTGCTGCTGTTGTTACAACTTTTGTTGCTTTCTGGATTGGAATCGTACCTATATTTTACGAGTATCGTTTTGTCGCTTGGACTCGTTCACCCTGCCCCCATGACATACAGGTGTTTGTTTAGTTTGTTAGTGGTTTTTGCGTCTGCCAAAATTCGTAGGAAAAACATTGACGTGTTTAACTGAAAATTTAAATATACGTAAAAGCACCAGCAATGAGTACGAGCAAGACAGAGCTACAAAGCTGTTTGCTATAATCAGTATCGTTTTTTTTTTTTTGTTTTTTGTTTTGGTAACTCTTATGTTGTAATCGGTTTTGTGCATTTCCCACTTTTAATTCCCATTCGTATTATCTTGATATCGGTGCTCTCCATCGAAAATAAACACTAAAACTGATTTCGAAAGCTCTTGAATTGCCACTGAGACTTGCAGGCTGAGTATAAGTAGGGGATTGGGGATTTAACTCCCCCTTCCTCACAGTCCTCTTCTCCGTTTTATATGTATTCGGGTTATTCACAGCGCTCGTCTCTGCGTACACTGTGCACTCACAAATCCGAGCAGATAATTGCTGTTTTTTGCCTTTTTTTTTCTGTGTTGACTTCACAAGTTATGATCCATAAAATGTCTATATTTATTCGCACTTTAATGACAATGACAAAGATTTGTCTACTTAACAGCAGTTCAATGGGTCAGTTCTACTTTATAATTAAAAAAAAAAAACAGAAACAGAAACAGGAACAACAATTTAAACATAAAACAAAAAAAATAGTAATAAAAAACACTAACAGCTTTTCTAGTTCGAGGGACTAATGAAAGCAAATTAATCATTTTGTAAAACAATGATATAACTTTTATGTTAATTGTTGGCTGATTTATCATCAAATTAAACAAACAAGCTCATTTAAAATAGTTTTAAAATATTTGTTTTTTTTTTTTTAATTTTTGTCCACTCATATTACAACATTTTGCCTGGAGCACTTGGAGTATTGGACATAAATTTAAATTTAAATCCTCCAAACGATTTACATAATTCTATTAAAAGTCTTTGAACTTTATCAAACTCTTCAGATCATTTTATGACTGTTTAATTCAATTTATGTAAATTTTTTATTTATGTACCTTGCAAACTTTCTTTTCTATTAAAATCATTGCAAATCAAATATTTAAAACTCAGTCCAATTCCTAGAAACAGAGAGCCCCTAACTTAAATTATCATAGTTTGAAGTACAGTAATGAAGGTTAATAGGAATTTTAAAATGTCTTAAAGCTAATAAATTCTTTTAATTCTGACATTATGAACAATTATCGAGTTAACTTTATGAGTCAATAGTTAACCAATTATCGTCTGATTTTTACAGACTTAATGCTTATGCAAATCGAAAGTGCGAGGGAAACCTTAATATATCGACCCTAAAGTGGGGTTTGAGAGCAGAGGGAGATGTAAAGTAACTAGAAAGAGGCTTGAAAGGAGAGACTAAGCGAGAAAGGGAAAGAAGAAGGGAATAGAGAAGGCAGTTGAAGAAATAGGTGGGAATTTAGATGGCGAAAACAAAGGGTTAAGAGGAAGATGTAGAGTGAAGAGTAGGACCTATGTATGTACATGTGTATAAAATAAAGTAAACGAAGACTAAGAAGAGAAGACAAAGGAGAGCATGAGTATACGAAAGCTTGAAGTTGGGGGAGTTGGGGAAATACCAGTTGGAGATTAAAGATGGAAGCAACGAATGAAAGGGCTGTTTGCCTTGAAACGAGACAACATGTGCAAAAGTTCAGGTTCAGGAAGACTGACTTAAAGCCACAACAACAAAAGCAAAAACAAAAAAGCTAAAAAAAAAAACTAAAAAAAAAAACGAAAAGAAAATGAAATGTAAGGAAAAAAAAAAAACAAAAACGAATTCAATAAAGTACAATAAATCTGGGGACAGATCTTAAGTGAGGCACGAGTACGTGTGCTCAGCTTTTCATTGCCATATGACACATATGGAAGTCTGTTTGTTTGTTCCACTGTACATAGGTGTGTGCGTGTGTATGTGAGTGTGTGTGAGCTTACAGATAATAATGGTACACACACTGTACGAGCAAAAGCCTAGAAATCAAACAAAAAGCCGCGACCTTAAGCAAAAATCGCAACCAGGCAAAAAGGCAAATGTCTAAGATTCGTTTGGATTGGATTTGAGATTATGGAATGAGGAATGACAGATGAGGTGATTTGAGAGACAAAACTGACGTCTATATTGGTACATTTGTATATACAATTATATTATATTATTACATGCCCTGACAGCTGATTTCCTTATCTGCTAAAACTATAAATAATAAGGTAACTTCAAAGAAGTATCTGCAACTAAAGGTATCTATAAGATACACACCCATTATTTGCCAGCCTTGGCCAGTAAATCTGGATTTGCCGTAGGATTTGAGTTCAAAATTGTCTCCAGTTGAACAACAGGAACACCACAGATCTTGTGACAGATTCTTTGGCGCATTTGGAACAAGGCATATAGACTCCAGAGGGCTATAAGTAGCTGCAGGACCATCAGGATGGGTTGCAGCACCGGCATCGCCTTTGCATTGATGCGCATCATGACCAGCACATAGTTCGGTAAGTCTCCCATTTCCTAGAGAGATACGCACAGGAAGTGAGGAGAGAGGAGAAAGGAAAGTCGGGGTCGTACTTACGAATTCATACCAAAAAGTAGGAACAATCATATGACTGATCTTCTGGAGATGACGGCTGTAACCATTCATACTGGGCATGGGTGTATTCGACTGAAAACGATACTTTTCATTTATGGGTATGCCAATCGTGGGCTCCAGCAGAATAAAGCCCTCATGCTCCTCTGCATTGGGATTGAGACCTTCGAAGTGCTCGGTCCAGTCGTAGTTGCTGCCATAAAAATGTGGCGCGGAGAAGGCTGCAGGAGCATTATCTGCATGAGAGCAAGACAAACCATTGCAGATCGGATATTTGGTTAAAGGATTACTACCTACTTATCACACATTTGGAGACGTCGAACATGCCCGAGGGGAGCTTGACTCCATTGGTGCTGGCCAAACATGCCGGAGCGGATTCATTGGGCTGCAGGAGCGTATAACGGTAGCCCTCTAGACCCTCGTGCTCCTCAGTCCGCTGATAGTGCAGGGGAAGAATGCGACACGATTCGCTGGCCATGATGTTGAGAGGCGTATCCTTTTGTATAAAGGGCGGGAAGAGGGAATTGTCCAGAGTGCCACGGACATCTATTGGGCAATATTCAAGGCTGCCACTGCGTTGCTTCAGTTGCTCCTGGATCAAGTACTCCTGGTTTAAGGACTGAATGCGAAAGAAGTTCTCCACGCCGTGATTGGTGCCAATATTGACCGTGAACACCTCCTCCTTCTCCTTGAGTGCCTACCGAATGAATTGTAACAAGAGATCAACTTTGGAAGCCTTACCAGAATAGGTAATACTCAGCTCTACTTACATTGTAGAGCGTACCACAATTCGTGGCCAGTGGCAGCCATTTGCCAAACGATTCCAGAGTAGGACGCGTAAACTCCCAGAGGAAATAATAGACACTGCCCGGCAGAAACAAGGGCTCTCCGAGAGTCAGCGGATTAAAGCCCATCCAGGCAAAGGGAATTTGGGCTGCCTTCGCGGAGGCGCCAATCAGAATTGAATTGAATTGGATCACCGTTTTGTTGAGTATGTCCGGAGAAATGCTTTCATCCGGAAGGAACTCGATGTGGCGATAGCGATGCTTGCGAAAGGTAACACTGTCTTCGGTGCGATTCAAGATGTCGTTATAGCCCACAATATTGTAGACAATGGGTCCGATTTGTTCCAGTCGTACCTTCTTGTCACGCCCACTCAGAAACTCCTCCGCATTGGTCACATTAAAGATGTAGCTCTTGAGCTTACCAAATGGAGAATTAATCCAGCTGTCCATAGTTGGCATCGATTCACTAAACTTTATATGAACCTTGGCCAACTCATATTGGTAGCTAACCCCACAGGAGATCGCAAAAAGTGCAACATTCACGACGCAGATCAATGAAAGCGAAACGATTTTAATCCAGAAACAATAGTTGGCCATAATAATAAAAATTAAATTAATGATATACCGATCTCTAGATCTGTGCAGATCAGTAAGAACGACAAAATTCTAAGCTGCGACGACCGCCTTGTTGAGATCACGCGATCCGTTTGATTCCAATAAACTAATCTTAAGCTTTCGAATTTTCACAGTATTTTATTTGAAATAATACTGTTTTATATTGACTTATCTCGAGGTCTCTTCCTCTTAATTTTTGCTATAAAATGAAACGAACAAATCTGAGTCTAATAAAAGCTATGCAAAGTAAAAGTGATTAATCAGCTGCTGTGCTAGCAAAATACCCTGTATAGAGTAAATTTTCATAAAAATACTTTATAAATAATTCAATATTTTGTTGTTACTAAGTTGTTTTAAATGTGATTAGCTTAAAGTGTACTAATCAGATTTGATGAGCTTATTTAATATTTAAACTAACAAACAAGTATTTCGTTTTATGGTAAAATTAAAATTTCTTATCGCCAAGCCAGCTCCACATCAAGAACTTCCTGCTACTTTTTCGTGCTTTACAGGGTATCGATATAGCAGAAAGGCTATCAGTTTATAGAGGGCAATCACGCTATGTCGACTGCGCAATGCTAGTGATTGCCATAAAGTCAAAACTCTGACCTAAAGAATCGAATTTACGCAAATCGTAATTATAATTTATGCCTAAAGATTAAGTTTGATGACTCCGTCTGGGGGATATTTGCACCCAAAGAAATGCACCTGGACAGGGCTATTATTGGAACTTGGATTGAAAGTGATAGCGTTCACTAATTTAATACAGGTGCTTAATTAATTTGTAACTATATTTATGGACAATCAAGTGTTATCGGATTGTTGGATCATACGATGATCGAATCGAATGGGAATAAGTGAAAACTCAAATAGATAAGGAATTTCCCAATTTAGAGTCCTCTTATCGTTATTCAAATCCGTCTTATCAGCTACAGACACTCGAGTATTTGTTACTATCAGCGAGGCAAGTAGTCTGTCTAGCCGATCACTCTGAATTGCACATTTAATGCAGATCCGGTCTGGCATCGATTTCGTAGACCCGGCGAGGCCCTTATTCACAGCCTTGGACCATTCGTATCACTCGTATGTGAATGGCTAGTGACGAAAGTAGATCTTAAACAAAAACATACTCATACAAAACATACAACTCGACCTGATGATAAATTTATTTGACACACCAGGTGGGATACCCTGTAGTAAGTACACAAAAGTAAAATCATCCGTGTTCGTTAAAGTCCTTAAAACCAATTTTTTAGTATACAATTTAACTTAATAATTAATTTAATTAATAAAAAATTACTCTATAAACAAGTGAGAATTATCTTATTATAAGAAAGCAAAGTCTTGAATTAAGTAAAAAAAAATAAAAAATCTTACTTAAAAATGTTTTTGACTTTAGCAATTCAAATGTTCTAAAGTGCGGTTTTAAGTACAATCAACTTGATTTTTTCTCTCAGTGTATTCGGTTTTATACAAAGCATTCATCACAACCTTGACATCAGCTATAAAATGATGAAAAATAATTATTGAATAGTAAATACGAAAATATTTTAAATTGTAATAAACTAAAATTGTAGTAAAATATAAAAATATTGATTTTACGCTTTAGTTGAAAATTTGGGACAAACTAACAAACAAATTTAGAAGTTCTTGAATTGAATTATTACAAAACAACAAAGTTTAAAAAAATCATTTGATTTTTTATAATGTCAGTGGACTGAGAGCTTAATAAACTGCAGTGTCAGCGAAACAAATTACAAAATATCCCCATTGGGGGTACAAACAAACAAATCGAAAAATCTTAAGAAATGATTACAAATTTTGTCATGTATGCACCACCCAAAAATACCCTTTGCAAATCGAATTTCGAAACGTATTCAAACATACATATTGTAATCACGATCGTTTAAAACTTGACACTCATTTGAAGTAATTGATACCAAAACTAATCATGAATTTAATAATATACATTAGTATTTTTAAGTATACTTTAGACTAATTGTTAGTATTTATAAGCCTCAAGGGCCCTTGTCAGCGACGAACGCTAGGTGGCGCCACAGCCGGTCCAAAAGACCTTTGCTGAAAAAAAAGTGATTCATAACTTTTAGTGTTTTACTTGTAATCTTACTAGTAATCCGTCATATATTATTAATGCGATTAATCTTTGTTTCGACTAGATTCCCCAGATACCAATTAATGGTTTTATGTTGATTTTCTACCAAGAATACTTTTAAACAAGTTGCAAAACCCTGTTCAAGGCTAAGTATATTAGATTAATTAATAATTTTTTAAGGTCCGTCATAATGAGTACTAAATTTTATTTCTCGACTTTTGATTGTGTTAGGCTTCAAAAGATGAGCTTATCTAGACATAAAAATATATATACGTATATAGAGAATGGATTACTTTAAGGCAATTTGAACATTAAAAGTTCCTTAAATGGAAAGGAATGCGTTTAGAGTTTTTAAGTGCCTAATTAAAATAATAGCGTAATTTATTGTACACATTTAAGTCATATACATTGTACAGATATAGATACGATATACATTAGTTTTACATATACATTTATTTTAATATTATTATGATTATATTATTGAAATATCATATTATATATATTATATCATTGATTGATAGACTTTAGTTTTGGAAGTTTGCCAGTCCATATTCGTAAATAATCCATTTAAAATTGGTCTAATCGAGCACATTCATATGCAGAGACTGAACTTCAGGTAGAACTTTTGTGACTTATTTGGATTATATCGTACGATTGGTACGATTTATTTCGCATTTTTTGTGTTTTAGATTGAGTTTTGCTTTTTTCTTTCTTTTTTTTTTTTTGTTTTGAGACTTATATCACGACCGTTGGACAGACTATCAGCTAATTCACTTTGAAAGTTCAGTAATGATTAAAGTTAAGTACTTAATGATGAGGTTTTACCAAACATAAACAATATACAATAAGTACAAACACGTATACATGTAAGTCTTCCCAGCTCCATATTGTTCTAGATTATAACGCACACGCATCCACATATCCGCGTATCCGCATTTGCGTAACTAGCTAAAATTTTTGTATTTAAAACTAAAAGTGCCTTAGTCCCCAAGGCCCTTAGCAAAAAAAACCCAAGGAGTACCGCTGATCTTCAGATCCTTTGACCTTAGTCTCCAGACATCAACGATCGGCGATCTTAGTTCTCAGATCAATACCGTGAATTGCTGGGAGCGGCTTCCTTGTTCTGTTTCTTGTTCATATCCACCTGAGCAGTCGCCAGATAATTGGAACCCTCCAGATGTAGGGTGCTCTGTCTGTGCGAATTGCGTATCAAACAGAAGGTGGAAAGGATCAAAAGCACTACGCCCAGGGCGGTAAGTCCCACGATTAGACCGACACGGATTTTGGGTGGAATCGTTTCAGCGAAACGCATCAGATTCGTGACCTCATCGGGTAGACTATCGATGCCCTCCTCGAACCACAAAATCGGGAAAATTATGTCAGGGAAATTGGCCACCTGCTTGATATCAAAAACTTGGCTCACAGCCAGATTAATCTGAACGCGAGCACGTACACTCAATGTAGTACCCATTTTCTGCAAGAAATATATTCAGATTTGATTTTAAATCGATTTAGGAATCAGTCGGTTTAGTTGCTTACGGGCTGCACGTCGAAGTAGAACTGATGATCCTCCTTGTTTGGCGGAGAAATGCCCTCGACTTGTGTCCTCAAACTATCATCGGCCAGATAGAAATGTGGGAAGCTCATCATGATGGGTGAATCTATAAAACACAAAGTTAAAAGATAAACAATAAATAAAATACAGTCGGTCCCTTCCGACTGTAGGATACCCTGTGAGACTAAAGGGATTTCACGGGAAACTTTGAAACAAACTTGATTTGCCGAACTCTCATTACCAAATTGGATCCTCTAGCTCATATAGTCTCTAAGATTACAGCAATCATGCTGACGGACAAAAGATCAAGTCTGGTTAGGGCAAACGACATAAACCTTCATATAAAATCTAATAGCGACAATTTTTCAGAAAAAAAAGCCGTACTTAAAAGCAAGCTATAAACACGAACTAAAAGTGTTTTTAAAATTAAGAAACTTTACAAAATTTAAGTTGAAAAGTAATGAATTAAGCTTAGATCTTTAAGTTGTTTAAGCATTAATTTACCTAAAGTATTTGATTCAAATACAAATTTATCATGATCTCGATTAATTATTAAATAAAAAAATTAATTTATATTTCTAGAATATCCGATTGGATTAAATTGATACCTGATTTTTCCCTGTATATTGCTTACCGTATTGACAGAGGGATACATTGAAGAGTCCGTTTGGAGAGCAGGATGGTTTGCCAGCCGGGCAGTAACACATGTTATCAGGATGTTTATCAACATCAGCGAACACCCACTTGGGTGGGGTGAAACGATAGCCGGGCACTTGGTTGGAGGTCAAGACCTCTTGTTCGAATTCCAAGGGTAGAAGACGGCACAGATCCTTGTCATAGACCTCTAGAATGCGATCCTTGGTAATATGTGGTGGGAAAATGGAGCCATCGGTGCCATCGATACGATTGCAGTTATCGGTCGTCCAGTGGGGCAAATGTGTCTTTCCATTGAACTTATCGATGATGCCATAGTGCTTGATATCATTGACACCCGTGAAGACCGTGACACGATCCGAGGAAGTACCGTTTTTGCCATAAAGAAGACCGAATTCCTCGTAAGGTAGCTTCTGTTCCTTGGGTACGACATCCTTTGCTAGCTTCAGCAAAGGATCCTCATAGCCCCAGAGCAGTTGGCCAACGGAAACCTGTACAAAAGGCTTAATCTTCAGTATGTCCATGATGCTAGCCATGGCCAAGCGGAGGAATCTGTAGAGAATGGAATTCCAAGTTCAAGTTCAAGTTCTATTAAGATTACAAGGGTAATCTTACCTAGCTGCATGTTTACTCTGCGAGGTAGCACTCAGCATGGGAATGTTGGGCACAATTACCACATCGTCTTCGGGACCAACGGACAGATCTTCACGGAATCTGTATATCTTGCGCAGATTGTAGCTTAGAGTTCCATTGTCATTCTCCACAATGTTCACCTTTTCCCATGCCTCACTGTACGAAAATTGCAGCATTTACTTTCGGTTGATCGGAGAAAGAGAGGGATGATGATTGCCTTACCTATAAATATAGGGTCCCACCTCATCCACAATGGCCTTGGAGCCGTTGCTTAGGAAATCGTCAGCGTTTGTCACATTGTACACATACAAACTGATACGGGGCTCAACGGGGGGCTTTGCCCACCATCCAAAGGTCTTGGTTCCCACACGTAGTGCTATCATCCGATCAACAACCGCATTGATCAACGCCGTAAACTGGCAGGCGACCAAAACTCCGCCGATTATCAAAATAGCACCAATTGCAATTGTAATCCCTGTGAATTTCAGACACGATTGTAACACAATTTTACCAACAATTAAGGATTGATTAATTTACCGATTGCATGATCTTTGAGCGATTGTTTAATAGATTAAGGGCAATCGATAACTCATTCGATTTAATTTTTAAGGTTATTTTTTATTTATCAATTAGGTTTTATTATATTACATTCTGATTTATATGATTACTAGTTCTACCAATTAATACATAACGTTTTAGTAGACAATTGTCGTAATTATTATTTAGCTTAAGTACTAATTCCTCAAACTAAGCTGTAATTTGTTTTGTTGATCAATCGGTTATTAGATTACTTTGTCTCAAGATTATAACATGTAGGAAACGTGGGGTCGAATGCAAACCCCTTAAATCGCATATTTGATCGAATAATTACAATCGATAGATTAAATACCATACTAACTGCTTACTGGAGCTATCTTTGGCTAGACAAATCAATTAATAAAGAAAGCGGTTGGTAACTCTATACATATTTATGAATTACTAAACTGATTGATTAGTAATACACACTTGTCATAGATTCCCTGTGACGTGGTTCTATGAGTCAACCCTCCCAGAAAACCAGAGCTAATAATGCACCCACAACACGTTTTCTGATCGACTAACACCGCTTAATGGGCCATACAATCGAAAGTAATTGGGTTCAGTTCTAAAGTCTGAGAGCCAAAGGGGCCACCACAAGGTGTTAGTCAAGTCTGTAGTTTAAGCCTTAAATATAAGTATAGAATAAAAATGTACGACAGTTTGATCTTTTAACCTTTACTAATTGCAATTAAGTCTATTTATAAAATTCATCCACTGAAAACCAGCTCCAATTAGCTATTAATCATTTGATTGAATAATTGCATAAATTAAGAATATTTTCTAGCCAGATTCAAGGTAAAAGTCAACTTCATTCTGACTACATAGTATCTAAGCTCATGATAACCCAGTTTGAAGTTCTAATCATCAATCTATCGGTGTTTATATATATAAATTGAATTACATTCGTAGAATTGTGATAAACTTTAGAACGCAATAGACCTCCCTTTTAACTGGGCCCTGAGTCACCACAGGAATGTGTGTAAACAATAATCCAAAAGGCAAGTAAACAACGTTAAGTAGCTGGGTAAGTGGAGTTTTGTGTAAAGACCTTGATCAAGCAAAGGCAATGTCAGAGCAAAGCTCGGCTTTTAACTACGAGTATACTCGCATAATGTATGTGTAATATCAAGCGTGGAATCAATTGGAATTCTAAATTGAAATACCTGTATAACCAGTCATTCAAAATATACGGCTAATAGTTTCTGACTAGCCAATCTAGCTTCATAATAATTCAATTTCAATTCAATACAATACGGAAATCTTCGGGATTCTTATAAGTATAAATAATAGCTATTGTATATTAAGTGATTTGATAGTGGAATTTCAACTACTCTAACTTGGAGCAACTCCAATTGGTGCAAGCCTTGATTAGTTTTTGCAGCAAGCAAACATTTGAATAAACCCCACACTTGTTAAGTTGGCTGCAACTATATAACAGTGGGAAAAACGTTAAGTTGGCTGCAACTAAGCAACTGTTTAGGATGTTAAACAAGGGTTTTCCTTGTTAAATCTTTTCACTCTATGAATTCCTGTTAAGTTCTAGGTTTTTACTTACACCATTTTCGCAGATATGTGCTGGATAGTTTAGTGCAGAGTTTATGTTTAGGTCCGTTCATGTTGTCAACGTGTAAATCGCCTTTGTATTCTCAACTAAAAAGGTATAAAAATAAATGCATGAAGAACATCAGTAAAAAAAAACTTGTTTTTCGCATCCCTGACTTAATCATAAACTAGTCATTTTTAGAGCAAAAGTTAAACGTGGAATGTTCTGTTTTTTAAGTAGTATTATATGGCATTTTGATATCTGGTTTTACAATTTGATTGCCGGTCAAAGTTACAGAACTCTGAGCAATAATGATGATGACGATGACAATAAACATTACAAATTTTTACTTTTTAATTGTTATTGTTATTGTTATTGTTTTTATTATTTTTATTTTTATAAAGGTCTTTGGTTTATTAAAAAAAAAACAAAGCAAAAGTGAAGCAATCAAAAACGACAAGTTAAAACTTGTTAAGAGAGAAGCGCTGGAGACCCCAAAACCCCCAAGACACGTTTCTGGGCGTGTTAACCTTGTACTGCCTCTGTTGCTCTTGCTGTTGTTGCTGTTGTTGCTGTTGTTGCTGTTGTTGTTGTTGCTGTTGTTAATGCTTCTGTCGCTAACTGATTTATCAGAGGCAACGCTTTTCGCAACGCTTTTTGAAAGACTCTCTTCGTACTTTTGTGTCTTGGGTGTTTTTTAATGTCTGTCTTTGAAGACAAAGTGATACAGAATCTTTTGTTATGATATATATTTGTTATTGCTATTGCTATTGTTGTTGAATTTGTCATTGTTCACTTTGTTGACATTCTGCATAAGAACCTTGCCAAGTCAGCACACACTCGCTTAAAATTTTGATTTTTACTCAAGCGTAATTCTATAAATTTTTGCCTTTTGTATTTTCTGTGTTTATTTTTTGTTTTGCTCTTTAGGCCTCTTAAATAATTGTTCAGTTTAAAGGCAATTACTTATTGTGCTTGCTTTTGACATTAATGTTGACAATAAGACAACGAAAAAGGGCACAGATTTAACTTACTAGATACTATGTAAGCTCACTTCACCTCCGACTTTGACTCGATCTGAAACTACAGCTAAAACTTGATTCCGGCTCAAAGTCCCCAGAGTCAAGCAATTAAAATGTATGCCAAAACGTCGGAAACGTTTCTTAATGGCCGGGCTAAGACATATGAAATATTTTTCGAATATATACAAATTTTTTTAAAATGGAGGAGAAAAAAAATTGTGTATATTTTATAATTTTGGCAAACACCTTGACCGAGGCCAGGGCTAACTTAGGCCGTAATTTCGATAAAGCGTGTTGCCTGTTACCTGCCTGCTTGTTAACTGCTTTATTATTGACAATTGCAGGCACAAACAAAAAATCGGCACAAAAAAAGGGGCAATAAAAACATTAAAGCCATTAAAACAGACAAAAATTTAACTCATTCGTTAGCCATTTGAATGCGCCGCACGAAACAATGGAAAAACAATTACGAAAAATATAATTTTAAGATTTAATTGTCAATGCGTCAATTTGACAGTCGATCAATTTATTTGTCTAGTTTTGGCTAACAAATGTGGTCAAGCAAAAATCTATAGAGCCGGCTTTTATGCAATCCATGAAATGCAATTTTGGGAGATTTGTATGATCTTTCTCTCTCTCTCTCTCTCTCTCTCTCTCTCACTTTCGCTCTCTCTTTCATAGATCTTATTCAATAGCACGTCAAACTAGATACACTTCATAACGCATCAAGATATGCATCTGTGTCTGTATCAGTTACTGCTGGCTTTGTTTATGACCAAGTAAAGTGCATTGCAATTTGGCTTATAGGCACGTCTGAGGTAAGCTTTGGTAACGCATATCTTCGTGTTTATTTGCGGTTAAACATAACTTGACCATGTCACGGAAACCAGCAATATTTTTATGCTTTGTTCTTCTTTTTTTATATTTACATTTCAGACATACCTTATGAACTAAAATCTATCTAAAAGTAAGTGTTATTAATTGAAAATGAGATGACAAGCTGGATTTTCTAGAGATCTCAATGGAATAAAGGTCAATTATGACTGTCAAAGTAAATATGGGACATAAAGAGGTCTAGTATTAGTATTTAGAGTTAATAATGTTAGTAAAGGGTATCTGTTCGTCTATACGAAAATTCAAATATTTTGAGCATTGTACTTTGAGTTTATAGACATACACACACACACATACACATGCACACACACTGAGATGAGTTTGCTTGTATATTTCGCAGAGTTTAGTGCGCTCGTCGCTGAAGGTCGCTGCTGCTAAGCTACAGATACAGATACCAAACAACGCAGATACAGATACAAATTCAAAAGTGCTCGACGCATACAGTTAGTGACGACAAAAGGCCAGTTTGGGCCACGTCCATGTCCACGCGTATTGAATAGTAATTAACTAATAATTATTTATATATTTTTCTCTTTTTCTTCTTCATTTTTTATTTTTGTTTCGCTTTGTTTATTGTTTTTGACGACATTCTGGCCATAATCATTGAGCCCATCATTGAACCGCTTCGGTTGGGCCATAAATTAAGTAGCAAATCGCTTTGGTTGTTGAATGCCAAATTGATTTGGACCCTGCATGAGCCATATGTATGTACATCATACATTGATAAAAATGATATATATATATAAATATATAAATCATTTGATTTACAATTGAATTTTGTGCTTTGGATTTGATTAGAAACTTAGCTTGAAACGTGAAGAATTGATTTCAACAATCTGTTGCCTGTTTTGTTGCCTCTGTTATTGTCGATTAGCCGGACTCAACCAGGCGTAACAACATCGATTTCAATGGAACTGCGCCACAAGCTGTTTATACAAATTATCTGAGGAAATTCTTGGTGAATGTTACAAAACAGCTTAACAACTGGTACGACCTGTTTCGCTAACAAATTGCACTTATCTCAATAATGCATAAAGATTACATGTTTCTCAAGCTGTTCATTATCAACAGCTAAACTTACTGCATGTCAAATTATTACAAAACAGTTGCTCACTGAAGACTGCGCCTCAAACTATGCTATGATTATATTATTCTTTGCCCAAAGAACTCGGAATCAAACAGAATTTTAAGCGTTAAAATGGCTAGCATACTTGCTAGAAATTGCTAACAAAAAAAATATTATTTGGAGGATACTATATTTGAAAACAACAGCATTTCGTCGTAAAGCATGGTAAAAATCTTTATACAAATTTTTTTTGAAACTATTCCGTCTTTTTAAAATTGTGAGGCTCATCATAGCAGTAAATGGCTAGATTTCTAGCTTTGCTTTAAGCAGTAAATGAAAATGTTGCACAAATTGCAGACAGTATAAGTGTTTCAATTAAGGTATTTTCACCTGTTTAGCAATTTTTCAGTCAATTGTCAACGGTTAAGCATAATTTGTGGCGTTATCGTTACAATCTTTCATGCAGTGAATTTTTTATTGTTTGTGCCGTTTAATTAACAACTGCTGTTGGCTCTCAGTCTTAGCGTGAAATTTACTTCGCGCTTAAGCAGAATTCAACTTCAATAGAAACTTACTTTCTACTATTGCAAATATAGTGCTGAGTTGCCAAAGTATACCGACTGTGTTTGTGTGAGAGAGAATTGCTCTAAAGAAAGAAAAAACTGTGGAAAATAAAGTCCAATGTTGAGGCAAGATCCGTCATTGCCAAGCTGATCAGAAAACTGATCAAAGCAGAGTTGCTTGTTAACTTGCAGCAGTTGGTGGCGCCGCATAATTTCACTGCGTTTAAGAGTTGCACAAACACAGCAAAAACAACAAGTAAAGTGGCAGTAGCAGTAGCAGTATTAATAGCAGTAGCAATAGCTACTTAGTGTAAACAATTACCCTGACCCAATTTTTAAGCCGCATTGCTGCTGACACTGGCCGGGCCAAAAAGTGAGAGACGAGCCAACAAAAATAACAGCTCCAACAACAATAATCAAGCTGTTGACAGTTTTTGTTTAATTTGACTTTTTATTTTTGGCCCGCCTGCCTGCCAAATATTGCGGTGACACAGCTACCACTTGTGCCATTGTTTTTGTTGCATTTGATATTACAAAAAAGTGATTTACATTTTTCCCCCCCTCCATATAACACA
The DNA here is from genome assembly GCA_018903735.1 of Drosophila cardini. Classification (NCBI taxonomy): domain Eukaryota; kingdom Metazoa; phylum Arthropoda; class Insecta; order Diptera; family Drosophilidae; genus Drosophila; species Drosophila cardini. The sequence continues at coordinate 22,440,172 of JAEIGM010000001.1, read as the reverse complement.
CCCGCCCGTCCTTTTTTGTTCAGCAGTAGCGTCAATGACATGTCTTAGTGACAATTTCAATTCCATCATCTCAGCAGTAGGTCAGTTTTGGCTTCTCATACTTGTATTGTTATTGTTACCATTGCGAAAGCAAACGAAGGAAGTAGAAAGGTGAGAGAGAGGGAGAGCGTAAACGGCAGCGTACAAAGTGCGACAATTGTCGCACCACACGCAACTTTAAAATGATTCATTTTAACGGTACATTCACCAAACTGCACGCTCTTTGGAGGGCTTTTAATAAAACTAACTGACACTCTCTCTCTCTCTCTCTCTCTCATGTACGCACGATAGCCCGCCCTTTCTCTTCCACCGCTCCGCTCTCTCTTGTTGGCATGATAAAACGGACACTTCAAAGCTCTGCAAGTGTTTGTATGTATGTATGTAAGCGTGCGTGCGATCGTGTATGTGTGTGTGTGTGTTTGTGTTATGTGGTCTGTTATGTGGTCAGCGATTTGGCAGTTCATGTATTTATTTATTTCATTTTATTCCATTTCATTTCATTATATTTAAAGCGAATGTTATGCGCGCTTCACTTTGATTTTGATGTTTAGCTTTTAGTTCGTTTTGAGTGGCTGCTTCTTCGTGGCGTCAACGTGAAATTTCACTTTTTCCACATAAGTAATCATAAAAAACCAATGCACGTAAATACACACATACATACGATGCTGTACATACCAATACATACTTGCATACATCAAGCTGCGCTTTTGTATGTACAACACACTAAGATACACTTGTAGCTTATGATTTTCCGCTTTGGAGCACAGTTAGAGTCAATAAGCATGTTTAATTTGGTTACATTTGGCTGACTGGCAAGGTCTTGCGCTAGTCTCAAAAACATTTAAATACACATATGTATGTATTTAGACAGACACATAAATGTATCTATGTAGGTTTTTGCCATCGATGTAGCTTTCTTGGCAACATTATCAACGCCCAGTTCGCAACTTTTACTGCAGTAATGGCTTGGAATGTAACTACACTGCACAACGTGCAAGTCTTTGTATTAGTGTTTGTGTTTGTGGCTACAAACATAAATAGACTTGTAGCCCCGTTGCCTGTTGATTTTGTGAAAGACACCAACGAAGCAGTAGCATAAGAAGAAGGAAAAACGAAAGAGAGAATGAGAGAGAGCGACACTATACGAACAACAACAACAGTAGCAGCAACATTTGCCAGCCAGGCTACCGCAGGCATTTCAAAATAGTTAAATTAACACATAGATACACAAACACACACTCATATTCACTCACACGGGCACGAATCGGCTTTACACTGATATATGCAATCAAAATTCTTGGCTTTTTAAAGTAACGCACCCGGCAACGGCTTCACGTCTTTACGGCTACAACGGCTAAAGACAAACGACTTGAACGCTAGCAAAGCCGCTGAGAAACTGAAGACTTGAAATGCGCGCACACTGAAGAGATGTTTAGCCAGCGCAACAGTGATCGCGTCTGTGAAGTCACTCACCGTCGCAGTCGCAGTCGCAGCAGTAAAAGCTCAAGCTGAAGCTCAGCTTGAGTTGCGACAAAAATACAACAAAAAATATAAAACAACAAACCAGATAAACTGGTAAAAAAAAAACGTAAACGGTCAGCGACGTATCTGCGCAACGTTAAAATCGCCGTCGACGTCGAAGTCAACGTCAGCTTCAAAAGCGAGAGTAAGCTAGTGCTCAGTGCTCAGTGCTCAGTGCTAAGTGCTAAGCATGCTCAGCATTTATTATTTTACTTCACACAAGCTCTCTCTCTCTCTCTCTATCACCGGTTCTCTTACATAGGTACGGAGTGCAGCATGAAAGCTTTTTGCGCACTGCCTTGCAATGCAAGTGATAAAAGCTCTGTTAAATTTGTTTGTTATGCTTATAGTAGCTTTGGTACTATGTGCCTTTGTATGAGAGTGATTGTATGTGTGTGAATGTTAGCGTGCGTGTGTTTGTGCGCTGATAAAAACAAGTTTGTTGCTTGCATTGAAGTCTTTCGTTTCGTATCGTTTCATTTAATGCTGTCGATGCCCAAACGTGCAATGACAATAACAACAAATATTGTAACTATGATTTCCACATTCAAATGATTATGACCAAAACCAGTAAATGACTCACATTTGTTATTGTTTGCGAAACACCCAGTAACAATTACAACAACTAACCCCAACAGCAACTTTGGCAGACACAAGAATTTATTCAGCAGACACACTTGTTGTCGCTTTGTTGTTGTTGTTGTTGACACAAGCCCCTGTCATTGCGCAAGGTTGTTGTTGCTGATATGCTGGCTGTTCTTATTGTTTGTTCAATGTATTTGCACATGAAGCTTAGAATCTTGAAACATTTTGGTAATCTTTGTGTTTACTTAACACAGCAAGATATAAACTACAGTCGGGCTCTCCCGACCCTACGATACCCTGCGAGGCTATATTGATTTCTCGGATTTGTTAACAGATTATTTGAAGAGTCAAAAAAACGTTAAGCGGATCTGGATTCGAACCTGCGTCTTTCATTTGGCAACTGACCATACTTCTTAGTACGACCATAGCGGTCATCGAGCTTTCAGCTCCTGTGCATATAAAAGCTACAGTCAAGCAAACCGTCTGTATCAGACCCCGTACTTATTTTCATAAAATAAATATAAAATAATAAATATATAAATACAGTGTTCTGATCTGCACAAAATTTGGTAATGATAGAATCACATTTTTTAATACAAATTATCGATTTTAGACCGATTTAGCCTATGGGAGCTATAGTTGTCCGATCTGGGCCAAGCATGATCTGGATTCTTCCACTACGGTAGGTAAAATAGTGCTCAAGTTGATATGTTATGAAAATGGTACCTCTAGCTCTTATAGTCTCTGAGGTGTCAGAGTTCAAACGCACGAACAGACAGTGAAGTTTCGTTTAAAGAAACGCAATATACTCTAACAGGGTATCAAATAACAGCTAAATATCGAAAACGGAAAATAGAAAATGAAAAACGCAAGGCTTTAAAATCTATGCAAATTTGTTGTGGCAATATGCATTTAAAAATGCATTTGCATTCACCATGAAATAAAAACAACTTGTTGTATGTGCTTTGTACAGTTGGGTTGAAAACGATTATAGGAAATGCATATGTTTATACTTATATATGTAAATATATATGCAGTAGAATCCAATTATATCAACTCCGGTTACAGCGACCAAACGCCGATGGTTTGGTTGGTCCCCATACAAGCTTGTATGGAACTGCGTCCGCTTAGTACGACGCAGCTTTTACCGTTTTTAGCGACGTAATTGTAGCGAAATTACGAATATCGATACAAAAGCTTATTATAATTCAAATGTAATGAAAACGTTGTCGACCAGGAGAAAGTTGAAGCTAAAAAAGTACTTAACAAATTTAATCTCTCAATTCAATGACGACAGTTTATCTAGCTCTATATCACGTTTTAATAACGCTGTACACGACTTTCTGTTACTACGACGTCCTGATATAACGACGTCAAATCGTGGTACCGCTATAACCAGATACTACTATACATGTAGAGATATACCCAGAACTGAGCATGAGCAGTTTCAAACCGAAGAATTTACTTAAGTGATCTCATGGGAATTTCGCAACAAAAGCAAATACTCGAAGAATTAGCAATATTTCTTATCTGCATAAAAGTATTTCCCAAAAAGATTTCCTACAATAAAAAGCTGCAAAAAAATTGAGTTTTGTAAGCCCCTTGGAGCGACCTTGAACTACATCAACTCTGGCCCAGACATCAGCTAATACTCCCGACCATTTCGAGTGTCTAACATTACAAGTATAACAACTTTGTACGCCAATAAGGCTAACCAGGTTGCATGCGACCTTTCTGTTTACGACTATGTAAGCTGACATACAAAATGGCGCATTTGTTTTAATGATCCCATTTAAAATTTAACAAACAAAATATCAACAAGCGAGAAAAACTATAAAATTTAGAGACGAATACACGACACACTAGCAGACACTTACGAAAAAAAACTTCATTCAATCCAACCAAAAAATAAATTAAAATTCCATCAGAGATGACAAAATTACAGGTATATGGCTATATGGCATTAAAAATAATATCCTCAACTAAAAGTATGTGAAGTGGTATAAAAACCCACTTAATTGGTATCCAGATAGTGACTAAATCACAAAAAATAAGCTAAACTTAACAGTGCCTTTGTCACTAATAGGCCACAAGTTAGTAAAGTATCTTAAGCGTACAAAACGATGTATCTTTTTATAGTCAATACTGCAGATTGTGTTACTTCTATGGCATTGCGTGCTGTCAATTGGCCAACTAAGAGCCCTAGGTGAGTACAATTATAATTTAATTTAACTTACTATACAGAAGATTGTCTATTTGCATTTTGAATCAGAAGCATACCAACGAGATTATTTCTATATTCACTAGAATTTGGAATTTCTGAGGTTTGGAACAAAAAAGTGGGAATTTATATATATTTACAAGCACCTGGAATCTATTTTTGGCACAATTCGCCTGGCTATCTGTGTGGGGAGAGGGGGGGTTGGAAATATTAATTCTGGAAAGCTATACAAGTTGTTAGGGACTCGACAAAGAGGTGTTAAGTGCGGTCACTGATAAGGGACAGACTTGTGCTTGTAAATGACAACATAGGAAATGAATACTACAGTGATAAGACGCTTAGCGATTGACGTGAGCAACAACAGTGATAAGAGCCATTACTAGGTACACCTGCTCCAATCCCCACTTCTTAAACTCAACTTAAAACTGCTCAAACAGGATTATCTAGTCACTAAAGCTGAGCTTAAAGCAACTCATAACCTTTAATTAATCTCAAAGTTTTATGAACTTATTGCAAAACAATATTAAGTGCATGAAAAACAATTCCATATTGATTTACATATATATTATATACATATATATATGTACTATATTCAGAAGCTAAGTCGTCGTCAACTTAATCGCATCAGTTATGTGAACAAAGTTCAAAGAGGCTATCATTTATTTAGATGATGTGGCTGTATGGAAAAATAAAAAAAAAAGGTTTACACTGACAGACTAACAAATACCCAACATGGGTAGGTGTACTAGTGATTAAAGCAGTGCTCAAAAATCAACTGAAGGAATCACTTCTTTTTAACCGTTTATAACACTTAGTTCCCTCCATGATAACAATGTACCCTTTTGCACTGACAGAAGCAGGCTCATTGAGTGACTAAAATAGCTAGTGACAAAAACAGAACAGAACAATGAAGAATCCACTATTTTTACTCTATAACTCCTAACTACTTTTATTGAAACAATATACCCTTTAGCACTTACAGTACAGGGTAACATTTAAGCACGCACATTAAGTGACTAAAATAAATAGCAACAAATAGCTTCGAAGCTCTACTAACTGTGCAGGAGGTAATATACTATATAGTATAAGTCTATATATGTATGTTTGTTTGGATGTAGAACTGCGAGATTATTTCAAAACTCTTGACTAAACTGATAAATGTAAAGCACACACACATCACCAGGGTTCAATAACTCGGCTCTCTCGCGTTTATCAGCTTGTTTTACAGCCTAGGGTAGGATGAAAGGCCCCACACAGAGTGAATATGAGTGCCCAGAATAACACGTTTAATATTTGTACGTGTGCAATCAGATTATAAGTATTTCTCTGAATATAGATATACACATATACATACATATATAGTCAAAATCGAGGTGTGGACGAAAATTTATTTATATATATGTATCTATCAGATTTAACGCAGGAAGCTGAGAGACAAAGAGCGATTTAAATCAAGGAAAAACGGTTATCTTCGACACACCGATGATTAAATACCCTTGAAGCCGTGCAGATTGTGTAAATTTGATAACAATTGTTGAAAAAAAAAAAAAGATTTTCATACCAAGTATTTTCTACCGATTGTTCCTATGGGAGCTACATAATAAAGCGTTCCGACCTGTTTGAAATTTGATTTGTACATGGAATTTAGTTTTAGTTTATGCACATAGAGTGATTTTGGTTAAGATAGCTCGAAAAGCAATTATTTTAACCGATTGTTCCTATGGAAGCTGTATGATAGTCATCCGATTTTAACTACGTACAGACTTAATGCACATCTGTACCAAATTAATAAATGGCTATATCGACTCGCCTGTTGATACAGATCAAGAATATAAACGCGTTATGGGGTCTGCCACGCCTCCTTAAATACGTTACAAATTTCGTGACAAAAACAATATACCCTCTGCAAGGGTATAAAAAGGCAACAACTTGGAATACAGCACCTTGAATACACAAAGAGAAATTTCTGTTAATTGTTACTCAAAACTGTGAAGCTTTGTTGTAAGTAGCACTTACTGAAGGTGGACTCAGACGCAGTTTCACTTTTGCACGAAATCAAACATTCTATAACGCTAATTAGCTAAGTAATGTCAATTCTAAAATTAAAGCGAAATCAAGTTTTTGAATTCAATCGATTTACATTTGTTTAGAACCTGTGTACAAACAATTCAGGTGATAAAAAACAAAGACTGATATAAAACCAGCATTATAGAAAAGTTTGTACTTTGTCAGAGTTAATTATAATAAAACACCTGTATAACTATGCCTCACCTGCTTTAAACCATTTCCGTAAAACAAAAACTGCACAATGGTGTAAATTTGAATGAAAAAATTTCAGGTTTATAACACCTTTCTGAGTAAAAGAAATTGGCATAACAGGTAAATCTCAGCAGTGGGTAAACATGACTGGGAAAGACCAACTATTTAAAAAAAAAAAAATTTAAATAAAAATAAATCGATTTTCTAAAGTGAACAGAGTTTTTTTATAATTGTTAAATTTCCAGATAAATCTTATTAATACTTTGAATATTGTATATAATTTTTAAATGCAGTTTAAAGCTGAATTAAACAATGTGTTTTTAAACTTGTTTAATTCCAAGAACTATAATAACTTGTCTAAAAAAAGTATGCTCTATTTAAAAAATTTATATTTGTTTTGATTCCTATCAGGTTTTGAATAATTTTGCGACAATTCCTACCATCAAATATCAGTTGCTTGAAATCCAAGTCTTATAAAGCTAGATATATTCTATTCAATTGGTAGATATCGAGTAGAGCAATACAAGTACATATTTTATACCTACTTATATTAAGAATACTCTTCTTACATACATACATACATACATGCACACAAAGCTTTCTCTTAGTGCACATCATATTTCGACATCGGCTTTGATTTGACAACAAAGACGTCGACGACGTCGACTGTGACTTGAGCCGATGAAGAGAATGAAATAGGAGCACCTCTCTTTTGAGTCGCTAAACCTGATGTGATAATAATAATGAAACGACGAGTTTGCTGAATTGCCGAAGTGTCAGATCTGAGAAAAGTAGTCGGGAGATGGGATAAACGATCTACATATTTACATACACGGACATATTTCTATAGAACAAGATGTCTTAAGATGAGATGCGGATGAATCTCTTTGTTTTTGTAGCGATTAAATTTGCACTTTGTCTCGTTGTTCACAAACGTGATTAATATGCAAGCAAATAAATGTATTAATATGTACAAACACACACACATTCACTGTGCAGTTGCTACGTCAGAAAAAGAAAGACAAGAGAGTTCGATACGTAAACAACAACGAAGACGAGCAGCAATCATTGCTGAACAGAAAACTCGCTGCTGCCGTTCGTTTTTGCCTTATCAGCAGCGCAATTGTGCAGCAACAGCGACAACGACAAAGTGAGAGCAGAGCAGCAGGACAGCAGCAGCAAGCGTCAGTGAATGCGTTCCGTGCGACGTAGTAATAACTTGTTTCATGGGCAGAACGGAACACGCTGCGTTCCAACTCATAACGTACCCCAATTTCGGAGAAGAATAACAATTGGAACAACAATAACGAAACGAAGAGAAACGAAACAAACCGAAATCTAATCGTGGCGTACGCACTGCGCAGTTATCGTAATCGCAATCGTATTGATTGTGCGTGGTCCGTTAATCTTAATCCGTTTGGAGCAGTGGGCCAAAAGGGCAAGACAAATATGTAGAAGAAATTTTTGTAGTCTTTAGCTACCGTGCCAAGTTGGCAGACAAGCGAGCAATTAATTGCTGATTAGCCGAAGCTAATGGAAAGCTTAACGAGTGGAAAGTCAAAGCTGACAGTAAACTCCATTGCAAAAGACACAAACAACGGCAATTGCATTGAATTTGTAACAACTCGAATGAAAAACCAGCTTGATGTCTTTCTGTAAATAAAAACAATAACAAGAAAGTCAACAACAACAACAAATACACAAACAGTGATCAGCAAGCAGCGAGCAGTGAACAGAGACCTGAAACGGAATAACGACGAAAACAAAGAATCAAGTGGGAAACAAAGAACACGAGTACAAGGCAAGAAAACAGAGCAGAAAGCAAACACTTGGAGCACCAATAATAATAACAACAACAAGAGTCTGACAGCGCGAGTAATCACAGCAACAAGTAACAAAACCAGAACGCACAAGTATCTATCAGCTACAAGCGACAACAACTCCTTTGTGTAGCAGCGTGTCGTGTCGCAGTGGAAATATTAATAATACTAATAACTTTAAATGAACACGAAGAATACAAAAATCGGCAATAATAAACCAACATTTTGACAAACATATTTTGTGCGCACTCAGCGTATGCAGCGACAAATTATTAATTAAGACGCCACATGTTTGTCTTGTGTCTCGGAAAGTGCAAGCCAGAGCGAGACCGTCAAATTTACAGCTGCAAAGCAGTGACAGTGAGTGCAAGAGAGAGCGAGAAAGTGGAAACGTCAGAGAGAACGGAGAGAGTCACATTTGTTTGAGAGCGCTCGCGACTCACGACTGCAATTCAATCGTGCGTGTTTCATTTTCATTTCGTTTTGCGCTCAACGTAAACAGCTGAGCAGTTTAGCTGCGATATTGACGTCGACGGCGACGTCGAACCGCTGTTTCTGCATGATAAGCTCTTTATGTTGCTTTCGTATTTCGGGTATTTTCAAGTGCACGCTATCAACTCGATCATTGAATTGGGGCTCTCAATCACCCTCTCAGCTCTAAGCTCTCAGACGACAGCGCATGCTGCCTCAAATTGTGCTAAAGGCATCTTCCGCAGGTCGTGTCATTGTGTTATCAGTCAATGGCACTGAACACATAAAGTTGCAAAATCTTGTGCATCGCCAACTAATTTTATAGCAATCAGACGATTGTCTGACAACAACATCAACAGCAACTGCATTTAAGTAACCTTCAAAAGCATTCAACGCCCGTCTGCAGCTCTCAAATGTACGTATGGGTGTATGTGTGTGTGTGTGTGTAGGAGAAGGAGTGTCGGGTGCATATCAGTTACTTAACAATCCCGGTTAAGAACGGGTTTATTTTGGGAATTTTTAAGTGATTATACCAAAGTATTTAGAAATGGCTAATTTGCGCATTATCTTATTATCACTTATTGACAAGAGACAGGCATATGTGTGTGTATATCAGGATTTGTGGTATAGATTCACAAAGTTATATCACAAATAATTTAAAATACTTGATTTTAGCATAAATTTTTAAACTAAATAATTGATTAAAGTAAAAAATCCTGATTTAGATACATTTGAAAATTTGATAATTAATTTAAAAATCCCATACTTTTTGCTGTGTACTATAGTTTTCAGATTAACCTGGAAAATTTTTGTAGATTTGAAACGGGGAGTTTTCGCTTATCAGATGCCGTTGACCCGTTTTTTATTTTTTAACAAAACTAGACAAATATATAGAATATTTATATACCGTATATAGGTAAAAAATAAATAAATATCTCTTGGCTAAACTATATACTAAATGCCTACTAAAATATAGTTGATATGTGCTATAATCACTGAACATTTTCTTTATGAATTGTAGCCTTCTGGTATTTGTATATATGTGTGTGTATATATGTAAGTGTGTGTGTGTATTCAGTACGTATTTGCCGCTCTGGTGTTATCAGTGTTTTCTATATATTAATATAGTATGTATTAGTGATATATAAGTATATGGTTTAACATTGTTGTACTTTGATTTGAGCAGCACGCGTAGCTTGTGAAAATATATGAAACCCAGATTAGTTGGTACACATTCTATTGAACGATCGGCGGGTTAAGAGCTGCTTAAGCGGCAGATTCAGCTGGGATTTATAAAGCACTCTATGTACACCACTATATAGGTAAATATATTGAAAATGAGAGGAAGGAGGAGACATGTAAAATCGGAAAGCCCTGCAACTTTGTAGACATTTGAGAAGTCGGGTGTCAAGTTTAAGTATCAAGTTTTTTTCACTATATGTTCAATGAACTCAACTTTTAAAATCGATGAGGTATCAAGATTGTGATAAGAGGCCTTCACCACGTGTGCTTGAAATCCCCGAGATAACCCTAGCATCATTAACTGCCACACGTGGACGATAAAGCTATGTCTAATTTGAGTTCTAACTACTTTAATTTTCCTCTTCTCCACAGTGCAATACTCAGCAACAAAAGACAGTGTTTATTATATATATTATATAGAAAGAGATAATGTCGCATGCCACAAGCCATGATGTGGCACAGCAGCTGCCCCATCAGGAGGATCTCAGTGTTCAAAACAAATCAAAGTCCAATACTCTGAACTCTCAGCATAATGGGACTACAGTGGGCCTTGGATACGGCGGCAACAGCAGTCCTGAGAAGCTGACGGTGCTGGACATGATACTAGACTCGCTGGGACTACGTAATCTAACGTCCAAGGATATTGGAGTGCTGATAAGTGAGTTGAATACTCTTTAACCCATTTAACGACTTTCATCATCTTGAATTTCGACCTTCGGCAGTGTTGGGCTTCATGTTTTTGCTGTTTGTGATAAGCGTAACGGGATTCTTTGTAATGTGGTTCACCGAATACTATAATAACACTATGCTACAGGTAAGTACCCAAAAATCGTATACTCTCTACTTTTTACTCGTTACTTGCTTCAATTCACTCGCTACTCTTTATTCGCAGAAAATTATCCTTGCCGAGAATTCGGAGCGAGCCAAGAGTTGGCTTAACCCAGATCATGATACCGATACCTTGCTCAAGGCCCACATCTTCAACTATACGAACATTGAGGACTATCTGGAAGGCAGGGCAGACAAGATGCATGTAGTGGATCTAGGACCACTCACCTATCAGGAGCACACGGTTAAGGATCAAGTGTCTTTTAACAAAAATCACACAGTTACCTTCAGGGTACGTGCTCATCCCAGTTCATTCCCAATAGTGTCTATCTAAAGCATTACTTCTACTCTTCCAGGATCGCAAATCGTACAAACTGTTGCCAGCAAAGTCCACGCTGAGGGAGGATGATGTGGTCCTGGTACCCAATGTGCCACTGCTCTCCGCGGCGGTGCACGTCAAGCGTTTTATCGCCTTCAAGCGTCTGGGCGTCAGCAGCATCATTGGACTGTTCAGGGAGCCTCTCTTCAAGCGTCTGACTGCCCACGAGTATCTGTGGGGTTATCGGGACAAGATCATTAGCCTGGAATCCCTAGGTGGTGGCAAAACCCACTTTGGTCTGCTCAGAACGGTAAGATCCATATGCTGTTCTCTCTGTCTGTGTACTCTATTCAAACTTAAAACTTTGCTCATTCGGCACAGCGTAATGGCACCAGCGTGGACTCGGTGCAGTTGAACACTGGCGAAGATGACATCACCAAGTTCAGCATTATCACCCAGTTCAATGGCAAGCCGCAGCTGGATTTCTGGGAGGGTGATGAGTGCAATCGCATCGATGGCAGTGAACCCTCCATGTTCTCGCCAAGCCTGCTACAGGATAGGAGCACGGTCAATGTCTTTCTGCAAGTGCTGTGCCGCAAGATTCCGTTGCACTTTGAGAAAGAGGAGACCATTTTCAATGACATCGATGTGCTGCGTTATCGCACGCCTCTGGATGTGTTCGCCCATCCCTCGGAGAATCCGGCCAATGAGTGCTACTGCCGGAATACCGATCGGTGTCTGCCCAGCGGGGTTATCAATGCGACCAGGTGCTACGATGACTCACCCATCTTTCCCTCGTTTCCACACTTCTTCTCCGGCGATCCCGTGTTGTACAAGGACTTCGAGGGCATCAAACCCGACGCCGATCTTCACCAGACTTATGCCGATATCCATCCACGTTTCGGTTTCCCTATCAGTGGTGCCTCTCGCGTTCAAATTAACATAATGCTGGACAAGACGCCGCTACTAAGAAGTAAGTTGGCAACTTGTGAGACTTTTCTCCAGCAGTAGTTCATCCATATCTACCATATTTACAGATCAAGCGAATCGTCTGGAGAATGGCACAATCTTGCCACTTATTTGGATTGAGATAACCGCAGGTGATTTCAACGACGATCTGCTGCACACGCTCTACATCAGCACATTTGGCCTGGATGCCCTACAGTTGACACTCAAGTATGGCACTCTGTTGGTCTCAGTGACCATGTTCAGTCTGATCGTGGCCAGCGTTTACTACCTGAACAGTAAGCGGGAGGAGCAGCAGATGAAACACAGCAAATCCTCGGCGGAACTCGAGGCACTTAATGGGGGAGCAGGAGCACCAGCTGGATCAGGACACAGTAATGGCGTCGTTGTGGTGCAAGTTCATGTCCCGCATAGTGTGGTCCAGTCGCATCGAGTGGATCAGTAGTGACATTAGTAATTAGTCAACACCGCCGGGGGGCGTTGGGGTGGGGCGGGACGCAGTGTGGATGTGTGTGTAAACTGCGCGCTCATATTGAGTAACACGTTACAGTGCCTTAAACAAAAAAACAAAAACAACGAAAAAATAGATTGTCGAATTTGTTACGATGTAGTTTAGTATATTATTAGCCTAGAACAAACCACTGTAGTGTTAATCGACTTGTATATATGTATAAACTGTATAAAAATCCAACAAATGTTCAATAAGTTATAAGTATCTAAAAAAGAAATAAATATCAAAAACAATTTAAACAACAGTCCATTCAAAACGGGGAATAAGCTATAATGTATACGGACAAAAGCTTTGTGGCATGCACGCATTTTGTTTCAGATTATCGATAAACAGCCGCTCGTGCCTATCGATTACCGGACACGACGGGCACACTGTAACAGTATTGCCACCATGCTTCAATTGCACGCAACGAACATTGGAAATTAAAATTGTAAACTTTTTAATTTGTTATAGCAAATATTTATTGTTTCTAAACAAAACGAAATTCGTATATTAGTTGCTTGTTCAACATTTGATTGTTTTATAAACGTTTAGTTATTAAATGCATGTACTTATTAATGTAATTCGATTATTTAAATCGATTGTGTTTATTGCTGCTAATTGCGGGAAATGTATGAAAACTTTTTATGGATGTTGGAATTGGAAAAGTTAATACGCGTATTTGTTGTAGTTGTTTTTTTATGTTGTTTTTGTTTCCTTTTTTTTCAATGTATGTATAAGTATTATTTTATTTTGCGTTTTGTTGATTTTAAGTTTTTAATTAAGTATAATAGTTTATATAAAAAATAACAGAAATTACATAAAAGAAACATTAAAATATAATCGTTTATTATCTTTTTGTTTTTTTTTTCTTTATGTTGTTTTTATGTTGGTTTATTAATCAATGCGTCAATTGCCTGAATCCTCGCCGTCTAATGATTCATCCTGCACCGATGAGCTGTCGTCCCCGCCACCGCCGCCGCCTCCACGCTTGGATGATGGTGTGCCCCCCGTGAGCCGGCTGGAGCTGAGACCCATGCCGCCGGTGCGTCTAAAAGAAAAACATTGTGAAGCAAAATTAACACAGGGTGATCCGAAATGGGGGAGAAAGGGAGGTAAACGTGCAGGTCAACAATGGAGACATAAAAGCAAACTAGATTGGGTAAACAAACAGACTCGGTTATAATCTAAGATTCGATCGGTTTGGGAATTGTTCGAACATATAAACACAATAAGATCGCATTAAATGCATGGATGTTGTATGTGTGTGTATGTGTGTAGATAACATGCATGAGCTGCTCAGGTTTGCATGCTCTGGATGAACATGATAATGTTGTTGAAGATGATGATGATGGCCAGCACTTACAGCCTACCAAATGTGGAAGCGAAGCGAAACGATACCTAATGCAGACCCTCACAATTCATAATGAGTGCAGCATCCTTTTTGGGCGAATACGCCTTGGCCTTTTCGGTTTCGGCCACCTGAATCGATCTATGGAGGACACAACCATCAAAATAGATTCAAAAGAAAATAACCAAAAATAAACAAAGTGTATAAAGGTGACTATTGATGCCTGCTTCTGCCACCTTTCATCTTTTCATTAATCCTTTCATTCTTGCTTCTCAACACCAGATTAGTCGTATTTACCTCAATTTCGTTTTGAGTGAATTTATTTCACGGTTCATGGCCTCCTGCGATTCGATCATGTCCTCGCATTCGCGTTGATATTTACGCTTTTGCGTCTTCTCCTTCTGCAGCTCCTCCTCGGTCTCGTCCAGATTACGCTTGAGCAGCTTGATGCGGCTATTCAGCTGTGGACACAAAAAAAACAAATACATTAAAATTGAATTAAATTTTACAGTTAAAAATAGATTCATACTTTATCCATTTGCTCCTTATGCTGATCAACGTGTCTTCTCTCATCCTCAATGTTCATGGTGAGCTCCTTAATCTTCTTGTCCATTTTGCGATTGGCCTTTTGTTGTAGCAGACGCTCCTTGCCCTCGTTCTCCAACTGCTCTTCCAGATTGGCAATCTTCGCTTCGAGCGTAGCAATTGTAGCCTTCACCTTGGTGCGTTGCGCCGTCTCAATCTCGGCCAGCTTGGCCTTCAGCTCCTTGTTCTGTCGTTCGAGCAGGGCGCGTCCATTCTCATTCTTCTGTGAATTGGACTTCTCATTTGCCAGCTCTGTGGTGAGCTGTTCAATTTGCAGCTGAGCCTTGCGGCTGCGATCGAGCAGCACCTCTGAATTCGATTGCTCCTCCTCGAGCTCCTCTTCCAGCGTGGCAATGCGTGCCTCGAGACGACGTTTCTCGTCGATCATAAGGGATCCCTTGCTGGCATTGTTGGCTATCTCCTCGGCGAGTTCGTCGCGATCCGTTTCGGCGAGACGGCGTGCACGTTCCGAGCTGGCCAAATCCTCGGTGAGTTGTAATACTTCGGCTTCCAGGGCCTTGACCTTACGATCGGCCTCCTTGCTTTGCGCCTGCAGTTCTTCCTTGGCAGCCTTGGCTTCCTCTGCATCGCGCAATGCATCCTTAACTTGTGCTTGCAATTTCTTGGCATGCTTAAGTGCATCCTCCTTTACCTTATTGTGCATCTCCATGGTCGTCTCGATCTCCTTAAGGTCACCCTCCAATTTCTTCTTGGCTGCCACAGCAGCTGTTCGCTGTTTGCGCTCCTCATCAAGCTCGGCTTCAAGATCACGCAATTGCTTGACCAGACCACGTCGCTTCTCTTCGGCGCCCTCCTCCTTGGCTTGCAGGTCACGTTCGAATTGGGAGCGCAGCGCCTGCATGTTGACCTCCAAACGCAATTTGGCATCCTCGGTCAGCTGCAGATCATCCTCGAGCTCCTCGTTTTGTGCTTTCAGTTCGGCCAGCTGCGATTCCAAGGCACGTTTCGCCTTCTCCAGCTCATGGACATTCTTGTCGGCGGTGCCTTGGCTGTTGGCCAGATCGTCGAGTTCGTTTTGCAACTGCTTGCGTTTCGTCTCCAGATCTTCAATCTTGTCAAAGGCCTCATCCAGTTCCCGGGACACCGACAGCACCTTAGTCTCCTTTTCACGCGCCTCGCGCTCGGCCGTGTCCCGCTCCTGGGCGATCTGCTCTGATATGGCTTTCTCCTCTGCGAGAATCTTGTCGAAATTTTTCTGTTTCTTCTCCAATTCGAGCACCTGCAACAATCAGTTTTGAATTAATTGATGACACTATTGACATTATTGACACTATTCGTAACTTACCTTAGTGCGTTGCGCCTCCAGTTCAATGGTAGCATCCTCCAGCTCCGACTGAATCTTCTTTTTGCTCTTGTCCAGACGATCGTTCTGGGACATCAGCTCTTTGACCTGTCGCTCCAGAGCTTCAATATCCTTGTTGAGTCGTTTCTTGCCCTCCTCGAGCTCCTTCGCCAAATCGGCATCCTCCTCAGCCTTCTTCTTGATCTCCTGCATTTGGGCCGTGACTTCGGCCAATTTACGTTCGAAATTGCGCTTGGCCTCCTCATCTTCCTCGAGCTGTTCCTGAAGCGCCTCCTTTTCCGACTCAATTTGACGCAACTTCGAGCTGAGACCCAATTTCTGGCGGGTTTCCTCCTCCAGCAGCTGTTGTGCTTCCGTCAGCTGGGATTCCATATTGCTTGCAGACTTCACGGCCGCAGAAGCCTTCAGTTCGGCTTCCTCCAACTGATTAGTTATGTTCTCCGCCTCCTGCTGCAGTTTTGTGCATTTTTCCTGCAGCTCAGAGCGGGCACGTTCAATCTCCGCCAGCTTAACCTGAAGCTCAGCAATTTGGGACTCGGCCTGCTTGCGACGACGATCATTCTCCTGCCTCGAGCTGTTCACACTGCGCAATTCGGTTGCCAGATCCGCGTTCTCTGCCTCAAGGGTGCCCTTGGCCTTCTCGAGCACGGATTTGGCCTTGCGCAGATTCTCCAGCTGATCGTTGATGCTGTTCAACTCCTGGGAATGCTTATGACGCATTTCGGCAAGCACACCTTCATGGTTGACGCCCTCCTCCTCTAGTGACTTTTTGAGCATGGCCAGCTCCTGCTCGCGCTTGGAACGCAATTCCTGTTGGGCTGCAGGATAAACAAATAAGTTGCGAACTGATTGCTTGATTAGTTACTCCTACGACTTACCAGCTGTGGTGTCCAAAGAGTCGAGCAGCTCGTTCTTGAGTGCTTCCAGCTCCTCGCTGAGATCGCGACGAAGCTTCTCCGCCTTGCTACGTGCCACCTTCTCGGCTTCCAGATCCTCCTGAATCTCGGCTAGCTGGGACTCTAGTTCGCGTTGAGCCTTCTGAGCTGTCGCCTTCGAGGCGGACTCCTCGTCAATGCGCATCAGTGTTTGAGTGAGTTCCTCCTCACGTTTGGCCAACTGAGTCTGCATTTCTTCGACCTGGATACGGCGCTCGTTTAGCTGCTCCTTGAGATCAGCGACCTCGGTTTCGATTTTGCGTTTGGTGCGATCCGATTCCTGACGCTGCTGCTGATCCTTGTGCAAGCGTTCCTCCAGTTCGGCAATGGTAGCCTCGTGCTTGGCCTTCAGTTTGGCCAGATGCTTGGCTTTCTCCTCCTCCTCGGCGAGCGTTTGGGACAAATCATTGGCACGTTCCTCATGCAGTTTCTTCTCTTTAAGGAGCTTCTGGTTCTGGTCATCGGTTTGGGCCAGATCTTCCTCGTGCTTCTTGATCTTAGCATCCAATTGTACCTTTTCAAGCTGAAGTTTTTGGCGTGCAGCCTCCTCCTCCTCCAACTGCTCTTCCAAATCCTGTACATGCAATTCCAATTTCTTCTTCTCACCTCCCAAAGCAAGAACACGCTCTTCTTCCTCCTCGATACGCGTCTCTAGTTCCTGCATCATGTCTTCCAGCTCCTGTTTGCGTGCCATTAAACGAGAACGCGACTCCTCAGCCTCGGCACACAGCTCAATCTCGGCCTGCAATTGCTCGGCCAGCGTGGTCTTTTCCACTAGTGCCTGTTGATACTTCCGTTCATATTCCTGGGTGTTTTTAGCTAGCGTGTCGAGCTTCTCCCGCACCTGCTTCAGCTCATCCTCCTTCTGGACAAGCTTCTCCTCCTGCTTGGTGACCTCAAGCAAGGGCTTAACCTTGGTGTATAGACGCCACCACTGCCAGTTCCTTAGCTTAAGATAAGCAGCACAATTGCGCTGAATGATCCGTATGGCGTTGAGCTGTTGTAAGCGCTTCTGATAATTGCGACGGGCGAGGAATCCACGACAGAATGCCTGGAAATTGACAATCAAATCGGAGATCTTGAAATCCCGCTCCTCCTCGAGATGTGCCAGCACACCGGCGCGGAAGAAAATTTTCGATTGTCCGACACGATATAGATTCGAGTCGAGTTCGAGGGCTTGGATCATCTTCTCGCAGGCTTTTTTGCCGTCCATGAATCCCTTGGGTATAACATTCGGTGTGAGCAATTCGTAGCGTTGCCTGAACTCCTGGAAGGGTATGCGATTGGGGAAGCCCTGGCGACAGATGCGTATACCCTCGAGGACACCATTGCAACGCAATTGGTCCAGCACCAGGGGCGCGTCGATCTTGCCAGCCCGCTTCTCATGATTCGGTATGATACAGCGCACAAAATTGGGATTCGTGTTGCGCAACGTGTCCATAAGTTTGGCCAGCTGCTCCTTATACAAATGGGACACGGTGCGGAACATACCCTTGCGCGTACGCGCACCAAATTGGGTATCGGTTAGCGCCTGCTGTGCCATGCCGACAATTTCCGCATCCTTCCAGATGTTCACGACAAACGGATCCTGCGATGCCTGTAACAGCGACACAATATTCTCATTTAATGGATCCATATTCTTCATTAACCATTTGGCTGCCGAATAATCCACACGTCCAGCATAATGAACAATGGCAAAATCAGCAACTCCACGGAAGTCTGTCTTCATGAACTTCGGATGCATTGAATGCGCCGACACAAGTTTATCCACAAATGTCTTGTCCGTGGCCTTGGGGAACCAGCACTCCTCATCAAGCAGTGCCATAATGCCACCAGGTTTATCAATCAGATCAATAGTGGGCTGCAGATCGAGTCCAAAATCAATGAACTTCCATTCGATGCCCTCCCGTTGGTATTCCTCCTGCTCCAAAATGAACATGGTGTGATTGAAGAGCTGCTGCAGCTTCTCGTTCGTATAGTTGATGCACAGCTGCTCGAAAGAGTTCAATTCAAAGATTTCGAAGCCAGCCATATCAAGAATTCCAATAAACGAGGCACCTTGACGCTTTGTGCGATCTAAGGAACGATTGATGCGATTTACCAGCCATTTGAACATGCGTTCATAGCACGCTTTGGCAATGGCCTCCACAGCGAATTCGACTTGCTCCTTGGTCTGGGCCTTGGTCACAAAATCGCGACCCACTTTAATGCGGGGCGTGAGAAAGGCGCGCGTCATGTCCGTAATGCTCAGACCCAACAAATGGGCAATCTTCTGGGCCACCGTATTGTCTGGTAGTGTGGCCTGATCGTTATTACGTTCCTGACGGAACTTCATGCTGCCAAAGAGCAATACAGCGCTCACAATACGGAATATCGAATTGAAATCCTCCGATGTCATGCCCATAATGTTCATCGATTTAACCGTTGCCTGGAATTCGGCAAAATCATCGACGCCGGGAACAGGAAGTGTGCCATTGGAGAGGAATGGATAAGATTTGATGTCATCGAGTATGAATTTCTCACGCTGCTCGGGAGAAGCACCCGCCAGCAGCTGATAGAATATATGGAATGTACGTTCGTCCTTCGCTTGACGAATGGCACGTGACTTCTCCAGCAGATATGTCTCGATATTGGCTCCCGATATAAAGCCCGACGCGTCAAAATTAATTCTGATGAATTTACCCTGCAAAACAAAACATTTTAATTTTATATTATACATACAGAAATATATAAATTTCTATATTCACTTACGAAACGCGATGAGTTATCGTTCTTGACCGTCTTGGCGTTACCGAAGGCTTCCAATATGGGATTGGCTTGCAGCAATTGTTGCTCCAATTCACCCTGCGAATAAACCGTCGATTAATTAAATTTCATTATGGGATTACATGGCTAGGACAGTGGACAAATCAAGTATCTACAAACACGTATACGACTTACGAGCTACGTTTACAAATAATGTTACATTTATCTATGCGGATTAAGCTAACAACAAATACGCTAACATGCAAATCTTTATAAATTGGACGATGGACTATTTTCTAGAATTAATGCATTGCGATCGCCTTGATATTGAGCTAAAGGATCTTTAGCTTCTTACATAAGAGTTTTGTGCGGAAGTGAAGATTTTGATTTGAGCTTCCTTCAAAAACATTGCTAATAGGTATAAAAAATTATCAATGATAGACTGATCTTAACTAATGAACATAACTGAATTAATTAATGATCAGTATTATAACTTAGATCTGAAAATATAAACGAGTTTGTAGGATAATATGGAATAGCCGTGATCTATAAAATTGTGATCTTAGAAGCGAATAACAAACAAAATTAACAAATTTAAAGGCATTACGAAGTTCGTATTGTCAGAACTAAGACTTATGAATTAGATCAAATATCACTCTCGGTCACAACTAATGTTTTTTTGGCAAAACTATGATAAAGGACTCCATTCTTGTATTTTGAATATCTTGGCGATCTTTGATCGCACTACGCTCTATGTTATAACTTCTTTGTGTTATCCACTTTTTTGTGGCTTTACCTCCACCTCTGGCATATCAATAACAACAGATTTGAAATCTTGATCAGCAGTTTCATCCGTATGGCAACAATTGGTCAGTTTCATAATCGTTGTTGAAGAACCACCGACACCTTTGATTGATTCGATTGTTGTTTTCTTATTATGTACCATATTACCACATTTATTATTTACATTACACTTGACTTTAATGTACTTATTTGTGTTGACAGAAAAGTTCTGAAATTATGCGAGGATGTGCTTATGTTAAGGGATCGATTACTATGTAGGGCAGAGTTATAAACAAGAAGTGATGCTATAGTCGCCTCGCGACTTTAGGATACCCGTTACTTAGTTTTATTTTATTATAAATGGGAATGGAAAATTTTTTTATTTGTGAAATCGTCAGGTGATGGACACTAGTGAGTTTGATTATGAGAGCTTGGACAAAGCAAAAGTTTTTTATATTAATTTATTTTTAAAGCGAATTTTTGGCGAAATAAAACTATGGATAGAGCTGCCCGATTTGGATCGAACTTGGTTAGTTTGTGGACTCTCTGGACATGTACTCCCTGTATCTATTCTATACTTAAATATGATGTTTTTACCTTTGCATTAACATAAACAAATCCCTAAAGTGGGTTTGTTGAAAATTTAATAGAAACTTTTATTACTTGGACATTTCATGTTTCAATTGTCTCTGGGATCCTTTCATACACACGGACAGACAGATACTGCTACACCGACTCGGCTATTGATGCTGATCAAGAACCTTTGTACTTTATGGGTTCTGAAACACGTCCTTCTTCCTGTTACATACATTCCAACGACTACGGTATACTCTTTTACTCTACGAGTAACGGGTATAAAAACTATTTATAAATATATACGTAAAAATATATGAAATATATTAAAAATAAAAATAATTGGGATAGATTAAAAAGCAACGTCTACTTTATTTGATAGTTCTGATTTTTAAGAAATATAAAAGTCGAAGAGTTTTCGTTTAAATGGAGCATACTTTACCGCAAATGTTTCTTGATGACTACTCTAAAAAGGCGTAGCGTTAGACGCAAGGCGTGATTTTGTTAGCATAAGGTGTTAAAATGGAAGTATTAAGTACAGCACACATTTGTGATTAGAATTTAAATGAATTTCTTTATAGTAGTAAAATGATTTAACAACGAAAAATTAAAGACAATGAAACAAATTAGACGAAATTAGACGAGATGGGCTCAAAATTAGTGAACGAAAGGACCGAAATAACAGATTTATAAATAAGTAATTTAATTTTAGTAATAGCTTAAGAAATCTTTAGATAAATAACAGTAATTAAAAGTTAAACTTATAAAAGACAAATTTAAATTTCTGCAAATTTATAAATTTTCTTAGAAAAATAAATTTAAAATTAAGTAAATTTTTTAGTTAATTTCTTTGTAGATATTTCTTCATATTTGTTTCTATTGTATACTTACAATGAGCACGGCAGGATTCGGCACCTATACGTATACGTGATATTTGGATTCATTTTGGTTGTTGGTGGTCGGTTGTGGTTTTGTGGTTGTGGTTGTGGTGGATGGTTCGGTATTTTGGGTTGTTTTCATTGAATTTTTATCAATAATAGATGGCAACATTTGATATATACAAATTAAATTTAAATTCATTATGTTTTTAACATAAATTTACAATAGTTTAACCGAATAATGTGTGAAACATCAACCCATCAATTGTACAACAACAATAGCCGTGTGTATGTGTGTGTAGAGTAGAGTGTGTAGTGTTGTAAAGTGTAACATGAAAATAAAAAAATTATAATTAATAATAAAGATTTAAAATATTGTTTAATACAATAAATATTTTAACTTATTAACCCTTGTGTACAGCAGGAGGATAGGAAATACAGTACACAGTGTTGGAAAACATAAAGAACGGACCTGTTCCTATTAAGTAAGCTGATTAACCTTTATATAGTAAAAGAAATGAGAAATCTGTGTGCGCAGTATTGGTAAATTCACTAAAAAGTACAAAAAGAGCGTTGTGCTTATAGTTCTTGTGCTATTTACAAATCAGTCAAACTGTATTATCCGAAGATTAAAATGTATTGATAAGAACTTATCATAGAGCAAGGAGGTAGAAAGTAGATTTTTGAATGTTAGAAAATGCATTGAAAAGCCGAAATGGCAGCGAAGTGCTTGTAGTTCTATTATTTCTCAGAGACAACCGATTAATTTATCATTCTTAGGCCATATTTGTGTACTTTTCTAATCTGATTCTGTTTCTTTATGTGTACTTTTTTCAGTTTTCATTTCATTTACCACTCTTATCGGACAACTAACTTAGTGTCTGATTCGAAGTCATTTCTAATCAGAAATTCAATTCTCATTTAGAATTTCAGGTGAATTTGTAGTTAGTTCAGTTGCTTGGTTGTTTTTGATGATGATGATTCAATTGTTGCCTCGACACGATATCAGCTTCTATTTATGGCAAATATAATCATAATTAATGTCACTAACAAAACAGTTACAATAACAACAACAACAACAACAACAACAAATAAGTTGTTATTGCTGGTAGCTTATAACAACTGTTTGCACTTCAATTTCCAAGCTAAAACTCAAACTCAAACTCAAGCTAAAGCTAAAAAGCTGCCTTTTAAGTTTGTTTGCAGTTTATCACGTTTTCTTTTTTTTCCATTTATTATTAGCTATTTTATATATATGTATATATAAATGTATTCATTTTTTTTGGCTAGGTCAAATGCAGCTCTCATATAAGGCAGCAAAGCAACATTAACAAGATCAGCAGCAACAAAGTGAAAACATGTTGTTGTTAAGAGCTTAGCGCCTTTAAGGAGTTCACGTCTCAGACTTGACCTGGTCGAAACCAATTATGGAAACAGCTACTGAAACTTATGAAACAAATTTGACACAGTTTCCCAATGGGGAAAACTCTGAATTAATCATCTCCATGGCAACTTTTTGGCCCTGCAGCCGAGAAGACACCATATAGATCCCATTCCCAGTGATTTAATTTCCAAATTCACTTTAATTTTCAACTGTCGCTAACTCAGCTGTTGGGTGAGGGGGAAGGCAGTGGCGGTGGAGGGAGAGGGAGAGGGGGTAGAAGGGGGTCAACCCTTTTTCATTTATCATGTTATTGCCTTTCATTGACAAAACGCAATTAAATTTCATTTTGGTGTTTATTTTACAGTTGTAAATAACAAAAAAGCTGTCAAAAGACAGCAAAGCAACGAAGCTTAGATACCTTGTAAAATTTACTCTATACCGAAGTTTGAACTGTTATACTACTTTTTAGGGGCCAAATCGGTTGAAAATTGTTTAGTTAAATGCGCACTAGAGTGAGTACAGAGTCTTTTACATTCAGCTCGGTCGACTAAGCCGTTCTTAGTCTAGTCTTATTTATAATTCTTCAACTTCATAAAGACTCTTATTTAGTGTATTTCTCTACAGCTCAATTTTATGTCTTACACTCTAGCCATATATCATCTGTTAGTCATCTAAAGATTTTTCTCCCCCTTTTATTTTGTTGTGTGCAATGCTAAGTAATTTGTCAGAAGCCATCAAATAACTTAGGGAACAAAACACACACTCTCACTCACACACACACACACACACTAATTAATAAAGTGTGCTACAAGTGTGTGTGTGTGTGTGTGTGTGTGTGTGTGGAAGAGAGGAGAACTTCTGTTTGGGGCTATTATAAATCTGCCTATATGGATAATACTCTTACTTGTAGCACGTTTTGGGGTATACGTGATTTAATGTCATTACATCAATGCTAAGTGCAACATTTGTGTTGACTGTGTGTATATGTGTGTGTGTGTATGTATACTCAGTTGGATTTGCGGATCAAGTCTCGTAATTGGAAACGGACAACAGCTGGAAAAACGTTTTTATTGAAAACAGCTAGTGTGACAGCCACTGATGATACCCTGTAATTAGTGTCAAAGACTCTCGATTGCATCGTCTTAGATTTTAAACATTCATTCTGTAGAAACCCTTTAGTGTTTCTGCTATGTTTACAGGGTATTTTAAGCACCCACAAAGCTTGTATTGGTTGCGGGCGTATTAAAGTCGCAGCCAATTTGCCGACACATTCATTTTGGTGTTTGGATATATAAATAATGTCGTCAGTTTTAACCGATTAATAGCAACAATAACAATAATAATAATAGTAAGTAGCATAGTATATGTCATAAATGCGAATAATACTTAGATGAATAACCCACACAGAGTTACATCGAACAAATCGATAAATTTATAATAAAAATTTTAAATTAAAAGAAAAGATTTCGCAGAAAATCAATCGAAATAGAACTTTATCTGTATCAAATATTTAGTTAAAGTATCTGTGAAATACTCGTACTTACCGCACCAGAGCCCTTGGGCTTAGAGGCCGCCACATAAGCCAAAAACTGTATGACCTTCTTGGTATTCTCCGTTTTGCCAGCACCCGATTCGCCAGTACACAAAATCGATTGGTCTTCGCGATCTGATGAAGAAAATGATGAACAAAAGAAATAAGAATAAATGAGAGCTCAAAGTGTAAGTAAATGCTTTTAAACAATAATATAGTTATGAATAATACTTAAATGGGTCAAAAGCACACACACACACACACACACACACACACACACACAAAATGGCTGACAAAGATATTGTTTTTACTTCTTTTATTTTACTTAATTTTATTTGATTTTATTGTTATTTCATGTTTTGGTTGTTTTTTTGGTCTTTGTTTAAGCAAAGCTCAGCTTGAAATTTCAGTTGACCCAAATTCAAGTGCGCAGAAAATAAAAAAAAAAGTCAAAAATAAATACAAGAGTACGCAGAGTGTACTTGACTGGCGAGTTACCCTGTAGGCATAAGAGTACATTGCGTAATTCAAGTTTATTGTTATTAAATTTTGAAGCACTTTTTATAATTAAATACTAATTTCTGAATTAAATGCATAATTAAAAGTGATTACAAAGATTATGGAACGTGAAGATTAAACATAATTTGCTAATGTCTTGATAACTATATCATTTTATAAACAGGGTAGCACACTGATTAAATAATAAACTAGTAGTATGAGTGACAGTTGAGCGGTAACGACAGAACAAACCCTGTACTTCTACTATATAGATTATATAACAATCGGATTCTAATAAACATTAATACATTCAAAATAAAATTTTTAGTTAACAAATTTGACGTCTTCTCTCTTGTTATCGTTTTTGATCTATATTTTTTCTAGCCAAACTCTATGAGCCCCGTTTACGCTTATAAAGTACAGGGTTTGATCGCAGCATAAATGTGGGACGCACATTCAATTGAAAATCGTTTAAAAAGCCAACATCTCATAGATACACACACAAATAGACACAGCTAGAGATACATTATAGACAATAATAGATGGAAACCTGTGGTCTTCGAGCGCCACTAAATGATCCGCTGATAGATCTGACAGTCTATACACATAATATAGACAGATTGTTAGCAAGTTAGCCCAGTTAGATCAGTGTGCTCAGTTAGCCTAGTTACACCATACACATTACAGTTTAAACCACAAACACAATGACATATCCATTGGCATACATTTATTTTACTTTGGTTAACCAAAATCAAAAATAAAAAATCAAACAAAAACGTAAAAAAAAAAAAAAAAAAAAAAAATTGGCACATAACGACCCCGTACTTATTATAGCCATGTCAGTATTATAGCCATAGATGGACACTGTATGCGATAGATCTCAGCTTCAAGTTGATTTTTTATGTATATTTATTTTTTTTGACTATTTTTTGAGATTTTAAACGTCGTCAAGACGGCGCCAAAGTCAGCAAATGCATAATAAATTGCTCACCGTCCCCCCACTGCCCAAAATTATCTTCAAAACCCCAAAAAATAAATAAAAACGCCTCTCCCAGTTAACGATCATTCCAAACGATTGTGGAACCAATGAAATAACAAGAGAGAGTGATATAGTCGCCTCTCGACTTTAAGATATCCGTTACTCAGTTTTAATATGTTATCTTCATTGGGTTATAATACTTATATTAATGCAATCGTAAAGATGATGAACTCTAGAGAGTTTTATTAAGACGATTAGGTCAACGCAAGTTTTTACTACTACTACTATATACGATATAGTAGTAAGATTTGGATGAATCTTGGTATGTTAATATTGTTGTCAAATGTCTGTGGGAACTTCATTAATATTGATTGGATCGAACTTGGGTAGTACATGTACTCTCTGGACATGTACCCCTATACTAAAACGAGCTAAATTTACCTCGTTTACCTTTGCATGAACATAAAACGTCCTAAAGTGGGCGATTCAAAAAAAAAAAAAAAACGAAAACGTACTTTTACTGATTAGGAATTAATCATTCATTTTAGACCTTTTGGGCTCTTATAGTCTCTGAGTGCGGACGGACAGACGAACATTGCTATATCGACTCGGCTATTGGTGCTGATCAAAAATATATACATATGTATGTTTACTATATAAGGTCGACCATTCCAACATTCCAATGATTACAATACACCCTTTTACTCTACGAGTAACGGGTATTAAGTGCTATAAAAACAATAACAGTAACAACAATTACTTCAACTATGCAAAGTTTATAGCGTAAAAATTGGCGCCACATTTGAAGCAAGTTTTTTAATGGCTTTTATTATTCCTATTATAATGTATTATGACATTTGTTTCATCCCATCCTCTACTTCTCTTCTTTTTCCCCATTTCTTATTGTTCATTTTATTATTTTTGTTTTATCTCTCAATTAAAACAAATTTCTGGAATTTAGAACAAAAATCATTGAAGCGTGGCATAAAAAATGAAGTGCAGACAAACGCAAACTTATCAGAAAATCAATATATATATCTAAATATATAGGGAAGCTAACATACATACAGACTGTAGATCAGCAAATCGATTTTTTTGTACTTTTTATTAAAATACATATTTTCGGGATTGTGCATTAGATCATTAAGTTGGAACGAGATTGTATCTACAAAGATTGTCGAAGTTATCTAGACTATAAGCTTCTTAAGATGAGTGTGAATCTATAAAATAGGCAAAAACTTCTAATACCGATCCGAAATTGTTAACAAAAAAAAATTTTTAAAAACGAGACTTTGTTTACAAATCTTTTTAATTTGTAATCTCAACCAGGAACAATTATTTATTTTTAATACAAAAAACTTAGATAAATATCACCAAGCCATCTTAAATATCTACAGTTTATAAAAATTAGATAGTTGTACTATACTTAAATACCTCAACTATAACTAATGGTTCCAAAACTTTTCTCTTACATCAAACCTTATACAGAATAAAGTCAAGATAGATGAGTTCAAAAACCCTGTCAGCTAAACAGATTTTAATCTTACTTAAACACGCCCAAAACTCGTTGTGGAAACTGTCAAAGAACTGAAAACTGAACATCAAAACCAAAAATACAGGCAACACCTTAACGGCAAGTCCATTGTGTTATAGCCATAAACTTCTGACATCGGCCAGAATTTTCAATTCATTTCAGTTTCGCATTTCACAACAACACAAAATTGCATTTGCCAGAAGAAAAGAAAAAAAAGTGACCATTGAGGAAAAGACGACTTTGAATCTGCATGAGGATGGATCGTTTGGGTGGGGCAGCTGGATTTGTATGCCAACTGGCAAAGAGAGAGGGAGAGATAGGTAAGGAGAGTGAGAGATATAAAGCAAAAGCCACACCCATTAAAGATATTTCGATGTTTATTTTTGGAAGTCAGGTAAAGTCAAAGTCCGTGTTGTTTTTTGTGGATTTTTTTTTTTTTTTTTTTTTTTTTTTTTATAAGAAAAATGTGCATTAACAGAAATTGATTAAGCGGCAAATATGGTGACAGTGTTTTAAATGTTAGGCCAGCCAAATTGCCAAGACTCTCAGTCAATTCTAGGCCCAAATATGGTAATAACACGTATACGTAATATAACGAGACGAAGCGATAGAGAGAGGGGTGAGAGTGAGTGGGGAGGGGAGGGGAGGGCAGGCAAGGCAGGTGGGGAAGACAGAGCTTGTACATATGTTTTTGAGTTGTGGCTGAGTCATCGCCGTTATACGTTACGCTTCAAACGGATTCTCAGCAGACCGTCTCCTACAACAAAACTAATAAAGCCAAAAAGGAAACCAGTTTTGGTTTCACAGTAGCCACATTAACTGATTAGAAATATGCGAAACTCCCTCTACCTCTCTCTCTCTCTCTCTCTCTCTCTTTCTTTATCTCTGTTTGCCACTCCCTCCCCAATGAATCATTTGGTTTTCCATGCCAGTTGCAATCAGCGTTGACGTCAAGGCCTAAAAATTCCAAGCAATGACAGCATTTAGGCCAACTGTATATGTATCTGTATCTTATGTTTAAAACGTAGTCACGCAGTTCACAGAAAACTAAGCAGATACTTTTAGCTACCCCTCAAAACTGATATCTTATCAAGGTGTTTTCGACTATGAGTTGTTTGTTTTCCGCTTTCTTTATTATGTGCCTGTTTCTCATTAATTCTTTCAGTTTTTTGTATGTTTGCTTTGTTCTGGAATTTCGCCGATAAAGGCAACTGGAGTTTATCGGGGAAATGTTGTTGCAGCAGCTTATGCAGCTATGTGTCAAAAGATACAACATACAGACATTCATATATTTAAAGATACTTATATTATAAACATAAACATTTTATATGGATGTATTGTTATCTTTTATTTGATACTTACCACCCAACATGTTTCTATAGGCACTATCCGTTATTGCAAATACATGCGGAGGCACTTCGTGTCGCTTTATTCCCTTATATCGCTCCATTATCTTTTCGGTATAGATTGGCAATTTCTTGTAGGGATTAACCACAACGCAGAAAAGACCGGAATACGTCTGTAATCAAAAGTAAAAGAAAAGGAATGCAATTAATAAAGACAATTAAGGTGAAAAGGTATGTTTAAAAGTGAAGAAGATTGTAGATTTAGGTAAAGTAAAATGTAAATCAAATTTAATCATACTATTTTAATAGTAATAACAAAAAAATACTAAAAATAGTAAATCATTAATCCTTAAAGATCATAAAGTACTCAACTAAGGACTGCAACATAAAAAAGAGATTTGTTTTATAATATTTTGATACATAAACCTCTCAAAATGAATAGGCAGGTGTTTTGCAATTGAACTAAACATGTATGCATTGTACTACAAAATACTAATTGCGTATAACTCTTCGATTATACCAATAACAAACTGTTTTAGCTTGTTTTAGATTGATTTTTGGAGTTGTAACATGAATGCAACAAATTAGGCAGTAACAACTCGTTGGATGCTCAGTGGCCTAGTTAATGAATGTTGCCCAAACAGACACACTCACACACACACACACACTCACACGCACAACCCAAGTCTTAAAAGTTGTGCCGCCATAAACAGCAAACGCATGTATCTGTATCTGCAAGTGAGTATCTGTATCTGTATCTGTTCAGCAGGCGGTACAGCCCACATACACATACATCAACAAGTACCTACTATATAAAAACTATATATCGAGTATATATATGCTCTAACTGGACAGCGTGGGCACTAAGTATGCTTTTCGTGTAGCATTTTTCAAATATTAAATAAACATTAAATGCGAAATTCGCAGATACAAATACAGATACAGATAGAAAAATAAAGCCCAAACTCAAATTCAAATTGAAATTTACATTCAAATGCTGCCCACACACAACAGAAATCAAATCGAGTCAGAAAGAGAAATTGAAAGTTTTTAATTGTGAATTGAGAATTGTAAATTGAGTGAAGATTTTTGAATTTTTGTTTCTTTTTGTCAATATGTGCAAAAATAAAAACTATTTTTGTTGATATTCAATGATTATTCGCTTTGGAATCGTCATTTCACCGATGAATCACGACCAGCTGGCTAAGGGGAGGGGGCAACGGAACTGGGCTTACTGTAACTCCATACATATATATGTATATGCCATTAAAAATCACGTCTTGGCAATCAACAAACAACAAAAACAAAAACAACAACACAAAACATTGTCAATAAGTCCAAAAATGGCATCTGAAAATTTGTTGCTGTTTTTGGCAATCGTTTTAGAAGTGACGACCATGACAAACCTCTACCTGTCCCACTCCCTCTCATTGTCCATTTTGCTCTCTACACTAACCTCCTTCGTTATGCCTTCTCCTTCTCTTCTTCTTCCCCTTTCGCGTGTACTGCTGATTCATTTGCCGACTGCCTTAAGTGATTTATGCTCCTGTCTTGATATCTCGTTCTCTCATTGAGTCATTGTCCTGTCGGACACAATGAAATCGAGCGAGAGAGAGAGAGAGAGAGAGGGATAAAGAGAGCGACTGATAAAATGGCTCAAAGCTGCGTTTATTTCAGATCTTTAACCGCAGTTACCTTCGCTTCTAGCTCTTCGTCTCTCTGCCTCTTCTGAACGGCATTTAGTGTTTTACCAAATATGGCAAAAAAGATCGTTCAAGTGTGAAACGTGGCTACAACAGCATTTTGTTTTTTTTTTTTTATGCGCATAATAATAAGTCAATATTTAGCGACATGCTTGATGAAATTTATGCAAATCTGTCAAGAAACAAGTAAAAACAATTGATTTCGGCTCTTCGAAGATTAAATACCCTTTCAGACAAGTACTTTGAGCCCATAGTTCCTATGATAACTATTTGATATAGTAGCCCGATGTGGAGGAAACTGGGTTAGCATATATGATATCGATTTCGATATAATTAAATTAGAATCCGGTTACAACGACGGCCAAGGGATGACGATTTTACGTCGTTATATCTGGAAGTCGCAGTAACCGAAAGTCATACACAGTGTTAATAAAATGTGACATGCAAAAAGAAAAAAAAAACTTTCAAGTCTCTATAAGCGGTTGACTTTTGTAGGCACCATATGTAATTTCGCTAAAACTAATTCGTCGTTATAAGCGGCGTCGTACTAAGCAGCGGAAGTTTTATAATAGCTTGATTGTGGACCAACGTTATAACCGGATTCTACTGTACTTTATGGAGTCTGCCACGCCACATTCAATGCGTTACAAACTTCGTGACAAAAACAATATACCCTCTGTAAGGGCTTCTTATTTATACTATAAAGCACTCAATTAAAACAATCAAACGGTCACTTTAAAAACAAAATAATGCACAAGTTCATTCTGGCCATCTCAGACTAATGATGATCAAAGTCTTATATACCCTTTCTTCAGTTCTGTTACAGGGTATGACAAAAGTAATTTATAGCATGTGCGTCGCTTGATGCTCATCTGATCAGTGGACGTGTCAAGCCTTTAAAAAAGCCCTTCCGAGCTTTGAGCTGAGCTAAGTGAAGCTTTTAAGTAAATTCATTTCGTTGTTCTTGTTCCATCTGTTGTTGTTGCTGTTGCTTTGTAGTGTGCAGAAAGATATAAGCTTCGGTATTACAAACAGTTACAGTTAAAAAATGCAAAATGTCGGCGCTTTTAATGTTAATTGGCAGCACTTCACCGCCCTCCCTACCCACCTTCTAGCCGTGACACCGTGAAAAACGATAAATGAAAAATCGAACTAACAAATGAACGGTACATGGCAAAGCCCTCAAGCTGCCAATAATTATAAATCCGATGTGTAATATGTACTATATGTAATATAATTTATATGCCGAAACGTAGCCACTATTCGAATGCATCATAAATAAATAAATACAACTATAAAATATATATCTTTCTATATCATTATTTAATGTACGTATTCTATTAATCTGATCTGTATAATTGCAGCCAAAAATAAAAAAGGAAAAATTGTTGCATATTTGCATTCGCTCGTGGCAAATTGTAAATCTTGCAAAATAAATTAAGTGTCATCATTAAGAGAGTGGCAAAGGGAGGGGGAAGGTGCAAGGAGGAGGTGTATTAATATGGTTTAAATGTTGCGTCTGTCTGCTCTGTATGCAATTTCAATTAGTGCACATCTCAAAGATAGTTAGAGACGACTGCTCTGGGTTAAATGGAAGGGGATAGAGTAGGGAATGAATGGGTGCGGTTTTGGTTTTGGTTTTGGCGTCATTCTGTCGGATACGTCGAGTGTATTTATTTTTAGTTGCCAACGCATTTAACGACGACAGCTAAGCAAAAGAAAAAAATAAATACAGTGAAAATCCGTTTTGTATTGAATTATGTCGCATATTTGCTTGTTGCTTGTTTTGTTAATTTAATGTAAATTCAGCTGGTCAATTGCATCAAATTGGCTAAACATGAAGGAGACATCAAAAAATCGAAAAACGTCACATTCAATTGGTTTTTGCATACAGGCGCATCCGATTGGCATGGGACGCCACTGTGGCTGACCGGCCGGACAAACACTTGACGCCCATTTGATTGGACATGCATGTCAATTGCCTGTCGCCATATTTGTTGCTACAGCTTGGCTAGGCGTTAACATTTGATTTGCATGTACTTTTATTTACGCAGTTTTTTTTTTCGTTTCGAATTTAACGTGTCTTAATTATGAACAAGCAGCAAACAGCAAGCAGCAGGCAGCAGCTGCCACGCAAATTAATTTAATTGAAACTTAAAAATCAAATTAAATGTCAACAAATTACAATAATTATGCTGTTAAATGCAGCAACCCGCGTAAAAGCTACAACTATGTGCCTCCCCTCATTCTCTTTCGCTCCCTCTTAGTCTTTCTCTTTGTGTGTGAGGACGTCAGCAACATTTTTGAGCTACGAAAATGGAACAGGTCAAAACAGAAGCGCAAAAAGAGAGCGAGAAAGCGAGCGTAAGCGATAGAGAGTGCGTATTGTGCTTGTGTTAGTGTGTAAATCCGACTGCGCAGCAACAGCAAACTACAACGCGTGCGTCGGTGTTGTGTGCTCTGAAGCGTTGCACGTCAGCGCCAGCAGCAAAAGCTGAAGCAACAACAACTACGTCGTTATATATATAAACAAATTCAAAGCATTACGCGCCCACATCAAAACCAACGGCAGTTGCATTTGAAAAGGCCGAAAACAGTTTGCCCATTTAATTAGATTCGACAGTAACAAACACAACAAGAAAGGAAAGTACACGAGCACGTCCGACCGTAGAATACTCTCTGCATTCTATTCCCGATCATTTTAATAAAGTCGGTATCCTAGAATATCAATTGACAGTACTTGCAATAAAACACGTTGAAACAAAAACATATGTTTGTATGTATGCACATACATTGTATACATATGACATTACATGCATACATACATACATATGTATCTATGTATATACCATTGGTCGGCACGGCCAGCGTCCGCGGGCAGCGCTGCCGCTACACAAGCAGCGAAAACGCTCGCTCAAATGTTTGTATGTTTCTATCTCGCTTGCACACATGCGTTGACATTGCGTTCAATTATAAACTTTGTTACGTCTCTAGCTCTCTTGTTTATTGTCCGATTTATATGTAACTTTCAGGATAGTTTGATATATTTTGTCTTCAAATTAATTTGAAATTACAATACTGTACGATAAGAACATATGCCTTAAAATCGGCATTGAAGTTTAAAAATTATTTTATTTCTTGTGGGAAAAGGGGGCGTGGCAGTCCAAAATTTTTTAATGATAATGCAATTATGCTGTCTATAGGAACTTGCAAACCAAAATTCATGTGTCCCAAAGAGCCATAGTCAATGAGATATTCGCCTAAAACATCAATTTTTTCCAGGTGTGTCTAGTTTTTTGCTCATTGTGGGCGAATAGGGCGTGGCAAAGAAAAAAAAAGATTCTTGTATTGACTGACTTAATATCGAGTCGATACTGACCAAATTGAAACTTGTAGCTCTTACCATCTCTGAAATATGTTTGTTCATACGGACAGACAGACAGACGGACATGGCTATATCGACTCGGCTTGTAATGCTGATCAAGAATATATATACTTTATGGAGTCTGCCACGCCTCCTTCTGCCTGTTACATACTTTTCACAAACCCAATATACTCTCTCTTGCAGAGAGTATAATAACAACGGCATTGAATTGTAAGCAACAGGCACATAAAATATTTATGTAAAAAAGCGCGG
The DNA here is from genome assembly GCA_018903735.1 of Drosophila cardini. NCBI lineage: Eukaryota > Metazoa > Arthropoda > Insecta > Diptera > Drosophilidae > Drosophila > Drosophila cardini. Next base: position 22,405,625 of record JAEIGM010000001.1, on the reverse strand, counting down.
CATAATTTGTAAGCAAGAGGAAGCCGCATAGGTAACAAGCCAAAGCAAAGACCGACTTCAAAGAGTGGAATAGAGAGCGCGAGAGAAGAGAGCGCAGCACACCCACAGCTTAAAAGCTCAGCAGCAACAGCAGCTGGCAACATTAGTTTGCTCGCAACAAGTTGCTGCCTCTGTTCATTTTATTGGGTTAATGAGCAACAGAGAGAAAGCGAAAAGAAGGGTGGGTTAGCTGACATTAAAGTGCCGACGGCTGCTTAATCAATTCTCAATTTGTTGCTCATTTCGTTTTGGTTATTTATGTCAGAATAAATTTCTTTTAATTGAAAATGCAATTGAAATATTGGAAGAAACAATTGTTGCTGCTGCTGCTGTTCATTGATTTATACTTTAAGCAAAATTTACGAGCCGTAAGCGTGGAATTTTTTATCTTCATTTTACCAAATTAGATAAGTTTACTTTGAGCATTTGCTTATTGTTTTCGCCAAATTGTCAAATGCTTTTGGCATAACAATTAGCGGCGGATATGTTAACGTTTTTAAAGGCAACACAATCTTGTTAAGACATTGACAAATGCACTGGAAACGGACGACAGGCAATTGATGATTCCATGTGTGTATGTAATACATACTATATATGTAAGTGTGTGTGTGTGTGTGTGTCAAATATTTACTTTGCTTTTAAGCAAATATGTGAGCAAGAAGAAGAAACAAGACTCCAATCGTTTTGTTTTCAAAATTTCCACATAACTTGAAATCAACCGCAGCAAAGCGCGAGGGTTGCTTAATTATTACTGTAGACTTGGGATATTATTACTCCAAACTTGGGATAAAAGCAAAATAAAGTTTGAAAACTAGATACGAATTGGGCAGCCCTCGCACATATTCAATGTTTATCTAAAGTTCACGTCATCATCGTCACATTGCCAACAGCTGTGGCATGGTTTTTCATATGCATGTATTTGTATGTATGTGTGTAAAAATATATATCTGTGTGTGTAACTTGTTCAAATACTTACATAGATCAAGCCAGAGTAATATCTGTCTTTGATGTTGTGCAAGACGGATGCCTCATTGAGACACGTCAGCTCGGCCATATCCTCGACTTTGTCGAACTTTGGTGGATTCATCTTCTGTATGTCATCGCGTAGGATCATGACACGTTTGCCGGTTTCGGCCAGTTCCACCTCCACCTCGTCGCCATGTTCGCGTTTAATACTGGCGGCAACGAAGCCCTTCAAATAAAACAGAAAAAATTTACAAATTAATAGAAATCAAATGCAAAATAAGCAAATTTATACGAGAATTAGTCATATTTGTTTGTTTGTTTTTTTTTTTTTTTTTAGTCAGTGTTGTTGTTGACGTGACTCACAAGTCAACAGTCAATTAGCAGTCAAACACCGTTACTTCTGTTACATTTGGAAGAGCGTATTACAGTTAAAGCTCCTGCCGGCTTTTAAGAAAAGTTATAAAAACAATGCAATCGCCTCGTTACTGCGCTCCCACTCTTCTTGTTGCTATTTCATTGAGTGTGGGCCAAGTGCCTGTGTATGTGTGTGTGTGTGTGTGTGCAAGTGCATCTCTTAACGCAGCGCTGCATGAGTCAAGCGCCAACAACACCAACAACAATAAAGTGAAAAAGAAACAAAAAGAAACAGAGATGCAGAAAAAGAAAAGAGGAAATGCAGACGATAAAACTGACGCCCGTTCAAGTGCCAGTGTAGACAGCGACGGTGGCAGCAGCCACAGCAGAGGTAGGGGCAGAGAGGCAAAGGCTGCGGCAGCACAAACAGCCAACGGGAAGGCAGAAACAACAGCAACAACAACAGTAACAGAGCAGATAGGCAGACAGAAGCTGTAACAGCTCCCATTCTCTGCTGTCTGTCTCTGGCAAGTTCAAGGCTCTCTTTCTACTCTCTGCATCTCACCCTACATTTACATTGCTGTAGTGTCTATGCTTTTAAGTAAGTTGTCTAATTTGTTGTTTTAGTTGGTAATCAACAATAATTAAGAAGGAATTCCAGCTGATTGTTGTCTTTATCTTCCATAAACATAAAGATTTGGATGAACTACAGAACAGAGAGAACTTTATCTGAAACTGATCTTAAAAATATTTAAAAATTCTGAAACTGAATAAAAGTGCTTTCCGATATGGCATGATTTTCCCCCACGCAGAGTAATCTGCACTGTTTTTTCGCACTTTAATGGAATTTATTGTGGCAGAAATTAACGAAAAATGTGGTAAGCTAAAACGAAAACAATAACTAAGAGATCGCTTCATTAAATCTCCAATTAGAACTCAAGTGCAACTGCAACAACAATAACACACACATACGCAAAGTTCCACTTGGTGAAACATTATTTGGATTGCTAATTTCAGTTTATATTCCCATTAAAAGGGTGAAAAACACAACTGCAACGAAATGCGTTACACCAACTAACTGCAATAGTCGAGAGGGCGACATGGGCCACGCCCCAGTGCTTAATTTCATTGTAAACACCTCACTGCAAATTCCATTTTCATTCTCATCTTGTTTATGTATATCTATAAAGTATATGTTTATGCTTGTGTGTGTGTATGTGAATGTGTGTGTGTTTCTGTTATCTTTTCACTTTTCCGGCTACAGAGATAAACAGAAAAGGAAAAACAGAAGAAGCTATTTTACTTCTTTCAAGAATGCAACTCATAAATTTCAGATGAATTATAAGTAAACTCCATAATTACATTAAAAACAAGAAAGAAAAGTACAGTGGAGCACGCCCGACCGTAGAATACTCTCTGCATTTTATTCCGAAAAATTTTAATAAAATCGGTATCCGGGAATATCAATTGATAGTACTTGCAGTAAAAAACTTTGAAACAAACACATCTGTTTGTATGTATGCACGTACATATACATTTGCACGCACATACGTATGTGTGTATATGTAGTACATATACACTTGGTCGGCACGGCCAGCATTCGCGGGCAGCCCTGCCTCTACACAAGCAGCGAAAACGTTAAAACATTAAAAAAAAAAAAATTCTTGTATTGACTGACTGAATATTGAGTGGATACTGACCAAATTGAAACTTGTAGCTCTTACCATCTCTGAAATCTGTTTGTTCATACGGACAGACAGACAAACGGACATGGCTATATCGACTCGGCTTGTGATGCTGATCAAGAATATATATACTTTATGGGGTCTGCCACGCCTCCTCCTGCTTGTTACATACTTTTCACAAACCCAATATACTCTCTCTTGCAGAGTATAAAAACTCATTAAGTGTCGACATTTTTAATGTCTGATTATACATTTCTTAGCTACAATATTTAAATCGAATTATCAGTTATTTTATCTTTGTATCATTTAATTTTTAAATATGTTTCTAGTTTTTTTTAGTAGTTATATTTTGTATAAAAATTAGATACATTTTGTTTTTGTATAATAAATGAAGCTTTAAAATCGATAAATTTGTTTTGTTTTCGTTTTTAGAGAAATAAACTAATTCTTTAATTGTTTAAAGATATTCGTAATAGTACAGATTTGCTTTTGCTTCGACGCTCGACACCAATGAGATCATCAATCAGCTGAATTGGGCTGCAATTCCCCAACCCTCGTTTATCGATAACTGTGTTCCTTCACTTCTTTCCACTCCTCCCTCTTATCCCCTTTTTCCACTAAAGCTGCCTTCTCCCTCTTTACTTTATTGCTTTTGATATGTGTACAGATTCTTATCTACATACATACACGACACATTCCATTCCAAGCAATCAACGAAGCAAAACCAAGCAGAAAAAAAAGAACAGAAACAATAATAAAAATAATTATGGCAAAAAAGCGACTATCGACAATTTTAAAAAGAAATTGTACAAATAATATGTGGGAGATTTACCAGGTTAAGTAGTCGAAACCATCTTGAGTTACAGTTTTTGGTTTTGCCACACTCAAAATAAAACAATAACAATAAAAGGAAAAAAAATCTTCAACTTGAGAAAAATTATAGAAAATTCTACACGCATGCATAAATAATTCATGCATTTGCTTAGCTCTGATATTTACATACCAGGTAATACCCATGAAAACATATATTATTTTTGGCAACTTCTTTTGTTTACTTTATAAGTAAATACACATTTACTCTTAAGTAAAATTCCTGTCATTTTCTCTTTCGCTTTCATTGCCATTTTTGCTTATGCTCGTTTTTGTGGTTGCGGCTGTGGACCGGTGACGAAGATCTTGGTCTCAAATTCTCTCAAAACAAAGCTCTCTCTCGGTGACCAGCCAAAACAATTTGTAAGTCGTCTTTTGGAATTTCTGTATTTTCTTTATTTCTTTTAATCGGTCGGGATATACATATATATATGTATATGTTTATATCGATATACACACATACACATACACATACACATGCATATGCATAAGTAAGCGAGAGAGGGAGAGATATGAGAGCTGTAGGTTCGTTGACCGTAAACCGGACGAGAGACGAATCGAAAAAAAAGCTCTAGCTACGTTTGTCATTAGCGGTAAAGAAGAGACTCATTTGTAACAACGTAGACGAAGAGAGAGTGCGATTGATTAAGAGAAAGGGCGAAAGAAGGTTCTTTGGAGTTATTTGGTTGCTTCTAAATACTTGTCAGCAGAGAGTGAGTGTTTTGTGTTGATTTTGTAACACATGCCTAGAGCAGAAAAGAGCACAACTCTTTAAGCGGCTTTCTTGTCTTAACTTAGTCAAAACCAAGTAGAAAATAAATTTGATTTTGATTACTCACCCACAAGATTTAATTTAAAGTTAAATGTTTTTAAATTCCAGCCTTAACATTTAATTATACAGCACGTATCCATGAGATACGACATTTTTAGCTGTACATCAACTTCAACTTTAACTTGTGCACACGCACAATGACACCCATTGTTGATTTATTTACATAGATACCCAAACTCGCGTACACAATGAGACACACATGACTGAGTCTGGTATATTATTAAGATACATATTTTTTGTTTTTCTTTTTTTTTTTTACATTGCGCAAAGTTTGAACAGTTGTTGGATTGTTTGCTCATTGGCTAAAACGAGTGCACAAAATGTGTTGACACAATTCCAAATACCCTTTTTTTTCTACTCTTTGCCAAGAAATGAGTGTAACTGTAGACACTGCGCAGCTGACTTGTATATCTATATGTGTGTGTGTGTGTATCTGTGTGTTCTTCTTGGACATTCCAGCAGCGCAACAGTTTGTCCCACATGCAAATTTCTTTACATTATCTGTCCGTCTGTCTGCTTGACAACACATGACAATCGTCAGTCCCAAGTCGTGCCGTTTTTTCCCTCCATTTAATATAAATTCTTTTTTGTTTTGTATCTTTATGTGTGGCTATATACATATGTATGTGTGCACTTGGGCTAACCAAATGGCTTTAGTTTATGTTTTATTTATTAATTACTAATTACTAAAGAATGCGTTTTGTTGTTGGTTTAGCTGTTGTTATTTTTACACCCTGTAGTACTGAACGTCTCTTATCAGCTGACAAGACAGTCATAGATAAAAATTCACATATAATGCTTTTTATTAAATTTTAACGCAAATTTAATGCAAAAAATGTTTAAAATGTATCATTCTTTCTTTACAGGGTATCTCAGATATGTCTAACTGTAAAAACGGAAACAACTTAAAATGTGATTACAGGGTAACTTCTAGTTGGTCACTTAGTATTCTTCGAGATAAATCTTTGTGTCAAATATGATTTTTTTTCTTTGACTTTGAAAATCTCAAGTTGAATGACATTTAGAATCCAAATATTTTATAACAATTTTTAAATATCTCCTAACAATTTTGCATAACAATTCAAAGGGTAAAAATATGGTGGAAACCCGTTGTGTTTGTCATCGTTATCGTTATCGCACACACACACACACACACACACACACACACACACACACACACACACACACACACACACACACACACACACACACACACACACACACACACACATAGACGCGTGCGTCTCAAATGTATTTAATTCAGATTAAACTTGTTTTGTTGTCGTTTGTTACTATCACAATATTGTTTCCCTCTGTCTCTCGCTCACTCCCTCACTCCCTCACACACTCTGTCTCTTTCTATCACAGCTGGATGACTCAGCGTGCATGCAAATTGGAAATTGAACAACTATAACTGTTAACTGTTAAATGGGACAGTCAACAATCCAGTTTGCAAATAACTTCCACAAATTTCTGCCTAAGTTTTGATTTTAAATATCAGACATGAATGAATGTATCTGTGATATGTCTCAACATATCTTTTAGGATGAGTGTATAACTGGACGTTGTTGTTGTGATTTTAACTTATTAAATAACAATAACAACAACAAAATAAATTTAACTTTGTGTGATTTCCTCGACGGATGTTTATTTAATTTTATCGCGCCACGCAAAAAAGTAACGAGAAATTCAAAGAAGTTGCCTTTTTGCGTGATTCATGCGATGAGTGCGCAGCCAAAATAAAAAAGGTGATAACTACGGCGAAAGAGTGCGCAAAGGAGAGACGGCAAGTCAGATAGTTAGTCAATTGATTGCTCATCGAACTCAGTTCACAGAACTAGTTCCAGCTCAGCTATTTATTTCTGTCCCTTAATCGGCTTAAAATATTTTCAATAAATTTAACGAGCACGGAAAAATGTTTGACGAATATCAAATACCCTTTATTAGAGTGCTCTGGCGTTGTCAACTGACTTGAAATTGAGCAAGAAAACCAAGAAAACTGGTCAAACTCGCGCAGAGCAAAAAAAAAACCACACAAGAACAAGAACAACGCCTGCGCAACACGACGAGGCGACTCTACAGGTTTTTCTGGTCGTTTGGAGACGACGAAAACAACAATGACGACGGTTGCGACTTCTGCGCGGCCAAGTGAAAGCCAGAAAGAGAAGTGCCAGGGAGAAGTACTAGGGTGCAAGGAGCATGACAGCGCCCAAATGAGAGAAGGCAAAAAAAATAAAAAAATAGAATACGAGTACGTAAACAAATGAGAAAATAAGTGGAATGGTATGTGGTAGGTATGTGGAACCTAAGTGTGTATATAGCAGTGTTGATAAACTTTAAAAGTAATACAAACACTCACGCTCATGTAACTAAGGCACTATTTTATACAGAAACATTTAAATTTATAAATTATTCTAGAAATATACTATTTAAACGCCCATTAACGTGGATACGGTAAACGGATCCTCCTGTTACGCGGACAATTTTTCTCTAAATTTTTATTTGGTTAAAGGGGACAAGGAACCTTTCCTTGACGCTAGGTGTCCGCTTACGAGAGCTTTCACAGTATTTGTTTACTGAAAACCAAAATGAATTTTGAATTCTCCAAAAATTTACAAATTAGTGATTTGCAAATTAAAAAAATGTTTAATATTCGACGAATACGACCCATTAAAGTAACAATTCTATGCTTGTTGTTTCGGACAATAAATATCGGTCAAAAAGTGTACAAAATTTCTAGAAATTTACTTGCTAGTGAGAAAAACTAGTTTTACTTAACAAAATTGAAAAATTCTTTGTCAAATGTCAAAATTTAAACTTTTACATGACATTAATTCAGAAGACTTTGTTATGCGAGCAGGAGATTTGGAGATAATACATGATAACATTTGACTTCATTTAAGTAACCTAATTGTATGGCCATGAGTGTATGAGTATTTATTCCATTTGCTTACATTTCAAGTGATTTATACTCGGTTACAACTCTTTTCTTACCTGATTCTCGTGGGGCACCCAAACAAGACGCTTCTGTGTCCATTCGGCCTGTGTAGCCGGATCGTTGAATTGATTGCGCTCCACCGAGAGATATTTCAACTCGGGGTCATTGCGGTCGACTTCTTCCGACATTTTTATTTGTCCTTTTTTTCTTTATTGCGTTATGTTTCGTTTTCTATATTTGTTTATCGTGTTGTAGCTGTTGAGGCTTTGCTTATCATGCAGTTTTGCAGATTTTTAAAAACTTTTCTGTTCGTTTTGCAAAACAAATCAAATACACGTTATAAATTTTAATTACTTTTTAACACAATGCACACAAATACATAAAAACGGAAAATGCCAAACGCATTGTAAACAAACAAATTCACACACACACACACCCATACACTATTTTATACACGTCAAGATACATTTTTTTTGCGGCACATTTATATCTCCAAGACGCGTTCACCGTTTTTTTTTTCTTTCTTCATTCCTCATTGCTTTTTGTATTTTATCTAAGAAATGCGGCAACAAAAGGCAGACGGCGAGAACGGCAACGGCAACAGCAGCAGTAGCAGCAGAACCAAGAACATAGTCTCAAAAGGGAACCGACAAGAAACAAATATGGCCATACATTATTTTCTTAAGCCAGAGACTCTCGCTCGCTCTCTATCCCTCTGTGCACTCGCTGTTGCTCTCACTCTCTCTCTCACAGCGGCCACAGCAGCAGACATATTCCAAACATCGTGTAGATGAGCAGCTACGTCGTTTTCAGCGGAAAATAGCGTTACGTAGCTGTTTGGCAATTAAAGTAACCAGTTTGCATTTTTTAAGCCGCAACATTTGCCTTGATTTTCGGTGATGGTTACTCTAATTGCTGAGCAGGTACGTCAGCAAAATGCTGCGGTTGTGTCTCCACGGCTGCTGCTTGCTGTCGCCGTAGTCGCGGCTATCGTTCCTTCCTTTTGTGTCGCTTGTTCTGCACACACACACATCCACACATACATTCTTATGCACACGCACACAGGCACACGTATAGAGCGCAGTTTTCGTTTCGATTTTGATTTTTATTTTCGTATGAATTTTTTATAAATTTTCTCATATATTTATGATCCCGTTTCACTATGTCAGCACTGCATTTCAGCAAATTCCGAGAAATTTGCATTAAACGCATACATTGAAATTTCATTTGTTTCAACAAGCGGCTGCAGCGACCGCGGCGTTCACGGCGTCTGCTGGCCGGCGGTTTTTGGGCGTTGAAATTATTTTACATGCATTTATATTTTGATTTCAGTATCGTGTTCCTTTACTTTTTAATACTATACAGGCTCTGAATGCACCTGACTGCAACTCGGTTGCAATTGGATTAATTTAACGATAAGTATGCCTTTTTTATTTGTTACAAGCGACAGCTGCACTTAAAATTTAACACCAACACACACTCTCACACAATTTTGAACGCACCCAAAACGCGTCTTTCTCGCTCGCTGCTACCAGCACGAATGTTCGACTGACATTACACAGACGGCGCTGTTAAGTTAACATTTTGCTGAACTGTTATTTAACAGAGTTTATTAATAATTTCTAAAAATTATTGTCAGTTTTAACTTATGATCTAAGCTTTTGGGATTTCGGCTTTAGATTCATAATCAAAACTTCTGATTTTATAAAATAGAATTTACACGCACAGATTAGTTGCGCAAACAAACCAAGCTGGATTTAAACATAACGACTCCCAATCGTCGATACAACATAACCATAACAGAGCATTGTTAGTATTTTTTATATATACGTCAAAAGTTTATATAACCAAGTAAAGATTAAAACTGATCAACAAAAAAAATCGTGCTCTTGTATTTTCTCGAATTATTGTTCGGTTGTTCGTAAAACCCGGATTACCGGTGACTCTGACCAAAATATGGGTGACCGTGATAATATTGGGAAAATTAATATGGGTGGCCTTGCCAACTGAAAATTCATTAAAATGGTGTGACCAGCTCTTTACCCGAAAAAAAAATAAAACGGAAGATTGAAATAACACACAATCGATTAGGTTGTGCAGTGCAGCGCTGAGTGTTGAAAGTGTTATGTCGATTGTGTTCATCGCGCGTCTGCTACTTGCTGGTCACATTGAATAGTAAGACTAATTAAATTTAATACAAGTCCAACATAAAAATAGTGCAACGCAATCCAGCGCGCAACACAACACATGACAGGAAGCACACACAGTAAAGTAACTGAGCTAAATGTAGTGTTGGCATACAAAATTAACACAAAAAGAACCACGCAACGCTGCACTCGTGCGTTGTGTGTCAGAGAACATACGTATGTGAAGTTTGAAAAGAAGCGTAGTTTTGTGGAGGTGCATTGTACGTGCAGGGCATACAAAAAATTCGTAGGCGTTGGAGCTTCGTCAGCAGCGGGAGTAGCAGCTAGCGTAGAAGCATAAAATCGATTCCAAGTGCATACATTATATATGTGTGTAAGCATATGTGTGCGTGCGTGTGTTTGTGTGTGTTTATTGCAAATGTAAGAAGCAGAGGCTCACGCGCTTTTTACCCTGCGAAAGCTTAAAAATATTATTCAAATCACTGAAACAAAAGAGTATTCGCGTACATCTGCAAGCGTAACCAGTTGTTGCTAGCCAAAGTGGGAGAAATATTTTCAATGCACAAAAGATGTTTTACCTTGTGGCATGTTGCTGATATTTTGTGATTTTGAGGACTGCGAGCTAGCTTAAAATCAGGTATGTAAACTGCCTCAATAAGTAATACTTGTCGATGCTCGGGCTCCAGCATATATCAAAATGCGCGCCCATTATTACTACATATAAACGCAAAGGCATATATGTATGTATGTAAGCGAGTGTGTTGATTGTTACCGTGTATGTGCCACAAATACATATAAACATGTGTACATAACCTCAATTCTTCAATTGATTACGCTGAGCTATTGTGAGCGTACTGAAAAAGGCGACGCAAACTAAATAATATTTCCTACAAGTGTTATACATAAATTAATTTATAACTACTTGTTAATGCTCTCTGTTCTAAAAATGCTTGCATTTTACTTTGTCAATGTACAAACAATTCCTCAATTCGATTGCATTTTTTATGCGCGTGTGTGTACATTTGTATATGTGTTATTTGAGTTTTTAAAATTGTGAACGTAGACGTCTGTAATTGCTAATGTTTATAATTTAATAAATATAAGAAAACTGATTTAAAGAAATGCCACACAGTAAATTTTCTGTAAAAAGAAAGGTATTGAAAAGAGCAACAACAATGACGCATATCATTTACACAAACACACGGTTGCTACAGAGTCTTAAGTTTGTGTTCGTGTGTGTTTTGAGAGAGCGTTCATGGTTCTCTCAACGTAGCGTTCTCTTTCGCTCTCTCTCTCTCACCTTTAATAAAATACCAACAGAAAGTACTATGTTGTCAGCAGTTCAAATTAAAATTTGTGCTCCCCACCTTCACCCCCGCCTTCTAAATTGTCGCTTTTCTACTTATGGGCATTTACTCAAGCTAAAGTTTTGTTATTACACAAAATGGTGTACTTAATTAATTGATTTAACACGGAATATTTAACGCTAATGAAATAATTTGCAAAAGTTCTTTGGGTTTGCCGGCAAAAAACCACAGATGAATCAAAACTCTAATATTTAGTTTAATTATTTGAATTTGTTCAAATTCTATTTGATAAGACTTTAATTTGTAGTTGCTTCTGGATGCTCGCTTGTGGACAAAGTCTGGTTTTTTTATACTCTCTGCAAGAGAGAGTATATTGGGTTTGTGCAAAAAAAAAAGTATGTAACAGGCAGAAGGAGGCGTGGCAGACCCCATAAAGTATATATATTCTTGATCAGCATCACAAGCCGAGTCGATATAGCCATGTCCGTCTGTCCGTCTGTCCGTCTGTCCGTCTGTCTGTCCGTCTGTCCGTCTGTCCGTCCGTATGAACAAACAGATTTCAGAGATGGTAAGAGCTACAAGTTTGAATTTGGTCTCTATCGACTCGATATTAAGTCAGTCAATACAAGAATCTTTTTTTTTTCCGATGCCACGCCCCGCTCGCCCACAATGAGCAAAAAACTAGAAACACCTCGTAAAAAATTGATGTTTTAGGCGAATATCTCAGTAAATATGGCACTTAGGAACACCCATTTTGGTATGTAGGTTCCTGGAGACGGTATAATTGTATTGTCATCAAAAATTTTGGACTGCCACGCCCCCTTTTCCCATAAGAAATAAAATAATTTGCAAACTTCAATGCCGATTTTAAGGCATATTTTCTTATCGTACAGTATTGTTATTTCACATTCGTTTGAAGACAAAATATATTAAACTATCCTGAAAGTTGCATCTAAATCGGACAATAAACAAAAGAGCTAGACATGTAAGAAAGTTGATAATTGAACGCAATGTTAATGCATGTGTGCGAGCGAGATAGAAACATACAAACATGTGAGCGAACGTTTTCGCTGCTTGCTAGCGGCAGCGCTTCCCGCGAATGCTGGCCGTGCCAACCAATATATGTGCGTGCATACATGTAATGTCAAATGTATATGTGTGTGTATACATACAATCAGATGTTTTTGTTTCAACGTGTTTTGTTGCAAGTATCAATTGATATACCCGGATATCGATTTTATTAAGATGATCGGGAATAAAATGCAGAGAGTATTCTACGGTCGGGCGTGCTCGACTGTACTTTTCTTTCTTGTTTTTTTTTTTTTTTTTTTGGTTGTTGCTTTTTCACTTACCAAAAAGACGTGAAGAAAACTCGAAAAACGAGTTATAGTTACATACGATCGCACTTCGTTTCTAAATTCGCTTAGGCAGGGTATGCTAGTTCTGTGGAAACACTTGTACCACTAAGTAACTTAACACACACACACTCGCTCAATACTCTCTACACTTTGTAAACAATAACAATTAAGACAATATTCCATTCTGATTTGGCTCCAAACCTACAAGAATCATTTTTCGGTTTTTGTATATATAGCGATCGTACTACAAACTTCATTATCTTAAGCATATTTCTTAAAAAGAAGTAAACGATAATTAATAAGTCTTAAAATGTCTCCTAAGTTTAATTCCTAATTTTATTAACTGAATACTTATTTTCTTGGTCCAAAACAGTAAAACATTGTTTTTTTTTTGTTGAGGGCAATGAAGCTCTCCCTTTTATTAATCTAATAAAGTATGAAATCTTCCAAAATATCAGTTTAAATATGGTGTACAAATTAAAAGAAAGCGCTACTATTCTTTTGCTCCCAACTGTATAATTTCTGGCCTTTCTTCAGTAAGGGTATATTACAAATTTGTTAATCTTAAAGCTGACTACTTATTCGACTTAAGTATTTTGGACCTTTCTGTAAACACTATATCTGTGTTCTAAAAACATCTCCTAGTAACAACTTACTGTTAACCTTATACTATTCTGTGGAGAAGACATCTAATCAAATCTTACAAAATAATCTAATAATAAAATACTTAAAGGAAATTAACGTATAACTTTGTACTCTGTTTTGTTATTACAATCGTAATTAATTTATTTAAATTATTTATTAACAATTGTGTCGAGAATTTGATTTAAAAGTTAATAAGTGATGGAATTACAAAAAGAATATTAAGACAATCAAAATTATACAATTGTTTTTGTTGCTGCACTTGAAAATAGATATGTTTTTTGTTTTCTTAATTCCGGATTTTGGCTGACTGCATGTAATTTTAAACAATTTTGTCTGAGTATCACAAATATGTATATGGGAACGTTCAAATTAACAACCTCAACAGAAATGCAACACACACAACATTTAGTATAAATGTATAATTAATTAAACAGATGTAGTTGATGTTGATTTTGTTGTTATGTTACATTGACGATTCTGCTGCAGCTGCTATTGTGGTTATTATTATTGTTATTGTTGAATTTCTTATATACATATATATTTAATAAATATATGTTCATGTTAGTGTATATATGATTGATATACATATATATCTTTGTTTATTGTTGCGCAACAGCAAGTGGAGGCCGTGATGTGGGCCAGAAGGAGGAGGCATCTGTAATTAGTGTACACCAATTAGTATATAAGTAAAACCACCTGAGAATACAATCACATACATACGTATACGTCAAACCATCAAGAGTACCTGGAAAAGACAAACAAACTTTTGCTCTTACAACAACAGACAGTCAGGCAGGCAGGCAGGCAGGCACTGTGCAGCATTTATAGCAAGATTGCAATACACGCACACATAGGCGCGCACTGTAGGCGTAAGTGTGGTTGTCCCTTTTGCACTTGTGCATTACGGGGGAAGAAGCGATTTTTTTTATTGGCCCCAATGCACTTCTGCGGACTGCACAGAGGCGCCTGCTTGTGAACTTTGAACTTTAATCGGTTGTCTTATGATGTATCTGCGTTTAAATTCTGTTCACTCGATTTGCATTATCTATAGGTTATTGGTTATCGTAGTTTAGTTGTGCTACTGCTGGCAGGTGATAGTCCAATCCCTCTCTTTCTCTCTGTCTGCTTCTCAGCAGTTAATTTCGTTCTCTCCACGGCTCTCACTGACGTCGTCGTTCTTCGCACCCGCATCGCAATGCAGTGAGAGCACGAAAAATAAATCGATAATTGCAAGGTTTCCGTTTTCACCACCATGAGCGCACAATAATTCGCAAGTATACAGATTTTATTGAGGCTCCTCTGCTGGGTGCTGCGGCTGCAATCAGCCCCCATTCAACGTTTAGTTGCTCTTCCTTGCGGCTGATCAAATTCCAACATGTGCTTGACCATTGCCTAAGAGCATAAAGGTCGTCCAATGAGCTCTGGGTGTATGGTATCGCGTATGTATGGTATGCTATGCCATCTTCATAAATACACATACGTAATTACGTATGTGGACGTCTCAGCTATTGCCATGGTGAGATGCCGTTGGCATCGACGCAACTTGCACTCACATTGCTAGTATTTTTTTCCGTTTTACCTTGCGCTCGAAGTGTTTCTGGTTGCTTTTAATACCCGCTGTGGTGTCTCTGTCTGTGCGTCTTCACGTTTCCGTTTTGACAGCACAAAAACTACCATTTCACCACCACTTGCACGGAAAAGGCACATACGTACATATATAAATGCACATGTGTGTGAATGTGTTTAGGTGTGAGTCAAGTGTAAGGTGAGGTGAGGCAAGGTGTATGCCGCTCCGCCGACGTCTCCACAAAGTGTAACCGTGGCAGTGTTGTAGCCAGCTACTCGTCTGTTTGATTTCTGATTTTCATTTTTGTCGATTTCATTATGTACTGCAATATCTCTGTAGCGTGAACTCCGGAGTGTAGACCAATATCTTTATTAACGTATGTGTGAGTGTGTATTTTGTCTCTCAACGTGCTCTCATCTCTCTTTGCAGTCGCTCTCAAGTACAGGGTGCCACAGCTCAATCCCAGACCATGTTATCGTCATATAAGAATGGCAATGATAACCAGATACCGAAACACCCTGTTAAAATTACTTCAACCAATCATGTCGTCTCTGTCGCTCAAATATATAACTGTTGTACTTTTTGCACTTACGTAAGCCTTACGTATCTGTATTTTTTTTTATTTAGCAATTTTTAAACATTGCTCTTATTTCATTGTCTCAGAAAGCAAATGTTAAATGTTAAATTTTGATGACAACGATAATTTAATATTTTTACGGAATTATTTTTCTTCCTCTCTGTGCACGCTAAAAACGACAGCTTTTAGCGATGACTGACTGTGACGTTGGCGTGAACAGTGTAGTCGCCGGGCTCTCAAATACAGCGTGCCATTTTCTCACACACATCATTGACTCGACTGTTTTCACAAAATATTTTCTGTTACACAGACTGCAATTTGAACGCACAGCAACAAGACTCTCTACTTACTCTTAAATACTTGGTGTTTTGTATGTTCCATGTACATAATCTTGTATTTACTTTTAAACTCAAAGTAGCATTTTCCCCATTTTTTTTATGCTCAAAGAGGCTCGGTGCTGAGCTGTGTTGCTTGCCTCCCTGTTTGATATTCTGCTTGTCCGTTGTCATTGTAGCAATAGCAACAACAGATACGAAAATGAAAATGAAGAATTCCAAAGCAACACTGCGCGCGCGCATTTACTCTCTCTCGCATTCACCAGTTTCTTGTGCTCGTTCTCTCCGTGACTCTCTCGCTCTTTTTGTGTTTCCCTGTTCGCATTTCGCGCTCTTTTGTTTCTTTGCTCACACTGACACTCGTTTAATCGAAAATGTTTGCGGCGGCGTTAAGACGTACGAAAACGTTTCCTCGCTAAAATTTAGTGAATATCTGTAGAAATTCACTAGGAGGAAAAATGTTAAAAAGTGAATCAGATTTAAAATCACTAGTGAAAATTTGTTAAATCCACATGCTAAAGCCGCGTCGCATTTTTTAATAATTTAAAGCACCATAGAACATTTTGAAAAACTTCTCAAATACATACATACATTCAATTCAATATATATATGTACTAAAAACAAAAAGGTGAAAATTTGTACAGTGTATTAAATAAATGCTAGTGCAAAATACTGCGTAAAACGTGAAAGTTTTTAATAACAAGCCAACGGTTTATAGTAAATACATCTATGTATGTATATGTGCATACATACACTTTTCAAATACATTCATATGTACACTATATCTGATGTAAGTTTCCTTTCGCGGGGTGAAGAATATATAAGAATATCAACCGAAATACAACCTTTATTTAACAAAGCAAAGCAGTTATATGATAATTTATACCATCTGCTTATTTGATCGCAGCAAAAACTTGTGAAAAATACAACATTTTTAGGTTAGGTCAATTTCAATTGGTTTATACACGACGACGGCACACACACACATGCAGATGTATATATAAAATATGCACAAACGACACGCATACATATACGTATAAAGCGCACAGACAAAAAGTCGTGGACGGGCTGCTCGCACTCAGCACACACACAACCATGAACACGCGTATACACATACACACAAGTTTTTAACATTGCTTTTGGTTTGCTTGTGAACTGACTGTATTTTTTCAACGTAGTGTCGTTTTATTTTCGTTCGTTCATTCGTTCGTTCGTCCGTCTGTTCTCAGTTCGTGCGCTTATCTCGGTTTCTGCTTTGATGCGCCATTCGCATGTATGTCTGTATACATTTTTGTGCATATATATGCGCCTCGATTCAGTGAACGTGTGTGTGTGTGTTTGCGTGTGCATATACAAATGTATAAATGGGCTCCCAGTACAAAATAACTCGCTGGCAGCTGGCTTGGTCAGCGGCTCCAAGAGCAAGCGCCATCATTTTTCTCTCTCGATTTATATATGGTAGTGTGCAAGTCTCTTTCAATGAGAGCATCCCCACACATTATTAATCGACTACTTAGTCTATGAGCTTGAAGCTACCAGTCTACCTTCTGCTGTGTTCTTGTTTTATTTGTTTTCTTTTTTTTTTTTATCTATAGTATATATGCACATCCATATGTTTTATGTATTTGCAAATTTATTAATAGCGTATAGAGAAGTACTCAAGTACAAATGTGAGTGTGAGTGAAAAAAATCGGAGAAAATTACTAATATAGCGAGAGTAAAAATTAAACAGAAAAATGAAGCATTGCCGTCGATAATAAAAAGTTTTGCATATTTCTCATTTACGTTTAACCTATTCTTTGCAATGTATGCATAGCAAAACAGATAAGATAATAGACGTGTGCACGTAATACGGTTACGAAGAATGTAAAAAATGGAGGGAAAAATGTTGCCCAAATGTCTCCCTTTCACACACACGCACAAAAACAACTACAACGAACGCCCCAATTCTGTGGAGAGCTTCGCTATGTTGTTCTCTGAGAGAGCGAGAAAGCTATATGTATACGCAAATACAGTCAACGGCATAATTTTTTTGACAAAACAAAAATGTTAAACCAACATGTTCCTAACTTTTTTAAATGGCAATATAGAAAAAAAATTATATTTTTGGAGTACTAAAAATCAGAAATGGTGTCTTAGTTAATTAGAATACCTGTGTCGATTATATAAACCCATACTTTTTAAATAATATGCAAGTCAGGCCAATCTAAAATTTTTAATAAATATAATTGTAAATATTTTAACATTATGGCATAGCGCTTGGCCGTGAACGTTATTGAACGTCAGAATACTTATGCCGTCGATTGTGTTTCTGTGAATGTCCGTGTGTATTTGTGTTGTGGTTGGTATGGCGGCCGCGAGTGCTCTCCAAAAACAGCAGCAACAGAGCAATAACAACAAAAGGCCACACACATTAATCAAGAGAGTGGGAGAGCGAGTGTGACGCGACAAACGTTTCAACTTGTTTTCGCATTCGGCCGTAATACTGAAGGATTATTTGCTGCGAAAGGCGTACTCTCTCGAAAGCCGAAAGTGGTGCATGGGCCCCCGGTACAGTTTTCAAATGCAAATTTCTGTAATTTGTTGTTGACAAAAGCACATATTTTATACTCGTGTAGGTGCGCATCTAAACACACGTGAATTTATGCACTACCACTATTTACAATATCTAAGTAATTTGCAACAAAAAAAGAAAAAGATTGAGAGAGGAGTTGCCGCTATCTGCTAAGAATCCCATGGCCTCTCTATGCCACTGGCTCCCGCTAGCACACATATAAATTCACTCTCACACACATTCACAATAGAACGTACACAATCGCTTTTAAATTCAAGTTATATTTACACGCACTCGCTAGGAAGCACAAACGTTGCTTGCTTCTCGTTCTTTGTATATTCGTTGTTATTGCTGTATTTGTAGTTGTAGTAGTTGCCGCTGACTGAGCGCCCGCCAAATACTTGTTTATAGATGTTGGGCTAACGTTTTATAAAAAAAAAAATTGTAAATAAAAAAAAGTCTCGACGACACCGCAAAACAAATATGCGGCCCTCAATTTCGCCTTCGCGCGTTCTCAGCGCGAGCTGTATTTCTTTCTCTCTCTTTTGGGCTCTCTTTGCATGTTGCTGCAGTAGAAAGAATGAACGAACGAAAGCAAGAAAGGAGAGTATCAGAACCGTCTCACCACCACAGTTACCACCATTTTATATACATACATATGTACTTACTCATTGTTTTGTGCGGCGGCTGCTGCACGGTCTCTCAGATGCAATAGCTCCGTATAGTGCTCAAAGTTTCAAACACCCTGATGCATGTTCCCTCTCCTTGTATACACTGATGATAAAAAATGTTTGGCATAGAAAGAACTTTCAACTCCACCATTATTTTTGGCTATGAACAGTAAAATTTCTTAAAACTAAATATTTTTCTCAAGTGATGTTTTTTTTTTATTATGAATGATGCGATTTGTGAAATTAAGAAAAAAAAGATAAGTGCCGTACTCATCCTATCAAAGCTATTGGAACACCTTGTTATAATCGTAAAAAATTTACATACTATGCATAAATTAAAATGTTTTGACCAAAGAAGTAATTTAATTATAAAAGATTTAAAATTAAAAATATTTGATTTTCAAAAAATATAGTAATGTTGACTAGCAAAATACACTGGTGAAATTGAAAAATACGATTTGGTTGCGCCAAAATTCTTGTTTATTAGTGTGTAGTGAGCGGCTCTGAAGTCGGCTGTAGACTCGCAGTAAATTCTGTGCAAGTTGACGTCGTCATAGTGTCGTGCATGGGTCATAAAAAGCTCTCTGGTCTCATGTACATGTTAAAAACAACAAAGCGCGCGCTCCCAATTCCGGTTGCGCTTATTTACACGTAGACACACACATAAACAAAACATGCATTGACGGTGACTCTGTGATCTGACGCGCGCTCTGCTCTGCTCTGCTTTCACCCCTTCGCATGTTTAGCTGCTGCTGCTTTTGTCTGTAGTTGTTATTGGCTGCGGTGTACACAAAGAAATTGTACACATGTGCACGTATAAATTATAGTTTACTCTCTATGTTTGTGCGTGAATGTGATAAAGAATTTGTCGTTGTACAATTTAAAATTTTGCTGGAATATGTAAGCAAAGTTGAAAATAAATTCTTTGTGAAAGGTGTTCTAAGTAGGAACAATGTAATGTGAAGTTATAATCGATTCATAAATCTATAAACTAACTCAATAGCTGATTGTATATGAATTTTGGAGTAATTTCTTGTTTATTAAATTTTATATTTTGTTTTTGATTTATTTTTAGTGCCTGCGATATCGTGGATTTAAGAGAGACACTGAAAGACAAACGCAGCTGTGACGTGGCAGTGGTAAAAGCTACAGCAAAAGAAGATTCTTTTAGTAAATAATTTGATAGAAAAGTTGGAATTAGGATTTGTTGCCTGCCGCTTAAGCGGGCTGGCTATGTCCATTTCCAAATGCATAGGCAACAACAACAACATCAAAGACAAAAAGAAGAGGGAGAAGAAGAACAACAACAACATATGTTGCATACTCTGCACTCCAGATACACTTATAGTTACCAGTTACGACCACGACCGTTACTTGCATACTACATACGCTCCTAGAGAGCAGCAAAAATATCGCGATTTTTAATTAGATCCACACAGCTATAGAAAGAAGAGCACAACAAAAACAAAAACCATAAAAAAAATAACAAGAGATATTCAAATAAGATTAAGAGAGAGTGTGAGTTATAAAGGAAGAAAGAGACCAGGGAGAAGGCAAAATTTACTCCAAGCATGATGAAACGAACTCGCATTGATGAAGTCCAATTTGGCACACGCACCGGCCCGGGACCCGGAGGTGGGAGTGTAGGTGTGGGCGTAGGCGTTGGAAGCGTAGGCGTTTCTGGTGCAAATAGTGGTACAACAAGTGTTGGTGTTAATACAGCTGGTGGCGTAACCATTGGCACAGTGGTGCCAAATGCGCACAGTGCCACAATAAGTGGCATTGGATCAATACATCATCGCATACTAACCCCACAGCATGGTGGTGCACAAACCATTGCCTATTTGCCATCTACAACGCCAACGGCAACGAATCTAAAAACCACAACGAGCAGTATTGTGGATGGCGCCACAACAACAGGTGTCCAGACGAACAACGCCGTTGGGACCGTTGGTGGTCCCAATTCAGGTGCTGCCGGTGGCGTTGTTGTCTCCACCGGCAGCGCAGCCACCCAAACCTTGCAGTATACCACATGTGAGTAAATACTTCAACTTATCCCAAACGATCTTTATTTGATTCCTGTTTATATTTATTTAGCTTATAGCGTCGCTTCCATCCAAGCGGGTGGCACTCTTAAGGCCACCATAGCCGACGGCAGCAATGTGGTGCCCATACACGTTAGTGGAGGTGGTGCAGCGGCAGCTGGAGGCGGAGGTGGATCCCAGACAGTGTCAAGTAGCTGCCAGACGGGCACGCTGCGGCAACGCACGATTAGTGGCACACAAACGAATGCCACAAGCGGTGGCATGACAACAACAACAGCACAGCAAACACAACCAACACCAGCACAATTGGCAGCACTACAGACACCTCCAAATGGACCAGTTGGTGGAGGAACAGCTGGTGGCAACAGCACACCACCGCAAGGTGGACAGTCAGTTGGCGGAGGAGGAAGCGGTGGTAGTGGCGGTAGTGCTGCGCCGCGTCTCAAAGTGGAGGATGCACTCAGCTATCTTGACCAAGTAAAATACCAGTATGCAGACCAGCCACAAATCTACAATAACTTCCTGGACATCATGAAGGAGTTCAAGTCGCACTGCATCGATACACCCGGCGTGATTGAGCGTGTCTCTACCTTATTCAAGGGTCATGCGGAGCTAATCTACGGCTTCAATATGTTTCTGCCACCTGGATACAAGATTGAAATGCAGCACGATGCACTTGGCTTCTCGGTGCCGGTGGTATCGATGCCATCGCCACCGGGTGCACCCAGCAGCACAGGCACAGTCCATATGATAACCGCAGCCGGAAATAGTCCTTTATCGAGCCATACAACGCTCAAGCCCTTGGCTCCACAAACAGGCGGAGCAGTTGCTCCAGGTGTTGGTGCAGCTGCCGCCGCTGCAGCCGCTGTGGCACAAATACAAACGGCTGGAGCCGTCAATTTGATGACACACGGTGTCGCCCCGCTCAGCCAGACGACAATACATGCATTGCAACCAGCTGCCCAGTCACCTGGTGGACATGTGCATGTCACCAGTAGTTCAGCGGCACCAGCAAGCGGAGCAGTCGGAGTCGGTGTAACTGTCTCCTCGCATAATCTGCCACAGAATTACTCCAGAGACCGTGGAGGAGGCGGAGCAGGTGAGCAGCGGGCTACCATAACGCCAACGGGTCCAGGTCAAGTGGTGGCTGCAGCGGTTGCGGTTCCAACGCCTGGCGGTGCCAGCATTGTGGTTGGCGGTGGTCCACCCACACCGAATTCCCTCAGTGAACTCAGTCCACATGCTGGACCAGCGGCTCAGCACAATTTGCATCACATACAGCAGGCACATCAATCCCTGCTCCTCGGTGAAACGACGGGACAACAGAATCAGCCTGTAGAGTTTAATCACGCCATAACCTATGTGAATAAGATCAAGGTGAGTTAATGACCAGAGTCTATTGAAGCACAAACTAATCCCAAATCTTTTATCTTTGTAGAATCGTTTCCAAAGCCAACCGGCCAAGTACAAAAAGTTCCTGGAGATTCTGCATGCTTATCAGAAGGAACAGAAGGTTATGAAGGAGGGCAGCGGCGGTGCTGGTGGAGCTGGTGGTGCAGGAAGTGTTGGCGGGGGCGGAAACACCTTGAATCAGGGCAAAATGCTTACCGAACAGGAGGTCTACACGCAGGTTGCCAAACTTTTTGGGCAGGATGAGGATTTGCTGCGTGAATTTGGACAATTTCTGCCCGATGCCACCAATCACCAATCCTCAGCAGCCGCTGCTGCTGCCGCACAATACATGTCCAAGTCGGCGTTGCACAATGATCATCACAACAAGCAACAGCAGCTTCAGCGCACCACCACAACAACAGCAACATTGAGCGGTGGTGCACACATAAGCATGTCATCTGCGTCACCATCGACGACCAGTGGCAATGTGGTCAACAGTGGATCACCTTTGCAGCTGAGCAGCGGGGCGACTCTCTCTCAGATTGATGGTAGCAGTGCTCATGCCCATGCCCATGCCACCGCCATTGGCAACTTATCGGCAGTGAACACCAGTGTGAGCATCAAATCCTGTGGTGTACAGCAGAATCACATCATTAGCAGCAGCAGTGGTGGCAGTGGCAGCATGTTTGAGAAGGAGTATCATGGACTGGTACAACAACAGCAGCAGCAACAATTGCATGCACATTCACGTACTTTGCCGCCACATCATCATCTCGGTAGTGGCGGTGGCATTGCTCCCGTGAGTGGTTTACGTGGTACTGTGCTGGATCAGAGGAATAATCATCATGCCCAGAAGTATGTGGCGCAGCATACGCATCCAAATCTAACCCAAAAGAAGTCACCCAGTTATGGTGGCATATCCACAACGAATGCCAATCTATCGCATCATCATCATCAGCAGCAGCAACAACAACAACAGCAGCAGCATCCACATCATCTTGGCGAGAATTCATTGGATCGCAATTCTCCAAATATTGCCGGCTATGTGCAACCAGGTCAGTTGCCAGCTAATCTTCACCACAATTTGGTGCATCACAACTCCAGTAACAGTCGCCGGCAACAGGCAGTTGATGAGCTCACCGCAGCTGCAGCTCTTGGTGGATCCGGTGGTGGCCTCGTCTCTGGTAGTTGTGTGAGTGGTCCACCGCCAGCGAAGCGACCCAAGCCATGTTGTCGTGATGTAAGCTTTTCTGAGGCATCTAAAAAATGTAGTATTTCGGATGCGGCATTCTTCGATAAGGTCCGGAAGGCTTTACGTAGTCCCGAGGTCTATGATAATTTCTTGCGCTGCTTAACGCTCTTCAATCAGGAGATTGTTTCAAAAACAGAGCTACTTGGTCTGGTCTCACCGTTTCTGGTAAAATTTCCGGATCTATTGCGTTGGTTCACTGACTTTCTGGGACCGCCCATGTCCGGGCAAATGGGTGGCGCCTCCGGTGTCCTTATTGATGGCATGCCACATCCGGCGACTCAACGTCAGGGCAGTAATAGCAGCTCTCACGATCGGGCTAGCAGTCATCAGAGCACGGATTATGTCCAGGATGTAGACTTATCGCTCTGCAAGCGTCTCGGCGCCTCCTATTGTGCTCTGCCCCAATCTTCGGTGCCCAAGAAGTGTAGCGGACGTACTGCTCTATGTCGGGAGGTGCTGAACGACAAGTGGGTCTCGTTCCCGACATGGGCCAGTGAGGATTCCACCTTTGTCACTTCGCGGAAGACACAGTTTGAGGAGACCATCTACAGGTAAGATTTTTTTAACCAACCACCATTGGCTTACCTTTTCCCTCTGTCTTTGCCTCCTTTTTTGTAACCTTTACGGAGGGTTTATATAAAATATATTGTATATAGTCTTGATCAGCATCAACAGAAAAGTCAATATAACCATTTCCGTCTATTTCCGTCTCATAGGATTAGTTATTGGTCCGTCTTTATATATTTATTCTATATCTTATAGCCGATTTAGTAACTAGTAGAGAAAAGTAGTTTGTGAAAACTTTTCTGTTTATTGGGATATGTCTACTAAATTTACACCGAACGTATAAATCGGATTACTATATCTATATTTACCTCTTTTTTCTGAAAGAATTTTGATAATCTTAAAATACTATATATTCCTTTTATTCCGAAATCATAAGGTATATGTACCATAGGAGAGATTAGATGAATAGTATCTACAGTAGATATTAAATATGCAAGGATAATGAACCTTTGGCGTGCCAAAGTATTTCTTTTTCTTGTTTTTATTTGTTTTTCGTACGTTTTTCCATTTTCCTTTTCCACACTGTGTTTCTGTCATCATTTTGTGTTCTTTGGCTTCCGTTTATATTTTGATGAATTAACGAAACAACAAACGCTCTAAACAAAAGGAATATTCACAGAACGGAGGACGAGCGTTTCGAACTGGATCTTGTGATTGAGGTGAATAGTGCCACAATTCGTGTGCTCGAAAATGTCCAAAAGAAGATATCACGCATGTCACCCGAAGAGTTGGCTAAATATCATTTGGATGATCATTTGGGTGGCACCTCGCAAACAATACACCAGCGCGCCATTCATCGCATTTACGGAGACAAATCTGGCGAAATCATTCAGGGTATGAAGAAGAATCCCGCCGTCGCTGTTCCCATCGTGCTCAAGCGCTTGAAGGTCAAGGAGGAGGAGTGGCGAGATGCCCAAAAGGTTGGCAATTAAAGATTTTCTTAAATCTTTTCATATAATTAACACTCGATATCATTTTATTGCTTACAGAGTTTCAACAAACAGTGGCGCGAACAGAATGAGAAATATTACCTCAAATCTCTGGATCATCAGGCCATCAATTTCAAGCCCAACGACATGAAGGCATTGCGCTCTAAGAGTCTCTTCAATGAGATTGAGACGCTGTACGATGAGCGTCATGATCAGGAGGATGACGCCATGGAGGCGGCCGGGCCGCATCTCATTTTGCCCTACAAGGATAAAACCATTTTGGATGATGCTGCCAATCTTCTCATACATCATGTGAAGCGTCAGACGGGTATCCAGAAGCAGGAGAAGCAGAAAATCAAACAAATCATCCGTCAATTTGTACCAGATCTTTTCTTTGCACCGCGACAACCGCTAAGCGACGACGAACGTGATGATGGTGAGTGCGATACCTAATCCTTCTTCAGTCATATATATCCGTTCAGTCACTAATACCCTAACTCTAACAACTCCAACACATTCATCACAGAAGAATGTTTTTTTTTTTTGGACTTTAATAATTACCACTGCTGCCAATAATTGAAAATATTATGCTGAGATCGTTTTAAAGAATTTCTTTATTACCCTAATATAATATTGGTAAACCTAACTAAAGTTTAAGGGGTAAAATATAGATTGATTGATCAATCGTAAATGCAAGAAATTTATAAAAAAAAAAAAAAAAAACAATTTATGATCTCTGCAAACCAAGCAAGATTTGTTTATTTATTTAAATTAATAATTCTGCTTGGATAGTGATCAAATTTATTGACAAAAATTTTTAATATAATCAATAAAACTAATTAAAATAAATCAATCTTGCCATTTATCAGTGATTTGCATTGCTAAAAAATCTTAAACAATTTTAGTAAATTTCTTTGTGAAGAAAAATGTATAACAATATAATTAAATATATTGAAGTTTGCCTAATTTAGCAATGATATGTTAAAGTTTACTTGAATTTGTATTAAAACTTAATTTATAATATTGTAAAGCTTAATTTAAGAGTTTACTGAAGCAGCACTTATTTTAAATATTTATCAACTTTAAACAAAGTTAAAATTCTGATATTTAATCTACCCATATAGACACATTATTTTCAAGTATTTTTTAACTTAGTGAATGTTTTTATTTTTTCGTTTTCTTTTCTTTTTTTATATTTTTTTTAATCAAATCGAAATTGTTTGCGAATTGTTAAAATTTTTGTCAACAAATTAATTTTGTAATTTAACAACTGTAATTTGAATTGCATAATTATGACTAACCCAAATACAACAAATGGGGGACAACAACACACAACCGCACAACAACAACAACAACTACCACCACCACAACCACTACACCGAACCCAAACAACGAAACCACCGATCACCGATCATACAAAACCGAAACGATTCGATATCATACTCTATAGCCTTTCAATTTTTGACTATAGATGACACAAAAATGGATGTCGATTCGCCGCTGGGTCGTGCCACCAAGGGCATTAGCACTCCCGCCGAAGGCGCCTCACCAGCACGCAGCAATGCGAGCAGCAGCAGCAGCGGCGGCGTCGCCACCAATGCGAATGCCACCATCAGTGGCAGTGGTACGGGTACAGTTGTGGCAGCCATTAAAAAGGAATCGGAGGAATCCGCTAAAGCGACAACAGCAACAACGACGTCCGATGATGCGACACCGTCAACATCCTCAGCAGCAGCGACGGCAGGAACGTCCTCCGATGTCAAGGAAAAGTCTGAGACCGATGAGGCAACAACATCAACAAACAAAACCAATAACAATGAAGCTTCATCTGTTGCAAGTCCCAGAAGAGCAGAGGAAGCAGCAGCATCAACAACAACAACAAGCTCTGGTAGCGATGTCAATGTTAAGCAGGAGCAAGGAGGAGGAGGAGGAGGAACAGAATTTGCAAATCCCTCGCTGCTGCCACCGCATGCCCAAGGACAGCGTGAGGTGAGTGAGATTATAACGCAGTTATATTATATATACTAATGTGATTATTTACACTTTAGAACGAATCTTATTCGCTGTTTTTTGCCAACAACAATTGGTACCTCTTCCTGCGCCTTCATGCCATTCTCTGTGACCGTCTGCACGTGATGTACGAGAGGGCGCGTCTCCTGGCCATTGAGGAGGAGCGTTGCCGTGTGAATCGTCGTGAAAGCACCGCAACAGCCTTGAGACTGAAACCCAAACCGGATGTCCAAGTGGAAGACTACTATCCGACCTTCCTTGATATGCTCAAGAACGTACTCGACGGCAATATGGATTCGAATACCTTTGAGGACACCATGCGCGAGATGTTTGGCATCTATGCCTATATATCCTTTACCCTCGATAAGGTAAGCAAAATAATCCTTCAACACCTAATTCTAAGGGATTTCTCTAAGGTTTATGAATAAACCCAACCAATGAATTTATGGTTTTTCTGAGATCTCAGTTTATTTAAAATTGTAATACTCTGGTGCATCTTATCGTATTAATAAGGTGTATCTTATTCCTTGTTATAACTTCTCTAATCCTACAACGTTTCTCTTCCAGGTTGTCTCGAATGCTGTGCGACAGCTGCAGTACTGCGTCACTGAGCGTGCAGCTCTGGACTGTGTGGAGCTCTTTGCCGGAGAGCAGCGACGCGGCAGCACTGGAGGATTCTGTCGTGATGCCCACAAGAGCTACGAACGGGAGATGGGCTATCAGCGGAAGGCCGAGACCATACTGAATGAGGAAAATTGCTTCAAAGTGTACATTGTATGTGAATAAGAAGATAATGATTTAAATTTATGTGTGATCCAATCATTTGTTCAATCCTGGTTTTTACAGTACAAGATTGACTGTCGAGTTACCATAGAATTGCTGGACTCGGAGCCTGAGGAGGCGGAGAAACCAACAGCGTTAAAGGCACAAAAATTTAGCAAATATGTTGAACGATTGGCGAATCCAGCATTAGGTGCGGGGGGAGGAGGAGGAGGAGGTGGAAGCATCAACAGTGCTGCCTCAGGCAATGACAACATGATGGAAACAGCGGACATCAAAACGGAGGAGGACGAGGAGAACGCCGAGGTGAGTGTCCAAAACAAATGAGCTAATATCTTAAAAGCAAAAAGAAAGAACTAAATGCAGCAGCTTTATGTGTGCTTGAGAGAGTGGTTAAACATGTTGTTGTGTATTCTCTGTTGTGTTTATTTGTTTCTTTTGTTGTTGTTACGTTTTGTTTACAATTTTTCACTTGCTCAGGAAGGAAAACTGTTGATGATCACTACTACTATTTCTACTTTTATCATTTTTGTGCATACTATCGATAGTATTTGTTATCGATTGCATTCGATTGTCGTCCGGCGGCATCTTTGCCTATTGTATAAAAAGTTTTCTTCCGCAAATTTCTTTCGAGTTGCAACTCTGAACCGACACCAAAATTTAATATAAATCAGTAGTTTACAGACAATATAATTATTTAAAAATTTCATATTTTTTTTTTTTTTTGAAATTGTAAGTCTATACAAATTATTGATACCATAGGATACAGGGATAAAGTATTATCTCATATATAATTATTTTCAAATATGTACATAACTGCATACATATTGTGGCTTTATTTTGTAACTAATATATTTATGTGTTATTTGTTGTTGTTTTTATTTTCCATTCTTTCCTTTATTTACCAAAAAAGTCAAAAAATTTTTGTTTAAGTTTCGAGTGACATTTTGCGGGTCCTTTGCGCTTTCGCACAACTTTCTATCTTTCTACAACTTTCTTTTTATCGTTCTCTTTCCTTTCCGTTTCGTCTCTCATTTCAACATGCCGCCTACCAATCGCCCACATATCCGTATGCGAACCAAAAAAAAAACTTAAAAAAAATATATAAAAACAAAACGAAAAAAAGAAAAAAGTTCACTAATTAATGCTTTTTCTGCATTTTTCTCATTTTTTCCACTTTATTTTATGTACCAGGTCAATTCCAAGGCTTGAAATAACAAAATAGTTTTGATAATTTCATTGAATAAGAAGAAGAAAAAGTCGTATTGCAAAATGAAATAGTAATAAATAAATTTGTTTTTTGAGAATAACCAACAAACCCCGCAAAAAACAAAAACGAAATAAATTTTCATCCAGCCACCCTACCTCCACCTGCACCACATAACGTTCAAACACATATACAGATTAAAACACACACACACGCACACACACACATCAATGCAGCCATTCATCAAACACATACACAGACTTATACACAGATAACATGTGAATGTAAAAAGTCGATTTCCATAATTAATACACAAGAAATACATGTAAATTTTAGTATTTATATACCCGCAACACAACACACACAAACACATCTACATAAGTAATATGCTTACATATATATATGTTCAATAGTAGTTACTAAATAATTTCCATAGGCACGCATTTATTTCTGATTTCGTTTCGCTTTGCGTTCGTTCGTCTTAAAGTCAATAGTAAAAAATACAAGATTACAATAACACAAGCCCATCCGTGTAAAAGCAAATAAAAGAGAGCATAAGCGTTATAGAGAGAGACTGAGTAAAGAGAGAGGGAACGAAGTGCGAGCTTTGAGCGTAATGGGTGTTGTTTTCAGTTTGTGTACGTGTGCAAATGCACAAGATGATCGATTGTCGCATCGATGATAGGATGTGTTATCGATAACTGTGTTGGTTAAGGGCCAAAGTACTAGAGCAATCAAAAATCGTATAAATAAAAATAAAAACAATATGAACAAATGTAAATAATTTTTGTATGTATGTATTGTATTTTATTATCTTGTAGTTTAAGCATTCACCATAGCAAATTTTTGTAAAATGACGACCGACAGAAATGTTGAGATAGAGTGAGTGAAATAAAGAGCGCGAGGGAAAAGATATTAATTTTAAATGAGAGAGTGGGCGTGTTATATATATTTAACAATTTTTATAACTCCTCTACTTATTATATACACATACATCAAAACAACAAACAAACAAACAAACAAAAATCAATTGTAAATCCAATTGAAATATATATAAATTTGAAAGTAAAAGTTGCTTAGGCCTCTGAGTTCTCTTGGGTTTGTTGTTTTTTATCATTATGTTTTGGGGCTTAGTGCAGCTCTTCTCTCTGGTGGCATACATGAGAATACATTATGTACACACCCACATATGTATATACATACCTTATCAATGTATACATATATGTAAAGTATATAGTGTATATGCTTTTAAGTTTGAAGCAAGGTAAGTTATGCCTTACATCCTAGAACTATGCATACCGTATTTATTTGGATTTATTTCGATTAACAGTACTTTTTTCTATCTTATTTGCTCTCAGAGAGCAAATGTTTGGTTTTATTGTTGTTATCGTTTTCGTTCAATTGTGAATGTGTTTTCCCATCGATAAATGTCGATATACTTTTTTGTGTTTTGTTTTAAACGAGCGCGTGAGTGTGTGTGTTATGAATGTGACCTGGTACAAAGCACGGTCAAGTGTTCTCTGTTACTTTTAATTTTCCCTTTATCGTGTATTCGTCTGCCGTGTAATCGTTTGAACTCATTAATAAGTTAGTTGTCTCATTGTTAGTAATTTAACACACATATACACTCCCTACACCTACACACACACACGCACACCTCTAAGCATTTAAGTACTTAATTTTAAACTGATTGTACGAAGCATGTTCGAATTGCATTTATCAAAATTTGTTGTATCGCTTTTTTATGTTGTCAACAAATGAAATGAACTAATAAATTGTATTTTTCTACCATTCTCGTTCTCTGTACTTGCAGCTGGTGCGTGGGGCACGAAAGGCTCGCTTCTTGTTGCGCAACAAGCGTCGATCGCAGCTACACGAGGAGCAAGTACGTCAACTCTTCGAACAGAAGCGTCTCTGCGGTACCACAGGTTTGGTGTCAGCTGAGTCAAGTGCTGCTGGTGCTGCTACTTCTACTGCGGCAACAAATGATGCTTCACAGAGTGCCAACAGCATTAACATTAACAACAACAGCAGTAATAATAACAATAACAACAGTTGGAACAATAAACGTGGCCCAGAGAGATTGGGTGCACCACAATTGGGTCTTGCAGAGCAGTATGCATTCAATGATCGCGACGAGATCAGTACAAATGCCAGCAATGGACGGTGTTTTGTGACCAGCAAGAATCTCAATTTACTCAAATATGATGCAGTGCGTCGTGCCAAAAAGGTGAGTCTTCACTTACACCTCCCGTTAATCAGTTATTTATCTTATGCCTATTCATTCTGCAGAGTCATTGCCGTGTCACGCAGGCCAAGTACACGCGATTTCAGGGATATGTCAACAAGTGGCTGCAACAACACGTTAGCGAACAGTTGCAGCAACACTGCAGCGATTGGCTTCTCGGCAAGACACCGGAGCAAATCAATGCCAGCGGTTGGGGTGCCACCATTAAGACCAAATTGTTACAACAAAAGGATACGTCAAAGACGCCGTATCGCATCTATACGCGCTACAAAGTGCAACATACTGGCAGCAACATCGCGGCTGCCTCAGCAGCAACAGTTGCCACAACAGCTACGATGTCAGCAACAGTTGCAGGTGGCACGGTGCCAGCTGCAGCAGCAGCAATTGTATCAACAACACCCTCAATTGCCATCAACGCAACAAGTAGCAACATTGGCAGCAGCAACAGCAGTGGCTTGTTAAACGCGGACACGACAACAGCGGCAACAAATGCTTCGCAGCAACATTGCAACAGTGCAGCAGCTGCAGCTGCTGCTGCAACTGTCGGCAGTAATGCCGACTCCGGATTGCAGCAAGTAAGACCAATGGAAAGCTAACCGACACTCGATGCGGCCTGTTGAACATAGCCAAATGCAGTCATATAATATCAACCGATTTCACTGTTAACAAAGTGAACAGAGTAGAGGAAGCGGATACGGAAATGTAAACGAGAATGGGAATAGAAATGAGAACACAAATCACATCTTTGATATATTCAAATCATTTTGCGATAACGCAACTCTAATTCACTTTGTACAAAGTCATTTAAATTATAATAGACGTAGTATTTTTGCTTCTAATTGAGAATTTTGATATGCATACTTGCAACATCTTGAGTATCGTTTAGTGTTACTTCTAATTCTAATATGGCAGCGTTTCTATCTAATAAGTGATTTATAAACAAACACACACACATAAACACACAAATAACACATATATATATACGCAGGCAGTCGTTTAAGCCCTTGTGTTAGTTAAGTTAATATCGAGCGTCTGTTTAGCATTAAGATTTTATGAACACACACAACAAAAACTTTTTTAATTTTACATTCATTTATCGTATTTTTATACAAAACAAACCTTGTACAATTCCTTGTGAATACTATTGATTATACGCCTAATTATAAGTTAAATCTAAGTTGTAAAATATAAAATGAGCTAATTAAAACATTAAACAAACAAATAACAAAACTTTTTAACAATGAAATTGGACCGAAAGTGTTTGATGGTTTTTAAGTGACCATAGATGTTCAAGAGCTCACCAGACAAACAGTAATTTTGTCCAATTCCAAACTTATACTTATATAATATTCCAAACTTATTTGTTTTCCTAAGAAAACAGAAAAGATGTTTCCAGAATTTAAAGACGTGTTAATAGTAACAGTAATAGTAGGATCTGTTGAGTTAGTTTCACGATAATGACTGAAATTTTTTAGTCTACTACTATTACTACTGCTCCAAAATCAACATTAAAGATGATGATTTATTCAGAAAATAGAAAAGTATATTGGAAACTAAACAGGAGAATATTTTTGTTTCATTCAATAACTGATTAGAAATTTAATGGAAATACGGGCTTAGACTTGGTTTTACTGGGAGTTAATATGTAAACAAAAAGTGAGGGTAAACGGGTTTCATACATTAATCATGAATTGACTAAGAAACATATTATTTAACTCTTTTAAGAACTCGCCTTGAATTTTATTTTGTCTGTAAACATAACAATATTTCAGATATTCCAGCTGAAGTTTTACCTAAATACAACTCGAGAGAAGTGTTTAATAATTAAACACAAATGTCGCTTAGGTAAATATACGGCCGGTGCTTAAAAAATATAAAAAGGTAAAAACAATTTAACATTTTTTGGTTTAAAAGGTAAAAATTATTTGTTTTATTTTACAATATTTGACATACACAAACACAAAAGTTTGTTTTTATATTGATATTCGAATAATACATAAAGATACATATAGATTGGCTTAATAGTCTCCACCAAAATTACTTGTAGATGAAATCTCGTCGTGTAATAATTCCAGCGATGCGATTCTCATTGTTAATGACCAGCATGTGACGCAGACCCAAGGCACGAAAGATATTGAAGATTTTTGGCACTGAATCATGCTAAAAAGAATATTGAATTGAAAAATTTGTACAATATACGTCTACAAGGAATATATACCATGTTGACGCGCACTGGGGAAGGATTCATGAACATGGATAGATCCACAGTGTAGTTGACTTTTCTGTCCAGAGGTCGTACTTTCTGTGGGATTTACAAAGGATTACATATGATAACTGAGTAGTGAATTTAACTAGAATGCAGAATAATTGCCTTGATAGATGGATAACGAGGATAAACATCCCGGAATGTTTGTATCGTCGTCTCTGGCAGCCAAAAACGTTTGTTTTCTACGTACAAGGACCTGAGCAGTATAACAATCAGTTGTGAGCGCAGTATAATACCACAGACACGACCTTCTGAACGACGATCCTGCAAAGAAATTATTGAATAAATAGCTACTCATTTGACGGGTTTCCTTCATATACATTAACAACATCATCAACAACTGGGAACCCGTTGTGGTGGCATTTCTGAAGCATTTCGTAGATGTAATGAGCGCTATCGACGAGTTTGATGCAGACCACAGGTTTACTCAGTATTTCATTAGCGGTTAGTCCCTTGTATTGGGGCAAAGGCTCCCATGGCAACATGGGCACGTTGTTCACTTCGATGACAGTGTCGTAGATGCCGTCATTGAAGTAATCGCCTACCCACTTGGCGCTGATTAAAGCTATGATCAGTGGAAAGAAAAACGATGTTTCAATGCCCGTTGTCTCCATCAGAATGACGGACAAACTGATGGTCATCCGCAGCACTCCTCCCAGATTGGCAGCGGCTCCAATGAGTGCGTATTTGCCGGGATGCAAAAATTGCTGAGGAATTTAAACTGATTAGGTTTAGGAATATAAGGAGATTATGTTGACATACTGCGCCGGGAAAGCAATAAAACAGCAACATGGCTACAAGTCTTCCCCAGGCAGCGCCCACCAGAGCCGTGGGTATAAAGACGCCTAGAGACACGTTCAGACCAAAGGTGGCACAGGACAGTACATAGTAGACCAGTGTGAACATGGCAAGAGTCAGAATTTTATGGGAACCTAAACGATAAAAGTTAATACACATGTTCAAGAAATCTAATTGTGTTCCCCTCACCTGGCGGATCATGAAACAGGGCACGCACAGTTGCCTCTGGAGTCTGAAACCACAGTGCCGCAACCGCATTGTATTCGTTGTCCTCACAAAACAGCTGCACTGGATGAATGGTCGGATCGTTGCCCAGCGGACGGCAATCGCTGATGAAATAGATCATGGTGCAGGCCATGGTGACGCCCAGAATGGCAACTAAAACTGCTTCAAACACTTTTCCCAACTTCCAGGGAATAAAACGCTTGCGAAACTTGTTGATATGCGTATTCAAAGAGTTCCAAGCAGCGCCCAAGAGACCGCCAGTGATTCCGAGGAACATGAACAGCGGCAGCTCAAAGTATTCAAAGGACAGCGGCTGATCGAACTTGCCCAAATTGAAGAGACCCGTGAATGTAAAGTCCTGCAGTCCGTGATATGCGGAGAGGACAATGTTCAGGGTAAACGAGCTAATGATGGATGCAATTAGTGTGCGCCAGATAAGATTCTGATTCCAGAAACTAGCTGCTTCCTCCAGCGAGAAGAGCATGCCACCAATGGGTGCACCGAAGGCAGCTGAAACTCCAGCAGCTGCTCCTCCCAGGACAAAGTCACGCTTCTCGTGATCATCGCGAAAGGCTTTAAAGATGCGAAAGTCCTTGATGAAAGTGGTGCTCTTGCCCTGGGATATACCTGCAGCAACAACAGCGCCGGCATGTATCATTGGGCCCTCCTTGCCGCCCGCCAAACCTCCCACAACAGATGTGATGACACCAATCGCTTTCACTGCCAACGTCTTGATACGTACAATCCGCGGCACCTTGACGCCGTTTAGATAGCTTTTAACCTGGGGTATACCACTGCCGGCTGTAATTGGTTCGATATAGGTGACCATTGTAGCACCAATGGCTACCGGAACAACGCTGAATAGAATCCACCAAAGATATGGCAACGCCAGATCACCAGGCCTGTCTGTCATGGGCACACTGTCGTCCACAGCTAGCACAGGGGAAAAGAAAAAGAACAAAAGAGAGACATTTCAGTTGTCGCTGATAGAGAAAGATACCGAGAGAGTGATTACATTTCTTGAGAAACTTGTACTTCATGGCCGAAAGCTCCTCGATGATGATGTCGATGGTGCAGGCAATCAATGCGGTCAAGATACCGATTAATATAAAGATTATCCAACGTATGATATGGATTCTCAGTGAAAAACGATCACTCAATCGCTTACGTTGCTCATCCTGGAACAGCGTGTTATCGCACACATCATAGTCTAGACTCTGACAGATATATGTATACATATTGATAAGATTACTATCTGATAAGTATTTGCAAAATCTTCTATGTAAGTACCTCGTATTGAATGGGATTTTGCTGTGCTGCCGCTGTACGTGATCGTACATGGAATACAGGCTCGGGATCATGGTGTCTCGAGATCTGCTGCGTAACACCCTGTATGTATAATTTAGTTTTAAAATGCGCTGCTAAATTCCAGATGTTGCATGAATCATCGAAGCCATTCTAGTATGCAAATGGACAATGAACTTACATTGACTGCAGCTGGAGTAGCTGCATTAAGGTCTAATAGGGGCGGAACATCTATGCCATTATCAAAAGTCCCTCTTTCGAAAACTGGTTGGCTTTGACTCGTAGACGCGTTTTGACTCGTAGACGCGTTTTCTTTATAAGCGTCTTCAACAGGTGAGTTGAGCGGGGGGTGATGTTGTTTTTTGATCAATTCTTCGTCGTCATCACTTGACGAAGTTGAGTCGTTGAGATTAATTAATTTGTTTTTGTCATCCATTTTAGAAGCAATAAAATCACAGTAATTACACGATAAAACACATAATTATGAACATAAAAAAGAACAAAATCGCAACTGCTTGCCGCAGTAAAGAAGTATCAGTATGTCGATATATTATCGCAAAATAAGCACAAGCCCGCAAATATCGATAACAATATTCGATTTATTTGTTGGTGCATTTTATTTGATATAAAAAATACCAACATATGTAACAGACTTATGTGGGTAATGTAAACAAATTTGTTTCTCAGAAACTTTCATTATATTATTGTGTTGAGGGATCAAAGTTGAAATTGGGATTAAGAAACTTAAACTTGGCCATATCAAAGAGTAAACGTTTGCGCTCGATTTGATTACGCGTTTGTAGTTCCTCCTTAATATCGCCCAAAGTGTTGTCAATGCGCACCAGAACATCGCGCGGTGAATTATTCATATATGAGGCTAGTTCCTGCCCACTGGAAATGTTAAATTGACTATTGTGCACGGAAGGACGGCTCACAACGCTTTGGTCCACCTCATCGCTCTGCAAGGATGTGCTTCTGCTAAGATCCATCGCTTCCGGCTGATCTCCCAAAGCTGACTGCTGTTGTTCCGGTTTTATGAGATTATCAGGCAAAAGGCGTTTTATACATATCAAGGCTGGCATAACATCATTTGTCGCAGATGGATCGAGTTCTGTTTGCTGCAACCGCAATTTACAATAACATTTAGGTATTATATGTTTTTCATTTACTTACATTGCTTGTATCCAGTAAATTTTGTATATTTTTGGCATTATCAGTATCGTTGCTGTTATTGTTGTTGTCTTGTGTTCTTCTTAAAGAGAGTTTCTCTGAACTCTGGCTATTGTTATCCAATGACGACTCGCATAACGATATGGACTAAAACAATCATAAACAAAGCAATTATTAGGATTTGGAATTAAAAGCATAATAAAAAATGTGTTTCATTCAATCCTTTTCCACTGCAACGGATACAACTAAACAAATATGCAGCGACACACATATGTACACATACAGACTCACAATTCGCAAGCGATAAGTGTACACGCAAGTATGAGGGAACTTATAACGGTGAATTTCAATTGCGCTCTCGCTCTCTTGAAAAACACTCTTCTGCACATGCAAAGGGAAGGAGACAACAATATAATTTTTTTGTTGTACGAATTCTTACAGTTCTAATGGCTGCTGCTTTCTCCTGCTTGTGGTGTTCTTGTTTATGTCGCTGAAACACCGTTTTGATTTTTAACTCGTGCGCAGTTGGACTAAAAGTTGGAGATGAAGACGAAACAGAGACAAGTACAGGTGAAGTTTCTTTCTTTCGACTTTTTGCAATGCGTCGGTTTTTAGTTATTCTATCACGACGTTCTACCAAAGCTGCCACCTTCATCTCATGCAATTTACCCAGCAAAGATGCATGACGTCGCTGTCAAAATTATTAATTAAAAATATTTTCTAGATTCAAGTATACTATATATCATTTGATAATTCCCTACCTTGATGTGCATATGAAAGTTGCCTGTTGAGCGCACACTGCCTCGATAAATACGATCCGGTGGACAACTGCAGCACTTGACGGTTACATTGTCGCCAACTTGACTTTCAATTCGATACAGTTCCCCGTTCAATATGTAAGGCACATGCTGGCGACGTACTGGATCACCGGTTTTTAATTCGGATTGGTCTTCATTATTGTCTTCGTCTAATTCACCTTGTTGCTCTTCCTTTGGCATCGTTAAAAAAAGTATTGAATTTATTTTACCACTAAGAAACGATCCGTTCGCTGCCTTTGGACTGACTGACCGATTTTCGGTTAAAGTTTTCTATTCCAGTTAGTGTGATTTTAATGTACATATGTATGTGTGAGAATGGCAATACAAGAACTGCCGAAATAGATACATACGCACATGCATCCGTGAGTACAAATTAATGCTAAAGAGGAATATAAAATAACAGTTTTAAATCAGTGTTGTGTACGAGAGAACGGGCGAAAAGAATGAAACAGAGCATTTAATGTGTCAGAAAAAGGGACGATAGAAGTATCGATAATGCTTATTGTAATTAATTTTGATATTTAACAAAAATAAATTATCTTAAATTAATTCAGTTAAGATGCACAGTTGCTTCGGTGAAGTGATACAGTTTATTTAAAGTATGCACTTAATATAACATTTAGTTTTAAATTAAAAATGTTGGTTTAGCAGCCTTATTATTAAAAATTAACAGTTGATGTCTCGTTCTATTTTAAGTTTTCAAAATAACTTTGTTTTATTAGAAAGATAGTCCATTTTACTCCAAATGCTATTGGAAAGCAACTGTATCTAAATAAGTGAACTTAAACGCGCGCCTTATAAGCAAGTGATGCCAGACATTGCAAACACAGTGACGACGTTAAGGTACTCAAAATAGTCGATTTGTGTTATCGATGCTTTGAATTCAATATGTTGTAGCCCTGGTAAGTTCACGTTTTTTCGTTTCCAACATAAACAAACAGGAACATGACAGAGATAAGTTTGCCAAACATATTAATAACCGGTATGCATTTTGTTAACACCCAAATTCACAACTTAATGTACAGAGTTGGTTATATTCAGGTACTCCTGGTGCTGGAAAATCATATTTGTGTGAACGTTTAGCCGCACAATTAAAGTTTAATTGGTTGGATTGCTCGAAGATAGCAAAGGAAAATGATTTCATTGAGGAATACGACGATGAATACGAGTGCCCCATTCTCGACGAGGACAAGGTGAGCATACAGGTGTTCAGTTATTCAAGAGTACCTCTAAATGATTGGGTTTTGTTTCAGCTAATGGATCACCTAGAGCCATTAATGACCAAAGGCGGCAACATCGTTGAATATCATGGCTGTGATTTCTTCCCGGAACGTTGGTTTCAAGCAGTCTTCGTTGTTAAATGCCCTAATAATGTGCTCTACGATAGACTGAAAGACCGCAAATACAACGAGAAAAAGCTTAAGTCCAATATAGAATGCGAAATCTTTGGAACAATATTGGAGGAAGCCCGAGATTCCTACAAATCGGACATAGTCTACGAATTGTCTGGAGAAACCAAAGCTGATGCCGAAAAGAGTTTAAAGACAGTTAAAAACTGGTATAGCATGTGGAAACGAAAGTAAAACCAATTATTTATTAATAAATATGTTCATTTAACTTTAAATAATGATTTGTTAACTTTACGTTAAAGTTGCTATTTTATCCAAGAAACCAGAAATTCTGTTGGCTATGCTTCAAAATTAATTCTCAATTTTTGGGAAATCTTTTATGAAAGTTGCGTTCGTCTATTATTGAAATAAAAGTTGGTTCTTAGGTGAAAGTAATCCGCAGTACCTTTAAGCCCATTTTATTCAGTTGCTTTTGATCCTAGAAATAATTCAGAAAAACCTAGACAATGTGAAAATATTGTTTACTAGTTAGACAAACCATTACAAATTCACCCATAAATATTGAGGATTTTCATTAATAGTTTTAAATTGATATTTAGATGTTTTAAGCAATTATTTTGGTAATATTTCAATTATTTCATGTGTGTAATGTTTAAAATATTAAATTTAAAATCGTTATATTTTAATCAAGATTTTTTGTGGATTTTTGCAAACAATTTAAAGTTATGATCTTAAATTGATAAGTATGACATATATAGTTAACAATTACTGAACACTTAGTCAATCAAATGCTTATATTAAGTACAAAGTATATTAACATGGTTCAAATCCGCGTCATTTTAAAACGAAGCGGCCCTTCAGGAGCATACATGAAGGTCACGGCGTAGTCCAGTGGCGGATGGTTGTACTCTAGCCTGTAGTTGCGAATCAGCTTGGCGAGAAGTATCTGCATCTCCAAATCTGCAAATCGCCGACCGAGACACATGCGGGCACCGTAGCCATAAGGCAGAGAGGCAAACGGATGTAGCTTGCCAGGAGTACCTCCGTGCTGGGCCTTGAGCCAACGTTCGGGACGGAATGTGGCTGCATCCGTTACATACTCCTCCATGTTGCCGGTCACAATTGTGGGGAACACAGCCTGCACGCCCTTGGGCACCTGGTAGCCGCAAATAACAGTATCCTCCTGCAGGGTACGTCCATTGCCGATAACGGTGCTGTACTTGCGGAATACCTCTCGGATGAAGGCCTTCAGGTGATGCATTTGGTCGAGCAGTGGAATGGTAAGAGGTGTATTGGCATCCGGTAGTAGACGCTTCAGCTCCTCATGCACCTTCTGCTGCTCCACGGGTCTCGTGGACAGTTGGTAGAGAATGGAGCACACAGCCATGGAAATCTGTCACATAGAAAAACTTTTGAAATCTGTCTTTGAAGAGTTCTCGGCTGGAGATTACCGTGTCAATGCCTACGAGTATCAAATCCAATGCCATTATGGTGGCTATCTTCTCGTTTTTCTCAGACATGATTACCTTCTCCAAAAGCGATGGTTCTCCTGCACGCTGGCTGGCATCCTGCGTCCTCAAACGCTCCGTGGCACTCTGTATATACTTCATGCATACTCTGTGAAGAAGAAACACTTAGTAAGGGTATGAAGCCTTCTTCAGCTGCTGGATTCACATACTCTACAAAGAAGTTCATGTTCTTTACGTATCGCGTCCAGAGCGGTGTGGGAAAATAACGCCAATAAGGTGCCTTCAGCTCCAATGTGGCCACATTTCGCAAAGCATATTTGGCGGCATCAATAATTTGCTGTGGCTCCGAATCCGGCGACAGATTGTCCTCCAGACAGCCCAGACGAGTATCCAGAGCCACACGACCAATGCCTGGCAGAGAAAGCAACGGAATTAAATTAGTATGCTACCAGGACAAGGAGCAGGTAGTGCTTACACTCCAAGGACCATTTGTGTATCTCGTTATCGAAGTCAAGAGGCAGTTCGTCATTGGCGTCCAGCAGACGTTCACAACGCTCTAGAAAGTCCTCCGTAATCACCTCCAAGGGCTGTAGATAGCGTCTTATGGTGGACAACTGGAGCACTGGTTTCTGCACCCGCGAACGAAACTGACGCCAAGGCTCACCGTGACTGTAAGAAAGTCCAAATTAATTACAAAAGTTGTAGAAAGGCTGTAGTCGAATCGACTGTTAAAGACGCTGTACTACTTTACAAAGAAATCTTAATTTTTTTCTAGAAAACTAAATAGAATATTTGTCTGATTCTAGTCAAATTTGAAGAGTAAAAAGAATAATGTATCGTAGAATGTTTGGAAACATATCATTTCTATAGAATAGAGTTCTACAAAAACCCCGATCTGCTAACAGCACCCAATTTAATGTCCGTGTTCGTATAGTCTTCGATTAAGACAGTTTCTGAATGGTGATCAGAAATGTAATCACTTTCTGTGATAATAAATTAATTAAGTACTGTAAGTATTGAAAAGGGGAAAGTACACAAGGCAAAGCTCCTGATTGCGTCCAACTTGGTGGGCGCCAGTGTGATCCTTGTCCCTGCTCTCTTCAAGTCGACTCACTACCTCCACGCGGTTTCTCCTGGATTGTAACTTAGCACCCGCTGAGTTATAAACCAAAGTGTGCGGCGGGATCCTAATCCTTAAATTAGGTTGTGGCGTAGGACTTGATATCCACCCATGGAAAAAAGCAACTTCAGTGAAGGATGTAAGAGGAGCCTCGGATAGATACCCGAATAACGTTGACGACCACGGCAAATACAATAAGGACAATGATTTGAGAGTATGCACTTGGAATGTACGGACACTGTACAGACCCGGTGCCACCCAACAACTGGTGGATACTCTCAGGAACTTGAAGGCTGACATTACAGCTATTCAGGAAATGCGATGGAAAGGAAAGGGATGCAGGAAGAACAAGGATTGTGACATTTACTACAGCTGTCATACAGATAGGCATGAGTTTGGTTGTGGATTCGTCGTAGGAGTCAGGTTACGGCACCGAGTCTCACAGTTTACACCTGTGAACGAGAGACTTGCGACGATCCGAGTAGCTGCCAAATTCTTCAACATCAGCCTTATCTGTGCGCACGCCCCGACGGAGGAGAAGGACGACGCTACCAAGGATGCTTTCTATACAGAGCTTGACCGAGCGTATAGCCGCTGCCCGTCACATGACGTTAAGATCCTCCTTGGAGATTTTAATGCCAAAATCGGGCGTGAGGGCATCTTTGGAGCAACCGTCGGACAGCATAGCTTACATGAGTCTACCTCGGAAAACGGGCTTAGACTTATAGGCTTTGCTGCTGCGCACAATATGATAGTTAGTAGTTCAAGATTCCGTCATCTCGACATCCACAAAGCAACCTGGCTGTCACCTGATCGTCTGACTTGCAACCAGATTGATCATGTTGTGATCGATGCAAGGCATGCGTCTAGCATCCTTGATGTGAGATCGTGTCGGGGTCCTAACATCGACTCCGACCACTACCTTGTCGCAGCCAAGGTTCGCGCACGACTGGGTGTCGCGAAAATCTCACGTCAAGGTTTGCAAAGAAAGCTTGACATCGGAAAGCTGCAATCACAACAGCACAGGGATGCCTTCTCCACTCGACTCTCAGTCCGCCTCGGCCAGCTCTCTCCAACTCCTATAAATAATTCAGATATGTGGACGTGCATATCTACTGCCATCAACACTTCTGCTGTGGAAACCCTTGGATTCCAACGTCCTCCAAAACGGAATCCATGGTATGACCAGGAGTGTCGGGAAGCGACTGCTGCAAAAGACGCCGCATACAGACGAACGCTGCAAGCAGGAGCCACACGAGCAGTGGTAGATATTTATAGGATGCGGAGACGAGAAGAGAAGCGCCTTTTCAGGAAGAAGAAACAGGAGATGGAAAGGCTTGAGTGTGAGAAGTTGGAGAACAGCAGGAGCAGGAATGATGCCCGTGATTTCTACCGGAGAGTCAAACGCATGACTCAAGGGTATAAGTCTGGATCTCTTGCCTGCAGGAATGATGATGGAAATCTTGTCACAGATGCAGGGATCGTACTGAGGCTATGGAGGGATCACTTTGAAGGTCTTTTGGCTGGAGACAACCAGGAGTCCGACGAAGAAGATCCACTAACCCCAATCAGAGATGATGGTGTTGAAGTTCCCATCCCTAGCTATACGGAAGTCGAGGTCGCCATTAAGCGCCTTAAAAACAATAAAGCCGCGGGAGCGGACGGTCTCCCGGCTGAGTTGTTTAAGACTGGAGGCGATGAGTTGGTAGGGTGCATGCACCAGCTCATTTGCAACGTATGGCTAGCGGAAAGCATGCCCAATGATTGGAACCTCAGTATGATCTGCCCCATTCTGAAGAAGGGTGATGCGACACAACGCACCAACTATCGTGGCATCAGCCTTCTTCCCGTCGCATACAAGGTTCTCACGAGCGTAATGTGTGAGAGACTTAAGCCGTATGCTGAAGCATTGATCGGACCATATCAATGCGGCTTTCGTCCTGGTCGGTCCACAGTTGACCAGATCTTCACACTGCGCCAAATCCTGGAAAAAGCGTACGAGAACCAAATCGACACCTACCATCTGTTTGTCGATTTCAAAGCTGCTTTTGATAGCCCGCGGCGAGGGCGCCTGTTCGCCACCATGTCTGAGCTTGGTATTCCTGCAAAGCTAGTACGGCTTTGTAGTATGACATTGAGCAACACCATCAGCTCTGTCAAGGTAGGAAATGACCATTCCGAAACCTTTAATACCAAGCGGGGTCTCAGACAAGGCGACTCGCTGTCTTGTGTGCTCTTCAATCTGCTGATGGAGAGTATCATAAGAAAGGCTGAAGTACATCGGATGGGCACAATTCTGGGAAACAAATGTGTCCAGCTCCTTGGCTACGCTGATGATATTGATATCATTGGTCGAACCAAGCGTGATGTTACTGCGGCTTTTGGAGCTATTGAAAGAGAATCAGCTAGAGTTGGACTTGCAGTGAATATGGGCAAAACAAAGTTTATGGTGTGCAGTAATAGAGAGTCGCGGCGTCTTGACTCACATCTTACTGCTGGAGACTATGACTTTGAGTCCGTCAAGGACTTTGTCTACCTAGGAACTGCAGTGACCAGCAAAAACGATGTCAGCCTGGAGATCAAGCGGAGGATCACACTTGCTAACAGGAGTTACTTTGGGCTCAGTAGGCAAATGAACAACAGAGCTCTCTCTCGAAAGACGAAGATCACACTATACAAGACACTCATCATTCCAGTGCTTCTTTATGGTGCGGAAGCCTGGACAGTGACGCAGTCGGATGCAGCTGCTCTTGGTGTCTTCGAGAGAAAGATCCTACGCAAGATCTTCGGACCTGTTTGCGTTGGCGGAACGTACCGTATTAGATGGAACGACGAGCTGTATGAGCTATACGGGGATGTGGACATAGCTAAGCGAGTTAACATTCAGCGTCTTCGCTGGCTTGGTCACATTGCCCGTATGGAGGATACAACTCCAGCTCGATCAGTTTTCGATACGGTGTTTGGCGGACAACGTAGAAGAGGAAGACCACGCGCACGTTGGAGGGACCAGGTGGAGACCATTCTGGCGACATACGGTGTCACCAACTGGCGGAGTCGCGCACAGGACAGAGGAGCGTGGAGGCAAATTGTCCATCAGGCTATACCCCGTTAGGGGTGTTTATGCCA
This sequence comes from Drosophila cardini, assembly GCA_018903735.1. Taxonomy (NCBI): domain Eukaryota; kingdom Metazoa; phylum Arthropoda; class Insecta; order Diptera; family Drosophilidae; genus Drosophila; species Drosophila cardini. The sequence continues at coordinate 22,360,704 of JAEIGM010000001.1, read as the reverse complement.
ATTAATAATAAAAGTATTGACAATAAAATTGAATAAAAATATAAATTAATTAAGGTGTCAGAAAATGTTAATCAATTAATGAATGCTAATTGAGTTATTTCATCTTACACTGCACAAAATTGAAATAAATTAATTGTGAGTAACAACCCAGTAATAAATCATTAACTACATACATTAAACAATTAATTCTAATTTACAAATTGTACTTGAGTGTTGAATTTAATTAAAAAATCATAAAATTTACTCACACGCCGACGACGCCGCCTAGTTCCCCAAAGAAATCCTTGCGGACGACGCTCTTGTACTTGACCAGACTGGGCATCGAGGGGCGGAAGGGGGTGGGGCCTTCGCTCCGGTAGCACTGGAGAAGAAGGAAGAAGAAGCAGGTAAGATTTTATTGTTTAAAATTTGTAAAAATAATGACATTGATGCAATTTGTGGCAGTTTTGCAACTTTTGTCGTCACAATTTGTTGTTGTACTTGAGCGAAGTGTGTGTTGTTTTGTGTGTGCTGTGTGTGTTGAATGTTTATTTGATTGCCTTCCCCTCGTGTGCAGTCGGGCGTGTTGCAAGTGTGTGTTCCGCTGCGTGAATGCTAAACTCATCCGGATATCAATTTGTGCTCACTCTACTCACCTTTTCAATTTCATCGGCATCGTAGATAAACAGCAGATCAGGTCTCCCGATTAGGCCAGAAAAGCGCACTATTCTGCCGTATCTGTCATGCAGGAGTGATGAGATCTTAGCCACATCCGATATGGTGTATTGACCAATTATTGGCATCATGCTGTTGGTGAAACCGTTAAATTCATGTCACAAAGTGTCAATGTTAAAAAAGCTTAAAAAAAACTGTTTTCTTTTCAACTTAAACAGTTAAAACTTTTTTAAAATGTTTCGTTTTGTTTTTTACTGCTGTCTAGTTGGGTGTTTTTTAAGCTCTGGCTTTAGTTTGAGCTGTGGCTGTGACTATTTAAAAATGTCAGCCAGTCAATCCCTTGTCTAGTGCTGTTCGGGAGACGAGTTCACTCGTAATATTGATTTGGGTTAGGTGCCGTGACGCCATGACAAGTGTCATAAAAAATTCCAAAGATCGCAAATAAGACTTACGAGTCTAAATAACTACTTAGCTATATGGGAAAATTCCACAGTTAAAATTACTATGGAACTGAAAACGTTTTTTCAAATCGATTTTCATTTGTCATGAATTTAATAAGAATGATTAAATGAATATAAACATATTTAAATATTTTCAATATTATGTTTTAATTTTTATTCGAGTTTTATATATGATACGAATATAATTAGTTATAATTTTTTCTTTATGTTTTATAAGTATGTAGTGATTTAATTGGAATTTTTAAATTTATTGCTATGACTTTAATTATTAAATTTAATGTGAATTTGAAATATTTTACAATATTTAAATTTTCAACAATTTTAGTTTTTGTAATATACAAATTAATGTTGTTCTTTTTCTTAATAAAAAGTTTTGAAAATAAAACTTAAGTTAATAAAGATCGATATGTTAAAAAAGACTAAAAGATTTATTCTTTATATTCTGTGAGGGTATTTAGTGTTTGTTCAAATTTGTAATGAAAGTCGGATTTTGCGTCAGGTAGATCGAGTTTGATTTAAAATCAAAATAATACAAAACTATTTTTATAGCACCACAACTTGGAAATAATCGAAACTAAAATCGTGACAAAACTCATATATCATGCCTATGGTTCCATAAAAAGTATTCTGATGCTACTTGGTCCTAATCAGACAATAATATCCTATAGCTTGTATAGCTCATAAGGGTCGAAAATTGGTGACTCTTATAAAAAACTTAGTTTTAGTTGAACGATTTCAAACCAAACTCACACATTATGCGTATGCCATGATTTTATTTATCCTTATCAAATTTGGAGCGGTTTGGACAACTATATCATATAGCTCCTATTGGCCAAATCGGTCGAAAATGGCGTGTTTTTCACTTGTCGACTAGTACAACATGTATGTGTACATTGGATGATTTCATCCAAATTTTATTAACAAATACGAACAAATCCCTATAATTTCACAGGGTATCCTACCGTGGAAAGAGCCCAACTGTCATTTATTTCTTGTTTAATAGTTTTTGTTTTATCGATTTGAAAATAAAACTTTTATATCCATTAGAATCAAAATCATTCAACGACGAATGCATAATATATATGTATGTATAAGTATATGTATATCTGTATTGGCGCAAATGATCAAACACGCACACGCACGCACACACACGCACACACACGTCGCACACACATATTTGCATTGTGTATAAATAACATTCAAGCGTCAATTGTTTTCATTTGTGAATTTTTTTTTATTTATCCGCCTTGCACCAAAATTTCACACATTATTGCCGACCTTGAAAATCTCGCTAATTGAACGCTAATGACAAAGAAGAAGACGTTGGCCAACAAGGTACAGCAGAGGGGCTGAGGGAGATGGAGATGAAGATGGAGAGGGCCAGTAAGTGGATGATGATGATTAATAGGCAAAAATAAACGGCATTCGGCGTATTTATGACTGGCCAAAGAGGACGCTAACCAAATAAATGTGTTGGCTATGCCACCAACGGAGTTGGCCTATTCCACAGATTGGGTGTAAATTGAGGAATCTACAAGAATCCACCAATTGATTCACAAATTCCGAGTATTTGATGTTTGAAGTTGAAGTTTACAGCGCTCAATTGGAAACTGTAAAACCCGTTTGGTTATGGTCAGTGAAATGATTGCTTGAAAGCAAAAATTCAACACTCAAACAAGATTATCATCGTGAATGGCTACACACACACACACACACATACACACATAGGCACGCACATACAGTTACTGTGGTAATTGGGTCAAGAGAAGCAAGTGAAACACAAGAAATAAAAAGAGTTTTCTCTGCGGCGAGTGCAATGCATTGCACTAATCATTGATTGTTGCACAGGGAAAAGTGAAAGCAAGTTTGTCGTCTAAGTCTTTTGATTTGTTTTGTAACTCTATTCAGTGTACAAACCGCCAAGTATTTCCAAGTATGGGCAGTGGCTTTGGGCCCGGTATCTCGTTATAGGCCAATGCATTCTGCCACTCTGCTGTCGCATGTACACGTGCTCTAGATTCCTCCTGATTCTGCTCCTGCTGGAGTCCCAGATGTGGACAGACTGTTACTGTAGCTGCTGCTGCAGTTGTTTCGGTGGCAGCTGCTGAATTGTCGCGACGTTGCAACAACTGAGCAGTTGAAGTCTTTGCAGCAGCTACCTTGGACACAGTGCGTCTTAGCATAGGTTTGACTGTATCTGCGGTGCTTTTAGTGCGCCAAACACGCATTGGCAGTTGATTCATTGTGCAGGCACAAACTGCTTTTGTCAAATTTTAAAATTCAAATTAGATTTCACTCGCTTAAAATTTTCAACTTATAAATGGTGACACACACGCACACTTTAAACGGTTTGGAATGGGAATGCGAGAATAACAAAGAATAGCTTTGATTTGCTTGATAGGCTTGCCAACTGCCAATTGCCCATTAACTGTTGTTCGCCGTTTGGTGTTAGCCGTTTCCGCTGATTATTCCACACTCGACGGCTGCTCGTTGTAAACTGGTTAACTGCAAATAACTGAGCTTCGGTTTTGGCATCCGTTTTGGCCGCTGAACGCGTCAGCTGCTTTCTAATGAGCTTTAACGAACGAACTTCAACTTCGGCTTCGTATCTACGTATCTATGTATCTTTCGGTTCGTTTTCGGGTAACTTATTGCGTATTTTTTCGGGTTCAGTGTGTTTTAGCTTTTAGCTGGTAAAACATGTTTCATATCTAAATGAACAACTACACAAAAAGCTACATAATTTCCAGCCTGAATTTGATTCTAATTTATAATTCTAATTGAAGCTAAACTATATAGCCTTCATTTGGAGTTAGTCTAATTATTTTATGTATTCCGTCATTAAGCGATAATATAAATTTGTTTGTTTTTTGATTTAATCATAAGTTAACAACGTAGAGAAAAACTAAATTAATAATATTTGGAAATAACTCGAGAAAAATGGAAAACTTTTTATGGAGGATCAAATAAAGACTGCAGAAACTGTAAATATAAGTTGGATATACCTTAAAGTTTATTAACAATAACATAAAATAATACTCTTAAGGTATCATTCCGTAAGTAAAAGTCGACTAAAGTTTAGAGGTTATTATAAAATAATACAAATATATCTTTAACAGTTTATCTTTTCTTAAGGTATTTATAGATTACTGTTACTCTGTGATTCAAAACCAATTTTAGACAATCAATCAATCGAAAGGTCTATAAATATAAAACTTTGCATAACTCACTTTAAATGAATTCCCTTAAAAGTACTCTCATAAACCTTGAGGACCACATGAGTCCATCCCTTAATACTTCCATTTGAAAGAAAAACGAATTAAAAACTCATTACATGGAAATTTTATTACTGATCATAAAATATTTACAAAATAGATAAAGTCCAAAACTTAATGGATAATTTTAAACAATTTTCGATTGTGATGAGCCATAACGAAATGTTAACGACCATATTGCTACATTGATCTAATTCAATAAGACTCATGGGACATTATCAAGCCGGCCATGGACATGAAAGCTCTGCGAGTCTTAGCTTTGGGAACATTTGTCCTCTTGGCAATTGCCGATTGTAAGAAATCGGGCTCAAGGTTTACGAATCTTAAGTGTGAGTCCTACAACAACAGTTTCGCAAAGTTCGAGACGTGCAAACTTAAAGTGATCGGAAGGGGTGTAATCGGTATAAACATCCGTATAAGGTTGTTCCAAATACCGATCCACATTGTCACCGTTAGTAAATTGTGGTACGTACAATTACAGGGTATAGCACTCACACGTAAGCTCTTTTTCAGATGAATATGAGCTTTTGGCGTCGCTACAGTGGCTACAAACCGTTTCTATACAATTCCACCCATGATTTCTGCAAGTTTATGAAACAATCCAAGAAGATGTCCTTTGAGAGACTCGTCCTCGATGCCATCGTGACGGCTTCCAATCTGAATCACACCTGTCCCTATAATGTGAGTGGACTTCGAGTGCTTAAGAGTATTCTACTATGAGTCTGTGTATCTTTCAATTTTTAGCACGATATCATTGTGGATAATCTGGTGTTTGACGACTCGTATCTTCAGAAGCTTCCACTGCCACAAGGTGATTACAAGGTGCAACTACGATTTGGTAGCGACTATGTCTGGAGGCTGCAAGTGGATGTATTTATATTACGAGATGAATAAGGCAAACAAAGAGATATTTTTTATTTAATCGAAACTTTCAAAGAAACAGGAGTATTAAAATTGTTAATAAAACATTTATATATGTAGAATTAGAAAATCCAAGTCTCGATTGTGCTCTCGTAGGAAAAACAACTATATTCTTTTTTATACTCTCTGCAAGAGAGAGTATATTGGGTTTGTGAAAAGTATGTAACAGGCAGAAGGAGGCGTGGCAGACCCCATAAAGTATATATATTCTTGATCAGCTTCACAAGCCGAGTCAATATAGCCATGTCCGTCTGTCCGTCTGTCTGTCTGTCTGTCTGTCTGTCCGTCTGTCTGTCTGTCTGTCCGTATGAACAAACAGATTTCAGAGATGGTAAGAGCTACAAGTTTGAATTTGGTCAGTATCGACTCGATATTAAGTCAGTCAATACAAGAATCTTTTTTTTTTGATGCCACGCCCCGTTCGCCCACAATGAGCAATGCCGATTTTAAGGCATATGTTCTTATCGTATAGTATCGAAATTTCACATTCGTTTGGTGACAAAATATATCAAACTGTCCTGAAAGTTGCAGATAAATCGGACAATAAACAAAAGAGCTAGACACGAAAGAAAGTTTATAATTGAACGCAAAGCCAATGCATGTGTGCGAGCGAGATAACAACATACAAACATGTGAGCGAACGTTTTCGCTGCTTTCTAGCGGCAGCGCTGCCCGCGAATGCTGGCCGTGCTGACCAATTGTATATGTATTACATATACATACATACATATGTATGTATGCGCATGCATAGAATGTCAAATGTATGTGCATACATACAAACAGATGTTTTTGTTTCAACGTGTTTAATTGCAAGTATTATTAACTGGTATCCGAGTATATCGACTTTATTAAAATGATCGGGAATAAAATGCAGAGAGTATTCTACGGTCGGGCGTGCTCGACTGTACTTTTCTTTCTTGTTTTCTTCTCAAAAACAAATTTTCAAAAATAATTTTCTTTTGTTTGTGAACAAAATAAAATTTTATTATTGCCCCCTGTGGGGCGGTACATTTAGTTTTCGTGTATGTCCTTTCGTATATTGGAATCTCCCGATTTCTTATCTAGGACACAAAATATCCATGAATTTTAATATTCTGTTGGCATAACAAAGTCTACAAAGGTGGCGGCATTACAAGCCTCTAAAACGTTGAAGGAGTCCTTATTTGATACAGCAAAAACACTGGATTCGGATGATTCCTCTTCAGGATCTGATGGAATTTCAACTTAGAATTGGGTTGATGCCTCAGGAAATCATCACTGAATCAAGTAATCTTAATGCGTGTGAGTTGTGTTAAAAAAATCTCTAAAATCTTTGATGTGTCCTATAAAACGACTCCTCCGGTCAGACCAATAACATATTTTAAAGTAAGGCGCTTCATCAAATCCTTGAAAGTAAGGAAGGCCCCGAGCATTGATGGAGTTGACAATAGACTATCAAATTCTTTTTTTTAAGCTTTTGGAAAAATCCAGCAGAGGTGCATACAACGAAGATTAAGAGAATCTCGGCTGGTTATGAAGGCTATTCCTAAATTCCAATTTGGATTTACCCCGTGTGGTACATCATATGCCATCCATGCAAAAGAGTATTTTGTAGGGACCTACATAGATGTCCAAAAATCATTTGTCCGGGTATGGCACAAAGAATTACTTTTAATCAAGGATTTAGTCAACCCTCAATTACACCTGTTGCTATCAAGCTATCAAGCTTTTGATTGAGAGATTCTTTACTGTTATGCAGAATGGTGTTGCATCCAGCCCCAAATGTATCCGTGCTGGAGTGCCGCAAGGCAGTATGCTTGCCCCAACATAGCCTTAGACATACCCAAAAAAAAAGGACGTTTCAGTACCAATGGTCAATTGATGACCATTTTGCCATTTTGGGAAGAAACAAGTGTGTTTATGAAGCAACGGACATCATTTAAGAATACTCATTCTTATTTGAATCTTGGGCCCTTAATTGGAATATTGGAATGATCATTAAAAATGTGTATCAGTTACGGATATGCTCCGCAAGGAATCCTGTGCTGGTCTTTAGGTATCATGTAACCACTGTGGTTAAAACAGTTATGAACAAAGCTCGTCGAATGCTCTGGCTGTTGAATGCCGGCTCCCATTTGAAGGTATGCTATTCAAGTATACAGTATACCAGTCAAGAGTCATATAAACAAGATTCGCACACTTCAAGACATAGTTTTAAGAAGAATGGTGAGAGCTGAATGAATATTCTAATTTATTTACACATCCCAATGTCCTGGCCCGACGTCTTCACAGGAGAAGTAGAAAACAAGAAAAACAAGAAAGAAAGGTTATCTTCGGCTCGCCGAAGATTAAATACCCTTGTAGTCATGCATGTTGCGTTCATTGGATCCAGTTACCAGTGGTTCCTATGGATGCTGTATGATATAAATGTCTGATTTAGATGAGATTTGGTCAGTATATAGGGAATAATAGCAAAGGAGTAGTGCATGAATTTAGCTGAAATCGCTTAATAGACTTTAGAAATTTTCATACTAAGCCTTTAAACCGATTGTTCCTATGGCAGCTATATGATATAGTGGTTCGATCCGAATGAAATTTGGTCAACAGCTAGGGAATGATGGCAAATGTTTATGGCGTGAGTTTGGTTGAAATCGCTCAATCGACACTGAAAATTTTCATACTAAGCATTTTCATCACTATCAACCGATTGTTCCTATGGAAGCTATATGATATAGTAGTCCGAATTGCAGGGCCGGATTTACCACATTAATGTCGTGGGGCCAGGTGTGGTGGGGGCCTCTAAAATAGAGCTCGAACTGAGACGTGTCAAATGTACCAATTAAAAGTGTCAAATTTTCATATCTTTGATAACAGTGAATCAAGACCCTCTTTCTTTTCTGCAGCCATTTTTCATTTTTCCGTGCCGCATTTTTAAGCCCTTGGAGTTTTGTGTCGATCACTTTTCGGTCACCCATGTCACCTTAAACCGCACTTTGTCGAAACGAGCAAAAGCCTAAAAGGGGTTTTTTTTAACGGTTACAAGTTCTTTCCAGTTCAATTGAGCGATTTTTATCGATTAACTTATAATGAGATAAAGCTAAAGCTAAATTGTCGATAAATTACTTTCCTCGGCATATTATTTAGTAGTTCGTGGACGATATTTTTACTAGTTTGTTTCAGTGGTTCCATCGAAATAATTCTAATTCATTTGATCTTTGTTTGAACTGTTACATTCTTTACGAACTTCTTTGAAAATTAGATTGGTACAGAAAATAGTTTGGTATAAAAAAGCGATTTACAACATTTTTCATTGCGTGTGGTGGAGGCCCTCTCGTGGTGGAGGCCCTGGGGCCCTGGCCCTACTGGCACCTTTGTAAATCCGGCCCTGCCGAATTGGATGTATTTGGTCAGCATATAGGGAATGATAGCTTATGCGTACTGCGTGAATTTGGTTGAAATCGCTCAATAGACATTAAAAATTTTCATACTAAGCCTTTGAACAGATTGTTCCTATGGCAGCTATATGATATAGTGGTTCGATCCGAATGAAATTTGGTCAACAGCTGGGAAATGATGGCAAATGTTCATGGCGTGAGTTTGGTTGAAATCGCTCAATCGACACTGAAAATTTTCATACTAGGCATTTTCATCATTTTCAACCGATTGTTCCTATGGCAGCTATATGATATAGTGGTCCGATTCGGATGAAATTTGGTTCGCACATGGGATTTGGTACTAAATGCATATAGGCTTAATTTGGTTGAAATAGCTCAAAAAAATTTTTTTTTCAACCGATTGTTCCTATGGGAGCTATATGATATAGTCATCCGATCCGGCCGATTTTTACAAATGATCTGCCTGCAGAGAGAATACACATCTGTACCAAGTTTCATCAAGATAGCTTTAAAACTGAGAGACTAGTTCGCATAGAAACAGACGGACATGGCTATATCGACTCGCCTGTTGATGCTGATCAAGAATATATATACTTTATGGGGTCGGAGATGCCTCCTTCAATGCGTTACAAACTTCGTGACAAAATTAATATACCCTCTGCAAGGGTATAAAAAGTACTGTCGAGCACGCCCGACCGTAGAATACTCTCTGCATTTTATTCTCGATTATATTGCTAAATTCGGTATCCGGGTATTACTATTGGTCTGCACGGACAGCGTCCGCGTGCCGCGCTGCCTCCTCACATGCAGCGTAAACGTTCGTTCCCATGTTTGAATGTTTCTGTCTCGCTTGCACACATGCATTGACATTGCGTTCAATTATAAACTTTGTTACGCGTCTAGCTCTTTTGTTTGTAGTCTGATTTATAAAGAACTTTCAGGATAGTTTAATATATACTGTCTTCAAACGAATTTCAAATTACAATACTGTACGATAATTTTATTTCTTTTGCGAAAAGGGGGCGTGGCAGTGACATTGCATTTTTGCCTTCACTAGGCACCTGCGTGCCAAAATTGGTATTCCTAACTGACATAGTTATTGAGATATTCGCCAAAAACATCGATTTTTCCGGTTTTTGGCTTATTGTGGGCGAATGGGGCGTGGCATCGAAAAAAAAAAAGATTCTTATACTGACTGACTAAATGTGGAGTTGATACTGACTAAAGTCAGACTTGTAGCTCTTACCGTCGCTGAGATCTTTTTGTTCATACGGACAGACAGACAGACCGACATGGCTATATCGACTCGGCTTGTGATGCTAATCAAGAATATATAAACTTAATGGGTTCGGCCACGCCTCCTTCTGCCTGTTACATACTTTTTACAAACCCAATATACTCTCTCTTACAGAGAATCTTTCAGAAATACCTACACTCTCATAATTTAAATCATTATTTTAATTCAAGACACATAAAAATGTCAAGTGAATTTGTAATCACCACTTCACTGAAAGTTGCTACTTATGGTAGGTACAGTACCCTTGTAAATAAAACAAAACTAAGTTGAAGAAAATAAATAGAAATTTAATCAAAAAGTGTTTATCATTAATTGATTAACTTAAGTTGAGCCGTTCATTCACTCATAATAATATCGAATAGGGTTATTAAACAGATAAATTGATTTTTTTAGCGGAACTAATTAATAATGGAGCTTTAAATACTTAAACTGTCAAAACATCAAATCGATCTTTTTAGATCTTTTGAACCTGAACACCAGACCCAAAAAATTTTCAATATCTGTTTGCGTAAAATCAGCAATAACAAAATACATTGAAACAACGATGGACGTGGCTGCTCTGCGACTGCTAACTTTGATAACTATGATACTTTTGGTTATTGGTGGATCCCGAAAATCGGGTTCAAGATTTACCAATCTCAAGTGCGAAAGCTACGATTCGGAGTTCGCCAAGTTCAACAAATGTAGGCTCAAAGTGCTCGGCAGGGGCGTGGTAGGCTTGAACGTATACATCAATTTGCTAAAATTACCGATCACTAATATACAAGTAAGAAAAAATATCTCTTATTCGTGTAGAGTAAAGATTAGTTTACATAGATCAACTGGAGTTTCTGGCGTCGCTACAGTGGCTACAAACCGTTTCTGTACAATGCCAGCTGCGATTTGTGCCGTCTGCTAGATCATCCCGATTATTTATCATTCCAAGGACTAGTCTTAGGCGCCATCAGACCCAGCTCCAATTTGAATCACAGCTGCCCCGTTGATGTAAGCATTGCTCTTGTCTAAAATGTGATTACTCGCTGTAAATTCGTCTACTATTTCAGGCAGATATCATTGTGGATAATTTGGTGTTCAAGGACGAGTATCTGAGAAGTCTGCCGCTGCCACAGGGTGAATACAAAGTACAGCTGCGATTCGCCACAAATAATGTCTGGAAACTTCAGGTGGAAGTATTTTTGCTTCGCGATGAATGAGAAGTCGTTGGTCGTTAGGTTTACAATCTGTTTCCATTTTTATTTGGCAAATATTCACAAAATTTGCTTTATAAATGTTATTTCATGTAAAATTGTTGTAAAAATTTCAATGTATTTCGAGGTTTGCTTTGTAACCTTGTGCAATCGTCTTAAATAGATATAGATTTATTGTGCATAGCAAGATGATAAAAGATCCATGAAATACAATTTTTATCAGCTGACTTACAATAAATAGTATAATCAAATATTAAATAAATACAGTAACTCTTACACTTTTACTCAACGAATTTTTAACAACTCAAAATGTCATGTAAAAGATTTACTAAAACTTTAAATTTTAGTATGATTCCATGTTTCATATTATAGTGTGTGCTTAAAAAGTTAAATGCTTTTCTGGTAGCTTTACTGACATTACAGAATAGATTAAGTCTAGCATATTAGTAAGTAGTTAAAAGTTTTTTAACTTAAACAAAAAATAATGGCACGTTTTAAACTCAACCAGAATCTAGAATACAGTCATTACTTATTTCTGTAATTGTTTTTAGATCAATCTATATGTAGAGTTGGACAACTCTAATACACATGTACTGGAAAAGTCGAATGATTTATTTAGATATATTTACGTTCATGATGATACTTAGATTAAGTGGTTTTAGTTTAATATGTATTTTTAGATAAATATGCTCGTGTATGCAGTAATGTATAGTTCAAGATATAAGTTGTGTGCTATCAAATCCATAATTTCAAACACTATAAAAATGCCACTGGCCAAAAGAGACTTATGGTTATATACCACTTAAATTGTAGTTGTTTAAAATTAACTATTCTATGTGCTATTATGTATATAACTATACGTATTTATATTTATATGGCTTCGTTCGTATTTCATATTTACAGTTCTATTCGCACTTTCAACTAAACGAATTTTAAAACAAAATTAATTAACTTAAAGTGTTTTTTAAATGCCAAAATAAAGTTACAAAACAAAACAATTTTTATCCCATGTGCTGCAATCTAATACTATTGGCCAGGTTAACCGCTAGGTTTCCTGTTGACCGTGTTAACACTCGAATTCGTTGGCCGTAATGGCGCTCAGATCCTTCATTAGACCCTCCAAGTTGGCCATTTCTTGGTTGAGCTCCTCGGTGGATGTGCTGGGCGCCAGTCTTTGTATCTCATCGGTGGAATGCGCTACTGAGCCACCGCTTTGCAGGCGGTTGGGCGTGGCAGCGGAGAATGAGGGCTTCTTATAGGGTGATTGATTCTGTGGACGTATTGTGACGGCAGGAGCTACAAGTATTTACCAAAGATTAGCTCTAGTTTGCATTCTGATCAGCAATCAATTTGTCTTACTGTGCTTGTTAATAGGCGTGGCAGAGCCAGTGGGCGGCGGACCTGGCACGCTGAAACTTTTAAGCGGATGTCCACGTTTGGCGCTCTCAATGGTGGACACACAGCCATTGCCAGCTGGTCCACTGTGTCCACCTCCAGCAGAAGTTCCCGCTCCCGAGTACCCAGCATTGCTGTAATCAGATTAAATAAGAAACCAAAATTGTCATTTAAAGCGTTTATATCTTTGGATTGGTACATAGGAAAGAGGAAAAAGAAAAGTGAAAAACCATGTCAAACATTGATAGTGTGGTGTAAACATTCAAGTGGCGTCTCTGGAGAAGAAGTGCAACATTCGGGACTGTTGGATCTGCTGTGACTTGCGGGCCAACCGAATGTACGGTTCTCGATCCGATATGCTCATGATGCGCCAAGCGTGCGCCGCCAGCTCGGTGACAGTCGCCGATGTGCGCATCGTGTAGACGCCCTTAAATTCGTGATTAATCAGAATCTTGTCCAGACGAAACTTGTTCAAGAAATTCAGGAACGGTGACGGCGATGCCATCAACAACAATTGTTGTTGCACGAATCGCGGCAACGTTCTCTTATCCAGCTGGAGTACACGGTCAGTGGGTCCTTGCACCAGGTCCACCTGAACGGTTGGATCGATGCGGCCCCAACGCGTCCTACTGCACATATTACCTTTGAATTTCAATTGAATCTTCGAATCTGAATTCCACAAGGCCTAATCAATTTTTAATAAATTTTGGATAGAATTTTGTTGAAAACTGTTAAAATTTCAAATGACTGTCGATGAAAACGTTCAGGCTCTGGAATATTTAAATCTCATGCCCATTAAAACAAGTGAACACACGAAAAGAGATGCACGATCACGTAAAGAAGTACTGTTTCTTCCTAGTTTTCTTTTTTTTTTATTACACCTCGTACTCAAAATGAGTACAGGGGTCTGTTAGGTTTGCCAAGAACGATATGTGCATTACAGACAGTAGAAGGAGCTCCGACTCCATGAAGTATATATTCTTGATCTGCATCAACAGCTGTGACGGTATATATAGGACACTAAAATTTAAAAAGAAAGTGAGTCTATGTGTCAGGCAGATGAGGTTTGTTTAAAATTTTTGTTACGCTCCCAATTACCCCTGACAATAGTAAAAAAACCCATTTTTACATCACCAAATGCTACTCAAGGGGGTAAAAAAAGGTAAAATGGCGAAGGGTAAACAGTTGAGACTAAGTCACAAACTACAAATAACAGCTAGAAGGTTCATATTGCTTTCATTTAGAAGGACAATCAGTTCTCCTTAATTGATTAACTTACCAAAAACTGGCATCATAACCTCCATAAGGATGCTCGGGCGTCTGGGCCATGGAACTATTCTGCTGAGTGAGACTTTGCTGGGACAGTCCCGCCTCCATGGTCATGTGCGAGCGACTCTGATGATTGTACTGGGTTCGTGGGTACTGAGGGCGCTCCATGGTGGAGTTCATGGAGGTGGCTGCTGGAAGAGAGTAAATCAAAGAAAATTAGGAGAACAATTAAAATAAAAGGCAACTCAATAGGTACTTATGTAGCCTGCGACGTAGGATCGCTTGTCTAGGGAATTGGTCACGTGAGAGGGAACCGGTGTCTCCACCTCGTACTCGCTATGGACGACGGAACGGGGCAAAGTGAGGGCACCACTGCTGGAGGCGTTGTCACTGCAAACGGGCGTGGCATTGTGCATTCCCTTATCAATGTTCTTCAGTTCCATTTGATCATGATGGATCCAGAGATCCGGTGGCTTTGGTACACCTACATTGTTCTTCTGATAGCTGTTGAAAATCAGTTCGAGTATTAGCTTGGGGAATCATGGGAATGCAAAAAGTATCACGGCTTACCTTTTCTTAGTGTGTTCTGGCGAGGACTGGGGTTTGCGGCGACAAAGCAACAAGAGACCCAAAAGCAGCAGAAACAAGACCAGAACCGTGCCTCCAATAATGATATACAAGAGACTCTGATTGTTGATTCCCTTGGCAATGGTGTCCGCCTCTTGCATGATCACAGCGGCACTAGTCGTGAACGCCACCAGGGCGGAGAAGGGGGCGTTGCTGTTACTATTGCCCTTGCTGGTCCTAGCCTGCACCTTGAAGTAGTAGGTTGTGTATGGCTTCAGGGTGGACAGCAGAAGCATTGTCTCCTCGCCATTGTACGCCTCAATCATCCAATCCCGATCCCGTTTCGTGCTATCCGTCGTGTAATACACATTGTACCCGATGATCTGGCCCACAGTGTGCTTCGGGGGCATCCACTTAACGATTACGTTGTGTGGATTCAGCTCATCCAGTCGTACGCTGAGTTCTCTTGGCGGCGTCACTGGAACATTGGGATAGGTGCTATTCAGCACGGACATAGACCAAGCCGACTCCCTTCTTCCCTTCACCACCTTTACGGCGAACTCGTATTGGGTATTCGGACGGAGTTCGTTGATCATGCAGTTGAGATCGGTGGTGTTATAGTAGCGATATCGACTGGACCCCGTAACTGCGAAGCTGACTGTGTAGAACCGATTGTCGGTGACGTGTTGGTTCTTGTTCAGCATAGTGTCCGTCCAGTAGACGACTATCGAGGAACTGGACATTGTGATAGCTCTCAGACCCACTGGTACCTCCAGTGGCATGGGTGCATCTAATGGATCCTCCTCCCGCGTTTTAATGTTGTCATAAATAGGTTGCCCTTCGCCCTTGATGTTACGGGCACGTAACGAGACCACGTACTCGGTGTTCGGCTCGAGCCCCTTGAGCACATGGTACCGCTCGGACTCTTTCAGCTCAAGGACATTCTCGTCGGGTATACCACGCCCCCAGCCCAGCACATAGTTGCGTATTTTGATCTCTGGCTGATGCGGTGGACTCCAGTGGAGGCCAATGCTCTTGGCCGCGGGCTGTATGTTAATCCAAATAGGTTTTCCCGGCACCTGTGATTCGTCCAGATCGTTTTCCAGTGTGTTGCAGCGATACCACTCGGTAAATGGTCCTGATCCGTTCACAGTCATCGCCGAAATTTTCACCTGGTATTCCGAATCTCGATCCAGTCCGTTTAGCTCAAAGAACCGTATATTGGCCGGTGTGCTCTTCACCTGTGGTGCATCCTTGTACTTGCGATAGCGTATTTTATAGCCGGTTATCTGTCCATTGCGACTCTCTTCATCCGGTGGCTCCCAGTGTACTGTGATCGTCTACAAAATTGGGAAATTGTGAGACGGCAAGGAGAGCAAATGATTTGAGAAATACTTACGTTGGAGCTTGTCACCTCCAGGGTTACATTATTCGGGGGTTCTGAAGGCGTTGAGGAGAATGTCTTCACTTTTAGTTCGCCGGACGGATCTCCCATGCCATTGGGATTGAAGGGCACGACGGTTATGACATAGTCCGTATACGGACGGAGATCAGTCAACAAAATATCCAAGGACATGCTGTCATTGTATACATCCGCACCACTGTCGTTCTGATAGACAAAGAAAAATTAGTTTAAGATACGCTTTTTTGAGGATTAATTAAATTACCTCCGAGTAGAAGACACGGTACTTGAGGATTTCTCCATTGGTCTCAAACGGTGCACTCCAGTGCACATAGATTTCCTTATGACTGCGGGCATAGGCATCTACATTCCGTGGTGGACCCGAAATGTTAACCTCCGGCTGAGTGTTCACCTCCATCGCCTTTGAGGATTCACCCATTCCAAAGTTAGTGTTGGCTACCACACGGAACTGATAGGTTCGTCCCGGCAACAGAGATTGGATGCTAACCTGTTGATCCTCATGCGATTGCGTCACAATTTTTTGCTCTCTGAAGAAAATAAAAATCAAAGATTACTTTCCGGATTCATTGGATCATTAGGGGGGGCTTAGCACTTACCGCTCGCTATTGTTCACGCGATAGTAGACAGTGTAGGAGATTACTTCGTTGGCATTCAGCTGTGGTTCAAGCCAACTCAGAGTCACGAAGCGCGACTTCACAATCTGGGCAAACAATTTCCGGGGAGCACTTGGGAGACGAGCGATGAGTCCACTGCTTAGGGGCTTGGGATCACCGGAGTCGGAGGAATCCCTGTCTGTGATCAAATCTGTAGGGGGCATTTGTTGTTGTTGGGGTTTTTTGTTCATATTCTGCCAGGATGCCAGTATTTTGTCTCCGTTACTCTCCAACCTAGAGTCAGTCTCGTCATAATCATCTTCGCCGTCGTCATCATCGTCAAAGTCCTCGTCTAAGTTATCGTCCTTTACAATAGGTCGATGCAGTGCACCCGCTTCATCCGCTTGTTCTACCGGACGCAGGAATTTTCGCAAGTTACGTTTGGGAAACTCAGCGGATTTATCGTTCGCATAATTGTCAACGTCCAGACCCGGGAATCTGCTGCCACCGGACTTGGTGCGCACTTCCCCGGATTGGTGGAGTCGTCGTCGTTTCATGGTCATGTCCGAGGTTTGCAGGGATTTTGTGGTTTGACCTTGTCCCCTACGTGGCTTGACTTTGGCTTTTGGAATAGGATTGGGAATGCGGATGGATACGGTTTTGGTGTGGAAATAATGATTGGACAAGAAAAGATAAATATAATTGAATAAACAATAAGTCAAGTAAAAATAAGGTTATAATCAAAATCAAAGTAATTTTTAACTCAACTCGCTTTTCTTTCTTTTAATCGGTATAAGAATAAAATTTAGTTTGAAGTTTACGTTTAACTTTAAATTAAGCAGTGAAAACTTTAAATATACAAAGCAAATTGATCAAATTATAACTAAATACACAGACACCAAAGTATATATTGATACGTACACATAGGAAATTAGTTTACAGTAGCTGAGGATACATGAGGGGGAAGGATTTGGCGTAAATTTTGAATAGGTTTCGATAGTATGATACAGTTAGAAGACCGACTAAAGGCGCCAATTAATTAAGCTGGAGAAATACTGGACACCAAGCTAAATATAAAGATAGACTACGTCTACTTATGTACAAAGTATAGAGGAATACATACCTCCCGGTGCAACCACACGCAAACGAGCGGAGGCCTGGACACTTCCGGCGGGATTGGTGCCCACGCATTGAAACATTCCGGCATCCGAATAGAGGAGCCCATGGATGCGCAGATTGTGACCGTTAACAAACTGCATGTATTCGTTTGCAGTGATGACGTCACCATTCTTTAGCCAACGAATGCTTGGCTTGGGTTTGCCATGAATGGAGCACTCTAGATTGAGTACATCCTTCTCGGAGGCGGTCTTATCGCGGGGAGATTGAATGAACTTGGGCGGTACCTGAACCTGCACTGTTGCTTGAGCATCCAGAGAGTCCACAATGTTACTGGCCCGGCACTGATAATTCCCGGAGTCAATGTCTTCGGCACTAGAGATCTGCAGAGAGCCGGTGCCAACAATGGAGAAGCGGGAATCCAGATGGTTGAGATCGAGTTCCTCCCCGTTCCTTAACCACTTGATCTGAGGCTTGGGTACACCGTTGGCTACACAGTCCAGGGTGACCGTGTCGCCTTCACTGATAGTCTTCGGCGAGGGACCCACCAGGAAGGAGGGCGCCACCGACTGCTCCACTGCTGTCCCGGCTACCTTCTTTATGTTCAGATTCGTCTTGCTGCTTAACCGAAAGACGCTACCGGCAGTGACATTGCATTGATAGGCTCCCCGATCACTGGAAGTCACCTCGTCGATCTCTAGGGCTCCATTGGGCAGCACCACCATGCGCAGCCTGTCCACCGTTAGCAGCAAATCATCCTTGTACCACTGAACCGTATGCTTCACGCCTGGTTGCCAAACATGCTCTCCAACTATACACCGAAAGTATGCCGTTTGTCCAGGAAGCAGATACGTCTCGATGAAGTCCTGATTCAGCTCCGGCTGACGAGCTATCGCCACTAAAGCGGGACGACTGAGTACACTGCCAATCCCATCGGCGCTTAGGAGACACTGATAGGCTCCGGTGAGTCCCCGATTCTCCTCCACAGAACTTATGTAGAGTGATCCATTTTTAAGCTGTGTTCGAAACGTGTCCCCGACCACGCCCAGATCCTGGCCGTCTGGTCCACGCCAGCGAATGCTTGTGCTAATGGGCGTGGCCTTGCCCTTGCCAGCTGCTTTGCCTGCACACTGCAACAACACCGAATGGCCTTCGGGTACCACCGAGTCTTCTGGCTCCGCCGTGAATGTGAGTGCTGCAAATGAAGAACAGAACAAAAGGAGGACAAGTGGTTAAGCTGTTGTTCTCGTTTGTTGTCACCCCCACGAGGTTGACCTTTACAGAGCACGCGCTAACACTCGACAGTCGGATGAGTTGGGTAGATACTGCAATCTGCCAACTTGTTAAGAACCTGAATAATTAAAGACAGGAAGGCACACCCACTTACGCCACCCCATTAACTCCTTTTTCTCCCCGTTCTCTAAACCCCTTCCAAGGCTAGACAAACATTTGCATTTCCACTTTAACTCCAGTCTCTGATGAATATCCTGACATCCATCAACGGCACTGTATTATAATGGAAACTGACCCTCCCTCTAACCTCAAGTAAAAGACTCTCTCAGACTCACGACTAAGTCTTAAACAGAGTGATTTAATAAGTCATCGAGCTTTCGTTGTTAATCTTTCAGATGGTTCATTGGAGATGTTCTTGAACCAGTTTATATATTCATTGTCAAACTATGAACAGTCAACGCAATGACTTGCTTCAAAAACTTAAAGTAATAAAAAAAGTCTTATATATTGATGTAAAATATTGATATTATGGGATTAAAATGAGGATTATTTTTACAAAAATATATTTTTAAAACAGATAAATTAAATAATAAAATGCAAAGAAGTAACATAAATCCATAAAGTAGGCACCGCTTTATTTAGACATATAGTAGCTTTTAAAGGGCTGATTGGCTTCCATGTTTGATAATTTATTTTTAAAAAAACCGAGTATTAGTCGAGTTATGGCAGAGCACAACTCCTGAACCAGTTCACATTAATTAGCTATAGCGTTGTCTAGCTTGTTTTATTCTCAGTTTTTACTGCTTGTTGACTTAATTTGATATTTGAGCAGCATTAAATAGGCATTTACAAAGACTTCAGATCCTGGTCTTTTGAAATTTGCAAAATTTATCCAGCTGTGCAAACGAGGTTTGCGAGGAGGTCGAGAGAATGTTGAGGCAGGTGCACCAGCTTGGCTGGGGTTAATTTAATACCCTTTCTTCTTTCTCCTGTTTAACCCTCTCGTCAACATTCCAGTATGTTGACCTCAACGAGTTTCAACCTTTGAGTTTGACTTAAGCCAAGTATGCTGGCAATTTGTTTGCTTTTGTTCTGCTTCCGCCACGTTTTAGGCTTTGCTCAAAAGTTTACCAAGTTTACGAAGCGTGCCAGAGAGCTCTCTTCCCACTCACTCCCTCATTCTTTCTGTCTCTCTCTTTCATACTTTGCTTCTTCTCGGTGCGCCTCGACTTTATTAGCGTAACAAATTTATGCACTGCACTCACAGAGAACCAGGAAACAACAGAAATAGCCACTTAGATGGATCTATAGTTAATGCATTCGGCAATATGAGAACAACTCGATTGCCTTTACTCCCTGCTCTTTTAACTTCAGTTTCCATTTCTACATATTTCTATGTCATTTCCATTTCTGTCTGGTGAAGTCATGCATTTAAAGACCAATCGTCTGGTTTTTATAGGTTCTGGCATTTTACACACCCGCTCTCTCAATCTCCTATTTCCTTTTACAGAGGAAGAGTTCTTCGCGACTTTTTTCACTGTCACATTTCACTTTGCAATTTCGTAATTTTCTCCAGACATGATTACATAAGTATTACATTACTCCACAAATATTCTCTCGTATTTTGCATGATTAGTGATGAAATGTGTTTATTATATATATTTGCATTATTTTGAAACACTTAGCAAATATTCCATAATTTTTATACTCTCTGCAAGAGAGAGTATATTGTGTTTGTGAAAAGTATGTAACAGGCAGAAGGAGGCGTGGCAGACCCCATAAAGTATATATATTCTTGATCAGCATCACAAGCCGAGTCGATATAGCCATGTCCGTCTGTCCGTCTGTCTGTCTGTCCGTCTGTCCGTCTGTCTGTCCGTATGAACAAACAGATTTCAGAGATGGTAAGAGCTACAAGTTTGAATTTGGTCTCTATCGACTCGATATTAAGTCAGTCAATACAAGAATCTTTTTTTTTTCGATGCCACGCCCCGTTTGCCCACAATGTGCAAAAAACTGAAAACACCTCGTAAAAAATTGATGTTTTAGGCGAATATCTCAGTAACTATGGCACTTAGGAACACCCATTTTGGTACGCAGGTTCCTAGAGACGGCATAATTGTATTGTCATCAAAACTTTTGGACTGCCACGCCCCCTTTTCCCACAAGAAATAAAATAATTTGCAAACTTCAATGCCGATTTTAAGGCATATGTTCTTATCGTACAGTATTGTTATTTCACATTCGTTTGAAGACAAAATATATTAAACTATCCTGAAAGTTGCATCTAAATCGAACAATAAACAAAAGAGCTAGACATGTAAGAAAGTTGATAATTGAACGCAATGCCAATGCATGTGTGCAAGCGAGATAGAAACATACAAACATGTGAGCGAACGTTTTCGCTGCTTTGTAGCGGCAGCGCTGCCCGCGAATGCTGGCCGTGCCAACCAATTGTGTATGTATTACATATTCACACATACATATGTGCGTGCATACATATAATGTTAAGTGTGTATGCATGTGTATTCATACAATCAGATGTTTTTGTTTCAACGTGTTTTGTTGCAAGTATCAATTGATATACCCGGATATCGATTTTATTAAGATGATCGGGAATAAAATGCAGAGAGTATTCTACGGTCGGGCGTGCTCGACTGTACTTTTCTTTCTTGTTTTATAATGGGAAGACGACTTTATAAAAGTTCTATCAAAACATATTCATGATTTTTAGCTTGCAAATTTATATAATAAATATGCTAATAGAATCTAATATAAAGGTGCTTGTAAATCAATTTTATTATTACAGTTAAGAATGTTTTTGAGCTCGTTTAAAGACAAAAGAAAAAGAAACTTATATTGACTGGCGATCTAGTCTCTAAATGCTGTAATATGAAGCGGCAATCAAGCTTTTGCTGGACTCCTCTGTTTTCAGTAATTCGCTCAGTTTGAATGTGTCAAAGTTGGAGTCGCCCGATTCAAAGTTCGAGTCGGAATCGAGCAGTAATGTATGTACAATGGACGATGACTTTTTAAAGAGAGATTCACGTGGACGTCGCAACAATGGAGTTGTTACCAAATCGTTGTAATCACTTAGTCTATGTGGATTTTGGAAGCCCAAAAAGACGTCGGTGTCCAAACTGCAGTGACGACTCAAGGGGGGATTCATCGGTAAATCAAAAACTTGCAATTCTGGTGAGTTAAGCTCGTTATCTGTGCCCTTTTCCGTTTCGAAGGATAAGGAATTCTTTGTTTTGGAAAATTTGCCGAGATAGGTTCGCGGCAAGTACTCGGATGGTTGACGATCATAGGACATCATTTCGCTAAAGATGAGATCCTTTACAATAGAAAAGTCGTTCAAGACATTCTTGAGAAAGGTGCGCACTAGTCCAGAGAATACATCGGACCAGTTGGACAGGGAAAGTAGGCACCACAGTTGATACGAGTGAACGCCAAGTGGCGCAGTTAGCATTGTCTTCTGCAGATAATCAAGGCTACTGAGTAACATATAATTTCCACGATGCATCTCCATTATCTCGGGCTTCTCCCAATCCGGGGGTGAAAAGGGGGCGTTGTCACACAGCTGGGCACAGCCCCATAAATATGGTATAATGTTGCGATTTTCAATGATGCTCTCGTATTTCTTAGCCAACAGGCGATAGAACAGAAACAGGCGACGCACCAAATTCAGGTACCGCTGGAAGAGCAGAAGGGCTGCTGCCACCGTATCCTCGCCTTTAAGTATGCCAGACTTGAAAAGTCCACACAAAAAGAACATAAACATTAGTTCATTTTCGGGGCCATAACCATAGTTTTTGAGGCTTCCAAAGGAGCGTGTTATATATTGAGCCAATTCGTTAACATGTTTGCAATTGGGTTTCACCTGCTCCTCAAGTACGGCGTACATCCTTTCCTGCACCTGCAGCAGCCAATGACGGAAGGCTCGATGGCATTTGTACTGCAACGAACCTGTCGAATCCAACGAATCTATTTTGGTCTCTCCTACGCAACGCATCAGTCCCTGAGCCATGCCCAATGGATGATGCTTGTAGACTAGGCGATCCAACCAATCGAAGATCATGCACAGTTTCTGCATCTGTTCAGTGACAACAAAGCTTCCTCCTTGTCGATACCCCTGTATAGCCACACTTGTATTGTTAACATACGCCACTAGATCGTAGTACGCCCGAGAACGCTTCCAATTGCCCAGATCCTCTGGACACCGAATACGCTTTACATACAATCTTTGCGCAAATATGGAGGCCTTGATTGCATCCGCCGTGGGCTCAGTCACCTCGTACATGTGTTTCTTGTTCATTTTGAATGACTTTTGTTTTTGTAAATCTAGAATTTTTGATTTACTTGTTGATTTCTGTGTGCTACTGATCTATAGAATTGTTTTGTCTGGCAAACTGTATTTATAAGATTGATGACATTTACTGAAACGACTTAAATTTCTAGAATCTGCTTAAAAATAAACTAAAAATAAACCTGACTTCAATTACCCAAATATGATAGTTATCAGAGTGAATAGATCATAATTTCTTAATAATTCTTAGTAATTGGTGAAATACAAAAAGTTTAGCTTAGTATATGACTACAACTAGTTACAACAAAAATAATTTATTGCGTTCTTTTCTATTCCTTATTAGGATATTATTGCGTTTTGGAAGTGTGCAATGTATGCCTTATTTGAAGTTTTAAATTCATGGTGCATAAATAAACTGACAATGAGATTTGGATTAGAAGGGAATACAAGCAAATGAGTATTGCGTGAATTTGGCTGAAATCGATCAATAGACACTAAAAATTTTCATACTAATCCTTTGAACCGATTGTTCCTATCGCAGCGATGTGATATAGTAGTCCGATTTGGTTGAAATTGGGTTAGAATTTTGGGAAAGATAGCTTATGTGTATTGCGTGAATTTGGCCGAAATCGCTCAATAGACACTACAAATTTTCATACTAAGCCTTTGAACCGATTGTTCCTATGGCAGCTATATGATATAGTAGTTCGATTCGAATGAAATTTGGTCAACAGCTGGGGAATGATAGCAAATGGTTATGATATGAATTATATTGAAATCGCTTGATCGACACTCAAAATTTTCATACCAAGCATTTTCAGCATTTTCGACCGATTGTTCCTATGGAAGCTATATGATATAGTAGTCCGATTTGGTTGAAATTTGGTCAGCATATAGGGAATGATAGCTTATGAATGTTGCGTGAATTTTGCTGAAATCGCTCAATAGACACTGCAAATTTTCATACTTAGCATTTGAACCGATTGTTCCTATGGCAGCTATATGATATAGTGATCCAATCCGAATGAATTTTGGTCAACATATGGGGAATAATACCAAATGCATATTGTGTGAATTTGGCGTAAATCGCCCATTCGATACTGAAAATTTTCATACTAAGCGTTTTCAGCATTTTCAACCGACAGTTCCTATGGCAGCTATATGATATAGTGGTCCGATCTTGGTGAAATTTGGTTTGCACATGGGATTTGGTACTAAATGCAAATAGGCTTAATTTGGTTGAAACAGCTAAAAAAAATTATTTTTTTTCAACCGATTGTTCCTATGGGAGCTATATGATATAGTCATCCGATCCAGCCGATTTTAACATATGAACTGCCTGCACAGAGAATACACACCTGTACCAAGTTTCATCAAGATAGCTTTAAAACTGAGAGACTATTTCGCATAGACACAGACGGACATGGCTATATCGACTCGCCTGTTGGGGTCGGAGACGCCTTCTTCAACGCGTTACAAACTTCGTGACAAAATTAATATACCCTCTGCAATGGTATAAAAAATGGAATGAAAAATGTATACTTTTTACAATTTGTGATTCACACACAAGGCGTGGTATACTAACTATGCGTTTAGTACTCAGCTCTTTACCAACCATACAATACATTATATGGTAAGTGGGCAAACGTTGCAGTTCACTTTACGCAGGTTATACACAACCCGACTCTCTGTAGGATTTTGTGCTGCTTGCCTTCTTGTCGAATATTCTTCAAGAGCTTTCATGAAAAACCAAATTTATTCATTATTCATTCAAAATTATTTATTTAATTACGTCTATCTCTCTCCCTTTCTTTCTCCTTCTCCCTCTCGCTCCCCTCTTTATTTCCCTAACTTTTCTCCCTCATTTCTGCCCGCCTATTTACAGCTGTATTTTGATTGACATTTTTCTTTCACGTCTTTTGTTTTTGGTATTGGATTTCATCGAATTGAATTCATATTTCGTGCTACCTGCATTAAAGCGGCACAACTTAATTATGTGCCGGTATATGTACGTACCTATCCATACATACTCCGGGAAGGAGGAGGCCAACTGAAGTTTTGAATACATTATTTGAAAAATATGCCAAAATCATAAAAACATAATAGCGCTCTAAATCAAACAGAGACATCATCACAATCAAAATACTTAAGCGCGACGGGGCGCTCAATCAATTAAAATTTTTTTATTGCTCGAATTGATTTTTATTGTTTCTACATTCTAGCTGAAGATACAGAGACAACTAATAGATACGCCTAACATTTACCAGATACATTTCGAGAAATTTATTGAGGTTATCTTTCGTCTCGCTTACTCTTTCGTTGTGGGGGAAAAGCGCTTCCGAATATGTGTCAATTTTGAGCTTTGTCTCTTATCAAAGAAATGCAACTGTCGAGAGTCATAAAAAAAAAGAAAGTGGATCACGAGGAAGAAGAAAAAGCCATGTCGACTTGGTAGGGTGAGAGATGGTGTGAGTGGCAGTTGCCACAAATAAAATTAATTAACAATTATTCTCATGTGTCGAAAATACACAAATGAGAAATCAAATAAGAATTAATTAAATGCTAATTGAAATAATAATAATAATAATTAAATGAGATTCAGAAATGTGAAGAGCAAGTACAGAGTAAAAGAGAAATAAAGATTCGTAATTAAATTTTGTAAATTTGAGAATATGTTGGTAAATTTTGTATTGCATCCATTAGCAGGAGACTTCAGTAACTTTACCCCAAAGTTGGTGTAGCAAATGGAAAATTG
This sequence comes from Drosophila cardini, assembly GCA_018903735.1. Lineage (NCBI taxonomy): Eukaryota > Metazoa > Arthropoda > Insecta > Diptera > Drosophilidae > Drosophila > Drosophila cardini. Next base: position 22,334,875 of record JAEIGM010000001.1, on the reverse strand, counting down.
TTCCAGCTGCAGCTCTTGTTGTTGACAATTAGTTGAGCAAAAAGTTGCCGTCGTTTTTGGCCAATATACCACATGGCCCACCATGTGGTAACTGATGAACAGACAGTCTCTCTGTCTGCCTATCTCTCTGTCTGTCTTCTCAGCTTCCCCGGGCGACACCAACTAAGTATTTGACTCAGTACTTCCGCCATCCATTAGCCAAAGCATAATTATGTGCTGCAGTGTAAAAACTCCAAAATTACAATGCAAATACTCCTTGATAATAAGTTCTTTTAGAATTATGCTTTTAACGACAACACACACTGTTTGTCAGCCAACTTAATGCCTTATTACTTAAATTTCACATAATTTCATCTTTTGTCTTTTCAACCCACGAATGGACGCACAAAACTCAAATCGGAATAACTTCAGTGAAGAATGTTTTATATAAATTTTATGCATTAAACCGGAAACTGTAAAAATAAAACAAAATGGAAAAAATGAGGAATTTTTCGTTATTTTTAATATACGTTTCCCACTAACAACGGTTTTCTCCTACCTGGGGGGTTCCCCATTTCAATATTATCAAATGTTAACGGAGTTTTTACTTGCATTTTTCTCGCTTGAAAAGACTTTTTATACCCGTTATTCATAGAGTAATGGAAGACAGATTTCAAAAAGTACATACGTAAATATGTATGTATTTATTTATTTATTATTATTTAATAATTCGGTACAGATATACCTAAAAGTATGCAGCAACTTTCAACAGTTCAGTTTAAATTATTTATTTTTATTAAGTTAGATATAATATAGAATATTAAATCTAAAAGGGCAATACAGATTGCAAAGAGTACTAGTAGCTAATAAGGCCTTCAACTCTATACGTTTTACAGTTATATTATAAGGTTTTTATATTGTTATAATTAGATTTTGTAGTTCAGATTAGCTTGTTTAAAGAAATTGAAAATCTTATTTATATTATCAGTAGTGGGAGATACGAGGGTGGAAACGGGTGACATATTATTGAATATTCGGGATCTGACACTATCATATTCGGGGCAGGAGACAATGATGTGCTTGGTTGTAAGGGCGGATCCACAGGGGCAGACAGGAGCGTCGGTGTTTTCCAGCAGATGTTTATGTGTGAGGTTGGTATGTCCTATACGGGCTTAAATAAAATTTGTCCATTTAAATTTGGGTACGTTTGGAGGTATTTTAATGCTTTCGCAATTGTTGTTAAATTTCCTCTACCAGTGAATGAATGAAGTCCAATTTTCTAATTTTTGAACTTTTAAAAGTTCTTTGATTTTTGCATTAGATGCGCTCCCTCCAAGGGGGGAATGGGGGGGGGGCGTGCCGTGCTGCATCGTCGGCGTTGTCATTCCCTGCAATACCTATGTGCCTGGATACCCAGAACCAAGTTATTTTACCGCGTAATACATAAATTAAAACAATAAAGTAATGGTATAACTTAGTTAAGACTGGGAACTTATAGAGACTGGGAACATAAAAGTTTTAAAGTTACAAATGGATTAACATGCAAAATCAGGGAAATGTTTAAAGTACTCCAGTTTTCCATAAGAGCTGCAAGTCAGCAGAATTTCGTATATCATTTGTGATAAACCCGACGAAGGGAGGCAATCATATTTATTTTAATTAACGAAATAAAAGCATAAATATTTATACGCCAAAATGATAATGACTCGCTATAGCCTAATTGAGTTACCAGCAATTCTTTTCCCCCAGTGCCAGTGCCAGTGCCAGTGCCAGTACCAGTACCAGTACAACTTCAAATCCAATTCCAGTTCCCTGTCTCCTCCCCTTCCTCCTTTTATCATTTCAGCCTTTTTTTTCACTGTTGCGACTTTTGAGTTTTCTTTAATTACGAGTGCTGGAAGTCGTTTGCTGCTCATTGAATCAAATTAAACAATTAAAATTACTGTGTGATTTATGTGTTTCCTTTTAAAAAAGCTGAGTTCAGCTTAAATTATACCAATGAAATTTAATTCAAATGTGTTGAAAAGAAAACAATTTTGAATTAAATTTTTATTATTAAATATGCGTTCAACTAAATTGACTTTAATTGGGCAAAACGTTTCAAGTTTATAAAAAAAATAGAAAAAGCAGCAAAAGTAATTAAACGTGCAAGTCATGCACGCAAAATGTTAAATTTACATAACCTTTTGATATCAGCAATCGACTGAAAAGGAAGTGCAGTCGATATATATATATATTTGAGATTCCCAGAATTTCCATAAGAAAAACAAGTAAGAAAGGCTACAGTCGAGCTAGCCGACTGTAAAAGACCCCGTACTCATAGTATTTGCAATAAAGCACTTTGAAACAAAACCATTAGTTTGTAATAGGGATGCAAATCGCCAAGAAAATGCCGATATCGATATTAATTATAATATCACATCAAATCAAATATCGATATTATCAACAACTGAATTCAAATACGCTATAGATATGGACATAATGACCAAATATCGCATTCGAGATCATATCGCAATTATAATTACTATTATATTGAATATCGATATATGATTTATCGTATCGAATGCATACATGTGCGTGCATCGTCCGCGAGCAGCGCTGTCGCTACACAAGCAGCGAAAACGTTCGTTCACATGTTTATATGCTTCTGTCTCGCTTGCACACATGCATTGACATTGCGTGCAATTGTTAACTTTGTTACGTGTCTAGCTCTTTTGTTTATTGTCCGATTTGTATGCAACTTTCAGGTTAGTTTGTGATACTTTGTCTCCAAACGAATTTGAAATTACAATACCGTACGATAAGTGCAAATGCCTTAAAACTGGCATTGAAGTTTGAAAATTATTTCATTCGTGTGGGAAAACGGGGCGTGGCAGTCCAAAAATTTTAATGAGAATGCATTTATACTGTCTCTAGCAACCTCCATACCAAAAATGGTACTCCTAAGTGCTATAGTTACTGAGATATTCGCTTAAAACATCAATTTTTTCCTAGGTGACCATAGTTATTTACAATTTGCGGGGGCGGTAAGGGGCGTGGCAAAGATTTGAAATAAACTTGATCTGCCTGACATAATGACGGACTTTCATTCTACATTTGGTGGCTCTAGCTAGCATAATGACGGACTTTCATTCTACATTTGGTGGCTCTAGCTAGCTAGCTAGCTCTGGCTAGCAGAAAAATATGTTATTAATTATTAATACATTCTGCCAGAAAAACGCTTAAGAATGTTGAGCAAAGAGGAATTGAGACAAATCCTAGTGAAATTCATCTCCTTAAGTTTAGTATTAAAGACTATCAATATGCTAGACGTCATGTTGAATACAGTAAACATGGCTAATGCTTTAAACCAGTCAACTTGGCTGGAAGAGCAGTCAAGAAGAGTCTGTTTTGGCCAGTTCCAGTTCTATTGGACAACAGCATGAATATTTATGATTTTCCAGTAAAGTTGCATATTTTACGGTCTTTCATTTGCGAGCGATAAAAAAACATAACAACAACAACAACATCAACACGCTGCCTTAGCAAGAGCAACGTGTCCACATCCACATCCATGTCTATGTCGATATCCACATCTTGGTTTCGATTCTGGTCCAAATCCAACATATGCTAATTTTTTGTGTCAACAGCTAGAGCAAGAAAAGCAACCGATAAAAAATTAACAGTTGGTAAGAAAAAACTCTGTTAACTTAACTCTTCTTACTGCTTCAATTTTTATTTGGCCAAGCACCAAAATGATGGACAAAATGGTTTCTATTAGCTGAAATTGTTACCGGATCGACAGCTATTACAGGTCTGACCATTTTTGCTCATAGGCTTTAATCAATTGGCTAATGGCTTGAAGTCCAGGGTCACGCCCCAATGCATTGTGAAACTCCCTCGGCCTGGCATGAAAAATTCCAATCAAATTTGCATTTGGGCAAAAGAGAAAACTTCAGAATTGAAAAGAAAATTGCAAGAAAGAAAACGAAAAAAAAGTTTGGTCCGAAAACAACACGCAAAAGACGCATGCAATTAGCCAAAAATTGTATGTACAGAAAACAACAACAACAACTACAAATATTTAAAGAAGCAGCCAACAACATGGCTATCGCCTGGCTAAGATCTGAAGGGAGAGAGAGTGGAAACAGGAGGAAAGCCCATTAGAGCGGGCTAATGGTGGCACCTTTTAAGGTTAAATTGGGCATCCGAAGTATAGCAGCAGCAGCACCAACACCACTAAAGGGGGGGCGTGGCAGTGGAGGGGCATGTGTCGAGTTCAACTGAAAGCCTTCGTTTTATCGCCAGCTAAATTTATACACAGCAGCCTGACTGCTAAGGGTTCAAGTGTGCCAATAAGCCAGGCCAAAACGCGGACCAAAATGCTAAAATCGCCTTGGCTAAATCTACCCAAGCACAGACAGAGGCTGAGACTCAAACCTTAGTTGCAGACACTCCAAACTGAATTTGCATTTAGCTAGGGAAACGAGCTCTTCCAATTGCAACTGCAACTCCAGTTGCTGCCACGGCTATCGGAAAATGTGCATCGCAAACGCGACCTAGAGCCGAGAGGCAAAAGCCGTAGTCACAGCCGGAGCCAGATCAAGAGTTACAGCTCCCACTCCAGTCAGCTTTGAGTCCAGTGGAAAACAGCTAGCTATCGATTTTGGCCTGGCTTGTTGATATTCCATTTGGCTGGACAAACAAACACAAAAAGCTGTTGGCGGAAATGTTGCATCGTTAATCCCCACCAAAAGTCCCCTATTCCTTTTCGTCCACCCCTTTACTCAATGTGGAAAATGTTGTGCGTGTGAATTCGATTCGATGGCTCTAAAAGGACAGCTACACTGAAAATATAATCCTAAGAGAGAAAACATCAAAAAATTATATATGATTTATGTACAAGTTTTGTAATTTAAACTTAAAAGTTTAAATATTTGCTAAACTTAAATCAACTATTTCATACTTATCTGAAGAATATTCGATATTACCCTACTTCTAGCTGCCTTGGGAATGATGTTAGTCTACAATCATTTTTTACTGTGTACAGAAAAGTGTTTAAAATGCAGCTACGAATAAAGCCAAAGGCAGCTGAAATTAAAATTGCATTGCCAAGTGCACAGCGGAAAGCAATTGCAGTCTATCTCCTTCTCACTCTTCTTGTCTCCCTCTCTTACTCACTTATTATATTAAAGAGGGGCTGGCTTTTGTAATTGGGTTTTTAGAGGTATGTGCGTCTGGATATTAACTGTACCCAAGCAATCACTAAATGGAGTCGTTTACTCAATATTATTTAAATTAAATGAAATCTCAGCATTTTATCGATTTAAGTTTTGAATACACACAAAGAATTGATATGTCAAGATATGGGTAGTAAAAGCTTACAAAATAGAGTGAAAATTAAAAATAATATGCTTAAAAAGCTGCGTAGAGGTAAATGCATATCTAGATAGATGGAATCACGGAAAAGCAAGAGAGAGAGAGAGAGAGAGAGAGAAACAAAGAGGAATACCTAGGACGAAAGAGAAGTTGCTTCTCACATTAGCGGAACAATAAATAGATTAAACTATTGTTGCTGATCATAATCGAATGAAAAAAGAGAACGGAAAGGAAACTGAGTAGAAAACTGCCAATATGTTTTCTTCAAATCTTATGTTTCTAGGGAACAAAAATTCTAATTAAAACACAGAGGAATAGTACGGGAAAAGAGAAATGAGCCCAGAGCAGATGAGATATGCTATTTTGATTCTTATTCACCTATTGGTAAAAGGATTTATGCTTATTAAATTTACACTTAAACTTTTTACCGCTTTTAATGTTACCCAAAATGTTGGCCAAAAACATCTTAGATGAAAAGAATCTGTAGTTGTGAAGTAGAATCAATCGTTAGAGATGTTTAAAGTAAGAGTATTTCGGATTTTCCAAAACCGAGTATGAAATACTTGATTTAAGTTCGAGTGCTATAAACAAATATTTAAATTTTCAAGATGATTACATGTGTGCATGAATCAAATTGCTCAAGTTTAGTTTTTCATCTTCGTATTTAGAAATTCTTATTGTACTCTTAATTTCTTTATTGTGTGTCCAGAGCTAGTATATAGTATGAAAAAAGCCAAGTGAAATTCAGGAAATTTTAAACCATTTTGGTATTTTATTTTTTCTGTGTTATTACCCAATTCAGGGTTATAAAAATTCACTCTTCGTCTTCGGTTCCCTGTTACATACTCGGGAACAAACAGAATATACCCTTACTCTACAAGATGGGACGTTAAAATTCGGGTTGTGGCAACCTCAACGATAATAAATTGAAGGCGAGAGATGTAAAGAGAGAGAGAGAGAGAGAAAGAAAACGGGAGAGAGAAAGAGAACGGGAGAGAGAGAAAGAGAGACAGATAGAAATGGTCTAAGGTGTGTGCTGAGATTTAAAGTGAAAAGGCAGCAGAATAAACACAGCTTCATGCGGCATCAACATGCCACAACAGCAACGAGCTGCAAACTCCAACTATTCTTCCCTTTTCTCCCACTTTCAAATGTTTAAGTCCACCACGTCACCACCCCCACCCCCACCCCATTGTGGCACTTATGCTGTCTGCGCTTCGCTCGCTTTGCGACATGAAATGCTGCACAAATATAATTATAAACGTCTGCCTACTATTAGACCCAGAGAGCAGAACCTAGCCGCCATACCTCCCCTTTTTCCCACTGCCCAGTCCACCTAGGGTTCTCCCAGTGTGTCTGGTTTTTTACGCCTCATGTCGGATCAAGTGAAAACATGAATGGACATGCACAGCATAGAGTGAACAGTGGAAAACTGACCAAAAGGGAAGTCCTAACTCTGTACGTTTCATTTTCCATTTGCCATTTTCCAATTTGAACTTTGAGTTGAATTTGACATTTGCCAGTTGGATTTCAAGTCAACTTTCAATCGATTTGATGGCTTATCCCCTCCAATCTTCCCCCCTTTTCCTCTTTCCAGACATTCAAAAGCAGCTGCTTTCAATCAGATTCGAATTCTCTTTTATAACATTTCAATTATGCTAATTACATGCAGACATCAAACACCTAATGGCTAAGACTATTGGCCAGAATTTATGTGCTGCCCATACCAACACGCACTTCCCCTAGCCCCGCAACGCCCTTTCACGCCATGCAACTGTCCAAGTGTCTGTCTTCCTTTCTCTTCCTTCATTTTGTCATTGAGCAATTGCGGTTTTCAGTTAATTTATGAGCTTAGCAACGCCAATTTCCCGACTCCCTCGATGCCGGGACTACTACTCTTGATTTCCTCTCTTCCCCTCCCTTTCCACCACATTACTTTTAGAGCGTGTTCATCCCTCTGCTGACGCTTGATTTGGATTCTCGACTGCGCATAAATAAAACACGTCTCTAGTTTTTATACGCTGCACCGCAAGAATGGCTGACAAAATGTAATTCGGGAGGAAACGAAGGAGTTTTCCTCTGGGACCTAGGAGTAGTTGTGTACCTAGAGGGAGTGTACGACTTGAACATTAAATTCAAAACGGTTTTTAACTAAACACACTTGTAAGGAAAAGATAAATTGAACTTCCGGGAAACGTTACTGTTAACATTATTTTGGAAGGAATGCATTCCCCTGTTTGATTTCCTTTTGCAGCTTTAAAGGGCACTTGATAGTCGAGCAATGCTTTGCACTTATATTTTTTTTAAGATAGTACCAGGGAAGGTAATCAAAGTTCTTTACGCAAAAAAAATAAACAGGATTTTTTTTTTTAGTTTCTATACAAAGTATTACAGGGTATTCACTTGTCCAGGAATGCTATGTGTACATTTTATGGGAATTTTAAGGGCTTTTTTCTACGGAGTTGTCGAAAGGATAGTTCCATAGAATGTTTTTATGGACATCTATATTGAGCCGAGCCATGAGATTGAAGCAAATTTCGCAAATGAAGTGAGAATCAGAAGAACACGCAGGGCGGAGGAGGAGTAGGGGTAAAAGCCTTTGTATTTCAACAATGGCAACACAAAGAAAGCTCAAATTACACAAGAAACTGGGAATAAGAGCGAAACTGAAGTCGGGAAAACTCTCAGCTGTAGCTGAAGTTACCTACCATTGTCATCAAAGACACATAATTTGGGCAAGGCCAATTTTATTATGCACGTCGACAAGTTTATCGCCGAAAGATGCGCAGGGAATAGCACGGAACCGCAAAGAGAGCAATGGGCAGAGGGAGTGTATCTGCATACACGAGATCCCAATCACAGTCAGTGGAACAGGTTCTATCCTAGTCCCGATTTCATCCTATGTGACTAGGCAGTATAATAAAGCATACACAATGTAAGATTTCTTGGTATTGTTTGAGACCAACTGAGCGCCACTGAGACAGTCTGTCGACCACATAAATAAAGGTGGCTTCAGCTGTTATTATAAGCCAACTAACTCGGATTGCATACAAATTGGCCAGTAGAACGAGTCGAGCTCCAATTTAACAAGAAATGCGCAAATGACAAAGATAATGACATCGAGAAACGAGAGGGAAAGAAGAGAGACTAGAAAATCTCTCTTTGTCTCTTTGAGCCACCTCAATAGCTGGTAGCTGCAGTTAAGCCAAGTCAAAGGCACACGCAATAAACGCCTAGGGCCAAGTTAGCAGATTGGCAACAAACTTCTTGCGTATCTACTTAATTTAAGACCTCAAGAACCTGCTCACAGTTTTATCAGGCAGCAAGCAATGGGAGGCGGCGACACCATACCCATTTCGCATTGCACTCTTCTTTCACAGACAAGAGGCTAAGAGATAGAGAGGGCAAAGTGGCAGAAAAAGTTAACGTTCTTGAAGCATGTATTATTCATCTACTGTTTGTTGTTAGCCTGATGAATACAGATTGCATAAGTTGCAGCAACAAAGTTGCAACGTTCTCATCTCAGATCGTTAATCATCACATGGGCATTGTTATCCAGATTCAGTTGTAGCTTCTCCACTTCATCTATTCTCCTTTTTGCCTTTCTTGCTCGTAGTGCATCTGTTTCAGCTTCGATTTTTAATCAATGGACAATGTTTTCCTTCCTTTGTTTTTCTTTTAGGCTTATAGGAAAACCACTTTTCTTTGGTGCTAAGCCATTCAAGCAGTTTATGACGCGCTTTCCTCAAACAACTTTTTCAGACGTCCGTGTGATGGATGCACTGACAAAAATGGCTAGGGTTAAGAGTTGCCACCTTTTTTTAATACTATAACAATCCAAATTTGTGGTCAAAACTCGTGTTTCTTGAAATAATTTTAGTTTGCCAATTTCATTAGTTACAAAAGATTTTTTCAGTGTACTATATAAAGTAGAGTGTTTTGATGGTTAAATGAAAAGTGAAAAGTGTTTAGAATATATGTTCAGTTTAAGATAACCATGAAAGCAGATAAGATATGCTCCAACACGATTCGGGGCGGGTTCAGAGACAGAACCAAATTTGGAAAGTTGGCTCACAACAGTCGCCATATTGATGGCTAACCAACTTAAAAGTATTATCGAACTGTGTCGCAAGGTTCCACAAGTTATAAATCAATTTCGATGCCAGAGATTTTTTGATACCAAATAGGCCTAAAGGGTCGAAAGGAAAAACCTTTAAATGGCTAAATGAAAAGCAAAACCTTTTAAGCTCCACACTTTTCCACTGTGGCACTTAAGCTGCTTATACCCAAGTGTGTGTGTGTGTCTGTATCTGTGTGTGCGCGAGTTTGTATAAGTGTGCGTGTGTGTAATCCCATGTTTGTTTTGCATGATGTTTTAATTAGCAGTAAGCTTTAAATGCTATTAGGCATGTTGAAGCTTGAATACCCTATAAAAAAAACTAAATAAGTACAAGCAAATATTTATTTTAATTATAAATAAATTAGTTAAACGAATTAAATTTTAAATAGATTTCATTTTAAACATCATTTACATTGAAAAGTGTATTATATAGTAGTTATGAAATGGACATTTTAAATTCAAGCAAATTGATGAAAAATCGATGTTACTGTACAAATATACATATTAATGTTCAAAAATTATTTTAAAATCTGTTCAATAAAATTTAAAAATAATATATATTTTTTTTAAATATGTTAAATGAGATTTTAAAAGTATAATTTAAATTCAAACAAATCAAGAAATAATTAAATTTTGATCAATTTAAACCAAAACTGAGTCTTTAAAATCTTTTTAATTTAATTTTTTTTTTAATTCTTTAAACAAAATTAGTCAATGACTATATGCATTTCGGAATGATCCCAGTTTATCTATTTATTTGACTTGTTTAAAAAGACGTCGGCATAGGGTATATACAAAAGAAGTCGACGACGACTGGTCAGCGGAACTTGGCGTCTTTTCGACGCGACATACAGCATATCGGACATCGAAATAGAAGTGGAAAATGAGAAAGAGGAAAGAGGAAAAGGAGGAAAGGGAAGGGGCTGAGATACGTGCTTTACGTGCCTCAAATGAGGTGTATCGGTTTGTGTGCGTGTGTGCATCCGTGTGTGTGTCATTTACTGGGCTGAACATAAGCTTAAACACATTGTCAAAGCTATAGGTAAACGAAGGGCTGTAAAAAACTGCCCCGCTCACCCTGTGTGGCATGCAACCAATTAAGCCCACTCGCAACAACCGATCAATCATTCAATTATTCGTTCATTTATTCTAGGAGTTCAAGTCATTAAAGGCACTGGACACACCTGTAAATGCAAGTAATTTTTAGCAATAGATTGCTAGATTGTATAATTTTCCTGCAATTTGATATAAGTTGCAGCCCCCACAACCACGCCCCATTTCCTGGCAGAGGTCAATGCTTCCTTAAGGCATATACATATATATACATATATATATATATATATATATATATATATGCATTATTCTTTCTTTGTTGGTCATGACAGCGAGCACATGCTGCGCCACAACTGCAGTATATTGCTTCTTCTTCTATGGCTAAACTCGCAGCTTTTCCGCTTTAAGACCCCGTACTCAGAAAGCGTAAGGGGTCTATTAGGTATGCCAGAAGCGAAATCTGCGTAACAGGTAGAATGAGACATTACCGACTCCATCAAATATATATGTATATTCTTGATCAGCATAAACAGTAGAGTCGATATAGCAATGTCCATCAACTATAGCCTTTAGCTTTAGTTTCAATTGAGGTATTTGAAACAAACTTACATATTTTGTGTATTTCATATTTCTATATCCCCTTATCAAATTTGGTTAAGATCGGACAGCTATATTTTATAGCTCCTATATACCTGTTGCATAGGAAAAGTTTGCATTAGAATGAGTACGGGGTCTATTTTAGTCTGTAGCCTTTTATACTAGTTTTTTTTTTCGCTTTTCCGCTATGTCTGTGCATTGTCCTTCCTGGCATCCTGTGACGCCGCTTGTTGCACAAATCCACAACTTTACATTATGAAATTGTAAATGTTGTCATATACACGTCTGTAGAGGGAAGCTTGACACTGTCTAACAAAGTATTTCTCCTGGAATTTATGAGCTATGCAGCTTTACAAATTGTAAGAATTTTAAATGCTTCTAAAGGAAAGAAGCCACTTTTTTTCTCATATCGTTGACTCAACTATTGTTGTTCAGTTTTGGATGCTTTTCTTTGAAACAATAAGATACAGAAGTTCTAGCTTCATGACTTCAACTCATGTTGTCGAGTGTTTAAATAGCAGTCGGTAAAAGGTTTAGAATAAAATGTTTCACAGATGGCGACCAGACAAAGTTTTTCCTCCAAAGAAATTTAACGCACGACTTCTGAACAGTTAGTTTTCTTCTTCTTTTTGCTTTGTTTGTACACCCGTTGCTCCTACAGTAAAAGGGTATACTATAATGGTTAGAATGTATGTAACAGGGAGAGGGACGTTCTATGTTCATGTAAAGGTAAAACTTTTCTTGTTAGCTTTGCTATCTTAACCAAATATTCTTGATCCAAAATCGGTCCACAATTAAGTCTAAATGTGAATTTTAAAAAAAATGTTTGTGTTCATTGTGCAAATTAAATGAAACTTACACAGGAAACACTATACAGCTATTTGAGCATACTAACAAAGTTTCATCTAAATCGGACTACTAATTTGTATACCTGCCATATAAACAATCGGTCGAAAATATACTCTATACTAGAAGTAGTATGAAAATTTTTTAGTTGACCCAGCTATCTTAATCAATCTAGCTGCTGTCCATTAACTAATATTATTATCATACCGTAGTTAATAACATATCAAAACTGAGTAACGGGTATCCTTAACTCGTGAAGCGACTTTTACATTCTTTCTTGTCTGTTTCTTGATTGTTTTTTCGATTTTGATTACATTTTGATGAGGCGTCTTATCAACGTAGACGATTTCATCTCAAGTTCTTCTCCTACATTTGACAAAACTTATTATATTAAGCGCACAAGATTTGTATATACTACAATAGCCTTTAATACAGTTCTAATTATAGAATTTTTGTTTTAAAATTTATTAAATTTAAGGGAACAGTGAACTGATTTCACATCTTGAAACTAATGTTAATCAATATATTTGGTTCTTAAATTAAATGTAGAGTACCCTAACCCCATGTTTTAATCCAAACCCTATTAAATAATTATTTAATTTTCTGTATTATCTTTCCGTGTTTTTTTCCTTTAGAAGTTCTAATTATAATTCTAGCTATATACCCCTTAAATATTGCTAAACCTATTTTTAAACAAGTTTCCCCATCTTATAAATTTTTTCCAGTCTTCTAGACAACAAGAAAGGTACTGGGTCAGGTACCAAACTCAACGAAGTTCTGTTTTGGGGTGGCTCAACGAGTGTTACTCAAATTGTGAGAACTAAATTCATTTATATTGATTTTATTGGCATTGTTAGTCTGATCTGATGAGATTTTCTGCACCTCAATCTCAGATTACCCCTGAGTTCTGGGGGTTACGTAGCACTGCGTTGAGTGTTAAGTCAGGTGATAGGGTAGAGTGCTGGGTTTTTGGGGAGGGTGTCAGAGTAGGTCGCGTGCCAGCATAAGTTGAAATACGATTAAGGGGTGGAATAAGGGTCTCTGACAGCTCTGTGCCTTGACTCCCTGAAATTCCAAAATTCCGTAAAATTATGGATTTTCTTTCACTTTATTATTCTTTTCTTGGTTTCGCTTTAGAAGTAAATGAAATAAAAAAAAAAACTAAATAGGAAAAATGAAAATAAAAATCATATTTCCAGAATTAATAGGTAGTTGTTAAACTTTCGAATTGATCAATGCATTTCACTGTTGACTGCCACCACTTTCCCCTAAACTGATCTAAGCAATCTTTTGATGTCTGGTTTTTAGTAGCTGACGCGCTCCATGTTGCATGCCTCAGGCCTTGTGTAGTGTCAAAGACCGCACCAGAAAAATAAATTTATAATTTATTGAACTCATGTGCTTTTTTTAGGCCTTCTTCTTTCAAAGTCTCCCTCAGCCAAGCCCATAGGAAGTGCAGTGGGGAGAGACAGAGACCATTCAGAAGAAAAATTTAATATTTTTCAGCATTTTGACTAATTATTATTGCGGAAACCAAACGAGAAGAGTTACGACTCTGAATTTTGGTTGCTATAAATTTATACATATATTATAATATATTTGTATCGGATAATGCTGATTTAATTACAATCGATTGGAATCCGTAGCAAAGCTTTAAAATATAAAGTCTTTATTATGTTTAAAAACAATTGGAATCATGCTTATGATCTCAAGATATTTCGACTTGAATTCCCCCTTAGTTATCTTAGGGCATTGTTTACTGTACACATTTTTGTGTCTTCTGTCTAACGACAGATGTCAATGAACACAAAACATCCCTCAATAAACCCTCGAAATGGATCACGAAGACAGATGTTTCTTTCTTTCCCACTGCAGCTGTTTCCAGTATCCAGATCTTTCTGTCCTTGGGGAGCTTTAGTCAAGACATAAGTTGGCCCACATAGAACAAATTTAAATTTATTTTATTGAAGCAATTCATTATTTCAGATGTCAACGTGCAACTTTTTGTGGCAAGCGTAGTCTACCAGTTGAAATGAAAGTGAAAGAAGAAGAAACTGAAAGAAAGAAACGAACCAAGTATTTTTAATCGATTGTTCCTATGTTAGCTATATCATATACTTAGTAGTCCGATCTAGATAATAATTGGTATGAACATGGAATTTGGCATTAAATGCATATCGAATGAATTATGTTAAGATTGCTCAATGAACAGATTTTTTTACCGACTTTTCTATGGGAGATATATAATATAGACCGATCTAGCCTGCGTGCAGAGAGAACACTTCCAGATGGCTTTAAAAATAAGACGGGTTGGCCACGCCTTCTACAATATGTTAATAACTTTGTGTTAAGATCACAAACACTTTGCAAGGGTATAAAAAGAATTACTACTATATGTATTATTTAAGAAAATACACGAATTACACCACTTACTGTGCAGTGAAGACTTTCAAGAAACACTTAGAATATTATCACTACTTCGAAGAGGTTCTTAGGAAGGGAAACGTAGGAGGAATAATAATTTAACAGAATTAAAACAAATTAAGGCGCTCAAGCGGAAGTTGCCACAAGCAGCAAGTTGCAACAACAACAAGACGACAACAACTACAAAGAATAGTCTCAAAGTCTTGAAGTACTACTCCAGAAATAGCTGGAAATATTAAAATTGATTGCAACTTTTCCGACACCAAACATTGAATTATGTTTAAGGTTAAGTGTCGCTGACAGATTTTGACACATGAGGCAGCAGCAGAAAGAGAGAGAGAGAGAGAGAGAGAGAGAGAGAGAGAGACAGACAAAGCGAGAATGACAGAAAAGAGCAACTGCTCTTACAGAGACAACAAGAAAGCAATTCAATTTTTCAAATTTGTTACATCAATGTTGATCAAAGTAATAGGGAAGGATTAAAGTTCTAAATTTAGTAATCAACCGACTGTTTTGTCCTTTTCTAATTAATCCATGTTGTTGTTCTTCTACTGTTTTTAGTCCTGTTTTGTCTGCTTGTTCTGTGTTGGCAACATCTGCTCTGTTTGGTCTAACTTTATGGGTAGAACATTGTTGCAACAACTTGCCAACAACTCGTTGGTTGTGCCTTACAAATTAATTACCTACACACACACACACACACACACACACACACACAAACACACATACGCACATACAACAACCAACATATAGCCATAGAAAAGCGACGTTATTTCTAAGCCCTGGATGTGGCTCTTATGGCTTCAAATTACGTGCGGCTCTTTTAAATGGTTTGTGGATTGGGAATTGTCGGGGTAGAGACGGATATATCGAATTCAGTGACTGCTTTCTTCATTGTAATTCTTTCAATTGAAATTAATGTTCTATGGTTTCATGGCGACCACACAAACCGTACATGTTTCCTATGTTTTCCAATTCCCGTTGAATAACTATTACAGTTTATCATTGACATAAAAGCTGATATGCTTTAAAGAAGATTTTACTCCAAGTTTGCAGTACATTTTAAATAATTATAACTACTAATCAAATTGTTTTCCAAAACTATCTGCTGTTTAAAATCAAAGTAATGGTATATCATAGTCGAATACACCCTAAACGTGCTCGTCTTCCTGGAATCATTTCCTAATGTTCGATTGCAAAATGAAAATAAACGAGAAAATTGTAACTGAATTGGTTTGCAGGAAACACGCAGCTCATTCAACTGACTTCATCCTGTCTCCGTTTAAATTCTCCTTTCTGTCCCTCCACTATTCCCCACATAACCTTCGGACAGTTCCCGACTTTGTTGTCCACTCGCAAATTGCGCATTCTTTGGCAAATTTCCTGTTTATGCTCCATAAAATCCATTGAAGCGTTTAATATTGCCAACTTGTCGGACGTCTCCGTTGACTACGTGGACAGGGTGCGAATGATTGATAAGTGGATGCATTCTCCATCTGGGTGGTATCTAACACAATATCGTCAACTGTAAGTCCCTAGTTCATGGCCAAGCCAACAGCCGGGAAGTCATCAAATTATACACAGTAAGAAAATGTTTACTAAAAAATACATAATTCTTCGATTTTGACTTCAAATTTTTAAGTTATAATTTAGCTTATGTTTTATAAACAAATAAATTACCCGTTAATTGAGAATTAGTTCACATTTTTACAAATTATGTCAGTACTTAAATCAAGTATTCTATAACCATTTGGAAAAATGCCAAATTACCCAATTTCGATATCATTTGGGATTGGTTTTGGTTCGAATTTCCATTCATCAAACAGTTATATTGAACAAATTATTACACTTATTTATTTTTTATTATTAATTAAATAATTAGCAGTACATGAACAGTAGAGAATGTAATTATGTATTTAACATTTTTGATCGTTTTACTTTATTTTTCAGTTGGCATGATAGTTATCAGCTATTATTTTGGTGTCGCCACAAAAAATAGTCCACGTCTCAGTTTTTATTTTGGGTGCCAGCCTGTCGCGGCTTACGCAATGCTCACCCCTTGCCTGCCCCTCTTCGTATCCCTGAAGCTACTACTGCCACATGTGTCGCATCCCACGCGGGCTGCTTGTTGGCGCCGTCCCACACGTTGCATGCAACGTTAATTGAATTTTTGCTCGCAATAACAAAATAAAAAACAAGAAAGAAAAGAACAGTCGAGCACGCCCGACCGTAGAATACTCTCTGCATTTTATTCCCGATCATTTAAATAAAGTCGGTATACTCGGATACCAGTTAATAATACTTGCAATAAAACACGTTGAAACAAAAACATCTGTTTGTATGTATACACATACATATACATTTGACATTATATGTATGCACACACATATGTATGTGTGTATATGTAATACATACACAATTGGTTGGCACAGCCAGCATTCGCGGGCAGCGCTGCCGCTAAGCTACGCAAGCAGCGAAAACGTTCGCTCACATGTTTGTATGTTTCTATCTCGCTCGCACACATGCATTGGCATTGCGTTCAATTATCAACTTTCTTAAATGTCTGGCTCTTTTGTTTATTGCCCGATTTAGATGCAACTTTCAGGATAGTTTAATATATTTTGTCTTCAAATGAATGCGAAATAACAATACTGTACGATAAGAACATATGCCTTAAAATCGGCATTGAAGTTTGCAAATTATTTTATTTCTTGTGGGAAAAGGGGGCGTGGCAATCCAAAATTTTTGATGACAATACAATTATGCCGTCTCTAGGAACCTGGGTACCAAAATTGGTGTTCCTAAGTGCCATAGTTACTGAGATATTCAACTAAAACATCAATTTTTTACGAGGTGTTTCTAGTTTTTTGCACATTGTGGGCGAACGGGGCGTGGCATCGAAAAAAAAAAAGATTCTTGTATTGACTGACTTAATATCGAGTCGATTGAGACCAAATTCAAACTTGTAGCTCTTACCATCTCTGAAATCTGTTTGTTCATACGGACAGACAGACAGACAGACAGACAGACAGACAGACAGACAGACGGACAGACGGACAGACGGACATGGCTATATCGACTCGGCTTGTGATGCTGATCAAGAATATATATACTTTATGGGGTCTGCCACGCCTCCTTCTGCCTGTTACATACTTTTTTTTTTGCACAAACCCAATATACTCTCTCTTGCAGAGAGTATAAAAACACAAATAATAAAAGACTTAAAAGAGTCACAAGCATATTAAGAGCTGCAATTGCTGCTGGCGATCAAAACGAGTTTTCATTATTTCAACCATATCAATAATTTTCCCTCTTTTTCTTATTTTTCTTTCAACTTTTGAGTTGCAATCAAGAATGTATGTTGATTGCACCTGACGTTGAATATTTGCATGCAAAACTAGTAAGAACGGCTACAGTCGAGCTAGTCGATTGTAAAGGACCCTGTACTAAGTCGGTCTCTCCCGACTGTAGGTTATCCTGTGAAAAGTATTCGTTTAAGTTCACCTTTCTATACCTATTACTTCTAGAGTATACTGTAATCGTTGCATGTAGCAGCGGGAAGAAATCGGGGCCAAACAGTAACCTTTCCCCAGGATCGGTCAAAAATTAAGTCTAGATATGAACAAGTATGAAACATTTCTGTGTTTACCAAGCTATCTTAATGACCACCAAGTACCAAGTTTCATCCAAGACTGCAATATCGTATTACTTCTATAGGAACGATCGGTCAGAAATACCCTTCAATATAATATAATTTAGAATAAAAACTTATTATCAACTAGGCCAGTATGTAATATAGATGACAATCGGTGAAAAACATGAATAAGCGTCCATCACCTAAACGATTGCACAAATATTATTAGTATACCCCATTCTTAGAAACTAATTAAAACTGACTAATCGGTGCTCTAAATTTGTTGTTTCTATCTATTGTCATTTTTGAAAGTAGATCTGTAGAATTTTATGTAGAGAAAATCTGTTCAAAGAAATATTTATGGAAATATATATTTGTGGAATGGGGATATTCCTTAAATAACCGTTTATATTTGACACTTTGAGTTTATCATATCTTTTTAAATTTATTAAGCAGACTGATTATTTTTATAAATTCTTTTTTACTATTCATAAATTTACTTTACACTGTATTAAAATACTTGTAGGATTGTTTAATCAGGTCATATATATAATTTTAAGTTTTGTGACCACCTTTAAGCTTTATAAAGATAATAATACCCCACAGTTCCCTCCAACTCAAAAGACTTGGATAGTTCTGGTTCCATTTTCACAGTTTGTGCCGCCAAAAATGCCCATTAACGTACCTGTAAAGAGATGGAAAATATAAATCAAATTAAATACTTTACTATAATTATGTTAAACATAATTTACAACAAATGTGTGAAAATTAGAGCCGATAGGATAGAAAGGGATGGAGATACATACTAGATAGGGCAAATGAGAGGTAGAAAAATAGAACTACAATATGATTTAATGGGTTTTGATGTCAAGCATAAAAGTTTTAACAAAAATCTTTTTGCTGTAGAAACCACGCCCACGTTGACACCGTACATAGGCAGTTTTGTGTATCTTTTTGGAGGGAAAGGGAACTCTGATAATGCACCTAAAATTTGAGTGTGTGTGCAGCCACTTGGTAACAAATTATGGTAATGAAAAGTGCCATCAAAGCGTTGTAAATCATCTGATTTTGTCATGGGGCATGATTATTTATGGGCGGGACGAGTTCAACAACACTCCAAAGCCATTAAAAACAAAAGGTTTGTCTTGTAGGTGCCAAAAGAATGAGCACCGTTATGGTCCTTAGCAGGACCTGCTTGTTACCAAATGCAACAAAAAAGAAACATAAAATTACAAAACAGAAAATTGAGAAAGTATTTCTCTTTGTTTTTTTTTTTAACAGAATGCTTTTCTGAATCATTCGAAAAACTGAAAATCATTTGCCATGACTTTTATATGCCGGCTTCCCGTTCGCTGTATTTAATGGCATGACCCAGACCCTCTTCTCATTCCAATCTTGCCACTCTCCCCTCCCTCAAGTGTGCGTCAAAACATTTGTCGTGTTGGGGCCAACCACAACAACAACAATAACAACAACTCTTGTATGTATCTGTATCTGTGACTTTATTTGTATTTGTGTCTGTGTTGGGAGTGTTGGCAGAAGAAAATATATAATAAAGTGAGACCGTTGAAAGTCGCATTAGTTGGTATTGCGATAGAGGGGTAGCTGAGGGGGTGTGTTAGCTGGCAAACGTCTGTTGAAAATCGGAAAAATATTGCGAGCATTCAAGGGCTAAAAGACTCGCAAAAGTTGAGTTGAGTGTGGACCTGGCAAGTGGCAAAAACTAGCAGCTGAGTCTCTGAGTCTTCAGCTCTTAGCCCTCAGTTGAATTGACAAGGGAAGCTAAGAGAAAATCGATAAATGCTGAATGAAATCTGTATGAATTATGTGTCTGACTAGTGACAAACACACACACCCTGCACCCTGACACACACTCTGTTGACTTTATCTATATATTCAACTGCCATGATTGCGAATCCACGTCTTTTTCGTATACTTTTCGCAGTAGGATTGACTGTCGTCCACAGTCATATCATTTTACAGTCACATTTGATTTTCAAAATACGAATTTCGAATATTTTTATTAACAGCCCACACACGAATTTAATGTTGTCACTGCCCACAGTGAGTCGCCACAGTGACCGCAATCGATATGACCCCAGTTGCAGTTGTAACTATTTATACGGTGGCAACGTTAATGGAAATATGTGTTGCACTGCTGCAAGTTGGTTAACCAAAACCGATTCAGTCTGCTGAAAATTTCGTGTTAACCACAGGCGCTATAACCCTGACGTTTGTTGAAAGAAAAGAAATCGATTTCGGGATAATACTAAAAATTAAGAAGATATAATTAATAAATACTAACTAAACTAAATAATCCAATATCCAAACTGGCTAGGCTACAGAAAAGTACTCAAATTCAAAATATTTGGCTATAATGAAGGCTTAAAAGTATATTTTTATTCTCTGGGTTTGTTAAAACAAAAGAAGGAGTCGTAGCAAAACCCATAAAGTATATATATTCTTGATCAGCATCACAAGCTGTGTTGATATAGCCATGTTCGTCTGTCCGCATGAACATCTTAGATCTTAGAGATAGTAAGATCTACAAGTTCGAATTTAGTCAGTATCGACTCCATATTTAGTCAAAGA
The DNA here is from genome assembly GCA_018903735.1 of Drosophila cardini. Classification (NCBI taxonomy): domain Eukaryota; kingdom Metazoa; phylum Arthropoda; class Insecta; order Diptera; family Drosophilidae; genus Drosophila; species Drosophila cardini. Next base: position 22,314,272 of record JAEIGM010000001.1, on the reverse strand, counting down.
ATATAAGAATTTTTTTTTTTTTTTGAAGCAAGGTCTCATGCGCCCGCATTGAATATGGAACTTGGGAATACTAATATTTGTTGGCAGGTTTCTAGTGACGGCATAAGTGCCATTTCACTATAAAACTAATGTTAAGTATAAATATTTTTATTGTAGAGTATTGTTATTTAAAATTTGCTTGGAGACAAATTATATCAAACTAATCTGAAAGTGGCATAAAAATCCGACTATAATGGTAAAAGTTATATATATAACAAAATTTATATTTGAACGCAATGCCAATGCATGTGCGCAAGCGAGACAGAAACATATGAACGTACGTTTACGCTGCATGGTGTGACATCAGCGCTGTCCGTTCCGACCAATGGTATATATCATATATACAATGTATATTATACATACATATTATGTGCATCATATAATCGGGAATAAAATGCACAGAGGATTATACGGTCGGGCGTGCTTGACTGTACTTTGATTAGGAAATAAATAGTTGAAATTTCCACCCCAGCATAAGTTTAAATAAAGATTCATTATAATATGCAACGAGGTTTCCACTAATGAAATTGAAAAGTGAATTAAAGCGTAAAAAGCAACAAGTCTCAAAAGACTTAACAACGTAAGGCTAAAGTCTAATCAAAGCCAAAAAGGCAATTTAAGTAAACTTTTGTGATGGATTACATCGATTACAGACTGTTGTGCAAAGCATTTGATTGAGAAAGTAAGGTACTTTCCAGTATAGTACATTATAATAAGGAGTCGAGTGTTGAGAGCTGAACTCTGACCTCACTAATTTCAATGCAGCTCGGAAACAGAGCAGCAGCTTTCATAAATAGAAAGCATGTAAGTATGTTCAAGTACATATGTGCATTATAGGAGTTGTGGATGTGGTTGATGCCCAGTGGCATGGCATGATATCAATTCGGTCATAATTTGTAAGTGCACTCACTCCATCATCTTTTCTACCATTTTCAGCCCATGAACGCTGCACGAACAGCTCCAAAACAAATTTTACAATTTTCCAAAAATAAAAAAAAATAAGGAAAAAAAATACTTTAAAATTGACCCGTGACGGAACACCAAAAAGTAATCTTTAGATCGATGGTCGGGGCTCAGTTATCAAGTTTATTGTTTGAACACAGAGATATGAAGAGAAAATAAGTAAATAAGTGGAGTTTAAAAACAACGTTAGACTAAGAGATGCCCTGCAAATGGAAGGGAAGTGGGAAAAAAAAACTCTAGTCTACGCAAAAAAAAATTGTAAATAAGCATTCAAATAATATTTCCAGTGAACAATTTAAAAACTGTTTTCTTATAGCCAATTTTAGTATTCAAGTCATTCGTATGACGACTCCAAAGAAAGTGTGTACTTTTACAGGGTATTGAAATTGTAGCACAACAAAGACAACTCTTACAAGTATTGATAAGGCAATCCATAAAACAAATAGCACAGTTTATTGAACCAACGAAGGGTCAAAGAAGAAGAAACATTTAAGTGAGTTATTTCGAATTCTTGGGGAAAAACAGGTTCAGACTAAGAGAAGAGTATTCGAATGCTTTCTATTGCTGACAAATGGAAATTTCATGCTTAACTAAGATTAATGACAAAACTCCCGAATTGTAGTTCCATTGCTAGTCAAAGGTATTAAAAGCTTTTATTTGTACACTGTCAGACGGTTATGTGGCAAATATTTACAAGTACGTCGCAACTTGCCCCAACTTGATGACTCGGAAAGAAAATTTGGTCGTCAAAACAAATATTTGATTTCAAAATATTTACACAAAAGCCCCGAATTTAGTATATTTGAGGTGTGTGCTGACGACCCTGAACTTGTGGCTAGATTCTGAAAATACTTAATTAAAGTTGGCACATTTCAAATGCAGTACACGAGAATTTTTGCAGCTAGAAATCAGACATTGAATGCAAAATGCTTTAAGCCTGGTCTGATCAAAGGTCAAAAAGTGGTAACAGCACATCGTTCACATTTTGGCTGTATACATATTTATATATATATTCCACACATCTCTACTGTGAAATGTACCTTCCGCTATCGCAACTTGTCTCTTTTTGCCACCTTTGGCAAAAGTCAAGCAGCACCCACTGTTGCAACTTTTACACGTTGCCCCCAACGGGCACAGAAAACTTACTTCTTGCAACTGCCACAGCTTCGTCTGGCTGCCTTGTCAATCACTTGACGCAAAAGTTCAAGTGCGTGTGTCTTCTTGACTCTGAGCTTAGCTGTTATTCTAACGCGTAGTTTCACGCTTGTCAAAGCAATAACTCGTCGCACATATCTTAGGGTTTTGGGATTTGGCTTTCAACTGACTTTGACTTTGTGACTAATCGAATGTAAAGTTTAACCCAATGTATACATTACTTCCTTTACAACAAACAGTTATAAATGACAAATAAAAAAATATTATTTGTTGTACATCTGTAATGTTAGTTTAATTTGTACTAGTTATATATAATACGTTTAAATTCGTATAATATTTTATAACTTTTATAAAATGCTAGGCGATAATATAGAAATTACACAGTAATCCTCTGCTTTTCTTGGTGAACTTAGAATCATTTTTTATAAAAATGGAATTATTATTCGGTGCTTAATATAATCAAGCATCTATCATCCCCGTGTGAGGGATCTCGCAGGGTCTGCTTGACGTATACTTCCAACTAAGATCGTATCTATAAGCACCAGCTCTCGGTCACAGCCAACTTCACGTTGAACATGTAGCTACTTTTGGGTAGAGACACTTTGTCAAACATATTGTTTCGTTAAAACAAAGTTTTTCACAATAATATCATACTCTAAAACCCAGAAAGATATTTCAAGTAATGAATAAAACATATATCAATAACTTACTACATAAGGAAATGTGTGATTTATCTTGGAATAATCCACTAAGGCCCGATGGAAGTAGTAAAATACATTGAGTAGTAAAATAAGTGACAAAAATTTAAGGTAATATTGAATAAAAATGGATGATAACCATTCAGTTTATTACACACGGTAAAATTGAGCTTCAATTTCTTTATTGGCACCAACTTTACCACGACCCAGTAGCTTTAATCGATAGACAGGAGCATTGATCATTGATTTATCCAATATATCACATTTAATATTTGTATATCGGATATATCCATAGCAAACAATCAATGGAAACGCTTTTGTATAAATAAACCAGAACTTTATTATATAAATAAAGTTTAGAATTATGCAAAACCATATAAATAGCCAGCCATGAAGGGCCCAACCCAAATAGTTTTAAAATTACAATAAATATTGTTTCAGTTATTCAGTTGCAAAATAATTAATTACTCGTCAACAAAATAATGTAAACAAAACAGGGCATAAACAAAACTTATCTTAGATGATATATTAAACGTAGTCCCATTGTCAAATCAAGTATTCAAATACGTAATTTATGTATAACATCCCATATGAGGGCCTGGTAATACAATGCGGTACTTAAATCTAATACATCTACAGTGAATCGAATTTACTTGTCGCATAAATAGTTCCGCTCTTTGAGCTTGGAGTGATAGAAAGACAGACTGACTAAGCCAAGACAAGAGCAATTTGTGTCATTGCCACACAGAACTTGAAAAATGCATTCAAGTCTTGGTATTTTCGCAGCTCATTACAACATTTGCATGTGTGGCAGACAAAAGTGGAAGGAAGCCAGAACAATGACACTGCTGGCAGTAAGTATCGGTATCGGGACAATGGAGAATACGATACGTACTATGCTGCAAGTAGACAACTACTTAGCATATAAATGACATGTTTATGCACTAGACTCAATCAATAATAAACAAGAAAGAAAAGTACAGTCGGGCACGCCCGACCGTAGAATACTCTCTGCATTTTATTCCCGATCATCTTAATAAAATCGATATCCGGGTATACCAATTGATACTTGCAACAAAACACGTTGAAACAAAAACATCTGTATACACACACATATACATTTGACGTTATATATAACATATATGTATGCACGCACATATGTGTGTGTGAATATGTAATACATACACAATTGGTTGGCACGGCCAGCATTCGCGGGAAGCGCTGCCGCTAGCAAGCAGCAAAAACGTTCGTTCACATGTTTGTATGTTTCTATCTCGCTCGCACACATGCATTGACATTGCGTTCAATTATTAACTTTCTTACATGTCTAGCTCTTTTGTTTATTGTCCGATTTAGATGCAACTTTCAGGATCGTTTAATATATTTTGTCTTCAAATGAATGTGAAATAACAATACTGTACTATAAGAACATATGCCTTAAAATCGGCATTGAAGTTTGCAAATTATTTTATTTCTTGTGAGAAAAGGGGGCGTGGCAGTCCAAAATTTTTGATGAAAATGCATTTATGCCGTCTCTAGGAACCTACATACCAAAATTGGTGTTCCTAAGTGCCATAGTTACTGAGATATTCGCCTAAAACATCAATTTTTTACGAGGTGTTTCTAGTTTTTTGCACATTGTGGGCGAACGGGGCGTGGCATCGAAAAAAAAAAAAGATTCTTGTATTAACTGACTTAATATCGAGTCGATTGTGACCAAATTCAAACTTGTAGCTCTTTCCATCTCTGAAATCTGTTTGTTCATACGGACGGACAGACAGACGGACAGACGGACATGGCTATATCGACTGGGCTTGTGATGCTGATCAAGAATATATATACTCTATGGGGTCGGCCACGCCTCCTTCTGCCTGTAACATACTTTTTTTTTTGCACAAACCCAATATACTCTCTCTTGCAGAGAGTATAAAAATATTTCAACACTTTTAATAAAAGACTAACAAAAAGTCTTCAAAAATGTTGAGTTACAATTATGACTTAATTTTATCATAATTAACTAGCTCTGCTTTTATAACTTGACGTTAAAGACACACAAAGAAAAATTGGTCAAGACAAAAAACAAACGTTGACAAGCGCATTCACTGCAAAGTTACGCAGTTTTTTTGAGCCAACTTGAGGTAAATGTTTGGTCAAAAAACTGGACTGGTTGGCTTAGACTGCTCCAAGCCGAGGGTGTAAAACAGAGAGATAGAGATGGAGCAGGAACAGGAGCCCCAAAGTGCTTGTTTGTCTAGCACATAAAACTCCACACTTAATGGACAAATTGCCAATGACAAAAAGTTGGATTTTGACATGTAAATTAGAGAAGGAAACACTCAAACTCAACTCAATGGGATTTCAAATAAACCTGACAACTTAATTGAGAATGCCAACCGAAAGATAAAGATAGATATATCTATATATGGAAATATATCTTTATCTCTGTGAACAGATAATTGCCATTAATTAGAAATCTTAAATCGAGCGCTGCATAAACTGAAGAAAATAAGTGACTTTTTGGCTTTGCAAAAGTCTGACAAAAAGATGAACAGAGATCACCAACAGACTCGATTACCACTGACACCCCTCGTCCCCCTTCGTGTACAGCTCTATCGGACCATGTCTATGATATATGCAGCACTTAGTACCTACTTAGGTTGGCCGATCTTCAGCTCCGAACGAACAACATTTGAGATAAGATCAGTGCAACGGAGATCGCTGCCAGTAAGCAAGTTCTCCCCCTACTCCTTACCGCTTAGAAGCCAGACGTGTTTTGTAGTGCTGTCAACGTCAATATCGGGGAGGCACAGTGGCACCAACATCGTTTTAATACAATATCCAAAAGCAGATATTCATTTCGCTCCAATTTTCTTTTACGATATACTGATCAGGTACTAATTATTAAACATTCTATAGGTATTACTGCATTTATATATGGGGTTTTGACTGTAGTTTTTTGACTGGTTAACACATAAAAAAAAAATGGTTTTATTTAACAGTTCTTTATGTTTAATCTTACTACCACTGTGCCACAGTAGAGATCACCAGAACGGTGGCATAGACTTTGTTAAGTGGTTTGAAGAACGTGCATTTAGTAGATAATATTAAAATAATAATAGCCGCGACTGAGCTTTTGAGTCAGAGTCGAGTTGGGATCACTAGAATCCAAGTATTTTGTTTCTTTTGTTGATTTTTCTTGTTGTTGCTTGTGTCTTGTGCTGCTTATAACAAATTACTTTACTTGGGAACGCCCCTTGAACACAGATCTCCCTCAATACCCCCCAAAATCCCCCTCAATACCCCTCCTCATAGTACGCGGTCTAGCCAAGTTGGGTTCACGACTTCGTTTGTCGTCGCTTTGGTAGCGTAAGCTTCGCTCGTTTTTCATGTTCTATTTTATGCGGTAATTGCAGTCACTAGATTAAAGCAGCAGATACAGATACCGCTACAGACAGAGCTGTAGATGCAGATACGAAAAGCAGCAAAAGTGGCAGGAAAGGCGGTGTGGGGAGTGACAACTGTCAGATGGTTGAGAGGGGAGAATAAAGCGATCGATCTACTTATATAAATGCAGCCCATGGCCAAACAACAACAACAAAGCGAGGAGCGTTTAACCGATAAGCCCCGTGTGTGTGTCTGAGTGGTTGTGAGTGTGGCGACTACGGGACGTGCGTCCAAAGTGACCAACTCTATTTGGCTGCCGTATTTTCAATTAATGTTGCCCCAAAGCGGCGACAACGCAACAACAACAACAACAACAACTTCAACTTTTGCTTTGTGCCCTCTGAAAATAATTATGAAACAAGTTTTATTTCGCTTTTCAGTCTGACTCATGAAATGACGGAAAGGAAGAGGGAGCGAAGGGGAAACTCCACAGGGGAATAAACTTTTAATTGAGTTTGCTTTTTCTCTGTACCTCAGCAGTACAAAAGGTCTAATACGTTTATCGTTGGAATATTTATATAACACCCAGTTAGAAAACGATTGATTAGTTTAAGCATACCAAGAAGATGATATTTCACTGGTCTGAACCCTAAAAGCTAAAGAATGTAGCCAAATTGCCAAAAGAAGAAGTTATATCACTGCTGCGTAAAGGAAATAGTGGCCAAATTACAGGGTTCTTTATAGCTGAGTTTGCTAGATCACATCACTTTCCATTTATAGCGTTTCTTGCGTTTCTGATCCACAGGTGTAAAAAGGCTTATTCACAACTTCCGTTGCACAGACTATAATTAAGTGAAACTTGCCAGACTCTAGTTGTAGTTTAAGACCAAAGTATAGTCTAATACGAACGAGATGTCTAAAACTAAGTCTCCGTCCAATTCTTAGCCCTTTTTGCTATAATTTTCAATGGAAAAGTGGCCAAATTACTGGGCTTTTAACAGGCGAGTTTGCTTGATCTCATCATTTCCATTTATAGCATTTTTGCGGTTCTGATCCTCAGGTGGAAAAAGGCTTATTCTCAACTTCCGTTGCACAGACTATAAAACTGGCCAGACTCTAGTAGTAGTTTAAGTCTAATGCTCAGGAGACGTTTAAGACTAAGTCTTAGTCGTAGCCCTATCGCTTGACTGCCACATAATGTTGGACAATTACACGTAACCACTGTGCAGTCGCGGTTTAAGATGCGCGTTAAATATTCTAAACAAGATTTTCGTCTCAGTTCTTTTTTCAGCTATAGTTTTATATATTTAGAACTCGTTCTCTAAAAAAGAGTATAGGGGTCTATTAAGTTTGTCTGAAGCGAAATGTGCGTAACAGGCAGAAGGAGGCGTGGCCGACCCCATTAAGTATATATATTCTTGATCAGCATCAACAGCCGAGACGATATAGTCCGTCCGTCTGTCTGTATGAACACCTGGATCTTCTTAACTAAAAGAGCTAGAGCCACCAAATTTGGAATAAAAGTCCGTCTGTAGTGTACGATGTGCAAATTAATTTCAAATTTTTGCCACACCCCCCACCGCCGTCGCAAATTGTAAAAAACTGTTTTCACATCACCATTACTTGAAAACGACTAGAGCTAGAGATACCAAATTCACACATTATGTGTATGGTACCATTATTACTATCCTCACCTCATCTTTTGATCCGGATCGGACAACTATAGCCTATAGCTCCCATAGGAGAAATCGCTTAAAAATAAAACATTTGTATGAAGACATGTAATGTTAATTGAGCGATCGCAACCAAACACACACAGTTTGTGTGTATAATTATTAAAAGAATCCTGGTCAAAAATTCGGAATTTTATGAATAAATTCTTTGTTTACACTTGCTTGTAATAAAAGAGTTAACTCTACGTTTAGTTATTCAAATTTTTATAAGGGGTGTGGTCTAAGTGGTAGAGATGCGTGTTCTTAGTCTACTCGAATGTTAAGCATGAGGTCTACGGTTCGAAAGCCGTCGCGGACATTTCACAGTAACTTTTGTTATTTAATCAAAAACTATTACATGTAGATGCAGATAATCGAGATCTGCTCTAATGTAGGGCGTGGTGCAATTGCTAGGGTTCTGACGCGTGTGCGTGAAGTCGTGGGTTCGAGTCCCGTCAGTGAATTACTTTATTTATTTATTTTTTTTTATTTCAATTTAAATTGAAAATAATAATTATGTAATTGTGTATATACTATAAATAATATATACAAAATGTGAATCACTCCGCTTTTCTTCTTTTTCGTATGGAAAATGCGCACTTCTGTGAGTACGGGGTCTTTTACAGTCGGTTCGCTCGACTGTAGCCTTTCTTACTTGTTTTGGCATTGGTTTTCTTGGTTTAAAAAGGATTTCTCGCTTATTACGGTTTTATGACTGTGGTTGTTTGGATGCGTATAATGCCGCTTAAACCGTATGCTTAAATAACTATGAAAATAGCCAATAAAGTTGGCAAGAGTAGCAAATGTCACGGGTAAGTAGTTCAGTTAACCTTCCAGTTGAGTGTCAGCTTCTTCTGCTTTTAGTTGTAGGTGTGCTACCACTTAATTGAGGAAAGAATTTCAAAAACTTTTCTGCCTCAGTTCCAATTGTATTCCGATTACTTGGTACTCACATCCTCCTACACGCACCTCCAACACACTCATACACAATCAGACAGTTTGAGCCTATGCAAATTGGCTATAAAGCCCACGCCTACGTTACGCTTGCGCCTCACTGCCAATGCCACAAGTAATTGAACATGGAAATAAAGTAACAACAAGAAGAAAAATGAGACAGAAACGACCAGAACGCAAAATAACAAGAAAAAGTGAATTTTATGGCATTTTCTGTTGTGGATTTCTCTGGGACTTTAGGAAGAGGGGACATGGGAGAGGGAATGATCATGGGGGCACTGAACTCTACAAGAATAAAAACACAAACACAAAAAAACATTTTTCTCAGTTTTCGAATTGCATTTTAGGATTTCTCCTGTTGTTTTTGTGCTTTGCATTATTCAAGTTGTCTTTCGAATTGGTTAACAAGCAAGAATAAGAACTGGCCCGAATTGAATTTGTAGTGTTGCCAATTTAGCCTTTTTTGGGTGCTTTCCAACGTCTTAATCGGTGAAATATATAATATACTTTTGGAAATCCATTTAAACTATTTAACTTGAGTTTTTATTAAAAAGTTCAAATAACCCATTATTTTCATGAAACAATTTAAATTTTTGTTTTCATTTTGTAAACTATCGACAAATCGTTTTTCTTTATCTGGGTTTGATTTTGCATCAAAGTGGGCATCACTGTCTTTAAATTATGTTTGTTTCGTTGCATGCAACACACTCGTACATGTTGCCCATGTTGTCTTTGTGGTCAGGACATTAAACTTAAACAAAAAAGAAAAACCAGAACACAACAAACCAGTAAGAAAGGCTACAGTCGAGCGCGCCGACTGAAAAAGACCCCGTACTCATACTACTACTACTACAAGAGTTAATTATACCGGTCACATCAGCTCTTTCAGTTTCCAAGTTATGGTGATGTGCAATTGTTTTAACAATTTTGTCTGACGAATTAAGAGACTCTCATTTCAAATTTGGTGGCTCTAGCTCTTATAGCCATCGCTATGTCGACTTGGCTGTTGATGGTGATCAAGACAAACATTCTAACAAACTTAATAGACCCCTGTACTATTTTTAAGTACGGGGTCTAAAAACAACACAAGAATAAATGATTAAAAACACGGAATGTTAAAAATGCAATCAACTGTTAAAGTCATGCGCAAATTAAAATTAATTTCAAGTGTTAACTTTGCTGCGAATAACTCCAGTAACCGTTAACAGATGTAAAAAGGTGTGTCGGGTTCTCTCGACCATAGGATACCCTGTTAGTGTAAGGGGACTCGTTCGGATCAGCTAATATATAACTAAACAAACGACCTCAATTCGACTAGTAATAATAAGTAGAAGTCGTAATTGAGCTAAACTCAACTTATGTGCTTATAAATTTAGTTCAAGCAGTAGTATTATTGCTGAAAATCTAAAAATTCGGGAGCGTGGCTAAAATATTAAATAAACTTTATCTGTTTGGCGCATAGACGGACTTACATACCAAATTTGGTGGCTCTATCTCTTATAGGCTCTGAGATCCAGACGGTCAAGGCTCATTTAAACAGACGCAGAAATCCCAGGGTAAATATATGTATTAGCTACCACAAAGCGTTACTTGTCAACTGTTTAGTTAAATGATTTTACATTTTACTCGAGGGAAAGGTGTTTTGTTTTAGAATTATGTGTCTAATATCAAAAGGATTCCCAAGGTATTGAGTGCCAATTGAGGTTTGAGACGATTAAAGCTATAAGTGGGAATTCGTACACAGATGTACAATTATCCTCAAAAGGCTTTACCAAAAAAGATCATTTAATTGTAGTAAGGTTTATAGTTATAAATTGCCTTAAAGTATTTTTTTAACTAAAGTATATTTTTCAACTTACACTATCAAATACAAAAGAGCAACCAACTCTGAGTTTTAATGAAAAATCTGTGAAAAAGCTTATTTGTAAACCCCTTTTTTTTAACATTTTTTGCTCCCGAATTTTATATATTCAAATTGTCATTCAATTTCAGACTTTTCTTCGTTTCAACGAACTCGTTTCGTTCCCCTTATACTTATTTAGTTAGGCGCTAATAATATATACTTATAACCTTCCATTAGTAACAAATCATTATATTATTTCTCATTAGTTTTTCAAGTTCTTCAATCAATTTGCATATTTGAGCCAAGTTCTGTTGAATAAGTCGCAGTTGCCATAGAAATTGCAACCTTGAACAATGTCAAAGCCACCATAAAGCTAAGCACAGATACGCTCAAAGATATATATACACACACACACACACACACAACACACCTGACTTGGCATAAAATACTTGCTTGGATACCTGGCTAACTCCAGGGAACACAACAGCAACAAGAATTCTTTATTTGTTGTAACTGATTGAAAATTGACAGAATGTTGAGAGAATTCACAGAGAGTTGCAAGTTCCCTTTTTTCCATTTCCTTTCACATGATGAGTTGAAAGTCCTTTCTGCTGTATGCAACAAACTAAAAAAGTGTCCTTAGACTCAGTCAGGAAATGATTTAACCGCAGAGCTCTAAGAACCTTTGAGATACTTTTGCCGAGGATTGTAATTAGTAAACAGCTGGTAAAGGAAACAGAAGAAATGACCTCATTCTGGGCACATACCCTACTTACTCTCCCATTTCTCTTACTCACAGTACCCCCAACCCCTCAACTTGTTGTGTATACATTGTGTACACATTGCGAGAGAGACATTACCCTTAGGCCAGGCCAGCCATATGGTAGTGTTTATGGCCATCGAGCGCACCCTTCGTAAAAAAGGGTGTGAAATTAGAATAACATGTCACTCATATTCGGTAATATCACGTAATGCGGCCAAATATATTTAGGATTCGCACTGAGCTGGTGTCCTGGCAGTAAGAACATGAGAAGGAACTGTAAAACGAACCGGAACAAGAACCTGAACACGAACCAGAAACAATTGTCACAGCACACAGTGGGAATTATAGCCATTAAAAAAGCTGGTATTATTTATGTGCGACTCGAGGAAAACAAACTCCGACAGAAACAGAAACAGGAGCATTACTTTGCTTTCTGGTTACGCCCAGTTCATTATTTTTATAGTTATTGTTGGAGTGTATGGCACTAAGATTTTTTAATTACTGCCTGGGCATTTAAGGCCCCTCTGAGCTGTAGTAGCAAACTCTTTGGGACATAAATTGTCACTCTTGGCACACAAAGCGTTTAAAGCAACAGAAATTTGTCCTTAAAGGTAAGACCAAATTATGCTACCAATGTTTAATACAAGTTAATACTTGAAGTTATGGCAGTAAGGCAGTAAACGGCGATATATATGTAAGTATCTTGGGAGGCACGAAAACAGTACTACCAAATTACTTTCATTATAAAAAGTCACCCATTTTCAGGTTTAGCTTAATTAAGGCGACATGTGATAAAACAGCGCCTTTTTGCTCATAATTAAATTGGGTATTACGCAGATCGCATGAGAGTCAAGTTTAAAAATAGTAATAATCAGCATGATACGCTGATAAAGCTACCAGTCTGACCCAAATACAGAAAAACCGATACACGCCATTTACATATATGTGTATCTATGTTCATGAAGAATAGTCCAAAAGTTGTTATGATAAAGCACAAGCACAAGCCAAAAAAAGAGATTATCATTATTTTTGGTTTGACTTTTGTTCACTTTTCGGGGATGTTTGCGTCCTGGCAGTGATAAATTTGAGGCACCCTACTCAGCTAAGAAGAGCCCAGCACAGCATGGGGGTGTTTCACTGTTGCCTTGGTGGAAATTCATTTCTTTTTCTTTTCTATTTGTTGAGTTCACAGTGAAAGGGAATTTAATTGGTTTGCATTATTTGCGAATTTTGTCTGGATTTTCTTCGGTTTATTTTCCGATGAAAATCTGAGAAAGTGAAATACATTCACCTCTGCTTCTTGTGTAAAATTAGTCAGTAAATGCTTAGTCGCGATATTTGAACTGTTTTCCAAGAGAATTTCAACTACCTGCTTGTTCAGACACTTGTTGTTGCTTCTTTTGCATTGTTTGGAATCACATTCAAGTAAATATTTACACCCTGTAATAAGAAAACTATTAAATATACATTACAGATAGTAAGAAAGGCTACAGTTGAGCAAGCCGACTTTAAATGACCCTGTACTGGTGCCAATGCACCTTTTTCATTTAAATGGGCAATCTTCGACCGGTTCGAATCATAATTGGTAAGGGCACATAGAATTATGATGTACCCGTATTGTGTGAGTTTCGTTGAGATCGCTGAATTTAAACTAGGTGTTTTTATCCATGAAAGCTCAAGAAGTTTTCTAATTTTGGTGTGATGAAAATTGTTTTTATTATTTACGGGGCGGCAGGGGGGTGACAACAATTTGAAATAAACTTGATTTGCGTACACTATACACGGACTTTTATACCAAATTTGGTGGCTCTAGGTCTAAGTCTCTGAGGTTTAGGTTTTCTTCCTGAGGGAAAAATGCACACTTCTATATCAAGAAACTATACATTTTATGGGGTCCGTAAAACGACTCTTACGCACATTTTGCTTTTCACAAACCTAATAGACCCTTCAAAACTTTTTGAGTACTAGACCTCTGAAAGGTTCAAATACCTGATGCTAGCGGAAATTTGTCGGAGTAAGCATAGCTGCGATTGTATATTTTTCGTCACTTCGAATACATTACACTGGAAAAAATTGGTACTTGTTCTCGATTTTACCTTGGATCTTAGAAGTAAGAAAGTAAGAATTTTCTTTAACGTTTGAAGGAGAAAAATATTCCAAACTAAATGGAATACTAATGGAAGTCCTTAATCCCGAATTATTTTTATAACGATGTAATTTTAATTTACTAAAAGCATTTTTAATTTAATCCATAGTTTTCCTGCTTGACGACATAATACAGAAATAAAAGCGTAAAATTTGAGTAACTCAAATGCTCAAACTCATTAAAAAACTGTTAGATAGTGAACCGCTGATAAAATCGTATTTTGAACGTCCTTGTCTTATCTGCACAATTTGCACTATAACTAGATACTATTATCGGCAACAAGCGAAAATGGATGACTATACTTCTACCACTAGAACTACTATATAGGGTAAGGGTCGTATGATTGTATGACTGCCAAAGCTTTTTCACATGTGCAAAAAATAAAAAAAAGTACCTATTCAATTAACGTCAATTCGCTTATCAGTAATAAGCATTATTTGGTAGTAAACTGTTCTCGAAAATGGAGGTAGAGTCACTACACCTGAGCTTTAGCACGTCGTCCAGACAACATGTCACCTCAAATAGTTCCATCAATATGGCGATTGCCTAGTATCCAACTAACTGTACTTGCCTTGACTTCCAAGCGAAACTGTCACTAGTTGGAACAGACCAATCAAGATCCACAACAATTTGCAGGTTCCGCTACATCCGTTATATTCCACCATTGCGATTCTTTCCGTTAAACAAGAAGACGTCGGGTTAATTTGAATATTCACAATTCTAAATTTTGCTTGTGCCTTGCATTTTACGAATTTAAATTCCACTTTGGTGTCGTTTTCGTATTCGATTTCAAGTCTCACTTTTTCGTTGTTACTTTTACTCATACATTCTACACATTCTTCACATTTTATGCACTTTATATATTCTTTATTTCATTTCTTTCGCTCACTCCACTTTTGTTGTGTATTCGCCGAATTTTAGCGTTTCGCTGTTTTTCACTGGAAACAAGCGGTTATTTGAGTGGAATTATTTGTGATCAATTATAACTTTGTTTTGCCGGCTGCAAAAACAAAAACAATCGAAAACGCAGCAGCTAAAATTTAACTCAAATTTGGTCGCATTTGTTGTTTTTTAACAAACAAAACACTTTTACCGCGGCGCATCCAACAACAACAATTTACTATGAGCACAAGCGCCAGGCACAAAACCAACAACAAAAACGACGTCAACAAATTGCGCACACAGTAGCGTTGTCCCTTTCTAACCAACGTTTCAGTCCTTTAGCCATGGGCCAGCGTCGTGAATTGTATTTTGCTCAATTCATGTTTTGCACTTTAGTTGTGAATTAGAATAGTCGCATTTGTTTAAGCCAAATGAATATTTGCACTTTAATTTTAATTTGTTGCATTTCCTGAGCGCTTTCTTTTAACAAACGCGTTTTTTTCCACCAACGCTACCAACTAGAAGCGCGAGTACAACCTTACGCGAGCACAATTGAAAAGAGACTGACTCAAGCACTCGAACGAAGGCAGCACAAACGCAGCCGTTGAAAATGCATAAAAGAGAGCGAGAGCGAAAACGGGAGCGAGAGAAATTGAGTGCCTCAAATAACCCTCAGTGTTGAAAGGCGCGGTGAAATCAGCTTTTTAAAACACAAACGTTTATTAGCTGTTAAATATTAAAATAAGTGATAAACAAATATATTATGGCATTATAAATTTTATCTATTGTTTACACTTTAAAATACTATATTTGATTTTTAAGATTTGTGTTGTTACTCTGTAAATTTGAATTATTTTATTTGTTTATATGAGTGAATATTATTTTATTTGTAGCTTTCTAACCTTGATTTGTGGCAGCACTGGTGGCGTGCCCGTATAGGCAATAGGAAAACGAAAGAAATAATATCCCTAGTCTCTCTCACAATAAAGGGCACTGAGGGACAGATGAACACAACACTGAGGGGTATGAGAATAGTGGGAAAATTGATAATAGTGGCTGTGTTGATAACGGGAAATGCGTTGCTTAAATGATTTTATTATCGTTATCGCTGGCGCCCAGAACATAATTTGAGTTGACGTGAATAATTGCTACAGTTTTAATTAAACTAATTTATTGAATTCACATTGCATTTATAAATAAATTTAAAATGTAAACTTGTTGAACAACAATTTACAATGTCGGCACACATCCAGAAACATGTTGACTAATTCACTTAACAACAATTGTCACCTGCACACATATACTGTGTGTATTTATTTTCCCTTTGTACATGTCTAACTTTTGTTATAAACTCTTGTGTATAAAAGTGTATAACTTTTCATAGATACCTTTATATATTTTTTAATTTTTCACTCAGTACAGCAGTTTCAACTCGTTTGTTTGCCACCCATAGTAACCGTTTGTGGTTAAAAGTTGTTGCCACAAAAGAAAAACTCTTAACTACAGAGTCCATGCATCTACCACCAACTCTAAATAATATTCAAAAGTTCAGATTTACTTAAATTTTTATTTTAAATTTAAACATTTGCAGTGGTCGTTTTAGAGCCCAAAAGTGGCTGTAAAATGATAAATTTGAAATTAAATGCTCAGTCATTTACACAAACTGCCCCAAAAACCGGCAAGTGGAGAGTGCAGGGAGTGGGAGGAAGAAACCCATTTAAGGCTGAATGTGGAAAGGAGACATGCACAGGGAAAGAGCGAGTAAGGAATCACTTCATTCGCTGGACTTCAAAGTGGGTCAAGTAGTATAGATTTATCAAACTACAAGGCAAATAAAAAAAAAAAAAAAGATTTACAAACTCGCCGCTAATTGCAGTATTTCAATGGTTTTCCAGGAATGATGTTGGGCAGAACACTCAGCATTCCCATACCCCCCCATTTGATTCCATTCCATTCCATCCGTTTCATCCCATGTCATTGCGTCTCCACGCAGTGTCGTAACCACTAATTTTCATTTTAATTAACGGAACTGTCGGTTAGTTTCTCATTTGAAATGACAGGCAACAACGATGAAACTTATTTTTACCGCCTACAAATAGCAGAACACTGAGTTTTAGCGAGGACTGCAAAAAGATACGGTTAAAATAACCTGTATAATTGAAGCAAATGTACAAAACTGCAGCAAAATAACCTCAAAACATAAGCTATTACTGCAAATTCAAATATTAAAGTTATGTTTTCCAATACTATAATAAAGTTAGGGAAAAATGGGATTTGACAAATTGATGAGCTGCTTTAAGTCCTAAAAATAACTTAAAATGTTTTACAGGTTTATTACCTAAACACAAAAAAAAGATCGTCATACTCTTGGGTAGAGCCAGTACTAATCGATTTCGTGAGTTGTATTATTCTGCAAGGAGTACTTGACTTAAGACTTAAAGTAAAGTTGATTAAATTGCTTTCGTCTGCGTTCAGTTTGGTGAGCTATTTGATATAGTATTACGATCTGGATAAAATTTGGTTAGCAGATGGGGAATGGCAAATACATAGCAATAATGCATACGATGAAAATGTTCCTACAAAGCATCTTTAACCGATGGTTAATGTGACAGCTACATGATATAGTGGTCCGATCCGGATGAAATTTGGTTTGTACATAGGATTTGGTAAACTTGGTTGAGATAGCAAAAAAAAAAAATGTTTTTCTACCGATTGTTCCTATGAGAGCCATATGATACAGTGGGCTGATCTGCTCGATTTTAGCATTTACTGTTATTTTTGGGTAGTGTCTGCCTATAACACCCAATGCGAAAGGTATATACCCAGCATTTTGATACCTTAATTGGAATTGACGTCGAGGCAGACCGCAAATTGCGTCTGCTCAGCGAAAATGAGACAAACTACGATAAGAGAAATATAGAGGAAGAGAGAGAGAGAGGGAGACGGGAGATGTACATATGTGTGGGAGTGGAAAGCGGAGAGACAAAGCAGAAGTGAAACAGAGACAGAGAATTAAATTAAGTTAGCGTCGAGACGTCTTGACAGCAATAACAGCAACAACAAAATACGAATTCATATGCAAAAACGGGTATAAATCAAAATCAACTTGTAAATTTAAAATGTCGCCTTGTTTTGTGTGGCGCTTGGCAAATGATTTATGCCGATGGATAATTCGAATTGGCGAGTTTTAAATGCGGAAAAACAACATGAAAAACATAAACAAGTTATTGCAAAACGAACTGAAGAGGGAGTGTGGAGAATGAGTGGGGATGGAGGAGTGGTGAGTGGTTAGCCACAATGCACTCAAGAGCAGACAACACAAGACAAAGACATGAAATCACTTGATAGACACATCAGCGCGTTTTCCATTTTCCCAAATAAAAACTCTATTTTCACACATTAAAATTAGTTAGAAGCGTTTAGAATTCAAAACCGAACCTCAAACTGTGACCCCTCCCGCTCTCGCTCTCCCATGCGGTGCCCCCACCCACCTCTACGACATTGAATAATGACAATTTCTTAGACTGACGACAGTTTGACAGCTTGTGGATCTTTGGCTTCGTAGAAAAGCAGGAAAATCTAACAACATTCTAAAGATCGCACGTAAAATACCCTTTAATATTTAAAAAAAAAAAAAATAAACAAAATCAACTAAATGTTAATTGTTGTACAATTATAAACTTAACTAGACTATTTATTTTTAAGGCGTAGTAGAAAATTGGTTTAATAATAACAAGAAAGAAAAGTACAGTCGAGCACGCCCGACCGTATAATATTCTCTGCATTTTATTCCCTACTATTTTAATAAAATCGGTAGCCGGGAATATCAATTGATAGTACTTGCAATAAAACACGCTGAAACAGAAACATCTGTTTGTATGGATGCACGTACATATACATATATACACATTTGACATTATATGTATGCACATACATATGTATGTGTTTATATGTAATACATATACTATTGGTCGGCACGGCCAGCGTCCGCGGGCAGCGCTGCCGCTACAAAAGCAGCAAAAACGTTCGCTCATATGTTTGTATGTTTCTGTCTCGCTTGCACACATGCGTTGACATTGCGTTCAATTATAAACTTTGTTACGTCTCTAGCTCTCTTGTTTATTGTCCGATTTATCTGCAACTTTTAGGATAGTTTGATACATTTTGTCTCCAAACGAATTTGAAATTACAATACTGTACGATAAGAACAAATGCCTTAAAATCGGCATTGAAGTTTCAACATGTTTTTATTTCTTGTGGGAAAAGGGGGGCAGGGCAGTCCAAAACTTTTAATGACAATGCATTCATGCCGTCTCTAGAAATCTGTATACCAAAATTGGTATTCCTAAGTGCCATAGTTACTAAGATATTTCCTTTAAAACATACATTTTTGACAAGCTGTTTATAGTTTTTTGCTCATTGTGGACGAACGGAGCGTGGCATCGAAAAAAAAAATCTTGTATTGACTGACTAAATATTGAGTCGATACTGACTAAATTCAAACTTGTAGCTCTTACCCTCTCTGAAATCTGTTTGTTCATACGGACAGACAGACAGACGGACATGGTTATATCGACTCGGCTTGTGATGCTGATATATAATATATATACTTTATGGGATCTGCCACGCCTCCTTCTGCCTGTTACATACTTTTTTTTTGCACAAACCCAATATACTCTCTCTTGCAGAAAGTATAACAAGTAAGAAAGGCTACAGTCGAGCAAGCCGACTGTAAAAGACCCCGTACTCCTTCAAGTGCGCGTTTTTCCACACAAATCATAAATTTTCGACGGATTTGTCCTATGGGAGCTATAGGCTATAGTTGTCCGATCCGGTTCAAACTGAGGACAGTAACAATGCTACAATGCTATACACATAATGTGTCTCTCTAGCTCTAGTCGTTTTCAAGTTATGGTGATGTGAAAATAGTTTTTTACAATTTGCGGGGGCGGTAGGGGGCGTGGCAAATATTTGAAATAAACTTGCACTGCGTACACTACAGACGGACTTTCATTCCAAATTTGGTAGCTCCAGCTCTTGTAGTTTAGAAGATCCAGGTGTTCATACGGACAAACGGACGGACAGACGGACAGACGGACATCGCTTTAACGTCTCGGCTGTTGATGCTGATCAAGAATATACATATATACTTCATGGGGTCGGAAAAGCCTCCTTCTGCCTGTTACGCACATTTCGCTTCAGACAAACTTAATAGACCCCTCTACTCTTTTTTAGAGTACGGGGTCTAAAAACATTAATTTGTCAACTCTTAAGGGATGAAAAATATTAAATTTAAGTACAGTTACATCGTCTGGAGTGTAAAACAGTTTACTTAAGTCAGCTTTTAGACCCCATATCAGGGTATTACTAAATATGTGTCTATCTGGTGCGGAACGAAAGCAAAATTAGGACTTGACTTGCACTTGGACTTGATTTGATAGTGTTGGTGTGTGTGTGGTGTGTGTGGTGTGTGTGGTGTGTGCTGGTGTGTGTGCATGCCACATGTCGTGAGTTTGAGCTAAATAAATGAGTTTGTCAGGCAGCAGCGACATGATTTGATAATTGCTTTTAAAAGCAATTCGAAAGTGGCTCAGAAAGTGGCCAAAAACAGGAAATGCTTACCAATTTGCATAAAAGACATCATATGGATGATCAGCATAAATATGAATATATAGTATGCATATGTTTTGGATAATTATGTTATGGTCTTACTTTATGGCCATGTTCAAAGTTTTGGCCATTGACATTTGGCTTAATCGAGTTAATAAACGGATTTCAGTCAAAATGAGTCATAAACAAAATCAGCTTTCGAGTCTCAGTGCTGACTGTTACAGGGCGGGGTTCTGGCCAGGCTTACGTAACGTTATTAAACCCAAGAACCCAAGAACCCAAACCATGACGCATTGCGAATTAGCCGAGTTCGAAGCCAAAAAGAACAAAAAGTCTTAACAATAATTTTGGGCACTCGAAAAAGTTTTATGATTGCATTTGAGCAGTCAAACGTGGCCAAGAGAGACCAAGAGGTCTTCGACCAAAGCGAAACTATTTTAATTAAACGGTTATTCGACAAGGGAGTGTAGCCCCTTCCTCTTCCCTCTCCAACTCTCCTCCGCTTCCCCCTACACTCGTTAACGCCACTTCCAAAATCTGTACTTGCAGTTGCATCTATGTGTGACGGCGTGGCATGCTGCCCATAAATTAATGCTTCTGTCCCAAGTGCTCTTCCCTTTGCCACCTTTTGCATTCTGCATGTCGCATGCCCACAAAAAAGAAAAAAATAAAATTTACAACCACTACCATTTCCACCATTTCCACGTGCCTTTCGTGCATGAATTTTGCACACATGTCGAACAAAAAGGGCAGAAATTTGGTAGGCAACGAATACGGGCTATGGGGATGCCACATGAGCTGCCACTAACAAAGTTGGCAACGCACATCCTTCGAAATGGCCAAATTCGTGTCAAGTGCAACGAAGGACACGCGGAAAATGGAAATCTGATAAAAGCGTTGGGCCGTTGGGGCGATGGGGCGATAGGGCGTTGGGTTAGGGCTTAAAACACTTAAAAGCATTTCAGAATTTTTTGTTCTGAGAATTCAGATGATAATCTATAAGGTGCTAATCCATCAGTTTCAGCTCTAATAGAACTTTCACGAAGGTATCTTAAAGAAATAACAAAAAATATTGGGATCTATCCCGGCTCTTAGCATCTGTTACTAATTATATTAATCTTATGTTTGAAACTTAAAAAAATAAGGACACTCAACACAGTCAACACTGAAAGACAAGTTTATTTGAAATCTGAGCCTAATTAACTTGACTTAACCAACTCTATAAATGGACGTATAGGAACGCCAAAGAAATTTATTCGTTTTTCTTTACTTTACGCATAGGATGACAGCTTTTCACTTGCTCCTGCAAAATTAATTAAGAGCACTTTTTACAGTTTGTTGTTATTCAGTTCTGCCGTCGAGCTAAGCCAATAAATCCTTGTTGGCTGTCATGGAGCGGAACAAGGACAGAGCAGGACTGAAGGAGAAGCAGTAAGGAAGTAGGATCACAGAGTCAAAGCTAAGAAGTAGGAGGAGCAAAGAAGTAGTAGGAGTAAAGAATAAGTAGAAGCTAAGAAAAATTGGGAGCAGATAAGTAGTAGAAGTAGATGTAAAGTTGTAGGATGAACACAGAAATAGTAAAAGTCAAACAGAAGCTAAAAAGTAGTAGGACCACATTTCAAATAGGTCAAAGGATCAAAATACAAACTAGTAGTAGGAGAAAGGTAGTCGAATGCTCAAAAAGTAGTGGGAGTAAAGAAAAATAATAGAAATAAAGGAGTAGTAGTAAACAAGTAGAATAAGCAATAAAGGAGTAAAAAGCAAAAAGTAGTAGTAGTAGATGAAAGAAAGTAGTAAGATCAAATAAAATGTAGCAAGAAAGTATCAAAAATGAAAGTTTGAGAAAAGAAGTAGAAGAAGCGAGAAAAAACGGAACATAAATTGTAGAAGCAGGAGATAGAAATGACGATAAAAGAAGTAAAGAAGCAGAAATCTGAAATACAGACGTACAGACGTACAGGAGTACAAATTAAGAGCACAGACAGAATGTAAAACTAAACAAGCGGGAACAAGTGTGTCCAGGATAAGCAAACATTTATCCACCGGTTGTGGGTAAATTAGTGCATTTGTAATAACGTCAAGCGACAAATTTAATTACAACTCTGTGGAAAATGGCATAAATTTTCACGCTCAACTCATTTTAATAAACTGACAAATTATGTTTCCCTTCCTCCCTCCCTCTCTCACTCTGCGCCTCTCTCTGCTTCTGTCTCTGCCTGTCCCTCTCCCTCTCCCTCTCACGTTCTCTTTCAGTTTGTGCACAATTAAAATACAATTGAAAACAGAAACAGACATTTCTGAAATGGAGACACGCCTTTTTTGGGAGTCTGCGGATTTTGGCAGCCCAAATGCTGAAATTTAGCAATTTAGAGAAAATTAGTTTATCTGCTTTGTTGCTCGTTTTGTAAACAATTTTTGATTTCGAAAAATATTGATAGCTGAATGAACGTTGATTGCGAATCCCAAGCCGTCAAAAAGCGTATTCATATTGCAATTTTGGGACTTCTATGACTATTTTCATATGAAATGGCACCTTTTGCGGTTTTTTGCTATTTCGCTGTCGAACGGCTTTTTAAAGCTGCCTTCAAGTTACAAGTCAATCAAAACAAAACTCCATAAATATTGAATAAATATTTGTTCATGCAAATCACTTCAAGCATCGACTTTACACTTTGAGAAACTTTAAGAAGACCGGGTGTTTGAAAACATATCATGGAGTTCTTACAAGAGACTATTTAAAATTATTCCGTAGTGGAACTAATATTATCTAAATCTAAAACAGAATTTTTAGTTCGCGTGTTTCTCTTATCCCCAAACCTAGTTTTTACCAGAGTATTTGAGTCACAATTTTCATAAATGTGGCTAAAGCAATATTACTGGCCTTAAATTATAGACTTAATGTGAAAATAATACACATAGAATGATAATATTTGGAAAGTATCTTAGATACTTGCAACTGACCCACAATTGACACCTTCCTAGAACAGCTGTCAGTGTATCTGCCTCATCTTAATTAAGCTAAAACGATGACCAAATTAAACACAATTGACTGAGTGTGCCACAAACGTACACATGCCAACATGCCACATGCCACACATGCACATGGACACACATTTCTGTGGGCTTGCTGGGCCATCAATCATCTTAGAGCGTATTCCATGTGAAACTTTAGCGAAAACGTTTAGACGTGACTTCCGACTTTGGAGAATTCGAGAATTTGAGAACTCGAGAGATAAACGTGTCGCCTTCCCTCGAGCTATATGAGAATAAATATTTATTATGGCGATAAGTTACCATCTAAGTAAGCCACATGTGGCTTAATCTGGTACACACATACAAACACAACTGTGCTCAAATATGCACTTGGCCAAAGAGTGAATAGTAGGTATGAGGCCAGTAATGTTTATAACCGTGTAACTGTTTATGGCCAGTTCGAATCACTTGTTGATGCTGCAGCAACACTCATAAAATAAACGAACCCTTTTAATGAACTCCACAATTCAATTTGACACGATTGTATGAAGCATTTACTGCGTTTAAAATGACGCGCGATTTGTTACAGTTCAATGTTAAAGTGTTTCTGCGTTATGCAGCACTGACGCAGCGTTGCTGATGTCGATAACTATACAACATTTATCGGCGACATATACAAATTCACTCGACGCGTCAACTGGAAACTATTTAGCAAAATATTTTTAAGGTATATAAATAGTAAAATATAGAAATGTCACGCGAGGAGTTAGCCAAACAATTGCGTGGAAGCCGAAAGGAAGCTGAAAACACGGTGGACGCCGTTAAGGAGCAACTAAATCAAATCCGAAAAGGCGGGACTTCAAGCGTCGCTTCATATGTGCTCAGGTACGAGGTTGGCGTGTTGCGACAAATTTGCTGTGCTCTGCAGGATAATTACCACAAATATGCGGATATCTATTGCGACGTTGCAGCCACCATTCTTCCCCACGTCCAACCCTGTGCTGCCAAGCCCGAGTTCTGGGTGAGCCACTTGACCAGCCTACAATACATCCATCACGCGTTCTGTGGCGAGGTAATGTAAGCTCATTTAATCAAAGAGATTTTGCAAATAACCCACTACACTTGCAGCAAACACTGGAAGAATGTCAAAGATTTTATGCGCTGATCAACGCCCAACGCGTTGAGCTCCAGAGCAAAACGGACTACAAATTCTTTTTGAATATTCACATAAAGCATCTGTATTTTTTCAGCCAGAGAACGCAGAAACAAACGACATCGTCGACATTGAAGTCTACGGCTAGAGAGTTGTGCTTTTCTCTGCAAGCCCTGGGTGTTCTCTTTCAGGCCATGCAGCTGCAGAATGGCGGCTACAGTGAGCTAATCGGTGAACTGAACCAGATACTAGGCAGGAGGAGCAACAGTTTCCTTAAGATTCTGGGCAACTTGCCCGTGGCATACTTAAACCAGATGTATGAACCGCTCCATAAGCTGCTGAGCTCTAATGGAGGCACTTCTGCCGAGTTGAGCACACAGTTCCCGGAGTATATGAGTGCCTTGTTGGCCTTAATCCAAATCGACAGTTTCTCGTGGCCACAGCAGACGGCGGAGACGGCTCGACCCTTCGCATTGCAACTGCTTCGTTGCTGTCGGGAGTCCTATAAGGGGTTCACTTCACACAACTATGTGCTGCAGCTGCTCTACTACTATCTGAAGCTGTTGTACACTCAGCCCGTGGACTTGAAGCGTCTTTACATCGATCTTGCACAGAAGATAATTAACTTCTTTGAGCATAAGGGCTCGGCGCATGCCCAGGAGCAGTGGTTCATTGACTTTTTGTTGGTCTTTGTGAGGTTGCAGAAGCTGCTGCATCCATTGGACAGCAAGGTGTCTTCCTTTGGGAACTTCTGGCAGGGATTAGGAGGCGACGATAGTGCCGCTGCCTATGCAGCACACTTCGAGCTGCTTCAGTGCCTCATTACCATGTCGATGAACATAAGCAGCTGTAGTTCACTGGCCCCCAGCTGCTCTAATGATGCTTATTGCCAAAGTCTGCGGAAGCATTGCATCTTCTCCCTCGGCAACTGTGCCATCGTGGCCTACAGTAACTGGCAGCCAACGGCGCAATCCAAACTCCCTAAGGTAAGACCAAAATTAGGCAGAGAGTAAAACATTTCACTAATTGATTCCTTTAAAGGCTGCGCAGAAAACTCTGGTCAGCATTCTACATTACTCCATGGACGTGGTAAAGGTGACCAAATGCATGCTGCCGACAAGCCTAGAACTGGTCAGCTTTGTTTGGCATTTGACTAACATATTTGACAAGGTGTCCAGCGGAGAACAAATGTCGCTGCTCCAACAGCTACTGAAGCCGCTGCAGCAACTCCGTCCGCTCATAGGTGTCCAGGAGATGCGACAACTGCTGAGACGTATCTACAAGGCCTGTTCGTACTGTGACAACCTGGAGCTGGCTGCCCAGTTGCAGTGCACCTATATAGCCGCCATCAACTGTACTGCCCGGCAGTTCCAGCAAATGTGTGTCTATTACCGCTCCTCCCAGAACTCCGTGAGCAAGTGCGTCTACGAGCTGCACGAGATGAGTGCCTTGTGTAATCCCCTAACCAAGGCACAGAAGCGTAAACTCTTCGACCTGGACGTGCTCGCAGTGCTGGGGAACAAGAAGTCGCCTCTATTGCTCCAATCCCTGCTGCGTCACCGTCAAACCGACTACCACTTGGTGCTCCTGGGACGGCAAATGCGCACGGACACGGATATGCTAAAGCAGTTTGAAGAGCTGCGTGTGAATCTCCAGCGAGATGGTCACCAGAGGCGATTGAACCGCCTGGAGCAACTGGTGCTGGGCCATGTGAGTGTAGCCAAACTCTTGGAATCTTTGGAGGCGCAAAAGACAAAGATACCTATCAAAGAGACGTCTGAAAAGAGTCTCGAAGAGATGGTCATCAAGTATAAACTCTTGGATGTAAGCATTGCCAGCGAGATGCCGCTTGTGGAACTGGCCACATCGGCCATTGATGCCTTTGAGGTCTTCTACAACCAGGTGAGTCCAGGAAGTCCATTCTTCCAAGACTGCTCCTAATCTCTTTCTTCTCCTTCATTTCCAGGCTGATGACGAGCCTCTGAGCAGCGACGATGCGCTCATCGATTGGGAAGCGCTGATTGATGATGCCATTGTGGCTGCCATGGCACTGTCCACCATGGGCTACATGCCCCAAGCGGATAAGGCTTGGCTGCTACTGCTCCGAATGAGTCGCTTGCTTGGCGACAGATTCACCTTTCTGCGTGCTCTGAGCCACTTCCTGTCCCACTACACACAGCATGCCCTGTTGGATCTGCCGGAGCATGTGGGGCATGCTCAGCTGCTTTTGGATGAGCTATGGCCACAGCTGCACAATGCTCACTTTTTCAAGCGGCAGCACACAACGCTGATGCTCTGCCTCTGCCAAATGGCTCTTTTCTACGCCCGACTGGATTGCATGAGTCACTCTCAGTTACTGCTGCTGCACGCTGAGCGTTTGCGTGGAGAGTTCGAGGAGCGGCTGGGTAAGAATGACATTGTCCAGCTGACGCTGCAGGCGGTGCGTTTCCGTATCTGTTACCAGCAGCGAAAGTGCGTCATTTTGGCCAAAATGCCGACAGCATTGCAACAGCTAGACACACTGGCGGACAGCGTGAGGAGCTTTGTGAGCATATCCTCCTTGGATCATGGTATGCTCGTGCTGCTGCTTAGCGATCTGGTCCGGGACAGCACCGAGTGCACAGCTAATCGTCTGAGCGAGCGTCCGAACATGTCCAGTAGTCTATTGCAGCTTCTCCTTCAGAGCGGCCTGGTTCTCCGGTCCGTGGAGGTGCTAATCTCCTGGCTCTGGACCAATCTGCGTATGGAGTGTTTGGGCAAAGCGCTCTCCAAGCTGCGTCTAATCGAACACTTCCTCTGCATTCAACCGCTGGCTATGTCCCAGCAGCTGGGCAAGTCAAACAGCTGCAGCAACAGCCTGATCAACACATCTCCCATGGATGCCCAGTCCAAGCACATGAGTGAGCTGGTTGGCAAGATGTTGTCCATGCAGCTAGAGCAGGGTCCGTCCAACGTAGAACCCATTCGGAAACAGCAACAGTTGGCAGTATCCTCTCCCCGTATGGTAAGAAGTGTAACTTTATTCCGTGGGATCTCAACTTATTAGGTTTATTTCTTTCCTGACAGGATATCCTTCAGCCATCGACTGTCAGTAGATTGAAGCTGCAGAGTTATCTAGATGAGGGTCATCCCGTAATGCGTAACTGCCTCCAGCTGCAGTGTATCTACTTTATTGTGGGTTGTCTTCATGCGCGTCTGTACTTCTTGAATCGGGAGTACGAGCAACTGAATGATTTCTAT
The DNA here is from genome assembly GCA_018903735.1 of Drosophila cardini. NCBI lineage: Eukaryota > Metazoa > Arthropoda > Insecta > Diptera > Drosophilidae > Drosophila > Drosophila cardini. The sequence continues at coordinate 22,286,757 of JAEIGM010000001.1, read as the reverse complement.
GCCATGGCCAATGAGTGGCTGCAGCGGCATAAGGAACACTGCCACGCACTGGGTCATATGCTGCTCGTGCTGCAGATGTATCAGGCCAACTATCTGCGAGCCAACAAAAAGTATGGTCAGGCCATTGAGGTCACCATGTCCGCCTTGAAGTTGGCGCAGAGCGAGCAATTGCAGCAACGCATCGATGTCAACTATCGGTACAATCTCTTATTGCAGCTACGCACGGCTCAGCTGGAGTCAAAGCCGCCAAAAGAGGCAAGGTGCCAACTACCACGTCGTGCTCTTAAATTTAATCTTTCGCCGGAGGAAAGGCCTAAGGGGAAAACCAAGAAGTCACCGAAATTCGAGATTTACACGGAGAGTGGCAGCAGTAGCAGCATGGATAGCAACAGCAGTCCGGAGGAGCATAAGCGCATCAATCTCAATTCGTGTCAGCTTATTGAGACCATTGATTTGAGTGACGATGATCCGTCTCCTCCGCCCCCGCAACCACCTGTTCGTACGCTGCCAAAATGCTTGCCTCGCGCCACAAGGACGCGCTCCCAGAAACAGTCGGAGACCCCACTGCTGACTCTAGGAATGCCAGGGGTCAAAAGCAGTCGACAAGAGATGCCCGCCGAGACACCCAAGACCAGAACGCGCACAAGAAGACAGAACGCTATTGAGAATCAACCAGTGACGCCTCAGCTGAGCACGGCTTCAGTGAGCAGTCGACGTCGCCAAAGGAATTGATTATAGTACAATTTAGTTTTAATAATCCCCTAATGTTACTACTTGTCTTTTAACAATAAATGTTCTGAGTTTTCACTTGGACTACGACTTCTCACTGTCAGCACGGAACTTCGGCAAATGTCCTGGCTCCAGAAGCCGTGCTGTGCCACCTTCCCGTGATAGTAGACGCCTCTGCCGGACTTGCAGCCGTTCTGGAACTCACCCGCATAGCGATTACCATTGGCTGTGGGTTTATTGCACAGTTCAGAGTCAGATAGAGAATTCAAATTCCTATACTCACCTGCATAGAGTACTCCTCTGCCGTGTTCGGCGTCTCCTTGCCACTCTCCTATGTAGATGCGCCCATCCGCATGCCAATGTATACCGTGGCCATGGCGCCCGTTCTGTTGCCACTGTCCAAAGTACACGCCGCCATCCTCGTAGTACTGCTTGCCCTCCCCGCAGCGCACGTCGCCCTGCCATTGACCCACATAGATTCGCTCTGCATGTCCACTGGCTTTTTGGTGGCGCAGTGTGCCGTATCCATGGCGCTGTCCCAGACGCCACTGGCCCTCATAGATGATGCCACGTCCTGAGGACTTCACGCCATAGCCATGGTGTTCACCCTCTCGCCACCGACCCTCGTAACGTCCACCGCCCACCGTGTAACGGAGGCATCTAACGCCACTCGCACAGCTCGACATCTTGTCCTCAACTGAAGGGGGCTCTGGGAATGTGTACACGACATTGTCGCTTGTCATCTGCCATATGTTTTGGTGCCAGTCACTATAAATGGTGTGGGGGCGGGGCAGCCGCAGAGACGGGGTAGATAGGAGAAGGGGCAAACCTTTTCTAATCAAGCTGCTAACATGTCTTGTCTTGTCTAGTCTGTGCCACAATAGGTTAACCCTGCCATAAATGGAGGCCAATGCCTGACACGCAACCTTAACGAGTCCTAGTTCCAACCATAAGGAACCCAAAACTAAAATGTTGCAGGAGTGACTGCAGTTATGTGGACCGCATTCAAAAGACCCTGTGTTGTACATGACTTCAATTGATCCTTTGGAAGCAATATGAAATAGTTTTTTAACTCGTTAACAAAATTGGATGGGGATATAAAAAATCATACTATAAACACTTAATGTGAGTTTGGACCCTACTGTTCTGCTGATTAGTCTTATGTGAACTATTTAATAAATATAGTTTTCTGAACCTTTTGTGAATATGTTGAGGATCTATAAAGATATTTTGATGACAAATTTTAAATTTTGATGAGATATCTCAGATAACTGTTGTTCAAGAATATATATGTATACTAACTTTAGCTTGGTACGCACTTTGTTCCGACAAAGCCAATAGACCCCTTTACTCTTATAAAGCGCGGGGTCTAAAAAGGTTGCCAATAAAATTCAATTTTTGTTCTTATTATCTAGGAAAATAAAACCATTGCTTTAATTAAGTATATAAGTTACAGCGAATTATCGCTTACAAATAAATCTACCAATTTATATATCTGTATAGTATATGTATACTATGATACAAGGACGTGATCCCTCCTGACAAGTGGATCCATTGTTATCATCATAGCGTCTTACGTAATTCGTACAATAATATATTATATAAAGTAGTACAAAAAGTTGTATTTTTATATATATATATATATAGTATAATTATATTGCCTTATGATTATCACAATTTACATTCGCTACAAAAGTCACATCTGAATATCGATTTGTAGTTCCATGATGAACATGTAGGCCACGCCCTCATTGTGTTTTTAGAAGGGCGTTAAACCGTTTTGTCTTTTGTCTTTATGTGGTGTTTTTTTTTGTCACGGGAAGAATTATATTATGGGATCGGAAGGGGCTATACGATGTCGCCGGAAGCACCATAATTGAGTCCATTGTGGCGGCTATTGTTGTGCACCTCGAGATGATCCTGTTCCATTTGCTCCTTGAGCAACTCTAGTTCGCGTATACCCGAAACAGTCACTTCGTACTTGTGCGTCACTAGCGAGCGATAAAAGTGTACGGCAAAAGCCAGAAAGATGACCATTACGGGTATAAGAACTACGACAGCGGACCAGGCTGCCGTCGTGCTCAAATCGTAGAACTTCACCCAACACAGTATCGCAATCTCCACCAGAAACAAGATGAGTCCCAGCAACGTCGAGAATGCCCACGCTGTCTCAATGTACCAATGCAAACGTTCGTGCGGTGATTCGTGTACCAAAGAGATGCTGTGCAAATTGCAGACCGTCTCTATGTTGGGCAGAATACAGGTGCTAATCATCAGGGCCAGCATGTGCACCGCCACCAGCAGTGTAGTGCAGATGGCAAAGGCCACCAGCATCCCGGTGGGCACTAGAGTTTCCTTGTCCAGCTGCACCTCCACCATTGCCACCTGTTGAGAAACACAGCGAGAAGGGTGCAATTAGAAAGAGGGAATTGAGAAAGGGAAAGTTTCGATCGGTGGAGAAAGCAGGAGGGGGGGATCTCTATGTCTGGGTCCAATGCTTAAGTCGCCATTTTGGTAAATTTGTAAAAATTTTCTTAAAACAATTTGAAATTTTGAGTACATTTGTACCTGGACGTACTTGCTCTACTTGACTTGACGTACATAATTAATGGATGCACATTACTTTAGTCGTTGGAATTAATTAAAATAATACTATAAAGTATATAATATATACTGCACGGCTTCACTCTATACACTTGTCAAATTGAATGGATTCGAATTGAATTGAGTTGAGTGAGTTCGTAGCGTACAATGAATCGAACGTGTATGAGTTTGAGATCATGCTGTGTCTCATCAAACAGAAAAAACAGTTAAAGTTATGAAACATGTTGCAAAGCCGAGGACATTCGAATGGACTCGAGTTGCGACATACACTTTATGAGTTTTCATTTCAACAAACTCAAGCCGACACTGTATGATTGCTCAAAAATACATACATATATGTATATATATATATTTTGTATATTAAAAATATATTATACATATATAGATATATTAAAAATAAAACCTTTTTATATTCGGTGTAAATGTTTCCGGTATATAAGAAGCTCAGCAAGTGTTATTGAGAAAAGCCGCTTTGGCATTCGATTCCAACCCGCTAATTTTGGGGCATTCCAACTCATTCAACTCATTGTTTTTCGTTTGAACGTTGTGCGACTGAGTCCGACGCTAGCGCACTCACTCTCTCAAACCTATTCTGCTTTGCATTCGAATTCACTCAACTCATTCTGAGCATTGTTAACTCGAATATGCTTTTCCTGTCATTCATACAGATCTCTAGTATATATACATAAGATACAAAGAATTAACTTATAAAGCCGTGATTATTTTAAAGCAACTTTAAACTTTCTAATAAAAATTCCAAAAATTTACTTTAGTAAAGTTGTCTTGTCTACAAGATTTAAATTTATTTTTAACATTTTAAATTATTTTTGTAATTGGAATATTTTTCAATAACTTAAAATGTGTTAGAAGAAATAGAAAAAAGACATTAAGTCTGGTCTTGAGCATTATTTGTGCATAAGTAATCGATTGTAGGATGTTTCCAACTTCTCTATAAATTAATTACTTAAATTGAAAAATTGGTTCCCATTTTGTCGCCCAAAACCCAAAATTCAGAAACTATTTTGAAATAGCGACAACCGAGTATTCATTATGTTTTGTTGTATTGTGTGCATTAATTTAATTATTATTAGCCAATTCTTGATTCGGCCTTTTTGGCAAACGTTTCCGTCGGCGGAACGAGAATAAAACATATTCTCAAATATGTATATTCATACATATTTATGCCATTATCCTCGCCTGTTTTTGCCCTCTATACAATTTCGCTGTGGCATACCAGCAATTATGCGGTTTAGCTGTGTGATGGACTAGCAACTACCCTGTATAATTTTATAGCTAACTATAACTTAAGTTTTGTTGAAATCTGTGATTTACAAAATATAAATTATATTTTCAACTTTACTTTCAAATTCCGTGATGATCGACGAGTAAATACCCTATATATATATTATTATTAGTTGCATTAGTTAGACATAACTTTTCTTGAAGAACTGTCGAATATTAAATTATTACTAATTAATTTAAGCTATAAGTTTGATTTTTCTGACTGATTGCCTAGAACATATGTAACCCATATTTCTCAAATATACTCCTCATATTTCCCAAAATTCAAAAATTCGAATTCGAACACTTTTTCGTTACCAGTATACCCCATTGTTCATTTAGTTATTTCTAGGGTGTTTTAGGGTTAATTAGCTTATACTTAAATTTATTTCGTATTTCATTCAAAATTACTCAATAATATTTAAAATCTTAGATGATTCAACTGAACTAGTTCATTTACTCACCATTGCAAAACCGGATAACAGAGCGGACGTTTTGCTGGATGCCTTCAGCTTAGCCCGACTGAGCTGGAGCTTGCGCCAGGATAGGTAGGTGGGCGAGTGGAGATCCTCGCCAGACTGCGACATACTGCTCCTGGTGGTGCGACGTGGCTGAAATCGAGAAATTTTATGCTGTTGGTATGTACGCAACTTAATTGGGCATGCACTATAGGTGGAGGACTGTACTATGGAAGGTGCTGGTGCTGATACTGTTGCTGGTATGGGCCCCAGCCCAGGCACTGCCACTGTCCCTGGTCCTGACCCTGGTGAAGGCGAATGTTGTGATAATTGCGTTTGTTGCGCGTTGAAGCGTCTCGAGCTCGCGTGCGGCGAATTCGAATTCAGATTGCCGTAGTTTAAATATCGCGACGAACCGACGCTACTGCTCGTACCCGAGTGGGCGTAACGACTGAGATTGTTCTGCTGCTGCTGTTGGTGGTAGCTCAACCTGTACGGCCTGTACGAGTCGTAGAGTATGTGGTCGCCATGGCAATGCCCAGCACTGGCAGCATTCGCAGTTGCAGCAGCAGTTGCCGCCGCAGTGTAGGCATCAACACTGGCCGCCAATTTAGCTGTAGCGTGCAGCGCACTTGCCAGCCCATAACGTCTACATGCCGCGGGTGGCAGCGAGGGGCGATTAACTGACAATGGCAGTGACAATGGAAACGTTGCTGCCGGTAATGCATCGGCACTCTCTTCTGGCTGCTGCTCGCGTCGTTCTCTCTCCCTGTTTGAGAGCGGCGTGTCTAGCGTCTCGTTGCTCTCAGTTCTCTCTGTCGAGGTGGGTGCACTGCCATCGAAAGAGCTTTGCTGGTTGCTGGTGAGAAGCAGACTGCTGTGGCTGAGATTTGTGCGCGCGTATCGTAGATTTGAGTACATACTGCTGCTCTCTTTTAAATTCAATGGCAACAGTTCTTTTCTCTCTTTGGCACTTTTCATCGGCTGGTCTGGCTTCGCCTGGCTCTCTTCTAAGGGCAACAGTTTTTGGCGTCGCGGCGGTTTAAGCGGTGCTCCTTCACCCAAAGTGGAACGCATGTGCAGTTGTAGCTTTATTTTGTTGTTCTCTAAATTCACGTCGCAAATGATATTGTGTTCTCTTAGGCTGATTAGCCAATGTTGACGCTCGTTTATAAAACGTATAGAAATTTATTTTTAATTTTTTACTTTAATTTTAAAGTATTTTCTGTCAAACAGAAATGAAAACTGACTCTTCTACTTCCACCAAAAAGAGTGTTAGTTCAAACAGTAAAGAGAACGAGGCAAAGAGAACGTTTCGTAACTTTCCAATTCCTTTGCGTTATCACGTGAAGCTTTTTTCTGCTCTGAACAAACGCACACATTAAGCTGCGCTCTCTGGAAACGAAAAGCTCTCTTCACTTGTCAACATTTTGTTCACATATTATTGATGGCGGACACTGATAGCGTTAAGTTTTTCAATTTCAATTCGACCGCATTAATATTGTTTACTTGCAATTTATTTGTTTTTTCACAATTGATCAGCAATTGACCACGCAAACACACGCTGGTACTTTGTTATAATTTAATTGGTGAAAATTGGCGAATATTTGGTCTGCGCTCTCAATCTTTATTCTCTTGTTGGTAGTGTGCGACTGTCTAGCGTATTTAAATATTTACTTTTTATTTATAAACATTTTATAGCATATAAAAATGTAACATGAATGTGTCAATAAAACACATAGTTGGGTAAATATTTATGAGTACACACACACGTGCATGTACATACATAAGTCTTTATAAGTTTTAAACGTTTGCCAATTTGATACCCGATAACCGAGCTGTGATTTTTGAGACGCGTTTTAGGCGTAACTAGCTATTATCGTTTATCGCTAATCGATTATTGTCCGCTTTTAGCTTTAGCTCAATAAAAATAGCCATTAATCACGATCACGGGGACAAGTTCACGGCAACAGCAACGGGCAGCGGCAGCGTCAACGTCCACGAACGGCGAAGACAAATAAATTAGTTTTCATTAAATTAAATAGTAGTAGTTTGGCTCAGTTTGACACATTTTATTTATTTCGCACTGCAACAAGTTTGCTTTTATTTTTGTTGCTTTCTTTGCCAGAACATTGCGTTTTTCACACGCTCTCTCACTCTCTCGTTCTCTTCTTCTTCACAGTGTTTGCTCTCTTTGTGTTTCTTGGCAGGCAAGCACACATGCACACACACACAGACTCGAGAGACCAGCCGGCTGTTGCTGGTTGTTTGTGGGTGGTACGAAGTCGCGACAACGTCTAGTTAACAAATAACTGAATGACTGACTGACTGATACAACGACGGCGACTGCGGCAAAGCCGTGTGTGTAGATGCGGCGACGTTGGCGTTGGTTGCTGAACTGTCGACGACGGCGCGCGTGCGATTCAAATTCGACAATCTATTTGGCGACGACGGCGACGACGAGGATGGCAGCGACGACGGCGGCGACGGCGGCCTGCGACGACAAAAACAACAACTACAATTTAACAATAGAAAAATCGAATTACAAATGCCATTTGAATTAAACCGTATAGAAAAGAAACCAAAACGGAAGGCAAAAAAGGGGAAGAGGCGGCAAAAGAACACAAAACGGAAAGCGGAAAACAATTCAAATCAAAAACCAATAGAAAGAAAGGGAAAGAGAGATGGAGAGGCTGGTGAACACAAAATCAGCTCCACTCTCAGTTCGTAGCTCACTTTAACTGCCTCTTTTCGTCTTCGCTCTGTCTCTCGCTCTCTCCATCTCTCGCCCCTCAATCAGAGCATTTTGTACCTGTCGCACCCATTAAATGTCTATTGTTGATCAATGGGGAAATAAAACGATATGAATTGTTAACACTTGGCTGTTTGGCATATTTGTTTGGTCGTAACCCTGAACTGTGATTTTCTGATTTCTCATACTGATTGACAAAGAATTCAAATTGATTTTCCGATGACCACTGACCCAGTCAATTAACGAGCAGAAGAATCAGAAGTTGGACGAGGGTCAGTTTGGAGCACAGGTTAAAAGAACCGAAGTTGGCCATCACATACTGAATCCAGTTGACATGATCATACAAATTGTTATAGACCATAGCACTGCCCTCCAAGCAGCGCTTCCTGATACCCACAGCGAGGCCGTAAAGCACCCCGTCGCAGTAGAGGGGACTTCCTGTATCGCCATGACAGAGTGCGCCGTGCTCATCGATGCTGGAGAGGCACAGATTAAAGGGACACTCGCGACTGCTGCGGAATGTGTCCATGCAGATTTGAAAGGGCACCGCATGAACGTTCAACACCATCAGCTCATCAGCATAGGGACCGTTCTGTGGATTGGGAGTTGAAGTCAGGCCCTTTACCTTTTCCTATCCCTATCCCTATCCCACTTCCCCCCTAAACTCACCAGATAGACTCGACCCCAACCCAGAGTGTAGCACTGTATTGATAAACCCAGAGGTTGCTTGGGTAATCTCATTCTCTTTGGATATGTACGACTGCTCCAAACCGGTTGTTTTAGCTTTATCAAGGCGATATCATGATTACAGCTCCGAACATATCTGGAATGCACCCAAATTCGGGCGACATGGATAATATTACGATGATCCGGACGCGCCAGGCGGTACATAGTGCCCAGCACAATGCTTATTCTATTCCGCTCCACAACCTTGAACACTGAGCTCCTCGAAGACACCGTTACGCAGTGAGCTGCGGTCAAAACCCAACGGGATGTTATAATTGCGCCACCGCAATAATGATTGTCGCCCCAATAGCGTAAGTAGGACAGTGTACGTATGGACACTGTGCACCAACTGTTTAGATCATTAGCGATCTTTGTGTATGAAACTCCTTTGCCGAAGATCAAACGGGATGAGTTACTCTCTTGATGAGACGCCTCCACCCCTCCGACGTCATCATGGCAGAAAGCACAAAGGCTTCTGTGTCCCAAAATAAGTAGTAGAAAGACGAGCATATAATTGGCTCTCGAAGGACTGGGAAAAGTGTATGAGTGTAGTCTGAGAATAGAATAATACTAACGCCTGCTAAGAGTATTTCTAGAACATACAGTGGGAACTCGCTACAATGAAAAAAGACTTTAAAGAGAATTAAGGCCGGAAGAAATTAATCTTTAAGCTTAAGCGATCAGCAGACTTAATCACAGTTTAGATTAAAACAAAGAAAGTGGAAATTCTAATGAAAATATTCATTCAAGTGAGTAACTACTGTAGTTAATAATCGGGACTGTGTTGTGGTTAAGGGGTTAACCTATTTGTGTAACCAAAGTTTCGTTGAATTTCTTCAAGTGTATTGAGTATTCAGTGCCTATCACTAAGGGAATTTAACCAACGACATTGGTATTATCACTGCTGAAAAAAAAAGAATAAATACAGTGTCTCAAGTAGCTGTTTTGACAACAAAAAGTATTTATACTTTTTATTTTAAAATTTAATAAGAACTCCATGTGTTTTATTATTTATTTTCGTTATTATGATTACCATTTTTAATATTGTCAAAACAATTATTTGTGTAACTGTATCCATACATACATATATACATATGTATCTAAATACAAATAAGGAGCGTAGCGGGTGTCTATAAAGCTTTTAAATTTCTTTTATCGTATGCAAACAAGTGATAAAAAGTTTACAGGGTGTGCACCACAGCACAAAAAAATATCTAAATATTAGGGCATTTTGGGCGCAGGGCGGGGCGGGGCGGGCCTCTACAATGGGGCGCGGTATTAAAGCCAACCAAAAAATTAAAACATGTGTACGCAAAAAAACAAACAAGCACCATAACGCCTGACGTCACGAGCGAGATCGATTGTCTGAAAAAATCACAGGTATTAATTTTTTAACATTACACGCACACACACAAAAATATACACGGAGAGAAAGAGAGAGAGACAGAGAGAGGGAGAGACAGTCGCCTTATATACACGAAACAAGTGGGATCTGGTTCCACTTGAAATGGAGGCCAAAGCTTAGATCAAAGCTTTTGTTGCCCATGAAACGCGACGAATTCGCTTCGTTTACTGATTTTACTAATTGTGTTGTTGTTGTAGTTGTTGTTGCTGGAACTGCCAACGCAAGCGGCTTCAACTTTCCACGAAAGTATATTAAAAAAAGATGAGTACGGAGATGGAGGAAAAGGTGAGTGTGTGTGTGTGTGAATGACAAAACAAAAACTATTGATGGCAATATGAAAATATATTTGAAATGCAAAGCACAAACTTACCTTGGAAAAATTCTGACTGGAAGTGGGCAGCTGGGAAGCCGAATTGCTAAAGCTGGAACGCTTAAAAGCGAAGGCACTGTTACCGTTATGGCTGCTACCCGAACTGCTGCCGAAGTTGTTGTTATTGTTGATATTATTATTGTTATTGAACGGATGGAAATGTAGCTGCTGTTGTTGACCAGTAGCTATTGTTGTAGCGGCAGCGACGGCGGCGGCGACAACGTGCTGAAAATGCTGTGCGGTGGCTGACGTGGTAATATCACTGCCAATTGGCTGTACAAATGCGTTCAAGTTCAAATTGCCGGCTGATTGACGCAACGGTTTTATTGATAGTGGCGTCGTTTGCTGCTGTGGTTGAGGATGGGAGGAAGACGTTGGATTTAGCGTCTCTAGGCCAGCACCAGCAGAGCTTGTTGTGGTCCACACAGACATCTTGAACGTTGCAGCGTCTCAACACCAGCAAGAGCAGCGTCCAATTTCCTTGAGAGAGCGCCCATTTTGTACATATTCCAATTCATATGATGAAACAAAAAATCAAACACACACAAAAGGCAAGACAGAGGGACACGAGAGAGACGCGACAAAAGACAAATAATGTTCATTAAGTACGTTTGAAACAGCAGGTAAATTAAAATTAAAACGGTTACACTATGTGTGTGTTTTACATATTAAAAACTAATCAGTTGTTTTGTTTTAAACATTTGTATATACATAATTAAGTACGTGCTCTTGCTTGTGCGATACGCAACAGTGAAACAACAAAATCAGACTAACGCAAATACTTATCGATAGACAGCGTCGGCTCTTAAATGTTGTGCTCACTTGAGCTGTTAGTAACTCAAAAGATCTAGAATAACATAACAGGGTACAATGATGTCAGTTGGCAGCACTGTCGTAATACAGTTGGCAGCGCTACAAACTTAGGCGCCAATTTAAATTGTTGATTATTAGAACTGACTGGAAAACAGTGAACTAAAATAAAAGTTAAATGTGAAACATTTCGGTATAAGCTAAAATGTAGGCTACAGGACTTGTTTTAAAGTCACTGTTGCCACAAACAGCTGCTGATCAGTGTGGCATTTAGATCCATTAATCAAACGCCCACGAATCGCGAGCTAATTAAATTATTTTGAACGCAAATAAATGAAATGCATTTTTCTGCTCAGCGTCTAGCAGTGACATACATTTAAATTTGGCATTTTTGTTGTTGTGTTTTTTTTTGCCGTTACGCTTTCGCAGTTTTTGCTTTTGTTTATTTATTTATATTTTTAATTTCGGGTTTTCTCGCTTCCGGCGTGGGCGTTTTTTGTTTTGTTTTATTTCTTTGTTGTTGTCAATGAAATAAAAATAAATACTGTATGTACATATATAAATGTGCCTACATGCAACGCGCCTTGAACTTGCCAGCTTAGCAACTTGCCACAACCCAAAGAAACCAAAAAAAAAAAAAAAAAAAAAGTAAAAGAGTCCAAATGAACAGGCATGAGATACTTGAGAGATACCCGTGAGATACTCTATATTTAAAGATATACGAGTGTATGTAAATAAGTCCACATGTAAATCTCTTTAGCTATAGTTTTTATCGGGAGTCTGCTTTGTGCTGTGAATTAATTTGGCAAATAGATACAGATACAGATACAGATACAGTTACAGATGCAGATACAAATACAGATACAGCTACAGTTAGTGCCTTAGCAGAGTGTATTTTTTCCTGGGTTTGGCTCCGAATCAACAACGCCACCTTTGAAGGTGTTGCAAATAAATATATAATATACACACACACACATATATATATATAGTGTGTGTTAGTGTGTATCTATATAGATTTACGTGGCAAATTCTTATCAGGCTATCAGCAACTGCGACTGTGACTCTTTGTTTACATTTTCAAATTGAAATCGAAATAGAAATAGTGTCGGAAAAAGTCACACGGTTCAAATAGTTTCTTTCTACGGCATTTCAATTCCATATGCCACGATCGTGATCGAAGATTGTGGACCAGGAACTGAGAAACGAGAATTTGAGACTTTGTGAACTGGACAAAACCCAGTACACGTTTTGGGCTCAGCAATTAATGTCAATTGAAATCAATAAACTTACTCAAATACAACCAAATGTTGTAATTCGAAAGCAACAACAAAAAAATAGTTTAATTTCTGATCTGCTTTTTTTAGAAGAGTGAAAAAACCAAGTCATGGAGCTAATAATAAACCAGATTTCTTAGAATTCAAATTGAATTTCGATAACAAAACTACAATGCTTTTAAATGAACCTATTTGTATATATATATATATATACAAATATTCTCTAGATATGCCTAACGACAATATAAGGCCCTTGAAAAGTCGCACGAATAATATGCAATACATATTTACATATAAAAATGTATCTTAAAGTTTGCAATTGAATTTGTTTGTTCTTTTTTCATTCTCTTTTCCTTCTCCTTCTCCTTCTTTAACTCGCTTTATTTTTGTGTTGACGTTTGGTCTGGCTTATGACAAAAGTTTCTAAATTTAACAAAAAATAGACAACAAAATAATCTAATCAATAAAAAGACTTAACCAAATAAACGAAGCTCCACAACTGTTAACTAACAGTGCTGTTAGTTAGCATAGCACTTGCTTACCACTACTGTTATATAGCTTTTGTATGACACACTTTTTGATATGAATATTTAAACAGATATTTGATACATTTATTGACCTCAAAATAAATTATTTTTGCTAGAAATGTATTCGCCTGCCTGAATATTTAATTGATCAACAGAAAGTGTGTTAGAGAAAGAGAGCAAAGAGTGCAATAAAAGTTTTCATTGGTTAACATACAGCTAACAGTGCTGCCACTGCTGTTAGAGTACAAATGCTGTTAACTGTTATATAGACACGTTTTGAGTACCTTTTACGACCCTTTCCTTGAACTTTGCCTATTAGAATTGTAAAAAATGCAATTTTTCGTTTGTAAATGTATTTTTTAATGCTTAAGTCTTAGGTTTAAATACAGTATATAGTATATGTGTGTAGATAGGCAAACGGGTAATCGGTAGGTACAGTAATACGTCGCTAAGTACGCGGCAAAAATAACGGCTAATGGACAAGATAAACATCACAAGACAACAATTATTCAGTGCGGGGAATTTTTCCGCTCTTAAAATTAACACTTAATCGACGTTTACAATTCAGATAAAAAGATACATATGCATTTCGATCACAATACAATTAAACTCGAAATGGGGAATCCCCCTTGGGTATGGGAAGATATTCCAGAAGAGATTAGATCAGCGTATCGTATGCTCAATACTTCCCATGGACTTTTTGCGCTGATTGTTAACCTCAAAGCGTTGCATGATTTTGGCCACAATGGAGGACGGAGGCTGATCAGAGCTGGAGGTAAGTCCTCGATAGCCCAGAGCACTCGAATCGGCCAGCGAACTGGCCAGCTGCAGACGCTTGACGAAGGCCTCGGTATCGATGCCCTGTACCTTGGAGGGTTTCAGAAATCGTTTGGGTATACGGGACAACATGTCGTCGGTGCCAACGGGCCCAAAACCTAGATTGATTAGGATCGCCTCAGGATCCGGTTTACGGGACTCCAGCAGACTGTCCACACTCGAGTAGCGACTCGAGTCCGACTGCATGGACACGGAGCTATCTCGGAGCAGCAAGCTACTGAAACGATGCTGTCGCACCGCCTGGGGACTCATCTCGGGAGCGGTACTGCTCGAGTCGAAGGATTCCTCGTGGCGCAGACAGCGACGCAGATGCTTTTCTGATCTCAGTAGGCGTGGCACGGCATCTGCCACCGAAACCGCACCTGGGTATGCATCGAGGTCTGCATCCTCCTCCAAATCCGCTGCATAGGCACACTCACAGTCCATGGCCAGGACGAGATCGGGATCGACGTCGTCATCCAGAATCACGGATTGCTGACGCTGCAGTTTGCGTCGCTTACGTAGTGGTTTTATGGGCGGAAAGTGAGGCATCATATGGTTGTTGCAGCAACTCTGTGGCAAGTTGTCACTGCTTGTGGCAAGTGTTGGCTCATCTTGTTGTGCAACACTTCTGGCTGCGAAATTGCTGCAACTATGTGAGCGTTCCATCTTCTAGGCAAGTGTGTGTGTGGTATTCAGTGTGTGTGTGTGTGTGTGTGAGTTGTTGTTGCTTTGGTTAAGTCACGGCTACTTGGATTACGCGCTAGTCTAGTGCCTAGTGGTCTACTGGCTTATGCTCATATTTGGTAAGAGACACGCTTCCGAGATTGAGATTGAGATCAGGTTCAGTTCCACTGATGACGAAACAACCAACTAAAACAACAACAGCAATAACAACAAGCGAGCAGCTGACTCTCCGATAGTCGATCTGGTCTAAAGCGTTTCGGCACGACCCTGAGCAGCTGCCCCGCCCCTCTCGGCTATCGTTTTTTTGGGGCCGCTTTTACGACAATAATTTCAGTTATTTTGTTGTTTGTTATTTGATTTGTGCGTTATTTTTTTGCTGCTTTCTGGAAAACACACACACGCACAAGAACACACACACACAGATACAAAACGTGTTTCGCGCCGTTTCCACCTTTTTTTTTATTGTGTTTTTGAGTATTTTAGTTGTTTTTGTGTTTTCTGTTTCGTGTTTCGAGCGCTTCTATTGAACGTTAATCAGACGAGAAGCACTTATGACCCCGGATTTTTTTCTTTTTATTAAATATTTTAAATTTGTATGCTTGACATTGGTAAACGAAATTAAAGATTGACCAACGCTGGTTGAGTCTGATTGTTTGATTGTTAATGACAAAGTCAATGCTTTGCTTTGCACAGCTTTGTTTGTTTACTATATTTATTTATAATTAATATAAGAAAAGCAACTCCTTATTGTCTTTTGCTCTCTTGTTCTGCCTTCTCTTTCGCTCCAACAACAAAGCTGAACAACCGTTCGACGCAGAGTGATCTTCAAAACTGAAATCACAAAACGAAAAGAGCCCCAACCGCAAGGCAGTTAAAAGCCGCAGCCAAAGCTCACGTAAATGGAGAGACAAAGGCACAGGGAAAGAGCGATAGCGAGAGAGTGTATGAATGTGAAACTGTGTGTGCTTTGCTTGGAGAGCGCCGTGTGTAGACTTTGTTGCTGTTGTTGCGCCCGCTCTCCGCCGTTGCTTCACTTGTGACTCGCGAGTTGCGAGCGAGTTGAAAATTTAAATTATATTGCGGGCATTTAACAATTTTCTCAAATACGACGCCAATCTATAAAACTTTTGATTAAAAGCACAGTGTTTGTGGTTAACTACACTCGTTCCCCCCCTCTCTCTCTCTCTCTCTCTATCTTAATAAACCACTACGCTGTTAAGCACATGGGCGCACTCTTGAAAGGGAGCATTAAAGGAAAATTCAAGTCGTTTACAAAATGTCTCCAAACGCGATAAGAGCCCTAAACTTCCCTTCCCAATCTCTCTCTCTCTCTCTCTCTCTCTCTCTCTCTCTTTTAGCTGTATTCTGTTTAAGCGCGTTTAATATTATTTGCACGTCTTTTCATGATTTCAATTGTGCCCGCATTTGCCTTATTTTAGGCTTATTAAATAATGATAATATTTCTTTATTGACTGGTGTTAAATTTTATACGAATTAGGGAATTGACGTATTTTATGGATTCCCACAAAGTTGAATCCAATTGTGGATTGTTTGTTCAGCACGTGCAATTTAAATAAATTCCTATACGAACAAGTTCCACAGTGCAAACGCAAAAGCTTTTAACACAGCTGATCGAATGAAAAGCTTTAACGGTAGTCAAAGGCGAGCTTATAATGCAATGTCGTCGCTCGCTGCAAATCACTTAATCGTAGTGAATACTGAACACTCTATTCATATTTCCGTAGTAAGCGTATATTCCAACTGGTTCAAAAAAGCTTATTATCTTAAGAAAGAGTATCAGAATAATTGCATGCTGGTGCCATATTCTCTGGCCAATCAGTATCGAGTGCGCGATTATTCTCGGTCATCACAACAAAACAAACCAAAACAAAAAAACTAATCGAAATGAAAATCGAAAACGATATCGAAAATGAAAACAAACATCGAAAACAAGATCAACGAAACGAACGTTATTGTTTAAAGGTCTTGTTAACAGTTCGTTAACGAAAAATGTTGCAAGACATTTTGAGCGTTTTTTGTTGTTGTTTTGATCGCGATATTGATTACATTGGGAAATGTGTGCCAAGATAAAAGCCAAAGTCAATTTACACAAGTCTCCCAAATTGTCTTCGTTGTCGTCTCCACACAAAGTGAAGCCATATGCACAGTGTATTGTGTGGTGTACATGTTTGTGCATGTTAAATGATTCATGGAATCTTAACTCTGAGAATTCAATCAGCGGGCGTCTATTTGTATTGATTTATTGCAAATTGTCTGCCAGACTATGACATAACTCTAACTCTAAATAATGCCATAATTAAGTTAAAGTAATTTGCCGGCTTTCATGATAAATTTGAGTTGAGCAATCAGAATTAAAATTTAAATAGAGATTATCTGTCTACTTATTATTTATAATTATACAAACAGACCGTGACTGTGACTATGTTTGTGTTTGTGATTGCGATTGTAACTGTGACTGTGACTGCGACTGCGACTGCGACTGGAGCTGCTATCGGGAAGTGGGAAAAGCTCCAATATTGGAAAAGGTTAAACAGCTCATTAACAACTGGAAAGTCAACTGGAATGTAGCCTTCCCGTCAGCATGATTTGAACTTTGCCTGCCCAATTACGTATGCATGCATCTGATATTTTCATCCATAGATGCAATTATAAAAGTTGAAAAAGTTGATAAATAATAATAAATATATACAAACGCATTAATCACCGAGATTAGCAATTAATACTCTCACTATTTGATAAATTAATAAAATTGTTGAATTTGTGTTCACATACAATTCTATTGAAAATTGTGAATGATGCGACAAACACGAAATGATCGCATTATCATTGTCACAAAGCCACTAAAATAACAGTTATTATACTACTGGAAAAAAACCCTTCAATTACACTCCATTTCATTGCAATCCATTAAAAACTAACAGTCGCGTGCTGCTTGAACCTACATAAATCGTAAATGTCGCACTTCTATACAGATTTCGCATTGTTTGCTTTTGTAGCTTACTGGCACCAACTAAATTGAATCTAATTGGATTCCAATTAATGTTAACAACAACAGTACTGAAGCTGGAAAATGATCTACGCTAAGATATCCTGGGTACTGACAATAATAATAACAATTTAACATAATATTATTTATATTTACATATTTTGTGTTAATTATATTAACTAAACAAAAGAAGTTATTCTTTTAATCTTACCTGTTTTCGTTCTTTGTTTAGAGTCCAGAGTCCTTAATTCACTTCGATTCGTTTCAATTGGATTCGTTTTGATTCGTTACGCTTTGTTCTATTAATTAGTTCACGTTTATTTTCGGTTTACCGTTAATAATGGATCGATTCAAGACGTTTGTATAACGGTTTATTGTATGCAACAACTGTTGTCGCTTTCCAAGGCATTCCAAATTCCACAGCTTGAAAGTGCAACGTGAGTGTGTGTGTTTGGGTGTGTGTGTGTGTTTGGGTGAGTGGGCAGAAGCAGTGTGAGCGGGCGAGACAAGGACAGCGACAGCTATAACAACAGCTACGGCTGCGACTGCGACTGCAACAAAGGCCGCTGTTTATTAACTCACAACCGGCGCGAAAGACAAGCAGAAGAGAACTGAGAAGTGGAAATGCCGTTTGGCTTTTCTTGGCATGAAAAATGTTAACTGTTGTTTATGGGATGAGTGTTGTTCATAATTATAATCAGATGATAGCATCTGCGCTGCTGACATTAGAGATCACCTGGAATCTTATCTTCACTCACAGTGGTCACAACATACACAAGCAGAGTGTCAGAAAAATCAGGCCTCACCAGCGACAACAGTTGTGTACTTGTAATTGTTTAAGTGCCCATAACTACAACAGGCATTTAATTATTTACATTTACGTATAGTTTCCGTTTTATATTGTGTACTTTATTATAACTAACTGGAACATACAAAGTCTGCTTGCTCCAACCAACAACACAGTGTCAAAAAGAGAAACTACACACTGAATGATAAACGGTAAATACTCAAATCATACATGTTTGAAAGAGCGCGAACGCAAAGTCAGAGAGTGAGAGAGAGAGATAGGCGGCGACACAGCCGCAGCAGCACAACAAGTTTCAAGTGCAACAATACTGTAAACCCTGCATACATATGTAGGATTTTGTTTGCGGCATATTGTTTTATCTAAGAACTGCTACTGCAAAGGGAATTTATGTTAGGCGAATTCAATGCTAGGGCCTGGCATAGCCATAGCAGAGCGCTGTTGCTACATTTCAGTAATTATGTTTAGTGTTTAAATATTAATATTTTTTAAAGTCCCCATCACATTTCTCTCTCGCTCTGTATAAAATATTGGCTAAAGGCTTCCTTTATATTTAGCCGGCAGTCGCCTTGATAATAGTGGGAAGTCAACCAGTAGCTGTAAAATAACAGAGGCTTTCTATGTTACGCCCTCGCTGTTGTCTGATGAGGTTGCTTCAAACATGTTGTATGTCAATTTAACATAAACAGACTCTGTTAACTTTAAACATTTCGTTTTAAATGCAAAAACTTTATTTACTTTTTGTTCTTTATTTAAATTTTGTGTATATTCATTATAATAATATTGTACAATTTGTTTTAGAAAAATGCTCAAGCATACAACATGAGTTCAACTTGTTTACTATTTTTCGCGGAATCGTTTCCAACAGGTAACAAAAAATAAATTATTGGCTTTTTTTTTAATATATATATTAATATATATATATATGTGGAAGTATATATATATATATTGTACATATGCATAAATGTATTATAGAAAGAGCATAAAACTTATCAACTATAACTAAACATAATGATTTATAACATTTCGGCAAGATATTCGATTCTCTTATCTTTTGTTGTTCTGTTTCCTCTTTCTCTTCCTCTTCTTCTTGTTCTTCTCATTAATAATAAGTACTTTATTTAATATATTTATGTGTTATTATGTTTTCTCTACAACTAAAAACAAATTGTGATGTACAACACCGAAAAAAAGATGACAATTTTTTTTTTATTTGTTTATAACTATTTTGCTTACAAATGTAGAAGGGGGAAAGGGATGGGGATGGGAGGGGAGGGGGTGGGACAAAATGTTTATTAACAAATTATAAAATGTAGTAATAATATTGAGCATTGAACCAAATATATACTGTTCAAGAAAATAGCAGTAGATGCGGAGTATTTGATGGGAAGGAAAAGCGCATAAAAGCAGAAGAATTTTCCGACTTTTCTTGCTCTTAATCTTCAATTATTTTGTAACTCAAGTTAATTGTTAATTGTAAATGAATAAAACAATTGTTAATTAAATTAAGTAAGCTGTTAATTATGGCAAACAAAGATTGTAAACGCACGAATGTCATATATATGTGTGTGTGTGTGTGTGTGTGTGTGTGTGTATAGTATTATTAAACTATTATTAATTAGAATTATTTATGCATGGTATACACACATAATATTACTAACATTATTTGCTTTTCTTTATGTACTCTTCAGATTTTGTCTTTTCTTCTTCTTTCTTCCTTTAGTTTTGTATCAACTTTTTCACTTTTTTCTCTTTTTTTTTAATTTTAAATTTTGTTGATTATTTTGTAGATTTTTTGTTTTACAACAAATGCACACAATTGTTATTATTTTATATTTTAGAGTTTTTTTTTCTTTTTAGTTTAAATTTTTGTTTTTGTTTTTGTTTTACTTTTAGCTTAACTTGGTCTTAATTTAATTTAAGATTTGTATCAACATGTTTTATTGCAGAGCGACTTAATTAACTAAAATTTAATTAATTTAAAGAGTTTTCATTGTTGTTATTGTTTTTTTTTTTTTTAATTTTTAATATTTAACATTAAAAATATTTTGTGTTCTCTTTTGTTCGTTTTGTTCTAGGCTTTCTTTTTTTTAATTAATTAATTAATTAATTTGAGTTTTTTATTTTCTCTTCCAACTTTTTTTGTTTAGCAGAGATCCTAGATAATTCAACATTATATATAGATAGATAATTATACAGTTATAGCCACAAATAACAAGATCAAAGGGGGCAATGGGGGGCGTGGTCGTGATAGTGGGTGAAAAACAAACATTATTGTTGTTAAAATTAAATTAAATTTTTTGTGTCGGTTTTTGTTTTTTTTTTTGTATATTTAACAATAATAAAAAATGATTTAAAACGAGTACAATTCATTAGCAGAATATATTAGTTAGAATATATACTAAAATAGTTGGGGGTGCAAAGAGGGCGGGAATAGGACCTATGGTCTAAGTGTGAAAGAGATAGAAGAAGCGAACTTAATTCTTATTGGACAGACAATTTGCACTCTTACTTAACAGTTATACACATGTATATGTATAGAGAGAGGGAGAGAGGGAGAGAGGGAGAGAGAGGTACATCTATCTGTAACTGTTATACACACATCTGATAATTTCACTTAATTACAGCATTGAAATTTGTTTAAGAATTGTTTGTAATCTCATTGTTACTAAAATAACTAAAACAGATTTGTTTAATCCCAAAAAAAAAGTTAAATTTTAAATTGTTATCGCTGCTGGTTTCGATTGTTCGGTACATCGTTATCGATATACATATTTAGCAAATATATATATATATATATTTATATATAGTACTAACTTTAAACTTATGTTTTATACATATATAAAAATGGCTTATTGAAACAACGTTTTTTCTTCTTCTTCTTCTTCTTCTTCTTCTTCTTTTTAGCAAAATTGTGTCCACATTTTGTGTGTTTGAGTGTGTATGTAGGTGTAGGTGTAGGCGTAGGTGTGTGTGTGTGTGTGTGCACATTTGAGAACTACTGATTGGGCAGCTCCGTGAGCGTCACATCGTACAGGTCGTCCTCGATTTGTTGCACTTCCAGCAAGAAAATATCCTCGTTGCAGTAAAAAGAAATCATATCATCATCAATTTTCGCCGTAATCCTGAAATTAATCAATTCAAAAATAGTATGAGCAAGGAAGAGACAGCAATATAGTTAGAAAGAGATAAAGATAGAGTAGGTTCGTTGCTTAATAGAGCTCCCAATAATTCCAGAAGTTAGTTTTGGTTGATTCTTAACTACAAGATGAGCGTGTGATTAAAATTATATAATTTGATTTTGATTTGGATTATGATTTTCTTTGCTTTGGTGCGGGTGTACAGTGTAGTGTAGTGTAGTGTAGTGTTGTGTAATGCTAGGTAGTGTTGTGTAGTGTAGCATAGTGAGTTGAGCTGCTTCTGCTGCTGCTGCTGTTGCCGCCTTACTTACCCCTTCTTATTTGTGCGATAAATGTTATTTATGCTGGTTGTTGAGATTTTGTATTTGTTTTCAATCTGCAATTGAGAAACGAGAGAAATATGATGTTTTTGTCTGTTGTGTTTGGCGCGAGTAACAAGTAGCAAGTAACGAGTAGCGAGTAACGAGTAGCGAGTAACAAGATATAGATAAATACATAGAGACAAAGTGGATTCAAAAACTAACTGAAAAAACTAAAATATTTCTCTTATAACTCTTGTGTGTGTTTGTCATTTTGTTCATTTGATTCATTTTGTTTTCTTCTTTTCTTCAATTTATTTTTCTCTTTTTTCTTTTTGGAAATTTTGGAATATATATTGTTCGTAATGCTTTCGCCCAACTCTATTTGTGCCACATTGCATTGTGTGTTTAGTGTAGTTATATATATATATATATATAAATATATTCATATATATTATAGTATATATGGAGGTTTTGGATGTTTTATGAGACATGATTCAAGTCGCTTCAATTAGTTTCAACTACTAAATTACAATACGATCCACAATTTAGTTTTGTTTAATTTTTTTTCAAGACTGCAAACCTTTAAAAGTATTTTGTTTTTTTTTCTTTATATGTTTTCCAATTTCGGAACCGGAACTAGTTCGTAAGCGGTTTGCAGCCTTGCTTAGTAGCAAACAGTTTATGATATTATTGATTCAATTGGTTTTAATTATGAATTACGTTTGAAATGGATTTGGTATTTTCTTATTTGGTATTTTAGAATGCTTTAGTTGGTATTATGATTCCTTTTAATTTATTTGATTTTGTTTAGAGAACTATTTTTTAGGATTTGCACATTTGGATGGTGAATTTGCAGCTGATTCGGATTATTCTCGACCAATTAGACCAAAATGAACAAAATTAAAGACGTTATTAGAGCATATTTAAATTTTTTAAGTTTTTTTTTTTTTTGGTATTTTTGGTATTTTTTTTTTTAGAGTGAGTTTTGGGTTTTGGGAATTTATTACTTGGGAAAAGGGGGACACATGCGGGGCGAGAGCACCGATTAAATGGTTTAACCTCTTACCGCATTCAGTAGACCAATTGTGGTGGGCGGTACCACATGCAGGGGCGTGTAGACTTCCTCGTTCTCCTGCCGTACGTACAGCATGACCCGCTCCGTGGTCGGTGGTGTCATTCGGCCTCGTTTCATCGGTGGCCCAAACTCGGACATCGGTGTGCTGCTTAACATACTCTGATCCAAAATATGATCCTTTTTGTCACTGTACACGAGGGAAGTTTTATTAGTTCTGAGTTCAAACGGTTTTGGGGACTGCAGGGGAGAGGACGTTTGTGGGTGTGAAAGGATTACGATTTTTACTCACGTCTGCATGTCGGGCGGAAAGTGATTGTGAAACTTGAGCGTGGGCGTGGCAACCTTTTGGCCGTGCAACAAAAATGGAGAGGCGCCTTTCAGTTCCGGCGAATCAGTCTCGTGGCCATAGAAGCTCTGTGGAGCACAAGCAATTGAGTGTTGTTGTTCTAGTTCTAGTTCTTGTTCTAGTTCATGTTCATGTTCATGTGGTTGCTGCTGTTGTTGCTGTGGCATGCAACCAGCAATTGTTGTTGTCGTTACCTTCTCCATATCCTCGGCGGGCGAAAAAAGCACCGGCGGCTTGGCCATATCCTGCATGCCATAGAACTCGGATCGATCCGTCACCGGATGATATAGCTCATCTAACTTCTTGCGTCCCGTTGCTGTCATCTTGCGCTTTGCCGCACGTCTCTCCTCATCACGTGTCTTTCTCTCCGCGCCCTGTATCAAAAGAATTGGAAGAAGATTTTATAGATTAATAATGATTCAGTAACCAAATTCAAAGGTTAAGTCCCTAATCTTATGAATAAGATACTCCTAAAAAAAGGAAGTGAAAATTTGATAAGTTTAAATAGACGTAATTGAAGACCCTATACTAAAGAGTTACAAAGTGTTAACAGTTACAGTGTTGTAAAGTATAGTCAGAAATGAGAGATTTTAGAGCGATTTCTAACCCAACAATAAGTTTTAGACTTTGCACTTAAAAAAGTTTATCAAATTAGAAGGAAACTTAACCTAACCTAGATCCTGTGTTGATTTGGAAACACTTGGAGGATATTAAAAAAGATTCTAAGTCATATCCATATTTTTAGACCCTGCGCTCTTTTAAGAAACAGATAGAAGGGAGCACTTTCACAACCAAGATAAAGCTTCTTCTTCTTTCCTTTTATCCCACACATTTCTATCTTAATCTTAAAACTTGTTAGGTAAATCGGACAACTATAGTCTGTAGCTCCCATAGGACAAATCGGTCGAAAATTGATGATTTGTATGAAAAAACGGGAACTAGAATGAGTACGGGGTCTTTCACAGTCGGCTCACTCGGCTGTAGCCTTTCTTATTTGTTAGACCCCGTACTCTAAAAAAGAGAAGAGGAGTCTATTAAGTTTGTCTGAAGCGTAATGTGCGTAACAGGCAGAAGCAGGCTTTTCCGACCCCATAAAGTATATATATTCTTGATCAGCATCAACAGCCGAGTCGATATAGCGATGTACGTCTGTCTGTCTGTCCGTCCGTATGAACACCTGGATCTTCTAAACCACTAAAACTAGAGCCACAAATTGTAAAAAATTGCAGAAAAAAGCAAATTGTAAAAAATATTTTTTACATCTCCATAAGTTGAAAACGACTATCGAATATCGGGTCCAAATTCACACAAAATATGTATGGTAGCATTATAACTATCTTTACCAAGTTTTAATCCTGATCGGACAACTATAGCCTATATCCCCATAGGACAAATCGGTCGAAAATTGGTGATTTACAGCTCCGTATAGCTCCCATAAGACAGATCAGTCAGTCAATTATTTGTATGGTAAAATGCTCACTAGAGTGAGTACGGGGTCTATTTCAGTCGGCTTGCTCGACTGTAGCCTTTCTTACTTGTTTTTCTTTTGGGGATTGGGCGCGTAAAAGCTTGCGCAAGTTGAACGCCAGGTGGCGTGCATGTGTGACTGTGAGTTTGTGAGTGTGCGAGTGTGTGTGTGTGTGTGTGTAATTAGCAATCAATCAAAATGCATGGGATGCACACAATTTGGTTATTGCGGCAGCAAATTCGTTTTTTATTAATTAAATTCATGTATCGTGGTGCAAGTGGCATAAGCCTGTCCGTCTGTGTGAGTCTGGCTGCCTGCCACAGCCTGTGGCAGACAACACTCAACTGTTGCAACAACAACAGCAACAACATAAAAATGAAACACGTTTCTGTTTGCTTGCCACCAACGCTGCTTGCAACTTAGCACCGTTAGGGTCAGCGCCCAAAAAGCAACAAAATAACAGCAAGAGAGCAGAAGAGACAGAGAGCGGGAGGGAAAAAGAGCGAGAGAGCGAGTATGTAAGCGTGTGAGAGAGAGAGAGATGCTATTATAAAATAGTTAGGAGATGCCGCATAAATATGCATACATCATAAATAATACGCGGCGGCGCCTCAAACCATTGGCAAAGCCATGTTGCAGTTGGAGTTGCAGTTGTTGCAGTCGTTGCAGTTGCAAGCTCTTGGCTAAATTCGCTAAAGCTGCTCAATTGCCCACCTGACCAGCTGCCCAGTTTGTAGCTGTTGTTGTTGTTGTTGTTGTCGTTGTTGCTTTGCTGCTTGATTGCCTGTGACTGAGTGAGCGACACACACACACATACTGATTGCTGGTTTGCGTGTAAACAGATTCTGCAGTTGCCGCTGCACTTTGCATTTGTAATTAAAAATCAAGCAATTGAGTCGCAGGAAGTGATACATTCCCCCTTCCCCAAAACCCCTTTCCACTACCTCTTCTTACGGTCCCCTTCCCACCTCTGTATTTCATTCCTTTCTTTTGCCAAGGCTGGCGCAACGCCAAGCATCTTTTTTTGCTTCTTGCTCATTTGCTTTGGTTTCTATACCCTATGCAAGTTTGATAATGCTCCTTCTCTTTTGTTCCCTATCCTTCAGCCTTCACAACAATTTACCCCACCCCCCTCAAAACTGCTACTCTCGCTTCGCTTATCACAACTACAAACTTTTTTTTGCCTAGAGCATTTGCTGTACATCACAACTCTCTCACTCCCGCTCCCGCTCTCTCATGCTCTCTCCCGTATGTGTGTATGTGTGTTTGTCTGCATGTAAATAACTGTATTTTATTACATACTTTTATTTTATCTTGGCAAAAATATCGCCAAAGTTGCGCAGACAGCGACTCGAATCGACGCCAATCGCGGTCAATGCACGTCGGCGTCGTCGTCGACGTCAACTTCTCTGTCAGCGTCGCCAGTTTTCATCTGATTCAACTCCATCTTCGCTCCTCCCTCCTCTTCTTGCTAACTGAGCAACTGCATGGGCGTGTGTGTGTGTGAGTGTGTCTGCGTGTGTGTGTGTGTGAGGGAGGTAGAGCGAGAGGAATAGAGAGATCGAGAGAGTGCAATGCACATTTGGCGCTGAGATAGCCAACATCGATTACTAAGCGCAATTTTCGATATGCCAATTTGGTATTTTTTTTTTCATTTTTATTTTTTTAGTTTTGCCGATAAACTCCAAACTGCGTAGATCCCCATAGACATTAACTTTCTCCACGCTTTTTACGGTTATGAAAAGACAACACCCAAAAAGCAAATGGAATCAGCAAAGTTCTTAACCGAAATCTTTAAAAGTGCAACTTTATGTACTTGGACTTGCGATACCTATGAAAAGAATATTTTCTAAAAACTTGTATCAAGTCAAACCTTATAAAAGTAGAACTAGAGTTGGGAAATTAGTGATCAAGAACAAATAAACTTCTATAAAACTTAAGTTTACACCTCTCAAGTTATATGGAACTGGGTTACAAATAGAAAAATGAAAGAGTGAGATAATTATTAAATCTTATAAAACTGAAGATTTGAAATTATTTAAAATTGTTAATGAAACTTTAATGTTTCATTACTTTGGAGATCAACAAAATTTTAAAAGTCTTCGAAAATATATTGATGTGTATTTTTCTATATAGTATTATGATAAAATCGAAAAAGGGTTTCACTTTGAACGTTCTTTAAGTTCTTAAGCTGAAATCCAAAGAAAACTTTATGGAAAGTAGAGAAAAACTGATTTATTCCTTTGCAATTTTGATCAAGTTAAAGTCGACAATAAAATGGAATTTTGGAAGCACTTTTTAAACGTTACCAATGTGAAATAATTGAAAGGGGAAAAAGGGTAAAGGGGAAAAAGGTGGCAAAAAGCTGTAATTGCAAATACAGTGAAATCCACAAAATGAAACTGAGACAGTGATACTTGAAGAAGAGGAAGAGGTGGGGAGAAATGTGCGGTAAATAAAAGTGGGAGGAGTGCAGTCCATAAAATAACCTGGTACCGCGAAATTTAATTGATACATTTACCGATAAACACACGCCCAAGAGACTCGGAATAGCTTTAGGGTAGGACTAGTGTAGTGTAGTGCAGTGCAGTGCAGAGTAGTGTAGTGTAGGGCAGTGTAGGGTAGTGTAGTGTAGTACGAGGTACAATAAGAGGCAGTTGGAGTAATGGAGTAGTTGGAGTTGAGGACCATGTCCGCAAAAGTGTAATGATATGAGAAAATTAAATTGGAAATCCACGAAATGATTTATTAATAAAGCACATCAAGCGCAAAAAAAAAAATAAAGAAACCAAAAAATAAAAAGGAAGAAGAAGAAGAAGCAGGGAAAAAGTGAAGGGTTTGGGTTTGAAACGGTTCGCATAAAGCATAATAAAGAAGAAGAGGAAGACCAAGGAGAAACGATGCCGAAAACAAGGGCAATGGGCAAAAAAGGCGAAAGGATGGATGAATGATGCCGGGAATCAGTGTCCACTGTGACTAGGGGAGGGGTAAGGGATGGAGAATGGAGAATGGAGAGAGGGTAGGGGAGAGGGGGAATTGAAAACAGAGTCCGACCTGCGGAGTTTGTGCACTTATTTTTGAACACGTTACGCTTTCCACCTGAGCCCCAAACTGCGAGTCAGCGACTTGATGTAGGGACAACCCATGCAACATGCAACAGCCAACAGGCAACAGGCAACAGGCAGTTGCCCCCAATTCGATAAAAGCAGTCAGCGACAAGTGGCAACAACAACAATGATGATGAAGAAGAAGAAGAAGAAGAAGAAGAAGATGTTGCCTCAAGTCACGTCTTGAGCGTCTTTTAGTTAGCTTGCTTCTGAGCTCAACTCAACTCAACTCAACTCATTCAACCTGTTGCACGTGGCAGCTGTGTGTGCTGTGCGTAATTACGTGCTGCTCTCCTCCTCTCTCTCTCCCTCTCCCTCTCCCTTTATCCCTTCTCTCTGTCTCTGGCTCTATCTCTTTCCCTCCGTTCGCATGTGGTAGCACGTTACACGTTGCAACACTGGGAAATTGAAATCACTTACCTTATCGCAGAAGACCTTTATCTGACAGTAGCCCCGATGAAAAACGGTCGCGTCCCTTGGATCCTCGAATGTATCGATCTGAACGTGCAACGGCAGACCCTGAAAATGTTGCAAAGAAAAACACAAATATTATAATAAAATCATAATCATTATATGCAGTCAACTCTAACTGCGCATGCCATTTTTAGCCTTGCTTCACTGTACCTCTACAATTCTCAGTCGAGAGCTGTGCTCTGTGTTTCTGTCAATGAAATATCAACTTAATGGTTAACACACACACACACACAAACACACACACACACACACACACACACACACACACACACACACACAAACACACACACACTCACTCACTAGGAAGGACAACGTTTTTTCTACCTACGTAAAGTAAACCAGAGCCAGTGAGAACTGTAGCAAAGCTCTGAAATGACAACCGCCTCGGGCTGTTGCCCCCTTTTTCTTTTATTTTATTTTTCTTATATTTTTTATGATATTGGCCTTGCCACACGGGTATTATGACTATGTGATTAAGTGTGTAACACGGTTAGATCCTAGGGGTAACGCCCCCTTGGCACATAGCCGGTAATTTGTAGGCACAGGTGCAACAATTTGCATGGAAACCTATATTAAAGTATGTGTGCGCGATCTGGCAACGTCTGCATCATGTACTGGGCGTATTAAGTTGGCTGCACATAACTTTTCTAGACGTATTTGTGAACAAGTAGGCAAACTGATCAGGAAATCTATTTTAAGAAAATTTAAAGTTTTTTTCGATGTAATAATTTTTGTATGCTCTTAACACAAAGTAAACTAAATTTTCATATCAATTAAAATGTTATAACTCTTAAATTCAGGATTTAATATTTATTTAAAGATTTAAGGGAAAGAAAAAAAATAAATGTTCCCTAATTTGTTTTTAGTCCTAGCTTAGTTACTTAAATTAAAATATGATAGTATAACTAGACTAAAAATACACTCCGTTTTGTATTTTCACAGTGAAACTTGGCTTTCATGCACTTTCAGCAGTTTGTCTGAATAAAATTTATTGAAAAAAAAAAAAAAAAAATAAATTGAAAGTTGGACTCACTTTGACCCCTTTTTGACTGCTGAAATCCGTGCTGAGACACTGTACGGCAATGTTGATCTGTGGGGGGAAAAGGGGAAAATTGTATAAGTTGGCTGTGTGAGAAATGTGAAACAATTAAAGGAAAAATCAAATACTTAATAAAAAGAAATTAAAGCGACAACAAAAAGTGCAAATTGACAGAAGATTGAAGACAGAGGACGGTGACTGAGGCAGCGACTGTTATTAGAAGCAATTGTTGTCTCTCTATTAAGTCGATGTCCTCTTTATGCCCACGACAGTTTAAAACATTCCAACACACGCACACAAACAAATGCACAAATGCACAAATGCACGCATTTTGAGACAGGGATGGACAACAACAAAAGGCGGGGATACAGTTGGATATGGCAATGGCAATGCCAATGGAAGTCGAAGTCGAAGTCGAAACCGAAGCTGGAGACAATAACAAGGCAATACACTGAGGACCAGACCGAGCTGGCAGCGAGTAGGCAGCGAATGAAGAAGGAGTGGGGGATTTTATACTTTGGAGAGTAAGTTGGAGAGTAAGAGAGCGGTTGGAGGGGAAAAGTTGACTTTTGCAACGCATCCAATTCATTTTTTTCTTTTTCTCTCTGCTTCATCTTTTTCTTTTTTTTTTTTTTTTTTGACTTCGATTCAGTTGCTCAGCGACAGACTTCAAGTCGCACTGTCTGCGTGTGTGTGTGTGTGTTTGTGTGAGTGTGTGTGTTTAAAGGCATTTTAAGCATGTCCAAGCCAGATGCGACGAGCCAAAGACAAACAACAACAACAAAAAAAGAGTAGAAAATCCATCAACGCAAAAATACCAAAGGAAACAATCTTAATGGTAAAAGTGCAACGCAGTCGCAGCCTCTGCCGCTGCCGCGCAGTCGCAGTCGGCTTCATCGTCGACATCGCAGTTGCAGCAATTGTTGTTGTTGTTGTTGTTGCTGGACTTGGAGCAGTATTTAATGTGAATAATTAGCGGGCGCGTACCATATAAGAGGAGACACAGACTAAGGCGGTGGCCGTTGTGTAGTCAGCGGGAGGAGTGGCAGGCACTGTAGCAAGCACCTGCGTGTCAGTGCGTACGAAAGTTTCATATATGTATAAAAATATATTTTTTTGCAGCCGCCACCGCTGGGAAAGGCAATAACAGATGCGTGCGACAGCTGAAGGGGTAGAGAGGGGGGTCTGGTGGTGTGAGGGGAATGAGAGATAGCGCAACTGCCTAACGGCATAAAACGAAATCGACATTATGCGACCGTCTGCAGCGTCTGCAACTGAAACTGCAGCGAGCAACAAACGACAGGCGACAGTCGACAGTCGACCGTCGACTCTCTCTCAATGTCTCTGTCGATTTTTATACACACATGAGTTTTTTTTTTGTTTTTTGGTTTTGGGATTTAAATCTCAGCGCGTAAACAATTTGTAAAATAAAAAGCGCGTATCAAAATGCAGTCAAGATTGCGCTTATGGCCAAGCCAAGCAATTGGCCAAGCGTCCAAACCATTTAGACAGACAGCCTGTTAGCCAATTTAATAACTGCTTACCAATTTGACACAAGTCACTGAACTTGCCGTTTGACAAAAACAGAGGGAAACTAGTGAAAAACTATTTGAAAATTTGAAATAAATTTAAAAATCAGAGCAATTGCAATTAAAATGGTATTTCAAATGCTGGCATACCCTGTTGAATGCCATACACAGGGATTATTGCTTAATGATATTTTTAATTTGTAGTTTTAAGAAGTAATATACATTTTAATCAAATTAAAAATTTTAAAATTTTCAAATACTTTTTAAAGGATACCTTAAAGTGAGGCGCTGACTATAATAAAATCCGGTTATAACGGCTCCGCTTATAGCAACCCACCGTTTATAACGAACAAAAGTCGATGAAAGCTCCATATAAAATTTTGAATTAAGCTGTGCGAGACATTCGGTTACTGCAACATCCTGATATATCTACGCACTGGGTATTTAACAGTCGTGCTCTTAACTGTTAAAAGTTTTATTTATTGGACTCTGAAATTTTTCCGTCGCTGAAGCAACTGCAATTGAGTTTTATTTTTGTTTTTTGGGCGGAGCTTTTATCTAAGAGCAAAGTTTGCATCTGTAAAGCTTACGGTGGTGATAGAGAGGGGAAGGGTGGGTGAGGGGAGATGGAAGGGGACTGACGGTTTCGGTTTTACAACGGGGCGTATACGTAATCCGACGGCGCTTACCGCTTCAATGCTCGATAGAATTGCAAATATTTGAGGCGATTAAAATTGCTGATAATTGCTAAATTAAACGCGCTGGGAGCTCAGACTAGTAGCTGTATTAGCCGTAGTCGCAGCTCTAGCTGGACACTGCGGCAATATACCCGTCATAAAATCTTACACACACACACACAAACACACACGCGGGCGGTCAGAAAAGAGATACACACACATGGACAGCAAATTGTCGAGGCAGGTGATTAAAACCAAGTGTCATAAATAAATAAATGCATAAATTATTCTTTTGAATAACGAAACAAACAACAACAGCAAATGAAGCTCGAAAAACAAAGCGAGACAGCTAGCGCTGTACCCAATGCGTGCGAAAGAGATGGCTAGAGCTGGCAACTGGCGGCGTCGAAACGCGCGTTGAATAATTTGCGTTGTACTTGCAATTGAAAATAAATCACAAATTAATTCTTCCACACACACATAGAGGAAGAAAGAGAGGGAGAGAGAGATTGAGAAACGGAGAATGATAGAGAGGGGCGGCTGAGGAAAGGGGGATCATTTATTTGCCGTCTCGTTTTCATTTTGTTTACACATTTGTATTTCTTTTTAAATTAAGGCGGCGCTCCATACAAACAAAATGGCGACTTCTACACTTGTCGCGATAACCAGGAGCTGGGGTATGTGAGGGGAGAACTGTAGCAGAACGTAGAACTTACCTTGGCAGAGCTTTCAAGTGGATTCCAATAGACGGCAATGGCATTGTGCGACACTTCCTCAATGCAGCCAACGAGTCCAACAGAGTTCTTAGTGTCTGCAAAAGAAAAAAAAAAGAAGCTTTAGAGAGCGTAAATCAAGAGAGCCACAGCGAGGTATGTGAGAGCGCGCTAAGCTTAGTGAACGCAGTGGATTGTATTGGATTGCATTGTATTCTATCGTCTTGTTTCGTTTGTATTTAATAATTAAAGTAAACTTCTGTGACAAGTGCCTAATGAGTTATGCCTTGAAAGGGGCAGGCAGCGCAACAGGATGCACCAAACAGCTGCAATAACTGAAGAGACAGAGAGGGAGAGAGAACTTGTGGACAACACAGAAGAGGTAGCCAGATTATCTGCAATCAAACAAAACTCGAACTCGAACGCATTGCGCGTTTATCAATGTCATAACTCTGACCAGAGTTGGAGTCTTGTTACCCCCCTTCTCCTTGCCACTAAATTCCCTCCATAGCCTCGCTCAATAAAAACCAACAATTTACGGCTAGAAATCTTATACAATGGTCACTGTACAAACACACACACACACATACATAGGCACAGTGGGACACTCGGACAGACGGACACACGCTGTTGGAGTTCGTTGGGTTTTACGCACCTGCATCCAAGATTCTTTGCTTCACGGAATGCTGACGACTGTGCCAGAATTGCCAGGCCTTTATCTCATCTTCGGGGCTCTTCTCCTCGCGAAACATTAACATGATCACACTCTGTGGAAGAAATGGAAAGAAATAAAAGAAAGAAACACAAATCGA
Source organism: Drosophila cardini (assembly GCA_018903735.1). Classification (NCBI taxonomy): domain Eukaryota; kingdom Metazoa; phylum Arthropoda; class Insecta; order Diptera; family Drosophilidae; genus Drosophila; species Drosophila cardini. Next base: position 22,253,824 of record JAEIGM010000001.1, on the reverse strand, counting down.
AATATACGTTAATTAGTTATGTTTTCTTATTCAATTTCAATTCGTTAATAAAAATTAAAAAATATATACAAAACAGGTTTGTTGTTTCTTCAAATACCCTTTAGTTACTTAGTTACACCTTTAATGTGAAATTTTGTTACTTTGTTTTAGAAAAAGTGGAATCCGAGTCAAAAAAAAAAACTCACTTTAAGTTCGCTCCGTTTTTAGATCGATAAAGAGCAAAAGTCAAGTATTTCCTACACAAAACTTCAAACTAAAATTCTTATTAAGCTAAAAACTGGTAAGATCCAAAGAAGTTTTCTCTATTTTCAAAAGATTTATCAAGTTTTAAATCGTATAAAGTAACTTTCTGTTAAATTTAAATCTTTTGGGAGCATTTCAATTCATTGTATTCAAAATTTATTTCATTCGGGTGTACAGGGTATCTCTTAGTCGTGTTGTCTCCAACAAACACTTCGCTCTTGACATATGCAAGTTGTGACAGTTGTTTCCAGTCCGTTGCCCTACTCGCACCCTATAAAGTCAAAAGGATTAGACTTTACACAACAAAAGGACGAATTCGATTTAGCAGAAAAATATCTAGCACATTTGTACAGCCAAAGATCTTAGTGATCAGTCGAAGTCGGAGTTGGAGTCGGAATCGGAGTAGGAAACGGTGTCTTCGTCCGTTCCCTTTTCATCTTCCTGTCGGCTTTTCCCAGAGCATTTGCATTTTCTGTGCATTATTTCTACATAAATTTTCGAAGATTTTGAATAATTATGTTGACGAGGAAGCGCAAAGATACAAACAGAAAGATACTCACAGTAGATAGACTACAAGGACAATCCCGCTTCGTTAAGTTCTTGAAATTGCAACCCTTTGTTTCCATATTCATCCCCACCCCTTCTAGCGACGTACCACTGCCCACCCCTTCTAGCGACGTACCACTGCCCACCCCTCAACCCCCTTAGTTCTAGAATATTTTGCAATGCTATAACTGATTACTCGGCATAAATATTTTTGTGTATTTTGTGCGCCTTTTTTCCTGCCGTCTTCAGATATTTTTCTCCATAGACTTTGTAAATATTCATGGGTTAATCAGCTCGTAAATTATACTCCGACTTTTTTGTGTGTGTGTGTGTGTCAGTTTTTCACCGTTACTGTTAGCTGGGAAATGTATATGGAAATGAAAGTGGAGAAAAATGCAAATGTATCAAATGCTTTTGCTTGATTTTTCTATAATTTTTTGTTTTCAAGACAAGATTCTTAAGTTTCGTCTTCTTCTTGATAGTTTTAACCCATTAGGATGGGACGTACCCAAAAAAGGGGCGAGAGGGTTAAACAAATAAACTCGTAAATTAATTTTGACACTTTTTTGTAGCGCAAAAATATTGCTGTATTATGGTAATACGAGATCAAAATACAGTATGCATATGGATACCTCAATAGGTCTGTGAGGACTGTGGCAACTCTAGACTTTTGTAATCAGCTCTTCAAAACGTATTTTACTTTTTAAATTTATTGCTTTTAATTATTAAAGACAATTCTTTTGTTAGAAAATAAAAAGGGTTGCCTAGCGAACTAGGGTTGCCAATAAACTTTACCTTTAATACAACTTTGTATATATCTTAAATTAAAATTTATAAAAGAATCAAAGTTTTTAAAGCTGATAGTGTTGTCGCTGCAATAGGGTTGCTCAGTGGGAAAGTGACAAATATTTTAATTTGAGATCTCAAAGATATTTTCAAATTTTCTCAAGTTTCACTTTTGTTTACTTTCAATCCCAAAACTCCAAAATCTTTGAAATCTTTTAGATCTTTTTACGACACTATTTTTTTAAGTTTGTTCTTCAAATTTGTCACCAGTTTTTGTTGCATATGCAAATTGAGAAACTCAAAGAGAAATAAGATCTCTTAACTCAATTGTTGTTTACTTAGTCCACAGTTGGCACTTCCACATTCAGAATCACAAACATTTGAAACTTCTTCATCCAATTCTCTCCTTCCACTTCCACTTCCACTTCCACTGTCACTTCCCATTTCAACAGTTACTTTGATTATTCTTGAACGGATCTCAGTAGGTTCAGTTAACAATTTGCATTTTTCACTTTTCAGTTTCAGTTTCAGTTTCCAGTAGTCGGAAGCAGTCAGAAGACGTCATTTAAGCTTATCTGATTGATGATGTTGATGCGTATTGTCCTGTTGGCTCTGAATGTCCTGATCCTCAGACCAATTCCAAGACGAAAGTCCTGAACAAACAAAGACTCCGAATTTGCATTAAGCATCATATTCAAATTCTCATAAAGCCGCCCTAGAGTATCATTTATCATTTATCATCGGGTGTCGGGGAAGGATTGAAAGAAAGAATTGAAGACATGGGACACAGGACTTGTCTGCAGTTGTAGTTGTTGTGTAATTGAGCAAAGGGTGCCGAATTCTATATTCCAAATACCGAATACCTAGTGCCGAGTGCCGAGAGCTGACAAACTTGATTAGCGCTCAGGCAAACTGACAAACTCCTCGGGGCATTGACAAATAGCTGTAGTGTTCTTCCAAAATTCCCCCTACCCCTAGTCCTACCCCTACCCATAACCCTACCCAGTGGTGTTGAAGGAAACAACAATAATAATAATAATAATAGTAATAATAATAGTAGTAGGAGACTCAATAATCAATAAAAATATAGCTGAGTATTCCTACCTTTACTGTTGTATTCTTGATTGGCTTTTCCGCATCGTGCACATACTCCAGGGTGATGCCATAAAATTGACCCTTGTTTATGTAGGTGATGCGATCGTCCTCCCGCCGCTGCGACGAGCTAATAGGGCTCTCCAGATGGTAGCGGAAGCCCACATTTGTGAAGCTATAGAGAAAATGAGTGAGAAATTAGGATTAATTGGAGAAATCTGCTGGTTTATTCAATAGTTCTAAATAAGTTTAAAAAACTCTTGTTTTTTTTTTTTTTTTTGGATTGAATTGAATTAAGTTGAAAAATTACATTCTATAAGTTTTGAAATAAATCGGGAATATTTGGACCAAGTTTTTTAAAAGTATTTCAAGTTAAAATAAAATTCAGTTCATTATATTTTTGAAGATATAAACTATTTAAATCCATTTTGGACTGATTTTATGTCAAAATTGATCTTTTTTTAGAATACTACAAATTTGTGTATTCCAAAATTTTGAGTTTAAACTTACATTTTTGGTATTTGGATTTTATCAGCATCGTTTTGGCGCCCAAAGTCATGCCAGGGCCTCGAACGTGTTGAACCATTTGTGCTGGTATCCACCAGGGATGTGGTCGGACTGTTCTGACTGCCGTGCACCACTGTGCGCTGCTGGATGCTGTTCACCGAAACGGGTATGCTGCCATTGGCATCGATTAGGGTGCCCGGCTGGCAAAGTTCCGTATAGTCGAAGGACTGTAATTGTTAGTTTAGTTTATGAATAATAGTTTAAAATATTAAATATTGTTTAATAAATATTACTGATAAGAGCTAAATTTATCCGCTTTGATGGACACTTCATTACACGCTACTCGTTACTCGCTATTTACTCGCTATGATTTAGTCAGTAGAACTAAGTTTAAGGACACATCACACTTTACACACGCTACTCGTTACTCGCTACTCGTTACTCGCTACTCAATATGAGCTATTAGATAAGTTGTACTACATATGAAGACAAGTGATCACACGCTACTAAATACTCCTTATTCGTTACTCGTTACTCGTTACTCGCTACTTGCTATTCGTTAGTTGCAAGTATTCAGAGAACTTTCAACTCAATAGAACGATTTGGGTATACCTGCTGTATGTGATTCTGATCCCTCGGTGTTATGGCGTCCGTGCCAATGCCCGAATCGGGACTCGGTAGATCCACCGTTAGACCCGCTGCTGTTATGGCCTTGGCGTACATAGGCGTACCGCCGTTTTTACCCGATTGTTCCTGCTGTTGTTGTTGCTGCTGTTGTTGTTGTTGCTGCTGCTGCTGACTGTGATGCTGGTGTGCATTGCTGCTGGTGAGCACTGTAGTTGTCGTCGGCGCATTGCTCGCGAACCGTGCTTCGTAGACTCCGCCCACCGGCTGCGCCTGCGTCGCTGCTGACACGGACACGTCCTCGCCGTAGAGGCTGCGTGCGGCTGATCCCGCGGGTACGTATCCGCCTTGGCCATCGGGCGTGAAGTACTCGCGGTAGTAGGGCTCCGTTATGAATGTGGTGGTGGGCGGGGGGCCGGGCGGTAGGCGTGTGGACGTATACATGCCATAGCTATCGGTCGTGATGTACGGCCCGGGACTAGGGCTCTGAGCTTGCAGCGAGCTCTGTTGTGTTGTGGCGCCACTGCTGCTCTGATGTGAGGTCTGCAGGATTTCAGGATCAGTCTCGCTCACTCTCACTCACTTTGGGTGCTCTCTCTCTCTCTCTGTCTGACACTCACCTGAAGATAAATCTGTGTACCGCCCGTTGTAGCATACATCTCTAGTTGTGCTGTGGAACTGGCGGGACTAGATGCAGTTGCAAGTGTTTCTGCTGCTGCTGCTGCCGCTGCCGCTGCCGCTCCCTCTGCCGCTGCCTCTGCCTCAGCTGCCTCCTCTGCTACTGTTTCTGTAACACTTGTTGCTGTGGCTGATTTTCGGCTAATTTCTGCCTCACTTCTGGTGGCATCCACACGCAAAATCTGTGAAATTTCGTTGGTTTTGTTGGATTTTTTCTATTTCGATTTTTTTGTGTTTGTCTCGGATTTATCGAGTTGGACTTGAACTTAACTTAAAGCTAAGATTTTGGTGCTGTCAAACAATTGGTTCAGCCTATTACATTGATTGATCTGCAGACACAAACAGACACACACACACACACACACACACACACACTATTACTACTGACAGTATCAATAACAACAATAACATTAAGCACGTGTATTTATTAATTGTCGTTTGTTGATTGATGACGGATTTTTGGACACGGAAGGTCAAAACTGCCGTTGACCAGGTGAGAAAAGAGTGCGTCTCTGTTACCTCTCTCTGTCTCTCTCTCTCACTCTCCTCCTCTCTGTCTGGCTGTCTCAGTCTTGAGGCTAAGTTCTTTACTGGCGTTGTTAGCTGATTCATAAGCCAAGACAAGCAGGCCAATAAGTACAGTTTATAAAAAAACACTTAATATAAAAAATAAAACGATCGTCGAGTGGAAAGAAACCAATTAAAATGCGTTGAAAGAGACAGTGCGAGAGAGAGAGAGAGAGAGAGAGAGAGAGGGGGGCATGTATAGCACTATATAGTATATGGTATATAATTGTATATATGTATACAAATATATATATATATATATATATATATATTTATATATATGTGCATATGTTAATTAGCATTGCTGACTTTTTTTGTTTTTTATACATTTTTTTTTTATAAATTTTTATTGATCGCACCAAAATGTCAAACGTTTTTCGACTTTTTTTCGCTGTCGTTTGACGCGCGCGCTAAATGAGGTAATACACACATACAGATACAGATACAGATAGAGATACAGATACGGATACAGCTATAGATACATTTACAGACAGACTAAGATGTGCCACGCCCTAAACACGCATAATTAACATTTCGTTGATGACTTTTTCACACGCTGACAACGAAAGAAAGTGAAATTTCAGCACAGACGTCATGGATCGAGTGTCTATATGTTAAGCACAGGAGATCGAATCCAACTATAATCGCTGTCTCAAGTTCTGCACAGATTTCATTAACAAACATTTTTCCAATCAAAAAAACACACAAAAAATCACAAAAGCACAAAAGTCAAATCGCATAAATAACAAAATTATAATTTCAGTCTGTCCAATTGTTATTTATACAAAATAAACTGTTGTATAATTTAGCAGATTTGTTTTTGTCTTTTTTTTATTTGGGCAAGGGGAAGGGTGAGGAGGGGGCTAGGGTTGTGGGGTATTTTTGACTCAAATCGCGCCAAAGATTCTAGCTGCGAGCTAATTAAATTTGTTCATAAAAATCAATTTGCATTTTCGTTATTTTTTTTTTCTTCTGTTTTTTTTTTTCGGTTTCAGTTTTAAGATTGAGCTTCAGTTTGGATTTCAGCGTTGGCATCACAACGTGCAACGTCAGAAAAGGCCTTGGTTAGTGAGTCTCTAAGCCAACGATCGACAGTTTTTTCTTCTTCTTCTTCTTCATCTTCTTGAATTTTTTTTAATTTTGTCCATTTTTTAGGTTTTTTGTGCGTGTCTCGTTCGAATCTTTATGAATCGTTAGCATATATACTATATATAATACCAAAGCGTATCTAGAGTCTATAGTTAACTGAGCTATTGACGCTAGAATTATGCTAAGCGATCTTCTGTCTCTCTCCCTCTCCCTCTCTCTCTCTATCCTTGCCTCTGTCTCCGTCTCTGTCTCTGTCTCTGTCTCTGGCACATATTTATGTATGAGGAAGAAATAAAAATTTAAATAAAGCCAATTAACTATTTTAATGCCTTTGGATGATAAAAAGTGAAACTTTTTTCTTCATCTGTTTCGTCTTATTGTTGTTGTTGTTGTTGTTGCTGCTGTATTTTTGTCTAGTTTTGAAATATTCTGTTTTTTTTTTTTTAGTTAGCATTTTTATGCATATCGTTAATTCTCGGAAATAAACCAAGGCAAGGCAATAATCTAACACACAAGAACGAACGAATATAACTAAATTATTATTATATATTTCAGTTTTTGTTTTTTCTTCTTTATTTCTATTCCTATTTTTTTAATAGTATTGTTTTTCAGCACTTTTAAGCACTTAAAACTTTAATGAGACGATTTACTTTGCTTCGAAAACAGGCATTTATCGAATACTTTTAGTGATAAGTTTAGTAGATGAACTTCTTTTTTAGCTTTATTATTCATTTATAGCTGTGCTAGTGACGAAACCAGAGTTCAAAATATGTTTTTTTTTTTAACTATTTTGTTATAGTTTCTGTATTAGAAACATTTAGAATATGAACAACTTTTTATTAATTTACAAATTTGAAAAAATTAATTGAGAATTTAAAAAATAAACTCAGTTTTGGCGCCAAGAGTCTTTCATCATTTAAAACAGTTTTATTTGTTCTACTTTAAATCGGAAAGAGTATTTAAATGTCTGCTATTGATTCTTCTACTACTTCTTTGCTATCTAATGATTTAACTTTCCGGTCTCAAACTGCAACAAATTGCAATATCAATTTTTCATTTTGTCATTTTGTCATTTGGAATTTGAAATTGAATTTAAATTCTGTGCCATAAATTAGTTAAACAATTTGTTGTATATGTTGCGGAACCTTTAGACTTTATATACACAGAAATACAAATAAAGTTATACTTAAACACATACATATGTACATATGTATATAGATGTATGTATGTATTGTATTTATTAGTTATGGACATGTCGGCGCGTGAATGCAAATTAACAAGACAAATATTACGAATAATTAGCTGTCAATGCGAGAAAAACGTATTTATAATAAGAATGTACAATAAATTAGAGTGCAATGCAAATTGCAGATAAATAGAAAAACAACATACGCAACAAAAACAACAACAACAACAACAGCAACGAAAACAACAGCAAAAGCAATAAGACTGCAAAGCAAACGAGGCAATTAAATTGAACTACAAAATTCGCTCAATGAATTTTTCTATACATTTTACAGTCCACACTCATTCCACACACTAACACGCACACACATACACACACGCAGATTTGGAGCCCACACTCTCATCTGCAAATCGAAGCGTTAAGAAGCAACAACTAAAACAACAATAACAGTTACTGTTACTGTCGCGAATGCTGTGACTGTTATTGTTGTTATTGTTGCTGCTGCTGCCACTGTCGGTGCTATGTAGCTTTGCTGAGTTCTTGCGCGCCAAACAAAAGACTTGTTCAAACTTGTTCGTTCTGCGTGGGTGTTGAAAGGCAACGCGTTGCGTCGCTGCGCAGTCGACTCGGCTCAGCTGTGGCCACTGCACGCCCACACCACAGGTTGTTTTTATTATAGCTGCTGTTGTTGTTGCTGTTGTTTTTGTTTTTGTTGGTATGGTCTTTGCGCATGTTCGTTCAATTTGTGTTGTAGTTGTTAGCTTTTGCTTTTTTTGTTTTACTTTATCTTTCTTTTAGTTCAGTTTGTTTCGTTTTTGGGCGCGAGTTTGCATTTTGTTTGCAGGTGTTTATTTGCTTCGAATTGTCATTGTTGCTGTAATTGTTGTTGTTGTTGTCTGTTGCATTAGCTAACTGGGCAAGTGGGCGCCCACATTCCAATCAAGCGGCACTATATCATATATCGCATATAAAATATAATATACAAATTACCAGCATATCAAATTCGAACACATACACACAACACACTCACACAAACACACAGAGGCTCTCACTTACATTTCTTAGTAGTATTTATATGTACCAATTATAGCTAGGTAGGAGGGGCAAGGGGGAGTAACTTTTGATATTATTTGGCACTGAGCAACACTGTTTAACACGGTAACACACGATTATATTTTATTGTTGTTGTTGTTATTGTCGTTGTTGTTTTTGTTGTTGCGCGTCGCGTTACAAGAATTACGCGCAGGAAGCATTCGCGAGCTGTGGACTGCACAGAAATCAGACGAATCGCAAAACGATCCTACTCCGACAGCGTGATACGACTGACTGAGCGATTCACGTATGACAACGGCGGCGACGACGACGGCGGCGCTAACTGAACACACACACACACATGCGGACACAGCGACATACAGCAGCGCTGCGTCGGCCAGTTGGACCAGCAACACAAACACTCACACACACACACATGCAGACACTGCGAACGATCCACACACAACACACATACACGCGCACGCATATCAGTTCAAAATGGTTGGAATCTCTGTGTCTGTCGCATATTCTGACATGAGCAGCGACCGGACAGGGCGTTACAAGCGTCAGCTTCAGCGTCAACAGCGCGGCTCGGCTTAGCTCGGTTCGGTTCGACGATGACGACGTTCGATGCGAGAAAGAGCGCGGCATTAAAAAATAGTTTTCATTGATTCGCAGCCGAGATCGAAGGAAGAACTTAAATAGAGCGCCGGAAGTGCGCACTTAACTTTTGTCGCCTTGGTTTCTCAGTTTTAATTTTTTTATTTGCGAGTCGCGCAATTTCCCAGCATTTCTTGCACTTGCCTTTTGTTGTTGTTGTTTTTTCCATGTTTTTGTGCAAAGGCATTTAATTATAGTTTAGCGTTTTTATTGGGTTTTTGATTATGCATGTGCAGTGCAATTGATAAAACAGCGGGCTTCGAACATGGTTGCAACATGCAACTCGAACCGACAGGCGCTCACTGAAAGCGCAAGCGAGCCAGTTAAATTCCAGTTCGCTTTGAGAGTGAGCGAGCGCGATATACAAATCACACAAGCACTCACACATTGAAGCCTGCCAGCCAATACACAACACACACGACGCATACAGTAATACTTGCGACGTCGTGATAGCGGCAGAGACGACACGACACGATCGTGTATAACAAGTCGAGTGTATAACAGTTTCGAATGCAAACTGCTGCGGCTGTTTCCATGTGTTTGTTTTTGTTGTTTTGCTGGCAGCTCGCCTGCCTGCTCGCTAAGCAGTTGTTGTTGTTGTCTCTTTACTTTTGCGTCAATAGAACCACAACGACGCGACAACAACAACAACGACGACGCTGATTCGTATTGGCTGCAGCCACTAATACTCATTGCTCACACTCACACACGCGGTTGACAGACCAATTGCAGGTCTTAGAGAAGCAGCGACGACAACACACAACGCAAACAACGACAACAGCGAAACCGCAGCAATCACAGCATGTTAATTAAGTAGACAAAGTAGAAAAAAAAAAATAGAGCGCAGGATGTGCGCGCTCTCGCTGTCGCTCTGCCTCTCTAGCCTATTAAGAGAGCTGGCTGCGCAGTTACTGCGCTGCCAATAAATGTGAATGGAGGAGAGTTTTGATCTGATGTTGCCTAAACTGCCTAATGCGAGTGCACTGCTAATTTCTAGTTGGATCATTTGATTTTGATTCTAATTTCGATAACGATAACGATTGCGTGCGTGTCCATTAAAACGTTAAATATGTAAAGCTCTTAGCAGAGCTTTTTAAATTTGTACTAACTTTAATAAATATATATTTATATATGTATATACTTTGAACCTACCTTTTGCGTTATCACGGAGCCGCCACCGTTAGCTGCGCCACCAATACTGCCATTCTTGGGATCCTTGCTCAAGTCTTCGGGCTCTCGTTTGATGCTTAGCAGCTGCTGCTGCTGTTGTTGCTGCTGTTGTTGCACGACAGCGGAGACAATTGGCCCTGTACTCCCCACCCCAGCTGTGGTGATGGTTACAATGTCGTTTGGATGTGTCGACTGTTGTTGTTGTTGCTGCTGTTGATGCTGCTGCTGTTGTTGTTGCTGCTGCTGCTGCTGCTGATGTTGCTGATTCGAGATTGTTGTTGTGGACACAACGCCGGTTGTTGCTGCCGACGATGAGGGGTGTGAACCAAGCAGAAAGCCTTGAATTTCATTTTGCGATAGGCCAGAGACATCGATAGGTGTGGTCTGACCATTTAGTTTGCCGGCGTTGCTCCCATTGCTGCAGAAACAACAGCAACATAGACAAAGCGCAAGAGATAACGAACGAAAGATAGAGAGATAGAGGGATAGAGAATAAGAGCATGAGAGAGTGGGTGAAAAGAAACATAGAAAGAGAGGTGACATTAGTAAAAAGTTTAAAAAAATAACTTAAGTTAATTACTAACTAATTATCTGCCACCCACAACAAATGTATCTCAAGTCGTAATGGTATAATCCCAATCAGAATATCTTTCTATATGCCAATCAACAAACTGACAATCAAGAGCGTAAAATATGCAGCAATTGCAAATTTTCAATAGTTAATCCGTTGCCAGCGGCTAATTTGGCACCAGCAACAACAACAGCAAGCACAGCAGCAGCAGCACCAGCAACTACACCTGAAGATGCAGCTGTAGTTGTTGTTGTTGTTGTTGTTGTTGTAGCTGTAGCTATAGCTGGACCTGTTACCAACTGGCCAATCGACTCAAACACACAAACTCACACACCCAAATGGAGCAGCAACTGAAACAAAACCAGATTCCAGCTGCAACCCAACACGACTGAGGCCGAGACCGATCTCAGCAGCAGTGTTGCCAAATTTCACAAGCTAAAATAGCTAGATTGTCAACAATAAAACAATTGGAAATTGTTAAAAATGCATAAATTAAACGCTAAATTTAGAACTCTTTTTAAGAGGAAAACAAATGTGAAGATTAAACAATTTTAAATCATAAACTGTTAGATTGGTAAGCGGAACATAACTGGATAAAAGATAAAAATAAGATGAAGTTGCATAACTTAAGTGTTTTATAAAAATACTTTAAATTTGATATAAATTGTTTTCTAGTCTATATTTGTTTAGCTCTTTGGCAACTGCACAGGAACAAAAGAGGTTAACTGGGCTTAAATCAAGCATAAACGACTTTAGAAGTGGATTAAATCGAATCAAATATGGAATACTTGATAAAATTAAAGTTTTTTAAAGCAAAAGTTGTATTGAACGTGATCATAAATCACAATTTGTTCCTAAATCAAATACTTTAGTTATATTGAGTAAATTTAAAATATATTTCTGGTGTATACTTAAGTAATTCAAGCTAAAATCAATAATTTTAGGCTTGCAAATTTATTAAGATTTCTTTTTATTTCCGTGTAACAATTTATTTTGACTCCAAAATACTTTTAGAGACAAATTGCACTGTTTGAAAGCTACAAATTGCTAAATCTAGCCTTAAAAGTGCTAAATTGACAATACTGCTCAACGCATTGTTGACGTCTTTGACCAGTTAACAGTTGGAAGCAGCAACACTAACTGCACAATAAAAACAAATTGCATTCAATGGAAATAAGCGACAAGTGAATCGCAATCTTCTTCTTCTTCTTCTTCTTCTTTGTCTTCTTCTTCTTCTTCATTAACAGCTTTTAAAGCTCTTCGGTGAAAGACAAACCTTAAAAGTGATTCAACAACAGTTAATCGCATATCGATAAACGTTTTTTTTTTCTTTTTTTGGTATTTCCCCCCTTGACAACAACAACAACTTTTGGTTGAAAAAAAAAAACAATAACAATTTTCAAGGTCACAAGTACAAGTGTCTCAACCAAATTTGGCTGAATTTCTTGAGTCATGTCTTAAAACGTATCAAAAGAAAAAAAATAAAGAAAAATTAAGAATTCATTGAATTAATTTATACCAAAAACGAATTTTATATGACGTCAAATATTACGAATAAGTCTAATTATGAGCATTAAAGTCGAGTTAGAAAACAAATCTGCTATAGTGGCATGATCTGTATATATAGAACGATCTTTTTATGATCCTAATGATCAAAAACTAAGAGAATTCTTCAAAAATGTAAAACTTTACACTCATTATATAACATATATGACTAAATATTACTTAGCATAAAATGTTTTGACTGATTCTACCTAAAAAATTTATTCACTAATTTCCAATTTAATTTAATTTATTTATTAAAACTTAAAAAATGTAACTAAAATAACTATTTAAAATTAATTTTGTATATCTTAACTTAAAAGACAATATTTAGACTTGTACCTCCAACCGATTGGACTGCACAAGAATCAGGGAAAAGAGTACAAAACCCATAAATTTTATATATTTAAGATGTTTCACACAGCTTGATAAAATTCACTTCAAATTATGTGACATTTTCATAGGGTTGTTCCCGAAAAAGAAAGGGTTGAAAGATGAAGCCTTTTAAGATTCCCAGGTATCAAGTATTTACCGTATCGATATCATTTTCGTCTGCTTCAATTATCAAATTTATAATATATATATTTTTATATATATTTGTTATTTTTGCATAAATAATTTACTGTGCTTAACTTAAAAAGTCTTATTGTATGCTAATTTTATTAAGTATATTTTAATGTGTAGCGCTTATTATAATATCAAAAGAAATATATTAATTATAGCACTTTCATTCGGCATTAAAGTTATTGCCTACACTGCAAAAAATAACAAAGTAATACTTTAAAGTAGGCCATAAAATTATTTAAATAGAAAGTAAAAAATAAAAAACTAATTTAAACAAGAAAGAATGCTATAGTCGCCTCGCGACTTTAGGATACCCGTTACTCAGTTTAATTATATTATTAACAATATAATATATTATTAATAATATTAATAATATTATAATCGGTTAGGTAATCGACCCTATTGATTTTAATTCAGATGACTTGAGAAACGCAGAAAATTTTCATACAAAATCATATTTACAGCGTATTTTTGACCGATCGTCCCTATGGGAGCTATACGATATAGTCGTCCGATTTGGATGAAACTTAGTCAATATGTTTATATTATTGACAGATATATTCTGTGTAAGTTTCACTTCGATTGGTTGGCCAACGCAAAAGTTATTCATATAAATTCATATTTGGAGCATATTTTTGACCGATTGTCCCTATGGGAGCTATATGATATAGTTGTCCGATTTGGATCAAACTTGGTCAGTATACGTAATCCCTAGACGTGTACTTTCTGTGTCAATTTGGTTTAGATAGCATTACTAACAAAAAAGTTTTCTATACTAAAACATGCTATTTTTACCTGTTTTTACCTTTGTATGCACATAGAACGCCCTAAAGTGGGCGTGTCAAAAAACAAAAGCAAACTTGTACTGCTTGGGCATTTTATCTTTCGTTTGCGACCACTCGGGCCTTTCTAGCTCTTATAGTCTCTGAGATCCTTTTGTTCACACAGACGGACAGACGGACAGACGGACATGGCTATATCGACTCGGCTAGTCATGCTGATCAAGAATATATATACTTTATGGGGTCTGCCATGTCTCCTTCTCCCTGTTACATACATTGCAACGAATACAATATACCCTTTTACTCTACGAGTAACGGGTATAAAAATTAAGGATTTGAAATTTGAATAGAACAAGAAAGAAAAGTACAGTCGAGCACGCCCGACCGTAGAATACTCTCTGCATTATATTCCCGATCATTTTAATAAGGTCGGTATACTCGGATACAAGTTAATAATACTTGCAATTAAACACGTTGAAACAAAAACATCTGTTTGTATGTATGCACATACACATTTGACATTACATGTATGCGCATACATACATATGTATGTATGTATATGTATTACATACATACATACATATGTATGTATGTATATGTAATACATATACAATTGGTCAGCACGGCCAGGATTCGCGGACAGCGCTGCCGCTAGCAAGCAGCGAAAACGTTCGCTCACATGTTTGTATGTTTCTATCTCGCTCGCACACATGCATTGGCTTTGCGTTCAATTATAAACTTTCTTTAGTGTCTAGCTCTTTTGTTTATTGTCCGATTTATCTGCAACTTTCAGGACAGTTTGATATATTTTGTCACCAAACAAATGTGAAATTACGATACTATACGATAAGAACATATGCCTTAAAATCGGCATTGCTCATTGTGGGCGAACGGGGCGTGGCATCAAAAAAAAAAGATTCTTGTATTGACTGACTTAATATCGAGTCGATAGAGACCAAATTCAAACTTGTAGCTCTTACCATCTCTGAAATCTGTTTAGAGTATAAAAATAAATTTTAAATCTTTGATTTAAGTAAGAATATATTATTCCGATTTTAAATATATGTTAAAAACTAAAGTATTCAGTTATTGTTGTTAACAAAATTCGAGTTTATACTACTACTGATCTCTTTTGGAATTGATTTTAGCCTGTTCCTAACCAATTTGTATCTGAGTAGATGTGTTACCAACTTTATGATACGCTTTTTAAGCTTTGTATATTTCTTTTTGGGCCAAAACGGAACCAAAGAAATAAAAAATAAAAAAGAACTAACTAATGAGAACAAATGTCGCAATTTCTTAATCAAGCAGCTGCCGTTTTGCTGATTGCGAGATACATTTGTATCTACTGTATGTGTGTGTGTGTGTGTGTGTCTTTTGGGTAACTACATACACTACATATAGATGGTCTGAAGCTTTTAAAGCGCCCGTCGTGCCCGATTTCACCCGAATTTCGCACTTAATGTCAGTTTTCAGTTTTGGATTTTGACATTATACATGAATTTGCCTTTTCATATAATTTTTTTAGACTCGGACATGAAACATTTGTTTGTACTTTTTTTATGTTCTGAAGAACATTTTTGCTATAAAAAAAAAAACATTTTCGTAATGCGATATGTGCTCCGTCTCGCTCTGAGACGCTCTCTCTCTCTCGCTCTCTTTCTGGATTACTAGTTGAAACCTCCCGTTTTTTGGGTCAGTTTGTGTAAATCACGTAGTAGTAAAAAACCAAAACATTTATTAGACACACACACACGCACACACACACACACACACACACACATACACACACGCACACAAGCTCTGGTTAAAATAGTTTTTTAATTGTGTTTCTAAGCCAAGTGCTAAAACCGTAGACGACCTTTTCCATGCCCCTTAGCGGTGCCTCACTGTACATGCCTCCTGTTACAGTTTCAACAGACGCAACCTGAACTTGGCCCGAACGACAACAACCATCAAGAAGTCTAAGCCAAAATACAGCCAAAAAACTCGCCGTTAAGGAAATTTGTTGTGAGATGACGAAACAGAAAATACCCTAACATTTGTAAAGAGTGGAAAAGTTGAAACAGTTATGGACAGTAGTATATCGCTTGAGCCCCGCGATGATCAGACACAAACTAAGTATTGAGGAAAGTGTTAGACTAAGTAAAACTTAGGATGTGACCCTACTAATACCCTACTGACCCTGCTTACAGTTTGAGACTCATAAACACCAAATCAGTTAAATTTTGATGTACTTAAGAGGTGAAAAGCTTCAGATAATGTTTGACTCGATCAGAGCTCCAGAAATTACACAACGTTCGTATTAGTCAATATGCCCGCTTTTTTAGGGTATAGTAAACAGAGAACGGCACTGTCAAAGCAAAAGGTCGAACATGCGAATGAGTGTGGAAAAGCAGCACAAAGATTATTTCATAACACAATTTTCGGAAGCGTCGCAGCCAAAAAAAACGCCGCATGCCTCATGCCTCATGCCGCAAGCCGCGAGCTACGTGCCACCGTGGATTTCCACGAAGTTGCGATGCGAATGGGAATGGGAATGGAAGAAGAAGACACAACCCAGATCCAAACAGGCGTCAAGTCGAGGTCAATCCAAAGGGGGTCGGGACGGGCCGGGTCTTGGCGAGGTGGCAACGATTGCCTCCACTTACCTCCACTGCTGATGATGCTCTTCATTTCTGTAATAGCCGAAAAGAGCATAGGAAGTGATCGAGTCCGACTGGGTTATCGAAGGCCCAGCAACAGCAGCAGCTGCTGACGTAGGAGGTGATTGTGCATGTGGATTTTCATATGGAAGTTGCTGCAAAAGACCTGAGGCAGTAGGTGGCAGCTGGTGCAGTGCGTCCTTGGTTGCCTCAAAGTAATGATGATGCTGCTCATGATGATCATGATGATAATGATGACTCTGTAGACGCAACGCAGACTGCTCTGCTTCCAAACTACGTCCTCTGAGGGGGAAGGGTAAAGTTCAGCGAGGGGAACTGAGAGGAGACAAGAGGAGCCGAGGGGAGGCGTTCATGTGCGTGCATTTTGCCAGTCGAGCGGTTCCCATTAAAAATTTATTTACATAACAAATTTGGCTAGCCAACTGTGCGTGTGTGTATGTATGTGTGTGTGTGTGTGTGAGTGAGCTGTAACTTTTGCGGCAGCTTTAAAGCTCAATCAGTCGATCGGTCGATCGGCAACAAAATTGATTCGTTATTAGCGCTATTAGCGCCATTAGATAAATGCTGTTAAAATTCCCAACAACAATAAAACTTAAAAAGAAAAAAAAATAAATAAATACCAAAAATACAAAACAAAATACTAACAAAAATAAAATTTAACAAAAAGTCAAAACTTATTGTTAACACTTTAGGCAGTAAACTGCGCCAGGAGACGCTTCTGGCACTTCGTACACTGCAAAAAATATTGTTCAAGAATAAAACTAGGAGCAGAATTAATTATAATAAATACGGAATGAATAATATACATTTAATTGAAAATTAGTTTATCTTTAAATATTTAAATAAAATTAAAAAATTTAATTCAAGTAAAAATTGCTAACAAATTCCATAAATGTTCTCAGTTTAAGTCTCAGTTCTTGATTAACCTCATTCCCAAAGTAATTTAGGACTAATTTAGCTGAGTATTCCCGGATTTGTTTGCTTTTTAGTGCCTAAGCACGGCAAGTGGTCCGTTAATTACATATTTCCCAGGGTATTGTGAGCTTTCACAGCTGTTAAGTGCATCTATTGTGCTTTCCACGGAGCCTGTGATTAGGCTACAGTTAAAAAACACACACTCACACTCACACACACACACTCACACACAAAAGCGCACTTCATTAGCAACCATACTTGCCTAAGGGGGGTAGAAGTGGAGCTGGAGGTTGAGGTAGTGCAACAAGTAGCGCAATTTTGGCAAACAAAAACACTGTAACATTTGAGCAACCCTTTCAAGTAGCTGGCAACCCTGTGGATTTCATTTGAACTTTTTTCTTTTTCATTTTTGTGTGTTTGGCACATGCAGCGCATTAACACCTTGCCTCATAAAGAGGGCCGGACGTGAAAAAGACGGCTCTAACCGTACACAGGAAAAATCCGGAATGTTGAACAGTAAATTGGCTACTAAAGTATGGCTGAAGTAGGGTAGTCTCAGTCGAGTAAAATATACTCGAAATAAGTTTCAGTTAATTTCCTGTACTTAGAAAAGCCAAGCTATAATCAATCACGTAATTTCTTTCAGTGTAGAGGGCCGGGCGTTGTGGTATCGAGGCCTGGGAAGTGGCAAGTTGACAAAAACCGGTAACTGCCGCGGCGGCAGCTGTCGCTGGACGGCGAAAATGAAGAAGCGACGCGGACATGGAGAAGAAAGACGATTGCATCCCGAAGACGTAACCGTTAGATCATAATTGATATTTGTGGCAGGGCGCAAAAGGATAGAGACAATGTGTGGCAGCTCGGACAGCGTCCAATGCCTAAAGGACGAGGACGAGTACCCTTTTTTATTCCTTCTGTTTTTGATTTCAGTTGTTTTTTTACTGAGACGAACACAATGAACTGATTTGCATAATGCTTTCAGCTAGCATTACGACAAGGCAAAAAGGATTCACTCGGGATGCGTCTGCAGTTTTCTCACATGCTATACCTCGCTGCGGGCCAAGGACCGAGGACCTATCTGGACGGGGCAATGTCTTAGCATTTGCATTTGATACGGTCGAATGAAGATCCTCGGGGCGCATTTGTTGTTTGTCATTGTTTCTCAACGTTGGACATCGCACCTCATTCATGTCCGTGTCCGTGTCCTTGTCCGTGTCCGTATTCGTTTGCGAGTCCGTGTCCGGCTCATAGGACACTCGGCTATCAACCCCTCCTGGGCAGTCACTTAATTTGCATAAATACTCGTATCTCAAAAGGTAAACCAGGTAGGATCTCAAAGCTGCGGATGCTATTTATAAAAACACTGAGAGAGCGAGAGCCAGGAGACATTCAGTAAATCAGAAATCCTTTTGGGTTTGTTATGCGTAACACCCCTTGCCTCCCCTACCCAACCCCTCGCTTCCCCTTTCCTACTCTCCCCTGTCTACCTCCATGATCATCTTGACAGCAACAATAGCAACGGCGATCGAGGTCCATTAATTTGTCCACAATGCACCCAGCGCGCATCCTTTTTGACCAGGCCGCAGTCGCTATCGCTGTCGCAGTCGCTGTCGCTGCCGTCGTCGATGTCGACGTCGTGAGAAACATTTGCGCCAGCGTCTGATTGGAAAACGCGCAGCTGTTATTCCACTTGGAAAATGCGCAGCGGTGTTATTTTTGTGTGCGTTTTGTGGCATTTACATGCTCATTTTTTATGCAAATGGATTTCTGTAATACACTCAGACAGCGCGAGTGCGAGACTGAGAGAGAGAGAGAGAGACAGCGGAGGGCGCTCAGCATCAGACTGTCGAAACGATTGAAGCAAAAGCAAAAGCGAAGCCGCCACCGATTTTTGTCTTTTTTGATTTTTTTCTTTATATTGTTTTTTGGTTATTTTTCGGGCGTGGGGGCTATAAATTTCTCATTCGTATCGCATTAATTACTACAATATTATCAACAGCAACAGAAAAAATACAAGCACAAGCACACACACACATACAAGCACATAAAAACGAAACAGCAACAGAAACAACAACAAAGAATACAGCAAATAACAGCGACAGCAACAGAGACGTCGACTGAGACGTCGGCAGCGAACGCATAGCGCAGCGGCCATATTGAAAAAATGCAGAGATCAAGTGAAGTGACAGACAGAGCGAGAGGGACATAGTGAAGGAGAGCTTTGACAATAACAACAATGCTCCGTTGCACAGAAGTTGTGCACACACACACACACACACACACACACACACACACACACATATTCGCACACGCATTGGGAGGGAGATTAGCACACAATGTGGTGGTTTTGGTGGGTGGACTGGAGCAATTGGAACCCAAGTGGATGGTAACACACATGAACGCCTTCCACATGCGCGCGCATCTACCGTGACTCAGTTATCCAGTCAGTGTAGGACATGGCATAACTGTTAGTTGCATCCTGCATCATGTGATCCAGTTTAAACGTCACAGTTAACTTTACGACTACAGTTAGAGCTGCAATTATAGTTACAGTTAAAGGATACAAATATTGTTGTTATTGTTGATTTCATGGCAGCCGTTTGCACATTTCTCGTACGGTGTATGGTGTATGGTGTATGGTGTACGGTGTCGAGTACGCTTAAGCTTTCGGGCACTGATACGAATTCAGTTATTGAAAGAAGTCGGCAAAGAATAAAAATATAAACTTGATGCTGTTGTCGACCTTGTGGCTTTTCGATATCAACTGAAAACCACTTTAAGCGTTCGATAAACTTGTAGCGCCAATTCAAAGTGTATATACGTGTGGATGACGAGATGTAGAGTATAGGAGCAGAGAGACAACAACAAATAACAATAACAACAACAACAACAACAACAACATACAACAAACGACAGTTGAAAGCGTACGATGTTGAATTGTGTTAACATGTTTCTTTCTTGTCTCGCTCAACATTGTCGCTGTTGTTGTTGTTGTTGTTGCTGTTGTTGCCGTTGCCGTTGCTGCAGGTAGACTGCGCAGGTGAACAGGTTTGTTTTTGTATCAAAATGTCCAAACGCTGTTGCACCTTTAATATTAATAATAAAAATAAAAAGAGACGAGAGGAAAAGAAGCAAAACAAAACAACAGAAATATATAAAGAATTTTAAACAACGAATTTCAGTTACCCTTACAAGCTTAAACAAGGAATGAAAACAAGTGGGCCTTCCCAGACTGTATGATACCCTGTGAGAGTACAGGACTTTCTCGTACAAATAAGAAATTTAAGACCGTTTGGACACTCATTATCAGAAAATTCTTAAAAAAATACAAATATATATTAAGGCTCTTAAATAAATAAATATTTTGGGTTAGTGTTATGTTTAAAAGCTCTAATAATGAATGCTATACTTAAAATATAATGAGAATCGTTACAAAATTGATGATTATACAAATTTTTACTACTGACTATGAAATGTCCAGCCATACCCTGTAATGCCTACGGATACTACAGGGCTCTCTCCATGAAAAAACCGATCACTTTAAATACATGAGGGGTGAGGATCATCACAGTATTTTCAAGATTTTAAAACTGACAAAGGCAGTGCTGTATCGCTTTCAAACGAAGCTTTAAAGCTCAGGATGTTTAAAGTTCTACCAAAAAGATCACTTTTAATTCAAGTAGATTGAAAGGTTTAGGAAGGTTCTACCTATAAATATTAAATAGAGTGAAAGCAATACATATCTGGTACTCAAAAGGACATGTAAAATCAGCGATACATAAATCGAAACTGATCGGTTTTGGATCAATCTAGAACACAAAGCTGATGTCATAGCTAATATGCCTAACATCAACGATATTCAAATCGAATCGCTCCATTTCCGACACATATATAATTGTTTCTGTGAGTGTGTGAAAAGGTGACATTAATAAACCCACTGAAATACTGTCAATCGGGGTAGTTAGAGGTACAAAAGTGAGCAAGGTTTCCAAGCAAAACAATTGAAATATGACAACAAATAATAAAATAAAATATTATTCCTAACTTACAGTTAAAACGAATTTTAGACAGTCACTGTTTACCTATCGGACACTTTTGGTCTGTCACAAAAGGTGTCAACAGTCTGCTGAACAGCACTGTACGCGCACACACACACACACACACACACACACACTCAGTTGGTGTTATTTTTTATCGTGACTAAAAAGTCATATTAAAATAAAATAAAAATTCAATAAAATGAGAAAGAAAAAAAATCAACAGCAAAAATATGTTTTGCAGCTCGGAAATTTAATATGATCACTAAAGTGAAAGTAACTAAATAAATGAGGTGTGCCTGCCTGACAGTCATTATATGCTTGTGTGTGTTTGTATATGTATACATATATATACGTGTGACCGCGGATGCCCCACAAGGAAGGCTATCATGAAGGGCATCCTTATATATGGAAATTTCATAAATTGCAATTCATTTAAAATACAATTTTGCTGTGGTTTCTGGTTTCCGCGTGAACAACAAAATACACTCTGCTACAAGTAACAGTATTTTAACAATAAATGCAATGAAAAGCAAGTCGTATTGGGATAGCTTAGAGCTTTAATTTTGTAAGGAGCTTTAGTCTTTCAACACTAGAAATAACTAGAAAAATTTTTTAAACACTTTTTAAAAGTCCTATATTATTTAGCTTTTAAATAGCTAAAATGGGTAAAGCTTTCACTTAGTTTGATTATTCTACGACTCGTAAAAGTTCACTTAATATAAGCAAATGATGGATATTAAGATATATTCCCACATTTGAGTATTGAGTGTTGCACAATGAGATTTCAAATGAAAATGCATAAGACGTAAAGCCGTTTTATGGCGCCTAAGCAATAAGTATACCCTGTGCATGTGTGTGTAGTCTACCCGTATAAAAGTGTATATATGTATATATATATTTGTGTGTGTGTGTGTGTGTGTACATTGCATTGCACTTAACCGAATAATGTGGGCAATAAACGGTTATAAAAAAATAACATCGTCGCTTTAGGCGGCCAACGAACGTTAAAGCTTTTGTCATAATGCCTTGACATTTCATCTAAAAGCTCGCGAAAGCTCTGCGCTCAGTCGAGTGCCTCTCTCCCTCTCTTTCTTACGCTCTTTTGATCGAGAGAGCTTAGAACTTGTTGCGTAGTGTAGTTTTCGTAAGCTGCTTATGGGATAAGGGAAAGGATGTTTTTGAGTCAACCTTAAGAATGGCAAGTACAGCTACAACAAGTAAGAAAGGCAACAGTCGAGCAAGCCGACTGTAAAAGACCCCGTACTCCTTCAAGTCTTATGGGAGCTATAGGCTACAGTTGTCCGATCCGGTTCAAACTTGGTGAGGATAGTTATAATGGTACCATAAACATAATTTGGTCTCTCTAGCTCTAGTCGTTTTCAAGTTATGGTGATGAGAAAACAGTTTTTGACGATTTGCGGGGGCGGTAGGGGGCGTGGCAAAGATTTGAAATAAACTTGATCTGCCTGACATATAGACGGACTTTCATGCCAAATTTGGTGGCTCTAGCTTTAGACAGACAGACGGACAGACGCTATATCGACTCGGCTGTTGATGCTGATCAAGAATATATATACTTTATGGGGTCGGAAAAGCCTCCTTCTGCCTGTTACGCACATTGCGCTTCAGACAAACTTAATAGACCCCTTCACTCATTTTAAGAGTACGGGGTCCAAAAACGAAAGGTCGCAGAATTTGTTCATTGGTTACTGGACTGGTAGTTGCCCTGTACCTTTTAGACAACGCACTCAAAATGAGTACAAGGCTCTACTAGGTTTGACAGGAGCGAAATGTTATTAACATGAAGAAGGCCCGACCCCATAAAGTGTATATATTCTTGATCAGCATCAGTCGAGTCGGTGTAGCGATTTCCGTCTGTCCGTCCGAATGGACTCCTCGATCTCAGAGACTATCCAAACCTTATCATAAATCTCGTATAGCTCAAACATGTCAAAAAATGCTCGTTTATATGAAAATAATATGAATAATTACAGGGTCTTTTACAGTCGGCTTGCTCGACAGCAGTTTTTGTTACTGGTTTTTATTTAGATAAATAATTTAAGTTTGGTAAAAAGTTTATGTTTTAAGCTTTTTTTTTGGATTTAGTATGCTTACGATGAATATAATCAATTTTACAGGGTATGCAGTGGTCAGATCTTGCGCAAATTTCACGTTAAGCTTAAAGATCAAGAAATGTTCACATTGTGGTAGGTTTGAAATGCTTTGTATTTTACAGGGTGCGTGAAGGTAGCAGCATTTATTATCAATTGATTCAAAAACTCATATTATATATATATTTAATACAGATCAGTTAAAACTTTTAACTTAAAAGCCTTATTAACTTAGAGTTTTGGAGTTGTTTTAAGGCTATTTTTAATATACAGGGTATACCAAAATTTAAGTATCCGTTGTTTATTATTAACAGGGTATGTAAGAAACAGAAACTAAACAATTTAACGAGATTTTAAAGCAGTTAAAAGTTTATAAGCTTTGCTGCATGCTCAGTTAAAAATGGTGACATTAATTAAGTTTCATACCAGTTACAGGGTATCTATGTGATACAAACAATCTAATTTGAGCACTTTTTGCGTGCAACTGTGACTTAAAGCTTTGTTGCATACCCAATATTGGTTGAATGTACGCACACAGTTCCTCAATTACAGGGTATACAAGTAAGTATTGCGAATGGCAAGGTAATATACCCACTCCAGACATACTCTTGATAACAGAGTATCAAAATTAGGAATACAATAGTAGAAGTGTCGCAAAGAAGCTGCAGCTGAGACTAAGACTGAGACTGAGACTGAGGCTAAGACTGAGACTGAGACTGAGACTGAGACTGAAGCTGATGCCTCAACCAATATATCAAAGATGGCAAGAAGCAACTGAACAACATGCAACACGCAAAGGGGCATCCAAAACGGTCGGTGTGGCTCGATTGTTAGAATAACGCTTGCCAGAGTCTTCTTCTTGGCCAAACAGGCCAGCATGCCACACGTCAGAGGCGTCCATCGTGTCCATGTCGTCCACGGTGTCCACGGTGTCCATGGTGTCCATATGCGGAAACGCAATTTTGTCGTTATTTATGGACCTTGGCGTGCATGCAACATGCATGAAGTTGCGGCCGATGTTGCTGTGTTGCTGTGTTGCTGCCTCCGCTATAACAGGATGACCATCGACGTTGCAGCATCAACAGCAGCAGAGTCAGCCTGCCCCATTCCCATTGCTGTGATGCTGTGGCATGCAGATTCAGCTGACGATGACTTAGTTGGTGTTCCTCGCCAGCTCCCCTTCCCACCCCCTCCTCTTGCCACACCCCCTGGCTGCATGTGGCACCTTGCTCGAGGTGGCTTTGCCTCAACGTTACCGCATTGGCGTCGTAACGGTTCTCTATTAGATTAATTTATATTCAAATTTTTATTACTTGCGCATACCAAAAGTTAGACGATAATGATGATCATGATCATAATGATGTTCATTATGACCATGGCGGCTGCTCCAAAATGAATTGCAGCAAGCAAAGAGGTTGAGATACATCCGTGAGGAGGTAGCCACAGAGCAACAGAGCAACAGAGAAGAGGAAACACATGGGGAAGGAGAGATAGAGATAGAGACAGAGAGAAAGAGAAAGAGGTAGAGATGGAGATGGAGACAGAGAATCGGTCTCTCTTTGGCTGTGTATTATTAGCCCGCTTCTCGCCTACTTGCGGATTCGTGGCACGCCAAATGCCAGAGTTGTGGTATTTGTTGTTGCAATAACGTATAGTATAAGAAACAGTTACAACGGAAGCTGTCATTCCCCTGCGAATGGCAAATGGCAAATGGCGAACGGCGAATGGCGAATGGGGACTGAGGATTGAGGATTGAGGATTGCCGAGGCGATTGCACTTGGCCCACGAATCTTGTTGTTGTTGTTCTTGTGTCTCTTAGCTGCTGCTCTTGTTAGTGTTGCCAGCCTATCGCAATAATTAACAGTAAAAAAAATCCAGAAGAAATAGGTAGAGTGCAGCGAATCGACTGTGAAAGACCCTGCAGTTACTCTCAAGCGTACACAGAGAAAAATAAGACTTAGATATAACTGTTATTTCATTAATAAACATAATCACATAATCAAAAGTTTGTCATATTTTCTACAGTATTTAAACCGAAAGTTTCTCCAGCAAAATATATCCGGATCGTTATTTGATCCTTAGCGGAATATATACAGCAAATAAACATGTACGGAATTCGGGCCTTAATCATAACCAAACCATATTATGTACGACTCTATTACTGTATATAAACTAAAATCGAGTAATTCAAAGTTTGACAGACAAATAACTGATTTTCAAGCTACTTATTCTATTAAAACTTTATAGTAGTTATCGGGTTCCAGATAAATTTGCTCAGCATATAACAGAAACAAAAAATGATTTCCAGTCGAAAATCTGTGTTAAACGATATACTTCAATATTGTATGGAATGCTTGAATTAGGTACGACCTTTTTCAAAAAAAAAGTCAAATTTTGTAATCAATTAGTTTAGATTAATTTCTCTAATTAGGTTCAAGAATTTAAGGACTGTTTTATGATTTCCTGACAAACTTAAGACACTCTCTATACACTCCTTAAGTACTGGGTCTAAAAATGTTCAGCGCTTAATTCAAATGCATGAGAAATGCAAATGAGCAAAGATTTTAGCCAAAAGGACGCGTCCACAACTGTTAACCAGGCCAATGGAGATGTTAGCCCGATACGACCAAAAGCACTCGGCACCAAACGACTCCAAAGACTCCAAAGACTCCAGACGCAAGATATGCGACAATTAGCCAAGATCGGCGATAAGATGTACATGGTCTATCACAGCATTTACGGCAATACTCCAGCACGCTAGTGACTTAAGTGAAGAAACGAAGGAAATGGGGTGCTAGATATAGCTAAATATAGCTAAACAGCTATAATGCCTGAAATCTAAGCATTACCGATAGGTCTGCAAGTCGATCTATTCTGTACGCAGATCAAGAACACCATAGCTTAGAAAGTACTAGAGATCAAATTCACAGCTTTATGTGTATGATACCAATACGGATCGGATAACTATAGCATGGCTCATTCGACTGTAGCCCTTTCTTATAGTTATCGATAAACAGGGTTCTAAACACTAAATTGACAGTTCTGAACTGTTTAAACCCTTTGCTCTGTGCTTTTGTCACTTAACACGCTAGTGACGTAAGCCAGAACACAGTTATCCAAAACTCTTAAGTGATAGCATTAAGGAGAATCAAATTTGTCGTGCTAGTGACAAAAGTTGGTTAAAATCAATACAATTTATTCAATTCTTTTGCTTTTATTATGATAATATTTGCTAGTGACGTAAGCTTCCCATTGAAAACAATTTGATAATAACTATCAAGACCATTCGATTTTATTATCGGTTGCTTTACGCTAGTGACGTACGTTAGCAAAACTAATCGACTCTACGGGTTCGTTCTATGTTGGCGTTTGGTGACGTAAGCATTCAATGATCACTATGTAACTCTTAGGTATGAAGCTATATATATATATATATATAAATCAAGGGAGAAATTGAATTATATAATGTATACTTATATACTGCAGGTAGGAACATCACTATCTTGTGAATTATTTCAGATTAAATTAAGTTATAGAACGTTACTCGAAGGATAATTCCAATTTTTCTATTTTTATGGTTACAAATCATCCTATTTCTTGAGATAATGCATTTCTAAAACTAAAACATCATAACATATCTTGATAAAAGAAATCTTAAAAGTATCACCGATTTCACTTTAGTCACTAGTCGCAAGTAGTCATTAGGGTTAAATAAAATATTGAATTTAGAAATCATATATTGATAAAGCCACTAATATAGAATAATATAGATAATATAATATAGAAAAGTTATCTCAAAGAATCCTTACTTTCACTTCCCCAACTTCTATCACTAGTTATTATTCAGATCCTGCTGATCCGTAAGGCGTCGGTAAAGTATAACTCTGTAATACATGTGTATGTACTGTCTACCTATATAACCCATAGCTCAGTATCCTATTTATGTCATTAGTTATTATCCCACTCCTGGAACTAGTGACGTAACTTAGCACACCTTCATCCTATTGGTCCACCTTCTAAAATACTTATATTCGGACATAGCCTTAGTTATCGAGATTGTATTTAAAGTAATCCTTGATCATGTTCTATCTTACTAGTGTCACAAGTTCCACTTTCTCCTCTGTGGACAAGTGAACCCATTTGGAGTAGTTTCTGGTACTCACCCTTGCAAATGCTCCTCGACGTCGGCCACTATGTAAACGGGTTGTCCCGTGGCACTGGTTGTGGTGGCATAGGGCAGACCCGCCTGGACGACGACCTGTCCATCGGAGACGAGGCTGCTGATGTCGGAACCGGAGTAAATCTCCAGGCCCTTCTGGTCGCTCGTGGAGTAGATGACGGTCTTGCTGCCATCGTTATAGATCAGATCGATGTGCTTCTCTGGCTGATATAGCTCGGGATCTAGTTTCTGTGGCACTGCCGCCAAATGTGGCAACTGTTTGACATTGACATTGACGCCATTGGGATCGGTTGTGGTATAGATGATGGAACCACCGCCGGCAGCCGCATGCTTCTTGTGATCCTCGTAGATCTCAGCCTCGGTTTTGATCACATTGTCGTTGCCGTAGTGTAGCACCGAAGCGTCTAAGGGCAGCGGTGAGGTCTGGAACACGCCCACACCGACGCCCACGCTCTGATGCTCGTTGTTCAGCTTCTGGGCCTGGTTATACATGGCGGTGGCGACGGCGTTGTCATTGGGCATCAGCTTTGAAGGATCACTCACAATACGCGTAAGAATGTGTTCACCTGCCTCGTTTCTGGACAGGATGTGATGCTCCCCATTGATGATCTCTCGCGAGATAATCTGTTGCTGCTCCCCATTAGGCCCAACAACACGTATGATCTGATTCTCATCGAACTCGATCTTGGCCAGCGGTTGATGCTCCTGTTGCTGTTGTTGCTGCTGCTGCTGCTGCTGCTGTGACGCTGACAGGTGTTGTGTGCCCAGCTGTGCTGCGATACGGGCATCTATCACCTGGCCACCGCCATCATCATGTCCGCCATTTGAGCCTGGACCACCGCCACCGCCACCACCTCCACCGCCGCCTCCTGCTCCATTGTCATTACCCCCACCAGCATCGGGTGGCATGACGACCTTGGGCGTCTCATAGATGAACACCGCCTCCTTGTCGTACAGTTTCGAGGAGTCCGTGTGTAAATCAAGCACATTCACGTTCGTCATCGTCGCCAGCTCTGGCTGCGGACTGTCCGGTGAGCGGTGCATGCTGGTGGTCAGTAGTGGTACTCCGTTCTGGCCCAGCGGTGAGCTGTTGCTGCTGGCCACTATGTTAGCGCCCTGTTGGATAGGTGACAGTGAGGCGTCACTAAGATGACCGCCGATGCCCACCACGCCCACACCAACGCCTAGGCGGTGTGTGTGTGTGTGCGGGTGTGTGTGCGTGTGCGTGTGTGGATGCGTATGGAGCGAGTGTGTGTGCTGATGATGGGCGTGCGAGTGAGAGTGCGCGTGGGCGTGGCCAGATAGCGATAGTTCGTTGGAGGTGATAACGCTCGTTGTCGCTGTGGATGTGGACATTATATTCTAAAAGAGTTTTTCCCAAACTGTCTGGGAAAGCGGAAAAGCTAAGCTAATTGGCCAAGTTAATGCAGGACGAAGAAGGCATTCGTGAAAGCTTCGCTAGTGACAGTTACGGTTTAATTACAATTACAGTTACGATTGTAGATATTGCGTTTCTTCTTCCTCTTCTTCTTTTTCTTCGAGTTTTCGTTGTTGTTGCTGGCAAGCTTGAGTTGTTGTTGTTGTTGTTGTTGTTAGGAGTATATACACATTATAAATATCACTATCACGTTTTGAATGAAGGCACTTGATTTTGTTGTTGTTGTTGTTAATGTTGTTGTTGTTGTTAATGTTGTTGATTGCAGCTTGTTGCTATTGTTGTTGTTCTCGTTGTTGTTGTTGTCGTTGTTTTCGCTTCAATATTGCATTCGTATGGCACTAAGGAACTTTTAGCCCCTATGTTGTTGTTGTTGTTGCTGTTGTTGTTGCTGTTGCTGACGTTTATTTCGTTGTAATTAGCTAAAATTAAAACAAGTTTTAAACAAATTGATTAATACTCATTTAATTACATTCATTTCACTAATCTAACCGTTAAACGATGTTAGCTATCTGCTGCAATCAATTCTACAGATACAAATTGTTCTCAAAGTCATCAAAACAAAGGCATTTATAGGGCTTGCGCCCACGGCAGCTGTACCAGTTAAATAAGCTGCTTAAACTTAAAGGAGCTTTTTATTAACCAAACTAAAAGCTCAATCGATTTTTAATAACCATCTCGAAGTGTCAATTAAAAGCAGTATTGTAAAACTGACATGGTTTGTTCTAAATTGTTAATCAGCTATATTAATTAGCAATAAGAGCTATTAAAAAATGTACTTTAAAGCGGCACGTTCGAAAAAGCTTATTAAAGCTCTTTTGTTCCTCAGCGATCATTTACTGAGTATATAAACACTTCAAAATTCCAATCCACATGTGAACCATTTAATCCAGCTGACTCTTTTGAAGCTTTACAAAAGCTCACCGAGCTTCTTGTTGTCTCCAAAGTGATGTGTGAGCTGAATTCCCTAAAACTCAATAAGAGCAACTCCCCTCACCCAAAACCACCCACCCACCCACTCTCTCTTTCTCTACACTCTCTTTCCAGCTCTTTGCTCTCACTTTGCTTCCAGCAACTGAGTCATGCCTTCAGAACAAGAGGTAATGCGGAACGCGGAACATGGAACGAGTTCAAACTTTAGCGTTTTCCACTCAATGAACCGACGAGTTGATGAGCCAATGAGTTATTATTATTGTTGTTGCTGCTGAGTTGAACGATTTGCAAGCACATAAACAAACGGAACAAACATGCAAACAAACATAAGCAGAAACCGAAACGCACAAACACATACATACACAGACTGAAAGAGAGACACTTGTCGGGGGGAAGGTACAAGCAGGCGGAGCGAGGCGGGAGCAGACGGATTGACGGATAGGCGGAAAGCGTGAGCAAGGGAGAGAGAGCCGGGAGTAAGAGTCAGAGGAGGAGAAGGGAGGGGGCAAAACAACAAAAACTGCACACGTGCCCGTCGAACTAGTTTGACTCCTTCGCAAATGTCAAACGTGTAACTGCATAACTCATCACATCAACAACAACAGCGGCGGCAGTGGCAGAGGCAGCGGCAGTGGCAGCGGCCGCAACAACAGGTGGAAAGAAGCGACGGCAAACAGCTGAGTGACGCTAGCAGCGCAGTCGACATCGTGTTGTGCCTTATTTGTGTTTCGCTTTGTTTGCGTTACGTTTTGTTTTGTTTACAAGCACCAAAAAAAAAAAAATAAGAAAGTAAAAAAAAAAAACGAATTTGTTTGGAAGCGACGCATTAGCAGTAAATCCATTATTGAGTTCCAGCAATCGATCAGCTGGAATAGTCCAGTTTCAATTTCAGTTTCAATTTCAATTTTCCAGTTTTTGCAAAAGCCTAACAAACAAAAACATGTTTACAACTAACTGTTATTCTCTTCATTTTTATAGAGGGATTTTGTTAAATGAACCGAAACAAACAATCAAACAAGAAGTGGCAACAACTTGTTGTTGCTTTTGTGTTTTTAGAACAGGTACCGGTAGTCGGTAGTCGGTAGTCGGTAGTGGCTTTTGTTGATTGTTGGCCCAAACAACAACAACGAGTCGCCAATCCTTGACCTAATCCAGAACTTGCTGGATGCCAATGCTGACTTTCTGGTTCTCCAGCTCTCGACTTGAGCTGCCCCCGAACCAGGTTCACATTCAGGTGGCACGTTCACTGCCAGTTATTGTTTGATAAACCGCCACCAAAAACTCTTCTTGCTGCTTTGGTTGTTGTTGTTGTTGTGGTTGTTGTTGTTGCAAAGTTCATGAGGCTGAGAGTCAAGTCTGATGGGGATGTGGATAAACTTGTTTTCTTTTTGTGAACCGGCTCAAGTTCGAGTAGTGTCAGTCTGAAGATCGGGTCTGCCCCGCATACCGCATACCGCTCCCCTCTTTCCACTTTCCGCTTCTTTACCTCACCCTCTGCTGCTCCTCGTGTGCCGCCCGTGCTGGTTCCGTTAGTAGGTGAGGTCAGTGTCATGTGGAGCGCTTATAGACTAGTTTTTGGCGCACAATGCACACACAACTGTTATAGGGGCAGCTACAGGAGTAGGGGCAGGTACAGGGGCATAGCCGGGCCAGAGGTACTTGTGCCTCTTTGGCAAAACCGGTCAATCAGTATTGATGAGCTGCTCAGCGGCACGTGGTCCGTAAAGAGATTAATAATGCGATTAGAAGATTTCAAAACCTCTGGGAATTTGAGAAATCGATACTGCGAATTCTCAGAGTACACAGAATAAAAAAGTACCAGGATTTGGAAGATAAAGGCAAACCTTAACCACGTCTGTGGTAAGATAATATCAGATCTTGTTAAAGCGACTAAAGAGTATTTGATGGAAGTACTGACCTTTTTAAAAATTATTTTATTCTTTGAAATTAGATAATAAATTTTAGTTTAGAAGGATTACCCCAACGATTTCTAAAAAGACTAAGGAATATATGATTTAAGGGCACAGTCCTTTAAAAATTGTTACTTCAATGACATAAAGAATATGTACGATTTAATTTATTTGTTTATTTCCTGACTTTATTGTTTATATTTTGAATAAGCTCACAGTAAAAAAAAATTAAGAAGTTAAACTAACAGTTTCTTTATTTTAGTTAGCTCTTTTAAGTACCAATTCAGAGAATGTTTTTGGGAATACTAAATTAATTTCTTGAGTCAAGTACGAGTGTATTACCCTGATCAAGTTAATAAAAATAGTTATACAAAAGTATCATTTAACAGATATTTCATACAGGGTTAAAATGGTCAGTATTACTCTATTTTGGTCGAATTAAAAAACAAACCAATAAAAACTAGAATTTAAGCCCAAATTTTCATTGCTGTATAGAAAGCTGTCGTGTAATTAGAAAACAATTAAAATGATATCAACAGATTTAAGCCAAGACAACTGGCTGACTTGGCCAATTTTGGCGATAACCATGAAATTGGGTCAAACAACAGGTAAGCAAGAGTGAGGTGCATTTACACACTACTTCCTTTCTCTGTTCCTGTCTCTGTCTACAAATTCTAAATTTGGCTGAAAGTAACCCTCGGGCTACAAGAGAAAGAGAGAGAGAGAGAGAGAGAGATTGTAGATAGAATACTTTCAAGACACAGTACGCCAGGTAAGTTATTTGACAAAGCCAATCACAAATCGCAAATTTGTCCTATTTTTAAACTCAATTTTTTTGTACGAACCTAAAGCTAAAATGAAGCTAAAATTATTGAAAACTATCACAGGATAAGAAAGAATCACGTATTTACTATTTTTAAAGCAAGCTGAATCTCTGAGTAAGATTTCAACAGATTAAGTCAAGAATTTTGATTAAATAAGTTGTCTAAATTTGTACTTTGTTGAGATTTTCCAAGGTATAAAACATATTCAGCTTTATTTGTTCAAGAGCTTTTAAGCAGCAAAGCTTTCATATATATTTTCTAATCTGTTGGATTACAAGTGAAATGATATATAACAGTAAGTGGTAAATAGATTACAAGTGACTTTTAACACTCAATATGTGATTTTGAAGAAATTATTTTTCTGAGCTCGCTAGCTTAAAATTTGTTCAAAGTGGAAAACTAATCACTAGAAATTAAAGTCAGTTTTCTTTTAACAAAATAATCAATTCAAAGTAAAATCCCATCAAGATTTGACATAATTTAATCCAAAGAGGGAGTTGATAGAACTGATACCTGCACACACACCTATATGTGTGCGTGTGAGTGTAAGTGTGAGCACCCTGATAGCGCAAGCGTTAGCAGAAAGAAAGACTCAGAATACGAACCTAACCCTAAGCCATCGGTCAAAGCCAAGCATCAATAACTACACATAAAGTCAAAACCCAAAGATGGAGAGATGAGGTGGAGAGTTAAGAAGATGAACAGAAAGAGAGAGAGAGAGAGAAAGAGAGAGGTGCGGAGAGACTGAGAGCCGAGAAGGCAGAAGGCAGGCAAGGAAACGCAGAAAAAGTAAGAAAAAGAAAAGAAAAACAATAAACGTTAACACGAACACGAAAATAAAATAACTCTCTCACGAAGTAAAGCCCCCCACCTCAACCTCTCTCACTCCCCACTTAGCCCTTTCCCCATGAGCATTGCCTTTTGTGTGGGTTAAGTGTGCCTCAATTGATTGTGTATGCATGCGTGTGTGTATGTGTATGCTAGTGAGCGCGCTTATGTGTGAGCCTGTGTATGCTGGCTTACGTGCACATGTGAGTACCTTTGTATGCATGCATGTGTGTGGGTATGTGTGTGTGAGTGCTGCGTAGTGGCTAACGCAAGACAACGACGACGACGACGACGACGACGACGACGGTGTTGTTCATTTTACTGTACCATAATCGCAGCCCCAAATTGATCGCCATCATCAATGTGCGGACCACTAACAAAAAGTATAAAGAATAATACATAATACAAAATAAAAGAGAAACAACAACAACAACGACAGCAGCATTAAAGCCGAAGTCAACGAAGTCGAAGCCAAAACGATACAAGAAACCACGAGAAAACGTAATAAAAAAACACAACGGCGCGGCAGCAACACATCGATTTTTCGAACAAGCCAACTGAGGCGCTGGCAGCCAACGGATCGCAGCAAGCAGCGAACGGCTTCGCAGCAAGCTGCGCAAAGAGAGCAACAAGCAACACAAAGAGAGCAGTGAGCAACGAGCAGAAGTGACGTCTACGCGTCATTAATACACTTATGCTCAAATAAATAAGTTCCAAGGTTTGCAGCAAAACATTAAAAATTAAATGATTTGGGTTTTCCCGAAAAGTTAAATTCGCTCATTCATGTAATTAATGAAATTTCAGTTTTCGATATCCAACCAGAGTATTTCTAATATACTTGTAATTTATTTGTTTATTAGTTTATAAGCCTATTAAAGAAAATAAGATTTTTTAAAATTAGTTGAAACAGTGTGGATATAAATAATTATTATACACAGTAAATACAGGTTCAGAAGACTATATTGAAAACAAAAGAAGTTTATAAGGAAGCCGGTTTTGGCGTAGTCATCTCAGACCTTATGACAATCCAGATCAAAAATCAATCTATTAAATTCTTAGTGATTATTTGTTCAATGAGAAAATTATTCTACTCAAGAATAAATATTTGTTTTAAATAAATAGTATTCATGTTTTAATTGTTTTGCAGTGTTGTGAGTATTAAAGCAGCCAATTTTGAAAATAACTTAAAATTTTAAATTTTTTATAAAGATTGCTAGCATAATATACTTAAAACATTACTCTGTGCTGTGAAACTAAAGCTGTACTGCATTGGTAATTTAACTTTTAGCTACATATTGTTGTCTTAATTGTGTGACCATAAGTGTACAGAGATAACACCTTTTGATCCCTTTTTGCTCTCGCTCTGTGCTCGTTTCTTTTGTGCGCTCTCCCCACGATCGCTCGCTCTCACTCCCACTCCTTTATACCGCAAACTGTGTTGCGCTCCGTGTCAGTGGGCCCTGTCTCTGTCGCACTCTCTAACAAAGTAAGTGGCTGTAGCTGCTGCGAACTGTGTTAGCTATTACCATCGCGGCTGCGACGTCTGCGCACCTTACAGGGTGCTTTATATTTTGGCTTTTATTGATGCCGTTGTTGTTGTTTTTGTTGTTGTTAGTGTTGTGTCGCTGTTGTTGCTGCTGCTGCTGTTTTAAGCCTGGCTTAGAGCTGCATTTTATGCATTTATAATTACTTCTGTGTAGTTTTGTACTTACATATTTATTTATTTATTTATGCAGCTGTGTGCGCTCGCCAGGTAACAAAAGTAACGCTCTATGTATGTATATGTATAGTTGGTTGTATATTGGCACTACAATTCGTAAGGATCTCTCTCTCTCTCTCTCTCTCTCTCGCTATGGCACACTATCACTTGGAAAACTGAGCTGAGGATGGCGCTGCAGAGCGCGAAACACACAGACACTAAACGTAACGTAGCGTAACGTAACGTAACGTGGTTTGACGCAAAACGTTAAAGCTTAACGTTGACTTTGCTGACTTTTAGACTGCATCAACTGTTGCTGCTGCTACTGTTGTTGTTGTTGCTGGTGGGTGCACCTTTCGCTACTTTTTATGCTGCTGCTGCTCTGCTGTCACTGCTGCTGCTACTGCTGACTGCGGGCCTTGGTGCTTTGGGCTTTCGAGCTTCTAATGTGCGACTTCTTGGTCTGTTTGTCGTCTGTTGAGCTGTGCTCTCTTTGCTACTGCTTCTGTTGTTGTTGTTGGTGCTTGCGGGCGGCTGTGCATTTTGGATACACAAATACACACACATGCACATGTACTCACTGCAACTGGGTACTAACATACATACACACACACACACAATAACAAACGCACAACATTAACATTTGATTTGCGTATTTTGCATAAAACTTTTTAATTGCCACGACGAAAACACGAAACGCGAAGCGCGACTGCACAGCAAGCGTGGGCGTTGTGGCGGGGGTGGGGTGGGGCGAGTTAGCGGTTCATTTGCGTCTCTATTTTGTTGCTGCTTTTGTTGTTGTTGTAGCTTTTGTTTTTGCACTTTAGTTAACAGTTTATACATTTTTCATTGTGCTGCGCGCCTTTTTCTGCCTCTGCTTCTTCTTCGTTTCTTCTTTTTGATATTTTTGTATTTTCTTGATATTTAAGTATTTTTTGGTTTAAACAAATTTTACGCGCTTTTTTCTCGCATTGCGCTTTAGCTTTTGTTGCTGTTGTTGTTGTTCTTTGTTCTTGCCTTTTGCTTTTTGCTTTTAGCTTTCTGCTTTGTTATTAATCACTATTTTTATTTTGAATTAAATTTCTGTTGTTGTTGTTTTTGTTGCTGCTCAGCTTTGATGGCGTCTCTCTTTGGCTCACACAAACATGCACGCTCACGCACACATACACACAGTCTCATCCACATACACTGCCATCAAGCCCGACAACGACTCAGCTCAGAGATACACACACATACATGCACACACACACACTCAAGGCATACAGCGCACACATACACAAGCACACGCGAAACGAACGCGAACGAATTCTTTTTCTTTTCTTATTTTTTGTTGTATATATTTTTTTCGTTTACGTTTTTTGGTTTTTATTTTGAGTTTATAAAATTAGAAATTTTTACTTTTCGAATTTGATGCGTTTAACAAACAACGCATAAACGTTTTAACGCTGTTTAGCGTGCGAGAAGCCAAGAGCTACAAAAAAATGTGTGTAACTCGCCTGCACGGAACGGAAAGGTACGAAAAACTTGTCGCGGATGAACGTTGAGCTCGGCTATAATGCCCAAAGAGTCAATTGGAGATTGTTCAACTGTTGAATGTGGCTGTGTTGCTGTTGCTGTTGTTGCCGCTGTTGCTGTCGCTGTCTCGGTCGCTGCCGCTGTCTCTGCCGACGCAGCGCGCTCTGTCGCTCTGTGAACAAGGTGCTGTCGCTATGTGTGTGTCTCGCACAGGTGAGTCTGTCTGTGTGAGAGAGCTCGATTATTATTGCTTTTTATGGTTTCATCTCTTTCGTAACTGATATTGAGCGTGCTCTCAGCGTCGCTGTTGCTGTTGCTGTCGCAGTCTCTGTTGACGTCGCAGCTGACGCTGGCTGCGTTCGAAACTCTAATTCATCGAATCGATGATGATGGTGTCTCTACACTGGCAACACGGCGACACGCATACAGGTAGAAGTTCAAGCCAGGTCCGTGCGTCCGTCTATCCCGTCTGCCTGTCTTTGGGCCTGTGGATGCGTGCACCTGCATAACTCTAGTGCGCAGCAGTGGCAGCGTCAGCGTTACAGGTAAGCATTTTCTGCAACAAGCACAAAAGACTTAGGCGACAAACTCTTCCGAAATTGGTGCGAAACTCGACTAAATGCGCTTATAAATACACCGTAAACCAATAACGAAACCATCTTCTAATGCAAAAAAACGTTAGCGAACGCCTTAAACGCCGTTGAACCGGCCCTGTCTTTTTGCACTTTTGTAGCTTTCTTGTTCATTTTGCGCCGTGTGCATTCATTTTCGAACTTTCAAACATTCGAACACGCCGTCGTCGTCTGGGATTTTTTTGTTTTGCGTGTTGCGCCGACGTCGACGGCAACTGAGGCAGCAGCAGCTATTGCTTGGCTTACAGTGCCAGCACCATTGTGAAAGTGTGTTAGTGCAGTTGGACATCAGGTAGAGGCAGACGCAGAGAGCAAACTCACACGCATGCCAAGAGTCAAACACACATACTCTCCTACATACAAGCATACATACGTAAAATAGTTATGCATGTACCACAAATGAATGCCATGTAGCCGTCGGCACAGACTCCGACTCCGACGCCGCCTTACGACAGCAGCAACAACAATAACTACAGCAACAGCAGCAGCAGCAAAATCAACGCTTTGTCGTGTGGACGGTACCGACTGTTTGCTCAGTGTGTTTTTTGCCGTGCTTTCAGTTAGGCCGCATACAGGGTGCTCCAGGTGACAGTGCGCACCTTAATATACAAAGCTGGAGTTTATTTATTTATGCCGTTTGAATGGCTAGATATTAAGGTACATTAACAATAATAATTAAAAATCAAACAATTAAACTAAACTTTAGAAATCTAGTTGAAATTGTAAAAAAAAAAATAATTTTTCGTTCTCAATTTTTTCATATAATTTCAGTTTTATTTTCTTGTTTTCTGTTTATTGTTGCAATATAGTAAATTTTTTTTTCATTATTTTTTTTATATTTTTTTTAACTAAATGTATTCTTAATTTAAACATGTTTTTTTTTTTGTTTGTGCTTGTATGCATTTTGAAATTTTATGTTTGTTTTTAACTTGTTTATAATAAGATTATTTGTTTTTTAACTGGTCGAAACTTTTCACTAATACTTTAATCTTTTTTTTTTATTTTTTTGCGATTACATTTACATTTATGAATGTAAGTATGTATTACATATACAGTTATATATGTTAAGTGTGTATGTGTCTGTGAGGTGTATTTGTGTTTGTACCTAGAAATTTAAATTTAGTTTATATTAAGTTAAATTTACTGAAATATTTGTTTTTTTTTTTTATCCATTTTGTTGAACTTTAAAAAAGTTTTTGATTTGTTATGTTTATTTTTTTTTTTTTTTTAGCTATTCTGCAAAGTAGAAAAATTAAATAAAACATGTACAAAACAAACAATTGGTTGTTGTTGTTTGTGTCGTTAGTGTTATTTGTTGTTCATTTTTGTAGCCTAAAATTAAGTTAACAAATTATGGAAAATTACACTTGTGTTTTACTTTGTTTTGTATTGTTTAGTTAGCGAACACACGATAACTCGTTTAACGTTGATGGCTATCGATATTCGTTATCGATATTCGTTATCTAATGCAAGAGGTTCTCGAATATTTTCAATTCCAAGTAGCAGCCTGAGTGACGTAAATTCAATAAAAGACAATCTTGGGAGATTTTGAAATATACTTGTTATTCTATCAACCGAAGCTAAGGTATTTTAACGGGACTGGACTGGCGCATAAAGAGAAAGAGAGAGCTTTTAAACTTTGCCAATCCTTATTCACTGTTCACTCTCTTTGGGTCTCTTCTTCACGTCTGTGTTTGTATGGGTTGTGAGTGTATGCGTGTAATAGAATTTATGCATTAAAACTATGCACACCAACTAGCTAATTGCATTTAAAAACATTTTACCGCTTCAACTGACTCAACGCAATTTTCGTACAAACTTTTGTAAATTTAAATGTCAACTGAATTGTATTTCGTTAAATTAAAAATGTTGTGCTTGAATAAGGCGTTAATAACTTAATACTCGAATTCCCCTACCCCTTACCTTCCCCTCCTCTTAGTCACCAGTTAAAACTTATGTTAACTTTTGTCTATGTTTAAAGTTAAACACTTAACGTTGTTGCTGTTCTTCAGATACAAATTTATAATTAATTAATTTATTTAACAATTTACGCTTTACACTCTTTTGCTGAGATGTTTTCTCGATAGGGTATTTCATAGTCGGCTAAGCCATACAAAAATTATATCGTCTGCTTTGTCTTCTTATTATTCTTCTTTGTTTCTATTGTTTTCATATTGTTTGAATGCAGTAAAAAGTGCGCTTTTGAAAGTGCTGCCGTTTTGGCTATTTTTCAGCTAGATTAGGCGGGGCTAAGCTTAATTATGGTAAGAAACAATGATCGGTGAAGATTCAAAATAAATTCAAAGGCTCAAAAAGTATATTTAAAATATTTTTAGCTACTTTTAACCTTTTTTTTTGTTTGTTGTCAATAACCTTAAAAATCTGGCAGCACTGGTCGCAAGCGACTGAAGTTAAGGGGGCGTTGAGGGGAAGCAATTTATATACATATGTATGAATGGGGTTTCGGAATATCAATCTTGATAAGTCTAGCCCACAGTGGCAGGTGTTGAGTGTGTCATTGTGTGTGTGTGTAAGTGTATGTGTGCGCGGATAGTTAACGCAACTGCTTAGTTTGTGATACATATATATATATACATATACATATACACCCATATATATGTGATATATCTCTTGCGGATTTGGCAGTGATATTGCGAAACTTTTTCATTTGTTTTGGTTTTTGTTTTTGCTTGGTTTCGTTTCGTTTATCGTTATCGCTATCGCTATCGTTATCGAAATAAAATACTTAGTAAATTTTGGTACGCCTTTGGTATTTTTTGTTGCTTTTTTGCCGTTAAGTTATCGACATCGATTATAAGAACATTTCCGTTGACATTACTATTGTGTAATCGATTTACATATTTTTTAATCTTTTTTTTTTTTAATTACTTTAAAACAATTGTAAAATAAATATATGTGTATGTATAGTTAATGTTTATTAGTTAGCGTTAAATATTCTATAAATATTTTCATACTTTAAGTTTGTTTTTTTTTTTATGTCAAAAATCGAACGAATTTTCATTGCCCTCGGTTTTCTTTTAGATTGCTAAATTGAATTTTCTTATTTAATTTCATTCATTTTAGTATTATATTATTGTTGTTTTTGTATTTGTATTTGGTATTTAGTATTTGGTATTTGTATTTACAGAATGCTTCGATGTCGCTATTCATATATAGAATATATATATATTTATATATTTGTATGATCTAAAACGTTTTCAAAACTAATTACATACAAGTACAAGTATAAATGTAATTAATACGTTTAAAAATCTTGTTTATTTTCATTTCTTCTTTTGTTTTTAATGATTTTTTTGTTGTATTTTTTTTTTTGTATTTTTAAATTTGTTTGTTGGAAAAGTATTAGCGTTTTAAGTTGGTTTTTATACCCTTGCAGAGGGTATATTGTTTATGTCACGAATCTTGTAACGTATTAAAGTATAAGTATAAAGTGTATATAATCTTGATTAACATCAACAACCGAGTCGATATAGCCATTTAGTGCCACGTCGGACTGCTATATCATATAGCTAACATAGGAACAATCGGTTGGAAATACTTGGTATGAAAAACTTTTGTGTTTTTTTAGTAAATGAAACCAAACTAACTCAATATACATGATTGCAAGGGTATTTAATCTTCGGTGAGCCGAAGAAAACAGTTTTTTCTTGTTTTACTTTCAATTTGATTAATACGTCTTAGAATAACAATTATTACAGTGTATGCTAATTGTTTCGCTTTTCGCATTATTTCCTACTCCCGATTTCGGGAGTTTTGGAGGATCCAATTCTCATGAAAAATATGCAATACAGTATGAACTTTAGACTGCCTAGAAATGCTGATCTGTATCAATTTTTGTTTTATCGACTACAGGTAAATCCACCCAAAATTTTGCATAGCACACAGTTTCTTGTACTTCTTCTTACTTCTCTCTCTCTCTCCCCCTCGATTAATTTTTTTCTTTTTTTTTTAACAACTAATTTTATAAATTACCTAGTTTTGTTTGGTTTGTTAACGACTAGAACATTGTAAAGAAGGAATCGGTTGCACATACATATAACATATGTAATACATATATGTATATTATATGTATCATATCGTCTAAATCGGTTATGTTCCTAATAAAGGATCCTCTGCTGTTGTTGTTTTTTGTGCCGTTAGCTGTCTATTTTATGTTGAATTCTCTTATTTCTCTTTTCTTTTTTTTTTGTTTCGTTTTTTGTTGGTACTGCGCACACGCCAAATGGAATTGATCTATTTAGTTAGTATGACTTATTGCTTTGTTAAGTGCAGCTTAACGGCAAACGAGGAGAAACATTGAATACCTAAATAGTTAAACAAGTGAGAGAGAGAGACTGAGAGACTGAGAGTCAGAAGACAGAGAGAGATAGAGATAGAGAAAACAACAACAAAATCAACACAGCACATTACACTATAAGTATAAGATAACATAAGGATAAAGATAACATCTAAGTAGGACTATCCGCATGGGAGCCGGCATTCGAATTGTCTTGCATTTGAGCGAGTGTCTTGAACTTTTGCGAGTTTAGGAATCTATCATACAAGAAAAAAAAAAACATTACATTCTGTTTTAGACACTCGCTTCGTTTATAGTCTTGCTTACCTGGGATATGAGTCTCTGTGCATCAGTGTGTAGATCTGAATTTGAGCTTCGTCGAAGGTGTGAGTCGTTGGCTCTATCATATTTCGATTAACGATTTCGCGCACTCTTGAGTCTAACGAAACTTCACGCGGCGATAGTATCGATATATAATCCTCGTATATCAGACGCGCTTTCTCCTCCACAACCTCAGCACTGTTCTCCTTCTTCAGATCCTCGCAGGCTAGCCAAAACAATATGTTCTCCTCGCTAAATTCACTACGCAGAAAGTCACGAAATACTTTCCGACCATCTTCATAAAATTTAAAACAGAAAAGATTATTTAACAAGTTTTAATTATTTATTTTAAAACTTACTTGAATTCTTCATTAGTTTATCAAAGCTTTTACCCCAACTACGTATTTCTTCTAACGTGGGTCTGTAAAATTAAGAGCTCTATTAGTAACTCCCAAAAAAAAAATGGTGAATGGAATCTTACTGATCGCCGTCTAGGAATTCGGCGCTAACGAGATCACGTTTGGTGGGCGCATTTTCATCGGCGTTCTTAACGGCAAGACTGTGAATGATATTGGATAAAAAAAATACGATTTTTCAGTTTTTTTTGTATATAACGTCAAAAGATAAAAATAGTTTGATTGATTAATAGAAATCCAATATAAATTTGTTGAGGTTTATATGTCGCTAAAATAAATAATCGATTTTTAACCGATAGTTCCTAACGTCCATACGACGATTTATATGTTTGATACTGTCTGGTATATTTTTGAGATTTTAAACTAGTCTTTTTAAGAAATTCAAGTTTTTTAATAAAAAAAAAAATAATAATAAAAACTAGATTTAATTAGTATAGTAATGTTACATAAATTTAAAACAATAAACTTTCAAACACTGAGTGAACTCATTTAGTAAAAGTTTAAAAACAATGGCTAACAATTGATTTATACGATTAAAAATAACAATAGTTACGGTCCCTGTTCCGTACACTCCATGGTTACCGCTTGATTGCTTACACTTGACTGCAAAAGCTCTCTTAAAACTGAACTTACAAGTTAAACAGAGCTTTCTAAAGCTCAACTCAGCAAATAATGAGTGTAAATGGGATCGGTAGAACGGTTAATACACAAGAAAAGATAATTCATAAAATGTTTAGAAAATTACACAAATTCAATGCAAAGAGATTCAAATAAATTGCGGTATTTTTTTGAATAGTCAATGGTTCACTCTAAACTGTCCACAGGTTATCAACAAATAGGTTCGACTGCCTAGTATCAGGTAAGCATTACATAAAGCTCATCAAAATTTCTTATCAGTTTGCCAATAACATACGCACGTACAAATGTACATATGTATGTGTATGCGTGTGCCTATTTGTGAATTAACTGTACATGGATGATTAAGTGTATAGCGAAATGGACAACAAAGGCGCGGGAGAACGATTAGCGGCCACCCAGCAAAGCAGGGCAGAGTACACAATCAAGGGCAGCTTTTATTTTCATTCACAAAACCTCTCAACATTTTTCACAGCATCAAATGGATGCGATTTAAAAAATGCCAAAAATTCGAGAGCTTTTTGTGCTGTTTAATTTGGCGCTTTTGAAAT
This sequence comes from Drosophila cardini, assembly GCA_018903735.1. NCBI lineage: Eukaryota > Metazoa > Arthropoda > Insecta > Diptera > Drosophilidae > Drosophila > Drosophila cardini. Next base: position 22,210,276 of record JAEIGM010000001.1, on the reverse strand, counting down.
TGTGAATGAAACATGTTGTTAGAATTAGGCACAGAGTTAGACAGAGACAGGAAACGTGAGAGAGCGCAAGGCGCGAGCGCAAGTGCAAGAGCTGAAGAGAGCTTTTACTATTCGCCTAGCACAGCATTGCCAGCTGTTAGCGAAAGTATGTGCAGTCAACGCCACTCATTTGATACTATGGAGCATTCGGCTGATATTTTGGAAATCGGTTCATTATTATAATTATTATTTTCTGACTTGTTTAAGACCATTGATGTAATTTCTGACCTATTATGTGTATATAGTACCGGATAATGATATCTGTTTCGATCTTGACTAAATAATCAAATCCAAAAAAAACAGGCTAAAGCACCATAGTGCTGCGTGGGTGCGCATATGTATGTTTGTTCCATGTGTTTGTGTGTATAGCAATGTGAGTCTGTGAGTTTGGTGCCCAGGAACTTACCACTTAGCCCTGTTGTTGTGGTTAGATATCCCGCGGCGCGACGGCCATGAAATAGATTTATAGAAGATAGCATTGAATATAATGCAAGCTGTAAACTAACTGTAAATACTCACCAGGAGCAGGAACAACAACAGCACCAACAAAAGCAACATGGCTTTTGCGACTGCGATCGCTGAAGCGGCGCATTTGATTCCTGGAGCACATTCGATGTGGCGCTGCCGCTGACCGGTAGCGTTGTGCCTGAGCTTGTGCCGCTGACAGCACCCGCACCGCCGCCAACACCTACGACACCACCACCGCCGCCGGCCCCGCTTCCAGCTGTTGAGCCTAAGCCGCTGACCGCGCCTATGCTATCGCCGTTGCCGTTCCCGTTATTTGCCGCTGAGTTCTGTGAGGTGGCCGTCATGCCGCGCAACCGACAGCCGCTGGGCAGCTCGGAGACAGTACAGGACATGCTGCAATTGAAGTTAAACATCTAGTTCAACATACAAATACAGACACACACACACACACACACACATACACACTTTGATAATTTGGCCACTTACCTGCCCTTTTAAAGTTTCAGTGGATGTTGGCGTTGGCGTCGGCGTCGCTGCCACAGCTGCTGCTGATGCCGCTGCTGTTGCTGCCAGGCCGCCCACTGCCACTGACCTAGCTACAGTCCTCTACAGTCGTTCGTTTATTCGTTCGTTTCTTGGTTGGGCTGCTTCGTTTGTTCTTCCGTACTTCGTGCTCTCGTCCTGACCGTCTCGTTCTGCCTCTCCCACTCTCAGCTCAGCTCACACTCCCACACAGAGCACTTAGCTACTGTAGGGTAGGCGCGTTGGTCGCGTTGGCGTTGGTCGCCCCTTCTGCGCTCCCAAAAGAGAGGGAGAGAGAGAGTGTGAGAGAGCGCGAGCCAGCGAGGGAGTGAGAGCGAGTGTGAGTGAGAGCAAGTTACGTATTTATGTTTTTGCTAATAACTTTTTATCGAGTGCTTTTGGCTGTGCCTTGCTTTTCTTATGCTTGTGATTGTGCTTTGCTCTCGCGACTCGCACGCTCTTGAATTCCACGTTTTTGTTGTTTTTATTCTTGCTTCTGCTGCTGCTGCTACTACTGATGTTGATGTTGTTGTTGTTGTTGTTGTTCTTGCTCTCGTTCTTGTTCTTGTTCTTGTTGTTTGCTGTTTTTCATCTAATTCTAATATTTTTATAGTTTTTACATGCATATGCAAAGCATAAATTTGCTCTGCATTTTGGTCTCTTCTGCTGTTTCCTTGTGCCGTTCTATGATTTTGTATCTGTCCACAAATATGATTAGGTAAAGGAATATAATAATTAAATATTATTTTAATAATTTGTACTATTTCTAATTGTTATTATTATTATAGTGTTTTTTTTTGTTTGTTATGCATTGTATTTGTTGTTGCTCCTGATGTTACGATTAATACACGAGGTGTCCGCTAGGTGCGCTCTTGATTTCACTGGCACTTTGCGTGGGCAGGTGATACAGATGCTTCAAGCTAGCGAGCGAGGCGAACGATTGGGGGATGGAGGTGTTAAAAGAAGAGGGGAGAACAGATAAAGGGAGCACTGGTGTTTGCTGTTGGTGTTGTTGTTGGGTACTTTAGCATTTACACATTTTGGTTTCGTATTTACAGCGAAATTAGTTTGTAATGAGGGACAGTCGATTGATTCTATTAACAGCGAACTTCTTTTTGCTCTGCTGTGTGCCAGTGTTGTGAAATTTGATTTGATTTAATTCCATTTTATTTTATAGCAGCCGGAGATGCTTTCTATAGCTTTTGTTTTGGTTTTTTTTTTTTGTATTTGTTCTTGTTATTTTTATTGCTTCTACTCGAAATTTGTATTTATTTCTTCTGCTAGTCATTACACACACTGATACTAACACACACTCACTCACACTTCACACACAGGCAACAAAAACACATTAGTGGCGTTGGCGAGGTCGCGAGGTCGCCTGACCGTTATTTTTCTGCTTTACTTTTGTTTCGTTTGTTCAGTTTGTTCTGCTTTTTAGTATTTTTTTTATTTGTTTTTGTTTTGGGGCTGATGGGGCGTATGGATGATTTGCCAGCGTTTGCTGCTGCTGCTAGGATTCTGCTGCAACTGCTGCTTGTTGTTTTTGTTGTTTATGTTTGTGTGTTGTGTTTTGGGCAGCTGCTAATTGCATCTGATGCTGGAATTGTTCGTTGCAGCCGTTACATTTGCTAAAATATCGAAACATTTTTCAATTGTGTGGGCTTCCGCTGACATGCACACACACATATATACACACATATATATATACATACACTAACGCAAACAAACACATACCAATACAGTCGAAGCACTTTGATTTTGATGTGTATATATGTGTGTGTGTGTGTCTTCTCTATGAATTTAGGAGCAACGAATATATACAAATTTTTTTGCCTGCCACTGCCACACTAAAAATATGTGTAGGTAATTTTTTTTCTTTTTGCTCTGAATGATTTCGCTTTGATTCAATTTCTACACAGAGAAAGAGAGCGAGAGGCAGAGAGGAATAGTCAGAAATTCTGACAGTGTGTGTGAGCGAGTGAGAGCGAAGAAGTCGAATAGAGAAGGGGTGGGTGGGAGTGAGAGCAGTGCAATTTAACTAGGTTTTCGTTAGATTTCATCTTTAACTTTTTGTTTGATTATTTTCGTTGACTTTGCGTTGTAAATATTTTAATATTCACATTTTGACTGCTTTTTCATGTTTCGATAAAACACTTGCCATATTTTTTTGGGCACTGCCTTTACCACATTATTGCTATTTCATTTTCACTGCTGCGCTTTTTTCTATACGTGTGTGATTTTCTTCTTTGGCTTTATTTTTTTTGTATATAGTTGTATTCGTATGTGGTTCTGTGTGTGTGTGCGCGCTCTGATAGCCAAAACCCAAAATCCTCGACGACAACGACCGACAACCGAGAATCGACGACCGATGACAACGACAACGACAACAGCACGGCACAAGTGCTTACGTTTCTCTTTGCATGGGCAAAGGCTGGCGACTGACTGCTGATTGAAGGAAAAGCTCCAAATAGCTATACAGCCAGCCAGCCAGTCAGCCTATTGGAGCCAGCCGAAAGTGAACCGATTCCGATTAGATTCCTGGTACACATACTTAGCACACGACATGTGCTGCTTGAGAGCGCTTGCAGAAAATAAAAGCTCGCTCGCTGGCTCGCTCTCCCACTCTCACTCTCTCGCACTCTGTGGCTGGAATTTAGTTAGCAGTTGAGCTTTTCGAAATAAACTGGGGAATGCCTTTCTCCCTCGCTCTCAAGCATTCCATCCCGGGAAGCATTTGTTTTGAAAGGATGGGAAAGCCTGCCAGAGTTGTATTTAAGCTTTTTAATTTGTGCTTAAGAAAGGGAAAGTGTAAAATGCAAATGAATTTTAATAAGATACATTGTTTACTATCGCAAGTTTCATACAAATGAGCGCTTAAAACTAAAACATGTCCACTGCCACAAGCCACAAGTTGAACGGTTTTTACGTATACAGCCTGATGGTACAATCGGCGCCTGTGGAGAATACCCAGGGTTGCACCGGATGCCAGCTAACGTCCAAAACGCCAAATTCCTCGCGCTTTTCATGCGTCTGCAGTTTCTTGAGCGGCACAATCAAAGGATTTTGCAGCAAATCACTGAAAAATACATGAAAGTTGATTGAGTAACAGACTGATTATACATAAAAAACAATCAATGCTTACTTGTATACCATGCCATGGGAGACAATAACTGCCTGATCATCGCTGCCCGAGGCAAACAGTGGATACCGTAAATGGAAGGCGACACTACGTACTGCATTGCGATGCAGTCGCATTGTTTGATACGGTTTGGTGGACAGATCCAGATCAAACCATAGCATCTTTTTATCGTAGGTGGACACCAGCAAGTTGTCACCCTTTGGATGAATGGACATTCCCGATATCCACTTGGAGTTTGTCAATAGCTTCTTAATCAGCTCCTGCTTAACCAGATCGTAAATGCGTATGTTGTGTTGGGTCTGTAAACCATTAAGTTAGTTTAACTGATAGTAAATTTAGATCCGAATGAAGAACCTACGGCAACAAAGAAGCATGGCTTTACGGGATGGAAGAGCACGCATTGGATGAGTCCCTTGCTCTTTGAGAATGGTATCTGGGAGCGACGCTTGGACAGCTGGTGAATAAGTGCTGAGCGATTGGCGCCCTCTGGCATCACGGTGGCCAGATAATCACCTCGTCCGTGCCAGGTTACTTGACGTATGGGTTTGAAATGGGTTATGACCACACGCACACCCTTCTCTTGGTCATCGGCCCCAGCATTGGACCACTGGACAGCGGTTTTGATGCGCTCATTCTCGATGATGTCCGAACTGGGTGATTCTGCGAGCAGATCATCGGTTTTCTTAACAATCAGCTTGTCTCCCACCTTAGGATTGATTAAAAGCAGAAGACTTCCGGTAGCCACAGCAATTATCGATAGCTTGGCATTTGGACACCAGGCCACACAGCGGACCACGTCATCTGTCTCAATTGTGCGAATGCAACGACCCGTAGCAATTTCCCAAACTACAAAAGTCACGTTTCAAAAAATAAAAACAAAATTTAAGTATTTTTAAATTTCTGTACTCACTCTTGACTGTCTTGTCGTCGGAGCCGGAAACCATGTACTCGCCCTTAGGTTCCACACTAACGGAACGCACAAGATCTGTATGCCCACGATAGACAAGACTCTCCACGGTTGGGAATGGCTGCAGGTCGCGTGGTGAAGGTAGTTTTGGTATCAGATACTCGGCATCAATGTTCAACTTGACGCGCTTAGCACGCGGACACAAGTACAGATCAAGACAACGGAGGAAGCGTTCTCGCAGGTAGCGGGAATAGGCAGGAACCTCTCGAAGCGATTTGAATTTCTGTGGCATAAAGTGAAGCTTACGCTTGTGAGGCTCATCCTTGAGTTTGAGCCATTGCTTGGCTTCCTTCTCGTCAAACAGATATTCGGGTGGCGGATTATAGGACTCGGCATGACCGGGCAGATCACGCTTGGGAGCAGACACTGGATCGTGGATGCGACGCATATGCTCGCGACTGGTATCGGTTTCCCAAAGCATATAGAATTTGGGACCGCGCTTCTGTTGCTTTTCGCGCTCCAACTCTTCAGTGGTCTTCATCCAGCCCATTTTCAGGGCATGCACCATGCGAGATACCTTCTTTTTTTCCGACACGGACGGCAAGAATGACCGCTTGTGATCCGGAACATTCTTTATAGGCATTTTCTCCACCTCCGAAGTGAACCACTCAACCCATGGCTCGTACTCATTATGTTCGGGATTGGGAATGCGTGCCGAGTTAACGCGCTTGATTAAGGCAATGTCCTCATCGGTGAGCAAGACTTCCTGTCCAGTTTGTGGATCCTTAACAGTCCGCCAGAAGTTGGGATCTTCAATCTTACGCAAAAAGTCATCAATCTGATCGCCCTTTGGCGGTTTCACAATCTTCTTGGCATCCCAGTCATATCCAATGTGTTTGTACTCGTCATACCAGTGCATTGGTATGTTTCCCACCGTGTTTCGTATATCCTCCTCGTCAGATGTGTCCGAATCCTCATACTCCACCTTTGAGGGATCGCGTGCAGCCACCGGAGCAATAATTTTTTTTATATCCACATTCTTTGATGCTTTGCTGCTACTCGGCTTCTCCTCCTTCTCATTCCCCTCATTTTCACTACTTTCGCTTTCATTTTCTTCGCTTTCAGATTCATCATCTTCTTCTGAGCCTTCCTCGTTGTTCTGTTTTCTACCTAGATAATTTCCTTCTTCGTCACTCTCAAACTCGAGATCTTCGCTGCTGTCCGACTGGTATTCCTGGTCTATTCCCTCGTCGTCAGTTGAATCCTCGCGAGGATCTTTCACTGCTTGTAGTAAATCCTTGGAATAAATAAACATTAATTTTACCGTGATCAATATTGCATACTTTTTCGTTTGCTTACTTCATCCTCTTCTTGGCTAGACTCTTCATCTAAAACCTGTTCATTTGTGGGCTCCGTTTCTTTAACTTTACGTTTATTTGCCTGCTTTTTAGTCATTTTTATTAGAAAACAAAACGAACGAGCGCGGCGCACGTGTTGCGGCACAAAACTTCGATTGCAATAAACAAATCGATAACTTTTGTGATGTGAATGTCGTAGTCGAGCAGCAATTTGCGTTCAGTCTCAAACTGCGTTCGATTAATTTAACATATTTAAATTTGTTTGAAAAGTGTTTTAGTATATATTTTTTTTATTATAAATCAAAGTTATTACATTCGTTATATGTGGTATTTGTGTGGTAGGAAAATAAACTCCAAAATAATTATTGTTTTTAGTAAGTAAGGGAAAGCTAAATTTTAAATTTAATATAGTTTCGTTTCTTGACCATTTTAAAAGAACAATTGAAAAATTAAAAATATAAATACTAACAAATTAAAACCAATGATCTAATTCTTACTAAAAGATTTTTTACCGACCGTTCAAAATACAACGGCTTGATTGAATTCAAATAATCGATTAAAGATTACCTTTAAAATATATTAAAAGAAATGATAAAAATAAGAATAAGTGATAACATACATTAAAAAAATTTGGAGCTGTATGGAAATAGATGTTATTAATATGAAAATATATTTACGTCGATTATATTGCATACATGGACACATGGGAAATATAAGGGAATCGATAGTTATGCGGTCATACCCCTACGAATTTTAAGGTACACATTCTCTGTTTGCCAACTAGCATTTAAAATTACGGTTACTCTTATTTAGATGCCTTGAAGTACAAACTAAGTATAATTAAATACTTGTAAATCTGCTCGTTCTGCTACTTAAATCGATTCATAATATTTGAATCGATTTTCGAAACAGTGATATCGATACTCGATTCTGGAATCGATTTAAGTTCCAGCTCTACAGAGGATGAGTGTAAAAATTGAATAAGTTTGTCACAATAAAATGTGAAAAAAGTCCTAAATTGGCACGTATTCTCCTGGGGTAAAGCAATTTAAAAGGCAATATATTGCATCATCTCAACACTCAATTCTCGACAAGCGAGCTCCATCGATTTGGAGCAATTTTAAACAATTTTAAAAAATGGCTGCACCGCGACGTCTGCGCAAGGAACTCGTAGATTTGCAGGAAAGTAGTTTAAAATCATTTCGTGACATCAAGGCCGATGACGATAACCTGCTGCGCTGGACGGGCCTAATTCTGCCCGACAATCCACCCTACAACAAAGGAGCGTTTCGGATTGAAATCAACTTTCCGGCAGAGTATCCCTTTAAGCCACCAAAGATTAGTTTCAAAACAAAAATCTATCATCCCAACATTGATGAGAAGGGACAAGTTTGCTTGCCAATCATAAGTACCGAGAATTGGAAGCCAGCGACGCGCACGGATCAAGTGGTGCAGGCACTGATAGCACTAATTAACGATCCAGAACCAGAACATCCACTGCGTGCCGAACTAGCCGAGGAGTTTCTCAAGGATAAAAAGAAGTTTGTGAAGAACGCCGAGGATTATACCCGGAAACACAGCGAAAAGCGTCCAGCAGATTAGTCCAATGATGGCCAGTCGCCGGCACCAAGCGATAGCAAGCGTAGCCGGATGAGCTCCCCCCTATCCTGATGATAAATCAATTGTAATCCACAATCCACATCCAAAAACACGAAATTAACATGAAATTTGCGTAGAAAAAAAAAATTAAGAAGAAATGTATATGTATAAACTGTTCCGCAGCTGACGGGAGTCAACGCAGCACAGTTTGTATAAGACTTGTCGAAATTTTGTATAAACTCCGAGTAATAATTATAGTAGTAATTAATTTGCATTAATTGTTTTTAAATACAAAAAATACATATGTAAACGAAAATGGAAAAGATCATGGATCATCATTTATGGAAGATAAATAATATATGTACACATACTAATTTACACACACAATTCCTTCGACCATTTCAGTCTCTTAAATTCCATTTACGCTTTCAGTCTGCTACACACTTATCCTTGTGGGAAACGAATCTTCGCCCAGCATTCGTCGATAGCAGGTCACCAGGACACTATTGTTGTAGAGAACCAAAGCATTACTAAACGAATTCTTTTGCAGTTGCTTCAGGCTGAGCACACTGTGCACCACTTGCTCCTTGTCATCGTCGCATAGCAATTGATGCAATTGGTGCAGCTGATCCATAACCTGCTCATCCTCCAGCAGGCCACTTAGTGTGATGGTCTGCTGCGGAAGAGTATGATCAAACTCAGCCTGGCGATATATTAGTTCCGTCAGGTATAGCAGTACAGAAGCCGCATAATGAGTGAGAAATAGGAAATTGTGAAAAACAATTTTCTGTGGTCTTTGTTGATGCAATGACCTAATCAGCAGCACAAAGAAATTGAGTTGAACTGCGTGAAAAGTTGACTCATCATCATTATAACTCGGTGGTGCGTAATTTAGTGTATTTATGCTTTCCTCGCTCTTGTTGAAGAACACGCACTTGGCGGCGGTTTGCCAGATCGGATCGAGCTCGAATGTGTCCCGAATGCGCAAACGAAGCAGCAGCATTGGCTCTGAAGCAAACAGACTGCTATGGAGTTCTTTAACCGGTGCTCCTCGAGATATTTGCAACTTTAGCTTTGCTCCCAAAGTCTTCACATGTGTGTAATTCTTTATCGCCGTTGGACATTTCTCTAGCTGATTCAATTCTCTTCGTAGGCAGTATATTTTCTTTAGAATATCGCCATGTCTGAGGTGCTCCCGCTCCGTGTAGGAACCACCATAGACGGGCACTGTGAATCCTAGTGCCTTGTTGATGTCCTGTTGCTTTACAATGCACAACTCATCCGCCAAGGGGTGCACCTTGTAACGGTTGTAGTACATGGCGGAGACGACACCACGTAGTTGATGGAGGTGCCGCAGATAGTAGCGATCCTTGGACTCATACGCGTAGATGCTGCTCTCGATGGCGTCCACCTGCAGCTTCAGAAAGAGCCTGCAGCCGATTTCATGTTGCAACAGAAAATCATTGGGAATCTGGGATTTGCTAAAGAGAGGCATGACCATGGTATCATTGGGTTGCGCCAGTTTCTTTCGTAGTGCTTCCAATAGACGTGGCAGCCCGGGTGTGTTCCTTTGGTAATCCAAGCAGATTACATAGACCTCGGAATTGCCACGTTTAGATGTCGCCGGTTTGTAGATGTGCACACGCTGGAAAACGCAGTTAAGCATGTACATCAATGAAACGGTGCAGGCCTCAAACAGCGTAAACATTTTGATTACGAAATTGCCACCTGGAGTGAGGATTCTTAAGGCACTGACAATTTCAGCAAATAACAGACGAGCGACGATCTCCTCCTGGGAATCCGGCTGAGCAGAGCAGTCGATAGAACCATCAGCTGTGATCAGCTGAACGATGCCTTGTAAATCTTCAGCACAACGTTGCGACATGTGGTCTATATTGTCGACATTCAGCAGGTTCCCAGTAAAATCCCCATGAAAGAACCAATTATCCAGAGTGTTGAATATAAAACGATCGTCCGTTATCATTTCGTTGAGTGCGTTTCCCTCGTAATACGGATTTAAGGTAGTCGAACGCCAGTTCCATTTGATCTGAAATTCGTAGTGTTTATCAGTTCCACTCTTGCAAATGAAATTGGAACATGCTAATTACCCACCTCACTTGGTTTGTACTTCGAGTGCAGATAGTGATTCAGTGCAGCTATGAAGGCTCCAGGAGCCTCACATAGATGTAAACTGTTAAGGACCGGATGTGTGACCAAGGGAAAACGATGCAAGCACTCGAAGATCTTGCACCAAGCTACCTGTAAATCAGCCAAGTTTATTCATTTCCCACATAGTTCAAATTGAGCTGTAACTCACGGTAACGAATTCTGCCTTTGTTTCGTTTTTAAGCCGCCATGAAATCTCTCCGGATGGATCACGTCGGTTTGTGTGGACACTCCACTCCTGCACCCCATAGTTGTTGAGCTTGCTCTTCACCGTGTTCAATTGATCCTTGAGATTCTGCAGAGACTCTAACTGATAGAACTCGCTGAACAGGGGCTCCTCCACGGGCAGTAACCAGGCATTGTTGGCTGGCTGTTGGTATTGGAATTTCTTCTCAAATAACTGCTCCACTTCTTCTCGTATGCTTAATTTGGGACGCATTCTCAATCTATTTGTAATTGCTAAAGATTGCTTTTTAATTAATTTTTCGCAAGAAACAAACTTTTGTTGTTGAAACTAACAGCGCGAGTCCATTACAGTACTGTTGCCATTCACAATAGCTCGACTGTTATTAACAGAATGGCATAATTATTGTGCCGGTAAATTATAAAGTTGAAATTTTTTTTTTTTTTTTTTGTTTATCAAGCAGAAGTAGATGTATAAACGGGACATTCTATATAAAAGACTAATTTAAACTAAAATAAAAGAAGAAATTCAGCTTAAAAAAAGCCAAACAGATTGTTGGACAATATCCAAATATTATAACAAATTAAATTGTTTTTAGATAAAATTGATATCAAAATTAAAAAAAAAAAAAAATATTCCAATCTTGAATTATTTTGGCACTTCATATCCGTGCAATGAACTATACATTTTTTAAGTTCTGTATTAAGGGTTTCTTAGTGGAAACGCCGGTTTCACAAACTGGTTATCTTCGCAAATGATGTCCCTATCCGATGAAAACAAAGATTCTGATTCTTCTTTTCGAATCTAATGCTGCAACCTATCGATAATGTTATCGCTTTTGTGTAGCACCAAATTTAGAGCGCAATTTTCAAGTGTTAGTTTCTGTGCAGTTTTATGTTATAAATAAGGCAACAAATTATGTAGTAAATTAAATCATGTTTAACTTTGATAAATTTATTTAAAAACACTTATTAATATGTAATTGCTTAAAGGAAGAATATTGTTTATCAATGTTTCTCCTCATTTCCGTTAAAATTTTCTAAAAAGTAGCACTTTTCTGAAGGTTTAAAAAACAAGCAGAGAAAGATAGCTTTCCTGTCGGCATTTCGAAATATGTGCTTAAAATATGAAATTGATAATTAAAATAAATTTCATGATTGCAGTTTGGATTTAAGTAAAACGGTATGTGCATAAAAGGAAGCAATAAAAAATAATAATAATAAAATAGAAATAAGTTAGAAAGAGATATTATGAAACAATCAGATAAAGCGTAAAAACATTTATGGCCAAATCGATGACTCGAGCTATGAATATTAAACTGCACATTAAGTCACAGTTGGTAACGCTTTCGATGCAAGCGGAAATAGATAATATGTTAAATATTTGGTGGGTACTTACGGTACTTTCGTAAGGCTTAGCCCATTTATTTATAAAGACTGGGAAAGGTATTTGATTGGAAAACAGCTTCAAAAATGTTTGGAACTGCTTGAATCATCACGATGATGTCTTGAACATTGGAATTCCAATTGTTTTATTTTTTTGGTTTTTGATTTCGTATTTTTGACTATATGGTCACTAAATTGGTGCGTGAGTTGGCGACTTTATAGCTAACGAAATGAAGCGTGTGTATTATGAATAACAATATTCAAATTATTACACTGAGATCCAAAAGTGCACCGAGTGAAACCTTAACCGTCGTCTCTTAGGATCGGCAAACCAGCAGAAATCTCGAACGAACATATACATATGTATGTATGCATATGTATGTATATGTAAGTCTGACGCTTTATATACATACTTATGTACATAAGTGTAAGTTATACTCGTGTGTATTTATCGCTCGGCACGTGATTCTTTTTTATAATCGACCATCAATACAGATTCTACTTGTAGTGTAATGTAACGTGAATGAGCGGTCGTCTATAGAACGGACTGAAGATTGTATGTATTGTCTTCTTTTTCTTTTCAGTTCTTCTTTTCCATTTCTTCCTTTTCTGAGTTTGGCTGTTAAGTGAAGTTCTATTGAAGTTCTTCCCACCAAGCGGAAATAGCCATGGCGGGATTTGGAGACCGTCTTTGGACGCTTGGATTTTGTGGCGGTAAATTCCATTACGGCGACAAACTCGGACGTGTATATGTGATAGTGATTGTGGACGTGGACGTGGACACGGCTTTTGTTGGCAACTAAATTTTATTTAATTTCATATTTCTTTACTCCAAAAGGGAGTTCATTAATATGCCAAACAGGCGCCATTGCGCTAAAAACGCTTAGCGTCGACTTCGGCGTCGCTGTCGGCGTTGTCGTCAGCTACCTGCCAGTGGCAGTCTGTACAGTATATACACACACATACACACACACATACACACACACATACACACACACATACGCATGCACCCCCACTTTGCATAGGTATTTACTGTGTATTTGTGTTCTGCTGGCAACGGGTATCAATCCCCGTTTTAGACAACATTTTATTGTTTTTCTTCATTTTTTTCTTTTTTTTTGAATTGTTTAACTTTTTCGTCTGAGCTGCACATCACACACACACACATACATACACATTCACACTCATACACAATGTCACGTAAATTGAAACTTCTTCAATTGTCGCTTTTGGGCTTCTAACCGTCGCTGTCGCTGTCGCCGTCAACGTCGAAGTCGCCTTCGTCTCTGCCTCCGTCGTCGTCGTCACCGCTATTTGCTCAGTTTTAGTGTGGGTCCGAGGTGTGGTGCTAAGCTCGACTCAGGGCTTTAAAATCAGTTGCCAATTAGTCTTCATCACTGACGGATTACAATTGCCTTTGCCTTACGCTCAACTATTAAAAACAACCAACAAAAACTTTAAACTCAAAAAAAAAAAAAAATTGTTAAGTGCCTCAGAAAACAGAAAAAAAAATAAATAAAAACAAGCATTTCATTGATAAAAACACACACATCTCGTTCATGAGGAATAACAATAACAACATTTGTATTTGTGTATTTTCGAATTTTGGAGTGTTTTTTTTTTTCATTTTCAACTTCTGTTTATCTCTCCGGATCGCATCTATTGGTAAATTGGCAAGATGTCGGCATAGCTGATGTTTAAAAGCGCATTTATTTTGAAAGCGCTATGCTGCATCTAGTCAGTTATTCAATGGAACATTCAACGATAAATTGCCATTAATTTTAAAATTGAAGTTGTAACCCTTGGAACTAGATTTCTGCACGTATCTATATTAAATAAACATTTCGTTTTGATCTCATTGCAGCGATTTAATGACAAAAAATTTACTTTCCCGGAAAGGATAACCAAATACATCAGGGCAGAATTTATTTGATTGGCCTAACTACACTCCTTTTTATGTGTTGGAATGTTTTATTTATACATCAAGTCGTTGATAAATCAAATAAGTCATAAATCAATTTCAATTTCTTTAATTTTTCCCGACTTGTTTCTATTATAAATATACTTTTTGTAAGCAAAATTAACAATTTATACAATACTGATATATAAATAATTTATCTTGTACTACTAATTTTAAGTGTATTGCTGTGTATAATTTTTACTGAAAATAAATAAGACACATCTATATTTATACTTATCTACATGTAAAAGTTTTCCCAATTATAAAGTAGTAGCAAAGCTTTTAAATAAACTGATTGATTTGCATTCATTGATTTGATCAAAATGATCAGAATCGAGTTGGCCGCACCCACGCATTTTGAATTCCCGCCAAATCGAGTTTCGACACATTTTGCAACACATAATTTGCAAAATATTTATCGACATACAATCGATTCGGTGTTGCATTTCGATAAATCCTGTTGCTGGAAAAAGTAAACAATTAGCGAAATAAAACAAAATAAAACTGGATAATCTAATTAGAAACATTTTTTAAGTGATGGACAGCCAAGTAAGTTTGATAGAAGGACTATACAGATTATTCGTTGCAATATGTGCCCCAACTGACGTGGTTTGCACAACAATTAAACGCTTCACACAAATTAGTTGCGAACTTTTGTTATCTAAAAGTGGCTTTGTGATAAATCTTATTTATACTTACAATACTAGTACTATATGGGAATAACAATAGGTACTAGAGGGTGCGGGAGTTTTTAATGACGTAATAAATACGTAGAATATTTTTTATCGCCGAATATTCGTTAGTTTTATTGAGTTCTTAAGAGGAGGCGTTGCTATTCTTTCTTATGTTTTTTTGCAGGCACCAATTGATGATCTTTTATTAGACATTGTGGACAATGCTTGGCGCATGGAAATATTGCCATTTGATCAGATACTAGTACCAATTGAGAAGCTACCCGATCCCGAAGCTGACGGTGGTGATTCACACCTGACACTTAGCGAACAGGTGAGTAATAAGACCGTGCATTGATAAAAATAATGTTACCATATCAAGGGCTAATCAAATCTGGTATGACCAAACGCTTCTAGGAACAAAAGTGGACGGACTTGGCGCTTGGTTCATTGGCGCCGGATGCCGCTTTAATCGATCAACTAAATATCACAGCTATCTAACCAAGGACGAGCAGCGTGTGAGCGCCTCTCCAACGCTGGTGGTACCATAAGTTTTACTAAAAACACCACAACATGAGTAGCAGTAGCAGCAGCACCTCCAGTAGCACCAGCAACAACAACAACAATTCCGTACACCAACACCTACACTCACCTAGTAAACTAACTGAATTCGCTCGCAATTTCGAGGATAAACCAGAATCTTTGTTTGGTCGCGTCGTTAACAAAATCCAAAATGTTTACAATCAAAGCTACAACACAGTCAATGATATATCCAGTGGCAACACCAATGTACAGGTTGGCAAATCCATGTTCTATGCGGAGAAGAAAGCAGACAGCGCTGAGGCTGACAACGTCGAGGTGGCCACCAACACCAGAGAGGATAGTTCGTTCTCCAACCTGAGCTCAACTCGTCCACAGCCGCCTACAACTCTGAAGCTCTCCAATAGCACCATTAAAACAGCAACGACCGCTGAGGAATCCGAAGCTAACGAGCTTGTCGATAAGTTTCCAACTGAAGCGAATCAGAATCGAGGTCGCACCGTGAACAATGTACTTAAACACATTAGCAACATTGTGGCCTCCAAGAACAACAATGTGAGTGTAAGCTATTAGTTAGTTTAACAAGCTTTATTTCAATATTCTTTTGCAGGACTTGTGCAATTATAAAGAGACGAAGCTGCAGCAGCTTTGGATGCCGGACTCAAAGGCAAAGGAATGCTATGATTGTACACAAAAGTTTTCTACATTTCGTCGCAAACATCATTGCCGTCTTTGTGGTCAGATCTTCTGCTCCAAATGCTGCAATCAAGTAGTACCCGGCAGCATAATCCGTTGCGAGGGTGACCTAAAAGTCTGTAACTACTGCTCAAAGATTGTGCTTACCTCGCTCAAGTCATCGGATTCGAGTATAGGCGAAGATCTGCAAGCTTTGCAGCAGCATCTGAGTAATAAACTTGAAGTACAGGAGACTGCATCCAGTGCTCATCCAGCACAAAAACATCGTGTTCAATTGTCGCGCAAATCTTCATTGGGCTATCAAGAGGAAAGATTCAGTTCTCAGCACAATTATACCACGTTGTCCATGCTGGATCGCAAGAACATATTGCAGCAATCGAACTCATTGATCACACTCCACGAGGAGATGCAGCGTGAGTTGCCAGCCCAAAATTGTGGTCAGCAGCTTATCGAGTTTCTCAACAAGAATAACAAATCCGCCAATGAGGTGCAGGCTGTGGCCATATTGAATGCAATGCTGGCTGCTGGCTTCATTGAGCCAATTGTGCCCGATGCGGAGCAGACCGAGTTTGAGCCTACACTACACTACAGATTCGCAGAGCTGTCGCGCACGGCAGCAACTCCCACAGAGCACCCGGAAAGGAGCATAGAGCACTCGAATCCCATAAGTCCACAGTTCGAGGCGAGCGCGGGGGAACCGCATCCGCCCAAGATGATGGATGTGTCGCAGAGTTTTCAGTCAGCTCAGGAGCTGGAATTGGAGAATGATATGAGTTTCACAACAATATCTACAAAACTGCTGGAATCCTACTGTGATCATGAGGAACAGCTGTTGGCCCAATTGTTGCAAGCCAATAACCTGCACGCGGAGTGGGGCAAGGTGCTACAAACTCTGTGCTCCACGGCTGCGAATCATTTCAAGCCCGAGTACTGCACCAACGATCTCATGGACATTCGCAACTATGTGAACTTCAAGAAGGTACCTGGTGGCAGACCCAAGGATTCCACGATAGTACATGGTGTTGCCTTCTCCAAGAATGTGGCACACAAAGATATGGCCACACATGTGGCCTTCCCACGCATCCTTCTGCTGCAGTGTCCAATTGTGTATGAGCGCATCGAGGGCAAGTTTGTCACTATTGAGACGGTGCTTCTCCAGGAGCGGGAGTATCTAAATAATGTCTGTACCCGCATAATGGACTTTGAGCCAAACGTTGTGCTCGTTCATAAGAATGTTGCTGGCATTGCCCAGGATCTGTTGCGATCCTTTAACGTCACGTTGGTGCTGGATGTCAAGCTGTCCGTCATGGAACGCCTCGCTCGAACCTTGCAGTGCGACATTGTCAGTTCCATTGAATCGAATATAACGATGCCCAAATTGGGTTACTGCAATGACTTCTATATACGCAGCTACTCCGGTGGCAAGACACTCATGTTCTTTGAGAAACTAAACAGTCCACGTGGCTACACTTGTCTCTTGCGCGGTGGCAGCAATGCCGAGCTTATCCGGGCCAAAAAAGTGGCACTAGCCTTGCTCTTCGCCCGCTACAATTGGCGCCTGGAGATGTCATTTCTGATGGACGAGTTCGCCCAGCCGCTTAGTCCTAAGCCGTCTATATTTGACTCTAAGGAGTCCAGCCCTACGGAGAAGGACAGTAAAGAGCAGGAGGAACTGGATATTCAACTTCGTGCCAAGCGTACACTCTGCGAGCGAAAATCGGAGGATAAGTTTCAAGCTGCCATCAGCGAAAACGTTTCAGATTTCACGGATCCCCTACGTTCCTCCCAGGCCGATGCTCTGAGCAGCTCATCCGACAATCTGCCCGTGCAGGCACTGGCCGTGGAGATGCGTTATGATAATCGCTTCCGCAATGCGCTGAGCTCCACTTTGCTGTCTGTCAGTCCATTCCTAACGTTTCCTCTGCCATATCTGGAAACAGAGCAGGGACGCAATTGTAAGCTGCGTAAACTATTTCCAGCGGAACTCTTCTTCTCTAAGCAATGGTCAACGACAACAGGCGCTGGTTTGGAGCGGCCTGAGAGCTTGGAGGCAGATCAAGGCAAGGACATCCACGAAGTGGGCAACAAGGAAAATGATCAACAGCTTCTGCCGGCTCATGATTTTGTCAAAATGAAGATGACGGTGGCCGCGACTAGCCGCGATATACAGACCAAGCTCGCCGAATTCCGTTCCTTTGGCGGACGCTTTCCCAAGGGCAAACTACCAAGTGAGCGTTAGAGTGTCTGAAATTAGGTTTTTTTTATCTAACATATTCCTATTTTAGTGCTGAGGCCTAAGAAGAAGATAAACGAAGTGATACAGCGACCACAAAAGGTAACGGATGAGCAGTTGTACAAGGATGCATTGGATCCACAAAATCACCAGAGATTACCTGTGCTCTTCTGTAGCTTCCATTACAATCCCAAGGGAGTTTCGTCCTTTTGCAAGTTGCCCATGCTGCTCGACATGAAGTTCTATGGCCAGCATGACATCATGTTGGAGCAGTTCCTGCAACGTTATTGCTGCCTCTTTAATTCGATGTGCCCCTCGTGCAGTTTGCCTATGTTTGGCCATGTCCGTCGTTATGTCCATTCCCTGGGCTGTGTGCATGTCTATCTCACAGAAGATCAGACACGTTCCGATCCCAAACGCATCTACTTTACCTCCTGGTGCAGCATCTGTAGTGCAACAACGCCTACGGTGCCGCTTTCTGCTGCTGCCCGTTGCCTATCTCTGGCCAAGTACCTGGAAATGCGCTTCCATGGACACGCATACAGACGTCGGCCGCCCATCGAGCCCATGCCCGATCAAGGTGCAAACTGTGAGCATTCACTGCATCGCGACTATGTCCATTACTTTAGCTTCCGAGGCGTTGGAGCTAAGTTCCAGTATACTCCTGTCGAGGTCTGGGAAACGGAACTGCCATCGGCGACATTGCAATTGGACCTACCCAAGCCCTTTATTGGCATTCAGGTGCAAGAGGAAATCAAAAGTTTCTCGATACGTGGACATGAAGTTTATACCCGCATTCACGAACGAATTGCGGACCTGGCCACAGAGGAAGAACACTCACCGCTGGTATCCCGTCTGAAGGCGACACTAACTAAAGATCAATTCGTATTCAAGCAGAAGGTGGAACTTGTACACACACTTCTGACTGAACAACAGGTGAATTCTTACGACATCAGAGATGCTCTCGTCATGGCAAAGAGGGCACTTGCAGAAAGCATTGAACTCTGGGTACCACGACTCCATGAAATCGAGCAACTGACCCAGAAGCAGGCCAAGCAAATGCATCACATTGATGCGGGCACCATTTGCACTGAGGAACTGCGTCCGGAGCAGCCGGCACAAGACCTAGGCAAGGCCAAGGCGGAGCACCAGCAGCAACTGGACGACAATGGGCAACAACAAGCGGATGGTCCAGCCGCTGAGATGCCCAATGAGAAGGAGAAACTCACCGTGGACCAAATGTTGGCATCGACGGTGAACGTCAACTCCGACAAGAAGACGATCAAGTCGAGATTACTGACGCTGCGTCAAACTACGAGTAACCAACCCAATCCTTTGCAGTCGCCCCTCTCGGCCCAGGAGCATCTGACGCTCCCGCTGGGCAGTATTCCCGTAAATGTAATGGAGAATGACATCAGCTCCGTCATCGCCTATAGCTTGACCTCAGCTGAGTATCAACGATCCGTTGCTGCTCTCAATGCGGACGAGGCGTTGGCGAATGGAAGTGATTCCAACTGTAGTCCGCTGCCAAAGCGCAAGCAGCAGGAGAGCGATGCCGAGGAGACGGGTGCGTCGGTGGAGTCCGAGGAGCGCAGCAAGGCCAAAGGCCAAGCGCAACCACAGTCTTCCAGCGCACACGTGTCTTTGGCATTTGGCAATGGGCAGTTCCAGTGTGTGATCCTGTTTGCCCGCGAGTTTGATACACTGCGGTCCAAGTGCTTAAGACCACCCAAGGTGGACAGGATGCTGTATCGCCGACTTGAGAAGAGTAAGATGCGCGAAGAGTTAAGAATCTCACAGAATCGAAATGTTTCCGAAATCGAACTGGTACGTAAACCAAGTGACCTTGCCGGCAATCAAGTAGAGCAGGCGGACATCGATGAGGAGTCTCGGATTGCCCTTGCCCGAAGTCTGAGCCACAGCGTCCAATGGGAGGCACGTGGTGGCAAATCCGGATCCCGATTCTGCAAAACGTTGGGTAACTTACAAAGTAGAGCAACGTCTTCGAATCACATCTTTATCGAAGGGTTTTTTCCTTTTCCAGATGATCGCTTTGTGCTCAAGGAATTGGATAAGAAGGAAATGGGTTTGTTTGAGCAATTTGCTCCAGAGTATTTTGAGTATATTGCCAAATGCCAGCAGCAGGAGCAGCAGCCCTCACTTTTGGCCAAGATCTTTGGCGTTTTTAAGGTAACCATCAAGAAGAAGGAGTAAGTAATGGTTAATCATTTCTTTGGAAGCCATGTTAATCCAGTTTTGCTTTCCTATAACAGCTGCTGTGTGGAGAAATCATTGCTGGTAATGGAGAATCTCTTCTATGGCTGCAATATATCTAATAAGTTCGATCTCAAAGGCTCCGAGCGCAATCGACACGTAGATCCGACAAATCAAAATGGGGAGATCGTGCTGCTTGACGAGAATCTGGTGGAGAGTAAGTGGTTGCAGTAAAACATTAAACTGGATGGTTAATAGTGTATGTCATTGGTTACTAGTGTCCTGGTCGAAACCTTTGTATGTCCTGTCGCACAGCAAAGCCGTGCTCCGCGATGCCATACAGCGAGATGCCTCCTTTCTGGAGCGGAATGGTGTCATGGACTACTCCCTGCTGGTAGGACTGGATAACAAGCGCAATGTCCTGGTGCTGGGCATAATCGGTGCGTCTTTCAATTTATAGCTTAGAGACACTGTACAAGCAAGTTTCTTTATAGATTACATACGCACCTTTACGCTGGACAAGATGTTCGAGTCGATAATTAAGCAGTCGGGCTTACTTGGGGGCGGGATTGGCAAGAAACCAACAGTTGTGGCGCCACAGGTTTACAAGCAACGCTTTGTGGATGCTATGGATCGCTATTTTTATACAGCGCCCGATCGGTGGGAGGGATTGTCCAAGATTTAAACCTGTTGAACACACGCACACCCACTAACACAAACACACTTAGCTTAGTTAATAAAGTAGCTAACAAAGCAATTGTTATGCTTAAAGTCAAATTCACATTAAGCTGACCAGCATTTCCGGTCTAGGCAAATTGATTGGTCCTTGACCCAGTTGTGCGTGCCGGAAACAGACCAACGAACCAGGAGCACAAAGGAGTGAGCGACGTTCGAATTGAATAAGTGGGTAATGTAGAACGGAGTGGGTGGCGTAGGAGTGCGCGACAAACGAACCGAAGGAGTTTGCGACGTAAAAGCAAAATGGATTCAAAGCCGCATGGGCGACGTAGGATTCGAAGCAGAAATCGACTGTACGGAAGTTTAGGTTGATTGCGAATGTGCTGCGAATGTGGCTCCATTAGACATCGCAATTGGATGCAGCACCCCTCTTCACCCCTCCTAAACTTCAATGCAGCTTTCCCTCCCTCTGACAGCTGCAACATTTGATTGTGTCAGAATATGTGGAAGCGGCATGAAATGGAAAGTGCTTTGCAAATGACACCTCGAACTCGATTTGCGCACAGTCAGGGCCAGTCACACAAACACACATATATATATATATATATATATATACTCGCACACACACATACACTCGCACGCGATTTGCCACCTCATAGTACATTTTGTAGCGTGTGAAGTTGTTTTGCTTCAGTTCGGGCTTACGATCTGAGCGGTCAAGTTGTTGTTTGCCTGCTCCACGCCAGCAGCGACATGGACAATGGCCATCAATGGCCAATGTCGCCAGTGATGTGACACGCCCATCCACCTCTCGCTTGGTATTAAAATTGCCGCAACGAAACATGAATATCGTTGATTGGGAATTCAGCGATGGGTAAGATAAAGCACTTGGGACATTAACGTAGCTGTAATCCCTGACATTGAGAGAAGTGTTAGCATAATGGTGTATCCTTGTAAATTGTCCCTATCCTGGCATCAAGTATACGCCCAATGGCGTGACATTCAAATTGAACAAAATAAAAAAATAAACAAATCAAAGAAATCTGTATAATTATGTGAACCGGAATACAAATTATTTATAAGAAGTGTGTATAGTTTATATTATCGTTGTTTTGCTGTAATTGCCAATTGATTAGCATATTTAAATGCGATTGCGTTACGCCTGACCGTCAAGTACAACAGACTTAGTGCTGAAAATAACCAAGTTAACCCCGAATCATCCCTTTATACCTTAGAACAGGCAAAGCAAATGTCCAAAGGTCATTTAGAATTGTCAGGATTAGCACAACTAGTAAAAAAGAAAACAATTTAAATAAAAGAAGTGATTAATTACACTCGCCAAGCAGCATACTAAATACCCTTAAGGAATAAGTTATCAGAAAAACAATTTTATTTGAAGAAAAATAATTATCTGAACTAGTCCAAAAATTGATAACTGGTTAGTTTTTAACTATATTTAAGCTCTATAACTAAATCAAACTGTGTAAGACCCCGTACTCATTCTAGTGCGCATTTCTGCAATTTTCGACCGATTTGGCCTATAGGAGCTATAGGCTATAGTTGGTTCGATTCGGTAGAAATTTGGTGAGTGATGTAAAAATGGTTTTTAAAAACTTGGTTTCTCTTGCTCTTATAGTCTCTGTGATCCAGGTGTTAAAACCGACGGATATCGCTATATCGAATCGGCTGTTTCTGCTGATCAAGAATGTATATACTTTATGGTATCGGCCAGTTCTCCTTTTGCCTGTTACGCACATTTCGCTTCCGACACACCTAATAGACCCATGTTATCTTTTTGAGCACGGGGTCTAAATACAGAAAAGAGTATTTACCAAAGTAAAATCGAATTGTGAAATCTAACTGAAAGAGTTTTATAAGCATATGAATATACCTTACTCCAAATTAGAGTGTACCCAGAGTTCGGTGTATTAAGTCGTACAAATTCACAAGTTTGACTTCATTTATTACTACCTTGAGGTGGGCGTAGAATTGGGTCAACCTTTTGGCACTGTTGCTATTAAAACTTGAGCTCGACATGATTTGGGCGCCTCTTCTACGCGATTTCGCATTCGCCCAGTTGTGCAGGTTGTTGGCCAAGTTTGCCAGGTTTACCAGTTTCCCACTCTGTTTCCGCCTTTGAGGTACAGTCACGCACGCAATTACGCTTACAGCTGCAACAGACAATAAAAAATAGAATATTGACGCTGACAGCACGATTTTGAATTACTCATACCACCAAATCTCAATAAATAACTCCCTTGACATTGTCAGGAAACAGTTGGATATGATTTGGATAACACATATCTAAGCCGAACCGTTGGGTAGATTAGGAGTAATTACAAATTTTGGGTCTGAAGCCAAAAAGACGAATATCCCCTACATTTTAATAAAATTCAATTTTTAGACTCCAAAGTAAATAAATTAGGCATTTGAAAACTTTAAAAAAATAAAAACATGGTTTTAATTAAATTAGTTTTTTAGACCCTGTACTCTAAAAAAGAGTAGAGGGGTCTATTAGGTTTGTCAGAAACGAAATGTCCGTAACAGGCAGAAGGAGGCGTGGCCGACCCCACAATGCATATATATTCTTGATCAGCATCAACAGCCGAGACGATAAAGCGATGTCCGTCCGCCCGTCTGTCCGTATGAACACCTGGATCTTTTAGACTACTAGAGCTAGAGTCACCAAATTTTTAATGATAGTACGTCTTTATGTCAGGCAGATCCAGTTTATTTCAGATTGTTGTCACGCCCCCTACCGCCCCTGCAAATTGAAATAAACTATTTTCACATCACCCTTACTTGAAAACGACTAGAGCTAGAGAGACCAAATTCACACATTTTGTGTATGGTACCATTATAACAATCCTTAAGTTTGCTCCGGATCGGAGAACTATAGCCTTTTGCTCCAAAAGGATTGGGAAGATTGGGAATTTGTATGGAAAAACGCGAACTAGAATGAATACAGGGTCTTTTACAGTCGGTTTTCCAATTTAAATCAAGAAAGCTTATCTGATTTCAACTAATGTTTAAAAACTAAATAATCTATAACAAATAATTAATTTGTAATATAGTTTAAATATATTATATATTTTAATAAGTAAGTCACATACTAATATTATTGTAATTGTATTATTTATATACTTCATAAATTTCCATACTTGCAAATTTGCACAACAAATTAAGCCAATTTTAAAAAAACTTTAATTAAAATTAAATAATTGGTAATATAGCCAAAAATTAAAAAATATATTTACTAACTTAAATTAGGAATATTGACTGATTTGATAGACTTCAAAATAAATTACTTGCCTAATTATTTCCAGGATTTATAACTTAAAGCCATTTTCAATGATTATTAATTTAAAAAAAATGGTTCGTATGGGAAGTCTTAGACGTCAAGTTTAATAACTCTTTACTCTCATATTCATAATCAGCTTGAACTAATTTCTTAATCTGCTAAAAACTAACCTTTGTGGCTGATCCTTTGGCATTTCCACACACAAACACTTACGACCCAGTTTAGATTGATGGCCCGACACAGCGGAAGTTCAGAAATAACTGCAGAAGCCAACCGTTTTGGCCATTAAATATGCTAATTTGTCGGTCATAAAAAAACGCTAAAAACCACAACAACAACAACAACAACAAGTAGAGAAATAATCATAACAATAACAAGTGCAACAGGTGTCCGAGCAGGCAATGCATTTTCCTGACATTTTCCCATTTTTCACATATTTCCATGCATGCCAGACGAAGTTATATATCATTTATAAGACGACCCCGAGACCACGATAATGTAACAGCAATTAACCACGTTTAATAGTTGGCTAAAAAGCATTTAAATAAATCCTTGGCAGAAAGCGGCAATGAGAGCAAAAGTGGGAGAGTGAGAAAGAGAAAGAGAATGGCAGGGAGAGAGAGAGAGAGAGAGGGAAAGAGAATATATATTCAATCGATTTTGTACTGCACCTGCAACAAAATTCCAATTTCAATTCCATTCGAATAAACAATTTTCCAATTTATTGCAATTTTGTTTATTGTTAGCACATACACACATATACATAGGTGTGTTCCTAGCAACAGATATGTGTGTGTGTGTGTTGTGTTTGTTGTGTGCGTGCTGACACGCTATGAAAACATTCCTTTACAGCTGTAGTTTAGACTCTTGGCTAGACTTAAGTCGCTGTATTCACAGTATTATTCATAAGGCACCATTTATTTTCTATCATGCTCACACCCGGCATTGCAAAAAGTACGAAAGGTATATTAGTTAAATGCAGGTCATAAGAACTTAAACGACTTAAACGAAATGTGCTTATCAAAAAGAAGGAGAAGTGACCAACCCCATAAAGTACATATATGTATTAACACTTGGATCCTCGAGACTACTGGAATTAGCGCCACTAAATTTGGAATCAAGGTCCATCTATGGTATATGCAGGTCAAGTAGCCACGCCCCTTACTTCCCTACGAGTTGTAAAAAACCATTTTCATAACACCAACCAAACTCACATATTATGTGTATATCATGATTTAAACTATCTTTACCAAATTTGGTCCTCATCGGACAACTATAGACAATAGCTCCAATATGATAAATCGGTCGAAAATTTATGATTTGTATGGAAACGCGCTCTAGAATGAGAACGGGGTCTTTTACAGTCAGCTCACTCGACTGTAGCGTTTTTCACTTGTTCAAAATTGAATTATGCGTTAATAAGAAATTAATATATTTAATCATATATATATTTAATCATATATATATATATAATAGTTAACATACCAATTCCAACCGCATTGTAGGGCATTTGTGTAGTGTGCCAAACTCGTTTTCAAAGTTCTCTCTATCTCTGTCTGGTTCTCTCTCGCCCTCGCCCTCTACCTCTCCCACACTATCTCTCTCTCTCTCTCTCTCTCTCTCTCTCTCTCTTTTTCTCTCTATCTGCCTCTCTGTCTCTCTTGTGTCTGTTGTAGCACATTTTAACCATTATTAGCACCGATTTTGATTGCCTGTTATTTGGTGCCAATGGCAACGTTGCTCAGTTGCCAACGTAGCCAAGGGGCGGAGGGGGAGAAGGAGGGAATCTGGCTTACAAAGGGTTCTTGTATTTTGTGATATTCACAGTGCCGAGCCAGAGTTCAGTTGGAGTCGTGCGTTTTCGGAGCCGGACCTGACCTCCAGTGAAAAGGGCCACAGGGATCGGTTTAGCATCAAGCATCCACATGAGTACATAACCATTGATGATCTGAAGTTCTTCCGACGCCGCCAAACTCTCCCTCTGCACACCCAGAGCCACGTCTGTCTCTCTAATAGTGAGATACCGCCGGTATCCTTTAGCTTACTGAAGTCCGAGTATCAGAAGCGTTACTGTTGCCAGGGTCGCGACCAAACTCCAACTGGAACCCGTCCCCGATCCCTGCTAAGGCGAGCGACTTCGTTGCGTTTAGAGGGCTTGATGCATTTGCTGTCAGAGCATCACGAGAAATATCACTGGTACACACCGGAGGAACTGCAGTTGTAAGTTTAGACTCATATAGTTTTCACCGATTTCCAACAAATCCCAGTTAATGCCGTTCCCTTACAGTTCTCGCTCTTTGCCAGTGCGCAATCCGGAGAATTTGCAGGTAGGTCAGGAGGAAATGAAGAACTCATCCTTTCTCACATATCCCATGATGGATGCCGATGCACAGATTCTGCCACGCCAAATGTTTCGCGAGGAGAAGGAGAAGGAGCAGATGCGGAACTTGGAGCAGGAACAACCCAGTAAACTGGCCGTCGACAAGTTCAAGCGAGATGTGGCTGCACAGGAGCAGAATCGCTGCCATTTGCAAAGGCGGGCCGAAGATACACACTACGAGCCGTCTCCGTCGGAGTACAAGCGTCAGTTTGTGGAGCAATATACTGCCGAGAAGGCACACTCCATTCCCCAGATGAGCAGCATCCGGATGCAGGGTGACTTTGTCACGGTGCCGGAGTACCAGGATAGCTTCAAGATGTACGCCAACTACTCAAAGAGTGCGCCCATCAAAAAGCACGACAATCTCCGTGTCTCCGGGGCCGAGCAAGAAAGTATCGCAGAGTCCACCGTCGGCGGAGACATGCCCGAGTACCGTGAAAAGTTTAGTGTCCCACCCAAGAACATGGCCAAAGAGAAGCCACTCAAGACCGACGATCATCTGCGTCCGCGCGGCGAGTTCACCAAGGAGGTACCCGAGTACTATGAGAGCTTCCGAGATCCACAGATTACCGAGATGCCCGAGCGAGGCAAGGTGAGGGAACCTTACCTTCGACTTCGCGGCAAGATCGAGTTCAATCCGGAGTATCGCAACAACTATTTGGACTTTCCACGCTCCCGCCCTGTGGTACGCAAGCCGGTCTCCTCCTTTCGTTTGCCCACCACCGCCAACACTGCTAACACTACCACCACGACCACATCCAGTCCTCGCATGGATCGGGAAAACGCTGCCAACTGTCTGACTTCCACGGAGCTAACTGCCACGCCTGAATACCGCCGTGCCCAGTACAACTATCAGCTGAGGGAACGGGAACGTCCACGCCCGCGGGAGCCAAGTTCTCCCGGCAATCTCCGCAAGAGTTCCGACTCCTCATTAGAAGCCGGCCAGCTGCAATCTCATTCTCATTCGTATTCCCAATCCCAGGCCAAGCGTCGTCCTTCCCGCCAGCGGCAATTGAAGGAGCAGCCGCCTCAGTTGGTGCCCAATTTCGAAGACGTGGCCACTGGAGGCGGCTTAAAGAAACCGGCTAGATATGGACGACGTGCTTCCGTGCTCCAAAACGCTGTCAATTGTCGGGACAAATCCTCAATCATTGAGGGCAATCCCAAATATGCCGTTGGCTGTCGTCGGGACAAACAAAACGAAGAGAATCAACATCGAGAGGGCTCCTTTGTGGTCCTCGATGAACCTTGTAAGCCGAGCAACTGGATGAAGAAGACCTGGTATGATTCATAGCCAATTCAGTAGTTTAAGCAGTTTCAATCTAAGCCCGCAATCCAATAAACTATTTACAAAGCAAACCTCTTTATTTTCTGCGGGGGAATACCGCTATTGATTGACCCCAATATACATATTATGGGTCACGTTGTAAATAGCTCAAGTTTTTCTTACTTTTCGTTTCGGGTTTGAAAGGGTTTAAGTGTAAGGCTTTCAATTCTTTGTGGAACGTAGACGACTGTAAATGACCCCGTAGCTATCCCATAATATAACAAAAAATCTGTATAAGTTATTAACAATTATTTCAAAAACTTTAATTTTTATATTTTTTTGACCGATTTTTCTAACATTTTTTATTCGATTCTAGCTTGATTTGCTCAAAATATAATACTTCAGTCTAATAATTGACTCATTTACCAGTTTATCGAGTCCCTAAAGTCCCTAAATCTCTCTTATTTAAGGCGTCAAAAGTCTCAAGAATTTTTGAGTACTTCTAGAATTAATTCCGATTAATTAATAAGTTATATAATTAAATTAAAAAAATTCCATCCTAATCTATAAATTCCGAAGAGCTCTTCCAAAATATCTAAACAACAACACTATCATAAGTAACTATACTCGTATGAGTTACAGAAAGGAATACAATAAACTGTGATCATAATTATTTTGAAATTATTTTATAAATTTATTATAGGACAAATCGGTCGAAAATAGGACATGTAGTGTTAGTTGAGGTATCGCAATCAAAATCACATAAAATGTGTATATTATAATTTTTGCTATTCTTACTAAGGACAAATCGGACAAAAATTACAGATTTCTATGGTAAAAGGCCGACTACAATGAGTACAGGGTCTTTTACAGTCGGCTCGCTTGACTGTAGCCTTTCTAACTTGTTTTTTAAGTTAGATAAAACGTTTATCTTCGGCTCCCCGAAGGTTTAATACCCTTGCGGCCATGTGTATTGCGTTAATTTGGTTTCAATTACTAAAAACAAATTTTTTAGACCCCGTACTCCTTAAAAGAGCATAGGGGTGTATTGAGTCTGAAGCGAAATGTGCGTAACAGGCAAAAGGAAGCTTTTCCGACCTAATAAAGTATATATATTCTTGATCAGCATCAACAACCGAGTCGATATAGCGATGTCCGTCTGTCTATCTAGCTGTCTGTCCGTCCGTATGAACACCTGGATCTTCTAAACCACTAGAGCTAGAGCCACCAAATTTGGAATGAAAGTCCGCCTATATGTCAGGCAGATCCATTTTTTTTTCCAAATTTTTTGGCACGCCCGCCACCGCCCCCGCAAATTGTAAAAAACATTTTTCACATCACCATAACTTGAAAACGACTAAAGCTATCGGGACCAAATTCACACAATATGTGTATGGTACCATATTAACTATCCTCACCAAGTTTGGTCCGGATCGGACAACAATAGCCTATAGCTCCCATAGGACATATCGGTCGAAAATTGATGATTTGTATGGAGACATGTAGTCTAAGCTGAACGATCGCAACCAAATTCACATATTATATTACCATTATAACTATCTTGACCAACTTTGATCCGGATCGGAAAACTATTGCCTATAGCCCGGTCGAAAATTGGTGAATTACAGCTCCGTATAGCTCCCATAAGACAGACAGTCAGTCAGTTATTTGTATGGCAAAATGCTCACTGGAATGAGTACGGGGTCTATTACAGTCGGCTTGCTCGACTATAGCCTTTCTTACTTGTTTATTCCAAGTTATTCCAAAGTTTAGTATCCTGTAAAAAGTTTCGAATCATTTTTTTAAATTCTTTTTTTTTTTTTGCGCTTTTTTCACAAATCAAGTGGCAACAGTGGTCTTAGGTAAACATAAACAAATCTCGGGGCTTTTGGAGATGCGGGGTTTGAGGGGTGACTATTTCCGACCTCGAGCAATTCGCGTCGTTTATCTAATCTTCGCCCTACACACACCCATTGATAAGAACACAGCGAGTGGAAGAGAGCGCCCGCTTACTCATAGATGGGTAAACTCATAGATTGGTAGATTCGTACGCAGTACTTTCAAGAATTTCGCAACGAGAACATGTAAAGAACCGCTTGAGCGGATTGGCTAGCAGAAGAATCTAAAAATGGTTGGAACTGAGGTGGGTCATGCGGCCGATCCGCCAGCTCACATCATGGGCTATACGATTAGGAGTCATACACGAATTTATGTGTCCTACATAATCCCAAGCTGCCTAGGAATGCTTATCTTCATGGCGCAGACAGCGACAGATTTGGCCTTGAGCTATCAGTACTTCCGGCAGCAGGAGGTGCCCTATGCAGTGGGCACACTGGTGTTGGTGCTGATACCGCCCCTACTCACATTTATTCTAGTATTGGCTTCACGGGAACAGCGCTGTTGTGCCTGTGGGAGTCGGAGTAAGTGGGCTAGCTTCATCCTGGGATTGGCGCAGCTGTTGCTGTTTCCATTTACGGTGCTCTACAGGTAGAATATAAGGATTACCCTTGGAATCCAGTGGTAACTGAAGTTTTGATTCATTTGTTAGATTCGTCATGCGCTTCTTTTGGTCCATTGAGGCACTTTTCCATACGGACGACGATGTAGAGCGCATGAAGTGCCTGGCGAAGGCCTCACAAACGTCCAACATTGAGCTCTACCTGCTGATCCAGGCTTATGGCCAGGCGGCGCCACAGATCATACTCCAGATGAACCACATGCTGCTCCAGGGCATCTTCCGCAACTACGAGACAAGTGTGTAGCAAGGATTAGGAACATTTATGCGAATGAAGCTTAATAGTTCACTTGCTTTACAGCTACCTTGCAGGCAATGTGCCTGGTCTTTGCTGCCATTAATCTAGCGGAAATTACCACCAGTTACCATCGGATCGAGAGTCAGCGGCGCGTCGGACGACACTATCCCTGGGCGACTCCGGAGCAGGTGAAGGCGCATCGCTGCCAGCTGGAGCAGAACCAGCGGCTGTGCTGCGAGGCTGAGCAGCGGAAACGGGAATCGGAGCGCACCCTGGCCACCAGTTTTCCCCAATCCGATAAGATCATGGAGAACTTTCATGCCAGGCAGGGATTAAGCGACGAGGGCTCCCACGAGTTACACATAACCGGTGTGGATGAAGTGGACAATGATGCGCTGGACACTCTGTCCACAAAGCCATTGCTCCATTCTCCCTCTCTTCCTCCTGATCCAACTGGCAATGCGACAGACGATGACAAAATGCATCAACATGTTCGACCCAAGCTGCAATTATACCCCGAGGAAATGTCCAACCTGGATCGCATCGATGTGCTAGACACGGTGCCAGAAACTCCAGCGCCTCCTCCTCCGCCTGTCTCAGCCCCGCCCGCGCTACCCCTGCGCAACCCTCCAGAGGCTCCCGATTTGCGACGCACTGCATCGGATGCGGAGCGCAGACGAAGTCGGCGGGCAACACGACCGCTTAGCCAGCTGGAGACCTTTCGGGACATGCTGCTGATCAACGCACAGCTGTACATTAAGGAGCATGTACCGCGGCCACCCAAGCTGCTTATAGGACGCGTGGACGAGCAGTCGGAGGAGGAGCATACTCCACTAGTGACAACAGCCCAGAACGTAAAGGGAACACCACTCACACCCAAGGATGTGGTGGACTTTTACTTCCCAAGACCCACAAGGATTGTGAATGGCATTGAGCAGGATGACTTTGCTGGCAGAACCGTTGCCTTCTTCGGCTGGATTGCCTACATTATCATGCGCATGCTCTCACTTGCCACCTTCTGTGTGTTCTATCCCCGTGCATTCTTCATCCTCTTGGGCGTGCACTACTTTCTCATGCTTGCCGCCTTGGCCCTGGAGACACGTTGTCGCGGTGGCTGGAGTCGCCAATTGTTTTATCTACTCCTTGGGTACATCTATATATTTGTGCTGCTAGAGTTTCGAGTGTGCTTCAAAAGCATTCGGCTCTGGTACGGTGGTTACTTGGTGCTCATTTTGGCGGAGAACATTACCATGACCGCCATTTGGCATGCCAACGAGGAACTCGACTCCTGGTGGTTTGGATTTATTTGGGAATGGATTGTTTACAGTGGCATACTCTTCCTGGCCACCATTACGGTCTACTACCTCCTACTTCGACCCAAAAATGTCTCCCTTATTGTGGAGGACGATTCTCCAGCTCAAGCGGAGCAAACCGAGTCGATTGCCTAGCAACCTCCAGGCAGATTAAAGTGAGGAACTCCTCCAAGGCTGGTAGGCAAGAAACAATGCCTCAGATGTTTGTTGCCTAGCAATGAATTTCCCCGTAGTTTGTTTAACCGGAAAAGCATGCCATTTAGTCTAAGTATTTATTTAAAACAAATCAGAACAAGTAAATTTTATTTGTTATTTGCAAAACTGACAAAAACCACATCAACTAACAAAAAGAAGAACCATGAATGAAAACGAGAACTTTCGCCTCAGAGGTCAAGGACCTTGTATAGCCGAAACCACCGAGACCCAGCGAAGCTTCGGAGTTCCTTACAGAAACAAAAAGCTGAGTAAGTTTCCTTCCCAAACCCCTTTTAAGGGACATTTTTCCTGATATTTAATTATTCTTAATTACAGCCACACGGGCCAATCGCATGGAGCAGTTCCTGTGGAAAGAGTTGTTCGATGAATACAATCGTCAGAATTCGGTAAAACCTGATTTAGGACCTGATCACACCGAATACTTTGAGCAGTACTGCAAGGACAAGCCTGCCGAGGATGAGGAGCGCAAGGAGGTGCGTGTTAACAAGTATCCACTCTACTGCACCACAGCCATAACAGTGTGGAACCACGAGGGTGACGTTACCAAAACATTCAAAACAAAATATTCCATTACCAGACCCCTTGCCGAATGTGCCGATAAGTTTGGTGCCTAATCCTAACTATTATTTAAGCGTTTAATAAGCAAATGAAACCTATAAACATAAGTAAGAATTAGTCTCGTATTGAGAGGAAATCATTGACAGCCTTAATACTTAAACTAAATTGGTGGTCGGTTGAGTGAACTGATTCTTATAAATCTTTCTCTCAACTTGACATAGATTTTGGATTAGCTATCTGTTGTTAACACTAATATTATTAAAAAATTGTACAAATTAATTATTTACAAACGATTAAGCGTAGATTACTAATATTGACTTCTACTTATTTTAGTTATATCATAGTATATAAGCAATTATTTTTACTTTTTGATACTTTATTTTTTAAAACCTAGGCTGAGCAAGAAAAATATTCTGGATGAAATTTGAAAATGACGTAAATTGCCCGCAGATATTTTTATTAGGCTTTACAAAACGAGAAAGCTACGTAAAAATAAATGATTAAAATACCAATATAAATATATGCAATTGAATTTTCTTTACGAAAAAAAAATATTTTCCTTCTGCCAACATAACCTTGCAGAGTATAATAAATTATGTTTAATTTGTAAGAAATATGCCATAATTTGAAACCACTTTCCAGAAATATTGTTTTGAATTACACACAAAAACACTTCAAACAGTCCTGCACACAATTCCGTTATTTGGTTTTGATTTTCTTTTGCCATTCGATTCCGTTTACATTGATTACGCTTTCATATCGCAGTGCTGCAACTAAAAACTATCGGCTTGTTATCGACTGGAAACCAGTGTTGCCAGTTACCAATAGACTGGTGAAACGTGCTGGTACTTTGAAATAGTATTTTCATTCAGGGACCGAAAAACCCTGTGATGGCAGAAAAAAGCTCAACTGGCATCTCGAAATTAAACCAATTTTCAATCTATACATGTTCAACATTATATAAATAAACATAGATAAACAAAATTACTCCGTTACACTGTATTAGAAATCTGAAAAATAAATCATATACATACATATTAATATATATATATATATATACATGACTATTACAAGAATTCATATACAATTCAAATTATTCATTTTTGGTCTGGGACAACGTATTGAGTGAACTATTTCTTGACATTTTTGATTGCCGACTTGAAATCAGTGAGAGTTTTCTTGAAACGTCTTCCGCATTGGAAACTACGCACATTTCCATAAATTTAATAAGCCTCGGAGATTTCAACTGTTGGGCAATTGGAAGACCCATCTCTAGAGCCTCTCCAGTCTGTTCCACTTTGTGCTGCAATGTATTAGCCTTGACAATTAGTATTATACCTAGAAAATGCCATAGTAAACTGTCACATTCTCGACTCTCTTTTATAGATTTACGTGCATTGAAGCAGCATTCGTCATAGTGTCCCTGAGATAAATGAGTGTCAGCGATCTGATGATACAGATAAGCCTTTTCAATGCTAAATTTGGCAAATCGTATGCGTTGATCAAAGTGCGCAAAAATTTTGCTGAAAACACAGATAAAATAAAGTTAGATATTTAGTATTTACAATAATTTGAAGTGTATAACTTACCGGAATTTCACTCCTTCCATATCTAGATCAACACCTTCTTGGTAAGTAGATCGGTCTCCAAAGACAAATGGTTCAATATCCATTATTTTGACACTAGGCAAACGAAGTAGCTGCTGCAATACAGTAGGACCATTGCAACAATTTTTGGGTACATAGTATTGCTCGGATAATGCCAGAGCCAAGATATTGTATACTTCATTAACAAATTCAAATTTCCAGCACATGACACGATTCGTTTTTTTTACATAATATTTTCCCATTACCTTCTCGACATAATTAGATAGTTGCTACATTAAAAAATGAATTAATTTCAATGATAACGGATAAATGGGTAAAATTGTAGTTTACTTTGATTCTTTTCTCTTTGCGCATTTTACGAATTTGTCTCAAATCCAGAATCATATTTCGATGTGTCTGCGCCTGTATTCGAAACAGAAATGACTCCTTATTTTTCTCCAGCATTTTTTTGTTTGAATATTTTAGGTAATTAACCAGATAAAGAGGATTTCGTGATTGTAACATTTTCTACAAATACACACAATATTTATAGATTTTTTTTATTAAAAAGGTTTATTAAGTTCTCACCATAAACTGTCGGATGATTTCGTACTGCTTCACAGATAGGGTCTTCGCAATACTCTTAGAGCGCTGACACTGTTCCAATAGTAAACAAGGATTTTTTCGCAATAGCTTCATAAAATAAATGTCATACCAAGAGTCATTCATATACGTCTGATGAACTACATTAAACGCACGTCTCCTACGCGCTGCTTCGAGTGGCGACAAAATCGTTTCCTTATTATAGCATAATAAAGATATAAAGCAGATATAATACGAACATATGTAAAATTATAAGTGCTTACCTCAATTTCTGGTATGCTAACAACATCGCATTTACCCTGATCTCTTAATCTCTTCCACAATGCACGATCATCTTTGATTGCCTTCGCTTTTTGTATTTCGTCAACTTGCTGAATCAACTGCTGATTTCTTGAAAATAATATAGACATAGCTCTTCCCGTTACATCTTTAATGACATCATCAACCTAGGAGAAAGAGAATTTAATAAACAAAAAGTCCAGTTTAGTATAGTCAATAACTAACCACCACAAGTCGCGACTTAAAAGCCATTGCTTCGTTTCCCTTGAAGATCCGAAGATTATCTTTTAATGCTCCCTCGCTATTCTCAAATTGATTCAACTCGAAAAGTTCACAGCATATTTCCAGACTAATGTTGACATTTGGTCCGCGAGACTTCATTGCCATAGCTAATGGTCACATCAATTAACCGAGAGGCTTATTAATTTTATAACATGACCTTACCTTCAGCTTTTCTTGCATCAGCTAACGCCCTTTCGATTCTCGCTGCCTTCCGATGGGTTTGACTACGGCTATATAGAGTCATATAGTCGTCTTCACCCATATCCAACGCTTTATCATAGTAGTGCATTGCAATGTTATCCATGAGTCGATGCGAGTAATAAGTTCCCCAGTCTCTATACAACTTTTGTTCTATATTGGGATTCCAGTCGAGTTTTAACCACTGAGGTAACTCTTCCTTAATTCCTACGGAAATCATTTTTTCTTATTTGGTTTGTATTTTGCCTTAATTAAATTATTGAATCTTTTTTATCACTCAAATTAAGTTATTTTCTGTAAGAGTGTTTTATATTTAGTTTTATTTTTTTGTTTTTTTGTATTTAATTTTAGAAATCTATTTAATGGATATGTTTTATCATTTTCGCTTTTTTTTTTTTAAGTATATTTCAGTTTTTTTTGTTATATTTATGTTAAATTAAGATCTTAGCGCCATCTGTGTTATTTAGTGTGTTTTTCATTTCTGATTGAATGGAAACATTTATTGTTGTCGACATATTTTACAAAGGTCACTAATAGGTTTTACTCTGGCGTACTGAATATAGACTAAATTCATTTTCCATAATAATGGGGACTTCAAAGAAGATGTTTCTACTTACTTGGTAATTTAAATGTTCAAATCCTTGTTGGCCTTGCAGCCATGCATATTGCGTTAACTTGGCTTCAACTACCAAAAAATACAAAAGTATTTCGTACCAAGTGTTTTCAACCTATGTAAGCTTTATGGTATAGTAGTCTAAGTCTAGATAAAATGTTTTCAGCATATGCTAAATGATAGGAGATCAATATTGCGTGAATTTGGCTACGAAAATTTTCATACTAAGCATTTTCAACCGCAGCTATATGATATAGTGGTTCGATCTGGATGAAATTTGGTTTGCACACGGAATGGGGTACAAGTTTCAAACAATTTTTTCAACCGATTGTTCCTCAGAGAGCTATATATATGTACAGACGGAAATGGCTATATCAAGAACATATATATTTTATAAGGTCTGGCAGACCTCCTTTACTGCGTTATAAACAGTGTTGTTGAATCAGCTTTTTTGTAGCTAGATCTGGCTGCTTTTTAAGGCCGATTGCTACACAAATTTTAAAACAGCTGTTAGCTACAACAAATCTATCTATATATCACAATTAGATAAAAAAATAGTGATCTAATAGCGGAATTGGTTTAATATTTGTTAGTTTCGATCATTTCTTTGAGTGAAATTTTTCAACACAAATTGGCAAAATGATTTGCATCTATATCACTATCGATAACGATCACTCTAAAACTTAACTTACGGAATTCTATTCTATTTTAATATATCATAAATATTCTTTTTGTAAAATGAACTTAGGTTTTTACACCTAAAGTGCTTTAGAATTTATTGCTTTGATCCAAAACTTATCGAATTATAAAATGGTTATAATTATTTATTAATCGATAAACATTAATCGGAAAGCGAATTTCGAAGGGTGTACACACTTCTTCGACGTTATTGCCAGCCCTTATCTTTAAGTTATAGAACAACACTGCCGCTGACGTGTCTGTAAAAAATATCGAAGCTAAAACAGGCGGTGCAGGCTATTAAAGTGATTTTTATTTATTTATCCTATAGTATATAAGCTGCGTTTAACGACGCCACCTAATATAGGAGAATGTTGAAATTAGGTAATGAATTTCATACAGTACTTCAATCGAATGTGTTTTGTTAACGCCGGCAAAGTCGAAGCCGCTGTCGCGTTCTTCACGATAGTTGCCGGTGTCGGCGCTGACACAGGCTGTGCTGCGTCTGCAGCAAACACATTTCAGCTAATATGAAAATAATAACTGTTCGTATATTATTTTTTTTTGGTCACAGGCTTCACGATTCTATGCGTACTCAGTGCCGCCGCAAGCACTTGGAGTGCGCGCACTGTTGATAGCCACCTGGGACCAAAGGACCTCACCCGCCTACAAAAAGTCTTTGTCGATGGTTTAAGTTCCAACGATTTGCAAGCGATATTCTTTTCCAGTCAAAACATCGAGACAACTGATTCAGCAACAAAGGAAGCACTGTGTAAGAAGATTGTGACTTTGCATGAGGAATCCAAGTTGAACGTGAGTGTAAATAGTACATGTGGCACATACTAAAAAAAAAATCTATTAATCAAATACTTCCAGAACTTTGAAAAAGATTATTATCTGGTTGGAGCCAACAAGAATCTGCGTTGCACAACAAAACTACCAGAAGCGTTGCTCTCAAAAATCTACAGCTCGTTAGACACTCCTCTGGGCACCACACAGGAAATTTACTATCGCATTGTCACCCATAAGGCTCTTGGGGTCCAGATTAGTGAGGCAGCTCAGACAAAGTTGGCAAAACGCCTCCAGGAAATACTGAAAACGGATGA
Source organism: Drosophila cardini (assembly GCA_018903735.1). Classification (NCBI taxonomy): domain Eukaryota; kingdom Metazoa; phylum Arthropoda; class Insecta; order Diptera; family Drosophilidae; genus Drosophila; species Drosophila cardini. Next base: position 22,172,384 of record JAEIGM010000001.1, on the reverse strand, counting down.
CTCGCTTAGTGGTCTCGGCTATGGATTTAATGTGGCCATCGAACTGGGCCAAAGCGGCAGCTTTGTTGCTAACCGTGTTGAAGATGCCATTGTTCAAGCTGATGAAGTCGATGGCAAGCTCCTGCAATTCGAGGGAGGTCTTAGCATTACGGCTCTGATACTCAATGGTGTCTTTGGTGTAACTAAAACCTATAATAAGCCAGCGCCCATCACATCCGAACAGGCTGTTAAATTTGCCAACTATTTGCTAAGTCGCCGATCTGTGCAAACCGCCAAGGGAGCCCATGTGCTCATTGAAGCTTTAAAAACCATCAGTGGCTCTGCAAAGATAGCTCCCATCTGTATTCAGCTTATTGGCAATGGACAACTGGAGGCTCAGTCGCCGACATTGAATGTAGCTATTGTGGATCTGCTTGGCAAGCCATTGTCTCCCGCCGTGCAAAGCGTCAGCGCTAAGATTCTTATGAAGAAGGACAACTCTGTGCTAGCAGAGAAGATTCAGCTGGTTTCCAAGTCATCAGACAAAACCACATACGTTGCTGATCTAAGTAGCCTGAAGCCCACACGTGGAATATACCAAGCAGAGTTGACTGCTGATACTGTGTATACACAGAAACTGCAACTGAAAATCTTGGGGCGTGTCAAGGTTCAGACCTTAGAACTGGGAATTGCCGAATCGGATGCCAGCGCTGCTACACGCAAGCAGAGCGTCAGCTTTCCCAGCAAACTCAAGGATACATTGTCTGCGGACAGCACACAAAAACTACTTCTAAAGGCGGTGCTGATCGATGAGAGCTCCAGCAAGCCCATCACAGTCCACCAGGCATTTGTGCGTCTCTACAACAAGATAACCGACAAGGAGATCATTTTCGTGGCGGAGCAGGATAGCAGCAAGGCCTACAAGTTTGACATGGATGTAGGCAATCAGGGCAAAAACTTCAACTATCAAAGCGGTCTTTACAACATTTATTTAACCGTCGGCGATGCCTCGTTGTCCAATTCCTTCGAATGGCTCTTGGCTGATGTCCAGCTGAAGTTTAACCAGGCCGACAAAGGTTAGTAGCGGCTTTGTTTAGCCTTCTTTGTGATAAGTTTTAACCTCTTGAGTTTTACAGATTCCAAGCCAAGCACTGAGAGGGGTCCTCTGCCACAGATTGTGCATCAATTCCGTGTACCTGACAAACGTCCTCCCCGCATAGTATCCGATATATTCACTGGCCTGTGCATAACGCCTCTGGTGCTGCTCTTTGTATTCTGGGGCAAATTAGGTATTAATATCTCGAATTTGTCCTTGTCACCAAGCACAATTGGTTTCCATGTGGGCTTTGGCGGCATCTTGGGACTATTCTTTGTTTTCTGGCTGCAACTGAACATGTTCCAAACTCTGCGTCTGCTGATACCCGTCGCAGTATTCACATTCCTTTGTGGCAATCGAGTACTGCGACATCTTTATGCACAACGCAATGCTAAGATCGCAGCTGGTGCAACATCATAAGGAACCGATGGCTTTCTAGGTGTGGCTGAGGTCGTGGACGTCTTCGTTTAGCATTCATTTGGATCGATTGATCAATTAGCAGTCAGCGATTAAAGTTACTCTCTGTCTAAAAAGTATAATTACAAATCAACTTTAATAAAGCGTTTAGTGTAAGCTCTATTAAAAAACACACACAATGAAACCATTCTATTTTTTGGACAGAAATAGTATAAAATAATCGAACAACGTTTATGGTAAATAAAAAAATAAGACGATATTAAACAATAACAAAAGACACTCCAGTATAAAAAAGTTTGTAATTTGATTACAACTTGGCTTTCATAAAAGGTTTCAGGTACTTGTGGAATGCTGCATTAACCGGTTCCTTGTTAAGTGGATTCTTCTTGGTCGACTCAAAAATATGATCATAGACCTTGCCATCGTATGCACCCAGAGCTGAGTCCAATACTCGATCATGCAAATCAAAGCTGTCGACCAGAGCAACTGCATTAGGCCGCAAGCGTTTTAGGCAACTTTCCAAACGCATTTCCATGTTGGTAACATCCTTATCAGTCAGTTGAATGAACTGCATAAAAGAATTAAATCCAATTTAATAACGTTAAAATCCACATTTGTTATCAGATAAGATACGTACACGCAAGAAGTCTCCAATGCGATTAAGGCAGGCATCAACCAGGTAGAGTTCCAACACCACCTTGAGCACATCAGCCAAGGCCGGGGACACTTGACGGCAAGCCTGCGTTAGTTCAGTGTACGCGGATTGGGCCAAGAAGGCACGTCCATGTAGCTAAAGGAAAATAAATGCCTTAGTTATCTGATTATGATAAAAGTTCTCATCCCTGCTTACATCAGCAGCGCTAGTTAGGAAGACTCCACTGAGATTGGCAGCCATCTCCGTGCTGTGTCCTTGTCTGCGTCTATTCTCGATTTGATCATAGGCAACGCGCACTTTGCTGCAAGAAAAAATCATTAGAGAATTCACTAGAGCATTCATTGGGTCACTCACTTGGCAGCCACAAACTGGAACGCTTTAACAATCGACTCTAAGGAGCCATCAAAGTTAACAAACTCTCGTTGCTTGATAGCTTCATTAATGTAGGAGACAGTGGGCACCAGTTGATCACCGTTTAGTGCCTGTCCGTAGACCTTGACCAGATAACGTGCCGTTTGGAGCAGCATTACGGTGTTCTCACCCTCGTATGTGCACACGGCTGTGGACATGCCATAAATGGTGGGAAAGTTGGAGCAGTCCATAAAGCCGTGGCCTCCACAGGCGAGACGACAGGTCTCCACACCAGCGGCTGCATCGGCGCTACAAATTGCCTTCAAGCAGCAGGATAGGGCATGCATTTCGGGCAGGCGATCCAGGTGACCCAGCTCAATTTCGCCGGATAGTTCATTATACATGTTCCATATACCGTCGCCGGTTAATTTAAAAACTATAGCCTTGGATATATGGGGAAATAGCTTCAGTTGCTGTGTCGTGTGTTCCATGATCTGTGGCTCCGGTTGATCCGGTTCAATTGGACTTTGGCGCCGCACCGCGGAGTAACGCGTTGCAATTGTTGAGGCCTTGGCCAAGCTGTGGGCAGTGTCTCGGATAAGAGCACAGCGCACAAACATCATTGTGCCGTAGGTGAGGACACTGTTCTTGGGCGCCACATAGGTGCCATCCGGCAGCACCTGTTGGTTCTTCATGAGCATGTTATTGAGTGGGACACGCACATTCTTGAGTCCCAGGTAACCATTGTTGACGGACTTCATGCCCAGCTTAGTGCCAATGTCACCAATGTCAATGCCTGGCATTGGCTGATGCGTCTCCATATCCCTCAGCTGCACTATAAACGGTGCCAGTCCTCGGAACTCGCCCTTGGTATACAGTTGGGCCACGACAACAGCATGATTTGCCGTATGTCCCACTGCGAATGCGCCATTATGATTAAATGTGGATTAACTTTGGTTTAAGTAGAATTACTTACAACCCCCGGGCCACCACTTGTAGGCACTCAAACTGGGCGTGTTGATTACAAACTCCTGTTTCCTTTCATCATAGTCGGCGCGTGTCTCCAATCCTCGCAGGAAGGTGCCATGTCCAAGCTCGGTTTGGGCGTAGGTGCCAATAATCTCACAATCCCAAGCCTTGGGCAGCCACTCCACTTGCTGGTCCATGGTGCCCTGACCCATAATAGTAGGCACAAACATGACGTAGTGCAGCGTTATGGGATTTCCCTCCTTAAGTAAAGCCGCACCTAAAGTGCCGCCGAGCAAAGCACTTAAATAAATAAGCACAAATTAGGTATAGTTTGCAAAGCTAAAGATTCCAAACATACTTGTAGGTGTCAACACCATCCTCGCCATCGGAGCGCAATTTACGAATCTTCTCGCCAATTAGACAGGCTTTGCGAACACTGTTCTCGTAGAGCTCCTTATGCGATAAATATGATATGGGCAGATCGTCATTCAGGGCCGGATCCTCAAGAAACATTTTCTCTGTAAATAAGCATGATACAAAATACATGATGAATTTGGCACGTAAGTAATTCACTATACGCAATTCACTGTGCAGTGAGCCATGTAATTATATTCACGAGCGAATTCGTTTTGTAGCCCAGTTTTCAAAGGGAACTAAGGAGCTTATAATGTTGCGACGTGTTATGTGGTACTACCTTGATAATACCTTGAATTATGAGACTGTAATCGATATAGTAACCGAATTTGCTGACTCAAAATACTCTTGGTATGGAATAACAACACGATGAACACAAAAAGGTCACAAAAGGTTACTGCTATTTTAATTTTTAAAGGGTGCTAAATAAAACAATTGTTAATATAAGAGAATTGGGCATGCAAAAGTTGAGCACCTTCACTTTCTTGCATGTATATTTAGACCCCGTACTTAAAAAGATTTCACGGGTCTATTAAGTTTTTCAGAAGCAAAATGTGCATAAGGGACGACCCCTTAATCAGCAGCCAAGGCGATGTAGCGATGTTTGTCTGTCCGTGTGAACACCTGGATCTCAGAGACAATTAGGGCTGGAAACACCAAATTTGGAATAAAAGCCTGTAAACTCTGTACGCAGATCAAGTTTATTTCAAAATTTGTCACAATTTTCACACCACTATAACATGAAAACTACTAAAACTATCGTGACCAAACATTACAACTATCTTCACCAAGTTTGGTCACGATCGGTCAACTGTATCCTATACCTCTTATAGGACAAATTTGCCGAAAATGAAAAAATGTTGTTTTAACCGATCTAAAACAAACTTATGTGTATGCTTTTATTTTAACTATCTTCATTAGATGTGGTGGGGATCAGACATCTTAATCTGATAGCTCCCATAGAACAAGTTGCATGTTTAATTAAAAACTGACATATACGGGGCCTTTCACAGTCGGTTACATAGACTTTAGCAGTTCTTTGTTAATTGCCCAAGAAATCTTGACAGAGGCAGTGATGCCAATTGCGACCCACGAAATCTGGAGAAACCCACCAAAAATTCGCAAGATGAAATGAAGAAAAATGTTAAAGAACTTCAAAACAAAAAACACTCTACATATGATTTTTCCTATGGATTTTTGAGCACATCTTGCATATTTTCATATCTTGACAAATACAGTTTCAAAACTTGTTGGTTTAACTATGAATCGGCAAGTTTTAGGCAGAAATTTATGTACATATGTATATGTAACAGTAGGTAAAAGTAAGTTGTCACATTGTTGTAAACTCAACCATTTTTAAAACAAAACTACAGTTAAAATTAAATAATTTGGAAAAATTTTTAAAAAATAAGTGGGACAGATCTGTCATAAAAAATCTTTAATGGCATCACAGAAAATATGAAATAAAACTATGTTTTTTTTTTATTGCTAAAGCAAAGAAGTGATTATTTAGCGACACTATTTAATAGGCATATCTATTTAACTATCAAATTAGTAAACTTGACTTCGTACCAATATTATTTTCTAATCCATTTATTAGAGCTTATCAGCTATAGGCCAGAAAATTTATAACATTCCTAAAGCCCTAACAGATATGCGAGTAGTGCAAAGTCTATAGGTCGGCGGATATGTTAAATTAATTAAAATATGTATATGTTGCCCTGCTACTAATATTTCATGATCAAAGTTCAACGTACGTTTACTGACATCGAACTGGTTTTGTGGGGAACTCAAGAGCTCACGACAAAATCACGAAATTTAACTAATGAATGATTAAATATCGGCTGCAAGTTAGTATGAAAGGGAAGGGGAAATTGAAGAAAATGCAAATCAAAACAAAGATGCTCAAAATACCGGTCACGGGTTGCCACAAAACTTTTGAAGCCAATAAGTCAAAGCTCATCTCCTTCTCTCTCCCGCTTATCTCTAATCCCATTAAATATGTTTTTTGTATTCCTCATAGCAATATATGCTGAATCATGCGTCCATGCATTTATCAAAAGCTCTTTCGATTACAAGCGTTTCTCAGTGCAGCTTTTGGGTCAAGCTTAAAAACTGGTTAATTTCAGCACCACAGAGTACTGTTTAATTGCGCGATTAATGTTTCAACTTACCCAAGTCTTTCTTCACTTTATATTTGTCTTCCCCGCCCGTCCAAAAGACAGAAAACTCATGGGGATCAAAGGTAGCAGTATTTCGCTCCTTTTGTAAATCGGGATTTATTTCCATTGTTGGCATTTTGTTGAACTCTTGCTTTCTGATTTCAATCAACAAAACACGACGACAACAACGACAGTGTATTAATTGTATTCGTTGCGCTTAACAGAAGAACACGTACGCGTGCGTCTTCCACAACTGACGTCTACTTACTAAATTGAAAGCAAAAAAAATAAATCCATGGCGTAGCACTATGTGCGAGATCATTCGTAGGCTTTCGCAAATCTAATCTGGGGGCAAAGTGAACTTTAATCGCACGAAAGTGGTTTCAAATACACAAGTAATCAGTTTCTGCGCCGATAATTGCAATAATAGTATGATTTAATCAATCTTTTGTTGCTGCATTAAAAATACAGCCTAATCTATTCCGTTGCCACTTGTTTTGTTCTATTGACTTCTACTTTTTTTTTTACTTTGTTTGTATGCAAACAGCTGGTCGCCAGGGCTGCTTAACATAATCAGAGTTGCCGGACATTTGAGTTTTAACGCGCGCTAACAAATAAATTTGAAATTGCTTATCAATATTGGTTGACATATATTTTGATTAGTTTATTTGCTAGCGATATAAAAGTTTATAATTATTTCTAATCTTTGGCTTAGTAAATTACATAACATATATATAATCACGTTTTTAATACAGTATCAGTAATATATATAGAAATATGGTACACATTTTGAAATGCCAATAGTACTGCATGCTAAAGACTATGCGCCTGACTTGTGGCTATAGGAATGCCACGTTGATGTTGATGTTGTCCAACTCCGGCCGTACCATATGCAAAGCAGCCATTAAGATTCCTCGACTGATCCAATTGCTGGATGTTCAGTTCCGAAGGATACCAATGTGCATCCTGTAACTGAGTATAGCTAATATCGCCAGAATTCTGATGATCATTACGCGGCATCTTTGGATACGATTGTGATTGGGAACTTTGCCAATCCATGCGTGTTGAATTAAATGTCAGGTTAGAACTGCGATGCTGCTGCTGATGAAACTCAAAGGGCCAACTCTGTAAAAAAATATAATAAATATATATATGATAAGCATGCTTAGTATTTTACTGAAAACTAAGTGGGGCAACCACATGGCTATAAATGGAACAATATGACGACAAGCGACAGCGCCATTGTTTGTTTATACAAATTTGATTGTTTTTAGTGGCTCTTCAAGATGAAATGTTTGCATAGTTGAACAATAACAACGTCATTAACGTATCTATAAAAACATAAACACCAAGCAGCCCAAAGACAAGACACAGCCTGGTCTTCCCTATGGGTAATAGTAGCGGTAGTTGGTAATGGGTTACTCCAATCCCGATCTCATTTCCATTCCCATTCCCTTTCCCATCAACTCTAGGCGGCGCGTGCGACTCAGATAAATTAGGGTGCTGTTTGCTGTAGAGTTTACACACTGTACCCTAGGAAGCCGCGATACGATCCTGACAAAAACAAACAAAACACAACCAGCATATGGACACAAAACGTAGTCTTTGGTGATCAAATATTTGCTAAATTTTCTTTTCACGCAATCAATGAATATGTAAACAATTGTTTATACTCAAATTCGTTTTGATCTGAGAGCTTTCCGAATAACACTATGAATCATTTACGATGCTTAGCCAGAGTAGTTTTTCATTTAATTAAAAACTAAACACGAAGAGTCTAAAACGATAATTTTCTCTTCGATGTCATTTACTTTGCGCGCTTCAAAGTCAAGAATTTTTTTAAAATATAACAACAACTAAGCGAAGAAATAACCAATGTTCTCCGTTTCCCTTTCCCACTCCCATTCCCATTTCCATTCCGAATCTCATTCCCGGGTCCGTGTTCGTGCCTGTGTCCGTGTGAGTCTGTCACTCATATTTAGATTTTTTTTTTGAAATTCACAAAAGTATCTTATTACAGGAAAGCAAGAAAGCAAACTGAAATCACAAATTCTCATTTTAGTACTTACTAAATAGTGGGGGGCCCTACAACTACCAAAGATACGACTATATACACGTCTGTACACCTCGCACACTTGTGCAGATGCTACCCAAAATTTATATATACATATATGCAGTGATGTAAAAATATGTGTTGATTTTGTGACCACGTACTTAAAAAGATTACAGGGGTCTATTAGGTATGTCAAAAGGGAAACTTGCTTAACAGCAGTAGTAAACAGAGAATATAAGAGCTATAGCCACCAAATTTGGAATGATCATCCATTTATATTATGCGCAGATAAAGTTTATTTGAAATCACCTAAACTATAATAACTATCCTAACAAAGTTTGGTCCGGATCGGACAACCTTGTACCTATACCTATACCTTCCATAGGAGAAATCAGTCCAAAATAAGAAATTTGTATGAAGACATGTAGTGTTTGTTGAGTTATTAGAATCAATCTCGCACATTATATGTATATCATGATTTAAACTATCTTTACTGAATTTGGTCCGGATCAAACAACTATAGCCTATAGCTTCCATAGTACAAATCGGTCAAGAATTAGTGATTTGTATGGAAAAACGTGCTAAAATGAGTACGGGGTCTTTTACAGTCGGCTCACTCGACAGTAGCCTTACTAACTAGTTCTTTTCTAATTTATATAGATAAAATTTCGCTAATGTGACAACAAGGTCGGAACTTAGATTGAATTAAATAATTGAAATCAAAGGATATTTTTGATTTTCTATACTTGATCAATTAGTTATTAATTTAAAAATATTTTGAATGGAATTCTATATGTGTTTCTCTCAATTGTAATGTAAATTAACCTATTAACCTATTTACTTGTTTTAAAATATAAAAAATATGTTATAATGTTCAATTATTATTAAAATAATTTGATAACATTTAGAATCACTTCTTAATATTCCTGTCTTATTTTAAAGAGTCTTGATTATATTAATAAAAGAGTATATACTATAAATATTACTGTCTGAAATTTTATGTAAAGTTTTTAAAAAAATTGTGTGTTTTATATAAACTGATTCTAATAAAGAAACAAATTTATTAATTTAATTTATAATCAAATTTTAAAATTTGTCGTTGAAAAACATTTTTACATAAAATAAAAAAATATTATAAAGGAATATAAAGTTGGAGCGAAATTTTAAAATGATCCTATAGTAAAAGTACTTTAGTTAACAGGCTTAAGTTGTTGATATCCTAATCTATGTAAGGCTTTTAAATATTCCAATAGCTTAAAAAAAAAATTTAAAAAGAAAATAAATTAGTAAAGAAAAAACAAAGGTATTAGTCACAAAATTCCATTCAATATCTTTGCTTTACTTTAGTATAAAATAGAAAATCTACCCGTTGTAATATTATTAAACAAAAAAATTATATTGTATTAAGTACAAAAACAAAAATCTATTTAACTTACGTAATAAAAAAAGTTTTACTTTCATTTCTGAATATTTTCTGTTCTGATGTAACACTATAGGTAATTGAATAGAATCGGATTTTATATTAAGCTCACAAAAATTATTCAAAATATTGAAAACTCAACAAAATATATACTTTGACAGAGAGTGTAACACAAATATTCGATTTTGAAAGTCATAATGTATTAATTCTGTTCAATAAAAATAAATTTTCCAAAACAAAAAAAAAAAAACCAAAAACATATAACAAAAAGCTAATCCTAATATCTTAATAAATTTTCAATTCTTCATTTATATAAGTTAAATTATTATGTTTTTAAAACACAACAAACTAATTTCTAATATCTCAAACTCCAATTTCTTCAGAAAATAAATTATATGCTCAAAACACTTATATCAATCAGTTATATACAAAATAATTTGGTTTAAACTATTGTCATTGACTTGGCATTAAGGATTAGAAATTTAAGTCTCATAAAACTCTCTTCTTAAATTTGCCTCTAAATTGTTTTTTAATAACATGTTTATTCCCAAACATTTTCTAGTTTTTATTTAATATAAAATTCTCGATCTTAATTTGATATTTTAATTGGGGTAAATGCTGTCTGTCATACATTAAATGGTTTTGAGCCTATCAACACCCCACCTATGCATCTGTCCAGCTGCCTATCATAACTGAGCTGACATCTGGCAGAGTTTGATGAGGTCCAGCTGGATGTGGCTATGATTTTGTATGTGGTTCTTTGGCTCTATTTATAATTGAGTGTTAAGTGGTGCCAGTGACATCACTTCCAGTTGACACTTACCATGCCGAGATGTCCAGAATTGTGAAAATTAAATGATGACACTGATCCAATGCCTGAAGTGCTGAAATCTGTGCTGGGATTCCTTGTGTCCAGCATATTCACAATGGGACTGGCATGCGACTGAGCATGGTCACTTGGTCCATTGCCCGTCTCGACGGCATTAATTAGCTGTTTAATGTAGAGCGTTGCGAGGCGCAAGGTGTCTAGCTTCGAGAGCTTCGTGTCCGGCGGAATGTTAGGCAATTTGGTTTTTAGACGGCCGTAGGCACTGGACAAGACCCGCATTCGCATTCGTTCCCGTGCATTTGCCGCATTCCGTTGCACCGGCGGCTGGGAGCCTGCGATAGGTTACTCACATCGATTAGTTCACGGTTTCACAGTGGGAACAAGAAAGAAAAGTACAATCGAGCACACCCGACCGTAGAATACTCTCTGCATTTTATTTCCGATCATTTTAATAAAATCGGTATCCGAGAATATCAATTGATAGTACTTGCAATAAAACACGTTGAAACAAAAACATTTGATTGTATGTATGCACATACATAAACGTTAGACGTGTGTTTATGTAATATATATACCAATGCACTGGTCGGCACGGCCAACATTCGCGGGCAGGGCTGCCGCTACACAAGCAGCGAAAACGTTCACTAACATGTTTGTATGTTTCCATCTCGCTTGCACACAAGCAGTAACATGTCGTTTAATTATACACTTTGTTACGTGTCTAGCTCTTTTGTTTATAGTCCGATTTATATGCAACTTTCAGGATAGTTTGATATGATTTGTCTTCAAACGAATTTGCCTTAAATTCGGCATTGAAGTTTGAAAATTATTCTATTTCTTGTGGGAAAAGGGGGCGTAGCAGTCCAACATTTTTTAATGACAATGCATTAATGCCGTCTTTGGGAACCTGCATACCAAAATTGGTGTTCCTATGTGCCATAGTTACTGAGATATTCGTCTAAAACCTCAATTTTTTACGAGGTGTGTCTAGTTTTTTGCTCATTGTGGGAGAATGGGGCGTGGCATCAAAAAAAAAAAGATTCTTGTATTGATTGACGAAATATCGAGTCGATACTGATTAAATTCAAACCTGTAGCTCTTACCATCTCCGAAATCTGTTTGTTCACACGGACAGACATACAGACGGACAAACGGATATGGCTAAATCGACTCGGCTTGTGATGCTGATCAAGAATGTATATATGTTATGGGGTCTGCCACGCCTCCTTCTGGCCGTTACATACTTTTCGCAAACCCAATATACTCTTGCAGAGAGTATAAAAATCATACTTACTTTGTGAACTGGTATCCTCATCAAACTCATCGTCGTATAAAACCAGTGGACTTGAGGAACGCTTTTTACGTGGCATTCCTTTGTTTTTTAATAAAGACTTTCTATAGGATTAATCACTGGGTATATCAGTCGTATTACTTAAGATCACACACACAGATACACACTCAGAAAGTCAGCAATTCCGTAATCTTCTCACTGCACGTTTAAAACACATCTGATTGATTTCTTCGAGAAAATCTTCCTTTTTACGAAAATTCTTAGCCGTTTTTCCATGCTCTCCGATCTTGTGTCTCACTCTCTCTCTCTCTCTCTCTCTCTCTCAGTCTCTTTTTATGTCTCTCCCAGCACTAAACGTAGTGCCTATTTTTGGCACTTGTGGGCGTGTCTCGTCGCGTATTGTGGCCGCTACAATTGGTGGATGTGGCAACACATGGTGCGATCTCTGTTATCTCTTGCATCAAGATTGGTCCAGCTGTAGGTTTCATCTCTGCTCTCCCTACTCGTTGCTCTCTAATTTACACATACTCAGATTTTTAAAGTACGATCCCAAGGAAATCTTAAGGATGTGAAAGCGTGCTGAAGCAGCTGTAACCACCTGGTTCCAAATTTGATATCGTTGCTTAAGCTGTCGTAATCACTGCGACAAGCGGAACCTCAGCCTTATGTGACCTCAAGAGCGCACGCGCCAACGAACATTTCTGAACTTGACCTGAAGGAAAGGTACATCGCTTGGAACCTTGGTACACCGGATGGGAAGTTTCTAATGCTTCAGCTTCTTTTTATACTTATTAGGAATTCAAACAGTTCAATTATGTGTTGATAACCGAGCTCAATATTATATCTGTTCCAAATCATTTTTATACATTTAAACAAAAAATAGATTTAAATATTTTTGAATTTAGCCGAGTTTAGACCGCTATTAGACCGAACTTAGCTTTATAATCCAGTTCAAATAATATAAACTTACTCGAAAAATCAAATTTTAAAGAAGCTTAATCACAACATACTCTGTAGGATAGCAACAGCAGGGGTAACATCGTAATTAAAACTCAAAATTAGTGTTCCAAGAAAGGACAGTTTCTTGTCGAACTGGTGAAAGGTTGATGTCTCTTCTCCGAGTATTCCCTCTCCCAGAGTCTGGGTAGACCCAAGACAGCGGGCAGTCCCATTCAAGTGCCTGGAGAAAGCAATAAATTAAATGGGTCTTGAGAGTTCGGAGAAACTCCGGACTGTCTGCCACGATGTCTGTGGTAAACGGTAAACAGTTCAATTAATTGTCCACTGTACCAACTATTATGACATATTACGAGAGGTTCTTCGAAGCCGTTCCGCCGTATTCAGTTTGGTACTCCACATTATTTTGAATCTTGAATATTCTTTGTCTTACAGGAGAGTCGGGAAATTTATTTGAATCCTTTGGTAGTAGTGTTAATACGAAATTTTAAAACGAACTTTTGATATGGATTTCATTTGCATACAGCATAGACGTACGTTCTTTCCAGTTTTGGTGTCTCCAGCTCTTCTTGTCTCTGAGATCCAGGTGTTGCTGAATCCCCAAAATTGGTCGGACAATTGTAGGATATAGGTACATATGTAGCTCTCATAGACACAATCGGTCCTATTGGTTATTTGCATTTAGAAATGTAATATCGCCCTTTTTAGACCCCGTACTCAAAATGAGTACAGTCTATTAGGTAACCAAACTCACACATTATGTGTATGTTATCATCATACTTATCCTTACCCCAGGAACAGATTATTGTTCTGGCTAGATACGTTGCTTTGAATATTATCATGATTAAATCATAGATCTCTGGAGTCAGTATCATGTGTTGTTGTGGATGTGTTGTAAATTTTCTAATCAAATCAGATCAAGTGTCAAAACGCCATGTTTAGAGTACGCACTTTAACCGGGTTGCAATGATATTTAGACGCCGTACTCAAAAAGAGTACAGGGTTCTATTAGGTTTGTCAGACGCGAAATGTGCGTAACAGGTAGAAGGAGGCGTTTCTGAGCCCAAAAGGTATATATATTCTTGATCAGCATCAACAGCCGAGTCGATATAGCGTCAGTCCGTCTGTCTGTCCGCCCGGATGAACACCTGGATCCTGCCCAACGTATAGACGGAGTAACATTCTGACATCGCCATATCGACTTTTGATGCTTATCCAGAATATACATATATTAAATGATGTCGGCCACGCCTCCTTTTGCCTGCTGCGAACGTTCGCTCAAAAGAGCACACTTTTGTAATTTGTACTTTGAGTTACTCCGTTACTTCATATCAACTAGTTCCGCATATGCCTACCTGAGTTACTAAACCCAGTACTAAAACAACCTCCGTCTTATTAGTTAAGTACAAAATTGTTTATTAATGAATACTGAAAGCTTAATAAGTGTAATTGAACTAGTTTCAGCCTAGGATGCATTTTCTTGTGCACTTTCGATCGTCACCGTCGATGCCGTTTTGGAGGAACTTTCAAAATGAGCAGTCACTAGTTCTTCGAGTCCAAAATCGAACTTGAAAATGGACCGCATATCGCTGTTCAAACGGCAGATGACGCCAGCGGAACCAATGTTCCAGTTCCAACAGATCAAATCAGAGTTGAGCGCTTTGAGATCTCCTCGCAATGAAATTATGTTCTATTGAAAAAATATTCGAAGATTATTTCAGTCTCAAAGATAGTCCTCTAGGGACTTACCATAGCCACGGTATAATCAATGGAATTAATTTGCTCTCCTTTGATAACCACCAAAAGCAGCTTGGAGTCCTGGTGGTTCAAAAATCTCACTACCTTCTCCTTCAAGAATTCGGCGGAAGCGTAATCCAATTTTTGTTTCACATCCACCAGAGCAATCTCATAGCCATTGATCTGAAAAACGATATTTATAACGACTTAAAGAGACATAAACTCTTTACTTACCTTTTCGAGTGTTATGAGCACCTGAGGACGGGCACTACTATATAGTATATATACGAGATTGGCGGCAATACCACAGAGTATACCATACTCCAAGCTCCAAAAGAGGCAGATTATGATTGTGACCACAAAGGGAAAAAGATCGCGCTCTGAATGAAATGTATAGAATATATAAGTATGCGACTTACGGATCCTCAATTTCAACAAAGCTTCGGAGTAAATATAAAGTAGAATCCGGGCGGATATAACGCTCAAAACTCGATGTTTTGCTTGATTCCCATACAAGCTCATATGGTCGCATACTGCGACGTCCGGATATAATGACGTTAAATCGACTTCCCATGGCGTAGTTATGATCATGATTCTATTGTAATCAACTTGAATGCATTTCTACACAACCGTATAATCGATCGATTCTTCCTATGCCAGCTATAATTTACAGTTCTCCGAGTTTTACCAAAGGGTCGTTCAATAAGCAAAAAGGTTTTATTTAATAAAAAAACTGATTTGTATAGATTTTTGCTCTAGCAGCTATATAGATCGCCCTAAAGTGGGAGTACCAAAGAACTAAACCTTTCTCTGAGATTGTTTTATACAGAAGCCAGACAAACCATTCCACTATGTCTGCAAGAATCTCCTCCTCCCTCTTTATAGTACACTGCTAAAGTCTAAAAGTAATGGGTATTATCAGTACTACTCACTCTTCGCCTTCCACATTTCTGAAATCCGCTCTGGCTCCACCAACGATATCATTGCGGCTATAATCAGCGCAGCCAGCGTTGCCTTGGGTATAAAGTAGAATGTTTGGGTGAGAAAGGCCAAGGCCATGAGCACCAAGGCACCAGTTACAGCCCCTCCGAGGGGAGTACGAACACCGCTAGCATTGTTTACAGCTGTCCGGGTGAACGATCCAGTGACGGGCATGGAGAGCACAAAACTACCCATTATATTGCACATACCCAATGCGATCATTTCCTGTGAAGCGTCAACGATCTTTCCTTTGGCTATGGAAACAGAAAATATGTTAAGAAATTGGCAGCAAAATCTCTGAGAAGTACTAACAGAACGCCTTGGAAATGGCCACGATTTCCAGTATCGCAATCATCGGAATGGAGCCCAGGGAGGCGCCCACAGTTTGTACCATGTCGGCAAAGGAGACGTACTCCCCGTTAACGGTCGTGCTGAAAGGCGGCAATCGAAAAGGCGGCACTCCAGCGGTTATGTTACCCGTTACCCGGAAGGGTTGGTTCCCATCCCGACTTAGTATGTAGGCCAGGAAGGTGCCAAAGATAACGGCGAGGGCATTACGTGACAGCGAGAGGTACTTCCAGAACATCCGATGACCCCATTTGATTTTTGTCACTTGCTGCAAAGGAAAATTTCCATAATTATTTTAATTGTTAAGACTGAATCTTGTTAATTTGTTTAAATACTCACTTTCATAAGCAGCAGAAACATCAAGGTGAGCACACCTAGCAGCGCATCCCAAATCCTGATCGAGGGCAGGTTCGTAAAGAAGAACTCCCACGATGCCAGCAAATCATTTGACGGACCTGTTCCGGTTTCAAATATATGTTAGTCAATAACTATAGTATAGTATAGTATAGTATAGTATAGTATAGTATAGTATAGTATAGTATAGTATAGTATAGTATAGTATAGTATATGGTATAGTACGGTATAGTGTAGTATTGTATAGTAAAGCTGACTGAGGCCTTTCTTACTACTTAATTTCAATCCGAAAACATAATTAACAGATTCATTTTATTGTCGAGTTAATAACAATTATGAAAAATTTATGAATACAAACTTTGACAATTTCAAAGGTAGAAATTGATAACTTGTTATAGAGTTGATTAAGTAATTAAATTATTTGCCTGATAAGCTTTTAAGAAACTCACTCTTTAGGCCAACCAGATTGTTGATTTGGGCACTACCAATCGTTGTGGCTGCTGCCATGGTGAAACCGGTGATAACCGGTATCGATATGAAGCGGACCAAGACGCCCATATTGAGCAATCCCAGTAAGAGTATGATACAGCCGGCCAAAAAGCAGACGAGTACCGCATAATCCGGACTTAATAGGGCATATTGATGGACCATCAAAGCCATGATTGCAGTGGTGGCTGTTGAGAGATATTAAGAGGATTTAGGAGAAAAGTATTGAGTATGGTCACTTACCGATCGTCACATCCTTGCAGGAGCCAAAGATAATGTACATAAAGCAGCCCATAAAGGCCGAATAGAGACCGTACTGTGGCTCCAACCCAGCCACCACCCCATAGGCAATCGCTTGGGGGATGGTGGTCAGTCCCACCGTGAACCCGGCTATAAAGTCCGATACCAGATACGAGGACCGATACCGTGGCAGCCATGTCAGGATTGGGAACTTTTTGGTTATGGTTGACGGCTGACAGAATTTGCGTCCCCTCTCCCGCAGCAAAGATCCCACATGGGGCAGTTGTTCCCGATAGAGATTCTCTGTGGTGAATGAAAAAATTTATTATTGAGTGTCAACATATTTATACCCGGTACTCGTAGAGTAAAAGGGTATATTGTAATCGTTGGAATATATGTATGTAATAGGGAGAAGGAGGCTTGGCAGACCCCATAAAGTATATATATTCTTGATCAGCATGACTAGCCGAGTCGATATAGTCATGTCCGTCAGTCCGTCCGTCCGTCCGTCTGTCCGTCTGTGTGAACAAAAGGATCTAAAAGACTATAAGATCTAGAAAGGCCCGAGTGGTCGCAAATGAAAGATAAAATGACTAAGCAGTAAAAGTTTGTTTTTGTTTTTGACACGCCCACTTTAGAGCGCTCTATGTTCATACAAAGGTAAAAATAGCATGTTTTGGTATAGAAAACTTTTTTGTTAACAATGCTATCTAAACCAAATTTACACAGAAAGTACACGCTTAGGGGGTTCATATACTGACCAAGTTTGATTCAAATCATACAACCATATTGTATAGCTCCCATAGGGACAATCGGTCAAAAATACGCTCCAAATATAAATTTATATGAATAACTTTTGCGTTGACCAAGCAATCTTAGTGAAACTCACAAAGAATATATCATTGTCAATAATATAAACATACTGACCAGGTTTCATCTAAATCGGACGACTATATCGTATAGCTCCCTTAGGGACGATCGGTCGAAAATACGCTGTAAATATGAATTTGTATGAAAATTTTCTGTGTTTCCCAAGCCATCTGAATTAAACTCACTAGGGTCGATTGCCTAAACGATTGTACTATTATTATTATCATATCCCATTGTTAATAATATAATAAAACTGAGTAACGGGTATCCTAAAGTCGCGACGCAACTGTAGCATTCTTGTTTTCTTTCTTGTTTTTATTGTGTTTTTTTTTTGTGATTTAGATTGTTCATTTTATGTTGATAACCTCCAGCGAATAGTCAAGTACGAAAACCGATTCATAAATTGTGCGATTAATAAATACTAGCCAGTAGCAACAGACTTTCCCCAGAGAGCATATAATCATATGGTCACTATATAACCCAAAGATAAGACTTAGTTCTACTAAGGGTTTCTGAGTTCCACTTGGCACGTAGCTTCCATAAAATTGCATTAAAAAACCCAAAATAGAGGTTTCTTGTCCAGTTAGCACGACTACCAGATACCCTGGAACAACTAGCAATCGTAATCAAATTTATAAAAACATCAAAACTTAAAGCTGGTTTACGACTTGTGACTTTGTGGAATAACAGATTTTATAAAAATCCCCCGTGCAATTACGTAAGTAAATTCAAAAATTGAAAAATATTTATATACATATATATACATATAAAATAAACCGAAAAAACTGTATGTTTTGATTGCCCCATTGCTTAAGTAAGCTCGGAAAATAAAAGATCTTAAAAAATTTAAAAAATTAAATTAATCAAGATTGAAATTGAAATATTTTTATGGCATTTAAAGCTGTTCGACGACTTTCTACTTGGCTGCTGTGGGGCGTTCGTAACTAGCAAATACCCTGTTTAAGATTAATCTGTTAAAACTCAATTTCACATTATTTTATATTGAATTATCTATTATTTATCACAATAATTCATCTGCATCTTTTTATACTCTCTGCAAGAGAGAGTATATTGGGTTTGTGAAAAGTATGTAACAAGCAGAAGGAGGCGTCGCCGACCCCATAAAGTATATATATTCCTGATCAGCATCACAAGCCGAGTCGATATAGCCATGTCCGTTTGTCTGTCTGTCCGTATGAACAAACAGATTTCAGAGATGGTAAGAGCTACAAGTTTGAATTTTGTCAGTACCGACTCTTAGTCAGTCAGTCGATATTTACAAAAACATTTTTTTTTTTTTGATGCCACGCCCCATTCGACCACAATGAGCCAAAAACTAGATACACCTCGGAAAAAATTGATGCGATTGATTGCGAATATCTCGGTAACTATGGCAATTAGGAATACCAAATTTGGTACGAAGGTTCATAGAGACAGCATAAATGTAATGTCACTAAAAATTTTGGGCTGCCCCCTTTTCCCAAAAGAAGAAAAATATTTTCAAATTTCAATGCAATTTTTAAGGCATATGTACTTATCGTAGAGTTTTGTAATTTAAAATTTGTTGGAGACAAAATATATCAAACTGTTCTGAAAGTTGCATAAAAATACGAGTATAAACAAGAGAGCTAGACACGTAACAAAGTTTATAATAAAATGCAATGTCAATGCATTAGTGCAAGTGAGGCAGAAACATACAAACACATGAACGAACGTTTTCGCTGCTTGTCTGGCGGCAGCGCTGCACGCGGATGCTGACCGTGCCGTCCACTGATGCATGCATACATATGTATATATGTGCATACATATAATGTCAAACGTATATGTATGTATGTTCATACATGCAAACAGCTGTTTATGTTTCAACGTGGTTTATTGCAAGTACTATCAATTGATATACCCGGATAGCGATTTTATTCAAATAATTGGGAATTAAATGCAGAAAATATTCTACGGTCTACTGTACTTGTATTTGTACTGTATTTGTACATAAAGTAGAAGATACAAATTTGGAGATGATTACAAACCACAGATTTAATATTAGGTTTAAATTTAAAAAAGTTAAGAAAGTACGTACTAAAACTGAGCATTTAATTTAACTCCTTATATAGTTAAGGATTGATGCTACTCCCACTGTGGCATTGTCTTTTTTCCTATATGGCAACAGGTAGAGTACATAATATACTACCCCATTAAATGCCCGTTTACAGGGTATGACAGTGCCAAACGTGAAATCTCAAAACTGAATTCTGAATACTGAATACTGAAATCTCACCATCGATATCAGATGCACTCATCGCGTTGCTCTTTCACTAAGCGGTGTTTTCTGCATATATTATTTAAGTATTTTATAATTATTATTATTTATCATTTATTGTTGATTTAGTGCAGTTTTTGCGAGTATCGAGTTTGACTTTATTTCCGTGTTAAATAACAATAACGAAACCGATCCGACGACCGTTCAGTGTGCCGCTCCAGACTCAAATGCCGAGCTCTCTAATCGCTTACTTGGCCACATTCCGCCGAGTACACTGAGCGCACACATACATACATACTCAAACCCATGCACACACATACACTCACACGTACTTGCTCAGAGGTATTGTGTATGTGTGTGTGGTTGTGTGTGTGTGTACATATGATTCGCAATTTTGGTTATCAATGTTATCAGATAATTTACAAAACGAAAGATAAGGAACCAATTACAAAGACACACTTCTTAATAATTTTTGTTTAAGCTTATTAATTAGTTTAATAAGTTACTAATTAATTGATTGGTTCGTGACTCTGCCAAAGCTTAAGATTCGCTGATTCTTCCAGAGCTCCGGTCGCAATTAAGTTCTGGGTGGGATGACAATCGCTGCAGAGTAGCACCTGGTTATGTGCCTTTACCTTCTGGACGAGCTTCTTGCTCTGCAGACTCCAGAGATGCAGAAAGCTATCTTCACTGCCGGCCACAATCCACATGCCTGCGGTCACCGAGAAGTTCACCGAGATACAGTACTTGAGATTGATGTGACCCTTGTAGATGCGAAGGCATTTGGGTTTGTGGAAACTCCACAGTTTGATCTGACTGTTTAGATAGCCAGCGAGAATATAGCGTCCATTGGGCGCGAATTTGACACAGCCTACTGGAGAGTTGTCGTCGTCGATGAGGGTCTTTTGCACCTGGCCACTGATGGTGTCCCAGATGCGGACGAGTCCATCAAAGCTGCCGGTGACAAAGAGGCCGCCGTCACGATTGAAGTCCACCGATGATATGTGATCCATGTGGGCGGGCACAACCTTCAGGGATTTGCCCGAACGCATTTCCCAAAGACGAACGGTGCAGTCCAGGCTGCTGGACGCTATCAGATTCGATTGGGGATTGATGCTGCAGGCAAACACATGATCCTTATGTCCATGGATTGTCCTGAATGGCATGGAACCAACGCGTACATCCCAGAGTTTGAGAGTCTTGTCATCACTGCAACTGATCAGGAATTTATCATCCGGTGACCAGTTGACATCATTAATGCCCAGCTCGTGTCCACGCAGAGATCGAACAAACTGACCCGTGGTCAAATCCCAGAGATTTACCAATCTATCCGCCGATCCGCTGGCAAGCCAATCCCCACGAGGACAAAATCTCACAGTGCTTGTACCCCACTGATGCCCCTTCATGGTGAACTTGAGCTCGTAGCCAGGTGATGCCGGGTCCACCTTGCTCTTCTCCTCGGTTTTATTAACTTTTTCGTTCTGCACCAGAGGAGCTTTAAAAACCTCCGTCTCCGTGTGCTCCTCCTGCTGCCTGTGCTCCTCCAGCTCATTGAGCTCCTTCTGCTCGCAGCTGTCTACCAGCGTCCAAGCAGAAGCCACTTTATCCACTTCTGATTTCTCATCCATCATAATCATGACATTCAATTCCTTTTGCAAATTATTAAAAACAAATTATTTTGAATTGAAATCAGAAATGATTTTTAAATTCCTTTGCGATAATTATAGACAGACAAACCATGCCAATGATCAACTACATGCTACCCTATATAAAGTCCTTTGTTGTCCTTAATCAAATAAATTAAAACTTTTATTTAAATTATTTAAAATATAATCATTTTTATAATGTAATTTATTTTTAAGTTTTACATTTACATAAGTAGACAAATGTAGACATAAAATATGAAAATAATTAAACAATTAAACTTAAAAATTATTTTAAAAAAATGAGAAATCATTGAAATTTAGGTTGAAAAATAAATTTTAACAAAAAGGACAATTGTAAATTTTATTTGAAAAGCAACAACTTTTATTTGTACACAAATTAGTTTAAAAGTTTCTTGCCAATATTTATAAGCCTTTAAGTTTAACACACAAGCGGTATTCCCAGAGTCAAACAAGTAATGCAGCCCTAGAAGACAGTGCCATCACTAATAAACTCACTTCTCTAGCTTGCTCTCAACTCAAAAACGCCTAAAAATTGTTCTCATTCGTTTGCTGTTTAGAATAATTAAATCGTTTAAATGAATATAAAATAATTTATTAAATGGTTTAATATTAGGCAACACTTTATTCTACATAGCTTTCTTAATTTTATAAAAATAAATTTAACATAATATGCAAAATGTTGGATTAAAAAGAGCGCTAAAGATAAAAAAAAAAAAATTAAAAACGAAATTTAAACTTTAAATTGGATTTCGTATTACCCCCTAAATAAAGGTGTATGCTTTGTGTGCATAACGACAGACTTATTTCATTAATAATACATCTGTACTTATTTGAATGCAAACAATCGGCTGCTCCGGAGCAGACGTGTTAAGTAATGATTAAACAAGAGTCTTTCGTCTCTTCGGAGTAATAGAGTCGTCGAACCCAGAATTGGTAAGACAGTTATGTTTATTTAAAATGTAATATAAATGTATATTTAGTTTAGGTTTATCTTCTAGTTAATTCTATTTGACCTTAAAGAAGGAGGCAATGCTCTTACTGCCCTTGGCGCCTTTGGCCAGTGCCTTCTCCTTGGCGGTCATTGAACGTTCCTTGAGTGGCACCGGTGGGGTTGGTGAAGGGATTAAGTCTTTGCCATCATCGCTGTCCAGAAGACTGCTATTCCTTAGCTGTGAAGCTGCAGAATCGTCATTTGATAGTTTTATCTTTTTGCTATTTGCGATTGTTTGGCCCTGTTGTGATTTTCGTTTTTGGGTCGTGGCCTTTTCTTCAACAATCGCCTGGATTGCATTTGGTATATGCAGATACTTTGTGAGTTTTTCGTGCAGGTCCACATCTATATAACGACCCACATAGTCGCAGGCCATCCGCACATAGTCCATTTCATTGACATCGTTTTCCGTCACCAACTTCTCGCTACGAACATAATTCTCAGACTTGGCGCCGAGACCACAGTGCACTTGCTTCGTTTTTAGCACGGACACAACCTGACGAGTCTTCACTGCAAGCCAAGCCAACGTGCGATCCATATTGTATTTGTAGAAGGTTAGCTCGCCGGAGGTCTTCACATCAGCCACACACTTAAGGCTTCCAGGGCTCACGAATTTGGTAAGTAACCGATGGGTGCTGCCATCCTTCTCATCGACACTGATGCTGTCGAGCGACATGGCACGTTGTGAGCAATGCTTCCGAAGATGATGAAGTGCAAGAAGGGTGGCATCTATTGGGGTTGTCATGTATGTACGACCATTCGAGCAGACTTCGTTGTTAAGCAACCAGCTGCGTCTTGGTTCTGCATACTCCAGTAGCTCCATAATATGGCGATCCTGAAGCGTTACGAACAAGGCGGCTTGGCCCTTGCCTGGATGATAGAAACGCTCCAAACACATTCTATGCCCGCCATCTGCTTGCAACAGGTTCTCCGATATGTAAAACACTTTCTTCACAGCACACACAACTTGTTTTTGTAGCGCCGCATCTGGCTCAACCTTGGGCTTTGTGGAGCGTGTTGCCTTTTTACTCATATCAATTATATCAGAACTTTATAAAAACAGAACTCCCGCCTTTATTGATGTTTATTTTGGATAGAGCAGGGTCGTTTAGTGCAGAACAAGTTCAAATGACCAATTTAGTAAAACAGGCGAATGAACATGTTCAGTTAATCATGAACGATACTGTTCATTTCATTTGTCTAAGCCGTTTCTTTTGAATACATTGCTTATATATCGTTAAATGTTTATCACGTAAATTGTTCAAAAGAGATCGAAGCAACTTTTTAAGAAATTAAAATAGAAGGTAGCCAAATGATTCAATGTAAATACTGCAATTCTGTGCTTACTATTGCTGGAAGAAACTAAAAAAGATATAGAAAAAACAATTTGGGTTTTTTTTTTTTAAATTAATTAAAATTAGTATGAGAGTCTATAAAATTTTAAAATTATTATTTATTGAACTCACCTCATATATTCCAACATTCATATCAACTCAAACTCAACCCAGTTCGCAAATTTAACTAAGTATTTCAACTCTATTGTTCATTAAGTTCATTTCCAATATTGCCGTCTCGGTAAAAGCTATTCGATAATCTATATGCTTAACGTATCGATAACAGCTCTGTCATCGAGATATGTGGCAAGCGATAACAATTTTGAAATAACTGGCAACTTTGAAACAAGCGTCTCTAAGTGAAACCGCCAAAAACGAGTAAAATTACATATAACATAATAACATTGTGAATTTGTTAACAAACAATGGAACCAGCACCTCAAGATTATAAGCGTGAAATGCGTTCATTTTTGATGCCGCGCGATCCAAGCATTGATCGCCGTTTTCGACCTCGTCCCAATAAAAAAATGCGCTTGTTTGACGATGTAATCCTGGAAAACAGCGACAGCTCCACCGACTGCTCAGACACAGAATCAGACTACGCGACAACAAACGGCGATGATGACGCCTATTCTACAGATAACAGTGATATGGAGACGGGGCCGCAGGTGTTTTTACGTATGCGTCCTGTAGATTCTCCCTCCAATCTGTATGTGATCTCCGAATGTGGCAACACCCTCATCACCAGTGCTGCTGCTAACGAGAACTCCACCAACAATGTGAACCGAATGGAAAAGCACTTTAGTTTTTCCAGCATATTCGACAGTTCAGTGGGACAACGAGATGTTTACGACAGATGTGTTGGACCCAAAATAACAGATGAGGAATGTGTGACGATCATGGCATACGGAACTTCTGGCTCCGGCAAGACTTACACGCTGCTTGGTATGTACCTAGAGATCTCCATCGCATAGAATTCTTATGATTATTATGTTTCCGTACATTGCAGGAGACAATGCGAGGGCTGGAGTCTTACCACGCGCCCTAGAGAATGTATTTACAATGTACGCTAATCAAATATGCAACATACCGAAAATAAAATTGATCAATGCCCGCATGATGATACTGGAGGATGATGAAACCAATAAAGAGATGCAATTACGTCGACAATTGCTGGCGTTATGTCCAGACATATCAGCGCAGTATCAACGACTTCAGCAAGGTATCAAAGGCGATCACGACTTTGTTGTTCATCCGTCTCATCCGGATGAATCTGTCATGATATGGGTGTCATTTGTGGAAATCTACAATGAACTCGTCTACGATTTACTGACCGTGCCTCCAAAGCATGCAAATATGGCCGAACCGCGGCGCAAGAACCTTAAGATCGTCTGTAACAAGGGACAAGTGTTCATCAGAGGTCTTTCAAGCATATATGTGAAGAGCAGTGAAGATGCCATCAAGTTACTTCGTCTGGGACAGCAACGTATCACATATGCTTCAACCTCTGTGAATGCTAACTCCAGTCGTTCTCATTGCGTCTTCACAGTAGATGTATTGAAATATCAGCGATCGGGACTGACGTCGCGGAGTTCATACAAATTCTGTGATCTTGCTGGATCTGAGCGTGTTGATAAGACAGGCACGGTGGGATCACGACTGAAAGAAGCTCAAAGCATTAACACCTCTCTTATGGTACTGGGTCGGTGTCTGGATGCGGCAAGTTCTACAAAAAGGAGAAACAACGCTGACGTTATACCATATCGAGATTCCAAGTTAACAATGCTGTTGCAAGCGGCGTTACTAGGCAAGGAGCGGTTGGCAATGATCGTGACTGTAACGCCACTGGACAAATTCTTCGAGGAGAATCTTAATGTATTGAGCTTCGCTTCCATTGCCAAGAATATTATATTTAAGCAACCTTTGGTCAAACAACACAATTCAAGATATTCTGGCTTTGCTCAATGCGATCCGTACTCAACACTAAATACACAAATTGAGGAAGTAGAGGCTCAGAATATCCGGTTAGTTCCGATATTGCAGCCAAAACAAGAGTATGATTGTACTAATTAATATATATAATTATAGATTGCGTGCCGAGATAGATCAAATCAACTACAATCATATGCAGCAAATGCAGCAGCTTGAAGAGAAGTTACGGAAGGAACTTACGGATTCATATCAGGCGAGTCTAGAGCTCAATCAAAAGCATAGCGATCAGCGTCTGGAGAACAAGTTGCTCATGCAGAGTAGAGAATTCGAAGTGAAGGTAATCTTATAAGTCTACACCATAGGGCATAAAATTAATTTAATAATTTTACTCCAATTTGTAGCTGTCTTCGGTTAAGAGAAAGTACGAGGAACAGATTGAGGACCTGAAAGACGAAATTGAGGAACTAAAAGACGAATTAGAGGAGCTCAAATCAGCAAATAGCGATGTCGAAATTATTGAGGACGAGTAATTGTAATAGCCATGTTTAAGTCTTAGTTTTGAGTTTGTTTTAAGGTTCTGTCAATCGAGTTGAAAGAATAATTGTACTGGAAATTAAACTAAATTAAGTATTACGAATATTTGTTTCAATTTAAACACTTTTTGCAAAAGCATTTTTATTCAAATTTCTCATATTACTGCATTACTTCATCCTGATTTTTCATCATTTAATTTCATATCGTTTGTTTTTTGTTTTTAATAAGTAAGTATTTTCTTTTTTTTTTAATATGTTTATAATTAGGAGTTTTGTTTTATAATGGAATTACATACATATATAAGTTATATATGTATATCTTTACTATGTGTGTTTGTGTATGTGTGTGTGTGTTTAATTTCTGTTTCGGGAACTCAACCTTATTGCAAGTTCCACAGCAAAAAAAAATATATTTAGTTTATTTAAAAAGTAAAAAAATAAAATTTAAAAAAAAAGTAGTAAAATCCGTATTAAATGTTTTTTAATTAATGTCTCCTTTAGCAAAATGTGCAAAATAGAGTATTTATTATAAATTTTGGAATAGTGTTTTTAAGTTTAATTTTTGTTTTTGTTTTCGATTTGTTTATTCTGTTTTCGGTTTTTCGCCTTGTAAATATGCATATATCATTTATCATGTATAATTTTGCATTAACGTTTTACATAACGTTTTTCTTTAAATCGTACTGTCTAAAATTTAGTACTATAAAAGGTTATATTTCAAGGTGTTTTATTTTATTTTTTCTTTTTTTTTTCATTCTATTCATACTCATAATTCATATCGAATTTTTGTTTTTCCTCTTTTTGTTTTGTTTTATTTTTTAGTTAAATTCTGCAAAAGCAATTAAGTTTCCGTTTTATTACAATTAATGATAAAAATACACATATGTCGCATTTGCTTTGCAAACGAAAAGATTTCTTAATTTTTGTTTACTTTTGTTTTGTTTTCTATTCTTTTCTTTTGTTTTTACTTTTTTTGTACATTTTGCATAAATATTTTTCCATTTTTCTAAATTCATATTGCGTGTGTGTGTGTGTGTCTCTGATTTCTAATTCTAATAAACTTTCTGTAAATTATAATAATTTTTATTATTGTAGCTGTCAGAATTGTGTAGCAGCTCAAAAAAACTCAAAAAAATTATTGTAAATAATAATAAGAAATATTAATAGCGTGTGAGTTTGTGTGTGTGTGTGTGTGTATGGGTTTAAGAATTTCCATTTATTTAATTACTATATATTTCAATATTTTTTCTGCTTTTTTTCTTTTTTATTTTCTTTTTGTTTTACCTGTTCATTTTTTAACTATACAAATTTGTTCAAGTGTTTATTTTTTATTGGGGATTTGTTTTTGCGTTCTTTGAAACATTTTTATTTCTTTCTTCGTTTTTGTTTTGTTTTAAAATTAAGCTCAATAATCTTAAATTATTAATGAAGTATTTGTATAAATTTATGTTCGGTTAATTTATAAATGTGCTGAGCTTTGTTTACACGCTTACGCCTTTATGCTTAGCGTTTATCATTCGCTTTTTTAGGGTGTCTGTGTGTGGGTGTGTGTGTATATGTTTCTCTAAAAAAATTTAAACTTTTGCATTTTTTGTGTTTCACATACATATTAATATTTATTTCTTTTTAGTATTCTCTTTGAATTGTTTCTTTACTGTTTTTGTTGCTGCTGGTTTCAATGTGTCTTGTATTTTGTTTGTTTTGTTTTTTTTTTTTTAGCTACTTGAAACAATTTACAATAAATTACAAAAATGTTTTGTAATGGCTAAAAACGTTAATACTCATTTTCACCAACAACAAGCTGAACACAAGAGTTTCCCTCGTGTTGTTGTTGTCGCTGCTGTTGTTGTTAGTTGTGTTTTTCTTTCTTTTTTCTAGAATTTCCTTAATTTCATTTTTCAATTGTTGCACTTTTAAAAAATTAGCATTAGATTGAGTGTGTGTGTTTGTGTGTGTGTTGTGTGAGTATTATTATAAACGCTTTTAAACTACAGCGTGTAATGTTTTCTTTTCTTTTCTTTTTTCCATTATATACGTAAAGTGGGTGCTTTAATTGTTTATAGAATTTTACATCAATTGTGTATTTTTTTTTTTTAGTTTTTCCATTTTTTTTATATATATTTTTCTTTTTAATATAGTACGTGTAAATATTTATTATTTGCCCATGTATGCATGGTGTAGCTATGCTTCTGTTCTCGATCTCGATCTCGATCTTGACCTTAGATTTCACTTGCTAATTGCGTGTTCTATAATTAT
The DNA here is from genome assembly GCA_018903735.1 of Drosophila cardini. Taxonomy (NCBI): domain Eukaryota; kingdom Metazoa; phylum Arthropoda; class Insecta; order Diptera; family Drosophilidae; genus Drosophila; species Drosophila cardini. The sequence continues at coordinate 22,143,805 of JAEIGM010000001.1, read as the reverse complement.
TATTTGTATTTCTTTTTTATAATGGATTAGAATTATGCGTACGCACTCTGTTCTGGAGTCCTAGAAGCATCTCATCATTAAATTCAACAAGAGACAAACATCTAATCGAAAAGGAAATGTTTTTAAGAAAAACTAGCGAATTCATTATTTCATTTCATTATTTCTATCAATCGACATCGAATATAAATCGCATTTTCAATTGTATTTCACTCAATATCTTTTCATCTGTTCAATTTCTACAATTGGATTTTATAGAATTTATGTGCTTGGGGGTGTGTGTAGGGGGTTTATGCGGAGGGGGCGTTGTTGCCTATGCCTAAATGTAATTGCATGTCTCTTCTGTGCTTTATCTGTATGTGTGTGTGTGTGTGTGTGGTGTCCGAGTGTGTGTTAGTATTGCATTAATTTTAAAACTGTTCTGTTGCACAATTAAAGTTCTTGTTTATAGTCTACATATATATGTATATATGTTTAAAAAATATATATACATATATATGTATACTATGCATATAGCTAGATGTGTTGTGGGAGTGTTTTTTTTTTTTTTTTTTTTTTTTTTTTTTTTTTTGGGAGGGGAGACATCTCTAAATAAACTTCTCGTTCCTCCTAATCGCTTTAACATGCGATCAATTTTTCTGTCGCTTCATTTCATATGTCATAACTGTTGTTTATAATTTGTTGTTTCCTCTCTTCATTTGATAAACTGCACCCATATAGTATATCGGCAATTTTTAGTAGTAAAATATTTGTCCCGCCTTTTGACGCTTACGCTCCTCCAGCTTACGATTGATCTCCTGCTGCCGCTCGTTCTTGCTAAGCGCCCGTGCAACGTACAAGAACTTGTTATCGCCCAGCTGTTTGCCATGCAATCCAATGACGGCGGCCAGCGCCGATTGTGGATTCTCGAATGCCACAAATCCAAAACGGCGCGAACGTCCCTCCTCATCCAGCATTAGCTGAAACATAAAGATCAGATTAAGATTAAATTCATTCCATTTTATGTAAATATTCAAATGAAATGGTTTAAATTAATTATATTAGGTACAATTTCTATACAAACTTATAATTTTTACTTTTAAGTACTCAATGCTTCAATGTACCAATAAATACAATGTACCAAAAGTGGCAACCTTGTTTATAAGCACGTCCCCTGCTTTAAGGTTGGGCATGCGCAGTAACGGAACGAGAGCGGAGTGAATTTCGTGGGAGAGGGTGGCAGCAGAAGAGAGACAGTGTGGGAGTGGGAATGAGAGAGTGCGCTCAAATTGACTTAAGAGTTTGGCTAACTGTGCCACATGGTTTATCCGCAATTGGCTCTCAATACACTACGCACCCCCGCCACAGTCAATGCCACCGCCCCTGGCCAAGTTAAGTTGCACGCTCAAATATTCGGTAAATAGACAAGACACTGTCCAAAAAATATATACGCACCTTGTGACTGGTGATGCGTCCATAGGGTTCAAACATTTCACGCAAATGCTGCTCGGTGAACTCCTCGCTTAGATTCTTTACGTACAGATTCTTGAAATGGGTGGCCTTCTCCTGCTCACGATCCCGCCGTGGTATGAACTTGACCACATGCACCTTCTGATTATTGCATAGCATTCCATTGACCTTTTCAATGGCCGCGCGGGCGGCCTCCTCCGAATCAAAATGGACAAATCCATAGCCACGTGAATTGCCCTCTTCATCCTTGGCCACATTACAGTTGAGTATGTTGCCAAAGACAGAGAATGTCTCGTACACCGCCTTGTTGTCAATCGATCGCTCCAGATTTTTTATGTAAATCTTACCGCTGTCCGGTGAGCTATTGCTGCTATTACCGCTACTGCCACTGGCCAGGGCACCGCTGGAATGCGATGAGCTCGAGGTGTGCCCAGCGGCATTCAAAGAGTTGTGGCCATGTCGACCAAGCACGGCGGCAGCAGCTAAGTGATTGCTGGCTGCATGACCACCACCAACACCATGGCCAAGATGTCCAGTCGCTGCAGCGTGATGATGCAGTTGCTGCTGATGATGGGCGGCGGCAGCAGCCAGCGTATGATGGTTTAACGTCGGCTGCTGCTGATGATAGTTAGCCGGATTTCCACGGAACGTCATTGAATTGACGAACATTATGGCTGGCTGTTTGTGGAGCGTGGTGGCAGCTAATAGGGCGCAGGTGCTGTAAGGTGGTGTGTGCAGGTTGTGGCTGAGAATTTTGACGGTCTTCGGCAGCGCGCTGTCTTTTTCTTGTTATTGTTTTTAGTATTATTTTCCTTCTTTTTGGTAACGCGCTCGCTTATCGCTTGGCGCCGTTGGTTTTCTTCCTTTCTTTTTTGGGCTTTCGATTCTGCTTTCAAATTATTTTCGGCTTTAATTAAAAATGCAAATACAAATACAACAAATACAAAAATACCAATTGCAAGCAGGCATGAAAATTTTTACTCACCAGAATTCTTGCTCAGTTCACACGTTTGTTTCCCTGTCCCACAGCAAATACGAAAATCCGCGTTGTTCTCTGAAAAAATCGTTTTTCTCTCACCCAGCTTTGACTCTTTTTCACCGTTCTCTCTCTCTATCTCTTTCTTTCTCACTCTCTACCTCTCTTTGTACTTTTTCTGGGACTTTCACTTTTGGCTCGCTTCGCTCGCTTACCTTACCACGTTACACGCTACAAAACAAAAAGATGCTTCTTATTCTATGTTATAGCAATTGAAAAACGTTACTACTTCGGCTTCTTTTTTATTGTTAAATTGCGAGTGTTTAATAAAAAAAATCTATATGTTTCTGCCGAGACCTATAGGGATGTGTACAGTGTGACCGCTAGCGGCCAACGTAATAATACACCAAATTACAAATAAAAAATACTAAAAATACAATACCGCAAATAGGGCTTGCCAAAACTATCGATTAACGTTGATGACTACAAGTATTTTATCGTGCACATGCATGGAACGTACTTGGTAAATACTTTGGCGCGCATATCTTAAATATAATCGAGTTAAATGATAAAGCAATGTTAAAAACATTAGGCAACAAGTATAATAAATATGCTCCAGATGTAGATTTCAGGTTAGACAGCTTTGTCTTTTTATTCCAAATTATTATATTTCTTTTTTTTGGTAGTAATCTACTAATGCCAAATGTCTACAAGTACAATGGCGTATTTATGCATATAGCTTTTGATTTTCTTATCATGCATTCAAGCTTCAAACCCACAAAGCAGTAAAAAAAATTTTGGTTGTTAAGATAATACCGCCTATATAACGAATCAGACAACAAATAAACTTTAAACTTCAAATCTAATAGAATTTTGGCCTCATTTGTAATAACCCTTTTCGGCAGCTGCTTCGACAATGGTGCAGATGGCAGTGAAGGCTTCATTCGCCGTGGGCTGGATTTCCACAGCTGGCAGGATAAAGAGATCTTGGCTGTCGGGAGGACCACGTAGCTCAAAAGTATAGGCAATGGGTATTCCAGCCTCGGCATGTGCCCAATCCATGCTTCCTCCGCTGGAGGGATAAATGGTCTCGTAGAGATTTCCACTGACGTAATCGCGACCGCTTTCGGCTTTGATGGCAGCCGATGCTTTTTTTCCGAACTCTTGAAGGTCATCATAGTTGGAGACATGGTTTTTGGTGTAGCCATATGGGAACATAAGCATCTGGGAGTAAGAGTGCAGAGCAATATACGTCTTGATTTGATCCTTCCCCACATGTCCACGTATAAACTCCATCACGCGTTGTGTCTCCATCTCACTGCCAGCACTGGGACCAGCATAATCATAGCGTGTTGGATCACTACTGGATCCTGTGGTGTTCCAATGATCCGGATAGTTTCGATTCAAGTCGACGCCACGACAAGTTCCAAATAACTGACGATTTTTACGCCACATGCGATCGTGCTCGAATGTGTACTTGTATCCATCAGGATTGACACAGGGAAACACAATCCAATTGAAATTCTTGGCTAGATTCTGTATGCGCTCGTTCTTCGAGGTCAGCAGCTCGTTGATAATGTATGTGGCTGTGGCCGGAGCAATCCATTCCCGGGCATGAATGCCACTCTCAATGAAGATGGCTTTGTTAGCCGGATTCTTGCCGAGCTTAAGGCCCTTGATGGCATTACCCTGGGTGCTGGTCCCCATGTCTAGGACACTCACCACCTCAGGATACTTGCCGGCCATATCATCCATCCAGTCGTAAATGGTTTTTAAGTGGAAAAAATGCTGCCAATCATATTTGGAGACATCTGTATTATCCGGCAGAACTTCCTGCATATTGCGGTCAATTTTCTCCTGGAAATTATACGTCTGCAAGAACAAATATGAAATCACTATCGTTTGAAATATGTGTATACATGTATATAGAGGAGTATACATACCAAAACCCGATGGTTCAGTTTATAGGTCTTGAGCAGATCCGCGAAGTCAGCGACGCGATGAGCTGCGACCAATATGGAAAGCTTTTGGCCAATCTCGCGCGCGTGTCCAATAAATGTTAGACTGTCGCTCTGCTCTTCCAACTTTTGGAATAGTTCAATTTGCTCCTTGTTATCAAACTGGACGTTATAGATGCGATAATGGTCATATCGTGCCTGATCTTGCGGAGCAGAGCCCGTATTCACAGCGCAGGTATTGGCGTTGGGAGACTCCTCAAATTTATTACCGCTCGCAGACATTGTCAGAAGTAGAATAACAAGAATAACAGGCATATTTGCCATTTAAGCGTATGCCGAGTGCTCTAAAATTCCATTTGAGAGAACGCTGATTTTTGTTATCGTCATATGCTTGGTCTGCACATACACATGTACACACGTACGTACTATATCTAGAGACAGAGAGAGCGGGAGCGAGAGCACTCTCTCACAGTAAATAAAGTACATGTATTTATTTACGTCGACGTGTGTGTTTCTCCATGCAAACAGCTGTTGACAGCAATTCGCTGGTAAATGCATTTTATAGCTGTTATAAAAATTGTTCTTACGGGAAATACATAGGTAGGAATTATTCCTGCTACTACACATTTAAAATAGAGGTATGACATTTCGTTTGAATTACAAGCCATAGCTAAGGTATTTTCATTTCTAAATTTTACAAAATATAAATACACCTGCGACCAGCATTTTCTTGCACTAAAAGCATATGGGGTATAGTAAACAATCTTTACAATGAGTTCCATTCATTTATATTGAGTAGTTAAGAAAAAGTTGGATTAAGATTGAATGATTGTGGACCTATAAAACAAACTTTACAAATAAGGATTTTTTCTCCTTTTTCAATACCCGATTTAAGATCGGCTAAAATCGAATAGTATTCGGTAGTTCAAGTAACCTAAAACTATTTGAATGAATTCTTTAAAACTTTTTTTTTTTTTGGTCTGGGGCACCGGTAACAGTACTCAGAGTACTTAGGGAAAATATAAACTTAAAAAAACTACGATATATGATTTCCCAGGGCCATTATATTTCTTGACGAACAATGGATCGTTCCTAATGACGGGCTGTTGTGTTAATATTTATTTATTGGTAATTTAAATTAAAGTATTTGATTTAAATCGATTGTGAAATGTTCATCGACTATGTTCAATCGTCAATGCATCGAGTCTTGCATTGCTATTAGTTCCAGCTTTAATGACCCACCGTTTAATTTTTTTTATTTCTTATTTTGCTAATAATCGCAACTTCTACATCGATAAATCTTTAGTCTTTTCTTTTATACCTTTAAAGTGAAATATTTAAATTGGTAACTATAAGATTATTTACATGTGTATACAATATGTACGGCGTATCGATATCCGCAAGTTATTCGATATATGAGTAAGAAGCATCGATATGTTTTTGCTACATCATCTTACCACCACATTATTTTTTCCGACGAATACAGAAAGAATTTGCAAGCCGCAGAGTTGAAATTTACAGTGCATATAAAAATTAAGTAATTGAAAGTGCACTACATTAATAACCGCTAAACAAGTTAGTGGTAAGTATAAATAGAACATATTAATTGAATAGATCAAAATGCATTAACATAAAGTGCATTCGTAATGTTCTTAAACTAACTTGACGCTAAAAGTCAATCGCCGCCATTTTTTTTTCGTTTGCGGTGACTATATGCATATATGTACTTGTAAATATGCACGCACATACACATGCATGTTGTGTATGTATGTATGTTATAATGTTTTGAATAATTTTTAACAAATTTTTTGATAGTATTAGTATAATGATTTAAGCAATTTGTTAATAGGTGCGCATTTTGTAATTATAGACTTTTGCTCAGTTGGCGTAACTATCTGATTCTGCTCCTGCTCATGAGTATTCATAGAGAAGGAGCTGATCTCGATCGTATTACAGTCAAAATTCACAATATGAAACGCAGCGCATCCCGCTCACCAGGCAGAGGTAATCTAGTTCGTAACTCTCGTAGCATGGGTCGTGGGTATGACAATGGCGGCGGTGTGCCAGGCGATTCCCCTGAACGTATTTCGCCGGAGCGCATGCGACGACGCTTGGAACGCTCGCCCAGTCCCCGTGGTCGGTATGGATCGCCGCACCGGGAGCCCTATATGCGTGGCCCACCAGCTGCCGAGCGTCCAGCTGGTTACAAGGTCCTGTGCGTTAGCGCCCTGCCTCCAAAGGCTCCCGATGAATTTATTGAGGAGACACTGTATCGCGAGTACAAAAAATTCGGTGACTTCAGTGTAAGACTTGCTCACGACCTTGATGAACGTGTGGCCTATGTGTGCTTCCGCACTCCAGAGGATGCACGTGAAGCCAAGCATCACAAGCCACGTTTAATTATTTACGATAAGATGGCTATAGTAGAGCCCGTTTACAAATCAACGACGCGACCAGAGTACAGGTAACATCCAATGTCATGAAATATTAAGTTCACAGTTATGGAATTTATTAATTTTTCAGACCACGCCATTCGATTTCTCCTCCTGACTATGAACGTTATCATTACTCTCGTTCCCCGATGGGACCAGGTGTACCATTGGATCATCGACGGCCGCCAATAGATCCGTATGATCGGTATGGTCCCCCCATCCATCCACACTCCGTGCATCCACGCGAATATCGTCCCATGCACCATGAGTATCCACATCCGCCCCGTGGCCCGCCAATGCATCGGGGCCATCCGCACACTCATCCTCATCATTTGCACGGCCATCCGCCGCCACATCAGTATGCCCCGATGCGTCCAATGGCTCCACGACCGCATGTACCTTATGAGAAGCCGGAGAGCAAAAAAGATAAGTTCCCCAACTACTTGCATCACGTGCAACCCGAAGATGATCCGCTGTCAACTCGAACGCTCTTTGCTGGCAATCTTGAAGTAACCATTGCCGATGACGAACTTCGTCGTATATTTGGAAAATACGGTGTAGTCGATGACATTGATATTAAAAGACCGCCTCCTGGCACTGGCAATGCATTCGCATTTGTTCGTTACCAGAATCTTGACATGGCCCATCGGGCCAAAATCGAGCTATCCGGCCAGTATATTGGCAAATTCCAGTGCAAAATTGGTTACGGTAAAGTGACGCCGGCAACACGAATGTGGATCGGTGGACTTGGTGCATGGACTTCGGTGACTCAGCTGGAACGAGAATTCGATCGGTTCGGTGCCATTAAGAAGATTGAATATCAGAAGGGTGAGCCCTATGCCTATATCCAATATGAAACTGTTGAGGCAGCCACATCAGCTGTCAAGGAGATGCGTGGCTTCCCATTGGGTGGACCAGAGCGAAGACTTCGTACGGACTTTGCAGAGCTGCCTGGTGCCACGCCCGCTGCCCCCTTCAAGAGTTCAAAGCCATCGTATGATGAGAGCGCCATCGAGTACAGGCGGCCGGAATACGATCCGTACTATGAGGAAACTGCAGTGTATGCGCCACGTGGAGGCTATTCTCCATATCCGCCCCGTGGCGGTTATCGTGGTCGTGGTGGTGGCTATCGTGGTCGTGGACGTGGTATGTATCATTATCACAATGATGTGCACAGGCCACCGCATCCAAGTGCAATGGGCGGAGCTTCATCTGTGCCACCACCAGGCGGTGCTGACGATGAATGGCGCCGTCCGCCTGGCGAGTCCTATGATCGCGCTCGTTCCAGTTCTCGTGAGCCGGGAGTGGAGCGATCACGTTCTCGATCACCTCTGAAGCGTGCACGCTCTCCAGGCTCCGATTCTGATACTTCAACGCGTCGGAATGATGCTCTCGGATCGGCAACAACCGTCCCCGAAGTGGCTCGCAAATGCAGCACAATTTGGACAGGTGCCCTCATATTGAAGAGTTCCTTGTTTCCAGCAAAGTTTCATTTGACGGACGGTGATACAGACATTGTGGAATCGCTGATGCGTGACGAGGAGGGCAAACACAATTTGCGTATTACACAGAGATTGCGCCTGGATCCGCCAAAGTTGGAGGATGTACAAAAGCGCATTGCGTCATCATCATCGCATGCCATATTTATGGGATTGGCTGGCTCCACGGTAGACACTGATTGCGATGATGCGAGTGTTCAGACGCGACCGTTGCGCAATCTTGTCTCATATTTGAAACAAAAGGAGGCAGCTGGTGTTATTTCGCTACTGAACAAGGAGACAGAAGCCACCGGTGTGCTATACGCATTCCCGCCGTGTGATTTCTCAACTGATTTACTGAAGCGCACATGCCACAGCCTCACCGAGGAGGGTCTCAAAGAGGATCATCTGGTAATTGTTGTGGTGCGTGGAGGAACCGCCTAAAAAGACAAACTGTCCACACAGTGCTACAGAGAGCAGATCTACAGATCAATAGATGTCGTAGTCAGATACACAGCATACATATATATATGCATGTATATGTATTGGTAGAAGCATAAATCGATTAGAAGACCAATCTGGCAAAACCACACGCACGAGAACATGATCAACCTCATCATATAATACTGATGATGAGTCGAGATGATTTGAGACTTGTTCCCCCCCGTTTAAATTAATCGAATATTAATAATTATTGTTCTTTTTGCAGACCAAGTTAATTTTGCTTATGGTTTTTGTTTATAAACCAAACAAAGGTTACACATAATTCTGATAATTCTCAGTGTAGTGAGAGTGTAAAGTTTATACAGTTCTATTTTTTTACATTACGATTGTGCCAAAAGTATTCAAATTCAATAATTATTTATTTCTGTATTCATTTCAATTCTATAGATTTATAAACAGTGTAAACAAATCTCAATTTTTCAATGTGCAATTAGTGCAAATCAAATATCAAATAACAAAAGATCAAAAGTTATGAAAAAAATGAAAAAAAAATATGTAAAAAGTTTTGTGTTACCTTCTTTTGTATTGTGTTAATGAGTTAAACCAGAAATCAGTTAAGAATTATGATTTGGTTTTAATTTTTGTGAACAAAAACTAGTGGAAAGTGACCCTGTTAACAAGATTTACGATACGATTATGATATGATAGATGAATGTGGGCATTGATAAATGAAAGTGAATCTGTTTGCTAAATGAACCCTTTGCAAATCCTTACTGTACTCTACTGGGTCCCTCTCGCATCCGTGTGTTTTTTAAAAGTGGTTGCATTTGTTTCCATCATAAGTATATATATATCTGAATTGATTGTGCAGTGACCTGATCCGAAAAGAAAGTTTTTTGAAATGTTTTTCGAACATATGTTTTCTGTACCAGTATAAGTTCCAGTTCCTTTTGTCATGTTCTTTCATTTTCCATCCGAAAAGAGAACGTTGTGTAGCATTTGTTTCAAAATGTTTGAATTGATTAAATAGGTTTTGAAAATGTTACATCGGTTTTCTTATGGTTGCTCTCAACAACAATAACAACAAGATAAAGTAGTGTGTGTCGATCGATCGGTCCATGGTGTTTAAACTATATATAATTGAAAACTTAAATGCAAATGTGTCAACAACATTCAAATTGATTTTCCCTCATTCTCAAGTGTGTGTGTGTTTGTGTCTCTTTTTTCCACTCTCTGTGTGTATGTGGACAATGTATTGCTCTATATTACATACTTAAATTGAAAAGAAATATATATATTGAATATCTATAACTCGTTCAACAGATTTAAATTTAAATAATAAACTAGTTTTGATTGAACAAATGAAAAACGCAAATAATTATGCTTCACCATATTATACCTACTATATTTAATAAATATTCAAATAAAAATATAAACAATCGGATTAAATCTGTGTGTGCTGTTCTACTTAATCAGTGTTTCTTTGTGTTCCAACGATGAACAAAAGTGAATAAGTGATAACTCCAAAAAGTATAATTTAATTGATCCTTCAACAGGTAATGTCTAATATGAAATGGACACTATTCAAATAATAATTATATTAAATTTTTTCTAAACAAATGAATGTAAAAAAAAAGTACACTGAGACCTACTTATTAAAAAAAAAGGAGATAAATAAATTGCTTTTGATAATATCATTTTTAAACTGACATAAATAATTTCCAGCTGATTGATCTCTACTTACAATCAACTAACAAAAAATTACAGATATTAATAATTTGTTAAACTTTCGATTATTGAGAAATGCTCATTGAAGAAATCCCACAAATACTTAATTAGGTTCAAATTTAGGTTTAAACTCCAGGACAAGGGCACAAAATCCATTTTCAAAATTGTACAGGAGCCGTTAAAAAATATTAAATGTTGCGACTGACGGGATGCCACATCGTTTAGACGGGTGGCATCTCGGGATAAGGAGCTGCCACTTGCTGCTGAAGGACGGCCACTTGCGGAGCCAGGGCTGAAACACGTCTCACAGTGAGCAGGTTAGATATGTTGCTTATATTAATTAGTAATCATTTAAGCAAATCGCTTGGAGCAGAAATAAAAAAATTAAAAGAAAGAAATTTAAAAACAACGATCACCAGTACTAGCCGAGGTTGGAACTATCGAAATTTTAACTTTTTGAAGTTTAGTTAGTCGCTTGATTTACTATCGATAGACTCAGTCGTCGATAGTTTTTTTTAATCGAATCAAATAATTGGTTTGATAATTAATGTCAACAGAAACTGGAATTAAATTATGGAAACTCAACTGATAATAAAAATAATTATACTATTTAAAGGGTTATTGTTTGATTTTATTTAAATAGTTAGTTTCATTTAAACATTTTAACACAATACCTAATGAATTTTGAGATTTATTTCCAATCTGGTTAAATAGAGTTTCAGCAGCAAAATGTTGATCACCACACAAAATCGATTCAGTCGTAATACAAATAAAATATGGTGCACACGGCGAAATATTTTGGTGTCTTTATGGCGTAGGTGACATAACCGTCTTTTTCAGCATCCCAAAGGAAGTTAACCATGGAGCAAAGCCCCTGCATGAGTAGCTCACCAACGGTTACCAATACAACATAACGGTATCTGGAGGGCAGGAATAAACATGTAAATCATTCGAGGAAGGAAGAAACATCAGAGTGGTACTACGTACCTATCAAAATTTAGAAGCTTGATGCTGTCCTTAATCTCTTCGCTGACCTGGGCTGCCATGTGATGGGATTGCTTCGGATGGAACAAATACTCTTCGTTATAATTCTTATCCATTATGGTCTTCATGGCAATCTCTAAACGTTCCTTGTTTAGTGGATTCTTTGGGTCCAAGCGATATGTGGGCAGATAGCGTATAGCCGCCTGGAAGCACCAGCAACAGATGAGTCCGAGCCTCTAAGGCTGGATAAGGTATGCTGGACTTACCTTAGGAGGTGCTCCCAGGGCCGTGACTACATTGGACTTGGTCAGGGATGCGCGCTGGCTGCTCACCTGTCTCTGCATGGTGACAGAAACGGAAAGAAAAGGTAAAAAAAAAAAGCAAAGCGTTGAAATGGATCACATTACATGTACTCGGATTCACTTTCATGACCAGCAACAACTATTCTATGCGTGACTTGGACAAATTTTAGCAGTGCTTCCCATTCCCCAAAAAGCATTTGTTCATTAAAAACACACATAAAGTATCCATGTTTTCATGTTCATTTAGCGTATCAGGTAATCACAAAATCAATCGTCGTTGTACCTTCTCACGTTCCTGGCCCAAACACAACGTAACAAGACCCGACCAGTTCCTCGCTGCGCTGGCCATTTTAGCCCCGTTGTCTCGCGACTCCACAAATTTGACTTCGACTCTCTTTAAGTGCGTCGCGGTTTGCCATAAAACCACAAATGATTATTATAGATTTATTACGATGTCATTTAGCAGCATGATAGCTTCACATCGTCGTCGTCCTGGCAATCCCAATCCCTGCACGAATGTTGAATCAATAAATGACACAAATTATGTGAGCACATTTCGTTTAACTGACCTTGCCTATGCTATTCCCTCTCCCAGCTTATTTACTGAGCAACTGGACAGCTTCACAGTGCTGGCTGATTGCTTCAAGTTGAAAAAACTAAATTGATTTAAAACAATATTTGCTGAACATAGATAAAAAAAAAATTAACTTAATTTTGAGTTGTAAGAATTCATAAAAGCAAAAAAAGCTAGAATATATTGTTAATAGTTAGAGATTAATTTAATCAAAACTTGTGTCGAGTTGTCATAAAGCTAAATATATATATTTTTTAAGAAAATTTATTTTGACTACTAACCCAAATTTAACTGACATTTTTAAAATAGTTTCTGAAATAATTTAAATTTTAAATTATAACAAAATGATTCATTATATTAATTCTAGGAAAAAAACAATGTAACATATATTAACTCAATGTAATTAAATGTGCCTCCACGCAAATGTTGTTTCACAGATTTCCGATCTCCAGAGAATTTAACTAGGAATTTCTATATACCAGTTGTATACTCTAAATTATAGATTCGATGATTAAATATCTATTTAATTCAAAATCAAAAAGTTATTATCTTTAGTAATTGTTCTAGAAATATAGAAATGACAAGAAAAAAGGAGACACTAGAGCTAGCCGACTGTAAAAGACCGCGTACTTATTCTAGTATCACTCTTATTGGAAAACACTTAAGTTGTTCGATCCGGAGCAACCTTGGTGAAGATAGTTATTAATGCTGAACAAAAATATATATACTTTATGGGGTCGGAAAAGCCTGCTTTTACCTATTACGCATATTTCTTTTTAGCCACAATTTAAATAACTAAATACAACCGATTTTTAAAATATTTCCCGCCACTGAAACAAAAATTCAAATTTGAATTACAACGATAAATACTTTACACTTTATTCGGTTGACATATAGTATAATATGCTTTCTCATATATTTATATACTTATATATGTATATATAGGGTATACATATATATGTAGTTCGTTAGACGTTGAATTTGCTTCGGTATAAGTATGTATAAGATATATATTGATATATAAACATACATACGAACATATACACAGTCATTTACATAAAAAACACATAGACATCCACATAAATATATCAAATCTTGAATTGTTTACTTAAAACTTAGTATGGTATGTTATGCTCATTATGGCCCGATTATATGTATATATATATATTAAGTAGTTTTATGTTTTTTTTTTTGTATGTCTTTCGCATTTATGCATTTTAAAACAATTATTTAAAGATTTCAACAAAGGTTTTTTCTATTACAAAGATTATCAATAATTCATTGATATAACAAACCAAACAAAACAGAATAAAGATAAACTATAAAGACAAAAACATGAACAATTGTTAATGTATGCTTTTTTTGGCCTTTCTAGAATCTTTGCTAAACCATTGACATTTGGCCACAATGCGATACCAAGGGAAAGAGTATAAAATGTGTATAGTCTGTGTACTTCCTAGTTTAGTGTTAGTTAAGATCATTCATTGTGCCAATGTTTTGGTGCAGACTTATAGTTAATTTTTTTGGAAAGTTTCTAAAGTTTCTTGTGGGGTTTTTCTTTTTTAAATTAATTTATTCATTTTGTAAGATACTCGTACCAAAGGGTTTTCTCAGTCGTGTAGTGGTCATGTATTCGTAAATGTATATGTATTTTGTATATGTATATGTAAAGCTTTAGTTGCGTACCGTTAGCCGCGTTGACCGAGTGTGATTTGTAGCTTATCATACAGTATATAGTACTATATGTATATATATATATATTTAAACAAACGTACATAAGTTTTTATCCATTTTGAGTTAAGAAAACATTTAACTTTTTGCTTGGTTTTTTGTTGTGGACATAGATTCAGTGGGTTTCGTTAGTAAACATAATAGTTAGTTATACTTAGTACTTATGCTGGATTGTTTCCATTTATGTTTTGACTATAATTTACTTTAGTATTTTTATTTTATGCCAATAATTAGATGCATTCGTTTACCAATATGTGTTGAATATTTATGTTTCTTGTTCTTGTTTTGTTACTTTTTGGTTTTGTTTCAATGTAATGGAACCGTTATTTCATAACGCCACATTTGGTCCAAAATTTAATTAATGTAAAATTCATGACTCAATACTCGACACTTGACCCCCAATTCTCCTCCTAATCATTGGATCGCACTTTGCGCAAAGAGCCCCGATTAAATTTGCAAATTGACTCGAGTAGCGCTGAGCGTGTAATCTCATCATCCTCGCCAGCTTCGGCATCCTCAGATGCCATGTTTGGAGTCGATGTCTGTCTTTCCACGGATGCCAAAGCGCTGCTGTTTGTGGGCACCTCCTGACGCATTGTCTGTCCACCCGATGCATGAGCTGTCAGAGATTGGAAATTGGTGAATATAAAGAATAAACTAACCCTCGTCGAGAAATAATAATGTTAAGTAAATAAATAGCTACATTTGATGCCAGCCAACGTGGTTGGTGGTTCTTCGGGTGTGCTGTCAGAGCGATTGAAAGAGTCTGCTGTGCTTAGACATAGGCCACCGCCAACAGCAGCTGTGCTGGTTGAAGCAGCAGTCGCAGCGGCTAGAGACAAGCGTCCATTGCTTGCTTGGAGTGAACCCTGTTGCTTTAGCTTCGACTGTTTGTGCTCTAATTTCTAAATAATAATGAATGGTATAAAAAAATAATAATTACAATTGGCACGTGACTGTAAGCGTTTTGTTATGCAATTGATTAAACTAAGTTTATTGGCTTTACTAACTGCTTTTTGCTTTGATTTACGCTTCTCCTCCTCAGAGCTCATTAGCTCCTGCACGCGAACTATCCGTTTTTGGTTCTTCACCGACTTTTGTTCGTCACGCAAGCGGTTCTCGCTCTTAACCGCCGCCTGCCGGAGCAGTTCCTTAGCATTCTATTAGAAAGGAATAGAACAAGTATTAGAGTTGGATGTTAACAGTTTCTAGTTTGCTTTTACCAAGGACAACTTAAAGTGAGGCTTCTCAGCCGAGGTGGCGGTGTCTGTGGCATACTGGGAGAAGAATCTGTGTGCCATTAATTGCTCCAATGTTGGCAGACCAGCCTTGCATGCTTCCTTCGACAGTATGCTTTCCAAAAGAGATTCTATTCAACAAAACACAAGATTAGAAAAACAATGGTGGCTATAACTGTCGATGATATAGTACTTAGCGCTTCCGGACATTCTGTTATCTGACGCACTACGGACTCCTGTAACGGATAGCCCATGGCCATTTCGAAGAGCACATGGCCAAAACAGTAGACATCAATTGTCTCAATGGCATGAATCTTGCTGTGCTGAACGAAGAAAGGTCTATAGAATGCCGGCACACCCAGCAGATGATTCTCCACATCCAGCAGCTTGACACAGTCATCCACAATGACAATGTTGCCGGAATGTAAGTGACCTATAAGGATCACAAACTTTAGAATCATAGAGTTATTTAAATTGCTTTGGTTACTACCATAAGCGTATCCTTTGGAGTGCAAGAATATCAATGCGTCTAATATCTGTTTTCCATAGGTTGCCACTTGTTTCATGCTGAGTGCTGTGCGCCCTTTGGGGTTGCCGTACTTGCTCAGAAACGGATTCTTTGGCGTTGCCATGCAGAGCACATCCTTAAGTGTGCCATGTTTGTGGAATCTGTGTGGACGAAAGTTCAAATTAATGATAAATCAATGTGGACACTAAGTAACTTACTTTCTGATGATCAAGCAACCGTTTTCCGTGTTTGCTGCAAAGACCACGGACTCAATGTGGGGATGCTGCAGGCCCACCAAACTCTTCAGAACACCATTTATTTCCTTTTCCTCGACATACTTGTCTGGACCATATTCTAACCATTCGGCGACCATTTCAGCATTGGGATCCACAGTGCCAGCGTCAATGGAGACTGAGTGACTGCCTCCATTGCTACCAGCAGCAAAATGCTTACTTTGCTGTGTCTGGGATCCACTCTTAACCAACTTGTTGCTTCCCTTCTCTGGCGGCTTGGTTGTCACCTTAAAGTAATGCTTGCGCAAACGCCATCCTATGGCGCCCATTGTAGCTCCCAGTGCCCAAACCGAATCATTGCGTAGGCAGAGCAGAGAATTTTGCACTGCATGATCTAAAATAAATTTATGGATTTAAGATTGAACTAGTTATTGATTGATTCATTGCACTTACCGTGGAATGATTGCGAGTAGCTTTCGGGATCGACGAAACGCTTGGCTGGCAGCGATGATGCCAAAATGGGATTCATTAGTATTGTGTTTATGTAAACTTGCAATGCTTCTTTCCGTTCAGCTATGAAGTCCGGACGCATATTACCAAAAATGCGCTTGCCAGGCAACGGCAATTCAATGCCAGAGATACGAAGGCTTTGATGGAGTTTACTGAAGTCATTGTAGCGGTGTAGAACGTTCCAGGAACTATTTCCCCTCTGCACACGCAGTAAATATTCCTGTAGAGAAACAAAAACACATACACGTATTAGCCAGCACCTACACAGCGCAGCAACGCACACATACGCACAAACACATACATAATCAGCGTCATCAACAAATCGTCAACAGCGTCGCAGATTATTGATTTTTCATAGTGGGGTATAATAAATTTTCAATATGCAACTGGCAAATGACAATTGCACTTACCGTATGTCCGTCTACCTCCTCGACTGTTGCAATTTCACAGCTTATCGTTTCGGTGTCATCAATAGGTAATTTTCTTTCATATCTGCTCGCAAATATTGCCATTTGTTGTTTGCAGATGCATTTTCACTTTAGCTTTTTCTAACGGCACTGCCAAATACTCAGATACGGGTGTGTATGTGTTGTGCGAAAGTGTGTGTATATGTTGTGTATACCAGTCTCCACCTTTATTTAAATATATAAACGACAGTAGAGTCAACAAAATTAATAATTGCCTCACTTTGTAATTTTATTAATCTGTAACAAAGTTGCGTTTTTTTTTAAGTTTTATTTTGGTTTTTGTGGCCAATTATACCCGAAATTAGAGTTGTATCGTGTTGCTCAGAACTTATTCTGAACTGTTCAACCAAATGAACGAACGACTTACGTTGCGGATTGTTCATTTCTTTTAGTTCGTTCATTTTGATTTTGTTTTATTTCACTAGTTCACTTAAACTAACAACACGAACGAAAGCTAAATAATTTAAACGATTATTCTGAATAGCCAAAATGCTGGAAGCATCAAACAAACTAGCGATTAGTTTGAAATTAGCTAAAAGGTACGAATGGTTATTAAATTCGTATGTATCGGTGAGTAAACGATTTATTGACTACGAATCTCCATTATAGTTGTTTACTTTTATTATAGGACTTTTACGTAGACAATCATTGGAACAAGCTTCCCTTAAGCTGGCAAAGGCACTTTCAACAATTGCCAGTGGAAGCGTTAACCGAGCTGCTGCAAAATGATGTACAAGTTGAAAATACAACACGTTGTGTTTGGCCGCTAGAGCTGTTGGCCCTTAAGCAGGTGCTCCGCTCACTGGTCATTAGCCGGAAACCAAACAATCAGCCAGAAGTTGGTAAACACGTGTGCCTTAAATACGATATACGATTTAGCATGGTTTTAAATTTCAATCCAGCATGCCTTGCCGGAATGTCCACTGTTGGAGCATCGCAAGCTGAGGCACATGTTCATGAAGTGTGTGAAACCAAAAAAGTTGCATGAGATCAAAAGAATGGCTGCAATTTGTGCCCGGAGCTGTGAGCAGACCTCCGTTAACTTGGTTGTGGACTTTGGTGCTGGAGTAGGACATCTGGCTCGCATCCTAGGCTATGGCTACGGAATCAAGGTATGCTGTCTTGAGATGCAGGCTGATTTAAACCTGCAAGCTATGGCTATTGATGCTAAACTGGAGAGCATGGCTGCTAAGCATTTGGATGCTAATGAAGTTGCCCATTTCAAGCGACCAGCACATCTTACCCAGCGTTTAGAGAGCAGCACCAAGACAACGGAGTTCATAGAGACCATTAGAAAGGCGTTGCAGTTGGAAGATAATAAGTTCCAATTCGGTATCATTGGTCTACATCCTTGTGGGGATCTTGGAGCGACACTAATTCGTATGTTTCTTAACTGTAAGCAGGCAAAGTTTCTCAATTTTGTAGGTTGCTGTTACCAGAAGATGACAACTCAAGAAACTCATCCACAAAGGCATACATACGGTTATCCACTCAGCTCACAGCTCCAGCGGCAATTACAAACTGAATCCAATTGTCAGCTCAGCTACGAAGCTCGAGAAATCGCCTGTCATGCTATAGAATTATACTGCGATCGTCTCCAATGTGGTCAGCATGAATATCTTAAGATTCATTCGCTCCGTGCCGCTGCTGAGCGTATTATTGTAAATCATTATCCCGAACTACGCCATTCCGCACTGCGCAATGTGAAGCATGTACCAGGAATGAGCTTCCAAGAGTAAGTATTTAATTTTGACTAAAAACATCCAATATCAGTCATTGAATTTCAGATACTTTCAAAAGGCTGTAGAAGGTACAAGGTTTGCCGATTTGCAGAGTTCAACCCAATTAAATAATAAACAAATTGAAAATGATTTATTGCACTGGGAACGCATTGTTTGTTTTTATACGCTACGTTTAATGTTGGCACCGCACGGTATGAATTTCTCCACAATTGTTTATAAACAATTTCTATTTTGATTTTTTTTTTTTTTTTTTCAATATACAGTTGAGAGCATTATTCTACAAGATCGCGCACTGTTTCTACTTGAAAACGGTATGAAGTTTGGTAACACAAATTACTTTTAGATGACATATTTTTTGATTAAAACATTTCAGGTTGTCGTGTCAATATTGACGCTATTTTTGATCCTCGTATTTCCCCCCGAAATCACATAACCAGCGCAGTTAAAAGTTAATATTATAAGCTATAATGAAATTAAAATATATTTTTGACTTAAACGTTTTTGAATTTTATACTAATTTGTCAATAAAAATGCTAAGCATATTTTTTATGTTCTTTTAACATGTTTTAAATTACCGATGTCAAAAAAAATAAAACAAATTTTTAAAACTAATAATTTTTTTTAACGACCTTATTATTATTACGTTAATCGCATTTTAAATAGTTCTGACATACGATCTGTAATATATCAACAAAGGCTAAAATATATAGCCGTCACACTCCAAAATGAAGTCTACGAAGAAAATAACTATTTGATAACCTTACATGTACATTAATGTAAAGGTAACATTTGAGCCTTATTGAGCTTTATTAAATAATTTTAAATTTGATTTTGATTATGCCTAGATTTGTAAGTTTATTCAATGATGAAAGTTGAATAAAGAAAAAACCGAATTTTAATGTGATACACTGTAAGTATATTTGAGGTAGAGTTTCCTGAATGAATTTATATGATTTTCTTCTAACCCTGTAAATGGAAACTGCGACATGTCTTCTAAGGCATTCCACAACTTGTGACTCCATAGTGTTAATAAACTTAGTAAAGAGTTTCAATAAAACTGAATAGGTCGAACTGAAATCCATGAAACAAAACAAAATGTCTGAATTTCGGGGAAATCCCAAAAACTCAAATATATTTCCAGCACATAATGCAGACGAAAAAGACCACGTACTTTCAGCTTGTGGAATTTCAGTCAACAGTTAATGTTACCAAACGACACACAAACATACACATACCTACGATGTTCCCTCTCAGTATACTTTATAATGCATGCACACAGATACAAAGACTAATTGCTCGCAAACACATACATTCACACACACACACGCATGTACGCTCACTTTATCGCTCTCAGTTTGCAATGGCTTTCCATAGCATAATAAAGAGATGCCATCCACATGTCAACATCTAGTGACGTCACAAATCTGTTGCCGCAATATTCATATTCTCTCAACAGTAAATGTTTTAATAAAATGTAAGAGGAATTAACACGTGAAAATATTATATTATAATATAATAAGTTAATAAGTTAATACAAATTTTAAGAATTATATAGATATATACTGCTATGAATCGTGCTAGAATCTGCAACCTTCATATTTTCTGCAGCCTTGTAGACGCTCTCTCGCCGGTTTTATTTCATTTGAGTTTTCTTGTTTTCTACTTTTGGTTTGGTGATTTCAGTTCGCAAGTCGCGTCGCAAGAGTTCAGATCGTTTATTTTGGTTCAACTAAAATCTCCAAATGTCCAATTTAGAACAAGAATTACAAAAAAATATCGCAGAGTTCATAAATATTGATGCGAATCGAAAAAGGTATACCCAGCATTATAATGCTCTGCGAGATACACTCTACTCCACGCTGAAGTCTGAGATGCCACTGGGCAAATGGCTATGTGGACACAAACTGGGCGGTAAGTGGGTGTGGTCATGGTTAAGTGAATTGTGCAAACTGCAGTTTAATAGTCGCAGATTTTAAAGATTTAGCAGAAAAGCATCTACGTGGCCTTATCATCTTTAACACTGAAATCCACAGCTGAGATACAGTAGCTTTCAGCAGACAGGCGCAGAGTACAGTGAAATGTTGATAACACGGATTTTTCCGTGGAACTCATGTACATACCTATGTACTTATAATCCGGGTACCATGCAAATTTCTTTTACCTGTTAATCTTTTCGTGTATTTTCGCTAGGTATGTCCTCTTTTAAGTAAAATCTAATCCAAAGGATTTTCACAAACAGTGCGCGCTAAAACTATTCTGAAAACGAAAGTGGTTTATAATTTATGTATTATTGTAAACCAACTGAAAATCTTATTCTTTATTATATACATTTATTAAACAAAAATTATTCTTAAAACATAGTTTATTATAGTAAAATATACCAACTTAATTAAAAATCCGATAAATATTAACATATATTTATTATATAAAAAATGTTTTAATTGAAAAATCTGTATTTAGTAGAAAAAACGTGTTAATTTTTTGATAAACTGAATTGTATCTAATTGCACAGTAGTCACGGTAGTCAGTAATCTTTCTTCCACTAGCCATACAGGGTGCGCCATCTTTTACTATGAAATGTAAACAATGAATAACATAAAAAAACGGATGTAAAAGCTTTGATTTAGGATCGAATGTTTGCCTGTAGCCGGTCAATAGTCTGAGGCTTGTTAGAGCTTACCTTATCTTTTAAAAAGCCCCACAAAATTTAGTTCCAAAAGCTATGATTAGTGTCTACCATTTGAGCGTTTGTTTGATTGTATTCCAAGCGACGAGAGTCTGAACAGTCTGAAAATTTTGTAAATTGCACTTCATATGGAAACAAATGTAAAGCACCCTTTAAGACTCGCCGTATTGTGGTTTCAGTAACGCCAAAATGGATTGGTCCTGGGCAACTTTTTCTCTTACTGCTTCAAGAAGTTCATTGGAACGTCTATTAAAAACTGGCGCACCCTGTATATGAACAGTTGTACTTTTATATATTTTTATAGTGCTTAATTCTTATCAGCTTCCATAGTAAATAGAAGTGACAAATTTCTTTGGAAGTGGAGCTATACTTGATCAATAGATCATTTAGATAAGATAGACGAAATACAGGAAGTCTGTTACAACTATAATCCACTGTCATATAAAGTATATCTTGTCTGGATCCGCATCAATAGCCGAGTCAATATAGCAATGTCAGTCTGTCCGTCCGTCTGAATTTCCTGAATCTCAGAGACTATAAAAATTTGAATGAAAGTCCGTTTACAGTGTACGCAGATCAAGTATATTTCAAATTGTTGTACCGTGCCCCACCAGTAGAAAATTGATTATTTGTGTGGAATAATGAGCACCAAAAGGTGTAAGGGGTCTTTTACAGTCGGCATGCTTGACTGTAGACGTTCTTACTAGTTTTTTAATGTATTTTGTTTTTTTTTTTTTATTTTTATACAGGAAGCTATGGTGATAATTTGAAAATCACAAAACCCGATGAATTTGATTTAGTGATTTACCTAAAATTTCCTGAAAACAACAAGATTATCGTGAAGAAGGATCCCAGGAAGCCCGGCAACGTAACGCTGGATATGACAAATGTCCTTAATGTTCTCCATAATCAGGAACACAATCAGATCACATATAACAGCCTCAAGAAAATAGTCACATCAAATAATCTTCTTCTGGAGAGTAAACTACAGGATTTGATTAGTGGTTCCTTCACGAGGGCCCTAAATAAAATGCAAAATCGGGTTGTTGTCGATGGCAGGACCTCGAAGATTGTCTACAAGCGATGCGGTCCTGCCCATACGATCTTCATAGACGAACCGAATATGAAATACTCTGTAGATTTTGTGCCCGCCGTAAGGTTATGTGCAGCTCAGAATGTTTTGGGATCAGAGGAACTGAAGTACTTCAGAAATATAGAATACTGGGATGCGATCCCGAAGCCTTTGAAGCCATTCCAAGCAAACAATACTTCGTTCCGGGCCTCCTACTACGAAGCCGAGAAGGAAATGCTCCATAACAAGGAGAAGCTGAAGAATGTTATTAAATTGATGAAGAAGTTTCGCGATTCAAAACCAAATATGAACAATTTAAAAAGTTACTATATCAAGACCCTGTTGCTGTGGCAAATTAAGATTAGACCTGCTATGTACTGGCGGGATCAGAAACTGTCGACGATTCTGATCGACGTAAGTGTCAAAAATGAAATTTTATCCCAACAAAGTTTTGAAGTTCTTTCCAAGATAGTTTGAAATTTCTCCTGAGTTTCAGAACCCATTCGGAGGAAGTCTGAAATTTCTTTAAAGTACTTTAAATATATCATTAGCGACTTTCGGAAATTGAAACTTCCTCTGAGCGGCTTTCGGAGCATCCTACTCGTTTTCAATTTCCTTTTAATAAGTGTCGAAAATCCTTAGGAGAACGCTTAAACTATTACGTTTTAACGGATAATGTTGCATCTATACCTTCCAGATGTTTCACGAGTTGGGCAACTGTTTGGCCGTATACCCTCGGAATGGTAAACTGCAGTTCTTCTGGGATCCTAATTTGAATATGTTTGCATCCTTCAACCAAAACCAAAGGAGCAACATGCACGACTGTGTCGTAGCGGAGCATTATACGCTTAAAAGAGCTTTAGGAAATCTAACCACGGATATAAAATTAAATGTGACCAGTTCATTCAGTACGTGGAATTATCCGGAATACCTGATAATAAAGCTACAATTAATCGTATTTTGTGCATTTAGGTAATATGGAGGAACGGGGACAAACAACGAACAAGTCGAAGCAGAACAAATCCACATCGAATCCAAATCCAGTTCCGAATCACAAGGCCAATTCGGTGCAAAGTCCCAATCTTAATCCGAAACCCATGTCGAATCCAGGACAGACGGGAGCCAAGACCGACTCGAATTGTGTGATCAATTGAGTAAGTTTCACGACTTTATTAACAAGTTACAATCGAGAGAAGAAATGTTTTAAATAGTTTAGTTTGTGAGTGTGTAATTCGTTTGGACTTAATGCTATAAAAAATGTGCTTTCATGTGATTCCATGTGCAGATGAATCCTGTTTGTGTCATCCTAGTCGTGTGGTTAAGTCACTAGCCAGACGGACATTTACAGGCCTCCGCCGGAGCGATCGACGCTGATCTTCTGCTTGAGACTGGCCGCCTCGTGTTTGGCCTCCTCCAGCTCGGCCATTCTAGCGAATCTGGAGTATGCCACATCACCGGTCTTAATAGCAGACATCATCTAGTATTACGGATTAAGCAATGAATTTATAGTTTAAGATAACAATGTTATGTGTAGTTATTGTGATTAAATGTGTGCATGATTTACCTGTAGATACTCATCGAGTTCCACCTGTCCGTTCATGTTTGTGTCGATCTCCTTGAGGATGTCGTGCAGCTGCTCGCCGGAGACATCGCCATCGCCAAAGTTCTTGAGTGCCCGCCTAATGTCGTTGATAGAGACATAGCCCTTCTTGTCCTTGTCGATCAACTGGAAGCGTTTCACATATGTCTGAATCTCCTCCTTGGACAGCTTGATAGGTATTCTCTCCTTTGATGATCGGTTCACGGCGTGTCCCATTTCCATAGCTAAAAAGTTCGTGGCATGCTTGATTTGGCGCTCCTTCTCGTCCTTGGACCACTGCAGCTCCTCGCCCATGATGTCCACAATGACCGGCAGTGCCTCTTGGGCAGCCTGTACGTTGAGGAAGGCCAAACGCAGGCGACGAGCAATCATGTCCACAGCAGTGCAGGCGTACTCGCGCACACCGTAACGGATCTCTGCATCAATGTAGGGGAACTCTGGGTGGATGCGATTGCCAATGATGGGCCAGCGCTTGCCGGTGAGCGAAGCCATCTTGGAGACGGCAAAGGCACGATCGCCATAAGACTTGGCCAGATGCTGGGCCACCTCACATTCCAGGCCAAAATCTTGAACCAGTCGTATATACATGGTCGGTGTCCAGCCTTGTCCACCTTCAATCTTCAGGTACGAAGTAACTGCTTCGGCGCGTTCCGGCTTCAAATTGCAGGCTAAGAAGGATCGGTGGATTAGTGTCGTGGTTCCAGGCTAATCCCTGGTCTGACTTACCCTTGATGGCTGCATCCATTGTATGCTCGGCCATAGCTCTGTAGGTGGTCCATTTGCCACCGGCAATCGTGATCAAGTTCGAAGGACTGACGTGGACAATGTGATTCCGAGCCAGAGACTGGGTGTCATCCTTGTTGGGATCGGACACCAGGGGACGAATACCGCTCCAGGCGGACAAAACATCGCCACGTCGGACCTCAACATCCGCATTGAGATAGTTCTTGATTTCGCTCAAAATGAACTGAATCTCATCCTCGGTGGGTGTGGGATTATGGGTAATCTCGCAGGCCTGATCTGTAGTGCCGGCAATTGTTTGCCTCTGCCAAGGCAGGAAAAAGATAACACGGCCATCGGTGGTCGATGGATCCAGCAGACCCATTTGATCCGGACTGTAGTAGCCGGGGAGGACGATGTGCACTCCAGAGCTGGGACAGCAGATGCTCTTCACCGTTGGATCATCCATTTTGCGAATGGAGTCAGTGAAGGGTCCGGTGGCATTGATAATGCACTTGGCCTTCACGGTGAACTCCTTGCCGGAAATATGATCCTTGACCTTGGCGCCACAGAGCACCTTCTTGCCGCTGCCGTCGTCTTTCTTGAGCAGTTCCTTGACCTCGACGTGGTTGCAAACGGTGGCACCATGTCTCGCCGCTGTCAAGGCTACCGCCAGGCACATACGTGCATCATCCTGCTGACCATCATAGTAGACAATCGCGCCGCACAGCTTGTCCTTCTTCAGCATGGGGAACAATTCTAGTGCATCATTTTTGGATAGCAGATACGAGCTCTTCACATTCCGATCGCCGGCCACAAAATCGTAGGCCTTGATGCCCACCCAGTAATAGGGCAGTTGCCACCACCTGACACGGAAGGAATATCAGTTCGGATTAGATCTGGAAGGCCATTCCTGCTGCAGTTACTTACGTATAAACAGGCAGCATAATGGGCAATGGATGTGTCAGATGTGGTGCCGACTCAAGCATTGTGGCACGCTCCTGCAGCGCCTCCTTGACCATTCTGTACTGCTCCAGGTCCAGCTGCAGGAATGAATATGGGGATTAGCTGACGTCTTGGGTATGCCTAAGTCTACTTACGCCGAGAATAGCCTTCTGCAGATAACGAACACCGCCGTGAATGAGCTTAGTGGAACGAGACGAAGTGCCGCTAGCAAAGTCATCCAGCTCCACGAGAGCTGTCTTCAAACCTGTTCCAAAAATGTTTAGATTATTAGCTGCCGATTTAATTTCAGTTACACACCTCTCGTTACGGAGTCCAGAGCGCAACCAGCGCCTGTGGCACCGCCTCCAATGATGAGGACATCGAATTCCTCGCCGCTCATCAGGGAATTGATTTGTTCGCCGCGCATGGGTAGCGTTCGCTTGCGTTTGGGTGGACGTTGCATCGCATTGTTGACCTAAAAGGAGAAAGTGAAAGGCGAAAAGAGACAGAGAGAGAGTTTTACTGTTAGGGTGATAACAGTTATCAATTAAATGTAACACTTACTACATGTGGCGAATTCCAGCGATCGAGAGTCCATGAAGCCACCACAGAGCCTACACAGGCGCTGGCCGCGGCGACGCCGAATTTAAACATACGCGACGACATCCTCTCTTAAATCCCACCTCTCTTCACACTCAGTTGCTGTTAATTGAAAACATAACAACAAATAAACGACATGTCTGACAGTGGCTCTCTTAACATAAAGCCCTCTCTTAACTGCGCTGAGAGCGCAAATTTGAGAGAGCAACAAAAGCTATTTGTTGCGAACTTTTTGCTGTTCGCTGCCGGCGCACGCAGCATTGGAAGTATGTGTGTCATTCCAATGCGCAAAATGAAAAGAGGGGAAACAAATAATAATACGTTAAGCATGAACTAGTATGTGTGTATGTTAAATCGATATGAACGCCCTGCGCTCCATGGGAATGCCGGTGGCCGGTGGTCATAACTCGACTTTACTAAAGCTTTCGCATAGAAAATCTATTTGAATTATACTCCACAAAATTTCGAGTTGCGTCGTTGAAATATAAATATTTCCAGTAGGAATATACGGCTACTAGATCGAAATCGCTGTGTTTACCTTGCACTTCCAGTCGATGCTTCGCAGCACGCAATAAAGACGGATCCAACACAATTCACAACAGCAACGACGACAAAGGCAAAACTTTTGAAACTAATTTTTTGATTCTATTTTGCGGGCGTAACAGCGAAATGATTACATCAGAGTTTTAGTCACTTTTTTTTCGAGACTTCTTCTTCTTCTTTTTGAATACTCGCGACGCTGGCTAACCGCGTCCGCCTAACGCTAGGTCAAATTGTGTATTAAGCTTACCGTTGTTGATATTCTGATGCTGGAAGCACTCGCTGCTGGAATACTCTTAACTGCTGCTGCTGTTGCTGTTGATTTTGTGCTGCTACCCCGCTCGTATGTTGCGGTCTCTCTGCTTAGCACTGTAGCTCTGATTCGCTTGTTGGTCGTCGTCGGCCTGTCGACTGGCGCAGCTGTGTGTATGCCAGCTTTGAATATTGGCTGGGGATGCAGCTGTTGCTATTGCTATTGCATATGCAGCTTTTTTGGCCCAGAGAACTTTTCAAATGTGCAGTTTTCTTCATCCCCCGCTGACCGCTGTAACACCTGATGAAACAGCTGTTATACCTCTCTCTCTCTCTCTCTTTCTCTCTCTGTCTCCCTGTCTTTCTCACAGTGTTTCACTCTCGCTGTTATACACTCCCTCGACAGTCTACAAGCATCTAATTGGCTATAGCACACAATAGCCAAAACAAATATAAAAAAAAATGTATAAAACTATTCGCAGTCGTTGACTAGTGAATAGCGAGTGTGTCGAATGAGTTCACCTTGTGGATGAACCGAGCACACGGCGGCGTCGTTTATTTTATTAATGTGTTTTTTTTTTTTTTTGTAACTATACGAAACAGCTCGCGGAATTCTATATTCATATCTATAGGTACATGTTTAAGCAGTTGTATACCCTGTAATAGCAATGGCTGGACAGCGGGTATATAGCTAAGAAATGTTTGGATTTCAGTTTTTAAACAATAGGGGTACCCCAGATGTGGGCGGATAAATATAACTATTTTGTAATGTTATCAAGCAAACATTGAATCACTTGTTAATTAAAAATTTTAAATCTAATTTGAAAATTAGTTTACGTGGTATCTATCAGTTAGAACGAAGTATATTCAGAGCTATTAGCGGTTATTCAATTACATACTCATAAGTATATTCAGTTTTTGCGTTTATAGACTGATAAGCGCGGCAAATTAACATGAGAGGCCAAAAAATGTCCATACACTATTCAACAAGTGTTTGGTTTTCAAGCTAAAAATTGGTTAACGGTAATTTAAAAGGTGCGTAGTTAAAAAACGGTTACAATTTTGAACTTAAATGTATTTTCCTGATGTATTTATTTCCAGAACTTTTAAAGTGACTTTTAGTTGATTTTGCTTTTGTTACAGTTCCAGTAACTTGTTGTCTAGTGTTGCCTTTAACTGTTGACTGTTCCGCTGATAAGCGCTATTTCGTCAAGTGTTTAACGTATTTCACTTGATTTATGAATGATTTATTAACACTCTTCAAAACTAAGTTTTCCTGCACACAAAAAGATACGTAAGATGTCGACGTCCCAAATCCAGTGTTAATTGTCGTCTGACTGTTGTCATGTGTCACACTGTGCAGGGAGGGAGACTGGGAAGGGGGGTCAATACAATGTCGTTTCCCCAGACACCGACTAGACATGATGATGCACGTCATCGTTGGTGGGTTAGGTCAGTGCCGTTATGTGTGTAGCCAAAACAAAAGCAAAGACTGAAATATTCCAATTCTCTTTGTATGAATGTATGTGCGTGATTGTGCTTGGACCCAGACCCAGAGCCACAGCGACGCAGACCTACAAATAACCTTCGCCGATTGAGATTTCAGTTTCCTATTTTCGTTTCGCAAACTACACGAGTGTGTATGTGTGTGTACATCATATCATATCGTATTTGATACGATTCTCGTATCATATCGTGTCTATAAAAGCTCGCAGTGACACGAATTTGTTGCGTGCTTCACACCTACCCGAAAGCTTAAAGCTCCTCGCCCCACTTCGTAATCGACGTATCTCTACGACCGATGAAGCTTTTTTAAATGCGATTTAGGACAAACGGAGAACGATTTGTTTGCACGTGATCGTAGTCTGTGTGAATTAATCGGATACAACAAAGTAGTTTATAAATAATTTGTACTTGACTCAAATATTTCAGGTATATTTTTTTAATACTCTCTGCAATGGTATATTGGGTTTGTTAAAAGTATGTAACAGGCAGAAGGACCCCATAAAGTATATATATTCTTGATCAGCATCACAAGGCGAGTCGATATAGCCATGTCCGTCTGTCTGTCCATATGAACAAACGGATCTTAGAGATGGTAAGAGCAACAAGTTTAAATTTATTTAATATCAACTCCATATTAAGTCAGTCAATACAAGAATCTTTTTTTGATGTCACGCCCCATTCGCCCACAATAAGGCAACAAATAGACAAACCTCAGAAAATATCGTTGTTTTTGTACCAATTTAGGTACGCAGGTTCCCAGAGACAGCATAAATCCAATGCCATTAAAAAATTTGGTCTGCACGCCCACTTTTCCCACAGGAAATAAAACTAAATTTTAAATTTGCACGCCCATTTTAAAGCATATGTTCATTCTTATCGTACAGTATTGTTATTTGAAATCCGTTGGAAGACAAACTATATCAAAGTATCCTGAAAGTTGCTTAAAAATCTGACTATTATCAAGAAATTTAGACATATAAAAAAATGTATATTTGAGTGCAACGTCTATCAGATTGGAGGTATTGTCGAAGTTGCATTCAAATTGAAAGCACTTGTGGTCAGAGAAGGAGGGTCTATCAAAGACTCTCCAGTTTGTGATGACTACACCTGTCTCATGTGTGACATCAAGGACATTTGACGGAGTGGGACCTGCGTATATGTTGTGTACCTCCCCCGTTTTAGCGATATTTAATTTTGTTGTCAATATAAAATCTGAGAGTGACTCACCTCTAATGTTGATGTCGGTTGATCCCCATACGCAATTGGTGTGCTGTAATTGGACATTAGGAAGGCATATAGTACGGTGGTTCTTGTTTTGCTTACCGTTGAGATGTGAAACGCATTATAGTTGTTTGACCTTAGTCCCGCCACACAATCCCTGGTTCTTGAACTAAGGCCATATACACGGGCCCTTGCTCTAAGGCCAGTAGGAGCTCCGTCGAGGCCAACTTGCTTTTATGCATGTTTATCTCCAGTGCTCTCATCTGACTGGGTCACTGCATCGCCTGCTGAGGATGGGTTGACTATAACTGTCAGGGTCCTTATCGTCTGCCTCTTCCTCCACTGACCTCTGATCCCTCTCCACCTCTCCAGCCCTGAGTGTGTGCGTGTCCTTGTCCCCGAGTTGGCGCTTCTTTAGGCGAAGGTACACACTACCGACACCCCATGCCATCTTCCCGAAGCGCTGGTATAATACGTCTTCTGCCTCCTTGTTGATTTGGAGGATTACATGCTGGCCACCCTCTGATGAGGAGAAGGTACCGGAATGTAATACCTTCCAGTCTCCGGTTGGCACATCTTTGTTCTGCCTCTGCAACAGCTTTAAAGCTTGATCACCTTAGACAGCGATTGGGAAGAGAACTTTGGTTTAGACGGGATGTTTTCTCTGTCAACCACCTCCAGCTGGGTTCCCTCCCACACTGCTCCCAATGTCGGGACCTTCAGCTTCAACCACCTGAGCGTGGGCTCGTCGTTGCAGCACCGTTAAAGGTAGGCAAGAGGGCCTCCGGATCCTCCTCCATTCGTTGTAGCAGCAGCCCGACCAAACTTTGGTGGACGATTTTCCATCGCTCCTCCGAGATCCTGCCGTTTTCCTCGCTTCGGTCTATAAGTGCCACAATGAGGTGCCGTTGGACGACAAGTTTTATCCAGGCTCCTCTGCTGCGTTTAGGTTGAGGCACGTCTCCTTTAGGGCTCCACTGCCGTTTTCTCACTTGTGCTTCTTTGCTCACGGTGCTATCGGGGGCCTTTTCTCAGCGATCATCCCCTCTACTTTATTGGCGTATTCCCTTATCGTTGCTTGCATCTGCGGCAGTTGAACAAAGTGGCGGCGGCTTTCGTCAATCCGTTCCTCGACCCAGGCCAGTTTGGCTTTGTCCTCTACAGACAAATCAGCTGCTCCTTGGAGCCGACATTGGATTTTCAGCGCCGCCTTGTATTGGGCCTCAGCCTTGTGCCCTTCCTTTGATCGTCTACCTCCTTCCCTTCGCGGGGAGCTGGAAGCTCAAACCTGGGAGCGCAGTTGGCTTTCTTCTTCTATTCTTGTCACTGACCTGACGCTTTTCAGGAACGAATCGGCAATCCGGTAATCCGGGACGATGGAGATCCATTGCTCAGCCGGAATCCTCGGGGCGGGTTTAGCTAGTGGATTATTTCTAGCTACGCCTTCACCCCCTCCCCCTGCACCAGAAAAAAAACATTTTTTTAAAAATCAAATTGAAAAACATTTTTATTCTTCTTCCTTGGCTAATACAGTTTCAATTATCTCATCATAACCAGACTCTCCAGAAAAATCCAAAACTCTATTTTCCAACTCTGAAATACTTTTGTGGAGTGTCCGAGATGGTTCCTTGAGAAGGTTTATCACTTCTTGTGGAAACATTTTTATAAGACCTTGATTCTGCCTTTTATTCAAATGTAGGCTTGATATCAACGGATCAGTTAAGAATCCATGGCCCTTTAAAAAACATCAGCCATATTGTTTAATCGACTTTTTTTTTCCTAGCATGTGATTTCTTTGCAAAGTTTGTTTTTTGTTTATTTGACATGCCCACTTTAGGGCGTTCATGCGAAGATAAAAATAGCATGTATTAGTATAGAAAACTTTTTTGTTAGCTATGCAGTAGAACACGTCTTGGGAGAGTACATATACTGACCAAGTTTGATCCAAATCGGACAACTATATCTATATTTTTTTTTCTTCAGAATATGATATGATCTAAATATGACTTAGTATGAAAAACTTTTGCGTTGACCAAGCAATATTAATGAAAATCATACAGAATATATTCGTCAATAATACAAACATACTGTCCAAGTTTCATCCAAATCGGGCAACTATCGTGTTTTCTGTGTTTACCAAGCTATCTTAATCTGACTCACTAGAGTCCATTGCCTTAACGATTGTACTATTGTTATTATCATACCGCACATTGTTAATATTTAAATTAAACTGATGAACGGGTATCCTACAGTAGCGAGGGACTATAGCATTCTATCATGTATGACATAATTTTTTTGCATTGAAGCCTGCCCACAATTCTCTGAAATTTGTGTTTCAGATGGTCTGCACAGTGCTTTTATTTCCAGAAGTGTTGAATATGGTGGAAATATATCGCATCCACGAGCTTTATTCAGATTTCGAATGTTGACGTACTGCTACTTTGTTAGATTATTTTCCAACAAAAATGCCAATGCTTCTTCGGGTGTTAGCGGGATCAAATCATTGGTGGTCAATGATTTTCTAAGCCCCGCTAGGTTTTCCGGTTATTCTTCTCTGACAACTTTCAATACCTTCACTAGTTTACCCTGTTTACCCTTTTTTGCAGAAACTGATGGAGCATGCTATATGATCTGTATATATATATATATGTATGATCTATATGATCTGTATAAAAATTTGTGTCTGATGCAAGGTCAGATGTAGAGGTGGGCACGGGCCGACTTTTTTGCACCCGGCCCGATCCGACCACGGTCAAAAGCTCAAAATTTTACCCGTACCCGAAAGCCTAAAAAAATTTTTATACCCGCACCCAACCCGCCCGCCCGAAACAATTATAAAAAAAAATTTTAAGAACTTTTTTTTTAAAATTACAAATTCTATTTCTTAAAAATTACAAAAACATTTCCAAAATATTACAAATTTTTATAGAAAAAAAGGAGCATATCCAGATTTGCGCTTGATAGCCTTGCCCGCCTTTTATGCAAATTAACAACAAAATTTCTAATTTTTTCGGGTAAAACGGATTAAGCAAGTCTAATCCGCAACCGCCCGTACCCGCCCGAAATTCGATTTTTTAGCCCATACCCACGGGTAACCGCGGGTGTCCACGGGTACCCGATGAAAACCCGGCCCGTGCCCACCTCTAGTCAGATGCTAATTTTTTTTTAGCCGCATTCCTGCATCTGAATATGTCAGTTTTGGCCTGCCTATTATAGATGGTGATGGATCAGACATCTGCTCTTTGAAAGCCACCATGAGTGACGAACTTAAAACCTTTGCAAGTTTCGGTTGCACTTTGACAAATACTTTTTTATGTGGTTGATGAAAATCCGAACTTTTTTTATTTAAATGATCAAGTTGTTGGATACTTAGATCAGTTTTATTCATTTGTTTTAATATCCACTTGTAGAGTGCAAACTTGTCGCGATTGTTACTCTGCCAAGCCTCCAGCAACATTAAGCAAGGAAACTCATATTTGACTGGAACATGAAAATTTATTCAAAAAGGAGAATAAACGAATAACTGAAACTTATTAAGTCTGTATAAATACACTTTAACAAAAAAACATATCCATTTTAGTTGTGTCTCAAGCGCGCTCACAATAATTAATACTCCACGAAACACGACTGTGTTTTTTAAAAATTTGTGTTGTAAAATGAAATCAACAACAATTGCATTTACACAACTATAAATTTACAATAATGAGAAACTCACACTGAACTTTGATTCCAAATACCTATTCAAAGGTTTTCCTTTTTAACAATTTTGTTTATTTATGTTCAATCACCCACAAAACATTTGCACACTTTAATAACATTTATGGTTGCATATCGATAACTAAAAGCTTGCATTTAAACAGCTGATTCTAATTGGGCGCCAAATTCAAATGAAACTTTTAAAAATTATTACGATAACGGTTTATTATCAAATGTATTTATAATTAAAAAAAATTACATTTTGATTTATGGAAACACAAAAACATACATACAATGTCAAATGTAAATACATATATGTTCATACCTACAAGCAGATGTTTTTGTTTCAACGTTTTTTACTACTAGTACTATCCATTGTAATACCCCAATACCGATTTTAGTAATAAAATCAGGAATAAAGTGTAGAGTATTATACGGTCGGACGTGCTCGACTATACTTTTCTATCTTGTTTATTTAAGTGTTCAGTAATTCCCCATTTGTGAATTAAAGTTATATGTAAGTAAGCTGTGTCTGTATTTGCGTCTAAATTTCTTTAAAGAGTCGACTCAGTCACAGTCTGTTCCTTTCCTGCTTTCAACTAGAGGTGAGCACGGGTTAATATTTAGCAAACCGGCCCAACCCGACCCGTGGGCAAGAGAACTTTACCCGCTCCCGAAGGCAAAAAAAATTGTCAAACCCGATCACAACCCGCCTGCCCGAAACAATTTAAATTAAATTTTAAAGTTAAAGCATATATGGCTTAATATTTACCAATCTCTGAATCCATAGCATTTTTGTCAAGTTTAATTTATTTTTTTGGTTGATTCGTGTCGAAATACTTTTTAAATTCATCATAGGTATTTGGCAAACAGTTTTTAATTTTCCAGTCATTAAATAAATTTTCTTTTTGCATTAAATAAATTTTCGGGTTGAGCGGTCTAACCCGCATCCCCGCATTCAACTCAAAATTAGATTTTTCAAACCGTGCCCACGGGTACCCGAGAAAAATCCGACCCGTTTCCACCTCTATTTGATAGTACCTTTACGCATTTTGTGTTCATTGTACAATGTACGCCTACATGGGCTCGAAACTCGATCCAAATTGGTTTAAAAATTATTCTGCATTTTTGTATTTCTTGTTTACTTCTTATCGTAATGACCACAAGAAGAGAAAAGCTTAAAACTAAAACGTAATCGTAGTGCATAAAATGTTGAATCAATATCGTCGGACATTGCTGAAAATAGTTGATAAGATTTTGGTTAATACCTTGAATAGGTAATCTAAGGACTCAAAGATTGGAGGATGAGTCGGCGGCCGTTTCGGCCACATTGTCCGTGCTGTCGCTGGGGCTTGCGGCGATGCTGCTGCAGCTGGCGCTGGTGTGGTCACTGCGCTTGTCCCGCAACTGCATCAGCTGGGCAATGAGATCGAGCAGCTGGTCATCATTGAGGCTACATTGCTGTAGCAGCTGCTGAAGCAGATTCATGCGATCTGCCTCCACGCGTATCATCGCTGGCACCTGGGCCAAGAGCGCGCTGCGGCAGCTATTGTTGATCTTAGACTTGGCACAGATGTACTCCAGCACCGAGTTGGGATTGAGGCGATCACAGACCACGGACGAGAGATTCTCACGTACGGCATGATCCAGAAACTCCTTGGAATGATTCTCCGACAGAGTTTCCAGCACACTGGTCTTGATCTTATCATTGTTATTCATTTGATTGGACAAAAACTTGGCCATATTGTGTGCAGTCTTCTGGCTGGAGCTGCTGGACTTGGTTAAGTAGCGTTCCAGCACGGATTCCAGGGAGCATTGCTCCACAACCAGATTCAATGCGGTGTCTGCATCCAAAATGGCCAAATCCTGTGCTGGCAATACTGACGCATCTGCCTCCTGTGGATGCTTCTCGACGACGTCGATGCTATTGTTGTGGGATGAGGTAGTGGCGGTGGCAGTGGTGTCATTCCATTTAAGCGTAACGAATGCTTCATCCTCAATGGCATCTGTGCTCTTGTCTATCGACTTGTCTCCACTTCTGGTAGTCTGCTCGTGGGCAAACTTCTCAATCTCAATGATGCTGTCCAAGCGACCACGTCGCTTTAGCGCCTGCTTCGCCTCCGAGGGCTGGGCAAGCTTGTCCTTGTCTTTCTCTTTCTCCGGGAGCAGACAACGCTTGGGTTTACTATTGCGCGTCTCTTCAGCATCCCGTAGATACTCTTTGGTCACAGATACGGGCGGATCATGGAAGCTGACACGTTTCCTCTTCATCGCCGGCGACTCAAAGTCATCTACGCTCTCGCAGCGTAGCTTCCGCTTTAAGATGGACGCTGAAGGACTTGCCGAGGGTGATGGCAATCGTTTGGAAAATATCAGCAGTTCCTTGGACTGCTGTATGGGCGTCGAGGTGTGCTCCATAGCCAGCTCGTTCAGTTCACAAGTGGGAGTCGATACCAGCTCAGACCGTTCAATGGCACGAGCTGGTGTTCCATGGCTGCGCAGTGTGGCACCTGAAGTGGATGCAGACAGTGCATAGGATGAACCAGTGTCCAGCTTCTTGTTCCTTATCATATTTATCAACTGGGCTCCCCGTCCCGTTAGATGAGCCGACGGCTTTGGCCTTAGCGTTGGACTCGTCGAGTTATTAGTTTGCTTGCGATCCGGCGGAGAATTCTACAAGATCCAAAAAAAAATATGTTAGACACTGAACTAGATGACTCCAGCAGTATCCGGTATCCGGACACTTACCAAGTTGCACAAACGCGTGCTGTTCTTCCTGGGCGAAGACTCTGTGACGGGCAAGGGCTCACTGATGAGTTCAACTGGGAGCTGAGCACTGGCCACATGCTCTGGTGAGGCACTCAGGTGCGTTTCCGGCATACTCGCCGTCGACTTCTTGGCGGGCTCACGCAATAGCTGCCCGCTAACTGGCATCGGGGTTGATAGATCCGGAAACAGGTCCTCGCTCTGCATAAGACTCGCTTTAGCAACTTCCTTGGCTTTGCTGACAGCTGTTATGGTAACCAAGAGATAACTATAGATAAGCAGGGATTCATGGAACACTGTATAAAGACTTTACCTGCTGCAGCCGATGGGATCGAGATTACCGGCTGTTTTCGAGGGGAACGCAGCTTCTCTGAGGAAAGCATTGATGACTCGCCCTTGTTATCCTTTTGTGCCGCACGCTTCCGGGTTTGACGAATTGTTGTATCCTCGCTGGGAGCAGGTGATGTTTTGGGCAATGGCTCCTCTTCGTTTTGAGTGCGCGGTTTACGGAAATTGTACTTTTCCGTACTGTTCGATTCTGTGCCGACGGCTTCAGTGGTTTGACGCCGCCTTGTGGGCGTGGTTGTTAGCATGGGCAGTTCCGTTGGTGAATCATCAATGACTACTATGTCCTTTTCCTTCTCAGGCTCCGCTTCCCGCTCTGGTTCCTTGTCACCGCCAATGGCCAATTCGGATTGCTTGCTCTTGGCAATGACCACCTTCTTGGGTGTCCAGGGCTTAATGGAGGAGTCCTGTGACTGGCTCATGTCATTGTACAGCGCAGGTATATCCGACTTCTCGGCAAAGCGCTCCTTCTGCCGATCCGTCAGTTTGTCTGGATTCAAGCTCCAAACGGAGGGTATGATGACAAAGAGATCGTCGCCCTTGAATAGATCCTTTAGCTGATTGGCCATGCTCTTCATGGACAGCTTGCGGAACTTATCCTGAATGGCACGCTTCCATTCGCTAAGGAATCCGCCTTCGAACTTTCGTTTATTCCAGCACTGCAGCGCGGCCAAGAGCGTTGGCTTCAGTGCGTCAAAGATGACCATCAGCTCGTTCTGGCGCAGCTCCAGTATAAGATTACGTAGTGTGTTTAGGCAAGCTTCCAGGACTGGTTGCGACAATGTCGGGCGATCGAAAACCGTCTGAAGTAATGAAAAGACATCCTTGTAGAGCGGTGCATCCTTGCAGATGCCCAGCTTAAGAGTAGCGCCGACATAGACATCAAAGAGCTCTGCGAAATGTGGTTCCTCCTTGCTGCTATTCTTGAGAAGATCACAAAGTGCCTTCTTCAATTCAATCACAAACTTCTTGCGCTCATTGGCGTTATGTCCAGCATTGATCAGCTGACGCCAGTTCTCCATGAAAACACCATCAAACGGACTTTGGGCACGACGTACTGCATAGCTGGCACATGTTTGTACCGGCCACAGAATCCAGTTGTCCAGAAGCCTGGCATTGTGAGCCACACGGTACTCCAAAGCATTTTCACGCAGGTAATTGAGCAATGCCATCGACACCTGTCGCCATATGTGGAGCTTGACGCCAAAGGATTCGTAGTCATCCTCATCATTGGTTTGCATGAGCATCTCTGCAAAGCTGCTGAGCAGCCGGAATTCACTGGTGTTGTGTGCCTCCAGCTGCTCGGGGCCATAGATGTGTGCGATGCAGCGTTGCAGGATGGCAGGTGGCACCTCGGAACGAGCCTTTAGGCATAGCTTCATGTAGGCTTCTAGCACTTCGAGAGAATCCACGCGTTGCGACAGCGCTGCACCTGCTGCTCCTGCGTATGTATTGAAGAAAGAGCGCACAACCCGTCCGTCAATGGACAAGGTTTTCTCCAGTTCGCCACAGGTAGCTGCAATGAAGGGTGAGACCCGCAGCTGGAGCATGGCCAGCGTTAGATTGCGCAGCAACAAATGCAGCAGTTCCTGTTCTGTATCGGAGCTGGTGTCCGGCTCGCAAAGTAGCTGCATACCGGCAACAGCGGCTGACAGCATAGGACGCCAGTGCTGTTGCAGATGCTCCACAGTCATCAGCGGCGATGGCTGACAGAGCATCTCAAGACGCAGTTCCCGTAGCATGCCCTGGAGTGATTCTGAGCTCTCCTCCACGTTCCACAGAGCGACTAGGCAGGGCAGGGCCAGTTCCCGTGCTGTTTGATAACTGTGCGCTAATCCAGTTGTTGTGTTCCGTGAGCCACCGCCGAACAGGAAGCTTAAGAAGTACTCGATGACATTATCAAAGGATTTGGGAAGCTCCGCATCCAGACAGGTGATTAAATACCACCAAACACGCAGCTTAATACTGCTCACGTGTGCGGAGCGGGACTGTGAGGTGCGCAAGGGTATGAGGAGTAGACGCATTCGCTTCCCGGCCGCCAGCTCATTGTAGGCAGCAAAGATTTTAATGAGCACACGCCAGCAAAGGAATGCTTCGGAGCGTACGCAGTTGTCGGGATTACGAAAGCCTAGCTCAACGACGGCCAGAAATTTATTGATATATGTGCAACCACGTAGCAATTCGTTGTCCATGATCTGAACCAAAAGTGTCCAGATCTTATGCCAATTATTGTTCTTTGCATCCCGCATCTCCCCGACGAGTGTCGTGTAATTGTTGACAAACTCGCTCCGTATCTGTGACCAACACTTGGCCTCATGTATGACGGTTACATCGAGTGCAACGAGGGCCTCGGCTAATGCAACTACAGCTCCGTTCTGTATGCTGCGGTCTGGGTCAAACATCAGGGGCAAAATGTCCCCCAACCAGAACTGAACTAGCTCCTCATTTGAGAACGATGTGTTCATTAATCCTGACGCTTTACAGCTGCTTGTTAGCAACTCTATCATCTGCATTGCATTAAAGAAAACAACAAAAATAATATATGAGTGCATAAAGTGTGACCCAGCAGTATTAACAGAAAGTATTATGTCTTATGAAAATTTACTTACATTGCAATAATGTTGACGTCGATTGCTTTTTAGCATTTCTTTTGTCGACAACTGCACCGTGTGGTACGCCTGACCCACATCTGCATCGATGTCCATTGCGCTTGACTTTGTTTTTGATTTGATTTATTATAAGTCTTGTTTTTAGTTATTTTCCTTCAACACAACTAGTGTTTGTCTTATTATTATGCGATTATCGCACCTGGCGTTTACTTTTTACAGAAAAGCGCGCGAAACGCTCTGCATTAGAGCAGTGTTGATTCCTAAAGAACAAGTTCAACTGAACCATGCAGCATAGAGCAAATTGAATGGGCTGGTTCATTGGAACTGGCAAACTATCGATAGATAATACTATCGATGCTAACTACCTTATTGTTTTCAAAAATTCAAATGTAACGATATTTTGTAATAACAATGATAAATGCATTTTATGTTCTGTTTTATTACGTTTCTAACTTTATTAATATGAACTTAATTATTGTTATGTAAAATTAAACATTTTGTACGAGTATTATCGTCGTATTATGCGCTCAACATTATAAACTTTATATTAACATACATACATATATTTAATTTGATTAAATACAGTGACTATTTTTCTTTGCACATTAAAAAGAAAACATTGCAAAAGTCCTGAATCAATACTTATGTACTTGTTCAGACCGTTTAAATCTATTAAAAATATTTACAATTTACTAAATTGTGGATTTCTTTCATTTAAGCATTTTCCTGAACTGCATCATTAACAATAATGTGCCAAACTGTCTGTGTGTTTGAGCTTGTATGTATTTGTGCGGTATTAGAAAAGGTTACGCACCCAATAGTGAAAATGGGAAAAACCCCGTTAAAAAAACGCATGCAGTGAAACTGCTTTATGGCAATCGATACGAGAAGCAGTAGAAAGTTTGGATAGATGGACGGAACATTAAGAGGAAAGGACTTAAAACAAGATTTTAAATAAATTGTAACGTTTTGTGTGTATGCACTCCAATTAATACATATGTCTTATACATATCTATGTCATCGAGGATGTTTTGTTGCTGTTTTCTGTTTTCTAGTTCTTCGAATCCTTGTTATAGTCCACATAGACGCGCACCACTTCGCCGGAATACTTGCGTTGTGATGGCATAAAATAAAAATCCGGCGTATCGGCGCCGCCATTTAAACGGGGATCATCGCGCGATCGATCATAGCTGGAGTCTCTTTCGTGTCGAGGACGTCGCTCCTCAACCCGCTCCCTTTCCCGTTCACGCTCCTGTCGAGCCGCTCTGCGATCGTGGGTATAATAACCCGATGGCTGCATATTAGCCGAGCCCTGTTGATACTGATGACTTTGTCGGGGCAAGGAATAGGCACGATCCGCATAGCTGCCCCGTGAGTAGGGTCCTGGTGCTGTGGATGCAGTGCCACTGACACTACTTTCTTGGGTCATGTGGCGTCCATTGGAGCGACTGTTGCCATTGCTGCTCTTCGCATGCCCATGTCCATTGACATTGGTGTTCTCATAGTACATTTGGGATTTGCTTGTGGGCGAGTGGGACATGGGCAATGTGGTCTGTTGGCTGCTTGATGTGGATCGATTGCGTACCTTTTCCTTGGTCGTTGTGCTGCTGGTCATGTGCTTCTCCTCGGTCTCGCCATATGGATCAAAGGCATAGTTCGTGTTCGAGGCAAATTCCTTCCAGGGTGAGTTCTGTATAAGTTTCTCCTGCAAACAGATAGATTTTATACCAGAATTACATAACAATTGATTACATATGCATGTCTAGGAATCTGGATGTGTGAAAACATACAGATCTTAGCGCATAACCAGTCAGCATTTGGTACGCACTCTAATCAAATACGATCTAAAACTCTAGGGATTACAGTGCGCCAGACATCGTTATTTTTGGACTATGTACTATAACTGCTTTGGAAATGTGCTTTGTGCTTGAGCCTATTTCTAATATACTGAAGCAATGATCGGCCAGCAAAAATATATATATGTATATACGAATATGATACCCAATTAAAATATATATAAATGAAAGATAATGTCGAAATAAATAGATTGAGAAACAGTTTTCCAATAGTTTTAGTATGAAATTCAAATGCTAACTGGTTTGGCTACAAACAGATAATAAATATTAGATAGATTTGTTTTAAATTAATTAGAAACAAACAACGTTTAGTTAAAGCGCTTAAGGGAATCATACAGAGAGACAGAGAGAAGAAGTAGTGAGTAAGATAAAGACAGAGAAAGAGAAAGAGAGAGAGAGAGGGAAACCTTCTGTATAATACCAGTATTATGGGTTGTTGATTAGAGGTTAGCAGTAGTCATAGTAGTCACAAATTAGATAATTTGTTAATAATTACATCAAATTAAAAATTAACAAATATGAATTTAAATTACCAATGAATTCATTTTCGTACTAGAATTTTGATAAACGCAACTCAACACACACATATGCATAGCGTATATAGTACATAGTACATAGTATATAGTAGATATCCGCGCAGATCAGAATTTTATTCAGTTACTTTTTGGCTAACTTATTTTGGGTTATACTTTGGGCAGTTGCAGGTCTTGGTCAGTTGTTCAGGCAGTAAGACATACAAATATATATCTAGGTTCGTTATTGTTTTTTTTTTTACTTTTTTTTTGGTGGGTTTTCTTATTAGCTTTATTTTTATAGATCACTAGAGGGCTGATAGTATCGTTGGTGCTCTCGCTGTTGGTATATGCGCCATTCGTCGGGTATTACGTAAACCAGCTTTAAATAACATTATACAAACAGTTGAATAAACATTATTAATCGGTGTCAGAATTGAACTTATAACGAGTATGTGCGCCAAGCTTAGAACTGAACAAACGAGTAGTGAAGTTAATGATTAAACTCTGTATATGTTACTAAAAATATCTCAGCTGTAAATGATTCAAAACTGTATTTACCTTTGTGTTTTTGCTCTTGCGGGAAGTTTTCAATATTGTGCAGCAAGCTTGAATGAGCGCTATGAGAACCAGGGCTGCAATTAGACCAAGAACAATATACAAACGTGTCTCGGACAGATCAAAGAAGGAGAGTAATGTGTCCTTGGCGCTTGGTTCCTCGGCACTCTTAACTGTAAGATAATTATTGTTAAAATCAAATGGCTTTTTTATTAATGTAATTGCTTAGTAGGTCACTCACATTCCAGGGCTTCGAAGTCCAGATACTGGGGGTCTACGGTGAGGGATCCTACTTTGCCAGTGGCTAATTGCTCCTGCAGCGCCGCCTTAATAACATCTGCATTCTTTTGTATTGCAGCCTCACTGCCCTTTTCTATAGCATTCGTGTCCAGTGTATGTTTTTTTTCTACATCGTTCTTGTCGAACATTGCTTGCACCTTGGCTACCATTGAGCTACCCTCTCTGCAAGAAAGATTTGTACCGTTTTATTTGAGCAAAAAGGTGGCATCTCTGCAATTTTGAAAGTCGTTTGCTATCGATAACACGCTTTGTATACAAAAATCCCTATACGATCTGGCAACACCAATAACTAATTTGTCTGAAATTGAATTAAATTAACAAATAATTACTTTTCAAAGCCAATTATTTCGGTTTTATAATAGCCGGCAATGGGTGAGAGTATTCCATTGAAGGAGTCCGAGATTGTTGCTGCTAAATCGTTAAACTCCTGAGAGCCAGGCTTAGGTGCCTCAAAGGATTCCGCCAAGTTCATTAGCTTCACGCCGACTGCATATACCAAACGACTAGGAGCAGGTGTGCTTGTACCCACAAAAACAGATTCGAGCTCTGTGAAAAGTATATACATAATGAAGAAATTGTTTGAAAAGATTAGATGGAATAATGGTACCTTTGCCACAGGACTTAATGCAAACGCGTTGTGGGGAAATCGGTGGAACCTGCTCGTGTTTGCGTATCTTTTTGTTCACCACATTGAAGGCACCACCAAGAACGGGGAAGAATAGATAGAGGCAGTGATCATCCGTAAAAGAAAGA
The DNA here is from genome assembly GCA_018903735.1 of Drosophila cardini. NCBI lineage: Eukaryota > Metazoa > Arthropoda > Insecta > Diptera > Drosophilidae > Drosophila > Drosophila cardini. Next base: position 22,100,517 of record JAEIGM010000001.1, on the reverse strand, counting down.
TCGTGATCGTCCTTGCTGATACGTTTGCGATTGAACTCCAAAATGGTTACACCCTTCTCAATGCGACCGGATGCATTGGTTATGTCCTGGCTATCGTCCAGCTTGGGTGGAGCATATCCGAGCACCCAGGTGTCCATCAGGAAGGGTCGACCACTACGTCCATCTACCCAACCAATGATCGCATCTGTTTGCGACATGCGCTGATCATCGCTGAATCCAATGCCCGTCCAGGTTTGAGTATTAGATGTCTCAATGTGCCAGCGTATATCGTCGCCGCGTCCGACGGTCTCCCAGGAGGCGTAGTACTCGCAAGTGTGCTCCTGTGGTGAGCAGTTCGAGGGATACTTCCAGTGTCCATAGCAGTCGTTGTCCAGCACATTGGTGCTCAGATCATTGCGATCGGTTTCAGTGGAGGGTTTCTCCTTATCTGTGGAGCACAAAAAGAGTTATGCTGCACGGGATTGTCGAGCTTTTATTGACTTACCAAAGAAGTTGATTTGGGTAAAACCACGTTGCATTTGGTGTCCATGATATTTGATCTCATCCGGTTGATAGAAGTCCTTAACGGATGCGGCCTCCGTTTCCAAACCAGAGGCTGGCACATGCACATATTGTCCCGGCTCCTGACCCCTGGCCCAGATCACATGGGTTAGTGCATCATCAAGAGTATGATCAGTTGGATCTGTTGCCACCAATTTCTTGCGGAATATGATGGTAGTCACGCCGTTCTCCTCGAAACCGGTGCCCAAAGCCAGATCGGATTTACCGCCAAAGAACTCATCAATGTTCGGGGTGGAACGATCTCGAGAGTAATAATCTCCCACACGACTGGCCATGCCTCGGGCCGAGCCGATGACAATATCCGTGCAATCCATGGGGTTGAAGTCATGTCGAGGTGTGTACGGATTAAGCTTGTACTTGGGTTCTATGGATACAGAAAGAAATCAGTCTAATCTTCGGTTCAAATATTAATGGTGGACATTGTGTGGGTGAGTGTGTGGTGTGGAATCTACTTGGTTAGTATAAGGTAAGAATGTGGACTCGAAAATATTAAACCATAACCAAGGCTGGAGGGATTACCTGCTGACTCAAGATTTGCGGACTTTTTAGGTGCCGGTTCACTTTTAGGCTCGGGTACGCTTTTTGGTTCGGGTTCACTTTTGGGTTCCGGCTCGCTTTTAGGTTCCGGTTCGCTCTTGGGCTCCGGTTCGCTCTTGGGCTCCGGTTCGCTCTTGGGCTCCGGTTCGCTCTTGGGCTCCGGTTCGCTCTTGGGCTCCGGTTCGCTCTTGGGCTCCGGTTCGCTCTTGGGCTCCGGTTCGCTCTTGGGCTCCGGTTCGCTCTGGGGCTCAGGTTCGCTCTTCGGCTCAGGTTCGCTCTTGGGCTCTGGTTCGCTCTTAGGCTCAGGTTCGCTCTTGGGCTCAGGTTCACTCTTGGGCTCAGGTTCGCTCTTCGGTTCCGGTTCGCTCTTCGGCTCTGGTTCACTCTTGGGCTCAGGTTCGCTCTTAGGCTCTGGTTCGCTCTTAGGTGCCGGTTCGCTCTTAGGTTCGGGTTCGCTCTTAGGCTCCGGTTCACTCTTAGGCTCAGGTTCACTCGTAGGTTCCGGTTCACTCTTGGGCTCGCTCATCGGTTCCGGCGCATTTGTAGTCGCAGCTTGGGGCTCACTTGTTGGTTCCGGTGCGCTCCTTGGCTCCGCCGTACTATTGGGTTCTGTTGTTATTGTAGTTTTTGAATAGAATAGATTTGTGTGCTTAGTGTTAGGTGCGGGATTGAAAGATAGGTTCGTAGTAGAAGCACAACAAGGGTAGCAACAACTAAAACGCAGTGAATATTTCTAGTATGCCTCTCGTAAGGATCTGCAGGATCTGTTGTGTGTTTTGCAACTACTCGTATTAGCTTTTATATGTCTAAGATCTACTAAATGCAAGTGCGGATCAAGTAGAATAAAAAGGTGGAATTACCTGTGGCTTGACGACGGCTTCTTCCGGACTTGGTGCTGACACGGTACGAGACACTAGTGGCCACAGAAGTGACGCCATCAATGTTGGAGAGCTCGTCATCCTGCTTCGCGACGCGCTTTGTCTTGGCGCTCGGCTCGGCAACTGGTTCTGCTGACAGCTGAGAGCTAAGCTGCGGCTCGGATGTTGGCTCCGGTACGCTCTTGGGTTCTGGTTCACTCTTCGGTTCAGGTTCACTCTTCGGTTCAGGTTCACTCTTCGGCTCAGGTTCGCTCTTGGGTTCAGGTTCGCTCTTGGGCTCAGGTTCGCTCTTGGGTTCAGGTTCGCTCTTAGGCTCCGGTTCACTCTTTGGTTCCGGTTCGCTCTTTGGCTCTGGTGCTGTGTTCTCAAGTGTTGTTGTCAAGTCTCCAATATCGCGGAGAAGGGGAAAGTTCTTGCACTCCGGGGTCATGCCACGCGGACGCCAGCCCAAGCCAACCCAAGAAGTACCGTTGACCTTGAGCACCACCTCGATCTCCTTCTGCTCCTCCAGCAGACGCCAGTACATGTGATAATCCGGCGACAGTTCCCGCATCGTGTACGAGGTCAGGTCCAAAGTAGTTGACTTGAACGGAGATCGCTTGTTGCATCCAATTCCAAACCAGCCAAAGTTACAAAAGCACTGTCGTCGTGGCAAAGAGGTGCTGTCAATGTCGATGCACTTGCCCTGGATGCCGCAGTCGGCGTTACTGGAACACTCGTCTTTGTACTGGCATTTGTCTCCATAGTAGTTCTTCTCGCACTTGCAACGCGATGGGAAGTATTTGCCGTTGCCGGAGCAGGTCTCCTTGAAGTCTTTGCGCTGCCTGATATCCACATCGGCACAGGACCAGAACCGATAGCTGGTCGTCCACTCGTCGGCTTGACGTTGTAACCGCAATGTGCAATTGAAGCATTCGAAATCCTTGGGAATGCTCACCTGGTACGACTGGGCCCTGTAGGTGATTAGGGGACTGTTAGACATAGGAAATGATATTCTTAAGCACAACTTACGTAACATCGGTTCGCACAAACTCGGAGCCATTGACGTGAGGCGTAAGATCCAGCACGGGCCTATCGAGCGCATCCAGTAATTGTAAGCGGAAGCCGCCCTAGAAATAATTAGAAATAAGTGCATGACACTAATTTACTAACCAATAAAGAGGGGCTTTGGAAGGTAACTCCCTTAATATAGATTGCGCATACAATGACTGAGAACTTGTGTTTTGAAAACGTATTTCCCATTGGCCTTTTCAATAATGGGAACTTCTAACGCAATGCTTTTGACTTTGACTCAACCCAGAGCAAAAATTGGTACTAGTACACTGAAAATTATTTCGAACTAAAACAATTTCAACACTATGATACTTGATTTAAGTATTGCCTTTTTTCTAAAACATTTCAATTTTGGGAAAGTCTTAAAATATTTTATTTTATAAATTTTGTTCAGTAACTAACTAAGTACTCACATTAAATTAAGAATTGACTATGATATTTTTCAGTGTACTTATACTCGTACTAGTACCCGTATTATCTTGTTTCTTAGTTGTCTTAGCATTGCATGTGTGGCAATCATTACATCATTTGAGATGCTCATGTCTGTCTAATTATACCCCACTCGAGATAAGAACTCCGGCTTCTATTGTGCACCGTTTGTGGTAGCTTGAATACTCCCAGGTTAATTCCCTCAGATCTTTCTCCACTTACCCTGTGCGCATAGGCCAAATGCCAGGTAACGTTAAACTGAGTCCCAGACAGTAAAGAGGTGCGTATGGAACCTGCAATGACAAATTAAATAAAATGATAAGTATTTTAATTAATAATAAGTCAAGACTTTTTGCACTTCTTTCCCAAGAATTCTATTTGCTAAAATTAAAATTGCTTACGTAGCTAAAATATTAAGCAAATTTTGAGAATCACTATTTTCCGCTTAGCTCATGTGCTAAGATTTTTGTATTTATTATGTGCTTTCCAGTCCATTTTCCACTAATTTTACAAGTTTCTAAAAGTTGATTGAAAATGTTAAAAAAAATATACTATTTGAGGACAACATTTTTCTATTTCATACTCATAAGAAGCGAATATTCATACATTAATAGTGTTTGAAGATTTAAAGCAGTTTAAGGGGAAGATACCCCTTATATCCGTATGTCTGCTTAAAAATAATCCGAAATTATAATTCCTGAAATTCCTAACCAATAAATTGGAAGGGTTTGTAGACTGTTTAAAGCTCGAAATTTCTGATCTGTTTTCAAATTTCAGATGAGACTTATATAAGTTAGTGTGTATCAGTTACTCTAAACCTTAAATAAAAAAATATATTTTTTAGAAAAAGTTATTTATTTTCAAAAAGAAATTACTCTGCATTACATGACATTATACCTGTGATATATTTGGTTAGGTGCAGTTTTCTATCCTGATTTTAAAATTCAAACAATTGCAAAAAAAGGCATTTCATACTATGTAGTTGTAAAAAAAACTATGGCATTGTCCAACTTCAAACATTGCTAGGAATGTATTTTCGTTGTGAATCTCGGTTTATTTATTCTTCGAAAACTATCTATCAAAAACGATTTTTTGTTTGACAATATGTATGTATGTAATATCAAGTACCCATTGTACTACCTTTCTAATCCTCAAGAAAGCTCGTCGTCAAAGAGTAAAAAGCTAATCGCGGTTATTGAAATAATACCAACAAATAGAGCAATGTAATTATGCTGTGATTGAGCATTATAATCAGCTGAAGAGTTGCGCTAATTCAGGCTAATCACACAAATCAGTCATTACAGTTTCCGAAGAACCCAACTGAAACTGATACGAATGGATCGCATAATTGAATGTTTTGGCTGCATTCAAGCTGAACTGGTTTTGTGGTGCTGCGTTGCTGTGGTGCATTGCGTAGCACTGCTTTTTGACTGCACTCGAGTGGTATTCATGAATACATTGTCCGAGCGCACCTGCGTGCCAAATATGTTATGTTGCCAAAGCCGAACCCAAACTTTAAGCACAGGAAGTTAGCGAATTGCCAAAGCAACAAAGCTACCAAAACATTGAAACAGCGAACCAACGAATCATTTTAGCGGCGTACCTCTGAACCACCGAACCACTGTATAGCCATACCACTATTCCACCGGCCAAGTGCCACACACATCTTCGCATTACAAGATTGTTTTTTTTTCTTTTCTTGATTTCTTGGCAGACAAATTTCATATGCTCGCAACTATTGCATAAGAGCAATGAGATAACCTCGCTGCAGCTGTGAAAAATTGCAAGTTTCCACAAAACAGTAGAGAAGGGGCGGTGGGGCGGAGGGTCGGTAAGGGGAAGGGGCATGGCTAGCCAATCAATGCCCAAACGTAGATCGCACATCGTTGTCAGCCAATACACGAAGATCGAGTCGCTAATTGAAGCCATTAAGTGGTTAAAGCCAACATAACTAAACAAACCAGAAAGCGAAAGCAGGGGAGCAACAGTCTCACTTTTCAGTTAGCTCCACTCCCTCCCCTCCCCTTACCCTACTACACTCCCCTATCTCTTGGTCAGCTTGTCAACAAATAAGGAAGTTGGAAAATTATGATTACTGCTGTTACCAACAGTCTGAAGCGTCTGTTGGCCATCCTCAATAGTTGTGGCCAAATACTGAGTGTACTCATACTCATGCTACTAAAAGTGTGAGTATACTCATTGCTGGTCACTTGAATGCAACTTCAACTCAATTGCCACAGTGTTTTTTTTTTTTTCTTTATTTGCACAATTTTCCGAATATGGTCAAGACAGCAAATATTGAAGCATTGAATGATTGAATCATTAAACCATTCAGCTGAAGTTTAAGTCGAATCCAATTTTTTATCTTCTTGCTATTGAAAATGTTGATTACGAGCAGAAAAAAAATTGTTCACTGAATGCGAGAACTATAGAATAAAAGATACAATAAAGCAGTAAATATCTATGTAGATAGAGATACAAAAAAAATAATTTTTTGGCGTTAATAAAAATAGTTCATTTATTGGTCTATGCAACTCTATTTCCCAGCTGTAAAATTACAGGGCAAACTGTTAAATATATTTTTTGGACGTTGCCGCCACTTTTTGCAGGTCAGAAATCGAACGCGACTTTTGATTTCAATGGCGTAAATAAAGTATTGAATGATTGAATCATTGTTGCAATATATGGAAGTTTTCTGCACTTGTGCTTAAGTGGAACAAACGTATTCACACGATCACACCAAGGAGCATATAAGAAGAATTCAAAAGATTTGCAAAAAAATGGGTTAACTTGGCTAAGAAATAAACAAAAAAAAAAAAAGCTTAAAAATGCTGATAGCTGTGGCGATAAATCAATTGTGTCCGTTAATAAATCGAGACAACAAAATAATTTGCTGGGTGGAACCAGTTATTAAATGGGAACTGGGAACTTGGAACAGGGAACTTGGAACTGGGAGTTACCGGCGGGCAGCCAAAAAATTGGCAGGTGCAGCTTTTTTTTCTCACTCTGTCTCCCTGTCTCTCTCTCTCTCTATCTGTCTCTCTCTCTCTTTGGTAATTTTTCATATTTTGTTTCGATTTTACTCTTGTCATATTTCTCACGAGCGCGAAAGTTGTTCACCTTTGATTTTGGAGGCTGCAGATCGAGTTCGAATTCAAGTTTTAGTCCGAGTTTTGCGCTTGAACTCGCCGCGCATTTCGAAAGTTAAATCTGAATGAAAACTCAAAATGAAATTGATAATGATAATGATTCTCAAAACACACACATACATACACACACACACACGCACACTTATTCAAGATCAATTCGTTTTCATAGTTATTGCAAAACGTCAAGCTGAATATCAACATAAAGTATCTTACAATTTTAAATTTAAAAAAACTATTCATATGTAGTTGGAAAGCATAAGATCTATTGATTGATTCCAAATTAAATGTTCTAATGATGATCGGACACCAAAAATGTTTGGAGAAATTATAAGTAATCATACAGTTGAGACTGTTTACTTGTATTTATGCAAATAAGCGAACTTTTATGATAACTAAATAAATAAACGACTATAATTTTCCATAATTAATGGATCGTTAGAAAAGATACTTCATAAAAATGGAAGAAAAAAACAATTTAAAAAATGGATATTTATATTACAGTTGTGGCTTTAATTTCATTTGAAATTTTTGTAATTGTTGTGAATTCTTCGTTTTAAAAGTTAAAACGAAATGAAATATTTGAATTTCAGCAAAATAAAATTAAGTTCATATACTTTCTAACTCAAAGTAAAAGTCGATAAAAGTAAAAATATTCTAATTCGAAGACATACTTCGTAACTGTATGTATATATAAGATATGTATCACAAATTATACTATCTTTGCTTAAGAGCAATACTTAGTTTGCTTCTTAATCTAAAGAGTCAGGTGTGTATCACAACTTTGTAGTATATCTTCAGCTTACTTTCACAAGAGTCAATACCCCAAAGAGGGGCTTATATAAGACTTACCTAAGAACACCTTCTTTGGGGTCGTTTGCATCATTTTCTTAATGGTATGCCAAAACCAACGAACCTTGGGGCCAATTTGCTGCCTGATACTGAATGTAGAATGTAGAAAATTGCGGTGACTGCATGCATTCTAATTGCAGTGCCGCTTGCATGGCCACCAGCAGCGGTGATGGGTGAGGGATAGACGGGAGGAGTTAGCCAAATATGGCGTGTCTTCACAAAGACTACTGAAAACTCATACACAAGCACATGCTAGCAACGTGGAAAGCTTGACAAATAAACTTGATCGTCGTCAACTAAGGAAGCATCGTAGTGTGCAATAAACTTTTGGCAGTGACTGTAAAGCCAAAAGACGAAAGGAGACGCCGCGATTGGCAAGTGGCGAGTGTAACAAACAATAAAGTTAATTTTATATTGGCAACCCTAAATGTATGTGGCCAATAGGGTTGCCACCGTTTCATCGACCGCAAAGTACGATGTGAACTCAACAAGTGCCGCACGGCATTTGCATTTGTAACTGCCACAATTGCCACAACTGCAACTGGGACTGCAACTGCAATTGCAACTGGTATCTGGTATTTGGTATCTGGTATGGCCTGCTTGTGGTCAAGGAATTTTCGCTTTAGTTAATTGCTCGTGACGTTGTCTTAGCCAGTTTAGACGGCTCCCCACTGCCAACAGACCCACAGAGTATGTTTACTATTTATTTATGGCTTGCCACTTGATATGTATAGCATTGGTAAATACACTGTAAACAATTAAGAATCAACTGGTAAAAACTCTGACTTCATTCAAAAATGTTATTAAGATACTTTTGAAACTTACTCAAATGATAAAACAAATTTCTTTTATTAAGAATATTTCTGTGGTAATAAATTTAAATTTAATTAAACACAACAAAATTCCTCACTTTTTTCTTATATTTAAATAGTTGTTCAAAAATTTTTAAAAATTTTATAAAATTTGGTTTTAAAATTTTTATTATTATGCTGAACATTTGACTTTGACTAAAGTTAAAGCTGGCTGTAGTTTTTTTTAATTGTTTCCAGATCTTCAACAGTCTCCTTTGAACCCAAACTCCAAAAATGTGACTTAAAGGTGTTACTCATGAACTGTCTAAAGCCTTTCCCTCAGTGTAGCCTTACATGAGTGTGCACACACACTTGTGCTCCTCACACTATTGCCATTTGAAATGTCATTTTGTAGTATGCGATCTCATTGATATTCTGTGGCATTTTTCTTTGTTTTTTTTGTTTTTTTTTTTTTTAAGTTTTTTTATGGGTCTAGTGCAAGTGAATGCTGCCGAGATTCGTATGATAATTTCACAGCGACATTTCAGCTACAAATGAATGGCCATTGAAATTGAAATATGAGTGTTTGGAGCTGTTTTTTTTAAAAACGACATCAACAACAACAATAGGAATACAAGTCACTTAGGTGTAATAAATGACTCTTAAGAAATATTCAAAATTTTCAGTTTTAGATAATACATAATATTTTTTTTTTGTTGTGTATAAACTAATTTGGCAGTATCTATTTGTAGGTTTGATGTAATGCAGATATTTCACAGAATGTATTTCATAATAGTTTTATTAACGGATTATTCTAGTAGCCATGATTGTAGCTAAAACTTTTTTAAAAGCTCTCAGCATAGGTAGGGACACGATACCGAATGTATTGTATCGATCATGTACTCATGAGTAGTATCAAAAGAAAAGCATCGTACTCGTAAAAATATCGAAACAAATGTATAGAGTATAAAATATCGGTATCAATATCGAACATACTCGATACCAAAAAGTATCAATACTTTTTTCGTGTCCCATAAGGAGAATTATTTATTAGCCGATTTGTGAATAGCTTTTATAGTTATGTGTCAAATGCAACAAGACTCACAAGATCATAGTAAAAGCGCATTAAGCTCTTTGTATTTATCAAGTCATGAACATTAAAGCTTTAAGAAATATCTTAAAAGCTCAGAAAGCTCGAACTTCTATTGGACATACTCAGTAAGAGTTAATAAAAGCTCTGCAGTTAATAAAAATGCAGTTAAGATTACATTAAATATTTTGTAAGCATGTTTTATCCCAGGGAAGTAGGGAAGTAGGGTGAAAGTTCATTTTCATCAATAAAATATTACAATTAAAATGTAAGACACACTAAATCTAAACACCTTATTCAGGCTCAACTTACTTAGAAATTTCTATTGATCTCATTGTCAATTATCTTAACACTCAAGTCTTTGTTGGAATTCCGCTTAGGAAACCATCAACAGAATGAGTTCATTCCAATTTTTTGTAGCATTGTGTAATCATTTTGGTTGGACGAGAGACGATAGAGGATAGACCTAAACCTAAACATAAACATAGACAGCAACCGCATTTTGAGTAGACCACAACTTAACCTCCATTCAAGACAATTACAACAACGTCAAGTTGTCAGGCGAGACACAAAGACAACAAAAAAAAAAAAAAAAAAAAAAAAAAAAAGGCAAATCAAAACAAAATCGTTTGGGCCCTTAACTGAAGAAACAACAACAACAATACAATTGCAATGAGTGTTAACAAATTGAGTTACAAATGCAAACAAGTTGCAACGGAGGGGTCAACGAGGCTGCCACATTGTGGCCCAGTTAAAAGCGTTGTGTCTAAAACAGTTAGAAAGGGCAACAATACAAATGCAAATGTGGTCATTGGCAGCACTGTACTGCACCAGTTGATGGTTGATACAGTTGTTTTAACTGCAAGTGCCACATTGCAGCATCTCTCTTGGCCAGTTTATGGCGTCTTAACTGTTTGTTGTATGTCTGTGAGTGTGAGTGTGAGTGTGACTGTGACTGTCGCAATGGCCATAAAGCAAGTATAAGTGAAAGTTTTTCACTTGCAGCATGTTGCATTGGCAGCATACATCATCAGCCAACAACCTGCTGGCCAATATACACTCGTGTTGACCAGATTCGCGTAGCCAACGCCAAAGCAAAAGCAGCGAACGAAGGCAAAAGTTGTCATGCCCCGAAATGGGTTAAACGTGCAACCGGTAGGCCAGCAGACAGACCGACAGATCGACAGACAGACAGACAGACGGCACGGGGCAGTGAGCTGAGCACAGCCCAAGGCGGCGCACATTGCGTATACGCAATGTATATAATTTTCTAAAATACATAAATATAAATATATATAAACACATCACAAATTGTATGTGTATAAATTGCAATAAAAATATATGTAGTTAAGCAAGTCCACGATTTTAAAGCATGTATTGCATATAAATATAGTTATATAAATATATTAGTAATTATTTATGAGCTATGCAATTGATTTTGGCAATTTAATGCGACACACGTGTGCACATTAATGTCATGTGGTCAGATGTGGTGAAGTCCCTTAATAGAGCTTAGCATTCCAGTGATAAGAATGATGTATTATATACTTATGTATTTGATTTTAACAAGAATTAAGAATACATAGCGTGTAAAAGTTGTAGAAATTGATGTGTGCTAATCTTGCAATAAGAGATTCAATAGAAAGATTGTGGAGGATATCATATACCAAGCTTAAACGTGTCAAATGAACTAATCGGTATTGTTCCATGGTCGTTCTTAGTCGGCTTTTGATGAGGTTCATTTTGGAATCAAGCGGGAAATTATATGAATTTGAAACTTTTTGAATAAATACATACAGTCGATGATGTTTAAGATCGAGTTATAGTAGTTGAAGCATATGTTATACTAGGGTAGTGTTGTGATCTAACGTTTTCCTTTAAAAACTGTTAAAAAATCACAGCGATTTACAAAATTTTAACTTACCGCTGGTGGAGGCCCTAGGACCCTGGCAACACTGGCCCCTATATCAATCCGGCCCTGCACGTATGAATTGATAATCAAGGCATATGCTAGTTTACAAAATATAACATACACATACATACAAAAATAAACATATATACATCTATATGTATTTTATATCTCTATATGTGCATATAGCTTGTTGAATCCTCACATCAAATGTCAAAAAACTTTAAAATCAAGTGGCCAACAATTTTATTTGAATTTGAAAGTGTTTGAAGCTGTAAGTTAAACTGTTAATAATAATCATAAGTGTAGCAAGACATAGCTAGCAGATACCCTGTAAGCAGCTACTTGCGTAGCTTTAAAAACTAATAAATGCTCTATAATCAAGCTATTTAAGTGTCAAATGGAAAATAATAACTCTGCAAAATTCCTTTTAGGTTCCAAATTTAATTCCGATTTCGATAAAACAAAAGAAATTCCATACTTAAATCAAGTGTAACAACAGTGCTCTGTTTAAGACTATCCTTGGTTACTTTACGTCTTTTAGATCTATTTACCCTACAGCCCCGAATTTTCTGATATTGGGTATCTATTTTATTAAATGAGTGATGACCCAATTTGAAATATGCGCACAAGTGAATGTTGCTTCTCCGACATATGCAAATTAATTGGTAACACTTTGAGGCAACAACTACCACAACAACAAAACAAATATAACCAACATCAACAACAACTATGGTACATGTGTGAGTGTTTACAACAATAATAATCATTGTTAAGTAAGACGCAACATAACCAACCGCCAACTCCAACTCCAACACCAACTCTAACTCTACTCTAAGTCTAACTCGAAGCTCAAACTGAAATCGCTAGTTATGCAATCATGAATGCACATACATATATATATATATATATATATAGTATTTGTATGTATGTGACTTATAATCATATGTATATGAAAACTATTCATGAATGCTCTCTGTATACATGTAAGCTAGTGTATTCCACAAAACTGAGTCTGTGAATCGAACGTGCATGGCCAATTTAAACGCGGCTAAAATGCTTTGGCCAAACAAAACAATTACCAATCGGATTATGCCAACAGAAACTTAACTAAACAATATTTTAAAGGCAAAAGTAAAGCGTGCCCAGAAACCCAGAAACGAGTTAATAACTCCAACTGAATAGTTGATGACTAATTCAAGCTGAACTGTATTAAAAGTTCTCGTTTACTTACTATATGTGATTATAATGTGAATACGTGCCTTTTAATCTAAATTATTCTTGTTAAACCCTGTACTGAGTTTATGTTTAGTTTGTTAAGAGTGGTTTAGTTGAAAGGTATAAAACTGGGCAGCTAACAGTCGAGCATCTTGATTTCCTAACCACAGTTCGACAGGTTTTAACAAGTAAGAAAGGCTACAGTCGAGCAAGCCGACTGTAAAAGACCCCGTACTCCTTCTAGTGCACGTATTTCCATACAAATCACCAATCTTCGAGCAATTTGTCCCATGGGAGCTATAGGCTATAGTTGTCCGATCCGAACCAAACATGGTGAGTATTGTTATAGTGGTACCATACACATAATGTGTTAGTTTGGTTGCAATCGCTCAACTAAAACTTCATGTCTCCATACAAATCGCCAATTTTCGACCGATTTGTCCTATGGGAGCTATAGGCTATTGTTATCCGATCCGGACCAAACTTGGTAAGGATAGTTATAATGGTACCATATACATAATGTGTAAATTTGGTCTCTCTAGCTCTAGTCGTTGTCTAGTTATGGTGATGTGAAAATAGTTTTTTACAATTTGCGGAGGCGGTAGGGGGCGTGGCAAAAATTTGAAATAAACTGAACCTGCCTGACATATAGACGGACTTTCATTCCAAATTTGGTGGCTCTAGCTTTTGTAGTTTATAAGATCCAGGTGTTCATACTGTTACGCACATTTAGCTTCAGACAAACCTAATAGACCCCTATACTCTTTTTCAGAGTACGGGGTCTAATAAGAAAATGAGGAAATAACACTAGGAATTTTTGAAAAAAATTATTAATTTATTGGCTAGCATTTAAGCATCAATTACTTAATAGTTAAAAAATTAAAAAATATTTTTAATTCTAACTCGTAAATAAACAGAGTAGAAGAAGTTAATTATATATATTAATTACTTAAATCCTACCACTTATATAAAAAAATGTATTTAAATGTTTAAATTTTAAACAATAAAAATTAATTTAAATTATAGAAATATTTTTCCTTTTTAGTAAATTTCTCTACTTTAATCATTTTAAATTATTTTTTTTAAACTTTAACTTTAAAGCATAGTTGCCTTTAGATCAAGATTAAGTTGAAGCTTGTTTTAGTTCAGATAATGTTCTGATAACTGGCAGGATTCGCTGTGAATTAGGGTTAAGCTTGCCTCTAGTCAGTTTGTTGCATGCGTACACATTCTAGACACATTTACTTGGTTGCACTGTGGCACAGTCAGGCGCCAGCTGCAAATGCTGTCCACAGCAAATAATCACAAAAAAAAAAGAAAAAAAAAGCCATTCAAAAAACCGGCCATAATTCCCACGAGCAGCAAAACCAAATATTTAAAAAAAAAAAATATAAAAAAAAATTGGAATAAAATTATTTATATGGATGGAAGTAAGAGAAAAAAAAAACACGTCAAGTTGTAGGCAAATGCTTGGGCTGAAGGCTAAAACATGGCCAGAAATGGAAGCTGGTAGCTGCGACTTGTTGCCATCGAATGCAGGTCAAATCTGCCTTGAGTACAGAAAGGAGCTAAACATTTTCACAGACCTACTTTTACCGGTTCCATTCCCATTCCCATTCCCAATCCCAAACCCATTCCTAATCCCCAGACTTGAACTTACCTTTGGGCATGCCACATGGTGCCTTTGTGCGCGCATTATCCAAGAAATCCAAAGCCAAACCACGTGCAGGTGGATACGTGAGTGCCACGTGTGCCTCGACTCCAAGTTTCCAAAGCTGCAGGCTAAGGCAGAGGCAGACAAGGGGCAGTAACAGCGCTGCTGCCACGCCCTTTGGTCTTTTATCGATGGACCGTTTCATGTTTTTTTTTTGTGTTGTGAAATTTGTGTTGCGTTGCGGTGTTTTGTTATTGCAAATATTGCTTTTTCTTGTCGCGTCTCTCCGCGTCTCTACCCCTCTCTTTCTATCGCTTTAACTAATAAATTATATAAGCGACAAAAAATAAATAAAAATACAAAAATCACACCATTAAATCACACGTGTGCCTTGATCAACGAATTTCGACAAATTATTGACACATTATAATTATTATATTGATTTTGGGTACACTGCAAAGAAAAAAAAAGAAAAAAAGAAAGGAAAATATAAGTATATTTAATAGTTATAAAAAAATAAACTAAAATTTTATCTATTTCTATAGTTATTATAGTTATTATTATTGATGATTTTATGTTTTTGGGAGTAATATAACTCACTAGCTTCTAATTAGTTACTAAAATTATTAGTAGTATTATTTCTTATTAGACCCGTACTCTTAAAAAGAGTAGAGGGGTCTATTAAGTTTGCCAGAAGCCAAATGTGCGTATTAGGTAGAAAGAGGCTTTTCCGACCCCATAAACAATATATATATTCTTGATCAGCATCAACAGCCTAGACGATATAGCAATGTCCGTCTGTCTGTCTGTCCGTCTCACACATTAGGTGTCTATCATGATTTAACCATTCTCACCAACTTTTGTCCGGATCGGACAACTATAACCTATAGCACCCATAGGACAAATCGGTCGAAAATGGGAAATTTGTATGATGACATGTAGTGTTTGGTGAACGATTTCAACCAAACTTACACATTAGGTGTCTATCATGATTATAATCATCCTCACCATGTTTGGTTCGGATCGGACAACTATAGCTTATAGCTCCCATAGGACAAATCGGTTAAAAATTACTTATTTGTATGGAAAATGTCGGCTCGCTCGACTGTAGCCTTTTCCACTTGTTTTTATTCGTCTTTAAAATTTGTTATAAAAATTTGAGTAGAATTTTCTTAAGTTTTCACATTCAGCTGCTTTTAAGTCCATACGATGATTGTCAATCATTATGTAAGCCAGTCAGTCACCGCAAAGTGTTTCTTTTATAAGTTAAAACATAAATTAGTTATTAGTATTTAAATGAGTTTTGTTTTATGGCCTGACAACGGTTCAATTGCATAATTTGTGGAGCTCTAAAAAGATTATTTATTGCATTTTTTTGTTTACGTAGAGTAAAAAAACAATGCCAGCTCATTTTCCCAGCCACAAAAACCATTAAAATAGATTTTCATAACAGCTCAAAGAGACGCGGAAAATCGCACAAAATGTGTTGAAAGAAAATTTTTAATTTTTTGGCCAGACTTTCGGTGACAGACTTTTTCCACGGCTTATATTAATGCCATTAAGCCAGTTCGAGTATCAAAACGTTAAGAAACCGTCAACAGATTTGGCATCGGACACAGCTCAAAGAGCTGGCAAAGCTGCGTGTGAAACGCAGTTGAATGTACAGTGCTCACCGTACGGTATCAACAGTATCTCAACTACGCCTTCCTTCAGTTTGAAGTGAAATCGAAGGTTTTTTGTTTGCCGCATTCGTTCAACAAACTAATCAAAGCCAATGACAGCTGCCAAAGCAAATGACGTGCTTAACACAGGCCACAAATCAGTTTGAGTTTCAGATACAACAACGGGCAAGGGGTAACGGACGGGGGGTAAGGGGTAATGTGCAGTTCGTTTCCGCCGACAAAAAACCAAAATACCCAGTAAAATTTTCATTAAAAAAGATTTAAAATGAATTCTTTAAAATTTTTAATTAATTGGTTTGACAATCATTGGAAAAATTGTCTAAGATTTCTACAGTTTTAAATAATTTGATTATTTAAATTTTTAATAATTTAATTATTTAAATATGATCGAACTAAGTTATTTAAATATGCTCGAAGCCAAAAATATGAAAATATTTTCTATATAAAAAACATCGTTTTCTACAGTTTTCTACAAAAAAATGTTAACTCAAAGTGATCATAATTATTAAGAAAGGCTTATGTAAATTAAAAGTCTATTCTATACATTCAATTAGTTCAAATCAATAAACAAAATAAAAATTGTTATCAACGATTAGAAATCTTCAAGTTAAATATCTTAAAAATGTTCAATATATATAGTGATATATAGTGATGTCTAATTGATGCCGAATTCCACATCAAAAGATATTCCCCCAATTATAAACATTCCCAAGCCGAACTTGTAAACAATTTCGATAAACAAAGAGCAGCTTAGCCGGCGTATCTCTCCCGATCGAAAAACGCGGAATTAACATATTTTGGTCTTCAGCTAGAAGCAGAGATAACACGCAATTCTTGGTTCCTAGATACCAGCGATCATACCCGAATTGTATAAATCCAAATAAAAAGAATTTTCATTATTATTTATTGAACAGGTATCAATTAGTCTTAAGCTGTTCTTGAATAAAGAAAGTTGTCGTGAATTTAAGCTCACGCCTCCTCATTAATTGGACTCACTAACACATAAAATATTTAATTATAAAATAATTTTATTATTTTGATTTAAATATTTTATATTCAAAATATTTTGATTACGATTGTATTAATTTTAATCAAGTTCAGTTTTTTACAGGGTATGCCGTATGTACAGGATATGCCGTTTTTGCAACCTGAATTAAAGTAGCCAATATCCATAAGTAAACTGAACCTAAACTGTGGCAGCTACCTGCAAAGCCTGGCTTAAAGCTTTCAGCTGTCTGGTGGGCGTGGAAAATCTCAACAAATCTGGCTAACAAATGGCGACTGAAATGGGCGTCTCAAATATGCGGCACAAGCGGGTATTTTGATTTTGTTATTGTGGTTGTTGTTGTTGGGATATTTCAGTGCTGTGTGTCGTGCCACGAATTGTTTTGATATGGCTAAAATTGTATCTCAGTTTTTGACAGGCAAATTGCATGTGGCTAAGATAAATGAACGCCAATTGGTGTTAGTTGGTCGTGGCGGCCAAACAAATGATTGGCTAAGAAATGTATACAATTTAAAATAGAATTGCAAATTGGAACGAAGAAGAATTACTACACAATTAGAAGAAGGCGACATAAATATCGCTGTAGAAGACACGTTCCACTTCTGGTTTCTTTCAGCACTTGAGGGTAATTAAAGTTTATGCCTGGACACCCAAGGCAATAATCTAAGAAGTCATTGTCCAATGCCACAGCAAAAACACCACCGCCAACAACATTAATAGCAGCAACAACAACAACAACAACAACAACAACTATATAAATCTACAGTCTTTTATAAGCCGTAACGGTAGCAACAACTTCCGAACAGCTGTTGGCAGCCATTTGATTTGGTTTCGTTTGGGTTGTTCATCATGTATTTTTAGACCCTGTACTTAAAAAGTATTAAGAGTGTTTTTAGTTTGTCTGTAAGACTTGTAATCTGTCTTTAACCAGACCTAGATTCAAGGTCCTAGAATAACTTATAACTTATACATACATATTCTGTATCTAGGGAGAGAGAGAGAGAGAGAGAGAGAGAGAGAGAGTGAAAACAAGAGAGGCAGAGACAGAAAAAACAGCATTTAAACTAAAAGATACTAAGTACAGAATACTTGATTTAACTATGCTTATACTTAACAAATGTTTAATAATCGATTATAACTTAAAATAAATATTATATGTTCATTGTTTAGTTTTATTTTCCCATTTGAAAGGCAAAACATTGTCGTTATAATGTAATTTTTTTAAAATGTACCAATATACATATACTAAACAAGTAACTTAAAAGACAAAAAAAAAAATATTTATTTTGTATTTAAATTCTGTCAATTAATCGTAAGTCACTTAATTTAACTCAACTACTATAACTAAACTAAACTGTTTAAAAAATCGAAGATAAAATGAAAAATGTAAATTTAAAAATATTGTTAACATTTATCTTGCATTTTTCAGGTCTACTTTTTTATAACCGTAATTCGAAATATTTATTAACTCGTAAGTTTTATAATATTAATAAAATATACTAAAAGGCTTAAAGGCATATAAGTAACCAGTTTTTCTATTTAGATAATAAACTTTGCAAATCCTTTTTTCCTCAACTTTCCTTCCTATAACTTGAAGTTAGTTTTCGTTAAGCCGTTAATAAGTAGAAGGGTATTTTGAAATACTTCAACACTATAGTAAAACATTTTTTAATTAATGTTTTTTCTTATGAAATGCTGGGTCTTTTACAGTCGACCCACTGCTGCAGCTACTGAGATTTTTTGTTGCTTTTATTCATTTTGAGACTTGCCTCGTTTGGTTACTCTAGAAATTGTCTGGCATTGAGAGCGCGACAGCGACAACTGTGACTGAAGCTGACCACAAAATGCTTGACATTGAACCACATACATATCAAGCTAGTTAACAACAACAACAACAACAACAACGACGACAACAACAACGACGACAACGACAAAGCGACAGAAAAAAGCTAAGTGCATATTTAAAAAAAAAGGCTAATTAAGTTGATGAGAAACGTGAACATAAAATGAAATGAGAAACTGATGTCGAAGCATTAAATATTAATTGCAAAAATATTTGGAGCATAGATCACAACTGGGTTAGAACCAATTCCAAATGAAGATGGTCCCTTTTAGCCGCTAAGAAATTGTATGCGACCCGTTTCAAATTTGAAGTTTCTTTACATTTTCTGCTCTTGCCAATTTTGTAATACGTTTTCCACACAAACACAAACATGTGAAATGTTTCCCAAAAGCTTAAGCAATTTGACACACAGCTGGAAAGCAAAGTAAATGTAATGCAAACAGCTAAAGATACAAAAGAAATTCAAAAAGCAGCGGCTGCTTCATGTTACTAGATACAAATTGAGCAATTTTTGTGTGTGTTATGTAAAGATAAAGTTGCAGTTAAAGTTGTTAAAGTTATTTCTACAAGAACCTTAATTAATTTAAGTAAATGAAAATGAAAATTATTTTTAAATTGAAATTTGTTGAAAAGCGTGTTTAAATTGTGCATTTAAGTTCTTTGATTTCGACGCACACTTGACTTTGTTGCTGATGCTTGTTTTCTTGGCTGTCGATTATGGCCAAGACGTAAACATTTTGGCCACGCTACTCATGTTCGATTCACAGCACAAGATGCGGGAAAAATGCAGTCCAACTGGTTACGAAATGTTCGAAAAGCTCATTCATGTTCAGCTTGAGATACAATTTTCAAAATAACAACAACTCACAAAAAACACATACACATACACACACACACATACACATACACTGGCAGCGTTGTGTATGTCTGCCCAGAAACCGGTTCGTGGTCCAAAACAAAATAGTCAGCTATTAATGGTTTTACGATAGATACTCACACTATGAGATACCAGAGCAACAAGTGCTGCCAACTATCTGTGTCTCTAGTGGTTGCTGTATTTGTATCTCACAGCTTGTATCTGTATCTGTAACTGTAACGAATGCGGCAGCTTCCAACAGCAAACAATTTGGAAGCGCGCTCCAATTTTTAACGAGAAAAATTACCGAAATTAGAGAAAAATTGTTTGCAAAAATGAAAACAAAAAAAAAACACCGTTAAAGTAAAAGAGTTTTAAATTGATTTTAAATTGTGTTTTAAAAATTGTGTAAGAAACGTTGGGCGCTTTTATGCCGATTACAATTCAGTTGGGCATTAACTTGTCTTAAATGTGGTCAGAAAGTTTGGTATAACTATTTTAAGAAACTTAAGAAATTTCTTAGACACAAACTTATTATATAAACTATATTTAAAAATGAATAAAAACTGAAGATTTAATTGAATAAATTGTAGAATATTTAATTTGTCTCTAAAACTATATTTATATTAACATTTTGTTTAAAGTTAACAATTAAAGTGTAAAGTTATATAATGGATAATTAGTAAGTTGTGGAATATTACATTTTTCATTAGAAACTTATTTTTGTAATCATTTTATTTAAAGTTATCTGTTCAATAAATTAATTATTATTATCGATGTGTTCAAATTTGTCACATGTCACTTAAATTTATTGTTACTTTAAGCTTAAAAAAATAAATAATAAAATATAAAAATTATATTCACAGTGCACACAAACTTTCTAATCAAACCTTTTTGATGTTGATGAACTGCATGTTGAATATTGAGTTTAATAAGTTCATAAAAGAAGCAACACAAACACACACACACACATACAGACACACACATACAGACACACACATACAGACACACACATACAGACACACACATGTGTGCGTATTTTGGCCAACGGCTATTAACGGTTTCCGAGCCACTTGAGTTTTTGGAGCTGCTGCTTCTGTCAGCCAAAACTGCGAAAGTCTTCGTCATAATGATTTGAGTATGATGAGTGTTGTGAGTGTTGTGAGTGTTATGAGTGTCTGATTTGGTTTCAATTTGCGTGAATTTCTTAACATGCGAGTAACTGAGAATGTCATGCATGCAAAGAGAGTACACAAACCAAAAGATTTTGAAACGAACATTTTATACCAATTTGGCCAACTATAATTGCTAACAGGCTAACACAGGCTATCAGGCTATTTGCCTTCTGTCTATTTGGTTTAGTTTTATTCGTGACATAAATAGCGCCACTTGGCCACTCGGCCACTTTGCCACTTGGCCAACAGATTGAAATTGTGGCTATAACTATGGCTCTAGCTTTGGCTCAGCGTTTGTCTTGCTGATTAACAAGTTGGCCAAGTTGCGTCCTCAAGTGACTTTGATTCGAGTTGCGATCGTGTTTATATATATATATATTATATATATGTCTAGGTGCAACATTTGGCATTTGTATACGTTTGTTAAAAAATTTAATTAGCAAAATAAACACATTCAACAACTGTTTTTTATTTATTTATTTATTTATTTATATGCAGTGAAAGTTGACAATTGTTCAATATGTTTTTCTTTGCTATTTTATGCTTTGGAATGCAGCTCAGTAGGAAAATTGTGTAAAATCATTCACATAAAAATAAAAATAAAAATAATCAAATTATCGTATCATCGAAACTTTTAACACTTGTGTTCTTCGTATTAAGATTTAAATTTAAAATTAACATAAATAATAAATGTTAGTTATGTGAGCTAGTCGAACTGGTGCAGCAAGCTCGTGTCTTAAGTCTTTTGTTTTTATACCCTGTCTTTTTATACCCTTTGCGTTTGTTCAAACAAGCCTTGACCGTCTGTCCGTTTGTATGAACGCTGAGATTTCAGAGGTGGCAAAAGCTAGGAACACCAAATTTGGGACACAGACTACTTTAAGGTGCAGGTAGATCAAGATCCACTTAAATTTTTGCCACGACCCCTACTGCCCTTGAAAATTGTAAAAAACATTTTCAATACACCATAACTTGGAAACTATTATAGCTATCGTCACAAAATTCACATATTATGTGTATGGTATCATTATAACAACTCATATCAAGTTTGGTCCGGATTGGATAACTATATCCTATAGCTTCCAAAAGCCAAATTGGCCGAAAATAAGTCATTTGAATGAAAAGAAGGTGTAAGCTAGGACACATCATTTGGGACACAGACTCTTTTCATGAAAAGGAAGATCAAATTCGTTCTCTTTGCTTTTTCTTCATTTTTTCCTTACCAGTTCTTTATAGTTCTTAAAGTCAATTAGGCGATTAGTAACTTTGCTCAGCTTATCTTAGCAAAACTTGTGCAGTAGCAATTTAAATGTTTTACGGACTACTTACAGGGTATCTTACGGTCGGGAAAGCCCGACTGTACTTTTCTTCTTGTTAAATACTCTAACAAAGGTCGTTTCAATGTTAAGACTGTTATGCTGAGGCTGCTCGTGTCTAGCTGGCTACAGTGAAGCTACAAATTCCTCCAGAAATTCTATTAGTGTATTTAGTTAGCTGTTTATGCTAACTTATTTTAGTTGCTAACTTATTTTGTTTATTTAATTTTGGGTTTTTTTTTTTTGCATGCTTATGGAATGTGCACAACTTATGCGTATTTTCAAATATTTAGACGTTGATGTACTAACGAGACAGTACATTCAAGTGGTCCAACAACACCAAGCAACGTGCTTGTTAACGCGCGGAACCCTGCAAATAATGCAACCACCTCCCGCCCAACCGACCGAGGGGCACACCGCATAACGTACGGCTAACGAAAAACGCGAAACGGATTTATTAGTAAAAAACGATTACAATATAATAAAAATACATTACAATATGACAAAATTTTACAATACGACAAAATATTTAATAATTTATTATGTAAACTATATTAATTAAGATCTAGACAGGTGAAAAAGAATAGAATCTCTAATGAAAGGGATAGAAGTAGAACTACCTACAACTCGAGAAAGTTTGTTGTAGTTACTACACAAGATTCGGAAAGGGTTATGGACAGCAAAGTTAGTAGTACAGGGTTGAAGAGAAAGGGGAAGAAAGTTTCTAGTGGGTCTGATCGGCACAGCGAAATTAATCTGGCTAATTAATTCAGTGGAATCAATTTCGCCGTTGATTAGTTTGTGTAAGAAAATTACACCGAGCACTGTCCTACGATCAGACAAAGAAGGAAGATTTAATAGCAGAAGTCTACTACGATAAGATGGCAAGCGTATGTTAGTATTCCAGTTAAGGGCCCTTAGGGCAAAAAGAAGGAATTGTTTTTGTACTGATTCTATTCTGTCTTGATGAATCCTGTATTGGGGAGACCAAATACAAGATCCATATTCAAGAATAGGACGTACCAGGGTGGTGAACAGTGTTTTTGTTAAATAGGGATCGTTAAATTCTTTCGACCAGCGCTTTATGAAACCCAGGACACCAAAAGCACGGTTAGTAATTGATAAAACATGCCTATCAAACTTGAGCTTTGGATCCATAAGGATACCCAAATCAATGACCGACTCAATTCTGTGAAGGGAGTTGCCACTCAGAATATAATTGTTTAGAAAGGGGAGTCGCCTGCTGAAGGACATTACGTTACACTTACTATAATTAAGATTTAATAAATTAGCTTGACACCAGGTTTGAAAGCTATAAAGATCAGATTGTAACCTGGTTCCAAGGAGTGACTCAGTGGCCGATACACAGAGTTTAACGTCATCGGCATACATGAGCACCCTAGAGTGACTGATTGCTGATGGCAGATCATTTATAAACAAAATAAATAACAGAGGACCAAGATGGCTGCCTTGTGGAACGCCAGAAGTAACTTGAACAGACTTAGATAGTGTTTCATTAAAATACACCTGTTGTGTTCTAGAACTTAAGTAGTTCGAAATCCACAGTATAAAGTTATAAGAAAGTCCCAAAAGATTGAGTTTATGTATTAAGAGGCTGTGGTTAACGGAGTCAAAAGCCTTGCTAAAATCTGTATAAATGACGTCAGTTTGCAATTTTTTATCAAAGCCCTGCAAAACGAATGATGTAAACTCTAACAGGTTAGTGGTAGTGGATCTATGTTTCACAAACCCATGCTGGCAGGGTGAAATCATAGATCTACAGAAATGTTGCAGTTGAGAAGTTATTAATTTCTCAAATGTCTTGGGAATAGCAGACAACTTGGAAATACCTCTATAGTTGCAGACATTAGACTTGTTTCCTTTTTTGTGAAGAGGAATAATGTAAGATGATTTCCAAACTTCAGGGAAACAGCATGATTCAACAGACAATGTAAATAGTTTATACAGGGGCTTTAAAAGGCCGTCAGCACAGTTTCTAAGCACACAGCCTGGGACTCCGTCTGGCCCAGGTGAAAAAACAGGTTTAATAGATTTTAGATTGAGTAAAAGCGAGCTTTCAGTGATTACTGGCGCAAAATTACAATTGAAAGAATTTACACGATAAGGGTAAGGTGAATTAGAACTATAATCCTGCACACTGTAAGTGGTTTGGAAAAAATCGGCAAATAAATCGGCGATAGCTTGATCTGAGTTAGCAGCTTCTCTCTCAAAGACTACGCTAGATGGAAGCGTTGATGATTTACGCTTCGAATTAACGAAGTTATAAAACCGTCTAGGATCCCTTCGGAACTGTTGCCCACAGTTAGTAAGGTATTCCTTATAGCAACGGTCATTCAAGACAGAGAAATCAGATCGTGCAATCAGATAGCGAGAGAGATACAAGGAAGAGCCAGTTTCCCTGAATCTCTTATAAAGTCTCGACTTCCTATTTTTAAGCAATGTTAAATCGCGGGTAAACCAAACAGGCTTGTTGGACCTAGTTGGCACACGAACCGGAACACAGACATCAAGTAGGGAATTCAAAGTATAATAAAATATTGTGATTGCACTATCCATATCTCTACACATGAACAGCTGGGACCAGTCAGTCTCAGATAACAGTTCATTTAACCTGTTAAAATCGGTTTTCTGAAACTGGCGAGAACGCTTAGTAGATTTACTACTAGTACTGGTCACCTTAACAGGTAAATCAATCAACACCTCCAAAGTCGGATGATAAGGATCTTCAGGATTAGATAAGGAAGTGATACGGGAAACAGAAAAGCAGGATGGATCCAAAACAAAAATCAAATCGAGCATTCTATTTAATGAGTTCGGGATAGAATTGATCTGAAACAATGAAATCCCAAACAGACCATCAAAAAAATCGTGCTGGGTCGTAGGGATCAACACGGCAGAGTCAGGACACGAAGTCCATGTAGTTCCTGCAATATTAAAATCGCCAAGAACTACAAGAAAATCACGATCGGATAGCATAGAGGAGACTGATTTAATAGCTGAAAAATGTAATGAATAAAGAGAAGAGTCAGAAGATGGAGGAATATATGAACAAGTTATGAAAACACTAATGTTATTTAGGCAAAACTTAATAGCAACAAATTCAATATCTATAGAGCCATCGATTGTTACTTCTTCAGAGGATAAGTTAACATCAACGGCAATAAGCACACCACCACCGCGGCGAGATGTACGATCTTTCCTATAGATAGAGAATTTATTGGATAGAATTTCAGAGTTAAGAATATCGGGCCTTAACCATGTTTCGGAAAAGGCGACGACTTGAAAATGAAATGACAGACTATTTAAATAGATATTACTTAGCTTACTACAAAGACCTCTAACATTTTGATAGGCAAATGAGAGGGAGGAAGTTAGTTTTTTCCGGCATCAGAGGCCGAAACAGGTTTGGGAGGCAGTGCAATCGGAGTCCGATTTCTTTTCTTCGCTGTATATTCTTTTATTATTAGGTGGTCTGGCCAAAATTCTTTACAGCAAATTGTGCTGAAATATTTGGCAGGAACACTTACTTTAAAAGACGAAATTTCCCGAAGATACGAGAACTGGAATTTTTCCACCGTAATGTTGGCTTCTGATTTAGCCTGAATAAAGGCCTTGACATCATCCGATGTGGTATCAGGGGCAAGCCTGGAAACAAATATTTGTTTTTTTGGCGGAACTCCTACAAGAGTCTTTTTATTAGACACTGTAGTTACTTCCGTGGAAGCGACCGCAGTGATTGACTCATTAATTGGTTCGTTAACTGCAACATGGTTGACAGCCAACGAATCAGAAACTATAACTTCGGGGTTTGTAGGGATAACTTCAGTGGGTAGAGTAAAATTGTCATCCCTACTAACTACTACATTTGGAGATGGGGATGAAAAATTGATTAAGGAAGGTGCGGACAAAGTGGGAGGACAAAGCTGTGGAGGGGCCGAAAGTTCATTAGGGCCGATCGACAATCTAAAGTTGGCCTTTTTACGCTTTGGAGAATCATTCAAGACTTTTAAATCTTTGAATTCTTTATCCAAAGCTGCGAAACTATCGGACAGACTTTTGAATCTGCCAAATAGGTCACCAAAGCCTCTTTTAGTATGTCTCATGAAGCTCATCATATCCCTTTCGACATCCCTACAAGCTTCGCATGTCCACTTTAAACCTGATTTAGACTCGATCAGGTCAATAATTCGGCCGTTGAGGCCTGCACATTTTTCATGTGAAACATTTTCACATAGCCAGCAGCAAACAAAACCCACCTTAACGTTTGTTCGAACCTGGCAATTAGTATTGTAGCAGACGTACATTTTGATACAAATTGAGTTTTAATGCAATACGAAACAGAAATATAATAATAAAAAATATATATAAGCTGAAGCTAAACAAGCACTGTAACTAAAATTAGTGGGAAATGAAAATAGTAGGCAATCTAGGGTTAATTTGCAAGCTACTGATGTTTACTTACAAAGTTTATGCACAAAAACAAATTATGCGCGGACGCGGCGACCGAAAAAAGAAAACAAACGGAATTACCGGCCAACACCAAAATCAAGATAAAAGAGCGCGTTAGATGAGAGCGCGACGAGAGCGTAAATAAAGGAGAGAGCCCGAAGATAACAGCGAGATAAATTCTACACAAACAAAATGTTAGCGCAAGCAACGGCGTAAAATTACAAGAACAATTTCACATGCGCAAAAATAAGTAAACAGAAATGTTTGGCTGTGCAATTGTTTTTGTATTTGAACACAAAGTTATTTAAAATTGGCGTTTTAGTTATTAAAACAATGAGTTTCAACACAACCGATGTCTAACACAAAGTTACAAAGGGATTAAGCCAGAAATATTAAACAAAATTAAGTGTTTAAGCGAGGAAAACTTGGAAATAGATAGAAGCGATTAAAAACACGTCCGTCAGCGAAAGCGAGTCGAAGCGATTTTTGAGCAGCAATCAACTTTCACAAGAATCAAGCCTAACAAGAAACACAAGTTTTTCTGTTTGCTTAAATTAAGTTTTTGTTTTTTATTAGACAACACTTGAGCTTAACTTAAGGCTAAAGCTAATAAAATAGTCAAAGTCGAGGTCAGGGTTCAAGCGAGAGCGTATTATGTTGATTTCTTAGTCACTTGTCGGGTTTATTGTCTGCTAAACTTGATCCCTAAACATTGTTATTGTTGTAATTGTCGCTGTTGTTGCTATTGTCATATACACACAGTGCACAAATATTGCCTACAAGATCATATTTCATTAAGATGGCAAATACAATTGTAGAAATCATATGACGGTCGTTTTGCCTCACTGGGTACTTGGTATTAAAAGTCAGTCTTGACTTAAGTCCCGCACTTGTTAACTTGTTGTTTGACTGTTATTGGGCCTTGTATTTGGTTAACTTGTTTGTCATAGGAGTAGCTTCATTTGAGCGGGAAGCTAAATCTGAAGCTGTTGCTGAGAACAAATTGATTTGTGGCATTAAGCAAATTGTAAATTATATTTATAAACATTAAATCATTGTTTAAAGCAGTTTTGTTTTTCCTCAGTGACACCGCTCACCTGTTGCCAACGAACTGTACCCACCTGTTAAATCTATGATCATTAATGGCCTGCTTTGGCTAAAAAAACTCGTTTCGAACCTTTTTGCAGTAATCATTCCTTAAGTTTTTTTATGCCGCTTCTATTTACTTTACATATTGTTTACATATTAAAAAGAAACACAATGAAAAATTCATTAACGGCAAAAATGTTGCGCCTTTTGTTGGCACATCCAAATGATTTGCATTAACTTTCGCATCAACCAAAATGAAAACTAATACTATTTAAAAAAAATAAATTACTAAAAAACAATAACAAATTTCGCTGAATAATTTAAACTTTTAGCAGCATATTTCTGTGTCATTTTCAGCGAAATTTTACGTGACTTTTAAACATTTTTTCTTTTGTGTTTTTTTTTTCTCTGTTTTCTTTTCTGTTTTTGTCCCGTAAATGGGCCGTGATTTGATTTATAATTTGGCTTAGAAACCCACTGTAGTAGATTAACACGCGCCCAACTGATTGATTGTTGGCTCAATTGCGTCATGGCTGATGATGTGCGTTTACGATTTTTGCTATTTGGCACGGCAACCCTACGAATTGGGGTTGTACAGCAGCTATGCTGTAACTGACATTGAAACCAATTGTCAAATTACGGTTTGGTCATAGCAATTGTCATAACTATTAAACTATTAAAGGCCCTTGAGATACCTAGTGATTGGTTAAGCTCGTAAAGGAGTGGATAATAAAATCAGTCAAGTTACTCATGAAGCTAAGTTTCTCTAAAATTATGTCCTATATGTAATGGAGTAACATTATGTTATTGGACCTTGAGATACCCTGTGATATTTTAAGCTTGTGGATGAGGGTTATTATCATGTTACTCATAAAAGTAAGTTTCTCTAAGACATTCATGAAATAAAGTTATGTTACAGGTCCGTGAGATACCCAGTAATTGGTTAAACTCTTGAATGAGGGAGAACTCTGAGGAATAAATAGTGAAAATAAGTGTCTTTTGAAATATATCTTCTATCTGGTAAAAAGCGATGTTAGCAAATCAAAACTCCATAAACTTTGAAAAGCCATAATCAAAAAAACTTAAAGAAAAAAAACCATTTCCACAGTTGTGTGGAACGGATATTACTTAACCTATAAGGTCAGTTAATTCCGCTGATTACCTCGTATATCCAGCTTTAGAGTTAAGAGGCATTTAAACGAAAGACTTAGCCAACAAACTTGAGGGCAAATACAAATTTTGATTAAACTTTGTGCGCAATTGTTTCGCAAAAAACGAATGACAAAAGAAACATTGGAATGCGATGATATGTTAATCGATGTCTTTTAGTGTGTATTCACTGTACAGTCTACAGTCTGTGTTGCTGTGTGTGTGTATCTACTACTTGTACTTGTAGCTGAATATCGTAAATAGTTAATTTTGAATTGTTTATTGCTGTTATTGTGTATTGGAGAAGACGCGCAGTTGGTCGGATCGATGTATATAGTGAAAAAAAAATGAATAATGAATTAATGAATATTACAAGCTCTTGCCACTTTTAAACAGTCAATCTCGAAGAGTCAAGATGCGCTCCAAGGTTTTATTTTCAGTTAACAAATACTACATTAATTCTCTAATTGTCCGTGTGAGTGTGTGTGTGCGCCTATGTGTGTGTGCGTATTTCTAACCAGTTTGCTTTTAGCCGTTTAACCTCCCCACCTCCAGCCCCACCCCCTCGCACCATTAGACAAATCTGTCCGACTGGTTTCGCTTTGTTGTTGTTTTCTGATTCTTCTTTTCATTTTATTGTCGTTCCGTTTAATGAAATTCCTTATGGCATTTCGTATAAATATGTTAATAAAAATCTATATAAATATAGAACTGTCTTTGTTGCGTGATTTGACTCAGAATAGAATACTTCTTGCACTCACTGTATGTGTGTGTGTGTGTTCTTCTTGGTTAGTGTGGGTTCAATATGAATCGGTTCAGTTGAAATTACTCGAACGGAGTTTGGTTGTTAGATGCATGCAGATGGCATCCGGTTTTGTTAGCTGTTTTGTGTGTTGTATTTGCAGCTGGCTTAAAGACAGCGAGAATTGGCAATGCAGCCGAACCGCATTCCAGACATGACTAACAAAGTTTACCGACTACGAAGAGTTATTACCCTCAAGGTCATTTGTGTTAGCCGCATTTTCAACTTGGCAAGTGACTTGCGCTTTATTTGATATAATTTTTTGAACAAATTTTTGTTATTTTCAACCAATTTGTTAGCCCACTTTGTGTATAGGCCGAAATCAATTTGATTTGACTGACAGAGAGCGCAGTCATTACGAGTTCTTAAAAGCCCCTTTCAAAATCCAAGTTCAGATACAATCAAACTTTTAACAGCTTTTGTTAAGCGGTTCAAGATCTAAGAGTTTCAGCATTATATGTTGATTATTTTGTGTTTTGGTAAGGAAACCCACAATTAATTAAAGACTAATTCTTTGGCCCCGACAAGTTGGCTTACAACGCAACAACCAAAACAAAAATAATCTTCATTTGTTTAATGAAAGTCTTTTAGTGTCTGTAGCTTACCGATACAAAAGATACCAGAAACTGACTAAAATTTCGAATTCGACTTCGAGTCTGACTCAGAACTGAAACCTTTTCTTTGTGATTAATGATTTACAAGCAAGCACACTAAGAATTTGTCGAATTGTTTTTGTTTTTAGTGTTTTTTGTTGGCCAATCTTTTGTTTCTTCTTACGGTTGCCACCAATTCGAGTTCCAAACGATTTGCTCTTTGATTTTAGAAATGATCTCATCAGCGAGACAGCCCACATACTTGTGTGGAGATGAGTGTTATTGGTTATGGCCATATTTTAATGGCAAGTGAGCATTGCATTTTTGACATATGATTCTCAAACAGTTTAATCTGTGACTTGGTCAAATGCCAACACATTCGAACTTTTTAAAATTACTCGGTCATTAATATATAGCTCACATATAAGTAATGTGTAAATGTGTGTGTGTGTGTTTTAACAACAATACAAAGAACAATAACTGGAAAAAACGTGAATTCCTTTGATGCTTACCTTCGGTGCGGTAAAAAAAAGAAGAAACAACTGCAAAAGTTATGCGATGTAATCGGCGATAAGTAACGAAAGAAAAAAAACCAAAACACGAGACGAGACGCAATGTTCCAAAGGGTGCACTGAGGCTCCTGGTTGCAGACGTCGCTTGGTTCAGCAAAGCAGAGAAGCTAATCAAAAGTTACGACACGCACGCGCTTGCAAGCCAGCTTTGGGGTGGGGTAAGAGCACGCGCGGGCGGGAACAAAGACGAGTGTAGCACACGATCAAAGTCAAATAATAAAACTTAAAAACAATGCAGTCGCGTCACTTTGAACGTTAGTTTTAGTTACAAAAGTACCGAAACAATCTAAAGCAACGTTAGATTGCACACTCCGCACACTCGGTACTTAAAGAAGAAGACGATTGCACCCACACACTTTGCTGTGTGTGTTTGTATGTGTGTGTGTGTGTTTGATGTGTTAATCAATTAAATTCAAACGCGGTTTGAATGTACATTTCGATTGGCTGCATTTGTTTATTATTAAAATACTTTTCGCTTGATTTGTTGCAGCGGGCGCGAAAAGGCGTCTTACAAAAATAACGACAACAACAACAACAACTCCAGTACGTGCCTTGCACAACGCGTCGGCAAAAGTAGAAGCAACCACAATAACTGAGGCACCAGCACACGTCTGTTTCGTATCACGACTTTTAATGAACTGCTCGCATTGGTTTAGGCTTAGCTTGAAAGCACTGGCAAGCGCAGAGAGCGCTAGACGTCGCGACGTTTACAGAGAGCATGAGACGTCGTTAACAGAGAATGCGAGAGAGGAGAGAAATAATAAGCTCGTCTTGAGCGCTGCCATATCGATACTGTGTGCTGCGCCGCTGGCTGATCTTCATGCAATGGTGTGGCAACGTCAACATGAATTCAAAATAAACTTGTAGGAAAAGCAAGCTATAGTCGAGCTAGCCGACTGTAAAAGACCCCGTACTCATTTTAATGCGCATTTTTTCATGCAATAGTATCTAGGCCAAATTTTGTAAAGAGAAATAGAATCCTTATATACATTGCTTTGGTGGCTCTGACTCGGCTTTTAATGCTAATCAAGAATATACATACTTTATGGTGTCGGAAAAGCCTCCTTCTGCCTAATAAGCCCTTGTACTCTTTTTGAGTACGGGGTCTAAAAATTATTTAAAAAATGGCATGATAATATTTATTGATGTCATTATAATTTAGTTATTTTTAATAAAATATTACTTGTTTATACGAGTTTTATTAACTTTAAATCAAATCCTAAAAAATACCATAAGAGTCGCACGAATTTTTCTGTTTGTTATCATGTTACCAGTTATGCGATAGTCTCCTTCGGGAATTGGCAAAATTTTAGTTAGTTTATAATCGAGAAAACTGATGGGGAGTTTCTCCAAAAATACATCACCCTGTTAATTAAAATATTTCAAGTTATTTAGAATATTTTTACTATCAATACTTACAGTATATGGACAAGAATGGTTTAAATTACTATAGGGTTTGACGAGGCTGTGAAAGAAAGCTGCAACTTTAAATCCAGCATGAGGATTCCTCATATATTGGCAAAAATTCACGGTAAAATTATAGAGAAATGGTTTATAGCCATTCAAACGTTTCGCAAGATCAAGCTGAATCTAAACATAAATTAAGCAAATTAATTAAACATATTTTGGTAGTGCTAAATAAAAATATTTATGTACAGAAACGTTTGTGATTGGTAATTGGTGGAGAAGTAGTTTCACCGATGCATATTTATAGGTACGATTAATAGACTTCAGATAACAATAATCAAATTCACAATATTTTTTATCAGTTGAAATGCATTTTATGTTAGTAAACTCAAAGCCAGAGTGTACCTGAAAATATAATTTTAGAAACCTTTTTATGTTTCACTTGCTTTGTTATAATTACTTTTGTAATAAGTCCAGATATAATGGCGATTGTAATTATTAAACTACTACTGAAGAGTTCAGAACGTGTTCCCATTGTGCCGCGTTGAGTACTTGATCAGATCTGATTTGAAAATTGAATATGGAGCGTTTATTGAAAGTTTAATGATTACTCGATCAAAAAATGGCTTAATGATGATTATATTTATTTTAAATATGCTATAGTCGCCTTGCGACTTTAGGACACCCTGTACTCAGTTTTAATATTTTATTAAAAACGATATATTATAATAACAATAGTGCAATCGTTTAGGCAATCGACCCTATAGAGTTTGTTTAAGATTGTTTGTAAACACAGAACATTTTCATACATATTCATATTTAGAGCATTATTCAGACCAACCGTTCATATGACAGCTATACGATATGATCGTCTGATTTGGATGAAACTTTGTGCGTATGTTTATATTATTGGATAATGTATTCCGTGTGAGTTTAGTTAATATAGCTTCGGCAACGCATAAGTTTTTCAAAATAGTTCATATTTGGAGCGTATTTTTGACCGATCGTCCCTATGGGAGCTGTATGATACAGTAGTCCGATTAGGATGAAACTTGGTCAGTATGTTTATATTATTAACAAATATATTCTGTGTGAGTTTCATTAAAATTGCTTGGTCAACGCAAAAGTTTTTCAGACTAATTCATATTTAGAGCACATTTTCGACCGATTCTGAAGAAAAAATCTTTTAGATCTGGTTTTCAGATTTGGATTAAACTTGGACAGTATATGTACTCCCTAGACAAGCACTTCTTGTTTAAATTTTGTTGAAATAGCATTTCTAAAATAAAAGTTTTCTACAGTAAAAATGATATTTGACCTGTTTTTATACTCTCTGCAAGAGAGAGTATATTAGGTTTGTGAAAAAAAAGTATGTAACAGGCAGAAGGAGGGGTGGCAGACCCCATAAAGTATATATATTCTTGATCAGCATCACAAGCCGAGTCTATATAGCCATGTCCGTCTGTCTGTCTGTCTGTCTGTCCGTATGAACAAACAGATTTCAGAGATGGTAAGAGCTACAAGTTTGATTTTGGTCAGTATCGACTCGATATTAAGTCAGTGAATACAAGAATCTTTTTTTTTCGACGCCACGCCCCGTTCGCCCACAATGAGCAAAAAACTAGACACACCTCGTAAAAAATTGATGTTTTAGGCGAATATCTCAGTAACTATGGCACATAGGAACACCAATTTTGGTATGCTGGTTCCCAAAGACGGCATTAATGCATTGTCATGAAAAATTGTGGACTGCCCTTTTTTCCACAAGATATAAAATTATTTTCAAGCATCAATGCCGATTTTAAGAAATATGTTCTTATCGTACAGTTTTGTAATTTCATATTCGTTTGAAGACAAAATATGACAAACTATCCTGAAAGTTGCATATAAATCGGACAATAAACAAAAGAGCTAGACACGTAACAAAGTTTATAATTGAACGCAATGTCAATGCATGTGTGCAAGCGAGACAGAAACATACAATCATGTGAGCAAACGTTTTCGCTGCCCGTGCCGACCAATTTTAGCAGTGAGCTGGTTGCTAAAATCTGACGTTGCGAGATGTCACAAAAAGTGTGTATCTGGCATGCTAGAAAGAGACAAACATATGAAAGCGAAACGAGAACACAAGCGACATAGCCGTGCTCATCGTTTCGCTGATTGAGGCAGACTAAATAATTCTCGCCTTTTGATGAGCGGCGATCGACTCGCCGGGGCGCTATTGCGTTCGGCTTTTTGCCGAAGCTCTCTGGGGGTCCATGAGTAGGCAAGCGCTTGCTATCAAAAAATCTTGCGTTTGACGCATCTATGTGTTGTATGGTTAGTGCTCTTATAGTCTCTGAGATCCTTTTGTTTATACAAATGGACGGACGGACATGGCTATATCGACTCGGCTATTTATGCTGATTAAGAATATGTATACTTTATGGGGTCTGCCACGACTCCTTCTCCCTGTTACATACATTTCAACCATTACAGTATACCCCTTTATTCTACGAGTAACGGGTATAAAATTATTATATATAAGTTATTTTTAATACAAAATTATTTGTATATATGTACATACGAGTTTTATAAACTTTAAAAAATCAAATTCTAAAAAATACCATGAGAGTTGCACGAATTTTTCTTTTTGTTATCATGTTACCAGTTATGCGATAGTCTCCTTCGGGAATCGGCAAAATTTTAGTTAGTTTATAATCGAGAAAACTGATGGGGAGCTTTTCAACAAATACATCACTCTGCTAATGGAAATATATAAAAATATAAATATTATTGTTTTTTTTTTTAACAATACTTACAGTATATGGACAAGTATGATTTATGTTAGTATAGGGTTTGACGAGGCTGTAAAAGAAGTCTGCAACTTTAAATCCAGCATGAGGATTCCTCATATATTGGCAAAAATTCACGGTAAAATTATAGAGAAATGGTTTATAGCCATTCAAACGTTTTGCAATATCAAGCTGAATCTAAAGATAAATTAAACTACTTAATTAAATATAAATTGGTAGCGATAAATACAAATATTTATGTACAGAAACGTTTGTGACTGGTAATTGGTGGAGAAGTAGTTTCGCCGATGCATATTTATAGGTACGATTAATAGACTTCAGATAACAATAATCAAATTCACAATATTTTTTATCAGTTGAAATGCATTTTATGTTGGTGAACTCAAAGCCAGAGTGTACCTGAAAATATAATTTTAGAAACCTTTTTATGTTTCACTTGCTTTGTTATAATTACTTTTGTAATAAGTCCAGACATAATGGCGATTGTAATTATTAAACTACTACTGAAGAGTTCAGAACGTGTTCCCATTGTGCCGCGTTGAGTACTTGATCCGATCTGATTTGAAAATAGAATATGGAGCGTTTATTGAAAGTTTAATGATTACTCGAGGTTAATGATGATTATATTTATTTAAAACACGAAAAAGGATTATCTTCGGCTCGCCGAAGATTAAATACTCTTGCAGTAATGCATATTGCGTTAATTTGGCTTTATTGACCAATTGTTCCTATGGAAGCTATGTGTAATAGTAGTCCGATTCGGACGAAATTTGGTCAGCGTATGTGGAATGATGTGTATTCCGTGATTTTGGCAGAAATTGCTCAATCGACACTGAAAATGTTCATACAAAGCATTTTAAGCATTTTTGACCGATTGTTCCTACGGCAGCTATATGATATTGTGGTCCGATCTGGATGAAATTTGATTTCCATATGGGATTTGGTACTAAATGCATAGAGGCTCAATTTGGTTGAGATAGCTCAGAATAAATTTTTTTTTCAACCGATTATTCCGATGGGAGCTATATGATATAGTCATCCGATAACATGATATATTTACCTGTTCTTCACTGTAAATGAACATAGAACGACCTAAAGTAGGCGTGTCAAAAAATATAAAAAAAACTTGTACTCCTTGGACATTTTATCTTTCATTCGGCTGTTGAAGCTGATCGAGAATATATATACTTTATGGGGTCTGCCACGCCTGCTTCTTGTTATATACATTTCAACGATTACAGAATACCCTTTTACTCTACGAGTAACGGGTATAATAAATTAACGAAATAATATACTGTTATGTATATATAATATACCATAATATATAATATTAACTCTACTCTTTGTAACAGACTGAGCTTACTAATGAGTTTTAGGCTAAATCAAAACAATTAAGAGGCTAATTTTAATACAAAACATAGAACCTATATTTGCTGGTTTAATAAAACATAGTTCTGCTAAATTCATTAATAAAATAAATAGATATTGTCATAGATGATCATCTTAGAAAGATTGCCCACCCTAGCACATATTTATGGGTACGATTAATGGATTTCAAATAACAACAATCAAAGTCAACCTTAGTCGACCTGAGAATAAATATAATGGTCGCTTCTCGGTTTTAGGTATACATTTGAAATCCTCAGAAAGGAGGTCCTTCTTTAATGAAAATATGAGTTTTGGCATATATGTTCAATCAATCAGATTTGGTAAAAATATTTTTGTAACTATTGTTATATTTGTAATATTTATGTAAGATTAGTTCTTATTATTTAATGTATAACTTGTTAAGTTGCACAAAACCGGTTTATTAAATTATACAAAGTTTTAATAAAAGACAAATATAAAGTATATTAATAATAAATAAATAAAATTAATGCAGCCTGAAAGTATGCAAAGTAATACAGAGAAAAGTATGCAACATAGTTTTTATTGTCGCAGGCTTCGCCTTGTGTCTTTTGTACCCAATTACAATTTTAACAATTTCTGTAGTTATTGTTAAGTAAATACACTGTATATTTTTCTAGTAATTGTTACTTAAATGTAATATTTTGGCGCATCTTTTTGTCATATCAGTTCTCAGCCGAGCTTCTAAGGTGTATTCTATTCATCTACCGGCTGTTGTGTGTGAGGTTAAGTAATTAATGGGGGGAAAGGACCAAGAGTAGTCAAGAAAGAGAAGAAGATGGACAAGAAGTAGGGTTCTGTGAGGCAAGTAGATTTTTCATTCTTCTATGAACCGTCGCGTGGCGCACAACCTTAAAATTGCAATGCAAGAAAAAAATGTTTAAAAGAATTAACTAAAAGTAAAAAAAAAAATAATAATACGGTTCGAGCTGTATCCAGACTTAAAGCCTGTGACAACACGGACCATTTTGCTAAATTTTTGTGCTTAACTTGTCCCGGAGATTGGCAGGACTAGCAATATCGACTTAATATTTACCATTCGCAACTAAGTGTGACTACTTAGTGGCGGTCACCACCCAGTGAGGGCATAGCACCAATCAAACTAAGAGGAAAGTGCTATTATGTGCTATTTTGGACCTTAATAGACAAGTGGTCCAGAAATCGATACGCACATTCATAGAAGGTTTGAAATAAATTCCTTGATTCCCGATTTCGAAACTTTCGCTAAACATAAAAAAAACAGGGAATTCCTCATGCTTAAAAATGGCGTAGGCGATCGCTAGGGGATGTTCCTTTAACCAATTTTCACACCTCAATACCGTTTTAGAAGCACTGCTCTAGGCATCGCTAGAGTCGTTTGGACTGATGTTGTGTTTGTGGTTGGTTTTGTTTTGTTCGTGTTGTTATTCATTATTAAATTTTATTGTCTTCTGAGCCGGATATTGACTTAAAACCTACCATATCTCTCTATATATATGCGTTAGTCACGCCCCTTAAGTCTTGAATCGCCTAAATGATATGATTCCAATATTGTAAATATCTGTTTAAATTAATTTGCCTTAAAGGTAGCGATTAGTAAGAACTTCTAATAACAAAAAAAAAATACACTCGTAAAACTTGAAATTTGTAAAGAAATTACTAACTGACCTAAAAACATGCAAATGAAAAAAAAATGGGAAATTAAACATAGCTAAAAAAAAATATATATATAAAATATATATAATATGTGATATATTAAGTATATAATATTCTTTATATTCCAGTTAAAATTTATATTGGGACCAGGCAGTGTTGGTACATGATGGGCTAGCACACCGTTGCCTACTTTTAGGGATCTCAAGTAATCGAAGGTGGAAAACAGCGATTATGGAAGGGTGGACATACGCACTGGAAAAAGAAGTACCAAGCTTATTTTCATAACCTCTTTATCTTTGTTTCTTTATTTTCTTCAACATACTTTCACTTTTAACCCATTCCCATTTTCCGACTAGAATGCGACCGAAAGCGTTTGAGCTACAATACAACCAGCTTCTTGCCAAAGTTAGCTTCATTACTCGATCCATAAGTCAGAATTGACTAAAATCTTTTGTTTTACACTTTCGGTCAAAAATGCGCTCCAAATATGAATTAATATGAAAAACTTATTCGTTGACGAAGTTATGCTAATCAAACTCACTCAAAATACATTCGTCAATAATATAAACATATCGACCCAGTTTCATCCAAATCAGACGACAATATCGTATAACTGTCATAGGAACGGTCGGTCTGAATAATGCTCTAAATATGAATTTGTATGAAAATATATTTATAATTATTTTGGTAATTTATCCAAAAATAGCGTTTGTCAGTTATAATATGGAAACGTTAGAAGCGTATTTCCATTGCGCTAGTAGTCTGGGTACTTGATCTAATTTGACAACTTGATAATTTCCCTGACAAAAGTAAATATTCATGATTTTTGTATGCCTTTAAAATAAATTAACCGGATAATTTATACCATATACACATACTATAATACTCGATTCTCAATGATCGACAACGCTGAGTCATGCTTGTTGGAACCTCAACTTAAATATATAATAGACTACATTTGTTACATTTTT
Organism: Drosophila cardini; assembly: GCA_018903735.1. Lineage (NCBI taxonomy): Eukaryota > Metazoa > Arthropoda > Insecta > Diptera > Drosophilidae > Drosophila > Drosophila cardini. Next base: position 22,061,631 of record JAEIGM010000001.1, on the reverse strand, counting down.
GAAATTTTACACATTTAATTTTTATACATTTCAGAAAAAACTTTGTTATAACAATTAACATTAGAATATCCTAAAATAAGTCATGATAGTTGCACGAACGACTCCATTGAATAGTATGTTATCAGTTATACGATAGTCCCCAGAGGGAAAAGGTAGAATTTCCGTTAACTTGTGGTTCATAAAATGTATAGGAAGCTTATCCACAATTATATCGCCCTATTGAATAAAATTTAATCAAGATTAAAGATATTATTATTACCAGTAATACTCACAGTAAAGGGGCAAGTGTGGTTCAAATTACTATAAGACTTATAGAGACTATGAAAGAAGGCTACAACTTTATATCCAGGGTTAGGATTCTTCATATAGTTACAGTAATTGAATGTTATATTGTATAGAAATGGTTTATAACCATTTAAGCGTTTCATTAGGACAAGTTGAGTCTGGAATGTAAACAACAATTGTAAAAATTATTTATAGATTATACTTAAATATCGTTGATTTTACAGTTATGTCAGTCACTGGCAGCTGATGAAATATAAGTTTTAGAGATGCGTATTTATAGCTTCGATTGATGGACTTTAAATAACAATATTCAAAGTCGCAAAACTTCTGATCAACTGGAATGCACTGTAAATTTGTAAACTGAAAACCAGAATACACCTAAAATAATAATATATTTATATTAATCACATTAAAAAACAAATAAATATAGTTACTTCATTTGTAAGTCCAAAGATTATAGGTATTATTAAAATTGTTATTCGGTGGAAGGATTCAGAGCGTGTCCACATTGTGCAGTGTTAAGTGCCTGATCTGCTTTAATCTGAAAATTGTAAATATCAATATATATTTGAACTTAACATCTACTTTGACAAAGTATGTTTTAATGATGATGATGTTCACTCAACACAAATTATCCAGATACTTAGTAAGTGAATGAAATAAATTAACAAATAATTGCAAAACAATTTTTGCTTGCAAGCCAAACTTATTGGTAGGCACTGTTAACTGCTAATAATAAAGGAACTTTTGTTTAACTAATTTTCGAAAAAAAAAACTAAATCTATATTTACTTCGATGATGTCAATACCGATGATATATATAAAGTTAAGTAACCATCGATAGATCGCTAAGCGAATGAGGTTAAATATAGATTATGTAGTGTTGAGAACTTTCGGACAGGATAACTTAAGCTAAGCTTAAGAACTAAAACCATCAATTAATGTTATTAGGAATATTTTAGATTTTATATTACTAGTATTATTACTAATAATTATATTGTAGAGAATTGGTTTATAAGCATTCAAATATGTTAGAAGAGCATAATGTACCTAAAACAAGAAAGAAAAGTACAGTCGAGCTTGCCCGACCGTAGAATACTCTCTGCAATTTATTCCCGATCATTTAATAAAATCGGTATCCAAGAGTATCAATTGATACTTGCAACAAAACACGTTGAGACAAAAACATCTGATTGTATGTATACACACACATATACATTTGACATTATAAGTATGCACGCACTTATGTGTGTGTGTATATGTAATACATACACAATTGGTTGGCACGGCCAGCATTCGCGGGCAGCGCTGCCGCTAAGCTACGCAAGCAGCGAAAACGTTCGCTCACATGTTTGTATGTTTCTATCTCGCTCGCACACATGCATTGGCATTGCGTTCAATTATCAACTTTCTTACATGTCTAGCTCTTTTGTTTATTGTCCGATTTAGATGCAACTTTCAGGATAGTTTAATATATTTTGTCTTCAAATGAATGCGAAATAACAATACTGTACGATAAGAACATATGCCTTAAAATCGGCATTGAAGTTTCCGAATTATTTTATTTCTTGTGGGAAAAGGGGGCGTGGCAATCCAAAATTTTTGATGACAATACAATTATGCCGTCTCAAGGAACCTGGGTACCAAAATTGGTGTTCCTAAGTGCCATAGTTACTGAGATATTTGCCTAAAACATCAATTTTTTACGAGGTGTTTCTAGTTTTTTGCACATTGTGGGCGAACGGGGCGTGGCATCGAAAAAAAAAAAGATTCTTGTATTGACTGACTTAATATCGAGTCGATAGAGACCAAATTCAAACTTGTAGCTCTTACCATCTCTGAAATCTGTTTGTTCATACGGACAGACAGACAGACGGACAGACAGACGGACATGGCTATATCGACTCGGCTTGTGATGCTGATCAAGAATATATATACTTTATGGGGTCTGCCACGCCTCCTTCTGCCTGTTACATACTTTTTTTTTTGCACAAACCCAATATACTCTCTCTTGCAGAGAGTATAAAAATATAAAAAATGTACCTGAAATGATACAACAAACAAAATCTTTATACATTATTAATGTAATTATTAGGAATTGTTAAATACGTAAACTTTTGTAATTGGAAAATAATGAACTATGACTTTTCTTGATACATGTTATTAGATACAATTGATGGACTTCAGTTAACAATAATCAAATTAACAAAACTATTTATCAACTGCTGAGCATTTTATATAAATGAACTTAAACCCACAGTGTACATAAGAATGGGTCAGAATTATGTGTTGTTGTTGACGTATTTTTACTATAATTAAATAAATATAGCAATTGAAACTATTATACTTATATATTTAAAAGTTGAGAGCTTGTTTCCATCTTTTCGATTTGAGTTCTTGATCTACTTTCAAATGATATATCGAAAATTTCGAAATATATAGTGTTGACAACTTGATAGTTACGGTGTTAAAATGTGGATTAATAATGATAATATTCATTTAAAATAAATTAACCTAATATTTAATATATGTATATTACATAGTCCTCTACTTATAAGTTTGAAAAACTATTTTAAATTTTTCTATGAAAGACAACTGGGATGTTTTAAACAATACATATATTTAGATTAGCTAAAACATATACATATAAATATATATATATATATATATATATTTCAATAAATCATCAATTATATTTTTACGCATTAAATGAAAAGTATTTCTCAACATCAAAATTTTGTGATCCAAAACAGAATTGTGTGCTTTATAATTAACTTTTTCATTAGTAAATCTTAAAAAATACTAAAACATTTGCACGTACTTTTCCATTTACTTGTATATTGCAAGATATACGATAGTCCCCATCTGGAATCGGAAGAATTTCAGTTAACTTGTGGTTAAGATGGCTGATAGGCAGTTTATCCACAATTAAGTCACCCTTTTGGAGAAAAGAATCGAATTAATTGGTGTCTATAATAGTATTAGTATAAGCATTAGATTTCGTTTATTTTAATTAAATTATTATTATTATTATAATTAATATTATTATTATAAATAATATTATTATTATAAATATTATTATTATTATAATTAATATTATTATTATTATTATTATTATTATTATTATTATTATTATTATTATTATTATTATTATTATTATTATTTTTATTATTATTATTATTATTATTATTATTATTATTATTATTATTATAAATACTCACAGTGTATGGACAAGTGTGGTTTATATTACTATAGGGTTTAATGAGACCGTGAAAAAAAGCTGCAACTTTGTATCCCGGATTGGGATTCTTCATATAGTTACAGAAATTGAAGGATATATTATAGAGGAATGGCTTATACCCATTCAAGCGTTTCATGAGTGCAAATTGCACCTAAAATGACATAACATTTTAAATATAGTACATACAATTTTTATTTAATACAACTTACGTAAGCATTAGTGATGGGCAACTTGTGGACTATGACTTTTAAAGAGGCATATTTATAGGTACGATTAATAGACTTTAGAAAACAATGATCGAATTTACAAAATTCGTTATCAACTGCAGTGCATTTTATGTTTGTATACTCAAAACCAGAGTAGACCTTAAAATATATATCAAATTTATAAATAAGTCTTTCTTAAGTTCTAGCTTTTTTCTTACTTCGGTAGTGAGTCCAAATATAATAGATATCACTATTAAAATCCTTTTAGAAGGTTTAGATCGTGTCCACATTGTGCCGGATCTTAGTTACGTTTAAATCAAAATCTATTTTGGCTTTTGAAAGTTGCTCTGCTTGAATCAGGCTAATTATGATGATATACAATACAAAAAAAAAAAAAAATAAAGCAGAAAGTAAAGTCAAGTTAACCCGACCGTAGCCTACCCTGCGCCATTTAAATTGTTTTTATTAGACCCCGCACTCTAAAGAAAAGTACAGGGTTTGTCAGAAGCGAAATGTGCTTATTTTTGATCCGCATCAACAGCAGGGTCGATATAGCGATGTCCGTCCGTCCATATACATACCTAGATCTCAGAGACTGTTAGAGCTACCAAGTTTGTAATGAAAGTCCGTCTATATGTCAGGCAGATTAAGTTTATTTCAAATATTTGCCACGCCCCCATTATCGCCCAAGCAAATTGTGAATAACAATTTTTAGACCCCGTACTCTAAAAAAGAGTAGTGAGGTCTTTTAGGTTTGTCAGAAGCGATATGTGCGTAACAGGTAGAAGGACCCATAAAGTATATATATTCTTGATCAACATCAACAGCCGAGCCGATATAGCGATGTCTGTCTGTCTGTCTGTCCATCCGTATGAAAACCTGGATCTTCTAAACTACAAAAGCTAGTGCTACCAAATATGGCATGAAAGTCTATCTATATGTCAGGCAATTCAACCTCGATCTTAGCTATTATTACTTGTTTTATTTATTTATTTAACTATAGTATTATATTATATTATTGTATTTAACTTATTACTAAATAAATTTGGTTTATGATTAAAAACTAATGATTAAATTAAAAAAAAATATTTTTAAAACTTAAAATAATTGAAAATATAAAAGAAATTTAATTAGTTAGGGAGCAATAGGATACAGTTGTCTGATCCGAACCAAAGTTGGTGAGGATATTTATAATCTTAATATACACAACCAATCATACAATTCATACAAATTTACAATTTCCGACCGATTTGTATTATATGAGCTATAGGCTATAATTGTTCGATTGCGCTTCTAACAAACTAAATAGACCCTTTTACTTTATTTTAGAGTACAGGGTCTAAAAATATCACAACACATTGTGTTCAGAAGTTAATTACTCAGTTAATCTATAGTTCAATGAGGATGACTTTCATTTAAAGTAAATTAGCTAGCTTATATAGAAGTGTGGCTACATCGTTACATAATCATCAGAACGATATTTTAAAGTTAGTAAAAAGACCATAGTCGAGCGAGCCGACTATAAGCCGAACCCTTTCTCGACCTAGTGTACTCTTTTTTACAAAAAAAAAAAACCAAAATAGCCAATTTATACTAAGCTGGGCTATTATATTTTTTTGATACGGACCATCTGAGGAATATACATACATATATAGAGAATCTTAATATATAGTACCTATAATGTGTGAATTTTTATACCCGTTACTCGTAGAGTAAAAGGGTATATTGTATTCGTTGCAATGTATGTAACAGGGAGAAGGAGACATGGCAGACCTTGGCAGATTTTTGATCAGCATGACTAGCCGAGTCGATATAGCCATGTCCGTCTGTCCGTCTGTCCGTCCGTCCGTCTGTCCGCCTGTGTGAACAAAAGGATCTCAGAGACTATAAGAGCTAGAAAAGCCCGAGTGGTCGCAAACGAAAGATAAAATGCCCAAGCAGTACAGTTTTTGACACGCCCACTTTAGGGCGTTCTATGTGCATACAAAGGTAAAAACAGGTAAAAATAGCATGTTTTAGTATAGAAAACTTTTTTGTTAGTAATGCTATCTAAACCAAATTGACACAGAAAGTACACGTCTAGGGATTACGTATACTGACCAAGTTTGATCCAAATCGGACAACTATATCATATAGCTCCCATAGGGAGCATCAGTCAAAAATACGCTGTAAATATGATTTTGTATGAAAATTTTTTGCGTTTCTCAAGTCATCTGAATTTAAATCAATAGGGTCGATTAACTAAACGATTGTACTATTATTAATATTATTAATAATAATATATTATATTATTAATAATATAATTAAACTGAGTAACGGGTATCCTAAAGTCGCGAGGCGACTATAGCATTCTTTCTTGTTTTAAATAAATTTGAATTCAATTTGGTTAGCTTAAAAAAAATCTTTATATATTGTTGAGGGGTAAAATATATTAACATAACTATAGCAGTTCTTAAGTTATGGTGTTAGACGGACTTTCTCTCATAGGCATAGACATACTTTTTGAGGTCAGCCCTTCTTCTTCTGCTGACATTTCGGTTCTCACAAGTTATATAGACCTCTGTACTGATTAAGAACCATTGATCGAAACAGAAAAAGTAAGTCTCACTCGACTATATACTTTTGTAATAGTTTTATTGTGACTAATAATACAAATTTTAACATAAGTTAAAAACTACCATTAACCACAAGCCTTGTACCAAAGTAATTTATATTTTAGAATACTTTAACAAATATCATTGCTGTAGCTCGGATTGTTCCATTCACCATCAGTTTTCCAGTTATACGATAGTCTCCTTCGGGAAAGGGAAGAATTTTAGTTACTTTGTGGTTAACAAAACTAATAGGTAGTTTATCTACAATTAAATCATTCTGTTGGACAAAATATATTAAGTTGGGAACTATTCCATGGATTTTAATAATACTCACAATGAAGGGACAAGTGTGATTTATGTTACTATAATCTTTAAAAATATTATGGAAGAAGGAAATAACTTTATATCCAGGATTGGGATTCCTCATGTAATTGCAGTAATTAAAAGTAAAATTATAAAGAAATGGCTTATAACCATTCAAACGTTTCGTTATATCAACTTGACCCTTTAAAGATATTCAACTTTATTAATCTCAAATATTTAAATTTAATTTTGAATACTGTTTCTTACCCACAAGTTGGTGACAGGCAACTGATGGAGGATGAGTTTACCGGATGCATATTTATATGTCCGATTGACTGACTTTAGGTAACAATATTCAAATTCACAGAACTTTTTATCAATTGATTCGCATTTCACATTTGTGAACTCAAAACCAGAGTATACCTAAAAAATAAAACAAAACACTTCACTTTTTTGTTAAATATTTCATTTTATATTTACTTCGGTAGTGAGCACAAGTAAAATACTAAATTGGAGTAGTATAATCCGGTTGAAGGGTTTAGAGCGTAATTCCATCATTCCGTAATGAACACTTGAACTGTTGTGACTATATAAATTATTATATCACGTTATGTTCAGATGTTAATTACTCAGTAAATCTATGATTTAATGATGATGATATTCATTAAAAGTAAATTAGCTTTATAGTTCTGTGACTACACTATTACACTATCAGCACAAAAATAATTTGAAAATATTAAAATATTATTAAGACATTAAAAAATACAAAAACACTTTTGCTCAACATTAAAGTTAACCAGCCAAAGCGCCATCTACAGTTCATACATTATTTAATTTGTTCAATGTTTTCGATTTCATAATCATTATTCGTTTAAAACAGAGTAAGACTATCGCTCAACATTAAAATAACCCAGCCCAAGCGCCATCTACAGCTCATACTATATTTCATTTCTTCGCGGCTTTCGTTTTTATTTAGTATCGACACAAACCCAGTATATTGACATGGACTTGAGTAAGGTTAGTACTTCAGATATTTAACCCGTTTAATATTCAAGATCTTAATACCTTCTGAGATAAAAAGGACTTTTGAAAAAAGTTCCCATTTATATTCAATGTATTGATCAAACCTTGTACATAATAATAAAAACACATTTGTAATTTATTGTGCGAAAAGTTAAAAATACTTACATATTTATAGGTTTCTACATAAATCAGAAATTACTTATTAAAATTATAGCTCAGTATAAATTTCTTGTTTTTTCGATTAAAAAACTCTTCTTTTTTTGTATTCTTCAAAATAAATATATAAATGTGTACATACATATATATGAAATGCTTCAAAGTAACAAATTTGTTTTTAATTATAGAAATACAAAAAATCGGTGTAGATTTTTATAGAAAAATACGGTTATGTGCACATACATTTCAATATCAAAAGCTGCGCTGCACTAAACGATCTCTGATCCAAAAACAAAAAATATATTAGAAAATAAATTCCAAAAATACATATATGAATTATTATTTAGCAATCACATTACTGGCACTTGTTACGTTGAAGCAAATTTCCCTTCTTTATCTTTTACCGTTTAAAGCATTTTTCTTTGTTCTTTACACACAGATGAAATTATTTATGTTATTTTTCTTTTATAGTATATTTTGTTATTTTCTATTTTATATTTTTTTTTATTTTATCTTGTGGGACTGGGGATGAATGCACGATTTAAATCTACTTCTGGCCCAGATTCAGTTTGCCCAACAGCTGTGTGGCCTGCTGCCCGGCACTCTCCTGTGCATGGCTGGCAGCCTCCTGAATGTTCTTCTCGAGACCTTCGCGCTTCTGGTCCACATATTGGTTGGCTTCATGAAGCTTCTGGTCCACAGCCTGGCTGGTTTGCTTCATGGCTCCATCGATGGCACCTTCGGCTTCCTTTAGCTTCTGATCAGCCACAGATTCGGCGGCCTTGACACTCTTATTAATAGCCTCATTGGCTGCCTTTTTGGTCTGGTCCACAGCATTAGCGGCGGCACGTTGCGATGACTCGGCAATATTGGCAGCCACCTGCTTGGTGTTCTGCGCAGCAGCAGTTGCCTGTTGCACAGTATTATCCACCGCCTGCCGGCCCTGGTTGACGGCGCCGGTGGCACGATTCACACCCTGATCAATGACCTGGCCTGCCTTCTGTGCCTCGGCAGCGGCAAGAGCAGCAGCATCCTTGGCTGTAACCAAAGATTAATTTCAGTATTGACTCAGATGAGCAGTCTGTATCTGTAGTTACCTGTGCTCGTGGCCAGTTGTTCAGCTTCGCTCTTGGTCTGCTGCACGGATTGTCCCACCTTCTTGGCCTGCTCCTCGGCCAGTTTCTGGGCCTCGACAGCTTTATCGTTGGCCAGCTTCTCAGCCTCATCCTTCTTCTTGCTGAACAGATTGGCAGTCTTGTCGCCAAAACTCTTCAACGATGCTAAAGAATAAAGGGAAATATTTTTATTAAATTATTATATTTTTAGAATTTATTTCCTTGCGAATACTTTGCTGCTTCTGCTGGCTGGGAAACATTTTTATTTGGCTTTGGAATTTAGACTAGATCACTGACTAAGCTCGAATCATAATTTATAGGTTTACACTTTGATTTTATAATCAGTTTCATTTGCTAATTGTTGTGGTCGATGAAAATTCCAGACTAACTAATTACCAAAACATAAACAAACCGAATTTTCATCGAGCATCAACTCATCAGATCGTAATTACATGCTTTAATGCCTGATTTTCAGATTAAAATTCTGATTATACTTAGAATATAGAATATAGAATGATAACTGCGCAATTTGTCGAGTCGCCTCCAAATTGGGCGCCAGCAAATCTATAATTCGTTATATACTGTACAAAATAGAAATGACTAAGAACAACGTCTAAGGTGACTGACTACAAAATACCCATTGAAAAAGGTACTCAACATGCAAATGAAAATAAAATAGAAACATGCATTTAAAGTATATTTAACTTTAATAAATGTTTATAAGAACAAACAAACACACGATAGAAATATACAGGGTATCTAATAGAGAAATTATTTTACCAAAACTATCAAATTTTTAAAATTATAATCTGTTTTAAAAGACAATAAAAGGAACTCCTTGTATTTATAAAATACAGGGTATTTACAGTTTTGAAAAATTTTACAGTTCAATGGATTGGAAAGTATAAAATAGTACTTATATAAAATGTTGTTAATTTAGCTTAGCTGGAAATCTTTACATAACAATTTAGCTGATAAAAAATTAAAGTAAAAAGCAAATATATTAAATAATTCGAGGAAAGAATTCAATAGATTTTGGAGAAAAGCTATAAAAAATTTTAGCATTATATTAACAACAATTTTTGTAGAAAATTGTATATATGAAATTCTATAAACACTCACTTCATTACACATTTTTCTAGGGTATGAAGAAATATGATATAATAAAGTGACGAGAAAATAATAGAAATGACGAGCATCGGAAGCTCCGGTCACTGTGCCTGGGGCTTGACTCTGGCTGCATTCCCATAAAATGACGTGTGTGCTCACTCAAATAGAAACATTTCACCATTAAGTGCCGCAGCGGCAATCCACTCGGCAGTCTGATAGTCCGACAGTCCGACAGTCCGACAGTTTCCGAGCTTCATACTTATATAGCACTGTTCTAAATGGCATACCGAAACAATTTTCTATATACAATACTTATGCTGGTGTGTGTTTGTGTGTGTGTATAGTATTGCTTTATGCATATAAAGTAAACAATTCGCAAATATTTGAATAATTCACAGTATGTGATGTCATAACGGCAAAAGTTCTAACAATTTCATTTTCTCAATTTTAGCTCTCATTCACGCTTTCTTGTTGTGGCTGTGAAAGCAAGTGTTTATACTACTAAAATCTAATGGTTATTTTCAAATATAGAATATAGCTAAATACTAAAATTTATATGCTATTTTAATGTTGGCAAGAATTCAATTAACATTCCAGTTGGCCCACGCACCCAAAATGAATTTCGATTGGAAATTAATCGATTATTTGGGGTGGTCGATCGATTACAGCGAATTACATCGAAGAGTTGAACTTATGTAGCTCTGAAGAAAACTGCTTGCTACGACACGCAAATTCTTTGTTTTAAACTGATTGTTATAGAACTCTTTGCAATTGGAATTCAGCTCAATATAACGTAACTCATTAAAATTCCTCACCACATGCTTCAAGTATGTATGGCTGTGTGTGTGTGTATGAATTTATGTATGTACACACACACGCATATCATAGGATTTAAAAGTTTTCATACCATTTGCGTAATATTACGACGCATATTCTAGCTTTGTTGTCAATAACAACAATAACAACAACAACAACAAACTGAAAACCGAAAACCGGCTAGAATGCCATAACATGGCCATAAGGTAGCAAAATAAGCCGCAGTTGAAACAGCCTCCAGAGCACAAACTGAGATACTCTCCCTGAGACACGCAAACTCTCTCACAGCTGTTGATATTGTAGTTGTGTTCGTGTTGTCGTTGTTGTTTTTGTTGTGTTTGTTTGTTGTTCTTGTTGTGGCCATAAAGCAGATAATGCGCAGAAGCTATAAGCACATAAAATACAAACAACAAACAAACAAGCAGCAAAAACTAAACCTGTATCCCAGAACAACTGAACTCAAGCGTGTAGCTACAGATACAAATGTATTTATATATCTATTGGTGTACTCTTCTCTTTTTCGTTCTATGACTAACTCTCGCTGTCCACACAGGTCACAAAACTTACGTTCCACACCAGTTTTCAGATTTGCTTTTGAATCCATAAAGCCGGCAGAAAGCAAACCTTCAGATACATTTGTATCTAGCAATCGATGATGCTGTCGTTGTTGTTTTCGTAGACTGATGATGTCATAGCAACACATGTATCTGAACACGTATTAATAATTCGTGCAGATACAGAATTGCATGCTGGGTAATTTGTTTAACTTAAAGCTGTCAGTTGCGTTTAACTAAAAAAAAAGCTATGTATTGACCTTGTCAGGCAAAGGCGTCCTGCCAAAAGGGCACAGGCAAACCAAAATGGGGTCTCCGATGATGTCATTCTAGGTAAATCAATAAATGTTGTACACGTGGGACAGACATGCCAAGGGCTCCAATGAATCACTCGAAACACATTTAGTTCAATTAAGTGTATAACCCCAAAACTGACCCACAAAACCTACAACCCATTATTAAATACGAAAACTTTTTCATAATATTCTGGATTGAGTGTCATGCTCTTGGAATCTAATTGAATTAGTCTCAGTTAGCGCCCAGTGATAACGCTCCGCTCGTATGTAATCGATTCTATTGCATGATAATGCATTACATCTGATTCCACGGTATGAGAGGATATAAGTAGAGGAACTTCTTGGCGGCTGGGCACACAAACGATTGCTGCCGAGGTCAGTGAGGAAAGATGAAACATTTCCTTATTGCGATCATTGCCTTGCTGAGTGTCCTGTCCAGGGAACAGCTACTCAGCTCGGCCACGGGCTGTCCTCGACGATATCTACGACGCATTAATGGGAAATGCTACTACTTTTCGGTGAAAAAGGTGGGGTGGAAAAAGGGTGTAGTATTTGGGGATAATAACCGATATTGTGCAACTGCAGATGAACTGGTTTGGAGCTCTAAACAATTGTCTTCGCAAAGGTCTGACACTGGCCGATCTAAGCAATCCCAAAGATTTCTATGGAGCCATAGACTTTCTCAACTCAAAGGGCAATACCGAAGACTTTTGGTTCGGTGGCAACGATCTGCAGACCGAGGGACGCTTTCAATACATTAGCAATGGTCGCCTAGTTAGATACTATGGTAACTATAGTATTGTAGAACCAACGGAGCATTCAATATGCGATGATTGCCTCGAGGTGCGAATCCGCAGCAATGTCACCGTTGTTGCCGATGACAATTGCATGGAGCGGCAATACTTCATCTGCTCCGAGCACTATTGTGACGAGGTGAATACCAAGAAGCCTCGTCATCACAGTCATGAACATCTGCATCATTTCCATCACGACATTGGCGAGCCAAGCGAGGAGGCAGAGCCAGATTTAAATACACCGTCGCCATTCGATAGCGGACCCGATGAGAGCGTCAAAATTGAATCCGAGGAGGATGATCTGCCAGAAGATGTACCGGATGAAACGACACCAGAGACAGAAAATGAAACAGAAGCTGCTCAGCCATCAGAGGATGCGAAAGTAGTTGATGCTAAAGCGGATGGATTGGCTGAATCTAATGAAGTAACTAAAACTCCCGAGGAAGCAGCTGACGGAGCAACTTCAGCAGGAGAAGAGCAAGCAACTCCAGAAGAAGAGGCTGCTCCCGAGGCAAACGGAGAAGCACCAGCAGCTGAGATGGAAGCGCCTGCCACAGAGGCACCGGCAGAAAGAAGATAGATCAATATTCGAGACAAGTTTTATGTGTGATAAAAATAATAAATCAAGATACTAAAATCTTAATCAAATGGTTTAAATGCAAACTGGGCTTAGGAGGGTTCGGAAAACATAAGCTCTGACAAGAAGAAGCTTGTATGTAGATCAAACAGAGGCTTACTTAATATAATATCGCCAAAAAAAAAGGTTGAGCCGTACTTTGACAAATTTCAGTAAAAAATAAAGTCGAAATCTCCAAACCTATATGGAGCTTTAGAGTCAACTGTAACACTATAAAAATATAGTATAACTCCAGATATCTATATAGTATAGGAATGGTAGCAGTTACTGACCGTAACGAATTGAAATTAATTGATTTGTGCACCCAAAGGCAATTAATATTTACAGTGAGTACGCTTTAAAGTCATAAATAGTTAACTAGAATTCACTTTTCACACCCACAAGAGGGTATATATAGAAGAAACATGCGGTGCGGATACAGCTTTTAGAGCTTAGACTGGCGCCTATGGTCATGAGGGTACTGCATATTGTGATATTGACCCTTGTCGTGGTGTATCCAGATGATGTGCTTTCACAGCGCCGTGGTCGTCGGACCAACGGAGAGCGAAGGATCGACAATGGTCCCTGTGGCAAACGGTTTCTGCGGCAAATAAACGGCAAGTGTTACTACCTATCTGGGAAAAAGGTAAGTACTGTAAAATAATACATTATTTTGAAAGGTTCTTCAATGGGGTATGGAAATTACAGATGAATTGGTTTGGGGCGCAGAACAATTGTCTGCGCAAAGGTCTGAATTTAGCTGATTTGTCAACATCGGATGAATTTAATGCGATTATAAAATTCCTCCACACGAAAGGGAACATGGAAGACTTTTGGTTCGGTGGCAACGATCTACAAACGGAGGGTCGCTTCACCTACATAGCTAACGGTCGTCCCGTACGGTATCTGGGCGGTGTTGAGGATATTGAGAGAACACAGCGATCCAATCTCGATGATTGCCTGGAAATACGACTGCGTCAGAACTCGACCGTGGTTACTGATGACAATTGTCAGGAGCAGCAGTACTTTATCTGCCAAGAGAATGAGGTGAAGTGTGCCCAACCGGTGATGGATTCGACAACTGGTGTACATCACAGTCACGAGCATTTGCATCACTTCCATCACGATGCTGCAAAAGGTGAAATCGCCGAGGAGCAGGGGAGCAAGGAAAGTCTGGAGAGCGATTCACGGCCGGCTGACAATTCGAATTCAACGGAAATCGGCGAGTCGACGGAGATTGAGCAAAGCCAGGAAGGGGATGAAATCGAAGGTTCTGAGGGCGAAAATACTGCTGAAGCCGAAAATCCCAACGAGACTACGGCGGCTGGCCCCACTGAGGCGGCAGTAACGGGTGCGGAGGGCGCAGCCACAGCTGTGGGGGGAACTACTTCCACAGCCGAAGAAGGCGAAGCAGCCGAAGCAATCACTGCAGCTCCTGCCGAAGGGGAAACCCCTGCAGCTGAAACTGGTGGAGAAGCGGCGGGAGGAGAAGCACCTCCAGCAGCAGAGGCTGCAGAAGCTCGTGCTCCTAAAGCAAAAGGGACCGACTTTGAAGAAACTCCAATCATAGCGGAGGCACGTGCTCCTGAAGATGGTCCCGTCAGCTTTGATATGGGAGCTGATTCTTTGCCAATAGCTCAAACAGATACCGATAAATCCACCAATCCAGAGGGAGAGTCAGCCAATACATTGAATGAATCGTGAAAGAAGGAAATTGGGTATGAAAGGAAGGAAAAGCTGTGAGTTCCAGGGGATTCCTTAAATCCCAACAATGTCTAACAATAAGAAACAGAATCAATAAAACGCCAAACACAGAATGTAAACATTATTTAAATTATTGTTATAAATTGAATCTACTGGTGAGAGAAGAGAGGGCTTAAGGCTATGTTTTGTCTATAGAGCTACTGATAATTTTTAATACATGCGAATTTTATGATTGTGCAAACAAAAAACTTGAAAAGGTGTGAATTGTCTACAATTGTCTATTTTAAAAAAAATATTTGAATGAAAGAATCCAGTTTACTTACATTTCGAAGCATCTGTTCGCAATAAGTGGAAACAGAGAATATTAGAATTAAAATCGATTTCGAAAAAGTACGAGAGGGAGATGCAGAGAGAGCAAGAGAGAGGAAGAAAGAGTGAGGGAGAAAATATATCTAGAATTTTCAGACAGTTGAAAAATTGTAGAATGGGAAATAGAGTCATCTATCTCGGACGTGTACTTTAAAAAACATCAAAGAACGAATATACATAAATTATAATAAAATAAAAACATAACTGAAAAGCAAAAACAAGTCTATACAAAGTGCCAATCATACGAATGTATGTGTTTCACATACATGTATTTATGTACATAAATGTGTGTGTATGTACATAAACATGTATGTATGTATGCACGCTCTAATAATATATATACTATGCACAGTGATGTATGTATGTGTGCATGCTTAGATATCGCATCATTTTGGGTGTGGGTTGTTTCTGCTCTTACTCACAGCGAAAAGAACAACTTGTGCTGCATACATACATACATACATACATACATACATAATATATATATGCACACACACACACACATGTATATACCTTGTATGTGGGAATAAGAAGACGCCGTAATTGGCTTACGCTATCGCTTCATACACTTTATAAGTAACAGTAACAGTAACGGGCAATTAATTTTGTTTTGCGACTTGGGATCAGCAATAGATGGAAAGAGTGAGAAGGAAAGGGAGTGATACTTTGTATCTGTATGTGTGTAGATGAGAAAGGGTGTGAGTGGGAGGAAGGTAGGGGTGCTCAACATACTCCTTTTCTACTGGACGGATGATGTAATTCTATTATAATCCCGTAATGCGGTCATAGGTTCTCATCGGTACAAAGCAAGGTCACATGAATAATATATTTTATAAAAATATAAATTTACATATATACATATGTATATATTGTATACACATACATACATACATACATATATGTTTATAATACATGCTTTCGATATTGTTTAACTATTTACGACCACACACTTGATGCATATTTGATTAAACAATACAATGGAATGTCGGTTAATTTTCTAATTTCAAAACTTTCACAATATTGTTTTTGTTTTTGTTTGAATTTTACCTGTTAACGAGCTGAACATGTTGTTTAATTTATATTATTGTGTTAGACACTTTAAGCAATATATATTGTGTTGTTGAACCAAAAAGGCGTTCTGTTTCCAATTTGTATATAAATTTGAATTTAGAGTTTAGCTATAGTTTTATTTGTAGTCGGCTAATTTGGTACGTTCCGCGTTTATTTTTAAAACGTTCCGACTGCGTCGAGAGCACAAAAACGAATAAAGTTCAAACGAAAGTATCTTGTTGGAAGCGTTTTGTTTTTGTTTGTTTTTGTTGCTCTTTGCTGTTCGGTTTGTTCATTTTCTTGTTTTTGTTGCTGTATTTGTTGTTGCTGTTGTGGTTTTACTGCTTCTGAATCTTGTGGAACCTGACCTGTGTTAAGCAGTGCTGTTGCATTAGCTTTTTTAGAGCCAGATTTATATTTTTTAAATGCTCAGCTTGTTTTATTTTCAACAAATACAATTTATTTAAACATTTTTGCTAATTTTTATATAAGTTAATACAGTAAGTTAACATAAAATACATGACTAACGATTTGAGCTATGTCAAAATAGACAACATTTCTGCTGAAGTTTAAAAACCAGTTGTTTTTAAATTCCTTAATTTGTACGTCTTTTTTTAGTTGTAATTGTATTTATATTTATCTAAGTTTGGCACTTTTCAATTCAAGTCTTTCCAGTTTTTTGTAAATCAATTGTTGGCATCACTGGTGTCAAGTGCTAGAGCTGGAGCTAAAATCGATGCCAAGTTGAAATCTGCACTATCGATATAAGGAGAAACTATTCGATTTTTAAATACCGATACTACTTCGTTAAGTGGAACTATCGATACTTCAAATGATGTATGCCGCCCTTTCAAATTCATGTTCTATTTATTTTTGTTCATTTAAAATTTATCTATTCAGATTGGTTGAGTTGTGGAACCAAGAGCGTTGTCAGACCTGTTAAAAGCTTTTAACAGTTTTAAATTAACGACCACTTAATATTAATTTTACACTGTTATAATGTTTTAAGAAATTATAAAAAAAAGTATCTTTTAATAAAAATAATAGCAAATAAATAAATATATTTTTGAGCTATTTCCTACGAAATAAATCATAAAATTTAAATTAATATCACAAATATTAAAGTAAGTTGTAAGTTAATATGTATAGGCACAATATCATCTATAACGCCAGTTTGAATAGAAAAATAAGCACATTAAATCATTTTATTCATGCAGTAAATAAATTATCCGTTAATAATATGTTTATGCCTTATAACTACATTTTTTAAATGTGCACATTTGTAGACTTTACTTCAGTCGCAATGGAGCTGAAGTTTATTGTTTTAATTTTATTCCTTGTGCATATTCGAAAAGGAAACGCAATTGGATCCTGTTATTATGTCAGCACCCATGGGGTATAAGTAGTTTAATTCTATATATTTATGTTAATATAATATAAATACAATTTTATACTACAGGCAAATTGGTTTAAAGCAATGCTTGAGTGTCAAAAGAACAACCTTTGCTTGGCGGATTTGGACTCAAATAGTAAGTTGGATGACCTTTTGGCCAATATAAATGAAGATACATACTGGTTTGGACTGAATTGTTATGAGAAATTGAGTTGGAAATTTGTTACGGACGTTTATCGTCCAGTACTTTTACCACTCAAAACGAAGCTTAACGTTAAAGATCCCTGTGCAAGTATCTCTACAACCGAAAGGGCTTTTGTTTCATTTCCTTGTACCCGTCGAATAAGATACATATGCTCCGATGCTCCCAAATGTAATGGAATTCCAACGGAGGCAATTCGTATGCCAGCATATTCCGGAGATCTTCCGTGTGAAATGAGCGATGAAGTGAGACAAATAATTGGTATTCCCAAAGTCGAAAAAAAATTATAATAAATTTATAAATATTTCGTTGTATATTTAATGCCTACTTTTAAAAAACAAAGTTTTTGGATAATTCCAAAATTAGGCTGCTATTTAACGCAATAGTCTTTGCGTTGCTGTCTAATGACCGCATTCAGTTTGAGACACTGTTGTCTAAGGTTATCGTTGTCTCCCTTCAGAACCTCAATAGTCTCCTCCTGGCGCTGTATCGTCTGATGAACCCTGAAAGTGTGACAATTTATAGAATTAGGATTCGATAGATCAAAATATGTATATGAAAGCAGTGATTTTACCGTTTCTGGAGCTGTTCCATTTCCTGTTTGTGTCGTTCGTTAAGCAACCCAGCCTCGTTCTGTAGATCCGTGTTCAGATTATCCCGTAGCTTATCACGCTCGTTGATTATATCGCCGCACATCTTCTTGCTGTGTCCCAATTCCAGTTGCAATTGCTTCACCTCAGCCTGACAATTTCGGACCTGGGCATCTGATTCGGCGAGCTTCCCGCGTATCTCTGCGTACTTTTCTCGCAATGACTTTTCAACATTTTCCGCTGTTATTAAATCCTTTTCATACTTTTCCTTTAGGCGCCTGAAAGATTAATTTAAGTTAGTGTTTCAGCCTCAAAGAGGTTCTGATATATAGGCATATATGGGATTATACCTTAGGTCGATTCTAGATTATTTAGGATTCTTTCTTTCGATTTACTTGAAACTCCACAAACTTAATACTCACAGCATCTTTTGCTCATGCTCCTCCCCACTCTGCAAAGCATCCGCCTCCATGCGCACCACTAGCTCATCCAGTTGACGATCCCGCTCGGCACGATAGTGCTGTCTAATTGAGTTTTCCTTTTCCGCCTGGGAAAGCTTGCATTTATTTTCGTACTCCGTTTTCCAAAGCTCAAAGTCCGCCAAATATTGCTGTTCGACGGTATTGATCCGATTCTGATATTTCTCCTCCTGCTTTGCCATCTTCTCCTGCATCTCGAATTTGGCCTGCTCTAGTTCAGCTTCCTGTTCCCGCTGTGCTTCCAGCCTCTTTGCCTGATACTCACTCTCCTTCTGTCGCAGCTCAGCCTGAAGTCGCTCTCGTTCTGCGGCAAAGTCGTCTGCTAGCTTTTGCCTCAGCTCTGCCTGCGTCTTCTGCTCCTCCTCGATTTGACGCTCGAGTCGCTCTCTGATGGCATTGCGCTCCTTCTCAATTATGGCTTCACGATCCTGGGCGCAGCTCTCCCTGATGCTATGCTCAATCTGCTCATGCTTGAGACGTGCTTCCTCCAAGGCATCTAGTAGCTGCATCTGATGAGTACGCTTCAAATCTGTCACCTCACGCTGATGATTGCAGTTCATTTTATTGATCTCAGCTTCGAGGCCTTTCACGGTTAGCTCCTAAAATAATATAAAAGTATATAAAGGTTTGTCGGAACATGATTTTTTTAATTTGTCAGTTAACCCACCTTGATTTTCTTGGTATTCTCACGAACCCAACGCTCCCTGCGTATTTTCTCTCCCGCTAATGTGGTCTCCTTGGCCCTCGTTAGCTCTGTCTCTAGTCGGTGCTCCCAGGCCTGATTCTGACTCTCCAGTCGTCTAGTTAGAGCCGCTACCTTTTCGCAGAGTGAGCCCTTGTCCTTAAGCAACTGCTCAATGAATCCCTGATGCCGTGTCACCACCTCCTCGTAGTGTTTCTTCTGATCTCGCAACTTCCCTGCATTGTTGGCCTTTTCCGTTCGCAGCGACTTCTGCTTCTCGCTCCGCAGCTGCTGGACATGCTCCTTGGACAGGTGAATGGCATTGGCTAGCTCATTGGCCCGCAGACTGAGGGCAATGACACGACGAGCCAACTGATGATTCGGTATCATCAATAACTCCGACAATCTGAGAACAAACAAGCGAAAATTAAAGAAAAGCAAATGTCCTTGATTTCGAGGAAAAAGCAATCCTTAGCGATATCTGAAGCCGGGTTATTCCCGATATTCTTAAACCAAGAAAGGAATGCTTTATATAAGTAAGGCAGGTAAAATGTTTATTGTGGGTCTATTAGATTGTTCAAAAAAGAAATGTGCGTAAAAGGCAGCAGGAGGCGCGGCTACCCCCAAAAAGATTATATATTCTTGTTCAGCATCCGCAGACAAGTACCGAGTACGCCACCTTTCATCCTGCGAGTTTTAAAACCATTTTCACAACCTTTTAACTAGAAAACTACTAGACCAAATTACTGTGACATTATGTGAATGAGACCATTATTACTATCCTTACCGAGTCTAGTAAGATTATCACTTACTTGGGTACTTCATCGGTAACATCTGGTTCTACCACAAATTCCACCTCAGAACGATTGCTATCAGGCATCGAGCGCCGAGTTTCCATCAGGGTTTTGTCACAGCTGCTCTCCACATTATTCAAATAGGCTAATATATCTCTGTGAATGATAAAGATATCATATACAACAGTTTTCTAGGTTAAGTTCGGTGAGATAAGTCTATATGACGATCTAGATCAGTGGGGTATACTATTTACGTGCTTTTGGTATAAACGGTTTCGTATTTGCTGTTTTAACTGTATTAAGCACTAGGTTATGTCTGATTAATTGAGGTTAAGTAAGGGCATGGCACAGTAACCTTTTTGTTTCAAAATTATCTCAACAAAAATGTTTCGAACACGTGTTAACAATATTCATATAAATTATCACCACCATTGGTTAGAATCAAATTAATTTTTATATAAATTACATAGGAATAACATGTGAAAAATTAACATTTGGTATTTTTTATAGTTTCTGAAGATATATCAAAGACATTTACAGGTTTTAAGGTTCGTAAAGTGTTATACAAACTGACCAAATTGGGTTAAAATCGGACCACTTACTTTATATTTCTCGAAGATATTTGGAGTACGACAGTTTTCTCAATCTTCTATCAAATCATAAGCTGTACTCACTTGTACTTGTCTCCACTCTCCGGAACTCTGTCGCCATTTTGACTAACGGTCTCGGCAGTCTCAGAACGGGATTCCAGCTTGAGATTCAGCTCGCTGGGCAAGTGCTCCGCGAAGTTGTCTATATATTAAAAAGATAGATTTTGCTTTGAAAGAAAGCAGTTTGGATAACTCACCTCGTTTTTTATCCTCCTCGATCTCCTTGATTACCGACACGATCTCGTCGTAAGTAGAATCTCTAGAGTCGGATAACTGAGAGGCACTGTCGTCCAATTCATCCAAACCCTGTTTGTGTAGCTCCTCGAACTGTGCCAATGCCTGCTTCTGCTCCTGCATGCTCATCCAGCTGTCCACCTTATCCAGATTATACTCACTCAGCTTGCGCTCATCCCGAAGACTACCTACGCTGACCGCTTTCTTTAGCTTTCCCCCCGAGCTCTTGGCCAGGAACTTGGGTCTATTGTTTCGGAGAGATGGCTCGGCACTGGCGGGCTTAACGTTCTCCTTCTTCTTGGCCACAAAGGGCGTGGTCGATGCTACCTTCAGATAGTTGTTTATCACCGAATCCGAACTGTTGTTACTATAATGTCGTCGATCATCTTGAACCACAGGTAAAAAGTTGTTTTCTGCTCCAAAGTTGCGTTGTCCCTGGGGTCGGTATGTGGCGCCACTGTTGCTCTGACCCGAATTGTCGAGATTCTTCTCGGAAAGATTGTTCTGCTTATCCTTGGTCTGAGAGGCATACTTGTCCAAATAGTTTGGCAATTCCATGTTGTTCATGGGTTCCAGGGATTTACTCTTGGCCGCCAGATTGGTATCCAAAGCCACTCCAATGCCTACGCTACCGTTTACCGCCTGCTTGTACTCCCGGATAACATTGAGTTCCGGCTCTGCAGCTGGCTTCTCTGCTTTCTGGACAGTAGAATCGGAGAAGCGACAAGTGGAGGCATCGCAGGCACACTTGACATCGGCTGGACTCGAGGAAACTTCGTTGGTGCTAGCCGTGGAAGAGGAGCGGGTACTGCAAGTACAGTTCTCGGACGGGCACTTGGGATACTCGTAGGTCTCGGCCAGTACTTCAGCACTTCCACCGCTCGCTGTGGGTGCTCCGAAGTGTACGGATTTCTTCTGAGCGCCAGATTCGTTGGATTCCACTTTGCTGCCATTGCTGTTGGTGTACCCGAAGCTGGGCAGAGCCAAAGGACCCGGAGCCGAGATGTTGCTGGACCGTACCTCCTGTTTGTCATTGTCACAGTCACTGGAGTCCAAGTCGTGATGCATGTTGGGTTTGCTGAAGGAGACCCTTCCCGGCAGATCAGGTTTGGCAGTCTTATGCATCAGGGCAGCATTGCTTAGTCCACTCGAACTATCTCTGGCTGACCAATTGGAAGCATAGGATTTGTTCTTCTCAGTACTGGAACCGGAACCGGGCATGCTGACCAGAAAGCGTTCCAGCTGCTCACCTTCGCTGCTCTGTGGAGATTTCTGTGAGCAATCCGACTGATCGTCGCTAGAGGAATTGCAGCCACTGCGACACAACCAGCGTCGCTTTATAGGCTCCTCCAACAGCGATTTTAACAGATCCGTGGAAGACACCTGACGCTGCGGAACCAAATCGTATACAAAACAAGAAGGAAAATTATTTATATACTCGCGGATCTCTGAAGATCGTCTAATCGTTCCTTGGGTAAATATTGTAATTTGTTTAGTACTAAGTCTATGCTGAATCTGGTGTTTTCTATGATTTTTGGACCAATCTTTTCTACGATAGATTTGTGATATAACAGTCGAGTCTACTTTAATCTTAATTAGACTTCAGGAGCAAATAATGTGTTTGAATTGGGTGAAGAGAGCTTTATAAAGAAAAGTGTTTTTTTTTCATCCTGGAGAGTCCATGTCAAATATATGATATTGTGGTTAGTTTGTTAAAGTTGCGTAAGAAACAAAAAGTGTTCCTAACAGAAACTTCTTTTGATATAGTAGTCCTATTTGATCAAAACTTAGCTAACAGCATAAAGGTGCTCACTATAAGACAGATCAATAAACAAATAGTTTTTTTACTATAACATTATTTTAGTCATACGACCTTTACGGTTAGTACATGACAAGAATCAGATCCACTATTAACATATAAGCTCATTAATTTCTTTGAAACTATGAGACAGACAGACGGACTTTGACAATATATATATAGACGAAACCCTTCGCGAGAGTATATACTTCCGGTTGATTGAATTGAACTCTGGATGGTTACTCACGTTTTTGCTGACCCTGAGCTCTTTGTCCCCAAAATAAACACTCAGTTTGGGGTCCGCGGACTGAGGACGTCCCAGGAAGGGCGAGGAACGACTGCGTTGCTGGAGAAAGTTGGCCGAACGAGGACGAAAGTGAGGAACCGAATTGTGTAGGGTCGTCAGCGAGCGACTTGCGTACTTAGGTCTCGTTTTCTGTCGGCTGGCGAGGTTTATCTACATGTCCAGTGGAGAGGAAGAGCGGAAAGCAAGGAGAATGGTCTTCATACATTTAATATAGCACCTCAAGCCATTTGGACACCCACCTGCGAGCCCTTAAGACATAAATCCATAATAGCTCCCAAATTTAGCACTCCGCGCATTCAGAGCACTTAGTTTTCAAATTCATTTAAACGGTTTATTTAGACGATTTTCTTCATTGGCTTTGCCTGCTTGTTTTAGCCAAACTGACGGCTGTGTCAGAGCCAACTGAGTTTCTCCCATGGCCGATAAGTTTGTTTGCTTTGGCTCGCTTTGTTTTGGCCAAAAACCGCCCTGGCTATAATATCGATTAAACGCACGCCACGGACAGGACATGTGCCCAGGTGCCCATATGCCCATATGCCCAGCAGGTGTTTGTCTGATGTTGGTCAGCAATACAACCCTCAAGAACTCGATTTGGACAAGTTGTCGTCACGGTAACGTCTTCTGTAACCCCGCAATAGTAAAATAGAAGCCAAAGACCCTCTGGGAACAGGTGCTTTATTTATGATCAATGTCGAGTATTAAAATCTAAATTTTCTTCAAGTTTTTGGAGGAAAGGTTTCTATTTCTTTCTCTCTCTCCGTCTAGCTCCTTCTTACTCACTCAATCAATCAATTTAAGCTTGCAAGGACAGCTGATCAAAATAACCAAAATTAACCTTGCTCTTTCAGTGTCAGTGTCTATTGAAGGTGAGGGTTTGACCAAGCTGGATTTATTCAAAGCAAATCATTAATGAACGCAGATCTCCAAAAAATCTTTCATAATAACTGCGAAGTATTTGTTATTCATAGAATTACCTCTAAAAAGATTTAGCTAAAACAAACAAACTTCGTTTTTAAAGCTTTGCAGTGGGTATATTCACTTCTAGAAGAGGTTTGTAATGTACGCTTGGTATATACCGTATATATGTTTGATCAGCAGCGTCAGAGGTCTATATGGTGAATTAATACCTAAGGTTTGAAGCTATTTTGAGGAAACCTTATGCAAGTGCTTATTAAAGCGAACAGTTTAACAACTATATCATACAGGTGCCATAGGAAATCGAATATCGAAAATAATGTTTAGTGTAAATACTAAAATTTCCTTTTTTACTACATGTATTAAATGCAAATCGGTTTGCTATATCATATTAAATTAAGGTTTAATTCATCACAGTGCAATTCAAATTAAAATTTGAATAAATTCAGTACAAATCGAGTTCCAATAAAATGAAATATCGAATAAACTTGGTATAAATCCTTCATTCCCTTAGACGAATACTGTTACTTAGTGTTAAAATTGAATGAAAAACCTTCTTACGATATTTTAAGCACACTTTTGGTAAATTATACCACTGTTATTAAACCAAATACAAAAATTTCACCATTATTTTCGTAATAATAATTTATTTAAATAAAGCAAACTGTTTGAAGTAAACATAATTAAGTATAGCAGGTCTGATGACCGCCTCAACAGTGGATTCGTATGGATGCGGATAGAGATGCATAGATACGGATACAGATACGGATACGGCTACGTATCGACGGATACTGACTGATGCACAATGCATAAAATTAAATTTGGCAACATTTCTCATAATGAACTTAGAGACTAACACAAAATACAAACACAATAAAATATATAGTTAATGTTTTCATTTTGTTGATTAATAACAATTGCACTAGGCCCAAACGAGGGGCGTTTTAGGGTTACCCTACTCTGCGGAACGCAAAGCCGATGTCACCTGAACCTCATTTTGATCATCACTCTTGATATCGAACTTCAGCTTGGCCATTTCCTGCAGTTCAGCATCCGCTGGAGTCGTTGGTGCTTCCTTGATTACCTTGACCACATCGGGATAGTTGTTCTCGCCGGCACCTAGCTCCTGAGAGAAACTGACCACCGTCTTGGGCTCAAAGTTGACTCCCTGAGCATCGTTGGCATCAGCAATGGGCGTGGCTACGCTGGGCACCTCGCTGGTATGGCCATTGGTGTGGGAAATGGTAATAGCTTCATTGGCTTCTCCGTTCTGAACAGTTGGCAACTCTGACGCTGCCTCTGCCTTGGTCTCCGGAGCCGTCACTGGCGTTATTACCTCCACATGGGCCTCCACAGCTGCGGGCACAACAGGCTCGACTGAGGACTGGACTTCCGCTTCCACTTCAGCTTCCGTTTCCGGTTTGCTATCATCATCCTCACCAGCTACTGCCTTGTTGACTTCCTCTATGGCTTGGGCCACCTCCTCCGCGGCCACATCATCATGGACATGATCATGTCCATTGCTGACATGGTTTACCTCCAGTTTTACTGTCTCCTCCTTCAGCTCCGCCTGCGTCTCTGCCTCGCTATGACCATTTGTGATCTGTCGCTGCTGCTGCTGTTGCTGCTCCTCCTCAATTCTCGCCGGCAGAGGCATTTCCAGGGCCGGCACAATCGCTGGACTAGCCATGGTCTCAACAAAGGAAGTGCGATTGGGGGAATCCGGCGAGATCATGACATGCGTAAAGTAGCCACTGCGACGATTCTCAAAGTCCAATACATTCTCCTTGGCTAAACGCTCCTGAATGCGTCGCTGGCGCCTTATGAACTCCGGTACCAGCTCATCCTCCGCCGTTGTGGGCAAGGGTTCCGCGTCCGCTAGCTTCGGACGACGCAGCACTACCTTCGAGGCCTCATTTTGGTCCGATGAACCATTAGCCATACCATTTCCATTTCCGTTGGCCCAAGTCGCAGCTGCTGTCGAGGGCTTAAAGACGCCATTGAACTTGGTGCCAACCACAAATTTGTTGTTGGTGTTGTTGTTAGTGCTTAAGCTGTTGTTGTTGTTGTTGTTGTTGTGGTTTATGCTGTTGTTGTAGTTGCTGCTGACTGTATTGGCACTTTTGTAGGCATTGTAGTTGTTGTTGGCATTGGGCTGCGGTGACAACGGATTAGCATTGTTATCTTTCACGTTGGGGGAACGCGAGATGGTGAAGTTTGGTTTGCCATGGCTGATCAGCAGCTTGGTGGCCGGGGAAGGGCTCTTGTCGGGCAGCGGGGAGGGCAGACCACTGCGAATTTGTATGCTCGGCTTGTTCACGATCGTATCAGCCATTTTCTCTGTCTCTCTCTCTCTCTTTCTCTCTGTAGCACTCTCCCTGCTTCTGTCACTCGATGTCTTTGGGTTACAAATAGGTGCTTTTACTTTCCGTCGATCGGTCGTCTAACGGTTAAGAGTTTAGTGTTTAGCTGTAAAAGTAAAAACATGTTTTAACTTTAAACATTTAACAAATTTTAAATTCACAAATATGTTAATTTTTTACTACTTGGATTTTTTTTTTGCCAATTCATTATAATCAGCAATTTGCGGTGAAAATCAACCACAAATTCCTATATATATAAAATCAAATTATGGCTTACAAATTTGTTAACATTCGACAAAAAATAATAATTATTATTATTATTTTAATTTGCTTGATTTGGCTAAACTCTAGAACGACTTTCTATAAACTACACTAAATTCAGTCCAACTAGCTGCATTTTATAGCTATTTTTTCTTTAGCCTCAAGCTAAAAAACACTCTGAATCATCACGTTAAAATTTATATTTTTGATTAGAAACAAATCAATTGGTTAGATTAATTACTCATCAGTTTTAATCGTTGGCAAACGGTTTAAAACTTTTCTTGTAACTTTTTTATTTATTTTTACTTATCAATTGTGACGCTTTTAAATCGAATTTATCATTTTTATCACTTCAAGTGTTTATTTATTGCCAACTTTAACAAATTAAGGGATTTAGTAACTGTATTTAATAACATTTTGCTATCGTTTAATTAGTATACTACTCAATTTAGCTTTGTTTTCAGTCTTTCAACCGGTTTAGACCTAGTCACTTAATTGATTTCACTATCCATTAATGTGGCTTCCAATGATTATGGTACTTAGTCATTTATTAAACTTTTTTGTTAACCTTTATAGCTGTAAAGTCATGTCTTCATATAAAACATAATTTTATGGATTCTACCCTGTAAAACTATAATAACTATAAAGCTAGAATTACTTATTATTGCATTGACATTAGTTTTTTTTTTATCAAAAGTGTTACATAACACTGTCATAAAGTATAACTTTATCAATATACACTTGGCTGCCAGCCACGTGCTATCAATCACATGGCTTTCCACACCCCCTACTCCCTACTCCCTACCCCCTACGCACACCCCTATCGCTACCCCTCAGCCAAACCTTCCACCAACCAATAGATCATCATTAATACAAAGTTTGCATTAAGTATTTACTTTCACTAACAATTTGTAATTTTGTTTACAGTTTAGTTTCTTTTATAGCTTTTTTTGCTAGTACAAATACAGTTCACACGGCGTATGTGTAATTACGTAATGCGAACGTCAGGGTCATTCAA
This sequence comes from Drosophila cardini, assembly GCA_018903735.1. Lineage (NCBI taxonomy): Eukaryota > Metazoa > Arthropoda > Insecta > Diptera > Drosophilidae > Drosophila > Drosophila cardini. The sequence goes on along the minus strand of JAEIGM010000001.1, from coordinate 22,033,714 downwards.
TGGTCATTGTCAGCCAACAAACAAATGCCATTGATTGTTTATAGAGCTCGGACATGATTAAATAACAATTAATTAGCTTTGAAAACCCCGTGAAAAGTGACAAACCCAAAAGTGGAACAAACAACTTTTGTCACTAGCAGTAATTTGAGCAGGCGACCAGCAAACAGTTCATATCGATCAAATGCATGTGATCAACTGACAAACTGACCAATTGACTGACTGACCAACTGAGTGACTCTCTTATCAGTTAAGCAACACACGTACACATTGATCAGAACTGATATCGGACCGCAAAACAATTTTCATTACCAAAGAGTACTCTGCTTCTTCTTTCCACTCCCCACTGTATCTATAGACACTACCGACTTGCTCAATAACTGCAGGTAATTAAATTAAGCGTCGTAATTTATAGAGCTCAATTGCAGCCACTCATCAATTCACAGCACATTCAATTACTTAGCCAAAGGTCAGAGTTGTAAGAAAAGTTTATTTGATTTCATTTAGAATTTTATTGTTGTTACCAGTGTAACCATTGAGGTCAGTTTTGTTGTTAAATTTTTAATTAAGTGTGCCAAAGTCAATCGCAATAAACATTAACTTAAAGCTTAAGGCTCAAACGTCTCAGTAATTTGGGGAATACCAAAAGAAAAGCTGGCACTTTGGCTAATTTATAGCCAAGTTTAGCTAAATTTTTAATTACTAGAAATGCTAGAAAATTTGGTAAAGTACAGTTATAGATACTTTAAGAACTTTATAGGATGCAAAACTCTTATATTGTACAAAATAAAATACTTAAATAAAAATATAGGTATAATTTAGAATTTTTAAACAACAAAAAATACCATAAAATAATTTAAACTTTAATGTTAATATTTTTTAAAGCTAATTAAGAGCACTGAAAATTGGCAACACTGTTTAGTAAACGCCTTTATATTGCGTATACTAAACAGTGTTGCCCATTTTCAGTACAGAACAGTGCAGTAAATCAGTATTGGCAGTGCCATAACTACTATATATACATACATATATATAATTATATTACTATTTTTCTACAGCTTTATATTTACTCTGTAAAAAATGTATTATAATTTGCAGTCTGAATCCAAATATGCACTTAATATTTTATTATAAGCTAAATGTTTGTTTATATATATTTTTTTCAATTTAGACACAGCTGAAATATTACCGCTGCTTGACTTTTTAACGGCTCACGTGTTGGGCAAATGGGCACTTTAAATATTTGTCGGCACTTTGGCAATACAGACTGTACTTAAAAGCTTACGATATGACTATCTACTACGAAGTACTATTAAAGGGTGAGTGTATCAAAACTTTGGCATTCAATGAACTGACATAATGACTTAATTATTCATTCGAACGTGCCACAATGAAATATAATTCGTAGTATTGATACAAAATTAAATTGTACTGGTGAACCCCCTAAAACCCGTAAAACCCCAAGTCAAACAATTAAAAAGGTTTAAAGCTTTCGATAAAATACCAAAGTAAATTTAATTGCAGTAAATAAAGTGGACAAAAACCAATTCTTTTGTTGTTTGTGATTATGGAGTGGGTGTTTCAGTGGTTTAGTTTGCTTTCGGATTGAGTGGATCGCTAATTAGAAACAAGAAAGAAAAGTACAGTCGAGCACGCCCGACCGTAGAATACTCTCTGCATTTTATTCCCGATCATCTTAATAAAATCGGTGTCCGAGTATATCAATTGAAAGTACTTGCAATAAAACACGTTGAAACAAAAACATCTGTTTGTATGTATACACACACATATACATTTGACATTAGAAGTATGCACGCACATATGTATGTGTGTATATGTAATACATACACAATTGGTTGGCACGGCCAGCATTCGCGGGCAGCGCTGCCGCTAAGCTACGCAAGCAGCGAAAACGTTCGCTCACATGTTTGTATGTTTCTATCTCGCTTGCACACATGCATTGGCATTGCGTTCAATTATAAACTTTCTTACATGTCTAGCTCTTTTGTTTATTGTTCGATTTAGATGCAACTTTCAGGATAGTTTAATAAATTTTGTCTTCAAATGAATGTGAAATAACAATACTGTACGATAAGAACATATGCCTTAAAATCGGCATTGAAGTTTGCAAATTATTTTATTTCTTGTGGGAAAAGGGGGCGTGGCAGTCCAAAATTTTTGATGACAATACAGTTATGCCGTCTCTAGGAACCTGTGTACCAAAATGGGTGTTCCTAAGTGCCATAGTTACTGAGATATTCACCTAAAACATCAATTTTTTACGAGGTGTTTTCAGTTTTTTGCACATTGTGGGCGAACGGGGCGTGGCATCGAAAAAAAAAAAGATTCTTGTATTGACTGACTTAATATCGAGTCGATAGAGACCAAATTCAAACTTGTAGCTCTTACCATCTCTGAAATCTGTTTGTTCATACGGACAGACAGACGGACAGACGGACAGACAGACAGACGGACAGACGGACAGACGGACATGGCTATATCCACTCGGCTTGTGATGCTGATCAAGAATATATATACTTTATGGGGTCTGCCACGCCTCCTTCTGCCTGTTACATACTTTTCACAAACACAATATACTCTCTCTTGCAGAGAGTATAAAAATTGTTATATAAATACGCAGTTCAAATCAGCTACAGCTGTTTACAGCAAATAATTTAAGCTGTTTAGCAACTTTTTGTTATTTTTTCTAATTTCGAACAACACAAAAAAAATATAAAAAATAGGGAAATAGTGAAATAAGTCTAAAAAAAATTGAGATATTGCCAAGCTGCACTTGGCAATGCGAATTGACCTTGAAAATTGTGCCATGAAATCAACAGATAAATAGTATTGTATATAAGTATAAATATATATATGTTTGTTTATATATAGCTATTTGCATAAGGTGAGCGAGAACCCGTCTCAATTTGAATACAACAATTTGCACTTAGCTTAAAAAACAAAAACAAAACAAAAATCATACAAAAATAAAATTTAAACTAGTTTGATCTTGAATCTATTGAAAAAGAAAAGGAAAAAGTAAATCAAAAAGAAAAAGAAAAAGAAAAAGAAAGGGGAAACGCAGCCTGATGAATTCTTCAAAGATTTATACAAATTTGATTATAGAAATTGTCAACTTTCTTATATCATTTCGTCATTTCTTTGAACTTAAAGCTTCCCGCCATATCAATGAAATTTAGCTATTTTCATCCCTCTCTCTCTCTCTCTCTCTCTCTTTCTCACTCTGTCTCCCTATCAGTCTATTCCTCTTTCTCTTCTCTTTGTTTAGCACATCACAACAATCATTTAAGACTTTTATTTATGCCAAACATTTCTTTGTTTTTTTTTAAATTTTTTTTCTTTTTAGCAAAATTCTTGTGAACAACAAATTTAAGGTGTGAATTGCGAGTGTGACAAATGCTCGAAGTCTAGCAACTTGTACCAAAGCAGCAAATTAAATGTATGCAATGCTCGACTGGCAAATACCCTGTTATCAAATTTATAGTATATAAAAATAATATTTTATTTGAATATATAAGTAAAAAATATATTTTAAAATATATTCCAATATAATTTTAATAAATATATTTTAAAAATTAAATTAAGATTTTCTTTTTTTTTATGCAAAAAATGTAATTGAAAACTGAGTTTTAAATAACTGATTTCTTTTTAAAAACATACTTAATACTTTGATTTCTCACTGCTTTGGGCAACTAAATCAATTTTGATTTAAATCAGATCTTTTCAAATAGCATTTCATATTAAATTCGTTTAGAAAATCTTTGGAATATAAGTTTATATTTGACAAATTTACGCAAGAATTAGATATTTTGAAGGGCGACGACAGTTCAGACTTTATTTATGAATTGCTGTAGAATGGTTTTCTGATCTTTTGCATACTCTATTTGTGAACTTTATGAATGCAGGGTATATAAATTCCACAAGCATAAAACTCAGAGGCCAAATAAAGATACGGAACCCGACCCAAAACTCAGGCCATTCACATTAGAGCTAAAGTTATTGTTGTTGTCATATACGGGAACTGGGACTCAATTGTTGTTGTTGCGTGAGTTGAGTGCGTCTATCATTGGGGTAAATCAAATTGGCTCTCTAGGTAGTAGGTGTGTTACCAACCAGTGTGAACCGTCTGCCTTACCACACACACACACACACGCACACCCATACACACAAAACAATTGCATTGAATATTGTTATTAAACTTATTGTATTTCATCTTGTCTCGTACTCCTCAAAAATTGCCTAGTCGTGTATGCTCTTTTGGGGATTTCGCTTTTGGTTCCATCAAAGTGCGCTACGTGTTTGATTGCGAGTCGTAAATAATACTAAAGTTGGCTCTATAAACCAGTTTTAAAGTATAAATATTAAAATTGTTGCGATTGTGACTGCCGTTAATCTTATCGAATGATAAGAAACACTCGTTTGGCCAAAAGCAAAAAAATGTTCAGGCTGATAAGACAGCCAACATAATCCAAAGAGCACAAACTAACAAGAATCGTGTAATAATACCCATTATCTAATCTAATACCATGTATTAGTCGATTTGAACACTAAACTCAGCTTGACTACAAAGAAAGTGAAAACTAAACTTTTGGTTTATTTTTTAGTTTTGCTTTTTTTTTTGCATAATACAAACGAATTATAATAATAATAACATAAGTGAGTTCAAGGTACGCGAAAAGCAGCAAACCACTGTAAATACTACTGCTTTTTTTGAAGTGTATATGGAGTTTTGCATGCAATCGAGCTGCAAAAAAGTGAAAACCATTTTGCCGATAAAAAACGCAAACATCAAGCTAGATTGTGTGTGTGTGTGTGTGTGTGTGTGTGTGTGTGTGTGTGTGAGTTTATGTGAGTGTGTGCGTGTTTGAACGAGTGTGTGTGGCATTTATTATAGAACGTGTAAATCGACATATTTGAGCTAATTTACAGATACGCGACAATTGGTCACACTGCCGCAATTTAACGGTACAGGCAAACATACAGACAGACAGGCACAGACACGTTTCAATTTTAAGCGGATTGCAGCAAACGCGGCGTATGCGCAATTTATATTGAACGCTTAGAACAGTATTATTTTTGGGACACGCACCTCTCAAAATGATTATTAACAATTCTTTAGCTAACTGTTTATTTTGTTGTTTTCGTTGTCCGCTGCGTTACCGTAAAACGCCAAAACGTAACTGAAACTGAACCTGAACCAACTTTAACACTCACAAGCAAGCACCAAGCGACGCAGTTAGAGTCGCCGTCGCCGTCGCTGTCACTGTCGCTGTCGCCGTCGCAGTCGCCGCTGTTGTTGGTTATCGCGTAAAGTGCTTGTGTGCATAGCTAGGGCAAAAAGTTATAACAAAAAAAAAAAAAAAAGATATGCGAGCAGAGTTGACGCTTAATAACTAAACAAATGCCCTAAAGGCGGTGTGAAAGGTGTTATACACTATCTGCATTATCATCATCAAAAAAACCAAAAAAAAAAAAAATCATTAAAAACAACCATTATTTAAATAAACTTTGTTTAATTGCTGCACAAATTATGCATAATTTTTAGTCTTGAATGGCGTTTCCGACAAGAAATATATGTAGAACTGACATAAATGGTTTGCACAAATATTTAAAAACAAAAAAAAAAGCAGACCAGACTTGACTTGACGTTAAGTGATATTATCTAAGAATGTACCGTTTACACGTGCGCACTTAACGTGATCACACACTGATCACGTAAAGCGACTAGTTTTAGCTTTCATTATTGTGCAACTAACTATTATTACTTATATAGTACTTATTGTTTACTTTAAATAATAACACTTATGTGCAAACATTTATGGGTCAGCAGAGATTATACAGATTGCTAATCAAACAGTATTATTAATTGTGCTAGACAAACACTTGTGGGCCAAGTATCTAAAGACATTGGCAAATAAACAATGTTTTGTCGCTTATCGGCAAATATTTTCATTTTAGATCAAAAAATAATACCGCTAATATTATTGTTTCCACCGAATAATAAAAGAAGTGCTACAGAATCATTAATTTTGGCCAAAGAGAAAACTGGTCTAGCTCTAGGCCAGGCTAAGAACGTTACCAATTTCTCATAACGTGTTCTCTGTGATCACGTTTAGTCGAACTCAAAAACATTCCCCACCAAATCCTAATGATTTTAACACACGCAAACAACGATTGTTAAAAGGCGCCTTCTTTTTTCTTTGTTCAACTGATTTGATCAGTTTTCTAGCACCAATTTGGAGTGTGTACTTTATTATTGGTAGTACGAGTAGTAGGTGTGATTATTTGTGTTTGCCTGTGTATGTGTGTGTGCGTGTGTATTGTTGGGTGTGTATATTTGTGTGTGTGTTCTCTGATTACTTCAACGATATGAGCTCAACGACTGTTTGACTTTTTTTACATGTTACTTTTTTGGGCCCTAATGCGCTTCCGTCGCTTCTATCGGCGTGTCAATAAACGCTAAGAGGCAAGGCTACAGTCGAGAGATACGACTAATAAAGACCCTGTATTTAAGAGACATTAACTTGACATAAATTATAAAATTATTTCATATCTAAAAATAGTTTATCATTAATCGAAAAGTTTAATAGTTAGAATTAGAGTCTTGTTGAAATTCTAAAACACATCTGATCAACGTGCTATATAAAGAAGTCCACAAGCGTAATAAAGTGGTTCTAGATCCTACATACTCTAAAATCTGCAGAAGATCAAGGTTTTATCTAACACACTATTGAAGCAGATTAAGAGTCTACACACTGCAAACGTTTGGAGATGCTTCCTACTGTGTTTTTAGTAACTTTAAAAACCCTTTGTACATTTTCAAGTACCGGGTCTAACAAGGTATAATAATAACTTATAAACAGTTTTTCGATGGCCATGAAATGTGACCGACTTGTGCGAAAAAAGAGAAGAAGAGACAGAGTGAGAGAGATGGAGGCTATAACTTGTAGAACGAGCAGTAGATGACAGGGGGCATGGCAATAAACGGTACTCGTACATCAAACATGAAAATAATCGTGAATGGCAAACTGGTAAGCGGGTAAACGGGTAAGCGGGTAAGCGGGTAAAGCGGGAAAACGGTAGTTAGTAAGCCTTTCGACCCGTTTTGCTTAGATCCCAAGCCAGTTTTACACATATATATATATACAAACACACACATGCAAAAGCAAACCAATACGAATTGTGTAGAAAATTCTGCAACAAATTCAATATTTGCACATCGTTACAGATGGCAAGAACGCAGTAACTTTTTTATTTTCCTATCCGATCTATATTGCCTGGTTGAATAACACTATTTGACATACAAACACACAAACGAAAAACAAGAACCGGAATGACAAATAGACACTGCGGGGTACCAAACGGTATTACGAAGCTCTAGAGCTACTATAAGGGGACTTGCAGATGATCGTGTAACTAAGCCGGCGTCTGACTTACATATTCCAACTCTCATAACCTTGACAAAGAAATTTTCAATTAACGTTTAAAACTCATTTCCGTACAAAGTGCTCAAAAGAAAACAAAAACGAGTAAGAAAACGAGCAAGACAAATAACATAGAACGAGCTTTAGTTATTAAAAAAGATCATTTAAGTAGACAAACTAATTAAGCAGTAGTATGTGTGTTATAACTGTACATCGTGGCGCCAATTCAAAAATAAAATCACTTAGCAAAAAGAGAACAAAACACGCAAAATTCTTAGGAGAAAACAAATAAAAAAAAATAAGCTATTTAAGCTTTACAAGTATTTATGGAGAAACAACATTTGATTGACTTAATTATGCACAATAAATTATAATTCCTCCGTCTATGTATTTGTCGCTTTTTTGTGCAGCTTTCTTTTCTCATATGGTAAATTGCTGGGTGATGCTAATTAAAATAGAAATTGTTGACCTACCAAATTTTTATTATAACGTTGAATGGCTCGCTTACAGCATTTGCATATTAAATTGAAATATTTAAATAGCGTAAAAAAACGAATCATACAAAATATGTAATTGTTACTGCAGTAATATCATACGCGTTTTTCGTTTTGTTTTTTGAGGTATACAAAAATAAAACTTTCGAAACTCTCGGGCTTTTGAATTCGTAATGCGCAAAAACGCTCTGCACAGGCGCATAACGTGTTTTGAACTGAGCACCAAAGTCAACGACGATCGGTGATCGGTCAACAGCGCTCACAATCCGACAAACCGACAGAAGCAGCAACATTGGCAGTGGTGGCAGCGGTGGCAGCAGCAGCAACAGTTACAACAACGACGACAACAGAAAACAACAGCAACAATAGCTCGCTTTAATGAATGAAAGTGTAATTTTTTTGCCTCAGCTGTCTCTATTATTGTTACAATGACAATGTGCAGTTTTTCTACACAGTTTGAGACCCACAATGACTGTCCTTTACACAAAAGACCAAAAACAATGCGCACAAGCAAAGCTAAAATCTAACATATGCAGCAGTCGGTTTTAGCTTATATTAAAAATTTTCATTTCAAATTCAAGCGCATAGTTATCGCACGTATATATCGACAGCAGTTCTTAAAACTATTGGCACACTCGTGTCTTATCGATATAGTCAAACGTATCGATGTTACAGAAAGTGGCAGCCCTGTCAGCTGTTCGTGCCTGCCGTTGAAGAAGAAGCAGCAGCGATTTCCAACAAAATTATTTGCTAAACTCAGAAATACGTTGCAGGATCATGGCTGGACGTGAAGTCGTCAAACGTGCTGTGCAACAGGTACGTCCCATACTGTCCGTGGACCGGGAGGAGGCACGCAAGCGTGCGTTGAACCTATACAAAGCCTGGTATCGTCAGATTCCCTATATTGGTAAGTCACTTGGTTATGTCATCAAACTGCTTCCTCCGGGATCAAATATAAACAAATCTGACCAATTACAGTTATGGACTACGACATACCCATGTCCGTGGAGCAATGCCGAAACAAATTGCGTGAAGAGTTCACCAAGCATCGCAATGTGACCGACATCCGTGTCATCGACATGCTGGTCATCAAGGTAAGTAAAGGATTCCAGTGGATCTTCGATCCTTAACGTTTGAGCTAAAGCCGCGTTTCCACATTTACAGGGCCAAATGGAGTTGAAGGAGTCTGTTGAGATTTGGAAGCAGAAGGGTCACATAATGCGCTACTGGAAGGAATCACAGGACCCCAAACCCACAGATTTCCTCTCAAAGTTCATTCAAGGCATTAATTAGTGCTTAAGCAAATGCTTAACAAATTTAAATATGTAGTTTAAATATACCAAAATGTTTGGCTTTACCCAACGAAAATCGAAAAACTTTCAACATTTTTCGGGCGCGCTTCCAAAGCGCTTGGTTTTTGTTGTTTTTTATTAAGGTACTTCAAATTGATCATGATTTGTATGTAATATAAAAACTATATATGTGAATGGATGTTATGAGTGTGTTTGTTTGTCCAAGTATATGTAAACCCGACGTTTAGTTGATACTGTTATTATTGGTTCCGGTTTGTGCTCCAATGTAAAAATTGTATAAAATCAAAGTATAATCTGGTCTGAAGAATGCATTTGCAGATGTGGATGTTGTGGTTTCGGATTGATTGAGGTGTGAGTGAACAGTCTTCAAGCTCTCGTTAGCTATTCATCATGTTACTTAAATTCTATGCAGGTATAAATGGATTCCATGGGTTATGGAGTTGGTAACTCAAGCAGATTGTCCAGTACGCTAATGGAATTGGCAAAGAGATCGGTTGTAATATCATCATAGTCCAGTCCAAGGCTCTTTAGCTCTGTAAAGCAATCATCACTGAATCCGGGAATCTCTAAAGAGTTGTTGGTTTTGTTGAAAGCATCATGGCGATTGGTATACCCTATGCGTTCCCTAAACATTTCCGCAAGCTGCTCATCACTCAGCTCGACCGCATGCACCTTTTTGGAATGTTGACGTATTCTGACAAAAGTAAACATGTTAAAACAATTAATCCTAATTGAAAGATATTAAACTTACTTGCCGCGATCGGCAAACTCCTCGGGACAGTGCTTGCACTTATACGGATAATCAGTGTGCTCGTATTGATGCTGCCGAAGACGAGCTCTTGAATTGGTCTCAAATGTGCAATTATCACAACGCCAGACCTTTGGCTTCTGATGGTTACGCTGCTCGTGTTCACGCAGCAGAGCATAATTCTGAAATTTACTCTCGCAGCTGCGACAACTGACAACCTCATCCTCCTGGACATGGGCACGCTCGTAGTGCACCCGCAATTCAGCCGCATTAATGTAGTTAAGCGAACACTTTCCGCACTGATAATGACGCTCCGAGTGTCGCTTTCGATGCACAGCCAAGGATTCGCTGTTCTTGAAGCTCTTCAGGCATATTTCGCATTCGTGCAACGTGTCTACAGCATGCTGCTGTTGCAAGTGTAACTCATACTTGCGCATGCTGCTAAATTTCTGCTCACAGAAATTACAGTGCACTGGTTGTTTCACCTGGCAGAAGCGCTGATGGGCTTGCAGACTGGCCTTTAAATTGAAAACCTTGTCACAGGCGAGGCACACATGCTGTTGCTGTTCGCAGGAATCCCGTACAGCTCCACTGTTTGCCGACTGCTGCAACAGTTGCTGCTGGGGCGTGTGCATGCGTGTGTAGTGTGTGCGTGCTGAACGCTGATCCTTGAATATTCGTCCACAGGCTGGACAATTCTGCTGCACATAACAATACATTTCTGCAAATGATTTAAGACAACACATATTAATACAATTTCTTATACCTGTTTATTTGAGTCTTACCAAAATCTCCATCAATTTTATGATGCTCAATCAGATGCTGTTGCATATCTGTACGACTATTCGTCTCGTAGCTGTTACAGGGTCTACACTTGAAGCTTTGATCTAAATTGGGAAAGTTATATATAAGTTATTTATAAAATTAAGACGGCTTTAGTATATTAGCATTACAGACAGAGTCAGTTAATCTTTTAATGACAAGAGATATAGAAGTATATGTTTAACAATCTGTCTAGCAAAGTGTTAATGAAATTCACCTACCCATTGATTTAAGGCTACATTTTTGTTTTTTAAGCATTATTCTTTACTTTGTACGTAAGTAAAGTGCACGTTAAAATAGTCTTAATCGATTTAAGCCAATGTCTTAAGTTCACAAATTCGGCTTCTATAAAAAGAGTGATTTTTTGGATGTAAATTAATTAAACACTTGTTTAGCTCACTTTAAAGCATGATAAAGCTTTTTAAAATAATTAAATAAATATAATGACACATAAAGCACCATTTTGGACTTCGCGGTTTAAGATTAAATAAGAAATAAATTGACAAATATTTAAAGAGCCGTGAGCTTAAGAGATTTAGAGAATGACTGCTTATGAAGCTCGGTCGCTGCGTTGCGCTCAAAGCATTCACAGTTGTTCAAGCTCTTCCTCTCATAAGTAATGCTTATAAGCAGAATGTGTTTGTGTGTGTTACACTACTACATCACAGTTTACTGTAAGCCAAACAAAGTAGCTAAGACTTGGTGATGGAATGTGTGTGGTTAACACCGATTAAAGTTCCAAAAAGTAATGTTACTTTTAAAATAGCACAATAAAAGAGCTATTGTTCTTAACGAACTTCTACTAAGCTAAACTCAACTTCAACAACAAATCACTCACTTTTGGTTAGGCCAATAATGTCGTCCTCAGGCACATCACAGTTATGCACACGCATATAATGTGTGCGCATCTGTTTGGCCTCTGTGTGTGTGTGTTTGCAGATGCTGCAACTGAGCAGAGGTATATTTGTGTTGATCTCTTTGCTTGGCGTTGACTTCTGGGATAAGCTGGCAGTCGAACTGACAGTTAACTGCTCCGATGCTAAACACAAATCACAAAAAAATTAATAAAAAACTTCTTAATAAAAACCAGGTGCAAACTTACATTTTAGTAATGTGGCTTTAATGGATTCAATTGATTGCAATTCCTCTGGAGTCTGACTGCTTTTGGCATCATCGTTGAGGGTCATGAAGAGTGCACGCTGGATGAGATCGCACTCGACATCTGGCAAACCGGACATGTCTCCGTTTTTGTTATTAAAGTTATAATTGTTGTTGTTCTCGCTGTTTTTATCGCCGGCATTGCTGTCACTAATAATGCTACTATTGTCATAGAACGTTTCACTGTTCTTGGCATCGGAGCCATCGTTTTCATCCTCCTGATCCTGATCAGTACTCTCGTACTTGACATCAAACAATATAACTACAATATATATTTATAAAAGTATTTATTAATATTAAAATTAGTTTATGTAGCTGCTCACCATCGTCCTCCTTTGGCGGATCATTGCTGGGTGCCACATCGTTGTCCAGTCGCGGTATCTTAGCACCGCGCATATAGAGCACGTTCTCTTCTATGGGTGCGGGGAACCCATCGTAGCCCTCCACGAATTGCTCAAATTCCTGACTAAATTGATTCCATTGCAAGAGCTCGTTGCTGGCCTTACGCTTTAGTTCACCCGTTGTTGCTGTTGTTGCTGCTGATGATGTTGGAGTTTGGGGTGGCGTTACCTTAATGCTCTGAGATTCGGCAAAGAGTTTACGATTGGAGTCTAGGGCCAGTTCCACAAAATGCATGGCCACCTCCAAGGCCCTGCAGCAGCGTAGGCATATTTGCATGGGCCACCTGTAGCCGCCGGGAGAGCGTGTGGTCAATGGTAAATTGGTGCACTGCCTCAAACCCTGACCGTAAGTTCGCGCATTTTTTAAATCCGGTATTTTGGCGTCCAGTTTGACGGTCTGGCGGCTTACCGAGAGACACGCGCGGCATTTTGTGTTGTTCACTTTGTTTTTTGCAAGCAGCGCATTGGATTTTGCCGCATCCGCTGCGGCGGCCATTTGTTATGCTATTTCAAAGTCGTTGCTTATTTTTCTTTTTAACCTTCTAGATTATAAATACTTCAATTTACACTTAAAAGGGTTAACAATGCCACCGAGGCTGTGATTGTTTTTTTCTCGCTCCAAAATTGTTTGTTGTGTACCAGGTCTGGCAACCGTGAACAGTCTCAATTCATCAATAAATAACACGCACAGACGAACAGCACTCTGGCTTTTCGCCTTGTATCGTCAATTTGCCGATTAATCGCCGAACGAACATAATAATGTCCCAAGGAAATCGAATTTCGTCAGTTTTTCCTCAAAATCCCTTGGTACCGGTGGCCATGAAAAACATTGGGTGGCCATAATAATATTGGGTTTTAAATTAGAGTTGCTTTGATTCATTTTAGTTCATTTGAACTCTGTTAGTAACCAAAATTTAGATTTTATGAACATGAATTATTTTTACCTTTGACTGTGATTTTTTTTTCTCGTCGATGTTTTATTTTGCACATATAAAATTATTATTTGTATCTGTTGATTGACATTAAACTTAATGTTAGTGCTGGAAATACCTTGTACGTGAGGTGATAATCTACCAAAAACTATCGATAACATTTTCGATAAGTTTAATGAACATTGAAAGACCGCGCAATTTGTAGAACTGAAAATAGTTTTAAGAAATTCTCGTAATTTGCGGACCGTTAAATGACATTACTTTAAGTTATTGTAGGAACACAAGCACAACTTTAATTAGTATTGGCTTTAAAATACAATTGTTTTATTTCACTATAATACGTTTCGTCCTATTTTAAAGTATTTGTTTGGTTAATAAGCAAATTTAAATATGAGTGGGGCTATTTAACGTCATAAATATTCAAGTATGTTTTAATAATTAAGGAGCTTTGTAGATTTTATACCAAAGCAATAAATTAATCAAGCTTAACACCAAATGATTATGTTAAAATAATTATTAATTCAGGTGAAGTTAAAAATGTGTTTTACTCTAACTTAAATATTACTATATTGGAGACCTAACTAACAATGTGTTAGTAATAAAATTATGAATTATTGGTCAGTCCGTAATGGTGATAATCCTAACCCTTTTACAAAGGTATTACACAAAATTAATAAAAACCGATCGGTTTTTTAGTAAATGGGAGCATGTGTATGTTTCTTTACATATAAATGTGTCTCTTATTTATCTTAGCTAAATGATGTTTTAACAGGCGCGTTCTTATTCAAGATACCGATTGTAAACAACTTACTTAAAACAGATAAACCTTTATACAAGTATCTTATGTTTATACTTCTTAATTTAAGCCTATTCATAAATATATTCTACATATTATTAACTTGATGCGTCAAATGATTGTTCCGACTGCTCGCTTGCAACCTTAAGTGATCTTAACTCTCGCATATCATCTTGTTTAACCGTTTCTTTCGAGCGTGATGTTATTTTATTTACAAAATATGTTTTATTTATTTCTTCATCAGTCGCATTCCAATTGTGTTCACGCTCCACATGTCTACGAAAACTGTAAAAATTTATACGTTTAGTTGGAGTTTAAATAAATTAAAGATTGTTGACTTACGCGTTGCGCCGCAAATAAGTTCGTACACACTTGGGGCATCTGTATGTGTATGGACTCTTGTGTGTATACATGTGCGCCCTTAAAAGCAGACTGGACATCAAATGGACGCCACATTCGGGACATATATACTGAACTGGGGTATGTGAAGCGGTTTGATGACGCTTTAGATGATGTTTGTAGTTGAATGTCTTATCGCAACCGTTGATGCCACATTTGAGGGGTATCCTTGCGCCATGCTCAGCCACCACGTGTAGCTCCATCTCCGCATGACTTGTAAATTCCATCAAGCACTGTTTGCATTGAGACTTTCGATTTGTATGTCTTTTCATGTGGTAATTTAACAGCGTCACTGTTCGATATGACGTGCTGCAGATGTCGCACTGATGGTTATAAGTGCTTTGCGGCGACACAGTGTCACTCGAGTGTTGCTGGAACTCGTGATGCACCAATTTATCCAGCTCGTCAAATGTCTGGTTACACTGCTTGCATACAAATATCGGAGTACGAGGCAACCTTGGACGCAGATCTTTTATTGGCGATGGCTCCAAGGCAGCCGTCAAAAGCTTATCGCTGCCGTTTAATAGTTGACGTGGGCTTGGAATTACGTTGAAGTTATCATTGTTGGCTTTGAGTGAAGTGTTATGTGTTCCATTGCCAATAAAATCCAGATCAAAATCAAATGGCGTTGGCGTGGGAAACAATGTGGTCTCTACTACTGTTGTTGTGGTTGCTGTTTCATCTATTGTTGGTGTTGCTGCTGTTGTTGTTAAAGTTTCTGCATCAAGTGACGCATCTGCTGCTGCTTCTGATTTTGTCATAATTTTTGGTGTGCTAGTTGCGGACGCTGTGATTAATGAATTTGTGACTGTATCTCCATTCTCCATATTTATTCCTGTGCCATTGTTTACCAGGTTATCTTCTGCATATGAAGATAAGCAAGGATCATTTATCAATAGCATCATTAAACAGAAGTTTTAGTTTTTTATTATAAGTTCGAAATTGTTGTTGTTGCGGCATGTGTTGAGCATATTTAGAATTTGAGTTTGAATTCATTCTTGCAAGGCTATTGATCCTCTTACCACATTCTCTATTGCCATCATTGCCATCCATCAAGCTGGACTCCTGTTCCATATTAGGGTCTATATTGCCCTCGCTGGCGTTGGCATTCTTTGGCGTTTCACTTGCTTCCGCTGAGCTGCATGTCTGCATCTCAATAATAGTGTCCACTAAATGACTCCTCTGCAAGTGACGAATCAGCGTCCGTTTGGCCGCAAACGAGCGAATGCATCTCGGACACTCATAAGGCAATTCTGTACACATAATTTGAGTTAATTAAATTTGTTCCAACTTTTATTAAACAATAAAACTTACTGCGAATGATGAACACCTCATTGGCGTGCATAGAAACTATGAGAAATATAGGATTACAACATGAATTAAACATTGAAAGTACATGACTGATTGGAGTGTACTTACCACCATCGTTTATGCCATGGTGGGCATTCAGATGCTTTCGCATATCTTCATCAAGGTCGCATTCAAATGGACATTTAGCACACATTAGCATGGGAGCTACAAAGGCATTTATAACAATTTTTGAATTTAAATAAATTATACAACTTACGTTTATCAGCGATATTTAGCTTTTCGATGGCAGCAGACTCCACCACGATCTTATCGCCTTTAGCCTGCACCATGTCTCGCGTTGGCATTCGCTTGTGCACAGTTTTGTAATGTCGAATCAGCAGACGCTTCATATTATATAGATTTGTGCAGAGCTCACAGCGATATGGCGCCAACCCTAAAAGCAGGTAGCATTAATTATAAAGATTCCAAACGGGAAGATACCAAAAGAGCTTTGTCTATCTCACACTTACCGCGGTGTACAAACATATGATTCTCGAACTTGTATTGACTGGTGAACTTTTTGTTGCAATAGATGCAATACGGTTTCTGCAGATGCTTGGATTGTTCGTCATCAAAGTCATCGACGTCATCATCATCACTGGTTAGCAATAAGTTTTGATCAGCTGCCGCTTCATTATTGTCATTCTCATCATCGTTCTCGGCGTCTTCATCGTCGTCATCTTCTTCGCCAGCTTCGACATCCTCTTCAAAATCCTCAAATAGATTTTCAGCATCAAAGTCCAAGCTCATATTATTGTTGTCGATAACAATGTCATCGCCATCGACGACTGGCATATCGTCGGCGGGTATGGTACAAATAGCTGCCACATCGGTGTCATCAATAAAATCTTGCATATCTCCAAAGATGTTGGTGTTTGGATTCCCAGTCGATGCGACAGCAGCATCTGTAGGAACAGCAGCAATAGCAGCAGCAGCAGCAACATTATCAGCAGGCAACAAACCACACGTTACTTCATTTATTGTTGTTGTTGTTGTGGTAAACGATTGCTCTGGAAACATTGAAAATTGATTTAGTTGCGTTGGTATCGACGCTGTCGATGTTGTAGGTGCTGTTTCTTCAGCTGCTGCTGCACTTGCTGCATAAAACAACGAGGTTGCATCTACAACCACATTTAAGTCACCAGCAGGAGTCACCACAGCTGTTGTCGTTGCCTGCGGGGGTGGATGTAGCTGCACTGACTCGTTGATCTTTGCTATTGCTTCAGCTGCTGCTACAGCCGACGATTTCAGTGGATCTGTCAAGAAGCGAAGCAGCTTGTAAATAAAATAATATAAGTACAAATTGTAATCGTAAGCACACACATGTAATACCCAACGGAATATTTGGACTCTTCTGCGTATTTCCAACCATCGTAGATATGCCGATGACCCTGTCCTTGGATTCATTAATCCAGCTGGGACGCAACTGAACCTCAGTGGGCCGAATTAAGTGCTTATCGCTGTAGTGTTTTTGTAGCTGAAAGCTGGTTGGTGTTTCATATAAACACATGTCACAGCAGTATAAACGACTCCGATCTGTCGCTAAAGCCAGCGAAGATTTCTCCATTTCAATTGAGTTATCGTCCACAGAAATGTTGTGCTCCTCTGCTTGGTGCTGAATGAGATCGGCGCTGCGCAGCGAGTAGTAGGAACACTGATCACAATAGAATTTTGGTAAATCTTAAACGAAAATACAAATATATTTAATTTTGTTTAGGAGTGTGATCTTAAATTACTCACGACTGTGTGTTAACTGGTGTGATTTCAGGCGAGCTACAGTCGGAAACGCTTTAGGGCACTGTTTACATTTGTGTTTAAGTGCCGCTATAGATCCTGGACCTGGTCTTGGCGGTGGCTTCACTGTTATTTTATAAAAAAAAAGGTAGTAGAAGTTAAAACTAGCTTGAATATTGTTAGAAAGAGTTACCAGTTATTTGTGGCATCACATTGTCCAACAGGTGGTTTACATCCAAATCCATTGCAGTACAGGACACTTCTGATTTGGAATCTTCCAATAAGTTTTGTAGACTCATATTGCTTGTCGCTAATTTACTCTTACTGTCATCGATATACTCAAAAACAACGCCTCCATCGTTGACTTGTTGTAACGAGCCATCGGGCATGACCAAGAACTCCGTACCAATACTCATATTTCCACGGTTTTCCGCTGGTATCGTTGGCTCCGCCGGCATCACAGAGGAGTTCAAATCTGACCCAGATTGATCTACATTTAACGAATCCACCAATTGCTGTTCAATATCACGCAGTTGATCTGCATCCAATTGGGGATGCGTAAAATCCTCCGGTTTTAGCACCATGGGTATCAATAGTTCCATGTCTTCCAATGTACACACCTTCACTTGCTCGCTATCATCCACAGTTGGTGCTGGTTTTGTCACCGATGTGACTGAAGCAGCTGCCGCCGCCGCCTGCACAGACCTTTGAATTTTAAGTTGCTGATCAATCTGAAGAGCCGTCAAATTATGAACTCTTCGGTAATGCTCCGGAAGCTGATGCTGCTTAAGCGTCACAAATTTGCATAATTTACATGCATGTCTTGCTGCCACTGTGAAAATTAAATTAAATTAGTTTGACGTAATTAGATTAATCTTATTGGCCAATTTATTTTACTTGTGTGTTTGCGAATGTGTGTCTTGAGTTCCATTCGATCGTAGATAATAGCTCCGCATACTTTGCATTCGTGGCGCACGGCGGCTCGGACAGGCTTTGGTTTCACCACTTTTTTCTCAACTGTCGCTTCATCTCGGTTTAGCTGAAAACCAAATAGAAAGTTAAGGAAATCTTACAAACACGTTCATAATAGGGCTGCTCCCAAGATACTCACCTCGAAGGCTTTTTGACCATTGAACCGTGTTGTAGTTTTCAGCTTTCCAGGGCACAGTTTGCGACACAGAATTTCGTGTGCCCTGAGACTGTTCTGAATGAAGAAATAAGCGATTTGCAAGCTTTTGCTGCACTCCTTGCAAATGTATTGCGGTAGCTCGGGTACATTTTCCGTGCGCATACAGAACAATAACAAACGCATAAGTGGTATTTTTGTATGGGTAAAATTCTCACTGTCGCCTATGACTCCGTCCGTGAGGTAGTCAAGATTGAAGAACTCCGCTTCGGATTTCAAGCAACATCGACATGAAAATTTATAATTCATCTCCATCTCATCGGTATTCACTCGCTTTCTCGCCATTTTCGCATAGTTATGGTGTTTCCTATTTAAGGTAAAAGCAAATAAATTGCTTTACTGATCAATAACAAACAAATAGTACACCTTTTATCGCGTAGTAACGCAAAACTGTTCTTCTAGCAGATATTAAAAAAAGCATTAACAATGTGACGCCTTCGCGTCGCTTTAGGGCTGCATCATTATTATATTTTGTGTGAATGGCGAAGTTAACCGATATTTTATAAGGGCATTTTGCGCTGTTTATTTGCTCAATTTGCGCTTGCGTTTACATTTCCTTTTGACTTGCTTAACTTTTCACATATGTATGTACAATGCACATACATAAAGGCAAATTGTTCTCTCTATTCAGAGCCAATTGTAAATGCTATCAACTAAAACTAGGCAAACCACCAAATCATAGCAATGAACCTATTTGGGCAATCCCGAGATGTGACGTGCACAGGCGTATACCACGCCAACTTGTTTGCTGTATTCTTCCGAAAAACAAAAAAAAAAACATTCTACGCATAAGATTTTAGACAGCTTATTTGCTGTCATATTTTTTGGGCAATGTCTACACAAATTGGTCACGCCGTAAGCGCGGTATTGAAATGTTTTATAAAAAATGTCCAAGCACGTTTTTATGATGACCCTGGGTGTCACATTGGACGTTGAACGCAAGTTGTATAGGTCACCGACTGGAAGAGCTACTGCTATTTGTAAGAATTTCCATAAGATGACTTTAGTAGAACGGCACTGTTTAGAAGCGTACGCCTGCACAGTCCGATCAGCTAATAAAAGTTTTTATAAACCATTATAAAACCTCATGGCTGTGAGTTGCCATATACATATGTGAAAAGGTGTTTCCTTTTTATTTAAAAAAAAAAATAAAATAAATAAAACTTAAATATACTCGCATACGCAAGTGGATTTAAACAAGTCCGGTCATGGGGACAAAAGCACAATAAAAAAAAAGCAAAACAAATCTCACACTGCCACAAAAAATACTTGTGATAATAGTAGGAAACAATACAATAAAAAAATGACAGAGATGCCAACCCGAGAAAGGAAAAGTAAAAATTTGTCATTCACACATATTTTGTTATTATTTAGCCCATTATTCATTGCAACCGGTACACAGTGTTGTGTACAGTGTACTTACTCCTGAACCCTTAAATATTTAACGATTTCTTTCGTGTCTATTAAAAATTGAATTTAATTGATTGGTTGAATGGCCAACAGTTATGATATACCTAGCTGGGCCGGCAAACCGCCTACTGGGCTGCACTTGGACGTGCTTAAAGATGAAAAGCTGGTGCAAAAGCTGATGGTGGATGAGAAACGTTGCTATTTGTTTGGACGCAATAGCCAAATGAACGATTTTTGCATCGATCACGCCTCCTGCTCCAGAGTTCATGCCGCATTTGTTTACCATAAACATCTTAACATTGCCTACCTCGTTGATCTCGGCTCCAGTAAGAACTCTCCCAAGAGCAAGAATTTCAGCTAGATGTTAATTCAATTATTTATAGCTCATGGTACATTCATTGGTACACTGCGTCTGGAGGCACACAAACCCACCCAGTTGCAGATAAATAGTACGTTTCACTTTGGCGCTTCGACGAGAAACTACATACTTCGGGAGCGACCCTCTGCCGGCGGTCAGCATAGCAACATTATGGAGGACCTACCGCTGAGCGAGACAAGTGACGGTGCTTTGTTGGGCCTGCCGGAAAGCCAAACTGAATTGGATGTAAGAACATGCATCAATGGCCGGTGCTTTAAACTAAGTCATTCTTCTTTAACAGAACCTAACGGAGTACAACACGGCGCACAATAGACGCATTTCCATGCTCGGCATTGCCGATGACAATAACTTGCGCAAACAAAATGCCCTAAAGCAGGGCAGAAAACGACGGAATGTTACTTTCAACGACGAGGAGATTATCATAAATCCTGAAGATGTCGATCCCAATGTCGGACGCTTTCGTAATCTGGTACAGACAACAGTTGTGCCGGCGAAACGATCCCGCTTTGAGCCAAATCACATGGGTCTGCACACTGGCAGTGGCGGTAGCTCCAATGCAGCCAGTCATCAGATGTTCCAACAAAGCATTGTCGAGATGAAGCAACAGCAACAGCACCAGCATCAGAACCAACTGCCTACGATGCCTCTACAATCCTCTGCCCACTCCCCGAATAATTCCTTATATCAAGGGCTTCCAGCAAGCAACTTTGATGCAACGCATGGAAGCCAGTTGAAAAGCAACAACGAATTTGAGCCTATTTCACCAATGGGTATTAACTCAAAGTTAGGACTAATGTTGCCTAATCCAGCACCAGATGTTATGCCCATATATGAGGAGCCACTCGTGCCCAGCTCGACAATAGCTCAAAAATTGGCGGTGGCCAATGCAAATGGTATTTACTTTCTAATCCCTAAATTAATATCAGCTCCTAAGCATTCCCATCGATTCTTATTTTCAGTGCGAAGATTTGTGGATGATGTGCATGAGGCAGTTGGTGACGGCGACTCCATGTGTCCACAAAAGAAGAAATACGCCAAGGAGGCATGGCCGGGTCGAAAACCCATGCTAGGACAGTTGTAATGATTCACTGGCGTCCACCTGGTTAACGGATCTGCACAAAATATGGAAGGTTGGCTGTGTTTTCATGCGCCAATTAACAACAGCTGATCATTTGGGAGAGGAAGTCCTGGTCAAATAGACAGCTTCCAAACGGAATCTCCTGCACCCTCATTCGCCGTTTACAAATCAAGAAATTGTATTAAATAGTATGTTCTACTTTTCAAGCAACAACAATTTACACAGTAATTTCGTACAGTGTATTGGTGGTTACATTTTACAGCTGTGTGGATAGCGGGGAAATGGTATAACATCGCGTATATTTTTGACGCCCGTCAGCAGCTGTAGATATCGCTCGAATCCCATGCCAAATCCGCCAGTTGGCAAGCCACCATATTTCCGCAAATCCACGTACCACGAAAGATCTTTGGGTAGCTGTTGATGTCCTTTAAGACGCTCGGCGTCACTCTCACGCAGGCTACCACCGCAAAGTTCGCCCACGGTTGGCATTAGGAGATCCAAAGCATGCACACGTTCCGGGTTGCTACAGGAGATCTTCATGTAGAATGGTTTTTGTTGGGCTGGCCAATCTACGACGAAGACTGGCGTTCCACAGTGCGCCACGAGAAATAGCTCT
Source organism: Drosophila cardini (assembly GCA_018903735.1). Classification (NCBI taxonomy): domain Eukaryota; kingdom Metazoa; phylum Arthropoda; class Insecta; order Diptera; family Drosophilidae; genus Drosophila; species Drosophila cardini. The sequence continues at coordinate 22,011,456 of JAEIGM010000001.1, read as the reverse complement.
TGCTCCTTGCTAAAACCCTCCTCAGCGTTTACTTCGGTCTTAAATCTATTCTTGTTGTCCATAACTATTCTTAGGGCCTCGTCAAAAGAAAGTGTTTTCCAAGGTACTTGTAGCCAAGTCAGCTCAGAACCGGAGTTGGCACTTTCCAGGCAAAAGTTAACATCATCAGCGCTGGCGTTGAGCAGGCGATTGGTAACCTCTTTAATCATACGTTCTATAAATGCCGACAACATGTCCAGTTTTTCCATATGGACCAGCTCCGCTTCGAACATATAAAACTCAGACAAGTGCAGCGGAGACTTGGAATTTTCTGCACGAAATGCAGGTGATAAAGTGTATGTGTTCCCCAAACCATAGGACATGGACTCAAGATGAAGCTGCCCTGAGACGGTTAAAAAAACCTTTTGGTCAAAGTAGCTTTGTTCTGGAGGCACATTGGTACGTTCCATTTGTTTCAATAGCTGCTCCGAGTCGGGCTGAACACGAAACACCTGTAAAGACCAAAGCAGTGAGTTGTACCTTGGAAAGGGTCACCAACAAAGCGTTCAAGACAACGACCAGAAATCCAATTCTGCTACTTACCTCGCCAGCGCCCTCGCAGTCATTAGTTGTCAACATAGGAGTATTAATATTTACGAATTTAAGCTCATCCATATAGTCATGTATAACCTTTTGTGCTCTGTGCCTCACACGCATTTGGGCAGCAATGACATCGACGCGGGAACGCAGATGCAGATGCTCTCGCACATACTCCGGTGCATGCTTCTGTTTGGGTGAGAAAGGGTAGCCTTCGCGAAGGTGACCGTCCGCTATCAAATTACACAAATTTTAGTAACTAAGTTATTGTGATTACGCAATTACTAACCCAGTGATTTCACATCATCCGCATGCAGCTCGTAGTGTCCGTTGGGCGCTATTTGGATAGATCCCACAGCGCTGACCACGCAGCCGGATGTCAACTGCTGTGTATCAGAATTACGCGGTACCACGAGCTGGAATTTGTTACTGGTCGAACCATCGCTGATGTCCAGGAATATATTGTTTTTTAGTCTTCGGAAGTTTTTAATCCAGCCCTATGACACAAAGAGTCTGGGACTTGAAATAATAAGAACTCCTTGTAATTCTCACCTGTACTTGCAGTTTATCACCTGGTTTACTTTCACTGACAATTTGTGCAATACGTTTAACGCTGTGAAATCTTTTAATAAACAACATTTCAACTTCTTTTTTTCAGCCGGCAAAACAGCTGTTAAGCTTAGAGATGAGCACACGGTCATTTACTAAAAGGACTTGGTGACTAACACAAAAGATTAATTAAAAACGTTAAACATTATTTTAAATACGTGATAAAACATTATTGTGTATTTGCATAAGTTTTAATTATCCTTAATTTTATATAAAATGAAATGATATATTAAAATTTTAAAATTTATATTTTACGTTTTACAACACCGCTTAGGTCAGCAATAATCGATAACATTTCAGGTTTAAATAAAGTCAACCATGTTTTATATTGCGTTGTATCCAATCATTGGCGCTTTTTAGTAGCATTGGATTATCGGCAAATTCCTCTTGGTCTTTCTGTTTAGCGTCTTTATTCTTGCCTCCTCTACGCACAAATCCTGCTTCACCATCCTTTAGGATACCCACAGCTGACATTTCGTGCATATTAACTGATTTATTCTGACGAAAGTTTTGAATACTTAAATGATTGAGCAACTTCTCCAGTCCCTCTGCATTCGGCGTGCAATCCAAAAAGTCACCCACGCTCCTCACAGTTCCCGGCAGATCGTTCAACATATCCTCATAGTTGAGGTAAAGCACATTCGAAAGATCCTTATGATCCATTGCCTCCTTTACGTGGCTATAATAAGGCAGCCAGGGATCTAAAATATGGGAAAGGAAACGTAAAGTAATTCACAAGCACATAGCACATACTTAGCCCTTGCTGGAAATATCGCCAATAACGCTCAAAATCCCCAGTGTAACCCTGCGTACGAAACAAACGATTCAGGTGATAGTAGGAGACGGCGACATCCTTGGGATTCCGAGCCACATAGATGACCTTAAATGAGTTATAACAATAATAATTATGCATGATAGAATACTTGGAAAATTCCTTACCTTGCATTTGTTCTCCAAGACACTAGGTGGAATCAAGGAAAATGGAAAATGAGTTTTGATAAATCTCCTATGACTACTTGGAAATTCATCAAGTGTCTCGTAGCCAGGACGAGAGATTTTCTCAATAAACTTTAAAGCAGCGGGGCATCCCTCGTTCTCGGCTTGAAGCTCTGACTTAACATCGTCATGTAGGAACAAGGGAAACCTGTAGAGATACAAAATAAATTGGGATCATAATTGTAACTCCATATAAACTCACTCGAAGAAGGGAAATCGATCGGTGAGTGGTCGTTGTTGGGCCTTATTAAAGTCGAGATCATTAGCGAGTAACCAGATCAGCTCCTGGGTCCAGGTAGTGCCCGATCGTGGCACTGTTGCAATCCATATATCATCGGGGCGTGCCTTAAAGTTGTAGTACATCTCCGCCTGCTCCTTGTACTTGTGTGGAAAGAAGTAACCCTCAGGTCCCACCTGTACAAAGCCCGTTCGCTCACCTGTGGAACTCATAAAAGTAAATATTCCAAAGTCTAATTGTAGCGTCTTATCTACCTGTAAAATATTGCAACAGCTCCGCATTGGTTTCAGCGTCCACATCGCGTATGTCATAAGGGAACTTGACCTGTAACTTATCCATTTGCTCTTCGAGGCGTTCTTCACAAGTGTCTAAAACCAACTAAACCCACCAGCTCAACTGGTTGGCGCTTGTTATTTTGACCGGGAAAGCGTCTGGCTTACATTTTTCAATGCAGCACTTTCGGCTAAGAGAAAGTAACGACTTTAGCTTAAACTCGACTGCAGGTAACCTCTGGCCAGTTGTAATTATTACTGCTTGTCTAAGCAGAAAATAATAAAACGTCGCATTTACACACATGTTAATTTATTCCCAAATATCGACTTCTTAAATACTAATTATTTAAACAATTTTGTTATATATGCAAATATTTGTATTATTAAAATTATAAAATGAAGTCTTTAAAAAATATAGGGAGTTTTTTTTAAGTAACTGACCTTATTCTTATTACAAAAAAACCAAATTGGATTAATGTAAAAATTAAATTTAAACATTTCAAACGATCACATTGTTAATTTCTGAGAAGGTTTTACCTTTTTGGAAATTTTCGCTGTATAAACCATATTGAAAACGGTCATACCCTATCTGCCTAGGCTTAAAATTGCAATGAATTTCACCATGCCAAATGTAAGTAAAAACCAAATTGTCGAAAATCACAGTGTTGAAATATTCAATATTCGATTTCAATATATGTAAAGATTTAAGTTATTTTGGCTCCTTACTCAAAAAGAGTACAGGGGTCTATTAGATTTATTAGAAGCGAAATTTGCATAATAGGCAGAAGGAATCATTTCCGACATTAAAGTATATATGTATACTCTTGGTCAACACTTACCCTCACCAAAATAGGTCCGGATAGTTCACATAGGACAAATCGGTCGAAAGTTGTTGATTTTGTTGAACAAATTTAGTGTTAATTGACCGATCTCAACCAAACTCACAAATTATGTGTATATCATGACTATTTATACCCTCACCAAATTTGGTTCAGATCATACAACTAGATATAGCTGATAGCTCCAATAGTGTTCTATCGGTCGAAAACTGTTTTTTTGCTTGACAAAATGCTCATTAGAATAATAACGGGGTCTTTTACACTCGGGTCCCTGGACTGTTCCCTTTCTTACTGGATTTTATCAGCAGTTAACAAAAAAATATGTTAATCTTTTGCTATAGGAAAGGAAAATAGTTAATTGCATTAACATTTATTTCAATTCTAGTTCCAACGCAACAAAAAATTATAAGCACAATTAATTTCCCAATTCCCATAAAAAGAGTAGTTGATCCAACCACGTTTTTTACGATCTCTCTCTGCTTCCTTTATTTCAATAAATTTCATGCATAAAACAGGGAGCAAGCAATCGGGCTATTAGCTAGTTTGCTCTCTCTCTGTCTTACAATCTTTTTATTAGCTCCACAAAATAACTAATGCAAAAGTCTTTCTTTTGTAAGGTATTTACTTATAACTTTCTAAAAAATATTTATTTGTATACTTATGTTGTTTACAAATTACAACCCCGTAGTTCTTCTACAACTTTGGGTGCCACGATAGTTAGTATAATTTTTTTCCCTAGTTCATTTGGCCTTCTGGTTTATATTGCTTTTGTAGACAGTTGGATGGGTCATAGGCTACATGACAAATCTGCTAATAGCTCTAAAAACAAACACCTAAAAGTATGCTACAGCTTAAAAAAATACCCCTCTTTAAAAACACTACATATGTATTTTACTCAACAGCAAATGTTAGAATTTTTAATTTAAAATTCAATAAACATTTTTATACTCTCTGCAAAAGAGAGTCAATACAAGAATCTTTTTTTTTTTCAATGCCATGCCCCAAACGCCCACAATGAGCAAAGAACTAGACACACATCTGAAGAAATCGGTGTTTTTGACGAATAGCTCTGTAACTGTGTCACTTAGGAATACCAATTTTGGTAGGCAGGTTCCTTGAGACGACACAAATGCAATGCCATTAAAGTTTTATAACTTCAATGCCGTTTTTAAGCCGTTTTACCTTATCGTACAGTATTGTAATTTACAATTCATTTGGAGACAAATTTATATCAAACTATTCTAAAAGTTGCATGTAAATCAGATCATAAACAAGAGAGCTGGACACGTAACAAAGTTTATAATTGAACGCAATGTCAATTAATGTGTGCTCGCGAGTCAGAAACATACAAACATATCCCAACAAGAATTTGGAAGACTATTTTAACAGAAATCGTCTTGAGGAGTCTTTTTTGAGTCCGCTTGATGATTAAGAAATGATTAATCTCATGAGCGATCGAATAAAGACTCATAAATGACACTTCCATATGCTTTAAATATGATTGGTTTGAAATACCAAAACATGTAGGTGATTAAAATGTGATCATTGCTGCATATGTTGCTGTGCTCCCTGGGATTATCCAAAAGCGATTGTTAACAACCCGCAAGCAATTGGAAGACTGTTTTAACAGAAATCGTGTGGAAGAGTCTTTTTTGAGTCCCTTTGATGATTAAAAAATGATTAATCTCATGAGCGATCGAAAAAAGACTCATAAATGACACTTCCATATGCTCGAAATATGATTGGTTTGAAATACAAGAACAAAATGCAAAGCAATCGCCAATTGATCATGCAGGCGATTAAAATATGATAATTTCAATGTTGCTGTGCAATCATATTCTGCTCCCTGGGATTATCCAAAAGCGATTGTTAACAATTATCTTCTAAAAGCTAACGGATCATAATTAAACGGTACTTTTTGTTCAAAGCATGCCAAAATGTCGAAATTTTGTCATTCATAAGAGTGCAAACGTGAAGTGCAAGCTGTGTTGAGTGTACAAAAATTAAATAAATTTTCAGACGGAAGATATTTTTTCATACCATTGCTTCATTATGTCACTCTATACTTTAATTTCATCTGAATTGCACTATACTCCAATCAATAATTTAACATGTAAGTAATATATTCTTATTGACAACTTTCAAATATTTAAAAAGAATCATTTTTAGTGACAAACATTTCGATACCACAAACCGAAAACTTCCAAAGTCTTCTATTGGAGTTAGTCAGATCATTAAGATGTGAAGTTTTCGATTTAAAATAGGAAATTTATGAATTAAAGGACACAAATAAACGGGGACTTACTAAATTGACAGAGGAGGTTGTCTCTATTAAACTTCAAAACAGAAGGAACAATGAAGACTCTTATATTGATGTCGATTGGCCGGACATGCAAAAACTTCCTCTCAATACTATTACTGAAGTAATCGTGTTTGATGAGGGATTGCAAAGAAATGAAAACTAAATTAGACAATTTTTAAGTATTACAGAAACAGATCCTAATTTATCTGTATTTTTAATTTTTATTCAATTATTTTAAATTTTCAGAAACAACTGATATCAAAAGTTGGAGGAGATGGCCCCGCCCAATTTGTAAGAGCTGCGGTTAGAAAAGTATTGTCGGATGAAGTAGTTTCCGACTACAGCTCCAGAAAGGTGCTACATTGTGACGGTTATGAAAAGTATGTATTCTTTTCGAGAACTTGTGCTATATGCATATTAAAATTTTTCCTTTCAGATAATACTCATAGGGACAATCGGTCAAAAATACGATCCAAATATGAATTTATATGAAAAACTTTTGCGTTTACCAAGCAATCTTAGTAAAACTCACACATATTTTGATCAATAATGTAAACATACTGACCAAGTTTCATCCAAATCGGACGACTATATCGTATAGCTCCCATAGGGACGATCGGTCAAAAATATGCTGTAAATATGAATTTATATTGCCTAAACGATTGCACTATTGTTATTATCATATCCCATTGTTAATATTATAATAAAAATGATTAACGGGTATCCTAAAGTCACGAGGCGACTATATAATTCTTTCTTGTTTCTTGTCAGACTTATGCGGGGAGTGACAAACTCGATCAGAACTGTTTGTTCAAACTTTAAACTGTTAAACTTTATTTGAAATTTCATAAAAAATTGATTATAAGTGGATTTCTTAGCAAGCTTGGCCCGTGCAGCGACGCTGCTTAATCAGACGCTTGGGACAGGACTGCCCGCCGGGTTGGGGTTCGCTGATGACATAGCGATGTCCAACGGAGATACCGGCACCACAGCTGACACTGCAGGGCGACCAGTTGGACCACTCCGACATGACACATCCCTTGGGCAGGCTACTCTCCTGCTCATGCCCAGGGCTTGGATTGGACTCGGATTGAATCTTGCTGCATGTCTGGAGGCAGTCGCTTTCGGTAAGGAAATTGTTGCGATTGCCGCGACAGCCGCCGTAGGTGAAAGGCTCGCAACGATTGGACTGGCTGTTGTAGGCATAGCGTTGATAGCTTCCTCGGCAGGGGCCTGCTTCTGGTAGCTGTACGCAAATCTCCTTGGCCATTTCCATGTTGATGTTGCAATCCAGAGCATGTTGGCATTCCCTCTGCTGATGGAGCTCCATGCGCTTCGTGCAGTCATCCTTCTCTTGACCATCTTCCAGCAACAACAGACGTTTACGAATCGCGCTGCCGCGTCCACATGACCCTGAGCAGGGACTCCAGTCACTCCATTGAGTAGTGGGGCAGTTAGGATCAGGCAATTCCACCTGCTCAAAAGTGCAATCCGGCCGCATACACTTGTTCTTCTCTACAATCGAGATGTGTGGACAGCGTTTACGACCCAGAGGATTTACAAATGTGCGAGTACGCATCGTAATGCCAATGCCACAGGTGGCCGAGCACTCGGACCACACGCTCCAAGGCGAGGTCTTGCACAAGCCAGCTCCTTCGCCATTGTCTGTTACAAGAGACTGCGAGTTGGCCAGATTTTCGCCCTCATCTTCGTCCCGATCCTGACCAGCCAAGCCATTGCCACACTCGGGTATGGCTGCCACGCACATTTCCTTGGACACCAGTTGGCGTGTGCACTTGGCCTTCTCTGCCTGCTCAGCATTCAAATACTGACGATTGCGCATACGGATTCCCTTGCCACAGCTGACGGAGCACGGACTCCAAGCGTTGAAGTTGCTCACCTTACATTCGACTGCAATAGTAAGGATTATAACTTATGAAACTTAATGCTTTATGGGCCCTACCGCGGGTATCCTGCTCATCTGCATCGTCAGAGACTTCCAGTTGGAGAGCTTGAAGGAAGTCGTCATCGCAGTTGCGGGAAATGATCTTCTCTCGACGAAGATATAACTTGGCCAGGGGCGTCATTTGTCTGCTTTCCGGATTATAGAAGGGTGCTCGTGGATCCTCGGGATACATTGTTGTGATCTGATACATGCGTTCCCTTGGTTGCGTCTCAGAATTTGGGCTCTAAAGGATTTTATAAAGTATTTAGTGCTACTAATTATATAGACAATAAATTCCTCTGACCATATAGGTAATGCCACCATCGGTGCCTGCATCCCAGGGATATAAGTCAAAGTCCAGGGACTCCTTCCAGCTACAGTCTGCCGTGCAGAGGTCCACTCCACTGATGCCAACAACCCAGTCGGGTGATGGACCAAACATGGAAGCCAAAGAAACTTTCGGATGCTTACGGTCCACACGAAACTTAGATGATGTATTCTGATTGACATTCGGATACCACAGACCGGCAGCCTTGATGAGAGTGCGTAACTTTGGTCCTTGGGCCCGCAGTTCAGTCTCCAAAGCGGTCGGAGATCCCCATTCGGCCAACGAGCGGAAGCCATCGGTGGCTATGTGATGCTCGCCCCAAAATGAAAAATTGGCTTCATGTGAGGCTCCAATTACGTCAGAGAAGTGGGTTAGCCAGATGGCAAAGGGATAATCCTTAGGATGGGTTTCGTTCGACCAGATGCCTTCAAAGACAAACTGTCCAAAAACATATGACTCTTCCGACGAATGAAGCTAGATTATGCAGAACTTACGCTATACTTGGCCTCATCGCAAGCACAACATTCCTTCTGGGTGTCTGCGGCGCTGGGCTTGTGCTCGCAAATGACTTGTGTGAGCTCGCCGTCATCTGAGAACCAGGCGTGTGGACCCTCATAGACCATAGCAGATAGTGCAACACATCCTGAGCCGGCATCGGGTGCCACCCACATAACTTGTACCTCTGTCTTTGGCAGATTATCAGCTTCAGAAACGGTGTTTACGCAGCGATCATTGAATTTTGTGAGCGAATCACTGAAAAGCTGAAAGCGACCAACACGACGAGGGCTGGCAACCTGAGGGCGTCTGGTGCCCGTGTGTGCCTCGGCAGCGATGGTGAAGTGGGTAAAATGCTGGATTTTCGTGTGTGTGCGCGAGCCTAGCAGTAACACTGCAAAAATAAAGAATGACCGCTCATTTAAATTCAAATACTCTTACTCGATAATCGTTCCAAAAAGTATCAATATCGCACATTATGTATCGATAATTAAAAACGATAGTACTTGCAGCCCTGTTAAAGTTATCGGTGTGTCAAACGCACCGCCTCGATCGTTGGTGTCGCGCGTTTTTGTTCGTTTGTCATTTAAAAATTTGTTATTAACTTTTAATTGTTTCAAGATGAGTTCTTTTATTAATCTTATATCAGATGGTTGTGCTGATTTTGAAAAGTGTGGCGATGTTGTTGTTTCACCCAAAGACAACATTATAGGAATGTATTGCCATTTCTGTTGCGACATTTTTACAAATCTTTTGGAGTTTCTGCATCACTTGCAATGGGTGCACAATGACGTCATTGCTTTCACCAACGAGCACAACGTGTACACCATGGATGAGCTTATGTCCCTGCCAGAAAGATCACATACGCCATCTCCAATCAATTGCAGCAGCACTGACCCTGGAGTCCCAGCAGAGGACAATTCAACTATGAGCAAAGATTCTTCAACTGCGTTAAATAAGAATATAATTAATGCCTTAGCTGCATATGATGTGGATTGCGACCGACTAGAAGACTTTAACAAATTAAATGATTCAGCAGAAATTATAAAGGCTTCGCCAGCAGGAGGTGAGTGCAAAGTGGTCTTTGTCTAATAAAGTATTAACATTGCATTAATTTTTGCAGTTCCTAAATGTCCAATTCCTTTTAAAAATCAGTTAGATTTGGACTTGCCAAATCAGGACAAGATATTCAAGCCTGCTAAGCAACAAGAACAACCGAAAACAATCAAAGCCAAACTGGCTCCAGGGTATACAAAGACGCCTGTAGTATTTCGCAAGAGACAGCTACAGTCGGTTAACTTTAAACGTACCAGTCGCATTCAGGAGTCAGGAAACAGAATCAAGTCTATCAAAAAGGTACAACCTCTTTGTAACCTTAGGAGCTATGCAATCGCACGTTCCGCACGCAAGCGTGAGAATCACCAACGACTGGATGACATTAAAAAACGCATTTTTCGCTCACTGGAGAACGACGAGATCTCTTTGAATTCCAATACCATTAAGCAACCAAATCATCAGACCTTACAGAAACAAAAACTTGAATCTTTAGTGAACAATCACGACAAACAGAACATTAATCCAATTAATCTCCGGAACGACCCTAATTTCAAGGCAAACAACGAGGAAGTACTTTTAAATGCTGAATATGTACCACCAAAGATTCTTGGTATCAATTCGATAACACGTCAAATTTCATCTCCCATTGTTATAAAGAAAATTGAATATTTGCCAAAGATTGACATAGTGAAGTGGAACAAGATTATTAACCACATAGAGAAACCAGGACAGGAGAAACCGAAGCCACACCGCAGATCTTCTCTTACCATCGTCGCTAGTCCCGACATGGTGTCTAAAAAACCAAATAGAAGGCCTTCATATTCCGATTCAAACAGTCAGCAATCCCACATGCAATCTTTGAAATCAAATAATAAACGAAAGCAGGTAGCAATGAATACTGCTGTGTCGATAGCCGAAGCCAAGCGATCTAAAAGCGAAGAAATCAACGAATCTCAGGTAAGCATATGATTCCATCCGTTCAAATTAGTAAATTAAATAAAATGTGATTCCTTAACTGAATTGAAACCATAGAAGTTGAACGCAAACATTCTTCGTCCAAAGGAAAATAATAACGTGGAGATGTTTCAGAAACTAGACACTGATTTAGCCTTGTCTAAAGTGACTACAGTGACCAAATCGAACGTACGTGATGATTTGATACTTCTTAAATTAGTTGGTGTAAGTTTCTAACTTTTTAATCTAATTCACATGCTAAAGTTAATGTTTTTACAGCTGACTGTTGTCAAGGATCCCACAAATGAGGAACGCAAGCCTGTTGAATACGTCGAAGCGTTGCGTTCAAAGGCAGTTAATTTCAGTAAATTACTCAAAAAACATGAACCTGTCTGGAATCCCAAGCGATTCCATGGCCAGTTCACTGCTAAGTTTCGCCAAGAACTTGTAAAGCTCACAAAAGACACAAATTTGGATTTAAAAACCAACCTAAATGATATCGAACTGAAGCGCATTTTAAATTTAATAACTGCTTGGTATATTCAGCAAATTAATCAGAAATTCTTTAAAAAAGTTGCACTCTCTCAGACAATTGAATACTATTTGCTATTGTTTGGATTTCTGCCCAAAATAAATCGATCTCTCTATTACTGTGAATGGTGTGAGGAGAACTGCGGCAACAAGTCAAGTTACGAGAAGCATCGTCTAATCCATTCGGATACATATTTTTGCCCACATTGCCAGCAAGGATTCAAAAAACGCGGCTACCTAAACAATCATGTGCGAACCATGCATGGCAAGGAACTTTAAACTAGTCCAGCCATAAGAAATGATTATCATGATCAGTGATTAATTTCAGTCACCAAAGACAGCTTCATTCTTTTGTTATTCAAATAATAAAATATTAAGATTAGGTTTAAATTGTAAAGCCAGTTTAAATGTCTCTATTTAAATTAAGTAAAATTATGTTTACATTTGTAGAGACGAATGATCAGTGATCAGAGTCAGTTGCTTCATTCTTTTGTTGTTTTAAGAGTGCTAAATCAGCAGTTAAGTTATTAAGCTATATAAACAAACTAATGTATATTTTTTAAATATATTTCAATTTAATTTAAATTAAATTGTACCAATATTTGTTATGAATAAAACGTGATCAATTTGATTTGTTTCATTCTATTTTTTTAAGAGTGCTAACTTAAGATATTAAGCTTTTTAAACATACTTTTGGACAGAAATTAAAATATTTCTATTTAATTTAAATTAATTTTTGTTATTAATTAATTTATGAATGATCCGTGATCAACTTGAGATGTTTTATTCTTTTGTTGTCTTAAGAGTGCCAAATCGCCAATTAAGTTACTAAGCTATATAAATTTTGTTAACAGTTGTAAAAAATAATCCGTGATCAATTAAAGATATTTTATACTTTTGTTGTCTTAAGTGCCAAAAGGCAGTTCAGCTATAACTAAGATTGAATCGAGTGAAATGCTTGAGTTGTACACATTATAGAACATTAACATGTATGCTCAAAATGCTATCAATTGTTATCTCGGGGGGTCGTTAGCCCCTTGACCCCAGCACTGATTATGAAACCTTTTAAATCTCATAAAGAGAAGCCACCTTTACTTACGGTTGTATGCCTTGCCAGGCACATAGCCATTGGGTCCATCAGCCACAATTAATTTGTATCCATTATCGCCTCGTGTACGTCGACCATGGGGCAAGTGTGTGGGCGCCCGAGGGCAACCAGCCGCTGGACTAATTGCGCCGGAGACTACACAAGCGACAACAACAACAAGAGCGATGCTGGCAAGCGACGACACTGAATGCCACATCTTAATCTTGATCAACTAAGTATATGTTTTATTCTGCCTTTTCAAATAATAATAATAAGAAGAGCGCTGAACCGACTGTTTCAGACGATGCACACAAACAGACTGAAACTGAATCCGATTTGTGTTGTGTTTTTTCAAGTTATCATTAAAATGTCACGACTGCTGATTACATAGTCTTTTTGAAATGGGTCTCACAATGGATTATGTATATGGATTAACATATGTACTTTGCTCCTTTTTCAGATTAAGCAGCTTCAACGGGATCTGTCTGGATAACAAAGACATCAAAGCTTCAAAATGCTTTCCGGGTTTCTTAAGTTTAGGTATTCAATATATTTAAAATTAACTAACTCAACTGATAAGCAACTAATTTTATAAATGTTTCCAAAAATAGAAAAGGTTAATATGACAACAGCTCTCTGCAGGAGATCTGCTCATAATTTTAGATTAAGTTGAGTTTTTTTTAATTATTTTGATTTTATTGTACGCTTTTTGTTTACAAATTTGCATTTTTATCTATGTGTATATTACATATATATGTAAATAGTATAAATGTTGCCATATAATATACAAATAATAGTTCATATATTTATATATATTTCTGATTTCTGTTAACAATCTTTCTATAACTTCAAAATGCAGCATATTATTAATTATAATAGTTTATAAATTTGTAGTTGGCGTTGCGTTTGTTATACTAATGTTATACTGGTATACTACATATATAAATAGGGTATATCTGGCATATCCTATAGTAATGCCCTAAGTGAAACAGAGTCAATTATAGCAAATTATTATGGTATTGGTTAAAATTAAACCAAGTTAGGTGCACAAGAATCAAATTAGGAATACTTAGGAGCAGTTGGATGATATACCCTGCCCCTAGAGACTAAAGATATATGTATGCTTAAGATCACATAAGATAATAATAATAATAACTAAAGACTTTTGACTCATAATACTAAAAAGCATTAATTATAGCAAATCACAAGCGTGGAGCACATTTAATACTAGAAGGTCAATATAGGCGTCTCTCGATGATCCAGCAAATCTGAAAATCAATATGATATGTTAAGATAGAACCTGGGAAAGCTTCTTGGAGATTACTTACCCTTGGCAATGCTCCACCAGGGCAGTGTGACATATGTGAGGAATGCATTGAGTGGAGTCGATTGCTGGCGACGATTTTCCTTCCAGAAATGAAAGGATTGCGTAAATCCACGACTTGTCCACAGCGGATTATAGGCGCCGTCATCGAGCTCTGCAAAAGCAAAACAATTCCATAAATTAATTCATGAATACACACAAAACTGGTTAACTTGGAAACATGCAGAATAGATGGAATATAAAATATATGTATATATAAAATGTAGTTAAGTAACCTTTCAGCGCCTTCTTGGGCAGATCGCACCAGTAGTATATATTGGTGCCGTCGGGTGTGCGACGCTTGGGCACCAGATGGAGCACCTTGTTGTAGTAGGATTGTTTTGTGGTGCGTGGCAAGGTGGCGCTGCTTGTAACTGGCTGATTGCCATTAGCCACATCAGCCACATCCCCATTGGGCAGCGGCGACGTTTCACCAGCTGTGGCTCCCAGTTGCTCCTGTTCCAAGTCCTGCTCCTGCTCCTGATTATTATCGTTATTTGCTTTGTCAGCGGGCGAACTTACGTCCAGCTGCAATGGATGGCTCTCTGATTTAACAGGTACACGTAAGCACTTCTCAAAGTGCTGCACCAACGTGGTTGGCGATGGAGATTGGTTTGAGGATTGCTCCACCACGGGCAGCTCCTCGCGTCCCCGTACGCTGATCATTAGCTTGCTATCACTCTCGCTGAGTATGGCCATTTTGGCGGCTCCGGCACTCTCGCATGTCTGCGGTGTTTCGCCATTGAGGGAGGTGGCATCGTCGGCGATTTCGTACTCTTCAGTTTTGGCTGCAGCTGCGGATGCAGTTGCTGTTGTGCCCTTAGCATTATTGTTGTTAATGTTGCTGTTGCTTTTACCCTTTGGCATTGCCTTCGACTTATCTTTCATCTTGTCCTTGTCCTTATCCTTGTCTTTGTCCCTGTCTTTATCCTTCTCCTTGTCGCTGGTTTTGGCATTGCGCAATCGCTTGGGTGACATCCTAGCTAGCAAATTACTGGTCCCATTTGACTTCTGATTTGAAGACTTTTTATCGTTCTCCTTATCCTTGTCCTTCTCTTTATCCTTATCCTGGGCCTTGCTCTTGTCCTGCTCCTTTGACTTTACCACACGCACTCGCTGAGGTGCCGCCTTCTTGCCACTTACTGGGATTGGCACACTCGTCCTCCGATCGGCAGCGCTCAGCGAGACGCTGCGTGTGATATTACTGCCTTTGGTAGTGCGCTTGTGGTCGCCACCAAGCCGAAGACTGCCACGTTTGCTGACCACCAGTTCGCTCTCTACGCACAGGATGCTCGGTGGCTTTGGCTTGAGACGCAGCTGACGCTTGTCGGGCATTTTGCTGAGACAGGCGGGTGTCTCGTTGGCCGCATCCTCGCAGCTGGGACAGTACACCTCCGACATTTCGGGTGTATCGTTACTGCTTTTCCCTGATGTCCAACGTTTCTTGCATTTCTTTCCACCAAAGCAATTGCAGCCTGTAGAGCTAACGCCGGCGCTGGCAGTGCCACCGGGAACGGTGACTTCGAGGGCAACGCTTAGAGGCGGGGGCGTGACGGCTGGAGCAGCACAAGCTGCCTCTGACGTTGCGGCTGATGCGGTGGCATCTGGTGCCTGATCAGGATCAGCTGAATCTATCTTGAGCGGATTTGGGTGCACTTTGGTCGCGGAGGCCGAGAAAGCAGGACGTTGCTGATCTACAAGTAGACATAGATCGGTTTGTTTGTTTTTTTTTCTTTTGCGTTTCAAAGCATATACAACGACACATACATGAACCGATAAACGGTCTTCAGGCAACTTATAATTAAAAGAAAATGAAATCAATAGCGGGAAAAAATCAAAAAACCGGGGAAAAGACGAAGGTATTAACTATTTGTGGTGTGGGAGTGGGCGTAATCGTGGGCGTGGGTAGTAGTCGTATGGGCGTATGGAAATAGTTTGGTCCTACTACTAGAGCCTAAGGGGCTATGAATACCAGATGAATGATGGTGTACATCTAAATTCCCACAAATCCACCCTAAAAACTATTTCTTTTCCTAATTGTTTATTATTCTATCCCCTTAAATTTCAACTTAAAAAAGCAAACAAAAATTATAGTTAAATACTGTAGTTTAGTTTAGTTGTCCTGCTTTCTCGGCAATATCATAGTTATAGTTATCAGTTATAGGCGATAACCCAAATACACATATATATATATTTACATATTTTTGTGAGTTTTGAAATTTGTTAGTTTAAGGAAAAATCGTAGGAACCACAACAAGTATACAAAGGAATTAATGAGAATCACAGCAAGCAGAAGAAGCGCAATTAAAATCAAGCTAATAGTTAACTATCTAAATACATATATTAATATATACATACTACATTTAGTTTATTAACAAATGAGCTGAGTGTTCATGCATACAAAAGGATACAAATGAATCCTGTTGTTTAACTTACCATCCCGCAGATCTCCAGCTTCGATTTCGGAGACTTCGCTGGCCAGTGAATCGAGTCCTTCGTTTTCGGAGCGCGCTTTGGCGCCCACACTGGTGCTAGTGCCGCTTGTGACCATGTCTTGGTTGGTATTCTTGGTGCGCCAGCCATAGCGTGAGAAATTGTTAAGATTGGCGCTGGGGTCGCTAAGTCGTCGCTGATGTCGATAGGTGCAATAGTCATCGTTCTCCTCCTCCCATTCGTCCCACATATCGGTGGCACAAAAGCCGGGCTCACTGGTTGGTGTCTCCACGCCCGATCCCTTGGGTTTCGTCACCGCCATCTCGGCATGTCCCTTGCCCTGTGGTCCCTTCATGCGTACAAATTCACAGCGTGTTTGAACACCAGCTCCGCTGCTAAACAGGCCAAAGGACATACGTTGGGCCACTTTGGAACTTAAACTGGATTGCTGAAATCCCAGAAAGAATCATAATTAATCTTCGATATCTCTTGAAAACTGAATGCACTCACTCTGGCATCGTAGACCTTCTTGAGGGCATCGTAGCGTATGGAACCCAGAAAGATGACACCCTGAACGGCACCATCCTTGTCATTGGCCACCAGTTCGACGCAGACCATCTCGCCATCACGCACCAGAATATCGCTGAACACCTCATCAAAATTATCGACCATAAAGCAGATGTGTGGATACGTGATCTCTTCACCCTCGCCCTTGGTGTCCATCTTCCGGCGACTAGGACTGGCATAGACACGCTGTGAGTGCCTTCGCAGCACCTGCAGCTCCTTTGGCGATGTCCGGGTGCAGATAGCCAGGGTTAATGTGTAGTCGAATTGATGTATGACCATATTCAGGTAAACAGTCTCTTCCCAATCCACATCTGGATCACCAATTGGCAGCTTGCGCGAGTCCTTGCGAAATACCTCAACTTCAGTCTGAAAAACGATGATCAAACAACTTATGAGTTTTGTAACTTGGCGCATCTACCAGGTGACTTACCTCATATTTTGGCATGTGGCGCGAGGAGCTTTTCACGTGCTTCTTACGCACAAAGAAGAGCAAATCATCCGAGTCAATGCTGTGCACCGGCTCCGATTGGAATAGAAAGTGTCTCACAAATAAATCCGTCCAGTAAGTTGTGCCCTGGAGCACAACGAAGCCACCATCTGCAAGAGATTGAAAGCTTGGATTAGAAGAAGAGTTATGATTTATGCGGCAATAAAATTTGTAAAGAAAGTTTCTTTAACAGTTTTAATAGTTCAGTTTTAACAAATTTGGGATATCTAAAAAATAGTTATTACAAATTTACTAAGCTCAGTTCAAAAATTGTATGTAAAACAGGTAAGAACGGTTACAGTCGAGCGAGTCGACTGTACAAGACCCCGTACTCATTCTAGTGCGCGATTTTCTATACAAATTCCCAATCTTCGACCGATTAGTCCAATAGGAGCTATAGGCTATAGTAGTCCGATCCAGACCAAACTTGGTGAGGATAGTTTTAATTTTACCATACACATAATGTGTGAATTTGGTCTCTCTAGCTCTAGTCGTTTCAAGTTATGGTGATGTGAAAAAAGTTTACTACAATTTGTGGGGGCGGTAGGGGGCATGGCAACAATTTTAAATAAATTTGATCTGCCTGACATATAGACGTACTTATATTCCAAATTTGGTGGCTCTAGATATAGTTGTCTAGAAGATCCAGGTGTTCAGACGGACAGACGAACGGAGTCCGGGTTCTAAAAAGATATGAATTCTTCAGATTGATTTAGGATTGATCATTCTCATCAAATAAACATCTAATTCAACAATCTTCCTATATTTATTTGGATCGCTTAATTGTTATAAATATTTCACATTTCATTCACCTTTTAAATAATAATTATAATAAAACAATTGTTTTAATTAATTATATTATCCGATTAAAATAGGGTCGGTAACGAGGTGGAGGAGTGGTGGGGGCTGAATTTTATAAAATGCATAGGTAGTTAACTATTGGAATATGTCGTATGTTATAGTTCGATAAAAATGTGGTAGTTGACTCATAGAGATTTGATTCTAATTCTGTTTAGAAAAAATGCTATTATTAAGCAGATTAAGGGTATCCAAGTAACAGAACAATTGAGTGCTCAAGACAAACAAAAAAGGATTAATCGATATCCTTGTTTATTTGCGCAAATCATTGTTTTCAAATAATATCAGGTCAAGTTCTGTTCTACTCGACAAAAGGGTGACACAGACTTTAGATGACCCTTCAAATGGAATGAAAGCAAAAGCTGCAAGCACATAAGTACATACACACACACAAGTATATTTGTGTACGCCTGCATGCATACATACTTCTTTAAATACACACACACACACACACACACATTCACACTAAAGTGGAGCAAAATCTGAGCACACATACACACACTCACTTACACATAGACAATTACAGTGTACAAGGGTAGAAGGAGTTGCCGTAAGAACGCTTGATAAATCGATAAAACGCAAATGTAGACAAATTTCTTTTAGATATTTTTGAATTGAATTAGATATTTAGTATGGATTTAATCACCATCTTTGAGCAGCTGACGCATCTCCTTGGTACGCTGGAAATTGATGTCCTCCAACAGCTGCTGGAGCGGCGTCTGTGGCTTGAGCAGAGCGCCCGCTGCGCTAGCCAAAGCCATTGCGATGACGTCGTTGGTGGGTTTTGCTCTTCTACACAAACAGACGACGTCGACGACAATGGACAGTAATTATTTCACAATATTGCATTAATGCTTAAACATGCCAGCATCGAGAGATTATCTGTGCATATGCGCATTTAGTCACTTTGTTTACTCAACAGAAAATTGCATTTTTATGTATTAAGCAAAATATTCGTTAGAAATAAATGCGTTGTGAGTCGTGAGCAATTGAAGCAAATGTTAAACTAAATCGGTTTAAAGAGCGCACAGAGACTAAAGCCCTTTAAAATTTCTGAGTGGTGTCGGCGTCGGCGTCTGCGTCAGCGTCGACTGCAGCTTTCTGCACTGTCTACCTTTTGTTTAGTCACCCCCTATTCAATATGGGGATGTTGGTTTTACAGCTGGTTCCACTTGCATATTGTTACTCCACACTTTTATCAATCGCCTTTTATTTTGGTCTACCAGCTGTTCGGTTGACAATGCCGAAGTCAAAAAAGTAAACGCGGTCCGTTTTCCCTCACGTACGCGTATATCACAACAATGGAACGATATCTAAAATTAAGCTTGTATTAAATTTGCGCATAGTAAACAATTTACTATTAATATTTAAGCTTTTAATACAAATGAACTTTTTTACAAGTGCACTATACAACACTGTTTATTATCGACCTCCGCCACTTGCCAACAAGTTCCGATAACGGCAACTTCGAGACAAATAATCGATGACTGCAAATAACGGAAGTGATATTTAAATTCAAATTCAATATAATTTATTACATGTTTGTCAGTTAATAACATCATCATTCGGTTGTTGTAGTACTTTCATAT
This sequence comes from Drosophila cardini, assembly GCA_018903735.1. Taxonomy (NCBI): domain Eukaryota; kingdom Metazoa; phylum Arthropoda; class Insecta; order Diptera; family Drosophilidae; genus Drosophila; species Drosophila cardini. The sequence goes on along the minus strand of JAEIGM010000001.1, from coordinate 21,991,931 downwards.
CATGTTGTAGCTCTTTTAACTCCCTCAGCATAGTGCGAGCCAATTGCCCCTCCGGTGTTTTAATTGGCTCGTAAAGCAGCATTCGAAGAGCTTCACGAGTCATAATTTCAGTTTGTTGGAGCTCCTTCTGTAAAATACACGAAATAAGTTAAATTTAAAACTGGTTATTGTCCTGAAGTTATTAATTTACCAATAATTGGGCTGCGTCGTATTCCTGTTCGCTAAACAGCTTTCGGCCCAATTCAGCCTGAGTGTTGGCCAACTCGTAGAGCGCAATGGCCTTTAATCGGTTCAGACCCGGAGCCACAACCTTCAGTACCAGCAATATTTCCTGGCACAGCCGTATCTTTCTCTCATAAACTTTACGATTTGGACGATGAGCCATGTTCTGCAGAATTTGTCGTAGTATTGAGGCGATACTCTGCTTGAGATCCAGCATAACATAGTGATTACCATGGAGCAAGCGTCCCAATTTGGCCAGCAATAGCTCTAGCCGATAAATATCATCTCGAGCATGGAACACCTCCTCCTTGGCTCGCTCCAGCACATTGGCCACAAATTCTGACTTGAGCGTGTGCTCCGCATTGAGCAAACACTGCCAAACTCCCGTTTCCGGTTGCCGAACGATGTAGCCACTGGGGCAGCTGTTGCAGACAAAGCTGCTCATGTGTGTGCCCAGCTCAGTGGGATCCAAGCAGCGCGCACACTGGCAGTCGAAACACTTGCCTGTCTTGAGTATATGACGACGTTCATCTGTTCCCAGGAGAAGATTTGTGTAACAATTGTAGAGCGTTCCGCCAGCAGTTATAGGTGAGCTGGCATAGATCTTAATCCTTCGCTCCTCGTCAATGGCCGTCACTAGATTGGGCATGCAACTATGGGCAAAGAGTCCAGCTCGCCTATAGAGTCCTCTCATGGCACCTCCCGACTCCGGAGCACGTATCTCAAAGGCATTGATGTCCGCAATGCCCAGTAGACGCTGCAACACATCTTCACTAATTTCACCGCCATTGCGCAACTGCATCAAAAGTCCGCTAGACTGCAGCGGCTTTACCACCTGCTCCCGATAGTTGCGCCAAATCTCGGTGTCACGTCTGAGGTCCAACTGTGAATCCATCTCAAGCAGTTCCTCATACAATACCTGCGTCTCAAAATGCTCCCGCAGTAATAAATATTGGAGAGCACTACTGACCTCAATTTGTGCCTGTAGCAGCTCCAAATGCTCCTCTGTAAGCTGCAGCTCCGCTAGACGCCTGCAGTCGCGTCCATTGTGCTCCGAGCAATCCCCACACAAAGGTAGTAACCGACATTGACTAATGATATTTTATGTAATTCCATAAAGAATTTATCTGCAGGACTTACCCGCAGTACATGGTTGTCAGCTTGTGGCAGTGGCAACAACGCCGATCCCCATTATTGGGTAACAACAGAATAGGCTGCTCCTGCAGCAGCGTTTCTCCCGCTCGAATATCACAGGAGGCAATCACATATCTACAAGGCACCAAGGATTTCAGATTAGGGAACCAATCGGGAGATAAGATTTCTTGAACTAAACCCACCTTCCCAGGATGTCATTATGTTGTACCTTACATTTCTTGTCAAAATCTTCTGTTACGGCGGCCATTGTCTTGGTTGAATAAGCTCCCGATCCCTTGGCTAAAAATTGCATTTGCCGTCGCCAATTATCAGTCGTACACTGACTATCTCTTTTGGCCGAGATTGTCTCTAGAGTCTCTAGACTCGAGTGCAATTCGCATTTGTTATTTATATTTAAAGACAATTCTTTATTTATTTCATTGGATCATTGATTCCCATTCCCTTGCCCCTTCCCCCATGCCTCGGCTGCTTTCTTATAGTGCTTACTTTATGGCTCTTCTTCTGGCCACGTTCAGGGCCAATGCAATAGAAACTTGTTGTTTGTTGTTTCCATTTCAAAGTAGCCACTTTTATTTACACACATCAATTGTTTACAGTTTTCCATATTTCATTAGATCCGATTCAATCCGCTCCAGCTCCATTCCTATACGTTCAGTTAGAAAACCCTCCGCGGAATTTTCCGGCTCGAACTTGAGCAAATCCAGAGCTTCCTTGGCCACCGAACGAGCACGCATCAGCAGGGCCTGTTAGTTTTCAAATTGACAGGTGTTTGGTCACTAAATTTATATTTGCATAAAAATTTAAAAAAAACTTAATGGTTCTCCATATAAACGACAGTAAAAAAGCATTTTGCAAATAAACAATTAGTTTAAAAAAAAGTAATTAAAATTGAGCTGTATTGCTATTATATTATCATTAGTCTTCTTTACAATTTTAATAAATTTTTACTGCTTATTTTAGACTGGTTCTTCGACTAGTTGTTACCACTACAAAGTATTTCAATCTTTAATTTGCTTTCTTTTGAGATCGCTTTCGAAGCAAGATATAGTAAACTAAAGCTGACTGCTATAAGCCCACAGCTCGTGACTGTCAACTAGAGCACTTTTGATATTAGGTGTTTACTTTGACGATCTCATAAATGTCATTGATAAAATGGCCACACGTTAGGTATATGGAATGATCTTTACCAGATCGTCACACCAATTTATTAATACTTTATGAGTTTTCATTAAAAAAAAACACATGAAAACATATGTATTTATATCACATAAAAACTGTTATGATCTGATTTTAATTGCCAAAAAATAAACATAAAAAATAATTGATAATTTAATTTTTTAAATGTCAAATTTTTTTTCCTACTTTTACTACCCAACATAATACCTAACTTTAAATATATATATTCAATTAGCTTTTTACTAAAAAAGATACTTTTTATTGGAATGCTCGAAATTCTTAAAGGATATCAAACCTACTTACCGCATACTCTTTTTTATCCACATCGCCCTCGGCAAACTGCAGCTCGGTGAGCTCGGTAAAGACGAGTAGGTACTCAAAGAGCGCAATGGCATATAACTTGGAGATTCCGGGCACAACAGCTCGGCAAACTGGCAGCAAATCACCACAAAGCTCCACCCGACGTGCCAGTAGTTTCTTGGAAGGATCATTAATAGAGCTCATTAACGAAGCAGCACGCAAAATGCTGGCAATGTTCTGTTTGATGTCAAGCAATAAAAAGTGATTGGGATGGAATAGTGGCTTGTGCTGAGCGAGTAGTTCCTCATAGGCATTCAGTTCACCCTTGGCCTCGACCAAAGCGCTGCCCACCTCAGTCAAGAGCTGATGAACATCAACGGCAGGCATTATGGCTCCACAATCTGCATTTAAGCAGCGCCAGTCACCACTCCCGGCCAGATCACAGACAGCGTAGCCATCGGCGCAGTCCCTACACTTCATGCTGCTCATGTGAGTGTTTAGCTCGGTGGGATCCAGGCAGCGGGAGCAAGCACAGTTCATGTGCCGAGTAAGACGCAGCTGATGCTGTCGCTGGCTTGTGCCCATCAAAGGATTAGTATAAGATGTGTAGACAATGTCGCCGGTTTCCAGAGGCACAGCAGCATATAGCTTCATATTGAACTGCTCGTCTAGTGCCACCACTGTATTGGGCGCACAATGCTGGGGCAGGCTGGCTCCACACACATAGACACCCTTTAAGTTGTCTCCGTCACGGGCGACCACCTCGAAAGCATTGCTGTCAATGCGGATACAGTGGGCGTGCATTATATCCGACGTCAGGTTCTGTGCAGGCAAAGTCTCCGCTATGCCACTGGCCATTAAGGGACCCACCACCTGCTCCTCATGCTCCTGCCACATGCCATCCTCGTTACGATAGTCCTCCAGTTGGATAGGTCTCTCAACAAGTGACTGGCAAAGTGCTTGCTTCTCAGGATCCTCGATCAACAGCAGCAGCTTCAACAATGCACAAATACTATAGTTCTTAACCAGGAGATCCTTGCAGAGGCAACTACCAGCGCCGCTGGCAAAAAACTCACACTCGAAGGCGTCATGGTCACTGCAGTCCATGCACAATGGATACACACGACATTTGCGGCATATGATATATGACTCCTGCATGCACTGAGCGCACTTCAGTTGACCGCATTCCCAGTGAGGTGCTACAAACAAGGGCTGCTCCTCCAGCAACGTCTCGCCCGGCTCTATACGCTCACTCGCCACCAAGTGTCTGCAATGTTTTTGAAACACAAATTAGTCGCTGGGGATAAAAGTGAATGTGGCATGAGAAAACTCCAGCACCTGCCCAGCTTCTCATCGGTGACAGTGTGCAACTTTTCGTTGTAATCCTGCATTGTTTTCGATTATTACGTGTCGTCTACGCTGCCGTCTGCCTGCTTTTCCCTGCAAAGCAATGAATAGTTTTTCATTCTTTTACTCATTGTTGTTTATTTTATGTATATTTCTTTTATTCTATTTCACGGTAATGCGCGTGTGGTGATTACCTAAAGCGACCGCTCCCAGTGACTGCCTGTGTGCCAGTCTGCCCGCCGCATTAGTTGGAGTCGCCAATTATAGCAATCCATAAGATATTTTTTGCTCTCGCTTTCGCTCTCTCTTTCTTATTCTCTTCCCCGGCAGCAGGCGGTCGATCGAGTCGTTCGCTCGGTTAGTACTAAGTACTTTGGCTAATTGCGGCCATCTTTTCGCTTATTTTTAGTTAGTTGCGTAGCAGACTCTTTAGCAGCAGCGTCTTTTGGTTCGATTCCTTTCTCTTTAGTTGGTACGCATTCTTCCATTTTCCCATTTTTATACCCTTTCCGGCGAGGTCTATCTGTGTTTTGAGACGAAGAGTGTAAGCAAAAATGGCGAACAATATAATACGTTCTCTAGTCTCCCAGTTAATAAGAAATACTCTAAAGTTTTGGAATACGCAGCTTCATTGCCTTCAAAAAGTACAGGGTATTCGGCAGTGTAAGAAAACTTCGCCTGGTCCAATTTTTTTTAACCCTGTTATTTTTCGATTGTGTTGCACCGTATCGATAACAGTGTAACTTCTTTTACCGCAAGTTATCGCTTTACAAAGTTCGATTAAAGTTAATGAAAATAAAAGTATTTGTAATTGCATTTGATTTTGTATGCGTTAAAGTTTTATTTAAAATATTTCTTTGCCGTTTTCTTTCATTTCTTGTTTTACACACAAATGCCGTAATTTGTAGCGCATGTGTGTGTCTGTGTGTATGTTTGTGGCTACTAATAATTAAACTTATGTTGCTTTTAATTTATTATTATCGCATTTGCTCTGTCGCCGCCAATTTATCAAACTACATAAAAATTAGCATTTTAAAGTTTTGTGTATTTCGTGTGTAAAAATGTGAATTGAAAGTGATTTTAATTGCCATTGTGGTTTACTTTGTTTTGGGGTTTGGGTATTTGTGTTTGTGTGTGTGTGTTTTGTTTGTTTGTGTTTGGCATTTCATTGCCGAAGAACATAGAGATACATTTTGTAAATGGTAATAATAATAATAATGATAATGATTATCAGAATGCCTATTGCATTTGATGTTCATAAAAGATATACATGTACTTATAGGTATACATATACATATAAATGTATATGTATGTGTGTATATACTTAATTTGATTCCTCTTGGTTGTTTTGTTTTTATTTTCTTTTTAACACTACAGTGCGCGAGAACATGTTCATGCACACACATACACGCACGCGCGATCATGTGTCGTGCATGCGTGTGTGTGTGTGGCAAAGTGCATACCTGCGACTTTATATGTAAATATATGTGTATATATATTTATGTATATGTATGTAATTAGTAAAAAATGTTATTTGTGTATGGTTTTAATGCTTATTTACTGCGTTTGCCATGTGCATTCACACATCTGTTGGCCTTTTGTACTCTACGTGCCTTCTTCGACTCCACCTGTTCTACTACGCCCATTAATTCAGTTGCTCCCACAGCCGATATCGACGCCTCACCGCAACTGGACTGCAGCTGGCGTTCTGTTCCCAGAACTTCTCCGTTTTCAGCATTATTGTTGCTGCCCAGCGCCAGCTTCATTGACACGGGACTGACTATAACGCCGCTCCTTTGATGATTGCCATAAAACAGTTTTGTGGGATAGCCACTACCACTACCACCACAGCTAGAGCTGGAGCTGTGGGTAGAGCTGCTGCTGGCGGTGGTTGCAGTGGCAGTGACCACAGTTTTTGAGTTAGACGGTGTCTCATTGGACGCAATTGTATTGGACGTTGTCTGTGCGGTGTCTGTGTCCACCGATGCATACTTTCGCTTCAGGTTTTTGGTGGCCGAATTGACGGCCAACAGCTGAGCTGTGGTGGCTTCATCCGGCGGGGTGAATGGCATATCAACCGACACTGATAATGACGACACCGTCACATCACTATCTATATCGCCATCTGTCTCGATTCCCGTATCTCCATCCGTATCCGGTTCGACCTCTTCGCTGATAATGATTATGTTCTCGGGATCCACACCCTGATTGACCAGTGCCTGAAAATCTTCCGGTGGAAACACTGGCGCTAGCTTTTGACTGCACGAGCTGCACACCGACGGTACGGCTGGGCTCTTAGATCGCCAAAATTGTAGCTCAGTTTTGCACTTGTTGAGTTCCTTTTAAAAATTACGATGTTAATATATTATTCCAAAGAATACTACTTAAAAAACGAATGACTAGTGACGAAAGTGTAGCTTGGTGGACAGAACCAGTTGACGGATCCTTTAACATATAACTTTCGTCACTAGCATTGTCTAGTTATTGTTAGATTTTGCGTACCTGCAACAATGTGGAAAACTTGCGTGCCATTTCCTCATTTTTTTTGTCATTCTCGTCCAGCCGATTAGCATACTCCAGAGTCTGTTTCTGATGCTCGGCAAGAAGATTCTGTTGCTCAGAGAGCTGTTTGCCCTGTTCTACGGCCTTGCGCTTACAGGTGCGAAGTTCGGTGCGCAGCACCGACAACTGATTATTGTACATCTTCATACCCTGCTTGATCTTGCGTATGCCCTTACGGAGGACCATGTGATTCTGAGGTGGTGAGTTATTCGAGCTGTCCGAGAGATCCGAGCTGATGGCCAAAGTAGCTATCGTTGCACATAATAAACATGAATTTAATGTGTGTATTAAATACAAAAATGAAACTTACGCCGCTTTGTGGTGATGGGCAACTGAAAAAAGTCCTTGTATGCTAGTCCAGGTAGCGTGGATTCAATGCGATCCTTAAAGTACTCCATGGCCATGGTGGAGAGATCAAATAGTTCATCTGTGACGCGATAGGGACGCTGCAAGCGCGGCGTAATACTAATATAGTTCAGAATTGCGTGTACCTCATCGAGTATCTGGTGAATAATGTTGGTTGTAGTTAAAGATATTTTTAACTAAGAGATTGATTCTTTTTTAACTTACGGCACCCGGAAAGAAGCAGCAATGACCACGCTCAATGTGTTTCCCCATGGACATTTGGAGCAGAGATAGCCGCATATAGCACGTCTCGATGATGTCGCATTCACAGGCTAGAGGATGGTTCCGGCGTGCCGACTCCCGACGTGGCATGCTTGCCTTTATCGACTGGAATCGATTGAACGTTGTCTTGATTAGCCTGGAGAAGGCAGCATTTAACATATTCATGCAAATATCGTTCATCCGATTGGATACCTGAAAATAATCCCATTTGGTTAAGTTTTAAAATCATTTTCCACACAAAAAAAGGGATGCCCGCATCCGAAATTTTGAGGCAATCTAGAATATATATCAGATTACGCTTTGCTCTCTACCTACACGACTAAGGCTCAACACACAGATACACACACACACAAACAAGCACACACAGAAGCAGGCAGAAACACAGTCACGAGCAAGGAATCAAATGCATGACAAAAAACAAGATACAAACTAGAGTTGAACGCGAAAATGAGTCTTGCGTGACACGACATGTCAAAATTTAGGTACAGATACAGATACAGCTAAAGTTGAGTCTAAAATTTAAAATAAAAACCTAATGGGAGTTGATAAACATAAAGATAAAAGGAAATTTACTAACGCGATAATTTTGTCTATTGATAAGATTTATTTTAGTGCAGTTAAAGTAATAGAAATTTATGCATTTTTTAAAAATTATATTTAAAATTATAAGGTTTTATTGTTTATTTAAGTCAAGTAGAAAATTTAGAAGCAGTTTCTTGTATTATTTGTAATTTTATGTAGATTATCAAAGACTGTAAACTTTTTGGGATATTCTGTAACTAATTTCTATTCAAAATGATTTCAAATCTCATCCAATTATTATTTTTAAAGCAACTGCATCTGCTTGTTTTATGTGCTGATTTTTATTTTCAACACTATTTGAATTACTTAATGTACAAATTTTATAAGTGACGATTTAAGTCATTGATTATCGCATCGCCTTGTGATTGTCGTGTGAATTCGTGTCACGAGCTCTGCCCTAATCGTCAACTTTTGAGTGGTAAAAATAATAAATAGAAATAGCAAGAACAACACCAACAAGTGCATGCAGGTAGTTGAATAACTAACACCCCCTCCCCATTCCCCCGTCTCTAAACTAAGTCAAGCGATTTGAACCTACGCTTCACAATCTACATTACATTTTTGCAAATTGCTTTTTATTGATTAAATAATGAAGCAGGCAGGTTTCAGTGGCACTGTTGTCTCCACCCCTCCTCTGACACGCCCACAAATGCATTTGGTTTTGTCACTTACCAATCTTAGATTACTGATTTTCTTATAATTCAAATAGCTTAGCGTTTTCATGATCAGCTCCGTTGGTAAATCCAGAAAATTTGGAACCGGTGCTGCACTCATCGCTGAGGAGCAGGAGGCAACCTGCTGTTGTTGTTGCTGGTTATGCTGCTGGTGGTGGTACTGTGTGGTGCGCCGCACCACTGAAGCGCGGGTGGACGTTGGCGTCTCCTCGAATCCGGCGACAGCACCACACATTTGGCGCGTTGATACCATGATGATGCAGAGTTTTTTATTGTACTATCAATAGTTATTTGTTAACTTTGCGGCAGCTCAATATATCGTTGGCCCTGTGTATCCGTTATGATAGAGGAATGCTGTGAATTATATATGTTTACATACGGAAGGCTTGTTAATTGCGGCTTTTGATTTTGATTATCGACTGATTGACAATCGACCGATGACAGGCATCATTCAAAACATGTACCCAGTAACTCGTTTGAACAAGTATGTGTGTACAGTGGACGAAAAGAAATTCATAGTAATTTGCTACGCACTTCAGGCAAAGCGATTTTCGTACCCGTTTTATTCAGTGGAATTATTGTGTGGTCATTGTTTAACGTATGTTATTTAATGTGCTTAAGCATTTAGTGCATAACACAGCACTTTCTAGCTGTATTTGAGACGTTTTCATGGAATTTATACACAATTTTACACAAGCACAATTAAAACAAGATTCACGCAAAAAAAATGGTCGAAGACGTAGGAACCTGAGGCCAGAGTTATCGATTTCGATGGCTATCGAGCTGGTTCAGCTTGTAAGTGTTGCCAGAGAGGCACGCGCGCCAAACGCAGAACCTATTACATACGCTGGCAACACTACAAATGGGTAACATTATGGTTGTATGTTAAGTGGGACAGTAAGTTCTGTTAAGTCAATCTCGCTCAACATGCAGGCTGAAAAAATAGTAAACGTGCTCAATTTAAATAATTGAATACATTCTGTACATAAATTTTTACAAAATTAAATGGTAATGAAAGCAATACCCAACGCGCGATATGTGTTTCTATAAAGTAAAGCATTAAATATAGTGAAAGCACAAGAACAAAACGCTATAAGTTTGCGTGCGTGTGTGTGCGAGCGTGCTTATGTATGAGTGAGTGTGAGTGTTGACATAAATACAACAAAATTGCAGAAAAATCAAAACAGGAAGCGTGTGTTCAAAATTTGTTGATGAAACAGAAGTCCAATAATTTAACCCAAGCTAATAAGTGATTTAAGTTTAAGCTTAGGCAACTGCAAGCAGCGCCAGCATAAAACAAAACCAAAAGAAAAACAGCAAAAACAAAAGCAGCGCATTAGCTCTCCCTTTCTTTCGTCTGTTGTTGTGGTGTGGTGTGGGGGCGTCACTGAGTAACTTGAAGTGTTTTTATCGTTGTTTTTAATGCTGGTGATGGTGCCGCTACATGGACGTTTTTAAATATTATTGAATATCACGTCATTGTGACCATGCTAGTGTGATGCGCACGCTGTCACCACACTCTCTCTTTCACTCTCCGTCACTCTCTTTCAGTTATTGTTATTGGAATTGCTGCATATTTAATAAGAAAAAAACACACACACTACTGTAACTAACGCTCTTTTTGCAGTGAAATCGAAGACTTGCATTCAAATGAATGTATAAAATTTTCTGTTGATTGTTTTGTGCATGTGTGAGTTTGTGTGTGTGAGAGAGAGAGAGAGAGAGAGAATATGAGTACGGTTTCATATGTTAATGCTTTTGTTTTTTTCTTCACTTCGTATGACTTTTATCTTAAAAAGTTTCGCGCTATCGCCGAACAGCAGCCGCTCCCATTCAACATTCTTGCCAAGCAGCGACAAACATCAGGCGGAGCCGGAGCCACAACCAAAAACAAAATTAAAAACAACAAATATAACCAAAACAACAAGAATAACTTTAACAGTATCAGGAACAATAGGAGCAATTGGATAGCAAAACTGGCGCTGCCCACTGTCTGCTCACGCCCACAATGACAGCCGCTCCGCCCGCCCATGATAACAATGGCGAACAGCAGCAACACGCGTTAGTTAAACGTGCCGAAGATGAACGCGAGGATATATTTAAGCGCTACGAGCTGGGCCTGGATCCTAACAATGTGGTGGATTCATGGGAGAATCCCACATTCGAAATCTATCACATAACCGACAAGTAAGTAATTCCCCTCTCCATGATTGTATGCTTGTGGTGTGTGTGATATCATGTCAATGATGTCACAATGTGTGTTTGCAAACAGCTGTTAATTGACAGGATAAGTGGCAACTCTGTTTTAAACAAATTAACTGTAAACATTTTAAAGTTGAAGTGTTGGTAAACGCTGCTGGTTTAAGGACCGTGGCTTCCACTTTATAAACAAATGTTCCCATTTTGACCAGTCTGCCATAATAAGTCATATTTTTAGAATTCAATGATTTTTCTCAACATTCTAGAGAATTCAAGTATGGGGAATTTGAACAGTTGATAAGATCATTATCTTATCAGTTACAATGACACTGAGAAGTAGTTAAACTAACCGTTTATATTGTTTGTCTCTTTAAAGATACGGATTTATGCACGATTCCCGCCTGCCATCATCTCGCGACTCCCAGGAAGTGCAACGCACTAAGATTGAACTGGAGCGGGATAAAAAATGGGTTAAAATGCTAAGCCACTGGCCTCCGCCAGCGGATAAGCTTCATAAGCGTGTCTATAAAGGGATTCCGGATCGAATGCGCTGGCCGGCATGGAAACAGCTGCTCAATGTCCAGCAATCGATGAATAACAATGTGGGCGTATATATGCGCATGCTGCAACTGGCCAAAGAAAATGCCACAGAGACCCGACAAATCGATGCGGATGTGAATCGTCAGTTTCGTGATAATCTCGCCTATCGGGAACGCTACAGTGTCAAGCAATGCTCATTGTTCAATGTACTAAATGCTTATAGCATCTACAATTCGGAGTTGGGTTACTGCCAAGGCATGGCATGTGTGGCGGGAGTGTTGTTGCTCTACATGCAGGAGGAGGAGGCATTTTGGGCACTCAACTCACTGATTACGGATCGAAAATATGGCATGCATGGTCTGTTCATCGAAGGGTTCCCCAAATTAACACGCTTTATTGAGCATCATGATCGCATTCTATCGAAAATCATGCGCAAACTGCACAAACACTTTATTAAACACAATGTGGACGCATTGCTCTATGCCATCAAGTGGTTCTTCGTGGTTTTTGTGGAGCGGGTAAGTTTCTCTGAAGAATCTACATTGAATTTAAGTTGATATATTGTCTTCTTTTGTGAAGGTTCCATTTAGCCTGAGTTTAAGGGTGTGGGATGTCTTTCTACTTGATGGAGATCGTGTTATTTTGGCCATGGCTGTTACCATACTCTATTTGCACAAGGATGAACTGCTGCGCTTGAAGGACATGGACGGTATTATTGAATATCTGCAGGTTAAGCTTCACAAAAATTTCGGTTACAACGATGATGACGCCATCCAGGCGCTAGAACGTGTGATGAAAAAGCTCAAGGATCTTAAGCTTGATGTACCGCCACCACCGAAATCCAATGAGTTTCCTACACGACAGCTGGGCGTGTTCGTCGAGGCGGATCGGGAGAAGAAGACCGGACGCAGACGTGACTATACGGATACGGAAAAGCAAGTCTTAACCGATGTGATATCAAGGTGGACCAAATTTGTGTGATTACAAACAATGTGATTGCAATTATTAATTGAATTTATTTTTCATATTTTATGATGTACAGACAAGAACAAAACGCAATTGAGGTGCAATCAACTGTATCATACGAAACATCCGAGTGCGCTACAGGTGAGATTTAACGATCCTAAACAATTTACCTTTAACTTGGCACAACAACTACTAAAACCTGACACCATTATTACTAACGCTTGCTTCTTTACGTAATTCAACACAAAACAAACACAAAAATATTAGAAAAAAAAAACAAACTAATTTAACTTAATAACAAATAACATACATATACATTTGTATAAATAATTACATAGACATGACACTCGATATACTTAATTATTAAATAGTGTGTGGTGCAAGCTTTTGAAAATACGATTTACTTTATGTACTCAGTATGAAAACAGAGCATTGTAATGTACTTATTATAGTATTTATTATTGTTTATATTTATGTACAAAGTCCTCTTTTCTTTTTATGTATTGTAATGTTATTGAGCTTATGGCATTTTGTATTTGTTGTTTAAACTTTAAAGTCCAGCCCGCCCTTTTTTTTTGTCACTTTTTGGTTTGTTTTGTATTAGGTTTTTAGTTATTTATTTGGCCTTTTTTAAAATAGAGCGTTGTCATCACGTACATAACTTTTCTTTTCCGATTCCCTTATCAAGAAAGTTGAAAGTCTGGGTTCGAATCGTTAACATATTTACTAAGAAGTTATAGTTTGGAATTGGAAATTCAAATAGGATCTGTTCAAGTTTTATGTAAATATAAAGATTTATAAGAGTTAGTGGCGCAGAGCTTTGATGATGATATGGTTTAAATGTAACGAGAAATGTATAAAAATACTTGGGACTCCCCTTTGTTTTGGTTATAATGAATTTGGGTTCTTTGTTGTTGACACTTGACTAAAACTGTATATATATTAATACTTATTGAATAATAACCAATTTGATGTCAATCATCATATGTATAGCTTATAAATATACATATATACAAATCTATATATATATATATATAGCAAGCCTTAACTCAACGCTGCCGTCACGCTTTAAATATGCGCTTCTGTTCACAATGCCCTTTTGAAGATGTGTCCATTATGTAACTATGTTAATCTGCTCACTTCACAACTGAAAAAAAAAACCATTCCACATCCATTGTCTAACATTGTCCATGATCCATGTAGCCAATATAAATCGCTTAATCGCTCAAAATGTCAGCGTGGAAATGGGAACGGAAACTTGTGGATCTTTGTGATTTATTTGTCGCTCTCCTCCTCCCTCGCCCTCTGTCTTTCTCTCTCACTGACTCTCTCTATAATAGCCAAAAACTGAAAACTAAATCCGCAAAAAAAAAAATACCCTGTAATTTGTATTGTTTGTAGGTGACGCGTATTCAATGAAAACCTATCAGAGTATGACTAGTTTAGCCACATCGCCGGCAATTAGTAGTTACTCGCTATATAGCAATGGCTTTGTGATCACCGGTCCCGAAGACAATCGCAGTCAGAGTGTTAACAATCTCAGCTATAACTGGCACCAGCAGCAGATGCAGCAACATCTTCAATCCCTTGATTCATTGCCAAACGGTCGGGGCAAAAGGCATAGTTACAGCAGCGATAGCGATAGTCGCAATCGTCTTGATCTGGACAGAGCTCTGGAGGCACTACAGACTCAGCAGCTGCAGTTGCAGCATGAGAATCATCAAACACTATCATCTCCAGTTCCAGCTCACAGTGTGCGTATCATTCTGCAGAATGGTAAAGGAAATGATCAGCCGGAGAAGATCGTGACGAATGTGCACAAACATAATGTTATTGTTGTTCAAAATGGGAATCAAGTCCATCATGATGCTAATAATGATGGTAATAGTAATGATTATGATGATGAGGATGCGCTGAGCGTGGAGAATACACGTCTTTAGTCTGTTTTGTATAATTTAAGCTTTATTTGTACTTTATTTGATCTTTGATTTTGCCGTTGCTCAAAGTTAATTGTTATGCCAATTAATTAGTGAAAAAAATCGATGTAATTAGCTTTAATTTGGCTATAAAAATAGTTTTTCAAATTTTTGCCTAGCACATAACCAGTAATATATATCCAGACATACATATATATATTTCTATATGTATTGAAATAACGTTTCGTAATACGTTAAAAAATATCTCTCCCAATTCTGATATTACATATACCTATAACTTTTATGAATCAGTCATATTCCACAGACAACTGATAATTCCTAAGATTACTACCAACGATTCCAGCAATACGTACAACGAATTCACACTACCTAAACCAAAATACTTACATATTTATTAACACTTCTTACTTTAATATATTCGTGATTAAAATAACTGCTTTATTTCTATATAGAACAGAAAATCACTATCAAATTATATATCTGCATTTAAGTACTATAATTCTGTTCCCAACTAAACTTTCCCTACTATGTACTCCAAAAAGTATGCTATAGATATTATTCTCAACTTAAAAAAGTAATTCAATATTTACACACACACACACCCACACACACATACAAACAGAAAACAAAATTATTTTTTGTTAAAGTAAAATTAAAATTGTAGTTCTAATTTGTCTAGCAAAACATATTCAATTATATACATATATATATACTATATACTTTTTAATATAATATATTAGATAATTGCCAAAAACAAAAAAAATTAATAAAACTATGATTTTGTACTGAAATTTGTGCTTTATTTTAGTTTATTGTTAATTGATTTTACACTCTGCATGTTCAGTTTTCGAGTAAAAACAATTGTATTGCAGCTCCAATTTTATTAATGAAAAGTATACACATTATTTTTGCACACACACAACAATATAAACAATAAAAATAATATTTAAAAAAATACACACTAACATTTCTAACAAAATTCCAAAATACGCAAACTTAATTCAAACTCTTTTCCAAAATTAAATCGAATATCAACGCATTGGCTAAATGGGATTTGGAACAAATTGGCAAATATATACATATACAACAACAACAACAACAAAACAATAAAAAATAAACAAATTAGTTACGCTTACTGTACCCGAGGATTCGCACTCAATACGAAGTTCGCTTGCAGGTACTTCAGTTGCCTCGCATGGCTCATCGGAGACGATGTCACTGGAGGACAATAAGTGAGTATTTAAGTGAACTAATTGTTTATATAATAAATTTAATTAAATGTTTTAATTTTTGTTTGCAGCATTCATTTGAAAACCGCCAATATGTTGCAGAATGCACCACAGCGTGAGTTGCTGTTGAGCACTTGACGACAGCTGCCGCCGGCGTCTCTTGGGACGACAACAGCAGCGGCAGTAACCACAAACACGGCAGCAACAACCACAGCAAACACAGCCACTTTAGAAAGATTAAACACAACCACAACCACAACCAGATCCACAGCCAGATCCAGAGCCACATCTTCACCGCCGCCAGTGCCGCCGCGTTCGCCTTTGGCGCTGGGATGATTGGACCAGACAACGACGATAACGCCTCAGGTGTCGATGAAACACTCTTTGAAATTATCATTATCGTCGTTATCCTCCTGTGCGTAGTTTTAAGCTTCGTCTTGCCTTGCCATAAAGAGAGTTAATGGATAAACCAGAAACAAAACAAAAAAAATGATAACAGACATTCGCAAATTTTCAGTTTGTGTTATTGACATAAGCAACAACAACAACAACAACAACACTTGATCAAGTATTTTGCAAAAGTAATTGTTTTAAACTCTTGTTTTATTTTTTTCTATTTGTACATAATTCCTTAACAAAGTGTGCTTGTAAAGAAACTTTGTGCTTATTTAAAAAACTAAAACAAAGACAGGCTCAAGTTTCTCGAGGGACTTTTAAGACATTACTATATGTAAGTACTAAGGATAATCTAGAGCCAAATCTGACAAGGGCCAACTGCCTAATATTAAATATTAAAACATTAAATATTAATATTTAAAATATATAAAAGCAATCGAGAATTATACTCACAAATGCTAAGATGAATGAACAATGTTTATTGTAGCAAGAGCAACTCGTATTTAATACAAAAGAAGTAATTTTGAGGAAATGAAGTACAATATGAAATCATATTGTATTTAATAAAATAAATGCATAGAAATATAAATATTACTATAGACATGTTGTAAATTGTAATTGTATATACGTACCAAAAATAATACAAAGCAACGTTAAACAAACTAACAAAGAAGGCATTAAACAAACAAGAATAACAACAAAAACCAGAAAATTACGTCCATGAATAAACAAATAAAATAAAAAAAAATACACAATGCTACCAAATATTAGGAGTTGGAATTAAATATAATTATGATTACAATTGTGTACAGTTATCTCTGTATGTATTTTGCAGCGAATCTATAACGTTTACAACTAAATTTAAGTAATTATTTATGAATTAACAAACAATTATTTATATACATTTAAATTAATTTTAAGACGCACGTGAACAAATAGAATAGGACTGCGCATTATAATTAATTTCGTACTATAATTATCATTAAGGATACTTATTTGCTTTCTCAGAACAACAACAATTTCATTTGTTTTATTAATGTTTTTTAGTTTGATTTAATTTAAAAAAAAATAAACATTAAGTCCAATTTGGTTTATAAAAAACCTTTAACATTTCATAGGATTATTCTACGTCTCTGGATCTACTTTGATTTTGCCGCCTTTCTCGAAAATCGTGCCCAGATCCTTCAGTGATACCTCAGCTGTGCCGCGTGGCAAAGGCTGCGGCTGATTGGGACCTGGTTTCCAGCCTACCAGATAGATTATCTGGAACGTAGCTGGTACGCCCGGCTCGTTGGGTTTCCCATACAGCTCCTTGTAGATGGCACTGGCCGCCAGCAGCGTTTCTCGACTGAGATGCGCCGGCCTGTTAAACGCCGCATTGTTTTCGGCCATTCCTTTGAGATCCCACATTAGCTCAAACATGCTTGGATAGCCAATAACCAGCTCGTCCGTGTCGATGGTTAGCATTGTGAACCCAGCACGATTCAACAGAGATCCAATGTCACGTATCTGTGTAAAGGGCGAGACGTGCGGTGCTATTCCACCTTTACGCTCCAGCTCGGCGAGCTGCAGAGAGGAACGTAGCTCGTATAGCGTATCTCCACCAAATAGTGAGGCTATAAAAACTCCATCAGGCCTTAAACTGTTCTTGATTTTGGCAAAGCAACCTGGCAAATCGTTTACCCAGTGTAGGCTCAAGCTGGATATGACCAAATCGAGCGAGTTTTCCTCAAACTGCAAGCGAAAGTAACTATAAATAAGTTACAATTAATTGACTCAAGTTTACCCACATCCAAGTGCTCCTCATCTTGCACAAGTTTGCGCATTTTCAGACCCGGTGTGCCCTGTGCCTGCTCCAGCATACTGGCGCTGGTATCGGTGAGAGTCAAGTGCTCCACGCACTCGGCCAGGATGTGCTTTGAGATATAGCCACGATTGCACCCAATGTCAGCAGCTGTCTTGAACTCGCGCTTAATATCGAATACTCTATCCGCTAAACGGAAGCCCACCTCCTCCTTCAGGTAGTCATACAGCTCAACATCTGCACTGTACATGAAGATTGCAAAACATGTACTAACTGATTGGAGAACCAAGAACAAAAAAAAAATTACCTAAGAGCTGCACGTTCCTTTTGAAGTCGCTTGGCGTTTCTGTCAAAGATATTCATGTGTGATGGTTGTTGGTTGATTGCAAAACAGCGCTGACTGCCACATTTTAATAGATTTAAGCGTTTCGCACAAGCTTTCAGCATTATTTGTTACTAAGTTCAATTCAGCCTTAATGCCGGCAACAATAACACACAAAACAGCTGATTTGCTAGCACCACGCGTGGTATGCTGCCCACAGCTGATGTAACATTGTCAGTATTTATTTTTTTGGGTATTTTATTAGATCTACAGTGCTGCACAGTTGCAAGCATTTTGCTGTTATACAGCACTTCAGTATTTGTTTTGGCGCGAAGGTCAGCAGCTAAAGCGCAAATTGGGAGGCTTTTAATAAGTCAAGATAAATCATGAGTTTTTCGCGCAGCTCACTGCGCTATGCGCACACCAATGGCTATACTGGACTGCTGTACACGCCCAAAGGTGATTTTATCATAACATGTGGCACAGACGGCGACATTCGCCATTGGACCTGCATCAGCGATGATGACCCACGATCCACTTGTTTGGGAGAATTCGTCATGTGCATTGCACACACAGGAACCCGACTCTTGGCATCCACGGACCGCAACACTGTACACGCCTACACTTTCCCAGAAATGGACAGTGATGGGATTCTAATGAGATTCACGGCTCCCGCCACTTGCCTTCGGGTTTGTGGCGAGTACACTGCGGCTGGCAGCGAGGATACTGTCATCAAAGTGCTGCGTGGCGACAATGCAGGTGCCGAGACGACTTTAGAGGGGCACAAGGGACCCATATTGGCGCTGGATATGCACACTGAACGACATTTATTGGCCTCCATAGCTGGTGATGGTCAGCTCAAAGTTTGGAACTTTGAAACTGGCGAGGAGCTCAAGAGCCTCAGCGGTCTGCCACGATCCAATAGCTTTGAGAGCACCAGTCTTTTTGGCACCCCTACATTTGAGCCACAACGCGGCGAGCTATTAGCCTATGCCCTGAACAAGGAGATAATAATGCTCAACACAACTAACTGGGAAGTTTCCTTCAGGTTGCAGGATGAGCACGTATCCAGTAACTACAGCTGCTGCCAGTTCTCTCCAAATGGAGAGCGTCTGGCCGCTGGCACCACCAGCGGAGAGCTAAGCATATTTGATGTTCAACGCCGAAAAGCGCTACAGGTGGAATCACCTCCAAGTGATTGCAAGGCTATAACGTGCTTGGCATGGAATACGATAAACGGGGATGAGGTGGCTTTTTGCGATGCCACTGGACAACTGGGCACCATATTTCTGGGCGATGATGAGCCACGGGATGGCATGGTAAATGGTCTGGAAGAGGAGCAGGATGAGTTTCTGGGCGAAAACGATTACGAGTTTGAGCAGGACAATGAGGACGCTATTGATGCGGTGGACGATGGTGATGGTGTTAGCTTAGAGCAGCTCAAACGAAAGGTTATGAGCAACGCCAACTATGCAGAGCCTGATGCTCTTGAAGATGAAAACTCCAGGCACTCGGTAGCCAGCAGCAAAGCTTCAATGCCGGGTCCACAGATGAAACTTTTTAAACCACAGACGGCATTTCAGCCTGGAGCAACTCCCAACGATCTGGAGCATCGGTATTTGGGGTGGAACGATGTGGGCATTGTGACGGCACACACTGAACCCAATGGCGATGGTGCTATCGACGTGGAATTTCACGATGCCAGCGTGCATCATGCGCTCCACTTGAGCAACAACTACAACCAACATAACGTGGCCAGTCTTAGTCGGAGTGCCCTGGCCTTGGCTTCTACGGAGACCAGCAGGCTGGTGGTGATTGCATTGGCCGCAGCTGGAAACAAGGAGTGGACACTCAGTCTGCCGGATTGTGAGAGTGTTGAAGCACTGGTGGCCACCAGTCAATTAATTGCCGTGGCCACTAGCAACCACTTTCTGCGCCTTTTCAGCGTCATGGGTACACAGCGTGAGGTGTTGAGCATTCCGGGACCCGTGTTAGCTCTATCCGGTCATGATAACAGTCTACTGTGTGTCTATCACTCCGCCGGTTGTAGCCAATCCCAACAGTATCTCTCCGGGATGCTGGTCAATGTCAGTGGACTAAGCCTGCGTGTAGAGCAGCTGCCACTGCCACTGACCCCGGGAAGACAGCTCTCCTGGGTGGGATACTCAGAGGTGGGTTCGCCCAGTTTTGCGGACAACATGGGTCTGGTGCAGCTATACCGAAGGGCAAGTAATGCCTGGTTTCCCATCTGCGATACTATGAAGCAGAGCTCCAGTGTATCTAACAATTACTTTATTGTGGCACTTTCTGAAGCAAGACAGATAATCCAAGCCGTGCTCTGCCGTGGCAGCTCCTATCCCATGACTAACCCGCGTCCCATGCTCCAGGAGCTGCGTATGCAATTGCCGCTGTGCGACATTGAGTTAGAAAAGTCAGAACTGGAGGACACACTTCTACGGGCTAGCATCATGCAGTTGGAAGGAGCTGAGAAGGTGCAGAAGGAAATGGCCATCAAATTGTTTGCCCTGGCCTGCAGCAGTGAGTGCGAGACTCGTGCCCGAGAGCTAATTGAATCAATTGCTTGCACTGAGCTTCTTCAACTTGCTGTTAAGTATGCCTCGAAACGTGGACGCATTCATCTGTCGGATCGCCTGTGTGAGCTGCTGCCGCAACTGGAGGCTGTTCAGGAGGCGCGTAAGCAACAGCGAATGCTGGGCGCCAATGGCATTGCTGCGACCATTGTGCTACCAATGCAGTCGGTGTCCACCGCCTCAGTCACACCCAAATTAGCGCCCAAGGCCATGGAGCTTAGCGCCTCCAAGCGCGTCGCCCTCAAACGTTTCTCCAACACGCCGAACCTTTTGAAGGCGGCCGTGTCATCGCGTCCAGCCACGCCAGATGCGATCCCAAACCTTGATACACAGGAGAACATTTTTGGCGAGTCCGAGTCCCAACAAAGCGAAATACCGTCTAGCAAGACAGGCCTGGATACAGTACCTGGCGGGGATCAACAGCGCACTCCTCTTAATTCGGTCAATCCATTTGCTATGAAGCGCAAGCTCGTTGACTCGGGCGTAATATTTGGTTCCGAGAAGCTAAAGCTAGCCAAGAAATGAGTTTTATGCATTTTACTGTAGTAGTGCTGTAAGATTAGTTGTATGAATTCAATAAATTTGTTTTATAATTTAATTTTGTGTTCATCACAGTGTTACCAGCCAAGGCCAAGGCACAATGTTGCTATACACTTTATTTTTTTTTAACCTCAGTCTGGTAACACTACAACACTGGTTCTCGCGGTTGAACACTCGATGTGAAGACAAAGGAAATCAGTCGAAGAACGGTATTCCCCGTAATAACGTTTGGTGCGTGTGTGCGTTTTTGTATGCATTATGTAAGTATTTATATATTTCTGTGTTTGAATGCTTTTTAAGTCACAAACTGAATTTAGTTTAATTTTAAGTCAAGTTACACAATATTTTAATACTAAACCAAAATATACAGACAAAACAATATACATAGACACACATACAATACATTTTAAGAAGGCGTGGCATGTTTTTATCGCATACAAAAATTCGCAGTGGTAAGTGTGCATACTAGCATATCCTATATGGTGTTAAATTTTGTACGGCAACATTGGCAAAATTGCCTAATTTTACCGTTACTTTATGTCACACATACATAAAATCATTTACAAGCGCACACACGCACGCGCACACAAACAAATATGCTTTTACATATATCCAAATGCACACCAAGCGACAACTACATGCATAGCCGTAAGCGAAGCCAGCGCAAAAGAGCGAGAGAGTTTTCTCTTGCATATGTGTTTGTGTATAAAATCTTAGCGACGACTTCGCTGTCGCCATTGATCGTTTAACTTTCGAGCGGAGCAGTTTACTTTGCTAACAAACAAATTCAGAGGTTAGCGAGAATATTGCATTGTATTTGTTTATGTGTGTTTGCTGGTGTGTGTTTTTGTGTTTTTGTTTTCGGTTTGTTACAAAATTAACAAAAAAAAAAAACTACATATGTTTAATTGCAGTTAATTATCCAGAATCCAGAGTGCGATCATTTATTGTTGCCCTGTTATTGAGTGTAAAAGATTGTGTGCATGTGTGTGTTTGCGTGTGTGTACACAGAATTTTTGTCCTTTTGTACGTATTTAACATGACAAAGAATAAAAACCAAAAAAAGGCCCTTGGCCAAAAGAAGGCGATCTCTGCCAATAGATTAAACGTCGTCACAAATACAGCAACAATGCCACCATCAATTTTGACGCCGCCAGCGACCCCTCCCGCTTTTTCCTACGCGAACCTTAACTATAGGAATAATACCAACAACATTAACAATGATCTAAATGAAATGCAGCTACGCAAATCGTGGGGTAAGTGTGTGTCTACAGTCATGTTCATTTAAATATATACAATATAAGAAAACAAAAATATCCTTAGAACGAGAGCTGATTGGATGCTTTTTGCTCAAGATGACCGACAGACAAGTGGTCAGTGCTCGGAGTCGTTGGTATGTGGACAAGTGTACGTTGCGGAAGGAATTTAATCAACATATATTTGCGGAACCGAATAGTACTGAACTCCGTATCAAGTTATCTATAAATGGAGCTTTTAATGTAAGTGATGGAATGCGCAGATATAACTAAAGCTAGGTTAGGTTCAAATTAGTCGTAGTTTGTGCTTGATATACAAACTTGTGAAATATTGTTACACTTTAACAAAATTTGTTACGCATTTGATAAACTATTAACTAGGATGATAAGAAGTACGAGTCGCCATAACTGGCATCTGTTATCTGGTAGTTTGAAACCTGGATTGGCTCCACATAACACATATGAGAACTTGTTAGCTTCCAGTAAAGTGTTGTATTTTAATAATGGAAACGAGAATATTTTTACATTTACGCTGAACTGCTCGTTGAAGAGAATTTTTTCTTTGTTCTTTAAGTTCAGTGCTGTTTGAAATGGTTATGGTTTTGGAGCTAAATTGATAAGAAAAAAAAATAGAACAGAAATAATATAAGTAAGCTCTAGAAATAGTTACCACAATACAAAAATAACAAACAAAATCAAAAATTAATCAAAATTTGTATATAATCAGCAGTTTAAACATTTTTAAATTCATAACCTGAAAAAGCGTAGCCGATATTAAACTGCTAAATCTAGCTACAACCAGCCATAATGACAACACTGTGCATGTATGTCCGTTATTATCAGCTGGCCATTATAGAACTCTCTTTATTCCACAATACGTCGGCGTCTACCACCGCAGTCTACATTTGTTAGTCATAGACACTTCCATATGTTTGAAGTCACTTGGGTTTTTACTACAGGGGATTATAGTAGTAGTGCACATGCTCATCTAAATCCGGTTTTTCTACCACAATGTTTGCAACAAAACAAAAATTCACAAAAACTCTTTAAAACTCATGTAGGGAAATAATAATGTATTCTTATCAAAATAATTAAGAGTTTAGAACTCGGGTAATATTTAATGTAGAATCAGAGTTTGACATTATCATTTCATCGCCTACAATTCGGAACATCTGTTGAAGACTT
The DNA here is from genome assembly GCA_018903735.1 of Drosophila cardini. NCBI lineage: Eukaryota > Metazoa > Arthropoda > Insecta > Diptera > Drosophilidae > Drosophila > Drosophila cardini. Next base: position 21,968,321 of record JAEIGM010000001.1, on the reverse strand, counting down.
TAGTCAAAACTAAAACTGGATTCATATTAAATCATTCCAAACATAAATAACTACCCTTTCTATATGTTTTTTAGTTAACTTTTTCTTTAGAAATTCTGAGTTCCCCTTTGTTTATTATCATTTGTTTTTAAGAACACTTGAATAATACGGAATTGGCACATTATGTACAATTGTCGTTTGATAACAAATAAAACCGCAAGTGATTACCATTCATATGTATGCACATATATACATTGTTTATATGCGAATATTATAAACAAATTTGTGGTCATCTATTTACAGATCGGCTCACTGCTACAGCGAACAAACTTCTTGATGAACACTCCTCGCGGCGACTCGAACTACCGCATCAAGAGCTTGTCTTTGATGGAGTTTCGAAGGGAGAAGTACAATGCTTTGGATGAGAAACAACGACAAAACGATCTTGCTGCCGTCAGCAATGTGACCGACGCTGAGCTCGAGGGTCCAATAACCCAAAGTATATATTTTATTATATGTCCATTCGATCGAATAACACACATTTAACTTTCCCGCTTAAGCCAATTTCATTGAAACATTTCATCATGTTTATTTTTTTTTATTGATTATTATTGTTTTTTTTTTTGTTTTGTAGAATATATTTTGGATAAAACAGCCGTTTCGGTACCCATAAAATATCAAAAGACCCAAGAGCAGCAGCGTAACGTGGACTTTGAGCTAAGTTCGATGGGTTGCTACATTTGTCAGTGCAATTTTGATAGCATTGAGAAGTACGAAGAGCACATCGAATACCATGGTGATGAGTCGGATTTCGAATCGTTGCAACAAATGACAAAGTAGTAAGTTCCACCAAGAGTTCCAATCTTATCAATACCAATTATATCTGCCAGTTTACTTAAGAACTATACACTGAACTCTTTGAAAACGATTAAATGGGGTAAATTGTTTCTGACGCTATTCGCTTGCCAAGAGTATCACAAATTTTAAAAACCCCAATCTATGGAGCTATAGAGTATGTGTAATTTGTATAATTTATTATATATTTTTGATTACATATAGATAAATAGGATATTATAGATTAATCTTTGTAGATTTGTATAAAGAACTTACTTTCCAGTTTTTCGTTACTTTGCCCTTTTTGCCCACAAAGTTGGAAATTCATAGCAGTCAACTCTGTCTTAAATGCACTATTTTAGTAGGTCAATAGCTGGGAAACGCATAGTGTAGACACAGAGTATATTAGAGTTGGGTATACTCGGCTATACAAATTTTCATTGTATATGTTTTCATTATCATGTATTTCCACTGGATTCAAGTGCATGGTGTCCACTTGATACAATTCACTCTAGAGAATTCTTGATGAATCCAATAGTGATTAATTTCTATACTTATTTTAATTAATCCATTTTTTGCCTATTTCAGTTCTAAACCAATGCTGACATTATCTTACCAGACATGCGTGGATAGCCACTATTTTGGCTTTACGCTTCAGACACATCTTAAGGATCTGATGATTGAGAAGTTCATCATTGTACAGTCCAGACAGTTCTACTATGTTTACAATAACCGTCTACCGGTTGTAGTATCATCCAGTGGACAGCTGCTCTTCTTTGTGGACTCTCACGTTTTTATGATCCTGCGGGAACAGCCGATTGTGATTGGATATAGTCAAATGGTAAATGGTCAACGCCAACATTATGTGGAGCAGCATCATTTTATGAGAACTGAGGCTTTGCCCAAGGTCAGCTTCAATGTGAATCCGTATCGATTGTCGAGTAGTAAACTATTCCGTGGCGGACGTCTGGAGCCAGCAATACCTCCACCAGCTGTGGTATCGGCCTTGAAACGGGACACAAGCGATGCTCAAGTGCGTTTGGCAGAGTACAACAAGGAGTATCGCAACTATTGTGAACTTGGACGCGAATTCACGCAGCAGAATCTACATGGAACGCTGCGTACTTTGTTGCAGGTGGAGGATATTGAACGATTGCAGTGCTATGTGGCACTCAAGCAGTCTAAAATGGAGCTGCATCAGTTTGGCAAGGAGCTGTCCGTTAAACTGCAGCCCAATTCCCGAAACATAAGTGCCGAAGATGTTCTGTCCCCAGGAGACGATGTGCTCATTATCAACGAGCGTAGCAGCAACTGTGGAGCAGTGGAATCGGGAAAAGCGAATAGTTTACGTCAAATGTTGGATAATAATAGTGTTGTATTGGATTTGGCGCTTAAGGATTTCGATGCGCTCGTCCAGTGGGGCCACAAAGTGAACGAGCAGTTCGGAGCACCGGAAAAGGAGCGTCGCGAGCCGCGCGTTTACTTTGCCCGCATCCTGGGTGTATCGACGCAGCGCGTCAATATCACCTGCGATCGCCATTTGCCAGATAACACTACATTTGCCCTACTATTTCGTCCCGTCCGAGCCGTTCTACGTTATCAATATCGTGCTCTTCATCAGCTGAAACTTACGACTGCCGAGCATGTCCAGCGTTTGTTGTTTCCCTCCGATGTGGCCTGGCAGCCGGTGGCCCATGGCGCTTTGTGTCTCCACAATGAGCATATTGGACGCAACCCGGAGCAGCACCAGGCTGTGCAACAAATAGCGCTATGTGAGAAGCTTCCAGCTCCTTACCTTGTCTTCGGTCCACCGGGTACGGGTAAAACGGCAACGATTTGCGAGGCTATTTACCAGTTGTATGTACGTCGTCCGGAGACGCATATATTGGTCCTAGCTGGCTCGAATACGGCCTGTGATGAGATTGCCCTGCGTCTGTTACGCTCCATATCAAAGGTACCCAGTCAACCCCGTCCGCTGACCCGCATCTTTGCCGCCAGTTGTGATCGTCGCATCGACAACATTGATGATCTGCTGCTGGAGTACTCAAATATGTATGCACTGCACTTTTATCCAGATGTGCAGACGGTGCACAATTATCGCATTGTGGTGTGTACCCTGAGTTTGGCGGGCAAATTGTCGACTGGAGGATTTGGACGTGATGAGGATAAAAAGAGCGTATTTTCCCACGTGTTTGTGGACGAAGCAGCCGCCTCAACTGAAGCAGAAGTGCTTATGGGGATTACATGCACTATAGCACCGTCAACAAATCTTATACTCTCCGGTGATCATAAGCAGCTTGGTCCTGTGTTGCAATCCCATCGTGCTGGGGATTGGGGACTTGGCGTATCTCTATTTGAGCGTCTGCTACGGCGTGAATGCTATCGCCTGGACGAGAATGGTGGCTACAATGTGGCCGTACAAACGCGACTGCGACGTAACTATCGTTCCCATCCCGAAATAGTGTCGCTCTACAGTGATCTCTACTACAACAGTGAACTCAAAGCGGAGGCAGCACTAGGTAAGTCTTAGGTAATAACTCCTTACCCTACTCCGGCATATACCTTATTATTTACAGAGAATGTGACAAAGGCCAAAAACTGGTTTCACACGCCCAATGAAAACTTTCCCATAATGTTCCATTCGGTCTTTGGTACAACATCGAACTCCAAAAGTTCATTGAGGTAATTTTTGAATAAATAAAATTATTTAACCATGGATTGAAATCTATTCCAAAATTTGCAGTCTGTGCAACAACAAGGAAATCGATGCGGTCATGGACTATGTGAAGGATCTTATGCACTTTGGTATTAATGGAGAGAAATTGGCACAAACGGATATTGGTATTATATCGCCATACAAGAATCAGTATCAACGCATCCAGGAGCAGCTCAACATGCGCAACTGGCATCAAATCGATTGTGGCTCTGTTGAACTGTTTCAGGGCAAGGAGAAGCAGATCATAATTGTTTCCTTTGTGCGTTCATTTACTGAGAAACTTGGCTTTCTCAACAACAGTCGGGTAAGTCTGTAGTCCTTAGAATGGGATTATGGGAAATTTAATCTATGCATGGCTTAAACTTTGCAGCGTTTGAACGTACTACTCTCACGTCCGATGTCGTTGCTAATCCTGATTGGTAATCCACGTACGCTTAGCAAGAATGAGGAATTTCGTCATATTATTGATATGTGCCGGGATCGAATGACACTCGTCGGTTCGCCCTATTATCCGGATGATAATAAGACGAGCGAGGCGAATGGCGGTGCCGCTGTAATTCCCACGCGTTCGAATGCCCAAGTAACCAATCGTATCATCGAGGAGGTGCCTGTGCAGACGCAAACGCAAGCGCAGACGCAGGTGCCGGCTTTGGGACATTCATTCAAGCGAAGTAATAATCGTTGTCATAATTATCAATATCACCAACATGATCATCATCACCACCATCATCATCCCCATCACCAAAGAAACCAAAGTAATCGTGAGAATGATCATAAATGCATGTTTACAAATGCTTGTGCCGAATCATTAGCATATCGATTGATTCGTTAAGGGATTAGGATTATGAGTGGGCTAGAGATTGCTAGATCAATTCGCTCGATCGCTGTCTCTTTCCCCCTTACATAAGTCCGCTACATGCATTTTAGAAGTTTTCAAGACCATTAACAAACTACTTATCCTAACCACATCTAATGAGACCGATGTACAGTTTTTAATCCAAGTCAAGTTCGCCAGCAGCAAGTCAGATAGAGAGCAGCAATTGCAGTACTTTCAGTTGTAAATATTCAAAAAAAAACCGTCCCATGTTCACAATAAATTGGCATTCGCATCTTTTGATCAACGAAACTATCAAAATCATGCATCGAATATACATTTAAAAATTAATGCATTTGTCATCCATTTTCACGATTCTCTGGTGGTTTACTTGGTGTTCATTTTTTGTATTTGCTTCATATTTAACTATTTCCATTTCTATTATCTTTATCATGTTTAGCTCCAATACCAAAGAAAATCCCATTATCTACTGCCACAAAGATGATCTACAATAAAGAAGAGTTATTGAAGCTTGGAAATCATTCACATCATGCCAAGAAGACGGAACTGGATAAACTATTTGATGAATTACCAAGTGTGCCCCGTTATGTGGACACTGAATCGGAGGCAGTCCGATCAGTTAAGGCAGATATGCAGGGACTTTCCATCAAGGACAAGCCCAACACACCTGGCATACCGAATCCAATCATACCGAAGTCCAATCCAGTGGCTTCATCCAAATCGGTTACAGTTAACAATTTAAACGCAGACATGCAGAATTACTTAAAGCAACAATTACGTACTTCACCAACGACCGCTTCAAAAGCTAATCCATCGCATACGATGTCACGAAAAACTTCGATTGATGTCGCTGCAGAGGCAGTTAATCTAAATTTTGCTCCAACTGCACCTCCAGCCAGTCCAAGGATTCTTCGTCCTACTCAGTATAACTTCATTCCGATGGGTAGCTCTCGATTTGAAAGCGTGCGATCAAGTGTCAGTTATGAGACACATATTCCGAATATAAAAACGACTTCGAGTTCGAACTCAAATGGCTTAAAGGATGAATACAGACGTCCGGCGTCATTCTATAGCCAGAGAGCCGCATGGGAACAGCCTGGTCCGTGGTCACAGCCGCAGCAACAACCAAGGCCCATTCCAAAGCCGGAACCAAAGAAAAAGAGCAATTGTGTTATTTCATAATTGCATATCTATATATATATGTATAAATATATATATATATATACATATATACATATATATTTTGTAGTAGAAGCTACAACTATGAGGACTACTCCGTGACCATTCAAGTCTCAGTGTTATCCTCTTTTGACCTTGCTGTTTTGAGAACACGTTGCAAATGATGCAGCCAAATTTAGAAAATTGGCTGCCTTTGTTGCATCATATTCCAAACAGCAAAACAAATTTAATATAATGCGATTCGTAATTTGTAGATTTAAATGAGACAACTGTAGGAATACAGCTCACTTGAATTTACTGTTTACGAATTGGGATGGATGTTTTTGATTTTATTTTATGGATCCCAATGGAAATATCGGTCATCTGTGGCCATGCGCTAATCCATTATAATATATTGCTTGAATGGCATATTTAAAAGACAGCAAATTTGCACTGTGAATTTGTGTATTTAATGAGATTTGTGATCAAATATTAATGTTAATCATGTCGAAATGACCAGAAATGGAATTGGCTCGTTTAAAAATTTATCAATTTATGAATATTATTAATTGGCAAGAAAACTGATGTAATCAAAAACGATTGGGAGCATAATTTCCCTTTATATTAATCGAATAATAAATAAAAACTGCTACAACAAAAATGTATTACAAAATAAATAATAAAGGAGTATTCTTTGGAGAACTGTAGTATGCTCTAGCAATTCCAGAAATATATCATAGTCGGCCTCTAACAATTTGTATTACTTACTGAAGTACACACATCCAACAATTTTCGAATAGTAGTTTCAATAATACTTAAAACTAATTCAAGACATTTGTGTAAATTATTGTAACATTTTCAAATTTAAATCCTGTAAAGATTGGTCGCATTCAGATCGATATTGAAATTCGAAGTATGAGCTCAAGAAATAGATTAATCGTATCAGATATGTCTGATACACCACGAGGCAACAGATTGGCGGCGCCGCTATCATCACACAGGTCCGGAGCACGACAGCGCATCGGCGGCGATGGCGATGGTGGCCCCGCTATCTGGAAGACTACTGCTACTGTATCTCCAGCCTCGAGTCGATTAAATGCACCTGTGCATCAGGAGAAGCACACTATTGCCTCAACGCTGCGGGCAGCCAGCATTCGAAACAAGGCATTAGGCCAGAAAGCGATCAGTCCTCGCAAAGCACGACCACCAACGAGTGTTAATGCCGACAAAAAGATTGAAACAAAGCAGTCGGATCGTGTGTGGACGTTTCGCAAGTCTGCTGGTGGTGTTTCAATGGCAAAGAAGGAGAAGGTGGAGGAAGTTAAAATTGAAGAAATTAAAGAGAGTAAATCTGGCAAAAGGCTGGTTGACAAGAGTGTTCAAACGGATGAGGGAGACATTGGGGACATTAAGATATTGATGCCCTCAACGCAAATATCTAATCACCCTGATAAACTGGTCTGGGATGGTCAGAGCAAATTGATGCATGAATCGAAACGCAAGTTTGCGTCTCACGAACACGACGAGGAGCAGCACTTGGATGAGCTCAAGGAATTTATGGAACGCAGCTATGTAACAAGACGTATTCCAAAGAAGCATCCTATTCTGGCGAATTATGAGCCGCATCAATATAGAAATGTATTTAAGTACATGGATGAATGTTTTACTCGTGAAATTCCAAAAGCCGAGTCTATTACGAATATACAGGATCGCATCAAGCGAAAGGAACAAGAACTCTTGAGCATGTTTAATGAAGTAGACGTAGACGTAGAAGAAAGATCTGAAACAGATTCGGAAGAAAATTGAAACAGTTAGCATGCATACTATAGTTTCTTATATTTATCAACAAATAAAACTTTTCCAAATACTAAAACTATAATTTTTTAATCCGCTCATTGATACGAATAAGTAATTTGAAATTCGCGCCGAGTATTGAAATGAGCTCGGCACAGCTATCGATAGTTATCATTTTTAAGTGTTTGTGTACACACTGGACAACGTGTGTACACACTGTTTATGACTAGGCTTGCCGGTTGTACGGGGCCAAATTAATAAATATTAGCTTTTATCGAACTAGGCAACCAATTTAATGTCAATGTTATAGTACGGGAGTCTCGATATGACTCTTTAACACACACACAAATTGTTGGTGCGGGCATCAGAAGCTAAACGCATAGGAAGTAGTAAATTCGCCTACGACTACAAATACAAAGTAAATAAAGTGAGTAAGTTGCATTTTTTTTTACAGTGAATGACGTGAATCACATGCTTACGTTAACAATTCCATCCAACAGAAAATGACACTAAAGGTAACCAAGTTGGCACTTTCAAGTCGTCTGATGGTCTTTGCAGTGCAACTGGTGGCCAACTGGTTAGTAAAGGATCATGAACCTGATGTCTTTCGGATGCCGATACCACCACAGGAATACACAAAGGGACCTGTACCATGGCTGGACAAACTGGTGGTGGGTTGCCTCAGTGGATTACGGCACTGGGATGGCGAATACTTTCTGCACATCGCTAACAACTTGTATACGTACGAGAACACGTTGGCCTTCTATCCGTTGTATCCTGCCATGGTCCGGTATCTGGCAATGGGTTGTCAGTGTTTATATTTCCCGCTGTCGCTGCAATCTCTGACGCTGGTCGTAGCCGTTGCATTGAACATGTGGCTCTTTTGCAAGGCGACCAATCTGCTTTATCAACTGACCCAACGATTATTTAACGATTTGAATAAGAGCTGGAATGCTGCACTTATCTTTTGCTTTAATCCGGCCAGCATATTCTTTACCGCCGCCTACTCGGAGTCATCTTTTGCGTATGCCAGCTTTTACCTGATGCTGGAATGCGTTAGACCCCATCAGCAGTTCCATTATATTCGAATCTGTGCCAGCCTGACTGCATGCATCCTCTGCCGCTCTAATGGTTTAATCACATTGGGTTTCCCATTGTACTTCTTTGTCCGTCACATACTGTTAACCACAAATGCCAATCGCTGTCAGCAAATTATCAAGATGTCTTTGACTTTGCTGGTGCCGCTGGTCATCTTGCATGCCTATTATTTCTACATCTATCGACTGTTCTGCTTGCCCAGCGTTAAAGTACACCATCCGAAACATGTGGAGGATTATGCAAACGAACGAAACTATCTGCTGGCCGGCAAAGGCCCGGATGGATCGCCGTGGTGCCAGTATACGTTGCCCTTTCCTTACAACTATGTGCAATCCAACTATTGGAACGTTGGTTTCTTGCGTTACTACCAATGGAAGCAGCTGCCCAACTTCTTATTAGCCCTGCCCATGCTGCTCTTTATGCACTGGCATTGCTGCGACTATTTGTGGTTCTTTGTCACAAAGAGTTGGGCTCAGGTCACTGGATGGCGGGATCTGCTTAAAACACAAAAGGCGCTACCATTTGTCCTCCACGGAACTTGCTTAGCGGTTATTTGTGCCCTCTTCGTACACATACAGGTGTCGACGCGTCTACTGGCATCGGCTACGCCCATTTTCTATTGGTTTGCTGCAGATCATATGCCAAAATCCCTGGCCAAACTTTCGTTGCGAACCAAGGCGGGTGCTCTCTTTATCTGGTGCACTACATACTGTGCTTTTGGCACTGTTCTTTTCTGCAATAATTATCCCTGGACATGAACTAGACAAGAATGTATAAAATGACGATGAAATCAGCAATTGATTGCCAAAGAGACTGTATTAGAATTGGATTAGTACGTAAATATTTTAGTCGTATTGCACGCCAAAAATCAGAAGCAATAGAAAAATAAAAATAAATTTAATAAATACTAGACTCAGTGTTGCCAATTTATCCTTTTTGTTTTTTGACTTCATCCATAATAATATGTAACATCCCTTTTCCGAAAATCTGTTGGATCTTGGATATTTTGTATATATCTGTAAAAGACGTTTAGTTTTGTGCTATTTGCACATTTCAATCTTTTAATTTCTGAATTTTTTCGTTTTTTTTTTTGCCGAAAATAAAAGAAAAAATAATCAAACAACAGTAAAAGAATAAAACTTAGCATGTGCATGAAAATACATTTTAAAATATATTTTCGCGCTCACATTTATCGATCAATGCGTTGCTAACAGCTGTGACAATTTTGTCGATTACATATCGATATCTTTGTTGTCCACTGAATTAAGAAAAACAAAGAATTTCGACGATTGTGTTAAAAAGCAGAAAAATGGAGCAGCTTTCGGGTGTGATGATAATCATCATAATTGGCGGCGGTGTGCTGACCTGTGTGATGCTCTTCATCTTTGCCAAGCGCCAAATAATGCGATTTACGCTGCGTAGTCGCCGTGGTCCGCATGTTCCAGTGGGAACCGATGCCAAGAAGGCGTTGCGTCGTGAGATCGAGCGTCGATTGGATTGTATACAGAAAATAGCACAGGAACCAAAGTTACTTTGGACGGATACAGACAAGTATATTGTGCAGCCGGAGCAAGAGTCTGAGCTGCCGCCCTACTATTACCGTATGAAGGCAGTGGACGATGTCAAATTACTTGAATCTGAGATTGCCCGTGCAGATGGAAGCACACGTCATGCACATGAAAGTCTTCGCGCTTTTCTGCTCACCACGCTATCAGTTATCCTCAATGGAACAGGCCAGCGCATAATACATCAGTTCTGTGACACGTACGAGCACGCTCGCCACGATCCCAATGAGTTTGGCAAGGATGAGTACGGGGCGTATCATCATTTGCTACTAAAACTACTGGAAGCGTGAGTCTACGTAAGAGTTAATCCTTTGCTGTGATATACATAAATGCTTTTCTTTCTTTCCGGCAGTGCCAAGCAGTTGAAAAACTATAATTCCAGGAAGGCGTCACCAGCGCGAACACCCAGAAAGCAAAAAATGCACTCGCTGTTGGATCCAGCACGCCTGCGGCCACCACCTGCAGTAGAGCCGCCCAGCAGTGAACTGACAGCAGGTCAACATGCCAAAGTCAACATGACACTGGGTCTGCAGGGTGACGAAATGGTGGCCGCCGAGCTGGCCACCAATCCTCTGCATTTACAAGCTCCGGCTGAGCGTGATCTCATTATACGCAATCGTATTAAGACGCCTACGCTAGATGACATTGTTGCCGATGGGGTAGAACAACCGCAGTGCGGTGATAGCGCTGCTAACAATGCTGAAAATGAAATAATGAGCATATCATCTGTTCAGCTACAACGCAACTCTAGTGTAGTATAAAATAACTAACATTAAGTACATAATTTAATTTAAATTTAGTCAAACTTCTTTACGTCTCTTCATGTCTTCACTTTTTACACTTATCCTTGGACTCTTTCTCTGCCTTTCGCTTCTTTTCATCCTCGGCGCACTTGTCCATCATTTGAGAAAATATAACCAAATCTAAAAGGCGGCAAGAGTATCCGGTTTCGTTATCATACCAGCAAATGAGCTTGACAAAATTATCATTTAACGCTATACACGCTTTGGCATCGAAAACCGAAGCGTAATGTGAACCGTTGAAATCGGATGAGACGACATCGTCTTCGGTGTAACCGAGTATTCCTTTCATGTCATCCTTGGAGGCCTCCTTGATAACCTCTTTAATTTGATCCATTTTGGCACCGCAGCCGAGACGACAAGTGAGATCTACCACGGAAACATTCGGCACGGGCACACGAAAGGCCATACCCGTTAGTTTACCGTTCAGATCGGGTATTACCTTGCCAACAGCCTTGGCAGCACCAGTGCTAGCTGGTATAATGTTAATCATACCGCTACGCCCATCGCGCCATACCTTTTTGCTGGGACCATCGAGTATCATTTGGCTGGCAGTACAGGCATGAACGGTCGTCATCAGACCTTCAACGATTTCAAAATTTTCATGTACAACTTTGGCCACCGGAGCCAAGCAATTGGTAGTACAGGATGCATTCGATATGACTTTCATATCTGGCTTATACTTGTCTAGGTTGACACCACAAACGAACATTGGCGCATCGGCTGAGGGTGCCGATATGACCACTTTCTTGGCACCCGCATCCAGATGATCCTGGCATGCCTTCATTGTGGTAAACTTGCCCGTGCACTCGACGACCGTTTGGACACACTTCTCTCCCCAGGCGAGTTTCTTGGGATCCTTTTCATTGGATACCTGAATTTTCTTGCCATTTATGGTCAGCTTATCGCCCTCGAGTGAGATCTTCTGATTAAATATGCCATGTGTAGAGTCAAAGCGGAGCATGTAAGCCATATACTTGGGATCCATCGCTGGATCATTGATGGCCAGCACATGGACGTCCTTCCGCCTCATCGCTTCACGTAAAAAGATACGCCCGATGCGACCAAAGCCGTTTATACCAATTCCAGACATCTTTATACCTTTTTATTTAGACTAAAACTACCAATTTCTATTAACAAAGTTATTTAAAAATCAGAAAATCAGTTAATAAACGTTTCGAATTTCGATTCGCGCTGTTATATTCCTTAAAAATCGTTTTACAATATTTTTTTGATACAATTATCAAAAAGAGTTTTTTCAATTTTTTTTTTATTCAATATATGCGACTTATGGCAAAGGTCTGAAATTTTTGATAAGTAAGTAAGTGATATATAGCTTTGCTTACATTAGTTTTGAATTTTGGTATGTTTTGTTTCTAAAATTTTCAAAATGACTGTAAAGGGCTGTAAAGAGAAAAAAATTTCATTTTGAAATAAAATAGTTTTGTCAAGTTATTTATTTGATTATTTCATTAGACCCCATTATAGGGGTCTTTTAGGTTTGCCAGAAGCGAAGTGTGCGTAACAGGTAGAAGGAGACTCTTCCGACCCCATAAAGTATAAATATTCTTGGTGAGCATCAACAGCCGACTCGATACAGCAATGTCCGTCTGTCTGTCTGTCTGTCCGTCCGACTGCATGAACAGCTAGATGTCAGAGACTATAAGTGCTAGAGCCACCAAATTTTTAATGAAAGTACGTCTACTTCGCGAGCAGATCAAGTTTATATCAAATTGTTGCCACGCCCCTGACCGTCCCCGCGAATTGTAAAAATCCTATTTTTATAACAGCTATCATAACAGCTATTACAGCTATCATTAGAGCCTTACCAAGTTTGATCCGGATCGGACAACTATAGCTCACAAAGGACAAATCAGTCGAAAATAGGATATTTGTATGATATTTGTATGTAGTATTAGTTGAGCGATCGCAACCAAACTCACATGTTATGAGTATGTAATGATTATTACTGTCCTCTATCTAAGTTCGGTTCGGATCGGACAACTATAGCCAATAGCTCCCATAGAACAAATTGGTCGAAAATTAGTGATTTGTATAAACAAATTTTTTTTTAACAAACCGATCTCAACCAAACTCATACATTATGTGTATATCATGACTCCATTCGCCTTTCTTACTTATTTTTAAATTAATTTTTACTTGTAACTAATATAGTTCAAAACTCTTTTTGTTTATTTTTTTTTTATTTAAAGTAAAAATTCATTTTTATTTATTCATTTATTAAATTCTTTTGTAAAGGGAAACACTGATTTCCACATTGACCTTATACATTAGTCTAATATTTTTATATAATTATTTAATTTTATATTAAAAGAAAAAATGATAACCATTTGGAAACTAATAAGCTTTGTTAAATTCTTCATTTACGTATTTAAATTTATATAAAGTATAAAAATATTTATTTTTTATAGACTTCTAGATTGGAGTATAAAGATGTGCATTATTGCTGACAGTTAACAATTTTTATAATAACATAATGCTTATTTTACGGCTTTAATGATCAGTGTGAGTTGGGTTTACCAATCATAAAAAACCTCATTTAATTGATTTGATGTGAAAACTTTACACCTGAAATTCATGCACTCCAAGAATTTCGATAAAATTTTGAAATTTATGTTGTGTGCAAATTTCATGCTGCTAGGTTTTATTATTTCGTCTGTACGTTGATCAGTGGGTGAGTAAGTATATGAAAAGTGGAAGTTATCAATTATTTTATTTTATATTTAATTTAAAGGTAAGGAGCAAGCAAAAATTATACAATTTTGCTTACATTTACTGAATTTAAAAGAGAATTCAAAGCGTGGAAAGTGGAAAGTGGAAAGCAGTTGGAAAACACAAATCAAGCTGCAAGTCGTAAAACTGTCTTGGGGAGAAGAGCATGAGGAGATGGTGGAGAAGGAGTAGAAGTAGTAGGAGTAGTAGGCGCAGCAGGATTTTCAGTATTGTTGTTGCTGTTGCAGCAGCTTACGCATAATTAACTAGCCCAGAAAAGGCAAAATGGATAAATGATTTGAATAAATAGCAAAACTGGAGTACATGAGCCATCTGTCTCAAAAGGACACAGCCGGAAAAGTAAAGCTAAAATGGAAAATGAATGAAGGGTATTTTAAAGTCGTTGCTGGTGTAATCAAAACCAAATTTGGCAAAGAATTTTAGTGCTGAGCCATTGCAGGAGAACAGAGTATTCTTAGCTGGCTGTTTTTATTGCTTATAAATCAATCGACTGCGGCCAGCTGGCAGACAAGCAGGTTAAGAGATGGGCTAAGAGGCGGGTCTGAAATGCGGGCTAAGAACCAGGCTGTCAAGTCATGAACTAAGTATTCCAACAAAATGCAAATGTGAATCCACAGGACGCACAAAGCAACAGCAACACCAACAACAACAACAACAACAACAACTACAATAAAACAACAAAACACAACACATCACAAGACCGAGCACAGCAAAATCAGCTGCGTCTGTGCCCAGGGCGTCATTACTCACCTTTGTCTGTTTGCTACTGCTGTTGTCCCGTCCCTCGTCTTACCTGTGCCTTTCTGATGCCTCTGAGCACTAAGCATTTTTTTTTTTGTACAATTCCCTTGAGGCAAAGGGGGCTTGGAAGTTTGGGTATACCTTTTTTGTACTCCTTGTAGTACTTACTACTTGCTCCTTATGACGACAGGCTCTCAAACATTTAAATTGAAGTTTTGCGTGTCCCATTTGATGTGTTGGCCAAATGCCATATTTGCAAATGGAACCTTTACCACTTAAGTTCTTATATAGATTGTCAACCTTAGAAGCTATTCGATACGGAAATGTGTTGCAACATTTCAAACTGTTGCAGCAACATGTGACCAGGAAATCGGCTAAAAATAAATGCACGACGCCCACACAGCGCAACATTTTCTCTCTCTCTCTCTCTCACTCTCTCTCTTCGTATATCTCTCTATAGCTTAACTGTTGCTCTCCAGGCCATGTCCTGGCTGTGGTGAGTTTCGACCCGGACGAGGCAAATGGGTTTCGGTGATTACGAAATTCTTTGGAGTTTGGTTGCCTTTACTGGAGTCTGAAGTTTGTGCATAATATATTCATATTTGTATTTGGTATTTTGTGTATTGGAAACCGCATTCTATTTAGGCTTTTTGCATCTGTTGCTGATCATAAACTTGGGTTAAATGCAAATTTAAACTGCTTCCAACAGACGAGGCGAAACAAGTCATAGCAAGTCGAATCGTGTCAGTTACTTCAATCCAAAGCGGAAACGGAAATTCATTGCAACTGTCATGCAACTTTATTTTTCTGTCTTATTATCTTATTTTTTGTACTCCTTACATTTTTTTCTTTTTTTTTACTATTTTATTTGTATTGCGTTGTTGAAATTTATGCGCAAAACTTTAAAATTAAAACTGCAGTGACAGTGGAAAGTTTTCATTAAAAAAAGGTTACACGAAATGCAAAAATAATGCATAAAAGCTAATGCCAAGGTTGAATTCAAGCAACTTTTCGTGTTTCCTTCGAAAAGTTACAAATAAAGTGAGACTCTTAACGATGGCAATAATTTTAATATTTGAAAGTGGAAAATGCCGGCATAAGTATTTGTTTGTAATGAAAATAGTTATAAGAGTCTGATTAAATAAATATAAAATTAAATATAACCGTAATTTGGCTTATAATAATTTTAAAGTTATCCAATTTTTTAGTTAGTTATTGAGATTTTTTCCTCTTTCATTCAAATTCTATTATATGAATTTCTTACTTTTATTTAATATATTTTATTCTGTTATTTAAAAAAAGTAACAAATGTGATTATTGTTATTACATTTAACTCTAATAATTAAGCAATAAATTATGATGCCTTTATGCTCAAATTATATTCCTATTTGAAACAGATGCCTTATAGAATATAAATTTACACATTTGCTTATCATTAAATGTGGCTCGAGGGTCTCTTAACAATGTATTTATGTGCCACTTGTTGTGGCAACATAAATAAGCAAGCGCATAAATAGTGGCACTTTAAGAGCCAATAACATTAAAGCCATGGGCAAAGCACATAAGCCAAATGACAGCAGCCGCAGCCACAAGTAAATAAGGACAAAATGTGTGGGTATTTAAGTTGTCAGCAAATTTCGTAACATCCTTTGACAATTGCAAATTGTTTTTGGCAAGTGAGTGTGGTAACAACTTTAGCAGCTGTCGACAGAAAGCTATGGCCATAATCAAATAATTCGGCAAACTTGAAGATTCCGCAGAGAGTACAGTGACATTAACTTTGCACCTCTTATCGTTTAGTTTTCACTGTAATCAGCAGTGTGTAAGATGAATATGAATTTGTGTAACTTAAATACAATTTTAGATATATATGAATTGGCTTTATACTCGATAGAATGTAAGTTTTATAAAATTTCAGCCTTTTATGCGTTTCAATTTCCCAGCTACGATGATAAGTAAGTGAAATAAGCATAAATTTGTTCTCAACACAAAGTAACCCTAAAAGTATGCAGTGCATTTTTATTTAAGTTCAAACATGATTACGATAACGATAACGATAACGATTAAGACAACGACTACGATAACATGGTGCATTCTCGCTGCATAATGGACTAGCAACGGAGGCAGCTTTGTAAGCAGCAGCTGGTGGCATCAATTATTTGCAGTTTTGCCAAACTCAAATGCAGCCTTGAGATGAGAAAAATGAAAATTCAGACTAGAAATTGAATTGTCAGAGACAAGTGTGGAGTTGGAACAATGCTTGAGCACAAAGGGAGCAACTGCATCAAAAGTCACAGTAAGCGAAAGAGAGAGAGAGAGAGAGAGGAAGGGTAGTAAGCGACGTTGGTATAGAAGAATACGAGTCTCCAGCTGACATCTAATTGTGCGCTCAAGTGTTAGGCATCGAGAATGGTTACGAAATTAAATCAAAGGATATACTAGGAACGACAAGCAGCGACCCACTTGAAAAGTCCTACCCAATTCTTTGGGCACAATTCCAAGCAAAGGCTTTGCTTTGCATCGCTTTTTTTCTTGCCTCAGGCAACAGAAACTGGCATTGCTTTTACGGCCAATGCAGGCAAAAAGGGTAATATAAATCAAGCTGGACTGTTCACCATAAACTGTGAATACCCTGTAAACCATTTAAATTGTCTAAAATGTGCTAAAATGTAAACAGTTTTATGAGCACAAATTATTGATGATTCTTCAAGTTTAGATCTCAAATTAACAGCTGAGAGTATAAAACAAATATTTGGGTAATTTATTTCTTAATTATATAAACCTAAAATAAAATATTTATTAAATATTTAAAATATTTTTAAATTTCGTATTTCAAATTAACTTAGATGATATTATAACATAGATAAATAATAAGAAAAATTTTAATTATTTAATTTATTGAGTTAATAAAGACCTTAAGTTAATCAGTTACTTAAGATAAGTTAGTTATTTATTGAATATATATTTATTAAATATAAATTCAATCAATTTGAATTGCCGTACATAATGAAGATAATCGGAAGTCACTTCATTATCACTGATTACAGGGTATTGAAACTGACACAAGTTTTATGGCTGCCAAATCAATGGCTTCAGAGACAACCCAGCAGATCTGTTTGACTAAAGTGTAATCTAAAGGTAATTTCGCCTTTTACAAACTTTGGCAAAGTTGTCAGCTTATGAAAAGGGGTTTTAAGGCTATTTAATTCAGAGACCGGTGTGTTTCTGAGTGTGTGGCAATTAGCAGCTGTATACTTTGCCGATTTATGAGCTGATCAAGTGAAAAATTGTTGAAAATTAAAATGCAATACGGAAAAATAACAATTAATTTGTCTTGAGGCGTAGCAACCGCAACCATTACATTGAAATATGTGATGTGATGTGATGTGATGTGATGTGATGTTCTGTGTTGACTTTGAGTGCTAGTTTGGCATTGCAGTTCGATAAATGGAGCACACACATCCAAGGGTAAATTGTACAAGTTGAACGCTGCGTATACGTAATGTCATAAGGGCCAAATGTCATGAAATTTCATTACTGGTTTCAGTGCAGCAACAAAACTGTTCGAGCGCTGAGTTAAAATGTCAGCTAAACCAATTACATTTGCACGCCACTGACAACAGCAAGAACAACCACACACAGTTGCTGTTGCACGGAAACGGAAACGGAAACCGCAGCAGCAGCACTTGAAAAATGGTCGCACTAAGGAAATGACGTTGAAAAACAGTAAAACACAAGAGCAGCAGTAACTGTAATGAGCTGCAACTGAGAAGTTAAAGTGATTTATTCAATTCTCGACAATATTGAGCGCATAAACAACTCGGTACACGAATAAATAAACAAATAAAAATGATAATAAAAAAGGACGCTCAAATGATTGACCTAAACAAACCCCAAACTCTCACACACAGTGCTCCCGACTGTCAGAAACTCATTTATTATTTAAATATTATCAGGCCAAAAAATTATAAATGAACAAAAAACGAAGAGGATGGAGAAGAAGAACAGAGTTTGCTGCTCATTTGAAAAGTTTTTTTTTAGAATTTTTTTTTTTTTTTGGGCAGCTGTCAACTTCAATGTGGCAAAAAGGCAGGAGGGTAGCACTAAGGTGGCAAAGTCGTGGACACTTGACGCAATTTGCTTGTATTGTGTACAGTCTGTGTGTGCTGGGTGTGTTGGGTGTGTGGCTGTATTGTGTGTTAGTACAAAAAATGAAAGGCATATAAAACTTTTTAATTTTTGTCGAAATTATTGTAAAGAAGTTGAACAAAAGCACAATGCTGACTGACAAACTGAATGAATTATGAAGCTATTTTCGTGTGTCGAGGACTTGAAGAAATTGAAGCCTGAACTGGTTCAATTTGGAGTGCGTTTCGAGCTTAAAGAGGTTCAAGTTTATTTATTTTAATAAAGTAGGTAAATTTTATAAAAATTCCAGATTGTAATTTGTGAAAGAAATGATAAAAAATTTGTACTCATAGATCACTACAGTTTACCATAAGTTATAAGGGGTTCAGTAGCAAAAACTCAACAAATTTTGAGAAAAATTGTAGAAAAGTACTGAATGTAACAGCAAACACCGTTTTTGTGCCAAAAAAAAAAGAAAAAAATAATTGAAACGAGGACAAAATTTGTACATTCGAGAATTTATGTCATGACATTTGCAGAGCCTTATCATTACCCGCATATTCCCGCCACGAAAAGATCTTCTTTACAGTTCAGTATATATATTTTTTTGTTATTTGTTGTGTGCATAAATAATTGTTTATGAGCACGTGCACAAGGCACAGAGACGACAAAGGCTGCCCACATGCAAAATGAAGTCAAGTGGAAGTGGAAGTGGAAGTGGTAGGGACTGATGTCACAGACTGTACACTGTGCACTGTGCACTGTGAACTGTGAACTGTGAACTGGGAGCTGGGCTAGACGACGACATGGCACGAATGCTGACTTTGCGTGACCAAAGTGCAAGAGGTGATAAATAACACTAAAATGTAGACATCAACGTTACGAACCTAAAACTCCCAGTTGTATTGCCACTCTCAAGTTAGTCGTGCAGTTTATAAACTTCTTGAGGCCAAAAACAACGACTACGACAACAACAACAACAACAACAAACAAATTTTGTTTTACTTATTAGAGTTGTGTTTTCAGATGAACTTATTGACTCATATTAATATTACTAATTTTTTGTGGCTCAAATAAACAAGTAAGAAAGGCTTCAGTCGAGCAAGCCGACTGTAAAATACCCCGTACTCCTTCTAGTGGGCGTTTTCCATACAAATCACCAATCTTCGACCGATTTGTCCCATGGGAGCTGTAGGCTATAGTTGTCCGATCCGGATCAAACTTGGTGAGGAAAGTTATCATGGTACCATACACATAATGTGTTAAAATTTCCTGTCTCCATAAAAATCACCATTTTTGGACCGATTTGTCCTATGGAAGCTATAGGCTATAGTTGGTGAGGATAGTTATAATAGTACCAAACACATAATGTTTGAATTTGGTCTCTCTAGCTCTAGTCGTTTTCAAGTTATGCTAATGTGAAAATTGATTTTTAGAATTTGCGAGACCGGTTGGGGGCGTGGTAAAAATTTGGATTAAACTTGCACTACGTACACTATAGACGGACTTTCATTCCAAATTTAGTGGCTCTAGCTCTTGTAGTTTAGAAGATCCAGGTGCTCGAACAGTCGGAAGAACTGACGGGCAGACAGACAGACGGACATCGCTATATCGTCTCGGCTGTTGATGCTGATCAAGAATATATGTATACACTTTATGGGGTCGGAAACGCCTCCTTCTGCCTGTTACGCACATTTGGCTTCAGACAAACTTAATAGAGCCCTCTACTTTTTTTAGAGTACGGGGGTCTAAAATGGCAAGTTAGATAAGACCATCATAATTGGTTAGAGTGAAGTGAAATGATCTACTAATCTCTTCATTATACTTAATCTTAGTTGTTGAAATGAACCAAAAGACGGATTCAGTTCTGGGTTTCTAAATGAACGATTGAACTTGTTCAACCAATTGAACTAAAGATCTCAGCTCTTTCACTTCTACGTGTGTACAAGGCTAAATAACATTTTCTTAGTTGTAGTTTAACACTTTTCAGTTTGGTTTTTATCTGCCAAATGTGGATGTGAAATGCAATTTTCCAGCTGCTGACTGTGTCCTTCTATTCTTTAGCGTATGTGTTTAATCTAAATAACCTTCTGCATATGGCAATCGTCAGTCCGTTCCCGCATCGCCCCCCGTTTTCCTTTACCCTCTCTTTGTCTGGTTTGCTGCCACACAAGAGCAACCACAATATGCCACATGAAGCGCGATTAAGCGAGATATTTTTGTATGAAAGGCAACCATTTTACCTCATCCTTAGATAAACTACCTTGACTGTGTTTTGTCCTTGCTTTTGTTTATGTTTTCGTTGTGCAACAAGAGCTAAAAATACACATATTAATGTAAATATGCTGCAACAACAACAACGACGACAACAAAGCACTTTTGAGTATTATTTAAATAAGCGTCAGTGCGACATGAGGTTTTTAAGACACACATGTATCCCACAGATACGCCTTCAGGTGCACACATGTATCCCACAGATACACCTTCAGGTGCATATACAAATGCATTACTAAATTATGTAAAGACACCTTTGTCCTTTGCCTTGGTTTTTCTACTTGGGCCATGTCCATCTCTCTCTCTTTCTCTATCTCTCTCTTTCTCTCTCTCTGTTCTAAAAATACACCGACGAATCAATAATTGGCTAAACTAATTAAGCTGGAATCCCTCAAGTTGGCTATGTCTCAAGGTTAACAAACTTTGGTTTCAAGAACCCATTTAAAGTGTGTTTGTGTGTATGATCATAAGTGGGCGGCTCTATGTGTGTGTGGGTGTGTGGAAAAGTGTTTTCAGAAATATAGTGGAAAATTATACAAGGTCTTTTATTGAGCATCTAATGCAGTTCGAGAACCGAGAAACCACTCTGAGTTTTATCAAGTGTTCTTGATATTGTGACACATGAGATGGATAAAATGATAATGGATGGATAAAGGATATATATTTCATAAAAATAGACTCTTGATTTAAGCAAACACTCTAATTAAATATGAAAAAAGTAAGAAAGGCTGCAGTTGAGCGAGGTGACTGTAAAAGACCCCGTACTCATTCTAGTGCTCATTTTACCATACAAATAAGTATTTTTTGACTGATTTGTCCTATGGGAGGTACATGCTATAGCTGTCCGATCTGGACCAAACTTGGTGGCGATAGGTATAATGGTACCATACACATAATGTGATAGTCTGGCTACCATCGCTCAACTAAAACCTCATGTCTTCATACAAATCACCAATCTACGACCGATTTGTCCTAAGGGAGCTATAGGCTATAGTTGTCCGATCCGGACCAAACCATGAGCTATAGGCTATAGTTGTCCGATAAAAATCAAACTTAGTAAGTAAAGTTACAATCATAATATACACATTATATATGAGTTTGGTTGCGATAGCCCAATTTGTCCAATGGAAGCTATAGGCATAATCCATAAATGTCTTCTTAAACGGAATAATCTCTCTAATTATTTAAATGTGTAAGTTTTTTGGCTAAAATTCAAAAAATAACATTACTTATTCCATAATACTTTGATTTTATTTACATTTACTTTCTAATGTATTTATTTAGTTATACTAAATTTGATTCTATAAAAAAAATAGTCTCGTCTCGTTTGAGCTATTGTATTTAATTATGGTATAACTTGTAAGTCAATACATTAATTTATTATTATAACTAGTTTTATAATTTTATTTTTCTACATTTTCTAAACAGTTACTTTGTTAACTCTTCTCCATTTATTTTATACTGTCAAATTTATATATACCATAACTTAATAAAATAGTTTATTTACTTAAGTCTCTTCTTATTAAGCCATATAATTTTCTTAACTAAACATCTATTATTTAATTTATATAATTTTATAAGCTTCACTTTTCCTTCACTTTTTAGGCAATGTCTATAATTTTTTTATTGTGTTTATTTCTATCCATAATTACATGCTATTATGGTAATAAACTCTCTTCTTATTACACTGTCCAATTTTTAATTTAATTTATTTGCAAATCATTAATCAATTTAGTTTACTTTCAACATTTTCTACATTTTCTCCAAAACTTATTTTAAACTCTAATAAATTCTGATAAATTTATGTTACACTGTTGAAATATACTCTAATTTACACATGGTATTTTCTAGTCAACCACTTTACATCCCACATAGTTGACTAAATTTGCATTTTCTAACCACATAAAAGTTATTTGTAAATACTATGTACACTTGTAAATTCATTGCAAAAATTTTCCCATGAGCTTAGAGTGAACTGTTAACATGAAATAGTATTTATAAACTAAACTTTATACATGAAATATGCAAAACTTTTTATGTGGCAACAATATTTTGATTGGAATTGGAATTTGTGGCACTCAATTTTTTGCTTTTTTTATTTTTCAATCGTAATCCAATTAGAAAACACTTAAAGTGCTTTTCAAAATTAATTAAAAATTATTAATTGCCAGGTATGAGGAAAAGTTGGAAATAACCTGGATTATAAGTAGACTGTACACTCACATTATACTCATTAAAAAGCTCGGAAAAATGAGCGTGGAAATCCCAACACACACAAGCAACTTTTTAACAAAGATTTTCTCATCGTTCTTATTTTTGAAGACCACAATTTTGTTGTTGAAACAAATCTCTGTTCGTAAATCTAACACATAAACTAAAACTTAAAGTAGAACTGGAAGTTGAAGTAGATGAAGTTGTGGAGACCAAAAAGGCACCAACAAAATTCCACATAATCTGAAAACAAGCAGTTGGGAAATGGTAAATGGTAAATGGAAAAGATGGCAACATGCCTAGGAAGTGTGGGCAAACAAAGAGTTGTAGCTGAAGCTGGAGCAGAAGTATTTCTTGTCAGGCAGTAGGACTCAGTATACGAGAGAACTGTGCCAGCTGCGAGGCCTGTCCGGGCATATTTTATGAATCTTTTTGCAACACATTAGCATGGGGCAAGTGGCAAAAAGAAACTGAAAATGGAAGTAAAAGAGAGCGTGCGAGAGCGGAGAGAGCGGGGAGAACGGGGAAACTAAGCTCTTAATTGGCTATTGAAATTGAGCCGAAAAACAAAGCAAAAACTTTGACTGTGGCTTTAAATAGCAAATGGAATTCGCTGAAAAGCAAATTGCTGCCTCGCAAAATGAATGATTAGCCCCAAAGCCGAATGAACTGACTGATAGGGAAATGAATGTCAGGAGTTTGATACTTGGAGATGTCTAGGAAATTGCCCTATAAAACAAGAAGCTGCTACAGCCACAATTTGATTAGTCAGAACGCATTTAATCTCCATAAAATACGCAGCCATGAACAATTATTTTCTACAACACACTTCTTAATACCCTTTCTCAAGTAATACCTTTTTCAAGTCAAGTTGGTTAAATTATGAAAAAGATTCTAGGATTCTAGGTCTTAAAACTTGTTGTAGTAGTCCCCAAAACCAAGTATTTTGTTACTCTAAAGAGAGTATAGGGGTCTATTAGATTTGTCTGAAGCGAAATGTGCGAAACAGGTAATCTCCGTTTGTATGAATATTCTATGGATATTCTGAGCTACAAAAGCTAGAGCCACCAAATTTGGAATAAAGGTCCGTCAATTTTCACAACACCATAACTTGAAAGCGACTAGAGCTAGAGTGACTATCATTTGTATGGTATGATTGTATGTGGAGACACACATCATGTGTATGGTACCATTGTAACTATCCTCACCAAGTTTGGTAAGGTTCGGACAACTATAGCCTATAGCTCCCATAGAACAAATCGTTCCACAATTACTTATTTGTATGGTAAAACGCGCACTAGAATAAGTACGGGGTCTTTTTCAGTCGGCTCGCTCGACTGTAGCCTTTCTCACTTGTTACAATTTTCTGGTTATATAATTAATACAGACTCGAATCTATTTTTAAGAAAGTGAATAGATTGCTTATAACTTTAAGATAACTAAAGAAATCCTCTTTAACTAATTTGATGTAAGACTTGTCTATTAAAAGTAAGAAAAATCTAGAGAATTCATAAATCGACTTGCAACAAACTTATTTGGTTCTTTTTGAGTCGCATTCACCTTAAATTTGTTAAATGTATTTTACAGTTCACCTGATTTATGGCTAACATACATTCATACACATAACTCTCGACAAATAGCGCATCAATTTATTAATTGTTTATTAAAATATAAACAATTGTTTATGGTAAGTTAAAATGAAAACAAAAGCGAAGCCAATGAACTGAAAAAATATAAAAAAGAAATTTATAAATTAATAAAAATAACACTTAAAGCTAATAAATAAACAAAAACTCAGTCTCTTCCTCTCTGTCTCTATCTGCCTCTCTCTCCCTCTCTCTCCCTGCCTCTCCCTGCCTCTCTGTCTGTCTCCCAGTCTAGCTATATTTATCAATTTGAGTAAAATAAATATTATGTACATGTATTATGTACATATCCATCAGTTTTCTTTTATGTTTATGCAGCACACCAACGGAGCACTTGATTACTCACACGCCGAGTGTGTCAATGCCAATGCGCAGCAAAAAAGCCATCGATGATTATGTTCTTGATGTGGATGACTTCATATACGAGCATGTGTTGTTCGTGTTGGCTTTTAATGCATATAAAATGTAATAACGCTGGCTATTAGCCAACTTGACGACGCACATCAATGGACGACAGGGGCGTGTCCCATAACTGTTAAAAAAAAGGGAAAAAAATATACTTTCACGTAAATGAAGCAACTTTGGTGCTGTTCGTATTTGCAGCTCCCGTAATTACGCACAGCACAAAAACAATTTACCAAATCGGTTCTATACCATAATTTTGATAGAGTCCCAAGGGAGGGGAAATTGCAGAGAGGAGGTGACTGAGGTGTATTGACTGTTTGTGGTTGAGCTTTAAACTCTGTGTTGATACTTTGAACCCAGCCAGGCTACCAGGTCGCGTACAGTGCTAATTATAGGCACACTTGACGGGTGAACAGCTCTATTGATTTGCAATCTGCGTGACAATGGGCGTTACTGTACCTCTCCTGCTCCTTCCTCTCTTCTCTCTCTCTCTCTCTCTCTCTGTCTCTCATTTTTCACCTGGCAAATTGTATGTGCAATCAGCAAGCGGATTCAGAACTTAACTCTGTACTCAGCAGCAGGTGCAACAAAATGCCTCCTTCTCACGCCTTAACGCCCAACAATACACTGGAAAAATAATAGGGTAGCTTTATGCGTCTGTCTGAAAATCATGTATTGAACATTTTTAGTTGACATTGGTTGTCGGTCGAAACAAATTGTCACAGAGTTAACAAGTAACTTTAATTAATTGCAGTTTATCAGTCGAAGTTTAAAGCTGAAGATCATTTTCTTTACTTGTTTGTAGCACGCTTTTTCTTTATGTGTAAGCTCGTCTTTTATGATAACAAATTTCAGGTGAAATGACGCTTATGTGACGTGTAAATGCAATTGGTACTCAATTCATAGCAATCGTCATACGCGTAAAAACAACACACACATGCACACACATGCACACACATACACAAACATACACAAACAATCCCAAACATACTCATGCATATGTATATACTTTTTATGGAAATCGAATCTGTGCTGAAAGTGAATTTCAAAGAGCTATGTGTATGTGTATAGGTGTGTGTGTTTGTGTGTTAGTGTGTGTTCAGCTATATAAATTGGCAACTGTTGTGATTGGATGACAAGTTTTACTGTTGCCACCTTAAAGTTGTTTGTGTGCATCGCGAGCTTTGCTCAATTTCAGGCCAATCTGCTACTCAGCTATAGCTTGGAAATTGTTAAAGTTTTCAAATGAAAATTTCAATTATTATGCAACGCTTGATCATAAAAAACTTTTCATCTAGGGCAGCATCAACTAAGGAAATACCCAAGCGAATTTTTTGTGCAATTTTGTGTGTTTCTTTCGTGACGCTGCCTACATATTTTCATATGATTTAAGTTTGTGTGAAAATCGCTTTAAATACACACTTTTACATGCGCTCACTGCTCAGGCGGAAGATGCAAAATTATGCGCATATTACGCATACGTCACGTTGCCAAAATGCAGTTAAGTCCTTCCGAGAAACACACAAACACACTTGCACACACGCTGAGTGTGCTGACCTCTCTGCCTTGCAAAAATATTTACACTTCTTATTGCTTCCCTTGCCTGAACTCCCTACTTCAATTTTAAATGCAGCTCAATTATCCTTGACTGCTTCGCTGCCTTGTCGCTTGTTTTCTGCTGACAGATTATACCCTGTAAATTTTAAATATTGATTCAGAGTAATTGTGAGTAAAGGTATTGAAAATAGTTTAGAAACTCAAAAGTAAATAGCCATGTCAATCTGCAAAAGGCTTAACTAAAGTTTCCAAAAATAAACAAATTAAGTTCTAAACTTAAACAAAAAGTTATTTTGTGCCGCAGTGGTCGAAAGAAGATTCCTGAATAATTTTATGAATAATTTAAAAATAAATTTTATGTAAATATACTATGCAACTAGATTAAAAACAGTAGATTAAGTCAAATAATGTGGGATTGATTAATAATAAAATATTTACATATTATTTTAAACGTATGTTCAAGTCAAACAAGAAGATAGGTACAGTTGGGATCTCCTGACCGTAAGATACCTTGTGAGAAGTCCGTAAAGATTGTAAATTGTTACCACACAATTTTTGCAACCTTTCATATGAGAATTATTTCGATTGAGCCACTGAAATGAACTGAAAACATCGTCCAAGTACAAAAGAATTACTATAAGAAAAGATGAGCAAAGTATCGAATCGATTAATAAATATCGCGACTTTAGCTCATTATATCGATAAATTGGAAAAAATCACTCAAATGAACTATAATGAACTGGTAAAGATAGATGAATCAAAACAAAACAGAGCCAGAACAAGCTTCAGAATACAAATGATAATAAAATTTATAATCTTATGTTTTCTTACGTGAAGGGAACGTGGTATTAAAACTTAAAAACGATTTTGATCTGCCTTCTCATGAAAAGAGTCTGTGCTCCAAATGTGGTGTTTCTTGCTTACCCTGTATATTCGTACAAATGACCTATTTCGGCCGATTTGGCCTATGAAAGCTATGGGATTTCCCATCCGGACCAAACTTGGTATGGTACCATACACATAATATGTGATTGGCTGTATGGTTTCCAAGTTAGGGGGTTATGAAAATGTTTTTTACAGTTTCCCGGGTCGGTAGGGGGCATGCCAAAAATTTAAGTGGAGCTTGATCTACCTGCACATTTAAGAAGTCTTTGTCCCAAATTTGGTGTTTCTAGCCTTTGTCATCTCTGATATCTCAGCGTTCATACGGACGGACAGACAGTCAAAGTTTGTTTAAAAAATCGAACGCAATATACCCTCACAGGGTATAAAAATGGAGTACGGGGTATTTTACAGTCGGCTTGCTCGACTGTACTCTCTCCTACTAGCTAAATACCCAATTTTAAATGTGTCGAATTTGCTAATTTAGGGTATTTTGTTGTTCAGCACACTCACAACTTGTGGTTTCATTTTATTTCGTTCGCGTATTTATATGGGAATTTATACCAATCCTTTAAAGGTAGCTGCAGTATTTGAGGCAAATTGAATTAATTAAATACTCGAGTTTATTGTCAGCTTATTATTCAACTGTTGCGCTCATAAAAGCTTTTGTTGTTTGTCTTCTTCTTGCTGTTGTTTATCCTTCCATGCAGCGCACTAATGGTTGGCCATTTGTGAATGTTGCATGCAACGGGGCGTTGCCGAAATTTGTCAGCGCCACTTGCTGCGCTAATGAGCTGCAGTTAGTCTTGAGTTGAGTGGGCGTGGCAAGAGCAAAACTCATACTCAGACTCATACAATGCCTTTTAATGGCAACCAAGTAGGTTCAGTGTTAAGTAAAAGGCTATAAACAAGGCCTTAATCTGCTGCAAAATAAAGTAAAATTAAGGGTATGAGTTAGGACCAGATTTTGGAAGCAGCTTTGGAAACTGCTGGCAATAGTTGGGGATTTTCTTTGACTGAAGCATGAAGTAGAACTCCGTCGAGCATCTCGAGTCAAGTGTTCTAAATTGCTTGAGTGTCAGATTTAGAGTCAGAACTAAACCAAAGCTTTAAACTAAACCAATGTGGCCTTACTTTTTTGACACTCAGGATCGATTGTTTAATGTTAAACACATATTGACACAAGGATTGTGGCATTTGACATTCGAGTGGTTTCACTTAAGCCTGGTTGGTTCTCTGCTTTTGGATCGTTGGTGCATGGCAATTAAAAGTGACAGCCAACAATATTTTGAGTCAGGCTGTTTTGCCTATTTAAATATACATTTATGGACCCTTCATACACACAAGCACACTAACACACACTCACTGCACGTAGGAAAGCAGAACTAATTTGCATGAGGCAGGCAACGTGTCTGCGAACTCCCAAAAGTGATAAAGACATAAAGAGCTGCAGACAGAGCCTTGGGAGGCAGTGGAATGCCAACTATTTGTAACATTTACGACCATAAATCAACGCTGGACTCCTTTACCCCCAGGAGTTATTTGCTGCCCACCTCGCACTACTTTCCATGACTTTCCTTTTCCTTTAATTTCCTTTTTCCTGCTCCCTGAAACTCTGATTGTTTGTGCCACGTTTTGGGTAGTTTTATTTCCCTTGATATCATCGTTTATTTTTTTTATTTCTCTACTATCGCTACAATTAAAACGGGTTCGACGCTGTCCGGCGTATAGATTGGAGTTGAACTGCGTTGTTGTTCCCGGAGGCTAACTTGTTTGTTTATCGGCTACAAAGTCAGCGGCTTCCGAAAGTACCATGACATGACCGGAAGTGCGCTGTGCCATGAAAATTTGTCAACCTTTGCCGCACGACAAAATCAAATACTTTTTTTTTTGTTACTTCATTTTTATGTTACATATTTTGTGCGGTTTCAATTTCAGTTTTGGCACTTTGCTTGCCACTGGCAAATGGTAAATGGTAAATGGAGCGTTCAGAATGGAAATAGCAGAGGCGAAGAAACAGTCTCGTTAGAGAGCTACAAACACACACGTACTTGAGCTAACAGGGCGCATGTGTAATGTGGCATTAAGGTGGAAATAATTTGAATAAATGACGCTGACAATGACTCGAGCAGCTCGTCGATAATTATTTTAATGACACTGAAGCTTTTGTAATTTTAATTGTGCGGCCTTTTGCATATTTGATGACATGTCTATCGCTTGGAAACATGAATGTTTAATTCAAAGCACTTACGCAGACAATTAGCGAGTGCATTACGTATACGTCTCATATGTCTCTTATCATCATTGGGTTCACTTTAAGCAAACCGCAAAAACGCAGCCACAACTAAAGCTTACACTCAACTCAAATGAAATTTAATATGCCAAGTGCTTCGGGCGCAAGAACTAATAAAACTAAATGGCAAATAGCAAAATGTCTGCCGCAACGCATATAAAAATAGAAATTTTAATAGACCAACGCAGCTCAAATACGCTTTTAGTATTAAAAATTCCACTGAAAAATGTTTCGAGTTTAAAAGCGTTATATGAAATTAATTCAATTCATTTATTTTTTAAAACAAAATATTACTTTAAATATTTACTAAGTCGGTAATGCAATAATTTATTTTTTATAAGCAGAAGAAATCCCGTAGTTTAATAAAAAACAAAATTACACTTCTGATTTCAAGCCAAATGCAATTTTTAATTAAGTTAAATATTCAATTAATTCAATTATTTAATATTAATTTTAAATTTTATTCTTTTTTTAAAATCAAAACGAACTATAAATAATTAATTGTTAATAAAAAATTTAAAATTACATTAATTAATTAGTTATAGGAATACAATGAGTTGTCATATAAGCTCAATCAGCATTTAACCAAAGGCTTGTTTTTGTGGTTATCATTACGATGGTTAAATGCTTTCGCCACATTAACCAAATTAACTATTTAAACTATGTTGAATTTATATATATTTCATTATTTAATAAATATTCCGTGATTTACCAAAGTGTAGTAATTGTATAACCTTTAGCCTCCAAATACCCGATAGCCTTTTTATTGTGTTTGAAATTTTTATCGAGTATCAAGAAACTTTTGGTGAAAGTTACTCGGTAAATGACATACATAATTTACTCGCAGTTAGTGTATAGAAAAGGGTTTCAACTCTTTGATTTCAATTTCTTATAGAAATAAGAAAGGAAAAAACAGAATGTTTAAATGTATAGAAATAACAGTACAATAAAGACACGAACTAAATAAGCATTGGCAATCTTTTGGAAATTAACTGCCAGAACGAGTATTTTCGGCTGACAGCAATATTAAGCATACGCCATGTGCATGCTGGCTGCAGGCGAAAAAAGGCTCAAAGTTCGTAGCATACTTTCGAGAGCAAACAAACACAGGAATACAAACGAGTATCTAACAAATTCCAGTTGAACAACTAAAGCGCACACAATTCTCTTTTATAAATCAGTGAAAATTTCCGTTTGGCGGAAATGCAGCACTAAAAAGTTTCTAATCATAATACGAGTACGAGCTCAAGTAAGTAGTAGATAAGCAAAAGTGAAATGCTGTAACGGACTCGGTCTCGAGCTGACAAACCGGAAATGAAACAAGGCGGCAAAGGAGTGTGACAGCTGCAACCACTGCCAAGTGGTTTAGTTTACCAGTATTACTTACTGCAGGAGAATTTTAAGGTGCGGCCTTCTGTTTTTTTCTTTTTTGTTTTTTTGGGTCGCCTAGATAACTTCAAATAGTTTTCGAGCCATAAAATCAATAGGCAGCAAGCAGTTCAAGGCCCAAAGTTTTCAACCACACTCACACTCAGACACACACTCACGCTAGTAATCATAAATCAAAAGTTTTTATTACGTCTTTTAAACAAAGTTAAATATTGAGCTCGGAGCTTATTGCGTGCACGGCTCAATTACAGAGTCGGTTATTAAGCGCCATAGAATAGCATTTAATTATGGGAATCAACTATCAACAGACTTTAACTATAGCCCATCAGTAAACTAAGAGTTGAATGTGAAAGCCATAAAGCGATAAGCTACCCCAAAATTCCGAAACTGACAACCCCAATTTTCTGTTTCAACCCTTTTAGCGGAAAATCCCAGCGAAATGCCATCAAAACTGCGCTAAAAGCAAGCTTTAAATGATAAAGCTTCACTTGATGCTTATTGAAAATCAGTTTAAGCGCTTGAAACTGTGTGAATTGTGCCAATTTGCTGGCTTTAACGATCTAATGTGCTGGGTTAACAATCACGCTGGCAAATTTAATAAAGATTTAAAATGCGGCATGCAAATTTGCCCCCAGCTGCAAGTGAAAATCACGTGGCATCAGTGCTCGAAGGACTTGAATCCTATGAAATATAATGTTGTGCAAACAATGAGAAACACGAGAAAAGTATGCAAAGCAAATGTACAAAAAGAAGATGAAAGAGGAGAGTTAGATATGGAGACGAAGTCGGTGATGGAGACGAAGACGACGACGAAGGCACCGACGACTGCAGTAATTAGAAATGCAAATGACGCGCAAAAATCGCAAACGCAGCGGCAAACAACAGGCGAGAAAAAACACGAGAGCGCATACTAAATGAGTGGCACGTGATTCCAACAGGGGAAAGCCAAGGAGAAGGAGTAGAAGATGAGAAATTCGGATCAAGGAAATTTGTAGTGTAAGAAACCTCAGTCTCTTTCCACTTTCCCTTCTCCCTCCTGGTTTTCGTGGCAACTGGAAGCACTTCAAAGTGACTTTTGAGAGCATTGCTTAAGGTTCTGCGTGCGTATTAAACACGCACCAAGCTGAATTTGATGTGCATTTAATTTAAATGGTAATGCTTTAGGTAGCAAACCACCTCAAAGGTCACAATGGTCATGATTGTGTGCTCAGAGATGTAAGAGCATTATACTAAAATTCGGTATGCATGAAATAAATACAAAAGAATTTCGAGTTAAGTTAAGGTTTAAGTGCTTAAACTTAAATAACAACTAAGACTTGTCAGTACCCAGCACAATTCCCACTCAAGTAGTATAGTTACTGTCCAGCTGAATATAAGATAACTAAAGAGTTTTGTCAATGACTTAATCTAATTTGCATTAAATAAATACATTGTTCCAGTTAGTTTACAGAAGTCGCAACAATGTCGGCCAAGTGGCAGGCATATTGTGCAACTTGCGGCAACTGTCTAGAAAATGAATGAAATTCAATTGGAAAAGTGCTGGAAATTCTTGTTTACTCAGCACACAATATGCAGATACTGTCGCACCAAGTGTCATAGACAAGTAGCTACAACAACCACACAGTTACTAACACAGACAAAGAATCACACACATACACACAGAATCACACACACAGTGACATACACTTATTGCCATAGTCGCAACATCAGCAGCAATGAACGACATGTTGAAGGAAATTTCGAATGCAAATAAAAAACAAAGTGGACAGACTAAAGCAGAGAAGGATGAAATGAAAAGAGAGAGAGAGAGAGAGAGAGAGAGATAGAGATAGTTGTAAAGAGAGGGAGATTATGCACAACGAGTGACATGCACTTGCACGTTATTACGTGTTCAAAAATGTTTATATTAATTGGAATTTGTTACACAACCGCAGAACGGGATGGCATCTGAAATAATATTTACCTGGCTAATAGCAGACTAAATCGAATTGTACACAAGCCAAAATGCATGTAATATACTCATTCAAAAGCACTCAAATACACTCACTCGCCACACAACGTGCATCGAATCAAATACTGACTGTCAAAAATACATTTGAACGTATATTTGTGGCTATAATTGATGGCTATCAAACGGAGGCTAAACAATCTATAGTTGTGTGTAAAGGAGTGTTTTTTCGTATGTGTAACGGCAAGTGTATGTGCAATTGCGTGTACCGTTAAATGGCGGCCCGCAGGTTACACTCGTCACCAGTTGTCAATACAAAATGGCACCTGTATTGCAGCAAGTAAAAAAAAATCGAATTGTAGAAGTTTAACACTTGAATAATGGACTACTAGATACCCTGGAAGGGAAAAGTGTTGTTTAAATCGACGATTCGATGTTTTGCTGTCATCTCTAAGCTGTGCGCCAGCCAAAAACAGACAAGGGATAATGAAAATGAAATCTTTTGAAATGGCAATTTTCTACTAGCTGGTGTTTCCGTATATTTGGCATAATAGCTATATAATCAGGGTCTTTGCTTTAGTATTAAATTCTTGTTTTCTATCTTAATTTTTCCCTCACTTTGGATATTATTTATGAATTTTTTTAAATTGCCTGAACTGCCTTGCTGTTTACGTGCATTGATTACTCTGATCTATGTTATACACCAATTGCCAATTGTTACTTTTTTCTTTTACACTTAAAAATATTAGACTTTGATGTGTTTCTTGCTTTACTACTGCTAATAAACTGTGTTGTCTCTATATATCTTCAGTTCCAAAAACTGGGGATAGAATCCAGGAGGTAGCAAACTAATATTGTGAGAGGCTAGATGCTCATCCAAACAGTCTAAGTGCATCAGCTATTAGAGCCGCCAGGCCCCGCATGAAGGCAAGGAGAACACTCAAAGGACACCATTGTCAAGATCTTCTGAAGCGGATCTTGACATACAACTTTTCATTTTCTCATTAACGTTTTGTTCTATTTTCCTTAATTGCTATACTCTCTGCAAGAGAGAGTATATTGTGTTTGTGAAAAGTATGTAACAGGCAGAAGGAGGCGTGGCAGACCCCATAAAGTATATATATTCTTGATCAGCATCACAAGCCGAGTCGATTTAGCCATGTCCGTCTGTCCGTCTGTCTGTCTGTCCGTCTGTCCGTCTGTCTGTCCGTATGAACAAACAGATTTCAGAGATGGTAAGAGCTATAAGTTTGAATTTGGTCTCTATCGACTCGATATTAAGTCAGTCAATACAAGAACCACGCCCCGTTCGCCCACAATGTGCAAAAAACTGAAAACACCTCGTAAAAAATTGATGTTTTAGGCGAATATCTCAGTAACTATGGCACTTAGGAACACCCATTTTGGTACGCAGGTTCCTAGAGACGGCATAATTGTATTGTCATCAAAAATTTTGGACTGCCACGCACCCTTTTCCCACAAGAAATAAAATAATTTGCAAACTTCAATGCCGATTTTAAGGCATATGTTCTTATCGTACAGTATTGTTATTTCACATTCGTTTGAAGACAAAATATATTAAACTATCCTGAAAGTTGCATCTAAATCGAACAATAAACAAAAGAGCTAGACATGTAAGAAAGTTGATAATTGAACGCAATGCCAATGCATGTGTGCAAGCGAGATAGAAACATACAAACATGTGAGCGAACGTTTTCGCTGCTTTGTAGCGGCAGCGCTGCCCGCGAATGCTGGCCGTGCCAACCAATTGTGTATGTATTAAATATTCACACATACATATGTGCGTGCATACATATAATGTTAAGTGTGTATGCATGTGTATTCATTCAATCAGATGTTTTTGTTTCAACGTGTTTTGTTGCAAGTATCAATTGATATACCCGGATATCGATTTTATTAAGATGATCGGGAATAAAATGCAGAGAGTATTCTACGGTCGGGCGTGCTCGACTGTACTTTTCTTTCTTGTTTGTCTTTGTATTATTTTCTGTCTCTTTTTCTTTTGCTTAATTTAGCTTAAATGTAGCTTAAATTTATTTGTCAAACTTTTAAACATTCACATGCTAGCATACCTTCCCCAATTGTAGCATAGGGTATATGAACGACCATTGAACACGCCTGGCCAATCCGACCAAAAGATGTCAGCTCCAATTTGTGTGAATTTCTAGAGCATTTGTCAATAGCGAAACTTTAACATCGGCATGCAACGTTGATTTATGTCTGCGCGTTTGTTTACAGGGCCAGTTAGAGCAAGACAGAAAGAGTGTGAGAAGGTGAAAAGGATATAAGAAAAACATTACACAGAAGGTCAGTAGAATTTGTGGAGCTATTAACACTTGAAAGTTTGTGCCATTCTCTTTGTTTTTCGAGATTTACAAATTGTCAAAGAGTTTAAATTGAAAATGCCAGAAACAAATATAAATTGTTTTTGTGGTCTTACCACAAATATTGAATGAATAAAGCGCAGTATTTGTCAAATATTTTATTGCACTTGGTTTTCAGTGTGGGCTATGAATGTGCCAACAACTTTGGGAATTTATCAATTTATCCTCAAGGGAGGTCCTAATTAATGCAATGCAATTAACTTAATTTATAAGCTGAGTACAAATGGAAACACGTATTCCATTCAGCCATGGACCTGAGCAATTAAGACACCACTTCAGGCTTCAATAGTTCAGAGATGAACCAACTTCGTGTTGCTATGCGATGAATTACAGAAATGAGCATAAAAAAAGGTTAATTTAACGTAGAAAATTAGTTAAGTTTTTATTTTACTTAATTATTAAATAAAATATTTTTATTTAATATTTTTTAACAATTTTTTTATTTCTATAATATGAATTATTTTAATTATTATTTAATTTTTATTAATTGCACTAGTCCTACAATCTCATTTGTGCTCTTAAATTGCTTAATAATAATATAGTATTTACTATTATATAGTTCTTAATGTAGTCGGATTAGTTTTCATTCCAAACTCCACACACACACCCATCTCTAAGGGCATCTAATCCAATCTGAACACTTTCTTGCTGTCGTTCTCATTAGGCAGTTTGAGTAAATCACTTTCGATTCAGCTTTTCTTCCTTTGAGTAGTTCAATACGTCTATTTCCTTTCACTCCCCTACTCCCCTTAAGTTCCTACGCCCCTGCTTTTTCTAGGCACTTGGCTTCATTGTTTGGCTCTTTGCTGTTCGCTACGATTTTAGGCCTTTGAGTTAAGTGGCCAGCATTTATTTGCACTATTGTCCGCATATTAATTAATTAGCCTGAAATATTTAAGAACCAATTCGTGGGCGTATATTACAAAACTTGTCTTGAATTTTCCGCTAAGTGGAAATTGGTGCTATTTTTAATGCAGAATGCTCAATGCAAAAGCAAACAACAATAAATAAAGCTTAAGAAATGCCTAAAAGCTGCGGCAGCTTCCAATAAGCTCTTAGCCGATAAGGCAATCGTATAAGACCATTGACTGCGAGGTTCTATTTTAAAAAGAACTAATAAAGTAAAAAGTTCTCGGACACGAATTATCAATACAAACTGGATTATCAACAATCCATACCAGAGGTGTAGTGTTCATCAGTCTACACGTTGGCCAAATCATATCCAAGTTTTTTAAAAGTTGGTCAATATATCTGTAATAAGATTCCTAAACCAAATTCAGTTACAATTCACTTTTTATGAAAAACCAGTCCTTATCAGTCCCGTTGACATTCATATTCCTATTTTAAGCATCTTATTTGAGCTTACAATAGCATAAATCCAGGTAGCTAAATCAAAATAAGCCTGATAAATTAGAAGCGAAAACGGTTTACGGAACACAAAGAAAGAAAACTTTTCACTTTATAGGCTCTTAATATTCGAAATTCTTTGTCTGTAACTGAGGTGTACATGTGTGTGAGTGTAATATGTGTATGTGTGTGTGAGCGTATGGGAGGCAGTCAGAAGCAATAAATTCTCACAATTGATTTTGTGGTCGATCCCCAGCCCCTCCAGTCCCGCGCCATAGGCCCCACCACTGATAAAGTTTCGCCCATTTGAATGATTCAAAGTGAAAATTTTTGCTACTTATTTATTTTGATTCAACATTCAAATGTTTTATTCATGCAAACGTCGAACAACGAACGACGAACGACCCACAAAATGCCATTAACATATTTACACATTTAAATGATTTTAACACTCTCGAAAACAAAACACAAATTTAGTAAATTTTAAAGTGAAATTTTTTGTTATGAATGTTGTTTTTATTCTCTCAATTCTTTGAATTTAAACAATTGAAATACTTTCAGAAACTAAGGCGAATACTATGCTGAAGTCATTTATTAGCTATTTAATTATATTTTAATTTAACAAAATTTTCCAAACAACGATTTCCGTTGATTTCACTGCTGTTGCTGTTGTTGTTTATAGTTTTTTATTTTTTGTTGTTTTTTGTTTACTTTGAAAACATGTGTATCTGTTAGCACTGATTGGAGATTATACGGGATGATTTTAGAAAGCTGCTTAGTCTGCCTCAATTGAGCGATAAGCAGCGCATTACCAACGGAAATTTATTGCCAGATTTTCATAGTTGACATGAGTTGAAAATCTACAGAATTCACGCTTGGATTTGTGATTTCCGTCGTAAAGTTTCAGCGGAAAGAAGGAGTAGGGGGAATTCTCAGTTCGTCCAGGCTCAATGTCAAAGCAATTAAATAATGGATTTTCAGACAGTCAGAAAAAGTAACTCATGGCCAACAAACACACACAAACACACACAAACACACACAAACACACACAGACACGCACAGAAACAAAAACAGACACAACATGTCAAGCAAAGTCAGCAACAATTAACTTTAAAGGCTTAGACATAAATCCTGGCACAACGGTGGCCAAAAGAGTGCGTAAGAAACCTGAGAAAAAAGGCTGGAAAAACGAGAAAACTTTATGAAAAATGAATGAGCCACACGATAGGACAGTACCAGCACAGCAATTGAGTGTGCAGAGCTTGAATATCCTACCTAAAAGGTAATCTGTAATTATTTTAAAACTAGTTACAGACTGTTAAGGACCCCGTACTGATTGTTAACCGATTTGGCCTGTGAGAGAAACAGACTTTGGTTGTCTTTAAGATTCAGATAGTCGGAGAGACGGACCGCTGTGGCAAATTGCCTGTTGATGCTGATAAAAAATAAGTTATATACTCAATGAGATCAGACACTACTGCCAGTTACGCATATTTTTTGCTAACAAACCTTAATCTTTATGAGGGGAGGCCCCTTGGTGGTTTTTATTTTTAGACCCCGTACTCTAAAAAAGAGTAGAGGGGTCTATTAAGTTTGTCTGAAGCAAAATGTGCGTAACAGGCAGAAAGAAAGTACCTATCTAACTATCCTCACTAAATTTGGTCCGGATCGGACAACTATAGCCTATAGCTCCCATAGGACAAATCGGCCGAAAATTCGTGATTTGTATGGAGGCATGAAGTTTTAGTTGAGCGACTGTAACCAAACTAACACATTATGTGTATGGTACCATTGTAACTATCCTCACCAAGTTTGGTCCGGATCGGACAACTATAGCCTACAGCTCCCATAGGGCAAATCGTTCGAAAATTACTTATTTGTATGGCAAAACGCGCACTAGAATGAGTACGGGGTCTTTTACAGTCGACTCGCTCGACTGGAGCCGTTCTTACCTGTTCCTATTAATTTTTACACTTTGGAACTCCCGGGGACCGAGGAACCCATATAATTTATACGTCTGTTATGGCGATTTCTACGCTCTTAGTTTTTAGAAAATAATTTTCAATAACTTAGCATTATTAGGGTTCCGAATTAGTTTTCTTTATTAAAAGTATTCAATAATTCAAACCTTAACCCATTTAGTAAGTGAATGAAAATTAATTTAAGCCTTTAAATGTTTGAAAACAATATGGCTTTCTTTTAATAGCAAAAGTAGCTACCTATTTGTAGACATTTTAGAGTACAGGGTATGCCAAACAACAGCTGCTTTAGTGCGCACCAGTACATGGAACGTACTTGACATTGCTGACGAGCACATATACATATTTATTTATTCACACATACACTCATCCTCGCACACAAGCAAACAAATACAGTTCGAGCTAAGGCCAAAGGCCAAATGCTATAAAACAGCCAAAAGTTCTTTCTCAGTAGAATTTTACATATATATATAATATTGCATGCTGATAAAACATTGAATGCCAAAGCACCCGAGGGGATTACAATTAAAAGAACCCACACATACACATACACACACCCACATTTATATACATACATACAGCTTACAGATATATACACACATACATCTTCTTTATAGCGAATCGGCGGAGAAAGTTGAACTGGCGGAAATCATTTTGCGCATTATGTTCATTTGTATTTTTACACTTTGCATGACAGATAAAAGCCAAAGAGAGCCCACCACTTGCCACTTGGCACACTCACACTCACAGTTACACTCGCACACACAACACGAACCACTTGTGCCCCTGGTAGCTGCCCCTTCCACTTGAGCCTTGTCCCCAAATAGCTTGGCACAGTCAAGGCTCCGTTTGGCGAACATTTCAATGTTTTTTTTGGCTTTGTTGAAGTTTTTCTTTTCTGCGTTTTGTTTTCATTTTTGTTGATGGTTTGCCTGGAAAAACGCAGCGTCGCAGCGTTGACTTTGGCAACAAAGTTCAACAGTTTGTTGCCAGCTTTGTTGCCTCAATATGTTGCTAGATTCAATGTAGCCAACAGTTGAGACCCATCAATTTCCGACCAGTCCCTGCCACCAGCATTTTTTTGCTGCTCCGAACGTTTGGCACCTACACTCTCTGGCCCCGGGTAAGTCGTCGGCGTATGCTCTACTCGGCTCTCGCAATCACGCGTTCTTTCTCTCTTTCGCGCTCTCACTCGTGTTTTCGCCCAAGGTGTGTTGAGTTTTTTGGGCTTTGATAAAACCATTCGCCAAGCACAATTTGAAGCAGTCTGCAAAGGATTCTAGACGTTAACGGTTCTTCTTGATATTAAAAAAAAATTCAAAGTTAAAATTCGTTGCGTGCGTTTTAAAAGATTTCGATTGTTTCAATTAAAGTGTTAATAAATAATTAACTAAACAAATTGCTGAAGTTATTAAAGTAAATATTTCAATTATTTTCAACTATATATTTTTTATTTCTATAATTTTTAATTTATTGTGTGTGAATTAAACACGTTTGAAAAAGTTTCAGTTTTGAAACCGATTTAAGAAACTTTTGAATTTAAAACATTCTAAAAAATAATATTTTATTAAATTGTGATATTTCCTGTAATTTTTGTGTAACTTTTTAAAAATTAACAAGCTTTTGGAAACTTAAAATATTAGTTTTACCCCTTTTAAATGATTATTTTGTGTTTTGATCTGCGGCTGCTGCATTTATCTGCATTTTTAGCAATTGTTTGTCATATTTATGGCCTTCGAAAATTGAAAATACAATACAAGCAATTATTTATGAATAACATAACATAATTTATGTTGCTGTTTGCCAAAAAATATCTATTGCACTTCAAGGTTGCCCAATACTGGCAGCTGTCATAATCTGCAATGTTATAGCCTGCAGCGCCAGATCAATTTAAAGTGCTCCCAGAGGTCCCAGTGCTCCCAAAGCTGCTAGAACTTTTGCAGAGGACTCAAATTGAATGCAAAATGTTGCTGCGTCAATTGACGGCACATCGACAACTTCAATATATGCAAACTGCAAGGTCCACTCCTTGTTTTCAGAACCTTTATGCAAATAGCCGTAAAAACAATTTGGCAGACATAAAGCCTTCGGACAAAACAAAACCAAAAAAACAGAATGAAAGCAATAAAAAATAAAACGGAAGCACAAGGAGACGCATTGGAAATGCTTGAATTTCAATTAAAAAGGGTCGAA
Source organism: Drosophila cardini (assembly GCA_018903735.1). NCBI lineage: Eukaryota > Metazoa > Arthropoda > Insecta > Diptera > Drosophilidae > Drosophila > Drosophila cardini. Next base: position 21,927,390 of record JAEIGM010000001.1, on the reverse strand, counting down.
AAATGTCAGCAGTAATTTATATTCATATTACGTATACGCAACGCAGCAGGCGACGCATTCGCCAGTCATTTAATGACAAACTTGACACTAAACATGCTCTCCCAATAACAAAGACAACATCGTCCTTGTTTATTTATTTGTTGTTATTGTTGTTTTTCGACCTTTTGCAAAATTTAACACAATATGCCCTCAGAGCTGTCGGAATGTCTAACTCAGTCTGTGCTCTGCCTGTCTCACTGCCTCTCTGTTTGCCTGTCTGTCTTTCTGATTCGCTGTCTCAACATCTGATGTCGTCTCCGTCACATTTATGACGGCACGGCTCTCGTTAATTTATGCTCATTCATAAATTTTCTGCCCGCCACGCACACTGCGTCCAAGGTTCATTTCCATATTGCGCCTTCGCGTATGCAACACCAAAATACACACATCGCACACACGAATCTTCGTACCTTATTTTGTCTGTCAAATATTTGCATTAGGTGATTCATAATTTTGTGCCATTTACCAGATATTTATAGACCACATTGAACGTAGTTGCTTCAATTTAGCTTTTGACTTACAGATAGAGTCAAGGGCCTTTATATAATTATTTAACAAAACAACTTTTCTTAGCTCGACGCAGGGTAGAAATAACTAAAGACATTACTTTAATTGTTAAAAAAATATATATATATAAAAGCAATAAAGTATAAATAATTCAAACAAATTTTTATACTATATTTTAAGCAAATTAATACATTATGTTAAATATTAATCATAATTTGTTAAATACTTACCAAAACTTTATTGTTAATAACTTGTTTCCTTAACTATAAAAAATTAACAGAGTTCCAACGGTTTTATCTAAAGGCTATAACTATATCAAAGCAACTTTATGCAGTGTTTTTAATCGTTGTCATTATCTTGTCTAAATTAAATGAAGCACTTGACAATAAACAGTTTATATGTCAAGTGGCCTGTGAATTACAAGTAAAATGCTTTATATACATAATTAATTAGTGTTAATTGTTGTCAGTTGTAGTGTTGCAGTGTTGTCACATTGTTGCCACACTTGAATAAATTGCATGTTGCACGAGCCAAAAGGTTTCAAATATTTGCTTTGGCCCATGGCCTACAGAAACAACAACTTTTTAACAATTCAATTCATTTCTCATATTATTATTTGCACTAGCAAATTGCAGAGAAAGAAAGTCAGCGTCGGAAAGCTTATTTCATATGCTTTTCTTCTGCTTTTCTTTTGTTGCCTTCCTTTTGAATTTCATACATTTTTCCGCTGCTCTTGCCACAAATGAAATAATTAAAATAACACACAAGAAAAATACAAATACTGTGATTTTCTTGCTGTTGTTGTCGAATGTTTTCTTAATTTAAGAAAAGCAACGGCTTACAATGTTATCAAAATAAATATGGCAAAATTGGAATAAATGACTGAAAGACGCCAGGAAGTCGATCTGTGTTATTTGCCTAAAGGTTATGGCTTTTACGACCTCCTTTTGGTTTTTCTTTTGTCTCTTCCTCCCCCTCCACATAGGAAGTGGTATTCAAAATAACAATCTGTTGAAGGCACTCGCTTCATAGGCTCATGAGTTATACGTATACTTAATAAAACATTCAAAACAGAAATTTGATTTACGCGAGCAAATATTTTTAATGATTCAAATTGGATTCAAGATGTCTACGAGGAAACTAAAATGTAGCAAAAGCCAGTTGGAATTGGTAGGAAAGGCTACAATCGAGAATGTCGACTCTAAAAGACCCTGTACTCATTTTATAGGAAACTTTTTCATATGCATAACCGATTATCAACCGAATTTATAATTGGCACAAGTCAGACTGTTCATGATGATAGATAATTTATTTACTTAATTGACATAAACAAGTCTTCATTCGGATTTTAGGACAATCTTCAAACACACTTTTACTTTTTGGCTACTGGGCTTATAGTGTTAGTTATATTAGATAGTAGAGTTGAGAAATCAAAACATGATTAATGACTCAGACTTAATTAAGTCATTAAAATGAGTTAATTTCTAATGACATAGCAATTTGTTAATTAGTTTTAGTAACAAAAAGTTGGAGACAGTTTTTGACTATTATATAAAAACTGAGAATTATGAAACAGTAATCAAACAAGAAGTCCAAAACACAATGATCTAATTTATCAAGTTATTCATAGCTCAAAACTGTAACATAACAAGCGACTTTTGCTGCTAACAAGCCGATTAAATTAACCAAAATAGTTACTTCAATTGGCCCTCATTTGTAGCCACTGTAATTGTCATAAGGCAAACTGTGTAATGCTCTTCAATTGCCTGGCACTTGAAAACGCTAATACAAGATGTCACGCCCACACGCACGAGTATACGCACACATACAAGTGCAAACAAACCCTCAGGAATTTTCCAAAATTATCTTTACAATGTCAAAAGCAACATTTGCAGAGAAGGAGTGTGGTGTAAAATGAAGAGTGTGAGTTTGGAAAAAGTGAAAGTGCCATTAAGGAACTTTCACGCCTAACAATAATAATTATTATAATTACAAGTTGGCCAAGAAGTTGAGGGCCAAAGTGTTGACGTTTGCCGCAGGCAGCGTTAAATATTTACCCAAAAAATATTTGAAGAACAGCAAAAACAACGCAGCCAATCAGCATAAATTTTCTTCTTGTTTTTCATTTTGACATATACCCGGTAGATATAAAATAACGGGTTAGGAAAATCTAAATTAAAACAAACTTATAAAATTCAGCAAATTAACAAACATTTCATAAAAGTTTTTAAAGGAGTTTAACTAATATTATTTAAATAAATTAGATAAATTATTTTACAGGGTAACTGACTAGTCTCCCATACCCTACCACTGATGAAGCACACAAAAAAATCTTACTATACATCTATTGTTGGTCGACATAGACATCCAGCTGTTTAATTATGTTGGCCTGGCCATTATTATTTATTATTGTTATTACTTCTTGATTATTATTTATACAAAGCGTTGCCACCCAGGCATAAAAAACTCAACTCTATGTAAATATTTACAACATTTGCGCATGTCTCAGTTTTATGATGGGCATTAGTGGGTCAATTTATCAAGCTTCTGGCTTCGAAAAACCAAAGATTTGGGTTGAATGTGGTGTTGACTAATCGAAGAGATGTATTGTGTTGTACTGGAAGATGCTATAAAATGGCATTAGCAACAGGCGCCGACGGATTTAATGAGCCAGTTTTACCGACAAACAATTAAAAAACTTCTTTGAATTGCCAGCGACGAGTAAATAATATTAAAAATTCCTTACGCATCTTTTTTGTTCGACATTTTTAATTATACAAATACGACCAAAAATATATATACCATATTATGATCTTTAGCTTCATCCGACTTTTAATGTCCGTGCAATTTTCATTTTCATTTTCAATTTTCAGCTGAAAACGGCTAATGACGCAGCCGAGAAATTTGTTGATGTTTGCATTGTTATTATTTTTAGTGCTCTTATTGTAGTTTTCCCCCTATTGTTTACCTTAGCAGCTTGGCCAACACTTTTCCTATTTGTTTAACAGAATATACTACGAACTGGCATTCCCGTTAATTGAGTAATTTTTTTTATTTTCCTATTATATGGAAATGCGCTGTGGTCTCTCACCTATTTATACACATATAAAATCATTGTCTAATACTCAAACAGCCAGCACTTGGCTGACGTGTCCTTGTTGGACTGTCACTCTGTGTGTGTATGTATGTGTACTGATGTGTGTGGGAGTGTGTGTCCGGCGAATGTGACTATTTTGAAATGAACAGGAAATAAAGGTTATCTTCGGCTCGCCGAAGATTAAATACCCTTGCATTCATGCATGTTGCGTTCCTTTGGATTCGGTTACCAATGGTTGCTATGGATGCTGTATGATATAGTAGTCCGATTTAGATGAGATTTAGTCAGTATATAGGGGATAATAGCAAATGAGTAGTGAGTGAATTTGGCTGAAATCGCTCAATAGACACTAAAAATTTTCATACTAAGCCTTTGAACCGATTGTTCCTATGGCAGCTATATGGTATAGTCATCCGATCCAGCCGATTTTAACATATGAACTGCGTGCAAAGAGAATACACATCTGTACCAAGTTTCATTAAGATAGCTTTAAAACTGAGAGACTAGTTCGCATAGAAACAGACGGACAGACAGACGGACATGGCTATATCGACTCGCCTGTTGATGCCGATCAAGAATATATATACTTTATGGGGTCGGAGATGCCTCCTTCAATGCGTTACAAACTTCGTGACAAAATTAATATACCCTCTGCAAGGGTATAATGACTGACATTTCCATTTTGCAAATTGACAAAACCCGCGAACTCCAACTGAAATCAAACACAATTTGCTAAAAAAAAAATAACTGACACAGCATCCAATTATACTTAGCAGAGTGACTTATAGATATACTATAAGAATATTTAAATTCAAATAAAAATGATTTATGTTTTAATAACTCAAAATGGAATTTTTTATCAATTTCGAAATAAGAAATTAGTGATTACATATCCATTGTGAAGCTTTTACTACTCCACACATACCAATACAACTAACAACCCGCATAAAAATGAAAGACATTTTTGATTACAAGACAAATTCAAAGTGTTTTTGAAATGTATTATTAATATGTTATACATTTAGAGTAAATTGAACCCAACTCAGTCATGTTTGGATGACTTTTAACTTGGCTCTTGAAAAGGGTTTTTTAACATCTCACTTTACATTGAGACCCTTGGAGTCATTCAACTGCGTGCTCATTCAACCTACTGAATTTGGCTCGTTTCAAGCTTAATTGAACTCATGTCAAATTGTTTACGATGTGGCAACAACGTGTCTGATACTTGTTTAAGGAAAAACTTTTATGTACTTAACTCGGCATAGAAATGGGCTACTAAAGTGTGAAATACATTGCGACGAAAGATGTGCTAAAAGATGAAAAAAATAAATTGTGAAAGAACAGAAAAAACAAGAATCAAACAACATAAAAACAAAAACCAAAACGAATAACCAAATGAATAACCAAATGAATAACCAAATGAATATTTCTTTTGCTTGGTTCTCATAGATTTTCAAGAGCAAGGCCACAACTCTCGTCGCTTCAGTTGGCCAAAAAATTTAATTAGAGCACAGCTTGAACTTGGTCAGTTATTTCTATCCCCCACTCTCTCTATATATCTCTGTCTCTCTTCCTTCCTGCCAAAGACCTCTAATTAGTTTTGCTCTCTCCTTTTACTTCTTTTGCATATATTCATTAAATATTTTTTGCGCTGTTTTGCTTGTTAAATTGAATGGATTAAATAAAATGATCTTTTGTAAAATCGTAAAGGAAATCATGCGGTGCATTCAACGCGACTGTTTGTCTCCCAACTGCAACACGTTTAATTAAATTTGTATGGATACTCTGTGTTGGAGTGGGGGGAGTGTTGGGCGTGGTGAATTGGAACATGCCAAAGAAGAGATAAAGCTCGGTATGTGGCCACAGTCATGCCAACTAATTACGCATTGCCATTGGCAGCTTAAGCCTTCAATTGTTTAAATGAATACTCTCTGACAGCCAGTCAACGCTGCGTATGCGTAATGTCGGAATAGTTTAATTCTGTGTAATGCGATGCGATTAAGCAAAAGCCATTAGTTTATAACTACCAAAAATACCACAAATATCTCTGCTTAGCTATGGGAATACCATTTATAATTTTCATTTCGCATGGTTGCAAGTTCTTTATGTAAAATTCAGTTAAAAAATGTTGAATTTGGAGGGATTTTGACATATTTATGAGCGTGGGTGGAGCGTTGTTCTATAAATAAATAGTTACTGAGTAACTCATAATTCTGACTTCATTATCTATACATAATGTAGCAGGCTATTTGGTAATACCCCTACTATGTTAACTTTGTCACCACTAACTAAACATTGTCATCCCTAGATTATTAACAGTGCCACACCAAGTTAACGATAGTAAGATAGTCGTCTCACTCTAACACATTATGTAAGCTGGGATAGATCGAGCTTTAAGGAAGAAAACATAAGAAATCAATCGAAATGGAGACGCCAACCAAAAGAGACGCGAGAAACAGTTGAATTAAAAGAAAGAAGTGAATAAATTAAAATTAACAACCAAAAGCGATTAATAATTTGCGTCTACAATATGTCATATATGTATTATGAAGCTACTATTCAAATATTTTTGTATTTATAAAGATAAATTTTACTTTTAAATTAAGTTTATGTTTATATGGATTTCTTTTAAAAGCCGACTAGTACGAAGTAATTAAGGGAAAAGACACTAATTGTAAGTCAACAAAAAACGCAAATATTTTCATATAAGTGCATTAATTTAAATAATAACTCATAACGGTTTTATTAAAATTTTAGCTGGAAATAAAAGTTAGAGCAATATTCTACACATGCAACAACGTCATCTTGCTATTTAATTAGATAAGTAATTGAAACTTAAATTGACAAAATAGGAAAGATAATTGCTAAAATAAAGCAAAATACTTAATTCTTATATGTACCTATGTGGCTATAACAATTCCTCCTAGCTTACAGTTTAGTAAAATGACGTAACTGATTCTCCCCAAAAACCCCGCTGTGAAAAAAAAAAAACAGAGCACTGACGCCCCACTGACCTTTTGTGGCATCATTAGCACCAAAACATTTTGCAATTGTCTGTGTACTATCATAATAATAAATTCAACATGTTTTCTTTCACTTGTCAGATTTAATCCAAAAATAATTGTGAGGCAGCCGCTTGAAGTTTCATTTAAAAGTGCGAAAAAAAAAGAAGAAAACGATGTGGCCGGGTATATAGCATGTCTTCTATATATAGCCATTTTCTGTAGGTTTAATTCGCCAATTGTTGTAGATAGATACTTAAGTGTGTGGATTCTATAGTATAGAATCTATAAGCAGGTCAGACAACTTGGCCAATTAAGCGGCTAGCCAAGCACCTAAATCACAAAACCATTGAACTTGAAAGAGACCTGCAGCATTGCCAGCTAATTGAGTATACGCAGTGTGAAATGTTCAAAAAAATGTTTAGATTTAAATTTATTGCGTTTTACACATTCACATTTTACATTACACTTGGGGAACTTAGCGTGTGAAATCGCTCAGCGCATCAAATGAAAGACAAATAAATATGGGGATTTATTAAAAGCGAATGCCATAAAACATTCCATTCAATTCCTTTCCATACGCTGTGTCTTCTGAACTTTCATTTATATTTTTTTTAAACCAGATTTATGCTATTTAAATACACATAAATTAAACACTGTTTGCAGCTTGCGCTTAATTTAAATTTATGCACATTTCGATATTGAAATTATTGTGGCCATCTGCCCGGAAAAAAAACCGGATAAATACTCGTAAATTACGCGCTAATTATTTAAGTCGCTTGAAAGAGAAAGATTTTTATAGAATTAGCCACGTGAAGCACTGCCAGTTTCCATTTCCAAACATTCCAAAAAAGCTGAATAAAAACATGATTTTATTCCTAAATTTTAGGAATATGGTAAACACTCCACATTCTCATCTCCTACTTCTTTCCAGATATAATTGCTATCCAACGTTACAAATTGGTTCTTAATATTTAAGTGCATTTTTATTAGTGTTAGCCCATTCCAATTTTGGACCCAAGATGTAAAGCAAATGCAATAAATAAAATTGTAGCAATGTCAAAGTGTTTTGATAAATTGTCTGTCTCGGCTTAGCTCGGTCATAAATTAGATACGCTTTGCTCCGGCATTTGTGCACACATTGGCAAACCTTTTATTGGTTAATCCTTTTTGGGCTACAGATTGATCGGATCACAGATACCAGAAGCCATGGCCATTTGAGAGTTGGAACATGGAAATCAATGCGGCCCATTTTAACCAGTTTTTTCATTTTATGAGCCGTCTGAGCTCAGCGCAATTTACATTCCATTGGGCAGCTGATTTGGGCCACGTAACAAAATTTCTCTTTTTTTTTTTTTTTTTTGGCTTTAACATGGTGGAAATGTCAATGTCAAGACGCAACTGTTGCCTGCTACGCCTGGCCAAGTGTAATGCTTTGAAGCCAAGGCTAACTTTATTATGCCCGCTTCCATTCACTGGCAAGTGGAGGCCTTCCTTGTTAAGGACCAACCCCTTAACATTTTGGCGTGCCTTAATGAAAGTGAAATACAGTGGGGAGAACTAAAAATAACCCATACAAAACTCTACACAAAAGCGACTCAAGTCTTGGCTTAACAATGCCCGACCCAAAGCTACCCTCTAAAATTCCAAGACTACTTAAACAGAACTTAAGTGATTACCAAGTATTCATAAGCTACAAATAGCTTATTTTGTGTTCTATATTTGAACGAATTGCTTGATTCATTGATAGATATACCCGTTGTATGCATGTAAGGGGTATACGGTATATACAAAAACAGACAATATGTGTTCTATAATTCAAAAGCTAAGCAACAGACCCAACATGCAGACTTGACGTCACACAGTTAGCTGGTGAGTTAGTGGATAAGTGAGTCAGTGAGTCTTTCATTCAGTCAGTTAGTCAGTTAGTCAGTCCCTCAGTTATTCGTAGCAGTCAGTTCGTATTGCTTTGTGCATTTCTTGTACGTGTCTGTCTTGTTTTCAAACTTCCGCCTGCACTTGCATAAATTATACAAAAGTGTGTGCGTCAGTGGGTGTGCGTGTGTGTGCGTGTGTGTCCGTGTGTGTAACGTCTTTATATATTATTATTTATGAATATGACTTTAGCTGACACATTGCAACAGAAACCAGAAAGCAACAAAGTTTTTATACCCGAGCTCACTACGAGCAGATGTCTGTTTATATGGCCGCTTGTAAAAATCAGAGAGTTTCTCTCTTTTTCCATGGTTTTACAAGAGTTTCACTTGTTTTACTTGCTTTAACCACGTAGCTCAGCCCTTGAACATAGTTAGAACATAAAACCAAGCATTATGATCATACAAAAAAGACAAGGAAACTAACATCCAAATTTATAGACCAATAACCCACTGGGAATAGAACTTCAGTAAATTATGTCTAATAACATGAATTTAATTGCACATTAAAGAGCAATGGAACAAACACGTGGAGATTATGTTTCTAAACTTTGTAAATATCCATGAAATGAGAAATCAGTCTTTAAATTTTAAATATATTGTAAGCCTTATTATGACGAACACAGTAAGCGTTAAGGTTTTGCTTACAAAATAATCAATATGAATGTTAAAGGCAGTAACAACAAATAATAATAATAACAAGGCCAAACAATCAGTCTGTAAACGTCAAGAACAAGCCTGAAATGTTATTGTTGTTGCAGTTCCAGTTGTCGCTTTTTGACGTAATTAAAGCTAAAAAAAAATAAAAATTGTAGCTGCCACACCGATATCGTCTACGTCAAAAATACTCTATTCACTCATATATAAAATTCTGTCGTTTATAAATAGACATGCCAAGCAGTCGCAGGATGTAGGCGCCAACACGTGCACAGTTCCGGTAGCTAAAAGTGGGCGGGGCTGTGGTACAAGTGTAATCAGAAGTTAACAGACACAAAACACTAAAATCTAATGTGAAAAGCAAGCTTAATGCAGTTAAAGTCAGCACAATGTTAGCAATTGAACATGCAACTGCCCCTGAGGGCGTGCCAGTGGGCGTTTGTGGGCGGTGCCAGAAATGTCCAGAATGGGCAGACAGACGTGTCACAGGTAAAACGCTAAAAGTGCTCTTCACTCATCTGGTTGGGGCCACTTTAACACGCGCTCGCCAGAGTCTTGACTTATGCAATCGCAATCGACGACACTGCCTCACAATTGTTTTTCGCTACATGCCCCGTCTCCGGTTCAACCTTATTCCCTTCTGTTAGTTGGGTCAACTGGCGGTTGTTTTTCGACCACGTACTCAAAAGGTATAATGGGTCTTTAAGGTTTTTCTAATCAGGTTTGCGTTTTTATTTGACGATTTGGGTTTAAATATGTTGAGTATATTAGGTATAAATCGGAGAACTACAACTTGTTTGTTACATAAAAAAAATCTAATAGACCTCAAATGCCCTTGTTATCCAATATATCTAACATTCTATCAAATTTGATTGCCTCAAAAAATTACAGGGTCTTTTACAGTCGACTCGCTATTAGCCTTTTCTACTAGTTTATTTTTATTTTTTTGGCTTTGTCGCTGCCATGTGAAACGACCATTAAGTCAAAACGTCTCGCCTCAAAATATGCCATGCGAATTTTCACTATTTCTATTCCTCCACTTCCGTTTCCGCAAGCGCTGAGTTCTGTTGTTATTGTTGTTATTGCTGTCTCGGTTGTTGACAGCTCACAAAATGCGCGACAAGCTCCAAAAATTAAATTATATTTTTTATTGTTGTTGTTGTTGTTGTTGTTTTTGTTTTTGTTATGGTTGTATTTGTTTGACTCCAAAACAATTTTTATATCATTTTCATGTCAGTTGCGTATACTTAATATTTTCTATTAAATATTTATGCTTGTTTACGTTGATATTGCTCTGCTCGTGCATAATTAGCCACGTGCGTGCGCTAATCAACTAGAGGTGGAACTCTATTTTATGTTTTTCACAGGCCACTTTGACTAATTACGCCCACAAAATCGAGGCATTTAAATGTTTATTTACTAGATTTTAATTATGAACTTATCAGCAGTTGAGAATAGTCTGAATATTGCAAACAACTGGCTAAGTTTTAAATTGATTTTAGAATTGTTTTTTCAATTTTAATGTTTTAATAATAATTTATGGTTTCAAATCGATTTTATTGCAGGGTATTTATCATACAGTGTTCAGTAAAACAACTGACTGTTCATTCCACAACAAAATAAATGGAGCTTATTTCAATTTCCTTGTTGTGATAAATAAACTCGAGTATTTGCTAGCTCTGAATATTTTTCGGAATTTTCTTCTGTTCGGTAGTTTGTCCGGAAAATTGCATTTCCTGCAGCTGCTTACGACTACATAGTGTGAATTATATGTACCGTATTTTGTATATAGAACTGACGCAACTTGGGCTAATCGTGGCCATAACTTATAGTTGCAGACTGTGTGTATGGAGTGTGAAAATAGCTAAGTCTTCACATTAGCTGGAACTCGATAAAAGATTCCAACGCATGTGGCAGCTACACTGCCAAAAATAAACTTGTAAAATTAAAAATTACATTTTAAATAAAAGATTTTTGAAAAAAAATTCTTAAAGTGATTTGAAATTCACTTTAAAAATGAAAGAAATTTATTATTAAGATTCAAGTTTTTTTAATAATTTCTTAAATATTTAAAATTCTAATATCTTTAAGGAATTCTTTTTTTGTTTATCAATATATTTTTGTGCTTTTCTTAAGAATTTTATATTATTTAAAAAATGCCAAAAATTTTAGAAAACCTTTGGCAATACCTTTTTCATGGACTATTTTTATCAGTGTTACTAGTCTCACTCCCATATAGTATTCCACATTTCACATTTCAAATGGACTTTTTCAAGTGTCTCCCACACAACGATAGTTTGCACATATCCTAACAATGCAGACATAAATATATTTACTGACTCATATGCCGTTCCACAATTGCTCCAGCGGCAATAACACCAGCAACAACAACGGCCATTGCTGCAGGCTGTGCAACGCATACTCATATTTGTATTTGTTTTTGTTTTTGTTTTTGTTTTTGTTTTTGTATTTGAATTCCTTTATGCCTTTTGTAATAACAAATGGAGCGCCAACAATGCGAAGGTCCTTCTAATGAGCCTGACCTAGAATGTGTGCTCTTCTTGGCTTTCAAAGCGATTCCTTTCTAGCCATAAAATGTCAACACAGCTGTAGTATGAAACTAAAGTCTTTAAGGCAACATTACTATACAAACAGTTACAGTTAATGTTGCAGTTGCAGTTGAAGTTGATGTAGAAAGTTGCAAGTTGCGTTTATTGCAATCAACTGCAGTAAAGCGGGCTAAGTTACACGTTGTCTAAAGTTCATACTTTGTATGCTGGCAGGTAGTAAAAGTTTAACAAGTGCTTGCAAATGAAATTCTAGAAATTGTTGATCTTCTTTTCCATGGAAACATTGTTAAACCTTCTACACAAAATAAATGAAATAGAATGCATTTGGCAAGCTTAAAGTCTGTGTTATCATCATTATTTTCAATTAATATCGAATGAAAAGACAGCCTTAAGCCAAATGAGATAATCTCGTTGCCTCAAGTCCAAAATCGATTTGTTTGCCATGACTGTGTTTATCAATATTTACATAATTTAACAAGTTACGTCAAATCAATCAATGAAATCAACAAATGGTTTTCATTTCAAGGATGAGCTTTAAAAAGCAGCTTATATGGAAATTTGCCATGATTAAAGTTATCAAGTATCTTTCATTAAGATTTTTGGCCAATTTTCATTGTAGCATCATAGTTAGCATCATAAAATTAGTTTTGAAACTCCAATATCAGACAAAAATAAAAATGCATTTTATAAAACGCTCAGTTAACAGAAGCAAAAAAAAGTTTCCAAATTGCAGTCATGGTCTTAGCCCGAGTAACATTGAAACTGTAAGTCCTCCAGTCACAAATCTTATTGCTTCTGACCTAGGATGCTGCATAAGTATAACTTCACCATCGTCCTTGGCTGGGTTAGACAAAAGAGCAGCAGCTGCTGTCTTATAATGCAGGTTTATCTACCAGAACCTCCAGAAGCTGTCGGCATTCAGTTTCCCAGTTTCTCCAAAAGGGGCTCAATGTCATTTTGTCTGGTCTGTAATTCGGCAGGATTAATTTGGGCTATTTCACCAGTTCCACTTCCGTTAAAGAGTTGCTTTTGAACAGAACAAAGCCCTCGGCGATTTTTTGGACCATGGCCTTTTAGTTTTCCTTGAGCTGAAAGATATTTGCTGTCGCTGCCTTTTAAATAGACTACGGTCTCTAGCCCGTGACACTAGTGTCTTGTAAAAATTAATGCTTACTTCTAAATGCTGAATTGCTCATGGTTGTTTAAGAAATTGTTGGGTCAGTTTTAAATGCTGAATCTGCTTAATGAGCTCCTGATTTTGGTCTTACAAAGAGTCTTTTGATACCACTGTAATTCTTAACTATACTTATCGATATCGGTTAGCTAACAATATATAGTTTTTAATCAGAGGAGACAACCAATTTGAGATGGCTATGTTTATCACTATATTGTTTGTAGATCTTATGAACATATAGAGCTTAAAAGTTCTACTCTAATACAGGTCCAGCCTGGATAATTCGTTTGCTCAAGTGTGTAGTATTTGTAAGTAATAAAGTGATCGCTTAAAAGTATGCAACACTTTTTATTATACCGTAGCTTCTTGTTTGAAATAATAATTCTACTGGAAGAACAGGCAACGCAATAGAAAACTACATGTTCAATCATGAGAATGTACACCAAACAGAGTGGTCACTGTAGAAGTGCATCTATCTAATTTTCAACAATTTGTTTTAAATTAGAGGCACTTGTCCGCTTGAAATAGATACAGCGCGACTCAAACTGTCCTGCAAAGCATAGTGACAGAATCAGCAGCAGCAACAACTTTGATTATGTATGTGTGTTCGTGTATGTGAGTGTGTGCGTGCAACTCATTTAGCGCCATCTGCTTGAAAATTGCTTACATGTTGAAGGGCCAGGCATAGTTCGTGCCACAAGAGCCGCAGAAACCGCAACAAACTGTTACTCGCCCGCAGCTTCCGAGCAGGACAAACGTTTAGTTCACATCCTGCTGTTGTTGTTATAGTTGCTTTTGCTGTGGCGACTGTTGCTCATCCTTAACTACTTTTCCTTTTTATTTTTCCTTTGTTTCAACGCCCGCAGCGACCTCACAACAACTACAGCAACAGCAATAGCAACAACAGCAGAAGGAAGAGGAGGTGTAGAAAGACGCGTTGTAATTTATGCTTATTATTTTAGTTTGTAAAGCAATTTATATTGTATGCTCTTTGTTAAATAAGTACATATTTAACTCACAGTGACGTTGATGCGTTTGAAGACATCAGCAGGAGGGGCGTTGTAGGGGCAGGGGATAATAGAAGAGCAGGGGTTGGGCAATAGAGCAGAAAGACAGGAAAGCAGTGAATCAGCAGGAGAGGATTTAATTTAAGTGTCGCCTTCAACTATATTGTGCAGTTTATGAGCGACAAAACATTGTCTAGGTAGCTCTCCTAAAAGTATGCAGCACTTTCTGACGTGACTTATAAACAGCTACACACACGTGCTCACACACACATACACATACAAAACAAGTAAGAAAGGCTGCAGTCGAACGAGCCGACTGTAAAAGACCCCGTACTCCTTCAAGTGCGCGTTTTTCCATACCAATCACCAATTTTCGACCAATTTGTCCTATGAGAGCTATATGCTATAGTTGTCTGATCCGGATAAAACTTGGTGAGGATAGTAATAATGGTACTATACACATAACGTGTGAGTTTGGTCTCTCTAGCTTCAGTCGTTTTCAAATTATGGTGATGTGAAAATTGTTTTTTACAGTTTGCGGGGGCGGTAGGGGGCGCGGCAAAGATTTGAAATAAACTTGATCTGCTCGCGAAGCAGACGGACTTTCATTTCAAACTTAGAAGATCCAGGTGTTCATACAGACGGACGGACGGACGGACGGACATACAGACGGACAGACGGACATCGCTATATCATCTCGGCTGTTGATGCTGATCAAGAATATATATACATTATGGGGTCGGAAAAGCCTCCCTCTGTCTGTTACTCACAGTTCGCTTCAGACAAACCTAATAGACCCCTCCACTCTTGTTTAGAGTACGGGGTCTAAAAATGTTATGTGCCCGCTCTAATCCTGTTAGTTGCTCTTTTTATGCGCGCTGCCTTCGTGGCAACTCAAATAGTTGCATGGACGTCATGTCGTCTCATTGCGCCCCGCTGTGATGCCCCTGGGTGTGTGTGCGTGTGTACTGCGGTGTACTGAGGGTGTGTATGTTCAATTAATTTTAAGCTCTCCTGCCACGCACAACACGCTCATGGTCAAACTCTAAGCCAATAATGAACTGGCTGTCAAACTAATTAATTTAATTTTTTAGTTTTAAAGCCAGTGTACTGAAAATAAAATCGAATAAATAGAGAATCTTACAAATTATGATGATGGCTTCAATTTATAAGAAATATTTAATATTTAATTTAGCAGTTATACATATAACAATTTTATTTAATTACATGGTGACAAAAATTAGAAGACTGCAATCAATAGTTGTGGTAGAAATACTAAGTCGAAAATAAGGAATTAAAGGGTTTCCAAAGTATCCGACTATAAATTCTAAAGCACTAAATGCAACACTTTAAAAGTTTTCTTCTTGTGGTTTCTAAAGTTTCTTGGTTGATTTTGATTGCGTCTGCTTACGTGACTCTCAATTGTAATACATACCTTCCTTTCGTGATATACTTTTTTTTTATAGATAAACTCAGCAAAAATATACAAGAAATTCGATTCGTTGAAAGAGAATAAAAAAGAAACAAGAAAATAAATTGAAATGGATTCTGCTGCAGCTGCCGCCGCCGCCAAACGCGTGCAAATCGAGAAGGCTCACAATTTTATGCGTCAATATCGTGATCCCGAGTCGCGGGAACTCAAGAAACTGTCGGCCAATCAGTTTATGGATGTGTGGGCGCACTATGATAAAGATGGTGTGTATTCCACAAGGTTTATACACTTTTTGAGCATAACTGACTTTTTACATTGTTTGTTTGCCTTAGGCAATGGCTATATTGAGGGCACCGAGCTGGATGGCTTTTTGCGGGAGTTTGTGTCCAGCGCTAATGCCACCGACATTAGCCCCGAGGTAAGTGCAACGTCATTGTTGAAACTCTAATGTTATCTCTCTCCCTCTCTTACTCTCTCTCTCTCTCTCTCTGTCAACTGTGTCTTTCATAGGCTGTCACTGACACAATGCTGGAGGAGCTGAAGTCTTGCTTTATGGAGGCATACGATGATAATCAGGATGGCAAAATCGATATCAGAGAGGTACCAACTTTTGTCTAAAGTGCATTGTCAAAAACCCAAGCATAACAATTTTACAGTCATCACACAAAACTACTTATCATACAACACATACACTAGTTGTGTAAACTTGTCTTTTAATTTTCAGTTATAAACGTTTATTCAGCGTTTCTTCTTTTCATTTAGGGCGTCTTCGCACATTTCGTATACGCAATGTGACATTCAGTTGGCTCTGCGCCTGCTGTTGCCATCCTGAAATTGCTTTTTAAATGTTGCTGCCGCTCTTTGGCCAATTTTCTTTTGAACCTCAATAATTTATTTGGCCATTTTCACCAGCTTGCCATCTATGCTATTGCCAAGGTCTTGCTAAAAGTTTTTCCCTTCTTGAAATGAGTTTTTAATTGAGGCTTTACAATGCCAGAATGGTCGCAGACTATTGAAAGTAGCTTTTCTGTTATGTGACTTCAAGCGAAATAGTAGAAATAATAATGCTTACTGAATAATGAGATATGATACATGAGTAAAAGTTTCTTTTGACCAGGTCGAAACAACCCTTTCTGCAGCTTACCTTATACTGCAAATAACTTCAAAAAGCTCTCAGCTATCCGCATCATTCATCATTAATACTTGGAAATGTTGCGCATACGACATGTGGTAACTTTTAAATAGTTACGGAGAAAATGGTAGGAGATCTCTCGTTCTTAGTCTCGTCTCTCTCATGTCAGACTAATTAGTCAAATTACTAACCAAGGACTTATATTAAATTATCAAATTAAAAGCATACTTTTGCTCTCTCACCCACTTCTCGATGTCGACAAGACCAAAATTCAAGTCGTCACTTAAATATTTCGAAAGAGAAAGTTTTTCCGTTGCAATTTGCCGCAACAACCGAAGTGAAAACTAAAGCGCAGACTTTACTTTTAGTTAGCTAAAATATTTTCAACTAAAATAACAGCGTTTTCACCCAAACCAAAGAATACGCAATTAAACCGGCTTAAGTTTTCAGATTTTGGCGTTGGGCGTTGTGAAATTCCGCTCAATTAAATGTTTCTTAGTTTGAAAGTTTTGCATCTTGCAAATATTTTACAATTTAGTTCTTTTATATAAGTTTCTAGTATCTACAAAAATTAAAGACTATGCGACTTTTCTTTAAACATTTATTGAACTTAGAGGCAGTAATGTACAAGGTCACATCTATTTACAACAAAATGATAATTGCATTTTATCCAAATTTTATCTTATGCTGAGTTAAAACTTAACACTAGCTCAAATATTTAGTGACGAATATTGTTGTATTCACAGCTTGCTCAACTTTTGCCCATGGAAGAAAATTTCCTTTTGCTTTTCCGCTTCGATAACCCCTTGGAATCAAGCGTCGAATTCATGAAGGTAAGTTACAATCAAGCGGAGCGTGAAACAAGGAAAAGCCATTGACAAACACAGACTGGACCCAAAAGTCATCGCTGTTGCTTTTCACTGTTGCTGAAGCCGATGCTAACAGCTTTTAGAAATGTATTCTTAATTAATTGAAATACTTGTAGATCTGGCGTGAATACGATTCTGATAACTCTGGTTACATTGAAGCGGATGAGCTTAAGAATTTCTTGCGTGACCTGCTCAAAGAGGCCAAGAAGATCAATGATGTCTCCGAAGATAAACTAATTGAATATACAGACACCATGGTACGTATAAGTGATATTACACTATACAACGAAAGCCGTGGTAATACACTAGTCAAGCACAACAACTATTGGTTAATCAATGTCAACTCTGCTCTCACACTAAGACGAAATGTTGTCAAGCGTAAAATATTGCAATTAAATTTTTGGCACGACAAGAATAATGGAAAATGTACTGCAATTTATTTATGCAGCCAAAGCATTGTTAATTAAAAAGTTTATAATGAAACCAGGCATGTGTGTGCTTGTGTGTCTTCTTTCCTATCTTTCTCCTTATACTTTCTTCCTTGAAAGTGTCCCATATATTTTCCTTTCGCGACTGTCTGGTTTGTAGTAATTCTTCATGAAGCACGTATCATAATAAATGATGATAAAGAGTGCTTCCTCGGCAAAGTCGCAACTCATTTGCAAGTTAAATCAGAAGACAAAAAAAAGAAGAGGGAAATGCTAACCATAAAAAGTTGTCAAAGATTAAATACCCTAACAAACTTGTTATACAAATTTGTGGCTTACATTTAAACAAAGTTTAAATGGCTGAAGTTACAAGATTACAATTTGTTTTATACACTTCGAGTTATCGCCCAAATATTCATTTAATAGAAACCAAAGCTTTAAAAACATTTTTATATTAAATAAATATTTTTGTCTTTAATATCGTTTGTTGAAACTTTAGTTAAAATCTTGTTGTTCCACAGGGAACTCGAGTCATGACTAAAAGCGTTAAGTTACTTAACTTAGTCGATTTACGAGTATGTGTTTATTTTAGGCTCTTATTCAATACACAAGAGACACACAACCAATTTCAGTAACATTAATTAGGCATAAAAGTTCTGTCATTGAGCCCATTTACTTAACTCGCCCATGTCGCTTAACTTTCCCTCTCATTCTCTGTCTCTGTCTCTTTCTCTGTCTCTGTCTCATTCACAGCTACAAGTTTTCGATGCCAATAAGGATGGTCGTTTGCAGCTCTCGGAAATGGCCAAGTAAGTAGAACATTGGCTAAAGAAACCGCCTACTGCATTCAATGTCAACACAACGCCCAACTTATTTATTGCAGACTACTTCCGGTTAAGGAGAACTTCCTCTGCCGTCAGGTATTCAAGGTAAGTGCCAAAGTAATACAAGTTCATAAGTATAACTGAAAGTAGTTGAGGAAATTACGATGGCAGATATCGAGCCTAAGTGGAGCTGACATTTCTACTGTAATTTATTTTATAACTAGACTATACCCAGGTCAAACACTTTAGCACATAGGTTAGACTTAGCTTTAGCTATAGCTTAAACCTTAGTTATTATCTAGCTGCAGCCTTGACTAACAGCAACTAGCTGCGTTGCATATAATTTTATTTCTTTTGATTTTATTCTCATTAGTTTTTATTTCCTTACCAAGTCTGTGTCTGCTCGAATGATTTCAATTAGATTTCAGCCACGTTTTAGCACCATAATCGTAAAATAAAAGCCAGCGATGCGCACAAAGCAAAGCACAGCAAAGCAAAGCAAATAAATTGCAGTGCACAGCATAAAAAGTGGAGCAGCCAACACGGCGTATGTGGGATATCAAATGTAGACATAACAGATTGAAACACCTGTACCTTTTGCAAGGGTTGAATGAATCAATTTTTGTGTTTTTAGTTGAATAAGCTTCACCTATACCCTCTGTTGTTTGTTTTCTACCCAATTTTCCACAATGTCAGCTTTTTCAAGGGGTAAACTTTTTGACTCCACATAGGCAAAGGAATATCTTTATTCATGCGGCATCTGTCAAACTTTTAACTCTGCAATTAGGTAAAGTTCAGTGGCCAAATTCAAGTCTGAAGGCAAATCCCAAACCTTTATAAAAAGCAACAGCAGGTGTTACCTCGTTGGGACATTAAAAGTGGTCGCATCAAGTGACAATGCTTTGAGCATGGGACCGCCATGGGAACATTTTTCGTAGCTACATTTCAGAATTTATTTGACATTTAATATTTAAGAACAGCGCTGCTCAAAATGTGCCCATTGGGGTTAAATGGAGCGCAGCTTCAGAGTATCCCCACTTTTCCCAGTTTCCTTAGATTCCTCAGTTTCTCAACTCTCTGTTGAGCCAACAAAAGCCGCATTGTTGCCATTCTACCAGGCAGCTGACTGCCCGGAACGTAATTGGTCACCAGACCACATACTACATACACTACTACACTTGTACAACAAACCAACTTGGCCATAACTTTGCCATCGTCAGAGACTCTTCTCCAACTTTGACTGCAATATTTAACAGAATGTCATTGTTGTTCGTTCGCTTACATTTACTTGGCTTTCAGCATGTTCAGCAAGCTCAAGGCTGGATTAGGGTTAGTCACAAGTTTTCCACTGCAAATGTAAGAGAAAAACTTCTAAAAAAATGTACACAAAAAGTTTCCACGGATATTTTCAATGTAAAACTCGATATTTCAAAGAGTTGAATTTAATTGAATATACTGTCAATTATTATAATTACTACTTCAATCTTAAGGGCATCATAATACTGTTATTGAATTATTTAACTTTCTTTAACAATTTACTAATAATTATAATGTTTATTAATTTTTAATTTTTTATAAACATTGACTCCATCATCCCTGACTACCAAATTATTCAACGTTTTACCTTTTCTAAAAATCTTCCAAATTGTTATAGACTTAAATAAATTCGAAGCACAATAAAGCTTTTAAGACCTGTCAATTTTATTTTAAGCTCATTGACATTCATCAAGCAACTTTCTTACAATTCGTACCATATGATTCTACTTAGCCCTGATGTGGAATCTGTGTGTCTCGGAGTCTGTCTATGCCTTTAGCTCAAGTAAAGAAAACTCTTTCGTTACTTTTGGCAATTGTGTTTCTTGCAGATGTCTGGCAATGCACAATTCCTGGTCGTGACCAGCTACAAAGCCACTCTTGGTTCTCTGGTACCAGGCAATCAGCAAACTTTGACACACGAATACAAAAGTCTGGAAATGTGCCAATTCCCAGTTACGAGGTCTTATTGTTATTTGCTGCAAATGTACGTGACTGAGTCAAATTCCAGCTACTTATGGCAGAGAGCTTCACATATGATGGCCAATATGATGCCCAATATCTTAAAGTTTACTCACCAATGCGACTACTTTGTATGAAGTTTTTTTGCATTGCAACAATATTAATTTGATCCTTTAAGCAACTGTGGGTTCTGTTGTTTCTATTCACGCAACGTAACGTATTCGATTTGCATAGAGAACATGCAAGAGAATACCGAAATAAAAGCAATTCCGTACAATTGCCAGCTTTCAGTCAGTTGTGCAACATGGCGTATGAGCAATGTGAAACCACAGAAAGTCACATTTACTGTTATAGCTACAGTCACTAAAGATGAGCACGATATCGTGATAAATGTCGTAGGCTGCTAGGGACCAGAAATCCCATGTGGCTCAGACTCAAGATAAGCTGGTGTCTGTCCTTAAAGCACGAGTCTGTCTAAAAAACACATTTTAAGCCAATATTTTATAACATTAACAGTTTTTATGCCCATTTTTAATACATTTGAATTACAAAGCTCTATTTACGTATACGAATTCAAACATTTATGATCAAAAATTTCAGAAATTTACACAAAACTATATAAGCTTTTGGGAGAATTTCATTCCCATTAATGCCGGATTGGTCTCCACTTTAAAAACACTGTGTTTGTTAGTGAGCTTTGGGCTCGATTCGTGCCGGGCCAGGAGCATATGGTTTACACCCAGCTCTAGAAACCACAGGGACAACGACAGGCATGTAAACTATTTGCCCATTGTTACAGTTGGCTGCAAAGTGACATTTTATTTGCCTTTTATTGACAACTTCTGCTCTACTCTCTCGCTGTTCTCTTCTCTTTTGCTTACACATAAGAGGAAACTGCCACGCCCAGTGCATGTAGCGTGTAACATGTAACGTGAAACACGTAGCACATTTACAATGTAACCGACAAGCTGAAATCAACTCGCGTCACATTGCCAATGTGAAGATTCCATCAATTCTCCTTGTTCTATGGTTTCTACAAGTTTCGAAGCATTTGTGCAGCATCAGCACCCAATTATAATACCCATTATCGTAATCATCAGCTGGGCTGCTTGGAGTCAGTCGTTAAATTCCATAACTTAGGTGTAGTGAAAGCAGCACTCGCCCTACCGGATGATAGCTGATAAGACGAGTCTTCGTTTCTTTTCCAACCTGGACACGCATCTTGGAACTTTGTTGCAGCGCTTATTAACGCCCGCAAGTATGCAATAAAATGCTACAAGTTTAAGCAGCCATAAAATTGGCATTTCCAGCCCATTTGGCCATCTCATAATACGCATACATTTTTCTTTACTACTAAAAGCGAGTGAGGGTTGAGGTTGCGTCCATTTCGTAAGCAATAAAAATAAAAATAAGCATACATCAACATTTTTACAACCAACGAGTGGCTGCAAAAGCCTTATGAGTTATTATATATATATATATATATATATATATATATATATATATATATATATTTTATGCATGCTGCAGTTACACCCGGCATCAGGTACTGCTGAGGTAAAAATTGCCAGCAACTAGCTTAAGTATAGGTAATTTCCAGCCTCAATTACACTGCACAACAAATTGCATTTGATGTTTATGGCAGGCTGGTTGCTGCAGCAGCTGAAAACTTCTAAAATATTTCCATACAATAAATCTTGCCATAAGTCTGGAAGTTATATGAATGTTTACCAAATAATACTCTGCAAATTACCTTAATTTCCTTCAATGTAAACAGGATGTTAAAATTAACAGATCAGAGCCCTTTATTCGACTATCGACTTAAAATCGTTGCATACTTTTAGGTGCTTGTGAAAAGCGAATGTTTCAATACAAGTGATTATATCAAACAGACAAATTATATCAAACTATCCTGAAAGTTGCAGATAAATCGGACTATAAACAAAAGAGCTAGACGCGTAAAAAAGTTTATAATTAAACGCAATACCAACGCATGTGTGTAAGCGAGATAGAAACGTTGGCCGTGCCGACCAATGGATTGGTATACATATGTATTACATACACACACATACATATGTATGTAATGTCAAATGTATATGTATGTGCATAAGCACTATCAATTGATATTCTCGGCTACCGATTTTATTAAAATAATAGGGAATAAAATGAAGAGAGTATTCTACGGTCTGGCGTGCTCGACTGTACTTTTCTTTCTTGTTGACACATAAAAAGCGTTCTATTAAATTGAAAAACTGTTCAATTCAAAAAAAACCTGATACGACTTCTTCTTTCAATTAATACCACAAACAATTTTGAAACTAAGCTTTAATATTCAGTGTCTACTTAACTTTTCGGGTAACTTGTTTAGGGTCATTTGTATGTAAAATTTAATATGCATCAAAAAGTAACTAAACCATATACAAATGAAATGACTTTTAAATTTAAAGCACTCATATTAAAAATATATATTATATAAAATAACCAGACTTCACCTTTTAAAACCGACTGCATTTATGGCTAGCCTACAAGTTATTAACTTCCTGTCTTCTTTTTAAATAATAACATGGAATGCTCACGTTTTTTGGTTCTAAGTTTCAAATTCACTTCACCTATGCATAAAATGTCACACAAATAATAATAAAACATTGACTCGCACACTCAAGTGTTAAGTGCACTTTTAACTTTATGATACCCTATAACGAAATTTCATAGCTCTTTGGTATATAAAACTAAATTTTGGTTGCCTGGTGCTTAAAGCAACCCCTTCAGGTTCCGTTTGTTGCCTTGGCGTCGTGCCAATGTCGATGGCGTTGCTGTCGACGATGCAGGAACAGCTTATGCTAATGCACAACACGAATACGCCGCGTGTGTCGCAATGAGCAGCAGCATAATGCACAAAAGCTGCATAACTGCAGTCAAACTAAGGCTAGCTAAAATGTGCAAAAATTTTTGGTCTAAATGCGGCTGGCCAAATTTACTTTAATTCTGTTTCATAGCTAGCATGTAAAAGTGGTAACAAGAGCAGGGAAAGGTAGAAAGGTTCACCATTTATGGCCCACTCTCTTGTGGCAACCACTTAGGGGAAAATATATTTTTGTTTACGCTGCTTTGGAGTTGTCTCTGCGGCGGCATTTGTTCTGACCACGTGCAACTTACGTGAAAATGTGGTCAGAAGAAGAAGAAGAAGTAGAGGCAGTAGGTAAACAGGTATTCCACGTATCCGGTCTACCTTCGGCTGACACAGACTTTTTGGTTTGCTTAGAAAGTTCGTTGTTTTCTTCTTGATTTTCTTTTAAGTTGTAATATTATAAAATCTATCTTTGCACCTTAAAGCGGCTGCAAACTAAACTAGAAATTAAACAATTAATTTTAATTGTAATAAACCAATGCAAGTTAATTTTTTATCAATTGGTCTTGCCTATAATTAGCTTATGTTCGCTAGACGTACACTTAATATTACAATTTTAAGTTTGCTGCATTCTAGCTAGAATTTAGCTTACTAACCAACAAAAACTATATCTTAACAAAACTCTTCTAGTCTAAACTAATCTAATAATTTAAACAAATGCTCACGCTGGCAATAAGTTTTTAATTTATATTACTTATAAACTTGAAAAAACTTTCTCTGACTTTCTTTTTTCCTTTCCCTCCGCCTAACCCTCTCTCTTGCAACTTTATGCCTAACCAACTGCAACTACCTAAACAACAACTGTATTTATTGCATATACGAATTTATTGCATATTTATATTTACTTCTTTTAACTTTTATTACCAACGACATACAATAAACACTTGTATATTTTATTTAATTTACGGTAAAACAAACTCAAATAATTATAAACAAAAAAATTCTAACTTAAAATATATATTTGCACGTGATGTAAAATTTGGCTGCTACAAAATATTTCTTTTCACTTTACGCAAAAAAAATATGAAATGAAATAAAAAACTTAAATAAATAAATCGCAATTAAAAACTCGACTCTTAAATTGCCGCAAAAACCAAAACAAAACAAAAATAAAATAAACTTCACAATAATTAAAAAAAACTATGCTGTATATACAACCGACCACATCAACAACTACTACAACAACAATAACCAATTTCACTGCCTACAACGACAACAATATAACAACAACAATATACAACATAATAAATAAAAACACATTCACTCACCAGGAAGGCATTGATGTAAGTATTTACCATCCAAAGCCAAGAAAATCAAGAGTAAACTAAACGTTCCTCATCCAGTTGGAACAAAGAATAACGACAATTCAATCAAACCCAACAAACAACACAAATTAGAAAAAAAACTTTACATAACAAATTTATGTGTATAAATGTCGCAAAGTAAGAGTGCACATAAATAACAAAACTTCATGGTCTAAAATTCCATGATTTGACAAACTAGATTGCTAAATAAAATAAAAAAAATTTATTAGCTTAAACTTAAAACATAATACATTTTTTAAACATTTTCTTTACGAGAATCCAAAACAGTTGATCTGACTAAATGATATTTTTATCTTTATCTTCTAATTTTAATAGATTTAGTATTAGCTTCATTTTTTTTTTTTTTTGTATCTATACTTGGAAGTATTAGTTTTATTAGTTAAAATAACCGTAAGATATAGTAATTATACTCAAATTAGCTTAGTTTGGAGCTAAATACCAATTTTTAATAAACGCATTTAAATATTTCTTAGACAATGATAAAAAATTTACTTTAAGATAATTTTTTAAGTTATTTCGTCATCATTAATCAAGTAAGAAAGGCTACAGTCGACCCCGTACTGCGCGTTTTTCCATACAAATCACGATCTTCGAGCGATTTGTAGATTTGACGGAAGCTATAGGCTATAGTTGTCCGATCCGAACCAAACTTGGTAAGGTTAGTTATAATGGTAGCATACACATAATGTGTTAGTTTGGTTGCTCAACTAAAACTTCATGTCTCCATACAAATCACCAAAGATTTAAAATAAACTTGTTCTGCTCGCGATGCAGACGAACTTTCATTCCTAATTTTTTGGCTTTAGCTCTTGTAGTTTGGAAGATCTAGAAGTTCATACAGATGCACGGACGGACGGACATTGCTATATCGTCTCTGCTGTTGATACTGATCAAGAATATATATACTTTATGGGGTCGAAAAGCCTCCTTCTAGTTGTTACGCACATTTCGCTTCAGACAAACTTAAAAAACCTCTCAACTCTTTTTTAGAGTACGGGGTCTAAAAATCCAAAGAGAACTCATACAGTAATTTAAATGAATTAAACCAAACTCTGCACTGTTATTTAGTTTACGGGTTAGATCTATTTGAAAGCTCTAAAAATGAGGTTTATAAAAAAGATTCCTGTGAAAACTTCCAAATTTATTATTACTAAAGTGTATAAAATTGTTCAATACTTTTCCCACGTACTGTTATGTAACAGAAAAACATAAACATAAATGAAAACAATCAAACCAAGCGGAATTTACATTTTAAACAATTTTCCAACAAACTTTTTGTTAAATACAAATATGAAATTCAGTTTGTTGTGAATTGCTTTTATTCGACGTTTACAATGGTAAAAAGGAAATGTCGAAAGAAATTTATTGACTTTTGTTTTTTGTTAGATTTAAATGTGTTCAGTGATTTTTTTTTTACTTTTTTGGTCTGTTGAAATAAAACACAAAAAAAAATAAAAATCTTTTTGCATTTCTATAGACAAGTTTCCTTAAACAGTTGGACATATACTATATATTACTTTTTGTATATAAATATATATATATAAATAGCTTTTAACTGCATGCTGTGTGTTTGCTTTTGCTTCTCTTTGAATCTATTTTGATACTTTTAAGCATGTTTACCAAATGTCGTTGGTTGTGTGACAGTTATATCTATAAGTAAGTGTGTGTCAGTTGGTTTGTGGTTCCTTTGACATCTTAGGCTAAGAGTTTGCTTTGTATTGCCTAAGCTCTGTTTTTGCATCGTCAATGATTTTAAAGTAAAGGACTAAAGAAATGTTTACTTTAAACTTAAACAAGTCACATGTTGAAGGAGAGTTATTGGTAGGAGTGACAGTTAATTGATAAAAAATACTTTAATTTTATATTAACTTTAAATTCTTATTTGATTTGTTCCATAAAGTTTACTAAAATATGTAAACTTAATAAAACGTCAAACAGAAATAATTATATCTTGTGAAACAAATAACACATAAATATTACTTTTTGAGGAAAAACTTAATTATGCAGTTTTTTAATTTAAAAGATATATTCATAATTAAATTAATCAAGTTTTCTTTTACTAAAAGTGAATTATATTACATTGATTCAACGTTATAATACAAATTGGAACTAGATATGATTCTATCTTTACTAAAACTGAACAACAAATATCTTTCGAATAGTCCGGTCAATTTTTAATATTTTGCCAACATTTTTAAATCGGTAAAAGTACTTCTTTTAACTTATAGTAATAGACCTTTTTAATGGCTACTTACACACAAAAATAAATCTTTTAAAATTCTACACCTTTCTTATTTAATTTTATGATGTGGTTTTCCATATTTACATAACTGTCTAATATATTTAATTAAAAAGATCGAAGTATCCAACTCAAACTTAGGCAAAGGTTAATTTATGTGTTAAATAGACAAACAGGAAGTACTTAAGCCATAGCAAACACATCCTTTTCAACCGCACTGGGGCCTTAAGCTCTGACCAATCCAATAAGCAAACGACAAATATGCGCCACTAATTAGATATTTGCTCTAACATAGACAGTTAAGGAAGAATGTAGCAAGAGAAGGTATGGGAGGTATGGGGAGGGGCTTGAAAGGAAGGGAGATGTGTGATAAGTGCATGTACGTGCGCTGCTTAAACCTAATGATGGTCCAGATACGACCCTCTGCGACCTTTTGCATAATTTAGGAATGCGTGTTACTATTCATGTGTGCGTGTGAGAGTGTATGTGTGTGTGTTACTGAGACGTCTCTCTATGGCTCTAACGCTCTAACGGTCTACCGCTCTCCTGCTACCCATATGGGTAACGGCAGCCGCAGACATCCGCCGCCGTAACCCGAAATGGCATTCAAAAGTGTTGAAGTATAAAATAATTACTTCATTTTATCAGAGGGATGTGCGAACGTGCCGCACTGATGGCAACCGGCTTAAGTGCGCAATTTGTCAGAGTTCCGACAGAATGTAAAGCACGCTTTTAGGCGCTGTCCAATGTTATATAATTCAGTGTGAAAATGATTTTGAGCAAAATTAAACCATAAAGCCCAGCTTCACCAAAGAACAATGCGTTGAAAGGGCTGCCAAGAGCGAGCACTTAATGGATTTCCAATCCCCAGAAAACCAAATAAACCAGTAGCAAAGCTTGCTTTGTTATAAGCGTTGTTAGACCATGAGATACCCTGTAATCACAGGGCAACCAGAAATTCAAACAACTTACTGAAGTTAATACGTACTTATGTACTGACTGTAAGTACCCTGTTTGTATGCCTATTTACAGGGTGTATTGGGTATGGCTAAAGTAAGGTAAATGCGTTTTGTCGCTTGCGTCGTTTATAAAGCAGCTTACATGGCTAAATAAAATAAATGTTATCAGTCCTTAGGGACATGAGTATACACACACACACACAGTTTCTCTCATATACAGTAATTTCAAATTGTTAGCTTGCCAACTTTAAGCCATTTTCAAAGCTGATTTTGGGCAATGGAACACCTGAAACCCGAATTGACTTCCAGTTTCAACGATTGCAGCATTTGCGCTTGCATAACCACAAATGCAGGCTAGTAAGTGTGAGTATGTGTGTGTGTGTATAAATTGGGTGTGTGTATTTCGCAGGAAGTGGAATCAATAAATCTAAGCAGCACATATACAATACAACACTAGTACAAACACACACATATGCACACTCGTGGGAACAAAGAGAGAGGCTATAAATGTACGCTCTGAAATGTATGCTACATTAATTTTGCTGAAATGCGTTAAAAAAAAACCACAGAAAATATACGCAATTTACCTTAATGCATATTAATTACCGAATGTCAGAGAAACACAGAGCTAAAATAAACGTTTGGGCAAAACATGGAAAACTTAATTAGATCATTCATTATAATTCGCATAAGAGTTTTGCGACACACTCACATATGCACTACATTTCAAGACGCAACAGAACCAAGCAAATAAAATAAGTCTAGCATACAGTTAGGGGCAATATTATTCATACAGTCGAGAGATTTTTCGTTTTTCTGCTGGTTTGTGTAAATAATTGTGCACAAATTGGCTGTAATATTTATGGAAAGATTGAGTCAATGCAAACATGAAACGAAAAGCAAAAAATATGTAAATGAAAATTGATTTGCATGCAGGCAGGCAGAGATCTATACTGTGTATATGTGACCAAGTGTGGGTGTGTATATATGTTTGTGTCTGCCTTAAATTTCCATAGGCAAACACAGTCCGCATGGTTTTCATAGTAAAAAAATATTAAGCATGAACTGTAAATAAAATATAAGTAAGCACACACACACACACCCATACACATACAGTGTACATGTAGTATAGTGTACCATATGTCAATCGACATTGTGCATAATTAAGCCAAACTGTCTGACGAGTGTTGACATAAAGTATATAATAACTGACTATTTTATAAAAATCTTTAACTTAAAAACAATCAATGCGTTCTTTATTCACTAGGGTGCTACCAAACTGACCAAGGAGGACATTGAGAAAGTTTTCTCACTCTACGATCGAGTAAGTAAATGTTTAATTATATTTAAATATATATAATTCTATTGACACGGTTTTTAAAACAGGATAACAGCGGCACCATTGAAAACGAGGAGCTGAAAGGCTTTCTCAAGGATCTGCTGGAGTTGGTCAAGAAGGTGAGTTCATCTTGTTGTGCTTAAAAGGACATTTATTTTACATAATCTCCTTTTCCAGGACGACTATGACGCCCAGGATCTGGCTGCATTTGAAGAAACAATCATGCGTGGCGTTGGACACGATAAGCATGGAAAAATCTCGCGCAAGGAGCTGACCATGATACTGTTGACCCTGGCCAAGATCTCGCCAGAAGATGAGCAGTAGACACGTTTTCGTAGATGCCAACAATCGATGCCGATGGAAAGATTTGTTAGCACAGAACACACACATTAATATATATTTTTGTTACCAATTTGGGTAAACGGCAAAAGTTGTTTTGGTCAAATGCCAATGGATTACTTTAATGTTGCCCCTTTAAAAGGCGGCAGACTTAGCGGAGTTTAACAAATTTCCAATTGCGAAAACGTCTGCTAAGATACAAAAAAAAAACGAAACAAACAATTTAAAATTAAATTTGATATATTGACAAAGCGCTAAATTCGTTGCAAAGCTGCAAACAAATAAATAAAATAAATTAAAATAAATGTTTCAAATCAATTAAATGTTTATGCATGTTAAGCTTTTGAAAGTCTATTTCCTAAACAACAGCAACAACAACTACCAAAGCAAAATACAAAAAAAAAAAAAAAAAAAATTATGTGTGTATTCGTAAATCAAGAAATTTATAATATATTTAATTATAATTACAATTTTGACAAAAAGCAACTCGAAACCAGCCAGAAAATCCAAACCGAAACAAAGTTCAGTACATCGATTTTAAAGTCTTGTGTCTGAGATGAGAAATTTTTGAAGTAAATATGATATTTTCTATTCTATATTCTATATACGAGTATTTTTATTTAATTTTTAAAATGTAATGCAAACAAAAAAGAAATCACTAATTTAATTTCGAATTAATTAAAACTTAGCTAAGTGTAAGAGCAGACACTCAACACAAAAAAAAACAAAAAACAAAAAAAAACATAAAAGATTTATTATGTAGCAAGAATTTTTTAGATACTTAATTGTTGTTAATTATTGTGTGTACCAAAAAATAATAATAATACATTTATAATAACTATAATTATTAAATTACACAATATATAAATGTACTTATATATATTTATATATATATATGTTTTTTTCCACCTCAGTTTTTGTATTTTCTGAGTGTAGCAACAAATATC
Source organism: Drosophila cardini (assembly GCA_018903735.1). Lineage (NCBI taxonomy): Eukaryota > Metazoa > Arthropoda > Insecta > Diptera > Drosophilidae > Drosophila > Drosophila cardini. The sequence goes on along the minus strand of JAEIGM010000001.1, from coordinate 21,896,667 downwards.
GTAAATCAGATAACGAATATCGTATGATATATCGTATTAACTTGCCTAACATTTTAGTGCATAAGTTTTAGGCCAACATCAATCAAAGCCACTCAAATCAGCAGCTGCCTTTCGGCACTCGAACACGTCAGGTAAAGGTAAAAAAAAACGATTCCACTTACGACCTACCCTGCTCCACTCCCCCCTCTTTCCTGTTGATGTGCTCGACACATATTGTCCTCGTAAACGTCCCTGTGCAAGCACAGCGATTGATTTTTCACCCGCGGAGGGGGCACAACAATTTAGTTTGGAAAACTTGTGTTGGAAAATTGATTTGAAAACTCCTTAAGGTGCTATCACTACTATAAATACTTGATAAAAAAAATGATATTGTTTCGTATTTTACTGTTAATAATATAATTTTTGAACTTAACTCAACCATAGCCAAAAGTAAAATCGATTTAAATAAATGCTAGCTAAATTATGATTATGTTTTAGAGAAACTTGTACGATCTACGAACAAATGCCAAGTTAATGAAAATAATTGAATATCGTAATTACTTATACAATATGTATATTTATATACAAATATATGTGTGTATTATCAACTTAATCGTATGCTATGTTTAAGATAAATAAAACAATTTATAGAATATCGGCAGATTGAAACACAAGCTTATAAAAAAGATAATGATGGGCTTTCCGATACCAAAATACCAAATTCTATACTATAATACTATATATACTAAAATATACTATATGCCATAACTATATACTTACCATATACCTATATACTATACTATATATATATACGAAATACCATACAAACGAAAATGTCAACCAAATTCAATGAAAGAAATGTGTGTTTTAATAAACTATCGATAGATCACAGTCTCAAAAGACACCCTGTATCCTGTGTCCTGTGTCCTGTATCCAAAATCCTTACTTGCTAGAGAAGACACCCGTTTGTTGCTCCTCATTACGCTGCTCCATCAGTGCACCAAGCTGCAGCAACAATCCATTGAGACTCATTAGATTCGCATTCACATTCGACTTCAAAGGATTCTTGTGCCGCTGCTTCAGATCCTTGTTCACTACTGGCTCTGAAAGGGAAGTTCGAGTCAATTCATTTATACGCTCCACTGTCTTGTGGATACATTGGCATCGACTGTGTGGAATTTCTGGTTAAACTTGTTGATTAAATTAAATTTTAACAGGGTATCTTACCATTTGGCGGTCCTGACTTTGGAGTGTTTCACATGCCGTGCACAATTCGAAAGCTTCAGTTGGCCCTTGTTCCACACTTTTTTGGTGGCCCGCTGTGGTAGTATCATGGGTAGTTCTTCTAGGTACCAAGTGTGCTCCACTTTCAGTTCCGGTACTGACATTTGCTCTTGTTGTTTTTCCATCTTCGCTGTCGATTGTATCTGCAAAAACTTCACGGGCTTCTTTAATTTTCTCTCGGTTTTGGAGCTCGAGACCTGCTTGGACTTCTGCCTCAAAACCTGATCCGGTTGTAGCATCAGGAGCTGCTCCGACTTAACTGATTTCAGCTTCGACTTTCGTGTAGAACCCTGTGCACAATCCTGCATAGATTGCCCAGTTTTTTTAACCGAGTCGGGAACTAAGAAATGCTGCGACAACTGTTCTGACTTTTGCTCCAAAATCGGCTCAGATTCTTTCTGCTCCAGCTTTTGTTGAGAATTCAATGCCTTAAGATGCTCGGACTTCATAAAACTTTTTTCCAAAGCCAGATCCAAATCCTGCTCCGAGGCCGCCTCTAAACCCTGATCTGAGTTCATCGCCGATTCCCGCTTGAGCTTCTGCTCCGATTCCAGCATCAAAACATTCTTGAACTTCTGTTTCGATTCCATCTGCCAAAGAATCTTAGACTTTCGCTCCAAAGACTTCTCTGAGTCCTGCTCCAACTCCTCCTCCGAGCTCTTCTTTGGGTCCCTCTTGGACTTTGTCTCCGATTCCAGCAACAAAAGCAGCTCCGATGTCCCTGATTTCCGCCGCGGCTTTTGCTCCGATCTCAGCATCAAAAATAGATCAGTGTCCTCCGACCTCGGCTCCTTCTTCTTCTCCTGCTCCATTACGTCTTGCAGCAGCAACTGCTTCACTTCAGATGCCTCTTGACTATTCTCCGGAGACTCTTTAACAGGTACCATTTTCTGCACTACATCATCATTCTCAACTCGCTGCTGCCGCTGCAGCTCCTCCGACAGTCTCAACTCTTCGGCCTCATCGTCCGCTGTAAAATCCAGACCCAAAGCCAGCAATAGTTCCTCTAACGAAGCCAAGCGTTCAATGCTGCCCCTTTTGCCAAAATGTCGATGCAAAAAGTATCTGGCCCAAGTCGAGGCATCCCCGGCACGATGGGAGCTGATATCGCCCATGCTGCGAAAAGCAAATCCCGATGGATTGTTGGTCAATAGACGTGAAGCACCATTGGCATAAGTGATGCGTGTCTGACTATGAATAGGAAAACAGAGAGAGAGAGAGAGAGAGAGAGATTAATAGCTAATCCTCAACAGCATTCCAGTTACTTACCACTTGGCAATGTTCACATGCAATTTGGTGATGCGTCCAAAAGACATTCTCAACTTTCATAAAACAATTTACAAAAAAAAAACACAAAACAAAAAAAAACACAAAAAAATATGGGAATACAAATAATGTTACATTCACGAGCTACTAAAAGCAAATTTATAATTTTTGATAACAAAAGTCGAAAAGAAAAAAAAGATTTTGAACCGAGATCAGTTGTAGACCGCCTCGATGTCCAGTCTCTGTTGATACGCCAGGCGCTGCAGCACCGTGGGATGGGTGTGATGCCAACGCGCGTAGCAACTATCGTAGACTGGGAAGCTCATGTGATCCGCGTAGATCTTGATCAGCGCCGATCTTAACGGCATCGAGTAGCCCAGAAAATGGGCAAAGCGATCGGCGGCGTACTCGAAACGTCGCAGATTCCACAGCATCAGAAAGTTGGCCAGAGTCAGATAGGGCGTTAGAGCAAACCTCAGCACTATGATGAATCCCACGATAATTGGACAAACACCGGCATCAAAGCCCACCGCCTCGTATAGCTGGGGACAGTGGAAGAGCAGACCGAAGAGTATCATGGTGATCAGAAAGTGCAGCTTCATAATAAAAGTAGCTTTATAGAAATGACCATTCTTCCAGTGTCCCAGCTCATGGGCCACCACAGCAGCCACTTGAATGTTATACAAGCCTCGCCCGACCTCGTACGGCTGCAGCTCATGGGGTGGCAACCCTTTGTTGTAGAGCAGCGTGTCAAAGATGACGATCCGCTTGAGACAGCAGCTGCCATAGAAGTAAGCATTGCTGTACTGCGTCGCCTTGGTGCGTATGATGAACACCCGGTCCATGGGAAAATCAGTTAGATCACATACACGCTTTACATCCTGATAGAGCGGTCCCTCCGGCAATGGTACCTGTTTACCAATACAGGGTGCACAAATGTAAGGCAACAAGAATACTAGCAGCAGGGTGCACAGCGCCCAAATGGCCCAGAAATATAGAAAGAAGAAGAAACCAACGGTTTGTACAATCACCACAATGGCCAGAGTCAGTGGTGCTAGTATGATCTGGGATAGGACTATGGATATAATGCCCATGCAAAGATACATATACCAAGGCATACGACTCTGTGAACCATAACGTAGCTCCAGTATGCACTTATCATAGAGCAAAACGGGCAGACATCGAATTGTCACATATATGCTCAGATAGAGCACAAAGATTAGACTTATCCAGAGCTCGTTGGTGGTTTGGGCTGCCAGCGATTTGACGGCCAGATCCCAGACAAAGGGGTAAAAACCGAAAAATAATTCTGCCAAGCTGATAAACATATCAATGCCATGCTTCCACATGAATAGCTCCATTTTGTGCAGCTCATAGACGCGGGCACGATGATAAATCTCCGGCGGAATGACCGCACGCAGCTCCTCCGGCACCGTGCCCGCTCCCAAGCAGACCAGTTGCTAAACAGACATAATAATGGATCATAACTGAAGCAGGAGTTCAAATATCGTAGCTCACCTGACGCTTGGCCAATATCATTTCCCAAATATGGTCAACAGCTAGGACAGCCATAAGTATCCAAAGGAGAATTTGCGGTTCTAACTTTGGCCAAGTGTCGTAAAATACCATTGCACTCAGGATAAGATCATGATATATAATAACAAATAAAACAACACACAGCTACACACATCTATCTATATACAAATAATTGTATTTTGTCGAGTAACTTATTTTTAAAAAAAAGGAAAAAGGAAAAAAAAATAATTATTTGAAGAAAGTGGACTTGTAAAAATATTGAAAATGGAATCGAGGCCAACTTTGATCATCGAGCATTAGCCTCCAGTTTCTGTAGCCTGTCCAGGCGATGGAGCATGGTGGGATGTGTATGATGCCAAGTGGAGTAGCATTCATCCGATATGGGGAATGACAAATTATCCGCGTATAGTTTGAGCAACGCTAATCTCAGGTTTCCGGAGTGTCCCAGCTTATAGGCGAATCGATCCGCTTGGTACTCAAAGTGTCGCGTCACTGTGAGCATTAGAACATTGGAGAGCGTGAAATAGGGAGTCAAAACATATCCAAATACTAGCAGGAATCCCACTATTGTTGGCTGCAGTCCTTGCTCAAATCCAACGGCCTGGTAGATTGGTTCATGGGGAAAGCAGAGGGAGAATAGCACTAAGGTAAGAAATAGATGGGTCTTAAACATAACAATTGCCTTCCAAAAGTGTCCATATTTCCAGTGCCCCAGCTCGTGGGCAACAACGGCCACCACTTGAGGGTCACGCAGTCCTTTGCCTATTTCCTCCGGTGCCAATTTGTTCAAATTGTGTACACCACGATTGTAGAGCAATGTATCGAAGATGACAATCCGTTTGAGGCAGCAACTGCCGTAGAAGAAGGCATTGCTACCAGTGCTTGGATCCCGTACACGTATGATGAACACCTGGCTCATTGGAAAACCGACTCTAGCGGTCAACTGCTCCAGATCCGCTTTGAGGGATGCATTCTCTAGTGGCACACGTTTACCGATAAATGGATCAATAATGAAGGGCAGCAGCAGTATAAGGACTACGGTCAACAGGATTGACAAGGCATAGAGACCAAGAAATGTATATTTATCCAAGTACTTGACAGTGTAGACACACACTGCCACCATGATGACCACTATCAAGAGCGAAACTAAAACGTCTATAAGGATATTCACGACGAGAATATACCATTTGGATGGATAGCGTTTGACCAGGCTAATGATGCAGAATCTCTCATAGAGACGACCTGGCACCGATTTGATTAGAATATATAAATTAATGATGCACATAAAGATTATGGAGACAAAGAGTTCGTGCTTCATCCAGTTGGCAAAGCAAATCATATTGGCCAAGTCCCAGACGAACGCATAGAAGCCAAAGTAGAGCTCGAGGCAACCACAGATGACCACCATCCACAGGTTATTGACTATATGGAACCAACTCTTGTGCAATTTATAGACTCGCATGGAAGCGAACAGATCTGGGCCTAAATATGGACGCAGTAGATCGGGTACCTCATTCACTTTATAAACAATTGAAATCTAACATCGATAAACTAATTTATAAAATTGCTACGGTTTTTTCGAATTTGTTGTTATACCTCGCGCAACAGCAGATATATGGACCAGAGATTGTCCACAAGAAGTATGCCCATCAACAGGAAGAGTATAACGTTGGGGTCATTCCAGAACAAGGCGGACATTTTAGATGACCCGATTCCAAAATTGACATTTTTACAAACAAATTTACAAAACGAACGAATTTTCCAAAAGAAAAAAATACTCAAATCGCTTGCTTTATTTAAATCTACATAAACGTCAAATAAACCGGGAACATATAGAATCGGAATCCAAGGATTGATGATAACAATTATTATTACTTTAAAGATAATTTTTTTTAATTTTGTCGCAATCTTTAAATAAAAATTAAAACTAACTATTGTTTTTTTTTTTTCTTTCTTTTTTGTGTGACCAACTGGAAACTAATTGTGATCATGATTTTTATTTAAAAACTTAAAACAATTATAGGATCCCTGTTGAAATGCTTTTTGGTTTGGAACTCTTAGTGTTTACTGCTGCTTCTTGGTCTCGCCCAACTCCTTGAGACGCGCCAGACGCTGCAACAGAGTTGGATGCGAATGATTCCAAGTGGAATACAGCCAGTCGTAGACGGGAAAGCCTAAATTATCCAAATTCAGTTTAATCAATGCACGTCCAAGTTGATCCTCAAAGCCCAGCGAATGAGCAAATTCATCCGCTTGGTACTCGAAACGACGCGATAAAATTGTCATAGCAAAGTTAATTATAGCATTATAGGGAGCCATCACATACGTGAAGACAACCAGTAGACCCACGAGTATGGGTCTGGTGCCGGGCTGGAAGCCCAGAGCCTCATAGAAGGGAGCATACTTGAACAGATAGCCAAAGACGAGGAACATGAGCAGCAAGTGCACTTCCATAATGACAATATTTTTGGTCACGTGTCCCAGTTTCCAGTGACCCAGCTCATGGCCAAGCACAGCAAGTACTTCATCGTTTGTGCATCCCTTGCCCTTCTCATCATCTGTTAGCTCCGAATCGTCAGCCTTTCCCTTGTTAAGCAGCAACGTGTCGAAGAGCACAATACGCTTCGAGTTCCACAGGCCATAGAAATAGGCATTGCTGTGGGAGGAGCGTTTTGAACCCTCGACCACGTACAGCTTGGTAAGAGGAAATTTCAGTGATGCAGCCAAATCCTCAATTGATTTACGCAATGGTCCTTCCTCCAGGGGTGTATACTTGTCGAACAACGGTGCGATGAAGATAGGATAAATGGTGAGCAGCACAAGGGAGATGACGCCCGTGAATACCCACAACCAAATGAAGAAATTATCTCCGCCGCGTTGAACAATAAATATGATGGCCGCTGTGATGGGCAGCATGACCACTTGGGTGACAAGAAAACTCTTCACTTGATCCCAGGCAAAGAAGCGATATGTCTGCTTGTTAAAGCCGTGCAACTCCTCGAGCACAAAGGTCTTATAGATCTTAAAGGGCAGCGACTTGAACGTCGACAGAAAATTTGACATGAGTACAAATACGCAGCTCACAAGAATCTCGTTGCTGGCGTCCCATTGCAGACGCTTTACCACATCCACTGACATCTGCCAGATAACGGCGATCAGTCCAAGATAAAGTTCAAGACACAGCAGTAATACATCCATAAGCAATGCCTTGAATATGCCAAAGTTTTCCTGATCCATACCATATTTACGTGCCTTATGGAACGTCGTCTCGGTCATGTGTGACGTCAATTCACTTGGTACTTTCAACGCATTTCGATAGACTTTCACCTGCGAGTTGTTTGAAACGAGAGTAAATTGACTTTAATTGCAATCAATGAACCAGTCTGACATTTAACAGTGTGCTAAATATACATTTGCAGACCAGTATTGCATACATTGAATTATGTATGCATCATCACCAATTTTATTGCCGCGTTTTGATGACGGCACGTGCCGGCTATGCAATATTATCTTACCTGCCGCAGTGAAATATAGATTTCTAGAGCATTTTCGATTATGACCAGGGCTAATATACTGTACAATACAGTATCTGCATCTAGTGAAGACATTTTCACCTGAATTTCAAATATCTGGATAAATAAATAGAAAACTTCAACGCCGAACACAACGGCAGAGTGACCGTTTCTACAATGGTAAAAAAAAGTCTAATATTTTTGCAAATAAATATTATAATGCAGAAAATGGTCACACTGGTTCGCGATTGACAACATAATGTTTTATATCTAGTGATGAGCAACCATCGCCAATAAAAGCATCGATAATTTCACGACAACAACAATTCAAAATTATCATTTATTTTCTTTATTTACTTTTAACAAATTAATCTAAGACTAGCGTATTTGCACATTGAAGTGTTCCACACTGGCGTCGGCAATGCTTTTATGTATTTCATTAACCTCAGCCTGCGTCATGGTGCGTTCCATATGGCGATACACAATACGGAAGCAAAGACTGGTTTTGCCACTCTTTGGGTGTTTGAATTTGTCCACTAAACTTATCTGAAAAAGGAAAAAATGAACAGTAATTAACTGTTTTAACTGCTCTTCATGTCACATTTACCTGCTCTACAACATCGCCGGAAACAGAGCGTACCAAATCGTAAAAATCGTTGGGTGAGAAACCAGCGTCTACATCAATGTCATCCGGCAACCAAAAGGACAAATCATTTGTGCATTGTGGATAATGTGAGATGGGCTTGTACTTGGGTAAATTCTGCAAATCCTGCTCGCTAAACTGGGACAAAAACCCGCTGTCTTTGGACCAAAACAATCGAATATCTGGTATATCGAACAATATCATGGCTAGTCGTTCCAAACCCACGCCAAAGGCATATCCGATAGACTGATGCACTCCTGCCTGTTGAAGAATCTCGTGGCGCATAATTCCACAGCCGAGCACTTCTAACCAGTTGTCCTTGAAGTAAATCTCGAGCTCCCAGGAAGGCTGTGTAAAGGGAAAGTAGGTGTCCACCCAGCGATATTTGATGCGTGATCCAAACAGATCCTTTGTCAGTCCTACAAGAACATGCTTCATCTCATGCTCCATTAACTTAACAGCTTCTAAAGTATGACACGGCTGTTTGGTCTGATCCATGCACTTTGAGGAGGGTAAAATTCGTTTAGGATCTGCAATAGATCCCGACCACGTCTCCTCGAAGAGCTCCAAGCCAGGATTGCGCTCAAAGAGCTTGTCCTTAGTAACCAGACGAACTGCATCCGCCTGATGGAAGACTGGATAATGGGTACTATCAATCTCATCACGTCGATACACTTCGCCGACTACCAAAAAGTTATCCAATCCTCCAGATATCAACTCCACCTGATGGGCTGTGGTGTGAGCGCGCAGCAAATGTTGTTTATTAATATAGTAACAGTCCGATTTCTGGCGACTCACATGATCACTGGGTATCAGCAAGTTGTCAAAATTCTGCTGAACTGTTACCACAGGATTCAACTGGTCGTACACTGAGAAAAGTGGATTTCCTCGCTGATTACGATACGCTCCATAAAAATAGTTAACAATGCGTTGTCTGATTATAGACAATGGGTGATCACGCTGTAGGTGCTTATTGACTCCCAGATGTGTCAATATTTTGGGCGTCACATTCGTCCAACTGTCTGTGGCGTACGTGCCCCCATTTATTTCCAATTGAAGTGGCTGGTGGGGGGTCGATATTTTCTTGGCCTCTTCTGCAGCGCTGCTGGCCAGCAAACGTCGCGGATTTCGCGAAAAGCTCGAACTTAACCTCGTGCTGTGAACACGCAATGTTAAAAACATTTTAATGTTGTTTTTTATTTAATATAAGTCAATATTATATTATTGCATTCTATCTATTACAAAACAACAGCTGATTTTATCGATGGGCTTGCGCCGAAAGTATCGATACTTCAGAAACAAATCGATGTAGTGATACAGGGATGGATCATGTATAATCGATTTCGTAAATTAATACTAACAAATTTAAATTATCAATGTTTGTCTTCGCTTGTCAATTTCGTTTGGAAAACAGATACTGTAAAACTTTCTTAGTTGTTTGTTTTTTGTCATAAAGAATAAATAAAATGATAAGAGATCGATTGATGTCTATAGATTACACTTAAATAAAACATATTTTAGATTTTTTAAAATTATTTATTTCATACAAAACATCAACATTGAAATATGCCTAAATTGTTTCAACTGTAATGGCAAACTATATAAAAATGTGATGAGTTTTACAGATCGTGGCAGTTACATATGAAAACGCCAGCTAAATTATAAACTTCACTTTTGAGATGCTCGTGTTGGAATTGAGGTTTTGTGATTAATTATACATGAGGTTAAACGGATTATGAGATAGGGCTTAAACCAAAGGATAACTGGCAGCTGTGGCAATGCCGCACTGGTTGTCTGCATTACGAGTCATCTTGATAAAGCCCTTGTCACCCCATGTGGTACCCCAAGAGTTCTTCACCAGCCAGAAGTCCTGACCATTGCTATCGGTGCCAAAGCCTACAGCGAGCACACCATGATCCAGATTCTGGGGATCGCATTGAGGCTCATTGTAGACACCCTCGGAGTAGAACTGGAATGATTCGTGAGAGGCATCAATGGCAACCGAGACGGGTCCGATGGTGGCAACGGCTTCAGCCATTTTCTTCTCATCGCCCTGGGGAATGTCAACGAATCCGCGATCTGTGGCACCAATGGTATCCTTATTGAAGTGGCAGGAATCATCAATACCCTCGTAGGCATATGACTTCTCAGTGTCGATACCACCATTATCCTTAATGTAACGGAAGGCATTGTCCATAAGACCGCCATTGCATCCATTGTTACCGTACTTGGTGGAACAATCAACCAGATTCTGCTCGGACAGAGACACCAAGGTACCAGTCTTACGGAAATGCTGACCCTCCAGAGCACCAGTGCTAGAGAAAGCCCAGCAGCTGCCGCAATGTCCCTGATCCTTAACCTCAGTGACAGCGCCCTTTGTGCGCCAATCCACCGACTTGGGCAAAGTCACATGCTCAGGCGAGATGAATGTGATGCCCGTAAAACCGATATCAGCAGCACTGTAACAACAAACAACAAACAAATTTAATCCTGACACCGTTAGGGAAACATTAACTCTGGGCAGTTAACTAACCGCAATTGCTTCTGCAGCGTGTAGTTGAATCCATTCATGGTCTGGTGGAACTCATGATGCAGCATATCCGCATACTTGTTAACGGCCATCTTATAGCTAACTTCTCCAGCGGCATAGCGTTGATTGTGCTTGGCAATCTTGTGTTTGTTCTCATTGAAGATCTTCAGGCGGAAACGCTCCTCGGTCTCGTCTTGATAATTCTTGCGATGCTCCAGCTGCAATTTTGAAAGCAATACAAATGTTTAAATACTCAGCAAGAAACAGAGCAATTTATTTCAATGCTTATCAATACATGTTTTATGGTTATCACAAGACGTGTTTCGGTTCTACAACAGTAATTTACCTAGTACACACAGATTAGATAGCTCCAACAATAATCACAAATGCACATGCCTCAGAGTGCTAGAGAGATAGACTCGGTTCAGTTAGGTTCTCCCTGCATTTTGAGGCTGAGACTCGATTTGGATTTACTGCCCTTGAGCAGAGAGCAGTAGATAAGCCAAATCAGTTCTTATCAAAGCCAAGATACAGGTGCCACATGGCCAAAAACTAGTAACGCGGTAGCCAAAAGCATTAAAACTAAACCATAACCATAAAATGAACTTTACGACTCTGTCAAAATTCAGGTAGAAATTGTAAATGGGTGAGAAGAACAGTTAATAAAAGTCTTTTAGATTCTGTAGTCGAAGTGAAGATACTCTATAATTTGGCAGTACATGACAAAAGTTAAGAAAAATAAAGAAAATCTTCTAATTTACAGGTGATTACATTTACTTTATTCATTGCTGATAAGCCCTTTGTCATCTTCTGCTTACAGGGTATGCACACTGCAATTGTGTACACTGTACAGTAAACATTCTTTGGGCGCTGTCAAATAAACTCGAACCACATCAATTTAATTATATCAGAAAAACCCAGCAATTGTCGCCCTAAAATTACCGGATGATGTTGTTGTTGTTGGTTTTATTTATTGTTGTTCTTTTTTTTTTTTATTAATGTTTTGTTGTTAGGTCTCGTCACATTGCGTGTTTCGACTTTCCTCTTATACTGCATGAAATTGATATAGTTTTATATGACTTCGTGACATTTGGAACTTGTGAATTTGTGACGAAGAAAAACCCGCATAAATTTCAAAACTTTTTGTCAATTTTTCGCATTTGAAAAATTATTAATTTTATTTTAAAAACATTTTCAAATAGATTTTGTTAGAAAGACTTAAAAAAAGGCTCAGTACAAAGGTTATAAAAACAAACTTAAATATAGTAATTAAATGCACGTGCTTATTTGTAGATACACACAGTGGACACATACATGCAGTCGTCATATGTATTGGTGTTGTTTTTTGTTTTCTTTTCTTTTCACACATTGATTCGTTTTTTATTATACAATTTATAGCTGTTTGCCTATTTTCTTTATTTTTTAACTCTGCACTTTAGTCGGCGTTTTTCTCAGTGAATACAGTGAAGGTTCGTTGCATGTTTGCTAATTTCATGACTTTGAGTATCTTACAACTACATAGCTAACTGTAAACTATAGTAACAACACAGGATGTGTGCTGTATCAAGTGATTTCAGCAAGTTTTGGCTACAGTCGTTCCATTTCAATGGCACAGCTGTCATCGTTATCGTTATCGTTGACTGAAACTGCTACTGTTGCAGTTGTTGCTAATCCTGATGTGGTCGGGACTGTCGGGTCTACAGTTGCCTCCAGCTGCGCCACATCTTGATATTGGCGACGCTTACGCATAATGAAGCGCAGCACAAAACCATTGATAACGAATAAAGTAATGACGAAGACAGCTGGAACAACAACATCCACAGCCAAATTTAAATCATTGGAGCTGGCCATTTTTAATGTGTGGATTTTTATATAATTTCTTTTATAGCGGCCTTATTTATTTTTATTTGCGACTTTGTTTGCTTTAGCACGTTTTTCCAAATGACGCGCGTGTTACTTGTGCTTTTCCTTTAATTTGTTTCTTCACTTTGTTCTCCTTCTCTCCCTCTCTTTGAATTCGGCGCGCGCACTCTCCCTCTCCCACTCTCTATTTCTGTCAGTGTTATTCGCTTACTCTTGCAGAGCTAATACTGCGACTGACTACTTGCGTTGAGAGTCGAGCGGTTAATAACAAAAATAGCAGCCTGATATTTTGTGGTGCGCGCGCTGTGCACGCTCACACACGCATACATGTATGAAAGCGGCTACGCAAATAACACACATACATTTAATCATTAGATTCATTTTCATTGTATGCGTGTTCGCTTGCAGGGGGTCGAAACGGGCATAAAGGCAGTGGACTCGAACCGGTTTTCAAAATACATCGACTACAAAAGGCGAGATGCTGATTTATGAGGATATTTATAACACATACGTGCAGAAATATATCGACATATGATAACCGGTTCGTAATTCATTTATCGATTTCACAAACGGACAATCGCCCACTTGTTATACGTCATACGTCTCCTTCCTTGTCTACTTATTTTCGCTCATTTGCCGAGTGAGCGAATAAAAGCTTCGCGTTACAAAGAGCAAAAACAAAAACAAAACACGAAAAAACAAGTGATAAGCATTTTCAGCAAAGTCACACGCCATTTCCGAGAGAATATTTGTTGTTTTTGTTATTGTTAATTTTGTTTGCGAATTGCGCACAAATTGAATAAAAAAAAAAAGAAAAAAACAAAAAAAAAACTATGACATCTTAATATGAAGATGATTGACAGAGTTTAGGAGGTCGCATTTCACACGCTTTATCAGCACAAACTAGCCGTTGTTTATGTGTTATATTTTGACAGAATGTGCACAATTCGATCAATTGAATTTGCATATCAGCATTTTTGGCGCGATTGGCACTTATAAGCACATAGCCATCGGCACAACTATAATATTAAATTGTGTGCCAAATAAATTTATTTTAGATGCCCCTATTAGTATGCTTTGAGTTTTGTGCATAGTCTGATTGAATTTTAACAGAGCCTTAAAGTATGCACTAATATACTTGCTTCTCAATCAAAAAGTCGTTACAAATTTAAAATCCTTATTTTTGCGTTATTGTTTAAAATGGTTTGAAAAAATAATAATAAAAATCACATATGTTTTTATCTACTAAAAAGTTTTTTTTTTTTTTTTAATATTTTCGCCATTTTAGCAACTTTTTCGCTAGATTTTTTAATGAATACCAAAGTTAGTCATTCTTCTGGAATTATTCTGTGATAACAGTTGATGCTAATAACCAACACACTGAAGCATACTTCTCAGTCAATAAACACAAAAACTATTCATAAATTTAATACAGATTCATAGAATATATAAAGATTCTGATGAATACCAACTTAAATGTCAAGTACACTTGAAATGCATGTTAATGTTAGTATGTTTCTTTGTTGAATAACCTAATAAAATTTATACAGCTTATACGAACTAATCAATTAGACTATACAAAGTTGAAAACTTAAAAAACGTTATTGTCGCAAAGATTAGTAAAGGGGCGAAATGGGAACATTAGCAAAATAAAACCGATAAGGCTTGATAATTATAAATCAGCGAGTTCATAGCGCTCTACGCCGTTTAACTAACCCGTAGACAAAGACACAAAGCAACAAATGACACAAATTAAAGTACAATAACTGAATAATTAAAAAACAAATGAAATACAAGAAACCAGAACCATTCAATGACTCAGTAAATAGCATTAATTGCAAATTGTTGCTGTACGCTAATCGGTTTTCGTTAGAATTTGTCGGGCTGCTGAATGAACCCGCGTGCTTATCGCAACTGCACTGAAACATCTGTTATCAGTAGCCGCTGATCCGTACCAAACCGAGTCGGTCACAACAGAAATAAATAAAATAAATTGAAGGCGGGTTAGCATAATAGTATTTTGAATCCCTTGTTTGTGTCTATCTGCATCTCATGTGACGTTCTAGAATCTCGATGGATTGCGGATCAGTCATGTGAGCCGGCATGTGACTGGTCTAATCAGCAGCTGTGGCATTGTTGTAATAACGCCAGCTTGCAACAAAAAGAAGATGAGGAAGAAGAAGCGCACTGTCAGTGCACCCACATGACTCATGAGAGAGTCCAAAAAGAATGCATTCAAACAATGGAAAAAGACCCGGAACTAAACAAGTTGGAGACAACAAAAGCGTATTAATCATTCCAAAACATTTAAAACTTTCCACCTGCCATTAAACAAAACAAACCTGTGTAGCTCCCGTTACAGTTACCAGATTAAAACTTATTTATTACTCACCTTAAAGGCATGCCACTCCTCCTTGATGACATCGGCAAAGGAGACCGCTTGAGTCACAGCCACCAGGGCCAAAAGGGCGAAAACTACGCGCATTTTCCTAGCTAAACTGCAATGACAAAAATAAAGATAAATTAACAATTATTTACTTGAGCTTGACCAATCACGTGATGAGCTTTTACAGAAATAAAAGCTCAGCACAGTTTGGTATAAACAAACAGAAATTAAAAAAAAAAAAAAAAAAAGCTGATGAAATACATCGACAACAAAAACAACAACAATAAGGTACTTTGCTGACTTAGCGCTTTGCAAAAAGCTGAAAAGACCACACTAATTTAATTCGCATGGCAAGGGAGTGGGGACGAACGAATATTGCCGCAATTGTTGCTTTTATGGAATAACAAAATCTGGCAAGGCTCAAACAATTCATCTATTCGAATTTACAGTTTATTTCTTGCCGATTTTTTTCGAATTCGAGTATTCAATCCGTTATCTTATCGGACATTCGCCTTGGCTTGTGTATTTTTATTGCGTTTGTTGTTGTTGGCTTTAGTTATAGGCCATTTTGAAAATGTATTTGTTACAAGCATAAATATGTATCACAATAATTGTGCCAAGTTCGAGGGCCAAAACAGGTTTTGCAAGCGATTGAAAGGTGAATCAGCAGACTCAACGCAAGCAACAAATACAAACTAATAAAAATATGGCACAAATAAACAAATGATAAGGTGAACAGTATAGAAGAAAGAAAAAATAGGCCACACTACAGAAAACAGCTGAAAACAAAATGCGCAACAGAGGCAAAAAAAAAGTAATGGCGGCCAACGCAATAAACAAAGACACCAAAGTCTACGAAAAGATAGAACGATAGAATAAAGAAGAAAGTAGAAAAGAGGTACAACAGTCGCCTCAGCTGAGAGATGCTGCTTTGAATTAACAGACAGCGATTGAAAGAACCAAACAATGGCGACAGCCTTTATTTACGAAGTCAATAAAAAAAATATGTCGCATTTTGTTTGAACGTTATTTAAATAAGGAAACGTTTTAGAACTTGTTATTATAAGTATGAATGTTTGTGCTCTTATGTATATGTACGATGTATGTACTATGTACTTATGTTTATATGCACTCACCACTTAGACCTGCAAAGCCACTTGAATAACAATCTCTTTACAATTTACTGCGTCTTAACAATAAACGTTAACAACTATACGTTTGCTTATATATGATAATTATTTTAGCTTATTTCGCTTAATTGTTAGCTGAGCCCTGCACTCCAACACTTTCCGTGATTTAATAAATTCAATTGCAAATTGTTGTTGCGAGGAAATCTTCGCTTGTACACTTTGGTCACACCAAACACATTCAAGCAGGCTTGCCAGACTACGATCTGACCAAATGGCTACACATTATATACAGTGTATGTAACGTGACAGAATGTTATGCTGCTGTTACGCTTAATTTAACCTAACAGTCCCACAATAGCTGTTAATTGGACTAGCTCTGACATTGTGGCAACTCTGAAATCAAAGTTATCGAACTAATTCCATCACTGTCTTAATATTGCTCGTCATCCGCAGAGCAGGCGATTTTATTGAAAGGATTCCCAAATTGTTTATATTTTCCACATTATATATCCAGTAAGTTTGCATATTTAAAACAGCTTGAAGGACTAACAAAAACGAGAAAATTGCAGCTCTCGAGAAGCTCCCGTATCATGTTTGGTAGACAAAGCGGTTTGGGCAGCTCCAACAGCTCCAATCTTGTGGAGTTCCGAGCTGGCCGCATGAATATGGTCGGTAAAATGGTGCATCCAGATGCGCGCAAAGGCCTTGTCTATATGACCCAAAGCGATGATGGCCTCATGCATTTTTGCTGGAAGGATCGCACTAGTGGCAAAGTCGAAGATGATCTAATTGTCTTCCCCGATGACTTTGAATACAAACGTGTGGATCAATGTAAATCTGGTCGCGTTTATGTGCTTAAATTTAAGTCCAGTACGCGACGCATGTTCTTCTGGATGCAGGAGCCAAAGGCCGATAAAGACGATGAGCACTGTAGACGTATCAACGAGCTACTCAACAATCCACCCTCAGCCCATCAGAGGGGAGGCGGTGGCAGCGGCAGCGAAGGCACCGATCTCCAATATATGCTCAACAACATGTCCCAGCAGCAGCTGATGCAGCTCTTCGGCGGCGTGGGTCAAATGGGCGGCTTGAGCTCTCTTTTGGGACAAATGAAGTAAGCTGAAATTAGCAGTTTATTTAGGGATGTGGTAATATTTCTCATGTTTTCTGTTGCAGCTCACGTACTCCTTCGTCACGGAACACAGCAAATTCTGGCGGTAGCGGAGGCGGAGGATCGGGCAGCGGCGCTCTACAAACACCGGAAAATGTGAGCGTACAACGCACACCGTCCGCACCCACCAAGGGCTCCAAGTCGGGCAGCAGCCGCAGCAGCAATTTGCAGAGCGAAGCCGCTGGCGGCGGCAGTGGTGGTGGCAGCAGCAGCAGCAGCGCCGATCCCGATGCCTCCGGTAAGAAACAAACAACAACACCAACAAAATCAACAACAACCACAAGTGGAGCATATGCGAATCCATTCCAAGCCTATTTATCCAATCTCTCCCCTGAACATGGCGCAGGTCGTTCCCTTAATATCGACCTATCCACGGCACTGTCTGGTGCTGACGCAATTAATCAATTGATTGCGGATCCGGAGCGTGTCAAATCGTTAATCGTTCACTTGCCGGAATCAGAAGATGCCGATGAGGATCGCAAGCAACAGATCAAGGATCACATCAGCTCACCGCAATTTCAACAGGCCCTTGCTCAGTTCTCCAATGCCCTGCAATCGGCACAGCTCGGTCCTGTGGTGAAACAATTTGAATTGTCTCACGATGCCGTCTCTGCTGCCTACTCCGGCAATCTGGAGGAATTTGTCCGTGCTCTGGAAAAAAGTCTTCCGGCCGGCGCCACAATGGCGGCCGAGGAGGCGACTAAGGAGACTCCCGTTGCCGATAAGAAAAGCGATGCGGAACAGGCCAAGGATGAGAGCGCTGCTTCAACTGAGAAGCAAGAAGAAAAGCAAAAATAACGCAGCACTCTGATATAAATAGATATATAGGCTGATATGCTCCCTCTATAACCAATGTCTAATATCCGTAACAAAAGCAACGCGTTTTAAACCATAATTTTTGCACATTATCAGAGTTTTTTCGATTCTAAAATAAAATTAGCAATGCAAATTGTTTGTATATTCGTGTTTGTATCTATGTTTGTGGGCAGCACTGTAGGATTGGTTTCCTAAAGAGCTAAAGTAAACCCTCGGATTGCCATTAAGGATATAATTTATTGGAAAATTGTGGTGAAGGGATTATTGACTAGATAAGGTTGTCTTCAATAGAATTATTTTTGTTGACAATGAACAACAGTTGATATTCAAATATGACACTCTTCAGGTTGTCAGCAAAAGTATACCAAAAGATTCAAAATAGTTAATTATTTTCTTTAATGGTTATGATTTAAATAATTTTTAAATCTGTATGTTTGATTGGAATCAACAGCAGTGTAGATATATATTCAGTAATCATGAAAAGTCCAGAATTGCTATTATTATGTTACCCCGACAAATATCAAATATTTATGTAAGGACTGATTTCATTATAAATTAATTTGTGCTCTAAACTTGTAATTTTCAAGTAACGGAATATGCAGAACACTACGGTACAAAATAGGCAATTCCAGTCTCATTTACCCTATGAGAAGAACTACATCTAATAATACTGGATGTTTTTTGCAATTTCCAAACATTAAAAAACTTGTTAATTTAGGTTTATAACATTCTCCTCTGATTTTTTAAGACCAAGTTCGAAAACTCAAATTTTGGGCAGAAAAGTGAACGCCGCGCTACGCTGTTTCGGAAATGCGTATACTGATGGTACGCACTGTTTGGGACGCGCTCTCTTTCTCTGTTTCTGCCTCTCAGTTGCGCTCACGCGCCGCCGCTCTCACCAAGCGCACACAGATACACACAAACACAAACAAGAGTGCATGGTTTGCGAATACTTGGAGCAGATATGGTATTATTTATTCAACTTCAAACGGGCAAACCGCGCGTTCGCTATTTCGCTTGATTTTGATTTCCAAATTGATCTCTTAAATATCACAAATAACAATTATATGGCCAAAAGCTAAACGCGTTTTAAATCTAAAAAGTGTTATTCATATTGTGGTGGGGGTGTATATGAAATAAAAAAAATTCTGTTGCTGATTTGCGTCGTAAGTTTATGTTTTGTATGCGTTGCTGTGTTGTTGTTGTTGATGGTGCTGGTGCTTTCATTTTGCAGCAAGCTGCTTTCAGTACATACAGACGCACACAGGCACACACACATGTACATATGCATATGCATGCATACATATGTATATAAGTGTGTTTACTGTTACTGTCGTCCGTGTATATGTTTTTTTTCCAATGCATGACTGCGCGCCGCATTGTTGAGAAAAGCTTTTTCCTCAACTTGTATGGCACAAAAGTTAGCACAACGCGGCAATAACAAAAATATAAAAAAAAAACTAAAAAAATAACAACAATTAGCTGTAGCGGCAGAGCGGCCAGCCAGCTGTGTTGGTATTGGTGAGCATGAACGAGAGCAACCGTCGTTGTCGTCGCTGTGGTTGTCTCGCACACAAAATCTTTGACTCACTCGCACTCTCACATACACCAACACACACATATAAAAGCTTGCAAAAAGTGTATGAATAAAGTCAACCGCTGCAAAAATTGTTGTTAAGACAAATAAACAAAAAAAATAAAAAGAAATTCGCAAGTTTGTTGCTCGTGATTGTGTGTGTGTGTGTTCGAGAAAGAAAGGGAGAGATAGAGTGAAAGAGAGATAACATAAATGACAGAGAGCAAAAGTTACTTTATCCCGGTAACGATCTGGCAACACCAACAACAACAGCAGCAGCAAAAGAAATTGCGTTGCGGCAATGGCAACAATTTGCACCAATAAGCTTTAAAATTATCGGTTAAAAATGTTAAAGTGCACTTTAAGCAGCAACAGCGAATTGCAAACTATAATAATTATATTGAACTTTTCAAAAGGCAAATAAAATAACATAATAAAAAGGAACAAACAACGGAAAATTTAAGCTAAGATAGAAATCCGACAGAACGGAATAAATCAAAACTCTTTTAATGTGTAACAAATTTAAATTAAAAATACAACCAACCAATATATCAACGACAAATCCAAATCGAAGTAAAACACTATCAGTAATAAATCCATAAAGCGCCGCATCAGCTGCAATTGTGCGATAAGGTGAGCAAACATTGCTAACTTTGGATGTGTGTGTGTGTGTGTTTGTGCATACATGTATGTATTAATGTACATACACATGTATGTATGCATGTGGCTGGTAAGAAGAACTCTATAGAAGGCGAGTGTTTTCTAGCAGCGTCCACTGCATACAGCTCAGTTTTGACTGCATTTTCCAGAACAGCTGCAGAAATTTCTGCACTCCCACGCGCCTGTCACTCGCGCGCCATTTTATCTAAAACTTTCTCAAGCAAGTTGGAGCCATAACAAAGATACATATACATCTATATACATATGTACGTTACATACATTATGCTGCAATGGCGCCTGAGCATATGCTATATCAATTTCAAGAGCGAACTGCGTGCGAGCAGGACAACTATATAGTTTAAATTGCTACTGGTGTGTGTGAGAACTTTTGTTTATGTTTTGGTAGAAAGGTCACACGGGTAATTTTCTTCGTTGTTTTTCTTTTATCTACCGCAGGCATGTCAATGTGCATTACTGTATACGCATGTGTATGTAAGTGTGAATGTGTTTTATATTCCAATAAAATTGATTGAAGGACATTTGCACTTGTATACATATATTGCACATAAGCTCATTTGCTCATTATCCAAATGGACTTTATAATACAAATTCGCTCACTCGCCTGATGCTATTTCGTCAGATTACACAATGAGGGAAGTCTAATTGAAAACTTGAGTGGGAGGAATTTCCAATATGGCCGAAGTGGCCTTTAGCCCACGCAATTTGAAAAAGAAAAATGAAAAAATACCGCAAAGAAAACGAAGTGAGAAGCTTTCAGCTTCTATAGACTGACATTGAACTTGAATGACGACAGAACTATCAAAGCTAAACCGATTCAACTGTATGGGGATGTGTGTCCATCTGATTGTACACACATACACACCTACTTATATTCACCGTTATAATAGGGGGTGCAGCAACAGCTTTAAGCTGCTGCTTTTAACAAATTTGCAGATTCCATCTCAACAGTTTGTTGTTATCATTTGCAGCCATTACAGAAATATCAATCGATAAACGTTGTTGTTGTAGTCGTTGACACACACACACACACTCGCACATACTCATAGACATTTGCCCGCCATTTTAAAAGTTTAACTCAAAGCTTTAGCTTTGCATACACGAATGTCGACTGCATTTTCGGCAGTTACACTATTCTCTCTTGCTTTCTCTCTCTCTCTCTCTCGTGTCTCTTTTGGAATGCGTCTGTGTGTGTGTGTGGGGAAAAGGAAAAGACAGTCGCACAACGAAAGTGAAAATTTTGTTTTTCTTTATGGTTTCACGTCTTCTTCTTAAACTTTGCTCCATTTATCGCATTGTGTTTGATAAAACAAACAAACATCTGTTTAACCCTCAAAAATTGTTGCATTTGTTGCATACACATGCATACCGAAATAGTATTGTCAGTGTGACCAGGTTGAACCACTTATATACGTAACCAACCAATTATATTCGATTCCAGTTACTTTGGTCTGGATACTGGATACCGCATTCAATGCAATTATAAGACCCAGCCTTAGTTCGTTTATCCTCCCACTTCTCCTCCTCCTTCTGATGCACCCCAAACCATTGGCACAACTTTTTTCGGCTGACAACAGCAGATGATTTTCCGGTTTGCGAAAGCAACCAAAAAAATCAAGATAGAAGTGATAAATTTGACGAGCCGAAGATTGGATACCCTAGTCGTTGTGTATATATAACACATTATACAATTACCTGTAAGATTTTCAGAGATAATTTGAAAATCTAAAAAGTTTTCCACATTATAGGCTTCTGATAACGGTTTAATGGTATGGTAATTCGGTACAATCGAATAACACTCTGTAAAAGTTTTCTTCTGGACACAGACAAGCTTTGTTCCAGACTACGTGGAATCTACCACCTGCAAAGCAGTTCGATTATACCCTTGGTTAGGGTAAAAGTGTGTTCCAAAACTGGTTTTTTGCCAACAGCCTCAACAAGGCTCTCCGACTTGAGATGCAGACCCGGTAATGCCCTTTGCTGCAGTTGTGCAACGAAAAGAGAAGACAATTCAGTGGTGTTTTACATATTAAAGCTTAAGTTTTATTTTAGGCATTTGTCTTAGAAATCAACTGGTTTAATGGTAATAAATCGCGACAGTATAAATGCCACCAATACTGTGGCACATACAAAACAAAAGGCAAACGTGTAGAAGCTCTCCTCCGTAAAGATATCGGTGAAAGCGGGTATATCCTGGTAAATCTGCTCAATAACATCCAATGTTCCCCTGCTTTTCTTCACCATTTTGTGCGCTCTCAGGGATTTACTTCTTCTTCTGCTGTTTCTTGCCACCAGCACCGCCACCCAGTTTCTGTTTCTCGGCCTTGGTTAGCACCTTGTTGGTAACCTCCTCTGGTGGAGCTAGTGTCGATACGTGTTGATTGCACAACTGCAGCAGTTCCAGTGTATTTAGATTCTCACTATTAAAGCGAATTTCCTTGACTTTGGCTAGCTCTGCGAGAAGAAAATCATATTATAATCTGATTAAATTGTTTGAAATAATTGCTTACCTTGTGCTGAATCGATGAGTGAGAATTTGATAAACGCTGGTGATCGATCGCAGACAACTTCCGGTTTGACAACGCACTTAGGATTCGATTGCGAGACCTTTGGCGTAGAGAGCAGGAACAAAAATTCGCTGTAATTTAAATAAAACAGTCAGAAAATTGTTAACAAATGAAAGTGGAAAGAATTCTACTATTATGTTTTGAAAACTACACTTAAACTGAAAGTTACTTTAAATAAACCTAACAAATTTATAATAGAAAAAATCTTAAAAAGTGCTTTATAGTTCTCTATTTAAAAAATGTGTAACATAGTCTGCAAATATTCGTATTTTTATAATATTTATTCGAGATTAACCTAAGGGCATTGTGCCCACTTTAACCCCCATTTGCTGCGCCACTGACATCTCACACAAAATGATTTAAATCGAATAAAAATTTATTAATATTGTTGGTAAAAGAGAATGTTATATGCAACACTATTTAAATAATTTTCATGTTTTGTTTCAGCTGTCTCTGTCAGTGGCTAATAGAAGAAAAGCCTCAAACTGACGCCGACACCGACAAAAATGTCAACGGAGCGGGAGCTGGCGGGGGGAGCAGCTCAACTCCATACGCTGCCGTTGACATTTCAGCCCGATTTGGGAACTGCGCTGCAGCTGAATTCCGTTGGGATCATTGGCAAGGTTTATGGTAAGTTTATGGATCCGTCAATTGTGTATCATTTAACAAATCATTTCAATGTATTTTAACTGCACCACTAAACTTAGTTTTTAATTTTTATCACTTTCATTTAATACATTTTTGGACCACGTACTTTAATTTTTTGTGAAAATCTTTACCATATGCGTTGTACTGCGCATGTTTCATAATCGATAAACTGGGTGCTGGGAAAACGCTTTTCCAACCCTATGGCCACCATATCCCATCTCCCCACCCACTTTTCCGCCCACTCACCGTGTCGATTTTACATTTTCCGCAAACGGGTCAAACTGCACTGTGATGCGTTTAACGCCTTTCAGATTGACGCTCTTTAGCTGTTTTCCTATGGCCGATACGATGCCGCCCGATCGACGAAGTGTGCCGCTAAATGGCACTGACATTTTAATACAATTTATTAATTTCAATCAACAAAAGTGAAAACAATTTGCAATTGGTTTTATAACAACACACGCACAGCGTTGCCGATAAGCAGCGTTGCCAGCTGTGTAAATGCTAGCAATATTGCCAGAACCCAGAACTTGCATTGTTCAACACTATAATTCCAAATGGCAGCTCTTGTGTTGCCGTTTTGAGTTTAACAGTGCCAATTTGAGTTAACAGAATAGTTATTGACATAATTATTTATTTAACAAATATGATTTAATTGCTAATGATATCAAAGAAAATTGTTAATAAATTCTACCAATCTGTATCTTTATTAAAAAAGCACAAAATGCGTCACTCGCACACGTCGCGAGGCAGCGGCATGTTGCCATCACACTCATACGCATCATCCCCCAACCAAAGTGCTTTGCCCTCATTTAAGTGTGGTTAGCGTACAGTATGCGTCTCACTCACACACGTCGCGAGTAAAATTTTTGTGTTTGCTGCGGGACGTCCAAGTGTGAAAAACTAAAGAAAATTGCATTTTTTGCATAATGCGCGACGTGAAAAGCTAACAAAAGTTGTCGAAAAGCAAAATCTAATAGTCTGGCTAACGTCTGTGTATAGTTTCGGCAGCGAATAGTGTTCGGGTGCACAAAAACGACGTCTCGAAAAATTAAATATACGTGCACACATTTTGCTGCCCAATCTAAAACGCATACAAAAGCATTTTCTTGCTGTAGAAGCGCCACCGTCGTCGTTTGTCCAGCGGAGCACCCAGCACACCAGAAATTTTCACACATATACACAAACACCCACACGCACTTACATACGGAGAAATCAAGATAAAGAAGCATAAAAAGAATTTGTTCTAAGTTGTATTGTAAACACAAAAAAAATAAGAGCATTAGAGATATATATATACATGCATATGTGTATGTAAATGCATATGTACAAACATACATATAACGAAAGCTGTGCCTACATTTGTGTTCTTTTCCAATACTACAATAAAAACAACAATAAGGATTATTATAATAATATAATATAAAATATAATTAACGAGACTCGACATTAAATTGAAAGCATTTGTAAACGCGAGGTCCTGTGCGAAAAATTCCAAATAAGTTTATATTACGCTCGCAACAACAAATATAAATGCGAAAATTAACCAAACGAATAAAACTACTTTAAAGTGTGATAAGCAAAAGGCTGAAATCAAAAAAAAAAAAATAATAATAATAACATAAAACAAAAAAGTATCGTAATTAGTAGGAACGAAAAGCCACAAGATACCAACCAACTACAAGAACAATCAAATACATTTAAAGCAGAGCAACTACACAAACAAACACAGAATACCTTTGTATACACTCTTACATTTCTTAAACAAATACTAGTGCAAAATGTATCCAGTTGGACAACGTAAGTGGCGATTTACAACGCAACAAACCAGACTATATATATATGTATTTATCTGCCACATGTTACAAACACCAAAACCCCCGTCTTCTACAATATAAACTGATTGATGTTCTACTTTTGCAAATGCAAACACACACGTAACGTCGCTGTCTTTGCAGTTGCAATTCTCCAAATCGTTAAATGAAAAATGAATGAATGCGTAAAATGGTTGAGGGTGCGAGTCACTCAGGCAGATAAGTGTAACTCTAAAGTGCTCAAAGTGCAATAGTAATGCGCTCAAAGCTCCACCAACAAGACAATGCACAATCCAAAATAATAAGAAGACTTTACGAGACAGCAACCTTATAGGTTGCGCTTTAATTGAGAGCAAGTGAGAAAGATAGCGATTTGAATAGGCAAACATGTGCGCCAAATTGGGTCAACGACCGAACGCGTCGCAATAGTTGAGCTTTTGTCGGGGGTTGGGGGTAAAAAAGATTCTATTCAATTATTCCTTCAAAGCGAAGTTCAAAAGAATCTCTCAAATTGCGTCGAATTTTTTGTTGTTTTAGCTTTTTGCGTATCAGAGCAAGACATCTGTCGCAGTGTTTTGAACAGAGATGACATAAAAGCATAAGTCGATAATATGCAGTAATCGATAGGTTCACACTTTGGTGAAGTAATACAAAATACCGTCCCCTATAAAGGTGTCACTTTTACATACTCCCACACACACACACACACACACACACTTGTGGCAGATTTGTTTTACTATTGTATTAATAAAAAAAAAAAGATGATACAAAGAAAGAATAATTTGGAAGAAGCTGTAACTAAATTATTAATCGCACTCTATATAAAATATATATATTTTTTTTATCGCCTTCTCTTCTCATTTATCATTTTGTTCATATACTTTATGATTTACAAAACATGATTGGCCATTTGATTTGTTTGTTTTAATTTACATATATTATTTTGATTTCTCTTTTTATTTTTGACAATTTTGATTTTGATTAAATTTTCTTTTTATAGAGTCACAGTGGACCACCCCCTCGCCCACGCGGCCTCAGAGCCCCTCTCAGGCGCAGACTAGCTTCGACACGCTCACATGTAAATTTCTCTCCAACAAAACCAAAATTACTAAAAACTACTAAAAAAAATTAAAAAAAAAACTTAAACAAAATATCTAAAAATTCTAAAATTGAATTTGAAAGAGATAAAATCTATTGTTTATGTTCTTTAGTTTGATGTTTGAGAAAAACACACAAAATCTAATCAAAAAATTTACACTATTACTAACCCAAAAAGTCTACACACTAATTTTCATACTTAGTAATGTGCAAAATTTCTTACTAACAATACTTTTTTCGTTTTATATAATAATGTTTGATTTTTGCCTTGTTTTATATTATTTTCATTTCTATGGAATGAAAACTGTGCACAAAGTCTTACAACCAAAACTCTACACAATAAGTTAAAAACTATCCAAACCTTTAAATTTATTTAATAGTGGTAAATTTTTGTGTTTTTTTTTTTATGTAGTGCAACAACAATTTGCATGCCACGTTCTCAATTAGTTGAATTGAATTAATTAGCTAGTGCGTCGCATAGTTGTTAATTTATTTAAATATTTTCTTTTAAATTTAAATATTTGAAATTTGTGGACTAATCGTTTTATTTGATCACACAATTTGCAGCACCACCAGCGCCAGGTTCATCGGTAAATCCCACCGCTGTCACCAGCCCCAGTGCTCAGAATGTGGCTGCCGGAGGTGCCACCGTTGGTGGTGCAGCTGCTGCAGCTGCGGCCCAGGTCGCCTCTGCCCTGGGCTCCACCGGCAGCGTGTCGGCGGCAATTGCCGCTGCGTCAGCTGCATCTCCCACCACTCAACCGGATATGCCGGTGTTTACGTGTCCGAGACGACCCAATCTGGGCAGGGAAGGTAGACCGATTGTGCTGCGGGCAAATCACTTTCAAGTGACAATGCCACGTGGATTTGTACATCATTACGATATTAACATTCAGCCGGATAAGTGTCCGCGTAAGGTGAACCGTGAGATTATCGAGACAATGGTGCATGCCTACAGCAAAATCTTTGGTGTACTGAAACCTGTTTTCGATGGTCGCAACAATCTTTATACCCGTGATCCTTTGCCCATTGGCAACGAGCGACTGGAGCTGGAGGTGACCCTGCCCGGGGAAGGAAAGGATCGCATATTTCGAGTGACCATCAAGTGGCAGGCACAAGTCTCGCTCTTCAATCTGGAGGAGGCTTTGGAGGGTCGCACTCGTCAAATACCCTATGATGCCATACTGGCCCTTGATGTGGTCATGCGTCATCTACCCAGCATGACGTACACTCCCGTTGGACGGAGTTTCTTCAGCTCTCCCGATGGCTATTATCATCCATTGGGTGGCGGTCGTGAGGTTTGGTTCGGTTTCCATCAAAGCGTCAGGCCCTCGCAGTGGAAAATGATGCTCAACATTGACGGTAAGCTATTCAGCATATATTTGGTAATCCAAACTTAAGTCTTTAAAATCCTTCACTTGCAGTTTCGGCCACGGCTTTCTACAAGGCACAGCCAGTCATTGACTTTATGTGCGAGGTTTTGGACATACGCGACATTAACGAGCAACGAAAACCTTTAACCGACTCTCAACGCGTCAAGTTCACCAAGGAGATCAAGGGACTAAAGATCGAGATCACTCACTGTGGACAAATGCGTCGCAAATATCGTGTCTGCAATGTAACACGACGTCCTGCTCAAATGCAATCGTAAGTTATCTGGGTCAGGACAGAGTTGTAGTACAATTCAGCGAAGAAATCTTTGAAGTAATTCACTTTCTCTAGTTTGCTTCTAAAAATAGCCTTTAATTCTTATCAAGCTCGTTTTAGGAGAAGGTTTATTGTTTACTTTGAACAAGTCTTGTTTTAAACAAATTTATTGTACACTTTGTATAAAGCTAAAGATATTTACAGTTTGTAGTCTCAAAATTGAGCTTGACAAACAATTTCCAGCCGTTTTTATATAAAATATTAATCTGCAATCTTTTTAGACCCTGTACTCTTATAAAGATTAGAGTGGTCTATTAACTTTGTCTGAAGCGAAATGTGCGTAACAGGGAGAAGGAGGCTTTTCCGACCCCATAAAGTATATATATTCTTGATCAGCATCAACAGCCGAGACGATATAGCGATGACTTTTAGTTGACCGATTGCAGCCAAAGTAGCACATTATGTGTATGTTATCGACTGTAGCCTTTCTTACTTGTTGTTTTTTAAGATCAATTGTGTTAAAATAGTTTTGAAAAAAAAAACTAAGGAAATTTTTAAAATATTTCGCTTTATTAATTCTTATTTTCTGTGTTAGTATTTTCATAATCTATGAATCTCTGGCTTCCGTTTGAACACCAAAATGTAACTAGATAATTTTGAATTAATTTCTGTCACTTAGATTGAGTAAAGTTAATCTAGTCGCTAATTTAGAAAGTTCATTACAACCTTAACAAGGCTTTGTAATTTAAAGCCTTAAAGTAAGACTTCCACATACATGAATTTTACTTACTTTACTTCAATTGACTGAAGTTATTAGCTTAAATGAGTCTTGGCTACAATAGTTAAAAGCTGCCCAATTGATTGGGAACTGTCTTCTTATATTTTATGCACTCCACTTAATCTTAAATTCTCTTCCACAGTTTCCCGCTGCAGTTGGAGAATGGTCAGACCGTGGAGTGCACCGTGGCAAAGTACTTTTTGGATAAGTACCGCATGAAGCTTCGTTATCCACATCTGCCATGTCTGCAGGTGGGACAGGAGCACAAGCACACCTATTTGCCACTGGAGGTGTGCAACATTGTGGCCGGGCAGCGTTGCATCAAGAAGCTCACCGATATGCAGACCTCGACCATGATTAAGGCCACCGCACGCTCGGCACCAGATCGCGAGCGTGAGATCAATAATCTGGTGAAACGTGCCGACTTTAATAACGACTCATATGTGCAGGAGTTTGGTTTAACCATCTCGAATTCCATGATGGAGGTGCGTGGTCGTGTATTACCACCACCAAAGCTTCAGTATGGGGGACGTGTGTCAGGCATTGCCGGACAACAGCTGTTCCCGCCACAAAACAAGGTCAGTCTGGCGTCACCTAATCAGGGCGTCTGGGATATGCGTGGCAAGCAGTTTTTTACCGGCGTCGAGATACGTATCTGGGCCATCGCCTGCTTTGCTCCACAGCGCACGGTGCGTGAGGATGCATTGCGTAATTTCACACAGCAGCTGCAAAAGATCTCCAACGATGCTGGAATGCCGATAATTGGTCAACCGTGTTTCTGTAAATATGCCACTGGACCCGATCAGGTGGAACCGATGTTCCGCTATTTGAAGATCACGTTTCCGGGTCTGCAATTAGTTGTGGTTGTGCTACCGGGCAAGACCCCGGTTTATGCTGAAGTTAAGCGTGTGGGTGACACTGTGCTGGGCATGGCAACGCAATGTGTGCAGGCCAAGAATGTGAACAAGACATCGCCACAGACACTCTCCAATCTGTGCCTCAAGATCAATGTTAAACTGGGCGGCATTAATTCCATATTGGTGCCATCGATACGACCCAAGGTCTTCAATGAGCCCGTCATCTTTCTGGGCGCCGATGTGACACATCCACCCGCGGGCGACAATAAGAAACCATCGATAGCTGCCGTCGTGGGCTCCATGGACGCGCATCCATCGCGCTATGCCGCCACCGTGCGTGTCCAGCAGCATCGCCAAGAGATCATCCAAGAGCTAAGTAGCATGGTGCGTGAGTTACTCATAATGTTTTACAAATCCACCGGTGGCTATAAGCCACACCGCATCATCCTCTATCGCGATGGTGTCTCCGAGGGACAGTTCCCGCATGTGCTTCAGCACGAGCTGACTGCCATACGTGAGGCATGTATCAAACTGGAGCCTGAATATCGTCCAGGTATCACTTTTATTGTGGTGCAGAAGCGTCATCACACACGTCTCTTCTGTGCCGAGAAGAAGGAACAGAGTGGCAAATCGGGTAACATTCCCGCCGGCACCACCGTCGACGTTGGCATCACCCATCCCACGGAATTTGATTTCTATCTGTGCAGTCATCAGGGCATCCAGGGCACCAGTCGTCCATCGCACTACCATGTGCTCTGGGATGACAATCACTTTGATTCCGATGAGCTGCAATGTCTCACCTATCAGCTGTGCCACACCTACGTGCGATGCACTCGTTCTGTTAGCATACCAGCGCCAGCTTACTATGCCCATCTAGTGGCTTTCCGTGCCAGGTGAGTGTCTATAAAAGTAAAGTATAACGAATATGAACTGATCAATCGATTCTATTGCTTAAAAGGTATCATCTGGTTGAGAAGGAGCATGATTCCGGCGAGGGATCACACCAGAGCGGCTCATCCGAGGATCGCACGCCAGGAGCAATGGCTCGGGCCATAACGGTTCATGCCGACACCAAAAAGGTCATGTACTTTGCCTAAGAAGTATACAACAAAAGCGACACCAAAAACAAAACAAAACACACACACACACACACTTCTAGACAGCAGAAGCAACAAGTAAATTTCGAAATGGAATTCGAATAAGCAGGAAGAAAAACAAAAACAAAAACAAAACAAGAAGTACGAAACGCCAAGCCGAAAGCATTAGAAATAGGTTTAAAAATTTTAATTTTTAAGTTAAAAGTAGTAAGAAGAAGGTAAATTATGATGGAATGCCAGTTAAATACACACATACACCCACACACACACACCGCTGAATATGAAAGGGGAATCGAAGGTTTAAGCACAAGTGGAAAATAACGAAAATTCTCAAAAAAGGAAAGAAAAACAAAGCGTAGCGAAACAAATAAAATTATTACTAAAAAGGGAACAAAACGAAAGTCAAAACAACAAGAAAAACAACAACTGCAACACACATTTACGATGAAAACTTTTTGTAATAGAATAAATTATATTTTTACACAAACTTAAAAGAATAGACAAAAAACAAGGAAAAAAAAACAAACAAAAAAACTTAAAATGAAGACAAGATTTGCAAATAACCAAAGGTTTTTAGTATATCAACAAAAGCAAGAATTCAAGGAGATAAAAAAAAAAAAAACAATATAAAAATGTTGCAACACACAAAATACACACACACATACACACCCACACACACAATAAGAACAACAAGAAGAACTCGGATTCTCTGTACTGTGAACGAAAACCACCAACAAAATGCATAAGGTAAAAAACATAACAAAAAAAAACAAAAAAACAACAAGATAAATGACAACAAAAAGCTTGACAAGCATTAAAGAGTGTAATAATAATTAGCATGTATTAATAACAAACAAAAAACAAAAAAAGAACTTCAATACTTCAACTCAAAGTCCAGAAAATATAAAATTAAAGGAGAGAATTGTAAAACTTTTTAGAAAACATAAGTTGAATGAATAACCAAAAACAATAACAAAGTAATATATATCTATATATATATCTGTATCCAGAAAGATAATGAAAAACAACTCCAATTCAACAAGGGACAAAACTTTTGATCATACAATTGCTAGTAATATTTATATATAAATATTTAGGCAACTTATATGTAACTTTATGTATCAAGAGCAAAACAACAAGATAGCTAAAGTTTAATTTATATAATTTAAACAAAATAACCGACAGTTTTTGAAGCAAAGTGAATTTAGTTTTTAATTAAAAAGTAAATTATTTGAGGCGAACACTCACACACACATACAGAAACACACACACTCACACACACGGCATATCAACCCAATGTCCAATTTATTTATGTACCTTTTGAATTAGCTCAAGCTTAAGTTGCTTAATTTTTAATATTAATTCTAATTAACAAAAAGTCTTAACAATAATATTACGTGGTGTACGGGTCATAAACAAAACAAAAAAAAAAATAACTATATATATATTCAATTTAATTTTTTTTAAGTTAACACAGGCAGCAAAAACAAGAAATTCAGTAACAACAACAAATACAACAACAACAACAAAGAATAACAAATTAACAAACATTTTGTTTAGAGTTTAGTTTAAGTTTTAGTTGTTTGTTTTGATTGCCAATCAAATGATAATATTAATAACAAATGTACTTTATAAAGGACACAGTTCAAGTTAACATTATTGCTGGTTTGCTATCTATCGAATCCAACCATTTGTGGTGGACTCATTTATTTATATCTAAATAAATATATATATATATATATATATTTATGTATATAAATATATTGAAAAATGTATCCCTCACACACACAGAAACACACACACACACACACACCTAAGCGCATCTTTAATTTAGTTTAAAGTTTTTACATTTTTTTTCAAAATCTGCCAACAAAACGTGTCGTATACACACACACACACACACAAACATATATACACACAAAACACACACACACACATTTTCATATGTGAACATTGTAAAATATATAAAAAATCCAAATTTAATTTTTTAAACAATTTGATGACAAATTAGTTGGTACAAACTAGACAACACAGTTTTGCTTTTTTTTTTTTTTTTAAACAAAACAAAAAGTAATAATTATTATTATGAATATTTTTAACATGTCTACAACAAATTGTTTTGTAGTAATATATTTTAACACAAGGGATTAAATTTGTACGTTTTTTTCAAGTGAAGCAAAGAAAACAAATCATAATAATTTTAAGCGAATGTAAAACAAAAACAAAAACAGAAACAAAAACAAACAAACAAACAAACAATGCAAATAATTATCTAAAGGGGTCTCTTAACTTTAAGGATTCTTCTACACATGATGATGTATGTATCACCCTGTATCCCTGTATCCTTGTATTGTATAATTGTATCTGTATTTGCTGTTTCGACAATTCTAATATTACTTTTGAAGTCTAAAAGCTTTAAACATTACACGAAATAGTTTAACAACAAATGAATAAATTACTATAAAACTATAAAATGCCAAGCCTCAGTTGGAACTTGTGATGTCAGACGAATAAAATGGGGCAAATAATTATTAAAAAATACAAAAATATATCTATAAATATATATAATACTGTCATATAACTATATATTCTATATAGCTTGCAATAAAACATAATTGTACTTTTCCCAAAAAAGTAAACTCAAACTCAACAATTTAATGGTTTCTTCAATGTCGAAGCACATTATCTCTTATATATACTATAAACATATATAAAATATAGCTGAAAACTGAGTTATAGTGGCAAAAAGTAAACTGATGAACTTAAATGAAACCCAGAAAACCAGAAAATCCCCAACTGAATGGAATTCTTTTGATCTGCTCAATCTCAATCTAGAGGTCGCCAATAACGAGTATATATATATATATATACATATAGATAATACCTTTTTTCTATTCCAATAAAAAAAAAGTAATAAATTAATTAAAGTGGGAAGCCAACTATAATTAATTAGTGCTTCTGCAAAACTTCTAAGTGTCGAAATTAAATATTGAGCTTTAAAAATAAATTTAAAAAAACAAAAAAGAAAAATGAAAACGAAAACGAAATTGAAAATGCAGAACAATTATTACTTATAAATGTGCCGTTTATTGCAACTCAATGAATAATAATTAATTAAATAAATAGTTTATAGAGTCTAAGTACACATACATGATACAAATACATATATAGATGTCTACAATAACAATAATAATAATAATATTGATGAACATAGAGCGAAAAACGATATCGAAGCTAGAAAACAGCAATTGCACAACTCTTCCTAAAGGAAATAAAATTATGCCACAATTAAAAAAAAAAAACAAATACAAAATCAAAGGACTTATTCCAAGCAATTATATACTTATATTTATATATATATATATATGTATAGTTGTATATGTGTGCGTAATTGTGTACTCTACTCTTCCAATTAGTTCCACAACTCATTACACAAATACACACACACACTCACGATCCACACGCAATCCACAACCCAAGACCCACTGTCGTCGTAGTGTTCCAACCAAAAACAATTACAAAATATATATAATTAAATCTAGCTGAAATTGGATTAGCATAAATCTTGAAATTACTCTTTAAAAATCAAAGGTATCAATAAATATCGTCAGAAGCTTACAAAAATAAATAAATATATATATACATCAAATGATAATGATCAATTGAAAGCCCCTTACTTTAAATTGAATGTTTAAACCAAAATGCCGGGTAATTAATCAATAACATGAATAATTATTAATTATTATTTAAGCGATACGAGACAAAAAATACATTATTCGTAAAATATATGTAAAGCGTAAGCAAAACGTCAAATATGGGAAATCTGTAACTTTGGTGATCTTTTTAAATGTTATTAGTAAACAAAAAACAAAAACAAAAAGTAAATAAATAAATAAAATCGAAAAAATACAACTAATAAGTAATGAAAATAAAAAACAACAACTACAAATCAAACAAGTTCTAAATGTGACTTAAAATACGACGTAAAAGATTTTTCCACGTTTAAAAAAAAATAAATAAATAAAATATGTATGTATGTATTGGGAATCATCCATAAACAATTAATGTAATTCAATTGAAATATTCAAGCATAAAATTATAAAAATATTTAAAATAAAGAAAATTATAATTATTAAATCAGATGTCAAACAATTAGTTTTTAAGCGCTTCAAATACAAAATATTGCATATACTTATATATATATATATATATATGTATGTAAATCAACTAATTCAATTAAGTTACATTTTATACAAACATTTCGAATTAGTTTGCAATTTTTGCGGTTTTAAATTCTTTTATTTTGTTTCAAAACTAAATTCACAAAAAAAATGACGGCAATCCAGAGATAGAGAAAGCCAAATGACATACTTGATTGCATTGGAGATAAAGAAACAAAAAATACATATACACATATTTTCTGTTCAATAAAAATATATTTAACTAAAATCCCGTTGATGTTTCATTTGTGAAAGGCGGTAAACGCAACAAATTCATTAAGCTATTTAAATTTCAGATTTGAGCGCCAAATATATTTCAGGGCTGCAAGTCAAAAAATACCAAATGTTGCCTTAGCGATATTTCAGAAACTATCGAACGGCTCAGCCCTTTTAAGGTTACCAATGGATGTCCCACTTTTGTATAATTTATAAACAGATGTTTAAGTGAGTACCCATAAAATTGTCACATTTTGAAAGCATTTCTGGGATACTCAAAAACACTAACTCGATAAAAGTATAGGCTGGCAGCAGTCGTAATATCGATAACAAATTGCCACTTACGATATGAACGCACTTTTTCGATGGCCAATACGATTGTTGACGTTTGGCAGACACCGAACGGGATCTCAATTAGAAGTAATTGGAGAAACTACGTCAATTTCTTACGCCACCTGCAGCATGAGTAAAAGTGCATTAGTTATTTTGGCACCTGGCGCCGAGGAAATGGAGTTCATCATTTCTGCCGACGTACTGCGTCGCGCTGGCGTGAGTACAAAATATTTTCCCGGCTATTTATAGATTTTTGTAATTGCGATTTTTCTGGCAGATTAATGTTACGGTGGCCGGATTGAATGGTAGCGAACCCGTTAAGTGCTCCCGCGACGTTGTCATTGTACCAGACAAGTCTCTTGATCAGGCATTGGAGCAATCCTACGATGTGGTTGTACTGCCCGGCGGATTGGGAGGCTCCAACGCCATGGGTGAATCGAAGGCAATCGGAGAACTGCTGCGAACCCAGGAATCCTCAGGACGTTTAATTGCCGCCATCTGTGCAGCTCCAACGGCGCTGGCCAAACATGGCATTGCCTGTGGAAAGTCCCTGACCTCCTATCCGGCCATGAAGTCACAACTAGTTGATAAATACACGTAAGTTGTAACGAAAAATTCTTGTATTCCACTTTTTTACGTGTCCTATGTGGTTACAGCTACGTGGATGACAAGAACGTTGTTCAGGATGGAAATCTCATTACCAGTCGTGGTCCGGGTACAGCCTATGAGTTTGCACTCAAGATCTCCGAACAGTTGGCGGGCCTTGAGAAGACTCAGGAGGTAGCCAAAGGAATGCTCCTGACCTTCAACTAAACTTATCAACTTTGTTAAAAATACGCCAAGTTTAAGAATAATTAAAAATACGTACATCAGTACTTTAAAATACGTCTAAAAATTTAGTATCATTTGTGCTGCCCTTGAACGACCCTCGTTCTCTATATTATGATGTTGGGGAGGAAAAAGGTAGTTAGCTTAGTTACAATAGTTTTAAATGAGTTCAACAAATTACGACAAATTAATATTCACAATAATGCATCTTATTAAACAGATCCCCTATAAAATATAAAAAGTTAAGCAATGAAAGTCAAAAATCAGCCGTCTTTTCCAAGTCCAGCCAGTATGGCAACACTGGTCTGGTTTTTATGGAAATGATAACAATTTTGAAGGTGGCGCTAAACGACAGATCTTGAAACTTGGCAAATGTGACGTCAGTAGCTCTCTTGGTTTTGTCGCACAGAACAGAGTGTAACCTTGTGTATGCTATCTACCACACAGAATGGACCTGTTTCATACAAACATTTCCTCTCTCTCCGAGAGTTATCGCTACCGGAAAGAATGTTTCACTTGCTCAATCGATAGACGATTGCAGCAGTTACAATTCAGAAGCCAACGCGGGAGGACGTGCGCGATTGTAGTTGCCGTCTGTCTGGCCGTTACTCGCATTGCCTTTCGGTAGAATTAAATTTCGCTGGGATTTGGATTTTTGGTTTTCGGGCACGTGAATAATATTTTTTGTTGTCGCTGTTGCGCCCGCTGCACTTCGAATGTGTGTGTCTGTGTTTATTTGAATGCAAGTGCTTGCTTGCGTGTATTAGTGTAAGTGTGGTCGGTGTAGAAGACGCTACCGCTGCTCTTGTTGTTTTTGTTGTTCCTATTTCTTTTGGGTAAATTGCACAAGTGTAACGGTATCTATATCTATAGGTGCATCAGAAGCAAAAACAACAACAACGGTAACAAGAGCGCCAGTCACTCTATTGTAACTGCATAGTGTAAAGTGTGTGTAAACGAAGTTAAAGTTAAAGAGTAACATGGAAAAAAATAAATTGTGCAGCTCATTCAAACTGCACGCGGGTAAAAAGCGCAAAAAAAAA
Source organism: Drosophila cardini (assembly GCA_018903735.1). NCBI lineage: Eukaryota > Metazoa > Arthropoda > Insecta > Diptera > Drosophilidae > Drosophila > Drosophila cardini. The sequence continues at coordinate 21,859,151 of JAEIGM010000001.1, read as the reverse complement.
GTTAATCCAAAAACAACAAAAGCTACTGCAACAATAGCAAACACAACAACAACAACACGGACGATTCGCTTGCTTAAATTGCCATAAATTATTTTATAATTTTTGTGTATGCAGTGTAACTACATACATACATACATGTACTATGTATGCAGCTTACTTTTATAGCGAATTGGTTGTTTGCAAATGTGAAAATTAACATAAGAATTAGAGGAGCAGAGTGAAAATGGCAAATGAAAGAAAAATCTTGCACACGAAAAACCAAACGAAAAGAAAAAAACTGGTGGAAACAAAAACAACAAAAACCATGGCGCGTCACCCTCTTTTCCTGCTGCTGAGTTCAACCGCTCCTTGTTGTTATATCTCTTGCTCGCTCTCTGTATGTCTCTCTTTTTTTTTTCGTTACTTGCTTTGTAAACGTTGCTCTCTCTTGCGGCGCTGCTCGGCTCCTTATGAGTCAGCTTGCAGCCTGACGGAACTGCGCTGCCAGCGTCGGCGTCGGCTTCAGCGACCGCAACACGATTGAGGGCAATGTATGGCAGCAAAACAACAAACACAAAAAAGCGTGTAAAAGAAATTGTGCAAAATTCAAAGCTTCAATGTGTTTCGGTTTTCTTGTGTGACAGTGACAAATGCAAAGGCCAGCTACAACAACAACAACAACAATAAGTGCATAAGCAGATCGTCAATTCGACGCTTACAATTTAAAGTTTTCAAAGCACAAAGCTTAACAACAAACGGTATTTGTTCTCAGCAATTGTGCGGGATGTGGAATTCATAGTTCATAGCTCTTAACAGCCGCCTTCATTTGTTTCGCCTGTTCCATGTGTGCGTGTATATGTGTGTGTGTGTGTGTGTTAAATAAACAACTACATAATTTGTTTATAAAATGATATTTACCCTAGAGAGCAAGCGTAATATAATTTTTGTATGTGTGGTGCGTGTGTGTATAAGAACTGTGTCAGTTGCATCATTCCCCTTAACCAACTACCCCTTAATGTACATGCAAACGTGCGTCACAGCGGCGTCGCTGCCGGCAAAGGCCGGTTAGGAAAAGCAGCGCTGCTTCCAGATGCTGCTGTCTCTTAACAGCTCCTCTGCCTCTCTCTTTAACCAAACGAACAAACGCTGACACAGGCAAATTCTAAATTATTGAATATCACATTGTTGTGCTAATTAAGAACTGCAAGGCGATTTGCTTTTTGAAAAATCGATATTAAAACGCGTTCGAGTGGTGACTGATGATGATGATGGGTGACACACTCTTTTCACTCACATGTTTCCTTTCTATCACTCAATCGCACACATTTTACGCATACACAGAAAGCAACGCAGACAGACACACATACACACATAGACAAAAAGCAAAGCAATCAACCTGCCAACGGCAGCCCTGACACTGACCACAACAACATTAACAGCAGACCAATGTCTGCAGGTGAGAGACAAGGAGAGAGAAAAAGAGCGAGTTAGTGAGAGCATATGCAAGACTTCCTCTCTCTTCTCTTCAACTTATGCCGGCGCTCTGTTTACAATTTAGTATGTGTTTATTTTATTTTTTAGTTTTTTTTTTGGTGTGTTCTTCACTCTGCTGCTTCTCGCAACAACAAAGTTCAGTGGATACTAAAAATGCACGCAAGCAACCCCTAAATAGAATTCGTAGGCCATTTGGCAGCTGGCCACGATGGGAACTATAAGTCGTTGGTTATTACTGTATTACTTCATCCAGTTTTTTTGTGTTCTTTTTCATTATCTTTATTGCTCTGTCTCACTCACTCTCTTAACAAGTTGTAACATCGTCAAATTGATTTGATGTCTAGCCTAGAAAATAATGTGAGAAGGGTTTGTTGTTGTAGTCGTTGTTGGCCTGGAAAATGCACTCGAGCGTTGACTGTAGCTGTTCTACTGCTTCCTCTTCCCCTTCTGCCTACCCCCTCCACAACTTTTCTGCTTTTAGCTTGTTCTTCTGCCAGTATTTTTGCCGTCTGACAAGTTTTGCGCTGTTTTTCCATGCACTTGGCCCCATGTTTGTTTGGACCCTGTACTTAAAAAACATGAAGGGTCTGCTATGAATCCTATCTTTAAGCTGCCATAAGTAGGATGAATTGAAGCTTTTCTTTGCTTTAAAATTCCATAACTAAACTTATTGTAATCAAATAAGTACAGGGTCTTTGATAGTTTAGCTCTTCCTTGGTTCACTTTGAAAAGCATTCCTGCACTAAACTTGTTGTCGGTTAAGTACAAGGTCTTTTCAAGTCGACTCGCTTGGCTACAATTTTTCCCTGTAGTTTTTCTCTGGCTTTGTCTGGGTGTGTCGCGTTTTCCCCCATGAACTCGTGCCTGAAGTTCAAGTGCCCTCAGTGCATGCGATTTGAGGGCGTGGCAAGTTTGAGGTGTTTCCGATTAGTTTAATTACTGCTAGGCCCCCAAAGAGTTCACTTGATAGTGTAACACTAGTTTGCAGATTAGACAAACTCTTTTTTTTTTTGGTTTTAGCCCAAAAGTACAGTCGCACTTTCCGGTATCTCTGTGTTATCTTCCCAACAAGAATTGAAGCAATCAGAGAGACAGTTTCCAACGAAATCTATCAATTAATAAGTCACCAAGCTACCAGTTTCCTTAAAACTTTTGACTAATTAAAGTTTTGAAGAGGCAACGCCTACGTAAATTGGTTCTCTAGGCCTATTACTCTATGCTTGTGAAGGGAAAGCCTCAATTAGCCGCCGTCTCTGTAGATTCGTAGATCGTGAACATGAAAATACAGAGTTTCAAACAGACCATTTAATAATTAGCGGCTAGACAGATAGAAAGATGAAAAGAATGTTGACGAGATGATGGAGGTTGGAGAATTGGGAATGGAAGATGGAGGATGGAGGATGGAGGTTTAAGGTTGGAGCTTGAGCTCACTTTGAAGACAAACCGATCTCAGTTGGCGATTAAAGACTTGGGAAAAACACCACACCGACCTCCAAAGATGACAGGAATCTATTAGAAGACAAGTCAGATTTAAGAGATTTGGATAAACTAGCAAAAACAGAAGAATCTACAAATTAAATAATTTTATTGAACCAGAGAAGAGATTACTGGATAGTTTATCTAAAGTAAATTAAAAAAACATATGTTTTAGTTTATTAAATTAGTCCAATCATAAATTTGAAATAAAACCAAATAAGAAATACGGAAATACTAAAAATAATCTGATTTATTTGGGTTTTAAACACAATAAATACTACGAATTATAGTTTAGACAATCAGTTTTTGAAAGTTAATAAAATAAACGGAATGAAAATTGCTTAGTTTTTTTTTTTTTTTTTTGAATTTCCAACCACAGATCGTGAGGGTTTGTTCAAAAATATTTTGAAATACAATATAGTTTTATGCAGAATTGAAGCAAATTGTTTATGTGTCAACTTTAGACTTATAGTTATACGATTTTAAATGAAAGTAAAATAGTTTTGGAGTATATAGTTTTGTAGAAATACCTTTAGAATCAGAAAGATTCTAAGCAGAATGATTAGAATAAATCGTATCTACAGTAGTTATGTGATACAGTAGTTTGATTCTCTCATAAGATTGTTAGAATATGAATGGGATTAACAGATATATGCTTAATGGTTTTTCCTTTTATATCTATCAAAACAACAAAGTGTATTTAAGTAGATTGATTTGACTTTAGAAAAGGAAATTTTTAACATTTTCCAAAAATTCAACTTATTGGTTTTTCAGTTAAGAGCAATTCTGTGTATAAATTTCAAGTTCGTAAGGCTTTTATTTTGGCTTGAACGATGATCAGCTATGCTATGCTTATGAGGGATATATGCTGTGTGTAATATCTGTGTAGTATGGAGTGCTAAGTTGGTATCTAAACTATAGTTAACTAATTCACCCCATTGCAGATCATCTAGCCTGAGGCTACACTCGAAAAAACGTATTGTTATCAAATGAAACTTAAAATATGGAGAGCTCTAACTTTTTCAGTTCCAAAATAGAGCAAAACTACTACTAATTAACACTCGGAATAACTTTTTGGTGATTTCACAAGAATGCCAAATACAGTTTTGAGGAAAACCCAACTAAGTCTGAATGAAATTTATAAACTTTAAACAATTTGAATATCATTTTAATTGAACTCGTTTTTTTTTACTGAGATATGCAAATGTTTTCTAATTGAGTGACCCCGAGTTCTGTACGATATCTCTAAATAGAGCCCCAAAGGCATGACATAATCGTAGTCGTATAACTCACCCAAAAGCTGCCCCAGAGATCGGAATAAATGTGATCTAATGCTCTAATGGAGCCATTTAATCAATGCAATTTTCTGAACATGATTTCATTGGAGTCTAGTTTATATATTTTCAGATCAAGATTATAATGCCGGTTATTAATGGTTGTCAGTTTGCGGTACAATTACAATTTGCACGGAGCTTATTAGTTCCCATGGATCTACTGTCCCCGCTCCGCCCCCTGCTCAGACCCGCTCTCCAGTTCCACTCCTCCCCCAAATTCATATTTTGCCAATGCGATGACGTTGTCAAACTGGTTGTGCACATGTGTGTGTGTGTGTAGATGTGTGTGTTTGTGTTTTTTATCATTATCAGCGTTTATTGTTTTGTGAGTATTGTTATTGTCCGTTCAAATGTCGCTTAATTGACTTTGTGGTTTGCCTCAGTCTCTCATTCCAATTGTCGCTCTCTCTTTCTCTGTCCCTCTCTTTCTCTCTTTGACCGTACAGCCTGGGAACCCCGATCGAATGGTGATATAAGCTTAGCTTCTTCTTCCCCTGCACGTGGAATTCACCTTATTTTTTTCCAGTCTATTGAGAACCTCTTCAAAGTCCATTGTTGACTCCTCTCTGGGTTCGCTTTTACGCGGGATGTCATCAAAAATTACACTTTGCGGTCACTTCAAGTGCTTTTTATGGTCTCTCCATAAGAGTAGTCGTAATAGTCATAAATGTAGAATTGCCGTAGAAATGTTTTTTTTACCTACGACTAAAACTGTGTTAAACGACCACGTTTTATTTTGATTCGTATGTGTACTAGAAACAACTAAGTCGAGCGAGCTGACTGTAAAAGACCCCGTACTCATTCTAGTCACCATTTTTGACCTATGGGAGCTATAGGCAACAGTTGTTTGACCCTGACCAAACTTGGTTAGAATAGTTATGATGGTGTCATACCCATAATGTGTAAATTTGATTCGAATATCTCTAATAGTATAAGTTATGGAAATGTGAAAATAGTGTCATACAATTTGTTGGGGTGTTAGGGGGCGTGGCAGTAATATGAAAAAAAAAATCTGTCTGCATTCTGACTTGATTTGTTTAAGGACCTTAATTCCAAATTTGGTGGCTCTAGCTCTAATAGTATCTGAGATCTAGGCAGTCATATAGACGGACGATTATATCGACTCGGCTGTTGACGCTGATCAAGAATATATACACTTTATGGGGTCGGCCACGCCTCCTTCTCCCTAAAAAACTGGAGAAACCCAAGGAAAAGAATTTTGTTTACTTTGGTACAACTTGTTTCTGAAACCCTCTAGGGTTTATTTAAGATTTGACATACAAATTTTAGACCCTTTTTAGCTAAATTAATTTAAATTTTCTAGCGGTTGAATTCTTAAATTTTTTTAAAATGAATTAAAATCAGTTCAGCGAAATTTCCGAATATTTTTTGGAATTCCAATAATTTTACTTTATTACTTTATCGTAAAGTTTCTTATCTCAATTTGAATTCAATTATGAAATTTTCGCAGTTTTTTATTTTTAGCTTGGATATTAGCTCGTTAGTTTTCTTGAACATTTATTCTTGGGAACATTCCCTAAACAAAAAAAAAATGAAAATCTTTTCTCAAATTTCATTTCTCGTTAATTTACTTAGCACATTCCGAATTAATTTAAGGCATTTTTTTGCAGTTTTTATTTATAGCTGAGATTCCAGCTTCCAGCTAGACTTCTTTAAAATGATCTAAAATTACCTTTGATATTTTTTTTTTCAACTTAATTTTTTCAATCCCTGTCTGGAAGTTCTATATATTTATAGCTTTGACTTTTTTTAGATTTGGTGTATATAACCAGATGTTTTTTATTCCATAGTTTGCGAGTTACTTGCAGATTTCTGGTGCCTCATATCAGCTTTCCTGTTCGATTGGAAGGTTTATTTTTAACTTGGGTTTTTTATAGTTTTAGCAAATCTCTCTGCACATATCCTGCAATCTCAATGCTCCCCAGTCCTTACCGCTGTTGGTGGATACCCTGATGTCAGCAACGCAGCTGGAGGTGATTCTTGCCTCGTCTGCTCTTCATCTCGTTTCGTTGTCATCTTTCAATTTCGATTTGCTTTGCTTAGATAATTTGCAATTTAAATGCGAATGGAGATAAATTGCCAATGTATCTTTAATTAAAACTATGTAAATTTCTAGCTTCTGTCTCGGATAAAAGTATTTCCCATCTGTTCTATAAACAACTTAAATTCACGAATTCAAGGGGAAGTCATCGTAAATTAACAGAGTGTAGAATTGCCTTCAGTTAATAGTATTAAAACAGCGATTAGATCAGATTCTACTAGCGCTCTCTCTAGCTCTCCCTCTCCCTCTCTCTCTGTCTATTATTCATACGCAATCACTCTCAAGTGCTCTCTCTCTCTCAGGTAACGTTTTCAAAAAGGTACAAAAGTTAAGGCCGCGTGCGTATTTTCGAATTCTAACTGTACAACTTATCAGTCAACAATTAAATTCATGATTCGCTTATCTGCTGATAAGCATACACACACACACACACACGCACATGTTCACTTACATATACACACAAACAAATGCTAGATCGTTTTTTTGTGTTGAAATTTTGGTTGACTTTTTACGATAAGTTCCGTTGATTTTGAGGGCTGACAGTGACTGACGGCAGTGCTGACTGCGACGACAGCGACGCCAGCGTTTGGGCCACTGTCAGTGGCTGTCAAGCTGCTGCCGTCGTTACAGTTTGACAGCCACTTGAGCTAAATGTCAGCAGTGATTTGTTGTTGGTTAACGCTGCTAATCATTTCTTTCTAATCTTAAGCTTGCCACTCACGTCTAAGCAGCGGACGCTTCTATTCCCCTTACCCCGGCACTCATAAGGTTTTTTTTTAGAGCTTTATGTACAGTTAGTATTGTTTTGTATGACTGACTGCCCAAAGAGTGTCGACGAAAATTGATTAAAAGTCATAAAAGCGAGCGGCAAAAACAAATAAATAAAAAAGACGTCACGATAATTCCCATAAACACATACATACACACTCGCACACAAACAGTTAGTTTACTTTGGCAAAAGACATTCAATAATAATACAATTTAGCAGCAATAATTGGCCATTGAGCCGGCTTAGGTTGTAGATAACGAGCGAAAAAGAGACGCCAGCAGTGAGAGAGTATAAGGCAGAGAATGGTAAACTAACGGCAAGCAAATAAAACGTGTGCTTCTTCCTCCTTTTGTGATTTCTTATTTGGCCAAGTCTGTTGCACAGCTGCCGCTGTCGGCGTCAACGCTGCCGTCACTGTCTACTGTCTTTTTTATATGCTTTGGCACTTTGCACGCTGCTTCGCATTGTCTTTGTTGCCGCTGTTTATTTCCGGTACAACAATGCGACTGCGCAAATGCGCTCTCTCAATCTCTCTTCTTCTTCCTATGTGGGTTGTCCTCTCTCAAGTAGAGTAAACCGGTCTCAGCAGAATACTCTCTCGTCTGCTTATGTTGACATTTTGTTGCACTCAACAAAAATACACACACACACACTCACGTGCAGCAGTAAACGTAGTTTCCGTTGTTCGTTCGAATTTCATTGATTGCAAATTAGGCGACCGTTTTTCGACATCGAATTCGTGATTGGCTGGGTTTGTTGTTGTTTTGTTTGTGTTTATCCATTGCACAGTAGCTGCCAAACTGTAAGTGCACAATTATCGCAAATGCCTCTTCCGCTTGTGTGAAAAGAATATGTGAGTGTTGCTGGCATTGACCCACTGGCAAACACAACGACGCGAGCGCGTGATAACAAGTGTCGTTGCTTTTGTTTCTTTTTCTTTTCCACTTCGTACACACACTTTACATACTTGTTCACAGTAGATTTTTAATTGCCGCCCAAAAGTATGCAACACATTTGTAATAACCGCGTTAAACTTTATTTCTATTTTATTTTACAGCAAAGTATTAAAATGAACAACAATAAAATGTTAGCTAAATTATAGTAAAATTTACAAAATAAGAAAAGAGACCAACGAAAGCATTGCAAGCCGGCATCACAGGTTTTATATTTATTCATACACACCCATATTACGCACAAGACGCAAAAACGGCGTCCCCTCGGAATTTCGTACGTTCTCGCTCCACACCGCAATCGCCACATTCGCCGCACTTGGTGGCGATAGCCGGGCGGGGGGACGAGGCAAATAGTCGAAACCAATCAAAATCGGCATCGCCATTGGCATCAGCGTCGGCATCGTGTCCGCTGCTGCAGCCACGGCATCACCAATCCGAACAGCAATTGTCGAAGCGACGTTGCATCTATGCATCAACGGGGAGTGCTGCCAACATTATGATGGATCGCGAATCCCTTAGCGAATGGGCTAAGGACAAGCCGCTCAGCATACTCCAGCTGGATCCGGCGGATCGTGCCGTGTTGCGCATAGCAGGTGAGTTCTAAAGTATCTATAAAATATTTATTGATACGAAGATCTTAACGTGGCTGACAGACTAAAAGGATAAAAAAGGGTGAACATAAATCAGGAAAAGATACCAATTGAGTTCACACTTAAAGTAGAAAATATTAAGATTTTATTGAATATTTTAAATATACTCCCAGATCCTGCAGGACTTTAGGCCATAGTAATCCTCCCTGATCGGTTGACTAAGGGCCATAACTGGCCTGTGCCAAGTCCCAAGAGGACCCAACCTAACCTATAGAGTAGCAGAGTCGTTTTGTTAAAACGATAAATAAAAGATTAGAAATCTTAATAAAAAATTTATCTTACGTTAAACTACAGTTTTTATTGACTAACATGTATAACATACTGTATTTAAATGAATTTTATGCTATTCAAACTAAACAATAACGCATAACGAGTGCTGTGTGCCAATTCTTTGGTCAAATATTTGCATTGGCCCACTCAAAACATGGCTCAGAGGCGACAGAGAGAAGTCGGTTCATTGCACTCAATTTAATGCCAATGGCTGTCAAACTGTGTCGCAATGCTGCCAACAGTTGCAACAATCTGCATTGACAGTAGCCCACTCTCTGCTTCAGCAGCTCCCATCTCTCCCCTCTCTCTCCGCTTTCCCCTCTCTCCCCTCTCTCTCCCCTCTGCTGACGACGCTCCCAATCCGCTGATGGAAAACTCTCGCATATTATGCGCTAATTCCGCACCTAACGGTACAGCCTCCGCCTGTCGCTTTTATTCTATTTCTGTGCCGCCAACGGAGTTTGTCCCACAGTATTTCCCAGCCCCAACCGCATACCCCTCCCCTCCCCCCTTCTCTTACACATTTCCGCCGCCATTTCCCTAACTTTTTGTTCGCTTTATTCGATTTCATTATATTTTTTTGCAATTGCAACACAAAAATTGAAATTTATGTCGCCGTTTTGTTGTTGCCTCCGTTGAGTTCATTGTGCGGTAACAAAAAAATAAATAAATAATACCCGTGCAACTAGAGTAACGACTTGAAGATACCCATTAGAAAGGAAACCTTTAGATACTTAGTTTTTTATCAGTTAACTTTACTTAAAATTCAATAAAATGGCTAAAATTAACAGTTAGACTGATCTGCTTGTGATTTATAGTATAGTGTGCTATTAAGCCCTACAATATACCCCTTATGTTGCATGTGTAGGGTATAAGGTAAGGCAAAATAGAACTCCATTGAGTGCTCTACAAAAGTTATATGCCGTTTCTATTGTAAGTTATTTGCAGTTTGAGATACAGATACTTTCCACAAGATGTCATGTGAGTTGGCTGGAAGGCAATGGAATGACACTGGAATGACACTGGAATGCACTGCACTTTTAGCCACTAAATCTATCTGAGACTGTTTGTGACACTATATTTCTGTACTTAGCTTTTTATCTGGCTTTTTAATAGCTAAGTCGCTATCACTATCTGCAGCTAAAACTTTTTGTAGTTGTATAAAGAGAATTTATCTCTCTTATAATAAATCTCAGTTGGTATTACTCTAAGCTTGTCTAAGTTGGCCATCTTATTGACTAAGCCAATTTTGAATTTGGCTACGTTCAAATCGATGACCTTGATTGAATTGTGCTCACACCTGTCTCAAGTTTTTTACAAACTACCGTTTTAAATTTTATTTCACTTTTCCACTTTCCATGACGCCCACACTCACACAGAGTATCGAGTCTGTTAGTAAGTGAGTGAGCCACGCCCACAAAAGAGAAAAATGTGTTTTTATTCAATTGCAAATGATTTGAATAACAACTGGAACCAGACGCGAGACAAGATTGAGATTGATGTGTGACGGGAAGACAGGAGGAATGAAGGGGAGAGACAGGGTCTGGGTGCTACCAGTGACAGACACCCACTGGAGGCTCCATGTTGCGTAGGCTCCATTTGAATATATAACTGGACCGATTCGCAAAAGTCGGACAACTCAAAAAAGTTGCAAAAGTTTTGCAATTTTTTTTGTTTGTAGTTGTTGTTGGCGCCGAGTTTTAATTAGCCCTGAGCCAGTTTATCCACACACACACACACACACACACACACACACACACACACACACACACACACACACACACGCATACCCACACCCACAGTTGTGTGGATGTAACGGAAAAACTTTGCCACATTTTGTTAACTTGGCTTTTAAAGAGCACTGAAACTTTTCGCAGGCAGCTAATGAAGTCGAAACGCCCACACAAATTGCCAGCGTCGTCTGAGTTGGCTATGATCTCCCCTCCCTTACCCACTATCGTTACCTCTCACTCACTCTCGCTACCTCTTTAGCATTTTTTGGGGGAGCGTTGCTAATTTATTAACCAAAAAAAATTTAAAACGCTTTTTTTCATATGCCTATTTTTAATATTTCCCGCTCTCTACCTCCACTCTCCCTCTCTCTTCATTCTCCCTCTCTTTCTGTCTGTGTATCGCCGTCTTTCTCATGCTTTATACGCCTGCGCGACGGTTTCCTATTTTGGTTAAGCCAAAAAAAACTTGGCTCAAATCTGTTCGTGGATTGCGTAGGTTGCACTTTTGACACCATGTGAAGGCTGTAAACATTTGGTTTAAATACTATATTTACAGGGTATGCAGGAGTTGTCACTCAGGTGTGTGATAGCTGAGGAACTAGCGTAGAATTTGAATTTTAGACTTGATATTTTCTTTACATTTTATTTATTTAAAAAATTAAATAAAATCTTTATCAAAATTTAAATTTATTTATAACTTTATGTAACTTCAAAAAATTGTTTACTTAAAATATTTTGTAACAATTCCTTATAATTTCTTTTCTTCTCCGATTCAATTTACTGTTGCGCTGTTGCCAAACTTCACTGGAAGCGCATTTAAACTTCGATGCTTCTCGCTCACCATCCATGGAGTGTAGGGAGCTCTGTGTTGTCGCATAAGAATATAATTTTAGATGCTGTGCATCACTGTCAACAGCCAGTTATCGTTTTATCGCTTCGATTCAGCTATCGATTGTCATTTCTGGCTATATACATATCGAGTGGCAGGCAGGCCAATCCCCTTAGTTAGTTTGATTAGCATAATTCATTAATAAATTTCATGACGCGCCTAAAAAGTAGAAAAATGTATAAAAACTATTGGTAAACGATTGTATCTATTAGATATGCAGCTCACAATTGTGTTTTGATCGCATCGTGTGCACTAATTGGCCTGGCAACAACTAGCAACGTACCGGAAGTACAGTTGTCGCTCGCCAGAGTTGTCGCATTGCTTATAAGAATATTTCGAGCTTTTTTCTAGCTATTTTGTGTTTTTTTGTGGAACAGTTTCTTTTATTTCGGCATTGCGCTTTGTTTTGTATCTTGTAGATACGATACGCCTACTGCGCGTACATAACACGATGTTGTTAATTGAAAACTGATAACTGAATGTTGCTACTCTTGCCAAACACCCTACTCCACTCACTCCCTACCACTCGTACACCCGTACACCCATACGATCGGTCGTTAGAGGCGTTCTTGCACTTGAAAACCTGCTTCTGTTTGCTATGAGGCACTTTTTCTTCTTCTTTCTCTTTTGAGTTTTTCAGTATCTTTTTTGTGATTCCGTTTTGGTTTGCTTTGATTTTTTTTAATTGTCATTATGTATGCGTGTCGAGCAACCCTATCGCGGGGCGTGTTGTCATCTATAATTCTCTGTAGTATCTGAATGTCTCTGTCTGTCCCTCTCTCCCTCTGTCCCTCTGTCTGTGCGTTGATATCTTTAATTAGTTTTCAATTCAATTTGCATTTCCATAGAACGCGCTCTTCCAAGCTGTTTTTTTTTTCAATCGTTTTTTTAGTTTGCTAATTAACCGTTTTAAATTATGACAATCTTAAGTGCTTCGAGAGTTTAATTAGAATTTAACGACTTAGTCGAAATAGCGAAATAGCTAAATACAACAATAAATCGATAATAATAACGATGTTGGCAACATGTTGACTTCTTTATATGTTTACTGAGTTATGATCACTTTTTGGGGTATCTTGAACTGAAGGTCATTATAACAAGTTTCAGTTTGACAACACTTGTTTGTACACATTTCTTCTTCTTCTTCTATTTTTAGATAGCTTAGATAGTTCCATCTTCATATCTTTTAGTTGCTCCTTTTATCTGTACTTCCCCTCTCAAGGTTGTAGCTTTGTATATAGAACCATATGGAAGAGCTCCCAACGCTCTTCTCTGACTCATTCAAGATAAGCAATTTGCTCTGTCAATTTGTCAACTACACAATGCTTTACCAAAACATTCAAATTCCCTCTATGGATTTACTGTGTATCTTTTCATATATATATGGATATATATGTATATCAAATACACACGTCGATCAAAAGCAGTTGCCGCCATTCGCACACTCAAAAAAAAAAAAAGCAACAAGTGAAGTCGGTCAAAGCAGACGACACGACTAGAAGTTACCCTAAATCTTTAAGGGATCGTCTCAACCTTTTTAAATTCTTTTAAAAATTTTATGAATTAATTTTACTCTGTTAAATTCTATTAAATTACCACGTCGATAACTAGTTTTAGTTTAGTTGCAATAGTTCATCTTAGACTAATATTCTTTTAATGACTAATGTTTTTTAACAAAAGTTTTGAAATATTTTTAAATTATTACATTGAAAAAAAGAATTTTTTTTATGAACAAATTTGATTAAGCAGGTTCTCTGAGGATATGTCTGTTAAGTAAAGTGTTAATTAAAAATATATAATTTACATTAAAAAGGGGTTAAACATCGATTTAAAATTTTTAACATCAGTTTTAAAATTGAAAGATCTAAATCAAAAATTGTTAATAATTATAAAATCTTTAAACAAAAATTTAAGTCTAAGATTGCATAAATTGAAATATAATAAACATAAATGAAGAGCTAAGGTCGAGCGAACCGACTGTAAAAAACCCCGTACTGTGTGTACTGCGCGTTTTCCATACAAATCAGAAATCTTTAACCGATTTGTCCCATGGGAGCTATAGGCTATAGTTATTCGACTGATCGGACTAAACTTGGTGCCGATAGTTGTAATAGTACCATACACATAATGTGTGAATTCGGTCTCGATAGCTTTTGTCATTTTAAAGTAATGGTGCGGGGGCGGTGGGGGGCGTGGCAACATTTTGAAATAAACTTAATCTGCCTGACATATAGATGGAATTTTATTTCAAATTTGGTGGCTGTAGCTCTTATAGTCACTGAGATCTAGGTATTCATACAGACGGACGGACAGACGAAAAGACGGACATTGCTATATCGTCTCGGCTGTTGTTGCTGATCAAGAATATATAAACTTTATGGGGCCTACCTATTACACATATTTCGTTTGCGATAAACCTAATGGACCCTTGTACTCTTCTTACAGTACGGGGTCTAAATAAACACTTGAGGTAGTAAAGATTTAAACACATTTCTTATGTTGGGTTTGTTAGCAAATAACTTAATCATAGAAATATAAAGAATTAAATAAACTTTTATGCTGATTTAGTTTTTAGTATAGTTGAAGATTTCCCTGAGAAATGATTAAAACCAAACAAAGTTTTCTGCTTATTTTCATAAGTTTCCCTAAAGGAAGTTTGTTTAAATAACTTATTAAAGAAGTTGTGTTACTTCCAATTTGGCTGTCTTTACAGGGTATTTTGGATAAAAAAAATAAAGACCAAAATTATAGAAATTCACACAATGAAAAATGTACACAAATATTTAATTACGCTTCTAATTGCCAACAACAACAATAAAAACAACAACAAAAGTAATAATAAACAGACAGACTTTACCATAGCGAGGTCAAGAGACTCCTCGACTTCCCCTACCCCCTTAGCTACCCTACCACCCTACCCACTTAGCTACCCTACCACCCTACCCACCCCTTTTGCTTCACTGATAGCAGTTGTGTTGGGCAATCCATTGAGACTGTCAAGTGTCACAAAAACAACAACAACAACAACAACAACAACACACATCACCTAGCACAAGTGTTTTTCTGTGCTCGTTGTAGTTGCTGTTGTTGTTGTTGTTGTTGTTGTTGTTGTAGTTGTTGTTGTTGTGGTTTTTACGGTTACGCCCACAACTTCAATCGAGAAACTGCAATGAGATCAGCGCTCCGTTTTTTGCTCAATGATCAATTCCCTTAAAAATGCAACAAATAAAATGATTAAAATATGTTTTTTTTTCTTTTTTTTTTTCTCGATTTTTTTCTGTTTTTGTTCGTTTTCTTTATTTTTGTTGATTATTTATGGCCTGTTATACATTTAACAGTCAGTTGTCTCTGTTTCTGAGTGTGTTTGTGTGTGTGTGTGTTTATGTGTGTGTGATGTGGGAGGTTGTTGTCCATGACGTCACTGCTGAAACTGGCTTGCAAAACAAGTTGGCCTTTTGACAAAGCCAACAACAATCGCGCAAATCATTTAAATGACATTACACGCAAATAAAACGTAAACAACTGATTTGTTAGCCAATATCATTGTAGCTGCACGAATAAGAGATACCCTGTAACTTAGATTAAACCCTTTAACCCTTTAACTCTTAAACCCTTTAACCCTTTAACCCTTATACATATATCTCTTTGACAGTTTTCAACAATTTCCAGTTGCTAAGTAGAGTCAATCTTCAATGGAAATTCCAAGTAACTCGACACGAATAAGAGATACCCTGTAACTTAGATTAAACCCTTAAACCCTTTAACTCTTAAACCCTTTAACCCTTATATATCTCTTTGACGGTTTTCAACAATTTCCAGTTTCTAAGTAGAGTCCATCTTCAATGGAAATTCCAAGTAACTCGACACGAATAAGAGATACCCTGTAACTTAGATTAAACCCTTAAACCCTTTAACTCTTAAACCCTTTAACCCTTTAACCCTTATATATCTCTTTGACAGTTTTCAACAATTTCCAGTTTCTAAGTAGAGTCCATCTTCAATGGAAATTCCAAGTAACTCAACTTTCACTTTCTATATCTATACATATATGTGGAAATACATATATATATATACTTATATACACATATGTACATATATATGTAGTCATGCAGATCCTAACCTTTCTCAGTCCGTTTAACGCCCGTTTCAACCCACATTTTTCGCGGCATTGCAAATCAAAAACTTGTGCATAACGCTACGGTCCAAGCAACCAGACCGTAAATGACCCTGTAGTGTATGCGCAGATAAAAAGTTCCTTAAATGAATCTAAAATATTCTTTAGTAAATATTTTGATTTTAAGGGTTTTTTGAATAATAATTTCAATTAGTTAAGAAATTATTGTTTAGTTAATTAATTTTCGATACATGTGAATGTGAAAATGAAAAACAAATTTTACTATATATGATTTAGGTACTGAATTTTATTCCGAACTCAATTTTCTTACTTCTGACATTGTTTAGAATTGATCGAATATATTCAAGATAAAATTAAGAAAATGTTTAAAACAGCTTAAAAGTCGAACATTATTAATAACTATTAATACTTGCTGTTTCTAAATTGTTTTCTTAATATTTTTTTATTTGTTCCTTTATTTCGTGTAGTAAAAATTCATTCTATATATAAGAAAAGCTATAACTATGCTCTTAAAGTCTTTAATTTCCGATTAGGTGTTGTGCTACACACTTAAAAATACTCTATCTACTACTCAAGTACAGGGTCTAACAACAACTAGACAATGATGCGACGCCTACAACTCGAAACCAGTCTCGCTCTGAGTTTAAGTCCCAGTCCCTGTCCCAGTCCCCGTCTGAGTCTGAGTCTTTGGTTCAGTATCAGTTTTCTGGTTACATGTCGTCACGTAGTTTGGAAATGGGGGATAGCTAGTAAAGGGGGCGTGGTAGGGTAGTGAGGGAAGTACTTTGTTTTGGGGTCTGGGACTGGGTCTGTCACTGGGTCACTTGCTGTGCTTTAACCGGACGGACCCTTCTCATTGCCAAGTGAAACACGAAAATTCCATTGTTTCATTTTTTGCTGTTTACCTTTGTTTACACCGCATTTTTTTTTGCAATATATTGTATTTGTTGTTTGTCTCGTTTGATTCCCATAACGTCATTCAATCCAGACTCAAACGGACACTCACTTCAGTTTTCAGTTAACCGAAACGCCAAATTGACACATTTTTGAGTCAGTTTTTTCTTAAAAAATACTCGAAAATTACGGATATAAATAGAATGTAAATAAAAAAAAGGTTAAACAAAATGTTATGACAATACAAAAATAACGAAAACATACAGAAATAATGTCTCCATCTTCAGTTTTAAGTACATGACGCACTAACTGAATGATTGAATGACTGACTAACTGACTGAATGACTGAGTGACTGATTGAGTGCTTGACTGACAGATAGTCATATTTACCTTTCGGTTGACGCCCTGTACTCGAGTATTATTATCTTTATTCAGTCCAAGTTTGAGTATACTCATTACGGAAAGACTCGAGTTTGGGTCTCTCTCTGGGTCTGAGTCTGGGCTCGGTCTGAATCCGTGTCTGGCCTATAGCTGTTCGTCATGAAGCGGATGTGGATATGACAGACGGAATTCTGGTGGTTTGGGCGTTACGAATAGAGTGTGGGCAGTTTGTAATAGACACAGACCGGGTTGCTTAGTTGCTTAGTAAATATTATGCAAGACTTGATTTTTCTGCATGCAGCCAAGAAAAACAATTTTGAGTGTATTCATGAGTATTCGTGACTAATTTGAAGTTTTTAGACCCCGTACTCTAAAAAAGAGTATAGGGGTCTATTAAGTTTGTCTGAAGCGAAATGTGCGTAACAGGCAGAAGAAGGTTTTTCCGACCCCATAAAGCATCTGTATGATCACCTAGATCTTTTAAACTACAAGAGCTAGAGCCACCAAATTTGGAATGAAAGTCCGTCTGCTTCGCGAGCAGATCAAGTTTATTTCAAATCTTTGCCACGCCCCTTACCGCCCCCGCAAATTGTAAAAAACTATTTTCACATCACCATAACTTGAAAACGACTAGAGTTAGGGAGACCAAATTCACACATTATGTGTATGGTACCTATCTAACTATCCTCACCAAATTTGGTCCGGATCGGACAACTATAGCCTATAGCTCCCATAGGACAAATCGGCCGAAAATTCGTGATTTGTATGGAGGCATGAAGTTTTAGTAGAGCGATTGCAACCAAACTAACACATTATGTGTATGGTACCATTATAACTATCCTCACCAAGTTTGGTCTGGATCGGGCAACTATAGCCTATAGCTCCCAGGGGACAAATCGTTCGAAAACTACTTATATGTATGGTAAATCGCGCACAAGAATAAGTACGGGGTCTTTTACAGTCGGCTCGCTCGACTGTAGCCTTTCTTACTTGTTTTTTTTGGTAATGAGTTTTATTTATGACTAACTAGCGTTTTAATTCATACTTATGAGTACTTTACAGCGATTGAGGCATTTTTTATTTGAGTATTCACGAGTGTATTCATGAATGTAATCGCAAAATTACTTAAATTTCTGATTGAAATTTAAGTTTTAAGTATTTACTTAGAACTACTTATGCTAATCAGTGTGTTATTGACTAGTTGAAGTCGAATTCATGAGTATTCGTGAATGTATGTAATGAGTATTCGTAGGGAGTATTATGACTAATATTTACAAATTTACATTTTGGAGTTTTGACAATGTTTGTAAAGGTATTCGTTAGTATTTATGAGTGTACTCGAGTACTTTTAAGAAATATTGGATGTATTTATAATTAAAGTATTTAAAACTTAATTAATCAGAAGTATTAAACTATTTTTCTCTTTACTTCGGGAACATTTAACAGTATAAACCCTTTTGTCATTTTCTATGTAGCATTCAAGGATATTCAATGAGTGCATTCACTTGCATTAATCATAAAAAAATCAGTACTTGAAATAATTAAGCTTAAAAGAGCTTAAATCATTTATCAAGTCGTTTATCCTTGCCGCTGACCTTCCACATACAAATTATACTCGATACTTACACACCCACACTAACACTTATACTCAAAACAGCTGAGTGTAATCCGCAGTTCGTGGATTTAGTTCAGTGCGAAAATTTAACTTTGAACAAAAGTTCCTAACGGTATTGCTCCTCCCACAAATTGTGGAACTAAATTTGCCTTTGGTAATGGGGCGTGTCGAAGCGTAGCGTGCCTGAAGGCAATTCAAAGAGCCATAAGCAATCAGCTGGCAATTAAATAATGCCAATTGGAAATCAGCTCAACGATTTGCGACTCGGTAATAACTAATTAAAAATGAAATTTGCGTAAGCGCCTCAACTCCCACTCACATAAGCCCACACAAACACACAGACACATGCATACATACAAGAGTGCAGCTCGCAATCTGAATATCGCACTTGTATCGATTGAGGCCGGACACTTGAGAGCCAAAGAGCAGGCACTGCACAAGTGGGCTGCCAGAAGCAATAAGCACGAAAGAGAGTATGGTACGGCGAAGAGGGGAGAAGGGTAGCACTGTAGTTATCTAGATACCAGAATCACTCGACTGAGACACGGCATGCAAATGAATGAAAGGCGAAACTAAGACACTCACAAATACACTCAGAAACACAAAAACACACAAACACACACACTCAATCTCACAGTAAGCTTCGTATCGTCAAAGCTTAAGCCTACTCATTTACACTAGTATTTGGAGTGCTCAGCTTAGTCACGACTTCCAAGGCTCTTTGCCACTGACTCATTCATCAATTCGGCAATTGGTCAGTGACAAATTTTGTTCAATTATGGTTGTCACTTTCCATGCATTTCCGTTAATTAGAACACATCTGTTTCTAAACTTGTACCAACTGTCATTTTCACTCCCACTCCAGTGTGCTCTCTCTCTCTTTCGCTCGGCTCAACTTTCCATTTTTAAAAATTGCACTCAAAATGCAGCACATGCGACACTTGCGTCAAGTGCTTTACGCACACGCAATGAACTTCCAGTTCGCTCAGCTGTTTAAATGCTACACTGCCGCAATACCTCTTTGCCTCTCTCTCTCTTTCTGACTCTCTTATTTATTCGCTCTCGCTGGATCTCTTAAGTCCACACTCTCAGCACTAGAAAAAACACTCGTGCGCTCTCTGTTGATGACTTGTTAATCTTTGCATTTCATTTCAACATTTTTATGGATTCCCTCACTATTTTTACACATCATTTTTCTTTTTGGTTGTTGTTGTTGTTGCTGCTGTTGTTCTTGTTTGTAGCTGCTTATGTTTATAAGAGCGCCAACCGTATTATAATTTGTTTTTGGTCAGCAGCCACTATATAGTGGCGTTCCAGATATCGCTACCGCTCCTCCCCTTCATCTCACTCCACTCCCCCGCCTTTCTCTACGAGTTGTTTACATTTTTCAAACTATTTTCGTGCGTTGCAATAAGGAAGTGAGTTTAAAGAACTCCAAACGAGGGCTGCAAAATGCTTCGAGCATCATTTCTTTTGCTTTCGGTTATTAGCTTGGTCAGCTTCAAGCCAAATTAGGGCTTTTTGTTTATTAACGGCCATGACCATTAGCGGTTTATTTTATTTTATTTTCTTTTCTTTTTTAGTTTTATTTTTATTTCGTCTTTTTTTTTTTTTTTATTCTTTTTTTGTTAGCCCACATGCTTGAGAGTCGCAATAGTATAAGCTATAAGCGGCTTCCTCTCGCCCGCTGTTGCCGCAATTAAAGACCCGCAGAAAAGGCGCATAGCGAATTTCTTGACCAAATATGTGGCATTTTTTTTGTCTTATGAGTGGAGTTAAATCTGTTGCTCACTTGCTTGCTCACGCACTCAAAGAGTCCAACGATCGCGGCGCTCAGTTAACAACGCGGCCCACACACTCACAAAACTACCGAGAGAGCAAGAGCGCAGAGTGGGAGAGCGAGCACTACACCTGCTTAGACGCTTAGCTCACGTATGCACTCACTCACTAATACACGTGCACACACACACACACAAACAGGCGGTTAGCGGCGCCCATTGAAATCGTTGCTTGCGCTCTGACTGTGCTCTCAGTCCAATTTGAACAACGATACCGAGCGGTTGGCGTTCTCCTCTGCAAGAAAAATTTGTGTCGTTTATTAAGTGCCCAAAGACAGCAAAGCAGCAGCAATAGCAACAACAATTTGTAAATTCTGCTGCCAACGCACAGCCGTTTTTCTAACTCGGCCCTGCAACAACAACAGCAACAGCGACGAGAACGCGTTGTGTCGTGTGTGTTAAAGCGAGTGAAAAAAGTTGTGCAAAAATCGCAGAGGAAACAAAAAGCGTAATAATTCCAACAAAATGCAAAATCTTATATAAAATTATATGGAGAATTAATATAAAATAAATAGCGCGTGTTTATCTAACACATTATAAAACTAAAATAGTGACTTAAATTAATTGTTATTATTTTTATTGATTGTAAAACTAAAGCGAATGAATGAGTGAAACCATAAAATGACTGTTGAATATTTAATGTTGCTTATCGTCGTCGCGTACTAAATGAGTGTATTCCGACCCTCCAATACCCTCAACCTCACCCCGCGCCCTACATCTCATGACTTGTTGCAGCTGTATTTGTTCCTTTCTGCATAACTGTGCGCTCATGTGTGTGTGTATGTGTGTGTGTTTGCATTTTTTAAATATTTGCAAAGTCAAACAAACTTCTTGAGTCCCAAAAGACAGTCAAGAAACTTCTTTGCTTACTTTGCTTTATTTTGTGTGTGTGGTTGTTTTTTGTGCTCTGTTGTTGTTGTTGCCATTATTGTTGTTGTTTTGTCTCAGTGCCTGGCTTTTCATTCAATAACCAGTTTTGACTCGCTCTTTTCTTATATTTTAGTTGTTGTTTTTTGTGTTTTATTTTTTACACATTTTTGGGCGCTACCTCTGTTCCATTTTGTTCTCATGGCTTATGCGACTGCGTGCACGCACATTTTGTTGTTGTTTTAACCATTTGATTTCGCTGCAAGGCGAATTGCCAGCCAATTCAAAATGTGACTCAAACTTTACTTGTAGTTTTTTTTTTTATCTCTACATTTCTTCTTTGCCACATTCTGTGGTCACTTACAAATGCCAGTCACGGCTCTCTTTCACACACTCTCTCTCTTTCTAGTTCTGACTCACTCAAAATTAGTTGACAGTGGCTTAGAACAACAGCAGCTTAGTTGTTGTTGCTCAATTGCAATTCGAGTGCTCTTTCTCTTAAAAGCTTAGCAAAGAAGTGAAGGTAAAGTCAGTAGCTAGCAAAAGCTGCACACACGGACTTGCAGACAATAGGACAGTAGGACAGTTGGAAGAGTGTGTGTGAAATAATATATACATACATACATGCATGCATATGTACATAAGCAACTGTGCCTCACAGTGTTGAAAAGTGCGACAGATGTGAGTGATGTGAAAATTAGTAAACAAGAAATACTTTTTTATGAATTATTGTGTGAATTTTTGCATGTGAATGAAAAGTTGTAACAACAACAACAACAACAACAACAAGAGAAACAACAACAGCAAGAAAGCCACACAAATTATGAGTGAAAATTAAAGAAATGTGAAGAAAGCTGCGAATTAAATGAACAACAAGAAAATTAACATTGAAAATTGGCCGATAAAAAACTCATTGAAAAACCATCGAATTATGCAAATCAAATTACCAAAAAAATGCAACAAAACATTTGTAATAATAGCACTTGGAAAATTGAGTAAAAGTGCAAGGTAAAACGGCAATAACCGCCCATTTCCACCACTCTCCGCCCCCTTTAACACCCATATTTGATGTGTGTGAAATAAAAAAAAAAAACAACAAACAAACAGAAAAACAATGAACAATAACAAAATAGCCCCTGCTAATAAACAAATTGAGACACAGAGAATGAGAGAAATTCATGAAATTTTGTATCTGTATCTGTGTTTGTAAATGTATCTGTATCTGAGTAGGTGAAGCGACTCGCCGAGTCGTATCTAATCAGCGCGACAGCATGTCTCATTGGCCAGCTGCCTGTTGCGTGCTTGTACTATTATTTATGTAGTTATTTATACATTTTTTTGTTGTTGCTGATTTTTTTATGGAAGTTTGAAGTTGAAAGAAAGCTGACCTCATGCATTTGAGAATGCAAAAAGGCGCTTTACAAACACAAACACAAACACAAACAAATAATGCCATTTATAAGCGACCAAAAATAAAAAATGATACTCAACGCAAATCGCAAATGAAAGTACAATTTTTTATTGTCATTGTTGAGTTTTTTAATGCAAAACACACAGCACAAGAAAGAAAGATACAAACAGGAGACAAATAATTTAGAGCACTGTACGCTTTTACTTGTGCTTTATATTTGTATTTGTATCTGTAACTGTCTCTGGGTCTCTTCGAGTGTATCTGTGTATCTGTATCTTTTGCTATAACCAGCAGCTGTGCTGTCTGATTTCAATTTATCTTTATAATTTCAATTTGCTCATTGAGCCGCACCCCTGGTAAAAGCTAATGCCCTTTTCTCGCATCAGGTAGCAGTGCAGATCTCATATAGTTCATTCCCGGATGATATACGACCATCTGCGTCAAAGACACTTTAAAGTTTTGCCTCAGAATCTTTGCAACAAGCAACTATAAATAGCTTATTAAGAATATAAGATAAAAAACTGGGAAACTTGTAAAAATTGAGAGATCGTTATCAACTAGAGAGTGTATCTCGACTTCGTTGCAAAGCAGACATTGCTAAATTCCTTTATTCACCGCTTTTTTTTTGTCAATTGTCTGTAGTTCTTGTCGAGACAGTTCAAGAGCCGGACGAGAAATGCAGAAAACAGCAAGTCGTCTGTCACTTGCAGATACACAGATACAGATACGAAAGATACAAATATTCATACACATAGATACAAGTGATACGCAAGTATCTATGCTTTGGCCTGTAGCTCAGATTTTGGCATTTGGCCAATTGGAACAAAATGCCGGCAAATAGAGAGAGCGAGAGAGAAATTCGCAAATAGACAATGACTTCCTCAACTTTTACTTAATGTTATTTATTGCATTTGTTTTAAATTGTTTCATTTTGGTTTTATTTTTTGTTTCTTTTGGTTTGCAATTCGATTCGATGATTTCACGTTCAAGTACGCTGACTCACGAGGCTAATTTGCATTTGTTGCATCTCTCTTATATCCCCTCCCCCTTTTCACCATCAGATCCAAGTCCAGCCTTTCATTCAAAGCAATAAAAATAAAATCACAAAGTGCCATCCACATCGAAATTAAGATACAAATAAAAAACTCCAACAAATACGTGCTAAAAATAAATAAAATTCGCGTCCAACGAAAGCGAAAGTAATTCAAAGTGCTTGAGTGTGAGGAGTGCTTCATGACATCGCAAGATGACATCGCATTCCTATTATAAGGATCGTCTCGGCTTCGATCCCAATGAGCTGCAACATGAGGCATCAACCAATAGTCTTCAGAGGCAGCATCAGCAGCATCAGCAGCATCAAGTCAGCAGCAGCAGTATCAACACCAACACCAATTCCATGAAGCGTAGCAGCTCGAGGCAAACGCATCATCATCATCAGAGTTACCATCATGCCACTACAACGAGTAGCTCCGCCGCATCGCCGGCACGAATCTCTGTCTCGCCCGGAGGTGGCAATGGTGGCAATGGTACCCTCGAATACCATCAGGTGCAACGGGAGCAACGTGATCGCGAATTGTATGCCAATGGCCATAACAGTAGCAGCAGCAGCCATCAACATCATCACCATCACCAGCAGCCGCATCATCGGCATTCCCATGGCAAAATCGAGGCTAGTCCAGCGGCCAAGAAGGCTAAACACTCGTCAACGCAGGCGCAACCGCAGGGCGGTTACGAGGATGCGTTGACCCAGTTTAAAGGTAGCATGTCCATTTGGGATCATTTTATAGAAGATTGGGATATCATGCGTAAGTCGGCAAAGGTTCATTTTCTCAGTTCAGAGTTGCTCGTTGTTCGTTACTCGTTACTCGTTACTTCTTACCCAAAGATTGTTTTTCAGTTGATTGATTGCTGCCAGTTAAAAGTTACTCGCTACACACTGTCTATGTATCTGTGTTTTTACAGTGCAACTAACAAATACCGTTATGATTTAAACGTTGTTTTTAGACCCCGTACTCTAAAAAGAGTATAGGGGTCTATTAAGTTTTTCTGAAGCAAATGTGCGTAACAGGTAGACCCTATAAAGTGTATGTTTTCTTGATCAGCATCAACAGGCGAGTCGATTTAGCGATGTCCGTCTGTTCGTCCATTTTCACATTACCGAAACTTGGAAACGACTAAAGATATCAGGACCAAACTCACACATTATATGTATGGTACCATTCTTACTATTCTCAATAAGGTTGGTCCGAATCGGACATCTATAGCCTATAGCTCCCATAGGACAAATCAGTCGAAAATTGGTGATTTGTGTGGAAAAACGCGCACTAGATTGAGTACGGGGTCTTTGACAGTTGGCACACTCGACTATAGTTCGTGTACTTGTTCATTTTAAACTAGTAACTCTTAATCGCAACTTTATCGAGTAAAATAGTTCTTCGATTTTCTCAGCTAAAGTGTATTTACTCGTTAATTTGTATCTATTTCCTTACGCTTCCTTTGTTCAATCAACTATTACTCGCTACTTCTGTGAATATTTCTGAACGAGTGAGCGCTATTGTTTAGTTTAAAAGGAAACGCTAACCCGCTGCCTGTTTTAAGCAAGTTTTCGCTTTTAACTATTAAACAAATTTCTTAAAAAATGTTTTTGTTGAAAGTTTCACACTTATACTTACTCGCTACTCGTTAGTTTGGAGTTTCGCTGCTCAGTTGTACGATAGATGATAAACGAGTAAGAGTTCTTACTTAAATGGGAATAAATGCTACAAGTTATAGTATATATATAGTCTATAACAATTGCTATACAATAAATTAAAATAAACTTCCTCTCGTTACTCGTCACTTTGCTGCCTGTGAACGGTTTCGTTTGTTCGTTTTTTCGTTTTTCCAATTTGTTTAACGAATAAGAGAGACCATTGAAAATGCCGCCAGCGGAAATGATTTGCATTTACTGAGACTAAGACTTAAAAATAAAATCTCGATTAGAAATAAGCTTGTATAATTCTAATTCTAATTATGATACGGTATCTGCGTTTTAGCATCTGGCGAGGGTTCAAGGTCGTGGTAGCATTATAAATGCTAAAAAATCAACAAATTTCAACAAATTCATATTAATATGCAAAATACACGCAAAGAAACCATTTGACACCTTTCGGTTTATGAAAGCACTTCGATTGACTGACCCTGACCATGAATATTTTGATGGACATTTAACGCTACGAGAGAGTGGGTATAACACCCTCCTATATTTACGGTAAACATTTCACCTTTTGCTGGTCCCCCTTGAATCGTCGACATAACTCAAGATATAGGCACTATGTCTCCCTCTTCAGTGTTTGTCAACTTTTGTCAATATTTAGTTAACGTTGCTTTAAGCATAGAAAAATATTATATTTTCTGTCTTTAATTTTTGCGTAAATATTGAATAAACTGAAACTGGTTGTGACGACTTAGTAGTTTTGGTAGTTTTGGACATCCAATCCGACCAAAATGAGGCAATTAACTCTCATCTCTCAACTCTCGACAAATTAGTTATTACTCAGAATTCCTCGAATTTCGTCTCAACTGAAGATTTTGGGGGAAATATGCATGAGACTTATCATTAAATACTTGTATATATTAAACATATCTACCAATATATCGTGCACATAAACCAGTTTTTGATTTTCTAATTTATGAAGAAAGAGAAGACAGTTTAAAGTGTATCCGACTAGCAGATACCTTCAAATAAATATCTTTAAATAGGTGTTAAGTTATTCAAAATGGGTTGAAATTTTACCTTTTTTAAACAAACTAAGTAGTTGTTATAGCCATTTGTAGACTTTTGATCGTTACAGGGTATACGACACAATACATTTACGAGCTTTTTATGCTGATTTTTATATTAATTTGGTTTTTGTTTAAGGTTGACACAAATCTATGCGATATTGTTTACAAATTATGGAAATATAATAAATTGTTATAATACCTTTATGGAATTTCGAACCAATTTGCTAATGTGTTGATGGGGCCAAAGAGAAAGAAGAAGAAGAAGAAGAAGAAAAGCTAGGCGCTTAAATACCTTATAAATACCCTAACGAAATTGTTCGAACTTTGAGCTCATCAAGTGTCATCAATATATTTAGGTTTATAGAAATACTTCTGACTGAATTCTTGTGTTATTTTATCAATCGCATAACTTGCATTAAGTCTAGGATTGGCAAAACGAATAAAACAAAACAAATAACAAGAAAACATTAAAGTAAACTCTTTTTATTTATAGGTAATTGCATAATAAAGTTTATTTGCAAAGGCTTATCTAAACTAATTACGATCAGTTTGTCAAATTGTTGTTGTTGTTGTTGTATTTGTTATCGCTGCTCTGTGGTCAAGCAACGTCCTTCGCTTAGTGTACCATTTGTTGTAGTTGTTGTAGTTATTTTTGTTGTTATTTTTATTGTGGCTGACATTGAAGTGCGCTAATCAGAATGCAAAAATAAACATTAACGTACATCAAATACGCGTCAAGACGCCAACTTCAAAATTTGTTAACAACAACAACAACAACAGCAGCAGCAACGTAAACACTTCAAATAGCAACAAAATACGTTAACAAACATTTAATCGTGGAAACGAATTCAACTTAGAACGTGACATCATCACGCGCTCACGAACACACTACCACTACTGACACCAGATAGCGTGTGTTGATTGTGTGTGTTAGGCGCACACTTACACACACACACACACACACACACTGACACCTATATCATTCTTGTATTTTGTTGTCAATTTGAAGTGAACCCTATAAATTCATGAACTGCGATATGTTGACGAGTGCTGCATTTGTATGTGTGTGTATGTTAGCAACTGATATACTTGCGATACCCTGTAAACAGAAATACAAAGACCGTTTTCTACAATTGGTATTAAGAAAAGCGATGACGTGATTAGAAATCAGAGAAAAATTTATGCAGTTTCAATTTGATAACGTTCTCATACCCTGTAAAAATAGAATGTTACGAAGTTTTGCTCTTGGAAATTTAAAATTAAGATATTTTTTAACAAGGTATTACCAAATGTTTAAATAAGCTTGATTAAATCAGTATTAACTTCATATTTGAGTTAACTTAAAAATTCCATCAATCTCTGATATGATCATAGTGATGATGTTTGTTATGCGGGCTTCCATTTATATTCAAATTTGAACACAAATTCCATAAAAAACAGTTTCAGAAGAAAAATGTTGTTGATTAAGATATGAAATTTAATACGCAATTATAAAGTTTAAACATTTTTGATGAAAACAATAAGTGAGTTATGAATATAGACTAACTTTAATAGAGATTGAGTTTATTAGTGAGTATGCCAAGTTAGTTGTACCAAAAATATTGTAATTCTTGGTTATAACCCAGGTAAAATAATATAGTATTTCACTGCCTGTGATAACAAACCTGTCAAAACTTATGAATGAAAAGAGGAAGAGAGGGGTGAAGAGGGGGAAATTTATGATTATTTCTGCACACTTGTGTGTGAGTCATACATATGTGATTAAGTAGAAGTTTAGCTTAGTCTGCGATTGTTTTTTAGTCAGCAACAATTATTTATACAAACACAAATGCAATGAATACTTTAAAAACAATGGGTATAAAACAAGTTGACAGCCTTCACACACACACACGTACACGCACACATTCACAGAGATACACACTTGAAAAAGAGTTGAAAGAGAGTGAGAGAGAGAGAGAGAGTTTGTTTGTAATAAAGAAAAGAGAGAGAGTGTGTGAAAGAGATTTTACCGCTCCCCCAGACACTTCAAGTGTTGACTTAAGTTCTCTCTATAAAGTTTTATTTATAAACATATATTTTTTTATTTATTTTATTTTTTTTTGTATTTTGCATTTTTTGTTTTGCTATTTAGCTTCTGCTTCACACATTGTTTAGCCATTTTTTTTTAGACCCCGTACTCTAAAAAAGAGTATGGGGGTCTATTAGGTTTGTCTGAAGCGAAATGTGCGTAACAGGCAGAAGGAGGCGTGGCCGACCCCATAAAGTATATATATTCTTGATCAGCATCAACAGCCGAGACGATATAGCAATGTCCGTCTGTCCGTCTGTCCGTCTGTCCGTCTGTCCGTCCGTCTGTATGATCACCTAGATCTTTTAAACTACAAGAGCTAGAGCCACCCAATTTGGAATGAAAGTCCGTGTGCTTCGCGAGCAGATCAAGTTTATTTCAAATCTTTGCCACGCCCCTTACCGCCCCCGCAAATTGCAAAAAACAATTTTCACATTACCATAACTTGAAAACTACTAGAGCTAGAGAGACCAAATTCACACACTATGTGTATGGTACCTATATAACTATCCTCACCAAGTTTGATCTGGATCGGACAACTATAGCCTATAGCTCCCATATGACAAATCGGTCAAAAATAAAAAATTTGTATGAAGACACGTAATGTTAGTTGAGCGATCGCAACCAAACTTACAGAGAATGTGTGAATAATTATTAAAAGTATCCTCACCAAATTTGGTCCAAATCGGACAACCACAACATATAAAATAAATTAATCAAAAATGTTGAGTTTTATGAATAAATTGTTTGTTTACACTGCTTGCAATAGAAGATGAACACAAACTGCAGCAAGCAGTACAGTGTGTAAACTGAACAATTATTATAAAAGATTCAACTCTACGTTTAGCTACCGCAACTTCAATAAGGAGCGTGGTCTAGGTAGTAGAGATGCGCGCTTCGTACGTGTTGGTCAGCCCGGGGTCCCGGGTTCGAATCCAGTCAGTGACAAATGCTATTTGTTTACTTTTTAAATTTTAATTATTTACATAAACTTCAATGCGGAGTGTGGTCTAGATAGTAAAGATGCCTGATCTAATTCTTCGCACTTGTATGTGAACCCGGGATCATGGGTTCGAGCGCCGTCAGGGACATTTTATTAATTTTTGTTATATAACAAAAATATATTACATGTAAATGCAGATAGTCGAGCACTTTCAAGAGAGGGGTGTGGTGCAGTTGTTAGTGCACTGACGCGTGTGCGTGGAGTCCGAGGTTCGAATCCCGTCAGTGAATTGTTTTGATTATTTTTTTATTTCAATTCAAATTTAAAATTAAATTTAAATTTAATTTCAAATTGTAAAACACGGCATATTTTTAAAATAAGCCAAGTAAGGAAATTGTGCATTTAATTGTGTATATATTTACATACATTTGTATATAAAAATGTATGTATACAAAATGTGAATCACTCCGTTTTTCTTGTTTTTCGAATGGAAAATGCGCACTTCTGTGAGTACGGGGTCTTTTACAGTCGGCTCGCTCGACTGTAGCCTTTCTTACTTGTTTTTATATTTATTTACCCAGCAGTACAATTTATGAGGTTTATTAGCCGTTAAACTTCATTTACAACAATTTCTATGTACTTTAACACTCGACTTGGTATCAGTCAATGGCCACTGAACTTTGTTTTCAATGACTTTGGTCTTTTGTTGTTCCATTCGATATCTATTTATAAGAGATGAGATAAGATTGAAGTCGGAAAACCCAAGATTATACCCTTTTGCTTTGATTCTCAGATTATAATCAATCTCTTTGGCATATGAAATCATTATATATGTTTACAACTCATCAACTCATTTGGGGACTTGGATGTTATTATCTACTGATAGGGATAGGTAGAAGCATTTCATCACCCCTCTTTGGTCAAAGTGGGCGATTATTTATAGGCCAAAGTAAATCAAGGCAGTGACTTATCAGATGGTTAGCCTTATCGGACTATGAGCAAAGTCAATGCCTGAGAGAGAGAGAGAGAGAGAGAGAGAGAGAGAGAGAGAGAGAGGGCCAGTGTAGCAGAATATATTGAATAAATAGTAAAAAACTTATCTTAGTATACTCGATAGTATTCGTCAAAGTCTTTGGCTAATTACGAGCCAAGTTAAGTGAATTCTCAATTAAGTGGTATTAAATTGAAATTGTGTACAAAACAAGCTCATTAAAAGTTTAGGCCATAATTCAGCGCCTACGCTGTAAAATATATATAGTTATAATAGCTAGATTTTTGATAAGTAGGCGTTAAATTTAGCATAAATTATTGAGCAATTTTATAATATTCGGTCGATGATGTCGTCAGCCTGCAGTTTAGATCATATCAAAAATTGTTAAACGATTTAACGAAAAAAAAAAAAGGAAAAAAAAGTGAACAAAATCAAAACTTGGCATGAGCTTTATTGTTGTTGCATGATCCAATCCTAACCAACAAATTGGTATTACAATGGTTTAGATATTAATGTAAGACCTTTCTCGTTTCAAATTTCCACAGACGAACGCGATGCCATTCAAAAGAAGACTTTCACAAAATGGGTTAACAAACATCTTAAAAAGGTAAGTGCATAAAAGAAAAATCAAAAGCAAAAAAACCAAGGAAGACAGAGAAGAAAGAAGTAGAGAGTAGGTGAAAGAGAGAGACGTATAGAAACATCATCATCATCATTACAAGAGCGTTAGATATAGTGCTCCATATCTGAACTCTGGATATCAGTTACATAAAACTTAGCAGTTTAAAATCTCTCCCCTGATTTAACAAATACAAAAACCTAAACTCAAACTCGATTTCAATACTTTATTCTTTATTCTATTAATTTCAAGCAGCATTGGAAATATGCCAAGGTATTAGTTTGCAATATATTGTTTTAGAAATACATTTAAAAAACTCATCTCTTAAAAATTTAATCAATTTACAGACTTACACAATGCTACATGTTTGTGTTACCACAAATGGTATTCCCTGTTGTTCACAGTCTGTAAGTTCAACTGTATATAAATGTTGCTTATGTCTGATTATTGTGAGAGATCGTTAAAGTTTTGTTTTTTTTTTATATCGTCTTCTTTAAATTATCTAATTATTTTTGAATTTGCAATAACATTGCATATTTTGAGATATTATAAAACACTCAAAACTAAGTTTTTCTTTAGCTTTTCTTTATGGTTTTTCTTTTTCTGTACACTAAATGCACTCGCCCACTAATACAAAATTAACCCGCACCTGACGTTGTAAACACCTGCATGTCTGTAGTTTCTTAACTTTAACCTTTTGAAGTATTAAAACTGAATTCGTTGCGTTTCCACTTTCCACAGGCCAATCGACGAGTTGTGGATTTATTTGAGGATTTGCGCGATGGTCACAATTTGCTTTCACTCTTGGAGGTGCTATCTGGCGAACACCTGGTAAGTTGACACGATCATTGACACTCACCTTTTTCCGTTTTCCTTTTCGTCTTCGTCTTCGTCTTCGTCTTCGTGTTGACCAACAATTTCTTGTTTCTTTGACAGCCACGAGAGAAGGGTAAAATGCGTTTCCATATGCTGCAGAACGCACAAATGGCTCTGGATTTTCTGCGCTACAAGAAGATCAAATTGGTCAATATACGCGCTGAGGACATTGTGGATGGTAATCCCAAGCTAACGTTGGGTCTGATCTGGACAATTATATTGCACTTCCAGGTAAGTCCTAAGAAATTTGTAAATTCTTTTAAGTCTTTTAATGTAAGTGGAGCAAGATTTTATAAAAGTGGTCAAATTTATTAATTTTTAATTTTATAATTTTACTTCTTACGTTAAAAAATTATTTATTGTTAACTAAATTTCAATTGTTAATTGATTTCTTTTGTTATTTTCTTTAATTAGTGTTTAATTTTTTTTATTCGTTACTTTTAGATAGTAATAAGAGAAGCAACTTTTGTCAGTATTTTTTATCCTTTCTTAGCTTTCTTACTTTTTAATTTACTGAAAGGAAAAGTGAAATTTAAAAATTTAGCTTTTACAGCTACTCGTTGCTAATTGTACTCGTTACTTTGCTGTTTTACAACTGGAGTAAATATTAGTTAACTGTGGGCAGTTTACCCAAATGCTGCCCAACATGGTTACAGCTCCAAAGTCATCGCGCATCGCCCACACAGCAAACATAGCAACAACAAATGGGCGAACACTTTGATCGCTTGAAGGTGACCCTCAAATTGGTCGCCCAATTCGTGAGATCGTTAAAATTTTGTTGTTGTTTGTTTAAGTTTTGAACAAATTCATTTTCACTTGGGCGTCTTGTGAGTTTTTGTTATAGTTTCGCCATCGATTCATTAAGACAACTGCAGCAAAGCTTTAACTATAGCTCTGATCAGCCCACACACACACACACACACACATACGAAGACTCATTTGTTTGATAGTGTGTGAGTATATGTGAATGTTTGTTTAGTGTTGTTGTGAGCTCTACTCCTACCCAACAGAGCAGCTGTTGAATTTACAGCTCTCTCAGATCTGTTGACTTATTTTGGCGAATGCGGCGCTGCCTCTTAAGGCATCTAGTTTACCTTCTCTTCACTACCACCACCACCACTACCACCACCACCACCACTACCACTACCACTACCAGTAGAGCACCACCAACAGCAGATTCGTTGTCTGACACACATTACCAAGTCCAAGTGGTTGCTGCTACAGTTCGTCAACTTGTTAATGTTGTTGTTGTGAGCAAGGCCGTCACTGATCGAGCCAACCACTTTGACCAGGCCACCTACACGGCTAAAAAAGAAGGCTTAACTCAATAAAATTGTGTGAATGAACAATGTATTGATCGGGATACGTGTATTTAAACATGCTAAAGATTTAAACAAATATTAATTAAAATAATATTAATCAATTGTTGAGGGGTTTAAATATTTTCCAAAAAAAATATATTTTACTTTATTAAAATGCTTTAGCAGTATTAAATTAATGAATTAATTAACTCTTAACATTAGTTAACAGAATTGTTTTCGTATTTTTTTCCTTAGTTTATTTAACTATGAGTGATCGGCTAGTTAGACTCGGCGTCATATGAGCGTTTAATAAGGATTAAATTTAATTTTATGCCTTTATCAAAATACGTTAAATGCCGAAAGTTTTGATAACAAATATACTATATACTTAACTTATGTTGTTCAATAATAGTAAGCAGAATTTAAGGGACTTTAAAAACAAAACAATTTGCTCTAGCTTTTTTAAAGTAAATTAAAATTCTTATAAAAAGAATTTTGTGTGAACATAAATTTGTTTTATTACAAAACTTTAGTTTCAAAGCAAGCTTTTAGCGTCAGCCGATAGTACTTGTTCTCATATACGGGTAACTCTTATCTATAGAAAGAGGAAAGAGCTTTCCAGCAAACCACAATTCCTATTGAGTGGTCACAATTAAAATGTTAACTGGAAATCACTTGAAGCTGCGCTCAACTCATAGCTTCATCGCTTAGTCATCAATTGAATTCGAGCGATCGATCGATCGATCGGTCAATGGGCACATTTCCGTCTCCAAGTCTAGCTTTAAGTCAATATGTGTGTCAACAGCAACAACAACAACAACAACAACAAGAACAACAAATAACAACGCATAAAACTAGATGCAATTTAAAACTCGAGTATTTCGTAATTTGTGACGGCGCATGCCGCATGCCTCTGCTGCTGTCGCAGTTGTTGTTGTTGATGTTGTTGTAGTTGCAACTGCGTTCAGAGGCGGCTCGAGTTGATCGATGGCGCGCATAAATGCTCAATGATGCTGCCAGTCAGTCAGTCAGCCGCGGTGGCAGCGACCATGAGGCACTAACAACAACAGCAACAACTGCCGCTGATTCAATTGAGGCAAAACGAATTGTAAATCACTTGGCAAATGTGAAACTCAATCGCGCGTCATTTACTGTTTATGTTATTTATTATTTCTCTCAGTCTTTGTCTCTGCTCTGCCCTGCCCTCCCCTCTTCTGCCTCAAGTCGAGCTCCATCAACGTTGACATCTGCGTCTCTGTCTTGACAATTGTCTGATTCCAAGGATTTATGTATATTGTGGCTACAGTTGCGGGTGTTGTGACTGTATCACACACACAGCATTACTTGTATCTGTATATGTTCACTTAGTTTTATGTGTATTTCTACACGTATTTGTATCTGTATCTGTATCTGTATCAGTGCTTTTTTTGTCTGATGTCATATGTTCATTTTTATATATGCAATGCAAATTTGTGAACGCGACTTAAAAGGATTTTACTGCTTGTTATTTTAGCTGATTTTACCCTAAAGTTCCAAAAATGGCTAAGGAAAACCATAAAAAGGGTGTTACCAAAACGATATGACCCTGTAAATAACCGAAATGATTTCGCACTAAATGTACTTCAACTAAAATCTTATCTTCAAAAAATTCTTGAAGACTTAGTTATTTGGTCATTTAAAGTTTTAAGTTAACAAAACTTGACGACTTTTTTAAGCAGGAGTTACTTAATATAGTATGTATCTTTTTAAGCTAATAAATATTTGAAATGTTTTCACTGTTGATCTGTTGCTTTGCATAAATCAATAATTTAGCTCTGCTTTTTGTAGGTCAATGTGCAAAATACAAAATACAAAATATTTTATACTTAATTCTCATCGGAGGCAAAGCCAATAAATTGCCAGCAATTTGCCAGCAGTGCCAGTGGCATTTTGTAATGCTGCTTAGCTATAATTAAGTTATAAATTGTGCCGTAGAATTAATCTCCAAGATCTATGAAACACCCACTTTGATTGCCTGAAGGGGGTAAAGTTGCTTTTGACTTCGTTGAATAACTCTTAGAAGTTGCCAAGTTCTGACAGTTGCCTTCGCCTTGACTTTTTAGTGTTTGTTAACTTCCGTCAGGTGGAAATACTTTTGGTTGCTGTTGTTAGACAGCTCGCTCAATTGTTTAATTTAAGCAGGAAAAAAAACACAAAATTAATATTATAATTTATGACCTAAACAGCTTTAAACTTGAGTGAGCAACTAGAAGATGCCCTGGGGCTTATCAGTTCAGCAGAACATACAAATAATAGTAGTTAGTATAAAGCCTAAGGTTTGTTATAGACTGAAAATTAATATAGTTATTAACTAAAAGTATTTTTTTTGTTAATTTAATGTGACATTTTGTATACAGGGTATTAACTAGTGCAGCTATTCTACCAGTCTAGCTAGAAATCTGTGAAATCTATGTCGAATTACGCTGACAAACGTTTTCATTATAAGTTACGGCTAATTTTCCAAGCAATTTGCTCATTATTCACTGCTCGTTTTGGCCAGTTGGGCAGCTCAGGTGTTTTTTCGATGTGTTCGTCAAGTACACACAGATACGGTAGCTATATTTGGTCAGATTACCATAACCAAAAAGATGAACAAAGTGAGAGACAGCAGAAACAATATTTAGCTAAGGCGACCAGGCGTTAAGACGTTTAAAGAAAGTATCTGTGAAATGCACAGATACAAGTTGAAACACATCTAAATACAGATACAATTACTACGTCATCGGTTGAAATTGAAATCCATTTTGTATTTTGATTTATGATCTGTCTGTTACAATAAAGTCAACGACAGCAGCTCACCATAGCCTTGAGATCTCTTTGGAGACTAAAACAATAAGATGAGAATTATTTCTAAAAAATAAAAATAAACAAAAAGTAAAGAGTTAAAGTTGAAAGAGTTACATATGTACATACATATATGCTTTGCTCATGACATCAGCAAAGTTCTTAAAGGTAAACGTAGGACCTGACCCGCCTCGTCAGATATAGATAAAAAGTCATGTAGTATGGAAAAAAACAAAAGACTTCAACGTAAGAAACGAACTCGTTAGCTTATTTAAGAACTTGGTCGAAGAATGCACTTATTTGTCCAAATTAATGTTATTAATGGCTCGCGTAGGCAGAAATTCAATAACGTATCTTATAATCAATATATCGATATGTGAATTTAGCTATATCTTAATTTCCAACTGTATAAACATAGTCATAACATTTTGAATGCTCTTTGGCGATTTGTCGATTCGTTCATTAATAAATCGTTTGCCAGCTTTTGTGCAAATATGGTACGAATGCCTGCAAACAGGTTGGTACATTCGCCCATTTGATCATTTGATCATCCGATCATTTGATCATTTCATTCACTCATTTACTAGACACCAAGACGCAACCACGCAAAAAATTCCGTATTTTTGTTTTTGTATGCAAATACTGAATACTAAATCTGTCCATATAAGCAAAGATCAAATCGTTTCGAGTACTTATTTACACGCTCCACGAACGTGTTTCAATTCACATATAATTAATATGAATGAATAAATGAATTGAGTCCGACAATCGTACAAACGGTTCAAGTACGTAACTGAGATTACAACACGACAAACAGTCAGACGGGTTCTAAGTAAATGGTTTATAATCTGTATATACATATTTAAGTGTATATAATTGGTGATGAGCCCACACGATCTCTGGCTATGACAGTAAAAGTAGTCAGGAATGTTACCCATTTGGTGTGTTGAATGACGTGCCCACACTCAAAACTCACATAACTTGAATCGAATAAAATTGAATAATGCAAATTTGGATCGAACAGCTGCTTTATTTCTTTTTGTGTCACATTTCACATAATAAAATATTTCATTTGCTTCTTGACAATTTTTTGCGAATTAACTACAAACGTATCTTTTGTAGGTAACTGTCCAGGGAAAATAATGTGCTAGAATAAATATTTAAATCAAATCCATTCTAATATCGTTCCAAAAACCGTATTCTTAGTAACTAAAAATAGAATTTGATTTAAAAAAAAAAAACAAGGAAAAAAGGTTATCTTCGGCTCACCGAAGATTTAATACCCTTGTAGGCAAGTATATTGCGTTAATTAGGTTTCAGTTACCAATTGTTCCTATGGAAGTTGTATGATTAGTAATCTGATTTGGATAAAATTTGGTCAGCATTTTGGGAATAACAGCAAATGTATGTTGCGTGAATTTCGTTGAAATCGCTCAATAGACACTGAACATGTTCACACTTAGCATTTTCAACCGATTGTTCCTGTGGCTGCTATATGATATAGTGGTTCGATCTGGATGAAATTTGGTTTGCACATGAGATTTGGTACTTAATGCATAAAAGCTCAATTTGATTGAGATAGAAATGTGCTCATACGGTCTTATTTTATCAGTAAAATGTTAAATTTACTTTCTTTGACAAACTTAATTTTCAAGAGTAAAAGCAGAACACCTTAACTAGAAACAAACTTTAAGTTACGCTAATTGAATACTTGAAAATTGTGTTTAAGATATCCATAATAAAAATATAAATAGAATGATATTAAGGAAGCCTTAAGTGTGCATTCAATTGCAGCTCAACTTTCCCCCTTTTCCCTCTACAAATTTGGAATATCAATATTGTGGTTCACTAAGTAAACGATAATCACAACAGATTTGTTTAGTGTCAATTACAATTGGATAGACAAGTGTTTAGGATTGTAATTGTGATGGGTCTAATTGCCTTCGCACTCATATTCACATTCACATTAACATTCACTGTATTCATACTGTATTTACAGTGATCGCTGCTGTTGAACGCACTTTTCCTTTGCTGCTACTTTGGTGGTTGGCATTTTATTTATCCACCACAAACAACACTTTTCAAGAGCAAAAACTCAGCTCACATTACCACAAATTACATAGATAATGAACAATTTGCTTACACGTTTGCATCATATTAGTATTAATAAGTCTGTCAGCCTGGTTACCCTGGACCCCTCCGATGCACCCTCTCTTACCACTTTACTCTCCACTTCA
Organism: Drosophila cardini; assembly: GCA_018903735.1. Lineage (NCBI taxonomy): Eukaryota > Metazoa > Arthropoda > Insecta > Diptera > Drosophilidae > Drosophila > Drosophila cardini. The sequence goes on along the minus strand of JAEIGM010000001.1, from coordinate 21,820,778 downwards.
TGCTTACATGCTGTCAACAGTGTTACCTCCTCTTGGCTACAGTGGCTAATTAGATTTGCAATTCTATTGGTAGCAAATAACAGGCAAACTATGACGCCCCCAAAGTTGTTACACTGAACAAAACTGGAAGGCCAACGTTTTTTAAAAGATTGTAATCTAATTGTTAATACATTTAAATCTACAAATCTATAATTATAAATTATTGAAAAAGAATACTTTTTAAATTTATAAAATTTCTCTTCTGTCTTTGCGGAAGTATATCAACTTTTTGTTTGAGTGTAGTATATATCTCCAGTGTCTGTTGACTGGGAATAAAACGGCAAATGTATTTATTAGACAGTTATTTGTACATACTCATACTCATACTCGTACTCATATTCATATTCATTCGTACTCGTTTGAGTACTTGAACGTGTGCGCAGTACACACAAAGGTAGATACATGTATTCGTGTGTTCGTGCTTTTGGAACAGCTGTAGTTACTTGCTTTTAGCCATGTAGGGCAACGCTGGTTGGTTGGCCAGCATGTAACATGCTAATTAGCCCAATGCTGGAGACATGTATGTCACTCCTCTCTCAATATCGAACTGTACTTGTGTATTTTGAGTGTGTATGAGTACTCGTACCAAGCGTCAATCAAGCGTTACGGCATTTCCTCGTTTCAAATTGTGTGAGTGCTGCATTTATAGAGATTTCAACACCCACTCTTGCATTAATTATACTTTCTAGATCCCATTTGAGGAGCTATATAGTAACCATATATAGATCGGATCGAATGATTTAAATGTGTCTTGAATGCATTTTAATTGTCTGTCGCTCAAATTCATCTTAGCACACTTAAGATCGTTTCAAAACTGACATTTAACATTTTCACCGTAAATTTATAGAATTGTTAAGATCTTTGATAAATATCAATTTAATAAAAAACACGCCCTAATGTGATTTTTAATGTGTTACTGCCTTTGTTAACATTTAAATATATTAATTAGATTAACTACTTATTTGAAATAATTTTATTGACTGTAATTAATATATTTAAATAATAAGTAGTATTCAAAGTTTGAAAAGTTTTTTAAAAACTAAATGAATGAGACGCATTAAATCTTGATTAACTAAGTTCAATTAAGATTTTGTGTCTTTTTTTGTACACTTTTAATGTAAATACCAAATAAAATAGTTTAAATAAACTTGTTTTACGACTAATTGGACACCTATTAAAAATGATGAATGATTTCATTGTTTTCAATTAACTTTTACAACATTAAATATAATATTTATTAAGAACAATTAATTGATTTTAATTTCAATTCAGTTTGAATTTGTTAGCTCCATAGTTAGTTTCGTTTGAATAATGCTTTTTTGTCAAAAGTACCTTAACTTATATTTAGTATCTTTACGACTGTAGTACGACTGCAAATTAGTTGGTCTAAATCGTTTTCTACAATTATAGCTGGCATTTCGTTAAGTATCATCGACATTTCCCAGTCTTCCATTTTGTTGTCTCTTGTGGATAGAGTCTCTTTCCATCTCACTCTCTATCTCTCTACACGTCTCCCTTTTGCAGTCTTTTATTTTTTTTTTTTTGGGTCAGTTCATAGATTTTGTTAGTCTGGACAACCTGACCATCTGTGTAATGAGTTTGTAGTGATGTGTTATGAGCTTTAAATTCAAATTACTTAGCTTCACTTGGGTTTTGGGCGAAATCCCAGAAAAGATTCGAAGAAATGTTATGGGGTCAGCCAACTGATGTGGACGTTCCTTGTGTTTTCAACCAATTTGACCCACTGTGCGACGATTTTGACGGAGTCTCTGACTGAATCGTCGTCAAGTTTTTTTTTGTTGTTCTATCTGATTGTGTCTTTTTGGCATTCTTCTTGTTATTATGACCATTCTATGGCTTTGGATTTGTCTTTGACTTCGGCTTTTGTCTATCTTTCGGTTTGTTGTCTATTTCGGGTAACAAAGTACTTCTAAACCTGACTACTTGACTGACACGATGACGCAGCTTTTGCTTGAGGTGAAGAGAAGCCAAAAACCACCGCAAAAAAAAATAACACCGAAATAAAATAACACGGCAAATCTTTGGCTACCACAATATATGACAAATACAACCGAGAACGTTAACTTTGAAGTTAACGCGCCACAAACATAGTGTTCTGCTCATTTCATAGATACCCTGTTATTAAGAAATGGTATTAGAAGGTTAGCATAATAAATATGAAGCATGGTTAGAACAAATTAATAGAGTAAATAAAATTATAATAAATAGTATAATTTTTAAAACTATTTAAAATTTTAAATAAATTCAATTTGTGCTAAAAAGCGAAGGAAATTCGACTTTGCGTTCGAAAGAATAATTAATTTTGTACTGTTTACATTTAGAAATTATTAATTATTAATTATTACTGTTAAGAATTGGTTTTATACTGAAACCCCGAATTCTTTCACTGTTAGATCACACTGTGTTGAATATACAGGGTATCTGCTCGTTAAACCATTTTCTCTAGAGCTTTCTAACTTAGTTTGTTTTTTCTTCTGTTATTGGTCTTGTAACCTTCACTTTGTGAATGTTGTTGTTGCTGCTGTTATTCTGCGTTGGAAGTTGTTGTACTTGTTGTGTTGTTCTTGCGTTTGCTGCGTTGGCGTAGGCGTTGGTTGCCACGGCTACCACACACACACACACATACACACACACCTGCAGGCGCTGTTATTGTTGTTATTATTACCTGTAAGCACATGTATGTACATACGTCATATGGTATGTAGGAGAGCGCCGAGCTCGAAGTCAGCAATCCATAACGGGGTTGTCTGCTAGCAGCGACGTTGACAGCGACGCCGCATAACACACACACACACACATGCACGCAGAGCTGCTGTCAGCACGATCGCGATTTCAATTCCAAAATATATAATTTTGAGCTTTGCTTTTGGAACGCCAACGCCGGGCATATTAATGTGCCGTTTCCAATTTGTTTCAGTTTCTGTTTCTATTCTCGCTAAACTGACGCTAGCTGCGCTGCCGCATTCGCAGTTGACGTCGACGTAACAACACCTGGCCATTGCCAACACTTTAAGCGTTTTAACTTGGCTCGATCGCGTTTAGTCGTTGTCGAATCGCCGCACACATTTGTTGTTAATGCCCCCGTCGCATATTTATCTATTTGTTTATATATAAAGATAAACACATGTAAATGTATCTACAATTCGTAAATTTATCTGTAACTCGAGTCAGGAGCTAAAACACGAAGCTTTATTGTCGTGCGCGTGTGTGTGCAAAAGTGTGCGTGTTTAATGAAAGAAGGAAAATTCCCTTCTCGCAAAAAGAAAATGTAAAATTTTAAAGTCCCAAAAGTGAAGTGTGAAACTAAAGACATAAACAACAAACTCTTTTTTTTAACATGATGTCACAGCAAATCGAAGCCAGACGCAATAATCACCATATTTCAATTTCAATTTCAATTTCAATTTGAGATTTATATCTTCAATTCCCAGTAGAATTCGCCGCACTCCGCCTATCTCATCAATAAGCTATTAATGCGCTTGCAATCGTTGAATTTGATTTATTAAAAGCCGCCTTATATCAATTGATTTCAATCTTTAGAAAAATACGTCACTTTTGTTGCTGCAATTGAACTCAATTTTGTTTCAATTAAGTTTTTTTGACGAGTTCATTTAAACGATTGTTTGTGTGTGTGTGTGTGTAAAGTGTGTGTTTGCTTGGCCAACACATGCAATAACATATCTTGCTGTACATACAGTAATAATGTATCTGGCCAAATTTAAGAACTTACATAAAATAAAAGTTCATAAAGTTTTAAGCATTTAAAGAAAAGTAAATTTTGTTCATTATTGTTTAATAATGCAATTTCTTTCTCTCAGTGTATCACTTTTGCACTGGTTTTTTGTGAGAGTTCTGGTTCAACGCCTGCCACAAACTTTTGCGAATGAACAACAATAATTTCTGTTGTCATCTCTTTTCCCTTCTTCTATTCACAATTAATTTGAATTTATGTCCCCAAAATCTTAAAAAACAGAATGACGAAACAATGCAAATTGGGCAAATAGATTCATCTAAAACATCCAATCAACTCTTAGCGATGTCGTCGACTTCAAACAGTAGCGAGCCACCGAATTTGGCAGCAGCCAGAATTGCCAGAATTGCCAGATGCTGCTAGTAGTGGTGATGGCAGTACTGTGGTTGTGCTATGGTGTTTTGGTGGTGCTGCTGGTTACCTCAAAGTCATTCAAAATGTCAAGCCATTAACGCCTCTTAGTGTCGCCTCCGCAGACACTTAAAGCCAAGTTGTTGAATCAAGTCAGCATTTGTTTTTGTTTTTTAGCCTTTTGTTTTTTCAGTAATGTTGCAATTAGCATTTTTTGCGTTGTCGTCTGTGTGTGTTTTGTATGGAGGATTTGGTGACCGCCATGTCACGCATCTGGTGCTGCGCAGGCGTCACCTTTCAATATGATACCAAATGATTTTCGGGTGGGCGCACATTTTGGCCATGCCCGCTTTTAAGCCACTTTAACTTACTTGTGGCATTTGTTGTTATTATTATAAACATAGTTGTTATTTTTGTTGCTGTTGAATTTGATCTTAAAGCTATAAAAAGATAAATTTTTTTTTTTGCCTTGTTATCATATCAAACCAACCATAGAGAAAAACCAAGTTATAAAATTGTACAAAAACAATACATAAATGTAATAAATATATATATGAACAATCAAATCATATAGATAAATTACGTAATAAAATTGGCAGAGTTCTTCATTTATTGCAAAAATAAAAAATAATTAAATAATGTTTGTAAAATCCAGCAAATCTGAGTAAAGAAAGTTATATAATAAAATATTAATATACCTATAAATAAACTAAATAAAAGTATAAAACCAATAAATATTCAAAATACATTAAAATACTATATTAAATAATAATATAAATTAAAATAAATAAATAATTTAAAATACTAACTAATAAACATTGAACATCTCACAAAAGATGAATAAACAAATAATAACAAAGTTTAATGTATTTTTTTGGTAGTGTCACTAAAAAATAATTTTCTTAACTTAGGGAGGTATTGCTAAAGCAAGAACTCACTGTTCCATTCCACAATGTTCCCAGGCAAAAAATTAGTTGGTACCACAATTAGCTCTATTGTTGTTCTTCTTGTTGTTGTTGTTATTATTATATTTTTTTTGTTACTGTTCTTGTTGTGGTTTGAGCCCCGCAGCGATTTGTACCGCGCACATGAACCTTTAGTTATGGTTCTTTGTTTCTTCCCTTTTTTTTTGCAAAATAAAAAGAGAGGTAAGATATATATTCTCTGTATATATATATATATATTTATTTAGCGTGACGAATACTGAATACACTTACTATGGAAATTGCACAAATTTCTATAACGATTTTTGAGATGAGAATAATTTTTTTTAAAACCAATTTCATTTCAAACTAAACATTTTCTATTAAAATACATGCTTTGTAGTAGACTTAATTCGAATTTATCAGTTAATACTTAATATTCTAGAATAGAAATAAATATCTTTCTAGTTTATTTAAGACAAAACTTCAGCAGCTTCTGTAAGAGTGTTTGAAAAGACAGCTCGCTTATAAGCTAATAGGTTGGTTGAATGGATAATTATGTGTACGTACAACACATAAATAATTCGCTCATCATCAACAACAGGAACAACAACAATAAGAATGGGGCTCCTCTCTGTGGGTGCCTTGCGGTTGGTGGGTCGAGTCTTGGTGTGGGGGAATGGGTCAGTGTCTAGGGCGAACAGAACAAGACATCCGGTGGTGCTGCCGGTCTGTTGCCGGTGTTTGGGGCCTATGTTAGGAGCTGGCTTTTGACTTAATTAAACGCAAATTGCGGTGCCGGTAACTCGAATTGTCTGTGAACACGAAAAGTGGACGCTGTGGCTTCGGTGGCTGTTAAACAATTAAAATAATTTTGAAATCACGCACAAAAATAGCAAAATTACGAAACGCGAAAAGTAAGAAATCAAAGAGAAAAAAAAGAGAGTGAGAGAAACACACGAAAATGAAACAAAATTAAACGAAACACGAAACAAACTGAAAACGAAACGTTAAAAATCAACGAAAAAGATAATAAATAACCGATAAAAGAGAAACGATAGCTCAAAGCTGGCTTCCACATATCAAAGATGCACTCCAGCACCAGCTCCCAGTCGACACTGAAGCGCACGCAGCAGCTTGTGAGGCAGACTACCGGTGGTCAACCCTATGTCACCAGTGGGAGTGAGGTGGTCCACACCTCGCGTGGACCGGCGATAACGACCAACATCGACGACTCGAATCTTCGTTATCGGCATGAAACGAAACGGGAACGTACCGTTGAGGCCGTCATCACGGATTATCCGGGCATTGCACCACACGGCAGCGTTCCACACGAACGAACCAACTTTGAACGCACCGTAACATTCCAGGATGCAATCGGTGGACGACGACCATCAGATAGCAGTCGCGCTTTGGTACCCTCCAGTGACATGGTTACGGCCAACAGTAGCAGCAGCTATCAGCAAGTGACGCGGAACAAGCGCATCTCCACTGAAGTGCTCGGCTCGAGTGTTGAGAGCACTAAGACTTCGCAGCGGGCTCCCAATGGTCATCGGCGTGTGACCACTCACATTGTGCGCAAAGTGACCACGCTGAGTCGCGCCGAGGAGAATCAGCAACCTGCTGAGGATCTTTTGCCGCCCGCCAAGATGATACGCAGCTCGGAGCTGGAGTATCGACGTGCACTGCCGCCGGCTATTGAGTCGACCATGCAGCGCAGAGAGGTAAAACAGGGTAGTAAATGGGGGAACTGGAAGGAATTGCTATTATAATTCTTAAGATAGAGATTCGTCCGCAAATTTTACATAAACTTCAACAACTTGCTCCATTTACTTAAAAGAACTTTAATAGCCACGTCTATAATATTTAATATCATTTAAACTAATAACTTCTTAATATTTTCATAATTCCTAGATCTCCGATATTGTTGTGGGCAAAGAAGACAACGTATCCGCTCGCGAGGCTCTTCTGCGCTGGGCACGCCGCTCGACAGCTCGGTATCCGGGTGTGCGTGTGAATGATTTTACATCATCGTGGCGTGATGGCTTGGCCTTCTCGGCTTTGGTGCATCGCAACCGACCGGACTTGCTTGACTGGCGAAAGGCAAGGAACGATCGGCCACGTGATCGCCTCGAGACCGCATTCCACATTGTGGAAAAAGAGTACGGCGTTACACGTCTGTTGGATCCAGAGGGTAAGCAGTAAATTTAAAATAGTGCTGATTGGTCTACTAATCTTTGTTTTTATTTTGATAGATGTGGATACTAATGAGCCGGATGAGAAGTCTCTGATTACGTACATTTCATCGCTGTACGATGTGTTCCCGGAGCCACCCTCTATTCATCCATTATTCGACATGGAGTCACAACGTCGCGTTCACGAGTATCGCGATTTGGCACAACAGTTCATCTATTGGTGCCGGGAAAAGACAGCATATCTGCAGGAGCGCTCGTTCCCGACCACGCTGATCGAGATGAAGCGTCTGCTGAGCGATCTTCAGCGTTTCCGCAGCGAGGAAGTAAGCGCACGCAAGCGTGAAAAGTCCAAACTTATTCAGATCTACAAGGAGCTAGAGCGCTACTTTGAAACGGTCGGCGAAGTTGATGTCGAGGCTGATCTGCGACCAGATGCCATCGAGAAGGCCTGGTACCGCATGAATACGGCACTGCAGGACCGAGAGGTCATACTACAGCAGGAGATTGAACGCTTGGAGCGTTTGCAACGTCTGGCCGATAAAGTTCAGCGTGAGATTAAGCATGTCGATCATAAGTTAACGGATTTGGAGACACGCATCAGTGAGGAGGGACGTCGAATTGAGCGACTGCATCCCGTAGATGCCAAGAGCATTGTCGAGGCACTCGAGACAGAGATCCGACACTTGGAGGAACCAATACAGGACATGAACCAGGACTGCCATGTGCTCAACGAGGGACGCTATCCCCATGTGAGCGAATTGCATAAGAAGGTTAACAAATTGCATCAACGCTGGGCTCAACTGCGCACCAATTTTCATACGAACCTGGTACAGAAACTGTCCGGTTTAAAGTTTCCCGTCCATGAGACGACCGTGACGCGTCAGACGCGCATGGTGGTCGAATCCCGACAGATTGATACCAATCCCCATTTCCGTGATCTGCAGGAGCACATCGAATGGTGTCAGAACAAATTGGTACGATAACCTATTAAATTTCTAGATTATATTTTAACTAAATCATATTCTGTTGTAGAAACAACTGCTTGCCGCTGACTATGGCAGTGATCTGCCATCGGTCAAGGAGGAACTGGATCGTCAACAACATGAGCACAAGATCATCGATCAGTTCCATTCCAAAATACTCAACGATGAACGCCAACAGACGAAGTTCACTGGCGATGAACTAAATCTGTATCAGCAGCGACTCAATCAACTCCAAAAGGTCTATGCCGAGTTGCTTAGCACCTCGACAAAGCGTCTATCCGATCTGGATTCATTACAACACTTCCTGAAGCATGCCTCAGATGAACTTCAGTGGCTCAACGAGAAGGAACAAGTGGAAATCACACGAGACTGGGCGGACAAACAACTCGATCTGCCCTCAGTGCACAGATACTATGAGGTAAGTTTCCAATCTGAATAGATCTAAGAGATCTAGTGCTAGTTTTCATGTAATTTGTGTTGTGCTTCATCTTATTACAAGCGTGCATTTGGTAATGGCGACGAGGTAAGATTGGTAATCAAAAAAATAAAGAATTCTTCCAAAAAAAATTTGAAACAATTTTGAAATGAATGCTTCTAACCAAGTGCACTGTCTACTGGGCGACTATTTGATAGTTCCAACTAATACTACTCTCATTTTGTAGAACCTTATGTCTGAGCTGGAGAAACGTGAAATGCACTTCGCAACGATCTTGGATCGGGGAGAGGCTTTGCTCAATCAACAACACCCTGCCTCGAAGTGTATTGAGGCCCATTTGACAGCCTTGCAACAGCAGTGGGCGTGGCTATTGCAGCTAACCCTCTGTCTGGAGGTACATCTTAAGCATGCAACGGAATATCATCAGTTCTTTGCCGAAATCAAGGATGCCGAACAATGGTTATCAAAACGCGATGAAATACTGAATAGCAAGTATTCGCAATCTGATTTTGGTTTGGATCAGGGCGAGACCTTGTTGCGTGGCATGCAGGATCTGCGAGAGGAGCTTAATGCGTTCGGTGAAACTGTTTCCACCTTGCAACGTCGTGCCCAAACCATTGTCCCATTGAACAAACGTCGTCAACCCGTTAATCGTCAGGGTCCAGTTCAGGCCATATGCGCCTACAAGCAACAGGGTCAATTGCAGATTGAGAAGGGTGAAACGGTCACACTGTTAGACAACTCGGGTCGTGTCAAGTGGCGTGTGCGCACTTCAAAGGGTCAGGAAGGTTCCATACCCGGTGCCTGCCTGCTATTGCCACCACCCGATCAGGAGGCCATTGATGCAGCTGATCGTTTAAAGCGTTTATTCGATCGCTCCGTGGCTCTGTGGCAGAAGAAACATTTGCGTCTGCGACAGAACATGATTTTCGCCACGATTCGTGTCGTCAAGGGTTGGGATTTTGATCAGTTCCTGGCAATGGGGCCCGAACAACGTACAGCAATTCGACGTGCTCTAAACGATGATGCGGATAAATTGTTAAGTGAGGGTGATCCAAATGATCCGCAGCTGCGACGATTGCGCCGTGAAATGGATGAGGTCAATCGATTATTCGATGAATTTGAGAAACGCGCTCGAGCCGAAGGTAGGTGATGTGGGAGGAATAGATAACTATTGCCATGATTGGAATGATTGTGGGCGTTGATTTGACCGCAATTCAATTGGTGGCCTTTTGCCAGCTGTCAGTCAATTAAGCACTTAATTGAATTGAATTTAATGGTCAGTTGACTTGCTTCAACCAGGAAGATCAACTTAGTCTCGGTTCTAAATTCAAACGCGACAGAACTGCCAAAAAAAAGCAAAGAAATGAAGAAGCTTTTCGCTGGTGCAAAAACGCGCGGTAGAAATTCGTTCTCCTGTCTTTAAACCAAATCCAACTCATGAATTTCTTTCTTTTACAGAGGAAAGCAAACAGGCTAGTCGCATCTTCACCGAGGAATGCATTGCGATCAAGAGTAAACTGGAGGATATGGCCAGAGAGTTGGATCAGATAATATTGGCTCCACTGCCACGTGATCTTGACTCGCTGGAGCATGTGCTCGAGATACATGCTGATTATGAGCGTCGTCTCCAGCTGCTCGAACCCGAGTTGAAGCATTTGCAGGAAACCTTCCGTACAATTGCTCTGAAGACACCAGTTCTTAAGAAATCGCTTGACAATCTAATGGAACTGTGGAAGGAACTAAACACACAGAGTGGCCTGCACAAGGATCGCTTGAAGCTACTGGAAGCCTCATTGGCTGGCCTTGATGACAATGAGCATGTCATATCCGAGCTGGAGAACGAGCTAGCCAAACATCAGGATCTACCCTCAACTGCTGAGGGTCTGCAGCATGTGTTCAAGCAATTAACCCACATGCAGGACATCATCACACAACAACAACCGCAAATGGATAAAATGAACGATGCTGCCGATCAACTGGGACGCATGGGTGTACCTACCAAGGTGTTGGGAGATTTGAAACGTCTACACTCGAATGTGGAGCGTCTAAACACACGATGGAGTGCGGTCTGCAATCAATTGGGCGAAAGGTATGCTTATTGTTGGGCATATATTGCCGTGCAGAGTTCCCTGCATTTACACTTGAGCAAAGTTTTTGAAATACAAATCTTAAATGAAGGTCATTTGCTTTTAAGCACTAGCACAAATGGGGACTATAAAAACTAGGACTATAAAAACTGAATGCCGATATTGTCAAACTATTTTGAAAGTTTCTCAGGTCAACCAGATCACGCTCTGTGTTCGGATTTAAATCACCACCAAAGAGAAATCTTTGACTACAAAGTGTCTCAATCTTTTGTTGAAATAAGAAAAGCAATTTGGTTGTTTATTAACTAATCAACTCCTATCAGTGAAGAACGGTTAATTAAAATCGACTGAGAAGCTAAAGTTCGAATATATCCTAATGTAGGGTAAGCTTAACCGCTTATTAATATACGAATATTGTTGAATCATGATAGACACAGGAATTGGAAATACATTGTTAGTAAGCTCAAGTGATATCATTCCGATTATGATAGTACACCTGTTTCCGATGTGCGCTCCATTAAATTGCACCTTCTACCAATTCTAAATAAATATATGTTTACGTCTGTTTATGGATCTATTTAATACCGTTATTCACACCAACTATTTCAGAATGCGATCATGCGAGACGGCAATTGGACTGATGAAGAATCTCCAATCGAGCGTGCAAGTCGAGGAATCATGGGTGGATGGCACTACGGAACGTTTATCGGCCATGCCTACAGCGACTTCAGCTTACGAATTAGACGTGAGTATTACACACCTGTATATGCATAGTTATATCTTAGTTATATCTTTGATTTGATTATTATCATTTGATTTTTAATTTTTAATGAGATTTAGTGAACTATTTCCCAAACTTTGTATAGTTTCTATTGAGCGAATTTCAGACCCAATTTAAAGCAAACACAAAGTATATATATCTATACATATTAAGTTATATTATCTGATATGTACAGTAAAATCGAAAGCGTAGTACTTGTGCTCCCGTCCCGATACGTCCCCCCGTCCCCCCAATCTGCCCAAAGTAGTTTTGCTAAATAATTTTTGTTTTTGGGTCCAAATAAACCTGGTGATGGACATGTCTTAAATGTCGTTTAATATATATAGCTTAATACATATATTATTTTTTTTAAATATTAGTTCAAATGTTAAATGTCCCTTTCTCAAATGTCCCTTAATTGTTAAGTTCGTAGTTCTTGTTTAATTCAAACGTAGTAAGGTTCCTGTTGCCAGGCACCTACATACCCTACACACATTTATATATATAATTTAAAATGTATATATACTATATTTGTGACGTCCTCACACTCTACACACCTGTAAATCTCAACATATTATATCAATATTATTTTATGTTTTTGTAGTTTTGTTTACTATGATTTTTTAAGTTGCACCTATATATATATATATATATATATATATATATATGTCTATGCATATATATATATACATCATCCAATATCACCGTTATCACATTATCATATGTAGTCATATTTGTATTAGTAGTTGAAAACTAATTGTATATGTATTTTTGTCTAATTTCTTGTATTTTCACCCCACAAAACAATGAAATATTTCACAAATATCAACAAATCACACTCTATAAACAAAAAACACGAAACACAATCAACAATATAAAAATTCAATCAATCAATTTGAAATAAAACCAAATAAAAACTTAAAAAAAAATATAACAAATTATATTACCCATAAAAATGCTACCAAACTCCCCTCGCAAAAAAAAAAAACAAATATATATATGGTATATATAGAAACTGCTCGGAGCTGCTATCGAACGAAAACCAAAAATCGAAAATGTCAACGTGGCTGGAGGACGACTTATTCGCGAAGCTAAGGTAAAAATTAGTATGCCTGTTCTTAGTATGGATGTAGTATTATATAGACGCTTGGCATAGCTAAAGATCTGTAGGGTAAGCAAAGGTACTTAACGGACAAATGACAAGAGAATAAATAGTTAACTTTATAAGATACATATTTGAATTCTTAAAACAGTGAGATATATATAAATGTTTATATTTTATGGATATTAAGAATATTAAGATATAAAGGAATAATTTTTAATAGGGATTATAATAATAATTTAATAAAAAACATGTTAGAATTAAAAAAGCTGAATTTTAGTTTAATCAGTTGGAAAATATGTTTGCAATATGTATAAAAATTATCTGGACATCAGCCCAAAAACAGGTATAACTTAAACATAAGACTGATTTAAACTTTGAAATAGCCATATAGATTCAAAGCTTATAGTTTATCTGGTAGCTAAGTCAATTTAAGGGATCTTAGCCCTTGTCAAGCGTCTGGAACTCTCTTCGTGTGTATGAATGTATGATTGTGAAACCTTTCGATCAATTATCGATAATATATGTTGAGACTATTTCAAGCTCAACTTTCTATAGCTCTTCTTATATATGATCTCTTGCTGTCTCTGTCTATACACAAACTTAAACACTATATTTAATGCTTTTTACAAAAAAACAATGAAATTGTGGTACAATTTCGGAGTTCACTTTATGTCGAGCTCAGATAAATTTACAAGTAGTTTAAAACTTTGGGGTACAAGGTGCGTCAATAACACAACAGCAACAAAATAAAACTGACAACCAACAACAAATTATTGACCAACAAAAACAACAACTTACACCAAACAAAGAACAACAACAAACATCTAAAACAAACAAACAAACAAACAACCAACAAAAAGCAATTAAAAAGCAATTGTAATCAACGTAATTTTTCGTATTGATTAATCAATGAAATAAAAAGCACTAAATATATACCAAAACTACTACCTACTCCCTCTTACAAAATGTAACCCAACAAAATACTAACATTTTAACCGAAATTAACCCAACGTGGACGCAAAAAACAACAACGACAACAACAAAATTGGATACGATACAACAACGATAGATTTACGATAGTAAATGTCTGCGCTTTGTGGATTGGTTGATTGAGGCACGTCCATCATTCTCACCGCCACGTAGGGATCTGCGTCCGGCGGATAGCGATCCAGGTGCAACACAGTATTACAGCCAGCGTTTGGATAATTTAAATACGAAATACGACAGATTGCTGGAACAATTGTCACAGAGGCTAAAAACTGCGATCGAAGTGAACGGCAGCGATGGTCTGGTGAGTATCTTGGACATACAAACGTAGATACATGTATTTGCATGCGAGAGAGCCCTGGGGATATTATAAGGTATATGACGTCAACTGTTAAATTTAGACAGAATAATTCAATTGTCGAAAATATTGTTACCTATGGAGTACAGATAGAATCTCTTACATTCTCTCATTCATAACAAAATCTCAGGTTCAAGTTCAGTAAAAAAAAAAAACAATTAAATAAAACTGACAACTCGTTTAATGCTTTCGTTTTCTATTCAAGCTGAGTTCTAGCGCACTTGGTATCTGTATCTTTTATAGATGTATCTGTATCTGTTAGGCTTGCCTTTTGCACTGTTATTATTAAATTAACCTTCAAAATAGACACAGACACAAAACACTGGCACATGGACAAATAATGACATCAGAGCGGTGTCAACATTTGAAATGTTGCCTCATAAATCACCATTTGATTAATTTATAAAAACAAATTAAACTATTTTTTTTTGTCTATTCCTATATTATTTTTGATTCTGGCGACTTCTCGTGACAGTCGTTTGTCGATTGTGCAAATTGCATAAATGTTTAAATATATAATGCTTGCGTTTTTTTTGGCCAATTAGGCAAATAAAATCATCAATTCAGAAGTTAAGAATGCCGTTTGTCAATCTCCGCATATTTCAACTTTTAATTCTATAGTATCAAACTGTGAGTTCTAGGAAATTCAATGAAAACTACTAAAGCGACGTCATCGACCGATCATTGCCTCTTTTATTAGTGCCCCTTTATTTCAACTGTCAACTCCATTAGGTTTTGACTATATTTGTTTAACTGGTTTTTTTCTTTAATTAGAAATTTGAAATTCGATTTATGCCAGGCCAACTGGTTTTCTATTTGCTAATTATGAAGACTACAAATATGTAAAAATGCTGCCAATAATTACAAAAGTGTTGAGAATTGTTTAAATATTAACCTAGCAATTAGCATAGAGAAGGGTCTTACGATTAAGGTGAGTAAACTCGTAAGTGCAGTCACCAAATTGTGGAATAACTGAAACTCATTTAGAAGGTGTTGTTGTTTCAACAATGACAACAACCGCGTTAATACAGCAGTGACATCATGAATATCTGTAGTTAAGTTTTACCAACATCCATTGCCAGTTTGAGGTTTTTTTTTCACTTTAAGGCTTAACTTGATATGCATAACATCATAACAGGGGCGTCAAAGCTTGGCATTAAGTGGAGTGAATGAGCACTATTGCTATTTAGAAGGTTAGACTTGGACTGTGAGAAAACCGGTTATATATATTTTCTGTTTTCTTATTTATGTTTCTAACAAAAATCGAAAACAAACGATTTTAAACTCCAGATTCACAGACAACCGACAAATCTGCTACCACTAAATTTTCGTATTTTGTTTGAACTTTTTTGGATTCTTTCAATTTTTTTGTTTTTTTTTTACGATTTTATTGTTTTTTTGTTGTTCTCTTCCGCATTTTGTTTTCGCTTTTTGGGCATTACGAATATTGCCTATTGTTAATTAGTTTGGTTTATCATTTGAAGCAACAGCTGAGACGTTTGCCGGCATTTTGCTCAGCTTTTGAAACGCTTCGCTCTCTTCTCTCTCATTGTTACGCTCACAGCAAACAAAAAAGCTCGCAAAAGCTCTCTTTCTCTCTCTCTCTCTCTCTCTCTCTCTGCGTACTGTTACGGGCAACTATGAACTGGCGGTTCCGTTGCTTCAATCAGTTCCGAATGCGACGTGGTTGTATAACGACGTAGAAAACATATTCAACGCGTCTCGCGTTTATTTTTTAAAAAAAAGTTTTTTAGCGTGGCTTTCGGTGTGTGCGTGTGTGTTTGTGTGTGTCTCGTGTGTGTTATTATTGTTGTTGTGCCGTGAAACAACACAAACAAAGGCAACAAAATAACGCAAAGGTTGCCCTTTTAGTTGAAAGCAAAAATAACATTTGCAAATTTTCTATGTAAGCGACCAAAAAAAGAAAAATAGAAAGAAGTGACCAAAACTTGCATAGAGCCGGCGAGAAATACTCATACGCCGCGTTGTCAACTAAAAACTGCGATTGTATCTGTAATTACGTGTCTGTGTGTTGCTTCTATATATGTGTGTGTGTGTGTGTGTGTGAATTGAATACAAAATTCATGCATGTGGCCTGCTTTTATTTATTTAATAGAAATTTAAATTTTTTTTGTGTCGCCTCCTACGTACCAATCGGAGGCCCAAATACAAGCGAAATGAAGTCACCGCAACAGAATAGAAGAGAAGCGTAGTATAAGAATAAAAATATAATAGAAATGACTACAATTGAATTGAAGTGTGAAAATGGAAATAAAATAAAACACAGCAATATAACGATATAGCCTTGAACATGTCGCAAGAATCCATATGTTATATTTGTGTGTGTTTATTTTGGGGTGTTAATGAAAGCAGCCAAAATACACTTAACGAAAAACTAAACTAAAACTATTGTTATTGTAGTTTACACAAGAATTATGAGTCGTGTTTGTTAAAAATGAAATGACTTTAAAAGAGAAGCAGTTAATAATAATAATGAAAAATAAAAATAATGACGCGGCAGTAAAAAAATCAATTAAAAACATGAAAATGCTGCGGTTTGCTTAAAGCCCATTAACTGACCATTTGAAATCTGCCCAACTGACCTACACACAAACACACACACAACCAAATTAAAAGTATGTTTGTGTGGTTATCAATGCTAGCGATCAGCTGTCAAGGCGCTACGGAGCGTGCTTCTATCTAATCTCAACACAGTTTGAGATGTAATTCATCAAATAGCAGGAGACCGGGTCGAAAGAGAGGAGGGTGTCTTAAACTAGTCACTGATTAAATACATTTTAATACTTAAGCATTTCAGTTTGTCATTTAATATTTTTGTTTATTTGTGTGTTTTGCGGCTTATTCTCATGTCATCGCGCTTTATGTGTTACCTTTTCTACTTTCTGTCTCCATTCTCTCTCTCTGCATTTATCATGCTTGCAACGCAGCTATTTTATCGATTAAACTCGACATACAATTTTGGCCGCCGCCTTAAACGCACACACACACACACACACACACGCTGGGGTATTTATAGGTATAACTATGTATCTGTGTCTGTGTCTTTTTGTTCTATAAATTAGAAGAAAATTTAGAGAGATAAAAGTCAATGAAATGAAAGCGAATACTGCAAGGGGCAATCACCATGCTGCATGCTTCGTGCTGCACCTCCCAAGTTGCACGGCAAAAAGCTCTTTTGTTGCCGGCGTCTTAGTCATCTGCTTGGGCTAAAAAGCGTGTCAAGCGCAATACATTTTAGGATCACAGGAACGCATTCACGGGCAAAATTGGGCGCCCAAAACGACCGCTGAATGTGCTTTAATTACATTTAATTGTGATTTTCTCTTTTTTATATTTTTATTTGCATTTACTCTGGGATCGCGACAAACTTGTTTATTATAATATTGAAACTTTCTGATGACATCATTATTTGTGCTCATTTCGTTCCTGTATGGCGGTGTGTGTATATATATTTACTGTTTGTGTTTTTGTTAATTATAATTTATTATTTGTTGCTTCGACTAACTCTAGGGCGACCTTCATCAGCAGTTTTTGTATAAATCTAAAAAGTGATTGTCTGATTTTGAGTATTTGCCTGAAACACTGTATAAAGAACAACTCAAGAACTCTATCAACAACTCGATATAAAATAAAATGAACTGATAATATGTGTTGTACTGCAGTACAACTCAATTGTATTGTTAAGGGTCGTCGGTCGACTGCAGTTGAAAGTAAAATTCCACATGTTTTCTGTCTCAGTTGTACAAAAGTGAATCAATGATGGAATAGTTATATGAAGTTCCCTTTCCACTCTTCTGTCCACTCCTGGCAAATAAAGATAAAACTTAATTACACCGATTGCAGATTGGCATCGTTTTTAATGTTTTCTGTTTGCTGGGTAATCACCCATTACGGAGTTGACTCAACTTGCAATTCTTAAAAAAAAAAAAAAAAAAAAAAAACAGAGTTTACTTATACCGTGCATCCGTACGTATATCGCATGGTATACGTAGAGCGTATGTAGCACGTTCTTATACGACCCTCAAGAATAGCGTCATTTCTATTTTCATAAAGGCTTGGTTATGGTATGAGTGTGTGTGCGTCTGTGTGTTCGCATTGGCCTGGGTAGTTGATAAATATATAAACATATTTTATACGTACCGCTGATAAGTCAAGTGTTATATTTACGATTTGCCGGCATTCCAAAAATGATGTCTTGCTTTCTCTCTTAGTTTTTTGTGTACTGTTTTACGCTTTTGGGCAGACATAAGGGCACCAGTTTAGTTTAATTATTTAAAGTAAGCTTGATCTACTAGCTTAATTGGTATTCGTTTTCAAGCTCATTTTAGTATCAAGTTTCTTTTAAATGTAGTTTTTATTCTTATTTTAAATTTATTCATTTAAAAGAGTACTTTAGGTAAATCTAGTAATACAGCCCTGAACTATAAATACATCTACAGTAATTCCACCGGAATAGTTCAATTATTGAACTAAGCTTTTAGTTAACGTGAAATTTCTTATCTGCCAGCCATTAATTCATGTCATAAACACCGCTAGTCACACACAGACAGATACAATCGCATAAGAGAAAACAATTTTCGAAAGTGAAACAAGTATGAATCGTGTAATTTCGTTATTTTCTAACAATTTGTTTTTTGGTTGAATATGAATTGAAATCTCACAGTGCATTGAAGAAGCAACAAACTTAAAACAAGTGCCTAACCCATTACCAAACGTTACTCAAGTTGCTGACTATGACTTTGTCAAATTGAAAGAATCGAAAGCTTTAGCCATGCCTCAGCATAGATCGGGTCGTAAGACGACAAAAACCAATACCAAAACACAAACCACAACTGTCCATGTGGCAGAGGAAAGTGACTATGACTTCGCGTTCGAGTTTCAGGTAATACTACAAGACTCCTCCCTTCCCACCATCCATCCAATAATTTTCCTTCTTTGCTCAACGCTCTCTCGCAATGCAAAATGTTCCCAAAAATTTGAGTTTTTAGACCCCGTACTCACAAAAAGATCAGGGGGTTAACAGGTATCAGCATTAACAGCCGAGCCAGTCCTTCTGTCTATATGTCCGTATGTAAACCTGCGCCTATAAGATCTAAAGTCAACAACTTTGAAATGAAAGTCCGTATAAACTGTTTTATTGAGACGATAACTTGAAATCTACTAGAGTTATCAAGTTTGGTCCTATAGCTCGGTCGAGAATTGCTTATTTGTTATTCCATGCGCACTAGAATGAGTACGGGGTCTTTTAAAGTCGGCTCGCTTGACTGTAACCTTTCTTACTTGTGTTATTTTTGAACTTCATATAATTGGCTTTTTTTACACATCTTTCCGGTTTAGCAATACGCTGAAAGTCTACAGAAACCGCTGAAGACCTTTAGAGTTGACTTCAGTTCGGGCAGCGTGCCAACTGGCGATGGTTATGCTGCACGTCCAGATGATCTCTATACAACCACATATAGCACAACACAGTAAGTATTTCTAGAAATTTGAGATTGTTAAATAGATTCTCACTAATTTCTCATATATTTATTCATGTCTGTAATTGCTAAGCAATTTATTGTCGATAAAATGTTGATCAAGAAAATTTTGATTAGAAAACTAAGATGTTTCTGGTAAAAGATTACCAGAAACACTAAAACTTCTCTGCTCTTTTTGAGATATCCTTAAAATAAACAACATATTCCTTAATTGATTGAAATTCTTTTGAATTTCATTATATATTTGAGATGCAATAAGTATTTCAGTTAGAATTTGTGTATGATATTATACATAAATATACCAAACTAATAAATTAAAGAAATTATAACAACGAAAGCCAATATCATGTGTTTTTCCGATATTAAGTCTTTGAGAATCTATATAAGCGTTACTTCTGCATATCAGCTTTAAAAATTTATTCTATTATTTTTGGTTCTTTCTAATAATTTGTCTTATTTTTATATAGATTCAGCTCAACGAAAACAACGAAAAGCTCATCGAAGAGCATTTACAGCAGCGATGGCATCGATGCTGTCACTGTGGGACAGGATGGAGATCTTACACCACAGTCCCAGATACAGTTCAGTGAGATTCGAAGCAATCTTAAACGAATGCCAGGCAATGGTACCTCGGTGCTTGATATTGCCGGCATAAGGGATCCACGCACGGGACGAGTGCTCACAATAGGAGAGGCTATTCAGCTACGTATCTTAGATGTGCGTACTGGAGAAATGCTGGTTGGTGATCGTCGCATCACATTGGAACAGGCAGCAGATCAGGGATTGATCGATGCCCAATTAGCGAGGCAATTGCTTCAGCCTGGAGCTGGACGAGATGCAGCTGGCCGCGAGCTCTCATTACTGGAAGTAATACAGCGTGAAATAAGTGAGGCGGAATCCGGTTATGAGACAGCCGAGAAACGCATCAAGGTAAACAACACAGTCACTGTAGAATCGCAATCCCCATTGGATGTAGCATCGCCAGAGAAACCTAGAAATATTGTCGATGCCATTGGTGCGGGAAGTGTGGATGCCAAGACGGGTCTATATCGTGTCAAATCGGGCCAAACTATCAGCCTGGCGGAGGCCTATGAGCGTGGCTATCTCATCCGGCACGAATCGGTGACAATCAAATCAAATGCGCTGTGCCTTAGCGATGCTATCGCTCACGGCCTAGTAGATTCAGCTGGCTGGATAATTGATCGTAATTCTGGTGATAAGTTCCGTTTGGATTCGGCGATTGCCAATCAATTGATCGATGCGAGCGTTCGCGAAGTTGTCGATGCGAAACGTGATGTTAAAATAACTCTGCAATCGGCATTGCAATCGGGTGTGCTTAACGCTAAAACGGGTCGTTATTTGAACGAGGTAACCAAAGAGAAGCTTAGCTTCTTGGAGGCGCGTAATCGTCAATTAATCGTTAAACCCTATACCCTTAAGGATATTTGTGATCTAAATCTGCTCGATAAACAGAATCTAATCACAAGTCCAATGCGTCGCGAGAAACTAAGCATTATGCAGGCAATCGAGGCGGGAGTTTTGGATGGTAATCAGCTCAAGTGTATTACCAAACGAAAGGGTGAGTTGATAACACTCCAGGAGGCCATTGCCGATGGTATTGTCCTGCCTGCCGAGTGTAAATATCGTGATTTTATGACCGGTGAATTGATCAGTATACCTGAGGCTGTGGAACGTGGTTTGATCAGTTCGGTAGCTCAACGTTCAATTTTCGATATTGATGGTTTCAAGGATCTGCGTAGCAATGACTATGTTAGCTTTAATGTGGCCCTCTCGCGCGATATATTGCGTCGCAAGAGTACGGGCTTTGCCTTAGAGACAGGTAGGGATAGTTTGGTACCACTGGAGGTGGCTGTTACCGAAAGTTTGGTCCGACAGGAGGTGTATGAGATGTTTAGTCGTGGTATTGGTGTCCACAATGCCAGCGGCAAGGAGTTGAATGTTTTTGATTTGGTCTATCATAATTTGATTGACCCAAAGACTGGTTATTTGCTAGATCCCAAGACTGGTGAGACAGTGCCTCTGGACAGCGCCATCGAGCGTAAGTTCATTACCCCTGAGGGTGCTTTGCTGCTTAGCAGCCTGCTTAATATTACACTGACAACTGAGACTGTAACCAGGACGATCAATCGATATGTTACAATACGTGCCGGGTCTCAGGAGCCGGGAGATACGGTTCTGCTCACTTTTACGGAGGCAGTCCGACAAGGTTTCATTGACGAAGACAGACAACTCTTTAAGGATCCTAAAACTGGAAATGTTTATTCCGTACAGCAAGCTCTAAACTACGGCCTTCTGGTGCCGGATAGCAATCAAACCGTACCTGAGCCTACAAACCGTAAAAAGACAAAGTCAACCATTACAATCGTCACAAAACAAATAATCCCAGAAGCTGAGCCCATTAAACTGAACACACAGCACACTAAATATGTTGAGAAGTCTGTGGAAATACCAATTTCCCAAGAACTGATAAAGCCCCAACGTGTCGTTTCCGAGTTTATTAATATGGAGAAGAGTAGCTACATCGAGCAGAATGTAACGGAGAGACAGATTATGGAACTGCCACCAGGTGGTTGGCGTCTCAAGGATGCCATCGAACAGGGTCTATTCAATCCAAATACGGGTGTGTTCCATGTGCAAGGCACCGATCGCCTAGTCAACTTCGAGGAGTGCATTGAAAAGCAGATTATAAACAACCTTTCAGTGGCGGTGGTTGAGCCCAGTTCGGGTGATAAGATTTCTGTAAAATCTGCCTTTGAACGCAACATTCTTGACAGCTATGGTAACTATACGAACAATAGGCAACAGGTTTTGGGCATGCGCAGTGCCATTTCTGAGGGAAAGATTATCCTAGAAACCGTTCCATCCACTCGTGGTGCTACTCAGAAGACCATACTACGGATTACGCGAGTGAATAATATGCCAGATGTGCTAGAGGTGTCAACACCTTCAAAAAATGCTCCACCTAGATTTGTGGAGGTCACCACCTGTCAGCGGGAGCTTGCTTCACCGGAGCCATTGCAGATTGCACCTGGAGCCATCTATGATCCGTCCACAGCATTGGTTATCTTCACGCAGAGCGGCGAAACGGAGAACATCTTTGATGCAGCGCGTCAGGGATTGATTGATGAGCAGCTAATAAAGATTGTGGATCCAACAACCAAGCAAACAATCTCTGTAACCGAAGCAATTGCACGTTCCATTTATGATCCACGAACGGCTACTATTTTGAATGCTGAAGGTCAACCTGTGGACTTGATTACAGCTACTAAGCTTGGTCTCTTGAGTGTGGTGGGTGCACCACTTGTGGCTGCTGAGGGAGCTCTTCGCACCGTTCGCTTTGTGGTTGATCCACGCACCGGTGAACAGATACCTGTAGAGGTTGCTTACGAGCGCGGCATCGTTTCACGCGATCAATTGCAGCGTGGACGATCCTTTGATAATGAACCAATGACAGTCACTACGGAGGACAAGGTTGTGGTGCTGCAAAAAATGCGTAAGATCATACTAAAACCACGTGATGCACTTCGTAAGGGAATCATCGATGAGGAGACATGTCAAATCCTCGAGGATACGAGTAACTTTACCGATCCCCGGGGCGAAGTTGTCAATATTACTGAAGCTCTCAACACCGGACTGATTGATGGACGACGTGGACACGTGACAGATCCTCAGGGCAATCGAGTGTTGAACTTACGACAAGCTGTCGAACAAAAGATCCTTGATCCGGAGCAAACCAATTACATTCTTATGCCGCTGGCTAAAAGCCTATCTATCCCCAGGCTGGAAGCACAGGGACTGATTGATCCGCAGTCACAGACAATTGTGCATCCCGAAAGTGGTTATCCACTGAGCATACATGAGGCTATCGTTTGTGAGGTCCTGGATCCGCATTCCAAACTGCATAAGCCCAACAAGTGCACACTGGAAGAAGCCATTGAGAAGGGTATCATAAATCCAGATGAGTCCACATTCAATTACAAAGACAAAACTCTTAACATTTCGGAGGCCATTCAGGCAAATCTCTTTGATGCGAGCTATGATAAACAAAAATCGAAGGTGGATATTCCACCTGTGGGTATGATATTCCCCGTTGCCGTCGAAAAGAGTCTCGTGGAGCCCACGAAGCGTGTGGTACTGCATCCAAACACTCGGCAAGCCTTGCCTATCAAACAGGCAATCGAGGATAATTTCATTATGTCCATTCCTTATGCTCCGAAGCCGGATGCCATTGAAGTGGTGTCCGCCATGGAACGGAATCTGATTGATGTGGCTGCCCAGACATTAACGCATCCTACAACTGGAGAGCGTCTTCCCCTTCGCCAGGCACTGGAAAATGGAGTGCTCGTAGTTAAACCCTTGTCCGACTTTGTTGTCAACCAGAAACCCATTCCCAAGACAGAGATTATGGAGACAGTCCGTGCTGTGCACACGGTGACAACGAAAACGATTGAATTAATGCAGGGCTATGTACTCATCTCAAACAATGAGGTGCAGAATGTTAACACTGGAGAAGTTTTTGGCCTGGAGCAAGCTAAGGAACTGGGTATTTTAAGGGAGGAGGCTGTCACAAGGGAGACAAAGGCATCAGCTGGAGACACTGTGCCTGAGGTAGATCAGGTCACACCAATAACAAGTGAAAAGACGATGGTCGTTGAAGAGCGCACGAAAACCGTTGTGGTTAGCTCAGATACTCGTAAGCAAGAGATGCAAGTGATGAGCACCACCACACAACAATACACACAAGAAAATAAAGACACGACCAAAGATACCGAAGCTAAGCCAAGTAAGGAGCCTTCAAAGACATTGCAGAATGTCAAGGATGCAGCCAAAATGGGTGCTATGGGGGCAATAGGTGTCATTGCAGCACCGGTCCTAGCTGGTGGTGCGATTGTCAGTGGTGTGAAGAGCCTCATCAAGTCGGCCAAGTCACCCGCTGAAGAAACGACAACTACAACGATTGTAACCTCTCAAGAAGCAAAGAAACCAGAAATAGCTCAAGTGACCTCAATTGAAGAGAAGAAAACACAACAACAAGAAGAACAACAACAACCACTAGCTCATCCAAAGCAAGTATCTAGTGAAGTCGAAAGTTTGTTGCAGGATACGGAGAACTTTATCAGTTCTACAACAGCCAACTTTATAACCAATGAAAAGGAGCAACAGTTGCCAAATAATGATCAACCTCAGACAGAAAAAACAACAACAGAGTCAAGCACCACAACAACCACAACTACTGTCACAACCATTACTACCTCAAAAACAACGGAAGAACCATCGAAATCAGAACCCTTAGTGGTGCATGAGGAGAAAAAGTCCACAATTGTTATTAAAGAGAAGGAAGAAGAAAAGCCCAAGGAAACGGAAGTCAAAAAGACCCAGCCGGATGTTACAAATGTTTCCGAAACCGTCCAAACCGTTACTAGCCAAAATTCAATTCCAGTTGTAAGAGAAACACAGGAAACAGAGGAAAAGGCCACACATGAGACTGTAGCTGAATCGGAGCCCGTTACAAAGCCTGAGCCAAAGCCGCGGACCGCTGTTAAAGAAGAGGTAACTGAATTTGAGCCATTATACACAGCACCACTTCAACCATTCCCAGAGACGGATCCACAAGTAACCACTGTAAAGGTAACTGAAACAGTAACCGAGGAACCACTAAGCACAGAATCACAAATGAAGACAACCACAACAACCGTAACAACAACAAAAACTATTGAGGAGAAACCAATCATTGAAGAATTCACGGAAACTACAGTAAAAAGTCCACATTTACAGCCAGCAGAGAAGCTGCAAAAACTTGATACCGTCCAAGTGCCAAGCATTATTGTTGAACCAACTGAACTAGTTCCAAGCGAAATTTTAGTAGAAGAAAGGGTTGTTACGTTTGAGGAACCCTTGACCTCGGAATCGACAGCAACATCCACTACAATAACCACAACAACAACCACAATAACAAGCGAAGATCAATTGCCAGAAAAAATTGTTACTGTAACAGAGGGCACAAAGGAAATTGTCACAGATAAGGAACCTGAGGAAGCGCCTAAGGATACAAAGGAAAGCCCCACAAAAGACGACTTTAACCCGAGGGAGGCCAAGTCTAAAGAAGAACCAAAAACAACATTGCCAGAGGAATCGACTGTATCCGTAAAGACTACAGAAACAATAACCACAACAACCACAGTAATGCCTGAGCAACCACAGCAACCTGGTTACCTGGAGCAGGTAAAACAACCGAAAAGCGGTTCCGAAAAACATCAAACTCTTGTGGACTTCATACAAAACGAGAAATCCCAACAGTCTGCATCTGAGCAAGGCAGTAGCATTCTTCAAAATGTCAAGGATGCAGCCAAACTGGGAGCCATGGCAATTGTGGGTGCACCTGTATTGGCCGGAAAGGCTTTGGTGGATGCACTGAGCACAGATGAGCCGAGCAAACCACTGCAGAGTACAACACAAGTTGTGACAGAAACGACAGAAGAAACACAGCCAGAGAGCTCAAGTAGTACCACAATCGTAACGAAAATAACAACAACCACAACGACAACAACGAGCAGCACAACAGAAACATCGCCTGAGGATGAGGCCCGAGATACGGTGGAGGAGTCTCGGGTGACGACTACTGAGAATAAACGGGAAGTGCCACTAACACTGGCCATTGGTGACGCCATTTCACAAAAACTTATTAGTCCCGAAGAGTGTCAAGTGATTGTCGATGGCGAGCCACAGTCAGAAAGTGTGGCAACGCTGCTCAAGGAGGAACAACTGAGTCCTTTGGACGAAGTGCAAATTATTGATGACAAGTTGATTGTACTTCAACAAGTCAGTTATCTCGTCGACATTGACACCGAACTGACACCAGAAAAACTTCATGAACTCAATATTTATGATTCGAAGCATCAGTACTTTATTGATCCTTCCACGGGTCAGAAGATTTCCTTCCAAACCCTTGTCTTTGACATGAATATTTTTAATCCCGAATCAATTCTAGTGAAAAACTTTAGCACAGGGAAATATGAGACATTGACTCTGGCTCTGGAGCGTCCACTATTAGACAAACACACCGGACATATGGTTGATCCGAAAACAGGCAAGAAAATACCCTTCTTTGAGTGCATTGAACGGCAATGGATTATCCGTGCCAATCCAGAAGAACAGCGTCCTGCTCCAATCGAAAGCGTTACAATTGATGCACAAACTGGTAAAGTTGTTCTTGACGATGGTCGGGTTTGTTCCATTGTTGATGCGATCAACAGTGGCAAGCTGGACATACAGTCGATATCGGTGCGCGACCCAGTTAGCGGTGAGGTTATTCCCCTGCGTATGGCAATTGAGTTGGGAGTGGTCGATATGCAGACTGGTACTGTCATAGATATCCAGACACTCAAGGAAATACCAATGGAACTGGCCTTCCAATTGGGTTTCTTAGTGCCTGGTGCACGTAAACCGATCTCCCTCGAGGCAGCCGTTCGGAAGGGTCTTTACGATCCGGAGACCGGTAAGCTCTATGATTCGGAGTCACAAAATCAGGTTGATGTGCAAAAGTCTATTGAAATTGGTCTAGTCGATCCGAAGATTTCATTAATTGTCGATACAGTGACCAAGAAAGAGCTGAAGCTCGATTGTGCCATTGAGGATGATCTTGTAGTGCCCGCAACGGGACAAATTAAGGATAATAAGAATAACACGCTTGTACCCTTCGATGTGGGCGTACAACAACGCCTGGTGAAGACCGACAGTGTCACTTGGAGTCTTCCCGAATTGCTTCAGCGTGAGTTTTACTCTCCAAACACAGGCAAGGTCCTTAACCCCGTCACTGGTGAGGATATTCTTTTACAACAGGCCATTGAAATGGGCTTTGTTGAATTAGACTCGACATTGGTAAAGGATACCGAACATAACAAGATTCTACCCGGAAAAGAGGCTGCCAAGTTGGGACTTCTTGACACGGTCCGTGGCACTCTGAGCTCTCCCAACATTAATCTGGATGAGGCCTTTGTCAAAGGTTATCTCATAAGTACAAAGTCACCTCTATCCCTTGTCGATTGCCTGCTGCGTGGTCTTTACGATCCTTCGACTGCAAAATTCACAATTGACAGGAAGCAGCTCGACTTGAAGTCAGCTATTGCTCAGAAGCTCATCAATCCCGAAGAGCTAGTGTTGTTGGATCCGAAGACAGAGTCTATTATTTCCCTAAACGAGGCTATTGCCAAGGGCTATCTTGATCCAGTTGGTGGCTTTGTTATCAATCCTTATGCTTCAACAAAGCTGTCTCTACCCGAGGCACTCGAGAATCGCATACTTATTCCACCCAAACGCAAGCGTAGTCTTCCCGATGCTGTCTATAGAGGATTATATGATCCAAAGACCGGCCAGTTTAGTAATACAATCACTCGGGAGAAGCTGACAACTGAACGTGCCATTCGTAGGGGGATACTCGATCCCGATTCGACGGTCGTCAATGTATGTGGGCAGGTAATTCCCTTTGGTGTGGCCACTGAAACCGGCATTGTGGATAGTCAACAGGGCACTGTAAGGGATTCATCTACTGATCAGCAAATTGATTTCAAGGAAGCCTTTGATAAGGGTGTCCTAGTTGAAGCCAAGAAGCCTTTGCGTCTAGTTGAAGCCGTTGTAAAGAATATATACGATGAGACCGATGGTCATTTTGTGGATCCAAAGACAGGAGAAAAATTGAACTTTGCCGAGGCTCTTAACACAAATTTGCTGGACGAGAATAGTGTACAGATTAGGGATTTCAAGAGCGGTCTTTACAAACAACTCAATTTGACCCATGCTATGGACGAGGGTATCATTGATCCTCAGAATTCCAAGTTGCTCTATAACAAACAGACCGTGACCATCAAGCACGCATTCAACATTGGCATCCTTATGGATGTGAATGCTCCTATCAGTGTACAACGTGCGATCCATCAAGGTCTTTTCGACGATAGAAGTGGTAAGCTGAGTGATCCTAAGACAGGTCGCAAGATCACCCTTCTCGAGGGTATGCGTAGCTTTGTTATTAATCCTCATTTACCCTGTTATTTCGATGAGCAATCTGAGCAGATGTTCAGCCTTAGCGAAACTTGTCGTAATGGCATCATCAACCGAAGGGAGGGTGTCTTTAAGGAACCAGGTAGCAGTACGTTTGTGCCCCTTGGGGAAGCAATGAGCTTAGGACTGATTGTAGACATTGAAAATGCGGGCTTTGGGTTGTACGAATTGCTATCGATGGGTTTTTATGATGTGACGACACGTAAAGTTCTTCATCCTGTGACGAATCGTAAACTTAATTTAAATGAGGCGTGTGTCGAGGATGTGGTTAGTCTTTCCTCCAGTTTGATCAAGCACCATGAATCCGGTAAATACATGCGTTTAGCAGCTGCCCTTAAAGAACAGCTAATAGATGATACTAAAGGTTGTTACAATTTGTCCAATGAACAATTGGATTTGCAGACAGCTAGGTCACGTGGTCTAATCGTTTCGAATCGTCGCCTCTTGAGCTTAGAGATGGTATTGCGCATGCAACTTTATCGTTCCGAAACTGGAAAATTCTGTGATCCTACGACCGGTGAATACCTTGACTTGATTGAAGCTATACATGCTGGCTTCATAGATCCCGCCAGTACTGTATTTAAGAATCAGTTAACGGGAAAAGAGCTGTCGCTAACTGAAGCAATTGAAAATACCGAAATTGATGTTACAAAGGGACGCGTTTTTGATCCAAAATCGAAATCAACTTACAACTATGACGTGGCATTCGCGCGTGGTATATTAGTAACCGTGGCACGGCCTTTGACCGATCGAAATGAGGTCGTGCGTCGCATGGACAGTGTCGAGCTGTTAAGTCAGACGCCTGTGAGCGTTGTCATTAGCAAACCGCGTGAAATGTCTCTAGAAGAGGCCATCAGATATAATATCATCGATCCAAAAACCGCACTTGTCCGCGATTTTGATAGCTATAAATTTCTGCCATATTCGGTAGCTCTGGAACGCGGTCTCGTTGATGTCTCGAAGCGAACGCTGGTCGATCCAAAAGCATTGTACTTTAATTTTGATACCACATTGATTATCTATGTCCGCGAACCAATAACATTTGATCAAGCAGCCGAATCCAAGAAACTGGATCTACAAACGGGTATGCTGACTTATCTGTCAGCTGCTGTCGCTAGCAGTGATAACAGCGCAACTGATTCTTTGACTGTCATCGAAACGCCGAAGATATATACGCTCAAGGATGCCGCCAGTGCGGGTATTATTGATCCCGATTCGGCACTGGTCAAGGATCTGGCCAAGTCAAAGCTAGTGCGTTTGCCCGAGGCCTTCCGCAAGGGCTTAATGGATGCGAACAAGGCAAATGTGCTGAATACACAAACCTCAAAGCTCTGCACACTGCAGGAGGCCTATGAGATTGGCTTGATCTGTACACCGAAGCGTTCATTTGGTTTGCTAGAATCGATCACTTTCAATCTGTATAATCCAACCAATGGATGCCTAGTTGATCCCTTCCAAATACATCCCGATATCATCAAGCGAAAGAAGTATACACTTTCCGAGGCCATTAGTTCTGGCCTAATTGATCCCTCTTCAACGGTGGTCCGTGATCCCAGCACTGGGGTAATCCTACCTCTAGCTGCAGCCATTACCAATGGCCTAATTGATCCAATTGCTGGCCGTCTTAATGATGCCAACGAGCCAAAGAACAATATCGATTTGGTGAAGGCTGCCGAGAAAGGTTTACTCCTGCCAGCCGAACAGCGGGTAAGTTTTCAGTCCTATGTGTTTCTATTTTCTGTCTCTTTCTCTCTGTTTGTATATCAGGTTTTATCACTTTCAAATTTTCATCTCAAAAATGAACTCGGAAATGCAAAAACAAAAACAAAAACAAAACAGCAAAACCAATTAAAATTATGAAATTTGTACTAAATCTAAAGCTTCTTGGCATGTTGACTTTTTGGTATTATCTATAATTTTATTAAGATTTTTTGATTCTGCGCGAGCTCTATCTCTTTTAATTTCATATCTCGCAGTTCTATCTCAGTCTAACCCTTTTTAGTTCTCAGTCTGCTTATCATTAATCATAATTTTTATTATTATTATTATTTTATTTTGCCTGCCTGAAACACGGGCAAATATTTCTTATATTGCAGCGCATGGCATTCAGTTTATTGTACCCTCACAAATACTATAACGTATAATTTTCAAATGAGGGCAGTTATTTTGCTGGTTTTTAATTCAGCAAGTACAAAATAGAATACATAAACGCATCACATCACACAGAACAATCGACTCGAATCAAATCAAATTAAATCAAATCAAATTAAATCAGATCAAATCATATATTTATATCGTATACTTCATCAATTGCTTGAACTGGCAAACGCAATTCTTCAGCACGAATGACGTCGGCAATACTTGCATACATCTACTATATATCTTCTCTATATACATATACTATAACACACACATATTCATATATCATATATTATTTTCTTTACATAAATATATTTAGTGTTTTATAAACCCAATTTTAGGCAGCATTTCCTTCAGGTCTTTTGCTAACATAATAATAGTACCCACTTCTAACTACTTTATAGATCAAAATTATAATTTATTACAATTAGTTTGTTTTCTGAACCTAAGATAACATTTTGTGCATAGCTTCAACTTTTAGTTATTTATATTTGATACAAATACAATTGTTTAAATTCCAATTTTTCTACCTATTTTTCAGCATAATATTTTTTATACATACAATCCTTATTATTATTATATTATTTCGTTTGCAGTTGTAATTCTTGAGTCAAAAATACGCAAGACCAAATAACAATAAACAACAAAATTAACACTAACCTCTATAAAACTCAAAAAAAACGAAAACCTACCAAAAAACCAACCCATTAAACACCGTAGTTAGTTTTGCCTATACTAAAAAATAACTATAAACTCTGTAGTCCAAAGTAGTGCTCGTTTTTTGTTAAATAGTACTACAAAATATACCCTTGGTGCTTGTGCTGTCTTTTAATTTTATTAATAATAGCAATACTATAATATTATGCTTAAGTATCTGTTTCTTAATCGCTTTCAAAAAGTGCTTTTTCCAAATTTGCTTTGCTTTGCTTTGCTTTCGGTTATTATTATTATTGTTTTTAATTTTTCAGCTATGTATGTTTGTGTATGCTCTCTATTCAAATATTTATATATATTTTGTGTTCATACTATTATGCATAATTTGCCTTTCGATTATATGATGAACATTTCACATAATATCTATCCTACATAAATATTTCTCCATCATACCTAGGTATGATTTGTAGCAAATCCGTAACTGGCTAAGAAACTACCAAATTATTTTTATAATCCGTCTAATAATCTTTATATTTTCCATTTAACATTTTACAATGTTCCATCCAAACAGCAAGCAGTATTTGAGAAGTTTAACATGTGCGAGGAGAATGTCAACGATCTCCTCAAATGGGTAACAACGATTGAACTGAAAATTGCAAGCGTTGGTGGACCACGGGAAAAGATCGATGAATTACGAAATCAGATCAATGCACTCAAGGTACGAAGCATACACAAATATTATTATTTGAAAATTAATTGATTTTTATTTGCTAACACTTCCTTCCAGCAAATCAAGGATGAAATTGAATCCCAGCAGCGCCCAGTCGCCACTTGCCTGGAACAAATCCGCCAGATTGTCCTCACCGGTGGAGATGTTCTATCCGCACCGGAAGTTACCACTCTGGAGAATTCTGGACGTGAGCTGCGTTCCCGTGTGGATCGTGTCAACGATCGGACCACGCGTTTGTTACGTCGTCTGGAAGCTGGACGTGATGAGTTGACCAAGTTACGCAGTGAACTAGATGTTTTCTCCGACTGGCTGCAGTTGGCACGACGCACTCTGGAGGACAAGGAGCGATCCCTTTCGGACCTTACACGTCTCTCCTCGCAGGCTGATACCATTCGGGAGTTTGTCAGTGATGTGATTGGTCACCAAGCCGATCTGCGGTTTATCACGATGGCAGCACAGAAGTTTGTGGATGAGAGCAAGGAATTCTTGGCCGTACTCAATGATTTCCGTACATCGTTGCCGGAGAGGCTGCCCCATGTGGAACCGCTATCCAGTGCCGAAAGTCCCATACGCCAGGAGGTTTCCTTAGTGTCGGCCCAGTACAAGGATCTGTTGAACCGTGTTAATGCGCTGCAGGACCGTGTCTCTGGCCTTGGTGGAAGACAGCGTGAATATCAAGACGCTTTGAACAAGGCCAACGAGTGGTTGAGAAGTGTCCAGCCCAGAGTTTCTCGCGTCATTTCCGAGCCCGTTGCCGGTGATCCCAAGGGTGTCCAGGATCAAATGAATGAGGCCAAGGCACTGCACAACGAGCTCCTCTCCAGTGGACGTCTTGTGGACAATGCCCAGCAAGCTTTGGACAATTTACTGTACAGCTTGGGAGGTCAACTAAGCCCCATGGAGATCAATCAATTGGAACTGCCCATTGCCGATCTTAAGAACAATTATCAACAGTTGCTGGATACGCTAGGAGAGCATTGCAAGACCTTGGACAAGACGTTGGTGCAGTCGCAGGGCGTTCAGGATGCACTCGATAGCCTTGTGGGCTGGGTCAATCAAGCTGAAGATAAATTCAAGCTAAATCTACGACCAGCCTCGCTGATCAAAGAACGTCTACAGGAACAGATTCGTGAACATAAGGCTCTTCTTGCTGATCTTCAATCGCATCAAGCCAGCATTGATAGCGTTCAAATCTCGGCAAAGCATCTTTTGGCCAGTGCCTCCAATGCACGCATTGCCAAGAAGGTCGAGTCCAATCTGAATGACGTCACCGGAAAATTCGAAAAGCTCTACGAGAAGACAAACAAACGTGGCGAATTCCTCGACGATGTTTATAGTCGTCTCACCAAGTATTTGGATGACATAGGCAACGTAGAGCAGCGTATGGGTAATCTTCAAGAAGCACTCGACAGCCGTGAGACAAGTCTTCTCTCAACAGAAGAGTTGGCTCGTCGCATGCAGGATTTGTCACGTGACAAGGATCAGCTGGCTCCGCAGTTCGAGGATTGTGTGCGCAATGGCAAGGATCTGATCGGACTGCGTGACGTGACCGATACGGGATCATTGAGAGATCGTATTAAGGCATTGGAATCTCAGTGGCGCAACATCAATATCAGTATTGATGAGCGTGCCAAGTTGTCCAAACAGAAGGCCGAACGTCGTCTGGCCTTTGAGAGTCTCAAGGATGATGTTCTCTCCTGGCTGACAAACACCGAAGGACGTGTCAATGGACTAGCCCCTGTAGCCATTGATCTTGATAAGATTCGGCAGCAACATGATGAGTTAAAACCCATTTGCAAGGATTACCGTGACTATGCACCCACCATTGATAAGATCAACGATATTGGCGCCCAATACGATGCCCTGATCCGACCTGAAAGCCCCACAAGGAAACGATCGACATATAGTCCTATCAAGAGAGCAAGTCCGCTGCGAAGAATGTCCGGAGACGCCAGAAGCCCCAGCCCAACCAAGGGAGGCATACTGTCGCCACTATCGACTGGTTCCAGTGGATTCGGTAGCCGCAGATCCTCTCAGGATGGCTTCCAGCTATCTGAGTTGTCTCCGGTTCAGCAGCAGCTGAGTGAAATCAACAATCGCTATGGTCTTATTGGTGTTCGCCTTAACGATCGGCAGCATGAGCTAGACAATCTTAGCGAGGAGGTGCGCAAGCAGTACGAGAACCTCAAGGGTTTGGCTCAGTTCCTCGAGCGCATTCAGCGCCAAGTGCCCAAGGAGTCTGTGTCCAATAAGGATGAAGCTGATCGCTGCATTAAGCAGGCGCGCAAGATTCTGGAGGACATGTATGAGAAGCAGAGTCTGCTGGACACAACAAAGGCTCAAATAAAGGATATATTGCGTCGCAAGTCTGATGTCCCTGGTGCCGATCAGCTGCGTCAGGAGAACGATAACATTCAGGAGAAATGGAAGAATCTCAACGATATTTGTAAGAATCGCATTGCCTTCTCTGAAAAGCTTCGCGACTTCCTGGACACGTATGGCAACCTTAAGAGCTGGTTGGACAGCAAGGAGCGCATGTTTACCGTTCTAGGACCCATATCATCTGATCCTCGCATGGTCCAAAGTCAGGTGCAACAGGTGCAAGTGCTACGGGAAGAATTCCGTACACAGCAGCCGCAATTGAAGCACTTCCAGGAACTTGGACACGATGTCGTTGATCACTTGGCCGGCACTCCTGACGTTCAGGCTGTGGAGCTAAAACTAAAGGATGTCATCACCAAGTGGGATGATCTTATGGCTAAACTAGACGATCGTGCCAACAGCCTTGGCGGTGCTGCCGACAGCTCCAAGGAGTTCGATGCGGCTGTCAATCGACTTCGCGAAGCTCTTCAAAATATTAGCGACAACTTGGACACACTGCCCACGGATGGCGATTTCCAGGAAAATCTTCGCAAGATCGAGAACCTTGAGCGTCAACTGGAAGGTCAACGTCCCTTACTGGCTGATGTGGAACAATCCGCAACCACTCTTTGCAATATTCTCGGGGATCCAGCTTCTCGAGCGGATGTCAACTCGCGAGTGGCTGCTTTGGAGAAGCAATACTTGGCGCTACAGAAGAAACTCGACACCAAGAAGGCCGAGACCGAGGCCAACCTACGAGATGGTCGTCACTTTGCCGAAAACTGTTCCAAGACCCTTGGCTGGTTATCTGGAGAACTATCCAATCTCACCGATCGCCTTTTGGTCTCTGCCCACAAGCCGACGCTACAGCATCAGATCGACACCCATGAGCCGATCTATCGCGAGGTAATGGCCCGTGAGCATGAGGTCATAATGCTTATCAACAAGGGTAAAGATTTGTCCGACCGCCAGCAAGATCGTGGTGTCAAACGGGATCTTGATCGCATTCAGCAACAGTGGGAAAAACTCCGTCGCGAAGCAGTTGATCGTCATACACGTCTTCAAACCTGCATGGAGCACTGTAAAAAGTATTCGCAGACATCGGAAACCTTCCTCGCCTGGCTGCGTGTAGCTGAGGATAAGCTAGCCGATCTAACACCTGGTGTGCTGTCTAAGTCGAAGTTGGAGACACGTCTGCGTGATCTGCAGACATTCCGTAGCGAGGTATGGAAGCATTCGGGCGAGTTTGAAAACACCAAAGGCCTGGGCGATACCTTCCTCACCAGCTGTGACATCGATAAGGAGCCTATCAAGGCCGAACTACAGGACATTCGTGATCGTTGGGAGCGTCTCAACAATGATCTGATCGCTCGTGCTCATGAAATCGAGAACTGTTCCCGTCGTTTGGGTGACTTCAACGATGAGCTACGCAATCTTGATCATTCTCTGGGTCGCTGCGAGGATCGTCTGGCCGCTCATGATGCATTGGGCGGTGCTGCCAAGGATCCAAAGTTGTTGGAACGCGTCAAGGCTATTCGCGAGGAGCTGACTAATCTTAGCAAACCATTGCAATCGCTCAAGGCTCTTGCCAAGGACATTAGTGCCGAAGCACGTGCTGCCGGTGGAGATGCCGATCATTTAACCAATGAGGTTGACGGTCTGGCTGATCGCATGTCTGAGCTCCAGGGACGTCTGGACGATCGCTGCGGTGAGTTGCAGTCAGCGGCAACGGCTGTCTCCCAGTTCAATGAACAAATGAAGGGATTGGGCATCGACTTGAATGATTTGGAAACAGAGGTCGAGAAGCTATCACCACCTGGACGCGAAATAAAGATTGTCCAGCAGCAATTGGATGACGTTAATAAGCTGCAGAACAAATTGGAACGTCTCGTTGGTCGCCTCGAGGACGCAGAACGTGCCGCTGATGTCCTGGTCGATGCTGGCTTTGCCGCCGACACTACGCAGACTCGGGAGCAAATCTCCACGCTTCGCAAGACCTTGGGACGCCTCGACAATCGTGTACGCGACCACGAGGATAATCTGCAGAGCGCACTGAAGGCTCTTCATGAATTCTACGACATTCAGTCGCAAACCCTTGACGATATAAAGGACTTAAGCGAAGAGTTCAAGCGCATGAAACCCGTCGGATCGGAACTGGATCAGATTCGTCGCCAACAAGAAGACTTCCGTGATTTCCGAGAGCGCAAGGTTGAACCAGTGGCTGTTAATGTAGACAAGGTAAATGTGGCTGGACGTGATCTGGTTCGCTCCGCTGGAAGTGGAGTGTCGACTAACACCATTGAGAAGGATTTGGAGAAGTTGAACGATCGCTGGAATGATCTGAAGGAGCGAATGAACGAGCGTGATCGTCGCCTAGACGTTGCCCTTTTGCAGTCCGGAAAGTTCCAAGAGGCCTTGGCCGGTCTGTCCAAGTGGTTAAGCGATACTGAAGAAATGGTTGCTAACCAAAAGCCTCCCAGCTCCGATTATAAGGTGGTCAAGGCTCAACTGCAAGAACAGAAATTCCTCAAGAAAATGCTCTTGGATCGTCAGAACTCAATGGGTTCACTGGCCAATTTGGGCAAGGAGGTAGCCAACCATTGCGAACCCTCCGAACGCGCCTCCATCGAGAAGCAACTGAATGATTTAATGAAACGCTTCGATGCTCTTACCGATGGAGCCGAGCAGCGTGAACAAGATCTGGAGGAAGCCATGGAGGTTGCCAAGCGATTCCATGACAAGATCAGTCCATTAGAATTATGGTTAGACAACACAGAGCGCGCCGTCAAGTCCATGGAACTGATACCCACTGATGAGGAGAAGATCCAGCAACGTATTCGCGAACACGATCGCCTGCACGATGAGATTCTCGGCAAACAGCCCGACTTTACTGACCTCGCCGATGTGGCCGCTCAGCTGATGCACTTGGTGAGCGATGAGGAGGCTGTTAACCTAGGTGAGAAGGTTCGAGGAGTTACGGAACGTTACACCGGATTGGTTGACACCAGCGACAATATTGGAGCTTTGCTGGCCGAATCCCGTCAAGGTCTTCGTCACTTGGTGCTTAGCTATCAGGATCTGGTTGCCTGGATGGAGAGCATGGAGAACGAACTGAAGCGCTTCAAGTCGTTGCCAGTCTATGCTGAGAAGCTATTAGAACAAATGGACCATCTTCTTGAACTGAACGAGAACATTGCAGGACACGCATCGAATGTGGAATCCACAGTCGAGTCTGGTGCCGAATTGATGAAACATATTTCCAACGATGAGGCCATACAGTTGAAGGATAAATTGGATTCACTCCAACGACGCTATGGAGATCTCACCAATCGAGGTGGGGATCTCCTGAAGAATGCCCAAAATGCCCTGCCCTTGGTTCAGCAGTTCCACGAATCTCACAACCGGTTAGTCGAGTGGATGCAGAGTGCCGAGACAGCCTTGGCCCCAAGTGAACCACGTCAGGCTGATGTGCTCCGTCTGGAGAGCGAACTATCCGACATGCGCCCCATTCTTGACACTATCAATCTGGTTGGACCTCAGCTCTGTCAGCTCTCGCCTGGAGAAGGCGCAGCCACCATCGAGAGCATTGTGACCCGCGACAATAGACGCTTCGATTCCATTGTGGAACAGATTCAACGCAAGGCGGAACGTCTTCATTTGAGCAACCAACGTGCTAAGGAGGTAACCGGCGATATTGATGAGCTGTTAGAGTGGTTCCGTGAGATGGATACCACATTACGCGAAGCTGATCTTCCAGCCATCGAGCCCAAGCTGGTTCGTGCTCAGTTGCAGGAACATCGGTCTATCAACGATGACATCTCCAGCCAGAAGGGACGTGTTCGTGATGTCACCGCTGCCTCCAAGAAGGTGCTTCGTGAATCGCCCCAAAGCGAAAACACTGCCACGTTGCGGGAGAAGCTGGATGATCTCAAGGAGATCGTTGATACAGTTGCTCAATTGTGCAGCGAACGTCTAGGCATCTTGGAGCAGGCATTGCCCCTCTCGGAGCACTTTGCTGACTCTCACCAAGGCCTTACTACATGGCTGGATGACATGGAGCAGCAGATCTCGCGGCTGAGCATGCCTGCCCTGCGTCCCGATCAGATCACACTGCAACAGGATAAGAACGAGCGTCTTTTGCACTCGATTGCCGAACACAAGCCTCTGCTCGACAAGCTTAACAAGACGGGCGAGGCTCTGGGTGCTTTAGTGGCTGACGAAGATAGCGCTAAGATCAATGAGATTCTGGATACGGATAATGCACGCTATGCTGCACTGCGTCTGGAGTTGCGCGAGCGCCAGCAGGCCTTGGAGAGTGCTCTCCAGGAGTCGAGTCAGTTCTCTGACAAGTTGGAAGGAATGCTCCGTGCTCTGGCCAATACAGTTGATCAGGTTAATCAATTGGATCCATTGTCTGCCCTGCCTCAGAAGATACGTGAACAGATCGAGGATAACGATGCCCTTATGGATGATCTGGATAAACGCCAGGATGCATTTAGTGCTGTACAACGTGCTGCCAACGATGTCATTGCCAAGGCTGGCAACAAGGCCGACCCCGCTGTGCGTGACATCAAAGCCAAGTTGGAGAAGCTCAATAATCTGTGGAACGATGTACAGAAGGCCACCAAGAAGCGTGGAAGCTCACTGGATGACATCCTGAGCGTGGCCGAGCCCTTCTGGAAGCAGTTAAACAGTGTGATGAAGACTCTAAAGGATCTGGAGGAGACACTGTCCTGCCAGGAGCCACCAGCGGCACAGCCGCAAGACATTAAAAAGCAACAGGTGGCGCTGCAAGAGATTCGTCACGAGATTGATCAAACCAAGCCGGAGGTGGAGCAGGTACGTCGTCATGGCAGTAATCTGATGAACATGTGCGGTGAACCCGACAAACCAGAGGTCAAGAAACACATTGAAGATCTAGACAATGCCTGGGACAATATCACCGCATTGTATGCCAAACGAGAAGAGAACCTCATCGATGCAATGGAGAAAGCGATGGAGTTCCATGAAACCCTTCAGAATCTGTTGAAATTCCTCACCAAAGCCGAGGACAAGTTTGCTCATCTTGGACCCGTTGGCTCTGACATTGATGCCGTCAAGCGACAGATTGAACAACTCAAGTCGTTCAAAGATGAAGTCGATCCGCATATGGTCGAAGTTGAAGCATTAAACAGGTAAACTTCCATATTCCTCAGTTCCAACTAGTGATCAATAACAATTCTTATTGAAAAATCCCTTTTTTTAATGACGTGTTTGGTGATCTTTCTTACATCGTACAATTGGCAGAGGTCTAGAAAGGCAAGATAGTTTCAAAATTTCGTACGTTCTATTGTTCGTTCGTTGTTGTACTCTACTTTTAAGTGCCTGAACTGTGATCCACGATCGATGATCTGCTGGTCTTTGACTGTTTTATACCATATTTTTTGCTTTCTGATCCTTAGATTAACGATCTGACGCTTTTTCAACTGTGATTTTTAATTTTGACATCGAATCAGAGTCCCTAAACGCAGATCAGCTATTATAATAAGTCGATCATAGATTGTCTTTCAACTATGATCGACAATAAATAATAACTGATCACTAATATTCGATCTATAAAATCTTAAATGTTTTCAACACAGTTAAGCGATTATATGTAGTTGGTCGATTTTAATCAAAATTTAATTAAGTTACAATTCACAAAGTTCATTTTTGTTCCCTATAATATTTTAATTACTATGATCGACAGAAATAATCTCTGGTCATAAGAATATTCTCAAGGACTCACTGATTAACGATTAACACAACTGTTCTCAGTTCATGTCTGCGCATGTTGATTTTATTTTTGACGCAACCCACTGGAACAAACAGTTCCTCATTGTTTTTGCATGAGCACTTGCTAAATAAAGCTATGATTATGAAGATTATTATTTTTGTTGCGTTGTGCATCTGCATTTTGAGCACCAACCGTATGATTTGCGTACTAATCTGTTGATTGATCACTTACAGACAAGCTGTGGAACTGACGGAACGCACTTCGCCGGAGCAAGCGGCATCGATAAGGGAACCATTGGCGGTGGTAAACCGAAGGTGGGAGGCACTGCTCCGTGGCATGGTCGATCGCCAAAAGCAGCTGGAGCATGCACTCCTACATTTGGGACAATTCCAGCATGCACTCAACGAACTTCTTGTTTGGATCAACAAGACCGACAGCACTTTGGATCAGTTAAAACCAGTAAGAGAATAAAAGACAATTCGTGAAATTTAAAAACTAATTGACGAACTTAATGTTTAGATACCCGGAGATCCGCAACTGTTAGAAGTTGAGCTGGCCAAACTGAAGGTGTTGGCTAATGATATACAGGCGCATCAAAACTCGGTAGACACATTGAATGATGCTGGACGTCAACTGATTGAGACGGAGAAGGGTTCAGTGGAGGCTTCCACCACGCAGGAAAAACTGCGCAAGCTGAACAACGAGTGGAAGCAGCTGCTTCAGAAGGCCAGCGATCGACAGCACGAGCTGGAGGAGTCTCTACGCGAGGCACAGGGCTACATAGCCGAGGTCCAAGACATACTGGGCTGGTTGGGTGATGTAGATGCTGTGATTGGTGCTAGTAAACCCGTTGGTGGTTTGCCAGAGACTGCCACCGAACAGCTGGAACGCTTTATGGAGGTCTACAATGAGCTTGAAGAGAACAGGCCCAAAGTGGAGACAATACAGGCACAGGGCCAGGAGTATATTAAACGACAGAACCAGATGAAGGTCTCCTCAAGCAATTTGCAGCATACGCTACGCACATTGAAGCAACGCTGGGATGCGGTCGTTTCACGTGCGTCCGACAAAAAGATCAAGCTAGAGATTGCCCTCAAGGAGGCAACGGAGTTCCATGACACTCTTCAGGCCTTTGTCGAATGGTTAACACAGGCCGAGAAACAGCTGTCGAATGCTGAACCAGTCTCGCGAGTACTGGAGACTATTCAGGCACAAATGGAGGAGCATAAGGTGCTGCAAAAGGATGTGAGCACACATCGCGAGGCAATGTTGCTGTTGGACAAGAAGGGCACTCATCTCAAGTACTTTAGCCAGAAGCAGGATGTCATTTTGATCAAGAATCTGCTCGTTTCTGTGCAACATAGGTGGGAACGTGTCGTCAGCAAGGCCGCCGAACGAACACGTGCACTGGACCATGGCTACAAAGAGGCCCGAGAGTTCAATGATGCCTGGAATGCCATGATGCAGTATCTGCAGGAGACTGAGCAGGTCCTGGATCAGATCATCGAAGAGGCAACAGCATCCAAGGAGCCGCAAAAGATCAAGAAGTACATTGGCAAACTGAAGGAAACACATCGCCAGCTGGGAGCCAAGCAGTCTGTCTACGATGGCACCATGCGTACCGGCAAAAACCTGATGGAGCGTGCACCCAAGGGCGATCGTCCAGTGCTCGACAGGATGCTGTTGGAGCTCAAGGATCAATGGACACGTGTCTGGTCGAAGAGCATTGAACGTCAACGTAAACTGGAAGAGGCTTTGCTACTCTCTGGACAGTTCAGCGATGCTCTTGGCGAGCTGCTAGACTGGTTAAAGAAGGCTAAGAGTCGGCTCAACGAAAATGGACCCGTCCATGGTGACTTGGAGACGGTGCAAGGACTATGCGAGCATCATAAGCACATTGAACAGGATCTGCAAAAGCGTGCCGCTCAAATGCAGGGCGTTCTCAAAACAGGTCGGGATCTGGAGAGGTCTGGTAACAATGCCGAGGTGGGACGACAACTCGATGAGATGCAATCCATTTGGGAAGATGTCCAGAGTGCCGTTGCCAAGCGCGGTGAACGGCTTCAAGTGGCTCTT
The DNA here is from genome assembly GCA_018903735.1 of Drosophila cardini. Taxonomy (NCBI): domain Eukaryota; kingdom Metazoa; phylum Arthropoda; class Insecta; order Diptera; family Drosophilidae; genus Drosophila; species Drosophila cardini. Next base: position 21,778,491 of record JAEIGM010000001.1, on the reverse strand, counting down.
GTTGATGCCGAGAAGCTCAACGCGCGTGTTCAGGCATTGTTCGATTGGTTGGATCATGCCGAGCACAAGTTGCGCTATGCAAAGAACGCCCCGGATGATGAGAAGGTCTCACGGGAAATGATGGACATCCACACGGAGTTCATGCGTGATCTACGCGTTCGAGAGCGCGAGAAGAGCGAAACTTTCGAGTATGCCGAAGAGATCATTGGCAAGGCCTATCCCGATGCCATACCCATCATCAAGAACTGGCTATCCATCATCCAACAACGCTGGGAGGAGGTACGCCAATGGGCCATCAATCGTGAGTCGAAGCTGGAGCAGCATTTGCAATCTCTCAAGGATCTGGACGATACCATTGAGGAGTTGCTTGCCTGGCTCAGCGGACTGGAGGGTACTTTGTTGAGTAAGTAACAAGTTGGATCCTTTTATATAGCTTGTAATCACTTTGCCACATTCTTCTTTAGATCTGAAGCATGAACAGCTACCAGATGAGATTCCGCCCGTTGAGAAACTGATTGAGGATCACAAGGAGTTCATGGAGAACACAGCACGCCGCCAGAACGAAGTTGATCGCGCCTGCAAGCCTCGTCAATTACCACCAGGTGCTAGAAAGCCATCACGTAGCGGCAAGACGCCAGTGTAAGTATCAGAAAATTACCCAACGTATATACTTATGTGTATATTTATTATTTTTTCATTTATTATTTTTTTGTATCTATTTGTTTGCTAATTTATTCTTTTTTATTACCAAAATTATTGCTACAAAAATATTCAATTGTTATCCCCCGCAACGTAATGCACCACACTCTATTTGCCTATCCAAAATGACCAAAAAACAAACAAACAAAAAAATGTACAACACCTTGCAACAACAACAATGACAACAACAAATACAACTTTGTATATTTATATATATGTATATACATATATACATATATAGTCGTGGCTCCAGTCACGATCTGCGTGAACAGTCGCCCGATGGCACGCTGAGACGTCAAAGGTTTGACAGCAACTTTATAATACTCAAATCTACTCAAATCGTAATACCAAATGTGGCGAATGCGCTTGCCACATACCACATGCCTCTCACACATCTAGCCTGGTTTAAGTGTATTTTTGCTTAACATCGCCGCAACAACATAAACCAATAATAAACCACAAAACCTAAGACAAGTTAATAGTTACAGAAGTTGACAAAAAAAAAATAAATTAATTTCCTAGATAACCGTTTAGTTAAAGTAGATAAAACCAACTAATCACTTATAAGTTTGTAAACTAAAATACAAAAGAATAATTGTTTCATTCACTGATTGTTTATACTATTACTTTTCACTAAAACTTAATAATTGATAATTTATTATTAGATACACTATTTTGTGAAGAGGAGAAAAAGGTTTTAAAAAGGAATAGATTCATTATTAAACTTACTTTTAATAATACTCCGATATCCAAATGATATTAATTCCTACAAAATTCTAAGATCATTTTAATCTCACCGCGTAGGTTAAATATTGATTCTTAAATAACTCTTAAAATATATTTCTAATAAGAAGATATTAAATTGTCAACGAATCATTCATCAAAAGTAGCGCTAAAAACCGCTAACATAAATACCCAAGTTTGCTCAATTTGTCAACATAATACACCCCATTCACCATATAATTCCCTAAGCGCCGCACCAAGAAACCAACAACCATTGCACAGCATTTGGCTTAATCACCGCTGCTATAACTGTTGCTTAATTTTATATACTTTATAATCCTAATAATAATTTGAATATCTTTTAAAATTTACTTAATCAAATTTCTTTCTTTTATCGCAGCTTCAAGGGCTCTCGGGACCAGGGATTAAATGCACGCAAGGGCAGGTGAGTTATCGACTTTATATATAGAGATAGATAACTTTTAAACTATCGATTTGTGGATCTGTGATTGCTCTAAAAATAATAGTGCATGCACTTTCAAAATTCCTAAAAATGAAATTTTCTTTTGTTTTTCTTCTCTTGAAAAAAAAAATTTCAAAATCTCTTGGAACTGTTTATTTTTGGAAATGCTGCGTATCGACTTGTTATTTCTTTTATGTACTATATTTGTTAATTATTATATTTACATTGCTATTATTATTGTGTATTGTTTCGTTACTTGATCCGTTTTTTTGTATTTTTGTCTCTTTTCGATTCTACTTTCATCTTGTCTACACACGCTACGTAAACGTTGTATCATATAAAACAAAAAAAAAAAAAAATCTTTGCATCTTGCTGCTTATTTGCTATATACTTGCTATGTGTATATACATATCATTATGTACATATATGCATATGTATTATATACATCGCTGTACAGTCGTGTTACGCCCACGCGTGACACGCCCGACAGAGATCGCCTGCCGCACTATGGCCCCCGTTTCTCGCCAAGGTAAGTCAAAACTCTTCTCCCTAGCTCTGACATATTAAATGCAGCTCAACCTGTACTCAATGCATGTGAGAGTTAAGTATTACAAGTAGTAGCTCGATTTATTCCATCAAATTAGTCATCCTTTCTGTGTGCTTATTTCCTCTTGGAAACTTTTCTAATCCTTCATTGCTTTCCATACAGCTCTACTGGACCAGAACTTGAGTTCCGTTCATCACGCGCTAAATTGCTGTGGACCAAGTGGCGCGATGTCTGGATGCTCTCATGGGAGCGTCAGCGTCGGCTCCATGAGCATCTCATGTATCTGAAGGATGTGGAGCGTGCTCGTAACTTTAGCTGGGATGATTGGCGCAAGCGGGTGAGTTTTTAAAAACGTCATATATTTGTATTTCAAACTAATTTGTACTGATGTTTATGTTTTGATAGTTCCTCAAGTACATGAACCACAAGAAATCACGCTTGACTGATCTGTTCCGTAAAATGGACAAGGACAATAATGGCATGATACCACGCGATGTTTTCATCGATGGTATTCTCAACACGAGTGAGTACAAAATGAATTACTTTATTGTATTCAATCTAATCAACATATTCCCCTGTTAGAATTCGATACATCTCGCTTGGAAATGAAGGCTGTTGCCGATCTTTTCGATCGCAATGGCGAGGGTCTTATCGATTGGCAAGAGTTTATTGCTGCACTGCGTCCGGATTGGCAGGAACGTAAACCTGCCACAGATTCCGATAAGATACACGATGAGGTCAAACGTTTGGTTATGCTGTGCACCTGTCGTCAGAAATTCCGTGTGTTCCAAGTCGGCGAAGGCAAATACCGGGTAAGTCCTTACTGTTAATGCTGAACTAACTATAGCTATAAATTTTGATTATTCTTTTTAGTTTGGAGATTCCCAGAAATTGCGCCTGGTTCGCATTCTTCGCAGCACTGTCATGGTGCGCGTTGGAGGCGGTTGGGTTGCTTTGGATGAATTCCTGCAGAAGAACGATCCTTGTCGCGGTAAGTACCTGCTGAACACACAACTCACACACAATTTCACACACACAATAGTTGTGTTGTACACTCAGATACACAAAATTTTGTTGGACTTTCATATCTATTTATCGCATATATACATATTATTATAAAATATTCTAATGTAATCTTGTAGTCCACACTCAAACAATATCATTCCCATACCAATCAGATCATGCATTTTGTCTATATACCTAGAATATATATGATGCATCATGAATACCATTTGATCATGTCTCACAAATTTCTATTTCACATACAAAAGTACACATACATTCATACTAGGTACAGTTGTGCTTAACAACTAATTATTATTTTTAAAAGCTAAATCATATTAATAATACCAAACGGATATGGTCATTTAACCAACAACAAACAATTTATAATAATAATAATACCAAAAAACAACAAATTAAATTGTGCCTAAAATATATTAATAGCAAATGATCCTTGAAAACAACAAAAAAAAGAAAAAAAATACCAATTAAAACTCATCATTATTTTGTTTGGTCTAAAAGATGCTTAAACAAACGAAAACCAATTAACAGCGCGCATTTTGTTTTTGTTTATCTTGAAGCATTTTTGAAATTTTTTATAGCCAGCGCCAATAAAGCCGCCTCATAATACACACACAATAACCAAGCGATATCAACAACCAAATCTGAATCCAAATCTTAATCTTAATCCATGTCTAAAAGAAACCAATACCAAAACCCGTCAATGAAATAGGGTTGCCATTTAGTAGTCATACCACATTATTTGTTGCTTTATTTGTTAACTCTGCGTATTTATAACTATTGCTTATCTTTATCATATTTAGTATTTAATTTTTGGGTAAAGTCACACGCCTACTAGAGCCTAACCTCATATATGATCTAAAAAAATTTAGTACATTTTTAGAGCATGCTTTATCTGTCAAACTACTTCACTGTTAAAAACGCTAACAGTCAATGTGCTTTGTTAACCAACATCGCGTTGACTGTATTAACTGTAGCTATATCTGTTATACTGTAACTCTTTTCATATTCATTCAAATTTTGTCCAATTTTGTGTTAAAGTTGATTTTTTGTATTAATTTTGTATAACGTTTTCGTTTTTACTAATAATTTTTTATGTTTTTCCCCTTTTATTTTCTTTTCAAATATGTATTTTTCGTTAAAAACCAATGATACCGATAACGATAATGAAATGTACCCGATATATTTGAAATATTCTTAACAAAACACACAAATACACACATATAAATTTGTAACAATGCTCCGCTTGCGTCGCCCGCTCGCCCACGCCCACGTCCACGCCCAAAAATGCACTCGCCTGCGCCTTAAACAAATTATTACCACCAAAAAAACTGAACAAACACTGAAAAACTGTGAAAAATATGTGATTTGCGGTAACAAAATTTTGTTGTTATTGTTGTTGTTATATGTTCGACCTGCAACAAAACAAAATTTACAACACACACATATCCATACACCGCTCGTTTGTGCGTGGGCAAATATATGTCCGTGGTATATACCAAACCAATCCAAACGATACCGTTACCGATATCGAAAATACCGCATTTATCGGAACAGCCAAGGGACGTACTAACATTGAGCTACGCGAACAATTCATATTGGCCGATGGTGTCTCACAGAGCATGGCCGCATTCACGTCCAGACGCCCCACATCCAGTGCTGCCCATACTGCCAACAGTTCCCAAAATGGCGGCGCCGGTAGCCCCAACATGCCGCCATATATGAGTGGACAGGGTCCCATTATAAAGGTAAATCAAACAATCTCAAAAAAAAAACATGCGTACTCAAAAAAATCACAACAGAGAAAAGAAAATACCTCCAACATCCCAGAATATTTCTAGAAATTTTTCCAAAAATCGTTTACCGTTATTAGGGTAATTTTGAGGTAAGTTTTGAGTTTCGTTTTGGGTTTATTGTGTGTGTTGTTGACAAAAAGCTCGCTGCTGCTGCTGCTAAAGCTGCTACAGCTGCTGTTGCGCCGCGCCGTCTCTTGATTTTCGTGCATGAGAACTAAATAATTATAATCATTGTAAAATTGTAATTGTTGTTGCTATACTACATGCATAAACATACATATATTTCTACATGTATTATAAGTATGTATATTTATAATTTATTTGGTATCCTCTTTTGTTTAATTTTGATTTAACGCTAGAAATTTCACATGCAGCTAAAAGAAACATAAAAATGAAAGTACAGTACACACCAAATCAAATTGAGCTGCTGTTGTTTGTTGTTCTTTGTTTCCTTATCCATTTTGAGGTTAGGCTTAGGCTTTAGGTAGGCTATTCAAGGCTATTGTTGTTTAATATTGTTGTTGTTAAAACATAAAACAAGACTTGAGAGTTCAAAAGGCTTAAATGATCATATACCGTTTGTCAGCCGTAAGAATTAAACCAGACAAGCGTTCTAAAAACAAAATTCCAATTCAATCCAATCCAATATATACATATATATATATACATAGCTGATGAGCACTTGGCCGAGTTAATGCCAATATTTGAGAAAATACGTGCACAAGACCAAGTCCCATGCGCCTTTCCCATACACATGGGCGCCGGCGGCACAGTATTTGTGCGTTGCAACACGAGTCGCTCGGTTCCGCTGAGTCCCCACGTGCTGCATTGTCATCCAACAACACACTGGGTAAGTCAACTAAACGATGATGATAATAATGATGATGGAGATTATGTAGATCAATCAATGGAGAAGCCGTACAATGGGTTTTAGCGGGCACTGTTAATCAATCAATGGCAAATATGATTACTAAACTCAATGTTATTATCCTACGGTACAGGTTCGGGAGCGTTCAGTACGTTCGATACCGATGTCAAGGCCATCGCGTTCTTCGCTTTCGGCCAGCACGCCCGATTCCCTCAGCGATAACGAGGGCAGCCATGGAGGACCCTCGGGTCGCTATACGCCTCGTAAGGTGACCTACACGAGCACGCGCACGGGTCTAACACCAGGCGGCTCACGTGCCGGCTCCAAGCCCAACTCACGCCCGCTTAGTAGACAAGGCTCAAAGCCACCCTCGCGTCACGGATCCACGCTATCGCTGGACAGCACGGGTAAGTAATCTGCAATGAAATCCCGCATTGAAAGCGATCAAATTTAACTGTGTTATTCCCATTTCAATAGATGATCACACACCCTCGCGCATACCACAGCGCAAACCATCCGCATCGAGCACCATTAGTGGCACCGGCACTACACCCCGCCCGGCACGTCTGTCTGTGACAACTGCCACCACACCGGGCAGTCGTCTCAATGGATCCAGCACCATTACACGCAAAACCGCATCCGGTTCAGCGAGTCCAGCGCCTACAAGGTAAATTATCATTTAATAAAACATAAGTTAGCTCTGAGAACGGGGACATTTGGGAGGGATTTAAGTCATTCATATATACTTATCACTTATTAATTTATTTTATTTCCTTTTTTTAAATTACATATTTTTGGTTACCGCATTAACTTTTGACTCACACAACAACAAATTAAATATCAACAAAAAAAAAAAAACTCAAACAAATCATTGAAAAACGCTAACTAAAACCTTGAATTGGCATTTGTTGAAACGTTCATCTCGAAATTTGCTTGAAATGCAACAAAACTAACTGCAACATCAACAACAATAAAACAAACAAAATATATACCAACTATACTACCATATACCAAAAAATAAAAATACCAACTTGTGCCTGATACAAAAAATATATACAGCAATGGAGGCATGAGTAGATCATCCAGTATTCCAGCACTAACAGGCTTCGGCTACAAACCCACTAGGTAATACCCAACAGCAACATGAATACACTAAAAACTTTACAAAACATATTTTATTTATATTAGATATTATTTAATTAATTTAAGCTATGTATAAATGGAGTTTAATTAGTTTTAAGCTATATCTCATATAAATCTTGGTTATGGTTGTAATAACAATAATGCTTACTACTCGTAACTTGTTAAATCCACATCCACAAACTCAAACACACTAAAGCCGCCCATCAAGGATTCCGGTTAAGATACCCCTCAACGATTCCAAAACATCATCGCCCACCAGCTCAACTGGCAATCCAAGCAGCTTGGGGTAAAGTTCTATTTGTAAAGAGTGCTTCTAGAGCTACTACTCCTATAAATACCATCAACAAGAACAACATATTAGATAGTCTTTCCATTCAAGTAATTATTATAAAAATATTCCACTATTATTTAGCTTTTTCAGTTTATTGCTTTAATTTAACTTTTTGTAGGCACTGTGCATGCCCAGTAAACGAATGAAATGTTGTTTGAAATTAACTAATGCATTAATTTTATTGCTTTACTATACACAAATATATGAATTTATATGTTCCAAGGCTTAAAACAAATATTATTCCTTTATTGCTGAAAAAATATTTTTTTTTTACCTTATTGTTAGTTCAGCTTTTATTTATTAATTTAATGTTTATTGATTAAAAATGCTTTCCCTAACAAATTTTATAAAAAGCAATATGTTTAGCAATTATAAGCAGTCAAAATTATTATTTATTGCTGTTCTGATTTCTTACTTTAATTAATTGTATTTAAAATGTTCAAGTTTTGTTTTAACTCAAAATTGAAAAACATCGACTAATATATATTCTGATTTCGTTTCTATTTAGGCGCAACATCAGCGGCAGTTCAACGCCCTCGGGAATGCAAACTCCCCGTAAGACATCCGCAGAGCCGACATTCAGCTCAACCATGAGACGGACATCACGTGGCACGACACCCACTGAGAAGCGCGAACCATTCCGGCTATAAGTCGGTAGTGGGACCCAATAGTTTGAGATGCCAATTATCAATTAATACACAATTTACTAACAACGCACTGCAGTTCTTTAATTAATCAACAAACAAAACAAACAAACAAACAAATGAATTGTGAATTACCTGCCACCTTTCCCCTCAAAGTAGTCTACATTGCAAAGAAAAATGTAGCAAAAACGAAAACAGTACATAATCATTTGGTAAAGCAAAAAAGACAACAAAAACATATATACTGAGATGGAAAGTAAAAATTTAGATTTATAGATCAGTTTATAAAGCTATCACACAAAGTTGATCCGGAAGAATGAAATCTACTTACGAAAGTACTACTAACTAATGCAAACTTTTGCTACTACTAATATTTAATGCCTATTACTATTTACTAGTTATATATATTTCCAAATTTATAATTTGTATATATAATAATAATAATATAATGCAAAATACACTCCAAGTGCTTTAAGGCAATTAAAGGAATTATTGACAACAACAAAAATTATAAAGAAAAAAATGAAACATTCGAATTAAAAGGGCCAAAATGTATAGCCAATTTCTCTCAGTGTTCAAAAGTTTTCTCGAAATCGCCAGTTTGAGGATCCTCTTGTCGCTGAGAGTTTGGTTATATCTAAGGGTCAAAATGAGAAAAATAATAAAATTAAAATAAAATTTGATTTTGTTCTGTTAAAACTAATAGTAAATGTGAAACGAAGGACATAAAAAAAACAAAAAAATGAAAAAATAGAAAAGAAAAGGATAAAAATATTTAATTATATACTAAAAGTCATTATTTTAAGTTTAATTAATATTTAGTTGATAAGCCCAAACACCACACACAATTTGTAAAGCATTATTAATTTTGTTTTGTCAATGCAAATGCAAAAATAATTATAAAAAAAAAAGAATAAAACTATAAAAACAAAAAGAAAAGCAAAAAATTAAAAAATAATGCCCCGTTTATATAAATATTGTATAATACTAATACTAAATTATTTTGTTATACAAAACGAGAAATGCATTCAACGTTTTTGTAATTCTATTTAATTAAAACAATTCAAACGAGAAATAAACATTTACAAAAAAGAAATATTAATAACAAAAACCAGATTTTGTTTTTCTTCTTAAACAGTCTTAAGTCGAACAAAAAAGCTAAAATGGGAAGACTGGATTATTCAGATTGGACCAGACATAGGTCATATGATTTTAGTTTAATACTTTTTATGCTTAGTGATTTTTGCAGTTTATAAACTTAAATAAAACACAAATAATTATTTTTTTGTTTTTGATTTATTCATTTAAGTTTTCCGAGTTGTTTTTGACACATTGAAATTTTATTTGGTATACATCTATGAATCCTTTTAGTGTATCCAATCGGATGCTACACAAACATTCAATTAGTTAAGATATTTAAATATGTGAATGCGACATATATAGTTACTAGTATTATGTATGTATTTATATTATGTTTATGTAATATCGGCTCTGTCCTCATACTAATGTAACTGACTAGATTGGCGCCAGATTGTCCAACCGATTCCGATTCGATCCATTTAAACTACTTATTTGTGCCTAGAGGCGTGGAAAGTCATTATTTTGTGCTAATCTCTGTTTCGCTGTCACATGGAGAATGTATTTAGATGGAGAAAGAGGGAGAGTTTCGAGATAGTTAAACATTTATGCTAAACTTTAAGTGCAATTGCAAAAATTATGCGTACAGTAAATATCATTTTTTGTCGTGAGTGAGTTGTGTGAGTGGGAGTGTGTCAACGCCAGCGCTGCCAGTTGGTGCTGCTAAATACTTCTAGTTAGTATCGATGCCCTAGATTTAGTCAAAGTCGTAGTCATAGTACTACCACTTAAATATCATTCCGGCATTTTGCCGCAAGTCTTTTGTAAGAAATTACAAATACAAATATCATAATAATAATAAATTAAATACATACATATATATGTATATATGTAGATACACATATATGCACAGATATCAGTTGAAATTAGCTAACCCGGCTCGTTGAAGCTAACTAAATATAAATTCAATACGAGTGATTAACTCAAATTCACAGAAATTGAGTTATGTTTTTACAATGCGATCAAATAATTATAAACTAAAGTCTAATATAATGTTACGCTCGGATCGTTTTTGGGGTCATGCAGGAGTGGGTTGGATTAGTTAGTATGTATGTTATGTATTAGCAGCAGAGCAGTGGCAACGTCAATGTTAATTTTAACACTAACGTCTTGGGCATTGGCCTTGTCATTGGCATTGGCTTTGTCGTTTCTAATGTGTGGGCTGCGTCTTTAGCTGATATTGTTTTTGGTAATGGAATTGTTAGCCGCAGCATCCGGGTGCTGCACCAGTGTCACCTGGCATGGTTGGCTGTGGCAGTCTGCGCCTTTGGTTGCTTGACCGCGCCAGCATTTGATGTAGTCCCAGTGCCTGAAGTTGGACCACCGCTAACTCCCCCACCTCCACCTCCGCCACCACCTGCACCTGCTCCACCAGAGTGTTCAGTACGTTCCGCACGATGATGATGATGGTGGTGATGATGATGACGACGACCGCCTCGATAATGGCGACGATTATGATGTTGATAGTTATTATTGGTTGGCTCCGGCATGATTCGCTGTGTCTCCTGCACAACGGGAGCAAAACTGCTGGCTGTGGGCATGCCAGGTGTGGTGGCCGTGCTGCTGGTTGCTTCCTGTGGTCCAGCCAGCTTTTTGGCTGCCTCGGCTTCCTCACGGCGTCGACGACGACGCACATCCTCCTCGGTCTCAATGGCAATAACAGCACTACCCTCGGCATCCACATCAATTATGGCACCGCGGCTCTTTTGCTGTAGATATAGTTGGGACATGCGATGTTGCATTTGGCGCAGCTCCTGTGTGACCCTAAAGTCGGGTGCATTCTCCAGCTCTGAGGGTGGCATGGCGCACTTCAGGCTATCGGACTCGTCATGTATGTGCTCCCGACAGACGGGACAGAGGGCCTGAAAGGCATCCGCTGTCTTCTGTAGCCATGCTGGCAGCTTCTCGAACTCCTCCTGGTAGTTGCGACGCAGTGCGTTAAGGTGCCGAGCCAGGCAATAGCTGTGGAGGTAGTGGAAGCACTCGGTACGGGTGAATTCGTCACCCTCACTAAATCCATACAAGCAGATGACGCACTGGCCGCTGGGCAGATTGCTGCCGGTCAGGTGTTCTCTCACCACCTCGATCAGATCAAAGACAACGGGCAGTCCAAGGGACTCCTTGATCTTCGCATTGCATGCGCTCCTAATGGCCTCCAAGCGAGCATCGTCAAGGCCACGCGGACGCAGCAGCTTGAATGCCGGACTCACATCCGGATAACCTGGCGGTGGAAGCACCTGAAGAGTCACACAGATGTATTGCTGCTCATCCTCTTCGCCGGTCAGCGGCAGAACTGTTGTCTCGATTATATCCACGGCGCCGCTAATGTTCAGATGTCAAGATTCAATTCAACTCTATTGACATTGTGCATTAACTTACCTGGTGTTCCGAACAATGCGCACATCTTCCATGAGAATCGCCTCCAACGACTCTAACTCCTCGTCTAGTAAACTGTGGAGATGCTTAGAATCCTTTAACAAACAAACAAACAGTAAAATATATTCGAGTTTTACTTACGCGTCCATTTCGTTGCCTTTTTTGCTAATTGATATCAATTTTGATTGATTTGGTTTTAAGGAAATTTGGTAAATGTTAATTTTTAAATACAATAAAAAAATCGATTGGGACTAAAATTCTGCGACTAACAACAACAACAGAATATGACAATCACAAAGCAACGGCGACACGAATATGCCATTCACAGCGAACTCTAACAAGCAGCACGTCAATGAGCGCCATCTAGCGTTTATTGATTCAACTGGAATAGCAACGAAAGCAAATGTTAAAAGTAAGTAACGTTAACGACTTGCTGTTAAATAAGTGTTATGACAGTGTTGCCGTTTGCAGAAGAATTTGAATTACCATTTGAATTATTAGCTGAAAGAAAATCCAAAGGAGGAATAAAGTAATGAAATTTTGGAGCTGTACGGAAATTTTTGTTTAACTTAAGATCGCAGCTCTCGCACATACAAACAATCAGCTAAAGTGCTCACAATAGCGAGCGGCAGAATTATGTTTGAGCTCTGCTAAAAGAGGAAGAGTCAGAGCAGTACTTTTTAATAGTGTTTGCCCATGCTTAAAGCCTGGATTACTATGTATATCTATAATCAAATGTTTCTTTAATCTGACCTATTAATGTTTTAAATTAATTACGAAAATTTAAGCTAATTAAATATCTATAATTTCTTCCATTATTCCTCTTTTTCCCTTTTCCCATTTATTCCTTTTCGTCCTATTACATTTATACAAATATTTTGAGGTATTTTGACAAACTTTAAAAATAAAAATATTTGATAAATTGTTATTATTTGGTTAATTCAAATGTATTCAAATTTGGTTGTGGTGGGTTTCGGTACGCTTTTCACCACACCAAACTGCTGTGAGCTTCACCGGTTGCTATCGAATGAAATCGAATGAATCGCGTAATACACCCCAGAGAAAGAGAACTCATCGTTTTTAACGGCGCCAAAGCAAATCAGTTTACAACGGAAAGCACAAAGCAACGGTCGTGAAAATTGAGCAAAGCTCCGTGGAAAACCCAAAGCCTAACCCAAATAAAAAAAAAAAAACCAAATTGAAAAAATAACGCAAATTTTCGTGTCGTTTTTGGTGCAAAGTATAAATTGCGAATTCCAACAAGTATCTCTCTATATCGCAGAGCATAAAACATAAGAGATAAAGGTTAAAATAAAATACAAACGAGTTGTAAGGACATTCCATAATACCGCGTGATTGTGTCCTTTGTGTCTGTGTGAGAAAAATCCGCCCTTAAAGAGCTCCATTGAAGCTAAGCCAACAGAAAGTTTGGTACGTTCTGACTTCGACATAGAACTGTCAGGACTTTTATCCTGACGTGTCCTGCGCACACAACACATGCACATGCGGTGATACACACACACACACACACACACACACACACACACATACACACACACATACATACATACATATATTCACTTATACAGAATAAGGATGCACGTGCTTCGTTCGAGTGTTCCGAAATGTTATTTCAAATGCATTGCGATTTCCCTTCTTCTCTTAAAATATTTATTTATAAATATATTTAAAAATCTGTGAATTTAAAATGAAAATACTTGCACATCGAATGTTGCATACTCTGTAATTTTTAGAGTGAAAAAAAAGGAGAGAATTGTGACTGAGACTGCAGCACGTGTGTTCTGAGAGCTAAGTATCGATATCATTGATATCATTGAATACAACAATTACATTTGTTATTAAACAATAACATATTGTGATTTATTGCACATTTAAACAGATTTTAAGCAGATTGACTTTTGCATAATCCACATCCACAAACATAAACAGATTTCTTGTGTACATACATATATATTTATACTTATATATTTATGGATTTTCCCCGCAATCTTTTCACGCCTGCTATGTCATTCTCCCAATTTGTGTCTCTCACTCTCTTGGTCTCTCTTCATCTCTCGCCATCTCTTTCCATCCCTCTTGCGTTCAATTGCTCTCATCTTTCTTGTGTGCTGAAGGGAAATTGCATTGAGGCTGGCAATGGCATTGGTTGGGGTTGTTCTGTCCAAAAAAGAAAAACCACAAAGGAAAAAAGCTTGAGTAACCTCCACACGCCTCACCCCTGACCTCAACCATATCTATGTCCCTCTAACGATATAAATATCAGGGACAAAAACAGCATCCACCTCCTAAAAACAGTTGATGTCTTGCCAAATGAGGAAAGAGAAGAACAAAAGTGAACTTTGTGCTTGGCTGATTGTGTTTTGACCCTGACAAATGCCCGTTATCCGCTTCCCCCTAAGTCCATGTATCCAACTCCCCTTTCTCTCTCTCCCGCTCTCAACATATTTGTCTTCTTCGTGAGAGCGATAGTATATTGTATACAGAGAGGCATCCATTTGGGCTACTCCAAGTGCATCTGTCGACCTGATGAATTCATGTTATCCGTTTTGCGATTATCTTGTGCTAAATCAAATGCTGATTACACTGTTAAAAAGAATTTGGTTTATTTTTCTTGACACTTGTATTATTTTATAAAAGAATTGTCAACACTTTGCTGATAATACTAAAATTTAAAAACTTGTAGTTTCAATATTTTGGTCTTAAAACTTGTGTTCATTATATACCAAATTAAAATATTTATAAAATATTAAGTTTTCAAAACAAAAAATATTTAAAAAATTAATTTTTCAGCACAAGCCTCATAAATAATTAAGCATGAATCAAGTAAATGTTGTTTATTAAGTGAATTAGCGAATTAATTATTAATGCAAAATTTAAAAGAAAATATATTTTTTTTAAGAATGGAAGTAACTTTTTAAACTTCTTAAGTTTCCAAAATTTATGGATATTTTTCATTTCTGGAACCAATTGATCAGGAAGGTAATAAAATGGATTTTGCTCCAGCATTTCATTTAAGGTGTGATCAAGTTTCAATTCCTAATATGCGATCCTAACAAGGTTTTAATAATAAGATAGATAGCCATAGTATACTGTTATAGACTCACTTCTTAACTCACTTTGGTTAAGATGGGTTCCAAAATAAAGACTTAAATGTGTTAAATGATTTTGATTGACTGACAACTCTTGTTAGAAGACTTTATAATTCTTCGATAGTTTTACAATTGGGGTCTAGTTGTTTATGTAAGCGGTAAGTTAGTTTCACTTGTATCAGGCCCATTAAGTCCAGTGTTTGGGATTCGTAATCAAAGTGAATTGTAATTGTAATACGAAACCCTTGAATGGAGCAGTTAAAGCAGTTAAAGCAGTTGAAACAGAACCAAGTGGCTCTAACCAGTCCATTCCAGCCCACATTAGCTTTGGCTTCAGCTTTATTAGAGACCAGCGTGGATTTCCAGGAAGCCAGGCGTCGATTTGTCGGAATCAAGGCCAGAACACACATAGACGTAGCTAGCGAAGAAAAGTGGGTGTTATACTTGAGTCTTGAGTACTTGAATTTTAGAGCCATAATATCCAGCACAGAATTGAATCGGTGCCACTTTTGCCTTGGCTAACAATGAAATTGTTTTGAAAACTTGTACAAGTTCAGAGGCCACATCATTTTTGGCAATGAAACAATTGTACAAAATTGTTGTAAAAACAATCAGAGCATGGGAAATGCCAAAATTGTGGATGTGGTTGACTAAAAATAGATGCACAAAATTTTTGTAAAATTAAAGAGCTGCGAAAATGTATAAATTAAAGGGAACTATAACGTGGGGCAACTCGCCAATGTTTACAAGTGTTTGAGGTATACAGAGGAGGAGAGTGGAAAGTGGAATGAGGGGAATAGTGCAACAACAACAAATCCAAAAAAGCCATAAAACATGCAAATCGATTGCATAAATCGCAAGCTTTTTATTGGCTATCAAAATGCATGAATTATGCAGAATAGAAGCAAACGGATTCCCCGACAAAGCTATTCCCTATCTCGTGTACTCTCTTATTCCGTCAACCTAAATTCACTTATCGATTTGGCCAGGTAACACGTCATATCATATTCTGCTCTATTCAACCCTTTGTAATTTTTTTTCTCTGAATTTCTGTGCTTTAAACTTGTCAGAGTAAGAGGCAGCAGCTTTAAAGCAGCACCAACCCCCTTCTCTAGTCTTTCTCTCTCTAGTTTGACAAGGGGATGAACTTGGCATACCCTATAATCAGCAGAAACCTTAAACACTGGGTATGCAGGCCTAACCGATGAATCTGAGCCACTGTAACTGAAGATAGAGCTATTAAAGCTGGAATTTAATTACTCATCTGCCATATGGATTTATGGTTTGTTTTGGATTAAGTCATTAGGAACTGAACGCAGTCTTGAGACGCTGGATAAATAAGCTTAGCTGTATTAGAAAAAGTTTATTTCTATTGAAAAAGGAACACAGCTAATTTAAATTTAATTATATTTCTATCACAAGCTTTATATATATTTATAGGTATGACTTTATGTTTATTTTTATAATGAACTTTTTCGCTCTCTTTCTCTTACTCTCTCTAGTATGACTGACATTTTAAGAATCCGTACTCAAAAGAGTACCAACTTTTACTACGCCCCTACCTTTTCCTTAAATTGTAAACAAACTATTTTCACATCATCATAATCTTGGAAACTATTAGAGCTATTATGATCAAATTTACACATTATGTGTGTGGTACCATTATAACTATTCTTTTCCAGTCTGATCCGGATCGGACAACTATATCCCATGGCTCCCATGGACAAAATAGGTTGAAAACTCGTGATTTGTATACAAAAATTAAGTTTGATTTGAGCTATTTCAGCCATACTCACATAACATATAAGTCTTATAGGTGAAATCAAACGAAAATTGGTAATTTTTTTGGAAATCGTGCTCTAGAATGATTTCGAGGCTTTTTTTAGTCGGTTGAATCATCTTTACCCTTCCCTACTAGTTTATCCATTTTAATTTTCATTCAATGTTTGTTCTTCCCAGTCTTAACTATTACTTCGGGTTTAAGTATATTTTAGTTCTATATTTATTCAAAATTCTTATCGTTGATAATTAGAAATTTGGACTTTTAATTAAATTTAATAACTATTTAATATTTCGAATCGATAAAAAATATTTTAAAACTGTTGAAACTATTATTTTTCGTATGTTTTTAATGTTATTTCATTGAAATATATTTGTCGACATCAGACTTAACTTTTACCTAACGTTTGAGCATTAATGTTTTGGATGTAAATTTTCTATACATTTACATATTTGATGGGCTTAAATAGTTTTAATATTTTATTCAATAAATTTGGCACTTAGCTTAAAATGCCATTGACTCATTGCAGAGTATCTATTGGTTGGACATACCCTTCTCAGTCGCTCTTGCTTTTTTGGTCTGTTTTCAATAACATTTTGGCACGACGCAATTTCGTGTTGTCCTTTATTCGGGGTTTTAAGTTAAAGCGCACCGACAGAGACACTAATACAAACGCACAAATGGCAAACCAATGTGTGTATATGTGTTGTGCGTGTGTGTGTGTGTGTGTGTATGTATATTTGGAGGTAGCGTCTTTTTGGACTGGTATATTTCCATTCATTTAAAATGTATTTTTGTCTGAGGTCGCAGGCAACGTGTTTGTCTTGCTCTTGTGAAATTATTTTGTGTGCATTCTCAGCGGTTATATAACAACTTAGAGTGCATGAAAAACTAAAGAATTGTGCCAACTTAAAACCAAAATTTAGCAGCACAAAGAATTGTTGACATCTGTTAGGCGCCAAAGCTAGTCTATTATTATTTAATATCCTACAAAAATTATTTAAGTATTAAGTTGCAGACCACTTAGCAAAGGGATGGGGAAAGTGAGAGGGGCTGGGACCAGGCCAGACATATTGACCAAGAGCAAAATATCAACCGATTTATATATAGAAGTGCCGGCATTAAGGAAGGGCCCAGGCAAAAGTGGGCGTGGGTCAAATGCCAGGTGGCAAATGCTGGTGAAAGCAAAAATGACAACAGGAATTGCGACGCAGAAATCAGTGTTAACAACAACAAAAACCACAGCAATAGAAACAGTAACAGCTAAGGACAATTGTTTTCACACACAGCTTTACGTAACATAAATTGAATTGTGTAATCAATAGAGTTAGGAAGAGAGCGTGCATTTCTGACAGGCACTGTAGAAGATTGCTTGGAAACAAAAACAGAATTGGTAACTTAGTGAGTGGGTCAAGGGTGGCAACAGGATGCTTCCAGGGGTGTATGGGCAGAGGGGAGAACGGAAGGGGAATAGCAAAGAGGACGGTGTTCTTCTGTGCCACACAATTGAATTTTAATACGTCTCGCTTCGAGTCTTTTGTGAGTGTGATTCTGGCCATCGCTTGTGGTTTTTTTTGTAATTGTCAGTTGATTTGATAACTCAAATAAATATTTACAACTACAGCTTCTGTCCCTGACTCTACCTCCTCTACGTCCAGCGTCCTTTTAAAGCAGCCGGAACACGTACTAAATACGCAGTTGCCGCTGGCCATTTGAAAGGCGGCCAAAGACGTCATAGCACATTACGTATACGCCGAGTTGGGCGCACTAACAAATAACCCAAAGCACCCCAAATTGCACACCCACTAACAGACACAAACACACACATACACATACAAACACACTTACGCACACTCACACAAACGCCCCGTGGCATCAATGAAGCGTCCGTCACAGGAGAACGTTAAAAAGCTTTTTCACACAGCTTTTGCCGCCTTCTCTTTTACACTCCCTTTATGCATCTCTCTCTTTCTTTCTCACTCTCTCTCTGCCACACACTCTGTTCGTTTTGTGGTGAGTTTCTCTTTCATTGCAAACGGTGGTGTTTCTCGTTCTTCTGCTTCTTGTTGCACAGCTGCTATCTCCCTTTCTCTCCCTCGCTTTCCCTCTCCTTCCTCTCTCTTTCTCTTTTATTTGCTTCCTCTTAGCTGTGGACTTCCGCTGGCGACATTTTACTACGTCAGCAGGCGAGACGAGCCTCCAAGTAAATAGCACACAACCCACACACACAGACAGTTGCATATACTTGTATGTGTGTATGTGTGTGTATGTAGTTTGGCTGGCCTGCTTTTGACTCTGTATATTTACAACGACCTGCTGCAACACTTTTTTTGGGTATATACCCTACTACCCTATGCAACTAGTACAGTTTGAGTTGTGTTAACTGTTGACTAGTAGATAGTAGATATTTAAACTCTTATCCTCTGCTAAGTATGTATAGTATTCAAAATAATATTTCACTTCGAACGTTAATCAATTGTATTAAAATTTATTTATGTAAATCAAGTATTTCGTATTTAATTAATGGCTCAGAGGAATAATAATATTTATATTTCATTTTTTAATTTAAATAAATTTGTATTTGTAAATATCTAACAATTAGTCCACAAAAATCAATTTTACAGGGTATAAAATTACCCACATTTCAGAGTCACATACAGTTCAGTGAATTTCAAATAGTTCAGTTGTTGTTAAACTGTTTACATGGCGGATACATAAACATGTGCAACTAAGTCTGTCTGTGTTCCAGTTTAATTAGCTGTGACCTTCCTACTCGCTGCCATGGACAACTCTTGACATTTGCTGGATTAATGAGAGAGAAGAAATGAGCCACAGAAAGAGACAGAGGGATACCGAACGGCTGTGTGTGGTTCAGTTAAATTGTTTGCGAATTGTTTGTGGTAATTTCAAACTTGAAGTTATGACAAATCGTATCAACTTTAACTTTCTTAAGAATTACTAAAAAATAACTCAAAACTGAAAAAGTTGACAGTGAGCAAACAGAGCACATAAAGTTCCATAATGGCCCAACAATTAGGGAACAAATTGAGTTACCTGTCGAGGCAAAGAACATTTTATCCGCCCACACGCAACCTGTAACCACACACTTGAAAGCCAACTCAAGGACGTTCCACCAAATGGCTATCTACAGCATATTTGCATACACACACTCACAACAACAACACACACAAACAAACACGGTCTGTTACTGGCTTATTGATCAAACAGTTGTAGGGTTTATCAAACAGATGCAAGTTGCATGAATATATAACAAAGCCGATTTGGATATATTGTCCTACTGTATATTAGGAAGACCTTAAATCATTTCAAATATAATCACAGCTAAGGCGAAGCCCTAGAAATTTCAATTTCACTAAATGATTTTACGATGGAAATTAAGGAACTAAGCTTGGATTGTTTTCTTTATAATAAATTGGTTGTAAATTTAAATGAAATTCTTTAAGCAGTAAAGTATAAGTATAGCACATAAAAAACATTTACTAAATTGTTAATTTAATGTTTATTATTAAATAATGTGTGTACAAATATATTTTCATAGATTGTTTAATTCAAATTATTTTTTTTTATTGTTACTTAAAAAAAAATAAAAGGTTGTCGAGAAAACTTTTTTCTTAACTTAACTCTGTTTCTCAAGGTCCCAAAGCTTAACGGTAACATTGCCCTTTAGGTATATTAACTTTTGTTGTTAAAACCATTCAAAGATTTTTTGGAATCAATTATGGCAACAGGATATAACGAAGATAAGAAATGACAAAGCTAAATGACAATACTTTTCCACATTACTGTTCATAACTGCTTAACTTCTTCTGACCACTCCAACTATTCAAAACCATACAAATAAATTCGCATACTAATTCAGATCTTAATTACGGTTAACAGTGAAGACGGCTCACGTTGCAAGGAAAGGAAAGGGCAGTTAACTCCCAGCGTTGATGGCTGCCACTAAAATAATTGATGCACCGCGTAACGGCCACGAGATGGCGCCACTGAACACGAGAGCCAGGGGTGATGGCACCCATGGGGTGACCATCGTTTTAACTGCACCTCAACGCAACTCAGTGCAATCGGTGGACATACCTGGTGAACCAGATCGTGCCGCTTGGAGTGGCAAGATGCAGTTCTTCCTCAGCATTATTGGCTACTCCGTTGGTCTGGGCAACATCTGGCGCTTTCCCTACCTTTGTCAACAGAATGGTGGCGGTAAGTATTATGTATATCCCAGATAACAGGCGATAGACCCTGCGCACATCTGATCGGCTTTACTAACAGAGGTAGTGTCAACTAAAGTCGATAATAACATTCATTATATTGACGTCTATATAAACAAATAAAGCAGGAGCGGATCTGAATCGGTCTATCTATTTAAAATGAATTATTTAGTAGTCAGTATCCTGGATCAATTATGAAATGCTTAATTTAAGTATGATATTGATATTGATTAAAAAGTACGTTTTATCAAGATCAGTATTCAAAATCAATACTTAAGTCAAATATTTATTTCTTGTTTACTTTCCCATATACGTGTTGTTTAATTGAACATTTAACTGTTAATTTGATGGACTTAGAAACACTGTCGTACTTGAAAAAAGAAAGCTAAAATGTAGAATTTTAGAGATTTATTTTAGTATAATAATCGATTTGCTTCTTAAATGCCTATAATATCAAAAAATGTTTCCCATAATCTCGGATAGCCCGCTTCGTCCTTGAACCGCCCCTGTAGCGTTCCTTTATGCACATTCGATATCATGTGCCGTTGCTATGACTAATCAAATGAGCTACTTTGACAACACCATTGTTGGATTTAATGTACACTAATTGCAAAGCTGATGTCTCGCGAATAGACTGCACTTGATTATTGCTGGGTTTTGGGCTTTCATTGGGTTACTTATGTAGTATTTGTGGGCCTGCCGGAAGGGCTTAATTGCGGGCCTTGGCCCCGGTGGGAGGCGAGCCACGCCTTGTGCCGAACAACGCACTTTTATTAAAAGACAAATACTACATGCCGAGCTTCAACCCCTTTTTTTTTGGTTCTAATTCAATTACGAGTGAATTCGAAATGCTGAAATAGACTTAGAAGAACTTTCGATACTCTAAACTGTTCATTATTAGTTCATGAATATTAACGAACTAATTTATACTCTAAAGTTTATATTTTTGCATCGAAAATTATTTGCATACGAAATACTGTGAGTAATTGCATTTTCAGGAGAGTTTTTTTAAATTAAATCCTTTTAAAAACTTGGATAAATTAAAAAAATTGATGAGTTTTAATATAAATTGACTCTATTGCAGGTGCCTTTCTGATACCATTCATGATAATGTTGATACTGGAGGGCATTCCTCTGTTTCTCATCGAGTTGGGCATAGGTCAGCGAATGCGACTTGGTGCCCTGGGTGTGTGGAACACAATACATCCCTGGTTGGGTGGCATTGGCATTTCCTCGTGCATTGTGACCCTGTTTGTGGCGCTCTACTACAATGTGATCATCACGTGGGTTTTCTACTATCTGTTTAACAGTTTTCGTGTAAGTTTCAAACTGAATAAGACACTAACAGAGTCATATAAATTTATAACGTGAATTTTCCTACAGTATCCACTGCCCTGGTCAACTTGCCCGGAAAATGCCACCGGATTTCCGGTGGAAGAATGCGCGAAATCATCGGAGACAACGTACTTCTGGTATCGCACAACTTTGGATGCAGCTCCCTCGATGGACGAGCCTGGCAGTCTGAAGTGGTGGATTGTGCTGTGCCTGCTACTCTCCTGGACCATTGTCTTCTTCATTGTGATGAAGGGCATCCAGAGTTCCGGCAAGGTGGTCTATTTCACCTCCCTCTTCCCCTACATTGTGCTCACCATTTTCTTCATAAGAGGCATCACACTGCGCGGTGCCGGAGACGGTTTAATGCACATGTATACGCCGAAGCTGGATAAGCTACTAGAGCCCACTGTATGGCTGGATGCAGCCACCCAGGTGTTCTATTCATTTGGATTAGCCTTTGGCTCGCTGATCGCCTTTGGCAGCTACAATACGCCGAAGAACAACTGTGTCCGGGACGTACTGCTGGTTTCTGTGTGCAATGCCGTCACCGCCATCTATGCGAGTGTCGTCATCTTCGCCATACTGGGATTCAAGGCCACCGTTAATGTGGAACGCTGCAATACTGGGTAAGTAGTAACCACCACTGATTGTTAATCACTTTTTTTTTGTGGGTTGGGTTTGGTTGGGTTCAGTGGGGTCATTGCAAGTTCATACGCTGTACGCATCAACGGTCATCGCCGCACTGTACTATGGTAAAAAGAGTCAAATTTTTGGTACAAAAACACTTTCATCTCCTAAGTGTATGATATTTTTATTCTCCATAAAGAACACAAGTAAAACAAATTTTACAATATTTAATCGATTTATGTTTCAGATTTGTTTTATTAAAATAAATAAGACACCTTTTTGTTTATTCCAAAAATGTGTGCATTTTTCCATAGTGCAATGGGTGGGGTCACTTAGTCCATGCAATACCAAGTCCATATCCAATCGTTGACCAGTTGTAACCGGCAAGCGGCGGCTTTGTGTCTATCTTTAGCTACTACTCTATGTAGATATGTATATAGTAAACATATATAAATATCTGTATATTGTTTACTCTCCCATTGATAGTCCAATCGATATGCTGTGTGCTGTCAATTTGTTTCAATTAATGGGCGCTGCACAGGTTTCTGCAATCGCCCCTTTTCGTCTCACCACTTTCCCGCTATCCGATATCCGATTTTCTTTATTTTCATTTGGCTCTTTTAGTTATTTACAATTGCTCTTGAACTATTTGTGTTGACCCATTAAACTGGCCCCTTAGTATTTGAGTTATTGTCTATTGCTTAACTGGTTCTAATCGACTTTAACTGACCTATCTTTTCTCTCTATTTCCATTTAGCAATTTCGATATTTTGGTGAAGAATGCTTTTCTACCTAAGAATGCCAGCACCGAGGAATACGATTCGATGATGACCAAACTCAATGGCACCTCAAATTTCACTGAACTTAATCTGAATCATTGCAACATTACCAATGAGTTGGACAATGTAAGTTTTTCTCGAGATTTATATTATTATTAGACCCCGTACTCTAAAAAAGAGTGGAGGGGTCTATTAAGGGTCTTTAGAAGGAGGATTTTTCGACCCCATAAAGAATATATATTCTTGATCAGCATCTACAGCAGAGACAATATAGAGATGTCCGTCTGTCCATCCGTCTGTATGAACACCTGGATCATTTCAAATCTTTGCCACGCCCCATACCGCCCCCGTAAATTGTAAAATACAATTTTTCACATCACCATAACTTGAAAACGACTAGAGCTAGAAAGATCAAATTCATACATTATGTGTATGGTACAATTATAACTATCCTCACCAAGTTTGGTCAACTATAGCCTATAGCTCCCATTGGACAAATCGGTCGAAGATTGATTATTTGTATAGAAAAACGAATGTAGCCTTTATTACATGTTTGTACCTCAAAGGTAGTATGTAGTTATTGTCGATATCTTGTTATGCCCTTAGGTTAATTTATAATGTCTGAAGCCACCTTTATTTTGTTTAATATAGGTTAAGTTAGGTTAAGTTGGCCTTTGGTAGGCCGGTCGTGGAGGAATTTTGATTAGAAATCGTGTGGGATGCGGGAGAGTTTAGCAAAGGCCAGCAGCTTCTTTGCGCCCTTTTGGCGGCTTCCCTAAATGAGTGGAGTAGTGGCCCTCCCAGGCACCTAAGCATCATGCGAGCTAAGGCAGGACATGGGCACAGGAGGTGCTCCGGTGATTCGTCCGTTTCTGTGTCTTTGCTAGCTCACTTAACTCAACTAACAACTAACTTATATACAAACTATCGTGCTTTCGACAAAGCGGTAACATTCAACTCTTTTCGTCTAGTTTTTAGCCCCAATTTGCCCATGTCTTCTGAAACATTTACCATCTCATGATCGCCCATTTTAAACTTAGACAAGATTTTGATCCATGGCAACGGATATCCGAACAGTATTTTAAGTTCCTACGAAAAGCTCTTAACAAAAAGAGCCTGAAAAAATAAATTAATAAAAATTAATAAATAAATAATTTATAGATACTTTCTGAAGAACGCAATGATTTTTCTATGTGTTAATTTTATCCTTACATAAATGTTTATCTTCAATTTTAGGCCGCAGAGGGCACTGGCTTGGCTTTCATAGTCTTCACACAGGCCATTGTCGAGCTGCCCGGAGCACCGTTTTGGGCCGTGTTATTCTTCACCATGTTATTGTCACTTGGACTGGGCTCTCAGATTGGAATATTGGAAGGAATGTTATGTACATTGTTTGACATAGACTTTGTAAAGCGGGCTAAGAAACAACATGTCACTGGAGTGGTTTGTCTCTTTTGCTTTATTGTTGGATTCATTTTCTGCACAGGAGCTGGGGAATATTGGCTCAAGATGTTTGACTCTTTTGCCGGCACAATTGGTTTGGTTGTGGTTGCCTTGATGGAAATGATTGCAGTTATATTTATTTACGGTCACGAGCGGTAAACAGTTTCCTATGAAATCATTCTCAGTTTTAATTTGATCAATCCGTATTCCAATAACAGCTTTACCGAGGATATCTATCAAATGACGGGCTATCGACCTGGTATATACTGGCAGCTTACTTGGCGCTACATTGGTCCAGTTATTATGGTCTGCATATTGATCTCCTCTGTGGTCTGCATGATCATACGTAATCCAACATATGGTGCCTGGAATGCCGAACTGGTAAGGCATTAGCTTTTGATCTCAATCTATTTATTTAACTGATCTCCCTCTAACTTATTTACAGGGTGCAATTGAGCAAAAGCAGTATCCCAATTGGGTCTTGGGAATTGCTCTGTCCATGATATTGGCTGGAGTATTGCCCATGCCGATTGTGTTCCTCATGCGCAGCTTCCAGTGTCTCAAGGTGGATCTGGACATTCATCAGGGATCGATAAGACGCAATGAGACGACCGCCTCCACCAAGGAAATGATTGATAACGATGATGATGTAAGTTTACATTTTTTTTTAAATATTTTTTTTGTATAGTAAAGTAAATTTCTAGTTGTTTTGTTGTTTTAGAGTTAAGCTAAGATTCTCTTTTCGAAACATATATAAATGTGACTAATTGTGTCTTCTCTTTCACTCAACGATTCACCCACACGTTTATGCTTGTTTCTCTATCTAAAAACAATAACCAATAACAAATAACAAATATAATGCTTCAAATTGTTAATCAAACTCAACATTCAATTAACATCCATCACGCTCAATGTCTATCAGAATTTGAGTCCGGATTTGCCACCGCAAGATTCATTAGCGGCGACACGCTTCACAATTGGAGACTTTGAAGTAAGTTCTATGTTGTCCTATCATTCCCACATTGAACACCGCATTGACAACAACATACGCTAATCACAACTTTCTTCCTTCCTTTCTTTCACTCATTCGTGTTTTCAAAACAGAACTAGATACTTTATTAACTATAAAAAAAAACATAAACAAAAAAAAAAAAACAAACACTCGTTTCAAGAATCCTAAATACCCGAATCCTAACTAATATTTACATAACAGTAATGTAGACACGTTACATCGCCTGAGGAAATTTCACATGCCGTCTGCCTGACTATTGAAATACCCATTAAAGATATTATATCTCTAAAGATAATTGCTCACACATTTGAATAGAATCGTTCTTAAAGAAGTAATGCAAATGTATTTTAATGAAAACGCACAGCATATTAAGCAATCGCAATGCCATTTAAATGTATCTTGTATCTTGTATCTATTGAGTAACTGAAATTCGTATTCGACAGCGCCTTCTTTACAATATTAAAGAAAAAGAACAAGAATATACAAGAATTACAATTATTTACAAGCAATTAGTTTAGTGCAAATGTTTATAAAGATAACTTAAGCTTTAGTCAAGGCTCAATTGATTAAACCTAGTCTGCAGTCAGACAGGTACACAGGTACACAGGTAGACAGCTAGTTAAACAGGCAATTCTACAATCTCACGTGTCCACTGTTCGCGGTTTAGTAATGCAAATAAAGAAGGTAAAGTAAATTCTGTAAATTTTATGGAAATAATTAATATATATAAATTATAGTATATTACTAATTTGTTAATAGTTTTCATCATTTTGTTCGTTGTTTGCCTTATTTTATTGTCTTTTGTATTCGTACTGTGGTTAGTTTCTTAGCAAAGTTAATAGCTACAAATGACCTTTGTTCTAACTATTAGCTAAGATCTAAGAGCTTTGATTTTAAACATTTTCTGTTAAGTATTTAAAGTTTTAGTATTTTAAGTTAATTCTTTAGACACTATATGTTATACAAGTATAAAATTAATTTTTTGGTTTGCATCTACAGGACGATGAAGATGACGATGATGAGAATGACTTTAGTGGACCAGCTTTGGGTGGTCATGTTAAGACTCAGAGCGACTTTTCCGACGACGATGAGGAGGATAAACCCATGACCATGCGTATGATGATGATGCGTCCAACAACAACAACAGCAACAACAACTGGAAAATCAACAGCAACAACAACAACAACAAACACAAAAACAAACGCAACAATGGCCCTCAGCAAAATGGCCAGCAATCATCTAAATGTGCCAACAAGCAGAAAGCAGAATTACAAAAAGGACACCTATGATGTGTAGACAGTGTTCCAAGGTGGCAAGGTGGTAAGGTGGCAAGGTGGTAGGGTAGTAAGGTGGCAAGGTGTCAAGGTCGCAGGGTGGTAAAGGCAGGTAATAGGTATAAATCAGACGCTAAAGGAAAGCGCTAAACATTTATATAAACTTAAGTTAAGTATTTTAAAATAATTTATAATTAAAAGAAACCAAAAAAAAAAAAAATCTAAAATTAAGTAAACGTTTGCTAACGAAGATAACAACATATAAATAAAATAAGAAATTGTTAAACTTATATTTCACACACTCAGTCATACAAAAACCCTCACACACACTAACACACAACAACACACACATTCAAACTATGTACAATGAGCTACAATTGAACTAAAAACGGGTCTGAAGAAAGTTTAAAAAAATATTTAAATTTATTTGTGTTTGCCATAGTATTTAGTTGAAATGTGTTTAAGGCCATAACTGTTAATCATAATTCAAACCGTATTTGTGTATGTTTTAAGAGGTATTTACATAAAATATATATACTTACTAAATATATAAATATATATTTATTTACATGTATGTAACTCAGTTGTAACCCTGCCTAGCCGAATGAACTTTAATTACAAGACGCTTTGTAGTAATCTAATTAACATTAACATTTAAAAAATACGCATTTCCACGAGTTTAACTCATAATTAGTCTCATTAGTTCAAGTTGAACTTATCACACTCAACCAATATATTCAGTTTAGCTCTATATGAAATACAATACTTAAATAATAATACTAATAATATTACAAAAGTTGTTGAAATATTAAATGACAAATGAAACTCTAGTTCAGTTGTTAACTGCAAACACAAAAAACACAAAAAAAAAGAAAAAAAAAAACAACACAAACCCAAAAATATACCAAATTAATTTTAGATAATACAAATGAATACACACTTACGAAATATATGATTAAAGTATAGACGAAGCAAAATGGAATATGTGATATTCTTAAAAATATCCTAAGAAGTCTAGTTCAAGTGATTATACCATCAACAATTGAGTTTTCCACACTTATCCTGTCATTTACAGCCACTTGCTTCAATGCCCAAACTCGTTTTCCATTTTCCATATTTGATTTAATTTCTTTTCACATTCAACCTTTAAAGTATTTTCTCATAATGAAAAGAAAAGATAAAAAACAAAAAAAAAAACTGCTGTGAATAGTTTTAGTGGTTGTAAAGTTCTATTACAAGAGGAAAAACATGAGTAAAGTTACAAATAATTAAATAGTTATTAAGCAGCATTAATCTCTGACTAAACTCTAAACTCTTGAGTCTAGACTCATCACCACTCACCTATGTTGACATAAGAATTATAATACATCATATATTTCAAATTCGGTTTCCGTAACAGGTTTTAAATACAAATACTTACAAAAAACTCACATGAAAACTTCATAAATTTCCTATAATCAAAAGAATTTTCAAAGTTTTTTTTTTAAGTAAACGGCAAACGTTTGAAGACAATAAGACAAACTAAATGTACTAAAAACAAAATGAAAAGATGAAGAAAAAATAGAAATACTTATGAGAATTTTGGGAATGTAGCTAACGAGTTGAACGTTTTGAAAGGCTCAAGTTTATACAAAGTATTTTTTAAATTTTATTTTGTATGCGTTTTGTTTGCTTTCAGTCAGTAGATTGCCATAGTTGTATATTGTGGCGGTACACTAGTACCTCCCATATACATATATGTTCTATAAAAGTACCTTCCGAAGACACAGGTCGTTGGTGCGAGAGTGAAACCGATTGAGAAAACAAATAGTTACGATAGTTATAGATAAGTATATGAAATCTGTTGAAGTAGAAGTCGAAGAAGAAGAAGAAAAAGGAGATGAAAAAGAATATTATCCCATCCTACTCACTATGTTCCCTATCCACTATCCGATCAACCGACCGAGTATCATTTTGTATAGTTTATTTCACCTATATTCCAAACTCAACATACAAAAACAAAAAATCAAATAAAACTATAAATATTGTATATCAATTATTGTCGTAGTGCTTAAGACCTAAGCGATCTATGCGAAATGAAAATGGACTAGTGTAATTTCAATTGTATTCAACGTAAAGAGAAATTACTTATGTGAAACATTATTATGATATACGCAGGTAATTATGATTAATAAACATACTTCAAGAATAGTGCGTTAAGTTGAAGAAGAGCAAAACAAACTTCATGTGTTTTATTTATAATAAATTTATATTTTTATTTATTTTTAAATTAAAGTAATATAGCTAAAGGTAAGATTTGTAAACTTAAATTAACTTAAAGGGAGGCATTTAATGATTATTCACTTAATTTTAGTCTAAGAGATTCAAAAACAATCAAAATATTCTGGCAACACTGAATTTCCCCGGCTGTTATCAACGCAGCGCCCTCTGTTGGCATTGTTTATAGAACACAATTGATAGTAAGCTTTAAGCTTTGTTGCATCCAGTATAAGCCACATCTGCTTTCTGTTGTTTATTTTTCAAACAAACCCTCAAAAGCTTACAGCTGCAATCACCGGATGTCAGATATTTACAGAATAATAACAAATTATAGTGTTCTCTGATTATATATTGATTATGTTAATAAGACTGTGCACAAACATTAATAAGTGCTTTAGCAGAGGTTTTTAATAGTCAGAACTACAATTTAAGTAAGTTTGGGGAAGTAGTTAACTTAAAAAAAAAACAACTGTTACCAAATATTGATCATTAATGAAAAATATTAAATATATATTGAAATAATATTATTGAAATAATTAATCCCACAGTTTAGAAACGACTTTAAATGAACAAATATTTGGAGTTTTTTTTAAATCATGATTAATTATTTTCAATATATTTTAAAAAGTCTCATGGCTGTTCTAAAGTTACATATTAGCTTAGTGTAAAGAGAAAAATATTTCGAAATAGTTTATAAAAATGTTTTAAAGTCCTAAAAAATATTTCAACAATATTTAATAGTTTTTTAGACCCCGTACTCTAAAAAAGAGTAGAGGGGTCTATTAAGTTTGTTTGAAGCGAAATGTGCGTAACAGGCAGAAGGAGGCTTTTCCGATCCCATAAAGTATATATATTCTTGATCAGCATCAACAGCCGAGTCGATATAGCGATGTCCGTCTGTCCGTCTGTCCGTCCGTCCGTATGAACACCTGGATCTTTTAAACTACAAAAGCTAGAGGCACCAAATTTAGAATGAAAGTCCGTCTGCTTCGCGAGCAAGTTTATTTCAAATCTTTGCCACGCCCCTTACCGCCCCCGCAAATTGTAAAAAACTATGGTCACCTCGGAAAAAATTGATGTTTTAAGCAAATATCTCAGTAACTATAGCACTTAGGAATACCATTTTTGGTATGTAAGTTGCTAGAGACAGCATAAATGCATTGTTATTAAAATTTTTGGACTGCCACGCCCCGTTTTCCCACACGAATGAAATAATTTTCAAACTTCAATGCCATTTTTAAGGCATTTGCATTTATCGTACGGTATTGTAATTTCAAATTCGTTTGGAGACAAAGTATCACAAACCATCCTGAAAGTTGCATACAAATCGGACAATAAACAAAAGAGCTAGACACGTAACAAAGTTAACAATTGCACGCAATGTCAATGCATGTGTGCAAGCGAGACAGAAGCATATAAACATGTGAGCGAAAGTTTTCGCTGCTTGTGTTGCGACAGCGCTGCTCGCGGACGATGCACGCACATGTATGCATACGATATGATAAATCATATATCGATATTCAACACGATAGTAATTATAATTGCGATATGATAGTGAATGCGATATTTGGTCATTATGTCGATATCTATAGCGTATTTGAATTCAGTTGTTGATAATATCGATATTTGATTTGATGTGATATTTTAATTAATATCGATATCGGCATTTTCTTGGCGATTTGCATCCCTATTGCAAACTGATGGTTTTGTTTCAAAGTGTTTTATTGCAAATACTATGAGTACGGGGTCTTTTACAGTCGGCTAGCTCGACTGTAGCCTTTCTTACTTGTTTTATAAAATTTTCAAATTTCAGTCTAATGTAATAAATTAAAATATTTTTCAACTAAATAAAAAAATATAATTTCTTCAATAATTTTTTTTTGAACCAAAGTTAAGTTTTGTTACTTATTTTCAGCTTACTTTGCATTTTATTCAATGGATTTTTATTTGTCAAAATAATTTATGAGATTTTTTTTTTTTTTTTCGTTTATGTTCTCTTGCTTCTGAGTTTGGAACTTTGTACTGAGAGTTTTTCTCGTCGAAAGCTGAAACCTTTCGAATGCGTTCTCTGGAGATTAGTCTAATCGCCGGGTTCAAGTTTCGCTTGACTAAATAGGTCCGAGGCGGTGCAAAAATAGCTGATGATAAAGATACAAATGCCACTTTATTCCCACACAAACACATACTCTCTCTTGCTCTATCCCTCGCTTATCCCCTATCTCCTTCCTGCTCTAAAGCTAATTACTGCAAGTGCAGCAAATGTGAACTTGGTCCCATTACAGGTAATAATTAGTAGTTTTTGGGAGCAAAACAAACCATAATAGGTGATATGAAGCTATAAAAGAATGCGGCAAAATAATAAACTTGTTTGATATTGATCAGTTGATAAGAGTGAAAACAAAAAGGAAAGCAGTTCATGACTAGAAGATGCCCTCTATTGGGTTGTTTTAGGTAAGTAATGAAGAATTTAAATTTTAATTGAACTTAATGTGTCTGGAGTATTTATCATGAAGTCATTCATATATTTGTGTGTCTTATATGCTCTCTGTGTATACTTATTGTAGGGTATCACAAATCACAGCCACTCACAACAAAACGATAATTTTTTCTGCTGTTATTTCAGCTGTTAACCGATGTCGTAAGCATAATTCGGGCCACAGGCCAATTTGATAAGGAGTCCAGACAACAGCTGAGATTCAGACCAGACAAGTGCAACGGCAACTCATTAGTAATTGAAGGCGCGTCTGCAGTTCTGAGTGTATGTGTGTGTGTGTGTGTGCGAGTCGAGGTGGAGGTGGGGGCAGGCGTATGCGGTGGGCGGCACGTAGCAAGCTGCAGGCGGTAAGCCGGCAACGTGGGCATGTTGCTTATCTTATCAGCAAGCCATATGCTTGATGACCGTGTGTGTGTGACAGTGTGCGCTGTGCATAAAAACAGAAACGAAAAGAGCGGAATAAGACACATACAACACAGAAATCGAAAACGAATCGAAAATTTGTATCAAAATATATACTCGTATGTCGAAGTCGTTGTCGTTGTTGATGTCGATGTCGATGTCGGTGTCGCATGTGGTACTATACATCTGTTACTTAAGCCCAACGATTGCCATAGAGTTTCAGTTTAGTTTGTTGTGTGGACGCAGCAACAAGTGTACTCCGCAGCAGCAGCGACAACAGCAGCAGCAGCAGTAGCAGCAGCCGCAGTAGTCGTAATCGTATTTGTAATCGTAGTTGTAGTGAGTAGTATCAACAATTGCAGCTGTGCGAATCTTATTGAAGCGCAACAAGTGCCAGCAGCAGATATAAATACAGTGGGTGTGAAAGGGAGTGAAAGAGATAGAGTGAGGGGAGAATCACTAAATGTTCTTGCCACGCTCCTTCAATTAGTTTGTGCATTTAAATAGAAATTTACATTAAGACTGCAATTTGATCAAATTGAGCGAAACGAAATAAATTCATTAAACGAACTGAATTCAATTGGCAAACCACAGCAACAACCACAGCCACAACCACAGCCACAGCCACAGCCACATCTGCAACTGCTAAAAGTGAAAGGAAAAGCAAAAGAAAAAGGGAAAAAGCGGAAAAAAGACTGCGCAGAAAATGCTACTCAAAGGCATCCAGTTGCTGCGAAGCGGGTAAGTTTTAATCTGATTTAAGTGTAGAGCATTAAGCAGGTCATTGTCAGCCTGCGGCTAGCGCAGCACGTAGGGCACAGCATTGAGCATTGAGAGAGCTTAGCTGGGACTTTTATTGAGCTAATCACTGACATTGTCTGGGTTACTTATCTTACCACAACATAAATGCCAATGTTGTAAATAGTTTTCATTGATTATAACCTACCTCAAGATCGGCAATATTTCCTCTTTAAGGAGGAAATGTTATAAGCGCAGACATTAAAATATATACATGAAATTTTATTGCTGTAGATTAACCACAAGATCACTTCGTATTTCAACACAACAGATAAAGAGTTTTTAACTTGTTTCTTTCCTGATTCTTTTCTCTCTTGTGCTCGCCATTTTTAATTTGCATGCATATGTTTACACACTTGTTTGTTTATAAACAATTTCCACGCACGCTATCAACTCGTAAAGTTCGCTCCCGCCGCCACTTACTCTTTGGTTTGATTTATCAATGAATTTACTACTGTTATAAAAGTTTTGTATGCGCTTAAAAGTATGCAACACTTATGGGGTCGACTATAACATTCCGTTCAGCACGTAATTTAACATTCGCAAGAAAAGCTTTTGCTGCATAAGTAGATTGTCCAATGAGCAGAGTTCGCTTTATTTAGAGATAAGGCAGCTAAGTGACTAGTGTTATTCTTGTTTAGAGAAAATGAGTCATCTATCGGATACTCACAATCCACTTATCTTCCAAACTGCGTAGCATACTTTGGGGCGGGCATTAAATGAAAAAATATGTCGCAAATTCCATTGCATACTCATTCGTGAAAAGCTCGCATGAAAAGCACTTGCTTCGTTATCTTTGTCCGCTTTGCGCTGCTCGTTCTTTGTTATAGCTGTTAATCAACAACTGCCACACCCCGCTAACGTACGCCCACGCGTCATATAATATTTTTGTGTTTTTGTTTTGGCTCCTGTTTTTTTGCTCTTTGTACAGTATGTGAATGCGTGAGTGTGTGTTTTGTGAGCAGGGGCGACGATCGGTGAGCGACGCGTGCAGTTGACCGACTGGTTCTGCTGCCTCTCTTAATCGGTGTGAGAGTATGAGTGCAAGTGTGTATATGTGTGTCTGACGTTGTTGGCGCGTAAACAACAAAAACAAAAACAAAACGCTTTTGTTTTTGAGGGCGCTTAGCAACAGCACCGGACACTGGCAATAAGAAAAAAAATCAGAAAACAGAAAAAATTTAAATCTCTTTTAGCTTTTAGTTACTTGTTTGGCTTGTTGTAGACTTTTGTTTTGATAGCGTCTTTGGTGTGTGTGTAAGTGGCGTGTTTTCATTTTTGTTAGCCGCTTTATTCATGTCTGCGTGTATGTGTGTTACCAGAGTTGTTTGTGTGGCATGACAACATCGTAGTTTTCTTTCCATGCGCTTTATCAAACTGTATGCAAAATATAGGTATAAGTACATACACATATATCTGAAAGACATTATCATTGTTATTGATTGTGCAATACATTGACAGTTGCCAGCGACGTTCTTCTGGCACTCTGATGATAACCTTAGACAACCCGACGACAACCACAACAACAGACAAAGACAACGACAACGACAACAGCAACATCAACATTATTATTATTATTATTGTTGTTATTGACGCTCTTTCGTTGGCCGAGCCCCCGAAGAGAACGCGTGTAGCATATTAACAAAGCAGATACACAAATACTAGAACTTGAAAATAAATAATATTATTCAAATAAAGTGAATAATATTTGTGCATTTTCCACAGTGAATAACCCTAAGAAATCTAATATTATATATGGTATGTGTATAATATTTATCGAAATTAGCCACGCGACTCATCTAATTGATTTCTTGGAAGTCTTTATTTCGCATCGATCAATAGAGGTCTGGAAGTTTTCGTTTTGCTAATTATGTCGATTTTTAAGCTCTTATCAGTTGTTATCAGTTAATGGTTTGTTTACGAGTAGTATACTCACATATTTAGGTTCTTTTGGTTTCGCTTGGGTTTTATAGAATAACTTGAATATCAGACAAAATGCGATTAGATAAGATAACATAACTAATTTTCGTTTGGAAAACACATGTTATATACGATATAAACTTTCTGATGACGTGGAATATTGATTTTGTCAATGTTCTAATACGCCATAAAGGCTTTGTTAGTAAGTGTATTCTATAAAAAATCTTTGAATTCTAACATGGACAATATTTATGACATTACAATGTGTGCACAGCTCTAATTAAAAGACTTTAGTCTATACTACATAATACCACCTACGTTCTACAGAGCGTATAAAGCGCTTATCAACTGGTACACACACACACACACACACAAATACACACATATGTATATGCATACTCATTGTTGTCTGGACTTTGATATGTCGTAGAGCTCATTAGTATAATTAAATAGTGTTACAGAACTTTTCGTAGTTCCGGTAGTGACCAGTTCTCTCTGGTACTCGAATTTGTTGAGCTACTTCAACTCAGTTTATTGGCCTTGGCCTTCAATAGATACCGTAATATATATTATACTGTTTGTTGACTAGGGCAATACAAACTTAAAATAATTCCGTTCTTGTTTTAAATTTTTATTGTTTTCAAGTTTAATTAACTATTAATCGATCGGTCGTCTATTAACCGATTATGATCTCAATGCAATATAGATTTCAGCTTGGTTACTAATCAAATCAGGAACTACGAATCATTTCTGATTGCAATGTGACGTCAATCTCTGGGGGAAAAACTTAACGGAAAAAAGCTATCCCTAGCAGCACTGATTTTTTACAGGATTGCAATACTATATATCTATATAATTTAATTACATATCTATTGAAACAGTTTTCAAAGATCTTCTATACGATATACTATTGTATAATTTCGTAGAATTAACACAAAAAGTCGGGAAAACTTTCCACAGCCTCGTCTACTGAGAGGAATATCCAAGACGTCACACTTAATGGAGACTGTTAGCGAATTGGCACAAAACTAAGACAAGTGTTATTTAATTTAAAGATAAAAGACATTTGTCTGGTCAGTTCGATCGTTTATTGAGAACTGGTTCAAACTGGAGCTGAGAACTGGTTTGATTTTGATACCAGTCGAATACTCTTTGGGTTTTCGTTACTTTGATGGCCAGCTGATAAGGCTTTAAGTACTTGGAATGTTTTAATGTTTTCACTACTGGAATTAAGCATAAGTTTAGGGCAAGTTAATGAGTCCGACTAAATCTGAATTCAAACAAACATTTAAAAAAAATTAAAGTACAGTGCGTAGAATAAGGGGTTATTCAGAAATCACCTAATAATTTTTGTTGCAACGCATCCCAAAATAAAAGTGCCACATCACAAAAATTCATACTATATCTATTTATATATATTAATTTCTATATCTTAATATATAGAAATAAAAACACGCGCTTGTTAGCTTTCTGCGTATTTCGCATGAAATCTCAATAAAAACAACTATATGTATATATATATTCAGTACAAAAATAAATGTGCCATAGCAATGGAAAAAAAGCAACAGATACCCATGACTATAATCAAAAGTTGGGTATGCAGGGGATTTTTAAGTCCACAAAATGTGTTTTTATTTAATGTGACAGCTTTTAAAAAAGATATTCTTTTTAAACTTGAAGTTTAATTTAACAAAAATAGGGTATTTTGTAGTGCAGTATGTTTTTACTTGTCAGTTGGACTTTAAATCTGGTGAAAAAGGCTTTTCAAACAGTGGATTTTTCACTGATTATTGTTTGAAATTCAACTATAGTATTTATTGTTTTATTACAAAAGTACAGGGTATGCTAATGTTCCCTACACGATTCTTTCTACAATGTATCTTTGTGTGAGCAGTACAAAAATGTACTTGCCATTTGCAAATGCCAAACAAATCGACGAAAAAGACAATCCCAATTCTATTCCAAATAAATCTACTCGTTCCCCTGTTTACACAGACAGACCCCGATTTGTTATCAATCTAAACAGATTTCGAGGTTCACATTGAGCGCGTGGCAGTCGTCAAATATTGTAGATAGATATGTGTCCGAATAATTAGTTGCAAGTGTCGTGAGCTGATAGCAAAAATTTGGAATACAAAAATAAGCTATACCCATTAAATACCCCTTATTTCGGGAAGTTATAATCATTAGCTACCTTAGCTCGCATTAATGCTAAAAATAAGTCAAACATAATAAAGATATTTTTGAATTTTTATATTCCATTATAAAATCTAGAAAACCAAACTGATTAAATTCTCAGACACCCACAAATCATAGTACATTTTCAACCTGATCAACATGGGTTTAATACAAGAAATGTATTATTATTATTTAAAACAAAGCTAATGCTTAAATGCCAAATGAAATAGCCAAAACAGCAAAGTGAAAATCTAAATTAATAACAATAAAAGTTGTCAATTAGATTAAAGCCAAAATGCGAAAATGCGAACACAACAAAACAAAATTATAAAAAATTCATTTCGTATAAATTAACAAATTAATTAGCGCTTTGGCAACATACGCAAATGCAAGAAGGCTAAACCAGCAATACCACAACTGATTTTAGCCTTAAATTTGGTTTTACTTTTTAATATATAGAACTTAAGTTTGGTTTTTATATTCTCCATAATATTTTTAAAGCTGATCATCTTATATATAACAGCCAGAACAAATAAAAATCTACTCAAAAATGTATAACTAAGTAAATGGTTATTTTGACTAATTTTTGGTTTGATAAATGAAAGTTTATTTATTGATCTTGTTAACGAAAATTAAATTTTAATTATAGAGTGTTATTAATCCATACGGTGCAATTCCCATAGTAAGTTATGAAGCCTACGTCTACTGAGTTATAGAGTCGTAAAAAATCATAAGATACGCAATACATATGAAAAAATTCATATCATTATTATAGGATGCTTAATTCAGAACTTACTACAAAGAGAAATATGTCTAAGATTTCTTGTCCCTTTGTGTAGAGAACACAGTCGAAGTCTAGGTACAGCATCGAGTATATTTATCAATTTATGCATTTTGTATGTGTTAATGATGGTATTCAGGGCAAATATTAGATATCAGACATTACACACACAATCAAAATACACGCACAGCTCATAGACAAATGCGTAGTTCCGAGAACTATAAAAATGTTGAGCTGATTATATATATTTTTGTGACGTCACCACATGAAATATACTAGCTGGAGAGCGTGACCAGTGAATGGACTTTGAACCGCTCTCAATGTAACTAATGATGTGTATGAGTGCCCCAGATATAGTGTAAGATATGGGCTGATTAAACCCAACAATAGAATAAACGATTGAGTAGCAGGTGTATAGAAGGGGAAGGAAGGGAGAGAGTGGAAGAGAATTGTATTTATTGTATAGTATTGCAGGACACGTGTAAAGAGTTATCTAATTGATAAAGATTGACATTCAGTGTCAGTTGGTGTCATGGCAAGCAATCAGCTGAAACAACAGAGCATCGTGAACAGTCAACAAAGAATTGGGAGACAGACTGAGAGAGGAAGAGAGAGAGAGAGAGAGAGATCAAAACAGAGAGACGAATTCACAGACAAAAGTTGGCTGATGAAACATTGCATCAGTTTATTCAGCCGGTTCAACTCGAGTTGTGATCTTCAAACAACGAAAGTGACGTAGTAACGACAACGCCTTCTCTCTCTCTCTATCTCTCTCTCTTCTTGCTCTGTCTCTCCCAATTGAAGGTTGTCTTCATTTTGCTGCTGCTCTTGGATTCCCCAACGGGGTTGCCACAATCGCTGTGCAAATGTCTGAGCAAGTTTTTCATCATAGCGTAGCAGAAAACGAAACGAGTATGCATAAAAACGAAGCCAATGAGTGTTATCGACTATGACATTTGCTGTAATCACCTAGTAGTCACATAAGCTGTAATCACCTAGCATTAACTGCTCCAAAAATCATAAATAGACAATATATTATTAAAATTTAAAGTAATCTAAACTCAAGTATATAATCTACTGCCTAAAGTCATAACTTTTGAAGAGCTTTTAATTACTCCAGTGAATTGATAACTTAAAGCTGCACCTCAATAAAACTATTATATTTTTTTAAGCACTTTAAGTAAGCCCAGTCATAATAGTTCTATCTGACAAATAAGTCCATGCCACCCTACGTTAGTGCTGTTGGCGTACAGGATGCAGAAAAAAACCTGCACAACCAGCCAACAGCTGATTAGCCAGTTTTGATTTTTACAATCGTGTGTGGCAGATACAAATTCGCCTCAACTCTTTTTTCCAGCAGCTGTGCGAGCATACTTAGAATACTAATTGAGGTACAGTTGTGCCCAAGCGCTATTAGTTGTACAGTCTGAATGTGTTGATTGAATTCCTGATTTACCAGTTGGATTGATTGCTTGCAGTATTTTACTTCAACAATCAATCAGCTTAGGGTCTTTGCTCCTTTCTGTCTTAGTCCTTCAGGAGGAGTATTTAATTATCATTGTTCTCAAATCTGATTATCCCTTCAATCGATCATTTAATTTGGGTGTAAAATGTTCGAAGTGCTCCCTTACTATTTCAATTCGTTCAATCCTATACATTTTTAAATCTGCTGCATAATTTCAACTTACTTTGATCTTTTCATTCCAGACTAGTCGTCCCGTCCAAGAACTACAACTTTCGTCTAGTTTGTCGAGCGTTGTCCGTGCAGTATGGCGATTCAAAGGCCTTGACACCCGCTGTTAAGGATTATGTAGAGAAATGCGTTGGTCTCTGTCAGCCGGAGAGTGTCCACATCTGTGATGGCAGCACGGCGGAGAGCAAACTGCTGCAAAGTCTGATGCTCAAGCAGGGCACCATTGTGCCTTTGCCCAAGTACGATAACTGCTGGTTGGCCCGAACCAATCCAGCTGATGTGGCTCGTGTGGAGTCCAAGACATTCATTTGTACGGATCGCAAGGAGCAGACAGTTCCGGTGACACCCAATGCCACGCCCGGAACACTGGGTAACTGGATCTCCGAGGCTGACTTGAAGACAGCAATTGTAGAACGGTTCCCGGGTTGCATGAAGGGTCGTACCATGTATGTGATACCTTTTAGCATGGGTCCAGTTGGTTCACCGCTGTCCAAGATCGGCATCGAAATCACCGATTCGCCCTATGTCGTGGAGTCCATGAAGATTATGACACGTGCGGGATCTCCAGTTTTGCAAGTGCTTCAAAGCGGTGATGGACAATTTGTTAAATGCCTTCACTCAGTAGGCACTCCATCGAGCGGTGTCCAGGCTCAGGCTTCCTGGCCCTGCGATCCCGAGCGTACAATCATTCTGCATAAACCCTCAGAGAATGAGATCGTCTCGTATGGCTCGGGATATGGTGGCAATTCGCTGCTGGGCAAGAAGTGCTTCGCTTTGAGGATTGGCAGTACCATTGCCAAGCGGGAGGGCTGGCTGGCCGAACACATGCTTATTCTAGGCATCACCAATCCACAGGGTAAGAAAATTTATGTGGCTGCTGCTTTCCCCTCCGCCTGTGGCAAGACCAACCTGGCCATGATGACGCCCACTTTGCCGGGCTACAAAGTGGAGTGTGTGGGCGATGACATAGCCTGGATGAAGTTCGATTCCAAGGGTGTTTTGCGGGCCATCAACCCTGAGAATGGCTTCTTTGGAGTTGCGCCTGGAACATCGCGTGCCACAAATCCCATTGCCATGGACACGGTCTTCCGCAACACGGTCTTCACCAATGTGGCATCCACCTCTGACGGCGGCGTCTACTGGGAAGGTATGGAGACATCCCAACTGGACGGTGTAAGCGTTACCGATTGGCTAGGCAAGGCTTGGTCCAAGGAATCCGGTAAGCCCGCAGCTCACCCCAACTCCCGGTTTTGCACACCAGCTTCCCAGTGTCCCATTATTGATCCTGCTTGGGAGGATAGTGCCGGTGTTCCGATTTCTGCAATACTCTTCGGAGGTCGTCGTCCAGCTGGAGTGCCTTTAGTTTACGAGGCCCGCGACTGGGCCCATGGCGTCTTCATGGGAGCAGCCATGCGCAGTGAAGCAACTGCTGCAGCAGAGCACAAGGCTAAGGTGATAATGCACGATCCCTTTGCGATGCGGCCCTTCTTTGGTTACAACTTTGGTGACTATCTTGGCCATTGGCTCAGCATGGAGAAGCGGGGCAAAGTGCCCAAGATTTTCCATGTGAACTGGTTCCGCAAGAGTGCCGATGGAAAGTTCCTTTGGCCCGGATTCGGGGATAACTCCCGTGTTCTTGACTGGATCTTCCGACGGGTGCAGGGGGAGAATTGCTTCGAGGAATCGCCGATTGGTCGTCTGCCCAGTAAGGATGCATTGAACGTGGCGGGACTTGAGGGTAGCGTGGATCTAAAGCAGTTATTCGACTTGCCCAAGGACTTTTGGCAACAGGAGGTCGCGGACATTGAGAAGTACTTCGAGGCACAGGTTGGGGAACACTTGCCTCGTGCGGTGGCGACACAATTGGCCGAGTTAAAGGCGCGTGTGGCAACCATGTGATGTGTGCAGTTATTGGGTTCCATAGGTTATTTGATAATCTTAGTTAAATAAAAGTGTAATAAAAAGAAAAAAAACGATTTTTGAGTTGAAATTCTTCATTCTAAATAAATGGGACAGGGCGGGACTAAAGCTTATCAATGTGGTTTTGAGTCGGAGGCCCGTCAAAAAATTGGCGTAAACAAGCATATAAATCCACAATCGTTTTAACCTCTCTGCACTGCTGCCAATTATCAAGATCACAGCGAAAAACAAGCATATAAAATGCTAACAATAACAACCAAGAAAAATATATTGAACACAAAAAAAGTTTATGGAACGTTGATCTTGAAAAGAAATCGGGCCTCTGCCGTTGTCAAGGTCTGATAGCCGATTCTACTATGGGGTGGTGTGATTAGACTAACACCCAAATGTGATAAGGCCATAGAACTTAAGTTTGCGACTCTCGGAGCAAACTGTAGTTATTAATTTAACATTTATCCTGCAACAAGAGTGTTTGCAGTATTAACTCGATGATCAACTGTTGACTCGACAGTATTTTAATTTGGAGATTGTACAGTTAAGAAATATTTTGGATCCGGTTTCTTGATTACACTGCAATTTTGGCATGACTTGACTGAAGGATGGTAAACTTGTAACTGAAGCTGTGGACTGAATTTAACATGATTCCCAGACTCAATTGCTTATTTTCAGAAGCGTTGCTTATGATTCAACTGAAGAAAGTCTAGGAAATATACAATTATACATAATAATATCAATAATTAGATCCGGTTCGTTGCTATGAATAAACAATAAAGCTAAGCTCTATATTTAGAAGGTATTTTCCACTGATGTGCACTTTCTAGGGGCTCGTTAATCAGCTGATTACCCAAACAAATTTTATATATACTGCTTTATATATTCATATTCCGAGCAGTGATATTTTCAATATTTATTGACGTAAATGCAAAGAAATATAGTAAAGTCATCAGACGGTCAGACACGAGGAAAGGAGGGAGTTAAGGGAGTATTTAGTGGCAGGAAGGGTAGTTAGGGGTGTGTGTGAACGGAGGCACAGGCAGACATACGGCAATGATGCTGTTGCTGATGATGATCTTGCTTATCAAGCTGAACTAGAAAAACAAGTCCATGGTTTATAAATAAATACACAAAAAACAATCAGCGAATTTTTGTTGCCATTTTTAGAGGCGCGTGGAGACTGATAATAACAACAAAAAAAATTGAAAACAAAAATTATTTTAAAATAAATGTTAAAAGGGATACTTTCAAGGTGGATCAGTAGTGGCCGTAGACAATTGACATGTCATACCACACCATATCATAGTAAGCCATACCATACAACACCCTATCAACCATACCATAACATGACATTAAAATTCAGTTTTGGGGAACCTTCATTTCTCCTTCCACAGGCAAAGAACACATGATCGAAAGCTATATGGCTATTATTGGGTACAACATGTCACATGAATAATGCCAACAACGCGTGGCTTGCCATTCATGGCCTCCAAAGGCTTTTGGCCGACGGCCATGGCCAACATTATGACACTAGAACTGTGAGAAATGCTCAGTTCTCGGGAGAACTGAACAGATCATCAAATTTTCCGTCACCAGTTTTCTTTTTGCACATTTTATAAAAAAAAAAATAAAACACAAAAGTGAAATTTGTTGGCAACGAATCAATACATTTTGTGCCATGTGATGTTGGCCTAGGCGTAGGTGGGCGCGTGTTCTAACCAAGGGGGGTGGAGTATAAAAATTGAAAGGGGGACTAATTGGTTATTTGGCTATAGTAGAAAGTAGTATAGTAGATAGGCAATTGAAAGATATGAGCTACACCTAATAACAGCCATAGAGAAACTGAAAAATATGTTTTACATAGTATTCATTATCACTTCCGTTGTTTATACTAATTTCCAAGAGAATTTCCTTTTTCATATTTATTTAACGATAAGCGAAATGTGCTAAAAACGGAATGTCTACTGTAAAACAGACCTTTTATCGAAATATCGAACAATTGCTCTATTTGAATAGTTTGTGCATAAACTCTGTTGATTTTATGTGCAAAATGTTTACTTTGCTTTGAAATGGCATTAAAGTGTTATTTACGCAGCTCACTTGTCTGATATCGAGTAAAAACATAAATAAGCAAAATAATAAAATTAGCAGTTAGCAAAAAAATATCAACAAGTTGCTTCGATTCTTATCA
The DNA here is from genome assembly GCA_018903735.1 of Drosophila cardini. Classification (NCBI taxonomy): domain Eukaryota; kingdom Metazoa; phylum Arthropoda; class Insecta; order Diptera; family Drosophilidae; genus Drosophila; species Drosophila cardini. Next base: position 21,734,522 of record JAEIGM010000001.1, on the reverse strand, counting down.
CTGCGAACGATGCCTATCAAAATAAAGAAAGAAAGAAAAAAAAAATAAATCGGAATTCATACGAAGCAACGAAAACAAAAATAAATATAGAAACTTGCCACAGCAACAAAAGCAATAGCAGCAAATAATACGCACTACAACGACTGTTGCCAAGCAGAGCATGCAATAACAGAACAGAAATTATCCCCCTTTCAGTCCCACTTCAGCGCTCTTTTCTCATGAAAAAACCAAAACAATCGGCGAGCCTCCCAGCAGCGAGCCAATCAGCGCACCCGCAGTTTGACCCGACGCCTCGAAAGTGAGCGCAGCGAGCCGAATGCCAACTGATTAGCCGAACGAGCAGCCGATCGTTGCTCGAACAAGTTCTAGTCGGATCGGGCAGGCGCCAGTAATGTCTCTCGCGGAGCGTATAAAAGGCAGCGTCAGCGGCCAGTTGGCATCAGTTACTCGTGGACTGAGTAAATGGAAAGATCAAGTGAAAGATTTAATTTCAGTGATCTGAAAATCAAACTGATTTTTGACAAAAAACTCTGGCGAAACATATGAAAGTAAAGCAGCAGAAGCAATAAAAAGCAAAAACAGAACTGCACTAAAAAAATAAATAAATCAAATTGTGATAATTAATAATTGTGATATTTAACAAATTTAATATTTGTCATAAATAAATAAATTTGTGCGCCATATTCCAAAGTCTTTAAAAGAAACAACCTTAAAATAAATAATAAAAAACCCCATAAACCTTAGAAACAAAATCAACTAACAAAATGCCTGAGCTCATTGAAAATAAAATTATGTAAGTATGAGTTCTTGAACAAAAATTAAAAATTCTACGTATGCATGCCTCCCAAATGTCTCCGGTGCCTGGCATTTTCTCAGAATAGCATAAAAATATATTTACAGCAATATTTTTTTAAATTTTAAATGCATTTAAAAAAAAAAATTATGTTGAAATTTTGCACTAAAAGTGAATGCCCCACACTCTTAATAAATTGCTGTTAATTAGACCATATGTTATTTAAAAACCCATTGACTGAATAGCTTTATATGCCAGCTAACTATCTGAATCACTTCTGGCTTTATGAGTTCCTATGAAATGTTTTTTTATTTACATTAAAATGTTCATGCATAAAAAAAAAAAATTTCCACCCCGACCCAATGATATATTTCCATAGTTTCATACTTCTGAAGTAGCCCTCGCTAATGAACTATTCTCCTATGTTCTCCCCTCTTTAGCTCCAGCTCCGCAAACGGTTGCGGTCTTCCCCAACTGCATAAGCAGCGCCAAGACAACTGTGGCCTGTACAGTCACATCCGTGGTATTCCCACCTCCTTTGGCGATGTGAGCTCCTTGACAGCGGGAGTGCGCAGCTTTGTGGAGGAGGCAATCGCCCTGTGCCAACCCGATCAGGTGCACATCTGCGATGGCAGTGAGCAAGAAAACAAGATGCTTATCAAGACTTTGCTGGAAGAGGGAACCATTGTGCCTTTGCCCAAGTACGAGAATTGCTGGTTGGCTAGAACCAATCCCGCTGACGTGGCTCGTGTGGAGTCCAAGACATTCATCTGCACGGAGGAGCGCGAGGAGACAATTCCTACACCCAAGGATGGCGTGAAGGGAACTCTCGGCAACTGGATTTCCCCCATGGACATGGAGGCAGCTATTCAGCAACGTTTCCCTGGCTGCATGAAGGGACGCACTATGTATGTGGTGCCCTTCAGCATGGGTCCGGTGGGTTCACCTCTTTCCAAGATCGGTATTGAAGTCACCGATTCCGCCTATGTGGTAGCCTCAATGAGGATCATGACCCGCATGGGAGCTGCCGTACTCCAGCAGCTGGCCAAGAAGGAAGAATTCGTCCGTGCCCTGCATTCTGTGGGCACTCCGGCCAACGGTCAAGTGGAGCAACCATCCTGGCCCTGCGATCCCGAGCGTACCATCATTCTCCATAAGCCTGCCGAAAATCTGATCGTCTCCTATGGCTCTGGATATGGTGGCAACTCGCTGCTGGGAAAGAAGTGCTTCGCCCTGAGGATTGGCAGCACCATTGCCAAGCGTGAGGGTTGGCTAGCTGAGCACATGCTCATTCTGGGCATCACTGATCCCAAGGGAGTGAAGAAGTACATTACTGCCGCTTTCCCCTCCGCCTGTGGCAAGACCAATTTGGCCATGTTGAACCCCTCCTTGGCCAACTACAAGGTGGAGTGCGTGGGTGATGACATCGCCTGGATGAAGTTCGATACACAGGGTGTTCTCCGTGCCATCAATCCTGAGAATGGGTTCTTTGGTGTTGCTCCCGGTACCTCCATGGAGACCAATCCTATTGCCATGAACACAGTCTTCAAGAACACCATTTTCACCAATGTGGCATCCACCTCGGATGGCGGTGTCTTCTGGGAGGGTATGGAGAGCAGCTTGGCTCCCAACGTACAAATCACCGATTGGTTGGGCAAGCCCTGGTCCAAGGATTCTGGCAAACCTGCCGCTCACCCCAACTCCCGCTTCTGCACTCCAGCTGCCCAGTGCCCGATCATCGATCCTGCCTGGGAGGATCCAGCCGGCGTTCCCATCTCTGCTATGCTCTTCGGTGGTCGTCGTCCCGCTGGAGTACCTCTCATCTACGAGGCACGCGACTGGACCCATGGTGTCTTCATTGGAGCAGCCATGCGCAGTGAGGCAACTGCTGCAGCAGAGCACAAGGGCAAGATGATCATGCACGATCCATTTGCGATGCGGCCCTTCTTTGGCTACAACTTTGGTGACTATGTGGCACATTGGTTGAGCATGGAGAAGCGCGGCAAGGTGCCCAAGATCTTCCATGTCAATTGGTTCCGCAAGAGTGATCAAGGAAAATTCATGTGGCCAGGATACGGTGAGAACTCCCGTGTGCTCGAGTGGATCCTTCGCCGTTGCAACAGCGAGGACTGCTATCAGGACTCGGCCATTGGTCGCATTCCGGCAATTGGCGAACTTAACTTGGCTGGCATGAAGGAACAGATTGATGTGAAACAGCTCTTCTCGCTGCCCAAGGAGTTCTGGACTCAGGAGGTGAAGGATATCCGCACCTACTTCGAGTCCCAAGTTGGAGCCGATCTTCCCTCCAGCATCTACTCAGAGCTGGAGAAGCTCAGCGAACGTGTTGCAGATTTGTAAATTCCCCAACACACACAGAAACACAAAACTTGACACAAACATACACAAACATACACAAACACACACACAAATACACACACATCTTTACCCGCCCTGCAACACCTAAACATTAAGACCAAAATCCATAACACTATTACCACAATACCCCCGAAACTTCCCTTACCCACATATACTCTATCTTACCCCAAGACTATGTAAAATTCAAGATTCTTCACTTAAGTTGTTTCTTTAGTTTTAAGCCGCAGACTTCCAAAACTATTTATTGTTTAAGTACTAGTTTTAAGTATACTCCTAAGTTAAGATCCTAGCATAAACAAAAAGAAAAAAGTAAAACAAAAGAAAAAAAAATTACAAAAATGAAATCACAATAAATCCACAAGAATTTAAAACATAAAACGTTTTCAATTATTTTTATGTTAAAAGTTTAACAAAACATGAAAAATGATTTTTATAATTTTATTTAAAATTTATTTAATTTAAAGTCTAAATTGTTTCTAAATTGAAATTATCGTATTTAATTTGTAGACCCCGTACTCAAAAAGATTACTAGGGTCTATTAGGTTTGCCAATAGTTAAATGTGAGTATCAGGCAGAAAGAGGCGTTTTCGACTCTTAAAGTACATATATTTCTGATCAGCGTCAACAGCCGAGTCGATGTAGCGTTGTCCGTCTGTCCGTCCGTCCATAAGAACATTGATCTTAGAGCGGATCTTATAGACTATAAGAGCTAGGGACACCAAAATTGAAATGAAAGTCTATCTATTCGTCGAGCAGATAAACAAAGTTTTCAAAGTTTCACCAAGCCCCCTACAATTTTTATAAAACCAAAACTTGGAAACTATATATGTATATAAATACCATTATAACCGTTTATACCAAGTTGGATGTGGATCGGACAACTATATCAAATAGCTCCAATAGGTCACATCACATAACTTGGAACCGTCTTGACTTATCGGTATCAAATTCACACATTATGTGTATGGTACCATCATAACTACCCTCACCATGTTTGATTCGAATATGGAATATAGCTCCCCTAGAACAAACCGATCGAAATTTGGTGATTTGTATAAAGACACGTAGTTTAAGTTGAGCGATCGCATCCAAACTCACATATTATGTGTATATGATGGTTAAAACTATCCTCACCAACTTTGGTTCGGATCAGACAACTATATCCTTTAGCTCCCATAAGATAAATCAGTTTAAAATTGCATGTTTGTAATGTAAAGTGCGCACTAGAGTGAGCACGGGGTCTTTTACAGTCGGCCTGTTCGACTGTAGCCTTTCTTACTTGTTGTAAACTAAATCGAATTGTTTATTTAAAACTCATACAGAAGAATGTAGAAAAGGGTGTCTTTCATAAGGTAGTTTATCAAATTATTTACTTATTTTAAAATTTAAAATGATTAAAGGTCCATGAAATTTATAAGATTGGTCCAAAAATAAATAATTATTGTATCCAGTCGTTATTCATTGCTATATTCATTTATTATTCTGTATTTCATTTACTTCCAACAGAGAAAAGTCTATAATGTTAATTTTTTAATAAATAGGAAAAACTATTGAAGCACACAATCATTTTTGATTGTTTTTTTAGTATATAAAATAAACACTTAACATTAAAATTGTTGAATACGCAAAATGAATAAAATGTCTATTGACAAATTACAGCTGATGAAGACATTGTTTCCAAAAAAGTTTGTGGAATCAAAGGCGAATGCAAAAAGCAACAAATGTTTATTAAGCCGACACAAAATATTTTGAAAGCCACATCGGTTCCAGCCTGGAAGAGCTTTTATTTTTTTTGGCTGAGCTGAAGCTTTTGGTTTCAAAGAGCGGAACGGCGTCGACGTAGGCATCGGCGTCTGCGTCGGCAGCAGCAGCAGCGTTCGTGGCACAGACAAAATGCAGCCGAGCTGATGACACGAGACACAGTTCAGCTTGAGCTGCGGACACGGGCGGTCGGCCATTTTCGTGTGCGGCACTTGCAACAAGACTTGCAGCGCTCGGCTTAAAGCGGAAACGGAAGTGCAGCGAGAGGAAAAAAAGTTAACTGTACAAACTGTTGCTTGGTGTTGTTAGTTGCTTGTGCCAAGACAGGACACAGACTGCAAGTGAGAGTGAGAGAACAAGAGAGTAAAGGAAAGAGAGAGAGAGAGAGAGTGTCGTAACGCAATTAAGACAATTAGAAAGTTAATTTCGAAAATTACAAGCAAGTGCAATTTGCAAAATCAACCAAAAAATGGTAAACATAAAATATGATTTCCTACCAACTTAAGACAGTGTGCGTGAATGTGTGTGGTTGTGTGTGTGTGATGGCCCTGTCGTCTGTTAAGCTGCGATTTGACATGTTGATTTATGCGCTGCCTTTTCTACGCTCTAACTTCATACTGACGCTCTCTCAATGTATGTGTGTGTGAGTGTGTGTGTGTATGTGTGCAAGGGGCTTTGCGCGCGTGAGAGTGTGTGTGGCTGGGATTACGCGTGTCCCTGTTAGCACTTGTTGCGCATTGTTTGTCGCACAGGACACTCGCTTAATTGCTAATCCTCGCACCAACTTTGACGCCAGACGCGTCTAATTACACGTAACTTGCCACAATTGTGCTGCTATCCCCCCTTTTCTTCTCTCTGCACACCCCTGCCAGTTTTCATCCCCCAAAATGGCACATTTAAAACCAAATTGCCCACCAAACTTGTGCTCCCTTCGTCCCGTCGGCAGGTCACTTAATATGCTATCAACATGAGATTTGCACAAATGGCGCGCGCGGCAAAAATTATGTGTTGCAATAAAATCGATGGATGAGGGGGGGAAAAATCGCAGTGGTGCGAGTGGTACCAAAGTCTAATAACTAAGTTGCGAACGTGACTGTTAGCCTAGAATTCTAATTTGCCAAAGCTGACTAGCCGACTGGCCAGCTTGCTGACTAACTGACCAGCTGACCAGAGGACCAGGGGACCAGAGGAAAAGCGGAAAAGCGGACAAACTGAGCAGTCAGCTTTCTTCCCTTGGGCGCCCGACTAAGTAGGCTACACTTTCTTGACGGGTCTTGTATATTGTTTGATCCTAAGTGTTTTATGGACTTTTCTTGTTCATGCTATACACACAGAGACACACACACTCACACACAGAGACACACACACTTCTTTATATTTATTTTTACAACAAACGCTAATTCTGTGAAGCAAGTGCCATGAAGTAGTGAAGAACGAGGTGTGGTATTATGTGGTTGCTTGGAAAATATTTATGTCTGCTTAGATATACACATACACATATACATGTATGTATGCATGTGTGTGTGTATGTGGGTGTTAAATATGTGCTTAACGGGTGCGGGCATGTAATTAAGCAAAGTTTACTTAAAAGGGTTGTGCTGGACACGCTTAAAAGCAAACTCTAGACTTTCAAGGGTTATACCCACAAGTTAGTAGCTCCGAGAAATGCATTTGACTTCATTTGCCATGATGATGTCGTTGATGATGATAACGATAGCACTTATAAAGCAGACCAGACAGTTTCGTTCACAGGTCAAAGACATTTGAACTTTTTTGATGACTATGACTATTTAACTATCTTGTGGCTTCCCATAAGTAAATGCTACTTTCACAAAGTACACAGTCAGTTCTTGGAATATGTAAATCCTTTATACTTTCTCTGTCTCTGTCGTTTCCATATCCTTTTCATTCCATTCGTGGATTTGTCAAAGGCAAAACTGACGCTAAATCGAATCAGTTTTCGACTGATTTTGCCTGCAGATTATATTCGCAAATTTATGCATAGCTTTGAAACAAAATAAATCTCAGCCACAATCATTACATAAGTTATGCATTTAAAATTGCTCAATCCGATTGACTGACTGACTAACTGAGACGAGCTGGAAGAGCTGAACTATTGGAAAGGTATGCCTTTTTGATAAGCCAAAAAATTTAGACAATTTTGTAAGTTGTTGTAAGATAAGAAACAAGATTTCATATCCCCGTCATGCATAGAAAATTCTCGTAATTCCAACGCAAACTGATTTTTTTTCCGAATACCAGTTGAATGAGAAATGAGAGGGATAAAGTGTCAGAAAGAGAGAGAGAGAGAGGGAGAGAGAGATAGAGAGAGATAGAGAGAGAGAGAGAGAGAGAGAGAGAGAGGGGAGAGTTATGAGCTGGCATATTGCTTTCTATTGATTTGTTGCTACTGTCCAAAGATTTTTCGCAAAAAGCTAAAGTTGTGTCCATGTTTTTTGTGCCCGTGAAATGCTTTTTCCATTCAACATTTTTATGATTATTCTATCCATGATTTTAGTCCAGCTGACTCCCACTTCTGTCTCTCTGTCAATTTGTCTCTCCGTCTGTCCATCTGAGTGATTGGTTGCGGTGGCAACAGACCCGGTTACGTGATTCTTAGGCACACTGAAATGTAGTTAAGTTGATTGAGTGCAATTTCTGACTATAATATACCCAGTTATTAACTCTTTCAAAACTCATACAGTCTTAAAAGCCTTGCATTTGCTTTCAAAATATACTTACTGTAAAATGTTTAACAAAATGCTGCTCTAGTTGATATATTATGATGTGATGCCATAAAAATTAATGAGTATTATTTATTCGATTGAATTTTTTTCTTATCGGTTTTTGTTTATTAACATAAATTAAAACCAATTTGTTTGCCTATTAAAATGCTTTTCATGAGGATTCATCTGATTTTCCTTTTAAACTTTTATTAATTGGTTGCTAAGCACTGATTTGTGAGTGTATCAATTAATTTAGTAGCAGAGATTTTGTTAGTATTCGGTTTCCTCTTTGCTCTTGAGACTGTTGTTTAAGTTTCAATTATTTTAAGTTCAAAAGTTTTTTTATTACTTCAGTTAAGTTTATACTTAAAAATTTTTAATTTTCTAGAGGCAGACAGAAAATTTAGCTAATTTAAAATGCTGTAATTCCTCAAATATTGTACGCAATTGTTGTGCGTATAAACTCCCCGAGGAAAGCCCGTTTAATGGGTATAACGACCAACAGGTAGTGTGCTGAATATACTCATGTGTACAGTGTACACACGAGTGTTCAGTTGCTCGCTTTCATATTATTTGCTTTACAATATGAACACGTATTCACGCTTTGTGCCCGCCTGGATAAGTGGGTGGCTGAGTGGGTGTGTGTGTGTGTGTGTGTATGTGTGTGACTTGGCTATTTGTATATCACAATAGATAACTAAAAAGGTATATACAGTGGGATTGAAGGGAATGAAGTTCCGGTGGGATGAGACAACTGTTGGGATTCGTGTTACGACTTCAACAGAAGCTGGACAATAAAATAAGTCACTAGATTTACCCATGTAAGTGCTGGACAATTTTATAGTAGATTGTTCGTGTAGCATGTGGTACACTTTTATATAGCATTGCCATAAAACTATAGTACAAATAGTTTAAATGTGACTTTGGCAACAATCAAATCAGAATAAACATTAGAATGAAAATGAAATTCAAAGTCAGTTGACAGGTGGATTAAAGCTTTGTTCTCTTCTCGCATTAACTGCATAGAAATTTTGTCCTGAGAGTGTTAGAACGAACAGCACGAGACTTAAATAAACTTAATGTTTGCAAACTAGACTGGGTATTTCGATTAGCTTCTGAGTGTAAGCCTTAAAAAAAATAGAAATAATTACTAAACAGAACACCAAACCATAAGAAGAATAATTAATTTAAATTTTATAAAATAAATACCGACAGAGCAAATAGAAATAAATGAAAATAAATAAAACTAGGAGAGGGTGAAACTAATTCAAAATTTGATTGCTTGTTAAAACAAAAATCACATTCCAGTTTCGGAAGTATTCTTTAAGCCTTAAAACAAGACAATCGATCTCAGTTCAATATCAATATTTATCTTATTCAAAAATCTGACAGTAATACCTACTGTGATACTCAAAGTGCAGGACATAGATACATATTTCATTTCATCAGGATCTAAAATTTTTTAAATTAAATCAAAGTTTTTTTTAAGCATTAAACACTTGCACTAATGACAGTAATTTCATTAGGTAAACTGAATATAGAGTAAACTTTTATTTATTGTGCGACAGCTCATCGACTAAAGGATTTAGAAGTGTGAAAAATGTATCTCAACAAAGTTCATAACAAGTTAGTAATGGAAGTTGGCTTTGTTCGCTGCAGATAAACACTAATACAATTAGCCAATATTGAACACTGAACCCGCTTTAACTGTCTAACTGTCTCTTTCACCTGACTCAGACAAAGGCAAAGATTTAGGTTGAGTCAAGAAACTTTGGATAAGTTTAACAAATCTTTATAGACAATTCAAGACTTGTTATGCATGTGGTTGTGTGAGTGTGTGTGTGTGTGAGTTTGTTAAGCCAACCAAAAGACAAACATTAACTTTTCACCGCACACACACACACACCACACAACGACATGCATAGCAAGTCTTAAATTGTCTACACACACAGGGGTAATGAAAGCGACTGCTTGTTGCATGCAACAAGCGGTGGAAAGCACAATTTTAAAGCAGCAATAAAATATGAGATGGGGACTAAGGTGAACTAAGGAGTTAAGGGGATACAAGAGGGGACATTTGTGCAGTCAATTTTGAGCGAGATGAACGTAAAATTCATAAACAATTTGCTGACACACACACTCCAACACACGCACAACAAATTTCTTAAAGGCCGAAAGCCATTTGTGGGCGTGGCAGTCTTCTGTTTATGTTTTAAAGACTTTAAGCATAACACTAAATTTAGCTTAGATTAAGATTAAATTATGTTTATTTGTTGAATAAAAAGTTAAAATTGAAAGTCCATGTTAAAAATAAAGTGCGCACAACTAAAACCAGTTGGGAATTCTTGTATATCAATAATTCAGCATTTTAATCGAAGTATATTTTTATGGAAATAAAAGGGGTTTGAGGGAAATTGTATGTGCTTAAGGTATTTACGACTGTGGGGGCTGTTTGTCAACAGAGTATTTACTGTAATCGTGTCTACATGTGTGTGTGTATGTGAATGTGTATTTGAATGTGTGTGTGTGTATGTGTGTGTGTGTGTGTGTATGTGCGTTGAGTAATGACCCGTAATATTTACACATGAGTTGCGACCAACTTTCAGCAGCATCAGCAGAAGCAACAGGAGAAACAGGAAAAATAAACCTTCTTCGTCCGATACTCCGATCCGCATTGGAGGATATTATGGCACAACAACAGCACAGCTGGGACGGAGGAGACTCTTCGTCTGGTGGTGGCTATGGACATAGTGGACACGGCCAGGGGCATAGTAGAGGTGGCCATAAGACGCCGACTCGTGCGGCAAGCAATCCTTTGCCCTATAAAGGTGCCACGCCCAAGTCGCCCAGGTGAGTAAATACAAATACGGCAGATGAAAACGAAATGAAATGATTTGGGCGAATATTTAGAAGTTATCATCAGGCACCGCCCTCGGTGTATGCCACGCCCACACAGTCAGCTTATGGCGGAGGATATGGGAGTTACGAGCCACCTCGAAGTCCCAAGATAACAACAACCTTTGCGAATGACAGTTGTGATGAGGTGAGCAGCTCTACGCCCTCTTCGTACTATCAGACCCCTACGTCGGGGTCCATTGATGACTCTTCCTCGTCCCTTATGAGTGGACACAATATTCGGAGTCCCAAATCCCCGTGTAAGTTTGTCTTTGATGCCGTTAGCCCTGGTCCCGGCATGGATCAGTCGGCGTTGGGTAAAAAGTTTGAGTACTACGAACCCATTTCCCCCGACGATGGTTCCCTGTACTACGAACCGCCAAGCTCACCCCGTCGTCAGGGCTCCAAGAAGATGTTGCGTTCTAAGCCACCGCTGGACCCGTTACCCCAACTAACCACAACGGGAGCCAGTGGCAAGCGGCGTCGGGATGAATGGGAGCTTCCGGTGATAACCAAGATCGATGCACGTTGTCTGAATGCCACAGCAGCAGCAGCAGCAGTGGGAGTTTCTTCTTCTTTCACTGCGGGTGGGGGCTATAACAGCAGTGGAGCAGCCAGTGTATCAACAGGTAGCTACTACGCTCTGAAGCGCGACTCGTGCATTACGGAGTGCACACAGGTGTCCATGGAGTCTGGTGAAGGAACAATGCACACGAACAGCACTCTGGTGACCACTACAACCACCAGTTTTAGTTACACGGACACGGACGCAGGACATATCACCACAGATGAGCCACAATCGCATCGACAGCGTCGTCATGCCATCAACATAACCTCGAATCCTGGCTATCAAGTCCTTCACAGCTCACACTCCACCTTGGATCGCACTTGCTCCGACAGTGTTGTCTCTCTCCGCTATCGTAAGTCCACCAGCGACCTTACTAAGGACTCGGAGCACGAGCTCAGCGGCTGCAAGCCCGCCAAGCCCAAGCGGGATACCGTCGAGTATAAGCCCCGTAGGCGTGGCAGCTCCAAGGGCGGACTCGCCTACCTAGCCAGTCGCCGCAGCTCGCGGGAGTCCATGAAGAGCGCCGTCTCCAATACTTCCATCTTCTCCAACGACGACATTGGTCCCTTGGCCTTCCAGAGTTCCAATCGAGGCCGACAGCGTCGCACTTCCAATTTTCTCGAGTTGCCAGGTAAATAATTCGGCATTAAATTTTAACCTAATGCTTTAAAGATTATCATTAAAGATTGAATTCAACAAGAGACCCAAACTGATTTAAAACTTAAAACGGAAGCTTTTGTTTTGCGGGTTAAACAACTAACTTAAGTAATTGCATTAGGGTTGAGTATATACTAACTGGATGAATAAGTAATTTTGGTTGTATTGGTAAAAACAAGTAGGAATTTCGCTTTTGACAAATTTGAAAGAGCCCTGCACCCTTTTTGAGTACGGGGTCTAAAAATTCGAAGTATTGAACAAAACCGCAAAACCCTACTTTTTGGGTCATTATAGAACCCCGCGGAAAAAAAATCTTTTTTAGCGCGAAATCAATCGTGAAGTCATTTGCAAATTAATGGAAACTACTTTTATTTCTTCTATATTGGTGTATAAATTATTGCAGTTTTAAATTGAAATCATCACATTTAATCTATATACACTTTGTGTCACATGTTACAGAAGGTTTTCAATATATTTTAAGCAATAACAATAACTTGTTAACGAATTCCTCTTACATTCGTTGACTATATAAGAAATGTATTATTTTCACACACTGATCGACATGATCAGTCTAAGGCGAAAGACTTCTTAGGTTAAGTAGTTGAACACCTAAAAGTATGCAATGTTTTTTCTACATATGCCTTGTCTTAGCCTTAAAAAAGCTATTGTTAAATTAATAGATTAATATCGTACTATCTGCTATTCAAACTGACCTTATCAACAGCTTTTAGATATATTTTTGGAGGCTAAGGGAATATAGGCTCCATTTAAAGGGGATGCAATACCGTTCTTTGGAATATTTGGTTTAATTTATGTATGTGTGGACTTGTTCCGGTCGACCATGAAGGGATTAAAACAAAATCTTTTTGAAAATTAAGTAGTTAAAGACTAGTCTGCCATTATTACAATGTTAATTTATTCGCGTCTCTTCTGCGAAGTTAAAATTTATTTAATAATTTACATTAATTAAAACTCTTCTAACTTCTTAAATTTTTGACAGTTCCTGATCACATTCGACCGCGAGTCTGCTCGCTGCCGGAGCGTCCATATAATCCGAGAGCCAGCGATGATCTCTATCGTCTGCGTCACTTTTCCATTAGCAAGGGAAACGTGGTGAATTGTGGTGACTCGATAATTTCGCGAAGATCGCGGAGTAACACAAGTGTCAACTCAACTAACAGCAGGGCCAGTGAAAGGTCACCCTTTGAGGGAAGTTGCTGTGGTGCCGGCTATGCAAACGTGGATTCCCTGCCGGCCTCTCCGGATGAATCGGAAAATCTGGATCCTCCGCCCCCGGCACGATATCGGGTTGTAATGCTCGGTGATGCTGGCGTGGGCAAAACTGCGCTTGTGAATCAGTTTATGACATCGGAGTACATGCACACTTACGATGCGAGTCTAGGTAAGTTGGCTGTCCGTGCTGACGGTCTCCCCCCTCCCTCCTAATTGGGAGTTGGAAGAAGTCAGTTGAACAGTGAGTAGTTTGAGCTACCCTTTGATGTGGAACCTATGCGTGTTTATGGTCCTAAGCCAATCCCATTTGCCCGCTGGTTTCCGCTTCTGTCTATAGATTTTAATTTTGATTTGAGTTTTAGACGATGAGTTCGGCGAGAAGACAGTCAGCGTCCTTTTGGACGATGAGGAATCCGACATGGTATTCATAGATCATCCCAGCGTTGAGATGAGCGTGGAGAATTCTCTATCCACCTATGAGCCACATGGCTGTGTCGTTGTCTTCTCCGTTGTGGACAAGGGTTCTTTTCGCATTGCCGAGGAAATTATCAATTATCTGTGGCAGGAGAATTACACCAAGGACAAGGCTGTCATCCTGGTTGGCAACAAAGCCGATTTGGCTCGTGCACGGCTTATCACATCACAGGGTAAGCGATAGCAATCAGCGGGGATTTTAAACTAGAGATGTGAGCGTTACACGAGTTTAAAAGAGAGCAAAATATGCGAGATGTCGTAAATGACTAATTAATCCTTACAAACTAAACATTTGTATACATTTTATTCGTATTTTTGGAGTTTTGAATTTAAAATTATGTATAATTTAGAATAATGTGTCAGCTTAAAGCTCGTGACGTTTGTGTTTTGTACCTTTTTCTCGTCACGCTCCCATCACAAGGTGCAAAGGAAAGTTAAGGAAATCCAGGACTTAATTATGATGGCTTGATTTCATTCACTCTCCCATTTTGCTTTCCGCTTTTGCCATACCTCATACCGAATTCATTTTATGTTTCATATTTCACTCTTCACTTGTGCTCTCCACACTCCACAGAAGGAAAAACCTTAGCCGCCTCACGCGATGCCAAATTTATTGAGACGTCCAGCGGAATACAGCACAATGTCGATGAACTGCTCGTCGGAATATTGAAGCAGGTAAGAACAGGGGTTGGGAAATTGGGAGTGGGTATGGGGATGAACTCGGGTATACCTGGTTGATGGTTACGCTTGAGTTCATTTTGTTTCATTCTGGGGCTTTGCGGTTATTTAGGTTTAGGTGCGAAATACACGCAACTCATTGATGCATGCGAAAATGTGCAGGAAATAACTTAAATGGATTTGCGGTTAGTCCGTTGGTTGGATAAAGGTGGTTTGAGCTGGGTTGCGGTAGTTTGGTGCGCTTTAGACTGGTTCCGTGCCTGCTGGTTAGCCGTTGTCGGCCGCAAAAGGCGCACTAATTAATGAAAATTGTGCCGATGTCCGGACATTTAATATTATTATATATGACGGTGGCTCTCAATTTCAGTATTCCACGAAATTGTTGTTGTTCTATTTACAGATGCGGCTAAAGGAGACGCGCGAAAAGAAAGCTACCTCATCGAAGATGAAAACCTCTCGTACCCACATATCTCTGCATCTGGCAAAGGAAATTCTACAGAAAATTTGCCTTAGCGACATTTCCAAATCTAAAAGCTGTGAAAATCTTCACGTTCTATAAGAAAAAAGAATATAACAACCAATCAGGCAACCAAATGAAAATCCAGAGCTAAACCTAAAAAGACAAAAAATATAAAAAATATTTTGCTAGCATTTTAAAGATATATGCATAAACATATGCATACATATACGTATATAGCCCATATATATCCACATATATATATATACTTGTACCTACATATACATATAATAGCCAGTGCTCAGCTTGCAAAAACAGTTTTTGATGTTCTCTTTTTAAAGCATTTTTACGAGTATTATAAAGTCGATAAATGATTATGAATGTTGCAAATATGTTACAGCCAATTTGTGTACAGCATATGCCTACTATATATATATATATATATATAGACCTATATGCAGAAATGAGTGTTTGTGTGTTTGTGTGTGTTGGACTGTGCGGGGAGGTGCTTTAGCAAAGGTTATTAAACTCAGACACAAAAAGTATCTGATAATTTTGTCGTAGATTGAAATTGCCAGACTGATATGTGAATAATGCAAAGCTAACTTTGAAATACTTTTAGCAGAGATGGGACAGTGAAGATTGTTTACTTGATTACTAAATTAGTAGAGGAATAAGACTCGGAGTAAAAAGATTAAGGGAAAAATTGGATAAAGTTAAAGCATATTAGGACTTTATAGTACCCTGAGCCCGGTATATTAATATAGTCTAAGTAACTATTAAATCATTATCTTCAAACATATTTATACTTTACAGAAATAATTCTAATTATACTGTTCTATCTAACTCTTGGACAATGATAGCATACCCTTTTTAGATTACTTAATAATGGCTCTAGGTATACAAAACTAGTTTGAACTAACTTGACTGGTGACATTTAACACACCTCGAAAGACTTATCAAAAGGAAAAAGTCATTGGCACATGCCTTGTGTAGTCCGGCCTCCGACTTTGCGATTGTTTCATTTGTTTATGGCGGATGTTTTGATTGGGTTCTCAGCTCTCACTTCTCAAAGCCAGTTCGAGACCCAGTCCAAGTCCCACATATATACATATGTACAGACACAGATCCCAGACAGTCAGCCGATAACAAGCTGGGGCAAGTGTATGGCCTTGATGTAGGCACCGCACCAACTTTTGAAGTCAGACCTCGCTGATAAGGTGCACAGCGAGACGCGTGTCTAGAAGAGACCCAATGTTGGGGCGTGGCACACTCGCACATACACTCACATGCACACAAGAAGACACACACACACGCAGGCAGTTTAATCTAAGTATTTTTCTATGTGTTCCATGCGAGAAATCTTAATTGAAAATAATAATACCGTCAATTTTTTTCTGAAAAAATTAACTCAAGTATAACCCAAAAAATACTGTAGAAGAAAACTATTTGATTAAGAATATAAAGTTTATAAATGTGTTTTAGGCGTAATCATATACATACATATATTATAAGTGTGCAAATTAATATAAATAATTATATTGTATATTTATGAAGTGTATGTACAAGCTCCTTTGAGTACTTCGAAACAAGCTAAAAAGTAAATCTCTTCCAAATCGCAAAGAAAATCTCATATCGGAATGACTGTTAAATGTTGACTGTTGTTATTAACTAAGCTAAAAGTATCTTTACTAAACATATTTATTATATAACAAATGTTACTCTAAATCAAAAGATCAAACTATCTATAAAAAACAATAATTGAAATGGACAAAGATACAGATATTTATATAGTATATTTACTCAAACTATTTTAAAAAATAATGCAAATATTTATAAAATATTTCATCTGTCTTCTACAACTTTGAATTCTAATTCTAACACACATACACAAATAAGTATACACAAAAATATTTAAACTATTTTTGTTGGGAATTGTGAGCAAAATTGAAATTGGAATGTGAGCAAAGGACTTTTCGCTGTGTTTATTTATCTTCGACTGCTTACAAGAGAGCACTTTATTTTTATTTGTCAGACACACACACTCACACACACACACACACACACTTATATTTTAACACATTTCAACTTGTAATTCTAAAGCTAAAAATAAAAAAAAAGTTATAAACAAAAAGTGTGTGGAGAACTATAAGCAAATCCACTATTAATTTGACTCACTATATACACACACACACTAACAGTATACACAGGTAGTAGAAAGTAAAGTTATAACAGCGCTAAACTTTCGCCAAATCAAAATAAAAATAAATAAAAATAAATATAAATAAATTTAAATAGGCGTATACGCAATCTGAATTGCGAATACGCGACTTGTGCCCGAGCGGCAGCTTTAAAGTGTTAATTACAAATTAAAGTTACGCATTAAATTGCTAAGCATAAATTCAAATCAAAGCAAACTAAATGCCCACCGAATTTATTGTGTACTGTTAAATAATGAGCTAAAACCAACATTCAAATCAATTAATCTAAAAATGTACTAAAAATGCTCAGAGCTGAGTTCACCTAGAGCAGCGAAAAGTAAAATATTCATGGGGAAATATATGTGAAAGCCCAATGAAATGTATTTTGGAGAGCTTGATGTGAAAAGGGAGAAGCATAGCGAGAAGTTAGAATTGAAAAGAAACGAGTTAAGAAAGTTAAAAACACTTTTTAGCTTTAACTTCACGGTTGACTTCTCCCAACGAAACTCGCATGTCGGAACCAACTGAACGCAATAAGAGCCATAACTGTACATTCTTATACATATTTATATATTTTTCCACTGTAAACTATAAATTAAACTATACACAATGCAACAAATGAAGCATTTGTTGTGACTTGCTTAACTTCTTGTAGCAAATCTCACAAACAAATATGAGAGTGAGTAACTTTGGAACATCTTTAATTCCAAACGACTTTAAGCTATTATATTATAAGCTACATATGTCTTAAACACATAAATGATTAGAGAACTTGTTGCATAGTGCTTTTTTGTCAATATGAAAATGGAGATAGCAAAACTTCCATTATAAATTGAATAAATATGCTGATATCATTCTGACGATGATGATGATGATGATGATGAGTCTGCAGAATAAATGCAGAACAACTATTTGAAAGCAACTTACAGAATTGAGACACAAAAGTGCAATTTGTTGTTGTTGTTGTTTTTGCTTTTGTTGTCGCAATTTCAGTCTCTATAAGCATTATAAAGGACAAAGGCCACAAAACTCTCAAACTCTGTGTTTGTTTTTACTTTAGGGCTGTGGGAGATAAACTTGATTATGATGATGATGGCAATAATGAGCATAAAGATGAAGTTGTTTCAGCACGTGGCTGACACATGCGGAGAACTTATGCGGCATACAGTGGTTGAAATTGCCTATGTACTTGTTTTTTGGGAATAATATTAAATGCCTTTCTGAAAACTATATAATGCAAGAGAAATGATGAATCAGCTTATAACTTGTTTCAGATACCCGATACCTAGTTTAACGTAGCCAAATTTAACCAGAACAAGTAAGAAAGGCTACAGTCGAGCGAGCCGACTGTAAAAGACCCCGTACTCATTTTAGTGCGCGTTTTACCATACAAATAAGTAGTTTTCGAACGATTTGTCCTATGGGAGCTATAGGATGTAGTTGTCCGATCCGGACCAAACTTGGTGAGTATAGTTTTAATGGTACCATACACATAATGTGTTAGTTTGGTTGCAATCGCTCAACTAAAACTTCATGTCTCCATACAAATTACCCATTTTCGACCGATTTGTCCTATGGGAGCTATAGGCTATAGTTGTCCGATCCGGACCAAACTTGGTGAAGATTGTGACAATGGTACCATACACATAATGTGCTAGTTTGGTTACAGTCGCTCTACTAAAACTTCATGCCTCCATACAAATCACCAATTTTCGGCCAATTTGTCCTATGGGAGCTATAGGCTATAGTTGTCCGATCCGGACCAAACTTGGTGAAGATTGTTACAATGGTACCATACACATAATGTGCTAGTTTGGTTACAGTCGCTCTACTAAAACTTCATGCCTCCATACAAATCACCAATTTTCGGCCGATTTGTCCTATGGGAGCTATAGGCTATAGTTGTGCGATCCGGACCAAATTTGGTGAGGATAGTTATATAGGTACCATACACATATTGTGTAAATTTGGTCTCCCTAGCTCTAGTCGTTTTCAAGTTATGGTGATGTGAAAATAGTTTTTTACAATTTGCGGGGGCGGTAGGGGGCGTGGCAAAAATTTGAAATAAACTTAACCTGCCTGACATACAGACGGACTTTCATTCCAAATTTGGCTGCTCTAGCTTTTGTAGTTTAGAAGATCCAGGTGTTCATACGGACGGACAGACAGACAGACAGACAGACAGACAGACAGACAGATGGACAGACGGACATCGCTATATCGACTCGGCTGTTGATGCTGATCAAGAATATATATACTTTATGGGGTCGGCCACGCCTCCTTCTGCCTGTTACGCACATTTCGCTTCAGACAAACTTAATAGACCCCTCTACTCTTTTTTAGAGTACGGGGTCTAAAAATAAATAACTTTCCGAAATTTATAAATTTTCAAAGTTTTTGTTGCAAATTTCATTATACAATTTAAACGAGAAGTCAATTTTCAATGCTTTAATAAATTCAGAATGAAACTGCGTTAAAATTTTGGTCGTCAGTTTACTATTTTTGCTGTTAGGGCTTCTGAAGCAAACTACTGTGCGACGAGTCTTGTGCTCAACTGTTGCGCACTTGTGGCTCATTAACAGCGGCCGCCGGGTGTCACCAGTGTGTCGAGGGTGGGGAGTATGGAGTATAGGGTAGGAGGTAGAAGGTAGGGACTGCCTCATTTTAGGCGACACAAAAACGCGTTAAGTGCCTGATGTCAATCACAGTCGGTTAGAGCCCGAAGCCCGGCACATTGTCAGGATTACATGCTTCAGTGCATCCACAGAAGGACTTTATCTCTCTCTCTCTCTCTCTCTCTGTCTCTCTTTCAATCTCTTTCACTTTCTTTTAGTTTATTTCTCTTTCTGTTACTGTTTGTGTTTGTGTTTTTTTTTCTTCCTGGAAGAGAATCAATCAAGTGCAAAAGTTTCCATAAT
Source organism: Drosophila cardini (assembly GCA_018903735.1). Lineage (NCBI taxonomy): Eukaryota > Metazoa > Arthropoda > Insecta > Diptera > Drosophilidae > Drosophila > Drosophila cardini. Next base: position 21,714,785 of record JAEIGM010000001.1, on the reverse strand, counting down.
TAACTTAAAGTTGACAATGCTCCTCATCTGATTGATGGGATCAGTCTTCGTTGGATTTTGGGCCAGAAAGGAGCCATGTCCTTTTCCATTTCAAATCTCCTAAAATCTTTTTCTCCGCTCCCAAGCATCTTCCCTTCTTCACTCTTTCATCACCTGCCGGTTTCATCATGTTAATGAGCTTATCTCATTATATTTAACGCTTTTGGCTTCCTTTAGGATTCATCTTTCTGAGCGGGGGCGGAAAGAGGAGGGTGCACAGGACTTATTATACAAATTGCAAGGCTATTTTGTGTTGCTTGTTATATTTTGCCATCTTCTTTTTTGGTTCTTGTTTGCTTCATCTTATTTTGCTGTCATTTACAATTAAGTTTGTTATTTGCTTCCACAGGACGAGGGCGACCAAATAAAACTAATTTAAAGTTCAATAAAGAAAGCACAAAATTATGTACTATATGTATATATACATTTTATTAGCTGTCCTTTAATCAACAACTTCGTCCTCGTCATCACCATCATGCCCATCATCATAATCGGCATCATTATCAGCATCGTCATCATTATTATTATCTTTGGCAACCAAAACAAATATTGACATACTTTAAATAATTTATGAATACACGAGCATCAGGATTGGTATCAGAATTGGCAGTGCCAATTCTAGCTTAAAGGAACTCTTAACAGACCACGACTTCATCGTGCCCTAATTGTAATTGAGTAACTGCGTCAAGACCTGGAGGAGAATTTCCCTTGAGCCCGTACACCCCTTACACACCATCACTCGGTTTCTCGGCGATGACACGCAAATCGATTAAGGTCTTAACAAGGATAATTTAAGGATAACAAGTCCACAAGCACAAAGGGGATGCGTCCAATTTAAGGAGCACTTTAAGCCGATTTAGTCAATTTTAGGAGTACCTTTTAAGCTGCTAAAATTTTTGTACCTCAAATACAAATATACTTAAATGTTTACATGTAAGTATTTGGTCCAATAAGTATGTTATTAGTTAAGTAACAACATGTAAGAAAGGCTACAGTCGAGCAAGCCGACTGTAAAAGACCCCGTACTCACTTTAGTGCGCATTTTACCATACAAATAAGCGATTTTTGACTGATTTGTGTAATGGGAGCTATACGGAGGTATTCGACCGATTTCTCCTATGGGGGCCTTAGGCTAGAGTTATCTGTTCCGGGTCAAACTTGGTGAAGATAGTTATATTGGTATACACATAATACGTGGTCTAACTATTAGACCCCGTTCACTAAAAAAGAGTAGAGGGGTCCATTAGGTTTGTCAGAAGCGAAATGTTCATAACAGCCAGAAGGAGGCGTGGCCGACCCTATAAAGTATATATCAGTCTATATCAGTCTTAATCAGTATCAGCATCGATATAGCGATGTCCGTCTGTCCATCTGTCTGTCTGTCTGTCTGTCTGTCCATCCGTATGAACACCTGGATCTTCTAAACTATAAGAGCTAGAGCCACCAAAGTTGGAAAGTCTGTATATCATAGTCTATATATCAGGTAGATCCAGTTTATTTCAAATTTTTGCCACGAGCCATACCGCCGCCTCAAATTGTGAAGAACCATTTTTACATTACCATAACTCGGAAACGACTAGAGCTATCGGGTCCAAATTTTATGCATGATACCAAGTTTAACCCGGATCGTATAACTATTTCCTATAGCTCCCATTGGATAAATCGAAAGAAAACCGGACATTGCAAAATCCTCACCAGATTTGGTTCAGATCGGAGAACTATAGCCTATAGCTGAAATAGGACAAATCGTGACCAAATTAACACATTCTGCGTACCATTATAGCTTTCCTTACCAAGTATTGTATTGTAGAGCGCCTACAGGACAAATCGGTCTAAAATTAGTTATTTGTATGGAGAACTATGCATTAGTATGAGTAATGGATCCGTTTTAGTGCGCCATTGGGAGCTCTTACTGTACCAGCACGTTATTCTGACTAATTATACAATATGTGTACTTTAATTCTATATCTTGTTGGAGATTGAAAGAGCTTTTGAAGCAAACCAGCTAACAGTATTAAGACAGCAAAGATTAACCCTTAGTTGCCCGCTATCGTCACCCTTTTCGACGTTAATATCTTAAGAGGATCAAAAAGGATGCGAAGTAAAGTACACAACATTTTTATAGAGCTCAAGCTGTTTGCATAGATTGAGAGTGTGTGTGGGTATGAGAATAAGTACATGTGTTCTGTTGTGTGAGTGTGAAAATAGGAAACACACGTGTTGTTATTGGAGCTGTCCAGGAAAAGGAATTCACAAAAATCACCCACACCTGCAAATACTCACACTCATACGCACACAGCACATTCACACACACATATACTCTCAGTGTTTATTATTATGAAGAAATATTCGCGCTTGAAGCTGGCACACTCGGGACTCATAACCAAATAAGTTGAATTTTTATAAAGCATACTTTACTTTGTCGACGTCCACGCGCAAATTGCCAAACAAACCACCGGCGTTGTGTCCCTTTGTCCGTGTTTCCCTTCTCTCGATACGTAGGGTACCCTACCAAAGGTTACTCCCTGTCCCCCTCCCCTAAAGTGTCTGGAATTTTTGGGCAAATGAAACTTTAAGCAATGTGAAAAAATGAAATTTAAATAACGATTTATAGCCTTTGAAGTATGATTATTTGCACAGACGACAAGCCAAAATGGAAGCGAGGCGGCAACTAAACGAGCCACAGTCAGAGTCCAACAACGACTATTCAATACACTGAAATAAATATTAGTACAAATACATATAAGTTTTGTTTTTAATACTATGTTACAAATAGAGGAACAAATAAAATTCAAAACTTGATTATTGTCAGTAATAAATAAATAAATAACAGCTCTTGTTTTGTAAATGTATAAAAGAATTTAATTAAATTATTTATTACTTTAAAGTGAAATATCAAAATGCTTAGTAAAACATTAAACTTAAATATTTTTGGCGTCTATGTCATAAAGAACAATTTAATCAATTTTATACTGAAGTATTTTTGGCGTCTATATACATTTCTTATTGGAAACTTTGCTAATTTGTAACAAGTGCATGCTTTATTTACAACGCAGTATATATTTAAACAAATATAAAATAATATAATATTATAATATTGAATAAATATAATAGAACAAGAAAGAATGCTATGCTATGCTGCTAACCCGTTACTTAGATTTATTATATTATTAACAATGGGGTATGATATTCATAATAGTACAATCGTTTAGGCAGTCGAACCTAGTGAGTTTTAATCAGCTGGCTTGGGAAACACAAAAAGTTTTTATACAAATTCATATTTAAAGCATTATTCAAGCCGATCGTCCTTATGGGAGCTTTACGATATAGTCGCCCGATTTTGATGAAACTTAGTCAGTATTATTGACAAATATATTCTGTGTGAGTTTCATTAAGATTACTTGGTCAACGCAAAAGTTTTTCATGCTAATTCATATTTAGAGCACATTTTTGACCAGTTCTAAAGATAAAATCCTGTAGATATAGTTGACCGATTTGGATCAAACTTGGTCCGTATACATAGTCAAACCGTCTCAAAAAACGAATTGCAAAAGAAATTCTTGACATTTCTCTGCCAAAATCACATATTAAATAAATGTATATGATATTATTTGATACCGTGTACAAATTAATTAGTTTATAAATAAAATTTTGTACAGAAAATCAATTTATGTTAATGTTTCAAACAATTACAGAGTCTTTTATAGTCGGTTTGACTGGAGGGACGCATTTGTTACTATTTTGAAAACGATATAACTTAACGTTTGCACACAAAAATAGCTAAATTGCTTTCTCTGATAAAAGGCGTTAGATATGCTTTATAAATCTGAAAAGATACTTAATCGATGCCTGCACACATTATTCTGACTAAGTACTAGCTTGATAATGGCTGATACTGATAGTGCGGAGACTATAAAGTAGGCGTGACAAGTATTATTGCTTAGTGAATGTGCTCAGTGCAAGTTAATTTTCTTGATTATGGCTAGCAAAGGCCATATAAAGGCCAAATTCGTAATGCGTTCAAACAGACAACACAGAGAGCAGAACAGACAAACAGGCAGCCAGCACAAGGCAATAGCCCAGCTGTCAAGAGAGGGAGTAGGAGTGAAAGTGGAGAGAGGAGAGTGAAGAGTGGGAGATAGCAAGAGTCAAAGGCTATGCAGTGCCTGCGGAGAGGCGGTGGTGTTAGTGTTACAACCATTGACTGTGTAGATGAGCGAATGTTTGTGCGTGTATGTGTGTGTGTGTGCTGTCAAAATCAAATAAGACTTGCTAGAAGGGGTGTCGACGGGTGGGAAAGCGAAAGAAGAGCGGGGCATGGCAAATGGGTATAGGCGGCCAATCAGACCTGGGGCTTGTTGCTGTCACTGCCGATGTCGACGTCGCAGCTGACGTCGCTGTAGACAACGCTGACGCTGTCGATGTCGAAGTCGATGTCGATGCCGATGCCTTGTGCTTAAAAGCAATGCCATGAAATTGCTTTTTGCAAAAAGGTAACGCTTACAGCAACAAGTGAGCGCGAGCCTCTATAAATATATATATATATATATATGTATGTATAAGTGTATGTGTGTGTGTGTGTGTTGTTGTGTGCTTTGTAGGTGGGGCACAAAGGAAATGAGAAAAGGTTGTTGCAGGCTTCCTTTTGCCGCTTTATGTGCGCTTTGTAAATTTGCGTAGAGGTCGCCGCGCAATGAGGAAACAGGAAGTTGCCAGGACATTGTATATTCCTTAGTGGCAAACAAAACAGCAGAACACCCACAAAACGCAGCGTGTTGAGCAAAACTCAGCTCCAAAGTCACAGCAAAAGCCAAAGTAGACCCAAAAAAAAAAACCAAAAACAACAAAAAACACAAAACACAAAAAAGATACGATGGGAATTGCTCCCATAAATTATGTTACTGTAGGAATTTAAATTGTTACCTTAGCGTATGTCCTTCAAATGTCTGCATTTTGTTTTCTTTATTATTTTACATTCACTTTATTTTATTTAATTTTCTGTGTTCTTTTTTTGTTTTCGTTCTATTACGCTAAAAAAACTAAAATGTTTGAGACGAACGTTGACAAAATAATCTGTTAAATGTCTGTAAATACACGTGCGTGTGGGCGGTCGAAGGAGGTGTGGCCGGAGGGTAAAGGGAAGGTGTGGGCGAGGACCTTCTGAGACAATAAGCAGACGCTAAATGGACGCAATTTTTGTTGTTGGTTCAGAGCCAAATGCCAAAACGCCATTTTCACAAACTTTGGCCCCAAAATAAACCGTCAAAGAGACGACGCACAGTGAGACAAAAGAACAAAAAAGGCTGACACATAAAAGAGAACGTGTTATGATAACAGATATATTATGAATATATTTAATATTTAAATTATTTGTATTAAATTAAAATAAATTAAATTAAAATAAAAAGCTATAGTAAAAGTTTGTATATTGCAAGTAAAAACAACAGACTGTTTAAATCTCTTTAAGTGCTGAAAACTTTATCAGCAAATTATCAGACCTCGAACTAAATGGTAATAGTGGCATTTGGGAAAATAAGTACTGTTCCTATCAGGTAGATCCCGATTACTTTTTGAAAAACTAGCCAACAAAATTCTGCAACTCTTATTACAACCCATGCAACTGCTTCTACCTCAGTCAATATCAAGTTAATGTTTAAATGTAAATAAAATTAAAATTTAGCATACTTTTTAGAGCTTTGATTTGTTTAACAAATTGTTATATGTATTTATACGAACAGAATACAGGTCGAGCCTTGATAATTCAATTCTGGGATAGTTCGTTTTTTTCGATCCCTTCAAAAATATATGAAATTGGAAGTTGTTAATTCGATTTACTCTTAAATTCAATTTCTTGTTTATTCGATTGATTTTTTAAATAAAATTCGGAACAAAGATACCTGATTAATTCGTTCCTGTCAATCTAAATCTAAAAATTTCGTTTTTCTCTAAAATTCGCACTATTTTTGGAGTCCCTTGAGCAAACGAATTATCCAGGTTCGACCTGTATTATATATTATTCATTTGTGAAATTGTTAATTTTATTATATTGGTCTAAAAGCCGACTAAATTTAGTTCAAGTAAGTAATTTTATTTTTATTATTAGCTCTGTTTATTTAGGCACGATTTTTTTTTTGTTTGCTGTTCTCAATCTGATTCTGATTTTGAATAAAATATTTGTATACCTATATGTCGCTTAAAGCCGCTTTTATATATGTATATAGATAGATGGACGATTCGGTTCCATTTAATATGAATATTTGCCTTCTATTGATTTGATTTCAATCATGTTATGCCCACTGTGCAGAGACGACGATGGCGACGAAGGCATAAAAGTCAAAGGCAACCAGCCAACGAAAAAAGTATGATTTTACTCTCTTTACCTAACTTTATTGTTGTTTTTGCTGTTGATGGTGTTTTTGTTGTTTTTGTTGTTGTTTGTATTGCAGCTTTATCATAGCCCTTCGCCAGAGAACACACTTGTTGAGCATTAAGCGGTGAAGGATGAAGGCTGTGGCGGAGAGGAGAAGTAAATAGAAAGAGCATCAGATGAGAACCAGCAAGAACAAAAAAGAAAAAGAAGAACAGCTACAAAAACAACAAAATATTATGAAAGCAACAAAAGTGACAAAGAAATTGAAATTCTGTCGGTGTGCCAGTGTGGGAAGAAGTTACCGTGTCTGCTTATACCCTGTAAAACATATGTAATAGAATAGATGTTTATTAGTGTACATTTGTACACTTTTATAGATATATAAACACAACAGATAATATAATGTTATGAATTGATTACATAAGACTAAAATTCTAAATAAAATAATGTGTCTAAAAATCTATTTGGATTTATTAAAGACTTTTAATCATATCCATGTCACAATATAATCAAAATAGCTACAAAAATTATATAATATAGCCAAAGTTTTGTCAACGTTTACTTAAATGATTTTAAAACTAAAAAAAGCTGTGAATTTACTAAGATATCAGCACAAATTGACATAACTCTTTACAGGGTATTTGCGTGGCGTATATACACGCAATTTGTGCTTGTGACCTTTACGCGAGACGTTTCTGTTGCTCACTGAAGATAGAGTCAAAGCCAGGATAAAACTTCGTTATCACACACGTTTGCGACACTCACTCACACACACGCATACGCATACGCACACATACACAGACAGAGATTTAGACTGCAGTCCATAGATGGCGCACAAAATGGCGCACAAACAAAAAAAAACAAAAAGTAAACGGAAAACCAAAACGAATGCAACTTGCAACTGCCACATGCAACTGCCACATTGGCCTTCAATGTGTAATGTGTGTACTTGTGCTTTTGCTGACAGCTTATCAATGGAGGAATGGAAGAAAGTAGGAGAAGGGAAACGGTGATAACAACTTGCCAATCCAATTGGAACTTAATAGCTGGAGATGCCACAAAAACTTAGTCTTTGTGAAATGCCTCGTACACTGAAGCCCCTTCAACCCCTACCCCTACCACTACCACTACCATCATCAATACCCTTCCTTCCACCACCCTGGTGCTCCTCTTCTTATACACAATCATATTGCAGCGAAAAGTATGCGTGCAACAGTGTGGCAAGCTGTCGAGATGTGTGCTTCAACCAATTTGCAAGTTCTTTTCTCTTAATGCCTGTTGGTTTTTGGTCTGCGTCAGTGTTTGCATTGCCATGCGACAGGTGGCGCTCATGTGTGGGCGTTAATAATAGTTAACTCTTTGCATACCTGATTGATGGCTCTGCGTAAATGTGTGTGTGTGTGTATGCATGTGTGCGTTAATGGTGTGTATGCGTTGGTCATTTTCGCTCCAATTATGCAAATTCGAGTGAATTTATATACCCGTTAGGCATAGCATTGGGGTATATTAAATTCGTTGGAGGCGAGTAGACCTTTGACCTTTGTTTTAGGCCGACTTGACTTACTTGAATATACATACAATAATATATTTTAATAGATTTGATCGTTCATTTCAAAATATGCATCAATTAGAATCAGATGGAAGCCACTATATATAGAATAATAATATTTAAACTCAAATTTAAAGTTGAGCAATAAATATCAGTTATCCCTTAGTCGACGTCCACTTTAGCAATATATATAAAATCAAATACTTATTTAATATGCACCGCGAACACATGGCATAATGAATGGTCATTTACACACGCACACTTACATACAAAATGTGTGTATGTGTGTGTGTGTTGGGATTTAATTTTCCATCTAAATGTGATAATGTGTTTAATGACTGCAACTCGAGATGACTTTTCATTTGCATAATGAGCGAGTTTCAGTTTTAATATCCTTCCGGTAATGTCATTTTGTTTGACTCGAAAGTCAGTCTGAAAATATTCCTTCACCAGAAGAATTAAGTTTCTGTCTCTTCCATTAAAGTTTCAGTTTCAGTTTCCAGTTTTCAGTCTAACAATGAATCTGTAGCATACTTTTGGGCATGGAAAGTAAACATTTTCTTAGCAAATTGATCGGCATTTGAAAGTGTATTTGGTGTTCGGTGTAGAGTGAGTTGCTTCCTCATCGATTTTGCCATATAATGATTTCTCGCATCACATTGTTTGCACAAATGACTCGACAATTATGCATTCAACGGTCTCCGAGTGGGATTAAAGACACAAACTTCACAGCAGCTGCGTTAATTCAATTCAAAATGTGGGAAATAAATGCATAATATTTTACAAGCACAAATTACAAAGAATCAGCATTATTGTTTATTTAGAATATATTTAATACTCCTTGCTTTAAATATAACATTTTAAAAAAAATTAATTAAGAAATAATTTAACTTGAAAACAAAACGTTTTCCGACACTTTGGCTCATCTATGAAAATTCTATCCAATTTATAAGAATCAATTTCTTTTTGGTTACAATATTTCTAATTTCAAACATTTTTTTTTTTTTTTTTTTGAGTAATACTCAAATTCCTGTAAACTTTTGCATTTACCCAAAACAATTTTCGTCTTAAAATCCGTCTTTATACTCAAAGTTTATATAACCCTTAAACTTAGAAAGTAACTGTTAACTTTTAACATTTTGCTATAGATGAATAATTTCATGCTAAAATCTCAGAATTTACCTGCACACTTGGAAACTCCACAGGTTTCCTTGAACTCTTTCTGTGTTTTTGGTTTGGAAATTAACCACAGTTGACTGCGGTTTGATTGATGTTGAAATTGTCGAGTCGAAACTTGTTGCAGACATGGATTTTCGAGTACCGAGAACCAAGAACCGAGCACTGAGTACCGTGTAAGTGTATCAGAAATAGGTCCGGATCCCTCCAAAAATTGTTGTGCTTCCCAGCAGATGGAAAAATGAACCACTTAGCAATCAAGAAACATAAAATGCGCATGAAAAACTAGTGAAAATAAACTTAAGAGTGACGGAAGTAGCATTAAGGGTATGAATAGGGGTAGAAATATAGGGTAGGGGGTTGGACATGAGGTTGAAGGCTACCATCTATCCGTTCACCTGACAAACTCATTGAGAAATGGACCCCGAGGAGGGCCCATCGAAGTTGAAGTTTTCCGCCTGGACATTAGTTTTATGCGCTGCTCAAGGACCCCCGAATGGCAGTGAAACTTAAGCTTCAACGAGGGTGGCAACCCTCACCACTCTACCCCTAACGGTTACCGTTCTTTGTTTCGGCTAAAGAGCGCAAGCTTTTATGCGCTCTGCACTGTCCTCTCTTAGCTGACGAAAGCTCGCTCTTCAATTGCCATTGGAAGGCAGGCACAGTGGCGTCGTTCCAAAGGGGGTTTTTACCCCTCTAGCGTGTGCTTTGAAACAGGGTCAAACATAGAAAAGAGTAACCATGACAACAAGGGTCAGCATTTGTTTTGTTGGCATTGTTTACTCGACTTCAAGCCTTCAAAGCAGTCGAGGCGAAAAGTGTCAAGAGATTCAACTACAAATGGGAACAAATATGGAGCGTGGAGTAATGATCACGGATCTGGACCAAAGCGAAGCAGAGCAAGTGCGTCCAACTACCACGACTCAACCAAAAAGGCAGCGCAAGGTACTCCAAACATTAACAGGTAATTTCAGTCGCAGATCAAAGAGTGTCGAGGTGGAACAACGTCAGGAATTACCCACTGTCAAGAAGAAGCACCAACAGGAGCGCACACTGAATGGTCTGGTAAGTAAGCCGTATTTTCAGTGCTATAAACATTGTAATATTAGATTTAAGATAGAAAACTATACAAATATACAAAAAAATTAAATTTAAAATTAATTTAATTTTTTTGTGCATGCAATTTTTAAATTTAAACAAAGTTTTTAAATCTTTTACAAGTAATAACTTAAATTTTTTAAAATCTTCTTATTTATACCTCCACCCTCAATATCCAGTTGCAGGCCAAAGAGCAGCAGTTGGAGCAGTTACTGCAGCGTCTGGACACTGTGCACAAGTACAACGAACGCTTTGCAAAGGAGAATGAGCAACTGCGTCTGGACAGCGAGCAAATGGAGCAACGTCTTAGCCAAGCAGAGGAGCAGTTGTCCAATTGCCCGCGTTGCCAGCAGCTAAGTCAGAAGCTAGGCGACGTTCAGGAGCTAAACAAGGAATTGACCAACGATGTGGATATGCTGAAGACACTGGTCTTTCGCCTCAATGTGCAGATCGAGTGCTACCAGGATCAGAGACACACTGCTGACAAGGATGCTCAATCTGTCTCCGTCGCAGTCGCTGCTCCAGCTGCGACTGCCAACACCTCATTACCTCCATGGACTACAAATCTTCCCACGCACACGTTGACTCCGCTGCTGCAGGCCTACGATGAGTCCTTCCGCGACAAGGATGCACTGCTGGCCCAATACGCAGCGGACTTCGAGCTCTTCGGTAGCGAATTGAAACGTGCGCTAGAGGAGAATACACGCCTGCTGCAGTCGCAGGAGCAACTGCGTCGCGATGTCGGCGGCTGGACGGAGGAGCGTGTTCGACTCCAGGCCCAGCTCGGTGTGTGCCGTTCCAAGGCGGAGGCACAGACTAGGAAGACCGATCTCGTAAAGGAGAAACTCGTTGAAGTAATGCATTTCTATGAGCAGCGCAATCAGACCTTACTGCTGGACATGAATCACTTGCAGGATGCCTTTGCGCGTTGCAAATCCGAATTGGTAACGCTCAAAAGCACAACGCTTCCTACTACTCCATCGCCACCCGCTCCTACTACAACTGCTTCAGCTACAACGCCAGGTGCAGTCCAGTCCGAGTTCAAGATCGAATCGGATGCAGTGCAGCAGTGCAAGACGCTGCTGGAGCAGCTAAAGCAAGAGCATGCCCGGGAACGCAGCGCTCTAGAGGATCAGCTTCAGATAAGCAACAACCGAGCCGCTTCCCTGCTCCGCAGCTCCGAAAAGGCGAAACATGCTAGGGATCGCCTCAAAGCCCGTCTTCGCATGACGTTACAGTGGGCGCAGAAATTAGAGGCGGGCCAGGCCGAGGTGCGGGAAACCTATGATGCAGTGCAGCATCTATCGACACTGCTTAAGCACAAAGAGTCCCAGCTGCGTGGACTACATGCCCGTAACAACGAAGAACTGGAGAAGCTCCGACAGAAGCTGCAGCAAAAGGATGAAACTATCAGGAACCTGCTCCGTAGCAAGATGGAACGCCGTCCGGCGGGGGATTAAGACCAATAGTGGGTACAAGGAGGAGACAAATTAGTGGAGAATTGGTTAACAATTAAAAATATATAATTTCAATACAAAATACATTAATAACTTAAACTTTAGAAAGCTTTTGAAGCACAGCAATTGAGGGCTCCTGCGTGTGTTGGTTTGGGGATGTGGATTGATTGATGCGTGATTGATGTCAATCAGTCGAGTGTGGTTTGATGATTGCTTAGTGAATCGCCCTGTTCGTTGTCATCCCCACCGCCGCCGCTGCCGCCGGCACAGACGCCGCACGCCTTGGGCACCGTCTGCTCTATGTACATGTTAATCTTCTGGAGAATTTCGGGACAAACTCCGCGCATGAGCTGCTCGTAGCGGTCAACGCCAAGCTGCGTTTGTAGGCTCTGCAACTGCCACTTGAGGTAATCGGTTAGGGGTATCTTATAGACCGGATCCTTTAATACCAGCTGGCGATGCCTGTCATCGTGATAGGTCTTTGAGTGGAAGTCATCGTAGAGTTGATCCTGGAAGTCCTCCAGTTCGTGCTCGTCGTGTATGACCAGCGAGTCATAGTAGCGCTGTGTCGCCTTATCGGCACCCTCATCCGATGCCGTATATTGCTTGTCCATTACCTCCGCCAGTGTCTCCTCCACCAGCTGCAGGATGTGGGGCAGGCGGGCGAGGACCAGCTCATTGTTGCCAAAGATGGAAGCAAACGCAAGACAGAAAAGCTTACGTTTCTCGGCATGCGTATCGGCCACAAGGGGAAACATTTCAATCCACACATCCAAAATGCGAGCAAGGGCATCCGTCTGTGGCAACTCTTGCACCACCGACATGAATACCGATTGATCGATAAGCAGCGTCCGCGCAAGCAATGTTAGATACCAGCCCATAGTCATGGGATACTCCTGCTTGAGGCACACCTGCTGGAAAACAAACGGCAGCGCAGGACGCACCAGACGCAATCCCATCGCCGCATCTGTCTTTAGACACGTCTCAAATATACGCAGCATGGCAATAATGCCCTCCGCTCGGATGTCCTCAAAAGAGCGAACACAGTACGATACGAATCCCTCGCCATAGCGACCCAAATAGGCCTGAAAGTAGACAAAGAGATTAGGGTTGAATTGACGGAAGTGAATACGGAGAGTGTAATCATCTCACGTGAGGGTCAAGCAGAATGTAGGCATGGATTAGCTGCAGAACCGTGCGTAGATTTTCCGACGACATCTCAATGATGGGCAACAAGTGATCACAGAGTGCCAGCAGTTCCGGAGTCAACGCCGTGGAATTACCAATCACGGCCAGCCACAACATGATCCCATCCTCGATGAGATACACATGGGATCGTTGCTGAAACACAAGACTATTAGTGACTCAATTGAATTCTGTTCCGATCACTCACCTGCAGATCTGTGCTCAGCTCTATGACACTGTAGAGGAAGGGTTTCATGGTATCAGGAACATCGCGTATGGTGCGAACTAACTGCTCCAAGGTTCCAATGATGGCACACCGCAGCATATTGTATTCGTTGAGTTCACTCTCGCGCCACAGCATAGGAAGGTAGGAGATTAATTGGAGGGCTTGAGGTTCGATATATTCGCTCATCTTTTCCACGAGCAGCGTCATAGTGCCCAGCACAACGATCTTGGTATCGCAGGCGCCGGCCTCGCGCAACAGCAGGAACAGAGCTTCGAACAAGGCGGCAAAATATGGATGAAATGCCTCCGGCATGAATTCAAAGTCATCAATGAGCAAATTGAGGGTTCGAGCAGCGGCCAAACGGATGGGCATATCCTCCTCCGGTCGCAGCAGATGCAGGCATGCCTCATAGGCCAACGGACGAAGCTCTCGTGGCAACTGGACGCCCACCCAGTGACCCACAAGCCAAATGATCCGACGACGCAGTATTCGGAAATTCGGTGCATCAATGCGGAGTTCGGCGAGAAGCTGTGATGTTAACCAGCCGCCAAAATCTAGTTTATTGAAGAAGTGAAAGGAGGCCTGGCCAACGGCATTGTAGATGGCGTCCTTGAGGAGAATGGCCTTCAGGTCGGATGCCTCTGTCAGCTGGAGCTGCTGTGCCTGCCTCACAAACTTCAGTACCTCGTTGATCATTACGAAAGAGTGCTGGGTAAAGCAGGTGAAGTACAGGGTCTCCACGCACGGGCGCAGCTCATATTTCCAGGCATCGCCACCACCGTCGTCCTGGCCATATCCCTCTGGGTCCTGTTGCCACTCGGCCAACTCATCCTGTGTTAGTAGAAAATAGTGAGTGACAATCTTCTCGCACAAATACTTCACACGCTCCAAGCTGAAGAACTTGCTCTGTGTCACGGCCGACGAAGCGAGTAGCTCATCCTCCAGCGTGTTGGCAGATGCATCTGGAGCCAGGCTATCGTTACCGCTCATCATAATACCCTTGAGCAGGTTGATAGCCTGAATGACAAAGTTGCTAAAATTGATGCGATCCCCGGCATCAAAGATGAGTCCTGTGCCCTCGTGAAACACATAATGGAAGCTGAACTCCAACGCCACCGGCACGAAGCGGGCAAAGGACACGGCATGACGCTCCATGAACTCGTTTAGCGTCTTCATCATTTTCAGTATGAATCGCTCCAGATCATTGATCAGCTGCTGACCTGCCGACCGCATCCTTAGCTCATAACGCAGCTCAAGGCACTGACGCAGTCTCTCAAAGAGCTGCTCTATGAAATTCATATGGTCACTGGACTTGTATGGCTTACTGCCACAGCCAAAGACCAGCAGTTTGCGGAGGGAACGCATTGCAATGTAGGCTCGTTGGAGGCAACTGTGGGCCAGTGCCTCCGGCTCAGTCTTGACCAGCTGCAGAAAGTGTCCAGTGAGCGTGGCCCAAATGTCCCATGCCATGTAGCTAAAGATCTGTCCGGCCAACTCCTTAAAGGCTCGCTTCTCTGCCATCAATCGACGCGATGCCAGAGCCTTGATCACATAGTGCAGCATAAGCAGAGTCCGCTGCTGCTGCTGTGCCAGTGGAGCAGCTGCATCGCCCGATTCGCCAGCATCGTTGCAGGCTTGCAATTGCTTCATCAATGTGGGCAACAATTCAGGCCAACAATCGATTCGAGCGATTTTACTAAGCAGCACAGCTACTTGAAGTGCCACCTGGGGCACATCCTCGGCATTATAATGCTGTAAGAGCATCTCACGGATCTGCTGCTTCTGCTCTGGTGCTAATTCCAGGCGCGAATTGTGACGCCAATAGCGCTCAATGCCATTTTTCAGGTAAACAGCAGCCATCCAACGAACTTTGACTGCGTCTGTGAGCGTATCGGATGGAGCGTTCGATTCGCTTGCCAGCTTCATGCTTAACTTGGCCAAAATTGGAAAGAAGCCAGGTTGCTGCTCCCACTCGCTCAGCTGCGCCTCCGCTTTCTGCACAATCTCGTGATTGGGATTGGCGGCTCCCTGTAATGCGGCTGCAACGAGTTGCTCTGCCGACGCCATCATCAGCATTCAGCACACACACACACACTCGCACACACACTGAGATGTGCTGTTAATCAGTAGACAGATGCACGCCGTTCACCCGTCTGTAAATGATTTTCTTTTGCCGATTGAAAGAAACTTGCGAAAATTATTGACGAAAAATTACATCGCCATTCCGGTTAGAGTTGTATCGTTCAGAATAAGTTCGATTGAACTAATCACAAAAATGAACAAGCAAACGACATCCCTGATTGTTGACAGAGCTGGCATGTTTCCATTTTGTTTACTATTTTAGCTTTTTTTAAAATGAACTAGCCGAAAATTTATTACAACATGAGAGACATTTTAAATTCACATGTAAACAATTTCTAAAAAAGTTAAGGTTAAGAATGCTTAATAAATTGTTAAAGTCACTAAGTTGTTCTAAAAACAAACTCGAATGGTATTCAAAAATAATTATTTTAACTAATTTCTTAACAACAAATACTTCTATTAAAAGTCAATTTAGGTAACACGTCATTTCAATTATAGTTGATTGTTGTTTAATATTAATATAGTAAATTTTTCTAGTCCCTTATGTATTCTCTTCATTGGTTTAGCGTTAATTTTTGTTATCGATTATTGACAGCACAGCGCCTCCGATTCTGTTCATTTAGTTCAGAACGGACTTAGCGTTTGATTTTAAGTTCAATTGAACTACGATGAACAGACAGAAATGTCTTGTAACTAAAAACACTATTTTTGCGGTTGCTCAACACAATCAGCTGTTCAAATCGTTAATATGGCAACGCGAACAGTCAACAGCTGTTTTGCGGCTTTTGGCAACGCGATGTTCGTTATCGATTACTCTTGTTGGCAACGTAAACACAAAAACTGATATCACACCAAATTTATAGATAACAAGTGTTAATGAGAAAAGTTTAGTCACACGCCAACCTTAAAGATGATAAAGGCGGTAATTCTCATCGGGGGACCTCAAAAGGGAACTCGCTTCCGTCCACTATCCTTGGACACACCCAAGCCACTGTTTCCCGTGGCTGGACGACCATTGATAGCGCATCATATTGAAGCCTGTGTGCAGTTAAAGGAGCTGAAGGAGATTCTCATTATTGGGTTCTATCCACAGACTCAGATGGAGGGATTCGTTAGTGACATGCAGGCACTGTACAGCAGCAGCAACATTAACATCAGGTGAGTAAACTTAAAACTGACGCTGACGTGTTCTTCAATAAATCTTGATGTTTCACATGACTCCAGGTATCTGCAGGAGTTCACATCCCTGGGAACCGCCGGCGGCATGTACCACTTCCGCGATCAGATACGTTCCGGCAATCCGCGCGCCTTCTTTGTGCTCAACGGCGATGTTTGTGCCGATTTTCCGCTCCAGGAGCTCTATGACTTTCACACAGAGCGTCCGTCGAGCGCTTTGGTGACCATAATGAGCACGGAGGCGACACGTCAGCAGTCCCTGCACTACGGCTGTCTCGTATTCGATCGCTCCAGTGGTGCCGTGTCGCATTACGTGGAGAAGCCAAGCTCCTATGTCTCCACATTTATCAATTGTGGAGTTTATGTCTGTTCCATGGATATCTTCACCAAATTGGCACAGATCTTCCATGCCAAAGGCGAGGAATATAGCTGCCTTAGTTATAGCAATGGCAACGGCAAGGAACAGGGTCACATCAAATGGGAGCAAGAGGTGCTCACCCCTCTCGCCGGCACCGATATGCTATTCGCCATGCCCGTACCCAATTGGTGGTCCCAGCTGAAGACTGCGGGCTCGGCGATCTATGCCAATCGTCACTACTTGGCGCTCTATAAGCGCACGCACCCGGAGCGTCTGGCCAATGTGGGCAGTAAACGTGGTGAGGGGGATGGAAACTTGATTTGTACCGTCCACCCGGATGTCTATGTTCATCCCAGTGCCACAGTGCACCACTCCGCTGTGGTGAGTATGCTGCCTTCAATTCAAATTCAGTTCTCTGTTAACTTTATCCATTTTAGCTGGGTCCCAACGTGGCAATTGGACCAGGAGTGACTATTGGACCCGGTGTGCGCATACGAGAGTCAATTGTGCTTGAGCAGGCACAGATCAAGGACCACACGCTCATCCTGCACTCGATTGTGGGACGTGGCTGCACCATTGGTGCCTGGACACGCGTAGAGGGTACGCCCAGTGATCCCGATCCCAACAAACCGTTTGCCAAAATGGAGAATCCCCCTTTGTTCAACAACGAAGGCAAACTGAATCCATCAATTACCATACTGGGTATGTTCCATGTGAAGTCTCCTTAAGGATTACTTCTTAATCAATCCTTCTACCTTGCAGGTTGCTTTGTGCAGATTCCCGCCGAGAAGATTCTCCTCAACAGCATTGTCTTGCCGCACAAGGAACTGAGTCGTAGTTTCAAAAACGAAATCATTTTGTAAACAATTCTACAAGAATTTGTTATAAACAGTATAAAAATATATATTTTATTTATGTACTTTTCCCTCTTTCTTATAGTTCACGGGGTATTTAGCAGATAGATTAACTAATTGCTCATTTTTAATGGAGTAATTTTCTAATAAGTCTCTCCTAAATAACTGTAAATCAGTTGAATGACTACACAGTGAGAAAAAAGCTATTTGTACCAGAGATTTTTGACTCCGATTAAAATTGTTGAAAAGAAGAATCTCTGTCTTCTAAATTTATTCCATTAAAATATATATTAACAATTTGCAGGATGCATTAAAAATGCAATGAAAGCTTAATATAGCTAATAAGATTGATTTCGATTTATAATTTTCATTTAAAAGTTAACTAAAGTGTTATGTTAATTTGAAACATTAATTATTATTAAAATATTTTTATGGTTTCCAAATTTTTAAAAACGATATTCAAATTTACGATCTGCATGACAAGCAGAATATTGTGACTCCGAAATACGATGAGCTTTAGAGGTAAGTCGGGCAGTCAAATCACACACTCACACACACAAACATACCTACACATGTGCGTTCTCTGTGATCTCTCTCATTACTCTACTGTATTGCGCTCTCTCCCAGTATTGCTTTTCGACCAAAACGCGTTTACATTCCGCATTTGTCAGTTAGTTGTCGTCGCTTGTTGCTGCCAGAGTGAGAAAGAGAGAAAGAGGAGAGAACAGAATTCCATTCTGTGTAAACGTAAAACAAACTTTAATAAACTACAGTTTGGATAATTGTTTAATTTGTAATTATCAAAGGTCGTATCCAACATTTAATGTCATTTAATGTGATTGTCGCGCACAAATGGAATAAAATGTTTCACCTGGAATTGAATAGAAACCGTTCGAAAAATGCAAACAGGTACGTAGGCAGTTCTGTTGGTAATTAAGCAAGCTGAGGAAGAAGCAGAATCGACAAAAACAGCAACACACTCACACACACACATGCTCACGCACCACTGGTGTACAGGTGACTCGGTGCGGGGACTGCGCGAGCGGCTTGCGCAGGTATGTAACTTCATGAGAGCGAGAGCGGGCGAGAGAGTTTGAGAGCGCAAGTGAGCGCAACAGCGAGTCATGGCTCAGTGAGCGTAACTGTCTTCTGTCAATGTATGCGCAGCGTGGGAAAACTGCAATAAGGCTGCTGCTCTCCTGCTCTGTTACTCAGCTGCTCTCTCTCTCTCTCCTTTTCTGCGCCTGTCCCCCTTTTGAGTACGACGCTGCTTTCGGCGCTAGATTGTGTGTGTTTGCTTTTGAGCCGTTTAATTGTTGTTGTTGCTCAATTCATGTAAAGTTTTTTCATTCATTCATTTCTTCATTCCTGTAATGTTTTGGTATTTTGCTTCTGGTCTGTGCAGCATACTCAAAGGGGCATCGCGTTGCCAACCAACTGTAGAATCTACCTATTGGCAAACAAATAAATCTAGACAATTTTAAGTGTCATTATTATTATTATTATTATTACTATTGTTGTTGCTGTTGTGCCTTTGCGTGCTGGAATCTTGCTTGGCTAAAGTAGCCACAGCAGTAAAGTGGCCCATACACCTGAGCTGTGAGTGCGCTCTCTCACGCTCTCACTCTCTCTCGTCACTACTGAGCACACACGTACACTGGCAAACAAGCGCAGCTCACCTACCTTCGTGGCTACCTGTGGCCTACGACGTCGATCAGTTGCTGTTTCAACCTGAAGGCAGACGCACGCGGTCGTCGCTAAAGCAGTAGAAAAATTTAATACACTTACAAACACACACACACATGCAAAAAAGACACGCACACTTTTGAGACCAAAAACTAGAAAGAAAACAAAAGCAACAACAGTAAGAAATATTAAATAAAAAGAGACACAGACACACAAGGTGGCGGTTGGTTATAGAAGAAGCAGAAGCAACAGCGGCAGCAGCAGCAGCAAAGAAGGCGAAAAGTGACTTGTTTTTTTGTTGTTTGCATGTATGCGTCGACGTAAACGTTAACGTTAACGCTGACGTCGCGACGGCGTCGCTGTCGGTTTGTACGTGTTGGTATTAAGATCGCGTCGACGCGTCGTGAAAAGGCAAACGGGTAACGCACACAAACAAACGTAACGTAACTACTAACTGACTAAGTGCTAGTCAGTGTGACTAGCGAAAGAAGCACAAGTATATAGAAGCTTTACATAGTAACTACATATAAACAATTACATATACATATACCAGTTATGTATAACATTCATGTGTGAGCAGTAAAATTGTTTAACAATCAGAAAAGAAAGTGCAATAAAAGTAATGTGAAAAGCAGCCACAACAACAATAACAACAACTTCAACACAAATAACAATAATTACAACCACAAAGTGCAAAGTGTACAACGTGTTAAGATCAAGCCCAGAAAATAAAAGGAAAGAGTTAGAGCGCAGAGCGCAAAGCAAGAAGAAGGAGCGAACAACACAAACAACTTGTTGCAGAGGAATCTGAAGAAGAGAAAAAAAATAACAACGGTGAAAAAAGCTTTAAGCGTTGGCGTTATTGTTGCTGTAAGTTGTAATTCAATTTGTTAAGAGTGACATACATACATAGATAATTTCATATGTGAGTTTATGTTTGTGTGTGTGTCTGCAGTGTGAATGAACGAATGAATGAACAAGCGCAGCAACAATATTTTGAAGACGGACCAAGTTAAAAGCAGATGCGCAAACATAACAAAGTGAAAACATATTTACAGTTACACAGACAAGAAAAAAGAGCGAAGCGTCAGAGTTGCAGAAGCAGCAACGTCGACGCCGACGCCAACGACGAAGTCGAAGCCGAAGCCGAAGCCGATGTTAGCGTTAACGTTATACAAAGCTCTCAAAGTTAACTGCTGCTGCGCTTTGAGAGACTTGTTTTTGTTGTTGTCTGCTTTAGCTCTTGTGCTTTTAATGCTAACTTTTGACAGCGGGATTGCTAACAGAATCACAACAATAACAACAACGGCAGTACTGACAAAAAAAAACACCACCACAACAATTGTTGCTGCACTTGTTGCTGTCGTGTCGTTGTCAGTGTGAGAGAGAGACAGCAAGGTTACTTTGGCAATTGGCATTTCTCTTGTCTGCAATTTGATGCAATCATAAGTTTCCTGTTGGAAAAAAAAAACAAAAAATAACGGCACACGACACTAATTTCAATTCCACTACCAATTCCAGTCCGAATACGAATTTCATTTCCAGTCGCTGGAACTCTTGCGCAATGCATTCCACTTGTTAAAAACCCAACGAAAAGAAGAAGAAGAAAAAATTAAGACATTTCTTACTGGTTTACCAACTTATTAATTACATTTGCTGTTCCTCTCATTGTTGTTGCGGCTATCACTAATTTATACCACTCTTAGACGAGGTTTAAATTTGGTTTTCATTGTCAAAAAAAACAAAAATAACCGTAACGTCACCGTTGTTCAGTTTCTGTTGTTTCTTTAATGAAGTTTTTTCTCTTTTCCAATTTGGAGTTTATGCTTTGAGGCTTTCTTCCCGTTCTAATTAACCCAAAGATTCCACAGCGTAAATTTTACAGTTATTCATTAATGAGAAACTTCAACTGAAAGCAAAGATTTATTGCGTTTTTGTCACTTCGAATCAAGTTTTTCCTCGTTGGAAATTCAGTGAAAACTTTGTTACTTTTTTATTACCTTTTAAGTAGACCTAGGCCTTGAGGCCCACTTCAGGCCCCAGTGAGTTTTCAGGTGTGAAAGGAAAGGCTAAAACCTTCAAATTTACGATTCGTTGACCAAAATTATAACAACTAACGGTCAACTTTAGGTGCAGTATAGTACGTAGAAGAAGCAAACTTAAACTGTAGGAAACGACTATCTAACCAATTTGTCTTAATACAGATAGTTCATTCACTTTCATTCTATAACTTTGACATTACGATCAAATTAAATCATTAGGTCTCATATATAATTACTCTGTTTAGTACAAATTCTATAAATTATGAACTGCTGTAGAAACCATAAATAAACAAAATGTTTCAAGTGCTTTCTAAAGAACATTCAATAACTCATTCAGAGTAAATGTCTATAATATAATGTCCATAAGCTAATGTAAGCCCATAGTTAACTTTCTAACAAATCAAATGACTTAATATAGAAGGGCATTACTAAGTTTAACTTCAAAATCGTTTTGATTACTGACTTTTGCACTCAACCTTTATCATTTCCTAATATCATTTGAACGCTGAAAAACTTATTTCCGTATTCATAAAGTCAAATATATACATTTTCTGATTATGATTGAGAGTTCTTAACCTCTGGGAAATAAAATGTTCACACACACGCACAAACACACACCTATATAACGGTTATGTTCAGGTGTTGGAGAAGGGAGTGGGTTAAAGCGAACTACATAAATTGCAAAAGGCAGTCTGAAGAACAAAAACTCATTATTCGTCGTAACATTTCCACACGAATGGATGGGATGATACCACAAAAAAAAAAAAAAAAAAAACTGGCGATTTCCACTGCGGAAGTGTGCAGCTCACATACAATAAAAAAAGAAGAGTTTAAGTTAAATAATATGAGTTATTGCCCAAGTGCGGACAGCTAAAAAGTGGAAGAAAAATGCATAAAACACAAGCACAAAAGCAAATCCAAATGTATTAAAAAGCACAGAAATTAAAACAAAAAAAAAAGAAGGAAAAAATTCAGACTTGAGAAACTGTCGCAAAAGTTGAAAAAAAAAAATTGCTTTTGGCTTGACTTAATTACACAAGCTTGGTTAGTTGTTGTTGTTGCTTTTGCTTTAGTTTAAATTTTAAATTTTAATTACAACAAAAAGGCATCATAAAGCGAGCGATTGCGACAAGACTCCAGTCGCTGTGCGCTGTGCGCCTGTGCACCCCGATTAACCCATGCGCACCGGCGACCTTTGTCTGCCTTTGTTAATCATTCAGTCACTCGGTCAGAGTTTGATGCTGTGTGAGTGTATTAGTTTGTATCTGTGTCTCTGTCTCTGTCTCTGTCTCTCTCTCTCTCTCTCTCTCTCTCTCTCTCTCTCTCTCTGTATTTTTGTGTTTTCTGTTTTCATTAAAAGTAAAACTTTTCACATTAAAAATGCTCATAAAATTGCACTTTAATTTTCAACGTTGTCACTGTCGTCGTCGCTTCCACAATTCGCAATTTGCTTGACTTTGTCCATTTCTTGCCTGAGGGGGAATTTAGAAGGGGTGGAGACTGAAGGGGTGTTAAATTAAATTTCAAATTGTCGCACAGGTTAATAATTTTAATTTGACCTCTTTGGGCATGCTTTAACGTATTTTAGAGTCTTGTTTAGTTTGTTAAATGTCGCTCACACACACACACACACATACAGTACACATACAGTACACATACAAGCTCACAGTGAAAATTGGCAACGTTGCATTGCAAATTGACAACGTCATTCAAATAAAAATAAAATTTCCAATTGGCAACTCAAACGTTGATACTGTTGCCAATTCGCATTGCTTGACATTTTCTTGAACGCATTTTAATTAGTTTTTAAATTGCGTTGAGTTTCAGGTGATAAAAAGGTTCAAACATTGTGCAATACCCAATTACCCATCCATCCGTTCACTTTTTAACCTCATTTAACTCTCTTATTTTTTTAATTTTCAGGTTTTACCAATGGCATTGCAGCCATAGAATGCATAGCTGCAATCTGCTTCTAACCAAATAAAAATCAAAGTTCTATCCAAATCGGTGATTGAAAGCAAATAGAAAGCAAAACGTCAGCTTTAAAATAGATACTTAGTACCGGATCAAAGATATTTACGGACATAATGCAGGTTCCCGAGCACGTTGTCTCCCTATACATTGCCACCTGTGGCCAAAATGGACCCGGTCTTGGCTCCGATGAAAAGGAAATTATATTGCTGGTCTATGTTCTGCTGGAGGTAACCACGGGACAGGTGAGTTAAAGCTTTACACAGTACAGTTACAACTACCTAAACCGTAACACTGCCAGAGAAAGGGAAAATCAACAAACTCATTCAACTTTGTAAGCGCCGCCTACCGATTCGACTCCATTTTGTTTAACGATCGCGCTTAATTAATGAATGCTGAGCGATAACAACAAACAATCAACAACTGCACTTTCCACTGCTGTCGTGAGTTGTTTATTGCTCAGCTATAGACATCGGCAGATTCTTAATTTTGATTCGCCGAGAAATATCAGACTATCAGTGAAATGTTCTGCACAGAATATAACTTATACTGTAGATACTTTGTTGGGAATTTGGATGGACATTTATGAATACGCCATTTTGTATTTTTGACTTTCTCTGAGAGTTTTTGGGTTTCAGCTATACATTTTTCTTTGATTTTGGGTATTTAATTATAGCCTGTAAGCATTCAACATCACAATTCTAATATGTTTAACAATTTTATATTCAAAATGAACAATTTAAATCAAAAGTTCGCTGAAATAAGAATAATTTTCTACATGTCACCAGACAACGTTTTCCAGAAGTTTCCGAATTTACATCTAATTCATTAAAAATGTAATGTATTAAGGTTTAACATGATATAATCAATGCTTACAGGGTATTAACTAGTCATATTGCTTTATAATACCTGCCAATTTGGACATTAATTGTTCTTTGAGTGGGCTGGAAAAAATAAAGATACACTGAGAGCAAGCAGTACGGTGACAGGGAGAAAGGAAGGGCGTACTTAAATTTTCCGTCCACTATATAAATAAGTACTAGCCATACTAGCCATACCTGGTATTTGCATATTTTGAGTTTGCTAAGCGATTGACACTAATTGTTTAAAAATGACTTAAACGTCGTCAGAGACCCTATGTATATGGTATTACGAAATGCCCACAAATAACGTATTTAGACTTGCAATATGACTTTTAAATTCAACACGTGTATTGACTTTTCTAAAAGCAACAGTTTTGAGGTAAAAGTTTAAATCTATTGTTTGTGATTGATAATTGAAAAGTTTGCTCCAAAGAATTTTCAGCTAAAACCCAGACATGTTTAAAAAATACTTGCTAGTAAAATAAATCAATGGAATAAAAACTTATAGAACTTATTGTTTCTTTGGTAAGATAATATTTCATATTTCGTGTCACAATCAGCTAAGTGGACTGATAACAAAATTGACACGCAAATTTCATAATCAACTTATGATCGTTTTGCCATTTTCATAATTCTATTTTCCCACTGATTTTCCATTGAGTTTTCCGTTGAGGTTTATTTGCATGCAAAACAATTCAAGACTTTGGGTTCGTCTCATGTCGCCTCATGTCGTCTCATATCGTCTGGTCAATAATTTCAATAGTAGTAAACGCAATATTATTTGCAAAATGCTTGACTACAGTACACAAAAAAGTTGTTGCCTGCCCGATGTTACGTAGCTGCTAATTCCCTAACTCCTCCCACAGATCGGGCGAGAGCTGCGTGTCTATAGCATCAGCTTGAAAGAGTAGAAAAAGAAGAAAAAAACGCTTAAAATTGGCATTATATACACACATGCTATATAGTATTTGTAGGCATTTATCTTGATGTTTGCCTGCCTCTGACTCTGATGGGGTTGACATTGCCTAAAGTTATCGCACAATCTACAATCTGTTGTCTCCACTCTACAGCCAAAAGCCTATACAGTCTATAGTGTTTCTCTTCTTCTTCATCTTTATTCTCCATCTGTATTTCCAATTCCAGAGTAGCAGTTTAAGTTTCTGCTTTTATATAAATCTTCTAACACGCCATATTTAAGCGAGTGCATCTTTGTTCTCAATTTGGATGACATTAAGTGATTTTTAATGGCAGGGTCACACTGGCATTGAATATCCGCGATTATATGCACAACACTGTTGGGCTTGGATCCATTATTGTTTCACGCTTTTTGGCCAATTTATGATTAATTTACTAACTGGCCAGTAGCTGCTACTACTAAACTCCCAATAGCTTGTTCGCCTTTCTCAAACTTTGTTTAAACTTGCTTCGTTTTGGCCAAGTTATTGTTTTTTTTTTGCTTGACCCGTTATTATGGTAATCTGAAGTGGTGAGTCCCCGTGTGGTTCGAAGTTCATAAGATTTAATTAAAATGTTTGAACGTCTCGACCATGTCGACAGTTGGACTGGGTCAGCTTTCGAAACTGATCATTTGGTAGCAACGAAGCAACTAAGCAACTTTAGCTTCTGATCATTTGCAATATCTATTTATAAAATGAATATTAGTTTTAACTTTTGCAAAATATATGCAAATTTTAGCTTTTATTTATAAAATTTATGAACTTCAATAGGAATTTAAAGCTCAAGAAGCACACGATGAAAGTTTCCATTCCTTACGAACTGTTTGAAAACTGTGAACGGCCTTTCTTAATTAAATCTTTATAATTATTCTTTTTGCGTCCGTCTCTTTATTCTGTTGCTTAAGAACTAACTTCTTCTTCTTCCTCGATTACTTCTGCTATCGATATCTCATCTTTACATTTATGTTACGCTTATGTTATGTTAACCTACTGTGTACTTAATATTATTGGTATTCCTACCTATTGGCCTGCTACAATTCGGCCATCCTGACCATGAGATAGACCTCTATCTCAGCCAGTTACTTAAACTAATTGTTGATTACAAACATTTCTTATATTCTATTGGGTTTTTTTTTTTTTTTTCGCTTAATCTAGTATTTTACAGTTTTATAGTTCAACTTATATTTATATTTACAAACAAGTGATATAAAGTTTATTTTTTTTACCCAATGCCTTATATTACTAGCACTCCAAACGCCCTGGTACGGATTTCGTGATAGTTGAAAACCGTCAATGTCTTTGATTAAGTATCTGTCGTTCTTTAGTACTTTGGCTATTACGTATGGCCCTTTAGATTTAGGTATTAATTTTCTTGATACTCCTGCAGTGCTGTCAAAATTCTTTACCATTATGTAATCTCCTGTGTCATACTTGTTTGCTATCTTTCTATTTTTATTAAAATACTTTTCATTCTTCTCTTGTGCTACTAATTGATTATGTTGAGCTTTTTCTCTAATATTTTCTAAGTTTCGCTTACTAATTTTCCCTGCCTGCGTTGTCTCTTCTAATTCTTCTCCCAGACTATCACTTATTTCGCCCTTCTGTGCTAATCCAAAGAGCATTTCACTCGGAAACTGTTTCGTGCTGCGATGTTGCGTATTGTTCAAAGCATATTCTACTCTTTCTACTACAACATCCCAATGCTGTCCATTTTCGGATTCAGTTAATTTAGCTATCATGGGTCCTAGGCTTCTATTGATTCGTTCTACTTGACCATTGGCTTGTGGTGATCCTGTCGCAATCTTCATGTGCTTTATCTTAGACTGATCTATGAACTCATCGAACTCTGCTGATGTGAAGCAACTTCCTCTGTCTGATACAATATATTCTGGCTTACTATATGCCCTAAAATAATCTCTTAATGCTTTTATCACTTCCTTTGTGTTTGTCGTCTTGGTTGTATATAATCTAACAAATTTCGTAAAACCATCCACTACAGCAAATATATGTTTTTTCGCCCTGCTATTGTCTACCGGTCCGTAATGGTCTATGTGAATTATCTGAAAAGGCTTGTTGCCTTTAGGGATACTGTGCAAAAGTCCTTCCCCTTTGCCTGTCTTCGGGGAAAATGCTATACACTTTAAACAATTTTCAATGTGTTCTAATGCTTTCCTTTTCATGTTCGGGAACCAATAGGTTTTGCTAATCGCATCTAACATCTTATCCCTACCAACGTGTCCTAATTCGTCGTGATATTTATATAAAACGTGGTCCTCCATTTTTTCTGGAACATAAAATAGTAACCTGTCATCGTTTGTTTTTCTAAAAATTACTCCATTTCTCATTTCAAACAATTTATGCTCACTAATTTCTAATAATTTTCTAATTTCCTGTAATTTACTATCTCGTGTTTGACAAATTATCAGATTAGTCTCAAAACTATTTGCTTCTGTAATCATTATACTGTTGTTGCACCTACTTAAAGCATCTACGTGTTGCATTTGCTTTCCTGCTCTGTGTGCCAACTCATAGTCAAATTCCTGCATTTCTAACGCCCATCTGGCAATTCTGGGATTGAGATCTATTTTATTTAATGTCAATGTCAATGAGTTACAGTCTGTTACAATCTTAAATTTTCTACCCTGCAGGTATATTCTAAATCTTCTTAGTGCATATATAATTGCTAATGTTTCTAACTCAAAACTATGGTATTTCGACTCCGTTTCCGTTGTTCTTTTAGAGAAATAAAATATTGGATGCAACTTTCCATCTTCTTTTCTCTGTAAAAGTACTGCCCCAAATCCTAACGCACTGGCATCGCAATGCAGCTCTATTTCATCCTTGTGGCTGTATAAAGACAGTACGGGTGCTTCTAATAATTTTTCTTTTAACATCGTGAAACAGTTTAGTTCTTTCTCTTCAAATTGAAATTTCCTGTCCTTTCGTAACAAATCGTACAACGGCTTTGCAATTGTTGAAAAGTCTTTTATGAATCTCCTAAAGTAAGAGCATAAACCTAGAAAACTTTGCACTGCCTGAGTTCTATCAGGTATTGGAAAGTGTCTTATTGCTTCTAATCCTTTTTCATCTGCCGTGATGCCATTTTCCGAAATTTGAAAACCCAAATATTTCACCTTGCTTTGCAAAAACTCACATTTGTCAATTCTCAATTCTAATTTATTTTTCACTAATCTTCTAAGTACTTCTTCTAATGTTATTAAATGTTCGCTAACATTTTTGCTTGCAATCATTATGTCATCCATGTATACGATGACTTTGTTTTCTCTAATTAAATCGCTAAATATTCCATTGACGAATCTTTGAAAAACTTGGGAAGCCGTTTTTAAGCCCATCGGCATTCTTAGAAATTCGAATTGCCCTAAAGGTGTGACAAATGACGTGTATTTTATAGATTCTTTATCGACGAACACATGAAAATAGCCATTTTTCAGGTCAAGCTTTGTAAATACTGATTTTCCCACTAATGCGTCCAATAGATCATCAATTAAAGGTAATGGATAATTATCTTTAATTATGATCTTATTCAATTTCCTAAAGTCAATACACATTCTCAAATCTCCAGTTTTTTTCTTCACTAGCACTATTGGCGATGCATACTCGGAACTGCTAGGTTGTATGATGCCATCTCTAATGTATTCGTCTAACATAATCTGTAATTTCTCTTTTTCCGTGTACGATAGTCTTCGAGGCGAACAACTAAAGGGTTTCGTTTTTTCGATCGTTATTTTCATTTCGCATTTCATAAATGGTTCGTCGGGTCTTTCAGCGTCTATGTACGTGCTCCTGAGCATTCTAATTAGTTTGTCCCTTATGCTATGGCTAACATTTTCTCCAATATTGTATATGTCATCGTTTCTATTTTCATTTAACAAGCTAATCTGCAACATGTCTCTTTCGAAATTTTCTTCTAATATGCTATGACTAATCTCTTCCGTTGTCGGTGTCAAATTCTCTAACTCTTTATGACCTAACGTTTTGCCCTCTGAATCATTTTGCTCTAACAATCTGCACTCTAACTCTTTATATTCTAACAAATTTTTCTCTAACGATGTGTTTTCCAAAGGCTTCTCATATAACAATTTTTTTTCTTCTGATTCGTTCTCTAATTCACACTCTAAAACATTCATATTTTGTACTAACATTTCTTTCGATCTGACTAATGGGCATTCCGTATTTTCAATCGAAATCATTCTCAAAGCGTTTGGATCAATGTTTAAATTACAAACTTCCATAAAATCTCTTCCTAGTACTGCATTCCACCTCATAGATTCATCAGATACAACAATTAAATCAAAATGTACTTTTATTAATTCTTTTAGAATATAAATAGAAATCTTTCCACAAATATTTAATCGGCTTTCGTTTAGCCCAAAATAACTTTTCTTATGAACTTGTAATACTACTCCCGCTGGAACGCATGATTTTTTTATGAACGATATGGGGCTACCTGAATCTATGAGGCATTCTGCAACTATTGAATGATTAATATTATCTCTAAAATACAGTCTAATAAATCTTACGTAATTATTTTCCTGAGCATTCTTCCTTTTCGGACATAGGGCTATCAGATGATCAACTGCCCCGCATCCATAACAAGAGCCTTTCTCTCGTTTGGGCTTCCAGCAATCCTTTGCCCAGTGGCCTTTAGAGTTACAGTTGAAACAGCGTGACTCCTTAACAATGTTGCTGCTTGGTGCTGTCTTCGCAAACGGTTTCGCCGTCCCTCCTGAGACATCCTGTTCTGGCAACTGTACTTCAGCGAATGCACGTAGCATGCGCTCGGCGTTTTTGAAGCACTGGATCTTCGCCTGTGTACGCAACGCTTTGTCCGGGATTCCCTCAATGATTCCATCGAGAAGCTCCTCTTCGTCCAGGTTGATCTCACGTGCAAGTAGTAGCTTGTTCTCATAATACATTGTGAACTTCTCGCCGTTGTTCCAAGTACGCGCTTCAAACTTACGTCTCATCTCAGCCCTCGACAGTTTTCCTCCAAATGCCATCATTAATTGGTTCATCAGCTCGTCTAACTGTTTTAATATGCGCGACGGATCAGAGTGTAACCAGACTAGAGCATTGCCTTTTAGCTTAGCGATGCACAAAAACTTGCGTTGAATGTCTGTCAATTGGTATACCTCTGCGACGTTTCCTAATTGAGCTGTCCAATTTTGGATCGAGTTCTCTCCAGTGAAGTCCGGTAAAATTTCCTTTGCTAACTGGAACATTGGCGAGTTCCATTCTTCACTTTTTGTGACACGCATTTTGTCAGCTGTTTTTCGAATTTCACCATTCGACTCGGCGACACAATTCTGCGCGTCACTTGTGCGTTCGTCGAATTCTGTGTTGGCAACGCCGTCTTCTACGCTTTCTTGACTGCATACACTATCGTTGTCTCGCTCACTCTGATGCTGGCCTGTGGCTCTCGAAGTTTCTAAACGAACATTTCGCAACGTAATTTTTGCTTGCTCTATCTGGCGCCTTAGGTCTCTCAAAGCTTCTTCGCCTTCGGAAATTTCTTTCTGTTGGTTCTGCAACTGACGCGTCTGAAGATCTTCGTCGCTACTTGCTGGCTGCTCTTCTGCATCCACTAACATCGGGGCGCTACCACGATCGTCTGCTGGCACTGTGTTGATGCGCGCCAAAAGTTCAGCTTTAGATCCCTTAGTTGACAATCCCAATGCAGCTAGCCACTTCTTCAGTTGAATAACTGACACTTCGTTAATGTTTATGTCCATTTTGTGAATTACTATCCCACTTCTGAGATTGTGAACGGCCTTTCTTAATTAAATCTTTATAATTATTCTTTTTGCGTCCGTCTCTTTATTCTGTTGCTTAAGAACTAACTTCTTCTTCTTCCTCGATTACTTCTGCTATCGATATCTCATCTTTACATTTATGTTACGCTTATGTTATGTTAACCTACTGTGTACTTAATATTATTGGTATTCCTACCTATTGGCCTGCTACAAAACTTTCTATATATTTCGCAGTCTTTCTAAATCTATCTATATATATAGTATACAGATTAGACTTACCTACAATTTGTCTAGGTTAATGCTCGATAATTGTGTAATAAATATATAAATTTGTGGTTCAGTCTCATTTGTAGACTGACCGCCCACCAGGTGTCATCTGTGTGATTTGTAGTTCATAAAGTGCAGTGGGTTGAATTCTGTTGAAATTTCTGTCAAAACCCACTTAAAACGGCGCCATTTTGCTTGTATTTCGGCAAGAGATACCCTGTACTCTAAAATAACTTATTGTTGTGGAAAAACTGTAATATCAAAATTTATTTCTCGTTTTTATAAAATTTATTAATATTTAAAGTTTAAAAATAGTTAATAGATAAGCAAAGTTATGCACTTTGCTTAATACCCCTATACCCTTTAAAGATTTATTTAAACTTTACAGGGTATACACTGAGCGCATTGGGCCGCAACGGCAAATGGCTCTTTACCGGCCCCATCACTTTCGTTTTAATAGCTTATGAAATAGCTATAAAGTGTTTAGAATTATAAACCCCAGACAATAAACAGAAACTAAAATGTAGTTACTAAATAATAATAATAATAAAAAATAATAATACTTTCAAAAAAAACTGAAGCTAATGAACAAAAGCACGAGTACGACTACGAGTACGAGTACGGATACGGGTATACCTGGTAATCGTTGGCTTGGAAAAGAGCTGTCAGTGAAGAGCTGACGCATGGCAATGCCCAAAATCTATGAAAAAAAAAAAAAAAAAAAAAAAACAAATTTTAATTGGGATTCGTTTGTGTGGCATTGACATGACTGTTTTGATTTGTAATATAGTTTTTAGATATTGCCAGCAATTAACCTGCCAAATGGAGCGCAATTCACATCAAAGCATTCACTATTTTGGCCTAATAAAATTCTTGATTAGAATTCAAATTTGTCCACTCACGATATATTAAGGCAGTAACTTCCTTATCGCTCTCTTTTTCGCTTTCTCTCTCTCTCTCTCTCTCCCTCTCTCTCTCTCTATCTATCTCTTTATCTGCTTGTCATAACTTGTTAATCATTTTTCAAAATTGGTTAAACATTTAGTTTTAATGATAAGGTTTAATCAAACTTTGGTTTAGTTACTTGAATTATAAAAATTTTCAAATTTTTCCCAGATAATTCTAGAACATGTATCAGATATTGACTTTTGCTTGTATTATCTCCTTATTTGTTTTCCTAATCAGTTCTGAGAGTTGTTTTGACCCAAATTCATATGGATTTTTTGCAATTACTACACACCATGGCACCACCAAAATTTCTTAATATCTATAGCCGATTTAGAAACAAAAGAATCATTAATATTCTCATAAATCTTTATACCTAATTTCATGTTTAAAAGCCAAGCTCTTTATCTTCTTAAACGATCTCCGTAAAATGTTTTCTGTCGAAATTATTTGGCTAACGACATTTAAGCTTGTCTGCGAA
Organism: Drosophila cardini; assembly: GCA_018903735.1. Classification (NCBI taxonomy): domain Eukaryota; kingdom Metazoa; phylum Arthropoda; class Insecta; order Diptera; family Drosophilidae; genus Drosophila; species Drosophila cardini. The sequence continues at coordinate 21,682,230 of JAEIGM010000001.1, read as the reverse complement.
TAAATATCGATTAGTAAAATTTACTTCGAGTGTTGTGTAGTTTGTTGAACCCAATTGGATAATTTGATTGGCTTCGAGAAAAACTATATATATAAATATATGTCAAAAGTTTCCTTCCGTGCAGAGACTGTTTCTCTCTCGCTTCTCCACTCTCGCTTTCTCTATCTAACAGTTTAGATAACAAGACAAAGTTGATAGATTTCTTGTAGCAGCAAAATTGCCTTACAGACAACACACACACTCACACACACACACACACTTATGTGATTATATATATTTATATATACCATATGTATATAGCTGCAATTATTGGCATGTTAATTACAGGCTAGTTATGACTCGCCTGGCAACAATTAAAGTTAATTAACATTGATCGGAGAAGAGGGAGAAGGAGATCGTGTGCTGTTTAAGCCTGGTTTAAATCCAAATCTTCAGCTCAATTTAACCAACTAACTGCATCTAAAGCAAATATGTACTAAACATTTTCCAATACAATTTCCATTGAAATTCATTAAAAATAGTTTAGTTTTTAATCCAACTGAGAACTGGATCTGAAGCTGGCACGTTTTCATTGATCTAGAAACGAGAGCACTGTAATAGCCAATTAGTTTATTAGACTAATGGACTGGTTTTCAATGGGTTAATACATGATGTTTGATCTTAATATTCCACAATCGTGAATGTATTGTTAAATTTTCCTTTCTCTCTCTTACTATCTCTCTCTTTCTCTCTTCCGCTCTCTAGCTTTTAGTCTCCCTGATCTATTATAGGTGGTTCCGTATAATTAGCACATGGCTTAACCCTTGAAACCCTCCCGAAAGTGTGAGGATACAGTTTTGTTGTCTTTCATTCTTTTTATGTACAATTTTAAACTTCGGTTCTCATAAATATTTCATACAGCTTTCAGGTATCCAGTATCGAGTATACGTAGTGTGTATCCATTGAAAATATATTCAAAAGCTATGTTAATCATATGGCATCAGAAGTCAGAAATCAGTAATCAGTAATCAGTCATACAAAATTCCGCAAAAAAAAAAGTTTTCTACATTTTTTTAGTTTTTTTCCCCTTCCAATGAAAATAGATTTGCATAGAGTCGTGCTACCTGCAGTTTTGTGCCCAATTCCCCCCATTTCAATATCCATTTCGAATATCCAATTCACAATTCCCTATTACAATTCCCATTCGGATCACATTTCCGCTGACGCAAGCGATCCACAAAGGCCCATAGGCCTCAATCTAGATCGTCTTGGTACTGTATGGAAAACAGTTTAATTTTTTTCCCTCCTGCACCTTGATTATAATTCTAAAGGGCACTTAGTGAATCACTTCATTGAATATGTGTATCCACACGACTTGCTTTCAAGTTTTTAGAAAAACTTGTACAGCTAATAAATAGTACAGGTGTCTGAATGATATGAAATACTCGATTAATAAAGATTACCGTTAAATTTGTTAGTTTTATAGTCTGAAATGTTTGATAAGACGAAAAGGGTAAACTGGTAGCACTGGTAGTTGATAGCCAAGGTTTTAAAAATATTTTATGTTTAATAGAAACAACAGACTCACTAGTTTCAAATTAAAAATAGATTCTTTTAAGACCCCGTACTTTATAAAACAGTAGACGGGCAATTAGGTTTGTCATAAGAATTACTTATTTGTATGGAAAAAGCGCACTAGAATGAGTACGGGGTCTTTAACAGTCGGCTCGCTCGACTGTAGCCTTTCGCACTTATTGTGTTCTCAATTTGAATTATTGGTTTTAAATCATAAATATCAATGTTTCATTTAAAACATTTAATGACCTAATGTGTTATAAATACATGACAACAAAATTAGATTTTGAATCTATAAAGATACAAGTTATTAATTACAAAAGAACAAGATTTTAGTTTAAGAAATCATTAATCTAAAATCATTTCAAAATATCTCTATTGTTAACTAAATTGTTTAATTATTATTATAGATTATTGGGACCAAACAAATACTCGTACGCCCCGATGGCTACTTCATCAAGGATCGCACCATATCAAGCTCATCGGATAACTCGAATGTCACCAGCAATACAGCCTGTTCGCCTCCCTTGGCCATTGGCTACACTGGCGATAATAGCTCTAATAATAATAACAATAATAATCATAATAATACAAACACACATACATTAAACAATACAACGAATAGCATCACAAATGTGGCAATCAGTGGGAACAGCTCAAGCTCCAGTAACGGACTCAGTTTAACCACATTGGAGAACAGCAGTGAACTCATTCTACCCATTGCCGAGGCGCAGGCTGCTGGCAAGCCCCTAACCGAGGCTATCGACGAGGTATGTAGAAGAAGAATGGGTTATTCAGAGGGATTTAGATAAGATTTGGTATTGTTATCAGTAGATTATCCGGGCAAGACTTAGTTCTTGGTTAGACAAACGTTTGGCTCAGTGGAGCAAAGTGTAGACAACGGGAGGAAGGGGTAAAGAGATAGAGTGAGAGAGAAAGAGAGAGATGGAATGAGACAATGTTGGAGGAGTAAGGAACGTAGTCGTAGCGACCTATATTTCGATTGCCAAACATTTACGAGATAAGATAAGACCCTAAAAGTAGGAATAAAAAGGACAATCAAATTAAGTTTAGTCAAGCTCAGTTCGAGTGCAATGTGTACATAATTTGCTCTTCTAATAAACATTTATAAAGAGAATGAACAAAATTATACATAAATTGAACAATGTGTGACCAGACAACTTAGTCATAAAATTTTCACTTAATGAATCGGTCATAATTCAGTGATTATTTCGAAAAGCTTTTGTGTTCACAGAGATACAAAGATCATTCTTACTCTTGATGTACCTTATATAAGATTATATCCTGATCTAATTAGGTTATAATTGGAATACTGTACCATAATGGGGGGTTAAAAACTTTAGAGATCAAGAACTTACTTACTCATTCTGTATATAGTATAATTGCAGTTAGTATAAAATCTTTTGATCACATTGAAAACAGGATATCAGTAAAGTATTACATTGCTTAAGAATAAGTAGGACATTGAAGTAATGTATTTGATTGCTTTAGAATAAGAATAAGCACCTTATCAATTGGCTTAGCTAAAACCTATTCTAAAACCTATCCAAGAGGATAACTTGTTAATTTTAAGTTCATTTTACTTTATTTTCCTCCCATTTTTTTTTAAATGCTTTAACTAAATCTTACTCTTTACATTTTGTAATACTCGTTTAAGTACTTCAATGTTTTGATTATTGCTAAGACCCCATGAGCTATCTGTCACAGTAATTGGTCAAGTTATTTAATGTATTAGAGCTGTAGATAAACGTCACATAGATTTTATTGGATCACGATGACGTTTGTTTTGTCAAGTCACTGAGAATTGCATGTTAAGTGGGGGGTAAAATCTATTGGGGAGTTATCGTTATAGCATTTCGGGGCTATCTTATCACCAAACTGATAAGAGCCTTACTCGCGACGCTACTGGAGAATTTTGACAAGCCTCTGCTTCTCCAATTTCTCTCCATCTCTCTTATCAAGAATGTAAGTGTTACGGGTATATGTCGAGAGATACGAGATCGGTCTGAGAACGAGGTAGTGTAAACTTGGGTGCAGTGAGTGTTACAATTTTTCAATTCAATGGAATTGAATACTCGATAATACGAGTAGAGTAAATTATGGTGTTGACCTCAAGTTGTGCTTTTAATGAACTGATCTGATCTCGAGAGATGCTTTACCAAAAGATCATTAGGATGGCCTCTCGTACTCTGGACTCTGACCATTAATCGTGCTTATCTATATAGACAATGCGATATGCCAATTATATGTCGTATTATCGTATTATCATTATATGTTGTGAAGTGCATCTTTGGCAATTCGTTCAAGTCTCGTTGCATCGAATGATCCGTAAACACTCTAGTGACGTAACAAACAATTTTCCAAGCAGGTTTACTAATTTACTTGGTCAATATGGCTAATAAATGGCTATTAGATGGTACGATTCCGTATTGCTATCGTAAATATTTACCCCTCGGGGAAATCTTAAAATGTGTTAACCCTATGGAGAGGGCCTTCCACAAAGGCTCTAAGCGGCAGTCTGAAATCTTACACTATATATTTACTCACGATGACGATGCAAAAAATAAATAAAACAAAATAATACACTCTTTATTGTTGTTTATGTGCTTTTTTTTTGCTGTTTAATTGAAAATAATTGCGAATAGAGATAGCAACAAAATTCTAAACGGGTTTAAACAAATTGCCAATTGAGCTGACGCTTTTATCGTAGCCTAGAAATTCTGTTGCCAATTTGCATGAAGAGTAAGCCAAATCTTATTCTAAATCAGCAAATAAAAAAAAACTTTTATCTGCTTAAATTCAATTATCGGGCCTTAAACTTTGGCCCCTAAGAAGTGGAGAATTATTATAATCGATTAAGAAAGATTAACTTGTAAAGTTTAAAAATCTTAAATGGAAGTTTTTCTTGAAAATTTTGACTTGCCTTATAGCTATAAATTTCTTAAAGAAGCCAAGATTATTTAGATGAAGAAGAAAAGTTAAAATATGCTAGAGTTTTACTCCAGAGGTTCGGTACATTTATTGATTTATTGACCATTTACATATTTATAAAACATGTTTTGCCAGAAAATCCCCAATGAATTTGTTACTTATTTATTATAAATTCTCATTTTATATATTTCTTTTATTTATTTTTCTTACAGTTCGATGCATATCTACGCTCTCTATCGCTTATCGATACGGAGATCAAGCTAATCACCGATGGTCAGCTGCCGTTACGTCAGTGCCTACATCGGGAGGCCTGTGCCAAGGATGTGGAGCTGCCTGCCTATTATAATAAATTCAGCGATCTTCGCAAAGAATTTCAGCGTTACAAATCGGGGGATCTCTCACGTGCACTCGTCCCCCTGAAGGACATTAAAAAGATGTTGCAATCCCCTTCACTGCCCCTGCCGCAGTCTATTGGCGAAATGCTGAAAGGTAAGTCATATATCTTCTATCTGGAATAAATCTGATTACAGAACACAAAACTATTTTATTTGCAGAGCTTAACGCTACTTCGGTGGAAGATAATGACTTTTATATACGCGAATCTCGCGATATGGTCACTGTGATTCAAACATTGCTTCAAGCGGGTAAGATTTATTTATTGATTTTCACCAAATTTATTCATAAATTGAATTCAATTTTGATTTTTTATAGGTCATAAATTTGATACCAATGAACTAGTTAATCTAGTACTGGAACCTGGAATTTGGTAAGTTAAACAAGCTTAGAACTAAAAGAAGATAAAACCAAAATTAATTTATCTGTCGAGAATTTTTTGGAACTTAAATAGACAGTTAGAAGTTAGATGAATTATAGAGAGTAAATACCTTAATTTATTTAATAGAAAGAAAATAAATGTTTGTAATTAATGCTTTTATAGCTAGAAAGCATACTTGATTTTAGAAAATATATCTTAAATTAAATACATTGATTAATTTGATCCATGTACAAATTTGTTATTATGAGCTTGGTGATTACAATATGTATTATAAAGACAATGAAAATTGATTTTGGCCAATATAAACTTTTTTTTATTGTTTCGACAGTAAAATAAGATAAAAATAATGTTATGATTAAATTTAAATATCTTAAACATTTAATGTATGAAAATTTAAAAAAGATTTCTAAATATTTTTTCCGTGTACTCTCATGAAGTGGATTATATTCATGTAACTGCAACTCGAAACATCATTATACCTAACATCGCATTCGATTTCAACTCAATGTTCTCTCTCAATAAGCTCTCTTACCTCTCTCTCTCTCTCAATCTCAGTCTTTCTCTCTTGCTCTCTCTCTCTAAATCTCAGCAATTCCCTCTCTGTTAGCTACGTGATATTCAGCGCTGTATTGCGAGTGTAGTAATGCTCCAATTCTGTCAAGGTCTGCACTTATATTTCTCAAGCGTGCCTTAACCCGAAATTCACTCAAAAAATGTCATAAAAAATATGCTCAGTGCCTTGAGACTCAAAACGCTGATCGCCCATCGTTGTCGCTGTTTTTTTTGTCGTCTGTGTTGTCGTTGTCGTTTTCGTCTTCAGTCAACGATTGGATTGGGAGCCGATAAGAACTCGCAGTCGCACGTCTTAAAAGATCGAAGAGGGAATCGTGAGTCGGTAGTCGGGAATCGGGAATTCGAAATTGGAAACGCTTTGATGCGATCGCTCTAGATCGTTGCATGAATGTGACTATTGTTATCGCTATCGGCCAAACTCGAATCGTATACAAATAAGTGTGTCATACTCGGTTAATATAGCAACTGTTGCCATTAAAGTATATACCAATTAGTGATCCTAAACTCAAAGGTAAACTCAGCCAGAACCGAAAAACTAATCACAGCTGCAGTTTTTGTTAAAATATATTCGTTATTTTGTGAGTGTACATACATATAGTATGTGTGAGAGTGTTTCTGCTTTGGTTTTATTTGGAAAGTCAGCAAAAAAAATTTATAAGTTCTTGAAAATCGAAACGTGACTTGAAGCAAGCCAACTAAACAAAGTAGAGTCTAAAGAAGTCGTGTCTAGCCCGTTGCATAACTAAGCCAGAAAAGATATCAATTTGAAGATTTTAAGCTAGAGATGGCTTTGTGTCACGTAGTTCTCCAAAAACCCCAAGATCAATATATGCAAAAGGTACGACGAGTTCAGGTCGTATCGTGTGGTGTCGTGTATTATACGCCCATCTCTAGTGCTTGTACTCCTGTTCATTTCTAGAAATTTCGCTGCAACTTAAAACTTTAGTAAATACAAATAATTCGCTTGAACTTTATGGCTTATACCCTGTAATTATTTGCAGCTCAATTGACGACGAGGTTGACGGTAACTGCATTGTGCGAGCCCGTGGTCTGCCCTGGCAGAGCAGTGATCAGGACATAGCCAAGTTCTTTCGGGGCCTCAACGTAGCCAAGTAAGTGAGAGATGTAACCCATTGATAACGCCGCCTTCTCCTCCCCCGACTTCTCCTGCTCCTACGCTTATCGTGTACGGGAGTTCAATGGAGAGGTCAGTCATAGATTACGGCTGGTATATTCAGTTTAATTCAACTCAGCTGAGCTCAGTTGAGTTGAATTGAGTTTTTCCTTTATCTAAGATGTTTTATTCAACCTTTGCTTGCTCTCTCTCTCGCCCTCCCTCCCTTTTTCTGTCTCTCTTCTATTATTTTGTGTCCCTCTGCCCCCTTTTGTCTCTCGGGATTTCAGAGGCGGCGTAGCTCTGTGTCTGTCGCCGCTGGGACGGCGCAACGGAGAGGCATTGATACGGTTTGTGTCGCAAGAGCATCGGGACATGGCGCTGAAGCGACACAAGCATCATATTGGCTCACGCTACATTGAGGTGTATCGGGCTTCTGGCGAGGATTTCTTAGCTATAGCCGGCGGTGCCTCCAATGAGGCTCAGGCCTTCCTCTCAAAGGGCGCTCAGGTGATCATTAGGATGCGTGGTTTGCCCTACGATTGCACCGCCAAGCAAGTGGTAAGTACTCAAATCCTACAGATTCCTCGATTCCTTGACTTTTTAAGCTACAACTTATTTTTATCAAATTTTCAGTTGGATTTCTTTACAACGGGTGAGTCGCCGTGTCATGTGCTGGACGGCAATGAGGGAGTTCTCTTTGTTAAGAAACCGGATGGACGTGCTACTGGAGATGCCTTCGTTCTATTTTCCAACGAAAGCGACTCACCCAAGGCCCTGGGACGGCATCGGGAATCAATTGGACAGCGCTACATTGAGCTCTTTAGGTCGACGACGGCGGAGGTACAGCAGGTGTTGAACCGTTCGATGGACCCGAAGACATATGAGTCGAATAACCACAGCCAGCCGCCGTTGATAGCACAGCTACCCACCATGCAGTTGCCGTTGCTACCGCAGGTGGGTCCCGCCTCCGGTGGTCACGCCCTGAACCCGCTGACAGCTAGTGCCAGCCACGCTAACCTGTGCCCATCACTTACCCATGCCCCACAGCACCTCATAACCTCTGGAACCACCAAGAACTGCATAAGACTGCGGGGACTTCCTTACGAGGCCATGGTCGAGCACATCCTACACTTTCTGGACGACTTTGCCAAGCACATCATCTACCAGGGCGTTCACATGGTCATCAATGCTCAGGTGAGTTGTGACGTCTTCAACTCGACACTGTTTGCTTAAACCGCTACGTGGTTTCCAGGGCCAGCCAAGCGGGGAAGCCTTCATCCAAATGGACATGGAGGACTCAGCTCGACTTTGTGCCCAGCGCAAGCATAATCAGTACATGATCTTTGGCAAGAAGCTGCGCTACATTGAAGTTTTCCAATGCTCCGGAGACGACATGAATCATGTGCTCAACAGCGGTCTCGCCTCCCCCGTCGCTCCGCCACAGCACCCCGGCCACGCTCATTTGGCCGCTGCTGCCGCCGCCGCTGCTGCTGCTGCCGCTGCCGGCAAGCAGCCATCGCTGCTATCTCCGGGTATGTTGGCTCAACCGCCGCCGCCACCCACCGGCGCACAGGGAATTAGCTCACACTCGCACACACACGCACACACACACTCTCACACTCACCCACACACGCATGCACACGCACACACACATACACATGCCGCTGCAGCAGCTGCCGTTGCAGCAGCCGCTCATCACGCCATGCAAGCATCGGCAGTGCCCGGCCACGCCTCCCTTGCGGGCGGTACGCACAGTGGTTTGGCTGGTTTCATGAGTGCCCCGCCCACTGCCACTATGTCCACCCACTCCTCGCTGGGCTCGCTTTCCAGCAGCAGCCTGGCTCCCACCGCGACAGCGACGTACCCCTTTAACCTGACCATGCCCTCCGCCCCCAGCAGCCAAGCTGCCGCTGCTGCCGCGGCGGCGGCTGCAGCAGCAGCATCGAATCCCGCTCTGCTCGCCCAACAGCAGGCCCAGTTTATAGCCCAGCAGAGTCTGCTCGCTCGCCAACAAGCGGCTGCTGTCGCCGCCGAGCAGCAGCAACAACAACAGCAGCAACAGATGTACGCGAACGCCATGTTGCAGCCGCATCCGTTGTACATGCAGCATCCGGGTGCTGCTGCTGCTGCGGCCGCTGCCATGGGCGCTCAGCCTCAGTTTGTGCTCATGCAGCGTCCGTACCTGCAACCCTTTCAGCTCGGCTACATGCCAGCCAGTCCTGCTTCGGGCTATCAGTTCGCAAGCGCCGCTGCCGCCGCAGCTGCCACCGCTGGCGTAGCCTCGGTCGGTGGAGCAGCGGCCGGAGGTACCGCTAATCCCGGCTTGGCCTTGCAACAACATTCGATGAAGCGGTCATATGAGAATGCCTTTCAGCAGGATGCCGCTGGGGCAGCGGCTGTGGCGAGTGCTGCCAAACGGGCTCTGACTCGGGCACCCAGCAACGTCTACTCATACTATAATCCAGGAATTTAGACGCTTCAATCATTATCGAGCTAGCAAACTTTTTATAAACTCAATGATTGATTCTTCTGATGAGCTGACTTCAATCTTTACCGATAAACATTAAGTTTCATCAATCAATCACGATACTTTGGTTTATGTTTTGCAATAAGTAAATCTATTTCAACGCTTCATTCGTGTTCCAAGCTCATCATACACATGAGCTAATTAATTTCATCAATCATTTTTGATTGATATATCCAGTATCCAGTTGGTATCAGACGAAACTCTATGTAAATATAAACACATATTTTAGAATTCAGTCAGTAAACCTGATTTATAATATGAACACAAGACTATCAATCAAATCAATCAATCATGATTTAGTACATCAATCGCACTTAACAATCTATTACCGAGCACTTCAACGCTTTACTCACATTTCAAGTCAATCAATGGTTCAATCCAAACTAGATAAATTTAAAATATTTTGATAAACAGCTGGTGTCATTCATGATTGATTTAGAAAGCAACTCCAATGCTTCAATCACATTCCAAGGCGATAACGTTTGCAAAGCACGATGAGTTGCAAAATATATATATTCTCTTTATATATTTCGATTTATATTACTCATCTTGGCAAATCCATATCAACTCATATAGACACGAACACATACATACCAGACATCTTTCTAGTGCTAAAATTTTATCGTACATTTTTTATAGTAAAATTTTGTAGTTGTTTAAGTCTTTTGAAAAAAAAAAGTAAATGAAAACTACTTTTAAGCATTTTGTCTATGGTCTAAGCATTACTTATATTCTGCACACATATACATAAATTGCACAAACACACACACACACATACATACACACTCACAAACCCACAAACCGGGAATGCTAACAAATATGTTTCAAAAAAAAAAAACAAAATTCTTTATTCACGTTTGTTCACTAAAATAATTCCTGATTCTGAACTTACTACTTAACTAAGCTATGTGTCTGTGTATGTGCTTGTGTGTAAGTGGGTGTATTTGGTGTGTTTGCGTGTGTGTGTATGTGTGTGTGTTTGTGTCAGCGCTGTTACAACAAAAACAACAGAGGCTAACGATCTTCAAGCAGCGAGTATGTCGTGTTATCAATCGTGTCTGTGCTTGTCTGTGTATAGGTGTATGCCACGCCCACTTAAGTGCAATCTATAAACTAATATTTAAGCAAAGGCACACCCAACTCACACACACTCAGTCACACACACACGCACACTCGCTACCTGAACGACGTCAGGTGTTGGCTTTTGCGTGAAATGAAATGTGCAAAAAAAATCGATTTAAAAAGAAATTTACCCAAAACTCTTTTATGATGCGACAACTTAGACATAGTTATTTTAATCATAATAATATTAATATTAATATTAATAATAATAATAATAATAATGATAATCATAATGATATGGAAAGAAATGATAAATCTGTAGTTCTAAGTTCGTACAATTTGTAAAATTGGTTGGCATCAGCGTTATTAATTTACATATCTCGTAAGCATTAGAAAACTTTTCCTATGTCTTCTCTCTCACTGGTTGCGGCATGCCACAGCATTACGAGGGTTACGATCTAGCTAGACATTAAACAATATTATGTTAATCTATAATCTATAATATACTATACATACATTTATCTACACACAAACTTATTTTGCTCATAATACTTATTTTGGGGCTAGTTTAGATCGTAACGCTCGCTGTTGCTAGCTGACAGCTCTAACACTCCATTGGAATTAGATATCAATATACGAATATCGTAATATTGCTGTCTCTTATATCGTATAACTCGTTATATCTGTATCTGCTATCTTTAAGTGTGCGTAACTGGTGTTAGTCGCAAAGATTGGAATTTAGCTACTATTCGATATGCGTTTATCAACACTGAATTTATTTACTGTGTGTTCTCTGTCATCACTAATTTCTAGTTTATAGTCAAATCCCCCTCTCTATCTATATCTCTCTATACCACTTTCTCACACTTACTCTCTCTGCCTTATATATTTCATTATTATAATTATTATATCTATATCTTATCGTGTTTTAAAAAAGGGGACAGAACAAATTGCTTATTATCATTGTACTTTCGTTATATGGTTATGGTTAATTTTGGGTCTATGCTATAGATATACAACTTCATAAGTATACCGTTTGTCTGTCATTGTATTTGTTTTTAACTACATATGGACTGACCGTAGTCTGTGCATCTTATAGTACAGATATCTTATGTGAGCAGAGAGCTAAAACCCTTTTGCAAGATCTGCGATACTATCGGCACAAGTATCGTCAAAAATGCATAAAATATTAAATGAACTTTTTGTGTCTCCTTTGATAAAATATCTGATATCCTTATTATATCGATAGTTATATATCTTTACTTTCTACCGATCCCTAATCCATTTTTGCGTCTAACAAACACTTTTGCGCTTCTTGCAGCATTTTCAAAAAAAACGAAAGAGTTTAAAAGTCAAGATGCAATTGAAATGTATCTCAAAAACATGGGAAAGATTTTCATTGCTTAGCATTTAGTTAAATTGTTAGTTAACTCTTATTGCATATATATGAATCGAGTGGTATACCATGGGTTAAATATTTTGGCATTACACAAATACAATATTTTTATGGCTTCCATACAAAACTCAAAAAACGCCACTTAAAAAAAAAAGAAAGCAACAAACAACAAAATAATTAATTATTAAAAATAACTTAATTAGTTTTAAATGCACAAACAAGTTTTTACAACATTTTTTGATATTCAAACGAAACTTTTATTAAAATTTTATACTTCAATAAAAATATATATACATATCGCTATATACATACATATATTTCTCACATTCTCGCTTCTTCTAATCTCTAGTCTTCTCACATTTTCTCTTTCTACCTCTTAAATTATTTATTCTAAATTTTGCACTATTTTAATTCTGAAAATAGTCATTTAATCTGGACAAATTAATGAATTCGTATATATCTCTTCCTCTCTGTATCTCTTTTAATACTCCTTTTCTGCCTCTCTCTTTCTCTCTCTCTCTCGCTCTCTCTCTCTCTCTCTCTGTATTGTACCATTTCTGTCTTTCTACAGTCTGTCACCTTGTACTCATAACTTGGGTATCGGGCTTGGGTTTAGCTTTATATGTTTTTTCAGGCGCATCTTCTGGTCTCTGAGGCCGTTGCGGTGATGTCTGGTCGGCGTTATTAGAGTTGCCTACAAAATTGGTTGAATTTTGGATTTGAAATTTATGCTCTTTTTTTTCTTCTTTCTATTCCTCTCTCTTACTTTCTTTGTGTGCAATTGCAACTCTGTAACGCCGCCTAAGTAAGTGGGCGTGTCAGTCAGTAATATCTTCGTAACACCCACAATAGCGCAATGCTCTCACTCTCTCTTTCTCTCTCTCTCTCTCTGTAGAAACACACACATTCACACACCTTTATATGTACGTAACAAGAACAGCAAAACTTAAAAACCGGGAAGGATTGCTGATTTTTTGTAACGCGATGTGGCAAATCTAACTATTCTCTTGTATCTACCATAACGATAACGATAACGATACCGATAACAAATATTCATCCGCCGTCGTTTTGTTTTTTGTCAGTGGTTCTTTTACAGCTCTGTGTGTCTTGTGGTATTATTTTTGGTATTCTGTATACTCCTTTTTTTTTGAGTCTTGCATTCAAAACATACCCTAGAAAAATATACAAAAAACAATGATTTGTTATCCTCTTGAAGGCTGATTGGTGCTTGGACTAAAAAAAATGGGAATTAAAAAAAAATAAAACATGTTATAAGTACAATGTGCGCAAAATGTATTCATGGTCTTTGGGTAAAGTGGTAAATATATACACATGCATATACTATATACAGGTATATAGTGAAATATACTGATTTACATGCCATTTAAATATACAACATATTATATCAAATCTTACCAAATATTATATTATTATGCTACATGTCTCCTCTTCCATATTTTGCAAATGTCTAAACGGTGAGTGTTTTTGAATACGATTATACTTAATATACTAACTAACTAATCCTAACAACAACAACAACAACGAGACTAATCTTAACTCTGTCAGTTGCAATTGGCAACAGCGTCTTTTTTCTTCTTCTTTCTATTTTTTGTGTCGCTTCCACAACAGCAATTACCGTTAGCTTCTTTAAGTGTAACCTTATTTGCCACCTTCCCAATTCCCCCCTTCTTCCCACCCCGACCCACCATACTCACAATACTGACGTCCCCATTGTTGTATTTATTCCGTTTGATTTGACCTTTCACTCATTCTCTGCTCACACACACTCTTTCTTTCTCTTTCTTTTGTGTCTCTCTTGTTGCCTCGCCCTTTAGGTGCCACCGTGCTAGGCGCTCATTTTGGAGCCCATTTTCCGGCCTATGGAGCACCCCCTCCTCCACCTCACACGCCACTGCTGGCGACTCCGCGTGCCCACCACGCTCACGCCCACACGCACGCACACGCCCACCATCATCATCATCATCATGCGTCTGCGTTCTACCCGCCGCCGCTCGTTTACTGGCCTTATCCTAGTCCGCCTGTCTCGCCCACCACCTATTACAGTCAGCCGGGCGCCCATTCCCCCTCGCATCAGCACCAGGCTTTGGTAAGTGAAGAATTCAAAACGGTAGTTAAAAAAAATACAAAGTATATTTCAACTCAAGTCTTGATTTTCAAGCTGGGTTTATTTAAGAATATATATGATTAAACCGTTAGTTAACTTGCGGTGCAGATCGTTTTATTTTTTCGAAATATTTTTATTTTATTTAATTTTTAAAAATTAATAAAATAATAATTTACGTTTTATAAATCCCATTTCGTCAACATATTTTTCTCCCTAAATAAGAATTATTCGATTGAACACTATTTTTAATTTTTTGCATTTCAAAAGTTATAATACTCACATATATTTAACAGATACATATATACTAAATTTTGTTTAAATACTGCAAATATTCCTCTTATTATAACCTTTTATTTTTTGATAAAAGTTTTGACTTATTTAATCAAGTTTCAAATTATCGTTAAGTAAACCATTGTTTATAAGTTATAGTTTATTAATTAGCTCAAGTAGTGAAGCGTACTTATTATTTTGACCATGAACGTTTCATGTTTCGCAGTATCCTATGGATTTCTTTCCACCATCGCCGCTGTCGCCGCCCAACGCTGGCTTGATACTCACGCCCAGCAAGAATGCTGTGCCCTTTGTTCCAGCAAAACAATCCAACAACAACAATAACAACAACACCATCAACAACAACAACAGTAATAATAAGATAGCGGTCCCTTCAGCTGTACAAGCTAACGTTCCAGTAGCGCAGTCAACTACGACGCTAGCGCTGACGCCAACGCCGACGCCGACGACAATAGGGGCGACAGCTGCGCCTGCTCAGGCGGTAACGGCACCAGCGCCAAAGTCGTCGTCACAATCACTACTTAGCTTGGACGCAAACCACACGACAGGGGCATCGTCTGCGCTGAATACGGGCAGTCAAAGCGGCACTGGCAATGCCACACCCATAGTGAGCAATAATTGTGTAGAACTATATATATCGTAGATACTCTTAGCAGCCCAGGCCTCTCCCTCTCTCTCTCTCTCCTCTCTCTATACTTAAAAACGGGAGAGCAGCAACAAAAATACGAAATATTATCGAAAAATATAAAAGAAAAATTGTTAATTTTAACGAATGTCTTGCCAATCGAAGAAACTTGTTTGTAGTTTAGACTATAACCAGCTGTAGATAAGCTTTGCCCTGGTCTGCTTAGCCGGGTCGCGCACCCTTTATATATATATGGGTTGCGCGGCGAATTGAGTCGGCGAATTTAGCTAAGAAATCTCTTGCTCTCTCCACTAGCAACACTTTAGCCGCTGCGCAAACCAACGGTTTTGTATCGCTTTAATGATAAGTAGACGCCCAGTGTAATTTTCATTAAAATGATTTTTCATTGCAATTTGTAACTTAATTTATTATTTAAGTGCATAAAAAACACATACACATACATGTCCACTGCGTCCAGTGAGTAGATCTATTGTGCTGAACACACATACATATATACATTTTATTCCAAATATATATTATATATTAGCAAATTAGCAAAGAGAAGAAACTACAAATTTATCCCTAGTCAATAGTCAAATTATTTAAATAATTGCAATTATCTATTTTTACTCGAAAAAAAATATATAAATATCATGTCAATGCTGGATTTAACATTAGTTAATCCCTCAATTTCCCATCCCCCCATTCTCTGCAACCTTCATGCATTGCCAAATTAGTCAATAATTATAATAATTATGATACATTATCAATATGATTATTATTCCATTTTTTGTTTAGGCTAAGCCATCAAACTTTTTGTTATTTTACGAACTCGTCATGTGAAACCAAGAAAAATCATCTATTTAAAAATCTGTTTTTGCTTGTTATGCTATTTTATTCAAAAAGATATTATCAATTGTTTCCAAATGTGCAATTATTTTAATAAACAATAAACATGAAAAATAAATATACAAATTAGTTGCTTTTATTGTACTTTCGTTTGCGATGATGAACGAGTTTACCCAAGTATTATTTCTTTAAATTAAATTTTAAAATTAAACAAAATTTTGTGAAACTCTGTTTACTATATAACTAGCTATTTTGGGTATGTATTGCTATAAAGATCGACTTTGAAATCAGTAAATGTAGCTATAATATTAAATGGTATAAATGGTAAAAACGAAACAGATTTGTTGTCTCCAGACTCAGTTAGACTATTCAGTTAGTAACAGGTATAAAAAATGTTGTGTTGCGAGAGTAACAAACATATATCTTTGTTGAGTACTGATTTTTGACTGTTTATTAACATTAGGGCAGCAAGGCATCTAACATAGTTATGTTACTTAACATTAGTTACTGAGGGCTATGTTAGATGTAAACGATTATTGAATAACGATCTGGTATATATACATATATAACATGTAGTTTTGCGTATTCTGAAATTCGGAGGCTGATAGCGATTAACGTCGTTGCGAGCTCTAGTACAGCTTCGTATTGGAATGCCTGAACGACGCTGCTGAGTTGGTGGTTGGACATTTGGTTGGTGATCGGTGTTCTCAGTAATCCTTGGAGAAGAGGGCACAGTGCTTGTTGATTGCTGAACTTCAGGAACTGGCTGATCTGAAATGACAATAGAGCTTTGATAATCGGTTGCATGCCAAAATGCGGCGGATTCATCGGTTTTGTTCCTTTCGGATGAGCTTGTTCTGGGCTTTAACTGGTTGATATGGCGATTGATAAACCCTTTGGATGTACGAACGATGAATAACATTCGACCTACTGATCGGTCGATGGTAGCTTCTATCCACTTTTCTCCCCTTGCGTTATTTCGAGCATATGCCTTCTGATTTGGTATATATTTGGTCTGTTGTTGCTGCAGATTTTGGCTTGTCTTGCCGACCATTTAGTGGCTCTGCGGGTGTTTTTATACTCTCTGCAAGAGAGAGTATATTGGGTTTGTGAAAAAAAAAGTATGTAACAGGCAGAAGGAGGCGTGGCAGAAGTATATATATTCTTGATCAGCATCACAAGTCGAGTCGATATAGCCATGTCCGTCTGTCTGTCCGTCTGTCTGTCTGTCTGTCCGTCCGTATGAACAAACAGATTTCGGAGATGGTAAGAGCTACAAGTTTGAATTTGGTCTCAATCGACTCGATATTAAGTCAGTCAATACAAGAATCTTTTTTTTTCGATGCCACGCCCCGTTCGCCCACAATGAGCAAAAAACTAGACACACCTCGAAAAAAATTGATGTTTTAGGCGAATATCTCAGTAACTGTGGTACTAAGCAACACCAATTTTGGTATGTAGGTTCCTTGAGACGGCATAAATGCATTGTTATTAAAAATTTTGGACTGCCACGCCCCCTTTTCCCACAAGAAATAAAATAATTTGCAAACTTCAATGCCGATTTTAAGGCATATGTTCTTATCGTACAGTATTGTTATTTCACATT
Source organism: Drosophila cardini (assembly GCA_018903735.1). Classification (NCBI taxonomy): domain Eukaryota; kingdom Metazoa; phylum Arthropoda; class Insecta; order Diptera; family Drosophilidae; genus Drosophila; species Drosophila cardini. The sequence continues at coordinate 21,664,778 of JAEIGM010000001.1, read as the reverse complement.
CATTTGAAGACAAAATATATTAAACTATCCTGAAAGTTGCATCTAAATCGGACAATAAACAAAAGAGCTAGAAAGTTAATAATTGAACGCAATGTCAATGCATGTGTGCAAGCGAGACAGAAGCACACAAACATGTGAGCGAACGCTTACGCTGCTTGCTAGCGGCAGCGCTTACCGCGAATGCTGGCCGTGCCAACCAAATGTGTGTATTCTACGGTCGGGCGTGCTCGACTGTACTTTTCTTTCTTGTTTAATCTTCGTCGCTAATATGTTGTTTTCTGAGAGTATCAAACATATATCTTTGTTGAGTACCGATTTGTGACTGTTTATTAACATTAGAGAAGCATTAGGCATCTAACATAGTTATGTTACTTAACATTAGTTAGTGAGGGCTATGTTAAATGCTAACGATTATTGTATAACGATCTGGCAATATACATATATAACATATAAGGTAGTTAATTAATTTAACAAGTGTAAGTACTTATCTTTTAGCTTGTTCTCACAATTCAAATGAATACATCGTATTGTTGTTGAACTTATTTATTAAGTTTTTTTTTGATTAATATTTAACTAAGGACATTGGAATCGATTGACATTACATATGGAACAGATTGAACGATAAAATGCTCAACTCGTCGGCACATTATGGATCATAAATAATGACACCAATTCTAGCTGAGATTCGATGATAAATCGTTGACAAATGGCGTTACAAACGGACGAAAGTCCCACCGACCAGTTAAAAATAATACGGTCGTTGTGAACCATCATCCGGTCGCACCGTACCATAACACACAACGTTGATAAACAATTAATTAAAAATTGACCTCTGCATTTCGATTTAGTTTTTTTGCAGCATCATTTGCGTCACCTGATGTCGGATGGGAGACAATTTTCGGGGTCTGGGGCTATAGTAGTGCCATCTTCAACCGGAAGTCCACCATTTTGTGGTGCATATGACAATTTATCAATCGCCGCTGTGCTAGACATGCCTTGTTATCCCTCGAAACGTTGAGTTCTTGGCATCCAAAAAGTGGCGCCTATCAAAAGGACATTAGGCACTGTCCTGCTAGAGCGCCATTTGCGTTGACAACTTCTCGTCCTGCTAAACGAAAAGAGGAAAATGTAACTTTTGGTTAATGCGACAAAAATGCAGCAAGAGATTTTTCTGGGATGAGTAGGGAAGGGAGGTTAGAAAAGGGGAGGAACACACTTTTTGGCATTTTTATGGCTGCACACTAGAGTTAGCACTGCACTTCCGCTAATGCTGCCGGAAATGGCAAATAAATCTCATTTGAAATCGTGAAATACGACAGTATATATACATATATAGGTATGTATAAATGTATTAGATGCTAGTTAAAAATGTCTACTGGGTGCAGCCTGTACAGTGCACACTCGAACTCGCACACCATCATAATAAAAGATGCCAAAAGTTGCGAAACAGTTGCAAAACTTTTACCAATGCCACTCGAAAAGTAAGTCAATAAAAATGCCTGCAACGACTACAAAAAGGAAAAAAAATCGCAAACAGCTGAATGCCAACAAACAAGAAGTAGAAGAAGCACATAGGAAGTAAAAAAAGATATCGGCATATTTTCAAGAGCTTAGCGAGGATTTAGCGACTGTCGCCAATGACGCTGGCATTGACAGGCTTCGCAGGACTCGAAGGACTCTTTCCGGCGCATTCGATTTGGTATTAAGCCATTGAAACTTTTATTGATTTAGTGGTATTTTTTTTGTAACTTCCTTTCATCCATTTCTGCTGTTTTACTTTGGTCCAACGACAATGTGAATACCACGAATCAATCGCCTTTTTCCAAGTCACTGTAATTTTTCAATTCAAATTAAAAACTTTTGCATTACAGTATAATAGTAGAATCTATGCATAGTTAACATATAATATTTTATTTAAAGATATGCAAATATTTATTACGCTAGATTTCATTTCAAATATTGTTAAACGCTTGAGATTCTACAGGAATATATTTATTATTAGTTACAGATATTTAATGAATTAATTTCGAACTGCACACTTTTAAAACATCGAATAGACGGACAATAATGTTTCGTTATTGCACATTTAATTTTATTCAAAATAGTATCTGTTTGCATTTAATTTTTCTGAATATAATAAAAGTTTTAAACGCCTGAAGCTATTTTATTCTGTAAGCACCTAAAAGTATGCAATACTAAGAGCAGGTCGAGATGGTTCAGGGCATTTACATGCTTGAATTATTATTTTTCTGAAAATCAATTTCTTGGAACTCATTTAAAATTCCCAAGCAGTTGCAGCTCGTTCAAATAAGGTTTCGACACCTGCCGAGTTTACTTACCAATTTTTTTTTTTTTGATGTTGAGCAAATATTTACCCGAAGGATATGTCGCCGCTTCAAGACTGTTGCCTCTTCTCAGGACTCCTTGCACCAATTTTGCTGTTTGCGCTTTGTTCTTGCAACAGCTGAAGAAAAATAAAAACAGTAAAATAAAAAAGAAAATGAAAATCAATTTCAAGCACATTACGAGAACACAACCCAACAAAATTTTCCCAAGTTGATTTTATTATTTACTTGTGCTTTGTACTTTGTATTTGTGTTTGTATTTGGATTCCGTATTTCGTACTTTTTATTTGTTGTTTGACAGATTTCGTTGAACGCTAAGCACACATGCTGCCTCCTAGAGGAAGAGAGAGAGAGAGAGAGAGACAAAGAGTGTGAGGGAAAGGAAAGGAAAGGGACGACATCACTGCATTGCGTCCTTTTTGAGACACGTTTTGAGCTGTGCATAAAGCCAAATAAATCTAAAAATTGTTTACATGAGAATATCTCACAGAAGAGTGTCCTATGTGATTTAGGATGCCAAATGGATGTCAAGTGGATGCTAAGTGGATTTCAAGCTTGGCTTCCACATAGGAATCTAAGCCAAGTGTGGACTCTGATTTAGAGCTAAACTACTTTGGCCAATTGTTTTTTTTTTTCAGACAGTCTATCTACTCTCTTCTACTAACTGCATGTATTGGCCTTCTAGCTTCTACACTGCTAAAAAGCTAGCCAACCGTATTTCCCTATCGAATTGAAATGTCAATTTAAAATACTTGAGAAACTTTGTGTAGCAAAAGATTAACAAAAATCTTGAATAAACAAAACTAAAACCGTATTTTAATATTATATTATTTGTTAAGTATATTTATTAAATATATAAATGTTTTTATAAGTGCACCCTTTCGTTCTGTCTTCCTCTATCTGTCTAACTCTCTGTCTCTATCTCTCTCTCACTCTCTATCTATCTCTCTGTCTCTTTTTCTCTATCAATTTTTCTTTTACCAAGTCTCCTCCTCTTTCTTCTTCGCATCTGCTGATTTGACGGCTTCTGAGCTGGCGCTTTTTGATGTCTGCTTTGGTTTTTTAACACTTTTTTTTGCCTCTGCTGCGATTTCATTTACTTTGTAGCACACACACTCGCACATACACAATCTAAGCACTGTATACATATATATTTTTTTGTGTGTTTCTCTGCGTGTGTGTGTGTGTGTGTGTGTGTGTGTGTGTGTGTGAGAGTGTCGGAGGCAATGAAGTGCATTTGAAGCACACTTGATGCACGTACAGGAACAGTACGCAGCGCCTTTTTTAGATGTATTGTAAATGACTGCAGCGTGGGCGTTACATCGGCTAAGAGGGGCGTGGCGTGTCGACGCGGTTCGTTAGTTTTTACACATATATACACCCACTATGAGTAGACAGGAAGAGGAAGTACATGTTTGTGTCTTTGTGTGTGGCGTCTGTTTGATAAGTGGCAGCAATTTTTTCTCTATTTTTCTTATTTTCTATATCTTTTTTTTTTTTTTCTGTAAGTCTTCTTTGCCACTTTTGCTATATGCTTTATTGTTTTTTTTTGTGCTGACACTACGTCAAGAATGTTGTATCCTTTGCTGATCCTTTTGGGCTGCAAACCGGTTGCCCACTAATGAAATTGTTAATTTTTGTTAGCAAAGTCACGTACACGATGTGTTGATGACGCTCAAGAGCCACTTCATGCCTCCAGCAATTGCCAGCGCGCCACAAAAGCCAATGGAGACAACGGAAAAGCGAGGAAAGGGGAACTGAGTGGGGGAAGTGACAGAAGTAGGGGATTCGTAGTGTTAGACAGGCAGCTAACTTGGCTCATAAGTTAAAAGTGCTGAATTTATGTGTGCAACAGGCCAAATGAAAAGTTTCAATTGCTTTGCTTCGATTTCTGCTGCAACATTTGACAACAATTTAAGACACACACACACACATGCATACGTTGCACGTGCATGTAACGACAAAAAAGCAAAGCAGGAAAAAAAAAAAACAAAAATAAATGAAAGAAATAGTAGCAGCCAAAAAAGAAGAAATAATAATATATACGAGGAAAAGTCGCATTGCAGCTATTTCTGTTACGCCTGCCAACTGCTGCCCCTAGGGTTGTCTCTGTGTGTCTGTGCCTGTGTGAATGTGAATGTGCATGTATATGTGTATGTGTTTGTGTGTGTGTGTGTATGTGTGTTGCCATTAATACCGTTTACCTACATCTTTTTAGAGCCCGGGTAGCTCGTTTGGCACGTAGCCCCCCTCTGCCAGCTTATGCCCAAAAATATATATTACGTATACGCCAAAGTGGCTGACTGACTATTCCCCTCTCCCTCAACCCACACTGTTTCTTACGCTGCGCCTTGTCGCTTCTTCTGTTGTACTTTATTCTCATTTCAAGTTTTTTTTTCCAATTCGAGTTTTGCATTGCATTTTATTCCACTTTATTCCTTCGTTCTTTTTATTATTACACTTTTTCTCTTACTTTTTTCGTTTTTCTGGCCTTTGTATTTATGCATGAGTGCAGAACGTTGAAGCTACAAAATGTCTGCGTTGCATGCAACATTTCTCTAGCTCGCATTCTTTTTTAGATCTTTTTTCTTCTTTTTTTATTTACTTTTAACATTTTCAGCTGCTTTTGTTCAGTTTTCATATGGCATTTGCCATTGTTGCGGCTTACATAAATTCTAAATGAAATGAAAATTCATTAGAAAAACCCAACTGCAAATTTTTATTGCATACTCTTGGCGCTATTCTTAAATTCACGCACGAAGAGGGACATTAAATTGTCTACAAACAATAAAAGAGATATCACAAGACAGATGGCTGTATGGAGAATATTCATATTGCTTCTCGAGCTCTACAACAATAGTTTTAAGAAGAAGAGAACGTCGTATTATTAGGCGTATTATTCAGAAGGATTATAATCTGACAAACAAAATAATGTCTTGAGGAGTTTAAGTTTGTTGGCATTCTAAAACTTTTCTATCTGCCAATTTAATAGGATAACAAGCCATCCTACTTTAATGCTCTCAGCCCCTCATCTTCACACATGTTTTTCTGCGTTTTTTGTTTTAAAAGATTGTGTAACATTTTCTCACCTGTTCAAGTTTCAATTTGTGACCGTCATCAGTTGTAATCTTGGCCAAAAGGCAGTTAGGAATTCTGCCACACGGCTTTAACACACATGCACACTGGAAATATACACCCGCACATGCGGCGTATACGCAATATGTTTAAATACAACAATAAATAATGAAAAACTGCGCAATGCTAAAAGCGAATTTACATACAACAAAAAGCAGAAGAACGAAATACCAAAAAGTCGACAGCGTAACATATAATGGGTATAACCAAGTGAGTGTGCAAAAGAAGAGACAGAGAGAGAGGAAAAGAGAGAAAGAGTGTAAAGAGAGGGAAAATCTGGTCACGTACTTTTTGGTAGCTTTGTGTCGGGCAAAAAAAGGGGAAGGAGCAACCGCTTGGCAATCATGAACATGCCATAATGCTTGTGACCGCGGCTATTAAATCAACACAAGCGCTACAAATTCACACACACGCACGCCCATTTGACGTAGAATGAAAGAAGGGGTGAGCGGGGGAGAGAGAAAAAGAGCGAACATATATTTTGTATGATTTATTATTATTTCGTGTGGTTTTTTGCTATTATTTAAATTTTAAATAGCTGTAAAGTGCACACACATACAATACATACACACACTCGCACACCCACTAAAAATTATATATGCGCTCAGCCTGATTTTATTGTAGTCCTTATAAAGCTTTGCCTTTTAAAACTGCCATTGTTTGTGTTGTTGTCGTTTTCGTTGTTGTAGTTGTTGTTGTTGTTGGTATCATTATTATTGTTATTATTATCGTGCAACATTGTTTGTTGCCATGTTGCTGCATGCCCCGGCTGCACTTACAGCTGCTGTTGTTATTGTTGTTCCTGACCAGCCATTTTGCGGTAAATAGAGTCGTTTAAATGCATACAAATAGTGTACTCTCTCTCTCTCTGTCTCTTTCTCGCTACCCGTGTGTGTGCATATAGGTATTTGCGTGTATGTGTGCCGGTTTGTGGCAAGATTTTATAATAACATTTATAATGAAACGCTTGCATGTCATTTGCAACATTCACAGCGTTGCATAGCATACTTTTTGGGGCAACACTATGGGTTTAAAATTTTATTTGAAAATTAAAAGCAAATCTTATTTAAATAGTGGTACACTTTGTGGTATAATAAGCTGACTTGAGAGAACGCTCGCTACACCTGCCGCAGAGTGCCACATTTTGTGGCAAGCTGAGCGTCTAATCGCTTCCACTTCCACTTCTCATTCTTCTTCTCCTTCCTCTTTCCCTTTCGCCGCTGTCACTTAATGTCAACTGGCTGCTAATAACTTTTGTCTTAGCACGTCACTTGCCATATAAAAAAATCGATGTGGCACGAATTAGATCCGCACACATACATACACACACTCATACACACAGAGCTACCGTCTTGAGGCACATTACAAATAATTGGTTTGACATGAACGGCGTCTGTTGCTTGCCACAAAATCTGCTAAGCACAAAAGACACACGCTTGACAAGAGTCCCTCTCCCTCTCCCTCTTCCTCTTTCTCTATCCCTCTCCTTCTTTCTCTTTCTCATTCCCCGTTTTGCGGCAATATTTCAATTTTATTGCCACCAATCATACCTGCCACGCCTACTTTGTTATAGGGCAATGAATATTACCTGGATATTATTCATAATATCGCAAGTCAATTGCCAAGTGTAGCGGATTCATTCATTATGTTGCTGCAAAGCGAAAAACCAAATCAACATAAATAACTAAAATTCCCCCTCTCCCTGTATTTTGCTCTTTCTCTCTTTTACTCTGCTTCTCTTTTGCCTTGTAGATTGTGCAGAGCTTCGTGCAGCTGCCTAATAAATGTTACTAAATGTCAACAATGAAATATGCTGGCATACTTGGCGTATACTTAATATTATTATAATAATAAATGGGAGGCAGTTGCTGCTGCATTGGCTTGTTGCATAAACTGACATTTTATTTACGCTCTCCCAATCCCAGCCCCTCTGCCCACCCCGTTGCCCACTCCGCCTTCCTCTCCTCCGCTTTCTGTGTAAGCTTCATTTTGTAGCAAGCGAAGTGGCTGCAACGAGAACAGCGTAACTACAATTTGGCACTGTTCGCTTGCCGCTTGCAACATAGTTGAGGCAAATAATAAACTGGCTAAAAAAAACTGGCTAAAAATATGAAACAAATAGAAATTTATTGCCCGGAATTCATGACATTTCCACGTACTTTTGGCTTTCCTCCGTATTTCTCGCGTTTTCTTTATTTCTCAAGTTTACAAATCTCTAGAGAAATTTGCAAATAACTTTGTTTTGTTGCTCATTTAAAATGTAAATTAGCGTAGAGAATGAAGTGAAAAGTTTTTAATTGAGCTTAGCTATCAGTTGGAATTAAGCTAAAATGCATTGTGGATCAGTTTGGCGATATTTTGTCTTTTAGCTTTAATGTACTTTGAAGCTTTATTTGAGAACATCTATAGAAGTAAAACGGTTTGGTTTGGCAATAGAAGAGACAACGTTTCCTTAAAATATACATTAGTTGGTATAGTTTTTCAAAGGAAGCTTATTAGCTAATTAAGTGTTGGAATATAAGCCAAAATTAAGTGTATATTTATTGCTTGAAGTTGACTCTGGTTGTGTTTTATGCTTTAGATTCGACGGACTTTATAGTTGTGTATGGCTTGAAAATTATTAAAATTGCAAAACATTAGAATATTTGATTTAATTTCTTTTCTATTACTTAAATAATGATTCTGTATATCCTTACCATATTTGGTCTAGATCGGACAACTATATCATATAGCTTCCATAGGGCGAATCAAACGAAAATTTGTTATTTGCATGGAAATATGGGTACTATAATGAGTACCTGGTCTATTACAGTCGGCTCGCTCGACTGTAGCCTTTTTTACTTGTTTAATTTAGCTTTTAAGTTGAAGTATATGACCATGTGATGCCTGGACTTGTAGAATATCTACTTATCCCTTTTTCTCTACTTCTGTAAGTTCCTCAAAGGTTACTTTATGCCCCTTAATGGCCTACAATATTTAAAACTTACTTCAACTTTCATAAAATGAAGTGCTGTTTCAGGGACTTTAATAAATGTTTAGTAATTGCATTGTTTAAATAGTTGTTCTTAATTTTTTAGCAGCAAGAAACAAGTTAAACAAGCCAAAAGTTACGCTAACTGCAACTGTAAAGACAACAACAACAATCACAGCAAAAATATGTTGCAACAACAACAAGAATAATGGCAACAAACATTTGTTGGCACATGTTCAAAATAAAATCCTAACGCTTTTCTGCTTTTGCTTTTTTTCTGGCGCAGTTTACGAACGTGTGTGTGTACTGGTGTGTAAACATACATGAAAGAGTATATGTGTGTGTGTGTGTGTTTGTATATGTAATTTGTTTTTGTCTTATGGCTTTAGCCGCTGGCACTTGCGCCAACTGTCAGAGTTGCCACCCGTTTGCCACAATCCCCTCGTTTTGCAACACTTAAAATGCATTTTGCTTTTTGGCTGCCAGCCCACATCCACATCCACACCCACACACCTCTGCTTCCCTTCCCTTTGTTACCCCTCTGACGTCTCCTATCGGACTGTCTCCGGCTGCATCTAATTCGATTAAAATGTTGTAAATTATTGCACTCACATGGCCAGCCTTGCATTACAAGTGTGTATATATGTGTGTCCATCTATGTGAGTGTCTATGTATGTGAGTGTGTGTGTGTTTGTTTGTGTGACTTGGCAATATTACGTAATGCTTTATTGAATTTCGCAATTCAAGCTTCGGTTTTGCTGCCAGTTGGAAAATGTGTTTTCAATGAACGTTTTGAATGTGCGTTTTGTATTTTGCGGCATGAAAAATGTCCTTTCGCCCCATAAATCTTGGGGGCATGTCCTGCGTCCTCTGTCCTCTTATACTGTGTACTGAGCCCCACTCACACTCACGCTCACAATCGAATTCGCATTCGCACTTGAATTCAAATTTCTCCAAATGCATTTTTTTCTGGTTTTTATGAAGATATTTTTAAACCAATGCGTAATAATGATCGAGACTGTGAAATTTGTAGGAGGTAGCAATGGTGGACGATGTGGGTGTAGTTGAGGTACTCCAACCCCAACCCCTAAGTTGGGAATGTGTTTGGGGTTGGAGTAGTGTTTGGGGCGCTTTCTTTTCTGCAAATTTATGTTATGACTGCGGGGAGACCTGCATAATGTATGGACAAACATTTAGTCATTTAAGCAACTGACGCTTGCCACATGGGGCATATCAAAAATGTTTTGCTTGGCTTCCACAAAACTTGACGGGGCCTCGCATACAGCCTACGCCTCTCTCTCTCTCTTTTTCTCTTTCTCTGCTGCCTGCAATCAAATGTGGCAATTTAATTTATTGTGTATTTGGGCGAAAAGACAGCACGGACATTCAGAACGTGGCAGCAGTACAGAAGCAGCAGCAGCAGCTTGAGGCAGCTGCTCTTGTGGCACGCAAACCCAAAATGCTTGTAAATAAATAATTTTTGTCTCTGCTCGAGAGAAGAACCCTTCAATCATGCCAAATATGATACGTAGCTCGTCTGCTTGCTGCTGTTACTGGCCAAAATTGAAATTAATGACTCGATGCGGCTTTCAGTGTTGTGGCATGTACTATCTGTGCCCCACGGCTCCTCAATGATGCGTGCCTGCCTTGCCAAATCAAAGCAAATCAGAGAACTTTGGGAGGAGTTCTTTTTCTCCCTCTCCCAATTTAGACCTTCTCTCTGAACTGAACTCTTTTGAATTCCCAATGCCCAACCCACAACTTACCCCGTAAAGATGGAACGTGGCATCTCTTTATGCCTCTCCAGGGAACAAGCAGCAGTTTGCGGGTGGCGCAGCTGATTATTATTATTAGTGCTGCATGGTGGCATGCCTCAGATTGTGGCATGCGTCCTTAACATTAACTGCCTGCGAATTAACGGAAAACAAACAAATTTATTACATTTATAAAATGGAATTTGTTGTTTAATATATGTTGTTTCGGCCACAATTACCACATTCTACATGCCGCAGCAACTGTCCTTGTCCCTGCCTCGGCCCTTGCCACACCTACCTCAGTGAATGTGGCTACCGCTTGCAAAGTCAATCAACTTAATTAAAATTAAATAAATATGTGTTTTTAATTAAAAATCAATCACATATCCACTGAATTGACGACATTTTCAATTGCAAATACGATTAAAACCATTCGATTGGTTTCAAAAACTGAATAAGTCTTCTCTTATCGAATGCAATTGACTGAAAACTGAAATCCGAAAACAGAAAAAAGAAAAACGCTCTTCATAATCCCAAATTGACAATCATCTGCTTATCAAGTTTGCTCTCAATTTCACATAAGCATCAATTTCACGGCAATAATTATTGCATACTTTTGGGGCAATCGAACGGAAACTCAAAGAGATTTTAATTAAAAAATGTATAGGCGAGGAAATGAAAAACAATGTGGTGAGCTTTATAAGGTACAGGGTTTTTTTTGAACTCTTTTCAACTATATTGAATTGTAAACCATCAGTAATATAAATATAAATCTTTAAAACTAACATTTATTTTGATCTATTTAATTGCAATGGCTTCTGCAAACTTTTCTTGAATTGGACGACTTGTTGTAAATTATAGGGCATCTAGCTGCCATGTTTGGTGTGATTTAATGAACATTTCACAGCTTTAATTTACGTTAGATACTTCCATAAACTATTCTCGAAAGTTTTAAAAAAGTTCTCATTTTTATAGGGTAACTAATTGCCGTTATAAGTGGCTGTTAAATGCATAATTAAGTTTATTACAAAATTGCAGCGTTTGCTTATTGCACGCTACAAATTGTCATTAATCATTTAATTGTTTTTAGACTTTTGCACCTGGCCAATTTCACAAAACTGACAACAACAGCCGAAAAACTGTTTAAGTTGTGCAAGTACATGTGTGAGTGTGTGTGTGAATGTGTGTTCAGCTGCCATAATTGTATGCGTAAACATTATTTATTATTTATGGCAAGAACAACAACTACAGACTGTCTGGCAGGACTTGTTCCAGGTCCAGCCATTGACCCTCGTCCTCCATGTTGTCCTGCAGCTGGCTTTGTCCTTGCAGCTGATAATGGGACGCGTTATAACTTTTAATTTTAATTTAAAATGCATTTTCGCACACTGCAAACTGCGTGAAGCCCTTCCCCTATTTTCCCCGAACTCATACCTCCGCGTCGCAGTCTGTATTTATTCGCGAAATGAGTTTTAAATTAATGTGATTTTTATTATTTATGAGCTGGTGCATGGGACAACATGGCGTATGCGCTACTTAAAGCTACAATGTGCTTACACTACGAAACGAGCAACATTTAGGCCAAATCCCAGTGAGAAATTACTAAACAAATCAGCAACAGGCAAACAAACAAACACAAAGTGATAGACACACCCACAAACACACTACTACATACACACACACGCATTAACTGACTAACGCGAACAAAACAAATTTAAATTGTGTCGCACACACATACCAAAACACACTTAGTTGAGTTTTAAACTCATGAAATATGCAATCAATTTTCTGGCTGCAATTGAAATCCTTTTTGTCTCAGTGGCCCAACCACACCTGCTGCCCCTGCTGCCCCTGCTGCCTCTGCTCCCCTATTCCCTCATTCATCTTTAACCATTCAGCTAACCTCGCGTACTCTACAACTCACCCTCTTGGCCCTAAAGCTGCTCATTTGCAATTCTAATTGTTTTCCAAATTCATCAATCGCTTTTAGTTTGATATAACTCTCTCTCTCTCTCTTTCTTTCTTTCTCACTCTCTCTTTCGCTGTATACTTCCATCCCTGATTTGCTCTTCCCTTTTAGCAATTGATTTAAGTGTTGTTGCTTTTGTGTTTGCTTTGCTCTCATTTCATTTTATTCTCCATTTTCCCATTGAAATTGATAATAAATTGTTGGCTGTCAATAATTTTAATACCATGTGTCTATCATGCTGTAATCCGCCACGCCCCTTTCTGCCCAACCGCTTGCCGTTACAAATCAAACAGTAGCTCTCTGCTGTGATTGATGCCTATGATTGATTTGTCGCTGAAATATTACCACATGCGACAATGATATTCATTTTTTTATACTTTGTTATTCTGTTCAATAACTGTAATTCTGTAATTTGAAATTTTTTAATTTCATTATCATCGATTGTTTGTTAAGTTTATTGATCGATTAAACGGAAATTAGAGTTACTAATGTTCTTTCGCCCTCCTGGACTCCTCTGTTTATCACACTTCTCCCTTTCATTCGACATTGTTTTGCTGAGGCCTCTACATTTTGTTTAAATTTTGTGTTCTTTGATCGATTTACGCTTGAATAAAAGAGAGCATTCCATGAGTTTACGAAATTCTATTAGCTTTTTTTCTACATCATACATTATCTGCCCCCTTACCTCTTTCCCGGGTTCCTTACTTCTTCTTGCTTTTAAGGAAGTTTAGCATCTGATTTGCAAATAAATGTTACATTATTTTAGGCGTAGTTTAAGCTGTGTCATGTCACGGTTTGTAAACCAGTTGAGAGGGGAAATACTCGTGCCGCATGCCACATGCCACATTGCACAAGCAACAGTAGCTGGTCTCAAGCGACGCTTCAATCATTTAGTGAATACCAGCTGGTGAATAGCTTGTGAATAGCTCGTGAATAACTTGTGAATACCAAAGTGAGTGTGCGTGAATGCAGCTGCTGCGCCTCCCTTTGACCACGCCCCATCGATAAGGCCGATAATAAATCAAGCGCTTTTGGTTCAACGTTGCGGACATTTCCGCTTCCGTTGCGCTTTGTCATGTTCTGGGTGGGGTCAAGGGTCATGGGTCAAGGAAGCAGAAATAAACAATGCAGCCTGTCTTTGTTCAACTTCAAAGCGAAGTCAACATTTAGCGGACCATTTGACGCAATCAATGATGTTGCCAAAAGCAACACCTCCCTATTACCTCACCTACCCGTCCCTCGACAACCTCTTCTAGCTACGCCCTTTCAGCCCTCAATCAAGTGAATGAGCAAGCGGCCAAGCATTGAAATTTGATGAAGTCAACACGCATTAGCATTACGTTACTGTCTGTGTGTATTGGTGGGTGTATGTGGGCAAGGGTGGTTGTGTGTGTGTGTGTGTGTTTGTGAGTGAGGGTATGTGTATGTAGCACAAAAGCGAAATCTCTTATTTATAATCACTTACATCTGACTGGCAAATTGCTTGGAACGGCACAAAAAGCGCCTCAGGTCAAAGCAAAAGAAGAACTGGCAGAAGAAAAAACGCGAACAAAATAAAATATTATATACCCTGTAAGCCGCATAACAGCTGTTGCAGTATGCCGAGTAATCGAGACTGACCGTTATAATTTAACAAAAAAATGTTAATATACTTGATTGAATAGGATTTTTAAGCAAAGATAATTAAACTTTACCTTTAACATACTGATGTTTACATATATAAGCTATTGTATTTAAAGGGAAACTGTACGTTCATCAACATTGAGATTTCCTGTTTTTCTTTTGGTCCTCTCTTCTGAGTTTTTTTTTTGTCGAGGGCGTGTACAGAGTGGGCTGAAGAAAATTATATAGCACTTTAATTTGCGTGCGGCGCGCTTTGTGCTGCGACGCATTAAATGATGCGTATACGCAATGCTGACCCAAGGAAACGAGAGGTATGCGGTGGGTGAGGACCGCGATAAAAAGAGAGGGGATTGGGGTTGGTCAGGCGACGTTGCATTTAAAATTAATGATGCTTAAAAAACGGAAGGCAACTACGAAGAGGTGAGTGCGGCAGCAACAATAATTAAAGTCGATGCCGCCTAAAACTGTGCAACGTCAGCAACAAAAGGCAAAGCCAGAAGCGTAGACACAAAATGAGAGAAGGCGGAGACGCTCACTTAGATAGAAACAGTGATACGGTAGGAGGCAGGGATACAAGTGATAGAAAATAAATGGCATTAAGCGCTTATCGTTGTCTCAAAAAATGTCTTTGCCACACTTTGCAGCACTCAACTCGGGCTGCAACTTTATGCAATTATGATAATAACAATGAAGCGACAACGAGAGACGCGAAGAGAAGAGAGATGGAAAGATATGGAAAGCGAGCAGAAAGTCAGAAAGAATGTTGTGCAAACTTTTCGTTTTGTATTGCAGCTGGCAGCAGCAGAAAGGAAGTGGTAGGGTTGTGAAGGCGGGGGGTAGGAGTTGTTTGCTTTAGTTCGCTTTACACATAATGAAATAATTGCGACGCCTGAAAGTATGCAACGGCTTTTGCAGGCACACAGATTGCAAAGTTTTTAGCATACTATAATTTAATAAGTAATCACAGAAGTCAAAGGGACGCGAAGACAGAGGGGCAGTTAGTTCATGGAACATTCCAGCTAGCTGACGGCCTGTAAGGCTGTAAGTCTGGTAGGCTAGCAGCTAATGTGGCATGTGCCACAAAAATATTCAATTTTACACATTTTCCCATTTGCCGAGGCATTTCCTTGAGCCAGCTTTGCTTAATTGCAGTATAAACTTGGCCTTATTGGCAAGTCCGATAAACTTGAGCTTGTAATAGAGATAGAAATAGAGAGAGAGCAGGCGAGGGTGAGGGAGAGAGGCACAGAGCTTGCAAGAATGCTTAATAAATTGCAGAGTTACATAAAAAGAGGAGTGGGAAGTTGGCTGGAGGAGTGGGGAAGTGTCTTACATATGCATTACATGTGTAATTTGTGCTGAGTATGTTACAAAATTAGAAGTTTTGCAGTAAGTCTACAAAATGTTGCAGTCGAAAAACGGGAAAACGGGAAAACTTGTGGCAAGTCATTTTCTTTTATTTTTTAGCTCAAGGAAATGAAGTGGCATCTCTATTTCTTTTGCTTGCGCTCTCCCTCTCTCTCTCTCTCTCTCTTTCTCTCTCTCTCTTTATCTCTCTCCCTCTTTCTTTGGTTCAGTAGGAAGTGGCAGACAGTTAGCAAGTTGAGTCTTTGGGCAGATTAACTTGTAGCAACGCCAACTACAAACATTGCATGCAACAAACCGAGAAGACGCACGACGGATCATCGAAAGAAAGAAAGGGGGCGTGGTAGTGGCAGAGACCAGGGGGAAGCCAAAATGTTGCCCTTAAAATGCAGTTGAAGAAATTGAAAAAGTTTGCTTTTTTTCTCTCTTGTATTCGCAGTGTGCATAATGCAAAGTTCATGCTAGTTTCGGTCTTAGCTTTGTCTGTCCGCCTGACGCTGTGCCAGCCCGTCAGTCCATCAGTCTGTCACTCTGCCAGTCTGGCAGTTTGTATGGCAGCCTTCTGCTCTCTGATAGTCTTTGTCCGTTTCTCTGGCAATTCGCTGTAGAGTGTGCATTGAGGCATGTTCAGCTGCTGCAGCCCCCAAAAAATGCTTGAAAGAAAAGAAGGCAACACAAAGTTCACATGCACAGACACACACAGACACATGCATGCTACATGTGTACTTGGTTATAAGACACGCCCACAATGGCAACATGTGTTGCTCAACGCCTTTGCTCTGCAGACATACTTTTAAATTACACAACTTGACGCTGTTATAAAATTCAAATTAACTCCTCTCAAGCTTGTGTAAGTGTGTGAAATGTGTGTGCTTGGGTTATGCTCCAAAATGAGAACAAATCTTAATTAAAAATTATTGTTGACACTTTTCTCTCTGCTTGGTTTTAAATCTTTTACATTTTGTGCTTTCCATTCACAGGAGTCGGTAGTAGAACATAGAAAAAACTCGCTTTAATATGTAATTTGCCATTAAATCACATTTAATTTCTGTGAAGAGGCCGATAGATTGCTATAAGAATTGAAACTTGAATTGGAAGTGAATAGAGGCAATAGTAAGAAATAAACTTTGCTACAACATTTGTTTATTCATTTTTAAATTTAAATGACAAAAAAAAGTTAGGAAGTGAGTTATAGTTTTAAATTAAACGTCGATAGCTCTTATCAATATACTGAGTTTATCTTTAAGTTGCATGCTTAATTAATTCAAACTTTTAGCATTTGAAAGCTTAGATGCGCAAATCGGAAAGTATTACATAAGTTAAATAAGCGTTGAAAGCGAAACAAAAACTGATTTGATTAGGCTCATAAAATTATCGTCGGCAGTTTTGGCCATAATTTGCAGACAAGCACAAAACACAAATAGAAAAAGCAGAACTCAAGTTGGCGTAAAGCAGAATTTGTGGCAATTGAATTTGTGGCAAGTATATATATAATTTGGGAATGACACACACACACACTCACATGCACAGGCACACATACTCACACACACACCCACACACACACGTGTGGCATTAAGTCGAGGCTTATCGATTAGCTTAAATAGCCGTGCGGCAATTGCGCTTAATACGAGCTTTATTAAAGCCCCATCAAGTAAGAGCAAGTGACAGCCATTTTGTTGAAAGCTGCTCTGGGCTTGAAGCAGCTTTAAGCTGAGTTCCATGTAAGCTTGAAGCGGCTATGCAAAACTTTCTCTATGACAAGCAAAAAAGTTTCATTTTAACTTTGTAACGCAGTTTTTCGAGTTTGGCTTTTAGTTCATTTTTTGTTTTTATTATTATTAAGAACGTTGTTAACCCCTTGTTGCCACCAACACAACGACCCATTTAAAAGTGCAACAAAAGTTTACTTGACACACACACACGCACACAGAGGGAAGGTGGGTGGGGGCGTGGGCACGGAAAGGGGAGGAAAGAGAGTAGCAAGCTCATTGCATGCAAATAAACATTCAATATACAAGCAGCAGACACGTTGCAACATGTCGCGTTGCAGGATAAAGTTTTTCCTAAAATGTTGTTGCCTCTTTGTCTTTATACTTGTTTCGTTTCCCCTTTTGTCTCCTTTCGTGCCTCTTCTCTCCTTTCAATTGGTTTCTATCAGTGCATTTTGATTTTGTTCCACTTCAATGAGTAACTCAATTGTTTGCGCATGTTGCAAGTGGCGTGTAGAATGTAGCAAGTAGCAAGTAGCAAGTACCAAGTTGCAAGTAGTGTCGTTTAATTTTATTGCATTGTCGTGTGCGGTTTGTTAGTCGCCGAAAGTATGCATTTAGTTTGTTATTTTATTAGTCTAGTGCAACTTATACTTGCCGCTTGCCGCTTGCCACTTGCCGTTCGCCGCTTGCCACTTGCAACCAGCAACTTTTAGCTGATTAGATTATACTCTGCTCAAGTTTTTTCTACCTGACTCGCATCTTTAATGAGAGTTTGGCCAATTAAAAACTGACTTAAATGCTTATCAACTTTAATTAGCGGCAAATCATAGACGGCTACCTGCCCCTTTCTATACCTCCCTCCCACCACACTCCGAGGCGACATTGCTACATAAACAGCTTGTTAAATGTTGTTTTGAGCCAAGAACTTCCAGGTAAAAAGTGTCACTTTTCAAAAAGCAAATAAAAAGAAAACTTAAACTGTTTTGAGAAAGACCCGCAATTAGCTTAGTCGCACTTTAGGTGAACTAATTAAATTTAATAGCAGCTACTAACAACAACTCTGGCAAATTAAAAGCAAATAAATAAAAGAGCAATGGGCGAAAAGGAAATTAAATATGATTTTAAATTTTAATTTATTTTAACTAAACTTAAGTTAAAGTAGCTCGTAAGTTAGTCGCACTAAGTGAAATTCAACTAATATAATACTAAATGTGGCATTCGTTCAGCATTTGCATAATATATTTTACCTTGCCACAAACTGTGGCAAATGTTCATTTCTTCCACCTTATTGGCTACCATTCCTTTGCTTTTGCCCCTGACTTGGCTTAGTTGAAAAGTTATTTTTCTTTAGGCCGTGGCAACACTGCACTACTGCACCACCGTACCCCCGCCTAGCGAGGGAGACTGGATTTGTTTGCTTTCCGTTGCAGCCTATGGAAACTAGTCGTAAAATCGTATTCAGAGCTCGTATACTCGACTCATGCAACTGCAACTGAAACCTTCGCGCTCTGTGAGAAACTCTGCACCTTGCAACAACAAACAGAAAAAGAGAGAGCAACAACGGAAGAGCGAGTGAGACGCAGTGTGCATAGCATTAACAATGAGGACATCAAGTCACTACTCTGCACTCTTCATTCCCGTTGCAAAAACCCATTTGAAATTGAGCACAGGACACATTTTTATGCAGTTTTTGCCATGGAAAATGTCAAGGAAAATTTGCGATGACAACGGCTTAAAATTTAAACTGCCGCAAATTGAAATCGAGAAAAACTCTTCAACTGACCAACTATGCTCTGCTCAATCAAATAATTTGAATTACAAAATATATTATCATAAGCGGATAATCATTCAAGTTTTTAGAATGAAATTTCTCTTTTCAGACTGCATTTTTACACTCTCTGCAAGAGAGAGTATATTGGGTTTGTGCAAAAAAAAAAGTATGTAACAGGCAGAAGGAGGCTTTTCCGACCCCATAAAGTATATATATTCTTGATCAGCATCACAAGCCGAGTCGATATAGCCATGTCCGTCTGTCCGTCTGTCTGTCCGTCTGTCTGTCCGTCCATATGAACAAACAGATTTCAGATATGGTAAGAGCTACAAGTTTGAATTTGGTCTCTAACGACTCGATATTAAGTCAGTCAATACAAGAATATTTTTTTTTTCGACAAGAAATAAAATAACTTTAAAACTTCGATGCCGATTTTAACATATATATTTTTAACGTACAGTATTGTTATTTCACATTCGTTTGAAGACAAAATATATCAAACTATCCTGAAAGTTGCATATAAATCGGACTATAAACAAAAGAGCTAGACACGTAACAAAGTTTATAATTTAACGCCATTTCACTGCATGTGTGCAAGCGAGACAGAAACATACAAACATGTGAGCGAACGTTTTTGCTGCTTTCTAGCGGCAATACACACATATGTACCAATTGTGTATGTATAACATATACACACATACATATAAGCGTGCATACTTATAATGTCAAATGTATATGTGCATACATATAATCAGATGTTTTTGTTTCAACGTGTTTTGTTGCAAGTATCAATTGGATATACCGATTTTATACCGATTGGATACCGATTTTATTAAATGATCGGGAATAAATTGCAGAGAGTATTCTACGGTCGGGCGTGCTCGACTGTACTTTTCTTTCTTGTTTCGTTTTAAGCAGCAAATTTTAGTTTAAGCAGAAATTAATTTAATTGAACTTTCAACTAACTAAAGTCGGGTTTGTCAGCTTAGCAATTTTAATACACTGTGCTTACATTTGAATTTTCAAACATGTGGATTTGAAGTTTTTGGTTTTTTGGGATTTTTTAATTATTTTAGTTTTCAGAGTTTGTCTTGCCATTCCCATGTGTTTGCATAAGCTGCAGTATGGCCCACTGTATTCTTTGAATAAGTTACTGGATCTAATTGCTTAGAAACTTAAATATATTTTTATAAAATGTTTTTTCTTTTTTTGTTTCTAAGATAACTACAAAATAAAAACTGTTTTATTTAGATCTTCTATTGTTCCTTAAATTATGTGTTTCAAATTGTTAGAGTATTTTTCTTGCATTTTTTAATATTTTGCTTCAGTTCTTCACTAAAGTATACTGTGATCCATAGAACTGTTGAGTGTTATCTATTAAGAATTAATTTTAAATTTATGAAATTTACAAACTTCACTACTAGAATTCTTTGTTAATATAAATACATACACAAATATATAATCAAATTGATTATATTTGATGGCAGTATTCCCCACAATGTTACTTCTCCACTATTTTTCGTTTATCTTTTTTTCTATCACCGACTTTGTTTTTTTATGGGAGTAGCCAAAAAATGTTTCCAAAAATTGTCGACAGCTTCAGTATTGCAATTGTTGTGTTGCTGTTGTTGTTGGTGTTACTTTTGTGTTGTTGCTGTGTCAATTTGAACACATTTGTTGCTTGATTTGCGAGCGTGGCAGTATTTTGCATAACAATTGCAGCTGTGCTTGGGTATACAGAGGGGGTGTGGCAGGCAGAAGCGCCTACCCATGGGAGGCTCGTTCGGTATACAATTGAGTTAAATGTTTGCGCACATGTTTCCAGCCAGCAGCGTGCAACAAAGAATAAAAAAAGTGTCGCTGCAGTGGCAACAAGCAAAACGAGAGAAAGTCCAAAAGCGCGAAAACCCTAAAAGAATTCACGTAATAATATGCAGGATGTAAAGAGAGACAGAGATGGTGCTGCATAGAGAGAGAGAGAGAGAGCTGTAGAGAGATGAACGAGGGAGGCAGCAAAGGCATCGATGTGCATTCAAATGCACAAAAGGGGCGGGAAAGGGGCCGCAGAGCTGCAATTGTCCCAACATGTCGCTGGGCGTCAACAAAATTTTTCCAACTCAATTACCAAGCAGCAACTGCAACGTGTGTTCCGTGTGCAACGTGCAACATTAAGACAAATCTCAAGTGGCAACAGAAGAACCTGAAGAAGCAAGAAAATAACCTTAGATATTGACAGGCAGCATTAGTGCACTCATGAAGGGGCGTGGCTGTGTCACTTTCTGGCGAAAGGAATTTAAAGATTTAGCACTGAGAAAAAATATAAATTTCTGCGCAAAAATTCATAAGGTTTATATCAAATATTGTGAGATTAGGAATAGATCAACACAAGAATTTTATAAA
Source organism: Drosophila cardini (assembly GCA_018903735.1). NCBI lineage: Eukaryota > Metazoa > Arthropoda > Insecta > Diptera > Drosophilidae > Drosophila > Drosophila cardini. Next base: position 21,643,733 of record JAEIGM010000001.1, on the reverse strand, counting down.
ATAAATTAAATTAAAATATTAATTGGTGTGCGTTAGCAGCTATAACATCTTAAATCACATTATAGTTACTTAATTTTAAGTTTTGCCCTTCATAGACCATCAGAGAATTTTAATGCTAGCAAATCCCTAATGTCTTTTATTGAAGATGTTTAGGATTTTTTCAGAGTTTATTCAAATTATTTAGGAGCATTATAAAACTAAGATTACAATTTAAGAATGTACAAATTTGAAATTAGAAAGGGCTTTTTGTTCCTTCAGTGTAACGTATGGCAAGCGGCGTATGTGGCACGTGTGCAATCTGGTGCTATTTATATTTGCCAGCCACAAACAGGCAGGCAGACAGCATGACAGGCATAAAGCATGCTACCCACAAACACCTACACACACTCCTTAACCCACAAACACACGCACACACACCTAGGATAACACCTTGCACTAATAAATAAACAAAGCAAGACAAACTGATAGCAACAGAAACAGAAGCAGCTCAGAGATGAGCGTCTGCTGCAACTGCCACTGCCACTGCCATCTTGCCACCATGCCACCTTGCCACCTTGCCACATTGCCACTTGTTTCTCCAGCTGAGGTCCTGTCAGTGGCTAATCATTCATATAAATAAACCTCTGTTGTTTGTGCGTTGTTATCGCTGTTGTTGTTGCTGTTTTTGTAACTGACAAACAACAGTGTTCCTTCTGCTTGTTTGGCATATGTAAATTATGGCAGTGCCAAGACTGGCACTTGGCTCCGCTTGCAACAACAGCCCCTTAACCTCCAGATTCCTCTTTCTATCAGAGGTAAACATTCACCACTCAAGCATCAACGTGAGCGGAGAACATTGCAACTCTTGCTGATTACTAAAGTCAACTCTTGTCTTCTCTTTAACTAAGCAAAAGTCATCTGTCTCGGTCTCTATCCACCTTTTCTTCTCTACATTTGTCTATGCTTTCATTTCGCCACTCTCTGCACATGTCCTCTACTCAAAAATACAACCAAACAGGGGATTTATGAACCAGGTAAAAAAGGCTGCAGCAGTTTTATTAAAATGTGTAAATCAGTTAGATTTTTATGTCCGTTGATTAATTTAGCAACAATTTATGAAAGTTACTGAATTGGCAAATTCTTACGGAAATTCCTCAACACTTTACAGGATGACTTGCAAGTCATTCACACATTGGCTTTATAATCTTGGAGTATTTGCATTTCGTGCTGCTGTAGCTGCTGATGTTTTTGTTTTTGTTGTTGTTCTTGCTGTTGCTGTGGCACACAGAGTGTGCAAATACTTTATTAAACCTCTGTTTGAATGCTGTTGAGCAGAATGTAAATCATTCATTTGTCTGAAAAGCAGAAGAACTGCTTGGCTTACTGCCTTCTGTGTGAGCCTGTGTGCAAGGAGTATTAGTGTGTGTATAAGGAGTATGGGCTAATGAGGAGCTCTTGTGCAGTTGTTTTAATTTTGGTTTACGGCTCAAGTGTTTGACTTGTGACTTAAGTTAAGTAAATATGTGTATATATAGCAATATCTACAGAGACAACATGACGTATGCGCAATGTGTGCAGTGTTCTACTCTTGAAGAAGGTTTGAAAGTCTCAGGACTTGAGCTTGGTAATTGAAATGAAGACTAATAGTATTACAAGATGTTTGCCAAGGCTACAAAAAATCAACATACACAAACACACCCTCGCACACAAAAATTCTATAAGTACGGCTACTTGTGCTGCTTTTGGGCCAACAAATTGCTTGCATCAGCTGCGAAATTGGCAAAAGCACAATTGAAATATGTTGACGGTAGGCGGGGGCAAGTATCAACTTGAGTGTTGCCAATTCTCTTGGTTCTCAATACTCTTACCCTCTCCTTCACTGTGCTTTCGCCACCTTTAATCACCATTACAATCAGCAATTTTCTGTCAAATGCAGCTGCGCTTTGTCTGCCTTCGCCTTTGACTCCATCTCTGACTATCTTTTTTCTCCGACTGTCTCTCTTTGTCTTTTTCTCTCTCTCTCTCTGTCTGTCTCCTTGCAATTTGATTCATCGCGTTGTCGAATGTCAACATTTTGAATCATTCACTTGAATTGGCGTCAGTAAACCTGAAACTTTAACAAAATCAAGCTGGTGTTGAAAGCTACTCGAATGCTAAATACCCTGAAGTACGTTTACAAACTCAATTGACTAAGCGAACTAAATATTAAATTAACTACTTAAAAAATGATTTAAATTTGTATTTTAAAACTGATTTAAATTAACTAAATTTATTAAAACACACATCAGATAGAATTTGAAATCAATCCCTTGACTAAAGGGTATCTAAACGTTTATGTAAGCAGCTTTGAAATGCATATTGCCTGACTAACTGTCCATTTTGTCCAATTGTCTGTCTGTTTTGTCAATTTTTGAGTGCCTGTATCTATCGAGCAACTATACTGCTATCGAGTCAATCTAGCCATCTATCTGGTCTGCCTGCCTGTCTGTCTTTTGCCCCCCAACACACATACATATGTACGTACACCACACTGACACACACTCACACACACTTACACACATCGCAGTCATGTGTCAAACTCTGTATGTCGACTTCTGACATAATATTGACAGCTAAACAAATCCAATTATGCCCAACTCCTTTGGAAACGTAACCGAAACTCGAATCGCAATCGAATCAAACTGAATCGTCTGTTTTCTATGCGAAGAAGATTTTAGTTTCCATAACTTACGAAATATGCTAAATGCTGTCCATCTTTTAGGCTCTCTCTCTCTCTTTCGTTCACTGTTGCTTTCTCAGTCTATCTTTTGCTTTGTGTGTGTATCTGCGTGTAGGCTTTAAGCTCTTCGAGTATGTGACTTTGTTTGGGCCATGTTCGTTGAAGCGCTTTAAACGTACAATGCTTCACCAGAGAGATAGACAGAGAGAACTAAAGAAAGAGCGAGAGAGATGAAGAGAAAGAAAGAGGGAGAACGCTATAGACTGGCGATATTTCAATATTCCGATATGATGCTCTTGTTGTTGTTGTTGTTCTGGCGCCAGTAAATTGCGTAGGTGTGCAATTGAATTATTGCAGTCAACGCACACATTCACACACTGCCAGCTCCCCACACTCCACTCTCCGTCCCTCACCTCCCTCCGTCTCTCTGCCGCTTCCTCGCTCCCACTCCCTCTTACTGGAATCATAAATATGAAATTTTGAGCCTGCCTGCGTAGCTTGCTTGCACATTATGTCACACCTCAGCCTGCTGCCAAGTATGCAGCAGCATTGTGGCATGCCCACACGCAGTCCGCCCCCACACTCGTTCGCCTCGCCCCCTCACAGTTCCGTGCTGTGCTGTGCCAACAAGCATTTTACGGTTTATTTTTGGGGCATTGAATGCAAATATTGGCATAAATTTTGGCTGTTGCGGTTGCTCTGGGCGTGGCATGTGCCATGTGGCAGAAAGCACCCCTAAAACTCAGCAACAGCCACAGCTTCAGCTTGGCACACACACAGACACACACGCTTGACTGCATTGTTTGCTGACTGACAGAATGCACTTTGGATTTTGGGTTTTTGGATTTGAAAATTTGTAAATTTGTTCCCTTTTGTTCGTTTTTGTTTTGGCCAGCAAATCGATAGGCCAAGTGGCTTTCATTTTATTACGTTTCGTTTCATTTCGTTACGTTACGTTACGTTTGCTGCTAAACATGAAATTTAATAAAAACAACAAATATGTTATCAACAAAATGTTGGCAACAGCTGAAGGTGATTTCAATTGTTTGGTACCAATGGAAGTCAGTTTATTCAAGACACTGTCAGCAGAACTTTAACTGGACTTTTGGTTTGCCTCTGCCAAAATACATGAAATTTTTATTTTATGCTATGGAACAAAATGTGGAAAAGAAATACAATGAATTTACATGTTGACCATCAGTAAAGAGTTCTCAAAGTTATTATAAAATAAAAGAGTTATGTACAACATTATAACACAACAATTTTATAATTAACACTGAAATTAGCTAGAATGATTAGATATCCACTATCATTTATGAATATAAATGTATGCCTATATCCTATTATTAGTCTCAAGAAAAATACTTTAATTATAAACACTTCAGTATAACTATCTTTAATATGACTTGAATATTTCTTACAGTGTAAGTTTACACAACGCCTACCACATGCTTGTGATTTATGTGTTTGTTTTTGGTTGTGCGCATTTATCAACAAAAAAGGAAACACAGCAAACAAAAAGAAAAAAAGAAAAACAACAGAAAACCGAAAACAACAATAAGAACAAATGACAGATCAGCTTTTTAGGTAGTAGCATTTACTTAGGGCCAAAACGTTTATTTAGTCCAGAGCAAAACTATTTGAATTTCACTCGAAAAGCACTCAAGAGCACACGATAAACCAATTGGAATCGAATCCGAAACCATTTTGGCTTTGGATTTGGATTTGGCTTCATCGGGTCGAGTTCAAAGTTCAATTAAGTGAACCATTTTGTGGGGATTTGCGATTGGCATTGTTAAGCCTTTGATTGCTATTTAGGCCAAACATATAAATTTACACGGCTCCAACATGGTTGCGGGTAACGCCCACTATCTCTAACGAAATTCCCTACAGCGCCAAACTGTAGACCCAATCAATAAATTAAGCGGGCCCAAAAAAGGCGGCTTTAAACTTTTGCCGTAACTTTATTCTGACGATTTTGTTTTAGTTCTGCTTTTTTTGGGTGTACGGGAAATTGGCAAAAACATCAAAAAGTTTCTTGGCTCTGCCAAAAAGTATGCTACAAAAATGTTAGTTGCGCCTAAAACTATGCTAATTTCCGACATGACTGTCTGTTTTTCTCGCTCTATCTCATTTCTCTCTCTGGTTTTTTTTTTATGTGTACACATGTCCCTCGTGTCCTAAGTAAACCAATTTGTTGTTCGCCTTTGTGTATATTTGTGTATGTGTGTCTATGAGTTTGCCTCAAAATTCTATTAAAACCGCATAAATTACAAACTTGATTTCCAGCTGGCGAGGCGACGAGGCGACAAACGCATTTAAATACATTTTAATTAGCTGGCAAGGCAAAAGGACGAACGTTTAAAAGTCTTCTTTCTTCTTCTCCTCTCCCTTCCCACCCTCCTCTCAATTTTTCGCTCTCACTTCCATTCGAAGCTGGCTTTGATTTCGTCTAACAGCCTCAAAGTGTTCTAGAGTTCTTCTTATTTCTTTGAGTTTCCTTCGTTTTTTTTCTCGTTTGCTTTTCCGTTCATTTTCCGCTTTTCATTTACACAAAAGCTACTTAGACACGACTTTGGCTAGGGCCATCAACCATCATGAGAGCGACTGAGAGGGAGACATTGGGCAATGGCCAAGGCAAAATGATGAAAGGCATTTGGCTCTGATGTTTAGTTGCAAAACAATTAAGCTGAAAGCAAAGCTATGTATTCAAGGGTGTGTGTGTGTGTGAGTGTTAGTGTGCCTGTGTGTGTATCTACTGTTGGAGATGAAACGCAATCACATTGGAGCAGATCAACCAAGTGTGCTTCAATTGAGACACAAGACTAAAAGATGTCCTCTGACAGCTTGAAACAGTTCTTTATGTTTGAATTAATTGTTTATATTTAGGTTACACCTAAATGCTCCACTTGAAAATTAACTACTTAAATTTCAAAGATCTTAAAGTCTAAAATCTAACATATGTCAAGTCTAACATATTCCAAGTTCTGACTAAAGGAAAAAACCTATCGTTATACTGAATGCTTTTACAGGGTATCTTGTACACAGACCACACATCTTGTGGCAGTGATAAATGTTCAGACCGATGGAACATTAACATTAATAGAGTGACATTAATTCTGAGGCGCAACATATAGCTCGCTTTGAGGCGGCCAATTATAGACGCAGACCTCTATTAATATGCTCAGATAAATGTGAGAAGGCTTTAAACACATTAGGTGAAAAGACTTGGCAACTAACTGCTGTCTTTGGCTGTTGTTGGCCAGGCTAAAATGAAAATCCACTTGGTAACAACTTGAGGTAATGTTTGCAAATGTCAGAGCCCTACATCAGGCCCCAATACCAGCTAGTCCCGGACCCGAGGCTCAGTTTGCATAAATAATTCAGTTAAAAGGACGCTTTTAGGCTCGAAAACTGTTGTAGACAAAACTGCTTAAATATGCATAATTACCTGAGACATCAGGAGGCGCCTCCACGCCTCAAGTTTGCCACTATTCTAGGCTCCAAGTCGACACGAAACGACATGACTCTAGTCAAGTCAAGTCGAGTCATGTCGAGTTGTTTTGAGTTTTTGGAGTCCCAAGTCAAGTCGGCCATGCCCCTCTGTGCCGGAAGTGTGTGCTCTAGAGCATCCCAAGGCACTTGGAATAAATTTTCTGTATTGCCTGCAAAAGTAAATAAGTAGAAATAACATAAATAACATTTAGATGATGAGGGGAAATGAGTTGAAAGCGCAGATTTAAGGCTTCCCAAATGCTAAATGGCTGAATGGGAAATTTGACAAGTGCTTGAAGAATGGCTACATTAAAATAATAAACACACAAAAAAGACTATAAAATGCAACAAGAAAGTGTATGTTGTATTAAAAAGAAAGTAATCTTAGAAAACAATTACAGTAATACATACATTTTTATTTACCCTATATAATTATTTGTATTTTATGTTCTTTAATAATTGAAATTCAGAAGAAAAACTTCGACACTAAGAAATGTTAAAATAAAAATTAATTTTTAAATGCTACTCAATGAGCCTAACAACATTACGAGGGTCTGAAATAGAAGGAGTTTCCTAATGAAAAAAGGATAAATAAACAGAATTAAGAAACAGCCTTAAAAGCGAATAAGGATAATGAATTAATTGACTAATATTAAAAAAGTTTTTAAAAAGTTAAAAGTGAATATTACAATAATGATAATGTTAAATAACTTTTAAAAGGTGTAATATTGTTCGTCTTAATGAACACAAGAAAATAATGTGTTTAGACTATTTAAATTAACAATTTGCGGGGATAGGAACAACTAAAGCTTAATAAACCCCTATTATTTTATGTAAAAACTCATCATTTTAATGGGAGAATTTATTAAACCCCGTAGTCAAAAAGAATACAGGGGTCAGCTAGGGTTTAAAGAAGCGAAATGCTTGCAATGGGCATAAGGAGGCTTTCGCGTCACCATTAGGTGTATGTATTCTAGATCAGCATCAACAGCCGACTCGATATAGCTCCGTCAGTCCGTATCTCAAAGAAAGTAAGACCATACCAAGAAAATTGGGAACTTGTAGAGCGAACTCAACCAAACTCACACACAAAGTGTATATCATGACTATAACTATCCTCACCGAGTACAACTATAACATATACATAGCTCCCATAGGACAAATCGGTCAAAAATTAGTTATCTGCATGCGAACTAGAATGATTACCGGTTCGCTCGACTTTCTTCGTAGTTCATATTAAAAATTAAAACAAATGTGTTTGAGTTATCTATAATAACAATACTTGGTATAATTGAGCAATTTACATTTTGTGTTTAATAAAATTTTCATTTTTTAAACTCCTTGTTATTTTTGCAATAAACTCCGCCTAACAAGCTGCTAATTCCCTCTTCAGTTACAACAATGTTAAGGGAAAAGGGGTGTGTCTTTGGTTTCCAGAATGTTTTACTAGTGGGACACCAATAAAAAAGCATTTAAATATGCTGCTAATGCTCCGAAGCAGCGGCAAAAATTCAACAAAGCAAGCGAAATGGCAATTGCCTCATTTCCACTGTGACACGCAACATTGTCATGAGTCTGCCAGGAGTAGGGAGTATGAAATGAGGAGTGGTGAGTGAGGACGGAGGACTGAGGAGTGAGGAATAAGGAGTGTCCCCTTTTCCGAGTTGACACAAATTACAACAATGCCACAGACTCAGAGAGTTGCACATTCCACATGCCACAATCCATAGTCCGCATTCCACATGGCCATAAATATAATTACAATAATAAAGGAAATATTTACAACAATTGTAAATACCTCGACTCAACTAAAGTACTCAACACGCACGGCCCCAAAATTAATAAACTCCAATTGGCAACGCCTAAACCCTTCAGCCCCTCTCTTCCGTCAAACCATTCAGCCATTTCCCCTGTATTCCCTTGTTTTCGGGGGAATCGGGTGGCTTGATTGCCGGCGACGAAGCTTCCTGATGAGCGTGTGAGCTCATAAAGATTTCCTGACTGCCTACAGGCTGTGCGTGTATTAGAATGCCACACAAACATTCTCGACTATCTCATACCCTGTGTTATTTGCAAAAACAAGTAAACTTAAGTATTTATCTACACCTTTAAATAGCTATATATAAAGGGTATTAACATAAAAATTGTGTCGAACTGTGACACTAACAAGTCCCTTAACCAGTATTAGAACTATTCACTGTGACTGTGACTGTGACTGTGACTCTGACTTTGCTTTAGCGTTTGCTTTTACCTATCTGATTAGAGTGTTACGCCATAATGTCATCATAAATTGTAGTTTTTCCCGGGGTTAAAGACCAGTTGACAATCAGAAGTGATGGCTACTGGTTTACACACTGACGCTGACTCTGACTCTGAGTCAGACTGTGACACTGACTCTGTGGCAATTGCACAAAGGCAGTATGGCAGCGTTGCAGGAGGTGGCACTTGAGCCAAATGAAATTTATGATTAAACTAAAGCCCTTAACCGAAAGAGAAGCTAAGAGTGTTGTCAAAAGGTAGAGATTATACCTTGCCAACGAGTGTCCAACTGCCCAGAGCGTATGCTAAAGAGTTTAGTGGCAAAGAGAACATAAGGCAAGGGGCATGGGGCATGTGGCAAGGCACGCGCACAATGGCCGCCGTTTACCGCAGGCCAAAATGCCACACTTAAGTGAATTACAAAAGCAGCTTGCTGAGACTGAAAACGGCTAGAGAAGAGCGCAGAAAGGGAGTGAAGTGGGTAGGGGCAAGGGGAAAGGGGCAATGGGGAGTGGCAGAGTCAGCCAGTCAACGCGTTGACAGCCACAACAAGCGGCTTAATCGCATTAGTGCGGCAAAGCGCAAGACTCTAACCCCTCAGCCCAGCCCCTTTCTCTCTGTACCCACAATCAAGTGGGTTGTGGCAAGTGCGAAAACTGATTGTGTTGCGCCACAGTCGTGAGTCCTGCCACGTTGCCACATTGCCTAGTTGCCTGCTTGTTGCCGCTAAGCTGCGCATTGTGCGACGCAACGCGACGACAAGGACAACGCCAACTATTTATACAAAGAAAATGTCAGTAGGGGCTGCAGCCAGGACTCGACTGGGCTCGGCTCAGGCAATTGCTGCGACACTCACCAAAAAAACCAAAATAAATAAAAGGAATATTAAAAAAAACGATTGGACTCAAGACTACGAGATACCCGTTACTCAAGTATTTCTTTTAGTATTAAATTTGAATGACAACTGTTTTCTTAATATTCTCCCTACTTCTGGAATTAAAAACTTAAAGAAATAAAGAGGAAGGATAGGAAAAGAGCAATGAAAATATATTAAAATGTTTATGAAATTGTGTCCTATATTTTGTATTGAAGGGATATATTTATATGTACTTTAAATTGCAATATAATTTTGCGTTAAACTAAAAGTTTTGTAACATGTTGTAAATAAATTTTTAAGTAGAACACTCCACGTTTTTCTAAACAATTGTGGATAATTTGAAGATTTCAAGCTAATAACATTTGATTGATTTTTCTGGGCATATGTATTCCAACTATTACAGCTACTTCCTACGTTGACTATATACCCTAACTCCACTTGTAACGGGCATAAAAAATATAGTATTTATATTACACAAAAATGTGCTTTTATTTCTTTTATTTTTTTTACTTTTTGTTTGAGTAACACACAAAAAAAATGTAAAGAGAACAGAGAACAGAGAGAAAGCAATTAATCTACGACACAGGACACAGAGCAAGGCTCGAACGACAAGCACAGTTGCATGGCAGTGGGGTGGGGAGAGGAGTGGAGGGATAAGACAAGGGGGGGTATTCCACTGGGGGCAAAAGTGCTTATACCCAAGCTTCCTGTCCAGCAAATCCAATAACTTATCTTGATTTTATGGTTATTTCAACAAAGGCCGGAAGTTGTAGGTGCAGCAGAGTCGACAGCAAAAGGAAGCTAAAAACACGAAGAAAATGGCCAAAATACAAAAAAAAACAAAAACAAAGTCAAGCTGCCACGCCCCTTGCTTTTATCTGCTATGATACTGTTCCAGCAGAGAGAGAGAGAGAGAGAGAGAGAGAGAGTGTGTGTGTTTTTTGCATTTTGCACTTGACAAGTCATTGTGTGTGCCAAAAAATGGAAGGGGTTAAAGGGAATTGGGCGTTAAAGTTAACTGCCAACTGTTGTCTATATATGAGTGTGTGTAGGTGTGTGTAGGTGTGTGTGTATGTGTGTGCATGTGTGATATGTATGTCTGCAATTGACATATGGTTTCTTTTCAGTTTTTGGTCGGTTTTCATGTTGTAAATTTCGCATGAAATATTTTATTAGAAATGTCCTACATTGTATTGGTCGGGTGCATGTGTGCGTGTGTGCGAGTGTGTGCGTGTGTGCTGCATGCCACAAGCGGTTACTGCACTTGTCTCAATTCCCACAATGCTGCAGGTGATGTATGTCCCTACTCATTCCTAAACAGGGCAGGAGTCATGCAGTTTGTAAGTTGACATTATCAAGATTAATTGTATTCCTTCTGACTGCATATAGAATATGTATGTTTATATAAAATTGTACATCAGGTGTGCATGCACAACTTTATGCGTGTGTGTATTTGGGTGTATGTGTGTGTGCACTTGACATTTATGAGCAGCATAAATCTTAGAAAACAACAGAACAACATAAAACAGAAGCAACATTTTAATGCAACATCAGCTTTTGGACTAATTGATTAACAAGTTTTCAAATTATTCCACAAAATGAGCTCAAGACAACCAAAGGAGGCATGCAACACAAAACGCGTGTTTAGACACTCCCCAGAAGTGCCATTTCCATAAATGAGCTTTGGTGTGTGGCAGTCCCGATGGGAGTGGCTATCAGAGGGAGTCGGATGGGGCAGGGAGGCAGAGAATTTTCAATTAATATTTAAATTCCGCACAACAGAAGTTAATAATCAAATTATTTTGAAGCAATTACTAGAAAAACTGGGAAACAAAATGGTGTAGACTTTAAAGTACCCTGTAGTAGTATTTAAATAACTATAAAAAAAAAATTTATTTAAATGGCTTGAATAAAAGTTTTATAAAAGTTAGAATTTGTTTAATAAGAAATTTAAATTTAGTTAATGAAAAGTGTACAACATTTTAAAAAAGCGACTACACATTAAATGAGTCATTCATAGCGTTTATTCTGCTTTTACAGGGTATACAAAATGGCTCCCCCAGCAACGCGCCAATTACAAGTCGTGAGCTGGGAAGAAGAAGACTGAGAAGCGTCAAAAGTTCGGCAAGATTGGCACGCCGAAATTTCTTCATTTTTTTTGTACTACTTGCTGTTGATTTTGTTGTTTTTCCTTTTTGGTTTTTTGACGCACCCGCAGGAAAACAGCTGCCAAATACAGAGAAACAGCAGCGAAAAACGAGAGATAGAAAGAGAAATGGAATGAGAGAAAGATGAACATACAATGATAATGATATTTCTTTGTTCTGTTCTGTTCTGTTCTTTTCTGTTCTCTTATGTTCTATACTAGCTCCACGAGTGGTGCTCAAAATTTATGCGGTAACGATACCATTCTAGTTTTTCTGACTTCTTTTCGCCATCACATATTCATTAAATTACAAACGAAAAAAAGAAAAGAAAAAACACTGAGAGCAATCTTTTTACTGAGTGTCGGAAACTGACTCGGAGGCAGTGTTAAGTATCAATGGGCTCTCAGTATCTAGATTCGTCTAATTGGTAAACGTCGTAAACTTTGCACAGCATCCATAACATTCACAACACTCGTAGCAACAACAACAATAACTACTTATAAGTATATAAAAAAAAAACAGAGCAAAGTTTGAAACGAGCTCAAAACTCGTTTTCCTACCTACATACGTACGTACCTACAGTCTTGTACAAATATTATTAAAGATGTATCAGTTTGAAATGACGCAATGACACAAATTGACAGAGAGTATTAATGGTTGAAATCATTGCACAAATATTTTGAACTTAATAGAATGACATCAGAAAACTTAAACACTTGAGTTCTTAAACTCACAAATCATTGTTTCATTATTGCAAGGTAATTTGAATACGATTTTCTGACAATACTATAAAATTTAAAATAAACATAATAAGAAAAGCTACAGTCGAGCGAGCTGACTGTAAAAGACCCCGTACTCCTTCAAGTGCGCGTTTTTCCATACAAATCACCAATCTTTGGCCGATTTGTCCTATGGGGCTATAAACGTCCGAACTGGACCAAAGTTGGTGAGGATAGTTATAATGGTACCATACACATAATGTGTGAGTTTATACTCTCTAGCTCTAGCCGTTTTCAAGTTATGGTGATGTGAAAATTGTTTTATACTATTTGCGGGGGGCGGTAGGGGGCGTGGCAAAGATTTGAAATAAACTTGATCTGATCGCGAAGCAGACGGACTTTCATTCTAAATTTGGTGGCTGTAGCTCTTGTAGTTTAGAAGATCCAGGTGTAAATACAGACGGACGGACAGACAGACGGACATCGCTATATCATCTCGGCTGTTGATGCTGATCAAGAATATATATACTTCATGGGGTCGGAAAAGCTTCCTTCTGCCTGTTACGCATATTTCGCTTCAGACAAACCTAATAGAACCCTATACTCTTTTTTAGAGTACGGGGTCTTAATATTAGCTATTTTTTAATAAAACGGCTAAGTAATAAGAAAGTAGTTCCAAAAATAAAGGTTACAAAAATTGGATTAAAAATAAAAATAAGATAAATAAAACTTGTCTCTAGTAGGAAACTTAGTAGTACAAATCGTTTTGTTGCTTATACACAAAGTATTTATTCATCTAGTATTTTATGTAAATAGAGCCAATCAGCGTTAAAGTCAACAAAATTAATGCAAATTTAGTAAGCAAGTTTATGGAGAAAAAACCGCTAGAATTTATGCATGCCATTTATAAACGTAATCAATAAATAAAATTAATTTGCCAATACATAATTTCACATATTTAAGTTGCAGTTGCTGTTATTAACTGTCAATAAATTCAAATAGATAGCAATTAAAGTGCTTGCAGTGGTTTTTTAATAGCAACATTAAAGGCTTAATATGGCAGCAGGGTGACAGGGACAGGATCAGGGGCAAAAGGATTGAAAGCGTAAACAAAATTGTGCAAATGCGGGACCATCATGTATAAAAATAAATCACACGCCGTGTTGACCAAACAGTTCCCTGACCAAGCATAATTTCTATGTCACTTCGTTTGTTTGTTTTAAGTAATTAATATTAAGTTTTCCCCACTGGCAATGATTAATTTAAAATAATATTTTCTCAATTTCATCCGCAATACAAATGACAAAAGTTAAACGCGAATTACCATATGTAAATTCATAATACTGCCTATCAAAATGATATATTATTAAATAAAATATAAAAACATATTTATTAAACCAAAACAAATATGCAAATACATTTTAATATGCACATCAATTGTTTGCACAACAAAACATTGTAAAAAGTCAATTTAAATTGAAGCTTAAAATAAATGCCGAAAAAATAAAATAAAATAGCGGAAAATGTCCAAGGAAATAAAATAAAATTTCAAAATCAAAAATAAAATAGGTACAGTAAAAATACGAATGTGATTTAAATGCACGTTGATGAAATTGTCGCGCTAATTTGTTTGTGGACAGTCGGCAAAAATGTAGATAAATGAAAGTTTATAGGCATCTGCTAGTCTACCAGATGACCTGTAAAGCATTTGATGCTATATACGCAATATATACAGATGTAAATTGATAGTTTATATTATTTATTTTTTACTTTTAAAGGGTATTCCATACTAGCTGCGCAGTGAGGAAAGGCTTATAACAATTGAATGGTGGAATGGTTAAAATGTCGGAAGTGCACGCAAAATGGCCGCAATTAAACAATCAGCACAACAATTACAAATGTTGACAGTCGTGTCTGTGTGTTACTGGATGTATCTAGGTATGTGTAGGTTTGCGTGCGCGTGTGTGTGTGTGTGTGTGGTTTTAATAATGGCCAAACAAGTTGATATCGCTGACAATTGTTAGCTGCAAGTTGTGTCAATGATTTATTGCAACTGATTTACTTGTGCAATTAAGTTTTGTATAAATTGTTTAAATTTATGATGACAATTTGCCAGTTTTAAGTAGCAAACAACAAACAGCAAACAGCAAGTTGCAAGTTTGTCGTGCCGCACAAAACTGATGAAAAGCAAAGAATGACTATAGAAAACTCATCTTTAGATTAACTCAATATTTGCACTGTCTGCCTTACAGAAAGCCATCCCCTCTTACAAAGGGGGGGCTAGGGGGGCGTGGCAATTCTTACATGCTGGTTGGGCTCTTCAAATGATTGATATGTTAATGCCGCACGTATACGCCGCGTGTACCAGCTCGTTGTCGTTGTCGTCGTCGTAGTCGTTCGGCGCCATCTTCAACTGGCATTTGCATATAGACATCATATGCAAATATCTTCCGCAATCTAACGATGTGTGTGTAAGAGTGAGTATGTATCTCGGTGTGTGCGCAAAAAGTATCTGCGAATTTGTGAATATGTCTGTTAGTGTATGTGGGTGTGCGTTTAATGTATGCATGTGCAAGATGGCGACACTCTTATGCTTCGTTCTTCATTGCAGCTTGTCTCATTTTACCATTTTCCCATTTTTCAGTTTTTCATTTTGTTTTCCTTTTTTTGTACTGTAGAATTTCTCATATTTTTGGTCTAAATTGCTTTATTAGACGTGTCGCTGCGTTCTAACGAGCTACTGCAGTGCCTAAAAGTCCTACTAGCAGACTGACTGATGAACTTACTGACTGACAAACTGACTGAGTAACTGTCCAAGTGACAGACTCGCCTTGTCTCACGCTTTGTCAAAGGCAAGTGAAGTTGGCGTTGTTGTTGTCGTTCTTGTACAGTTTGACAAACGAATTTTGGCAACAACAACAAGGACAACAACAACAAATGTGAATTGTTGGCTCGTGTTGTCTGTGTGATTTGCACTGATTTGTTGCCATTCGCTGCGTCATTGACTTGTTTTTTCCGGCCCAAAATACACGAGTCCTGGGCACAGGTCGCTCTTTGGGTCAGCGGCGACGACTCGACAAAAAAACCAACTAGCCAACTATCTCCGTGAGTGTGTGTGTTTGTGTGTGTGTGTATGCCTTTTTCCTTTTTATGTTTGTTATGCCATGTCCTGGCATATGTCCTTTGTATCAATGTGGTCCTTTGCCACTTTGTTTGTGTGTGAGTTTTGATTATAACGTTTTGGGATGTTGCTCTCTTATTTTTTTTTGCTTTCTGTGGATCCTTTTTTGTTCCCATTGTTACTGCTAAGCTGATTTACGTGGGTTTTATGTGTTTTCTGTTCTCCGTTCTTTGCTCCCCTGCACAAATGGGCGTATGAGTGATATTTTTTTGCTGCTCTCCTGCCTTTTGTACAGTTTAGTTGCTGGCAACTGTTGATTGATTGATTGAACGTTGTGATAAGTGCTGTCAGTGGGTTAGCTACGTTTTTTATTGACTTCGCTTGCGGTTAAGTTTTTTAGATACATATACGCACACACACACACACAAAGCTACATATTCGGGGGTTTTTCTCTTGTGCAAAGTTATGTGAATAGCACAAAACCTTAAAGCACAATCCACAGCAAATTGCAATACAGTTTTTCGTTTCTATGCAACTTTTTCCTTTGCTAAGTCAATCATGAGTCAATCATAATTGACCACAAACCGGCATACTTTGACATCTCTATGGAGTTTTTAGTAATTTTGATTAGATTTTCTTTTTATACCCGTTACTCGCACAGTAAAAGGAACGTGTGTAACAGGCAGAAGGAGGCGTGGCAGACTCCACAAGAGATGGTAAGAGCTACAAGTTTGAATTTAGTCACTATCGACTCGATATTTAATCAGTCAACACAAAAATCTTTTCTTTGTCGATGCCACTCCCCATTCGCCCACAATGAGCAAAAGACTAGACACACCTCGAAAAAAATTGATGTTTTAGGCGAATATCTCAGTAACTGTGGTACTAAGCAACACCAATTTTGGTATGCGGGCTCCTATGGACGGCATAAATGCATTGTCATTAGGAATTTTGGAATGCCACACCTCCTTTTCCCACAAGAAATAAAATAATTTTTAAACTTCAATGCCGATTTTAAGGCATATGTTCTTATTGTGCAGTGTTGTAATTTCACATTCGTTTGAATACAAATCATATCAAACTATCCTGATAGTTGCATATAAATCGGGCGATAATCAAAAGAGCTAGGTACGGCACAAAGTTCATAAGTAAACGTAATGTCACTGCATGTGTGCAAGCGAGACAGAAACATACAAAGATGTGAGCGAACGTTTTCGCTGCTTGCGTGGTGGCAGCGCTGCCCGCGGGTGCTCGCCATGCCGTGCACACATATAATGTCAAATGTATATGTGAATACATGCAAAAAGATGTATTTGTATCAACGTGTTTTATTGCAAGTACTAACAATTAATATACCCGGATACCGACTTTATTAAAATTATCGGGAATAAATGGCAAAGAGTATTCTACGGTCGGGCGTACTAGACTGTACTTTTCTTTCTTGTTTTTAGTGACAAACAAAATATACTTAATAATTCTATATTATTTAGGTAGTGAAGTGTTAATCTAAAGCGTGTGTAGTAAGCTTTGATTTGTGTTCTGAAAAAGACTGAACAGATGCTATATGAATGACAATTGAAACATGCACAGAGCTTGAGTGAGAGAGAAAGAAAGAGGGATAAAGAGAGGAGAGCAGCATTATTTGCACTCGGACTCGACTGGCCAAGTAGACAAGTGGTGGCTAGGAACACTTAAGTAAACTACACAAGTGGGTGTACTATGTAAGACTTTCTGCCAGACTGCACTCGAACGGATTTCCTTGTTGGAAACGGGAGTATGAGAGAGAGAGAGAGATTGAGTTGCTTCTTGGCACAAAGTTTGTAGGCAAAGTTCCATTCATGCACTTGATAGCACCTAATGCAGTCAAGGATTGAAATTGAAGCTGCAAATAAAGTTTGCAGCGATTGCAGCTTTTCTCCCATTCCGCATTCACCTCCTCCACCCCCTTGACGTGTCCTCGCACTAATGTCTCCTTGCTGGTGATACCCTGGATAGTATTGAAGCTGTGCAATTAGCACGCATCGATAGACACGCGCGTGCACTCGACACTATGAGCTCAACAAAAAAATCAAAAAGCGAGCAATCCAAGCAAAATGCTAATTAAGTGGATGAACAAAAGTTGTTGCTTTTAACAATGGCAGCTTAAAGTAGACTCCTGCTGTTGCCTGCCACACATGCCTCATGTCACACATGCACACATGCACACATGTGCACAGACACACACATATACAGAGTCGCCAAACAGTCATATATCATAGTCAGGTCCAACTGTGTATCATGCCACAAAAAATATTAAGTAAACGGCAAGGCAACCAGCTGTCGAGCGACCATTACAAATGAGAAATTTACCAACACTGCATCAGAGTTCAGTTTCAGTGCCGTTACCAACACGAGCAAAATTCAACGAAACTTTTCGGCACAATTAATGTATGCAAAATTTGTTTAATTGACGGCTCGCATGCCATAACTTATGTGCCACAAAAACACACACACACACACACACTCACATAAATACACCATAAAGTGCTGAAGAGGGGTGTGCGTTTGGAGAATGTTGAAAAGGGACGGGGAGTGTTGGGTAATGAGTGCTTGTTAATTGCATAACGAAAGCACTTGGACTGCTCACAGCGGTATAACCCGCTGGCTTTTAATACCCTGTAGAGTAAGTTTATCTACCACATCATACCTATCATCTACATTAAAATAAGTGTAATTTAAAAGGCACTTAAAAGTTGTAATCAAAGTAAGTATAATTAGGAAGCTATATTTATCTATCAATTTTACTATTCAAACTTATCTCTTTGCAATTCCTCTAGTTCTGTCTTGATTAATTTTCCTTTTTAATGGGTATCTTATAAGGGTATCTTGTTGCTTATGCCAAATGCAGACATAAAAGTTTCCTTCGGGGCGCGCACTTTGCCAAAAAAGGCGTTTCGGTGCCTAAGTCGCCTAAGCAAATTGTAAGTTGTAGTTGAATTTGGTTGTCGCCCGCGTGTCACTGCGCTGGGCACAAAAAAACAGAATAAGAATAAGAAGAAGAAGAAGTCAAAGTTTGTTAAGGGTTGCCCATTTCATGCTCATAAGCATAACTTTGCATTTTGGTATTTGAATATTTTCGAATTTTCTCAGATTTGCATGCAAAAGTTGAACTCGGCTATGAGCGGAGCGTGAAATTGGCAACACAATGGGAAGGAGAAGATGACGAAGAAGTGAACTAACTAGTGCAAGTTCTTGGTAAGAGTAATTTGTAAGGTATGCAATGAAATTGAAGTGCTTTTCCTGTTACCAACTATAGTTTACAATCAATTATATAGAAGAGGGTGGGGGTGGGAGTAGAGTTGAGGTTTGGGAAGAGGTATAACTTATTGTTAACCTGTCCGACACACATTTAAATGCAATTTAATGGAATTTATGGGCTAGCCAGAGCTGTTTCCATGGCTTATAATGCGATTGCAATTGGCTGGCTGCATTCATAGCTCATGTTGTTAAGCCAAGGACCCCAGAACATAACAACAGTCCTTATTAAAAGCGGAAACAATGCGCACATCCGCTTCAATTGTGTGTGTGTGTGTGTGTGTACTGTGCGTGTGTATGTGGTGTGTGTGGCACGCAAATGAGCACTGAAATAATGCACATGCATTATTATTCATGTTGTTGCTTGCGCTGATAAAAAAAACCAACTACAACAACAGAAAACTTAACAATTTATAGCCAACAATGCGCCCTCCATCCCTTGACCATTCCCTTGCTCCTTGCCCTTCCCATCACCCTTGTCTCAATAGCCTTGTCTATGGCCACGCCTCATATCCTTGTATGGCGCAAGCCACTTGGCCGCATTTAAATTACCAGCCATAAATAAACAGCGTTCAATTAATGTGGCCAAAGAAAACACTTCGCGTACTCAGTGTATAGTGTACTATATAGTTTCGTTAGCAACGTTACGTATACGCAATGTTTTCGATTCAACTTTTCATGGCTTGTTATAAGGGCTCATGGCTAGTGAGGAGGCAAAGGATAGTTGGTAGCACATAGGCAGTAAGCATTCAAATCAGCAATAAACTGAAATACAACAAAACTCAAATCTAGTTGAAGATGAAAACAAATAAATTATATATGCTAATCTCTTATCTTTATCCTTAAACTCACTGTCAACCAATATTTTATACTCTTTGATCATAAACAACAGAAAAATTAAAGTTATCGTTAGAACCAAAACATATTCAATTAATATAAAAAGATAATATTAAAGTTTTGGAATGAAATTAAAGAGGTTTTTACTACAACTTGAGTTATAATTAGTTGGGAATTCTTCAAACCACAAACATAATTAACTCTTGTTTGTTTTGTGGCCAAAAAATTATTGTACCTTTGACAGAAATAAGATACATTTATCAGATTTTAGACAAAACTACAATTGGCAAAAGCAGTAACCGACATGTGTTTGAGTTCTAGTAAAAAATAACAAAAAATATCAAAAGAGTTTTTAGTGAAATTTATACATTTCATTTAAGTTATTAAAGAAAGACTCTATCTTTAAAAAAAAAATGCTTGTGTTTTTTATTGTTTGGAGCGCTAGACTTACCTTATGAAAAAATAAATGCGACATCAGCTTAAGCAACCAGAAACTGCAAAGAAAATAAAGAAAAATGAACGGTTAGTATTGGGTTTTATAATATGCCTGGAATATGTCGACTTTTTCTGTAATGCAAATCAACATAAATATCACATTTATCAAAATGTAAAGAAAAATGTGAAAAATTGAGTTGTGTGCAGAAAAATCAAGGGACTTCGTCCTTTTGGTCTAATAGGCCACGCCGAAACATATACGAAATTTGAGCTGACCAAACTAAAGCTAAACCGGGACGTTATCAAAAGTATTTTGAATTGTGATTTATTTGAAATTTCGTTTACTAGAAAAAGGATCAAAGTGCTGGTTAAGCTGCTGTTCTAAACTCATTTGAGCATTTTAATGTCGTTTTAAAGACAACAAAACTGACACAAAAGGGATGTCCCCAAGTAACACACACAAACGCACACATACAACAACAAAAGGAAGGAAAACTTGTCGCAGTTTCTTGGTTTGAGTTTCGGTTTGGGTTTCTGGCCAGCCAAATATGCTGTCATCACGATTATCCTTAACGTCGTATGGCTGCCAATGCCAGTTGTTTCCTCTTCCGTTATAGCTGCCACACACACACACACACACACGCACACACAAATACACATACAAATGCGACACTGCGGATATGTAAGAATTTGTAAAACGAGCCACAGAGTCAGCAACAAGAGCCAGAACCTGCACAAGAGTTGTTCCAAGAACAGAGACAAGCCAAATAGTAGGGTAATAGAGGGTGAGAGAAAGAGTCAGGGAGACAGCTTTAGCTTGGTCATGGCCAAAAGGCAGTAGGCAACTTTGCTGACCTTTTTCAGTCATAGCCATATCCAAAAGTGCGTTAGACTGAATTTTCTTTTGGCTTTTCTTTGTTGCCTGCTAATTTCGTATATATTCATTTTTTTTTGTATATTTTCTCTTGTCTCTGTTCTCTTTGCTCTTTCGTTTTCGTGCTTTACTTTTTGGTGTGTGTGTGCATACATATTTCTTTCATTTCATTTCATTTGAGTTGAGTTTTCAGCTTTCAGTTTTGCTTTTGCGTTTTTGGCTTGCAAATTGAAATTTAAAATTTATGCAAATTGTGCTGTCAACCCAAAAGGGTTTTCCTGATGGCCCAGGAAATGGTTATTGCCACATACACACACATTCACTCAGACATAACTTCAATTTGATGCCATTTGATGGTGTTGGTAATTGCGAATGTGTATGTAAGTGTCTGAAACACAAATTAATCGAAATTAAAGTTTCAGTTCTCTAGCTACATTATTTTTTTGTTCTGGCTGTTAACATTTTTATGGCATACTTTGAGGCGACGCTACGCTAACAAGCCACGCCTTAAACACAGCACGCACTGTGAACGGGGGTGTGGTAAAGAGAGATGGAAAAATAGGAAGAGATATAGGAAAGAGAGTGGTGTAACCTTATCTAAAATCCTAGCACGCTATTTAAGTCCACAGCTCAGTGACCACGGTGGCTTAATCACTCTGCCACACGCAGCCTCGCGCCCACTCGCCACGCCCATAAGCAAAAGTATGCCACATGTGTCGCTATAAGAGGGGCTTGTGGAAGTAACGTTACTTCAGCGTCGCCGCGTGCAATTAATTAAAAACAAACAAATTTCAGAAATGCACGACAGAGGCATAGGAACCAACAAAAAATCCAGTAAAATAAAATAAAATAGAAGAAAAACTGTCAATGAACAACGCGCCAGTACATGGCCAGGCTGTGGAAGCTGACCAGGCCCAGACCCAGACCCAGACCCAGACCCAGACCCAACGTACGAGTCAGCGTCAGGACCAAGCACAGAATATTGTAAACTGGTCGCTAGACGGCAGACAGGCGACAAAAGTTGCTGCTCTAAGCGTTTTTTAATGCAGCACACAGATTTTTACTTTACCCTCTATTTCTATCTGGGTTTTTTTTTTGCTGTTTTGGTCGCTTTTTCCCTTGTGCTGTCTCTGGTAATTTCGTTTTATTATTTTTGCAGTTTTCTGTGCTCTACTTTGTAAATATTAAATTATGAGCAGAAAAAACGACGAGCGAGACAGAAATGCCCAAAGGAAGCGAACGCCAAATTTCTACAGCAAGCCAGAAAGTAAAAGAATAGTCTGAGAGAGAAAGAGAGAGAGAGAGAGGGAAGAAAGGCAAAGGAAAATAGCAAAAGAAATCAGATAACAGTTATGGTTATGGTCATAATAACTGCAAGCCAGGTGGGACTAAGGCAACAGCTTTGGCTTTCCAGTTTCCCAGATTCCCGGCTTACCAGCTTCAACTGCAGTTGTAATCTTGCGCTTTTTTCGCTTCACGCTCGCTTTAACATTCACAGGTGCATATGCTGCGTATACGTAACATGGGCATTACGTATACGTAATGTGCGCCATTTTCAAGTACCATTCGCTTAACAATTACGTGACATTCAACCGCTCTCCTTAACTCCTGGCACTCCATCCATCTTTTCTACTCTCTTCCTCTCTCTTCCTCTCTCTTCCTGTCTCTTCCTCTCTCTTCCTGTCTCTCCCGCTCTCTTTCTGCATTTCTCCTCCTCCTATTGCCCCTTTTGCATTTCACATTTGAATTTTCGCAATTCAGTGGAGCGGCATGTGCAGCAAATGGTCATTTGCAGAGGGAAGGGCGTGGCCGAATGCCAATTGCACTGTACCACGAAAAAAATCTGAAGCTTAGGAAATTAAATGGCTGCATCTACACAGAGCGAAAAAATAAAGTCAGGAATTATATATTATCTATTTTAAAACTTATCTGTCTTGAAATGATATCACTCCTACTTATTCTCTGAATCGGCATGCTCATTTTGAGTAACTCCCACATGAAAGACAATAAAAGACATTAAAGCCCAAACACAGTTTTTAAATACGCTTTATTCTCTGTTAGAGGATGTTAACCACAATTTCTCACTGTGCAGCTGGCCATATGATATGCCAATGATGGTCATTGGGCTAACTGCTTTAAGTGCGATGCAAGCTACCAACTCTGTGGCAATGACTACAACTCTGACTGCTGTACACATTTAAACAAATAAAAAAGGCTACAGTCGAGCGAGCCGACTGTAAAAGACCTCGTACTCCTTCTAGTTTCCATACAAATCACGCATTTTAGACTGATTTGTGCTATGGGAGCTATAAGCTATAGTTGTCCGATCCGAATCAAACTTGGTGAGGATAGTTATAATAGTACCATTCACATAATGTGTGAATTTGGCCTCTCTAGCTCTAGTCGTTTTCAAGTTATGGTGATGTGAAAATGATTTTTTACTATTTGTGGGGGGGCGTTAGGGGGCGTGGCAAAAAATTTAAATAATCTTGACGGACTATCATTCCAAATTTTGTGGTTGTAGCTCTTGTAGTTTAGAAGATCCAGACAGACAGACAGACGGACATCGCTATATCGTCTCGGCTGTTGATGCTGATTAAGAATATATATACTTTATGGGGTCGGAAAAGCCTCCTTCTGCCCGTTACGCACATTTCGCTTCAGACAAACCTAATAGACCCCTATACTCTTTTTTAGAGTACGGGGTCTAAAAAGTAAGAAAATAAATACGAGTGCTCAAAAAAAAAATATGATGTAAAAACCAAAAAAATTAAAATTGAAAACGACAAAAAGTTGCGACCGCATCCGGAACAGACCGCGACTCGAGGTCCGTTTGCAGTTGTATGTCGTTTGTCCTTTGTCGCATGCAATAAGTGCTAGTTGAGTGGCGGCACTTGAAAGCAGAGCCACACCAAGTACACATACACATACACATACACATACACATACACATACACATACACATACACATACACACACAAATACACTCTCTGCTTATTCAATTGGCCAGCTGCATGTGTTTCGGGCGGCGCTTCGGATTACAGTTTTGGCCCTGGTGTCGGTGTCGTTGTCGGTCTGGCGACCTGACGCCGCCATTTCCGTCCAGTGCCAGCACGGAAGTGGCAACCAGTTACAGCCACTCCTCCCTGTCTTGCACCTCCTCATTGCCTACTTCATTCATTCATGCACTTCCCCTTCTGCCGCTCGATAGCTTTTTGGCGTTTCGTGCGGATTTGCTGCGGCCATTGCATACAAAATGTGTTGCATACATTTGTGCGCTATGTGAGCAAACGATAAGAGGGGGGAAATGGTTGCAAACGGGGTACAAAGGAAAACTCACTTAGAGGCCAAGCGAAGCGACAATCAAAATGGAAATAAAAAATACAGCAAACACGGCGCAAACTCGGTTTTAGTTCTTTTAGACCCCGCACTCAAAAAGAGTTCAAGGGTCTATATGGTTCGTCAGATGAGAAATGAGTGTAACAGGCAGATATATATATATATATATATTCCAGATCAATATCTTGAGCTAGAGCTCTGAGACTATGAGAGCTATAGTCACCAAATTTGGACTGAAACTACATTTATACATTACATGTATGGTCCTATTATTACGATCCTCTCCAAGTTGGGTCCCACGTGTACTTTTAATTACCCGATCTCAATTAAAGTCACACATTATGTTTATACCATGATTCTATACCTCCTTTCCAAATGTTGTCCATATCGGTCACATGCATCCTATAACTCCAATTGGCCAATTGTTTGGAAAGATGCGCATTAGAATGAGTACCGGGTCTTTTACAGTCGAATTGGTCGGCTTTAGCCTTTCCTACCAGTTTTTATAATAATCCAAACAAGAACAACAAAAACGATTGTAATAAAACCGATATAGGAACAACTATTACAACAACAGGCATTGTGAACACAATGAGATTTTTCTTTGTTGTGGCCACTTTAAACCCCAAATTCTGTCAGTCAAACGCTGTTAGGCAAACTGAGTTGGCCGCAAAATGGGCAGGTTAAATGGGTATAAAATTAAAATTTACGTACAGTTAAAAATTCATTTTAACATTTGAGAAGGTAGATTTATTATATTAGTCTGTTTTTTAGATTTCTCTGAAGTATTTGAGTAAAATAAAATTGTATTTATATTGAGTGTGCTAAATATTTAAGTAAAAACTTTAAAGCGCAATAATCCTGTAGTCATTTCATATAGTTAAAAAGATATATTTATATTTTTATTATATTTTAATCTTAGTACGGATAGTCTCTACAACAATGCATTTAAGTTAAATATATTTTTTAATTGATCATACACAATTATAATTAATACTTTGCTGAATTTAATAAATATATAAATGTCAATTTCATGAATTTCAATGGTTTAGTTTGATAAGACGGTTAAATATCTAAGTTCTTTGGAAATAATAATAAAACAGTAAATAAAAGCTTTAAGTACATGAACATTTGCTGCCCATTGTACACTGCCGCTGGACGATTATAGAGCTGGCCAAATACTCGTATATAAAACTGACAGCAACAAATGTAATGTCCTTCAACCGCATTAAGCAACGTTTTCGCAGCCTTCCCATTTCCCCTTGTCATTCTCTCTCTCTCCCTCACACTCTTTTATTCATGCTCTCCCCGCTCTTTCTCTCTCGCTCTGTAGACTGTTTCGCGGTGCTGTTATTTGCCATTGCCGCTTCCGTTTGTGCTTAGGTTTTGTCGAGAGTTTTTAACGGGTCGACTAACTTGGCCATTTAAGCACATTTGTCGTCATTGTGCTGCACTATACTGTACTATCCTGTCCCGTCGTGTCCTGGCCTGTTCTGTCCTGTTCTGTCCTGACCTGACCAGCGGCTGACAGTGTGCTAATTAGAAGTCCTTGTTGCTTGTGGCCACAACAAAACAGACGTCGCGTTTTCTCCCCTTCCGCTCTCGGCACCAATGGAAAAAAACAATGAAAACTACTTTGGGCCAAAGTCACGACGTGTGTGGCTCTGGCTTGCTTCGCTTTTGGCCTTTTGTTTTTAGCCAGGCCGTCTAGGCTATAAAATGCATGGCAGCAGCTGCTGCTGCCACGAATGTCCTCAATGCCCTAAAATGTCCTAAATGTCCTGCCATGTTTTTGCGCGCTCTGCACATTTTGTTATTGAGCCACGTTGAGTTATTTTGCTGCGTGCGACTTTAATATTAGTTAAAGACACGGCCGACCGACCGATGTACCGATGTCATTAAATTGTGGGCGTGGCAGGCAAAAACTGCAAGTTAAGTCCTTTATAAAGTGCTATCCAAAACGAGCTTCCTTTCATCCTTTTCGACAAAGGCGGAGGGCGCCACAATCCGCAGCCAAAAATGAAAAAAAGGATAAATAATTGCCTTGCTTGCTCAACTGTGAAAGAGCTGGGGCGAATAGAGGTGCCAGAGGGTGGGCGGGGAGGTCCGGGACGAAGTACATAAAATGCTTAATGTGGCTGGCATTGTCTTCCAGTGCAACGCACATTAGTTTGGCCCAATAGCCGGGCCAAGGCCCAAACCATGGGCCAGTACGGAAACCACAGGACTTTATCTACTTCTTCTTCGTCTTGGTAACAACAAATTTGTTTATTATGAAAATGCAACGAGCCGAGATAAGCAACTTGCCAACCGACACCCAGTGACCACGCCCACTGCCCAGTGTCCAGTGCCCACACACACATATACACACACACACACGCACACAAAGTGGTTTCTGGAAATGTTAATTGCTGCGGTTGCCAACAAAATAAATGAATATTTTTGTTGCGCTATGTAAATTATTGTCCAAATGGCAATTTCTATTGTTGAATTATGTGGGCAAGTTTAGTAGCAAGCAGATTGTGTCTAGCATCAACTATTGGAGGATAAAGCAATTAAACTTTTAGTATTTAACTATTTTTCGTTTTGATTAGGCGTTGAGTGGCGTACAAATTTAGTCACTAAATTTTAATTTAATTTTAATTAGGTTTTTAATAAATTAAATGTTAATATTTCATTTGATATTTGACAATTTAAAGGTAAATAAATTTGTTGTATATTTAAATTTAAATGTAATATTTTTATAAATTAAGTCTGCCAAAATAAAAATTGTTGTTTCTCTAAGTGTATTTGTAGGTGTATTTTGTTTCTATTTTTTGACAGAAATCTCTGTGAGCAAATTATGCGTGCAACTGCTGCATTTGCCATTTTTGTTGCTGCTCAAACAGCCATTTCTCTCTTCTCTCCAGTTTCTCTCTCTGTCTTTCTCTCCCTATTTGTCTTACTCGCTTGTCTCACACCGCCACTGAGTAATTGCGCCCCATAAATAATGTGTCTGCTCTGACGCCTGTCACTGCGAACCAGGAGCAGAAACTGGGACGGGTAGCGGGAGCTGAAGTGGGAACGGGGGCATGGAGAGCAGCAGGAGCTTCTTCTGGGTCTGCTTCCAAGGAGGTCTTCAAGCGTTGCTTCTCGGCAATTTCTTTTGATAACTCAATGCGTCGTTTATGCGCTTTGTTTGCCTCGCATTCAAGCGGAAATGCACAGAGTGGGAAACTCAGCTTTTTCCTCAGTCAAATATTACTTATAAGCGCACACACACACACACACACATACACAACCCAGAACTGGAAATACGCACGAACAACACTTTTATTGGCACTTAAAAGCCCGAGCAATTTAAATGGCGTTAAAGCAGAAAAGCTACGTGAGCTGCCATCAACTTACGAGTAATTCCTAATTTGTTTCCCTCATGGAATTTCTACAGAACTGGTTAACTAACTCGAATTGTTAAGGGATTTTTAAAGCACTTGGAAATTGAGGCGTCAGCTAAAACCAGAATATCAAATCGATGGCATTCAAGGCTTTTTAAAATGAATACTTGGCAAAAACCTCGAAATAGTTTTACTACTGAAAGACATTTTCTTTAAAAATCTGTTTTAGATTCACAAACAAAACTACTCTGTAAATAAAATATTTGTTTAACTCACCAAAAACTTAAATGCATCGGATTTTTGACCCCTTTTGTCAGTAGCGAATTGTGCATAACAGCACAATTACCACCAGTCGAAATTATATAAAACCCATAGGCCAAATCGATCGTAAATTGATTACTGGTATTCATATATTGATCTTTTACAGCCGACTGTATCTATAGTTAAATTAGAGAAAACTCTCAAACATTTTTTTAGACTTATGACTGCAAATTCTCTGTATGAGGTTTAAATGAGAGGGTTACTTTATTGATCACAATTCGTTTCTTTATTTTAAAAAATGATCTGAACATTTTAAGCTCCATTGCCAGTATTGCAGCTACCTATAAATCATGATTTTTTTCTTATTGCCTTTAAAAATTCTTATATCATGAATCAAAACCTTCAACAATTTTACTATATTCATAAATTGTGAATATCATAACTCACAAGTGTAATATGCGTATAGTACATAATATTTATAAATCATGGTGCACATTTCGCTGCGTTCTCGGCTTTTGGGTTATATATGTACATACTTATAGTTGTGAGCAGGGAGAGATAGAGACAAAGTAAAAAAAAATTAAATTTCTCTAAGCTCATTCTCAGCAGGAATTCGTTAAAAGTAAGACTAAAGCAGAAACTCGAATATAAATGTGGCTGTCTGATATTTACATATGTCACAGACACACACACACACTCACTCATACTCATACAAACACACACTCTAGCGAGTGTCACGCTCTTCGGTTGCTGCGTTGTTAATTTCATTCATTATTTATGGTTTACCTCGAAAACGCATCACACAGCTGGTGACATTGCACCCTCTTTACTCTCTCAACACCCTCTCCTTCTTCACAGCACTCGTGCACCCCTACATCCCCTGGGTTGCCCCTCTAGCTACACTTTTAATTAACAAACGCACGAAAATGCCATTTTACATGAGACATGTCAGAGTAACTAGAGTTGGAGCCAAAGCTGCCCATTGCGAGTGCCAAAGTGCCATACGCTGTCTGTCTGCCAATCTCTCCTGCTCTCTCTTTCTCTCTCTCTCTCTCTCTCGCTCTCTCTTGGTCTCTCACTCTTGCTGTACGTATGTGTGCCTTGTAAATTAGTTCGCTCATGCAATATACGAGCAGCAAACAAATTTCATATGCAGCTATGTCGTACATTTGCCTCGCACTTAAAGTTCAACGCTGCTTTTAATTTCTATATATTACACATACGACCAGGTGTCTGTCTATAGAAACCTTACCTGCTTTAAAGCCTTCTTTTCGGAATGCATTTTCTATTGTGCTGCCAGTTTGTTGTGGCAAGTAAGTATCTCTTTGTATCCTGCAATTACATTTGGCGTATTAATCAACAGGCGGCAATGCGAAATGGACTTAGAAAGAAAGAAAGCATCTTTACTCCTGCCTTCTCTTTTTCTCTCTAGTTGTTACCCACAAAAGTTGCCAATAGTTTCAAGCATAATTTTGTTGCTTTTCTTCGCTTCGTTCGCTTTGGTGGCGGCTTTAATTTATTTAGTCCAAATACAACGCAAGCGAAAAATGGCAAACGACAGAAATTTATCTCTTGTATGCCTTGTCGCATAAATTATTTCGCTGTACCCCTCATCACTTCCCGCTCCACCGCCCTCTCTCTCTCTCTCTTTCTCAACCATTCCATGGGTACACTCAGCGGCGCCAGTCGAAATTAATGAAAGCGACGCAGCGGCAAAAGATGCCGAAGTGAGCGTAAAACAAAAGACAAAAGACAGTTAAAATGAACTAAAATTAAATGAAATGTACCCGAAGGAAGGGGAGGGTCAAAGGAGGTTGCTATGTGGGTGGTGTTGCGCCTAATGACAACCACAATGAAGCAAGCAACAACAACAACAACAATTCTGAAAGACAGGAAACGGAAATGAAGGCAACGCGCAATGCAGAATGAAAAATGGCAAAAGACAACGACGAATGACAACGATGCGAATGCGAATGTGAATGTGAAACGAAAATGGCAATGTGCAACAAATCAGAAGTGCAACGCACAGCGAATGTTGCATGGTAAATGCGATTGTCAAGCAATGACCTCATTAGAAGCAAGACGAGGCACACGGGAGAGACATAAACAGACCCAAAAGGATGTGGCAACTTCTCTGCAATTAAAGACTGCGATAAGAGAAATAGACCGAGAGTTAGAGAGTGACAGAACGAGTGCTGCCTGCGAGGCAAGCTGTCAGCATGCATGCAACATCATATACGTCAAGAGCGTGACATGAAAACAAGGGAAGTTGGGAAAGTAAGGGGAACAAAGGCCTCTAATAATGGCGATATGATCAGTGACAAGCCTCGCCTAGTACCCTGTAATGATAACACCAGCAAGCATTGCTGTGAAACCCCGTTCAATATGTTAAACAACAGTCATAAAACACAATGTTTTAAGGTACTTTTTTAAAAAAGTCTCCTTAGAGTAAATAACCAGTCAAACTAAAAATTTAAATAAAACCAGAATAACGCATAATTGACTGTAAATTATAACTGACTTTTAACTCTGACGTTAAAGCTTAATGTTATAAAAAGTATTGCATACTTTTAGGTTCTACCATTGCACTATGGGCCATTTTCCCATTTTTCAGGTATTAATTAATATCTTTGAAACTAAGAAAGATATTTTGGTGCGGTTTTTTTTTATTAATATTATGCACATGCTCAGATACATGTTTTTGGAAAAGGCGGCGTGTCAACGCGCTCATTTTTTTTTTTTTTTAATTCTAAAAAATATTATTTTTTTGCTAAAATGCAGTCCTTTAAATATATAAACGATTTCAATAGGAAAAACTATGATTTTTAAAAAATTCTGTCCACAGGATTAATTTTCCAATTTCTATTCTTTATCTGATGCATTTATTTCATTAAGCATTCAAATTTTCGCAAAGAGTTTGGCTTTTGCGTTTTTAGTTGGGTATTTAATCTAAAAAAATGTCGCCTTTCCTAATTTCCTCTTTAAGAAGTCGAAAACGACATTTTCTTGCGAGAAGTTGAATTTCGTGATGCGCGGAGTACCGCTTTTACATACCCAAAGTCATCTGCAAAAATTGAATTTCG
This sequence comes from Drosophila cardini, assembly GCA_018903735.1. NCBI lineage: Eukaryota > Metazoa > Arthropoda > Insecta > Diptera > Drosophilidae > Drosophila > Drosophila cardini. Next base: position 21,612,920 of record JAEIGM010000001.1, on the reverse strand, counting down.
CTGAAAGTGCGCAAAAGTGCACTTTGAGAAATAATTATTTTAATTCAGAATTAATGGCTCTACGACACACACTTGGACGTACACTTTCATTCCCCTTCATTCTTTTTATAAATCTCCGCAAAGTTGGAAATATTTCCAAAGCGATGTACATTTGAAAACCTTTTCTAGATATCCAATATATTAATGAAACTTGCACAAATACAAAACATTATTACAACCAAAATATAGTAAAGACCTGTATAATTGGTATCCTTTTTGATTTTCATAAAAAAAATGTTTAGCGTTTGAAAGGCAACAATTTGAAAATAGGCTGCAGAAAAGATGCGACTTCAAAACGTATTCTATTTGACAATAACAGCTGACTTTAACAGCTGTCAACTTTAACAGCAGTCTGTTAGATAACATTTTTGTACTGATTATTATAGTTTGAAGTTTTCTCAATATATTAACACAAAAAAAAAAATTATTTTTAATATTTTGAGAAAATGACTTAATACCCGAAAAATGGGAAAATACCCCATAGTACATTGCTTCAAAGCTTATAGCAGCTAAATTCTGATGCCATTAGTAACATAGTTACAGTAATTTAATATCAGACTTTACTTTTCCAATAAGTCAATCTTTAGAGTAAATCACAAGAAGTTGCCTAATACAAAATTCTAGGTAAAATCCTTCGAAAAATCTTTTAACAATTGTCAAGATAACCTTTAAGTGAACAGCGTATCTCTTAGCCGTTTCGCTTACAATTCGCAGTTAAAGGTGACAAAAACTGACAGCGTTAGGACAATGACATAGCGCTTTGGGGCAACATATCCACTGTCACACGCACAGCTCTCAGCTGTCAACCGCAATCAGAAACAGAAATGAGAGCTAAGAACTTAGAATCGGGTAACAGGGAACTGACAAAATTGCAAAAACTGGGAGCCACGAACTTGAAGGAACTGTCATATATATATATGTTTAAACTTATATTAGATATTTTAAGCTTCTAAGCAGGGCTTAGCCTCTCTGTCGAGTAACCAAGCAAATTATGTCGCATTTAAGTTTCTTAATATGCTTAAAACTTTTTCTTCTTTTTTTTCCGTTTACTTTTTGTCTGAATTAAAAGGTAATGTTTTCATTTTACATTGTTCAAACAAAACTGAAACACCTGCAAAACAAAAAGCAGAAGATGACAAAGGGAAGAAGAAACACAAAACAGTTGGACCATGAAAACAGTAACTAAAAGGAGCAGCAGACATCAGAGCCATCACTAACCAAGTTGTCCTCTGTCTTCCTACTTTTCCAGCCCTTCCTATCCGCTCCTGTGCCCTCTGTTGCCTGCTGTCTGCTCCCTTTCAAGACAATGGACTGCGACAAGTGCGGAGTCTATAAAAACTACATGCTCGGAGAGTACTACAAAAACTACAACTACAACTTGCAAATGCACAGTTTTAGCTGCAAAGCTGAGATACAGACGGGGGATAAAAGGGAGAAATACAACACCAAAGGAGAACACGTGGAAAGCAAGTACAGATCAACATAAGTAATACCCTGTACAAGTTAGTTTAAGCAAAGTTTTTATATTATTAAAACAAGTAACAGTTAAACCAAGACTTGGCATTCCTTGGACAAAATAAAACTTTCTGATATAGTTCACTCTTTGGTACAAATTTTAAAAATTTAATAAACTAATTATAGACTTCATACAAAACCAAATACTTAAAGTAAGAAATGCGATATAAATTGGTATTAAATTTAATTTATCCGTTTTATGTCTTAAAAGTTTTAGGCTAAAACTTAAATTACTTTTTGCTCAATTAGTAATTGTATTTAAGGGACATGAAAGTAAGTAACAATTTTTATCCTTTTCAACTTTATTCAGACTTTAGCTGCTATGAATCACAGGGTATACAAAAACCGCAAGCTCAACAAAAATTACAAGCCCACAACTACATTCAAAGTTCGCACTGTGTGTGTGTGTGGATATGTGTGTATTTGTGAGTCTCTGCAAGTACTTTCCTGCATTTCTATTTAACAGGAACAAGGCTTTGTTTTGGCAGACGAAGAGGGACGGGGAGAGAGTATTGGGATAGAAGGGAGGAGAGAATGGGGCACCTACTGAAGAAGCTTGCCGCATTGTCTTCGCCGACGACTTGTTAAGCACAGCGCTGCATTCTGTACATGCAACACAGCGGTGACTGTAAGACAATGCAACATATATGCATGTGTCTGCTTCAATGTCTGCAAGTGTCTTGTTGTTGTTTGTTGCCTTTGTTGTTTGGCTGCCAGAGGGGAAAAATGAGAGAAACAACAAGAACGACAGCTGTTGCAAATGTTTGTTTGCCACCAGAGAAAACAGAGAACAACAAATGAATTTGATCTGAATTATTGACTCAAACTTTTGAGAATTACTTTTCGTTAGAGTAAAATATTTAAAGGGAAGCGGAGGGAAGTGAGGAAGGGGCAGCTAATTAACTTGTTGCCGGAGCAACAGGATATTAATAAACAGCTGCGAGGCATCAAAATGTTAATTGCTTTGACCTTTGAACTCATTGCTGTTGAGCTGCTTAAGTAATTGAGGGATTTCCAAAGTTACCACCCTTGCAGCTCCCTCTCTCTCCCTGTCTCTTTCGCTCTCTTAACGACACCCTGCGGCGCCAAGCAATCAGTTCTTGCCACAACACTCTCAGAAGGCAAGAAAACCATGAGAGTCTCTGTTGTTGCTGTTACACTGTGCTACAAAAAGCGGAAAACAAATTATACTGTAGCTTACATAAATCATTTAACAGCCACAGAGTCCATGTGTGGCAAGTGGCATGTGGCAGGCAGGTTGAAGGGGCAGCCACATGCGGCGCTTGGGTCACTTAAAAATTATGACAACCTGCAACGAGCCAAAAACAGACGAGAGACAGGCAGAGACAGCCAGACTGAGGCAGAGATAGAAACAGAGACAGAGACAGAAACAGCGGCTGCCTTTGTATTTGGTATGCAACACCAGAAAAAACAAAGCCTTGCAATGGCAGCTGGCTGGCAGCCCAGTCAGTGGGTGTGCCAATGGGCGTGGCAGTTACAAGGTGGGCATTTTGGGGTCAGGCTGCAGAATCGCACTACCTACTCCAAAGTGGCACTAGCCACCTTGGCACCGCTAAAAAGTAGGGCGGCATGGCTTACGGGGCGTGGCACAGTGCCGCTGTGTGCAGTTTTGGCAACGGCAAAAATTGTGTTGTGTAGCCGAACGGAACTTTTGGCTCGTTAATACCATTTGGCAACAACAACAAAAAAAAATTCACTCTTTCCGTTCAAAAAGGCAAAATAATACAAAAGAAATATTTAAAAATAGTCATACAAAAACATAAAATTAATCATAAATGTTTAAAGTTTATAAAGAATCAGAGTGTGGTTAGCGGTGACCAGGGAGCGGAGACGCGGTTGGAAAACAAAGTAGAGAAATATTGAAGACAGAAAGAGCGTACCTGCTGTTGCCTTTGTTGTTGCTGCTACGACCACTTCAGCCCACCTTTGAAATATAAATTTGGGGCAATATTAATTTTCTATCGCTGTGCCGCCATAAATTCTGGCTGAAAAAGTTTTTCCACAACAATCTCTTGCTTTTTACGCAATGAAAAATTCATATGGAAAATGAAGAGGCAAAAATGCGCAGAAAAGTAGGCAACACTTTTTTTCGTTATGCAAAGTTGTGCCAAGTCAGCAGGAAAATAATATATGTATATAAAATACAAAGAAAAGTAAACAAAGTTTGCCGAGTTAACGAAGGGAAAAAGGTGAAAAGATTTGCAGAGGGAGATAGGGAGAGTAAAAGAGGGAAAGAGACAGACTCAACTGAAACACTGTCAAATAAAATGGCGCATAAAATTATAATGCATATCAAATGGTTTAATTTGCCGGACAGCAGCTGAACCTAAGGGGGGCGTTAAGGGCGTGGCAAAGGGATAAAGTCCAACGAAGAGAAGGTAGGGGTGAGCCGCGAGGCGTGGCACAGTTTGCTGCAAATGAGAGAAATGGCGACGTCGCGACGTTCTGGTAATTACTTTGATGAAAAATGGCAGTTTCAGTGATTAAGCAGCGCGTGTATAAATTTGTGTGTGTGTGTGTGTGTGTGTGTGTGTGTGTGAGTGTGTTGGTTTATGTGTGTGTCTGCTACCATTCACTTGATTACACATACGCCATGTGGAGCCTTAGCAGGAAATTAAGCTGGGCAAAGCGGAAGTCGCTAGCGAAGGCGACTGCACATATGTGTGTGTATTTTAGTGTGTGTGAGTTTGTGTGTGTGAGTTTGTGTGTGTGTGTGCTAGTGTATTTGCGTTAGTTACTGCCTAATGATGTCAGCCATGTTTGCAGCAACACGCAGTTGCCGCATTAGTTGTAATTGCTGCGGCATGTGCCTTAAACGGCAAAGCGGATTTTAAAGCAACTACAACAACAACAACTGAAAACATGCCCCAAAATGTGATGCGGGAACGTTCTGAGTGTCCTTTGTGTGTTTTTAAGTAAATATCGACAAAATATATGCCAGACACATTGCGTCGACATTCAAAAAAAATCTTCAAGACAACGCGGTAAAAAAGGACAAAAATATAGATTGCGATAAATAATACTGGCAGAAAGAAAAAACCTAGGAAAAATGCAAAGAAAATGGGTGGAAAAGCGCAAAAAGAAAAATTGCAATGGAAACTGTGCGAAAAACTACAACGACAACAACAACATGACAATAAATTGCTGCTAAAAATGAGCAATGAGTAATTCATATTGTAAGTTGCAAGTGTTGCAAGTGTTGCAAAGTCCGCAGCGGCAGTAGACGGAGCTGCAGAAACAGAACAAACGATTCAACGGAACATCAATCTTGCAACTAGCTGGGGAATGGAGGGAAATGGCCAGCAGAAGAATGGACTGAGACAGAGAGGGAGAAATGGAAGAGTTAGAGGAAATGAAGAAGGGATATTCTTCACTTTTGGCGCCGCAGTGTCTGCCTCAATTTGGCAGGACGTGAAACGCGCTTTTATGTGGCTGCTGGGAATTGGTGGAAGCGAGTAGCATGCTACACTGCCACATGCCACATGCCACATTGCGGCAACTACGTGAGCGCTGCGCGTTTGTAATATGCTTGTAAATGCAATAAATTTTGTTAACTCCACGCTGCCCGCAAAACTTCAGCGTTTTTTTTTCCTTTTGGTTCGGACACAAAGTCATGATGAACAAACAGACCGAACACATCAGCGAGTGGAACCATAAAACGCGTTTTTGATTTCCTAAATTTATGTGGCCACATTAAATCTCCTTAAAAGAGAAGCGGCGTGGGAGAGTGGTTGGTTGCGCGGTTGGGTGGTTGGGCAGTTGGGCAGTTGGGCGTGGCAGCAACAGGCGACAGGTGTTGCTCTTATTTGCTTTGTTGCTTTTATTGCAGCATTTGTGTTGCTACTTTTCTTTAAGTTTCAACCTGAGCACAGCTATGTTTATTTTAAGAACACATTTCACTTACTTCAGCAGCGAGAGCTGCAAACTTTTGGCACAATTGTGGAAACGCTTGAGAAATTGCCACGAATTGACTAAAAAACTTTTAAGCAGCTCAAATAGTGGAAACAAAAATTGAAATATTTTGGTCCCTAATGAACTTTTGGACTGTTCAAAAGTTGCTCAGATTAAGATTTATTTGCATTCAAAATGTTTGCTTTTAAAATTTTCAAAAGTTTTTAATAAAAGTATGATAAGTTCATTAAAAATTGATGGGAATTTACTACTGTCTTGTTGTCTTGAAAGAAATGAGTGCTTTTGGACTCTAAACAAATGGTAATTACCAGAAATTGCTGAACAAAATTTAATTAAGTATCACTAATGATTTGAACTATGTTTGAATTGAAAGTGACAAAGCGTATAAGTTAGTTAGAATTAATTTCTTTGTTATTGTTTAATGAATTATTTTTATAAAGTATTTATTATTATTTATAAATTCTTGACTTTATGCCATGTTTAGTATTTTTAATTTTGTTTCGTATGTTTTATTCTAAGTGATATATATTTATATACTGAAGGTTGTATAGTTAATGTAGAGCTTTACTTTTCGACTATTATATACTCATCTGAACTGACAGTTAAAATTATAAATAAATACATATAATATTTTAATTTTTAATTAATTAATTTAATTTCTAACTTAACTTTAGCTGAAACTAAACTTAAAGTATGTTAGCTTCTGCGCTTTGCTAATTTGTGTCCTCTCGTCTTTATAAACATTTCAAAGGGCCACACATAAAGTCAATAGTTTATTGGCCAAGTTATCGAAACTCTTTTGAGCCACTTTTGAAACTGTTTATTCCAAAGTGCGTGGGCGTGACATGGTGATAAACACTTACAACATTTACAAATTTAGCATTTTAGACACACGCATTGCATATTAAATTACCGTTGACAAGCTGTTGCTGTTTTTTATTATTATTGTTGTTGTTGTTGATGATGGTTTTTGTTGGAATTTGGAACTTTAAGCCTATTTGCCAAACGCGTGGGAGCAGCAGAAGAAAGGTGGCAAAAGTTTTGAATGTTGTCGTCATCGCTCATCGCATTTGGTTCTCTTTTTGTTGCTTTTTGTTTATGTTTGCCTTGTTTGCTTTTGCCTCTCTCTTTATTATTTCCCTCTCCCTCTCTCTCCCTCATTGTTTTTGGTTTCGGCTTCTTTTGTTTACAGCAGTTTTTATGTATCGCAAATTGCGAATTGCGAACTCGCATATGCAAAAGCGTACACCAAACATGTGGGTCTATTTCCCCTACCTCCTAGCTTTCCCCCTGACCCTGCCCGCTTATGTCCACAAACCAAATATGTATCTTGTATCTCAAATTGGCTGTGTATCTGTTGACGTAATGCCCATGAAAATAGCCATCATTTTAGAGCATGTGTTGCCACTTTCAACTGTGGCAATTGTGGCAACAGTCAAATGGAATGCTGCATGTTAAGTAGCTGCTGTTGCTGCTGCCGATGTCGCTGTCACTTCAAACGCCCCAAACTATGCAGCATAAACTAAACTAACTCTGCTTTACGGAATGTGCTCTCGTAAACATTTTAGTTATGCCAAAGACGGTTTTAGCCTCGTAAATATAACAGCTGTTTTGTGGCCCTAAAACGTGTTCAAATTGTACAAACAGTTAATCAGAATTGTGGCATCATCATCGCAACAAAATTTGTCATCTAACTGTTTGGCCTTTTAAGCATAATTAACAGCCCTTAAGAAAATTGAAAATGAAATCGGAAAATATGCAAATAAATCCAACTATAACTTTATAAAATATTGTTAAAGAATGAGCAGCTAAAAATTAAATTTAACTAAATTAAAGTACTTGGAAAACAGTATCGAAACAGAAAGTTAGGTTTAGGCCAAATTTGGATGGCCTTAGATGAAATTGAAAACATAAATAGAATTAAATATTTATTAAGCATAGTATAAGTTGATTTTGTGTATTATGTTGCACATATTAAACTAACATATTTCAATTCTAAATTTCATCTGAGCATAAAATTCTCTTTCTCTGTACGCTTGTCAGTATATAAAAGTCGAATATAAATCAATTGTAAGCTACTCGAAGCAGAAGCAGAAGCAAACAGACATATATCACAATTAATCCCTAAAACAGTTGAACCGAAGAACAATTGAAGTCCAAACAATTCTATCAATTCCCCAGTTGGTGTTGTCAATTAATACTCAAATTGTAGTTATACAAACTAAAGTGCAGAAAACTATGGTAACCCGTCTGTTATTTATGTATTTAGATCAAGGAGAGTGAAAGAGATGGAATGATAGATTTAAACTTGAACCAAAAATCATGTAAAATTGTTATATTTCAATATTTTATTAGCCTTTTGCATTTAGGCTACAATAAATTGCAGCAGTTGCAAGTTTTGGCTTTAAACAAGAGCAAAGCAAGGACAATAAATAAATATCACAGCCATTACACAGCTACAATAGCAACAGTTACAGATACAGATACATAGCTACAGATACAGCTGCAAACAGAGTAGCAACTACGGATAGAAATGGAAACATTCAATGGCACAATAAATAAATCCGTGCAGCGTTTTTAAAACAAATCGAAAAAATAAAATCTGAATCGACAACAGCAGCAACAATAACAACAGCAGTGGAATGAACAACAAAATCACAACAATAACAACAACAAAAATAAAATCAAACTTGTTCACAAAACAAAAACCAAAAAACAAAACAGAAAAAAAGCGAATAAATATAAAAAGCGAAATAAAATTTGCATTTTTTGTTGTTTAAAGCGTCGTATCAGCAGCAGCCACAACAAAAACAAGCAAACTATGACTATAGAATATAGAATATATATATATATATTTATACATATATACATGTATATTGAGAATGCGCAAAGTCAAAGTCAGAGCAAAATGTTATCGAAATGCTATTGAACACAAGTATCAACTGGCGATAAAGATTCAGCCAAAAGGGAGACAGAGAAAGACAGACAGAACGCGAAATAGTGATAAAGGGAGAGTGTTGGAGGGAAGAGGAAGGGGAAGAGGAAGAGGGAGGGGAAGAGGGTGGACGGAGATGAAGATGCTATTTACTTATGTGCATATATTTATACCAAAGCATTCGTAAATACTCCCCATACCCACGACTTGTATGAACAATCAAATAAATGTACATATATAACTGTATATATATATATACATATATACAATAAGTACGAACTGCAGCTACATCTGTCTACATACATTTAATTTCTGAGTGTTTTGTTTATACTTTTTGCAATGGGGTATACACGATTTATTATACAGTTGGAAGTCCACGAAGGCAAACATAATAAAAATTATTATACTCTCTCCAAGATAGAGTATATTGGGTATATTAGTATGTAACAGGCAGAAGGAGGCGTGGCAGACCCCATAAAGTATATATATTCTTGATCAGCATCACAAGCCGAGTCGATATAGCCATGCCCGTCTGTCCGTCTGTCTGTCCGTATGAACAAACAGATTTCAGATATGATAAGAGCTGCAAGTTTTAATTTTGTCAGTATCGACTCGATATTTACTCAGTCCATACAAGAACCCTTTTTTTTGATGCCACGCCCCATTCGCCCACAATGAGCAAAAAACTAGACACACCTCGTAAAAAATTAATGTTTTAGGCGAATATCTCAGTAACTATGGCACTTAGGAATACCAATTTTGGTATGCAGGTTCCAAGAGACGGCATAAATGCATTGTCATTAAAAATTTTGGACAGCCACGCCCCCATTTTTCAGCTTAAAACATATCTAGTAGTGGGTTATCTTATAGTCAGCTCCATGAGCTAGCTTTTCATTATAAAACCGATCATTAATTAAATTTTAATTCAAGCTTATAAGTCTTAAAATTATTTCAGCTTTAATCTAATAATAAGCAAATGTTTAAACAATTGAAACTATTTCAATATACATTTATATACTCCTAACACTCATGTCCACTTAGACTTAGACCCTTAGGAGGGTATCTAATCTTCTTGATTTTGCTTTGCTTATTTGCTTTTTATTCTTATTTATCTTTATCTTTGACTTCGACTTTGCGTTTGTGGGTTTGCCACTTTCCATTGCGCGTTAACATTTGCTCTTTTACTTTTTTTTATTTTTATTTTAATACGCTTTTAATCAGATACAAAGCGAAATTCGTTGGTTCCTTCAGTATTTTTTCTTTGCTTTGCATAAGTAAATATACAAAGCCAGATAAAACAACAAATGCAAATACAGATACAACAACAACAACAATAATAATATGTCCATATGTATATAAAAGCAGAAGTGTGTGTTTACTTTCAATGTTACTTGTTGTCAACGCTGCGTATGAGCAACGCATTATGACGCACCACTGCGATCTCTGTATCTCTATCTCTATCTCTATCTCGTTCTTCATTTCCATCTCTCTTTCTTTGGCCAGGACTGACCCACCCCACTTAGATTTGTCTGTATTGTGTTTTCCCTTCACCTCACAAATCATTTTTGATGGAAAACTGATTTTTCATTTGGCTTTTATATTTTGTAGCCATTTTGATTAAGGCAAACTTTTAACTTCAATTTAAAGTATTTAGGCAGCTTCCCCTCTGATTTCCCCCCTCCAGCGGAATAGTATTTTCATTTCCTTATCATCGTATCAATAAATTAATTCGAAAACTTTTTTGCTGCCTCTATTCGATTACTGTCTCCATTCGGCCCATTTCTGTTTTAACTTTTTTTTTAATTTTTCGTGCAAAATTTGTTCTTTTTTCCAGCTCTGTTTCTCTTCTATACTGTTTTTTTTTTGGGCTCGTCCTCGTATCTTGTATCTATAAGTTTGCTGGCTGGTGTCGAGTAATTTGCTCTCTGTCTCCCTCTACTTTTTTATTTTTTTGGGTAGCACAGACTACAAACGACCCACGACAGACGACAACTACAACTACAGTGTGGCAGTCACTCGACAGTTAACCCCCTAGCAACCCCTCCCTTGACTCCACTAACCCCCTCCCCTCCCCGTAACTTAACATGGCTTGAAACTGGTGCCTGGTTCCATCTCTATTTTTGGCTATTGAATTGGTTTCGTGCTCATGCATTTTATATGAAATTGTCTGCATGTCTGTCTGACTTTTCGCCACCCTTTTGCCACTCCCCTTAATAACACAAGCTGAATATGTATGTATATGTATATATAGATAGGCGAAAAATGTTTGGCGCTGCAATTAGTGGACAACATTTGTTAACCAACGAAGTCAGATCCACTGGCAAATGCAGGTAGTGGCACAGACATAGCTACTAACTGGGCTCTTATCTTTATTGCAAACAAAGGGGGCGCCAGTAATGGAGGCAGGTGGGTGTAGGGGCAAGAAAATGTGGGTGCCACCGAAAATAAAAAAAACGAATGAAAAGAAAAGAAAAGAAACGAAGAATTCAAAGTAAAACATGCCGAATAAAATGTAACAAGCAAAATTTTTTTTTATTTTTTCTCTTTTCTTCCCATTTTTGCCTATTTGAAGTAGAATTTTAATCCATGGTTTTTTAATGCGGGCGATAAACTTTTACTACAATTGTCGACAGCCATTTTCGAGGCTGTCTAACTGTAAATCTACATATATATATATAAATTTGTGTGTATATGTGTGTATGAATATATATGTGTGTGTTAGACTAGCTCTCCAACTGGTCGTTCAGGTGCTACAGTTTAATTATGTGACGTCGTCGTCGCTTTTGCCGCTTAATGTTTTAATTAAATGTTTTATTAGCACGCTTTTGGGGCACGACTCCAGCACAAAAGAGGCAAGAGCAAGGGGGGGGTTGGGACAGCTCCGCTTTTATCAGGTCGTACATGGATCTATGGGAATTGCGGCAAGTTTATGCTGATTTTTTAACAACTCTTAGCTCTTGTATGGCAGCAAAAATAATAATAATAATTATGACAGTTATTTTTTAGAAGTTCAGAGTATGCGAGATTTAAATATGCATAAAATTTTAACATTTTGTCAAGTTTCTTTTAAATGGTAGTTCTTAACATATTTATAAAGTTTATAATAGTTTTATTATGGCTGAAAGGGAATAACTATGTTCTGACAATACAAAATACATTTTGTTATAAAAATAAATTATGTAGAGATGCAATTTTGTTGATATTTTCCATTAAATAAAACTTTTCTCTCTAACTGAACTCTGAGCCCGATTTAATCTATTAACTCTACAAACAGTTTATAATTAAAAATTTAAATACCCTTTTAAACTTTTTAGCTTAAGCATTCGAATAATATATCGAACTGCAAATGATCTAAGTGATAAAATTTTTTACTCTTCGTAACCAAATTTCATTGATGGTTTTATTAGTTGTTGTATAGTAATCTTAGCTTAAGCTTTTGGCTTACCCGTTTTAAAGTATGTGTGAATTGACTGGTGTTCATATGTAGTAAAAGTGGCAACTGAGATTGTGAGAAGTTCTTTATAAATTTACTTTTCTTTTTGTTTTTTATTTTTGTTGTTTGCTTTTAGAGCTGTATTCATCAGTCTTTTCTTTGGGCAGGTCTTTTATATATCGTCATTTGGCATTCGTTTTCATCTTTTTAAGGATGTTCCAATCCCACAATGCTCCGCCTTTGAAGATGGCTGCAACATGACACGACAGCCATGTTTTGTTGCTCTTACGGTGTGCATGGCCAACAACAAATCAACATCCGGTTAGCCGATATGCCCAGCAAAGTCGCCAAGTCGCACAAACATTGCACGTATGATTTATATACATAAATACAAGCTCCCCTCTCTTTCTCTCTGCTATTTGGAGACACCTCTCTGTCTCTCTTGCTCTCTCTATCTCTCTTGCTCTCTCTATCTCTCTCTCTTTCTTTCGCACTCTTTATGTCTCTGTGTCTGGACAAGTTGACAGACCGGCGGCGGCCGCATTTGATAACTGTAGCTGCTAACTGCTAGCTGAAGTCGCCTTTACACATTCACACATCTGCACACATGTGTCTGTGTGTGTGTGAGTTGTCTGGCCGGCCCCAGTTGTGTCTCTGCATGCGTGTGTGTGTGTCTCAGCGATAGTCAAGCTTTTTTTATTGAGTGAGTAACGCGTTGTCGTTAACTTTTTGGCGACTTTTAGCACAGACAGGCGTCGGCTTTTGCCTTGTTTTGATTTTATGTTATTGTTTTGTGTTTTTTTAAGTTTTTTTGTTTCAATGTTTGTTATTTTCAATTTGTATTTTAAGATTGTTCACTTTTGTTTTAGCACATTTAGCACTGCTTTGTCTTTGTTTCTTAGCACCAACTGTTCTCCCTGTTGACTATGTGTGTGCCTGTGTCTGTGTTTGTGTGAGAGTTTCAATGTGCGGCTGACAATTGAATAAAAAGACAGCAAAGCGCTGATGTAAGCGTTAGGCGACCGGCACTGATGAGACGCGCAGCACGAATGAATGAAGTTGGCGAACCAACGAAATTGCGAAGCTTCCATGCTCAGCAGCGGGAGCAAAGCAAAGCAGAGACGCAGCAGCGACGCGTCGCGATGGCCCGATGACAAGACACGATGCAAAACGACACGAAACAAAACGACGAAGCGCGTCGCGAACGAAGCAAAGCGTGGCGGCCAGCAGCTAAATGGTTTCGTTCACTTGCTCTCTCTCGCTCTCGTCTGTGTTTATTGCTCACGCGTGTAGGTCGTCTAGAGGCCGTTTGTTCAGCCATTTCCTTGCTTTTCTCTTTGGAGGCCACTTACTTTGCTCTTTGCTGTTGCTGGTCGCTCTCACTCGCTCACTTGCAAATTCTTTGCTTGCTCAAAACTGCAAATCAAAGTCGAGGTCGTTGTACGAATGAAAGAATGTCGGCATGTGCTTGTTACTGTTGTTATTGTTGTTGTTGTCGTTGTTTCTGTCGCTTACGCCGCCGTCGCTGCTGGCGTTTGTAATGTTGCTGTCGCTGCTGCTAGTGCTGCTGCTGCGCTGATGTTTAATGCTTGGTCCGATCCACCATTGTAGTTGTAACTGTGCCGTACACCTCCTACCCATGCAGTCTCTTCTGTCGCTGCATTATGCTGCTTTTGTCTGTCTATCTACTTCCCTCTTTCTCTCTCTCTCTTTCTCACTCACTCACTCTCTGGTGTGTGTGTGTGTGTATGTGTGTGAGTGTGCTCGGCATGCCTTAACTTGGCTTTCTTTTGAATAATGTTGCTTCATGCTTTCGCAGTCTTGGTCTTCATCTGCCTTCGTCCGTCTGTATGTCTATTTGTCTGTGCAGTTGTCTGCTAGGCAAAAATGCTGTTACTTTTTATATGCACTCTCCTCACTCTCTATTCCCCTCTTTTCTCTCCCCACTCTCTATTCTTGCTTCATTCACCTACCCTTCAACCCAGGCACTCCTTTTGGAATTTTGTTAGACCGTTTCGTCGCCGTTGCTGTCGTCACCGCTGCTGCGCTGCTGCCGCACACTGCCCATTTTTACTTATTTTTACTACTTTTTTAATACATTTTTGGCTGTTGGTTGCTTGCTTACAAGTAACGGGATTCGGGGCAGCGGAACACGGTAAAAGGGGTAAAGAAAGGTAAAGGGGGAGTGAGTTTGAGGGAGGGGAGGTAAGGCCTTTTGGGTTTGTTTGTGAGCTGCTTTCGCGCGTTTGTAATAAAAACTCGTTATAAGTAGAAATTCTTTACTTTTTCTACTACTACTCCTCTACATCGTTCACTCTCCCGCTCTCTCTGCCACTCTGTCTCTTTCTTTTATTTTTGGCTAGTTCACCTGAACTCTCCCCCTTCTTCCTCCCTCAACCTGAGCTGGCACACTCATCTATTTCCATTTTTTAAGCACTCTTTGTGGCCACTTTTCTTTATTATGATTTTTTTATTCTTTTCTCGTTTTTTAGCTGCTGTTCCATGACAAATGTGAGAACCGCTTGTGGCGAAAAAGGTTTGCTCAGTCGGCGGTTAAAGCGCTTAGAAGTTAGCTCGACTGGTTAACGCCCCCTTAACGCCCCTCTGCTCTACTACAGGTAAATTCCATCTCCTTTCTCCCCATACCCTTCCACCGCCCGCTCCACCGCTGTCATCGTTAGCCAACATTGTTTTTGGCCCCAAAGAAGCGCAGACTCAATTATTAGGCCAGTTGGCAAGCTAATTTTCTTATCAGTAAATGCAATTGAGAAAGTGCCTCAAGGGTTCACGGTGGATGGGGAGTGGTAGTGGGTGTGTTACAGCATCAAAATGCGCGCCAAATAATTTGCAGTTGATAACTTTTCTACTTACTTTCCCACATTTTCCCCTTTTGCTATCTGTCTACTTGCTGATAAGATATTATGGAAAGAAACAGTGTGAAATTAGTTTCAGTTCTCAAAAAGTGCAAATCATTGGCAAGTACTCGACGCTGGGAAGACTCTTCCAAAAGGTAAAAAACTCACATAGTCGGACTATTTAACGCCGTTTATCGCAAGCAAAAACAAAACATGTATCACAATGATTTGACCAAAAACATTCTCATGGTTATTGACCAGTTGCCATTTTACCAACTAAAGAAAAGTAATAGTTTGTTCTACCAAAACTATACTATATATACAAAACTATAACTATAAAAGACACATAGCTTTATATTTAAGATTATAAGCTTTAACTAGAACATAAACAATGTTTAAAACCTGTTTAAAATCTGTTCTTTTATAAGTCAAAGAATGTTTTAGAATTAATCAATTATTTCAAATACCTATAAATTGAATATTTGAAACGTTTAGAATATGTCCATTTATTTGTACATCAACGTTTCTATGATTTTCCATTTCTCTGCATCTTTCTTTGTTATAAATGCTACGAATCATCTTGTTTTAAACAAAATTTGAAATCTTCTTAGCTATCAGTCTATATTTATTTCGGGGATCAGTTGAGCATATTAAATCACATCGTATTCAACTTCAATATCATGTTATTAACACTCACCTGTACGACTCTTCTATAAATTGTATAACACTCAGGAATTTCCAACGATTGCAAATTTTAATTCTCTTTTGCTTTGAAGATTTTTATTACATTTTTTGTTTGTGACAAAAACTGAACGCCAACGAAATGGAAATGGAAATGCGATAACGATGAAAATTGATTTCAGCGACTCGCGTTACACGTTAAACATGTGAGAATACATATTATGTTATGTATTTATAAAGTATATTTTTCATATTTATTTTTCTGTAGTTTTCTTTTGTTTTTGTAGTTTTTTATTTTTTATTTATTACGTTTTTTCACTTGCTTCGAATTCTGCTGATCACTGTTTAACTGAGTGCTGACATGGCACGACTGGAACTGAGCAAATGTCAAACAATCTGTCAGAATGTAAGACAGTGCGTATGCGCAACGTTCCGAAATATTTTCACAGCGATTTCATCTAAACTTTGAGTTACGTGTGTGTCCCAACCTGACAACCGTTTCGGCTGAGCGGCCAAACTCGACTGCTTACAAGTGCGGCTGCTGTTACTCTTTGTGTTCTGCCTCTGCTGCTGGCGCTGCTTCTGCTGCTGCTCTCATTGTCGCCGTCGCTGTCTCCATTTCCGTCTTTGCGTTCTTCTTCGTACTGTGCTCAGTTAAATGCACTTTGGCTGAACTAAACTGTCGCCGCTGGGCAACCGCAGCTGGCGAATGTTGCGTTTCAACTGAATGCTAACTTTACGGGGACTTGCCCAACGAGAACTGCTGTGTGCATTGCGACCTGGGCAAACTCCAAGTGTAGCTATTGCAGCAGCAGCCGTGGCAGCGACGCCGCTTAACAGCTGGTGAAGGTGAAGGTGGCCCCAGTGAATGCCAATCAATGAGAGCGAAAGAGAGAACTCTGCTGCGTCGGCGCTCTGCTCTTCTCTGCTCTGCTCTGCTATTCCATTGCTGCTGCCGCAGCCACTGCACTGCAAAGAGTCCAAACAAGTGAGGTGTGGGGCCGAACGCTGGGCGCCAGACGATGACGACGACGACGACGACTTACCGTTGAGTGCATTGGCATAGTAAACTTTGCACGAGGCGCCGTCATTGCCGACGTTGACGGCGACTGCGACGACGACGACGACGACGATGGCATCGAAGCGAAGTCACTGCCTGCAATAAAGTTACACGCAATGAGAGAGCAAACGATTCGCTGCCGACTCTCATTTGCATGGGTTGTTGTTGTAGCCGAGTGCCGTTAGATGCGCACTTGACAAATCGTCGTTTTTGTCGTTGCTCATCAACAAGTCAGCTACTGCGGCAATGACTGCGGCTGATACAGCGACAGCGACGTCGCGTCAGATTTTCTTGCTTTTGAACTGCAACAATTTTACACAAAGGTATACCCACGAATTGATGTCGACTTTTACTGCGCTGCACGAAGCAGTAAAAACTATATTCTAAAATAAAAAAAATTTTACGAATTTTAAGATCAGATTGCGGACAGTTAAATAAAAATTAAAAATTTCATTTAGGAATTGCAGTAAATGCAACGACGCGTTGAGAACTACAGTAACAAAGAGCACACTGCAAAGAGCGAATGAGGAAAAGAGAGAGGCAGACAATGTTGCTGGCGCCAGCAGCGGAAGTAAACGGAAAGCTTCAATTTAGCCGGCATTTTGCAGTGCATCCGCCCGACTGAGCAGAGCAGAGACTGCGAGCTCCTGGGGTGGTCCGACAGAAGAGCCAACGATAGAGAGAGAGCAATAGAGAGAGAGAGGGCGAGAGAGATGAACAATGAGAGCGCAGGCAGGACTTAAGAGCAGAAAGTGTTACTCTTTATTGGCCTTACTGTTGGCACGTGGGGCAGGTCAGTTGCGAAACGATTGTGCCTACAGCGACGCCAGCTGACGCTACTACCACACGACGCATTTTCGATGCGGCGCTCAGAATTTGACAGGCAGCAGCAGCAGCAGCAGTCGTAGCAGTAGCAGCAGACCGACGACAGAAGCTACACTCTCGTCGCATTATTAGATTTATCGTGTTTTAGCGCTTAAGCAGATGCCCCAACGACCTCTCCATTTCCCCTTCCCTGCCCCTGCTGCTGGCCCTGCCACCAGCACAACCACTGACCATAAAGTGGAACTGCGATTCGCGACGACTGGGCACATTTTATGGCTGCCACATCCATTCTCTCTACCTCTGTCGTTGTTTCTATCTCTGTCTCTGCCCAGCCACTTGTCCTTTAGCTCAGCTCCTGCGGGCTCTTTTCTCATCATTATTTGCGCCTGAATTTTCTTTTGCTTTTCCTTTTTTTTTTCTTTTTGTGATTTTCTTTTCCGTGCAGTTTATGTTCTGCGCTGACTTTTCATTATTATTATTAGCACATCTTGAGTTGAACAGCTTCTCAACAGGATATATGAATCTCCTTCCCACTCTCAATCTCTATTCCTCTCGTTCTCCCACTCTTTCTCTCTCTCTCTCTCTCTCTCTCTCTCTCTCTCTCTCTCTCTCTCTCTGTCTCTCGCTTGTGCAATTGGCATGCAAATATATTTAATTAGCTGACTGAATTCTCAAGCTGACGACTCGCTTCAACTTATGTTGGCTTTAATTTTGTGGCATGCAACACAACGCACGCCAGACAACAGCAATTAAATTACAAACCAATTTCAGACTTGCCAAAAACTTTTCACTCCAAAATTATTATTAAATTTGTCCACAAAGCACACAATCACACACACATGTACAAACGTAAAAATCTAACACCTACACAAACACACACACACACACATTTTGACAATTTTCCACACATGTCGCCTTTTAACCGCGCACAATTTTCATATGCCAAAAATACTAAATACTCGATATGACCAAAAATATGCAAATATTTATACACTGAGCGAAACTACGTTAGTGACAGCAAAGCAGTTCAAATTCTTTATAACGTAACAAATTTGAGAAAATTATATAAATTTCATATTGTTTTCAGGTTTAATGTTTTTAGCTCTAGATCGAAATTTACTTAAAACTCATTTAAGTTGCTTACAATTATAATTATAATTATTATTATTATTATTATTATTATTATTATTATTATTATTATTATTATTATTATTATTATTATTATTATTATTATTATTATTATTATTATTATTATTATTATTATTATTATTATTATTATTATTATTATTATTATTATTATTATTATTATGATTATTATTATTATTATTATTATTATTATTATTATTATTATTATTATATTTTTAAAATTGACAATCAATAAATTGTTTGCTTTTTTAGGGACTGTATTCATAGCTTATTTTAAACTAAGTTTTATTGCTAATAGTTAATGTTTAAAAATTACTAAAATAGTGCAGAAAGTATGTAGCATTAAATGGTTTATTTTAAGCATTTAAATATAAATATTTTGGACCTATTCAATTCGATCAATCATCACTTAAGATTCTCGTATGCAAAACTGATTTTAAAATTCTAGCAAAAACGCATGAAGAGACCACAATAATAAACTAAAAAAAATTAACTACTAAATAAATAAATAATCGACTTGTGCTGCAGCTCTCAATAAATAAATTGTTTTTCCGACGAGAATAAAATATTTAAAAAGTTGGAAAATTCAGATCTCACAAATTGCGAAAAATAAAATAATTTATATCTTTAGTTGCCCAATTTGTTCTCAATGTATCTGAAAATATCTCTGTGTTTGTGCTCGATTGGCGAATTGCAAACTGCATTTTAGATATTTTGCCGCTAAATTGAGTTCCGGTTTCACGATATTTGGATATTTTTATGGGTATTATGTTTGGGGCTCCGGAAAATTGCTAGCAATTAAACCAAAAATAATGTTGCCAAAATATCAGCAGCGGCAACAACAGCGGCAGCGGCAGCGACAAGAAGTTGGCAGCAATTAACAATGAAAAAACCAAATAA
The DNA here is from genome assembly GCA_018903735.1 of Drosophila cardini. Lineage (NCBI taxonomy): Eukaryota > Metazoa > Arthropoda > Insecta > Diptera > Drosophilidae > Drosophila > Drosophila cardini. Next base: position 21,593,598 of record JAEIGM010000001.1, on the reverse strand, counting down.
ATAATTTAAAATTTTTGGCATTGCCATTAACACAAAGCAGAGTAATTGCCAGCCACGAAATAAATCAGAGACAAGTTGAGAAATATACAGGGAGAGAGAGAAAACGGAACAGAATATATATATATATATATATATATATATATATATATTTATTATATATATATGTTTATGTATTTTCAATTTATTTCTAAAATATTAAATGTGCAACTAATGGTGGCAACATTGCATTTGCCGATTCGCTGGCCACCAGAGCTTCAGCTTCAATTAAACATTAAAACGATGCTAATCAGACGATCAGATCCCCTGGCAATTTTATTCATACCCTCTGCTACATATCGACACACATACATATAAATATTCTGTATAACCCGCCAAAAATATGCGCAAAATATTCAAATGCATCTAAATAAATATGAGAATTTTATATCATGGCAAAAATGCACAAAAGATATGCGACAACAACAACATTAATAACAAAACCAACAACAACAAAATCAACAAACTAAACAAAAAATCTGGTAACTTCTTTAGATTGCGACTAGTACATATCCTGTAAAAACGAATTGTTATAATTGTTATTATAAGCACTTGCATAATAATTATAATAATAATAATAATAATAATAATAATAATAATAATAATAATAATAATAATAATAATAATAATAATAATAATAATAATAATAATAATAATAATAATAATAATAATAATAAAAATATATATATTAACAAAACAAATAATTAAAATTAGTAATTACTTTAAAAAAAATAAATAAATAGCTTTTATTAAAAATCCAAGCTCATATCATGGATATTAATTTAAATTAGAGCGACGAAGTCACCTTTTGTAACCTTTTCCACTTTCTACAGGGTATCTAAAATAACATACATTGGATAGTGCAATATGCCGAAGGATTAACTTTGATCAGATGCAAATGAAGGGTCAGAACGGCACCCAGGGACGCGACTGTGGCACAAATTGAGCTAATTGCACACTATATCTGCGTACACTTTCCACCGAGAGGGGATTTAGTAGGTGGGCACAAGAGGGGAAGTGGGAAGTGGAGATAGGAGATACGAGGAGGAGGAGGCGAATAGCGGTAAGGACTCGGACATTAATAGTCGCATTAGCATAAAGTACCGTGCACTGTCAGCCTCTCTGTCTTTCTCTCTCATTCTCTCACTCTCTCTCTTTCTGTCTCTCTTGACCAAAGGCACCATAACCAATTGACTATCGACGACTCATTTTTCCGCTTTTCCTCTGCCAGCACTGCAGGAAAAGCCAAATTGCAATATCAGACATTTAGTCTATTCACCAGACAATATTCCATTTGATTGACATGTCATTCACTCCAATTGACTTTAATTATGCAAACAGTGTGACAAAGACACCAGGAGAGAGTGAGTAGAAACGAAAGAAAGAGACAGGAAGAGATTATGACAGGCGGCTGACGGAAGAAGCTTACAATCGAGACGTTGGAGGTCTTCTTCTTCTTCTTCTTTCTCTAAGACAGCTTTAAAGCTGATCAAAGCCTTAGACCACAATACGTTTTATAAACTCAAAGGGGAAAATAACTAAAACCAGCATTTAAGTTTATTACTATTTAAAGCCAGTTTAAATTTAAACTTATCAACAAATATTATATTCAAGATTTTAAGATTTTAATTTAATTTAACTTTTCGGAAAATTCAAATTATATTTTAGCTTAACTTTAAATAATTCAAGAAAATTGAAATGTTAAAGATTTTTAGGACCCAAAGACTGCGACTGCGTTTCGTTAGTATAAATATCTTTTGGTCTTAATAAGAGTTATGATCCCATAAACAGAATTATTAAGAATTATTACAAAATCTTTGAAAAAGCCTGGAGTTTGTCCATATATTTCAGGCTAAGTAAAAATTATAACATTTTGTTACAATTTAATAAATACATTAATAAAATTTAAACAAACTATTTAAAATAAATTTATATCAAAAATGTTGTGCTAGGAAATATTGAAACTATTTATTTATTTTTAAAAAGTAATACAAAGAATAAAAGTTAGATTTATATCAATTAAATTGTAAATTGTATAAGCTTGAAATTTACACTCTTTTTATACCCCGTACTCTAAAAAAGAGTATAGGAGGAGGCTTTTCCGATCCCATAAAGTATATATATTCTTGATCAGCATCAACAGCCGAGACGATATAGCGGTGTTCGTCTATCCGTCTGCCCGTCTGGCCGTCCGTCTGAATGAACGCCTGGGTCTTCTAAACTACAAGACCTAGAGCCACGAAATTGGGAGTGAGCATATCAACTTTATTTCAAATCTTTGCCACGCCCTTACCGCTCCTGCAAATTGTAAAAAACAATTTTCACATCACCATAACTTGAAAACGACTAGAGCTAGAGAGACACATACACAAGTTTGATTCGGATCGGACAACTATAGCCTATAGCTCCCATAGGACAAATGGCTCTAAGATTGTAGCCTTTCTGACTTGTTAAATTACAACTCGTTTTGCAAATTATACATTTAAACAAATCAAGCTTTTAATTGCATTAATAAAAACAATCAATCAATGGAGTTCAAGACATAATTGATTTTTGAATTTTATTTTGTTACTTTAAGAAATTGAATAAATAAATAATTTATTTTTGATTGAAGACGTCAATTTTGAACCGGAAGACAACGTTTTGGAATTTTGTTAGGCAACACTTGCAACAGATGCAAATCAAAGTGCCACACAGACGTGTATTACACACACTCATACACACAGTCATACAGTTACATACTCACTCGCATACTCATACAGTCGCACACTCACACACACACTCATTCAGTCACACAAACACACTCACACACTCCTCCCAGAGCACAAAATCTGATTCAAAGTGCCGTCTTTGACTTGTGTCTGCCACTGTACAAGTTACAGGTTACAAACTGTCTCAATTTTACCTGCCACACCCACAGCCTCCATTTCAAAACTTCTGTTCTTCACTTGCGTTGGTGGTGGGGGACGGGGGGAACCCACTCTCCCCGTCCCCCACCAACAACGCTTCTATTCTCCACTTAGTTAACTTTCGGGCTTTGCTGTTAATTGATTTGCATTTTTTAATTACCGAAACCACCTGAAAAATATAAAAGTATCTCTTGAGTGAGTGTCTGACTGAGAGTGTGTTCCAGTAAGTGTATGTGGGCGTGGCATAACTAAGGGTTGCTGGGCGTTGCAGGTGGTTCCGTTGTGCTGGAAAACCGCTAAACGCGCGCTAAATGCGGTTTAGCTTTTTGGAAGGAAATTGTATGAAATGTGGTCGCAGAGTGGGTGGAATGGGGGCAGTGTGGAGGTGTGGCATGTGGTGTTTGGGCAATGTGTTCAGTTAGTTGCACAGCTGCTCGAATTGTGACTACCTCTGGTTAGGGCAGGTGTCATGAACAGGTGGAGGTGGAGTATTCTAAACATATTTTGGGTTTTTATTATTTTGAGACTTTTTTTCTTCCCTTTTGTATGTGTGTGTGTGTGTGTGTGTGTGTGTGTGTGTGTGTGTGTGTGTATTTGCATGCAACGCAGCGAAGTAAAAACAAGTGAGAAAGGCTACATTCGAGCGAGCCGACTGTAACAGACCCCGTACTCCTTCTAGTGCGCGTTTTCCATACAAATCACCAATCTTCGAGCGATTTGTCCTATGGGAGCTATAGGCTATAGTTGTCCGATTCAGACCAAACTTGGTGAGGTTAGTTATAGTAGTACAATACACTTAATGTGTGAATCCAGGTGACGACGGACAGACAGACAGACAGACGGACATCGCTATATCGTCTCGGCTGTTGATGCTGATCAAGAATATATATACTTTATTAGGGTGGAAAAGCCTCCTTCTGGCTGTTACGCACATTTAGCTTTAGACAAACCTTATAGACCCCTCTACTCACAAGTGTGGCACTAAAGTGTGCCGCATGAGTGTATCTATGTGTGTGTATTTGTGTTTGTGTGTGGCATGTGCGGTGTCTATGGCGTGTGTGGCAGCCACGTCTGTGGCAAGCTGTGCAAACAACGGTTTAAGATGATTAAGTGCCTTTCTGCTCACAACTTTTGTGGCTAACTCAGCGGCTCAGTTGGCTCGTGTTCCCACTAGTTCTCCTGTTTCTTCTTCTTCTACTACCGCTGCCTGTGGGTGTTGCAAGTTGTTAACAGTTGTTTTTGTTGCTGCAACTGTTTCAACTGTTTTCATTTTCTAAAATGCACACAAAACGCCTACAGCCAAAAAAAAATAAAACAAGTAAGAAAGGCTACAGTCGAGCTAGCCGACTGTAAAAGACCCCGTACTCATAGTATTTGCAATAAAACACTTTGAAACGAAACCATCAGTTTGTAATAGGGATGCAAATCGCCAAGAAAATGCCGATATCGATATTAATTAAAATATCACATCAAATCAAATATCGATATTATCAACAACTGAATTCAAATACGATATATCGCTATAGATATAGACATAATGACCAAATATCGCAAGCGATATTATATCGCATTTATAATTACTATGGTATTGAATATCGATATATAATAAATCGTATAGTATGCATACATGTGCGTGCATCGTCGGCAAGCAGTGCAGTCGCTACACAAGCAGTGCAGTCGCTACACAAGCAGTGAAACGTTTGCTTTGACGTTGCGTGTAATTGTAAACTTTGTTACGTGTCTAGCTCTTTTGTTTATTGTCCGATTTGTATGCAACTTTCAGGATAGTTTGTGATACTTTGTCTCCAAACGAATTTGAAATTACAATACCGTACGATAAGTGCAAATGCCTTAAAAATGGCATTGAAGTTTGAAAATTATTTCATTCTTGTGGGAAAACGGGGCGTGGCAGTCCAAAAATTTTAATGACAATGCATTTATGCTGTCTCTAGCAACTTACATACCAAAAATGGTATTCCTAAGTGCTATAGTTACTGAGATATTTGCTTAAAACATCAATTTTTCCGAGGTGACCATAGTTTTTTACAATTTGCGGGGGCGGTAAGGGGCGTGGCAAAGATTTGAAATAAACTTGATCTGCTCGCGAAGCAAACGGACTTTCATTCCAAATTTGGTGGCTCTAGCTTTTGTAGTTTAAAAGATCCAGGTGTTCATACGGACGGACGGACAGACGGACAGACGGACAGACGGACAGACGGACAGACGGACATTGCTATATCGTCTCGGCTGTTGATGCTGATCAAGAATATATATACTTTATGGGGTCGGCCACGCCTCCTTCTGCCTGTTACGCACATTTCGCTTCAGACAAACTTAATAGACCCCTCTACTCTTTTTTAGAGTACGGGGTCTAAAAACAACAATATTTTTGCTACCAACAAATTGTTGTTTTCCTTTTTGCATCTAACAATTTTTATTTTACTTTGTTGTTGTTGTGAAAATGTAATTTCCATATGTTCTTTTGTTTTTTTTTTGTATGCAGGCATCTGGCAAGCAAAGAAGAATTTCTGCTGATCTGCGGTTTTTGAAAGCAACCGAAAAGCACACAGACACATCTCTTACACCTCTGCTCACTGGAAACCCTTCGCCTCTCTTGCCACGCCCCTTTAACCCTCTATTTTCCCGAGTACTTCACCAGTTTTGTGCTGATTTGTTTATATTTGCATTGAATCTTCTACGTTTTCAGTGTGTCAAGTTTTGTGGTTGCCTGTTAACCCATTTGATGTGCCTGACATTCAACTACACTCACACACATACAAACACACACACACAAACATACATACACAGTTCTTGCACCCTCACGTCTGTTTTGAGAAGATTAAGTATACGTCAAGTTGCACACGCTATGTAGCGTTTTTCAATTAGCGTCGACTTGCTGCTTTCTGCTCCCTTTTCACACACACACACTTACACCACACACGCATACAACACTTAGACAACAAGTTGCGTATGACAGCTGACAGGTATCATTTTGGCATTGGCTTTGGCATTGTGGCTAACAGCGCTGTCATTAAGCCAAACACCTCTGTCGTCTTTCCTTTGCATTTTAGCCACTTCAAAGTTTACTTACTTGTTATTTAATACTTAATCCAGCTGAAAACCCCGCAATAATTTAAAACACAGGGTATTCAATACGTTACACACTTTTCTCTCGTTAGTCACTTTGGACTATTTTAGGGCAATTCTGGGAATGGAATACAAGTAATTTCCTTAGATTTCAACGTGATAAGCTCTATCAGCGAATCATTTGTTTATTGCCAGGAGCAACAGATGCCTCTTGGCGATGTCTTTTAGGGGTACAGCATTAAGTTAGCTGCTTGGTTGGGATGGAAAATGGAAAATGAGAAAATAGGAAACTTGGAAAATGGAGAAAATGCTTTGCATATTGTGTTCAGAGGAACGAAGGCGAAAAGATGCCGCAACTCTTTGAATTTTCAACGCAGTTGACTGGAGGCTAACAAGAAAACAGTGCAAAGAGTGTGCTGAACAAAGAGATATCCTAGAAAATTTGATTTTAAGCAGCAATAACAAAAAAGTAACAAAAAGTTAAACTAAGAAAATGTCTTTCAACTTTTAAGGCAACCACTAAAATGGGCATACCCAATTTAGGTTAACTACAGTATAGACATAACTTGTGCCGAGTTGGAGGTCGCATCGCATTTCAACAGCAGGGAAACAACTAAAAGTCAAATAAACAATTCAACTTAACGCTGTCAACGAAGGAAGAAACTGGCAACAAGCATCATCATCGCTCATAATACAACACACAGAAAACTGAACATAGAGGACGGACAAGGAGCTGAACTGAAGGCAGTAAAGGAACTGAAGCAGTTCAAGACTCCTGCGACTCCTGTGACTCCTGCGAACGCTGCCATAGTTTCATATTTCGCATTTCGCTGCCTTTTGCATGTTTTATTTATTGTTCAGCGTCGAGTCGAGTCGAGTCGACTCGAGTCGAGTCGAGACAGAAACTGGCTAAGAGTCGTGGACTGAGTTGAAGGTCCTTTTGGCCAAAAGGTTACAACTCTTGACTTTAATTGTTAACAAGTGACTGCTGTGAGCTTAAATTATTGAATGCCACAAGCGGAAGACATTCATCTTAGTGGCGCATCTTGTTGTCGGCGCTCACTGAAAAATGTTGCAATCATATTTCACAAATTTCCTCAACACGAATTTTTCCGAACGAAACTCAAAATTTTCTCATATTTTCTGTTTAAGCATTTTGTCTTAAGATGATGTATGGCTGTGCGTGAGTGTGTGTGTGTGTGTGTGTGACGGGCTACTTGCAACAGTTTGGTTGGCTTGATGAAAGCGCAACATTTTGTGGCATTAACAGCACGAATGAGGTCAGTAACACATAAGGCAAGACTCTCAGGCAGCTTGCAGCTAATAGCTAACAGTGTGGCATGCATATTACAGAAGAATAGCCAACATCAGCATCAACACCAACAACAACAACAACAACAGCAACAGCAACAAGAGGAGTTTCATTTGGCATTAACATCATTAGTCTTCATCACCAGCTGCGTCCCAGCGATGTCCTCAAACTTGTGATGGGACTGCGTTGCGTATACGTAACGTGCGATATTTCATGACGACTTACAAGAGTTTTCCCCTCAGCGAGAAAGGTAGCAGTGAAAGAGAGAGGGAGAGAAAGATAGAGATAGAGATAGATAGATAGCAAGAGTAGGCAGCATAGTAAAGATACTCGTACTCTGACACCTTCTGCACTCAAACAAACTCAAAGGCAAACAACGCGGAGTATTGCCTAAGAGTGCGACTAGAAAATACCCTAGCATATATAGTTAAGGTATCAGTTAAGCTGTAAAGCTATTAAAGAAACTTGTAATTTTAAATTAAATTAAATTTTTTTAATTTTATATTTCTTTTTACTTAAAAATAACATTAAAATAATTAGTATTTACATTTAATATTTTAATTTTCTTATAATAATAATGTTATTAATATTAATAGATATTAACATTATTATTTATTAAAAAATATATAAATAATTATTTTTTATGTAATATTTACGCTTTTAATAACTTAAATAAAAATTGAAAATGATTCATATTCTCGAATAAGAATATTTCATGTCAAATCATAGACATATTTAAAGCAAGTTTAAAATTCATTCTTTGATTAAATAATTAAAATTGAAATTAAAATAAAATTGCAACTACTTAACTTAAAAATAAAGGTATTTGCTTTATTTATTTAAATTCATTTTAAAATAAACTAAAATTAAAATGTTGCAGAATTTTATAATATTTTATTAGATTTTAAGTAGTTTATCATTTAACAAATTTTTGATACAATTTTTTTCGAAGGTTTTCTTTTACAAACAAATTTTTGTTCTCAGGTTATTATCAGACACAAAACCCTAGTTTAAAGATAAAATAAAATCCGAATTTAAAGACAAAATAAATCTTTTATCGACAGAAATTTAAACCTCTTAATTAAATATAAATAGTTAGTGCTTTCCTAAAATTAATCTTACAATAAATATACTATAACTGTTTTTAAGAAGTTTGAGTTTTTGACATAGTTTTGCTGACCACAAGCTGGACAAGCTTTACCTGCTCTACCAGTTGTTAAAACATAACAAAATTTGAATAACAGTTCCGCATTGCTTTTATACAGGTACAACCGATGTGAAAAATCAGATTCTAGGGTATTCAAAAAGGTGAAAAAGTGAAAAAGTTTGCCTTCAATTAACTTTGATGTGTTGAAATTCAGCCGCAGGCTTGAAAATAATTAATTGTTGTTATGTGTGGGATCTGTCCCTATGTGTGTATGTGTGTATGAGTGTGTACTGTGCAGGTGTGTATGTGTGTGTAGAGGGAGAAAAATTGTGTTGAGTCTTCACACTCTTGACGTTGTCGTCTGACTTTGTTGTCAAGTGCGACGCTCATTGTGTTGCAAATTTGTGTGGCAGTTGCAAGAGTTAAATTTAAACCAACTGCTGCTGCTATCGGCCAATGAATCATGAATTTCCAGGGACATGGCCAGAAGGAACAAGGGGAAAGACAACGAATACTAGCACACGATATCAATGCAAATTAAAGTGGCCAAACTGGCGCTGCCCAATTGACGAGCTGACATGGCCGAAACCAGAGGGAACTAAAGGGGGCTAAAGGAGGGCCAAAGGGGCGTTGAAACGGGGCTCAAAGGGAGGACAAGAGGCGTTACAACGCTGTCCAACTCACATTTGAAATTCAATGAATTTTTACCTAGCGAATTTCTGCGGCTTAGATGAATAACAGCAGCAGTAGAAGTAGTTGAAACAGGTAAGCCCAGAGTCCTGTGTCCTGTGTCGTGTGTCCTGTGTCGTGTGTCCTATGTTCTGTGTCCTGGCACCTACCTTACTTCCTGCATATGTCAATTGGCTGGCGAAGGGGAGACCCAAAAGCAAAGCAAAGCCACTTGCCACATGCCACAGCGTCGCTGTTGTATTATGAATGATTCGGTCAGCAAATTGCCACAAACTGTTTGCAATTTAAGTTGAATTCAATTTCGTTTTCCAACTCCTGACGAATGTCCTTAAAAAATGCCATAAATTCCACTTCCAGCAGTCGCCGCCACTAAATTGCTGCTAATTATCCTGAGTGCAACGAAAAGGACCAAAAAATACGAAAATTTCCGGAGAGCAGAAAGAAAACAAACATTTTTATTTTATTATCATATATTTGTGCATTATTAATGCAAATGGCTCATTTGAGTTTCCTTAATTTCATGGCAACATATAAAATTATAAAGAAAATATATACGACTAGCAGATGCCCTGTAGTGCATTGTGAATTGACACCTTTATACAGTAAAATATAAATAAATAATAACACATTAAATAAAAACCGTTGAATTCATTTTACTGTTCAAAAAAATAAAGCTGGACTACCAGTTACCCTACAGTGCAGTTCGATAAGACTGGTAACAATTGTGATCGTTTTCTTTGACAACAAAATGTTCCACTAATAATTTAAACAATATCGTATGAAAGTGCCCAACAAATAAAATCTTTATACTGGCAAAAATAAACAAAAAAGAAAAGTACAGTCGAGCACGCCCGACCATAAAATACTCTCTGCATTTTATTCCCGATTATTTTAATAAAATCGGTATCCAAGAATATCAACTGACTCGCAGTAAATCACGTTGAAACAAATACATACGTTTATATGTATGCACATACATATACATATGATATTACAGCATAGATGTAATACATACATATGTCGGCAAGGCCAGCGTCCGCGGGCAGCGTTGCCGCTACACACGCAGCGTAAAACGTTCGCTCACATGTTTGTATGTTTCTATCTCGCTTGTACACATGCAGTGACTTGGCGTTTAATTATAAACTTTCTTACGTGTCTAGCTCTTTTGTTCATAGTCCGATTTATATATTTTAATATATTTTGTCTCCAAACGAATCTTAAATTACACTACTGAACGATAAGAAGAAATGTCCTAAAAACGGCCTGAAAGTTTAAAAGTTGTTTTATTTCTTTTGGAAAAAGGGGGCTTGGCAGCAAAAAAAATTTAATAACATTTTATTTGTACCATCGTTAGGAATCTGCTTACCAAAATTGGCATTCCTAAGTGCCATAGTTACTGAGCTATTCGCTGAAAACATCGATTTTTTCCGAGGTGTTTTTAGTTTTTTGCTCATTGTGGACGAGTGGGGGGGCATGGCATCGAATAAAAAAGATTCTTGTATTGAATACCTTAATATCAAGTCGATACTGACCAAATTCAAACATTTAGTTCTTACCATCTCTGAAATCTGTTTGTTCATACGGACAGACGGACAGACAGACAGACAGACGGACGGACAGACAGACGGACAGACAGACAGACGGACATGGCTATATCGACTCGCCTTGTGATGCTGATCAAGAATATGTATATACTTTATGGTTTCTGCCACGCCTCCTTCTGCCTGTTACATACTTTTCACAAACCCAATATACTCTCTCTTGCAGAGAGTATAAAAATTGTCATTTGACTGCATTTTAAAAAGAATAGAACGAAGTTTTTAGCTTATGATATACCCTGTAATTGTAAATATAAAATTTAATAGCCATTAAAGCAGTATCACTGTAGTATTTAATTTTGTATACTTTACTTTTAATACTTGCCCCTCGAGTCCAAACAAAATTCTCTTAAATTTTGAAGCAAATCTCATAAATATTCGCATACATTTTGTAGGCCAATAAACAAAGTGGTCAACTTGGCCAAGTCGTGTTTGCTGTTGTGGATTTGCTCTGACGATGCCCCCAGGAATTGACAGCTCAACGAGCAGTGGCAGATGAAGAAGAAGAATGGACAAAGCTACAGACAAGAAGCTAAAGTTCGAGCCGGCACAACACTGCGTATACGCAATAAAACAATTAGCAAAAGCTGCAAATGCAATTTGACATGCCTCGAGAGCGGAAAATGTATCCATGCTTAAAGCTGAATATTCCACAAGGAATCCAAAACAAATTTAAATTAATTTGATATCTGATAGAGAAGGAAGAGACTTTATCTGTGTGTATGCATCTGTATGTGTGTTTGTGCTTCCAACTGTGGAGTAAATGATAATTCCCCAAACATTCGATGAGTATTTTCCAAACAACTTGTCAAGTTGCCCAATTAATAAATCAATTCGAATCGATTCGATGCGATGTCGAATTTCTTTCTCCTATTGAATTTTCCATTCATTTGCCTGTCACGCAGACAAAAAGACACTTCTAACGAAAAATATATAAATCAGTTGGCAATATTCAACAGCTATTTTGAGTCCCTGCCACACCTCTTTTCTTGGCCTGGTCGCGAAGTTCAATTAGAAAATTAAGATACAACGGCATTTAGGGGACACTATGGTCCTTGAAGGTATCTCTGGTTATCTATCAGTCGAGCTATCTATACTTAGTTTACAGACTTTGCTTAGGATTCCGAATTTTGGTGATAGAGTACCAATAATTTGTTTGGCCAATAATGTCTAAGTATCACTGTATATACAGTATAGCAAATCTTATAATTTAGTTAGTATTCTGTTAGTTCAATACAATTTAATATAGCACAACTTCTAGGAAAGTATCTTCAAAAATTTTAAATGCCAATCAGATAATTTAGCCATAATTAAAAAATATATATTTAAATTATCTAATACAGTGAAAACTCTACTCGCCGACTGCACCCTCAGGCGGACAGCTCCCTTAGTCGGACGAGTTTTATAGTCCCAAGAGCATGATTTTCATACAAAATCCGTTCCCTTAGGCGGACAAAAAGGGGCCAAGGGAGCTATCACAGTATATATTTTCAATAAGGTAACGAAATCTCAATTTTTTTATAGTGATAAATTATGGAAATCCTAAATTTAAGTTATTCTGAAGTCCATGCCCATAGGTGGAATATCTACTAACCAAACTTTAAGTACATTGAAAGCTTAACAAGCAAGTTCTTTCTAGGGTATGTTCCAGTCGAGTCTAAGCAAATCAATATCCCATCGCATAACTCTAACGCTTAATTGATACAAATATTTCTTTGACTTCTGAACTCAAATAGACTTTAGTTAACTTAAGTGTTAAGCTTGTTAAAACTGTTTTAGTTGTATTAAGTTGAACTTATAGTTTTTGTTGTTGTTGTTGTTGTTGTAAGAACCATGCGAGACACGCGCAATCTGGCAAAAGAGCACATACATAAATCATTTGGCTATTTTTGGACGTTAGGAGCAACAAAAAACAGTTAGGTCCAAACCGTTTTTCTTTTTCTTAACTTTTTTTTTGCTAAGCGTCAGCGTTTCAGGTAAATGAACTAAAAGTACGAAAGCGTTGCCAACAACAACAACAATTACAACAATCACAATAACAAGATGAAGGAAACGAGTGATCAGTGAACGAAATTAGATTGCCACACTTTCAAATATAACGAACGAGAAGTGGAGAATAAGCGATAAAGAGACAGAGCCAGAGACAGAAAATAGGGAGAAAGGGAGACAAGTAGAGTAGAAAGGGAAGGTGGGCATATTAACTGTTTGTTGCACATTTAAAATCAAAAGAGTAAAATCCAGTGAGCTCCATTAAAAGTGTACCAAATGTGCGTTGAATTTAAATTTAATTTAAATAAAGCACGGGCTGCTGGCAACTTGTGCAGAGATTCGCTGCATTCAACAAAAATACAAAATGTCGAGCTATACGCCGACATACACTATATATTAATACGCGTGTAACAGTTTGATACAATTGTACCACTAAATACACTGGTACATCACGCAAAATGTACCCAAATTTACACAGTTGTACAAGGGCTGCATTCAAATGCAAGTCATTCAGCAGTTTAGACACGACCACTAGCTGTCGCTGTCGCTGTCGCTGTCGACGTCGCAGTAAACGCAAAGTTGCGACTGCGCAGTCGTTGACATGAGCAGCTGAGCAGCAGAGCAGTTAAACAGCTGAGCGCAGGCGCCGCGGCGCCGTCTCTTATGCAATCGCAGAACGGTAAAAACGCGCGCTCTGGACATTGTCCAGCTGACGCAAACTTCGACGTCGGCAGCTGCATCGTTTGATTGGCCAAGCGGCACTAAAACACACAAAAAAAAGCAAATAAAATAAAAAAAAAAAAAAAAAAAAATTTTAAAAATAGAAAGAATTATTAAAGAGTTAAAGAGTTGTATGCAAGTTGAAGTGTTAACTGGCACGCCTAGCCGGCGTTAATTTTACCGAAGAATCAGCTACAGTATAGCTTCGATAAGGTCAGTTATTATTAACGAAACAGTGAAATGGGAGAATACAAAAATTTGGGAAAGGAGCCAAAGTGGATTGTGATAGTATTGAAGAAATAAGTGGAATTTGTAAGGTATAGACAAACATAATAAAAAACAATAAATTGTTTACACTATAATAAGTAAAACTTAATACAATTCAATAATTATTTAATAAATTTTACAAGTATTCAAGTAAACATTGAAATCTGTTCATTTATAAGTATTAATGTCACTAGACATTGTTTTAAACTGATGTTTAAATAAGATCGTCATAGGCAAATTGCACTGTGAACAGCTAGAATCTGCTTGCATTCACTTCCTTCATGGCTGCTGGTTTGTCTAGTTTGCCGGCTGTTGTTGCTGTTGTTACCTCTGCTGCTGTTTGCTGCGCTGTCTGCACAACAAAGCCACAAGTGGTAAGTGGCAAGTGGCAAGTTGTGGAGCTGCGCAGTCGCCGCAGTCTTTGGCCGACGACGCGTCGTCTTTGGCTTGAATTTCGGAATGCGGAGAAAGTAGGCCGCGATCGTCTGATCGTCAGTTGCCGCTGTCTAATGCTGCTGGCGTCGGTGTTTGCGGCTCCGCTTGTCGCGTGCAGCATTCCATGCAGTAGCAGCAGCGGCAGCAGTAGCAGCAGCAGCAGCGGTGCCAGCAGCTGTGGCTGCAACGCTGAACAGTTAGACGCTGCAGTTCCGTTTGCCGCAAAGCGGATTTTGAGCCACTAATTGCTCTCGATATGTCTGGCAACGGCAACGGCAAACCAATGATCATCTTTATAACGATGATCATTATGATGACAATAATCTTGATTAGGAGGAGGAGCGTCCTCTGCACAAGGTTGTTGCATGCAGCAAGATATTAGCGCAACATTGTTGCAACAAGTAGATAACCAACCGCTCTTTGATTTATATATATATAGTTATACATATACATATATATAACTATCTAAGCATAGTTGCTGGCCAGACAGAGTTGGATATATATATATATAATTTATATATGTATATACATTAAATGTATATGGGAGAATTGCAACGGAGATTTCATGCTGACTTTTTGCTGCCTTTCATTTGCTTTGTTTGCTGATATTCGAAACGTGTTTGTTTGTTTGCTTGTTTGTTTGTTTACTTCTTTGCTCCTTTGCTTGTTTGTTCAGTTGTTGTTGCTGTTGTAGTTGTTGTCTGTAATGAGTCGCCTACTGCTCATAATGCTGCTTTAGAAAGCAGCTACTAAAAACAGAGACAACTCATAAATGGTAAAAATCTACAAAACATACACCCAACTTGCCACTTGCCACTTGCCACTTGCTGCTAGCCACTTGCTACTTGCAAAATGCATTTAATGTTAACTGCAATTGGTAATCATGTGAAATGCCGTTATTGTCTGATAAGAATTAATAGTTGTGATTCAATTTGCATTTAACCATCGTGGAAGTTTAATAATGAAAAGATTTAATACCTTTGCCAGCCAGGCTTATTGCCTTCAATTGGTGTTAATAACTAAATAACCAAAAAGTTTTTATAAAAAGTATTTTCAACTGATTGTTCGTATGGTAGCTATAAGATACAGTAGTTCGATCTTGTGTGCTAAGTATAGCACATATAGTTTAAATAGGTCAAAAAAATATTTGATTCAACTAATAGTTTCTATGGGAGCTGTATGATACAGTCATCCGATCTGGTGGATTATTACATATGAACTGTGTGCAGAGAGAATACACGTCTGTTGTAAATTTCATCAAGCTTTAAATCTTAGGGACTAGTTCGCACAAGAAAAGACTGACAGACAGACGGACTGACGGACATGTATATATTGACCTGGCGGTTGGTGCAGATCTAGAATATGTATACTTTATTGGATCTGCCTCGTCTTACCGATAACTTCGTGATAAAAAAAACAAGTAAGAAAGGCTACAGTCCAGCAAGCCGACTGTAATAGACCCCGTACTCACTCTAGTGAGCATTTTACGATACAAATAACTGACTGACTGATCTGTCTTATGGGAGCTATACGAAGCTGTAAATCGCCAATTTTTTACCGATATGTCCTATAGGGCTATAGGCTATAGTTGTCCGATCCGGATCAAACTTGGTAAAGATAGTTATAATGGTACCATACACATAATATGTGGATTTGGTTGAGATCGCTCAACTAAAACGACATGTCTCCATACAAATCACCAATTTTCGACCGATTTGTCCTATGGGAGATATTGGCCATAGTTGTCCGATCCGGACCATATAGTTATAATGGTACCATACATATATTGTGTGAATTTGGTTCCGATAGCTCTATTCGTTATCAAGTTATGGTGATGTGAAATATGTTTCTTCCATTTTGCCGGGGCGGTAGGAGGCGTGGCAAAGATTTGAAATAAACTTGATCTGCTCGCGAAGCAGATGGACTTTCATTTCAAATTTGGTGGCTGTAGCTCTTGTAGTTCAGAAGATCCAGGTGTTCATACAGACGGACAGACGGACAGACAGACAGACGGACATCGCTATATCGACTCGGCTGTTGATGCTGATCAAAAATATATATACTTTATGAGGTCGGCCCCGCCTCCTTCTGTCTGTTACGCACATTTCGCTTCAGACAAACCTAATAGACCCCCATACTCTTTTTTAGAGTACGGGGTCTAAAAATAGTTTCACTACTAAGATTTACTCCATTTTACGTACAATGAAATGGACTGATTAATATTTCATAAATATATTCTTATAGTTTAAAGTAAAATATCGTTATTTGTGGTAACAGCTGATCAAATTCTGCCAGTTAAATCACAATTTTAACGCCTAATTAATGTTATTAGCATGCCAAACTTAGTTTTTCAGTTACTCTCAGATCAGGCAACATGATAAAATGGTGCCTCGTCCTGTTATTCCTTCGCTACGCACAAAGTGCAGGGAAACACTGCAGTTCCGCAACAAAGGTGACCACAAATTAATATTGCCCTGTAGTTATAACAAACTTCCTATGTAAATTTAGCCACTGGAAATGACGGTACTCTATGAAGCCCTGTGCGAGGACAGTCAGAAGTTGATAACGGATTTCTGGCCAGTTTTTCAAGAGTTTCATCACTGTTTGAACGTAACTTTGGTGCCCTATGGCAATACCAAAGTGAGTAAGTCAAAGAATTTAACAATTTTATACTAATAAATGTAATTTTCAGAGGGTTGAAAACGGTTTCAAGTGTCAACACGGTCATCAGGAGTGTTGGGAAAATAATAAACAGAATTGTGCTTTTCACTCACATTTGAGTCAAATGCAAAAAATGAGATTCGCATATTGTGAAATGAAAAGTATAAAACACGAGAAACACAAGAAATTCAAGTGTGCAAAATCTTTTCACATTGAAAAAATAGTTAAAAAGTGCTTAAAATTGAAAAGTCAAAAATATCAGAATGAAGCGGCACAAATAACTGAACAATATAATTTCCATTCAATTCCTGCAGTCATTTTTAACGGAGTAAGTATCAAAGGATATTTAAATAGTTTAAATTATATACACAATGATATTTACTGATCAGGTATATAATGCATCCATTCAAAAGTCCATTCGATCCAATGTGCATCGGAGTGTGTGCAGTATTTTGACGACTACCAATCATGTGTCACCAAAAGATTGTTTACTTAATCTCTAGATCATCAAACTTATCCGATTATGTTTGTTGTATTTATACCTGTTACTCGTAGAGTAAAAGGGTTTACTTTAATCGTTGGAATCATAAAATATATATATTCGTCCGTCCGATTGTCCGTCTGTATGAACAACTGGATCTCAGAGATCATAAGAGCTAGAAAGGCCCCAGAGGTTGCAAATGAAAGATAAAATACCCAAGCAGTACAAGTATGTTTTTGTTTTTTGACATGCCCACTTTAGGGCGTTCTATGTTCATGTAAAGGTAAAGTAATGTAATAGCCTTGTATGTTTTAGTATAGAAAGCATTTTTGTTAAATAAGCTATCTGAACCAAATTTACACAGGATGTACATGTCAAGATACAAGTACTGACCAAGTTTGATCCAAATCGGACTACGATATCGTAAAGCTCCGATAGGGACGATCGGTCAAAAATGTGCTCCAAATATAAATAATATATAACCTTTGCGTTGATGAAGCTATTTTAAAGAAACTCATACAGAATACATTATCCAATAATATAAACATACTAACCAAGTTTCATAGAAATGATCGGTCTAACTTATGATCTAAATATGAAATTGTATGAACATTTTCTGTGTTTCCCAAGCTATCTTTAAATAAGATTCACTAGGGTCCATCTCCTAAACGATTACACTATTTTTATTGTCATGTCCCATTGTTAACAATATATTAAAACTGAGTAACGGGTTTCCTAAAGTCGCGAGGCGACTTAAGCAATCTTTCTTGTAGTAGTGTACTGTAGTATATATACCTAAATTAGTATGTAATATGTAAACGAGTGTACTGAAGTATATATACTTAAAGTAATAGTATGTTACTGTATATTATACTGTAGTATATAAATAGATAACTTAAAATATTTCAAATTATTAACCTGTATCTTGTGGGCTATGCTTAAGTCACTAGCTTTGACTACCATTCTTAACCGATTTTATTCCTTAAATCCCTGTCTACCTATAAATATACTTCTTAATCCAGAACCAGACATACAAAAAAGACTCAACTTGGTTGAACTTAAAACGCTAAACTTACCTAAGTATCAATGATTTCCCTTTCTTTTCCTTTCAAGTAATACTCTTGATTGCTCCCAAAACAGTTTTCGATAAAGTGAAAATTAGTATGCCAAAAACGCTTTTAGGGTTTCCCCCAAAGAACAGTTCGATCATTTTGGTTTTAATGCTTGAATTGCAAATCGATAGAAAATTTGTGGTTCAGCAAATTCTACTTTCGGGTATTATATCTATTCTATAAATATCAGACAATTGTACACATGTTTGTATATAATTTGGCCAATTGCTGTTCCTCTTCATGTTTTTTGTTGTTATTGTCAACCTAGAGCAAAAACAAAAAAATTAATTTGCGCAGCATTTTTGCCAATAAAAATAAACATACGAAAGATAAGTCTGATTAAAGTTCCACCACGACTTTAACATACTCTATAAAAACACATACCAAACAAAGTTAAGTTGTTTCTTGAGACATAAGCAAAACCTGCGAGTTATGGGGATATACCCTCTGAAAAAGTTCTTTTAACACTCGAAACTTGAAAAAGGCAGCAAATTCTCTAGAGCACAAGTAGTTTTTATACCCTGTAGTTAGCATATGGTGTCTAAGGGGTGTTACCAAAAATATATTATCGTTGTTATAAAAATATAACTGACATTTTTATAGAAAATAAACAAAGAAATATTTATTTATTTCGGAGATTACACAAAGTCTATTAATTACTGGGTAACTATAAGTCGTGTCCGCTCAAAGACACGGAGTTATATATACAAACAAAACAAAAACAACTACTGTTAATATTCGCAGTTTTGCCACCTTTGTTAATTCCCTGCACACACCCACTGTACCCCTCCCTCTCCCCTTGCCCATTCCATGCCATACAGTCGAAACAACAACGTAGAAACACGCGAGAGAGCGAAACTTAAGCTGGAAACATTGAGAAAAAGCAACAACAAACACTTCAAGTTTTCAACTACTTAACTAAAGTGTGTGCGTGTGTATGGAAGTAAACCAATTAAACAAATATATATGTATGTATGTTTATGTGCTAATCAAAAATATATATGTATATTTGTGTGCATGTGTATAATAATCATAAGATGTAAGTGCTTTCTTTTGTATAACACATTTGGCATATTCAACCGGAAGTTCATTTACCTTTTGTTTCGAGCGCCGTCGAAGAGATCAAAAGCAAAAACTTTGATTAAAGAGCGCCAAGTAAAATGTTTTTACAGCACAGTCATAACATCATATGGAATTTTTAAACGATCATTCTCTTACAAGACAAGCTCTCTTTGTATACGCTGTGCTTCTCTTTGTCTCGATCACGCTCTCTTTGGACGACCACAAAACGAACTTGACACACTGACGCAGTTTTTATGGCAGTCTCGTTGAGCTGGCAGTGAGATCAACTCAGCTCAGAGTGGGAAGGGGAGGGAAGTTGGGAGTGTGCATGTGCATGTGCATAACTTTGAGCTGAGCCGCTCTCTGTAACTGTTAAGCAAATATTTACGCAGCAGCAGAGACGCGACGCAACGTTGCGCTTTCTGTTTGCCGTTTGATTTATTTGCCGTTTGCACTTGAATTCTTTGTTTCTCATCGTCTGCTGCTGCAGCCATCGTTGGCGTCGCTGCCACCGCTAACGTCGCTATCGTAGCTGGCGTCGCTCTTTGCATCAACTCGTTTAACTGCACTTGTTTGCCCGTCTATAGTTGTACTTGTAGTTATTGTTGTTGTTCTGTTGGCATTGCTGTTGGAAATTACAGTTATCGTTAGACATTAGACGCCTTCTCCCGTTAAGTAGCATGGCTAAGCTACCTCCCTCCTCGCCCTCTCTCTCTCTCCCTCTCTTTTACTCCATTCGTTTCATTCTGGTTCTCTTTCTTTCACATTCTCTAGTCTGCTTTGCCTTTCTTGCTGAATGATCTAAAAATAGACACTTGCCTTATTGGAACGCAGTCTGCTTCACAGACAAAGTCGCAAGTGACGTCAGCATTTTGCAAAAACTACACAAGATCTGCAAATTAGCCAATATTCAAGTGCTTTGAACTTTTAGTTGAGCTTAATACTTGCGCTTAATTCGTTTAGTTGGAACTACTTAAATAATCAGCAACAAAATAAGAAGGTTTTCAACGCACGTTTAGGCATTTAAAGTATTAAATTCAGACAGCAGTGTCGACACTTTTCTAACTTCTATGTAGTGTTGTGAAACATCAAAATGCCTTTAACACTTACAGTAACGTAAAACGTAAATAGGAAATATCCGATAAAATTTTTATTTCTTTAACTTCTTTAGTTTTTGAGCATTATAATTTTACCATACAGAATTATTTCAAAAATTTTATTAGAATTTTTAGTTGTATCAAATAGGTTTATAAGAAACTTTTAAATTATTTATCAAACACTATGTATATGAAAGGAAAGTCTAAAAGATTATAATTTTTAAAATAATCAATATGTACGAACAATTTTTAACTGCTATTGGGACTGTTTATAATCTGACAAAAAAACCAATTCGTTTTGATTATATTTTAATACCCGAGAAGGCGTGGCAGAACCCATAAAGTGTATATATTCTTGATCAGCTACATACAATAGTCGAGTTCGTCTGTCCGTCTGTATATACAAAAGAATCTCAGAAAAGACCGCATTGCCACAAATGAAAGATAAAATACCCAAGCCGTCTAAGTCTTTTTTTGTTTTGACACGCCCATTTAAGGGCGTTTTGTGATCATGTTAAGGTAAATTAGGTAAAAATAGCATATTTTTGTAAAGAAAATTTGTTCGTTAGCAATATTTTCTGTATTTACCAAACTAATGAAACTCACACAGGATATATTTGCCAACAATTTTGAAATACTGAACAAGTTTCATCTATAATAAATCGGCCAACCGGTCAAAAATATGCTTTAAATGTGAATTAGTTGGAAAAAATTTACGCTGACAAAATTATCAAGCTCACTAGTTGTTAGTAACATATTAAAATTAAGTATTGGGTATTCTAATGATGGAAGGCAACTGTACAATTTTTTTTTGTTTCAGTTAAAATTAAAATGTGAAAAAATTAAAAATCTTTATTTTGACTTTGAATAGTCTAACACTATTTCAATAAATAAATAAAATATGTCGTTATAGTTCGATCAAATTTGGTTAAAATAGATAGAAATTATATTGGTGTTAAAAATTGTGGATTATTTCACTCTTGTAAAATAATAATTAAAAAATAAATGTATAAATTCTTATGGGCGTCACTAGCTATCTTAACTGTATTCACAACTTCTTTCTGCACTGTTTCTACTTGCTGCACAATACTTTGTTGCCTTTCCTTTCCCATTAACTATAGAGTAACTATAAGTCAAACATTCTCAAAAGTTAGCTGTACTTCCATAACAAAGGTTGATTGCAAGCGCTTAATCCAGACAACTTTTCTGTTTGCTTCCCGACTCACAAAATATCTTGATAAACCACAACTTTAAACACCCATTGCATAATCCACGCCCACATACACATGACGGGAACGAAACAATGCGTAAGCAACATGGAAAAAACTAAAGAAACAAACTCAATGGAAAAGAAAAAAAAAATGAAACGAATAACAGTAAAAAATGGAAACTTTTTTGTATATAATTCACATTTTATAATGACAACATTTACCGCAGCATACTTTTCGGCTGAGGCTACAGTGCTCATAAATTCACGGTGTTGCTGTCTCTTTCGCTCGCTCGCTTGTTGTGCTCTTCACATTGTTGTGTTAATTAAATGTCAGACGTGAGAAAATTGGCGCCATATTGGATTTTATCTGGCTGAGCTGCGGTTTCACAATACAAACGCACACACATGCAGTTGCTTTGCATGTGCCCCATACGCATGCTGTGGGAACTCCTGCCCTTCCCCTTCCCCGCCCATGCCCCTCAGCCATCTTCTTGCCCCTTCAGCTACGAGTTCAATCCTTTTTTACTGCTGTTTGCTGCTTATCTGCCTTTTGGCTTTTGGCAAATTAATGAGCCACCTACACGTTGCAGCTGCCACATTGCTTGCACCCTTTCATCCCCACCCCTATCCCCCACCCCTTTGTGCCATGCACTTTTTGTGTTTCGCATGCGCCTTTTGCGAATCCAAACTTATAAGTAAAACATGTAATTTCAATTTTGTGGCTTGTTGTTGTCCTGTGGCACATAGCGTATGCAGCACAGGTTTTCGACTAACAGTGACAAGGGGGGCTACAGGAGGGTGTGTCAGCCGAATAGGCTGATTTGTGGAGTCGAGCCCAATGTCGACAACAAAATTGAAGTTGATAATAATGCAGTGCGATTTCTTTGCGGCCGCTGAATGATGTAACTGAAGCAAGGACGAGGCAGGAAAGGAAAGGAAAGGGAAGGGGCTGGCAGTGACGTAGGAAGGTAGGCGACATACTGAAGGGCGTGGCACTGGCACCCGCGTTGGCGGCTGCAGTTCATATGTCAAATTTTTGGCACATGTCCAAAATAAAAATACATGAGGCCAAACGAACCAACAAACACAAATACGTCGGGCGTCCAGACTCGTAAAAGTCAACAGAGGGGAAGAAGGGGTGGGGGTAGGGCAGTGGTAGAGGCGGGCGAAGGGGACTAGTGCTTCAGGTCGTCAGCAGTTCTTGGTGGAGTGTTGGTAAACGACAGCAGCAAAGGCAACAGTGGCGGCACTTAGCCAAACAGTAGCCTCCCCTCTCCTCCCCTACCGATCCCCTTCTACCCTTTGCTTATCCCCCATCTTTGTAACGGTATCCAGTGCTGGGTGATGCAGCGGAAGCGGATGTTCGTATTTGCACTTTTGCATTTTCGCTAAATGCGCAATTTTGTTATGCGCCACTGGCTAACGGGTCACGCCCACAAACAGGCCAGCCCCTGCCCCTGCCCTTGCCACCGTCACACTCAACCAAGACAGTTGGCATATGCGGCGTATGTGTAATATTGGCTCTGGCTTTTCCTTTTAGCCATTTTCCCTCCACTTTGTTAGCAGTTTTTCTAATTACTTGAAAGCCCCCGACAAACAAAACCGAAGCGAGAAAATAACCGAATGATGAAAGATTGTAAGCACAGATTGATAGAATGACAGAAGATGGAACGATGGAATGATGGAATGATGAGTTGCTGGGCCTGACATCATAAGATGATGCAAGTCTTTAGGCTAATGAAGGTCTGAGACAAAGCCAAAAGTTGGCCATAATCAAATTGCATTTTGTGGCTGTTTTTACTGCAATCAACAAAGCACAAAGCAGTGAGCCCAAATTAAGAGAGAGAAGAGTGGCAAGTAAGAGATAGATTACTGGGTACGACTTGTTAATACTCTGTAAATTGTTTTAAAAATTGAAAAAAACAAGCAGTTTTTAGGAAGCTTGAATAAATAGACGAATGTGTGTTTGAAAATGGGAAGACAAGCTCTTAAAATACCCTGTAAGTTGTGATACGGACTACATAAAAAGATTTTATTAATGATTAGAATTATTCTAATTAATGTTAATACTTTTATATTTATGTTAAGATTTTTTTAAGATTTTTATTAAATATATATGGACATGATTTACAATATATGCATATGGTAAATTATCTTAATCTCAGACTTTATAGATAAACTAAAAAAAAAAAAGACTTAAAGAAGTTGAAAATTTAAGTAAAGACTTCAGAAAATAAATATATATCTAGAAAGACTCAGTTCTTCAAATATTTACGATTTTTTATATACATATATTTATTTAAAATAATTATGACTCAAATTTATTTTAATTCATAAGATCAGCTAAACTTATCTGTCTAGTTAAATTTTGCGTGACTTTTATCTCCGAAATCTAATGTTTATCTTGGGATTTTTACGTCACTACAAATATTTGACTTAGTTATTCTCGGTAAATATATATTCTAAATAAATATTCTAAATGACAACCTTTCAAGCTGCTTTCAAAACGCATTTAATATTCTGTTAAATTGTGTCACAATTTTATTCTAGTCGAAATAACATTTGTTTCAGCTCACTCTTATTTAACATTTTAAAGGGTATAACGAGCGTCTTGAATACCCCATTCCCCGCAGTATGACTGCCTTGCTTGGGAATAACTAAAAAATGACAACAAAATTTTTGTTGGGTGCTGGAAGCAAATTTAAAATGAAATACAAACGTTCTGGCTGAATGGCTTGACATGGACTTAAACCGGAAACGGAAACGTAAACATTACTTTCAATATGGCAAAGTGGCAGCGACAGAGCGAGAGAGGAAGACGATGGGGTAGAAAGAATGAGAGTGAGAGGGAGATAGCAAAAGAATTGAGGCCTGTGCAATGGGCGTATGAAAGCCGCAGTCCATGTCCAGTTTCTGTTCCAGTTCCAATTCCAGCTCCAGCTCCAGTTTCAATGCTATTCTGACCAGGACAAAATTGGACAGAACTGGACAGGACAGGACAGGACATGTACTGTCAGGCCTCAAACGCAAACTGCATACCAAATGCGTGTGTGTCGCAAAAAACCAAAAGCTGCGATGGTTGTGGGGCGGGAGAGTTAGGGGGAGGGGGCAGATGGGCAATCTTTTTGCTGGACATTACAATAAATCTAAAATAAATATATAAACGGAACGAAGAGAAGGAGGCAAGTACAGGCTAACAGAACAATGATGAGAATGCCATAGCACACACACATACTCACACACACACTCGCACTCACACACACACACACATGTATAAAGTGGTAAGGAAGAAAAAACATTTTTACGATGTGGCAAAATGAAAATGACTTTTGCAAGTTGGTTCGCTTTTCATTTTTATTCCTTTTGCGAGTCATTTCCTTCAGCCTCAGCGCTCGGACTTTCCTTCGCAAAATTAGGTGCAAAATGAGCACACAAAATAAATTTTCAATTGCAGCGCCCGAAGGAAAACAAAAGCAACAATCTAAAATACAACAACTACAACAACAACAACATATATAACAAAAACAATTGACCGTCTGTCTGACGGACACACCATAATAATGGGTGGCAGAAGAAGACGGTGCAAGTCGCAGTAAGTTGGAGCAAGTCAAGTGGCGACCGTTGAACACATCCTGCCAAATCAAAAGAACAATATGAAATAGTTGTAAAGAGTACAACGGACCTTGAATACTCTATAAAGTAATAAACTGATGTAGTAGTAGGCCAAGCATTACGCGGTCATACTCAATCAGCTTTGAGGATATAATTATAAGTAAAAGTATAAGTGAAAGTATAAGTATAAGAGTATATGCATGTATATCAAATCGAGAAGGAAGAAGAAGAAGCTTGTGAATGATTCAGTTTAGAGATAATCACAAAGAAGATTGGATGGAATAAGAGCAGCAACCGAAGAATCGATGAATTGTCAACTCTAAAACTTGGCAAATATATGTACAATAAATCTGTTGTTTATGTATAATTAGTAATATGTTAAATAAGCAAAAGTAATTAGAGAGATGGATTTTTCCCTTTAATAAAATACATAATATTATAATAAAAGGCATACAAAATAGAGGAAGAGTTAACTTAAGAAGAAAAATTTTAATTTCTTATCACTAAAAATGCACGTAGTAAATGGCATATAAAATTATACCAAAATATTAAAAAATAAATATAAATAATGAAATATAAGAAAAAATTGTCTTACCAAAAAATACTAAAAGGGTTAGTGAAATAGAAAGATTAGTTAAAATTATTTTTTGATTTACCAACAATTTACAAAACGTCTTTTTAAAATTAAGCTTAGAAAGTCTAAAACTTTCTTACTATTTTCTTTTACATACATATTTAATACACTTTACTGCTCACAAACTGTTCAGGATAACACAAATGACCCTCCAGTTTTACAGGGTATACAAAATCAGCAGCACAAAAAAGGTTTGTCGGACATTTTTGTTGCTTTTTTATACCGATTTTACGGCTTTTGTTTTTACGATCGTCGAGCTTAAAGTGGCAGCTACTTTAAAGAGTGAAGGTGGCTGATACAAAGAGAGATACGCAGAGAAGTGGAGGGAAAAGAGAGAGAGTGGATGTAAGATAGAGATAGGACCGTTAAGCGTTCGCTTTAATGTTGATTATAATAAGGCAAAAGTCAAACGTTTAATATGCATAATTGTCTAGAAAGCAGTCAAGCCTTCAAGCCAAATCTGAAATAAGCCTAAACATAAATACACACACACACGCATACACACATATACACAAACTGCAGTATCACTTTATGTTGGTCCACACAAAATGTATGCCTATTTGGTCGACAACAACAAATTGTGCACAAACACGTGTGCGTGTCTTTGCTTGTCTGTGCTTGTGCGTGCATGTTGTGCCAGAGACTGTCAGGATTTGCAGTGTAAATGCGTTAATCTCTAGTCTTGGCATCAAATAACCTGCAACCTGGTAACAAAACAATTAAAACAATATGCAATTTTGATATGTTTATTTGTCTATCCACATACTATATGCTGTCCCTCTTTGTCTGCCACTCCCACTCCCACTCCCTTGTGCCTGTCTCTTTTGCACCCTGTGGCAAGTGCAGTTTAAATTACATTAGATGGCATCCTTGGGGAGTAAGAGAAACATT
Organism: Drosophila cardini; assembly: GCA_018903735.1. NCBI lineage: Eukaryota > Metazoa > Arthropoda > Insecta > Diptera > Drosophilidae > Drosophila > Drosophila cardini. The sequence continues at coordinate 21,566,648 of JAEIGM010000001.1, read as the reverse complement.
AACTTCAGCTTCAGATTCAACTACAGCTGCAATAATTGCATTTGGTTCAGCTTTCCACTTGTTTTAAGAGCCAGAGATAACGAGTATAAGTGTGTGCGTGTGTGTGCTTGTGTGTGTGTGTGTGTGCTCACATGTGCACTTGTTGTTTATGACACAATGCTTAGCTTGGCTTTGAAAATGCTTTTCTAAGCAATGCGTTTATTATGACACAAAATAGTCCTGCAAATTCAGTGTTTTTTAAAACTTTTAGGCTTTTGTGACCTGTAATCAAGATATGACTTAAAAGCTTATTTGAGTGTTAAAAATCATTTAACTGTATGATTAACTATCTATTTAGTCTTAGTTTTATAGTTTATCTTAGAATTAAGAGCCTTTCAATAATTAACCATCCTTACAAAATATTACAGAGTATCATAAAGTTACTTAACCTAACACAGAGTGTTATTTGATAAATTAATTTATTTATTTAACTTTGCTTATATTTTTTACTAACTAAATCTAAGTCCTTTCCTTTTAATTGAAATTTTCTACAGGGTATTTCCAAGTCGGGTGCTTTCTGGTAGTCCTTTCTTTCATAATAGTAAACTTAAAAGTGGCTTTAAACAAATAAAACCATTAAGAATCTATATTTATACCACTTACTACTCTTTGTCTGTCTCGTTCTTTCTGTCAATCATTCCTGTCTTGTCTATATATTTACAGTTATTGAACTACCTTTTTGTTTTCGACTTGTCTTCTTGCCACATTTTGTTGGAATTGGTTATAATTGACTTTAAATTCGATTTTCGACTTGTTTGCAATTTACAAAAACCGCTAAACAATTGCAGCATAAGCTTTTCAAACGCCTACCATTGCCACACCCACCGTTCAACCGTAATCAGTTTTTCAGCCAACAATCAATTGTCAAGCAAATTGGGCGTCATAAGCTGCCACGCCCCCCCTGAAAAGCTTCAACAACTGCAGCAATTGCAAATTTCGGTCAATTTTGCACATCATTTTTGTGGTAAACTTATTGGTTGTGTCTGCCTATGTGTCTGAGTGTGTCTGGCTGGATGTGTGTGCGTGTTTGTGTGTATACCACGCCTACTAGCTGCCCTTTTATGTGATTAACTTTTGAATAACTGCAAGCTGCAAAGAGTCAATGCAACATTCTGTCACTCGCTCGGTTAATTTGTGGTTGCAACTGCAACAGATTTTATTGTTCTTATAACAACAATGTCTCTTGTCGTTCTTAATATTTCTGTTGTTGTTATTGTTGTAGTTTTAGCCAATGCGTCAAAAGTAGCATTTTTCTGTGTTATTTCCTTCCAACAAATATTTCATTTGCATTGAATGCCGTCAGTTGCCTGAAGTTGTCGCAAGACTTGATTAAAATTGTTGTGGATATTTGGATGCACGAACTTGTTGTCCACTGCGCCTAAAACTTGGCTACACATTAGCAGGGTATACCCTGCATATAGTAGTCAGGGCACGGGGTGGGCTACTTTTTTTTTTTTTTTTTTTTTTTTTTTCATTGAAAACTGTCTTTTATTAAAACCTTGTATATGGAAAAAAAATAAACAGGTTTACTGCTACCTTATTGGCAGCTTTACAAGTTGTACATTACAAAATAACAAATAAGCGTACAAAAATAGTACATATATAGCAACAATATTTACAAATTTACAAATTTACAATTTACAATTTACAATTTACTTGTTGAACAATTACTTTACAGAAGGGATCTGTCTGGAAGGTCCCGTGGATGACACTTTTTCAGTCTTCTCTTTCTTGGTCTTGCTGCCAGTTTTTTTGCAAGGGGGTTTGGATGATTTGTTACTCTGCTTAGATAGTCCTCAGCTACTTTCTGGATAACGTCGCCAACTTTGGGAACCTTTAGGTCTCTTTCTATGTCTCTGTTGCGCATGTACCACGGGGCATTACTGATTCTCCTGAGAATTTTTGCTTGGGCCACTCTTATTTTATTTAAGTTTGACTTTGCTGCAATTCCATAAATCTGCAGCGCATATTTCCATTAGTATTAATAAATGAATTGTATTGGTATTTCTTTAATTAGTATTAGTAACAAAAACAGACAGTTGTTGCTAAAGACCTGTAGATGTTTTGCTCGGCATATAAAAATTTATATATATAAAGTATTTAGCAAAACAAGCTAATGTTTCTACAAAGCTTTGGAATATACTTGAATAAGATTTAAAACAGACATTTCCTGAACTTCTGAAAAAGTGCTACTTTTCTTTGAACTCAGCTTTCTATATTCTTTTTTTTTTTTTTTTTTTCTTAGAATCTGTACAACATAAACAGTACCTTAACAACACAGGGCTAGAGCTTTCTATATTCTAAAAGTTTGCATATATTTTGTATAACTACTAATTAAGCTCGTGAGCTAAATTTAGCTTTCATAAACACTCTTTACATGAATTTTTATCATTGACATTAATTTTACATATTCTGTATTTCATACTCCCCGTTTAGATCCACTTGGCCTTTTCTTAATGTTTTGCTTCCAACTTGACTGCTAAGAGTCCCCTGTACATCTTTAAATCTCTATACCACTACACTCTTAATCTTTTTTAATATTTTTCCAACATAAAATGGACAAATGTTTTGAATTCTTATTACGAAATTATTTCTTAACTATTTCTATCGTAGGCTTTACTTCAGTTCCTTTTCCTTTTTGTTCACAAGCATTGGGTATCTAGCAGTTCTTCTTTGTTCAGAGGCACTGGGTATCTAACAGTCTATCTTCGTTCAAAGACACTGGGTATTTGGCAGTCCTTCTTTTGTATTTGCAGTTACTTTTACGCTCTTGAGCTGACCAAAAGCTGTTGGTTCTTTGGCGCTTCTCTTGTTGGCAATTTAACAAACATATCCGCATTAAGGTTAAAAACTTTTAATTGTTTGCTTGTTGCGAGACACAAGCACACACACACACATACACACATACACCGAAGGTTGGGTCACAGCTGCCGCCTTCTTGGCTGTCTCCCTGCCCCACACTCCACATCCCTCCGCTTCACTTCTGTTTTAGCCAGAACCGAGTTGAGGCCCAAAAAAGGGAGCACTAATTAAAATTCGCGCGCAATTCGCGTTGGTCAACCGACAATAACAACAAAAACAGTAACAAAACTTTAGCACAAATGTCATTTCTTTTTGGTTGTTTTCTGAGGTGTCTTTAGGGTGAGGTAGGTGGGCTAAAGAGGGCTAAAGAGGGAGGGGGTTGAAAGTTAGGACCAGAACCTTGTAGCACTTGAATGCTCTACAAATGCCCAACAGCGTTTTTCGGCCATTTTACGTACTTGGCTTGTTATTAATTTTTCCACTTTTTCTCGCTCTTTCTTTCTATCTCTCTCTCTCCCTCTCTCTCTCTCTCTCTCTTTGTTTTGTATTTTGTTTGTTTTTTTTTTGGCAGCATTTGTTTGCTTTTGGACTGAAACGAAGAGATGAAAACGCAACAAACTCAGACCCTTAGCCACATTCACTGGACTTGTATGTCACTTGTGCGAATCCTTTAACCTCTTCTCCTTTACTCCTTTACTCCTTTCCCCCTGCCACTCAGTCACCTCTTCTACATGTTCCTTTAGTTGTTGCTGTTGTTGCTCAGCATTCTAATGAAGTTTACCCACAGCAATTGTTTAGCAAACGTGCCTTGGCCTGCGTTTAAGCGATTTTTTGTCAACGCGCGCACAAAAGTCGACAGCAGTTTTTAGAACGGGTATTGCATGAAGTGAGGCAAGGGGAAGAGGTAAGGGAGAACAGAGTAAGGAGGAGGAGTAGGAGACGGGGCAGGCAACTACCTTTCCATATACCCTACAAAAGCAGAGCTGCTTCAACACCAGCCCCATAATTGCTAAAAGAAATTATATTATATAAGTCATTATATGTTATAAAAGACATTACAGTGTATCTAAAAAGTATTTGAATTATATAAATTTTTCTTTAAAAAAACACAGTTTTCGTTGATTTAAGTACCAGTCAATTGAAATACTATAAACTAATTGCATATATTTAAATTATTTATGTATAGAATAAACATTTTCATTGGATTCATTTTACTTTTTGTCGTTTTAAAGTTAAATAAGTTAATTATATGTAAGCCATATTCAAAAAAATTAGATTTAGTATAAATTTGACTACAATGCGACAAATATGTTAATATATATGCTTTAGTAATTATAATTTAATTCTTTAAAATTATTTATTTCATAAACTGTTAATCCTTGAATCGTTTTCTTTAATTGTTTTTTTGTAGATACTTACGTTAATGTTTAATATATAAATTTTAGTTAAAAATAAACAAATTTGTTGTAAAAATAACCTTGACAGCAAAGGTCAAAGTTAGTGCTCATTTATTATTGCTTTATTTTTTATTTATTACAATTTTGTTATAAACTTTTCAATACAAATTATACCATTGGTTGAAAGAAAAATTTACTTTAGCAAAGCCTTTATTATTTGAATAATAATTTAGATTAATAAACAATTATTGTTATAATTTAACATTAATACCATTAAATACATGTTATAAAAATTTTACTTGTTTTAAGTTACTAAATTCCCTAATTTAATGAGCTGAAATACACATTAATTATTAATAAAATAAAAATACATTTATATAGAGCAATAAAATAAGAATTTCGGTTTGTTGTTTTACAAAAGAAAAATTAACAAAACATTTTAAATTTAAAAACTATTTTAATTCAAACCTTTTACATAAACTCCTTAATTAATCAATGAAATGAAATGTGACACTACAGGGCATCTACGTAGCCTATCAAGTTTAGTTATTGCATTGCTTGTTTGTTTGCTATTGTTGTTATTGTATTTTCTTTTTCATTTGTTGTTATTACTGATTTTGTTTTTGTTCTTGTTTCTCTGCTTTTGTTGTTGTTGTTGTTCATGTGGTGTGCATGTCGCTTGGTTTTTCAGTTCGTTTCTTGTTGTCGTAAGCGTTTTTTGTCGTGTCCTGTACAGACAGAGAAAGCAATAGCAACACTAACAAACTGCTAGAAGAGGGGAAAACATAGAGAAAGGGAAAGAGACAGAGAATATAGTATCCTTTTGTCGGCAATGCATTGGCCGATTTTAATAGAATTTAAAGCTGACTGCGAGCAACACATTTGCCAACTGGCCGTAAAAATAGTGAAATTTAGTTGGTTGTTGCCTGTCGTTTTCTTGCTTTATGTGCGACAATAAACATGAAAACAGACATAAATGCGTTTTATTTAGTTTTTTCTCTCTTTCTACTTCTATTTCCTCTTCTTGTTCTGCTCTTCCTTCGCCTCGTTCGGCCATAAAAAAGGCTTGAAAATAAATAAAAATTTATATACAGCGAATTGAAGCATAGAAACATTACAAAACACAAAACCCAATAAAGTGTAAGTAACGACAATGGCAAACTGAAGCACCACCAGCAGAGTTGGGAGGAGAAGTCAAGGACGGAGAGGAGAAGTGGAAGAAAACTACGCGGAAATAGACACAAAATATTGGCAGCTTGTTTAAGCTTTTTGGCCAATTGTCGCATTTGTTTTGTGTGAAATGACAACAGACCAAAAAAATGCTTTGTGGTTAGCAATGGTCAACAAGCAATAGAGGACCAAGAGCAAACGAGTGAGAAAGAGCGAGAGAGATGGCAAGTCGTGCGGAGAATCAAGCAAAAGTTTCATTTATTAAAAAGTTTGTCACGCGGTCACTTTTCAAATGACTACCAATTTTTCACGTAGCAATTGCACTTGCTTTCCTCTTCTACTCTTCTTTCCTCTCTCTCTCTCTCTCTTACTCTAGCATTTATCTCTATTTTTGTCTCAGATGGTCACACTCATTTGGCGTTTGCAATTAGCAAGCAGTTTGCTGTTTAGTTTTCAGCTCAATTTGTCTTGTCGCGCCTCAAAGTAGGCAACGTGCGTGAAATCAACCACAAGAAAACTAAGAGCTAGAGAGGGAGAAATAGAGCAAAAATGAGAGAGAAATAGTACGAAGAAATATTCTTTTGAGAGAAATTTAAAAACTCTGTATTGCTACACTTTAAATTCCCTCCCATTTCCACTTCTTTTTGCAAGCAAAAAGTATTAAAAGTCTATAGCATACTTTGTGGCGTCGCAGCGCCACGCACGATTTATCATAATTCTTGTTGTATGCCACTTAAGCCAACAAAAATGAAAGCAACAACAACATCAGCATCATCAAGTGAGCCACAGCAGCCGCGTACAATGCGGCGTATGAGCAATATTTGTTATTTATGCAAATAAAGTAGCCTGTATCCTGCATATTTCATGCAAAAAACAATCTGAAATGGCCTTTAAAAAGTTTGCAAACGCTGTTTAAAATGTCTATCGATACCCTATGAAATGCAAGAAAGGGTATATTAAATTAAACAAAAAATAAGATTTTTTTTTGTTTTCAAAGGTCAAAGAATTATAAATAATTGTATTAAGTAAAGTTTTTCAAATTATGAAAACATTTAAAATTAATGTAAAAGAGATGAAAATTCTTGGTTTAAAATATTTGATTTTAAATGTTTATATTTGTACAATGTACACACATATACTTGTTTATAAAAAGATATTATGTTCGTTTGAAAGAGTAAAAATGGTTATGGGATATCTTTTAACCAACTATCTACCTTGTAACATTTCTTGTTTTATTTCTTCTTAAAGGAGCCAATCAAAAGGAAAATGTAATAAATTTGCGCTAAAGAAAAACTAGAAAGTAGGAAACGAAACGAAACGAAATGAAAAGAAAAGCAAAGAAGAGCAGCGACAGTTGTGTAACGGCACAGCTCGAACTATGACTCTTGGCCAGTTTATGTGCCTGGCTAACGATGGACAGACAGACAAACAGACACACATTAACTGTATATGTGTTGTTTGCTTGTTGCTTTTGTTTCATTTTCTTTGTTGTTTTGTTGTCTCCACACTTCTTGTACTTTTTCTTGTTCTTGTTGTTCTTTCGTTGCGCCTTTTAGTTATGTGCTGCAGATGCACTAAAAACTGCCAAAGCACAACACGAATACGAACACGAACGAACTGAACAAAATGGCAAATCCTTTTGCCAGGACGCTTGTCTTGCCTTTCCGAGCCTTTGCCCTGTCCTTGTCGCTAAATTTTGCGCCTCAACGTGCGACATGCGCCACGCAAATGGCTGCAACAACAACAACAAAAACTTCAACTTCAACAACAACAAACTGCAGCCTGCTGCATGCAAAAATGTTCGGCGTATCTGCAACGCTAAGTGGGTCGCCAGCAGGACACAACTTCATTCCCAGTCACTGGACCTACTGCCACATGCCACTTGCCACACGCCACATGCCTTATGGCACACAGCGCATAGGCCCAAGCACGTTAACCGGGGCCATTCAGGCGATAAGATGCGACTTTTGCGTTGTCCATTAGCCAAAAACAAAAAAAAACAGTGCGAAAGACTAAAGTTGAGCGAGTCGACTGTAAAGGACCTCGTACTTTTCTGCAGCAATCAGAACAAAAGCCTGTTAAACATTTTTGATAGCAATATAGTTAAGTTGTAGATATAGTTAACCGATATCAAGATAAATCAAAATAAATTCATTTGTTAGTTTGATTGCGATGTACCAAAGAAATGCAAATTATCTTGGCAAAATCCAGCTTTTGACTAAAGTTGCTATGACTACTTTTTCCAGTGACTGAAGTGGGCGTTCAAAAATCCTAAACAAATTTTAAATTCAGTTGTGTAGGCTCTGAGATTAAGGTGTTTATATAGACTAACAAACAAACGGAAAGACGGACATTCCTATATCGTCTCGACTTTTGATTTCGAACAGGAATTTCTTATCTTGACTTCATCAGCCAAGGCTTCCTCTGGATGGAATGCATATTTTTTCTCACAATCCTACGTTACCCCTGTGTTCAGTGTGAGTACAGGTCTAAAAATGGAAAAAGAAAAGAAATAACCAAATAAAATCTCAAGTTGATTGCCTGCATCAGCTTCTTGTTATTCTCTTTCACGCTTCGTACATCTGTCGCTCCTCTGTTTTCTTTCCCTTTTTTTCTATCTCTACCTCTCTCTCTTTCTCTCTGCCTCTTATTTATCTTTCCACTTGCTCTTGTACATCTGCGACTTCAATTTTTTCGAGCCAAGCCAGTTTCTATGTCTTTTGGTGGGGCTTCCACTCCTGTTGCTTTCTTTACTCCTTTATCTGCTTTTGTTTCTTCACTTCCACCTTTATCAACCTCAACTCCTTCTCTCCATGGACTTGCTCAATCTGTTAATGCTCTTAATCCTGTTACTCCCAGCTGTTGCTCCTTATTTTTTCGTCTTTTTCACGTGCTCTTCTCTTACTTTTGATCATAAATTTTATTAATCTGTTACTTCATTTCCAGCTCTGTTTTCTTCCATAATTCGTTATTTCTGGGTTCGATCGTTCATTTATTCTCCTATAACTTATTTTACTCATTCACAATTTGTATATTTTCTACTGACTTTTAAACTTCTTGCATTCTAAAAAACTCTTTTCTATTCGACTATATTTTAAAAGTTTTTCTCATACCGTTTTTTGATGTCTCTTTACTTCCTAATCAATATTAAGATTTGGTTTTCTGGTTTTATTGTGCTCCTTTCGTCGCGACTCTTAACTCCTGCCATCTACTACTTAAACTGTTGCTTCTTTTAGTCCTGTTGCTTTTCTGGTGCCCTCTTCTAAAGCATTCAATACTATTACTCACTCCTTCTTCAAGTGTTGCCCCACTTTAAAGCACTTGCCGCAACGATTTATCAAGCGAAACGAAGGCGCAGCGTAAATTGATTATGTTAATTCTGTTCTTATTGTTGTTGTTGTTGTTGTTGTTGTTGTTGTTGTTGTTATGACCGCAACACTTTTGGGCAAATAACAATACACCCAATCTTACCCCCTCCCATATCCCAATAGTCCCTTTATCGGCTACATTAATGACTGTCATTATGTAATGACAGCGACAAGCGGCAAGCGACGCGTCCTTGCATATCGTTCACTTGCCCCAAAATGTATGCTATGCAAACCATTAAATTTGCATAGTCGAACAAGTCTGGACAAGTCGGCGCAAGTCATGGAATTGTCAGTTTAATTTCTACAGTTCTCGTTGTCCCTGTTATTGTTGTTATTGTTGTTGTTTCAGGACTTGTCACACAACTCGCTGACAGTTTCACAGTCACACAAATCGCAATAACTCGCGACAGTGCCGTCAATTGTTTACTTTGCCTAACCAGACATACAGACAGACAGCCAAAAAGACGAGCACACAAATGGTCAGAGAGGAGAAACATAGAGAGGAGCACGTAGCATACTGACTAGGGGAACAGTTAAAAGATGATGATAGGCAGCCTTTTAGTCCCTCCTTTTATATCCCACATCCAACTCCACACACACACACACACACCCACCACTGATATTTTCAACAGCGAATAAAACAATTTACGAATCGCCCAAAAGATATCAAATTCCAAATAAAAAATATAGAGTCTGCTAGTTCAATACCATACTGTAGATACCCTGTACATAGCATTTTTTATTGTATTCAATTTTATTTATAATTTAAATTTAATTAATTGCCAAATAATCATAACTTGGTTAAAGATAAATACAAATATTAGTTAACAGTTTTTCTACTAAAACTTAAATCCAAAGTTGAAAACTTACCGAATCAATCAAAATACCCGCTGTCAGGGAGACAGGGGTATATAAAACTGGTCTGGGCAAATTAAAAATTGTTGTACAAATATAAAAATCGCAAAAAAAAGTTTTTTTGTTATTTATTATTTTTCCCCAATTTTTGTTTTTTTGAATGTTGCATGCAACAAAAATGTTGTCAACTTTTATTACAATTGTTGTTGTTGTTGTTGTTGTTGCCGCGTTGACACTTAATTGATGGTGGCAAGCCGTGATTGGTGCCATGGCGCGAGCTAAGCGCGTTTAGTCAGATAGCTGAAAGAGGACACAAGGGGCGTTACACAGGAAGTCGGAGTGGCGTAAACTGCAGCGCTATCAAATGAAATTGGCGCGAAAATCGCTTTACCAATTGTAGTTTTAGTTTTGGTCATTAAAGCCTGGCCAAAAAGCAGCGCAAACATTAATAAAAATACATTTTTGGTTCATTTTGCCCATTTGTGCCAATTAAAAACTGCAGTTTATTTAGCCACGTTATAAAAACTTGATGAAATTACCTTGGGTAATACGCAAATGCAGAGAGTTTTCAGCAGTTTATTCAGAAATGAACAATTTGTTTTACAGGCAGTTAATCGTGTACATTGTAATAATATTAGCATAGACATTAAAGCCACTTTTAATAGAAATATTAGCATAAATATCTTGATTTACATGTAAATCCCAAAACAGCTTAAGCCCAGTCTAATTTAAAGTAAGTCCCAAAAAATACTTTGAGCATTTGAAATACTCTCTCCAATAAACAAACTCTGTGCTTAACTAAAGTCAGTATGTTAATTTAAAGCAGCATTTGTTATTTAAGTTAAGTCTGGAGATAAGCATAAGTTGATTTCAGTTATATTTATATACCTTACTTGGTTTAAACTACCATCGGATACGCATTGAATTGCCTGCATGTTACGCATACGCACCTTAAGCCAATCAGTCCAAAGAACAATCGTTGCTCGTCTGCTCTCTCATTCAAGAAAGCAACTTAAACGTAAACGTAAACGTGAACGTGAACGTAAAAGAAATCGTAAATCAATGCAGAGCTGAGCTGAGCTGAGCCGAACTGAGCAGATAGTTGACTTTGCCCTGTTACACACAGAGGGCAACTCGCCGCAATGCCTGGACTCGCATTTCCGGTTTTCCTTTTAAATTATGTTATCATTGAGCGAAATGCAATTAAGCGCCGATAGCCTACGGTGTGTCAATCAACGGCAAATAAAGGCCTGGCCTGGTCAGGGCTGCCATCAAGGCCCAAGCTCAATGTTTAAGCAGATAATAAAGCAGGCAGACAGACAGGAAGACATAAAGAGAGAGGGACAGAGAAACAGAGAGTACACTGATAAAATGAAAGCCTCTCCATTTCTTTAAGAACTTGAGCTTAAAATTATCAACTTAAATTATCAATTTGTACTTAAAATATAGTTAATTAAACTTTAAAAAAATTAATATTTTGTAAGAAAAAATAAAGAATTGATTATTGTTTTGAGTATCTAATAATTTTGTTCAGTGTAAAAAGTACTGAAACTGAGTTCTGAGCATGCCAGGAGTCGACACGACCACGGCATGTGCAGAGTTATCATTTTGCGGTAACCAGCGACAAGCACACACACGCACACACATTCAAGCACACACATACACACACACACACTCACACACGCATACACACTTAACATATCTGAATCCTCAGCCGCCCCGGAGTGCGCAAATTGACTTTTGCCGTTGCCAATGCAGTTGCTGTTGTCGTTGTCATTTCCTGGATTGCACATTGCGAGGCGACACATGGCGACAACTTGCAAGACAGCAGCAGCAGTAGCAGTAGTATCATCGGTGGCAGCAGTTGCTCTTGGTGCACGGTTAGTTGCCACACGCCTCACGCACTCGACTGTAACGTGATAATTTGTCTGACGTCGCACTCGTCTCTCAATTTCTCCCTATATCTCTCATCCCTCTCTCTCTCTCCCTTGCTCCCTCTCTCTGCTCATCGCTTATTGTGGCTTTGGCCGAGATTGCCAAGCCATGAGTTGTTTGGGTTACGGTTTCTCCTCTTCTCCCCTCACCTTTGTCATCTCTTCCATCCGTCTCGATTTTCGTTTCGTCGTTGCCTTTTCCATTCAGCAAATCTGTCACCTGAGTAACAATTATTGCTGCTGGCATTTTAAGTGTGTGTATATGAGTGTATTTGTAAATGTGTGTGTGTGTATTTGTATGGGTTTGAATGCCTGCAACTCTTCGTTAACTGCAGCACTTGATGTGGGAAGTGTGTGTGTTGAATCAATCAGCTTGCAATGTTGTTGACTTGCAAAAGTCAACTTCTTTGCCAATTGAAATATTTCGCTACAAAAATATGTTTTTTATAGCTCTCAATACAATTTTGGCTTAATTAATATCTTATCTTGCTAACGGTATAATGAGCACAGTTTTCAATTAAAATAAAACAAAGATTATGCCTTAAAAATCACAAAATTTCACGTTAAATTTAATACAAAATTTTAGAAACTTTAGAAGTTTATTAAAGAAAAATAACCTATTATCAATTTTTAAAACTTTTTATACTCTCTGCAAGAGAGAGTATATTGGGTTTGTGCAAAAAAAAAAGTATGTAACAGGCAGAAGGAGGCGTGGCAGACCCCATAAAGTATATATATTCTTGATCAGCATCACAAGCCGAGTCGATATAGCCATGTCCGTCTGTCCGTCTGTCTGTCTGTCTGTCTGTCTGTCTGTCTGTCTGTCTGTCCGTCTGTCCGTCTGTCCGTATGAACAAACAGATTTCAGAGATGGTAAGAGCTACAAGTTTGAATTTGGTCTCTATCGACTCGATATTAAGTCAGTCAATACAAGAATCTTTTTTTTTTTCGATGCCACGCCCCGTTCGCCCACAATGAGCAAAAAACTAAACATACCTCGTAAAAAATTGATGTTTTAGGCGAATATTTCAGTAACTTTGGCACTTAGGAACACCAATTTTGGTACGCAGGTTCCTAGTGACGGCATAATTGTATTGTCATCAAAAATTTTGGACTGCCACGCCCCCTTTTTCCACAAGAAATAAAATACTTTGCAAACTTCAATGCCGATTTTAAGGCATATGTTCTTATCGTACAGTATTGTTATTTCACATTCATTTGAAGACAAAATATGTTAAACTATCCTGAAAGTTGCATCTAAATCGGACAATAAACAAAAGAGCTAGACATGTAAGAAAGTTGATAATTGAACGCAATGCCAATGCATGTGTGCGAGCGAGATAGAAACATACAAACATGTGAGCGAACGTTTTCGCTGCTTGCTAGCTGCCCGCGAATGCTGGCTGTGCCGAGCAATTGTGTATGTATTACATATACACACATACTTATGTGCGTGCATACATATAATGTCAAATGTATATATGTGTGTATACATACAATCAGATGTTTTTGTTTCAACGTGTTTTGTTGCAAGTATCAATTGATATACCCGGATATCGATTTTATTAAGATGATCGGGAATAAAATGCAGAGAGTATTCTACGGTCGGGCGTGCTCGACTGTACTTTTCTTTCTTGTTGCTATTTGTTTTGTTATATTGTTTCTACTGTTGATGCCGATGAAGAATTTATATACTTTATATGGTCTTTTGGGCAGGCATTTTCGAGCTCATGAAGTATATATTGGTGATTTGTATGGAAAAATGAAGTTTTAATTACCCGATCTCAACCGACCTCACACATTATATGTATATCATGACTCTCTATAACCTTACTCCGGATCAGATAACAATAGCCTTTAATTCCTATAGGCCAAATCGGTCGAAAATTGGTGATTTTTTTGGAATATCGAGCACTAGAATGAATAAGGGGTCTTTTACAGTGGACTCGCTCGACTGCAGCCTTTCTTATTAGTTTAACAATTATCTTCGTGAAAGTGTTGAAATTGTTCCTTTTTGGGAGTCTGAAAAAGTTGCAACTATTAATTAATTCAAATTATAAATTACGTGAAAATAATTAATTATATCTCTCTTAATAAGGAACAATTAAATATTTTGTCATACAAGAAAAGGATTTAAACGCATAAAGAAAAGGATTTCGTGAATCTATTTGAAAACTTAGTAAATTAATTTAAGCTTAACAAACAATTGTAAGTAATGATTTAAAAATAAAAACCAAATCGGTACATAGGAACTCTAGAGTACTAGTCTAAACATTGCGGTTTACATTTAGACTGAGAACTGTTGGATGAAACGTTGTTGTATTTAAATCCGAGACAATTACAGAGACCGCTAAGGAATTGGTCAGAGCTGCAGGAGATGGGACAGGGACAAGAAGGATACCTGAGAAGGAGGTGGCTTTGGAGGAGACATAAGCCACATCCAGCACAGGATCGGTTTTAGTCATAAATCAATTGGTTTTAATGCCTCGTTGGGCACAACAAATCTGAAACCTTAGTGCAAAACCGCAAGCCGAAAACGCGTTTTCGATCATAAATAATGATGTTTGACGCTGGTCAAGGAGGCAACTTTGGCATAGTGTGGCACAGTGCGACATAGTGTGCCAGAGTGGCACAGTAGCTGAGTGGCAGAGCGGCAAGCTGCCAGTGGCGCCACTAGCTGCCTGTCGTCTGTCCAAAAACCTAATTAAGCCACGACGACAAACCGGAAGTGGAGGCAGTCAACTGTCGAGGCAACTTGGCCATTATGAGTGTATGTGTGTGTGTATGTGTTTGTCTGTGTATGTGTGTTTGTGTGTGGCGCCAGGAAGCGCTCAAGTGTGGCAACAATGGTTAATGCTTAAGTAATTACAATAGCTCGACGATTAACTATGCAGAATGGCCTGGCTAATGAAACTGGCTCCACAGGCATCAAGGCACACAGTGTGCAGCTAATTATCACACATGAGATGTCCGATACCTTGTGCAGCTATCTCTTTCTTTCTTTTGCTGCTGTTCCTGTTTCTAACCAGCTTTCTGTTGTATCTATTCCTGTTCCTACTTAGCTCCTTTTACTAAACTGGATGTTCCTTCTACTGCTGCTCCTTCCACCTCATCTGATCTGTCAACTCCTCTCATTGACACTTGTGATACTACACTGAAAGAAAAGAATTGACGTTTAATCCAAAGCAAGTAAAGTTTATTTTTAAGCTGTTTTTGCTGCATTTGGGTTAAGCCTCTCCTAAATAAGCAGGCGCCCTTTTTACTTGGACAATTTATCTCTGATGATGGTGATGCCTCAGAACAGTTCGACTCTCTAATATTCCAGCACCCCTTTTGACCGGACCAAATTTGCTCAACGAAAGGTGTCCACTTAAATTACCGTATTTAAAAAAAAAAACAAATTAACAATTTAAACTACACTATATATTAACATTCATTAAAATGATGCTGGGATCTCTTGAATAGTACTACTGAATTTGTCACTAGAGTGAACTGGCCAGTGATGGAATCGATAGTTATGTCTCACTAGTGAGACTATTGAATTAAAAGTTTGAATAAGAAATATATAATTTAATTGTATATTAATAAATAAAAGCTGACAGCACTGGGTTTACGGGTTAAAAAGTACTGATGAGCTTGTCACTAGCGTGGACTGCCTTCCAAGCTGCCAGACAGCTCTAGAAAGCAAAGATATTTAAGTCCAATGGAAATTAATTGCTTTATAAAAATAAATAAAATATTTCTAAGACTTGAAAATTAATTTGAAAACATATACATATTAAATATATAAATATAAATGTTAAACTCACAAATATAAAGTTTATTGGGAAACATTTTAAATGTTAATAGCTGTTAACAAAAGCTAAACTAATTTGATTTTAAATGATTTCACAGTTCTTAGTTTTAAGATTAAAATCTTGACTCAAACAATACTATATTTTTATTAGTGTAGGCCTTCTGGACTCATAGCCCTTCCCCTCCTCATCTGTTACCACATTTTATGAAAATTTATGTTATGAGCTCATCGATGAAGGAAACTGTCTGTTGATTGATTGGCGCGCTGCGTGTGCCACATGCCAAGGCGTTACAGTTTCAGTTTGTCCCACTCTCTCTCTCCCTCTTCCTCTCTTTGTCTTACTTTTCTCCATCTCTTTCACACACTTTGGCATGCCGAAGGACTCATGCCGCAGACTTTGTGACGCTTCTCAAGCGTTTACCCCATTATTTTTCCATGCACAACGCACTTCAGACATTTTTATACTTTATGCCACAGTCAGAGGCGCTACCAGTAACAGCTCTTGCTGTTTTTGTTGCTGTTGTTCCTTTTGTTGCTTGGCCAACGCATAAGCCACTTAAGTTTTTGTGGCACACGCGCCTGGAGCCGCCATTTAGCGCCACCAAGTTTTGGGCGTCATCGATGCCGGCGACGCTTGCCAAAACGCATTTTCCGCCAAAGCATTTTCCGAAGCAGCTGAAGAAGAGTGGAGTGGAGGAGTGTCAGGGCCAGTGGGAGCGGTAGGAGGAGCTGCCATTGCATAGTTTAAGTCAAAGTCTTTTTTTATATTTTTTTTTTCTTAGCCATCGCACATAAATTGCCGGACTGTAAAGCGGCTTAAACGAATTGCCGCTTGCCGCTTTCGCCGCAGCAACAACTTGCCAACTTGCAGATGCAACACCCTTTATCCCACTTTCCACCACTCCTTCCCCTCACCCACTCTTGACCCACTGTTCTCTCCAATCCCACTCTTCCCCTCTCCTCGCTGTTTAAGTTTGTTGTTGGTTTTCACAAGTTTTGCACAATTTATAAATAGTTTACTTGGTTTTAAAGTTTCCTCATCTGCTCAGCTCCTTTGGCTTCTCCATTACCCTTTGCACCCGTTCCCTTCCCTCCCTTGACTCCCTCAGGCTGTTTAGGCACTATCGTGCGTCTGCCGCAAGAGTATGCATTGCAACTAGCAACTTTTTGATAGTTTGCCCACTTCGTTCAACAAAATTAACAAAAGAATTTTATTGCCAAATTAGATTTTGGCGCATTGCATTGAACTTAAACTTAAATCAGCTTCAAATGTAACCAAAATAATACAAATTTCACAATTTCTTTAGCATATTCAATTAAACATGATCAATTCTTTCAACCTGTTTTCAGTCAAATGGATATGTGAATATTTTTAAGTTTTAACACAGGATATTTAATGTTCTTGAATTCATTTTTTATGCAAATTTTAAATCAAAGACGTTTTATTTTTAAGCCTTAGCTCACAGTCAACTATAAAACGGCTTTAAAATTATTAAATGTTTTATTAAAATATCTAGAAATAATTTTTTGATCGAAAAATCTAAAAATGTTCAATTAAAATAGATTAAATTTATGGAATAGGCCGAGCCTCTCAAAGGTCAACACAAAAACCTGGTATACCATTCAAATATTATAAAATTATTGTATTCGTTAAGTAAAAGTGGATGTAGTGGGTTTCAAAGTCTTTTGGGCTTAGAGTGACAACCAGCAAAAATAGTGAGTAGTCTTTACTTTACACTCTGAATATATTTAATAAAAGTAAAAAAAAATAACATATATCACTCTAAGAAGAATTCTGAACCGGCCAATATTTAAACATGAATATATAAAATTAATTTCGATTTTTCATTTCTTTCTAGGATGTTAACATTTTTATTGAAACTAGAAAGTCGACTATATAGAATTGACAGATAAGTAACGAAAATTAAAGACCGATTGATTAATTAATTTTATCCTTGATTTCATTTTTATTTTAGACCCAGTCTATTTCTTTATTAACCTAAGTTTTATCCTGTTCTAAAATATGTTTATTCTTCACTTCTCCCCATTCATTTACACAAAGGTTCAACTAATTATTCAAGGGAAAATAAAAGAAGAAGAAATGAAAAAAGAAATCGGATTTTCTTATTCCAGGCACTCCCAAGAACGCATCCTTCAATAAATTTCCTCTATTCATTAATTTTAAACGGAAAGTCATTAAAAACTGTGACAACATGTTGCCACTCAATGCCACACAAATGTGGCAAGCGATGCGTTTAAAGCATGCCCCAATGGCCCCAATTGCATTTTTGACAAATCTGACAGCGCGACAAAGCGTCGCCTGGATGCTCTTCTCCATTTCCCCTTTCCCTTTCCCTTTCTTCCTTTACCAAGCGCTTTCCCAGCACCCCATTTCCTTCCCTTCCGTTGGCTGATCAAATGGCATGCTTTTAGCATATTTTACATGCCAATCTTTTAGCTCTGCGGCGCTGTGGCATGCGGCAAAAACGGATCCGTGACAGGCGGGGAATTTAGGAGGCGCTGCAACAACTGCATTTATGCACAAGTCGTAAGTAAAACTTTTCGCACGCAAAACGCAACTAGCAACTAGCAACTTGCAACTTGCAACTCGTAAAGTAAACATACTCGAGAACTAACTTTTGCCTGCCGCAAGGTGTAGGCCAAAGGGGTAAGAGCGGGGACCAAAAAAATGCAAGAGGGTTGGTTGTTTTGGGTCTGTGTCTTGCGCTCAATTTGCGCATTTTTCGCGCACAATTACTCAACGCAGCTTTAAATGCAGTTACACGGAGAGAAACAAAGAGGTACAAAACCACAATTTCAAACAAAATATTTATAATTGGGAATTCTTCTGAAAATGAGCAATGACTGCTTTTAATAAGACAGAGTGACGTTTTGTACAGGTTTAAATTCTTATATTTTCCAGACCACAAACCTAAGAAATAGTTTGATATTAGTAAGCTTTTAAGTGAACGAAGAAACCTTACTTATCATCAGTACTGACATCAAAATTTATTATTAGTATTGGCGTCACACCGATTTTTCTAGAAATTTCTTTTGGTTCAAAGACTTATCAATTATTTTTAAGAATTTATTAGATTCAAATTTGATATTGTAGCTTCTTATTGTTAATTTGAAATGAATTCAAGAGCAAACATTTTGATAAGTGTATAAATTTTGCCCAAGTTGAGTGACTTTGTATGGCACTAACGGGGCTTCTTCTCTTGTCCCCAAGCCTGACCCCATAATCTGCCTAAAAGGTGCAAAGTATCTGCCATAAGCCGCTTGCCAGCGACCGTTGCAAGTCTTGCCGCTCTCACTCTGTGACTTTTCCTCTTCTTGTCACTGTTCAAGCCCCTTGTTCCTGCCCCACTTTTCAGACCCCGCCTTCTTCTTACGACTGCTGCAATCATTTTTTATAAGCCGAAAAAAACTTGTTGACAGTTGTTGTCTCAGCTCTTTTTCCTTCTGTTCTGCTCTTCTTTTCACTCTTATTTTCTCGTTAACACTATGTCCGTCTCACATTGCGTATGCGTAATGTTTAAGACCTTCGTCTTGGCCTTCATTGACTGACTTTTAATTGGCTGCCAGCGCTTAACCCTTGCCACATAAATCTACCAAGCACACACACATACTTACACACAAATGCTTGCCCAACAGACCCCGTCCCTCTCACGCCCTCCCTCCCTGCCTTCAACTGCTAGTCAAATTGACTTTTAATCTGCTGCTCATACATATGCCAAGCTGGAAAATCAACTGACCTCTCCCACGTCAGCAGCTGAAAACAAAAGAAAAACCAAAATTCATCCGAACGATGCAACTTTTTTGAGCCAGTTTGCAAAAGTTTCCTCTTAAAGTTGCAACGTTAATAGATTCCAAGCTCAGATGTTGCAGGTGTGTGTTCTATATGCTCATTCCACAACTATTCACCTTCACTTCATTCGACTCCTTTTATATTATTTGCTAATTCAAGTAGAAGTTTCAGCATTATTAAGCTTTGTTCTTAATCCGTAAATTATTGGTAATTTATTTCTTATAATATTCCATTATCTTTTGCAGTCAGCATCCATAAACACTCATTTATTCTAATATCCGGCTAAAAAATCTTTAAAGAGCTGTATAAGCTCATCTTTTCTTTTTAGACCCCGTACTCTTTCAGCCGAGACGATATAGCGATGTCCGTCAGTCCGTCTGTCTTCTGAACTACAAGAGCTAAAGCCACCAAATTTGGAATGAAAATCCGTCTGGTTCGCGAACAGATGAAATTTAATTTAAACCTTTGCCACGCCCTCTAGCCCCGCAAATGTCAAAAATCAATTTTCGCATAGCCATAACTTGAAAGCGACTAGAGCTAGAAAGACTAGATTCTCACATTATGTATATGGTACCATTTATCCTATGCTCCCCAAGCTTGGTCTGGATCGGACAACTATAGCCTACAGCTCCTACAGAACTAATCGGTCGAAGATTTCTCGCCTTAATTGTTCTCTTTACCATTCTATTATACAATATATGTACAATGAAAAAGACTATTTTATATCAAAAGAAATATTTTTAGACACCGTACTCTAAAGGGTTCTATAAAGTTTGTCAGGAGCGAAGTGGCGTTACAGGTAGAAAGAGGCATTTCTGACATCATAAAGCAATATAGCATTGTCCGTACTGGATTTCGAGACTATAAGTGTAAGAGCCACCAAATTTGGAATGAAAGTCCGTCTATATGTCAAGCAGGCTAAGTTTATTTTTTAATCTTTACCATGCCCCTACTGCCCTCGCAAAACAATCCTCGCTGAGTTTGATCCAGATGGGACAACTATAGCCTATAGCTTCCATAGGAAAAATCGGTCGAAAATAGGGCATTAGTGGAAAGGCATGAAGTGTTAGTTGAGGGACCGCAACCAAACCATTATAACAATCCTCACCAAGTTTGGATTTGACAACTATATCTCCCATAGGACAAGCCGGAAAATTAATGATTTGTATGAAAAAATGCACTTTTAATTGACCGATCTCAATCAAAATGACACATTATGTGTATATCGTGTCTCCTTTTATCCTTACCAATTTTGGTCCGGATCAGACAACTATAGCCTATAGCTTACATAGGACAAATCAATCGAAAATTTGTAAATTGTATGGAAAATCAAGCCCTGAAATGAGTGCGGGGTATATTACTGTCTGCTCGCTGGACTGCAGCCTTTCTTACTTGTTAAAGTCTAAATACGAAACTGAAATATGAAATTGATCAAAGAAAATAATGCAATTTTTATATAGGTATAACCCAAATACGAATGCTTAAACTGTAAATAAAAGATTTTCAATTATTTGTATTTAAAATGATTCTCTTTTAATTTTGTTGTTTTAAATATTTAAGTAACTGACTTTCGAGTAAATTTGTTTATTAAACTATTCACTTTGGTTGTTAGCTTAAATTTCTATTATTACCCAAAAAACAGTTTGATGAGAGACTTACAGTGCTGTCAAGAAGAATAACACTTTGATTGCCTTTCTGACCGATTCAGTTATGGAAGTTCTACATGAACTACCAAAAGAAGATTCCACAAACGCACTTTATTTCAGTCAATGACAAATGACAGATTGCCAAAAGGATGAAAGGAGAGAAAGAAAACAGAACTGAGGTAAAGGGTGTGTCATAAGAGACTATAACATTAGAGCCGACATATTGCAGTTGAGAGGGTGGCAAGAGGTAAAAGATTGACATTAGAGAAGGATTCTTAAATTTATGCTCTTGTTTGTTCAACATAGTGCACGGCATTTTTCAATGGGGTGCTTCCAATATCAACCCTGACATCAGTCCCAAGCCCAAACTTAGACTCAGAGTCAGACCCAGAAGAACTATTCATTTATCGTTTTATTTATGGACCGCATTTAAACAGCCGACAAAGCGGCCAATGGCCAAAACCATAGCCATAGCCATAGCCAAAACCGTCTATGTCAAGGGGTATATATTCTGAGACTTTTCAGTTCATGGCAATTGCATTTTCCATCCTGTCGTCCTCTTATTTCTCGCTAATGGATTGCGGCACACAAATCTTTAAAATTACCCGGTAAAACTTTGAAATTAGACGTGGACCACGGACTACGGATAACGGGACAGCGGACTGGGGACTACAGACTACAGACTACAAACTACGGACTACGGTTTAGGCCAACTGGCGTCAGTCTACCAAAGTCTTGGCTAATTTGTAGTTTGATATTTGATCAAAGGCCAACAAATAAACAAAGAAATCTTGTAGATAAGTGCACTCGAATAACAGATACCCAGTAATTTGGGTTTAAAATAAAGTTGACTTTAAAAACTATAAAAACTTTGCTTTAAAAACTTGCATTACTACCTTAAAAAATTGTTTAAAAATGAGGAACTATTACGAGAAGTAAAAACAAATATAAGCTCAAAACTAGCTTGGATATAGTCTATCATAAAAGTATTCTAACTACTTACAGGTTAAGTTAAAGTCTGTTTGCTTTACAAATACATTAGTAGAAACAAATGGCTAAAATTTAAAATCACTATAGTAACATTTAAAAGGGAATTGATTAAAGAAGATTTATTCTTTAAATAGTACAAAAGTTTATACAATAATTATGATATTTTTTGTCCCTAAAATGAAATAAATACTCGGAAAGCTTTAATATAAATAGATAAAAAGCTGACTCCCAAAACAATTACAAAAAGTTCAATATTTCTGGATTAAAAACAGAATTTTACAATTTTATCTTAAGACTTTTGGAATAGTTTTAGGCAATTTGGTATCTGTATAAAACAAGGCATTAAAACATTTACAAACAGAACGACATGTGCTCTGTCCTAATAAACTTGTTCTTGAAATTGTCTACCCTCCTGCCACATAATCATATTTACAGGGTATAAAACAAAACGAGCTGTTTGTCCGTCTTCAGCTGATTGCACAAGTTGCAACATTTGCAGCACATGTCGTTGGCAATTTGCTGTCCTCTGGCCACAAAACAAAATTGTTTGTGTCTCTGCATACTTAAAGTACAGAGCAAACACTAATTGAAGGACTGTTTCGAACAAATCAAAAGGGGCGTGGCAGGCACGTGCACAACCATCAACTGCACATAAGCAGCACAGACAAAAATACAAAAACAAAAAGTAAAAAGAAATGAAATTTAAGTAAAATTATTGAAATTTTATTGTGTGTTGTGTGTGGCAGTTGCAAATAGTATGGTACAGTGAAACTTGCGAGCTGACGATCCAGACAGATCGAGGCTTAATCTGAGGGAATGACAGGCGGCTGAAGAAACTTTTGTCGTGAGCCAAAAATCGCAAAATCCCGTGCCCAAAAACCAAACAAAAAAAATTTGGTGTATAAATCCACACACATGTGTGCGTGTGTGTGTGTATGTGCATATATGTATGCACATACACACACACGCACACACACATATATACATACTCATTGAGCTCACATGGCAAATGTAACGTAAAACGTAAAATATTCCTGAATGCAATTCCCTTGCATACCAACACACACATACACAGAGATAGTGCACACACTTATACACATACGCACACACACTCACACTCAAACATTGTGGAAAAAGTCAAACTACAGCATTGCGGATGTTCAGGACATTCAACTGCACTTTGACCCATATTCCATTCCATTTTGTTGCAAATAGCTTCAGCTCTGCAGCTGCGGGCGCCAAGGGTCGTGGAGAGGGACACGAACGGACAGAGGGAGAGAGGGGAAGCCAAAGGGCGAATGCGACGCACTGCACAAAAACGAACGAACAACAGCAACAGCAACAGCAACAACAACAACAACGACAAGAAGAAGGAGGAGTAGTTGAAGAAGAGGAAGAACATGGCCAGCAACCACAGCTGTTGGCAGACTCTCCCCCCTCCCCCTTATCCATGCACTTTAGTCTCTTAGCCAGTAAATCGTTTAGCTGCATGGCATTTGCAAGAGCCTCTCACGAATTGGTTTGGTTTAACAAAAATCGAGGCAAAATGGAAAGAAAATAAAAAGAAATTTTAGGCGACAATATCAGCCAGGAAAGCAATTTATATATTCAGCATCCATTCGCATGATCTGCTCACGCAGTGGGCGTGGCATTTGGGATTTGACAAAAAGAGTTGTGCAAGAAATAGCAACGGCAATACCTAACACAAACACACATATCTAAAACACACACACACACGACCACGCACAAATGCATTCTTCAGGTTTTCAATTTTTGGAACACGTAAGAGCTTAGATGCCATCCTCGACTAACAGATACCCCTTCAAACAGGTACTTTCATCAATATAAGCATAGAAAATGTCACTTTAGTATTTGTTTAACTCAAAATAGATTACTTAGTTAAGTTAAAACATATATCCTTAAAAATTATTAATTAAAAATTCTTCCCAAAAATTTTACTTGTAAGCAAGGAACAATATCCATTAAATTAAGTAAAGAACAAACCTCAGTTTCCGGATACTATACTATTTATCTTACTTGGCTTTAGTCTCCCATACTTTGTTTAGCAGTAATCCACCCTGCTTCACAAATACCGGGTATAAAACCAGCTCTCCTTGAGGAACAAACAATTTCTGTTGGCTCCATTTTGGGGCATTTCATAATTTTTTAATGCATGTCAAAGTAAACCACAAAATTAAAATCAACTGATTTATGTGAGTTTCTTAAATGCTTGCTCAAATAAATTATTAAAAACTATTTCAAAACTTTCTCACAACATTTTTGGTCATGTCAAGAGAGCAAAAACGAAGTAAAATCTAGAAAGGAGCACAAACTATTTAAATTGCTTTTTTTTCTTGATAAGTATGAAAGGTATATGAATGTAATCAGTGTTAAAGTAAAGTTGATCATTTTTGTGTTGTGAAAGTGTTCAAAAGTCGAAAAAGCCTAAAGAAATAAGTTAAGAAAAAGTATACTCAAAAATGAATTATAATTAAAGAGCTAGAAAATAGAAGGCAAATCAGGCAATTATGATTGGTGCGACAAAATAGTCAAACCAAAATGTTCAATATAAAACACATAAGAAAATCTAGAGTCGAGCGGGCCGACTGTAAAAGACCTCGTACTCATGTGCACATTTTACCATACAAATTAGCAATTTATGATCGATTTGTCCTATGTGAACTACAGGCTATTGTTGTCCGATTCGAATCAAACTTGGTGAGGATAGTTATAATAGTACCATACACATAATTTGGTCGATCTAGCTCTAGTCGTTTTGAAGTTATGGTGATGTGAAAATAGTTTTTTAAGTCGCAATAATTTCAAAAAAACTTAACCTGACTGGGTCTAGCTTTTGTAGTTAAGAAGATCCAGGTGTTCATACGGACGGCCGGACAGACAGGCGGACAGACAGGCGGACAGACAGGCGGACAGACAGGCGGACAGACAGGCGGACAGACAGACGGACATCGCTATATCGAATCGGCTGTTGATGTTGATCAAAAATATATACTTTATGGAGTCGGAAAAGCCTCCTTCTACTTGTCAGCGCACATTTCCTCTACTCTATTTTAGAGTCTGGGCCTTAAAAGAATCTAAATAAAAGTTACCAAGTAATTGGGGATAAAGTATTTAATAATATAAGCGACAAACCAAATATGAAAATAGGATTTAAATAAAGAAAATTAAGTTCAAAAGAAGAAAGATAAAAATGAAGTAGAGGAAAATAGTAAAAGGTAAACAACGTAAAAGTTAAAGTTAAAGAAGGTTCTACAAAATACTCAAACCAAAATGTTCAATATATAAAAAACTAGCTGAACTATGTGTTTTTGATGTAAGAAATAAAGTCAAAAGCATAAGCTAATGAAATCGAAGTCCCGTTTTAGCCACCTTTAAAAAACTTCAATAACTGAAAGTCGCAAGTAACGTACAGGGACGAATATTTTGCAAAACTTCGTAAGTTGTGGCATGTGCAAATATGTTGCCAAACAGCTTCAATTTAAGCCAATTCAAACTCCTAAATGACTGGCAACATGCTGGCTAGCTGTGTGGCTGGTTGGCTGTCTGGCTAAGAGAAATTCGAACCAAACTCAATCATATTTCATCAAACAAAAGGGTCCCAAAAACGACAACAAAATAGATGGAAATAAAATAAAAACCAGGAAAAATAACAACAAAAATAACTACTAGTATTAAAAAAAAAATAAAAATAAAACTGAAGCAGAAGCAGAAGAAAAATAGAAAGATTGAAGAGGATAGAATATGGGCCTCGACTGCGTGTTTTTTGGCCACAATGAAAAGCCAGGGCTATTAGAGGGCGTTTGGGAGTTGGGCATTAGAATTTTGGCAGGTCCCCAAGGCGCAGGTGTGTGGGCCGCATCCGCAATGCAAGGCAATAAACCAAAAATACGTCAACAACAAAACCACAAAGCCATGGCCAGCACACACCCATATACACCCACACACGCACACAGACGGAGATACACCAGCGGACAGATAGACGGAAGGAGATATACACGTGACAGGTAAACGAGGTAATTTTAATTATGGCCACAATGGAGGCAACATCACTTGGTTCATCAGCATGCCAACGGCATCGTGCGGGAATTGCTAACGTTGTATTGACCAGGCCAAAAGTTCTTCACATGGCTCAATCGTTGTTCGTTATGGATGCGCGCCAATTGTTCAAACATTTTTTTCATTGTCAGAGAGTAAGAGAGTCAGACGCAATATTTGCCTCTTAGCCAAATTACATAAATTAGTCGCGAGTTTTTTTTTTTTTTTTCGTTTGCCTCTTTGCCGCACGGAAATCAAAGCTGGCTAAATTTAATGGACTCCTGTGTGTAAAGTTGGCTCAAAAAGAAACGCAACCGAGCAAAAAGTAGCAACAACAAATCAAACGAAACGTCGAATACGTGATATTTTTTTTTGAAAAGAAACAAATGGAAAAAACTCAAAAAAAAAACTCAGAAAATAGGGAAGATTTCGCAACATTACTGATTTCATTAGAAGCCAACGCGGGGCGAAATGAGTCGAAAGGGGGTGGAAGAGGGCAAAAGGTTTGAGTAGGGGTTGGGATTGGGGTTGGGGTTGGTTTTGTCGGTTGTTTGGCTTTTTTGGCGGTACACCACTGCGTATACGTAATGTTGCATTTTTAGTGCTCATCGAGGCACTCGTTGTCTGCGGCTCTTGTTGTACATTTCTGCTGCAGTTAGGGAATTGCTTCGCCCAAAACCCAAACCCTCTTTCCCCTCCTCCCTCCCCTCTTTCTCTATTTTCTCCACTCTTCTCTTCCCGCTGGGGCTTGTGCATTTTTGCGCATACCTTTGGCAGTTTTTGGCAAAGTCAAAGGTCTGTCCCCTCCGACCGTTCCTCTACCCCCAACCGTTTGCCCCATTGCCCCTCGCCCCTTGTCCCTTCTGCTCTCTGACCGCTTTCTTGTTGCGTTTCTTTTGCGGTCATAAAATGTTGCCCGGGCCCCAAAAACAAAATATGGGCCCAGGTCTCGCACATTGCACATCGAAAGAGGTAATTTAATTTATGATGCAGTAAAATTGAAAATCCTCCCGGGCATTACACAGCACAAGAGATACCGAAACGGTGAGAAAGGAGCACAGATAAAGAGACCAAGTGAGAGAGATAGAAAGAGAGAGCGAGTGTGAGATAGAGCATTGTGTCTCTTGTCTTTTTTGGTGACATGCTGCCTGCACCAGGTAGGCCCATCTGACAGTTACAGATGCCCAACTTGTTGGCCAGGCTTAGGAGATGAGCCAAACTTTTGCCTGCCAACGCGTGCCAGAGACGCTTTGATGAGCTTCCTCAACAATGGCGTCTGCACTGTGAGAAGATTTACGTTAGAAACTAAAGACAATAAGCTTATTGTTCCCAGTCATAAACTGTAATTCATTTCAAGCAAATCACTTGAGCGTTTTAGTTAGAATTTACAATAAGTCCAAGTGCTAAAGCTGTTTTAGCCTAACAGTGTAGCCCAGAAATACGGCTTTGGAGTGGAATTAGTGTTAAGAATAGTGTTAGCTTTATTTCCAATTAAGTAAAAATATTTTAGTTCTTGAGGTGGCAAAATTATAGCATTATTTAACAATTTATGTATGATACTAAACATATGTATATTTGAATAGTGTGTTAAACTATTCACTTGTATTATAAAACTCAATATAGTACAAATATTTAGTAATTTTTGATAAAATATTCTATGATAAAATATAATAAAATTAACAAAGCCAAACTTTGAAGCTATGAATATTGATAGCTGTTCTTAAAGTAAACTAAAAGATAAAGATAGAAAAACCTCAAAAAAATATATTAAATATTTTTTAATTTTAATATTTTGTCTCAATTTTGTCAGTTTTAAGAAGTAAACTTAACTAGATTAAATAAAAATACAACAAAATTTTGAAAGCTTATTTTTTAAAAACACAGAATAAATAAGTACTAAATTTTTAAAAATATATATCAAGTTTAGATTTCACATTTATAATAAAATATTAATTGCATTTAATAACAATTTTTTTGAAGTAATTAACAAGTAGTTAAAATTGAATTTATGTATAATTTGTACCATTTTAATTACTTTCCCGAAATAAATAACAAACTTAAAATGCGACCTTTTAACTTTATTTTTTACAAGTAATTAACTAATAGTTAAAATTGACTTTATGTATAATTTGCACCATTTTAATTATTTTCCAGCAATATAAAAACAGGCTTAAAATACGACGCTAAAAATTTAAACCATATATAAGCAAAGAGCTCAAGTTCCTTGTTTCATGCTAAAATATTTTTTATAGACACACCTGCCTGGAGAACAAAAAAATATATATGAAAGGTAGCAGAGATGAAAACGTATCTAAATACCGCATAAGAGCAGCGTGGAAACTCTCAACCCAATGAAATTCGAACGCTGAAATTCCGCCAAATTTAATCCTGTCACAAAATGAAATCCCAGAAAAATTTCCCACAGTGCAGCTTTGTCAACGCACGAACAGTTGTTGCCACTAACAGCAACAACAACAACAACAAGAACAAGAATAATAACAACAAGAGCAGAGCTCTACCAAAAACTGATAACACACTGTTGTGCCACATTGGACTGAGTATACGAGGCATGCAACGTTTCTGTTTCTGTTTTTTTTTTTTTTGTTTCCGATTTTCTTTTTCTTACCCTTGCTGGGTAGTATAGAAAGTTTATTGAAAGTATTTGACAGGCAGAAGAAGGCGTGGTAGTATATATATTTCTGAATAGCCATTTTAAAGCCATATCTTATATAAAAGAGCTGGGAATCAAGAAACTTTCTTTTAGGATTTATTAAGAAAACTTATTTTTATAAATTTTATGTATTTTAACAAATTTAAATATATAATAATAAACCTTTAAAATAAAATAACAGTCAACCCTAAAAAAAATTTTAATCAGAGCACATTTGGTATTTTTAGACCCCGTACTCTAACTAAATCCTAAGACAGCAGTTTTGAAACTCGCTTAAAATTAAACATAAAATATACTTCAATAAATATTAAATAAAGTTTACAAATATTTATTCTGATCATTTCTGTACACCAAAAGATCTCATGATTTACATATAAGAGTGTGGTTGACTACAGGGCGTCTAGAAGTCGTGCAGTCTCCACTCATTTGTTGCTTTTTTTGTAGTGCTGCTGCAGCGTCTGCAAGTTCTTCTTCTTCTTGCAGCGTGAAGCAGAGACCATGGCTTTGCATATTAAATATGCAACAGCCGCACGCGGCAAGGACCATAAAGCACCTGGAAATGCCTGCCACAACAGCAACAGCAACAACAACAACAAATGCGCCTAACGCAGGCCGTGCAAAAGAATTTACGAGCTGGCAATGCCAGGTAGCAGGCAGAGCGGAGGGGGAAAGGGGGTAGAGAAAGGAGTAAGGAGTGCAGTTACACACTCGCAGATATGACGTGCATCCAATCATTTTAACGCAAATAAAGCACAACAGATGGCGCTGCGTGTGCCTTGTAAGTTGACGCACGAGTGCGCGTGGCAGCCACAAAACTGACAGCAGAACAGGCAGCAAATGAAACAGCTACTCCGCAGCAGCGGCAGCGACATCAGTAGTGGCAGCGGCAAATGGATGCGTGCGGCATCGCGTGGCAGCTTATCACAAGTGCAACAACAACAGCTGGAAAAAAGAGAAAAACTTAAGCGAAGTACGTAAGATGCTCTGGTTTATGCATGCCGCTGCTGTCCTGTGGTCACTTGTGGCATGCCCCCAGACCACCCACTACTTTACCATCCTACCCCCTCCCTTTTGGAACTGCTGCTGCATACTTTTGTTTGCGCTGCGGTTCGTCGACGCTGGCAATTGGAATTTTTGTCGCATTTACCAAAGTGCAACGGGGGCTGTGGCAGTGGCAGCTTGTGGCCAATGTGCTGCAGATAAATCTCATGAAATAATTACACGTGTTACAGTAAATGCTGTTAAATTGCCGACTCCTTCTCCGCTACACCCTGACACTCCGACACGCCCCCTTACACTCTTTCCCCCTTCCTCTAACAGCTACAGTTCCGCCCCCTTCTGGGCATGTCCATGTAAAATGCATTCATGAATGAGTGGACTGCATAAGTGCCACAGCCAGTGGCAGCCACGCAATGAGAACGACTTGGCTGAGATCCGTGCAACAACTGCGAGTGTTTCAATTTGCAGAGCCCACTTTAAGGGTGTGGGGGAGTGGCAGGGTGCTGGCAGAGTGGAACAACAAGCCGCAGGACTTATGCCCAATTGGGGAAAATTATTTTGTGCCATTGCGGCAGAAAAAAACTAATAGCAAAGTCTACAGCCAAGCGATTCGACTGTTAAAGACCCTGTACCTCTTGGAGATACAAAATTAAAGGGCTGAGAAAGTATCTCAGGTACGACAGCTATATTATGTACTTACAAGATTTGATTAGAATAAATCGAATCGAATATTGTGAAAGTTTTTTAAAGAATTCTCAATAAGTTTTTGAGCTATGAAGTTTTTCAAACTACTTTTCATCTGTTTATATTTAACCCCACAGCAGTACAGGGTCTGAATATTTAATGTATTTATCGTATATACTTATAATACTCAGTATATTTACCATTATGTAGGCTTATCCAAGCCGTATAATAAATGAGAGCGCATTTCGCGTGCTTTAAATGAAATTGAAAATCAAGCGAGCAGGAAAAGCGGAAGAGAAGGAGAGCGGAAGGGAGGAAAGGCGGGAAAGCGAGACTCATTAGCAGTCGACATCGTTCGGAAAAGTGTTGCCTGCTTTTTTGCGCCAGTCAATAAAGGCCATTAAAATTGGCCAACAGCTGCATTTTTCGGGCCACATTTAATACATACACAATAAAAATATCCAAATAATTTCTGTTACAATATAAATTTAAATTCATTTACATATTTAATTTATAATTATTTTCTGCATTGTAAATTATTTAATGTCTTGATAAAAAGTGGAATTTAAGAAAATTTTAAATATTCTTTAAAATCAAAAATTTTGTTATAACAAAGTAGTCAAGACTTTTTTAATCCTTTTTTTAAGAATTTTTTTACAGAATTATTATAATAGATATTTTAAATTGTTTATTGGTCTACTTAAAATCCCATTTTAAAGATGCACCCAAATATTAAAGAACGATTTATTCTTTTTAATGCGTATTTCCCATTATTTCATTAACTTAAGTTGAAAAAGAAAATACTTTTTAATAAAATAAATAAACAATACATTTTATAGGTTAATCTTCATTAGAGGTGCGTACTACTATTTATATTATATAATTTTTGTTATTATTAATATATTACTTAAACATTATGCATAAATGCAGTACTTAATGATTTCGATTAAAATTGTTTAACCTTCATAAAAATTATTTAAGG
Source organism: Drosophila cardini (assembly GCA_018903735.1). Lineage (NCBI taxonomy): Eukaryota > Metazoa > Arthropoda > Insecta > Diptera > Drosophilidae > Drosophila > Drosophila cardini. The sequence goes on along the minus strand of JAEIGM010000001.1, from coordinate 21,535,448 downwards.
TCGAAAAATGCGTTTTAAAAATATAATCAACAAGATTCTACCTTATCCATTCCTAGAATTTATGCATATATCTTTAAGCTACAAATATATTTGTCAACGATACTAACGATAAACAATCGTAGGTGTTAATCGAATTTGGGAACTTAAAATGAATTAATAAATTTACAAAAAGCGAAAATAGATAAAGATTTGTATGATAGCAAATGGAATCAGGAGAGATAGGAGGAGAGATAGGAGGAGAGATAGGAGAAAAGATAGCAGAAGCAGTCAAGTGACTACCAAGTGTTAATTGCAAATAAAACCACAAAATATTTATGCATATTTATTTACAGCCCAAAGATAGACAGGGGTAGGACAAGGGAGGGAGGGAGGAGGGTCAGGGAATGGAAACGACAATTTCAGCCGCTTTGACCGCAAAATGTTTGCAGTCAATGGCCATTTTATGGAGTCGCCCAGTTTATTATTACATACTTATTTTATATTGGACGTTGGCTCAATGGCTCTTCTATGGCTGCTCTACATGATTCTTTTATGTTTTTTATTTTTTTTTTATTTTTTTTTTTCTCAAAAAAAGAGAGAGAGAGTGTAGAGTGGACAGAGCGAGAAAGAGAGTTCTTTATATATATATATATTTTTTTTTTGGCGCAACGCCGCCGCATTGAAGTAATCACATAAATCACGCGCTGGCGTCCAGGAGCCGTCGACTGCTCAATGGTTGCCCCATTATGACGCGACTCGCAGATAAAACTCAATTCTCGGCCGATGCATACTAGATAAAAAGATAAAAATGAAGCACAGCAAACAACAAGAGGAGCAGTTGGTTTATTAAGCATAATATGGCTATAAAGCCAGTCGAGTCATTTTGAGCCCCAAAGTGAAAACGGGCTAGAAGGGGGGACTGACTTCGAATAGCCAAAAAGGATTACCAGGCACAAGGTAGCACCCATTATGATTGATGAGCCATTGCGGCTAATTCTTGGCTCTCGCTTTGTTTCTCTCAATAAACTGTAAATCATGCTGCGCTGCGTGCCAAGTCATAAATACAAGTACTATCCCTATATTTTCATCCATCTCCCCTCCCCCTCCTTCACCCACCTTCAGCACTCTTTTCTCTACAGTAGCAATCTAGGCGCAACTGTACCAACTGCACTGAAAGCTCTCAAACGACGTGCAGCTTTTTAATTAAGGCGCCGCATTGCCAACTAAAACAACATTGAAAAAATCCAAAAACTAATCATAAGACGACTACTAAATGCTCTTCAAATGCATAGCATGTAACACCTACGATGAGTCCACTGAAACTATTGATTTTGAAGTTCTCTGCTCGAAAGTGCGTCAAAATTCTTGCAATAAATTATTTTTAAAATAAAGTTATGTAAATAAATAAGGCAACAGAAATGTGATATTTCTACATATTAAAGTTCAAAAAATTAAAAAATGTTTAAAATCATATCAATTTTAAGTAAATTTTTAAAAAAGAATATTTTTTATGTAATTTTTAGTATTTTTTAGAAACAATAAAAATAATTTTTACATCCATCTCCGCATGCTGTGTTCCTATGCACTTCATATTTTATAAGACGTTTTCTATCACTTCATTATATCATAAAACTGTCTAACAAAATCTATATTGCTCTACCAAATTGCAATCACTCAATTGGAATTTAGAAAAAATGAAGTTTTTGAGGCCTTTAAAATAGTTCCCAAGTTTCCCAGAAAAGCAGAAAATTTTAAATATCAGTAATTCGACATTTATTTGATTTTTACAAAAATACTTTTGAAATTTATTTAGATTCACTATCAAATATAATCTAAATGGTAAGTATGGACTTTTTGTAAAATAAAAATAATTAATAAAGAACAATTTGGGAGCTTCTAAGCTTTTCAACAGCTTTCTAGGCTCCGTTGTCAACAATCCAGATCTCATGAGTTGTTGTCAAATAAAAACAATTATGTTTAAATTATACAGGATAAAACAATTATTTAATTAAGTATGTGAAGGTCTTCGTTGTGAGTTATTGGTCGATTTTATAGTCTATTAAAATGTTGCTCTTCGAAGCACACCGATCAGTTCAAACGAACAGTTAGAAACGAACAGAGAGAAATGCAGAGAGAGAGAGAGACAGAGTAATTGCAGTACGGAATGTAGATTAACATAAAGATGTTATGTTAGTCTAATGAGTGTGGAGAGAGCGCTGTTATTTATAAATGTTAAATATATGTTATTGATGATTTGAGTTGCCACCTTGGCCATTAGCTGCTGCTCCGAACAGAACACTTTTCAATGCTTAAAGGAAACAAATCAACAGTCAAACATTTTATTATTTAGTTAGTACGCAAACATTATTAGTTTGCTTATTACAATTTTATTATACTAAACTTATACAAATTCGATTTCTAATAGTAATAATTGACATGCGCATTCGCGGACACCAAGAACTAACTAAATTGAAGGAAAGCTTAATAATTATTAATTGATTTGATTTAATTAAATATAATTGATGGTCCAATAAAAGATCATTGTTCTAGTATTTATTGAAATTTGTAAAATATACATATATTATTCTGTATTAGAAATCCGTTGATGAACAAACTGTTTTTAGCAGTTAAAGAACTCACGTTTAGGTAAGTGTAAGAGAAACAGAACAACAACTAACAACAACACGAATAACACAGGGATAAAGACAAATGGCCAAGGCGCGAAATGTTTGACAACAACGCTGGCCACTAGATAGGGTAAGGATGAGGTAGAGGAAGACCCCTTTTCGGTCGAGAGGGGTTAAAGGGGACATGGGATGGGGCTGCCATCTATCAAAACTGCCTGGCAGCAGGCAAATTGAAATGGCAGCCATTGCAATTATCGCAGCAGCAGGAACAGCAGCAGAATCAACTACATGTTTGTGAGCAGCAGGAGAATTTGGTGTTTTGGGCACAAACTCGCGCCAAAGAACTTCCCGCTAGATTAGACCCATTTGCGATATATAACTGAATTAGCACCACGGGATATGCATTTAAGATGAACAATTTTCTGCTTCGATCCATAGCCGAGCAGCATTTTTGGTGGCCATCATCAACATCAACATCATCATCATTATCATCAACAACAGTTCACCACGTCGCCACTATCGCCACTTCCACTTGGCAGTCATGCATCATTCCTAGACTGCAGCCTATAATTTTTTACCATTTTTTTTTCTCTTTTGCCTTTTGACTTTTTTTGCTTTTTGGGGTTTACTAGCTCTGCGACTGCAGTGCATCTTTTCGTCATGCCGTTAGATTTATGAACACCCTTCCTAGCTCTAACACTGACTTTGCCTTTGCCTATTCCTCAGTCTATGCCTGGCAATATTGTAAATCATTTCCAAATTATTTAGTCGCTCTCTATTCATATATGTATTCATATTTTTGGCGCCTTTGCCTTTGGGACGGGGCACAGGGGGGAAGTGGCGAGAGTGCGGCACGTGATTGCGTTATAAATTATGAACCACTAGATTTAACACCCCTCCTCCATCCCCTTCCTATGCTATTCCAACCCAATCTTCCCCTCTCTATTTAATGACCTCTTTTTGTCAGACCAACTACTGTTTTTTAAAGTGCTCTCAAGTACTTAATAATATTTGCCAAACTTTAAAAATAAATTAGGGGCTAATCAGGCAATGAAGAAATCCAACTAAATAAAGAAAAATTATCTTTAATAAAAAAATATATAAATTTTTATTTAATTTTACTATAAAATTTAGAATACACTAAATGTTGGTATTATTTTATCTGCTTTAATGTTAATTAAATAAATTATTTATAACACAATAATAACCCAAATAGCAATTTGTTTGCTAGTTGACACTTTTGCCAATATTTGGCACTGCAAGAAAGTGGAGCATTTTGTTTTGATGTGAAAAACGTATTAAATGCCAGTTTGTTGAATTTAATTTAATATTTATAATATGCACAATATACTGCCATTATGTTTGCATGATCTGTCAATCTACCCAATTGCACAAACACGCCCCCGCCTTCTGAACAACAAGAACAAAAGAAATAGGAGTGGACGAAGAAATGGAGGCAGGAACCAGGCGAAAAGTGCCGCTATCTATTTATATCGCTTTTGGCTTTTCGCTGGCAGCAAAAAACGCTGAAAACTACTAACGAACGACACCTGCAGGCGGTAACTGTACCTCCATCCTCCATCCCCAACTGCAGTTCCAGTTCCAACTCAACCTCCACCTCCTGTTTCGGTTCACGTTCTCGTTCTCGTTCTCATTCTGGTTCCAGTTGCAGCTGCTTCTCGTAGCGTGTGCCGCCATTTTTTGCTTCTGATTGTTTGTATTTGTTGTCCATTTTTGTAGTGTTTTTGTTGTTTTAGCATTGTTGTTGTTGTTGTTGTTGTTGTTGCTGCGATACATACACCAAAATTGTTGCTGTTGCTGTTGCTGTTGCTGTTGCACGAATGTTGTAAATCAAAAGTAGGCGAGTCACACGAAGGCTCAGGTTCAGGCTCCACAGCTCCTCCAGCTGCAGCTGCAGCAGAGAGGCTCAGACCCAAGCTAAAGCAGAAACGGTGACAGAGACGGCGACGGGGACAGTGGCAGTGGCTGCAACAGAGGCAGCGGCAGCGCCTATTTGACTGGCAGGCCGAGCGGATAACGCTGGCAATTATCGCGCTTGTGCTGCACGAACAGCGGAAGCGGCAGAGGCGCCATCATGTTACCTATTCCCCGACTCCTTCTCTCGTTCGCTCTCTCTCTCGGTCTCACTCTCTCTCTCTTTTTCTCTCTTTGGACAGCTCTTTGTTTGCTGGCATCTTTTTGTGCATTGCAATTGTTAACAAAGAAAAAACTGCTGCTGCTTCAACCGCTGTTGTTGTTGTTGTTGTTGTTGTTGGAGTGCCCCGAAAATATGACCCAAACACTCACCCCACCCCCTGCCTAGTGCCAGGGCTAGGCAGTCAGTCAGTCATTGAAGTCATTTATTGCCACCAATGTTGTACGTTGTTTTTGCCGAACAACTGCACTAAGTTTCGTTTGCTGGTTGCCCGTTTTTCGTTGTTGTGTGCGCGACTGTATGTGTGTGTGTGTGTGTGTGTGTGTTTGTGTGTGTTGATAGCACTGTCCAAGTCCTGGCCGTTTCGTGTGCAGGATGTGTTTGCAATTTGTGGACACGCCGACCGTCATTTGATTGCTGTTGTTGTCGTTCTCGTTGCCGTTGTCGATTTTTCAGTACTTTATATTATATTGTTATAAAGTTGTTCATTTTTTTAATTATATGCGAATTGCAAATATATGAAAAAGCTTCACATAAAGAACGGTTTTTTTCTCTTCTGCCAGCCGAATAAAGTGATTGCCAATGTTGCCATATTATTTAAGATTGCCCTTTGTGTGCAGAGCTCATCCGCCGCCAGGGCCCCATCACCACAGCGTTTTCTTTTTGGTCCCACATTCTATTAGACTTGCCCCACCGTTGATAAGCCAATTGTTTGTTTTCTTAGCACCACGCTATAGTTAACGTGACGTCTAGTTTAATTTTTTTTCCCTCCATTTTTGTTGTTGTAATATCATGACACCCATAAAAAGCTGTAAGAAAAACATGCGAGGTCACAGACATATGATACATACAGCATTTTTCGTATGTGGGCCACTTTACCCATTTCCCATTCTCATTTGAGGCACGAGGTTTCAAAAGAAAATCAAAATTAAACGACTTTTAGTGCTGACATGCAAGACACCAAGAGAAAACTGAAATCTAATCTTACTTCAGATATAATCCAACTGTTTTCGTTAACGGCCTTCGTTGACTTTAGTAAGGACATGAACCAATTTTCAGCACGGAGTTGCCACACATAAAAATAAAACGTTTAAATATATCAACAATTCAGAAAAAAACCTATATTTCTTGCATTTGTTGTGTTAAATCATTTACTCTCATATTAACTTGTTTGACGTTTGATATTACTTTTTTATAATTTTTTGTAACATTTATCAAACACATCTGAATTGTTCAATTAAAGTTTTATTTATCATTTATAATAGTGCCAAAATGAAGGCAAACGAAATTATGCTTCTTATATTTCTCAGTGTTCTGCACATCGGCTTAAACTTCATGAGGCTTTACCGCCGAAAACTGAAAACTGACGCCGACAACAAAAGACACGGCTTGCCAAATTGAACATCAGCTGTTCAATGATTACACGGCGGACATAATCGATATAAGCGGCCTGAAGCATTCAACAGCTGATCGAAAATAGCATGCGCTATTATTTTGTTTCAAGACAATGGAGTGCGTGAGTTGTGCGACAGCAACAAACAAATATAAATGTAGCAAGTGTTCATCACCTTAGTAAGTACACGCATTAACCAAAACTGAGTTGCAAGTCTTAATCACCAATCATCCAAATAGCTGCTCAGTAAGTTGCTACACAAAACACAAGGGAACTCCACAATGTGAGCAACTGGCCGCAACTCAGCTGACGACAATGGACCAACAGACTGGTAGGCACGGAGTAGAAGAGGAGCCAACAGTTTACGCACCCTTTAGTACCGAAGACACCGTTCCCCTTGCTCTGCTTCAGAAATTAGGTAGGTCTTTCATTTTTCCTATGCCAATCATAATTTGAATTCATACTTTTGTTTCCAGACAACTTTGAGCCACTGCGGCAACTCCTGTACAATCCACATCTGCGGTCACTGCTGCAACAAATTGATGTCGCGCACAATGCGAATCTCACAATGACGGCTGCGATGCAAGAACCACTCTTTATTGAATTTGCTAACGCATGCCTGCAGATTGTGGAGCCCATGACAGATGCAGAGCGCTCAGAGATGCAGTTGTCCAATTAAAGACATTTATATATAAAATTACTCGTAAGAAATATAATGAACTAGTTAATAAATACATGTTGGGTTAGATGAAAATCTGTTTTTTGTTTGATTACGTTACATTTATTAATTGTAAAGAGTACCTAATCGATGTGACAAATCTACTTGGTGGCGTTGCCATTGGCACCTCTGACTTTGGCCCAGTTATCGTCGTCATCGAAGAGATCGTCGAAATCGTTATAGAAATCAGCATGTACGTGTTTGTCATTTGCGGGTGTGGGTAGATGATCCATCATCATGCCGGTGGCACTGCCCGACTACGAAAATTGCATTTACAATAACAAAATGAAAAAATCATAGTGCTTGACTGGTGCATTCCTCTTACCTCTTCCATGTCCATGTATCCGGCCACTTCAGAAAACATTTCATCAACAGCTAAGGACGGTTTCATGTTTAAGTCCATTGTACTGTTTTATTTTGTTTTAATTATAATTATTTTCAATGTTGTTTACGCTTTTCTCTTCCAACAAAGATAAGCGCTGCCAGCAAATTAAACTACAGCTGTGGTTGGTAGAATGGCGCTGCCAACTTTTTTGACAGTCACATTTTGAATACATCTGGCAACGCTATTAAAACAGCTGTGGTGCTGTCGGCTTATTGCTCTCTGTGTAAAAATGGTTCGCGTTGGACTACAAATTTCAGCTACGCTGGAAAATATTGACAAATTAGAAACGGATGCCGACTATGCCTTTTTCTTCAAGCTTACCTGCAGCAACTGCGGCGAAACATCTGAAAAATGGCACGACGTCATTGAATCGGAACGCGTACAACAAGACTCACGAAATCCAGACGGATTCAACTTTTACATGAAATGCAAAATGTGCGGACGTGAGAATAGCATTGACGTTGTAGAAAAGTCGAGTGGTAAGCAAATTTCACACACTTCTAATACGTGTTGTACATGTATACATTACATTGCAGTTGCATATACGGCAGACGATGCCGGCAAATTTAAAACCATTGTTGTCTTCGATTGCCGCGGCGTGGAACCTGTGGAGTTCTCGCCGCGATCAGGCTGGAAGGTGCAATCTGCTGAGAACGGTCAATCATTTCAGGATGTGGACCTCTCCGAAGATGATTGGGTGGAGTACGATCAAAAGAACAACAACTCTGTGGGCATCTACGAATTTGCGTCCAAATTCATTAAGCTTAAGAAATAAAATTCACTGAGTGCATTTCCCTTTACAATAAACAATTTGTTAAATAAATAAAAACACTGTAAATTGAGAAGCATTTTTCTTGAAGATTTACTTTTCACATAGAAAATTAAGCGTAAGATGAGTCTAATAAATATATATAAAATATAGATAATTTAACAATTAGTCATTCAATTTTTGTGCTGAGGCGCTTTAAGACACTATTCATGGTAATTATGCAAAAATATATATATGTATGTATGTTTATATATGATTATGTATGTTAATTAAATAAATTTGTTGTCAGTTTCATAATGACACACATTATATGTAAACTAAAATTATATAGTCTTCGTATATATAGTTAGGACTTAGGTATATAGGGATTTAGGTATAAACACAACGCCACTGGTTAAAACGATAGCCAAAGATTATAAATTAATGAATGCGTCAGTAAGATTAAAAATTAATATTATATCAAACAGACCCAGACTGGTACTGTTTATCGAATCTAATATTTAACTTATTAGTAAGTTCTAAAAAATAAATTCATGTCGGTTCATTTTAGTGACACTTGTCGGCCACAATGGGAAACCGAACAACACGTATCTCATTGCCATAGTCGCAGACAACAGAGTCACAGGCTAGCATCATGGTTTTGGGACACAGCTGCCGATTGGCGAAATCCAGTTTTACCTCCCGGGCTGGTTGTCCCGTCCGTACATCCCACACAATAAGGGAACCTAACAAAGCACAATGACAGTTAGTTTTTCCAATGGAAAACAAAGAGAACCTCTAGCTTACCCATCTTGCTGGTGACCAGAAGTGATGGCGTCAACATTAACAAACTTGAATAAGCATTTGAAATGTTAATTGTGGTCAGTAGATTGCCCTGGAAGCGTTCCCAAACACAGATACGCTCATCCGTGCCCAGCGAGATGACATAACTGGGCGCGCAGGCCAGACAACTGACGGCACCATCATGTGCCTGTATATTGTACATGCAGGCGCCGGTAAACAGATCCCAGACACAAAGTAGACCATCCTGTGAGCCGGATCCACCAGTGCCGGGCTGCCAGCGATCAACAAAGAGGCAGGTTATAGGACCACAATGTCCATGCAACGTGTACTCTACATCCGATTTATTAAGACAATAAACCTAGTAGTAAATAAATAACTTTAGCAATTTACAAATCATATAACCCAAGTCAAAACTTACCTTGAGTGTGTGATCCTGGCTGCCGGTGAAGACCATGTCGTTGACCACCTGCATGCAAGTAATTGGCTGTTGATGTGCCAATCTAACGCCCTCCAGCGTGATCTTCATCTCCTCCTTCGTTGTCTTCTGCGCAGCATCCGCGGACCGTTGGTGTTGCAACGTCAGTCCAAGGCTGCCTGTGGACCCAGTGCGGACATGAGCTAGAAGAGAGAATAATTTAAATAAATGTGATCGCTATACAGGAGTTTTTAAACTTACTGCGTCTGTAGGCGGACGTGAACCCCCAATCAATCTGTTTGCCTTTGTAATAGGTCTCCAGACGATAAAAATCAAGACGTCCATTTAAGCGGGCCACAATCACTCGATCTCCGTTCAGATGGATGTGGGTTATGCCCTGATTCCGTTTAGCATCCTCCTGATAGGCACACTTGAGCATACCGGCGGGTGTCTCCCATAATTCTACCCGCCCATTTGCACATCCGACGGCAATGAGATTATCAAAGTAGTCCAGACACCAAACGGGTGAGCTGGGTAGTTTTCGCAGCAGAGTGTGACCGTCTGGACGTGGATGGGATATCTGCATATCGTTGCGTTCAATGCTGGCCAACTGCTCGCCACTGCGGCCATCCCAGACACGGATTTGGCCCTTTAGACAGCAGCTAATGATGTTGTTACCATCCGAGACAAGGCACTCAATCCGATGCTTATGGCCAGCAATCTGGGTGGGTACACCCTCCAGAATATGCTCGGTTTGGGTGTGTGGCGCCTCCGATTCGTGCCAGCTGGAACGCCACTCGGCATAGTTTCGTGTACAGATGCAGCGATAAAAGACAACCATTGTGTAGCAGAGCACAAAGATGCTGATGCAGCACAGCAGTATGGCAAAGAAGATCTCCATGGGACTCTTGGGCACCAGGGGCATTCCACCCTGCATTACCATCGGTGATTCTCGTCGAGCATCATCATCGTTAAAGTCCAGGGGATCAAGCGCAGCAGCCAGTGCCTTCCATTGAAAGTTTTGCTGCAGTTGCTCCTGCGGATTACGCAGAAGTGTTGCCAACTCCGGAGATATGGCATGGGTCAATCGTATTGTTGGCAACAGTGTCACATACTGTCCACTGAGCGACACATTGTACTGCTTCATGATAGTCGACCAATGGAAATTGGACAGAAAATAGTTGAGCTCAAAGTTGGGATATCTCAGACGGAGCAAATCAGCCGCCGTTTCGTTAAACTCATGCAGAGTCTGCTCTCGATCCGTGCTGGGCGTTACATAGTTGGGTGCGCTCCCTAGCTGTCGTTCGCTCGTAGGGTTAAATCCCTGCAAGAAACTGCTGACGGCACCGCGTGTAGCCTGGAGATGGCGCTGCAGCTCATAAGCTGTGCTCATGGTACCATTGCTCTGCATGCTGAATAATTGCTCCAAGCAACCGGAGTTGTACAGAATAGAACCGATCCAAACACTCATCCAGATCATGAAGGCACGCTGAAAGAAACGAGTGCGTGCCCAGAAATTCACAATCTTAATACGCTTGGGTATGCGATGCTCCTGCGATACATGTCCTGCATGTCCATTGACCAACGTTGCTCGTTCCGGACCAACCCCATCGGCAAAGCACAGCTTTGGATGCGACTGAGAGCGTTGAAAAGTGCCGGGAACGAATGGTGGAAGTGTTGGCAGCGCTGCTCCAAAGAAACGAAAATCTTGGCGACCCAGAGACCCAGATCCGTGCTGGCCATTTCCCATTGTGCAGCTAAGCATCATCTTGGGCAGGTGCTTGGCCTCTGTGGTATATTCTGCACGCTTGATATTCATGGCCAGAATTGTGGAGAAGAACAGCATTTGAAGCATAAAGTCGGAGATGAGACCGACGATGGCAAAGATGCAAAACTCCTGGATGACTGGCACAAATGTGGCCAATCCAATGGTCAATATGGTGATCTCAGTCATCAGTGTCTTGGATATATGCCAACCTTCCTTGCTAAGGGCCTGCGCCACACGAATCTTCACATCGAAGGTTGAGTCCATGGAAACAACGCTCTTGGTGATCACTAAGCTATTCTCCAGCCCCACCAATATACACAGGTACGGGAATATATCCTTCGACTGCAGCGATATAGTCAGTCCGAAGAAGAAGCACAGACCCAACGACATAGCCAGGCTACCCAATGTGGTGATCACACTACAAACAGCCAGCAGAACTCGGGAACGGAATACATCGATCTTTCGCACGGAGAAGTAGACGTAGACAAAGACCACAATGAAGGCCACAGATAAGGGCAGAAATTCCCAAATCTTATACTCCCCCGGATAAAATATATACGTTATCGTCGATGGCTCCTCATCCTCTCCAGGCGACTCCACTGTTAATGGTGGATAATAACGTAGTAACTTCTCCTTCAACGTCTCCAGGTATTCGGCATCGTTCTGCTTGAGGATCAGCGTCATCGCGTATTGTATGATCCGAGAGCGAGCACGGAGCGGATAACGCTTGAATCCAGTATCCTGCATTGGCAATCCAAAAAGCATTTCCGCTGTCGATACTTTCGATTTTTGTAGATTCTAAAAGTGAAAAGAAACAAACGATTAGAATTGAATTATCGATAGATAGCAGATATAGATAACTGATCGATGGGTCGCGGTCGCTTATCTATGGAGTGCACTGTGGGCACAGCAGATCCCACAAACTATGGACTCGACGCGTGGCTTGATTGATTAACTGAAATTGTGAATCACTAGTTTTCAAACTGGGAAAACGCGTCATCAATTGAGTATTCCCCGTTCAAGAATTAAATATAATACTTGTTGAAATTGTGTAGGAATTTAGGTGAAAGTGTTCTAAAAAGCCGATTGATATAGAACTTGAATTAACTTAAGTTATTTTATGGATATTAAATACAAATTGTTCCATTTTTTTTTAACTTGTTCTAAAACTAGTCTATTCAGATTTCTCTAAAGTATTGTTTATAATTCTAATCAATTTATAGTCTTATCAATTTTCAATTTATTATTATATTCTTGAATTCATTATCTTTTTGACATTGTAAACATTTTTTTATATTGACAAGGGAATTTATTCTTTACAGTTCTTAACTAAATTCTCAACATTTGGCTATAAAAATAATAATTAAAGTTTTCATTTGTATTTCTTAGTTAATAAAGAGATAACTTGACTTTAATATTTACCAATAAAGGCTCATATCTTGAAACAGTATCTTTTTGCAAACCAATTGCATCAAGATACTATAATACTTTATAAAACAATACTAAACTACAACACTATAATGAAAAATTCATGCGAAAAGTACTGTTTTGACTAATCCAAAGTTTTCTCAATAATTCTTATCAAAAAAAAGAATTATTTTTGATTACATTATCTATATTTGATTGTTTTATTATGAATTTTAGTTGGGAAGTAGTTACTTACAATTCTTTAAAGTTTGATTATCAAAAATCTTCATATTATCTATCATAAGTCTTTCGTTATTTAAAATATTTTGGGCGACTCGTATAAATCGGCACAGGTTCAAGGCCCGTTTCCGTTTACCAAACACAATATGAGATTGTATACAATAACCTAATGACTCATGAGTCTCAAAGCTAAAGTACTTGATAGATAAGTATCTATATATAAACAAACGCACACATAACTATGAATATCTGTGTATATTTGCAGGTGTGCGAAGAGCTTTTGCTGAATTGTGTGTGTCTTTTCATTAGCACAATCAATAAGTTAGGAACAAACAAAGAATATACCAAAAGTCTACCCCAGCAAATTTATATGAATCAACTAAGGGAAGAGTATTATGTGTTACTCTATATATAATTGACATTAATTGTGACCTCTGTTAATTTATGGCTTTTACTTTTGTTTATAACAAGTTAACAGAGAATATAACTTAAACTTTCTCCAAGTTCTTCTGTTATTATAATCAATTATTCGGTTTGATGTGCGAACCCAAAGTTAACAATTCTATATAGTTGGGACTGCTTGGAAACCTAAGCTTATCCATTCTAAATTTAGCTATAAACCTCGGTTACAAAGTGCACTCTAGTTATAATGTCTGGGCAAATATCAATTTGACGCTTAAGTGATGCAATTTCCCATTAGACCTAGACACACACACACGCATACACAAATAGACACACGCACACACACTTACACTTAACACACATTTGAAGGTTGAGGGTTTTAACACTTACATGATACTGGAAGATAGTGTTTAATATATTTGTATCTCTGGTAAAGTTTTGGGCATTTTGTGTCCACAGATTCGCTGGCGATAGCAAAAGGCAGCCGTATTCAGGAAAGATTTCATCCAGTTGTCCCTGAGCGCCACGTTTAACATTCTCCACGTGCAGACAGTTTTGCTCCAGTGTACGCTGACTGAAGATTTAAGAATTTGATTCAATTAAAGGCAATGTCTTATCTATATATATATACTTATGTATCGAGAGTACTTTCTATATATGCATTTATCTCGATGTCTACTTACTTCTCGCTGCTCTGATGATTGCGCACAATTTCAAGCAATTTAAAAACTTCATAAAGCGGCGCCCGAAACGCATCCATTAGCTGCATATCATCGGACCAAGGGAGCACGCTAACCCGCAGTGTAATCTGCTGCACATACAATGCTGGATTGCTCTGCGCCCAGGGCAGACTTCCTCCACGATCAGTGCTCCCGCTGCCGCCTCCGCCGCTGCTACTACTTCCATTTAACTGTGGAGGATTTGTTCCTCCTCCTCCTCCCGCTCCCGCTCCCCCTCCTCCTGCTCCACTCTGATTAAATGTTGGTGAGGCCTCTCCGAAGAGCGGCGTGTAGCGTCCCTCGTAGGGCAGCACTATTTTGGTGGGTATTGTGCCAGGTAACGGTATGTTAATCAATGGGTAGCTAAAAGAGATACAGGGACAGATAGTACGTGAGTATGTGTGTGTGTGAGAATTAATCTATTAGCATAATTAAATACTGTTTATTGCTCTTCAATAAGAGATTTGTTTTAAGACCCTGTGCATACAAAATACAAGGGGTGTATTAAGTTTTGATAAAATGAAAATAAATTATATTCAAAAGATAAAAGGATCCAAATTAAGTCAAAAACAAGCGAAAATCTAAAATATTATTTTAAACAAATTCACATAGACTCTATTTAACAGTAGCTTTTTTATATCTTAAGCCAATCTGGCTGGATCGGAACACTATATACTAGCTCCATATAAATTTCGATGGAAAAAATTTAAAATTTGAAAAAAGTTAACTATGCTAACTAAGTTCAACTCAAATAATGCATATTTGATGTGAGTACAGGGTCTCTTCAAGGCGATCCACTCATCTATTGATTTTTCAACTAATTGTTGCTATTCTCGTTGTTAATGATGTTGTTATTTCTGTCCTCTTCGCATTGCTGTCAACGCCACATTGAGTTTTGTCACCTTACGCGTGCCCCAAACATTTTCCATCATCTAAATTGGATTTGATTTATCAACAAATTCGTTTTTATATTATTCAAGGTTAGCGGGCCAAAGACTCAATAAACAAATAAATAAAACAACAACAATAACACAAAATTAAACAAGGCACGACCGAGCCCAACAATTTTTAATAGCTTCTGACCGTTGATAAGAGAACTGAACTGATCAAACACAATTTTAGTTGCATTACAGAAACTGATAAGAGCCCAAAACAGTTGGTTAGGTTGGCAACTAAAATCATTATTTTGTGGCTTAGTTAAGCAGCTGTTCATTAGGGAAATAGATGGGTTTCAAAGAGCGAGGGAGAGAGAGACAGAAAGAGAGAGAGAGGAAGAGAGATGAAACTATTCAAGAATGGTTTTAAATTTGATATACGAAAGAAAATAAGTAGACGGGAATATGAAAACACTTTTTGAGTGTATTAAAGCCATAAACAATTTCTGTTGGGTAATAAAATATTGAAAACCCAGTAAAAAGTGTTGATTTCGGCAAATTGTTCCTACTATCTTTCCAAACTAAACGGACCTGAGTTAATTTTTAAAAACATATATTTAATACTAAACGATTATTTTGCATTGAAATAGAAGAAATTTAAGTACTTAAAGAAAATAAAAGATTTAGACAGAGATAAATAATAATTGCATATTCAACTAATTACTAAAAATCATATAAAGTTCAAATTCGTTTATCAAACCTGTATAAACCTGGCTATAATTTTGTTATTATTAATTTGCTTTCTAAAAAATTACACAAACTGAATACTCAATGCCAATTTTAGAAGTTTTGAGAATCGATTGTCTTTTTTTAATTGTTTTATAATTCTTATTTCTTAAGGAAAGTACAATTAGCGCTTCCTGAAGGTGCATTCTAAATGTGCTACTATTAAATAATAATTTCAGGTTAATTATATTCCAACTGACGCTTTTCCAACACTTACTAGAACGCCCCTATAATTTTGACTGACACATGTGTTGTGCGAGTGTGTGTGTGTGAGTGTGAGTGTATGTGAGTGTAGTATTAAATACATAATTTTATAATTTCAATTATCTATCAGACATATAGCCGCAACATGAGTGTTTTGTCGTGGCTAGTCTGAGGTCTAGACATTGTTTATTTTTTTGTTTATTATTGAAATTGATAAAAATCTTTGAACGCGTGGCAAAATAGCACTGCTTTATACTATATAGAAATATTTGAACAGATTGAATAATCTATGCGTTGTGCAATAGTTAAAAATAAAACAGATCAACAATACGAGAGATTATTGAATTTTCCAAAGAGTGTCAAGAAAATCATCTCAAATTGCACTAGTTCCTCAGGGTACTTATGGTAGTCATAGGCATAAAAATTGATACTTGTGTTTGTGTCTGAACAAACTTGACCTTTTCGAATCAATTGATTTGATCACATTATAATATGCAACAAAAGCTTATCAAGTAGCAAAATAAAAAATTCCATATGCTTTATTTTTGTTCTATATATTCTACATATAGTCTTTTGTATAACAGCTCGATTGACGCATGCCGCAGTGCTCTACGAGTTCAATATTTCTTTATATTTTGTTTTTGCTGATAATCAATAATATTATCTAATTGCAAGTCAAGCAAATTTGCAATCAGTAAATTTTGGTTGAGGTTATGTCATTCAATAAAAATCATGTTTATATATCAACGAAAATCAGTTTGGTTCACACTTTCAAATCGAATTATGTGAATTATAAAATTTACGACAAAAGTTAAATAAAATTAATGAAAGTGAGATAACAAAATATAAAAAGTACAAATTTGTTCAGTACTCCTACAGTACTTAAAGTCTCCGAGACCCTAGGGGTTGACGTTTATTTATCTTGTTCGTCTACATTTTCAATACATTTTACTTGAAAAAGCAGAAAAAGCTATCATGTCGATTAACTTTATCCTCTGTCTCCAAAAGCTGTTAATCGTACTAAGCGGACGCTCTCTTACAGTAGGTCGCTATATACGGAGTCTTTATAATCGGATTGTACTGTGACTGTACCATTTAGTAAAAGTGATTATATTTATTTATTATAAACGCGTTTAAACTTAAACGTTCTTTCTTCTTGTTTATATATTTTTTTTAAGTTTAAAATTATTAATCTCTTCAAACAATATCTAAATTAAAGTAGCTTTAAAAAATGGTTGATAGAAGAACTGTAATAACTTAAATGCATCACAACTAAATTTTTATTTCGAACTTTGTATTATCTTTAATACGACAACATTTTAAGGGTAATGGACACGTTTACTCATATTCATTTTTAATGTCTTCGAAACACGCAATCCCACTTAGGGGTAGGTGAATTATATAAAAACAGGGAATATTGACTTCTTTTCAAAGAAATAAAAAATATGTGAAAAACACAGACGAACATTTGCATACATATAATATGTATGTATGTTTGTAGATGGATTTAATTCCTAGAACGATTAAATGCAAACAGGCATAACACATATATATAAAGATTGAACGATATAGTCGTTCTGGACTACAAAATACCCTAATTCACAGCTTTTTTGAAGCCTTCTTTAATTATTCCTTGATATATGTGAACACTTTATTGGCAAACTGTACACATACTTATTGAAAAGTCCCGTGAAAGTGTGATATCGCTAAATTCACAATCGCATTGTCTAAAAATACTTGTCCACTTCCTATTGACCTAGGTTCTAACACATTTTATAGGGTGTATTAAATCTCAATAGCTCGAATCTTTAATACACTAAAAATTTGGAATACTCTTAAACTGAGTATCTTAAATAAACTTTTCTTATTATTTAAGAACTATCTCTAATTATGAGAACTGAAATTTGAAGTCATTCTGCATGAGTTACTAGCTCTGATTATCAAACCCAATACACCTCATTTGGGCATTTCAATGGGTCTAGGGTATGAAAAAATAAACTTACCACGAAAGCAAAACCGCCATGAGGGCAATGCTAGAGGCGCATGTTGGGTAGCTGGACAGAAAAAGACCATGCTTGTAGTAGAAATGCGAGACAGAAGCTGGCAGACCGGAAGATGATGACGTTGTGGCCACCGGTTGAGAGTTGATTTTAAGTTTCGATGATTTGTTTGTGTTGCCGGCACCGCTGCCGCTGCCGCTAAGGCTGCTGCCATTTGCTGTCAATGGCAACGATGTGGACGCAGCAGCCGCTGCTGCCGTTTTGGCAGAGCCATCTGTTGCGGCAGCCATGCCACTCACACACGCGCACAAACTCACACACACTGACAAAGAGCGCGACCGAAATTGACACTGAAGTAAACTTACACTCTCACTCTCTCTCTCTCTCTCTCTCACGCACTAGCTCAGTAAGAGAACTGCTGAACTTTACGCTTAGTTCTAAAGTCAAGTTTATTTTAGTTATAGTTTTGGCCTTTTTTTATGGCAAATATTACGCAATTTGACATATGCAACGCATCATTTGGCGTAGGCGACACATACATGTATGTACTACCGACGCGACTCTAATATTATTTATTAATATCGATTATTTTACCGCTCTAACTGTAACTTATAGTATTGTTATTGTTGTTGGTAATGTTCGCTATTCTATAGCTTTGATTTTCGGCACTACAACAATATCGACACATTTTTTGCATTCTGATTTCTATTGATTTTTCTTTTTCTTGCGCTTCATTCGCACCTTTTGGCCCCACGTTTATTTGCGACGTCTAAGTTTGCAGTCGCTGTCGCGGCTGCCGCTACTATGCTTGCTGATGTAGTTGTTGTTATTGTCGTTGTTGCTTATGTGGTCGCTGTGAGCAATTAATTGACATTTTCGCGCATCTTCGTTCGCGGCACGCACACACACATACACGCGCAAACAAAATACTCACTGACGAGTCACAATTGTGACGCGCTCATCGGCGTATTCAGTGCCTATTTGTTATTGCCGCTGCTTATTGTTATCAAATTAACATAAATAAAATCACAAGAAACGATTTTCAGTGTGAGTATTTTTACATTTGTCAATTACGAGGCACTTTTCTTGCGATTGCTTTTCCTTTTTTCCTGTTTAGTATTTTTGCACAGCTGCGACGCAAAACTTTTCTTCAGCGGTTTTTAAATATTTCTCATTCGTATTATTGACTCAATTTCAATTATTTATCACATATGCACTCTTTTGCATTAAAAAAATTATGCACAGTTTTGCAAATATATTAAACACGTTTTTTTATAAAGCTGCCACAGCTTGAGCGAACTCCACGGTACGAAAAAGTTATCGTTCTAATAAGAACAACATTAAACAGCTGTGCCACCGCTGGTCGAGCTCAGCCGCAAAATAGTTATCGATATGTCGAATCGACAACTCTGATAATAGTGGGATCAAAAGAATTAGTGTCGTGATAACAGCGGGAAATGCATCGGTATTTCTTGTCCACTATATCGATATATTTTATTCAAAAGATGGATTTAATCTACCAATTTAAATGTCGGATTTGATTTTGATTATATATTTGGTTTTGGCTCTTATGATTAAAAATGTACACATTATTATCTGCCTTTATAATATTAAAATAGTCATGATTCAAGTATATCAAATAATTGAACAATTAAGAACCTTTTGAACTGTTTCATTAGTTAGAAGTATAACCTCAATGAGCATAATTTTTAGCCTTAATTATGTTATGTTGTATGTATATTATGTACACTACACACCTTTGTCTCAAACACATGGAATTTGGATTATGTAGAATCTAAAGGTCTAACTACAAAAACATTACAGGCTCTAGGAGTAACCATACCTATGTGTTCAAAAATTTAACCGAATAGAACTGTTAAAGTCCATAAATTGAATTACATAATAGACTTAGTAAAATGTGGTTACATTGTTTCGCGCTGTACTAGTCAATTTTTGTCGTTGGCATCGTGTATTCCGCCGTAATTGACTCCGGCGTAGCATACTCCTGATAATGAACATGATCCGCTCCCAACTGTGAGTACTCCTCACAGTTCCCAGCCAGGTGTACTCCGTTCTCATTGGAACTACTCTTGCGTGAGCCAAAGATCAGAGCGGTTCCTTTACTGAGGATGGGACACAGCAGGGACTGATGGCAGCAGGCAAATAGTCTATAATTCTGACCCTGGAAGGGATCAGACATTGCCGCACACAGCATATGATCCAAATTAATGCCAGTTAACTGTAGAAACAGGTTTTATATAGTATTTGTATAGTATAGACAGGATCAAGTCAGGTCACTCACGATGGACAGCGGTGAAAGCAGCGCGAAATGGTAGAAGAGCATGAAGGCAGTTCCTATTTTGGACCACTTGAAGTCCTTTGTATCCTCTACAGTATAGGCACCTACAGCCATAAATAGGTTAGTAAAGTTAACAGTTTGTAATATGATAATAAATATGTTAGGGATTTACCAGATCTCAGCATGTAAATGGGTATTATGTAAAGCAGGGCGTGCTGTATCCAATACGTGGCCTGCTCAAAGGGATACGTCCGTCCCTCAACTTCCGGAAATATAAATGCCAGAAACGGTCCATTTAAATTGCTCATTTGTATGCGAAACAAGGCCGTTGTTGTCTTCGTTGGCTTGGCAGCTAGTAGATAAATCTGTGGATATGATAAATAGACACAATTAATCCAATTTGAATCCTAAATAAACACAAATAAAATCCGTAAAGGATTCATTCCCTTTCTATCGGCTAATATACTAGTATTTCATAAGGCCTTTCCAAAGGCCTTTAAAACTGTAAAGAGAAGTCCCTTAACTAACTCACCTGAAGACACGTTTGGACATGACACGGATTCAAGGCAAAGATCATTGAGCGTCCCGCGAGTTTGAAGCCCATCTCGATGCCAAAGATAATGGACATGCTGATCAGGAGAAAGAGTCTCATGGGGGAATGTGGTTTCTGCATTTCCTGTGGCGAGCACAGTCTAATTGGAGCCAATCGCTTCCACGAGCTGTGCATTATATAGATAAATAGCACCGATAATAGCGCCGATTCGGTCCAACGACGACGATCTGTCATATAGTTTATACACTCTGGTCCCGTTGTACGTGGTATCTCAGCGGTAATACCGCCCACAGCCCAATCCCAGTCCATTTTGTAAAGATTTCCTTATTTACTTGAATTCGCTTAGCTCTGAGTCCTGCAAGATAAATATCAAAGTTAGTACTTTAATTCGGCGGAAAGTCTAAACAACCCTTAAGACAGGGCTCCATTAAAAATTAACCGCATTGCGTGTTGCTAACAACCCGAAAAAAAGAACGATTTGTATATTGTTTGTAAAGCGTTTCAGTGGAATTGCCCCCTTGTCGCCTTGCTCCTTTGACCCCCACCCTTTGCCCGTTGCCAGACAAACCCTAAATGGCATAAGAACTAAACAACCAAAGCTGGAAGGTCTTCTGAGGAATACTCTTGCTTTAAATTTATTAAGTAGTTCCATGTTTTATTTAAGAGTGACGTAGAGATTTGCGAATTGAGAGCTAAAATGGAGTGGGGAATGTCACATTTCTTTTTAAATTGTAACCGGTTTTTCGTACTCCTCTCTACACAAAATTGTATATAAGCATCAAGTTATGTTTTAACAATTTAGTCCCAAACTTAAGCATTTAAAGCGCATCTAAACTTCGTTGTAGTTTACCACATATACAATTTTTGGTTGTTTTTACTGCTCCGGAAATGCTAAAACACGAAGCGACGTGTGTACACCTCAAGGAAAACTAGTGTTAATAGCGTAAGGGCTTTCCACCGGCTTTTCCTCAATTTTTCTTGCCAGCTGTCAACTGAAAAATGTAGCAAGTTGTAGCTGAGTTGTGCAGGCCCCCCTGTGAGCCGCTTGTTGAATGACAAACAGCTTAAAAATGCACAGAAGAGCTCACCCGACTGCATTATAGCCTGTGGTAGTACAGTGTACAGCAAAGTTGGCAATACTTTTATTGCCATTCAAATATTAAAAAAAATTTCTAAATAGTATTGAAATTGGACTGAAAGACCCTATCAACACTGTGATTTATACGGACGAACTTCAAACAGGCCAATTATACTCACAGCTTGGGGTATAAAATAAAGTATAAATGGAAATTGTGTTCTATACTGTGTGGAAAACCACATTGAAAATGAAATATTGTCAACGTTGACAGCTGCCGCAGCTGCAGGCAAACTTGGCCAAGTGCCAAGATCGAAGGCCGTGCCAGTTGGTCAGTTTCAGTTTGAAATCCATACCAAAACCCAAAATCCAAGCCAAGTCCTGTTGTCGAATTGACATACTTTCTTGTCAAACAGATAATATTACTGTCTAAATATACTTGTACTACTTTCAGCAGGAACCGAAATAACAGTAATTTGTTAAAAAAAAAAATCATTAATATTTATTTCAAGCAACAAGCTGTTATTTGTAACTTATATGCTATGGATTATGTATCTAAAATTACTTTAATTAGTTCTTATTTTACTTTAATAAGCCGATATCCCCAGCTTACGTTAATTTTAAAGTCTACTTTTCAGCGCTTCTAGAATAAATTGAATGTCACACAGACTAACACACACATTCCCACACCCACACACACAAATGCAGTGCAACCAAACTCAGACACACATTTATTGTGCATTTTCATTGTCAAGAGCAAGAGCATTGCAAAAGCAAGACAGAGACAGACAGAAAGAGTAAATGAGATGGGGAACGGTAGTGAGAGCGGCAGTGAGAGCGAACGAAGCTGGCTCAAAAAGAGCAAACGCAATGTTTGCCTTCGAGACTGTCGTGTGTGCGGAGCTTTCAGGACAAACAAAACAGCACTTGAGTCAGCTGCTCGCCAAAAGCACACAAGAGAGGGCGCCACCAGCACTGACAGCAACACACAGCGGCCATTTCCTTATTCGATTTTTCCAAGTGTTTAAATTGCCGACTGAATTAAATTAAAATTAAATACATGTCACTTTTCGTAGTTATGCATTAGTTCACTAAGTAAGTGTTTTAATTTTTAGTTCTCACTTTTTCAAAATTCTAGAATTTTTGCTGTCGGCCACGTGGTTTCATTCAAAGCTCAATGCGACACTAGAAGATTTTCGTAAAATTCTGAATAATTTTTGTACTTTGCTTTAACTGCACACATTCCTTAATAATTTATATTTAAATTGATATTTATATTTTTATAAGTTCTGTGCATTCGCTGCAGAGATTGCACTTGCAAATTGCCAACCAAAGAAGAAAAGAAAAAACAATCGGATTCGCGAGCCTAAAATAAAACGTGTCGCGTCGCGATGCGTCGACATCGATTGCGTTTGCGACTGCGATTCTTACTGAACGACGCTCGACGTCGCAAGTTGTGAGTTCCGACTCGCGACAACGTCAGCGTCGCTGTGGCTATGTCTGTGTCTGTTTCTGTGTCTGTGTCTGTTCTTATCCCCCACTCTTGCTTTGGGGTTGTTTTGTTCAGTTTATTCTTTATTCAGAGTCAGTTCAAATTATCAACGAACTTGAGTTGTTTTCTTTAAGCAAATAATCCGCAGTTGGTAGCTTTTAAGTAATTACACCAGAGTTGTTAAGCAAACTAATTCATTATTTAATAGTGTTTAAGGGAATTTTCGTTATTATTTTATTTTGTAAATGTTGCCTTATTTTAAATTTGACTCTTTCACTAATATCACTCGTTTGTGAAAGTCCTTTAAATTTGCGCAAAACAAAAACTCACCACAGCTTGCTTATTTATGCTCTCGCTCTCTTTCTGTAACACTCTCGCTGCTCTTCGAGTCTTGCTCTCAGAGCACAGAAAAAGCTTTTGCTCTTGTATTTTAACTTTTGCTATCGAGGTCTATGTCAATTTGGCGCCAAAACAACAGATAGGCGGCTAACAAGCGCTTCCGCAGACAAAGACTTCAACACACACACACAAACACACCACACACATATACTAGCTACACACATACAGTGAAAGCTCTTTACGAACAATATTTGTTGCAATGTTGTTACAGTTACAAATTGGATTATTGGGTACAATTATTGGACACACGCTCTGATTTAAGCAGCTTTAGCTATTTTATGTCTCCCAACCTAAATAAATGTTGAATTTAAATTTATTTTTATTATTTATTTACTTCATGCAAACGCTGCGAATTAAAAAAATTCGAATTTGCAACGCTTGCTGTTCCCGTTAACGTCCGCGACAGGCAAATGCATGCACATAACTGTAATTAAGCGCAAACTAAAAAATAGAAATGAATATGAACATTGGAAATAGCTATAAATGGCCATGGATTAACGAGCGAAGAGTGCGGCAATAGGCACACAGGCAAACACACACTCCCACACACAGTCGTCCGTCAAAGCGGATGCAAAAACAGTTAGGCACAGTGGCACGCACACACTAGTAACTGATGATGATTATAGAGGCGTATTCATACGTATTCACACAGTGTAGATTACAATTGTACGAATAAAAATACTGTTAATTAGATAATCGATAAATCGATACGGTTTAAGTGCGATTTTTGATGGTAAACGTTTTTTACCCAAGGCCCGATAGATTAAAAAAAATGACAGACTTGCTTTATGTATTAAAGGTAACAGTATAATTTGTTGTTATACAAAACGAGCAATAAAAAAAGTTGTAGTAAGGTGAAAATTATATAACTTAAGCAATGCGATCACATTGCATTCCGATAAAGAAGGTAGGAAAAACAAAGATTTAAAAATTCCGTTTCACTACAAAGAACAATTTCGTTTGCCATAAGGTGCAGCGATAAATGAATGTTATCGCTTAAGTAAGATAGATTCCGTCCAATTTCAATTCAATTAACCACCTAGCAGTTCCTGAATTTCATTCAGCGTCTTGCCCTTCGTCTCTGGCACAAGCAGAAATATGAAAACGCAGGCCAGCAATGAGATAACACTAAATATCCAAAATGTTGCAGGAGCCCCAAACGTATCCAAGCAGAAGGGGAATCCCTTGGTCACGCAGAACGCGAAAAGCCAATTACAAGTGCCAGCTATGGAACCACAAAGCGGCTTCACATCTTCACCGAACAACTCGGCCATGATCAGCCATGGCACAGGTCCAAATCCCACTGAGAATCCAATGATAAATAAACAAGTGGCCAATACGGGCAACCAGCCGACGTCAGAGTCCTTCAGATATTGAAAATAAATGCCCATTATTAAGGTCGTAACGAGCATTACTGCCGCCGACAAAAGTAATAAAACGCGGCGTCCAACCATGTCAATCGTCGCAATGGCAATCATTGTGGCCACCACCTGGACGACGCCAATGATGACGGTACAACCGTCTGGCGACAATCCGGTGCCGGCTTTCTCAAAAATACTGGTGGAATAAAAGATGATGGCATTGACGCCCGTAAACTGTTGAAAGAACATCAGGGCAATCGATATACAGAGGCCAAAGATAGTGCCACGACGTAGCATTCCGTCCTTGACCTTTGGTTTCTCTTTCTTGGAATCGGCGATCATGGCATTCATTTCAGCGGAGTAATCGGTGTTAGCGCCACGTAGCCATTTCATGGAATTATCCGCCTGCTCGGCCTTACCTGCTTGCAGCAGATAGACTGGAGATTCGGGCACCCAAATGAACATCAGAAAGAATAGGATTGGCAAAAAGCCGCACAGTATGTTCACCACAAAGGGCTTGCAAAGTGCACCCACACCGAAGCCGTAAAGGATGCCGAATACAATCCACATCTGAAAGAAGCAGCCCATGACACCTCGGATAGCTATCTCAGCTATCTCCGTTGTATACACTGGACCAGTTACGCTAAATGCTCCACCACAGGCGCCAATCACGAAGCGTCCAATGTAGAGCAAAAATGACTTCTCGGCCCAAATTATGCATGCCCAGCCCAGTAAATAGGGCAGTACCAGGACGAGCATTACCAGTTTGCGTCCAAAGAGAGAGATCAGTATGCCAATGGGAATGCATATAAAAGCCGCTCCAAGCGTTAATGATGAAGTGACCCATCCCCATTCGTCATCACTCAGCGTGTAGGAGTATGCGTCTCCTCCTTTGATCGGTTTTTCCATTGGACCGGACCATCCTAATGAAGCACCCAAGCAAAAGGCTCCAAATGCGGCTATTAAGCCCGCTATTAACTGCTTTATTTTACCCATCTGCAAGTAAAAACTACTTCAAATTTTGGAAAGTTTTTCTAAAATTGAACAAGAAATCGGAAAAAGTCTATTTGAATAATTATATTTTATCCATTCCAACATCAGGCCAACGTGACACTTAACCCAAAGATAATATTTTTAATAAACCTATTATGACAGATTGTAATCGTTTCATTTTAATAGGAAATTAATTGATTATAGACAGTATTATATGCACTTTTTGAGAACAAACAGATTTTTAATCGAGTTTTCGGAAGGTTCCACAAACCTTTCCCTCCATTAGTATTATTACAATCTACTGGGACTTAAAAATATGAGGGGCATAGCTACAGAAATATAATAAAATTTCAGATTTTATAACCAAGAATGGGAAAGGGAAAGACTTTTCTTATAGTGGAGTAGAGAAATTCAATGAAATCGGCATAAGGTATTTATAAATTGATAACAAGAAAGAATGCTATAGTCGCCTCGTGACATTAGGATACCTGTTTCTCAGTTTTACTATGTTATTTAGAATGGGGTATGATAATTTTAGTGCAATCGTTCAGGTGATGGGCACTAGTGAGTATGATTAAGATAGCTTGGTTAACCCTAAAGTTTATAATACTAATTCATATTTAGAGTATTTATTTGACCGATCGTTGCTATGGAAGCTGTACGATATAAAAGTCCGGTTTGGATGAAACTTGATCAGTTTGCTTACATTATTAGCGAATGTATTCCGATTGATTTTCATTACAATAGTTTAGTAAACACAGAAACCTTTCATATATTTACACTTCTAGATATACTTTATGACCGATTCTGACCGATAACAAAATGATTTCAATAACAAAATATGCTATTTTTAGCAGTTTTGCATGGACATAGAACGCCCAAAATTGGGCGAATATATCAATATCGATACGGCTATCTATGCTGATCAAGAATATATAGTATATACATTATGGCTCTGTTACAAACAACCCCAAAAATTATAGTATACCCTTTTTCTCTACGAGTAACGGGTACAATGAGTGATTAACGGCTTCCAAGGACATATTTTGTACAACCGATATTAAGTTTAATGACTTTAGGCATTAAAAAAATATATATATAATACTTTTATGTTATAGCAGAAATTGTAAAAAAATCTTAATGCGAACTTATTGTCACAATCCAATTGGAGGATTGCAACATTTCTTGAATTTCATGAGGTTCTAAACTTTTGGTTTCCGGTACAAGGAAGTAAACAAAAACCCAGGCGGTGAACGTGAAAGCCATTGACATCCAAAAAAAATTCTCCTCGCCCAAAAATTGGACGGTGGTGGGAAAAAAGATTGTGTTCAGAAATGCGAACACTGAAAAGAAGACGCAAACAATGCCAGTTCCCACTGTGCGGAATCCTACGGTAAACAGTTCCAATAGAAGAACGTAGGACAGTGTACCAATACCTAAGCCATAGAAGAAAATGAAGCTACAAATGCTGAAAATCGGTAACCAATCCAGTTTATGGAAATAGCTTTCCTGACGCTCCTTCAGAAGAAAGTAGATAGCCAAGAGAGCATTACTGAAGACATCCAGGAATATGGTAAAAATGAGAACACGGCGTCGCTTGCTGCAATTTACTGCGAGCATGGATGCAATCGAGGATCCAACAAAAAAGATGCCTACAATCACCGTGGACATGTCCGGCTCAAATCCATAGCCCGTGTCCGACTTGCGGTGAATATCCGTGCAGTAGGTAATGATTGCAGTGCCGCCGGAGAAGTTCTTGAAAAACATTAGACCAATGCCAATCACAAGAGCTCTGCATGTACTCCTCTGCCGTACTGTGAGCCACCAAGAATTCTGCTCAATCCGAAATTCCTGAACTTCTGATTGCAGATTCACCAACTCAACGTTCACGTCCTGTTCACGCAGCCACTTAAGTGATTTTTCAGCCTTTTGAGGTTTGTTCCTGATCACATAGTAAACTGGCGATTCTGGCATCCAGATGAACGAGATCAGGAAAACTAGTGGCAAAATGGCACAAGCATAATTTAAATAATCCAAGCGCTTAAAGGCGCCAGCAATGTAGGCATAGAGTATGCCCACAACATAAAATGTGCTAAAGAACGATCCCAGGGTGTCTCTGACTTCACGCTGTGCAATTTCCGTGCAGTACAAGGGCACAGTGATGAGGTAGCTGCCACCAGAAAAGCCCAACAAGAAACGTGCCAACATCAGCATCATCGGATTGGTGGCATAGATGATTAGAGCCCAAGCCGTCAAATATATTGGCACTATTAACAGCATGGCCATCTTGCGACCCAGACAATCGGCCAGCAAGCCAATGGGTAGTACCACAAACAAGCAGCCCAGCCATAAGATCGAGCATATCCATCCGTAATCTTCCAGATCGACGGCAAATCCGTATTCCTTCTTCTCAATTATATGGTATTGGGCTGGTGCTGACCAACCAACTGAAGCGCCCAGGCTGAGTGCTCCCAACGATGCAAATACGCCCGCAATGTTCTGGTTTTGGCCGCCGGGACGATCCCAGAAACTTGACATATTTTGAACAAATTTAAGAACAAAAAAAAAAAGAAATACTATGTGTTTTTGTATTATAAAACCTTTATTCAACTAGTATTTTAACGGCTTCTCAGCACAATTGGTGTTGCCAGATCGATGTATTACTCATATTGGTCACAGCCAACTTCACGCTGGTGCAGATAACATTGTTTTGATATTGCATTGTTTCTTTGTGCGACATTATAATTTGTAAATGACTCACCGTGACTCAAGATAATTGATATACGTTGAACGTTAGTGCTTTGTTATACAATTAGTATCTCAAATAAGTCTATAGCGTAAACATGGCACTAGTAACTGACCAAGAGTGGGCCGACTATAAGGTATAAAATTATTTAAAACAACGCAATTCATGTTGCTTGACAAACATTTCTTTGCAGGCTAAATTTGAAAAGAGCTACGACGCAGAAGAGGACAAAATGCGTAGAGAAATTTATGTGAAATCTAAGGAGAAAATAGAGTCCCATAACAAGAAATTTGAAAGTGGAGAGGTGACATGGAAAATGGGCATTAACCATTTAGCCGATTTAACTGAGCCTGAGTTTGCTTCTCGTTGCGGTTCGAGAAACCCGCAGTAAAATTTGTCAAAATGAATCTAAAGCACTGGGCATTTAATAAGATAGTAGCATTTTAATAAGTGAATCTCTCCAAATGTATTTTTTGACATTACATACATTTATGTAAATTTTACCCACTTTAATAAACATATTTGCTAAATTTGATATTTGTCAGTCTTGAAAAGTTGGTCACACTGTACCTTGCGGTTGTTGATAAGTAAGCACACTCAGTATCAATTCAGCGGCAATTTAAGACTCACATGTAAATATTAAAAAAAAAAAAAAAACATTCAAACATTTACAAGTAAATAGAATCCATTAGCTTAACGACCAAATACTAATGGGACCAAGACGTAGCAACCGTTTTAATAATGGGAAATGCAACGATAATTTGATTACAACACTATCGATTGATATATTAAGCTAATCGATGACAGGGCGATGCAGCCCTCGTCACGAATGTATTTATCAGTTTTCCAAACTCGGGCCACACTGCAGAGTCGATATATAACTTTTAAAAAGTTTGTAAACTTTTCATTTTGATCACATCAACACAAACACGTATAATATTTGTTTTCATATTATATTTTAACATATCTGTGCGTCGCTCTTACAAATTGAACTGAAGTGCATTTTTTATTACAGCTCCTGATAGCAGCAGCAACACCAAAATGTTCCGAATCATGCGTGTGCCATCGATTTTGGCCAAAAATGCAGTCTCCTCAATGGTAGGTATCCAAAAACCGGCTTCAATAGCCAAACTCCATTACACAACAATTGAAAAGTCTGCAATTACATGGTCGGTTTATATACTCGCAAATTCTGCAACTGTAGTAATCGAAGAGGACGAGAATATTACCAAAAAAAAAAAAAAAAACGCAGCCCTCGTCGGTCCGTCAGTGTGTTATGTAATTTTATTAAGTTACGCGTTGGCAATGACTGCTACACAGTGTTCACTGTCATTGCATAAACCTAGGCATGCAACAATTGGATATCGCATGATTTTCACCAATGCAACTGCTAAAATATAATTATGGCAACGCAGTTCGCATGCAGAGGTTATGTAGCACGTAGCACTCAACCCAGCAACCAGCACCACCCCGCGATCAGTTTGGCAACAAAAGACATAGACATTTTATTCGGTGCTCTGACTAGGCGTTGGCGCCTCACATATTTGTTATTACTAAGGCAATTGCAAACTGATAAGCTAATTTGTTAATGCTCTGTCCACCTGTATGTGTGAACGAGCTGCAAGAGACAACGAGAGGCGCGTCTTAGAACCAACAGCTGATTATACAATTAACAATATTGATAAGACCCAGACTTTATATAATCTAACAAATGCTAGAGCTGCGCTTCCGCTGATTAATTCGACACATTTGTCAACCCACTCCTGTCGGATCTGTGAATCTTTCTAATCTCTTTGCTGCAAAGCACACAAACTTAAATAATTGCATCAGTGTTTGTGCTTTCATGCATATGCGATCGTTTGCTTGTGTGCGTGTGTGTACACATGTGTTAATTGGCAGCAATTTTGCAAACACTAAAAGTTGTCTTATCATCGCTAGTGACAGTTGTTAATTCTGACACGGTTTTTTTGCTGAAATACAGTTAACATTTAAAACGAATTCGTTCCTTTTGTTAAATGTTCAAGTTAACTATATTTTATTTAGTGTTACGGTGACTATTTTTGGTACATTTCCCTCCGCTGAATGGCCTTCAGGTTGGTACATGTTTGTAATTGGGTACCAAAAAATGCTTATAAATGGTACATATGTATTTATGAATTGGTCCCTTCAAATAAAAGTTGGTAACATTGTGTTCCTTGGAAATGGTGCATTGCAATGCGTGCAAACCTGTTGGTACACTTTTATTCTAATGGGGACTAATTTCAAATTTGGTACAAGTTATTACTTTCAGCTTGCAAAACTGGTTTTATCCCATTATATTAGCTTTTGCAATATTTGGACAATAATTAGTGATGATAAATGAATAATAATGCCATTATGTGACGATTTAAAATTTTAGAATACTGCTTAAAATACAAATGCGATTTTGAGGGTTTGTTTTGTCCGTGCATAGGTCATTTATCAACCATTATGATTACTATAGCGTGAGACAAGCGATCTTGAATGTTTCCACAAACAACAGTCGATTCAACTAATAATCATGAAATTTGTCAATTACAGCAACGTGTGGCAACAATTGCAGCAGCGTCGTCGCAGCGCAGCTTTCACATAACATCGGGACTACAGCGGGCTAAATCGGCTAATCCGGATGCTATCTCAAAGCAATATCCAGTTGTGGATCATGAGTATGATGCGATTGTGGTTGGCGCCGGCGGCGCTGGACTGCGTGCCGCATTTGGACTGGTCGCTGAAGGTTTTCGCACGGCTGTGATCACCAAATTGTTCCCCACCAGATCGCACACGATTGCCGCCCAGGGTGGCATCAATGCGGCGCTGGGCAACATGGAACAGGATGACTGGAAATGGCATATGTATGATACGGTCAAGGGCAGCGATTGGCTGGGAGATCAGGATGCCATACACTACATGACACGCGAAGCCCCAAAGGCTGTCATCGAACTGGAGAACTATGGCATGCCCTTCTCCCGCACCCAGGACGGCAAGATCTATCAGCGTGCCTTCGGTGGCCAGAGCTTGAAATTCGGCAAGGGCGGACAGGCGCACAGATGTTGTGCAGTCGCCGATCGTACTGGACACTCCCTGTTGCACACACTGTACGGTCAATCTCTGAGCTATGACTGCAATTACTTTGTTGAGTTCTTTGCGCTGGACTTGATCTTTGAGGAAG
Organism: Drosophila cardini; assembly: GCA_018903735.1. NCBI lineage: Eukaryota > Metazoa > Arthropoda > Insecta > Diptera > Drosophilidae > Drosophila > Drosophila cardini. The sequence continues at coordinate 21,503,718 of JAEIGM010000001.1, read as the reverse complement.
GCGAGTGCCGTGGCGTGTTGGCTATTAATCTAGAGGATGGCAGTCTTCATCGTTTCCGTGCCCAGAACACGGTTATTGCCACCGGTGGCTATGGACGCGCCTTCTTCTCCTGCACCTCTGCGCATACTTGCACCGGTGATGGCACCGCTTTGGTGGCACGTCAGGGACTACCATCACAGGATCTGGAGTTTGTACAGTTCCATCCAACGGGCATCTATGGAGCTGGTTGTCTTATTACCGAAGGTTGTCGCGGCGAGGGCGGCTACCTCATCAATTCCAAAGGTGAACGTTTCATGGAACGTTATGCACCCGTCGCTAAGGATCTGGCATCCCGAGATGTCGTCTCGCGATCCATAACCATTGAAATCATGGAGGGTCGTGGTGTTGGACCCGAAAAGGATCATGTCTACCTGCAACTGCATCATTTGCCACCCAAGCAGCTGGCTGAGCGTCTGCCTGGCATCTCCGAGACCGCCATGATCTTTGCCGGCGTTGATGTCACCCGCGAACCAATCCCTGTGCTGCCCACTGTGCACTACAACATGGGCGGCATTCCTACTAACTATCGTGGCCAGGTTTTGACCATTGACCAGAGCGGCAACGACAAAATTGTGCCCGGTCTCTACGCAGCTGGCGAAGCAGCCTGCAGCTCTGTGCATGGCGCCAATCGTCTGGGTGCCAATTCACTGTTGGATTTGGTAGTCTTTGGACGCGCCTGTGCCAAGACAATTTCAGAAGAGTGCTCACCAGGAACCCCAGCTCCCTCAGTCAAGGATGTAAGTAGCCAAATCATGGACAAACCACTGGATTATACCCGAAATTAACTATATTCCATTCGTAACAGAACGCTGGCGAGGCTTCAGTGGCCAATTTGGATAAGCTGCGTTTTGCCAATGGCAGTATAACCACCGCTGATCTGCGCCTCAAGATGCAGAAGACGATGCAGAACCATGCAGCTGTGTTCCGCGATGGACCCATCCTGGAGAAGGGTGTTAAGGAAATGAAGGAGATCTACAAGCAATTCAAGGACATTAAGGTCATCGACAAGTAAGTATATGGTTAACAATCCAGTCTATAGAAGATTCCGTTTTCAACTCTTTGTTTTACAGATCTCTGATTTGGAATTCGGATCTTATTGAGACACTGGAGTTGCAGAATCTGTTGGCTAATGCACAGATGACCATTGTGGGTGCTGAGGCGCGAAAGGAATCCCGTGGAGCTCATGCACGCGAAGATTTCAAGCAGCGTCTCGATGAATACGTAAGGAACAGAAGTTAAATATATTTAATAAACAATTCTAAATAATTTTTTTACATATTTGAACAGGACTACAGCAAACCTGTTGACAGTCAGACAAAGAAGCCCATGGAGGAGCATTGGCGCAAGCATACGCTCGCATGGGTGACTAGTGATGATGGCAATGTCGAACTTAAGTACCGTGGTGTTATCGATAGCACGCTGGACGATGAGGTGCAAACAGTGCCACCTGCAATTCGCTCCTACTAGAAGAACACATACAGGCACACACACACACGTATACAACACAAAATGGTTTTCTACTTAACGGTTCGCAGAACAAAATTCAAATCGCTTTGTTTACAAATCCTAATGGAATCTTTGGATTACTGTTTTGCTGCTGCTTTTATGCCAAAATTGTACAGATATTTGATGTGTAGAGTATACAATTGTATGATTCCTTCTTCTGACTTCGTCCACTGACCAGTGCCCATCCCGATTAACGTACACATGCTTTTTATTTGTTTCTTGACACTTCTAATTGATTTCTTTTATTTCTATTTTTGTTTTTACCTCTCTGCATACAACATTTCAAAATTATGCGACATTTGTGCGACATATAAGTGAAAAGTAGTGAAAATTATGAAAATGACGGCGATGACGTCTTTACTGTAACAAAAGAAAAAGCAAACAATAAGAATAATAAGAAAATGTCAGGAATAACAATTTTCTAGTATTTGTTAAACTTATTAAATTATTGAAACAAAACAATATATTCAAAACAACAACTTATTTGGTAACAATTATACAAAAGGGAAACGGAGGATGAAGCTGTGGTATATAAAAGATCTAAAATGATAACGATTTCCCGATTGACTGGATTTTAATCTACAAAGACTGATGGTATAAATTAAGCACTCGATGTTATTGGGGTTTTGCCGTCGTCACTAGGGTGGATTGATTTTGGATAGTTTTCTTACAATGATTACTACATAATTTATACACAACATTTAATCTGAGGTTGATGAAAGTGCCAATTCTTGCAAATGACGATCCTAGACTTTCTTAGATCTCCTAGACACTCTGTAAACAAAACTGGGTTGACTGCCTGTAGACTTAAGCCTGAAATACATATATTTGATCTGACGTTAGTTTCAATCCCGCCAAGCTATCAACGGCAGCTGTGTTGAAACCCGTAGGACCACAAATGGCCACATAGCTAAAGCACTCTTTGGGCTGTTCCTTAAACAGAGGTTCCAGCAACTCCCGACAAATGCGAGAAGGCTGGGTTTGTTGCTCCTCTGACTGCGACAATATATGACTGCAGGAGAAACGCTCATCGGATTCCTGTAGAGTCTGCAGCTTACTCCTAAGCCATATATCCGCTGTAGTCTTGTTAAAGTACATCAAATGCAGACGTTCTCTGTGGAAGTAGAAGGGATTAGAATTATTAGAGCTCAGTTACTCATTTGAAGCGATCTGAACTTACATGCGATTCGTTCGGCGCTGGAGCAGCGGTCTTAGAAGACTCAAAATGGGCGTGACCCCGCTGCCTGCAGCCAACAACAGAACATTCCGATGCGCCTCCAGTTTGGACAAGTTGAAGGCGCCGCGGGGCAGACTTAGTTGCACAATTTCGCCAGGATTAAGTTGATGCAATTGCTTGGATACGACTCCATTTTCGTAATACTTTATAAGAAACTCCTGCGATGTGGTCAGAATTGACTCCGAGTCCACCCGAGCGCTGTTGGATGGCAGATACGTGTGTGGGACAGGAGTATAAGGACGCTCCTGTACGTCTCCATTGTGACGCACCTGGATGTCGAGGTGATATCCCACAGGTGTGTGTAGTAGCACCTGTTGCTTCACACTCTGCAGGCTAAGCTCAAACGAATCGTGATTGAAATGGTCGCAGCGTAAAACTTCAAAGTTAAGGAACTCGTCCTCCAGCAGGGTTTGCTCATTAACTTCGTGAGTTCCATATGTTGTCCATGGCTCTGGAACCTGTTTGCTCAGCACCACTTCGATTTTCCCAGTCTCCGAACCCACACGCATTGCCTTTGGGGGCCACTCGATTTGGTGGCTCAGTTGAAAGTGGAAAACATGCCACTTCTCCGCCAACTGAACACGAATCTCTAGTGCTTCGGTAGTTTCGTCTGGCTTAGAGCGCTTCAGGAGCACTCCGGGATTGGCTAATCTTCGAGTATAGAAGCAAAGAGTTAGTTCACTACGTTGCTGTATCCAATCAAACCGTGGCACAGTGTCTACTCGAACTGGTCGCGATGGCGGTGGTGGTGATTTAATAATCTCTGCATCAGCCACGTTTTCCTTAAGTGGTCCCACGTAACACTTGCCCAGTAGTTGGGGATAGTTGACCCAGGCGTGCACCTCGTCAAACAGTTTGGTAGCATCTCGTCCAACTCCGCGCATCAGCTCATCGACGCCGCCTGGATGAAAGTCCATATAGCGAGTGACATTGAAGACTTTGCCTCTAATGGCCATCCAGGCATCATTTACTTGATTGTGCCTGGCCAGCTCGCTCCGACTAACAGGTACTACACGCCCTCCGGTGCCAGTCAGATCAGCACCCGAATTGCAGAGCCGTATCCAACTCATTAAGGAATAACCTGGTTTCAGAGCGCATTTGTTCCGAGGGTTTCCCGTTGCGGACCCAGTAACTAGTTTCTGTGGCGCAGAGCTGGGTAGTTGCAGACTGTTCACGGATAGTGAGGTAACCGCTGGCGGCTTGAGCGGTGCTTTTCTGTCCATTTGTGTGGGTGGCTTTAGCGTGAAATCGCTCATAGTGTCGCTTTACTGTTGTTATTGTTTATGGCTCAACAGCTGAAATCGAAACTACTCGATGGGCAACAGCTGTTCATCGATATCCAGATGGTTGGTAAACCAGCGATAGTTTAACTATCGGCTAAAAGCCAATCGTGTATCGAACTGCGTACAATCCTTCAGTTTGCTTTTGCAAATCAGTCTTCAACGAGTCGGTCAGCTGTTTGGATCTAAGTTTTTTGTTGCGGGTAAAACTACACACATACAAACGTAATTCGATCGCCTGACTTGTACATTTTTAATATTAATAATACCCAATAGATATCATTGAATAGCTTTGCTCGTTTTGTGCCAGACAACAACACGAAGGAACTCAATTAAGTGTCATGTCCAACACGCACATTTCCCGAGCTATAAATTTATTTTATGAAAATACGAGCAACAACAAATTGGCGCTTTATTTGACACATTATTGTCTAACCGGTTCAATATAAAATGCAAAATAATGCAACAACTAATACGTGTCTTTATGCAATTGTGACTAATGGTGCACACACATGTACAATTTGCATGTGAATGAAAGTGAATATATTTGGACAAATACTGTAAAATTTGTTATTGCATTTGGCTTCCATAATCCTTAACATAAAATTGGATTTGTGCATATAGAGGAATTCATGTTCTCCGTTGAGAGAATGATGTCATTGGCTAATAATCCATTATTGTTCGCTTCCAGCTTGGCGCTCGCCGGTCGTGTTGTTTGTCTTTCCACCGTTCGCACCTCGCCCTCCCACGCACACAGACACAGACAGATGTTTTTCTCATTCCGCCATTGAATTCATGCAGTTTTACCTTTGCCCTGCTGCCGCCCCATGAGCCAATTACGCATCTGAAAGCTCTCTTTGTGTGCGTAGTTCGTGCTCTTAGAGCAACAAGTGTCGGTGCAAAAAAAGCTCTTCGGTAAATTCAAAATTAGTCGTGCAGATTATTCTAATAGTCGGTGTATTAGTACTTAAGCTAATCTTATCGCGAAACCGCTATAATTAGTTTGTTAATACATTATATGTAGCATACTTGTGTAGTTTGCTCTTTGGCTCTGCGCTATGTGACTGCTTGATAATGTGTCGAACTTTGCGCAATCCAATTGGGAAATACATTATTACCCATTTTCAGATTAATTGTTTGTGGCCTTGTTTTGTTTGTTGCTATGTGGTAATAGTCGTGTTTACCCAGAACTACCAATTCAATTAAAATTATTACAAATTCAAAGAAGTGCTTCAAAATTTGCCGATATGCTATATACTGGCAGCCGAAGCGACAACAATAACACTTACAGCAGATAAGAAGAGAAACAACAACAATGAGAGAGCTTGTTCAAGCCATGACCATGACAGACAATTTACAAAAGAGTGCCGCTAAAAGAGAGATAAGAATATAATGCGGTAGACGAGGCAAGTGTGAGGGGGTAATCTGAATGAGAGAGTGAAAGAGATCAACAGTGTGCATATAAGTGCAGATGTTTAGAAATACCCAGCAAATTTTGGAACTGCAAACGACTTGGTTTACTAAAGAGTACACTTGTGTTTCTACATATAAGTACTTTCGTCTATATCATGGGGAAAAACTTATTCTTCAGTTATATTATTTACCAAACAGTTTTAAAACATCTATAATTTTGTGATGTTATAAACTGTACACTTAAAAAATTTCCAATTTATATAAGTAGAATCCATCGATGACCTATAGGAGCTGATCAAATAAATACTAGATGAATAAACATGAAACTTTTTTAAATGATTTCACTTTTAATACAGCCTTCATGTTATATTTTGTGCTTAACATTTAACTGCAACTTTAAGAGCTTATTTTACAGGCATACACTTTATAGGGTAATGGCTTTCGACCCCAGTGTTTCGACCGTTTCATTCCGCTTTTTTTATTTGTTATCATGTTTGGGTTGACTAGAGTATGACAAGAGCTATGGATCGTAAAGTCGGCCCAAAAATGAGTCATTTATATACTGACACATGTGCAGGCTGAAGAATGAACGATAGTAGCTATATATAAACTAACTGATTGAATTATATGTACTACATATGTGACATAGTTCTCTTGGTCCTCTATTCCATTTGACAATCATTTATACTACATATGTATGTCTGAGACTAATTCGATACAATTCATTTCGATGCGATAAGATAATACTTGCACATTGAGAATTATGATTTAAACAACGCATATAGCCACAATAATAAATCTGATTGAAGGAAATATTGTCGTTTGATGAACTTTGTCGGAGCTTATCAGCTGAGTTAGTCTACCTAGATATTAACCCGTCAATTTCGAATAATCATTTACTTATAAACCTTTAAAACACTTGGAAATTTTCCGTTTCTAAATTGAAACGCAAACAAAAGATATTTGTTTATTTAGAATATTTACAGATGTACTCAATTCACCCATTATTGAATTGAATTATAGAGAGAGTATCGCGAAAATCCTGATATTCTCTGAAGCCTACAATCAGTTGTTTAGTCATAGCTATGCCGACTTTTGTGGAGTGAATGACTCACAATTTTGACAAAAATCAGGGGTACCGGGTGCTTATTGTCGGGCCCGAACTATAAACCTCAAATCGACAGACAACTAAATTTGTATATCAGTATGCTAAGAGCATTTTGTTGAATTTCCTATCGAATACTATTAAAAATTCTATATAAAAAATAAAATCCAATTAGGCAATTGCTTATTTAATGGGCTATTACAAGAAATTTATGTGTGGATATATAAAGTAAGGGTTAAAAAGAGGGTTTCTTGAACGAATATTACTGTTTGTTGCAAGTTTACTATTAACAGCTGTTAGCTAACATTGCCTTCTATAACATGACTGTTAAGTTAACAGCAAGAACTCATATGCTTATATTGTTACTATACAATTGTTTAGACAAGAATTATTCAGAGACAAAGAACGCTATCTAGAAATTTATTTACTAATTTTAGCTGAAATCTTTTTAATGTTTGCAGAGACAAAACACATGGGCAGCAGTGGGAACAGCGGAAAGAGCAAATATACCATTTTGATCAACTAAATCTAAACCAAAATCAGAAAACATGGAGCCCGAGAGCGTGCCTCTGAGCCGAACAATTATGGCCATCCTTTTTGGCTTGCTACAGACCTTCTTTCGGTTTATCTTTCGCCTGATATATGGAGCCAAGGGCCAGCATATGCCACCCATTACTGATCCCATTCTACTTGAATCGGCCACAACCTTGGCAACCAAAATTCGCAAACAGGAGGTAAGTGATGTGACTCCTCGGGCACAGGAAATTTGACTAAATTCTGTGTGCCTTCCAGTTGAGCAGCGTTCAGGTGCTGGAATCGTTCATACGCCGCATTAAGGAGATAAACCCTTTACTTAATTGTGTGGTGGACCAGCGCTACGATGACGCCCTCAAGGAGGCCAAGGCTGCCGATGAACTAATCAAGTCGGGAAAATACACGGTGGAACAGTTGGCTGAGCAGCAGCCCTTTTTGGGTGTCCCTATTTCCACCAAGGATTGCATCGCTGTCAAGGGTATGTCCACCAAAGGATTAGTAAAAACTCATATTAACTGTCCACTTTTCCTAGGCATGCTCCACACAGCCGGTCTCTATGTGCGCAAAGATGTGCGTGCTGATCAGGATGCAGAGGCCATGGCTTTAATGCGAAAAGCGGGAGCGATTCCCTTTGCCCTGACCAATGTCTCGGAGGTGTGCATGTGGTGGGAGAGCAACAATACGGTGCACGGCAGAACAAGCAATGCCTACGACACCAATCGCATCGTGGGAGGCTCCAGCGGCGGCGAGGGCTGTGTCCAGTCGGCAGCGGGCTCACCCTTTGGCCTAGGATCGGACATCGGAGGCTCCATTCGCATGCCCGCCTTCTTCAATGGCATCTTTGGGCACAAGCCCAGCAAACTGATTGTATCGAATAAGGGGCAGTTCCCAACGCCCTTCTCAGATGAGCAGAATACATTCCTGGGTCTTGGACCCATGTCGCGCTTTGCGGAGGATCTGCGTCCCATGCTGCAGATCATGGCTGGCGAAAATGCAAAGCTGTTGCGTCTGAACATACCTGTAGCGCTGGAGAAGCTCAAGTTCTTTTACCAGGAAACGGATGGCGGTGGACGCATGGTATCGGCTGTGGATCCAGACCTCAGACAGGCTATGCATCGCATTGTCCGACATCTGAGCGAAAAGTTCGGCAAAGAAAAGGTGGAGCAGGTGCATCTGCCCCAGATTCGACAATCGGCTGCCATTTGGTTTGCCAATATGCGCGATGATTCCGGACACGGTTTTAGTTATCAACTGGGAGATTTACGCTATGATATCAACACTAATCTGGAGTTGCTTAAGTGGTTTTTTGGTGCCTCTAAGCACACGTTCATTGGCCTAACCACAGCAGTGATGGATAATTTACAGTGCCAGCATGGCTCCTCCAAGTATAAGCATCTGGTGGCTAAGCGAGACCAGCTCCGAGCCAACATTCAGCAGCTGTTGGGCGACAACGGTGTCCTCATCTATCCCACGCATCCAACTGTAGCTCCATATCACAACGAACCCATCGTGCGTCCCATTAACTTCTCCTACACCGGTATTGTGAATGTCCTTGGCTTCCCCGCTACCGCCGTTCCCTTGGGACTCGGCAGCGAGGGTCTGCCGCTGGGCGTACAGGTGATAGCCAACTTCAATGAGGATCGCCTCTGTCTGGCCGTCGCTGAGGAACTGCAGCGCACCTTTGGAGGTTGGCAGCGACCAGAGGTTCGGCTTTGAGTACCCTTTTATATGTGTAACTTAGTTTAGTCCTTAAATTTTGTGTATCCTTTACCTGTGTCCCAGTCAAACAAAGCACACCCACCAAATACTACTCAAATCTGTAAACTGATCTATCCATGTGTTATCTAATGTTCCCTATTTGTAATTGTGTTTACATACACACCTATATGTGTATCTCTTCGTGTGTATAAGGATTCCAGTGCCTCGTAGTATCGGATTGATTTTTATTGTGTGGTTATTGCAATTATTTTATATCAAGAAAACGTTTTTAATCTTAAACGCATAAGTATTGTGTAAGCTAAAATCCTTCGATTTTGCATTTAAACTATAACAAAAATAAAAATTACTTAAAGTCTATTAAATGGTCCTACTTTTTTGCTTAATCAGCGTACTGTCTGCAACGTTTCTCGGCCCTGTCGTAGGGTTCGGAGAACATGTTAGTTAACATTAACTTAACATAACAGAGCATTAACATAACAACGTTGGCTTTGAAATGCGAAGTTCGGAGTCGTTTCCTACTTGAATTTGTGCTCAGTCATTTTATTACAAATAAAATCTATCTATCCAACTACAAATATATACGTGCTGACCATAAATTTCTTGTGAAATGTTGCCGAATGACAGAAAGCATTTAAGGTTCAACCACTAAACTAAAATTACAAATTGCAATTGTCAAAATTATTGGTACTTTTTTCAGACAACACGAACGTCACAAACAGAATTCGAATCAAATTACGAATCAAACGGCGCGTCGAGCGATTCACAGACTCAAATCTGGAAGACTCCAAAGCAACAACAACAATAACAGCAACAACAACAACGGCAGTAATCACAACAAGATGAGCAAGGCAGATCCCATATCCCTCAGCTTCCACGACTCCTGTCTTCGCATGTCCGACGTCCAACTGCTCCATGGACCACGATGGCTCAATGATCAGGCAACTTATACCCAAAGTGTTCCAAATGTTCCCCACTCAATACATTACTCTTGCAGATCTTGAGCTTCTACTATGAGTATCTGTCCCATGTGAGGTACAAGAACAACAACGATGTCTACTTCATAGCGCCCGAGGTGACCCAGTGCATGAAGTACATGGACGAATCCGAGCTGGAAATGATCTTTGGAGAGCACAATGCCAACAACAAGCCATTCATTTTCTTTGCCCTAAATGACAATGGGACTACCGAAGCGGGGGGAACCCATTGGTCTCTCCTGGTACTCTCCAGACCAGAGAAGACCTTCTTCCACTTTGATTCATATGGAAACAACAACACGGAGGCATCGATGGATCTCATGAGCAGAGTGAAGGATTTGCTGGGTGTGCGAAATGCCAAGTTCCGTCCCATGAGATGCCTCCAGCAGGCCAATGGCTATGATTGTGGTATCCATGTCATCTGCATGACCGACCATATAGCCGACTATGTGAATCGTTATGAGATGATCGAGGGATTGCCCAGTCTACACCATGATACGGTCAAGGCTAAGAGGGCGGAGCTGCTCAAGTTGATCCTATCCTTGGGTGGCAAGGACTGAAGATTTGACGGACTCTACACAGGAATTACAATTGAGATTGTCGTTTAATTATATACATAAAGTTTAGTTGATTTCCAATATTTCTATAAGAATGAAGGAGTAAAGAATTAAGCGAGATTTAAAGTTGACTCTCAAATAAAAGTTTGTTTATTGTTTACTCCAGTGTGAGCATGAATCGCCCCCACAAACATGTCTATTCTGGCACAAAATTATTTAAGTTTTAACAACTTGTGTCATTTTTTTTGGAATACTCTTGGAAATTCCTAACAATTCTACCTGCTCTACCCAAACCATCAGCTTCGATCTTGTTGTATAAACATTATTTTGGAGCATCTACAATTCTAAAGAAAACAATCTGAATATGAATCTGAACCTGAATAAGCGACTCTAGTCATAATAATAACAATAAACAACTCGATCAGCTTTATGCATAAACAAATAAAGTACATTTATTTGAAACCAAACTTAAAATACTTGTCGCACTTCTTTCAAGAGCGCTCCTCTTACTTGTCTCCTTAATAATTGTGCCTAGCACAGAGCAAGTAATCAATAAATTAAACAATTAACTTCATTAATCAATATCAGTATCAGTATCGTAGTCCCCCATTGATGCGTTTGGAAGCAAGTCAATCTCTGATGCCAAGCACAGAGTCTATTCCTTCCCACCTAGAGATAGGATGAGTTTAAGCAGCTCCGCCCTCTTAGCCTTGACCGTATCGTGGTGTAGACTGGGCAATCCCTCGATCATCTCATAACGATTCACATAGTCGGCTATATGGTCGGTCATGCAGATCACATGGATACCACAATCATAGCCATTGGCCTGCTGGAGGCATCTCATGGGACGGAACTTGGCATTTCGCACACCCAGCAAATCCTTCACTCTGCTCATGAGATCCATTGATGCCTCCGTGTTGTTGTTTCCATATGAATCAAAGTGGAAGAAGGTCTTCTCTGGTCTGGAGAGTACCAGGAGAGACCAATGGGTTCCCCCCGCTTCGGTAGTCCCATTGTCATTTAGGGCAAAGAAAATGAATGGCTTGTTGTTGGCATTGTGCTCTCCAAAGATCATTTCCAGTTCAGATTCGTCCATGTACTTCATGCACTGGGTCACCTCGGGCGCTATGAAGTAGACATCGTTGTTGTTCTTGTACCTCACATGGGACAGATACTCATAGTAGAAGCTCAAGATCTGCAAGAGTAATGTATTGAGTGGGGAACATTTGGAACACTTTGGGTATAAGTTGCCTGATCATTGAGCCATCGTGGTCCATGGAGCAGTTGGACGTCGGACATGCGAAGACAGGAGTCGTGGAAGCTGAGGGATATGGGATCTGCCTTGCTCATCTTGTTGTGATTACTGCCGCTGTAGTTGTTCTTGTTATTGTTGATGTTGTTGTGGAGTCTTCCAGATTTAAGTCTGTGAATCGCTCGACGCGCCGTTTGATTCGTAATTTGATTTTGACGTTCGTGTTGTCTGAAAAAGTACCAATAATTTTGACAAATGTGATTTACTCAATGGGCATTTAATTATTCGCTAAACCTTAAATTCTTTCTGTCATTCGGCAACATTTTACAAGAAATTTATTGGCTGTTTATTGGTTATTATAAATATATTTATTTATGTATATTATATTTTTTAACGTCGAGCACCGAGTCCGAACTTTCGTCTTTCAAAGCCAACGTTGTTATGTTTAGCCAACTCTGTTAGTCGTATGTTAATGCTTAACATGTTTACTTTTCGCTTTCAGTGTTGCCGTTTTGTCCTTTTTCCGGACAGATCTGTCCTATTTTTGACTGCGACATCCGGAAAATTTTTGAAACGTCCCCTGTCCGGAAAAAATGCCTTTTTTTTTTTAGTTTGTCCTATTTCTATCCTTTTTTTAATTTTCTGAGTCTCATATATAATTTGTTATTTTCAACTGCATGTCATCGCTTTGATCATGATTTTTTGAACATTTTCAATGCAATGCAACCCTGTTTTATATGTGTTATCGAAATCTGACTTATCGAACATCGCTCACTCGAGTTATAATTGTTAAAAGTAAAGGATGCCGAAAGATACGTACAAACAAAAATTTAGAGATTCCTGGATGAAGGAATGCGACTTGAAGGATTGGGTTTGTCGGGATCCTAAAGATCCTGATAAAGCATTTTGTAAATATTGTAAATGCACGTTAAATGCTATAATCGACCAGCTCCGCGCGCATGGGCATTCAAAAAAACATATGCAAAATGCAAAGCCCTTTCAACAAGTAAACAAAATTACATTTAAGCCCCTTGTAAGTAGTGCGAGTTGTAGGCAAGAGGCGGCACTTGCACTGTTTTGCGCACAACATTGTGCAATAAGCCCCATTGGTCATTTAAGTGAATTGTGCAAGTTACAATTTGATGCGAAAGAAATACAATTGCACAGGACAAAGTGCACATCAATAATTAAAAAAGTTCTGGCCCCGCACTTCGAAGAAGAGTTGAAAATTGAAGTAGGGGAAAACAAGTATAGCTTGTTAATTGATGAGTCGACCGATGTTTCAATTAATAAGATGTTAGGTAAGAAACTATCTTTAGCACCGCCAAATCGGCACAAACATGAATGTTTTAGAATCTGAAAATGAAACACTCGACGAAGTGTTAATAAATTTGCATGAAAATGTATAAATTTACTTAAACTGTTTGTTTTATTAAAGAAAAATTTTTTTGTCCTATTTTTTTGTCCTATTAAAAAAAATTTGTCCGTTTTTTGTCCTATTTTCTGGTTCAATCCGTCCTATTTTTTCGCCAAGCCAGCGGCAACACTGTTCGCTTTTGCCGCTGCATGAAGTTACATGATTCTGATTCTGTCAAATGTTTGTTTTGCAAGACATTAGGTTTATTTACTTTTTATTAATTTAATAATAGATTAAGAATTAACTGGATAAAGTAACATACTTGGTTGAAATAAACATTTCTGCACAAAAGTGCATTCTTTAATAAAAAAAAATAAAGCGTCGCTTTCGGCGGAAGATGCGTAGCACAACAAAAGCGATAAGATACGGCGAATTAATGCAATGTCTTATAAGAATATGCGTGTAAAGCAGTACCTACCTTTAATTCTAGTAGATTCATATGGAATTTGAATAGTTTGCTAGGTGTACGTAATTTGGATGACCAGAGTAAATGTACTTTACTGTGCGTTAATACGAATTTAAACAAAGAATTTTTTATATACCAACTATGATGCTTTTTTAACAAAATCTTAGCAGTCCGCTTGGAAAACCTTTGAGCGGCCAACTTAACTATTGTTGAGATTTGCTTGCAGCCAACTTCACGTGCGACCAAAAATTGCGTGCAGCTAACTTCACGGAATACCCAATTTGAGTGTGGTCAATATTTATTGAGCGCCAGAATTTAAACTTTGATTGCCCTCGATTTGGGTGTTTTTACAATAACACATGAGTTTCTTTTACTTGTCATTAAAGTATCAGATATTTTAGGCAAGTTGTATGTCATAGTTTTAAATTCGCAGCTAGTTACAACAAAATTTGAATACATATCATATGAATTAAAGAATCATGTCCGAAAACTCAGCATCTAATATTACAAAAATTACAGTTGATCGACTAAAAGACATTGATCTAACGAATTACTGTCGCATTTGCAAATGCAACGGAAATGCGGAAAATGGAAACAAATTGCGTCCTCTATTTAACGGACGACGTTTAACCCGTATCATTGCCAATACCATACACATAGAGGTAGGTGCAAGTGTATTAAATAATACATAATTCTTAACAAAAAATTCCCGAATATTTAGATAAAAGATTTACCAGGGCTGCCACGTTTTATTTGTGAAAAATGTTTGAATTTGCTAAAAACATTTTCAATATTTCAAGTAGACTTTCGCCGTTCCGAAGAAGATTTCAAAATGGCTCTCGAGGCTCGTGAGCATTTTCATATGGATTCATTGATTGAGTTCGCCAACTCCATTGAAGTGGAAAAGCAAAGGGAAAATGACCAGAAAAATGCTGCACTTGTGAGCAATTTCATCAAAAAGACCAGAAAGACCAAGAAATCTAAATCGAAAATTGAAAGAAAGTGAAACATTATCCCTAATTACAATTGTTAACATTGAATTTGAACTTGAATTTGATTAGTTTAATATATATTTTATATTTCTACGTGCACTGCTTAATTTAATCAATTTTAAAAAGATATAATCAATTTAGCAACTGGGCTTGAAGTTATCTGGGCCCATGTAAAATTTAAGATTAACCTCGTCACAGAAGCTATCGTTCTTGTTATAGGGCTTTTCGCAATCCGTAGTTTTTCTGACAGAATTAAGTGATGAGCTGCTTGTCTGCGGAAAGAGCATAACGCCATCGGCTGGAGTCCAAGTTCCGCTTTTTGCCTGGTTATTGATCCATTTCATTTGCTTGTTAATCTACAAAAAAAAAAAAAAAAAAAAAAAAAAATAATAATAATAATAATAATAATAATAATAATAATAATAATAATAATAATAATAATAATAATAATAATAATAATAATAATAATAATAATAATAATAATAATAATAATAATAATAATAATAATAATAATAATAATAATAATAATAATAATAATAATAATAATAATAATAATAATAATAATAATAATAATAATAATAATAATAATAATAATAATAATTTTATTCATTGTGTTATGCTGTAGTTAACTGCTTACCTTCTTGCATGTACTCTTGCGATTGCTGCACTGAAAGAGCTCCGAAGCAAATGCATACATATTTTCAGGTTTTGTTTTAATAGATTCCGTTACTATAACGCGAATTATGGCGCGAACCTAAGAAATAAAGCATTTATTTACATTTGCTTTAGAATTAAATGAACTTTTACCTCTGGATGACGGCATAAGTAAGTCCAATCGCCTTTTCTTAAGTTCTTCGACACATTTCGAATTGTTTCATCTATTTTGGCTAAGTCTTCCTCACTAGCCGCATGGTCGTGTTGCGTATCTTCGTCGATGTCGGAATCATTAAAAAGGTCAGCTTCAATGCGAATATCCATATTTGTTTTAATAACCAGCAATGTAATACAATATATAATTTGTCTGTCGAATATTGTTTGTTAGCTTGAAAGTGCCACAGCCTACTTTTTAAAAACTTAATTTAATCTCTTTCTGTAAATAAAAAAAAAAAAAATAAAGTAAATAATATTTAAAAAAAAAAAAAATCAACCCAACTCCGTGACAATGCATATTGCAGCATTGCCGTGACCAGGATTCGAACCTGGGTTACCACGGCCACAACGTGGGGTCCTAACCACTAGACGATCACGGCTACGTTGGGTTGTTGTGTGCTGTCGTCTAAAACGCATTTTTCAGAGGCATGCGCAAAAATCAATGCTGCGCAAACTGACGGCCAAATTCAAATTATTCAAACCAAACTAATTTTATACATTTATATTTTGTATGTAAGACAAAGTTTTATTTAATGTTAATTTAAATTAATAATTAATATTACTAAAACAAAGCTATTTTACTGTTGCGCTGAATTATTTTTTATTGGTGTCTCTCGTTCCCTGCGTCTGAGACGTTCACGGAATTGGTGCCTCAGCAAATCTGGGTTTGTGTTGAGTGAGAAATTCATGTCTGCTAACTGTAATGACTCTTTAAGTAGCACAGAATCTGCAGTTTACTGTACTTACCTGGTATGTTGCAAGTAGAAAATTGCAACGCACGCGTTCGTTAGCAATGCGTTGAATCATTTTCTGGACTTCCTCTGATTCCATCATATTATTAATCACAGACTTAATACTCTCGTTGTCGTTTAATCCCTTCTCATTGCTGTCTTCATCCAGTGGTATGCCTTCGAACTGTATTTCATTCTCAGCGGCGTTCCGAACTGTGTGCTGTGTTTTTCTGGATCTGTGCCGTACTTGCACCGTTGTTTGGATATTTGAGTTGCTAGTTGTATCGGAAGACGGAGACGATTTGTTTATGAGTGTTTCTGATGTCTCATTGTGGATTTCCGGTGATGCCTCCTTTTGCCGAATTAGTGATTTTCTTATTTCTATTGTGCTTTCCGGCATATCGTCGTCAGAGTCGGGTATTTCAATTGAATTCATTTCTTTTGCTAGCGTATATACTTCTATACACACCATAGAGCTGGAACTAAAATTGATACCGGAGTCGATAAGTCGCTATTTAAATAACTATTGCGATATATCGATTAAAATTAAAAGAACCAGTTTTAATCATGAAAGAAGTCGAAGTCTCAAATGTACGACCCTGGCTACCGCAACAAAAAATCGCACACACTAATCGCAAACATTCACAACGAACTATTTCTAATTTCTCGCCTCTTTTCATTGGTCAGAACTATCGTGTGGGATATGTCAATCGATTTGCAAACGACTGCAAACTATATCGATATTTTTATTAAGCAAAAACAACAACACACACATACTGCTGACTTATTTTCTTAACTTGCGTAGGCGAATTTCTTAATTTTCGAATTAAGAACGGTGCAAAATTTATGTAAAACTTTAATTTGTGTCTGCAATCACTTTGGTTGAGGCAACAGCGCGCGAGGCAGCTGCAAACAAGGCGATTTAACATTCTAACAATCTAACAATATGGGAAACACCGATTCAAAGCTCAACTTTCGCAAGGCGATTGTACAGCTGACGCAGAAGAACCAGAAAATCGACAACAGTGACGAACAGTTCTGGGAGCAATTTTGGCAGGGTCATCAAACCACGCTTGAGGATGTGTTTGCTTTGGTAACGGCAAATGAAATCCGTCAAATCCGAAACGATAATCCCGCCAACTTAGCCACACTCTGTTACAAGGCTGTGGAGAAATTGGCCCAAGCCGTTGACAGCAGCTGTCGGACACAAGCAGATCAACAGTGTGTCCTTAACTGTGTCCGTCTTTTGGTGCGTATATTGCCGTACATCTTTGAGGACGATAAATGGCGCGATTTCTTTTGGAGCAGTCTGCCGGCACAGGAGCAGGCCAATCATGGCCAGACAGTGCCACTTGCACAGTCCCTGCTTAATGCCATATGTGATCTATTGTTTTGTCCCGACTTTACGGTAACGGCCACCCGTCGCGCTGGCCCCGACAAGGCTGAAGAGCTGGCAAACATCGACAGCTGTGAGTATATTTGGGAGGCGGGAGTCGGATTTGCCCAATCGCCTCCACGAAACGCTCACATGGAGCGCAGACGTACGGAGTTGTTGAAACTGCTGCTCACCTGCTTCTCGGAGCCAATGTACCGCACGCCTCAGCAGTCTGAAGAGCCCAACAAGTGGATAGCATATTTCACTTCAGCGGACAATAGACATGCACTTCCACTATTTACCTCGTTTCTGAATACCGTGTGCTCCTATGATCCCGTTGGCTTCGGAGTTCCCTATAATCATCTACTGTTTGCGGATACTACTGAGCCGCTTGTCGAAGCTTGTCTCCAGTTATTAATTGTTACACTTGACCATGATATGGTCGTGCAGCAACAGCAACAACATCAGCAGCAACAACAGCAACTAACACATGCTGCTGGCGGGGTGCTGATCACGCCCTATGATGAAGGCGGCTGTGGCGATAATCTTTTTATTAACTACTTGTCCCGGGTTCATCGCGATGAGGATTTCCATTTCATACTGAGGGGCATAACTCGGTTACTCAACAATCCGCTGGTGCAAAACTATTTGCCCAATTCGACAAAGCGATTGCATTGCCACCAGGAACTGCTCATATTGTTTTGGAAGATTTGTGACTACAACAAGAAGTTCTTGTACTTTGTGCTCAAGAGCTCTGATGTCCTGGACATTCTCATACCTATTCTTTATCATCTAAACTACTCTCGTGCGGATCAGTCTCGTGTCGGCCTTATGCACATTGGCGTATTCATATTGCTGCTGCTATCAGGTGAGTGTACTCTTATGGTAATCCTCCTGATAAATGATTAACGGAGTTTCTTGCAGGTGAACGCAACTTTGGAGTGCGTCTGAATAAAGCCTATTCGGCTACGGTGCCCATGGATATACCCGTTTTCACTGGCACTCATGCGGATCTGCTCATAACAGTTTTTCACAAAATTATCGCAACGGGTCATCAGCGTTTGCAGCCACTTTTTGACTGCTTACTGACCATTCTGGTAAATGTATCGCCCTATCTCAAAACGCTCTCGATGGTGGCAAGCGTAAAGCTGCTACATCTGCTGGAGGCATTCAGTACGCCCTGGTTTCTGCTATCGGCGCCTAGTAATCACCATTTGGTGTTCTTTCTTCTGGAGATCTTCAACAATATTATACAGTACCAATTCGATGGGAACTCAAATCTAGTCTATACCATAATACGCAAGCGCCATGTCTTTCATGCCATGGCCAATTTGCCGACGGATATGGCTGGCATTGCCAAATGCCTGAGTGGCCGGAAGACAGGTGGCAAGTTTAATTTGCCGCGAGTGCCGCAGCGCAAACAAACATCGGCGATGAGCAGCCAAGAATTACCATCGGCCCAGGTGCCCGAAGACTATGGGGATGGGGAAGATGATGATGAGGAAGACGAGGATGTGGATGTGCACATGGAGAAGGAACCTGTTGCCGAAGAGGATCTGGAATCTGAAACCGAGTCCCATGAACGTTCACAGCTGGGGGAAACTCAACTGGATGCAGGAGCTGTTCTCACGGCACAGCCGGCAGAGCCAGGCACGCTGAAGACCTCGCTGTTGGAAACGCCAGGCATTGGCCAGATGACCGAACGCGAACAAGCTCATCCCAATGAGAAGGCAGAAACTGGCCCATTCGATAAATCGCCAGTATCCAGTCCGCGAACTGGTGGTGCTAAATCAGGATCACCCACTTCATTGTCACGGGAGGATCAAAGCCGTCTATCTGTGGCCCATCGCGGTAGCATACGAATGGTGCCTGGCGATGGAGATCGGTGGACTCCCACACCCGAATGGATTGTCTCTTGGCGCTCAAAGCTGCCATTGCAGACAATAATGCGACTGTTACAGGTCCTGGTGCCACAGGTGGAGAAGATATGTATTGACAAGGGTCTTACTGACGAATCGGAGATACTTAAGTTCTTGCAGCATGGCACCCTCGTGGGTCTACTGCCCGTGCCGCATCCCATACTCATACGCAAATACCAAGCTAACTCCGGCACCACAGCCTGGTTCCGTACCTACATTTGGGGCGTCATATACTTGCGTAATGTGGAGCCGGCTATTTGGTATGATACTGAAGTGAAACTCTTTGAGATTCAACGAGTTTAAATTATTGAGTGGGTAACCAAAATAACAACAACAACAACTACAACAGCAGCAACGTAGCTTACTTAAATAAGGCTTTTTATATTTTTTGCATTTATCGTAGTTAATTTATTTAGTTTATAATCAATTCAAAATTTCGTATTTGTACAAAAATATCAATGGTTTCTCCCGGTGTAGTCAAAGCGAACCAATCATAAACCAAAAATGAGGCTTTATCAATTTTCACATGCGTGTTCTCTTTTTTTTATCAGTTCTAAAAACTTATTCGTTAATGGCTTTTAATCATTTCCTATAATTTTATTCACAATTATATTTATTGTAGTGTTTTATGATTTGTCGTATAAAAATGTTCCTTGTGCCGTAATTTGCTTAAGTAATTTATTTGTCAGCCTGTAATGAACTATAACTTTAAATATCATTTTGAAAATGTCCAAATTTTGATTCACCTTTAAAAACATTGTGTTTTTGATATATGTTTTCAGTCGCCAACAAAATATATATTCCAAAATATACCATAAGTATAAAAAATGTAATTAATTTATTACGAATAGAACATTTTAAAAAATACCAAAAGCAAGCTTTATTTATTTAGTTGTGTAATAAATTAATTTTTTTTGTGCAATGGTGTGTTCTTTAGCAATTTTTCAATTTCTAATATGTACTTATTTTGTAGTTAATTCCAACAATTAATTAGAAACGAATATATTTTAAAAACTTTATTGTATTTCAAAATATTTAATGCCTACATATACATATAAACAAAGTAAAAATATAAACTATATCAGATTTAATCGTTGAGAATATTTAATTCAAATGAATAAAACAAAGATTTGATTTAAGCTGAAAATTATTGGAGGATCCAATAGAAACATATGAAAACATTAAAATTCACCGACGTGACTTTCATCTGAATCTGGCGGATCCTTATCTGACGTAAGAGTTCGTATCCAAAACACGTATTTCAAAGAAAATAGAATAAATACAATCGATAGAGCTACTCCGACCTTGGGATCTGGTCGCGAACCCTCTCCCGGTTGCATGGTTGAATAGTTATGCACATGCAATAGATGTAGTGCAATGATCATGCTATGAATACGAGGTAACGTTGGTTGTCACGACTGACTTCCAGCTTGTGGAGCTTTAGTCGTTGTCGTAGTCTTTGTTGTCGGCGTCGCAGTTACGGTTGCCACCGGCACAATGCTAAATTTGATAAAAGCTCCCTTTTGTCGTTTTTGTACAATTTTTCCAATAACTTCCGGTTCCTTAATGGTTGCCTCGATTGTCTTCACAATACGCTCAGCGTTACCCTCGTCAGAGCCGCTTGAGTGGCCTTGAATGAGGATGCGCACCTCGTTTCGTTTATTTAGCCATTTGGTTATGTTTTTCAGCCGAGACGCGAGATCGTGATCCGTAATGCGGGCTCCAATGGACAATGATTTTTCTGCCTTCTTGTTACTCTTATCTGCGACAGTCTTTGCTGCTCCTTTAGCGTCCGAATCATCAGCCAACATTTCAGCAGCAGTAACTAATCTACAATTTAAAGTATTAGGTGTAAATTTCAGCGTAGTGTTTAATTTGGTATTAATACTCAACCTAAAGACTACTCTTCCTGTTTTTGCGTCGGTTTCCTTCAAGCGGAGTAAATGAAGATCTCGCCGCTTGGCCAACTTCTGGGCTTCGTCCAGTGTAGTGATGCTCATGGTCTGGTTCTGTGCTATTAAAGTTATCTTTTGTTGTGATTTATTTGTTTTTTGTTGTCCATTCTGCTGCTGGTTTGTTGTTGTTGCTTGTGTAAGATAACGGTGAAAAATAAAACTACGTATCTGTTGCTTCTGGACGGGATTTGTGAGTAATTTCGGGTATCTGGGTACTTGCAGCGCAACCGAATGTAGCGATAGTAACTTTTGTATAAAAAATAGCCGATGTTGTTGCATTTTAAAGACTATACTTCTGTTGTTATTGCAAACTTTTTGTTCAGTGCGCCAGAGTTGTCACGCAATGAAAATTTATATTTTGAGTATTTTTTTTTATTACTTTTTTATATCTTACAAAATGAATATATAAATATTTACATAATTTCGGAAAACATTACCTAAAAGTAATTCATGAGCTATATATACATTGAATTTGTCTTACGAATATTATGAAATTATTGACATCTCTAGCACAGCTGTTCTGCTTAATAAATTATCGAGTAAATTCTATCAGCATCGATACTAAGCGATAACTGAACAATATTTTGAACATCTTTCACCGTTGAAGCGTTCATTATTCCAAAAAAGTGAAAATAAAAAACTTAGTTAACCTACAAGGCTGGTCTTATTTAATTTACGAAAGTACACAAATGTATTTAGAGATAGATACACTGATAATAATAATAATAATTCATGCAATCAGCCAAGCTGTGCAACACGTCTTCTATGCTCTTCCTTCCAAAACTCTTGATCTGCCCTATGCGCGGTAATAATATTTATACACTCCTGCGTTGAAGCAAGCTGCTGTTGCAGTTGTCTGAACTCCGGACGGCGACACTGTTCGCAGGTCTCGAATTTGGTGAACTTGTTCACATTTCGATCACAAGGAGCGGATGTATATATCATGCACTCGTCGACGCAGAAATTATAGAACCAAAAGTTGCCCGTTATTGTTCCATTCATGCAGGGCGGATTGCTTTGGAGCATGCGAAAGCAGCGCTTTGACAGAAAGGGATCGATATCGGGTGAATTCATATTTGCGTTATAGCCTACATTATAGCTGTTCTGATTATTGGTATTTTCTCTATTCCAGGCAACACCATCGGGTGCAGCTTCCTGATTTGAATCACCATAATATCCATTGTTGGTATTTTGTAGTTGACTAGAGAAGCGCTCTGCATCCAAGTGGTAATTATCACCTGGTCTGCGCTGTGCGGATTCCAGACGTGGCGATTGATCATAGTTTTGTGCTTGATTTCTGTTCGAATGAAATAAGAACTGACTGGACGACGGCTGTCGCGGTCGAGCATTCTGTCCAGCTGCATTTGGATCTGCGAAGTATCTGTTGTCCGTGTTGTGCTGTTGTCCAAAGAAGCGCTCTGCGTTAGAGTTATAGTTGTTACTTGGTCTTTCCCGATATGGAGCACGATGTGCAGTTTCCAGGCGTGTCATTTGTCCATAATTGGATGGTTGATTGTTATTCGTTGGATAAGAGATTTGATTAAAAACCTGACGCGACATTGGAACTTGTGGAACTGATTTTTGGTCCTGATCACGTGTTAAGTCACCCACCGGAATGGGAAATGAGTCATAATTTTGATTGTTATCAACTTGCTCTTCTTCGTTTTCTAGCTGTTGCTCTTCATATTGCTGCTCCTCGTATTGGCCATTAGAACCGATGCCGTTCACGCTTCCTATGCAAGATATTCCTTCACAACGTTGTGTTTCCTTCAGGTCCACTTGGTGCACTCCCTGACATTTCATCTCGGCTCCAGGATTTAAATAATGACGACGACGTGTCTGGAAGCCACTGACGCCACATGTAGCGCTACACATGTCCCATTCTCCCCATGCAGAGACCTGACATTCGGCTTGTTGCTGATAACTTGGCCTCTGTTGCATGTCCATATAGAAGTTATTCACGCGCATTGGCTCACCCAGACCGCATAATTGTCCCTCGCAGACTTGCTCCTCATACAGTGACACATTGCAATTGTAAATTCCGGCCAGATTTAGTTGTTTATACACACGTCGTCTGTACTGCATGCCTTCACCGCATTTGGAGGAGCAGTCACTCCAGCTGGACCATGGATGCGTATGGCATTCACGTGGCACATCCGCCTCGTTATTGGCTATGATGACAACCCAATTGTTTTAAAGATTTATTGCAGTAATACTCATCCTACTCACAATCTTCATCTACACAGCGTCGTTCGTAGACTCGTTGACGTCGGACTGTCAGTATAGCCATTGGCTTCATGGGTGCACCTGTCTCATCATAGAAAGGCGAACGTGGATCATTGGGAAAGTCGGAACGTATGCGTCTGATTACATCTGGTGGTTCCTGGGGCTGATTCGATGACTGCAAAAGGACATTATAATTAAATCACTTATCAATAGACATCTTTAAGTGCTTACATTGTAGCTGGGACCTGCATCAGTGCCTATATCCCAAGGATATAAATTAATGACCTTATTCTCCAGCCACGTGCAGTTGCGCAGACACAGCTCCAGTCCACTCACACCTACAATCCAATCCGGCGAGGGCTCAATTTTTGATGCGAATGATATCATGTGATGCACTGGATTTACACGGACCGATGCAGATGTTTTGCTATTGAGATTGGGAAACGATGGTCCACGCGCTTTAATAATTGTGCGTATCTTTTGCTCCTGGAAATGCTTGTTAAATAATGTGTTGTATATTTTTATAGTAAATGAGGGACTCACCTGAAAATTAACGCTGAATTCTTGATCCAGCTGTCTTGAGGAACAAAGCTCTGCATACTCCTTGACGCCTGGACTGGCCAAGGCTCCGGCCTCCCAGAAGCGGTAGTCGGAGGTATGGGCAGCCCCAACCAGTTCGCAGAATCGCGCTTCCCAGCCGTGTTGAGGAAAATTTCGCGGATGTAAATTTCGAGACC
Organism: Drosophila cardini; assembly: GCA_018903735.1. NCBI lineage: Eukaryota > Metazoa > Arthropoda > Insecta > Diptera > Drosophilidae > Drosophila > Drosophila cardini. The sequence continues at coordinate 21,479,474 of JAEIGM010000001.1, read as the reverse complement.
AAATGCTTTCGAATATAAGCTGCAAAAGATGTAAACGTTGTAAAAGTTGTTTAAAGATCAAGAGAAAAGCATGTTTACCTCATAGCGTGCCTCGTCACAAGCACAGCAGGTATTACTCGCAGATAAGCTAGATGGCTGACTCTCCACATCGTCGACAACTTCCTCGCAAATGCGTCTTGTTAATCCACCGTCGTCCATGTGCCAGACTTGGCGATGTTCCAAGACTGTGGCACGTATCAGAATGCAACCGCTGCCTGGCTCACTGGGCGCTGTCCAGGTGAGATGTATATGTGTCTTGGGCATGGTATTAGTGCTCTCCACCATGTTGATGCAGTTGGGCATGAAACGGGTCTCGCCTGTATCGCTTAGGTCGAATTCTCCCAAATTGTTTAAATAGTTAAAGTCTCCATTCTCGGCCTCCAATGCCAAAATAAATCCTATAAAGCGACGACCATTGAATGCGTTCAGCGAAACTGTTGATAATAGTGAAAGAATCAAATTTCATATAGCTGACAAAGCTTGATCGTCTTCTGTCTTCTTTCTGCTTCTTATCGGCTAAGGCCGACCTTGAATCTTCAGAATTCGCAAAGTTCTGATAAGGGCAGCGTTTTTTTGATTTGTTTACAAAACAAAACAAATTTATTGCAAAATCTTTGCAAACCCCGTGCTCAAATACTACAAGGGATCCTTCAGAGGTTCAGAGACTATACAAACTAGAAATATTAAACATTCTCGGTTTCGTTAATTGAAAAGGCAAGCAAGTATGTTTTAATATGTTTTCTATCCTTTGGAATACACTATATAACTGTAACATCAATAATAAATTAGAAATCGGTATATTATGGTTGAAATACCCCACACAAGTTTACGCAAAATAAACTTATAAATCGTGCAACTAAAACTGCTACAGGAACATTCCGTCAATCAGACAATTACTTATATCGTATAGAAGTAATCGTTCCAAAATCCATTGAGAGTGTGCATATAGTTGTTCTCATTACTGTGTTTGTATACACTTATGTTTACAGATTAAGTACAGGGCTTTTTACGGTCGAATTGCTGATCTACTAATTTTTTTTTGTTTTTAAGTTTTGCTCAATGAGAGCAAGCAGACTTTGAAGTTCAAGTGCAAGGCCAATGAACTCAGACGCTCACCGTTATACTCCTGTCCGAGTATATATGTTTCCGGGTTTCTGGCGATGCTTATCACAAAGTTCTCATCCACTGGTATCTGGGAATTGTCAGTATTTGGTGGACGACGTGAGCAGATCACAGCTCCTTCAGTCGACACTATCGCGATTAGCATTAAAAAAAAATGCCACATTGTGGAATCTATTCCAAATAAAATAATCTCCGAACTCTATGTAAGAACTTCTCGTCTTGCGTTACGATTTAAAACTGAGCAAAGCTCTCGAACTGTATGTAGAATTTGCGAATAGCAAAAGTCAAACTCAGATGATAAGCGGTATAGTAAGCTCAACTGAGCACCCAAAGAGAAGAGAGAGAGAGAGAGTAGTTTATTTTTCTGACCCAGTGGTACAAATATATTTACCACGTTGTCTTATCAGCAGCACGACGTACATAGACTCTTTTGGTAAGCCGGAAAAACAACACAGAGTACGGCATAGATGTGAAAACATAAAACGACGAGTTCGAAAGAGCTTTCAGACTTAAGGTAGTGATGGAGCATAAACGAAATTTTGAGAAAGTATTTCCTGAGTACTTATAGTTCATGCTGTAGAATATATGTAACTTGTTTGAAGTATTACTTTTCGGGTATTTTACAAATTTTTGCATTGTCTGGAGTATTTTGAATTTTTAGTACTTTTTTTTTTAAATAATATAGTTTAATTTGAAAAAATTTTAATCAATTGCAAAAGTTTAAAAACAACAACAATTTTATTAATGAGTTAAGTCTGCTAAAGTAAAACTGGAAAGTTCATTATATTAAAAATTAAAATAACCATTTGTATATATTTTAAACCACTTTAAGTCACTCTATAAAACCCTTAGCAGCAATTATGGGTCTTCTAGTAGACATTTTTCCAAACAACTTTGTATAAAACCCTTAAGCAGTCGATAACAATATAAACATGTAATAATGTGAAGTTTACGCTTCTGATATATTTAGTATCTTCAGAATTAACAGTATTTCTGTGGAAGTATTCCTTACAACTGATTCTCCTGACATATTGATTTTTGGTTGAGTCTGGTCGGTTCTGGAATATCATTTTTATAAACTCTGCTGAGGATATTATACAGCACACATGCCAACTGTTAAGAGATTAAGTACCACCCAAAACGGTAGATAATTTTTTTATTTTCTATTTTACTAAATTTCTTGAATCTGCTGCTAATCTGCTCCATCCTCACGTACTTGGTTAATCATAGGCAGGATGCAGGTACCTTCACATGCTTCCAAGGTGAGAAAACGATTCCGGTTCTGATCGCAATTGTCTGTGGTAAAAATCTTACATATTCCGCCACTCTCTTCCTGATCACCATAATGGTCATAGGCCCAGTAGTTTCGTACGACCACAGGATTGGCCAAACATGGTTCAGTTGAGGCAAGTGGTTTCTCATAGCAATAATCCTGCACTACTTTAAAGTTATCTCTCCCATCCGAAAGTCGGTCTGAATAAACTGCATATGGAGCACGTGTGCTGCCTCCATAATTAAATTGTGGATTGTTATTAAGATCATAATTGTTGCGTCTTATTGTATCCGGTTGATTCTCATTCCAGTTGTTGAGTGGACCATAGCTTGGATTCATACTCATGTCTGGCTTTCTTCCATTGTCATTGTTGTTTGGAAAATAATTCGAGTTTCTATTGAGATTCATTTGACCCCCACCATAGCTTGGATTCATACTTATATCTGGCTTTCTTCCATTATCATTGAAGCCTTGCTGATTGAAATTGTTGTTGGGATAATGGTTCAGATTTCCATTGAGATCCATTTGACCCCGACCATAGCTTGGATTCATACTTATATCTGGCTTTCTTCGATTGTCATTTAAGCCAGGTTGGTTGTAATTATTGGTAAGACCATAATTAGGTACCCTACTTCGATCTGGTTGTTCTCTATTGTCATTTAAACCGCGTTGATTATAATTATTGTTGATGCTATAATTGGGAACTCTACTTGGATCTCCTTGTCCCCGATTGTCATTAAATCCACGTTGATTGTAATTTTTGTTAAGGACATAATTGGGAATACTACTCAGATCTGGCTGTCGTCGATTGTCAGCAGAGCCACGCTGACTTTCAGCTGGAAAAAGCGGTGACATATTGTTGTTATTGTTGTTCCAGTTTTGATTGTTGATTTGGCTGCTGTCCGAATCCCATGAATTATGTTGATTATTGTTAGTTATTTCGCCCATTGTATCGAACTCGGAAGCAGTGTTAAAATCACCATTATTTAGAATTTTTCCTCCACATATGGTGCCAATACACGGTTGGGTCTCCTCCAGAGGTAACCTAACGACAGTCAGACAGTGCATCTTCGCTTGTTGATTGTAAAAGTCACGAGTCCTGCTCCGCTGACCAGCTCCACAATCTGTTGAACAAGACGACCAACTGCTCCAATTGGTTAGCTGACATTTGGCCATTGAATCGGGACTATTGGTATTTCTATTTGCATTTGTGTTTAAATTGTTACTGTCAAACTCTCCATTGTTAATGTCTTCCTCCTTTCCGCATTCAGTTCCCTCACATTGACGCGTTTCCTCCAGTTGTCGATCGCAATTGTAGTTGGATGCCAAAATTGGATTCTTGAAGCTGCGGAAACGCTGTGAAAAACCAGGACCACAACGAGTACTGCAGTTGCTCCAATCAATCCACGGATGAGTGGCACACTCCAATGGTCCTTCCTGCGGATCTAAAAGGTACATAATTAAAGGAGTGAGGATTTTCCTTTCACACACATCTATATGCTTATCCTACCCTCTGCACACTCCCGTATATATAGCTTTTTTCGAGTAACATAAAGTGTAGCCAAAGGTTTCATGGCAGCTCCAGTTTCATCAAAAAATGGTGCTCGATGATCACTGGGATAACTGGATGAAATGTGTCGTATCACATCTGGTGGTATCTGCTTTTTATCTGCCGACTGAGAAAAAGAATATTGAAATTTATCGAAAATTTGGATTGAAACAGATTTTGGATTGGGATTTTACCATGTACGTGGGTCCAGCATCAGTACCAATATCCCAGGGATATAAGTTTAAGACCTTCCGCTCAAGCCAGGTGCAATTGCTCAAACACAATTCCATTCCGGCCACGCCAATAACCCAATCGGGCGAAGGTTCAATTTTGGCAGTCAACGATATCTGATGATGCTTCGGATCAACCCGAGCATTAGCCAATGTGGTCCCAAAGATATTGTGACGGTATTCAATTCCAGGTGCCTTAATCATAGTACGCACCTCGCCATTCTAGAGAGTTGAAGTTAGAGATAAAATATTTACTAACGCCCCATGATCTTGATGATCCATCAGAACAATGTGACTCTGTAATTAGCGGGCATTTACCGGAAAAACTTACTCGACGGTTTGTGTCCGCTAATGAGAGTTTTCACTGTTTAAAATAAATTTGTAAACCATTTTCATTTCATTATATATAATTTTTAACAATTATTTTTCATGACAAAAATGTAAGCTCTTCCATATTTTCCTCGCCTTATTTGCAGTCCTTTCTACAATTTCAAAGACTACGTTTTTTAGTTTCTTTAAAGTTATCATCAAAACAAAATTGTTTGAGTTTAACAAATCCGGAAAAATTTCCTCTCTACTTTCGTCACTAGGTGGTCCGTAGTTCCTAGTGATCACTAAAATAGGGAAAATACCTGTGTGTTGTCAATAATCTCCTTTTCCAAGATGGCCGTGGCCCCGTGCTCCGCCATGTTCCTCATACCCTCACTAGCGAGTTCCCCATAGGCCCAATATCGGTAGCTGTAGGTATGCGAGGCTCCAATTAGTTCCCCAATGCGCGTACTCCTTGGATCCTCAGGAAAATGCGTAGGATGCGTATTTTTATTCCATTTACGCTCCAAAACAATCTGCAACAAATTCGGATAAATTACAAATGGTGCCAGCGAAGATCATGACTGGATCACACCTCGTACTTGGCCTCATCACAAGCACAACAGTTTTGAAGAGATGGTGTTAGAGTATTCAGTTCGTCGATCTCCTCGACACAAATACGTTTGGTTAGGAACCCTTCGTCGATGAACCACGCATTACGATGTTGAACGACTCCGGCTTTAATCAGAATGCATCCACTCTCTGGCTGACTGGGTGCTACCCAGACGACTTCGACGTGAATCTTGGCATTTGTATTTGTGCTTTCGACAATGTTCTCGCATCCTGCAATGAATTTAGTATCGACATCGTTGACCAACTCAAAGTGTCCTGCCATATCCTGACCGCTGAAGGCTAGTGATTGATCCTCATTTTCCACAGTCAAAGTAAAGTCACTGAATTTTAAATTGCTGGGACAAGACAACGTTACATTGTAGCGGTAGCTGGGCACATAGGTTTCAGGATTTCCATCGATCAGTATTTTAAAGTTATCATCGACTGCCGATGGGTTACCGATGGCGCTCTTTGGAATCCTACTACATCCACTTTGCACATCCTGAATGAGCTCAATACAAATGATGAATAATGCCAGAATTTGGCACATCTTTTCTTGAAGCACAATGCCGTGTTCTACTCGGATTCACAGCTCGAAGAATACTGATGAAATTGGCTGAAACACTTCTAGTAATTGAGAAAACGTCTTAATTATTTGTCAGACCCATTTTAATTGAGTTGAATCGTCACTTTAACTATTTTGAGTCGCGCTTTTCAATACATATGCATATACAAATTTACACAAAGCTGGCATCAATTTATTTATTTGCCTACGGTTCTTTGAACTTGACTGACTGACTCACTGGTGATGACGAGGGGTCAGTGGAAATCGAGCAGAATGTGCCATAAATTTGAAAGTAATAAAACTATGCGAATGTTCTGCAGACATTTATGTAGGTCAACGGCAAACTGTAGCGATCTTTTTATTTGTTTCACTCAAAAGCGTCATTTTATATGAGGATGTTCGTCGTTAGACCTTTCAAATATATGAAATAGCTTCCCTGCCTTAGATTGAGGAAATCAATTCAAGTTTTATATTCTCCTTCAATTCTAATTTAACTCAATATAATTTGATTTAATTTAACTTAGATAAACCCTTACTGTTCCTATATATGTATAACGATTAAAGGGCATTTTGTATATATCTAGCATCTTAAAAATTACTTTTCCGGAAATATATGGCGTAGATGTTTTAATGACTTTCAGTAAAAATACTTGAAAAAGCTATTTATAGTCGTTAAAAAGATGAATCCATTTTCAGATACTATTCAGCTATTGTATGCAGGGCCGGATCATACACATTAATGTCATAGGGCCAGGTGTGGTTAGGGCCCTTTAAATATAGCTCAGTATCCCTGTGATAGGAATAAAATATTAAGACACCATAACGTATATTTGTTTGGAATATATGTAATAACTGATTCGAAAAGAGATCCAGAGAGAGAGAGAGAGAGAGAGAGAGAGAGAGAGAGAGAGATCTAAGCTCAGACGTGAGCTAATCGATATTGTCCCATGTTCGTTCGTAGGAGGTTTTTAATGAGCTTCATTTTGGACTCAATTTGAATTCGAAATCTTTTGAAGAAATACTTGCAGCAGATGATGTATATCATTGAATTATGCTACTTAAAGGATATAAATAGAATTGATTCAGTATTTATTATGTTACATATACTACAGCAGTAACGTGATCTTACGTTTTTAGACCCCGTACAGGGGTCTATTAGGTTTGTCACGAATTATTAGGTTTGAAACGAAATGGGCGTCTGTCTGTCCGCCTGTCCATATGAATACCTGGATCTTAGAAACTTGGAATGAAAGTATGTCTGTGCTTTAGGCAGATCAAGTTTTTTTCAAATTCTTACCACGCCCTCTACTGCCCCCGCAAATTGTAAAAAACTATTTTCACATCAGCATAACTTGAAAATTACTAAAGCTATCGCTACCAAACTCACTGATACATTACCATACCATACCATACCATGCCATACCATACTGATACCATTATATTTATCCTAACCAAATTTAATTCGGGATGTACAGCTATAGCATGGATTTAGATTAGTTCTTCCTCCCATTGTAAATTCAAATATTAGCAATTTTATTTTATTGTTGATTCAATTGATTCAAAAATACATTTGCTTAAGGCTTGCTCTGCATTTAAAAAGAAGAACTAGTTAATACTTGAAGATGAAAGTGCTGGTTTAGAGATTGGATCACCATTTACTGGTGTCATCATTACTATTCAACAGACACGGCATCATCACGCACTTCTCGATTCGCACCCGATCCTTGCACTTATAGCTGAGATCGGTGTTGAGCAGGGTGCGAGTCCTTTGGCGCACGGAGTTGTCGCCACAGCTAGCGGTACAGGGCGTCCAGGCGGACCACTCGGAGTATCGGCATTCGTCTCGGGGATCCTGGGGCTGGAGCTTGGCTACCACATGACGTCGCTCTCCATACGAACCGCTCACTGAGTACATGTCATCGCAGCGCTGATAGCAGCGATCGAACCGAACGAAGTGCTTAGGACACGGCTTTCCGCCGAACTTGGGAGTGCGGAGGACACGACGTGTCTTCAGCTGTACACCATCACCGCAGGTGGCATTGCAGCTATGCAGGATCCACTCTGAGACGAGACAGTCTACACGTTGAGGCGGATCCGAGCTAAGTAGTTCCTGCTGTAGCTCTTGCTTATGCAGCGGTAGACGACATGTTTCCTCACATTCCTCTTTCGATTTAAACTTGTTCTGGTTGGTGTCACAGCGATCGGACCAGTAGATGCCACATTGATCACTGATATGATCGTAGTACCAATAGTTAACCACATCGCTGTCCCGACAGTGACTGTCGCGCAGGGTTTCATAGCAAAAATGAGGCACTATTGTGTCGCAGCTAGGATTTGTACAGTTCACCTCCTCGAGCAGCTTGATATGAGCACACGGATCACTACCGTCATCATTGGGCTCTTGTACACCGTAGACTTCATTGTTGTTCCAAACCTTTCGCAAGCGCTGGCGTTTTCCCGTGCCGCCACAAGGTCCTAGGCATGGCGAGAAGTCCGACCAGGGCGAGACTCCACAAACCGGTGGAATGTAGTCCTCGCTGCGTTGACTGTAGCTCTGAAAGCTTCGAAAGAGCGAACGTTTCTCCGCAGATCCCGACTGCTCGTCTCCGCCCTCCGGCTGTGCCTCCTCGGGCTCACCTTCGGCTCCATCCTCGCTGGCGATGTCGCCACCGCATTGAATGGCTTCACATGGTTTGATCTCCTGGAGACGCACTTTGCTCGCCTTTTGGCACTTTTTCCTTGCTTGACGATTCAAGTAATGTCGGCTGCGTATCATCTCACCAGTGCCACATGTAACTGTACACGCGGACCACTCGCTCCATTTGGACAGTGCACACTCGGGACTGACACCTGGCAGCTCTGGCTCCGGTTGACCTCCTTCGGGCATCTCCTCATTGAATGTGGCACATTTCCTACCCACACAATTTTTCTCCTCACGCAATGCATTATTGCATCTCTGACGCTGTAAAAATCGGCAAGAATTAAAACTAGATCAGGGGAAATTATGTTTTCCTACCATTGCTAAAGCTGGATTCCTGAATTCCCGTGTTCTGTACTGCTTGCCAGGTCCACACTTGGCACTACACTCATCCCAACGAGACCAGGCGAGCGTTGCACACTCCGGTGGCAGTTGCTCGGCTAAGAAATTATCATTGGCATGTTCAATAAACTAAATTTATCTTGGCTCTTAGACTTACTATCGGGTTTTTCGCAGTTTTTCTCATAAAGACGACGCCTGTTGATGTGTAATGTGGCCAGAGGCTTCATTTCTGCTCCATTTGGATCGTAGAAGGGCGAACGTGGGTCATTCGGGTAATTGGACTTAATGCGGCGCACTACGTCAGGTGGCACTTGGGGCTGATCTGCGGACTATAAGCGAGGAAGGACAGTAACAAATTTTGTAAAGTAAAAATATTGTATTATTTCTAAGTCGTTTGTTTAAGTTGTAGATATGGATAGCCCAGTACTCAAAAATGTGTGTGTAGTTTTGGAGTCTGCTTTCGTCACTAGCATGGCAACATAGCAACCAGCAACTGTCCGTCGGTTTCTATGCGAACTAGTCTCTCAGTTAAATCTTGAAAAAAACTTGGTACAGATGTGTATTCTCTCTGCACGCAGTTCATAAGTATGTTAAAATCGACCAAATCGGATGACTATATGACTATGATATAGCTTCTATACGAAAAATCGGTGAAAAAAAATTAGTTTGATATATATTAACTAAATTGAGGCATGTGTAAACCAACTTATGTCCCGATCGGACCGCTATATCATATAGCTGCCATAGGAACAATCGGCTGAAAATGCTGAAAATGGTTATTACGTAAATTTTCAGTATCTTTAAATACAATACACATTTGCTGTCATTCTCCAGCTGTTGGCCAAATTTCATTTAGATCGGACCACTATATCATATAGCTCAAACGCTCAGTATGAAAATTTGCAGTGTCTATTCAGCGATTTCAATCAAACTCACGCAATTCGTTACATTACCTATGTGCTGAGCAAATTTCATCCAAATCGGACTACTATATCATATAGCTTCCATAGGAAAAATTGGTTCAATACTTCTGCTTGAATTTCTGCCTACAATTTCGAAACTTTTAAGATGGTCACTTCCCATTATTTCCTCTGCATCAATGAAATCTAGAAGTATCGAATGTAATTAGCGTACAGTACACTCACCATATAGGACGGACCACTATCGGTTCCAGCGTCCCATGGATAAAGATTATGCACTTTGTTCTCCACCCATGAGCAGTTGGGCAAACATAGTTCCAGTCCAGAGACACCCACAATCCAGTCTGGCGACGGATCCACCATGGACACCAACGAAATGAGGTGATGATTGGAGTCAACGCGAAATACGGCAAATGTCTTCCCCGTCACATTGGGAAAAGCGATACCACGAGCTTTGATGATGGTTCTTATGTGTTCGCTCTGATCCTTGAGCTCGCTCTCCAAGGTCCGTGTGGATCCGTGCTCGGCCACCTCTCGCAATCCCTCACTGGCCATTTCTCCGTACTGCCAGAAGCGATAGTCGATGGTATGAGAGGCGCCAATGATGTCACTGAATCTTGTTCGCCAACTGTTCGCAGGAAAGTCCTTGGGATGTGTGTGCCGTGACCATTTACCCTCAAAAGTTAGCTGCAAGAGAATGGCATGATGGAGTTACTCTTCTCAGTTTTACTGAGAAAAACAGAAAGTCCTGTTCGCTTCCATTGAACAAATTGTAGTCCAATTTATACTGAATTTCGTTCAAGAGGTGATTTTACAGACTTAAGGACCCTTGTAGAGGGTATATTGTTTTTATCGCAAAGTTTGTATCGCAGTGAAGGAGGCTTGGCAGACCCCAAAATGTACAAATATATATTCTTTATCAGCATTAACAGCAGTATTTTGCTGTCTGTATTGATTTGATAAAAATATCCTAATGTAATATAAACTTTTCAGTATGTTTGGAAGACTTAATTTCAGCTTCGAATTTGTAAGTACGAGTTTAGTCTTAAAATCATAATTTGGTTCTGCCTTGATGTCCTAATATCTGAAAAGTTTTCTATTTGATTAGTGCAATACCTCGTATTTAGCCTCGTCGCAAGCACAGCAGGGATCTACAATGCTGGGCTGAGTATTGATATCGTCTACCTCCTCCTCGCACAGGCGTTTTGTGAGCAGTCCATCATCCATGAACCAGACATCGCGATGCTGCATCACAGTGGCGCGTAGGAGTATGCAGCCCTGGCCAGGTGTCGACGGTGCTGCCCAAACAACCTCCACATGGGTCTTGACATTCGTGTTTGTATTCTCCACGACATTGGGACAACGCGGACTGAAGCGGGTCTCTGATAAATCGCTGATCTCGAAGGCACCCATTGCTGCAGGGTCATCGTCCGTATCCTCATTTTCCATTTCCAAGGCCAGCATAAAGCTCACAAAAGATAATCCGCCGTATGCGTTCAGAGTTACTGAGTAAGAAAATGAACTCATTTTTGGGATTTTAACAGTCCAGACTTGAACTCACCATTGTATTTCTGGCCAGGCACATAGCTTTGAGCGTTATTAGCCACATTTATGGCAAAGTTTTCATCAACTGGTGACTTGGCAGCTGTAGCGCCCTGGGGCACACGATTGCAGCCCTGGATTTGTGGAAAGTTGTAAGTGACTGTCAACAAAATAATAAGGTATGTATATGCGCTCATTGTGGTACTCGCTCCTGTCTCTCGTTGTCTTGAGATTTTAACCTTCGCTTTCAGTTACTTGCTGCAATGGAAAATGTACTCAGGATATTTTAACATACATGCTTTAAAAGATAGATATTCTTAAACAAGTAGGAAAGGCTACACTCGAGCGAGCCGACTGTAAAAGACCTCGTACTCCTTCTAGTACGCGTTTTTCCATACAAATCACCAATCTTCGAGCGATTTGTCCTATGGGAACTATAGGCTATAGTCGTCCAATCCGAACCAAACTTGATAAGGATAGTTATAATGATACCATACATATAATGTGTTAGTTTGGTTAGAATCGCTCAACTAAAACTTCATGTCTCCATACAAATCACCAACTTTTGAACGATTTGTCCTATCGGAGCTATAGGCTATAGTTGTCCGGTTCGGACCACACTTGGCGAGGTAAGTTATAGTGGTACAATACACATATTTTGGTCTCTCTAGCTCTAGTCGTTTCATGGTGATGTGAAAAATGTTTTTTACAATTTGCGGGGGCGAAAGGGGGCGTGGCAAATATTTGCAATAAACTTGCACTGTGTACACTATAGACGGACTTTCATTCCAAATTTGGTGACTCTAGCTCTTGTAGTTTAGAAGATCCAGGTGCTCATACAGACGGACGGACAGAGGGACATCGCTATATCGTCTCGGCTGTTGATGCTGATCAAGAATATATATACTTTATGAGGTCGGAAAAGCCTCCTTCTGCCTGTTACGCACATTTTGCTTCAGACAAACCTAATAGACCCCTATACTCTTTTTTAGAGTAGGGGGTCTAAAAAGATTAGACGAAAAATGTAGGACATCTTCTGAGTTTACACACATACTCAAACACTATACTTTCCCGCAGTTTAGCATAATTCCGGAAATCATTTTGTTTGTCATTTAACAGCGCGTTTTGTTAATTGATTTCAATATAATTGCTTGTATCGAATGTCAATGACAATACTTGCTAAATATAACTGGGAATGTCATTTAATTGAAATTGATCTTGACATTGGCATTGTACTTTTATATTTAAAAAAAAAAAAAACTGACGAAATTGTAATAACCAATGTTGAGTAATGAAAGTGTTTCATCAGTTATAGATTCGAAATTCAACGTTTATATATATCTTACACTTTCTATTTCGCTTGACCATCCATTGCTAGGCGGAACCTAAAAAGTATTATGTGCGAGACCCTCTCGGCGACGACCGTAGTTATACTATAGATCCGATTAAGCTACGTCACTGATTAAACTCAATTGAAAATGCGCCGAGTTTAGTTGAACATATGTCAAAGTAGCGAGTAAAAGAGACTATATTGTCAGATAGATACCCTTTTATTTAAAGTGAATATTATTCGCATATTTTGTATATTGTGCAATTATAAAAGCTATAAACATCTTTAAAAAAAAACCATAAGGAATGAGATTTTAACTTGTGTAGGGTATTACTGCCGAACTAAGTAGAACTTAATGAATTTTAATATACTGCTCAATGTCGCCAGACATTTAAAGGGTATAAAACCAATATAATTTCAACAGAAAACTGAAAACATCATTAATGTCACTTTTAGGGCTTCACTTCACACCGCGACCCATTCCGAATCAGAATTTACATGAAAACTTACGTATTATCTGCCAAATCAGCCACAAATTTTCAATTTAATCAAAGTTTCACACAACATTAATACGTTTTATATAAGCTATTTAATATGTTGTTATTTTAGATTTCTTGATTAAATATGTTGTACTTATTTGAGTACATTTTGTTCAACGTTCTAAATTAATAAATACAACCGTCTCGTCTAGCGCTCGAATCGCAACTGAAATGCAAAATGCACAATTGCTGCGTTAATCGGCAATGGCAAATGTTGGGTCAGTTTACGAGGTGGGGAAAAGAGCGAGGGAGGCGCAGGAGAAAAGAGAGAGGGTTACAGCAAAGAGAGAAATAGTTGTGCTTTTCTTGGCACTGTTTTTTCTCTCTATTCCTATACATTCCAATTCGCATTTGTTTACGATTTTCGTTCTCTTACTTTTTGTTTTTATTCGCTTGTTCTAAACAGAATGGAAAGGTACAGAATGTCGGGGCAAGCACTGTGGTTCGACAGCGAAGAAAACAAGGTGAATTGTAAAATTGGTGAGTTTTGACCAAATATTCCCTCCTTAACTTCTACTGTTCTTAAGTATCCGTATTCTTTAAAACTTCTTCGGTCTATTGAGAAGGAGGCGTGGCCGGCACCTTTTAACTTTAGAGCTCTGAGAACTATTTTAATTCACAAGTACTTATTTGCATTTTTACAATATTTTTTTAAGAAATATAATTTTGTTATAAAACGGATTTGTAACTGTTTTTAAGTGTATTTAAAACTACACTATTGTTAGCCGAAATCCTTGCCCTTCTGAGCAGGCCTAATAGTTTCTTGTCATTAAGCTGTTATCTTTTTGAATCAGATTTCGTTCATTCAACATCAAACAGTACACCGCTGCGTCTCGTATTTCGAAATTATACTTTTTTTATTTCTAGATCTAGATCTTTGAAGATTTCTGAAGTCAATCGGCTTTCTTTTGGAACAAAAATACACGAATAATAGACACAGCGCCAGACTATAACCACTGTCAATATGCAAAATTCCAAGACGGACCCGAACGGTCAGGCTGTCGTAAGTTATCGAATACTATTTTAGTTTTTGTCCATAAAAATCTTCATGTACAGCCAAAAGCGAATTCTCGTTCGACATCGAAAGATCCGATGTCATCAAGGCCCGTGAAATGTCCCATGGGAACTAGTCTCGGAGCCAGACGCTCCTCGAACACGAGTCTACTTTCCCGTCGAACGGATCTCGAGTCTGAGGATGGGCCAAGCAAGCTGAAAAATAGGTTTACCAAGCCACGAATGAATCGCCTGACGGAGCTGCGAATTGCGAACCTTCAGAAAACAAACTTGGCTAATGGTAGGCGAAAATATTAAAGTACAGTCAGACAAGACTATAACATGTCGGTTAATATTTAGATGAAAAGGCCACCGCTAGCACGAAAAAGATAAAAAGAAATGTATCGTCAGTTGCTCCATCTTCAGAAGTAGGTGATGCCGAAATAGTTCCATGTCTGCCAACACCTCCCCCCGCACCAACACCACCAATAGCACCAGAGTCAACTCTAACATCCTCGCCGTGTCTACCACCAGAGGTAGAATCCTTGCGAATAAAACTGGCAGATCTACAAACCGAATTCTTGGAGAAAATGATCAGCCTTCGGGACGAGGGTCTTCCGATATCCGGGAAGCTCGTTACCATTGTCCAAGACGAGAAATGTCAATTGATTTTGCAGAAAGATGATCTAATCAGTTTTCCAAAAACTATACGTAAGTTTCAATCTGACATCGGTAAGCGTCTAAGTCTTTATTTTAAGTCTCAATTCTTGCAGCTGCTCAATCGATTGGCGACATAAAGTCCATTTGCCGGGAGGCTTTATATAACGGCTATAACTTAATGTTCGAGAAACTAATACCAAACATAGATACCTCAAACATATCAGCCGAGCGCTCCTTGTTGCAAAAGAGTATGGTAAGTGACGTGTTATATAGAGTTTACTCCCTTCTTTGATTTGGTAGATTTAAATAGAATCGAATCCCAAAGCGGACAGCAAATATTCATTAAAATATAAAAAAATAATATAATTTTCATAACACATTATTTTTTATGACATCTTCACTTTAAATGCAGGACAAAGAACTGGACAATATTTATAAAGAGCTTGATAAATTGGCTTGTAGCGCCAAAACATCGGCGAATACATCACTTCTCGTGCAACAGAACAAAGAGTTGCATATAAGAATTGATAATTTGGTGGTAGCCAACTCCAAGATGGAAGCTGATCTTATTGAATCACGAAAGAAAAGCGTTGATTTGGAGAGCTCCTTGGAAGACTTAGATAGAAAGAATAAAGACTTGGCTATTGAATTGGCAGACAAGAACATTGAGGTGGTTGAGCAATCTGTTGTCGTGGATGATCTTCGCGCTGAACTGCAACAGCTAAAGAAAATGTATGTTAAATTCTAGCCTATGTACACATAAAATAATTATTAAGCTTGTTTTCATTACTGCCACAGAAACAAGGTGCTCAATCAGCGACTCAAGGAGGCTGAAAATCGGGAGCGACCTCCATTAGCAAAGCCCGAAGATCTTATGAAATTGGAGGCTCAGCTTAAGGCGGCAGTGGCAGATAAAGCGTTGGCTATTAAGAAATCTGAAGAGTTGGCCGAGATGATTGCTGCACGAGATCATATGTTATCTGATATGCAAAAGCAGGTAAAGGAACTAGTGCAGTACAAGGACAAGCAGGATCTTCTAATGAAACAGTCGTCAAGCCATGAAGTGGATCAAAATCAAATCAAGTGAGTACTGTTAACTTTAAAGCCTATATAAGTACTATAAATAGTTTTAATCGGTTGAAATGGGTTAATTTTATGAAAAAATGTTCTCTGAAACGAATGCACTTTAGTCGGCTCGTTCGACTGTAGCCCAATTTTTACTAGTTTTAATCTCAAAATTCTCAAACAGGGATCTTCAGGCAAAGCTGGCTGTTAATCAAAGTCGATTGGAGTCAATGGTGCAGCAAGAGCAACAGCTTCGTGAGGAAATGGAGCAGAAGAAGGAGCTTATGTCGAAGATGAAATTGAAGGTGAATCGTTTAGAAGAGACTGTTGAATATCATCGCCAGGTGCTGGCGGTGCGTGGCGAGAGGATCAATTATTTAGATCGGGAGATGAAACAGCGCGAACAAGAAAACACTCGAAAACTAAATGAGGTGATGTCTCAGTCTAGCGAAAAGAATACAATAATTACACAGGTGCAAATTAATTGGTTCTAGATCAAAATTTAATATCAATATTTCACTCTCATCTTTTCAACAGATGACAAATGAATTGGCTTCTACAAATGAACAGTTCCAGAATATCTGTGCCACTCTAAGCATCAAGCAGACAAAACTACATAGCCAGGAACATGTCATCAAGTTGCTTGAGGAGAGCAATGATCGCAGTGTGAAGTTGCACACCAAACTAGGTGAAAAGAATGCCCTTCTCAAGGACGAACTTGACCATCTTCGGCGTACCGTGTAAGTTGAACATTTTTAAAATTATTACTTAAATCGTATTAAGTTCGCTCGCTTGCCACAACAATTCACAATAATTTCAAACTGTGAATAATTCTTGTCTTCATTTCTGTCTTCTCTTAGCAAAACGCTTATGTTAGGCAGCGGAGTCAACGACACGGAAGTTTCAGACATTCTGACGGAATAAACAACAACAAAAAAAATAAAGTAATAATAATGATAAATACACTATATTATCCAAAATTCTAAATGTTTTATGGTAAGTTGTCGGCAAACTAGCGAACTTGTTACCAAATCTGTTTAATACCTTTGCGTTATAAATGTTGAACGAAAGTGATAATAAAATAAAATATTTTCTTTATTAAAATTATTAAATCATATTCAATTTTGATAAGAGATAAAAGAATTCTTAAAATTATTTCATTATTATTTTCTCTTTTTTTTCAGTCGCCTTTATTTCAAAATTCTGATTGGCAATAATGGGTTAAATGTATTTGAGCCAGTGTCAGCTAACGATTTGTGATAAAAGAATATAGCAACTATAACTTATTATATTAATAATAAAATCAACTAAATGTTGCTAAAGAAACTAATTTCACATTCATAATTATGTTTACAGTTGATTCTAAATCTATGAATTTTTATCATTTTTTTTTGTTTGTGTAATTGTCGACTTTATGCAGTTGAAGTAAATTTAAAATTTATTGATCGGCAATTTCAAAACTAAAATCAATCGAAATGCTTTTGAATTGCAGTAATTTGCAATCTTTTAATTAACATGATTTCGATTTAGAGCGCAGGGCCGTCCATAAAAATCTAGTTGAAACTGGTTAAGCAACGTAGCATAATACATATTCGCAAACATTGACAACCCTGTTAAAAATGAGTGACTATTCGTTACTTCCCGCAGCATCACAAAGATTTCTTAATGAATTATCAACTATGTTTCGGGTTAGTCGCATCCAAAAGCTCGAGAAAAGCGGTTCCAGTTCCCTCGTTGGTTAAAAATTATTCTGAAGATTGCTATCGGGAGTCTTTAAATTGTGAGCAAAGTCATATTTGTGTATAAAAGTTGTTTTTAACTATCTTATTTGTAAAGTTATTAAAAGCCCACTTCTTGAAATTTGTGTAGTGTCTTTGGGTCTGGAATAAGGTCTGAAATAAGCCCAAGAAATACTCCAAGCTAGTCAGTAACATTTTGTACATTTTTTTGATTTGCTGAAAGCGAAATTTGAAATATAATTATTTAAAGAAATCCGTAACTTTTTGTTAAAATTTTTTATTTCATATTAGAAAATAGATTGTGTAATTTGGAACTAAATACAAGGTTTAAATGTTTTGTTTAATATTTTTTTAGCGAAAAGTATATGTTTTAGATGTCTCAAATTTTTTAAAAATTGTTAAATTTGTTGATTGTTTAAAAATTCTAGTTCTTCTGTTTCTGCCATCAAATGATTTTACTTTTGTTTCGAAATGACCAGCAAATCTAAGAGTTCAATTTGTACAGTTAGATTTAAATAACTAAATAAATAAATGTAATTAGTTTCAGTTAAAATACTTTTTCGAATGAATTCGTAATGCTAAAAATAGTTATCCGTACAATTAAGTGAAATACCTAAGGAACGAAAGTGTTGATATCAGATATTAAAACGTGGAATTAAACAAGTTTCACTCATTTTACTGAAATAATTACCATTTCAGTTATGCTACTTATCTTAAGAAATTTGTGTAGTTTGTGTAATAAAAATGGTTTAGTTCTGTGGATTTATATTTGTGTTGATAAGATTAAGCCCGCTTAAGTCCAACTATAAAACGATAAGAAATTTTGACTCTTTTTATGTATTGACTTTCGGTTAATGTTTTGGATTAGAAACATTTAAGGTACTATACATGATGCACAGAGAGAAATTCATGCAACATTAACTGAAGTGTTTCAAGCTTTTACAGTGTGTGAAGTGGGTTTTAATAGGTTTACTTTCAGACATTTCTAGATAAAACTGGTAACTACACAATACAAATATTTATATGGTATGATAATGATAAAAGGTTAATGTTCTGAGATCAGAAATAGTAAGTGTCCGTGTTAATACTTACTCAAGAATATATATATGGTTTAGCAATTTATAAATTAGCTTTACGATGTTTTAAATTTTTTAGAATTGGAAGGTTCATTTACATTAATTCCGTTCCCTTTAATTTTCATTTCTTGTTTCATTGAACTTGACAAAATAATTTTAAAATTATTGCTTTCAGTTTATCAGTGCGTCGAAATATTCAAATATTGCATTAAATTGAAAGATTTTTACCAAAATTAAAATCAGTTTAAACTGGTTTCTCAGAATTTCTTCTAAAATCTTTAACTGTCGGTAACTTGAATATAATAATAGCTGAATCGCACATAAGCAAGACAAAAGTACTAACTATATTCATCTTCCCATTCGCCTGAAGGGCTTAGAAACTGTGATGTCAGAAAAATTATGTCTTTGAAAAATTATAATAAAATTTAAAAAATTGAAATGTGTTTTAAATTAAATACCATCCGATTCTTGTTTTAGTTGTGTGATTAAACTATTGTTAAATATATTCGAAGAGCAGTTGAGATTGTTTATACTTTTACAAATTGATAACTTACAGTTTAGTGTGCACTGGAGTTTTATCAACCATTTATCTGATAATAACAAAGAGAAATGTTAAGACTCATACAATGTTGGTATAGTTGATAAATTGTAAATTCTACTTTGCAATGTTATGATTTGCAAGCGTGTGAAACCCATAAAAACTAAAGTTCATCCGATTATAGGTGATGCACTTTAGCGCAGTGCATTTTCGTCTGTTGAATCGTTAAAATGGATGCGACAGAGTACGGAAAGTTGAACAGATTAATAAATGGGGATGTTACACTAAAGTTAACGAATGAGAAGGAGGGCGTGGTCTATGCGACGACTACAGAATTGGTAAGAAAAGAAAGTAATAACCCAATCCACTTATATCCAAACTTAAATCTTCTGATCACAACTGAAGATGGACAGGAATATCGAAGAAGCTGGGGAAGAGACTTCAATGGAGCCAACGACTACGCGGGATCAGTGGGGCAAGGGAGTCGAGTTTCTGTTCTCCTGTATTGCCCTGAGCGTTGGCCTGGGAAATGTCTGGCGTTTTCCTTTTATAGCGCTGGAAAATGGCGGTGGCGCCTTTCTGATACCCTATCTGTTGGTGCTGTTCTTAGTGGGTAGACCCATCTACTATATGGAGGTCATTGTTGGACAATTCTCGAGTCGGGGCTGCATTCGTGCCTTCGATATGGCTCCGATCATGAAAGGTGAGTTCATGGTCAGCATAATGCCCT
Organism: Drosophila cardini; assembly: GCA_018903735.1. Taxonomy (NCBI): domain Eukaryota; kingdom Metazoa; phylum Arthropoda; class Insecta; order Diptera; family Drosophilidae; genus Drosophila; species Drosophila cardini. The sequence goes on along the minus strand of JAEIGM010000001.1, from coordinate 21,459,603 downwards.
GATGTGTTAGTACAAAGTGTAAAAGAATGTTAAAAATAGAAAGACAGGAAAGAAAATACAATCGCGCTCTCCCGATCGTAGTATATCCTATAAGAATATAACGATTTGGTTACATGTAGTACATTTTAAAATCATTTGAGGTGGTAAAATATAAGCCAGATCTCGTCCTCACTTTTACTAGTACGACCTTCGTAGTAATATAAGTTTGAATCATTTATTGTGAATGTTGCGTGGCGTGGCAAAAATATCTAGTCAAACTTGATCTGCCTAACTTTCATTCCAAATTAGTAGCTCTAGCTCTTATAGTTTCTGTATATAGTATTAATTACTCGGCTTAGTTAAAAACTTAATTCTGTAGTATATGATACACTATAATCTAGAAGCATACTTCCGGAATCGTTCATATTAAGCCCCATTTTCCCAAATACTATTAGAAAAGCATTTTTGAAATAGACTCAAACATCCGAAATGGGTATCTTGTCGTCTGTCAGTTCATTAACTTGTTTTACTTTTGCAGGAGTCGCTTACGGGCAGGTGTACTCGACGGCTCTTGCTACCACCTACTACGCCTGTATCATGGCCCTGACCATACGTTATTTGGTGGTGTCATTTTCTGAGGTGCTACCCTGGACCTACTGCCTGGTAGAGTGGGGTAGTCAGTGTGTAGCCACAGCAGATAGTGCCAGCAATCTGACAAAAAAAGGTGTCTCCTCAGCCGAGTTGTATTTCACGTAAGCTACAGATTAAATTCAAATTATTTTTTAGACCCTGTAGGCGATGGATATTTTCAGTTTATCAAAGAAAAATTTTGTATTTTATATAGACGCACTGTTTTGCGTGAGCCGGATAGTCTGGAGGACAGTGGTTTGGGAACACCCAGCTGGGAAATGGTTATGTGCTTGATGGCAACTTGGATCATCATTGCGATTACTTTATTCAAGGGTATACGCAGTTCAGGCAAAGCATCCTACTTTCTGGCACTGTTTCCTTACGTCATTATGCTGATCCTTTTGGTTCGAGCTCTGACTTTACCAGGTGCCTGGCAGGGCATAGCTTACTTTGTGAAGCCACAGTGGGATCAGCTTCTCAATCCTCACGTTTGGTATGCGGCTATTACCCAAATGTTCTTCTCTCTGGCCATTTGCTTTGGCACTCTGATCATGTACGCCTCCTTCAATGATTTCCACAAACGGGTCCACAAGTAAGTCCTTAAGCCGAGACTTAATTAAACCAAGCTAATTTGCTGATTTGGATCAAATCAGGGATGTTATCATCATCACATCCATTGACTCGTTTACCTCCATTCTGGCTGGCTGCATTATATTTGGCATTCTGGGCAATCTGGCCCACGAGACGAATGCCACTGATATAGCGAGTGTGGTAAAGGGTGGTACGGGATTGGCTTTCATCTCGTATCCAGAGGCAATAGCCAAGTTTAAGTACTTGCCACAATTGTTCGCGGCACTCTTCTTCTTCATGCTGCTGGTGCTGGGCATTGGCAGCAATATTGGCATGGCCTCCTGTGTGATCAACGTGGTTAAGGATCGTTTTCCACAGGTGCCACATTGGAAATTGGCCATAGGAACCTCAATGATTGGATTCCTCTGTGGTTTGGTCTACATGACACCTGGTGGGCAGTTTGTACTCAATCTGGTGGACTTCTATGGATGCACCTTTATAGCCCTCGTTCTGGCTATTGCCGAACTCTTGGCCATCGGCTGGATATATGGCGTGAAGCGTCTTTGCAGCGACATTGAGTTCATGCTAAATGTGAAGACAAGTTTTTACTGGCGCATCTGTTGGGCTATTTTGGCCCCGGGTCTCATGTTCCTTGTGCTGGCTTACATGCTCTTTAGCTATGAACCTTTGACCTATAAGGATGTGCTTTATCCTCAGGCGGCATATCTGGCTGGCTGGCTCATCTGGGCTCTGGGCGTGGCCCAATTGCCCTTCTGGGCCATTTACACAATCTATCAGCAGCCGGGCAACAGTTTTCGCAGCGTAAGCTCAATTAATTTTCCCATGGAATATTCCCTTTAAATTCAAAGCTTTTCTTACAGAAACTAAAACTCGCAATGCAACCCACCGCCGATTGGGGACCCCGACAGGCACAGCATTTGCACGCATACCTGTTGCATAGGAAGAAGGAAGCGGACTCCAAGAAACAACGCAGCGTATACTTTATTGACAATATCTTTGGTTAATTAAGCAACACTGGCAGTATTGTTCGAGCATTCAATTTTTTAGATTTAAAATAATTCTTTTACGCTTTATTAATAAATTATTCAATAAACAGCAATAATTATAATTGTTGTTTTTCTTCGCATAAAGCTTTAGGAAAAGATTAAAAAGTTGTGTTCAATGCAGATTTTGTATGTAATATATATTTTTAATGTTTGGCTTTTATGCTAAGCGATTTCATTGCGATTTACTTTAAATAGAATGTCTTAAAAGCTAACTAACGCTTAAATAAGTAAACTAATTATTACAGTTACAAGATATGATGTCGAAAGTGAAAATAATGTAGTGAAATAATATATAAAATTCATTAATAAGCCTGTTTAGTGTATGCATCATTTTTGTTGGACTGTAAATAGTTGAATTAAATATATAAAACTAAATTTATTTTGGCAAATTAAAATAAAACCTAACCACAGGCTTATTTTTAAAGAATCAATTAGGAAACCAACTGAAAATAAAGTACTTAAAATTTATTTAATTTTGTTATTAAGAAAACATTATATTTCAATAAAACTAATGAATTAAAATTTCATTTTTTATGTTTTAATTTTGCTGCAATTCAATGCACTCACATCTCTCACATATTACATTAAATCGTTTTGTTAATTATCACAGCACTTATTGATTTTCTTTTTATTGTGCAAAATTGAATATCCTGAACAAAATTGAAAAATAGGAAAAACTAATGTATTTACAGGGATTTTTACTTACGATTAAAACTAAGCTACTTATTGCATTTTAAATCAATTACTAGAGAGCCAAAACTAAATCCATTTTTGGTGTAAAATATCCAAACTAATAAAACTTTGGGGATGAAGTCAGACAAATTTAAAGAGATTTTAGTTTTCTTTAAGCAATTCATTAAAGTTGATAAATAATATTTTAGAATTTCATTTAATATTAAAATTATTTGGCTAGATTTTAAGAAATTCAACTGTCTAAGATTTTAATTAGAGCTGATGGTTTTACCTTAACCTTTAAACATAATTTTTTGTTGGCAGATTTATGTTAGATTTGGGCAATGTTTTCACATTTATATATGCAGCACTCGATTTTTGATTAGTTTTGAAACCCACTAAAATGTGATTTCCATTTTACTCTATGTTGTGTGTGTGTTGTGTGTGTGTGTGTGGCTGGTTTTTGTTTAAGAATTGACTTTTAATTATTATTATCATAGCCTACTATCAGCGCAGATTTATTAATTAGTTTTAAAAATTCAGCGTAACTTGGATATAATAAAGTTTGAATCGAAAATCTATATGCACTGGCTAAAAATGGAAGTTACTTAATTATTTCACACTAGATATGGTCCTATTAATTGATTTTGACTATATAGAAAATTTAACATATACGATATGAGTTATTACCTTGAGTATATTGTCTACCTGCTAATGATATTGCTCCTGTCTTTCTTTCTGTGTGTTTGTGTGTGTGTGCCTATTAAATTCAAAGCCCTATATATCAGTTATAAGCTAGTTTAAAATTGATTCACTTAACTGGTGCAATCGGTTGCATTTGCTGTGTTCTTATTCTCAACTATTTACAGCATAGAAAAATATATAGTTTTATTTATTGTAATTATTATCTGTTGAGCTATAGATGCTGGCTCTAAAAAGTCTGTATTGGTCGATAGAGTCCTGTATAGCCGCAAAGACGTGCTCGCAGTGCTGGTATCAAAAAGGCTGCCAAGGATATATCCTTCAACAGATCAGCACACTCGCAAACCAACAGATACATTTTATCCCCCTTCTGTGAGGTACTCTTATGAAGTGCGATTCGTCGCAAGCCCGCAGCACGTGGTAAATATCTGTAAAAAGTTCAAACATATAGTAAGTAAACAGATTATATATTTATACATTTATATAGTGTATGTTATCACTTGCCTGTATAGCATACGGGCTCCTGTCCAATAGAGCCAATTCTTTTCGAATCGTTCGCCGTCGTCACCCTCAAAGACCTGAAATTAAATTTTGCATTTTTTATGTAATGGTTCGTTGGGGTCAAGAGTCAAGTCAATTTAACATTGCCTCCACTCACCTTGAACACACTGATAATATAGCCCGTGGCTGCTGTCTGTGATTTCTTAAAGCTGCCGGCTTCGTTTGAGGGCAATACCAAGGGAGGTCTGCAAATGGAAGCCACCTCACTGTACAGATCCAGTGTGTGGGCGGCAGTGTATCTGGGGAGGGAGCAATATGAGATTGGTTTGAAATTTAAATGTATAAATAGAAATGTACATTGTAAAAAATCTTATATAAAGTCTGAATTATTTGTCTCTAACATATCATATACTCACTAACCTACCTTTATAATTAAACTTAGTAAAAGTTTGGTATTTTTTTGAAGAAATATTTTAAGTTTTAAGCTTATAAAAATGGGTAAATTAGTGTATTATCTGTACGCTATATTTGCTTAGAAGGTTAAACAAAATTTTAGAAAAATCTCTTGAATGCCAAACTAAATTCATCCCAGAGAATTTGGAGAGATACATAGTCTTCTTTACTTATATATCCTACAACAATCTATTCTGTTTCTAAATTCGTATTATTAGTTAACCTATTTGAATTTGAATCAATAATTGTCTTACTTGAGTGCTTTGGGCTCGAATTTGGAGAGCGATGAGACACGCAGGTTGGAGTAGAAATTCGATGGATCCGTTTGCATTGTATTAATCAGATAATACGATATAAATGGAAATTCGGCTGCAAAAAAATGCTTCATTAATTAAACCAAAACAAAGCCAAATAGCTTAGAACAAAGTGTGCTTACAGCTTTTCTCCATATTGGCTAGAATCATGCCCCCAACGGCAGTGTTGGCTTGCTGCACCTCTGTCAAAAGCTCAGCAGCTATGGCACGCTGCTTAAGTAGCGGATGTGCGAGCGGTGATTCCATAACGGGATCTATGGCTTCTAGGGGACTCATTAGATGCACAAGTATACACAATTTTGGATCTGAGACCTCCAAAACACTCAGTGGACTGGTAGCTTTACCCTCGGCATTAAGAGCAGGTAACTGCAAAGTAATAAAAAACGTATTAAGCTAAAAAAAGCTGAAAGCTTAAAGAAGAGTGCGAACAATTTACCGGTATGCCAGCTGGTAGAAAGCGATCAACGCTATGGACTGGAATGATAAAACAGTCCCGATCTAAGGTAGCCAGTGAAATGGGTTCAGTACGTGTTGATCCCGTGATGCCACCGCCACCAAAGTTACCTGTAAATGGAAAAGATTTCATCATAAACAACCAAGTTAAAGAGATTTCATTCATACTGATTAATAGTGACAAGCATTTACGTTTTACTAGTTAAGTTTAATTGAAAGCAAAACTTTAATTGTCTATGAGAGTTTTGATCAGTTGAAGAGCTTTTGCAAAACTTTCGAGTGAGCATTATTAATTTAAACACATAAAGCTTTTGCTGAGAATCCTCTCAAAAAAGTGCCCATAGAGTCTAAAGCTTTGATCAATACGTAGTTGACATCAGCTGTAGTGTGAGCTTGTAAAGCTTCGGGTAAGCTTTTGGTAACATGTGCAGTTCCTTTTGCTTCCTAAAAATACTGAAAGCTTTTCACATTAAAAGCTTTCGCGTTAAACCCATTACCAACAATGCATTGCAAGAAAGCGCAAAAGCTTTTAAGCAAGTCCAAACATGTCTAGCTTTCAGTATTCGTTTTAACACAATCTAGAACTGGCACCAACAACAACAAAATGAAGAAGATCAAGAACAACAAGAAGTCAGATCTATATTTAAGGTTAGGGAAGTATTATATATGTGTGTGTATGTGGGGTGCTAGTGTAGGTGTGCTAGTGTGGGTGTGTGTGTGTGTGTGTGTGTGTGCTTGGGAGTCTACAGGAACTTTGTTGTATTTTTGTGGCAACATTGGAGGCACAACAAATGCTGGTTGTGAGCTTTAGCTTGGATGACATTAGTTTTGAATTTTGTTGCTTGATGTTTTCTTGCAGTGTATTCGATTTTAAGGCAGCAACAACAACAAGTTCACACACAACTAAGTTGAAGATCAAACCTTGCCGAGTTGCCGCAGCGGCAGCTGTAAGCAAAGTGCTCGTCGGACTGGACAATTGTTGTTGCTGTTGTTGTTGTTGTTGTTGTTGTTGGTAGAAGTAGGCATGTTGCTGCTGCTGCTGCTGTTGTTGTAGCTGCTGCTGAGGCGACAGCAACTGCTGCTGCAGTCGGGTTAGACTGTTATTTGTGCTGTTGCTGTTGCTGTTGCTATTACCGCTGGTGCTGTTCCAACGCATTAGAGAGACGGATCGATCGACGAGCGGTTGCGGTACGTCCACTTCATATGGATTGGATGGCAGTGTAAAGGACGTGGCTGTGGTCGGGGTACTGGGTATGCCCGATAGTGCGCTACATCGTTCTGCAATGGATTCTGTCGATATTTTATATGGACACAAAACACAACACAAAAACGAAAACAAAAACAAAACAAAAGATGTTCAATTCTTTAATGATTTTACGATTTGTGTGCTTGGGTTTTTCAATATTGGATTTTAGATATTGGGATTTTTGCGTTTCGTAAGGAAAAAATGTGCTTTAATGAATCTTTTCAGTTCATTTTTCATAGTTTTTTTTTGTTGTTGCAGTTAGGCACATTGGAGATACATAAATTGACAGGTATTTACACAAAACTAGACATATTCATCACCTATTTTGGATTAGTAGGCGTCGCATAAATATAACTTAGATAATTCCAACTGTTAGCTGTTATATACATAAGAGTAAGTACTTTTTGTAGAATTTCCTTTTAAATAAGTTTAGTTCGTTTTAAATACAATTGCACATTCAAGGCCATTACCATTGTGATTGCCAACAAATAAACCACAAACTTACATACGTCTCTTGCCATAAAAGCCAAGCCAACTGGAAGTTTAAAGATTAGCTTACATGTGAACTTTCAATAAGGTTGTGACTTTCGTCTTGCCAAACTAAAATAATCCGATTTTCAAACACTTACTGCAATTCCCTCATGCGTGCCTAATAAAGCCTGCAAAATTTCAGGGCCAAACATGAACATGAAATGTTGTTGGGGAAATGTAATTGAATCGATTGAGATGGTAACAGATGTTTGTGGTATAAATTCAGGGATTACAGCAACTTCCGATTCAGTTACAATACGGTTAGAAATTATTTAAAATATTTAATTTATTTAAAAAAAAAAACCATTTTGGTTCGCACTGTGTATACTTCAGCGTACAATATTTAACTTGTGTTATCCTCATTTTAAATTTATCATTTTAAACGTTTACATATTGACTTTTATACGCCTGATTGAATGTTTATATTTTTAAATGATTTTATTAAGTACTTCAAATACGAATATTTTAAGCTATCTCCGAGTTAGTTTAGTAAATATTTCACTATAATCATAATGTATTATTAGACACACATAAAGTTAGTTAAGAAATCATTTTTCGCGGTCACACTACGTATACACTACCTAATGTTATGTTTGTTAAGTATACGCCCAATACTATACCCAATATTAACTTAACTATTTGTCAAAGTAGTATGGCTCTAACCTAAACAGCGTATGCTCAATCTTCGTATGCATTAAGTATACGCCTCAATTCAAATTTAAATATGTTTTTCATTATTTTATTTCTAAGGATACACAACCCGATTTAAATACAATAACAGTTCAATTGGCAACTCAATGATCCTTCTGTCGCTGCTATTGAGATGTTTTTTGTAAAATGGATGAAAACATTTGAATTGAATGCGATGCAACTGAATGGACTGTGAAACTTAAATGGAGGATGAGAGGTTGAGAGTTAGGGGGTTAATGGGTTAATGGAGCGCATTTAACTGAGGCGAAGGCTGAAGCGAACACAAAAGAGCAACAGGGACAGATACAGAGATTGAGAAAGAGAGAGCATGAGCGAGAGAGAGATAGAGACAGAGCGAAAAAAGAGATAGAGTATGTGATTGCATGTCGACAATTTACCTTCGCCCACATCATAGCCGGGCCGATTGGGCGAGAAAAATAGATGGGTGCGATAATGTATCTCCTCCGGCTGCTGGACGAGGCCCATGTCTCTGGAACGCTTTGTGCGATTCGCCTTCGATTGGAGTTTTCCGCCTCCGCCGCCCGACTTGCTGGCGCCCTCGCGGAAATTCTTGCGAAACATTAAATTCATTTTGTTGTTGTTGTTGATGTTCTTGTAGTTGTAGTTGTAGTTGTAGTAGTTGCAATGATGTTTATGAATGCCCTGTGTGGCTGAATGGTGCTGAACTGTATGTGGTGTTCGTGGATATTGTGGTGGTGGTGGTTCTAGTGGCGGTGGTGTTGGTGGTTGAGGTGGCAATGTTGCTCTTGCCGTTCTCCGCACACTTGATTAATTTGTATTTGTTGTTGTTGACGCCTGGACGATGAAGGGGAGTGGATACAATGTCCAAAAGTGGAAGGGTATATATGAGAGGTCGTTGTGTACTTGTATTTGCTGTAATTGTCACTTGCCACCCTTTTCTTATTTGTAAACTAAGCTATATATAAATGTATATAATGTGTGTGTGTTTGTTTGTTTGTGTGTATTTCATTTGAAACACTTACAGTTTTACCTTTGAATGTACTTTGCTATTGGGTTTAATTACTTTGAGTTACTGTATTCAAGAGTCCAGACAATTTATTTGCATTTATCCTGGCCAAACAATGAGATAACTGTGATAATGAAGTGGTTAATTTTCATTTCAATTCTAAATTTTAGGCATTTTTGAGCATCGTTTCCTTAGCAAAACAGGTTAAATCAACTTTCCACCGGTTTACAGCGAAATTTGTCAGAGACATTTGCATTTGTCGCAGCGATTTCTCAAATTTATCTTTTCTTGATTTTATTTTTAGATTTTGGGGTAAATCTGCTCAACATTTTGTTGTCATTTTGCCGTTTTAATGAGAGCATGAAGCAGCTTTTTAATTAGTCAGCCATGGAATGTGAAAAAATGCGTATTAATATTAATTAATTCAAGCAAATATTTACAGCAGCTTTGATTAAATATAATATTCTCTGTACAAGACTGTTTTGTTTCTTTTGAAGAGTTTGTTACTAAGTGGTCTAAGAGACTTGGTTAATTTCCAAACAGCTTTTGGTCTTTTTTTCCACAACTTAATAAAAAGTCAATCAAAAAGTCAGCAGTGATTAACTCATAGTACACACACATGTGTGTGTGAGTGTGTGTGTGTTTTGTTTTCTTTTTTGTGGCAGCAGATGCGGAAATTACCCATTTCCGCTGCTAAGCAGCTCAAAATTACTCAAAGCACACGAGTCGGAAACGCAAACATGAGTCCTAAGTTGCTGGCATAAAACTTGGCTCCTAGATACCCTTAAAATTTTCCAAATGGGTATATAGAATACTTTCAAATTTACACTTCAAATTCAACCCACAAAAACTAGGGCATAAATTAAATTTGAAGTCTTCAAATAATCACTACTAACTAAACTAACTACAGGGTATTACATAGTCTATTATTACATGTTTTTGCCTATTTTGCTTGGACACGCAACCGTCCAGCACAGTAAAATTAAATTGTAAAGAACCAGCAATTATTTGCAGTCGAAAGAGTTTTCTGCTGGGAGTGTTTAAGTATTTGTTGTGCGTGTATGTGTGTGTGTGTGTGTGTGTGTATATGTTTAATAAGTTCAAGACATGGCTCAATTAGTTTTACTGCCGCTTATTGATTGCCATTGTGCGATAAATTTCAGCAGCAGCATCGAAATCGTGGCCTAAAAAGGCTTCTCCAGATAAATGAAAAGTTTTTATGCAATTTATAACATTTCTAGCAATCGGAATAGCGAAAGGAAACGTCAAAGGGGATTTGGAAAATACTTTGCTAATTTGCGAGAAAGCACTTAAGATCCTAAGTAAAGTTGAAAGCGAAGGTCCATTAAAAGCAAACTCGAAACAAAAATTAAATTCATAAAATAAAATATATACAAATCATTATAATCAATTTATTGGGCATAAAAAGGGTGTATGGAACCATTGCCATAATTAAGACTTTTGTAATGTAGCCATTAATAATTATATTATTACAGAAGTTGACCGTTTTCAGCTTAATGGCCAAATAAGAATCTTTACTTCAGCTGCTGCCAGAACCCATTGAGAATTATAGCCAGTTTAAGTTAACTTCTAAGTAAACTAATTTCAAATGTAGCTTAAATTAAGTATGAGTCTTATGCTTTTATGCGCAGTTCCTTAAGTCAAAGCCATACGTTGCGTATGAGCAATATGCATGGCGTATAAGTGATATTTTCGAATGAGCAGCTAAACGCTGCCTGTCAGCACACACTTAATCTTAATACACAGACAGAGAACAAAGAAGATAAAGAAGAAGAGCTAGGGATATAAACACAACCCCAACGATCCAATTAAAAATGGATCATAAACTTTTTACAGCCCACCATTCTCAAGTGGCTGTCAAAATGGACATTGCATTGGCCAGCAATGATTATAATTAATTGTTTTTAACGACACAAGTAATAGTAATAATGTTTATCGTTTACACACACACACGCACACACACACACACACACACGCACAACAATCAAGCGGCCAAATCGCAGAGCAATAAGAGGGAGAGATAGTAAACATTAAAATTGAATTTCTCACGTTTCCCAAATTCGTTTTGTGCCAGTGCTAAAAATAAATGCCAACACGATGTAGGTATAACAGATAGACTTATAAATATATTGAATATATATCTTCTATATCTAGATGGCTAAGTTTTTAGCCATCGCTCGCTGTGTAAATGAGCAGAGAGAGTCGACTTCTAGTTACCGTATATTTGGTGGCCGAAATTATTAAATGGTCGCAAATTAACAGCCAAAAGAGTGATAAACTGTGCAGATACCCTGTACTTACATACCAGATACAATAGTTTGTTTACCACTGACCTACCCTACTTTGCCGCATTAACAGGGTATTTGAAAAAAAAAAACCAATTCAAAACGAAAGCATTAAAAGTAAATTTGAATATTCGTTAAGGGCTGCATTCAAGTTGTGCTCACACATGACCTAGGCTGAGGCAGAGGCAGAAGAGGCTGAAGCATAGGCAGAAGCAGCGACAGAGGCAGAAGCAGACGGCCCTTGACCTTGTGGGCGTGTACTACCAACAAATAACTAATGGTTGCGTGCATGTGTATGCCTTTGGGTGTGTGTGTGTGTGTTTAAACGTGTGGGTGAGTGTGTGTGTGTGTGTCTGCCTGTAGTTTGAGGTAGTTAGTTGTTGAATGATTCGGCATGTTGGCATTAAATTGGTTGAATTTACAAAATGCTTCAGATGTGTTGTCGTTAAGCGATTCATGACAATATTTATGCATTTGATTTTGCAATTATTTTTTAATTTTAGCTGATATTCGTACATACATATAGATACATGTGCTTGGATTGCTCTTGGGTTAACACAATTTATAGCTGAAATGTATAATTCTTTGCGATTTAGTGCAGGCAATTTCGAAATTTTAGAATTTCATTTTGATATATTCTATTAATTTATAGTGTAATTAAATTTTTATGTTTTATGTTAAAATACACTTATAGAATTTTATTGATTACAAGCTTTGTTTATAGTATATTACATTTTTTAATGTTATAATAATATTTTTATCTTTCATTTTATTAGATTTTTATTGATTTCATCTACAATTATATTTTAGAAAAATATATATTAAGCAAATAAAAGTTATTTAATAATTTTCTTTAACTTTGTTGTCATTGTTTGTCCGCTTTAAACAGTGCTTTACTTATTTTTATAACACTTTATACATAGCATGCTTTGTCTATATAAAAAAGGGCTTATGTATAGGATAAATTGTAATTCGATGTTTTTGTTGTTGGTGTTTTTTCTGTTTGTACTGCTGCAGGGCAGAACAAGAGCACTTTCTGCTCGACCTTAATGCGAAATTCAGTGTCAGCCGAGTCGGCTACGTAATATTTATGTGTTTTTTTTTTCTTTGTTTGCCGAGCAATTAGCGACAGTTACGCATAGTTTTTTTGGCACAGAAATCAATATAATTGTATAGCTAATTATAGAGTAAGTTTGTAGGACTAAGTGAATTATTCAAAGACGCTTTATAAATGATTTGGAATAAGCACTCGGACATCTAATAAATAATTCACACACGTCAAGTTGCCTAACACAACACGCAATTTCACACGACTTCGATGGGAACACACTCACACAAACACACACACACATGTACACATCTCTACACTTTTTTGTCACATAGATAGAGCAATTTGTTCATATTTTTTTGAACTTAGCATACAACTCGACAAATGAATATGAGTAAGTGCGAATACGAATGCGAATAACGAAAACGAATAACGAATAACGGATGCGAATACGTTTTGACAACGTTGCGTTAGGAATTCAACTGGCACTTGGTAAGCTTTCGCAAATGTTTTTGCTGCCGAATCTCTCAGTTGTGAATGCTTTTCATTAACTTAAATATGACGGCATCCGAATTCAAAACTTGCACTCAGCAATAATGAAAAATGTTTAGACACAAAAACAAAAAGGAAAAAAAAAAACAACCGAAAATGAAATAAAATAAAAAAGCTCCCGTCACTTGTTGCGCATACGCCGTGTGTGCTGTCCGCGTATACATTTTGCGGCACTTTCAATGCTTTCAGTTCAACAAATGTCGTCATTGATATTGTGTGTTATTAAATATTTATTATACAATTTTATAGATTTTTCATTCGCCGCCTCAAAGTACCGCACATCGCAGCAAATTAACGTGAAATGAAATAAAATGAAATGAAATGTTTTACCGGCACTACAGCTATCACTTTGTGTGTATTCAACCTAGAGCGTAGGACACAACACCCACAAAAATAAAAAAAATCAGCAACAACAAAAAATACAGAAGTAGAAAACGAAACAAAACACAAACAATTTAATATGTATATCGGAATATTTTGAAAAGCGTGACTTAGCGATACCCTTTAAGGATGAAATCGTGTAATTAACATAGTAAAAGTTTTGATCTTTTGCTCCAATTACAACAGTTATTTAAGTAGTAACAGTAGGAATATTATTAACTAATACTTAAATTATGAAGAATTAATGAGAGAATATAAGAAAGTGCGTCACAAAGTTATTGAATGTGTGTAAGTAAAACTAGATACCCATTAAATCTGTACTTGTAGACTTTTAAACAATCATAAAATTAATGTTCAAGTTTTTCCTTTGGTTATTTCCTTTATCATTTCTTTCTTTTACACATTTAAAATGTTTCTATAAATAGAAAGAATCATAAAAACAAGCTTTAAAAACACTTAAGAAAAACCAAAAATTTGCAAGTATTTTTTAAGCCTGTTCAATTGTTAACAGAGCAGGAAATACCCCTGGTGAAAATTGAAGAAATATGGGTATTCCAGCAGCAATATTTTGTTTTTGTTTCTCGTCTGTGTGTGCGTGTGTGTGTGTGTGAGTGTTGTTGTGGTTTTTTCTGTATTTTTTTTTTTACTCTCTGCCTTTATCCTGTGTATTACTGCGTGCTTTTTCTAGCGTTTTATTGATTATGTTGCCGCCAGCCAACTGACAATTCCCGTAGCTCCCGACCTCGGACTCAGCAGAGTGACTGGCAACAGTTCGGGAAGCTCGGAACTTGGAGTAAAGTCATTCGCCTTTTGCTGCTTTTAATCTGTTTTTCCTCTACTTTGTTATTATTATTTTTTTTGTTTCTTTTTTTTTTTTTTTTTTGGGTTTTTGCTTGTTTTGTTTGCCGTTTCTGACTAATTTGTAGCCATAAAACCGCTAAACTTAGTTTGCCATTCTTCATAGCAAACTGGGCCACGTACCGCAATCAAATATACGCATAACTCACAAATTACAATGACAATTACAAATGTTAAATGTCTGCAGAAAATGTGAAGTAATTAATGCTAGAAAATCATGAGATTTATTAGACAAAATGTGAACAGAAAATTAAATTTACTCAGTAACTAACTGATCCATTTTGTTATTAAAAAAATGTCATTTATTTACTAATTATTTGAAATGTGAGCAGTTAAAATAACTTCAATCAGTAATCCATTTTTGAAGCATACAATTTATTTTTAGACCCCGTACTCTAAAAAAGAGTATAGGGGTCTATTAGGTTTGTCAGAAGCGAAATGTGCGTAACAGGCAGAAGGAGGCGTGGCCGACCCCACAATGTATATATATTCTTGATCAGCATCAACAGCCGAGACGATAAAGCGATGTCCGTCCGCCCGTCTGTCCGTATGAACACCTGGATCTTTTAGACTACTAGAGCAAGAGTCACCAAATTTTTAATGATAGTACGTATTTATGTCAGGCAGATCAAATTTATTTCAAATTGTTGTCACGCCCCCTACCGCCCCTGCAAATAGTGAAAACCATTTTCACATCATCATAACTTGAATGCGACTAGAGCTAGAGAGACCAAATTCACACATTACATGTATAGTACCATTATAACTATCCTTACCAAGTTTGATCCGGATAGGACAACTATAGCTAATAGCTCCCATAGGACAAATCGGTCGAAAATGGGTGATTTGTATGAAAGTACACGCACTAGAAGGAGTACGGGGTCGCTCGACTGTAGCCTTTCTTACTTGTTTAAAAGTGTTGAATATAATTTATATACTTAAGTTGTTTATTGTTGTAAATTTACGACACTTGTTTTTTATTCCCTTCTTTTAAGAATCTTTTAGAAACATTCAAATACAGCTTTGCATTCTATTTTCCCCATGAGATATGTGATTTACATGCGTCTAAGTTGGGCTGGGCGCACAGTGTTGCAAGCTCCAAGTAATCCCATCGCACCACTGTATCACTGGTGGCATGCATCAAATGGAGCTCAACTCAGGCTTTAACCCGATTCTATATATCTTTACAAAAGCCAACTGCAACAACTGTATTTTATTATTATTGTATTCACCACAGAAGTTTTCCCTCCATGTTGCATAGGGCACAGACAACATGCAACATGCAACACGCAACTTGCTTTTGTCCAGCGTGGAAGCAAGTGAATCATTGTGACAACTGCAGGCGACCTCTTCATGGGACCTTCTGGATTTGTTGTATACATATGTTGACAGACTTGAATATACTCTATAACGTATCACACTTCATAACATTCAACAAGGTCACGTAAGAAGGTGCCAACCAACAAATAAATATATATTATTAACTTTAAATTTAGAGTCGTAAAAACAATATTTTGAAGTAAATCTATAATCAGAAGTGCTTAAAATTAAAAAAATATATTTAAACTATTTTCTCAAATCCAAAAACATTATTTTCTTTATATTAAGTTATAGGGATAATTTTGTTAAATTATTACCAATAATTGCAGACAAATTCAATTGTTGGGAGATGCTGAGTTTTTCAACAACTTTCTTTGTCTATAATCTTGATAGTAAAAACAATTAAGTTTAAGCGTTTTAAGGGTAAAACATTTATTTATTTAAGTACGCTAACTTCTTTATCATGAGTTATTGATTGATTTTCTAGTTTCTTCGAAGCATACCGATCAGGTTAAGATTTAGAAACGAACACAGAGAGAGAGAGAGAGAGAGTAAATGCAGTACGGAATGCAGATTAGCAAAAAGAGTACAATAAGCAGTTATGTTAGACTATTGAGTGTGGAGAGAGCACTGTTATGTATAAATGTTAACTGTTATGTTAAATGTATGTTATTGATGATTTGAGTTGCTACCTTGGCCATTAGCTGCTGCTCCGAACTTGTGATGTCACGATTAATCATATGATACATAATAATCGATTATTTTTTTTCAATAAATGATTTAATTGTATCGCAAAATGAGCTTCGATTAGTCGTAACGTTAATCGATTAATTTCTTTAAAGAATCGCATCGCTAAAAGCACTATTTCTACGCTTTCAGAAATGCATTTTCAAGACCCGATTGCTTTGGTTTCAGTTATAAAACACACGAATGGAAATAGCTGAGCTTTTAAACAGAAATTAAAATCAAGAAAACAAAAGTAACGGCTCATCTACTCGAGATACGTTCTGTTTCCCAGAACAATATATATCATAGCTTGTCGGTATTGCTTTCTAATAGATACTTCCGTACCAGTTGAGCGTCTTTTTAAAGGCTGTAAAATAATTTTCAAACTTCAATGCCGATTTTAAGGCATATGTTCTTATCGTACAGTATTGTTATTTCACATTCATATGAAGACAAAATATATTAAACTATCCTGAAAGTTGCATCTAAATCGGACAATAAACAAAAGAGCTAGACATGTAAGAAAGTTGATAATTGAACGCAGTGCCAATGCATGTGTGCAAGCGAGATAGAAACATACAAACATGTGAGCGAACGTTTTCGCTGCTTGCTAGCGGCAGCCCTTCCCGCGAATGCTGGCCGTGCCAACCAATTGTGTATGTATTACATATACACACATACATATGTGCGTGCATACATATAATGTCAAATGTATATTTGTGTGTATACATACAAACAGATGTTTATGTTTCAACGTGTTTTGTTGCAAGTACTATCAATTGATATACCCGGATATCGATTTTATTAAAATGATCGGGAATAAAATGCAGAGAGTATTCTACGGTCGGACGTGCTCGACTGTACTTTTCTCTCTTGTTTTTTAATTGTATTTCTTGAATTTTGTTTTAATCATTTAAATAATCTATTATTTTTATTTCTATTCGATTAATTGCGATTAATATGCGCTCAGCTTAAATTAATCATATGATTTAATAATCGATTAATGAATTTATTTTGCCATCACTACTCCGAATACTCCATTCATCAGTGTTCTTTAAAATTATTGCTTTTTTGGATAATACTATAATAGTGTATGTAAGTCTACTTAATTTCCAATAACCAATAACTTTATTTGCTTAAATAGCTCCATTTAGTACCCTATCATTATGTAGTCTTCTAGTTGCAAGCTTGAAAGACTACAAGATACACTATCTATTCCCATTGGAATAGTTTTCTATTTATTTAAAATGGTTAACATTAATTCATAACTAGTGCTTTATTGATTAAGTAAATGAGAACCTCAGAATACTCGTTGGTGGCAGAATAATAAATACAGGTGCCTGATGGCAACCAGGTAACCAGGCAACCAGGCTAAATGAGTTCTGGCCATAAACAACTTAGGAGTAGATAAGTGCCAGCTACTGCCTTTGTGCTCGATGACTGTGGATTGACTCCAGAAATATAGAATATATAGAGTCAACTATCCATAGATAATATACAAAATGATCTAAATGAAATTCGTGAGTTCATAAATTTTAAATGAATTAGTTTTCATGGCTTTCGCTATTGGAGGCATTAAATGTCGCTGAGCAGTATGCGAACGAAACTGTTATACTGTTATTCTGTTTACCATTATGAGCTGCTTAACGTGTGCATAAATTGCTCTTCTTAGGAGGGTAATAACTTTTAGATGGTGCTTGGCACAAAATGTCCAAAATGCCGCATTGTGTTCTTAAAGAGTCTTAAGTTTATTTTCATTGTTTAAGTTATTGTTAGTTATGGTCTAGAGTTAAGCGCTTGTTATAGCTAATTAAGTCTGTAAGCCAAGTTACGTCCTTACGTCCCCTTCCGCCTCTACGCCACTGTCAAACTGTCATTTCGGTTGGGAGAGCTCGTCAAAAAGTTTCAAAAGCTTTGACGATAAGCGATAAGCGTCAATGATTGATATACAATTGGTGGGGTCAAACGCAGATGTAACCATCAATATATCCATGTGCTTAGTTATATAGCTTCTGGTATCAAATAGGGGTACTCCCCACGTCACCCAAGGCTTATCGTTATCACTCAAACAAATACTTTGTCTGATATTTGAAGCATTGTTTCAACCTATTCAATTTGTACACAAAATTTCCTGATACAAATTTTACTTCAATTTGCGATTTATCGACCGCAAAGTGAACCAAGAAAATAAAAAGGAAGAAGAGGCAAAAAAAAACTGGGAAAATGGGAATTTGTTGAAACTGCAAGTAAATCTTTTGTGTCAGCTTTGGGTTTTAACTTGGCAGCTGCTTTTGGCCACTTTTTTATGCGCATAATATCATTTTCCCTTCTTCTTCCTCTTCTTCCTCTTCCTTATACACATACCCACAACATAAATTACAACGTCATTCATTTCCGTCATAAAATTGAAAAATGCTGTGCAAATTACGCGTAAATACCAAAAAATAGGTAAAAACAAAATGAAAGTGCGCAGCGAAAATGTGGAACCGGAAAACTACATATAACAGTACTAGTAACTCATAGAGTAAAAGGGTATACTATAATCATGGGAATGTATGCGACAGGAAGAAGGAAGCATGGCTGACCCCATATAGTATATAAATTCTTGATCTGCACCCATAGCCGATTCAATATAACCATGTTCAACTTTCTGTCTGTTTGAACTAAAGGATCTAGAAGTCTTTAAGGTCTAGATAAGCGCTATATGCAGTACAAGTTTGTTTTATATTTTTAAAACGCCAATTTTGGTGCGTTCTATATTCATTTTAATGAAATACGTGTTAAAATATTATGTCTTAGTACAGAAAGCTCTTTTGATAGCTATGCTATCTGAACCAAACTTATACAGGGAGTGCATGCGAAGGGATTAAATATACTGACCAAATTTGTTATAGTCAGAATTAGGACTAAAATTGAATTATTATGAAACATTTTTGTGCTTACCAACAATAACTATAATCATACTGACAAACATTCACCGAAATCGGACTACTAAATAACTGACATAGGAACAGTCTGTCGAAAATATGCTCTATTCTATAAACAATTCTTATTATTTCTTTCTACACAGCATTCATCATCATCGATCGATTGCAATTATATTATGATCATACCCCATTGTCCATCACATATTAAAACTGAGTAACGGTAATCCTAAAGTCCCGAAGCGACTAAAGCATGTTTGGCCTATATTTCCTCATTTCTCTATTCTGTGGGTAATGTAAAAAAATTCAGAAAATCCATTTAGCTTTTTAAACTTAAAATTTTTAACCTCTACAAAATATTATTTCTTTTAATACATAATTCTTAAATTTGGTTTACACATATGTCCATAAAAAACCAATTCAATCAAAAGGAACAGTTCAAAGTAAAAAATGAATATTGTAACCAATTTCAAATTTTTTTTTCTAACTATATATTTGTAATTTTCTCATTTGTTCAAGATGATATAAAATCTAATTGATATAAAGGCTGTGTGCGAAAACACCGTTTGAATTTAAGGTAGTTTAAAAAAAAATTACTTAATTTTCAAATAAATTGTTTGACTTTATAATAAAAGAGAACACGAATATTTGCAGTCCTGGGGCTTCTTTATAGCTCTTAATAGCTATTTGTAGTGTCAGAACTGTGAATTTGTCTGTATGAAAACTGCCGAATTCCTAAAGACTACGTTTGTTGTCTTCGAATTTAGAGGCAGTCATTTGCTGACAGTTTGTGATTGCATATTTGCATAACTTTGTCATACATATGCAATTACCATACACACACATGCACACACACACACACACACGCACATAAAAGCAAATGTGCTGATATCTAAATAATTTGTAGCTTGCTGACACAGTGACCATAAGCTTTCATAAATGTCCGAATGTCGAAAAATCCCCAGTTCTCTAGTCCAAAGGTCAAGCACAGCAAATGGACAAACAATAGCCTCCTACCCCCAACTTTTCTCACCCCCTCTCCCATATTGGCTTTATTGGCAAAATAAACACTGAGAGAAAACACGAATTTGAATTCTTACAACCCGAAAAGTTCAATTTTGGTATTGAAAATTCCAAAAATTGTGTCACTTTGAGACTATTACAATTCTCAACTGTTTCTAGCGCTTTGAATTTGATACTCAGGGATAAACGGAGTAATTGTACTGATAAGAGAAGATGGAATCCTTTGGAAATATATCGCTTTAATAATTAGTATATATATATAAAAAAAAATTAAAAATCCTTTTTAAATTAAAATTAGAAAAAAAAAATACATATTTCATAAAGTATATAGATTTAACAAGTAAGAAAGGCTACAGTCGAGCTAGCCGACTGTAAAAGACCCCGTACTCATAGTATTTGCAATAAAACACTTTGAAACGAAATAATCAGTTTGTAATAGGGATGCAAATCGCCAAGAAAATGCCGATATCGATATTAATTAAAATATCACATCAAATCAAATATCGATATTATCTACAACTGAATTCATATACGATATATCGCTATAGATATAGACATAATGACCAAATATCGCAAGCGATATTATATCGCATTTATAATTACTATGGTATTGAATATCGATATATAATAAATCGTATAGTATGCATACATGTGCGTGCATCGTCCGCAAGCAGTGCAGTCGCTACACAAGCAGTGCAGTCGCTACACAAGCAGTGAAACGTTTGCTTTGACGTTGCGTGTAATTGTAAACTTTGTTACGTGTCTAGCTCTTTTGTTTATTGTCCGATTTGTATGCAACTTTCAGGATAGTTTGTGATACTTTGTCTCCAAACGAATTTGAAATTACAATACCGTACGATAAGTGCAAATGCCTTAAAAATGGCATTGAAGTTTGAAAATTATTTCATTCTTGTGGGAAAACGGGGCGTGGCAGTCCAAAAATTTTAATGACAATGCATTTATGCTGTCTCTAGCAACTTACATACCAAAAATGGTATTCCTAAGTGCTATAGTTACTGAGATATTTGCTTAAAACATCAATTTTTCCGAGGTGACCATAGTTTTTTACAATTTGCGGGGGCGGTAAGGGGCGTGGCAAAGATTTGAAATAAACTTGATCTGCTCGCGAAGCAAACGGACTTTCATTCCAAATTTGGTGGCTCTAGCTTTTGTAGTTTAAAAGATCCAGGTGTTCATACGGACGGACGGACAGACGGACAGACGGACAGACGGACAGACGGACATTGCTATATCGTCTCGGCTGTTAATGCTGATCAAGAATATATATACTTTATGGGGTCGGCCACGCCTCCTTCTGCCTGTTACGCACATTTCGCTTCAGACAAACTTAATAGACCCCTCTACTCTTTTTTAGAGTACGGGGTCTAAAAATGTTGCAATAAACAGTAAAGATTTCTAGTAATCAAAATAAGATTATCAGAACTGAAGCAATGTGGAACACTACTGAACACTTTTCTTCACTTTTTTGCTCAGTGTATAAACCAGTCTATGTCTGATAGTAAAAGAGCCCATTATGGGTCTACTCTATAGGTCAGAAACGGGGTCAAAACTCACCCATATAGTCGCACTGGAGCGGCTCCGGTGGTTTCTCGTGCAGCTTGCGGAGCCAGTGCATCAATGTGGCCAATTTACTGCGAGTTGTGTTTGTTTTCTCGCAGTTGAGAACACTTGGCTCGAACTCGAAGCTGACATCTAATTTGGTTATTCCCAATGCGCGATGCATGATGGTGCGATACATTCAACTAATATCTTCTTTGTTTTATTTTAATTGTTATTAATATATTGAATTGTTCAATTGTTGTGAATAGAATAGTTATTAACCGTTAGACACTTGGATCAGAACTGTGTGTCCAGTCTGTTTGCTCTGTGCTGGACACTGGCTAAAATTGCGATAAGTTCCACCTCGTGTCTATCGTAAATTTTAACTTTAAATCAACAAATTGTTAGATAGCACCAGGAGCACAGACACCAGACGATGCCACACGACGCCTCCTCCTCCATGTCAATCAAAATTGACATTTGGGTATTTTTTTCCGACAGCTTTTCAATTACTCACAACCAAAAAGACCCATTGAGGCAAAAAAATGGAATCACAAATTTTCTTATATACATAAAAAATCCCCAGCTAATTTTTGCTGTCATTATTCATTCGGTTGGCTCTGCGAAAAGGCGTCCATTGTAAAATTTAATGGTGATAAATCAGCCAAATAATTTATCCCTATTCCTCTATACCCGATTCACACCTCCATCGAATGCGTTGATATAAAACTCTGTGTTCTGTTCTGTCCCTTTCATCATTGAAAATGCAAATGTCATAAATTAATGCACATTTTTAGGGGCTGCCAACGACAGATTCTCATATATACTATATTTAAATAAATTTCATATATGATATTTGATACCCTTGACGCGTATAACGGGGCAGTTAAATCGACAGCAGATTTAATATTGTCTAAATAATTCTTACTAGAAAATTTATGTACATAATACCATTATATAACTGGGTTAAAATACCCCAAACAACACGATATCAAATTTTTGAAGTTAAAGAAGAAATTTATTTGTATTGACCTTTTCTAATAAATTTTTGAATATTATTATTGGATTATTCAGTTTGTTATACTTCTTACAGTGTATTTCAAAGTCTCATACGCCCCGTTGGCTGGTATTACTTAGTTTTGGTTATGATAATAATGCCAATTTGGTTTGTTATTTACGAGTATGTGCTTCTGCCAAAATAGTTTGCAGTCAACCATATAATTCTGGCTATTGGGAAATTGTCGGCAATTATGTCCAGCGATTTACAGTTAGTGCAAAACGGCAAAAGTTTTCACGCTCGATTTACCGATTCCCGATTCCCGTTTCCCGTTCCCGTTTTCCCGTTTTGTTTTCAAAGCATTACGAAAATTTACCTTTAGTATCGTTATTTTGTTGGAGTAAGCTACAATTTTAAATCTTTTTTTCGGTTTCTACTGAAATCAAATCATGAAATAAAAACGTATTTGATTTGTAGTAGAACTTGGGTTCAATGTTGTTATTGATTTATACTCATAGCCGATTTTGATTGATTAAATAAGATAATGTCATAGAATTAAACATGTATGTACACTCTAGATGGCCCTAAACTTGAATTCGCACACAGATACAAGTTGCACAGATACACACACACAAAAGATACGTTGTGACGTCATTGCTTTTAACCGATTTTTTGTATTTACATTTCCACTCCAAACTTAGAGTAAGTCTGCAGACAGCAGAACTTGGCAATCTAAAGGTTAAATCTGATATATCTTATCTTATATCTAATGAATTTTACATATATAAGATACAAGCTAAAAGTTTTTATATTCTATTCTCTAGCTTACTTCCTTACTCTAACTTTTTTCAATACTCTACCTTTCATGCTATAATTAGTCATGCTCTAATTGAGCTTATCAGTCACATGCAGGAGACCTCCAACAAGGTGTCACTGGAAAATACAGTGACTTCGCACGTTTAGACCAAAACTGATTAAAATTATTTCAATTTGACAGTAGGTATTACGACCAGTTGGATGATTGTTCCAATAACGACTGCTATATCAAGTTTTTCACCGTATTTGTCTTCAATTGGGTAACAATTTATTGTTGCGAATAGTTTAAAAACAAAGAGGAATATAATTAAATATTAATTATTAAACAAGTGTATGGCAACTGCTTGGAAGACCTTCGAATGGAAACATTCGCATTTGACGGGCTTGAAGTCCGACTTTTTACATTACGTGACTTTCAAGAAGGATAGAGAAGGGCAGGGGGAAGTGGCGCCTTCGCCTTTGCAATTCTTTTTATTTGCGCTTTTCTTCATTTTCTTCATGCCTCCGACATTCCTAACCCACTGTGAAGGGTTGTAAAAAATAATGCCGCGGACTGCGGATAAGCAGTGTTGCCAGCATAAATAGGCTGCCAAGCAACGACGGTGGGCGTGGTGGGCGTGACGAGCGGAAAGTGCAAGCCCATAAATTTGGCGTATGTGGACGAACCGCATATATCTCTACTCGGCACATAAACGGGGATCTGCCCGAAAGGGTTTTACGACCAGTATATGGTATTGTTACCAGGGGTGGGTGAGTCGGTGGGGGGGTGACGGCGGGTGCGGCATAACTGGAATCCGCAGCACTGAAAACAATGACATTAGTGGGACGATTCGCGTATGCATTAAATATTTTTATTGTTAGACTTTAGGGATGCAATAAAAATTGCAGCATATTTTCAGCACCTTAATGGCATTTGCGTTTTTAGCATTAATAAATCACAGTCGTACAAAATGTGGCCTATTACAACTGGCTATGTGCAACACATTACCAACTGTTCTTTAAATTGCTTTGTGCATTATTCATTAGCTAAGGAAAATGTTAAAGAAAGTCTTGAAAACGGTACTTCTATTAGTTCAGCAACTTGAGATTACCACGTGTCGCAATTTCCACCAACTTTTTAATGTCTCGCTTATTAATTGTCTCCTTTCAGTATGCAACCAGTTTCGTCACTAGTGTGGTCGTCTACTTGCTGTGATTCATTTCCTTATTCAAATGATCGTTTCTTTTCTAACAAACTTTTTGTTTCCCTGTACTGTTAACGTATAACATGTCTATGTTAATAACAGTGTAACTCAATTTTAGCTGTTAAATGTCGTTTATATTTACATTTGACCACAGAGCAGTCCACGCCAGAGATCAAAGTTAATTAATATATTTTTTAATGAGAATTGTTAGTTTAAATTTTTATTTATCTAAGCCTATTTTTTATTTTTTTATAGAATGAAAATAAAAGAAACAGTCAAGATTTTCAATCAAATATTTAAATTGTAAACTTAATATGGAGAATGTGTATAAATTTATTTAAATTACTATCTTTAGGGACATTTATATAGTGAAAACAATTTGCTTAACTAAAAAAATTTATTCACTTTAGTTTTCATACACTTAGGAGCATAAATATCTAATGACTAAATTATTAATATACATATTTATATAAGCAACAAAAACAATTTATGTAAATATTTGGAAAGAATTAAACCCCTCAAACACTCTTTTGATAAAAATTCTATTTAAAGGGTGTTCATTGTATGACTTAAACAAATCCTTTAAATAAACTGCGCTCAAGAGGACTTATCTATTCAGTTGACAGATCAAAGACTCAAACTGATTTATCATACTCATTTATGGAGCACATAAAAGCCAGAAGTAAGACAGAATGAAGCAGTACACAGAGACAGTAGAAGGAGGCCACAAACATGACATAACGGTCTAAGATGTAGAGATTAGTTTAAACCAAATAATGCCAGAGACAACTGAGTCAGCAGCCAATTGAATCGAGCTAGGCTTTTGGCCTTGGCCATAAAAGTAAAGCTCTATTTGGGTCCTGATGCTGACAATCTTTGGCAGCACATCAAGACAATTGCAGAGTCCAAGGGCAAGAATACATGTCCAGTTCAATTATCAATTGATGCACCAAGTTGTAAAAGTTGTAAATAAAAAGCGAAAGTAAAATAAAATGAAAAACACCTGCAGATTCAATTGGCATTTCAACGCGGCCATAAATTTTGATAAATGAAGACCGCGCTGACATGTTGCCAGGCTACTTATCAATGTTGTCCAACAACATGGGCAGTCCGCAGAGAAGGAACCCGCACAATAATTTACCCATTTGGCACTCGGCCAGCAATGGTTAGAGATACCCAAAACAAAATAAAAACACAGCAGAAAGCACGTTTTTCCGACTTTTGCTACTTCGAGAGCTGCTAGGTAGCAATTAGGTTAACAGCTGACTGTCAATGCTTAACAGTTCACTGATTATGTTCAACAGCTGCCCGATTATGTTTAACAGCTCACTGTTTATGTTAAACAGCTGACTGTTAAGGCTTTACAGCTCACTGTTCTTGTTTAACAGCTCACTGTTAAGTTTTAACAGCTGACCGTTGTAGTTTAACAGATCACTGATAGTGTATAACAGCTGAATGTTAATGCTTGAAGATCAACTGCTGACTGTTAAAGTTTAATATCAGCTAATAGCAGTTAACAGAGCAGTAAAATGTAAATCCAAACGAGTGTCTTAAAACTTAATTAACTGTTTGGGTAGTAGAAAAGTCTTTCAAACTTGCAAACTTGTTTTAATGGCAGGCTTGCGAGTCAGTGCTTTCCTATCTTATCTAAATATTACTCACTGCAGCATTTTAAGGATAGGCGCATTCTAAGTCATTAAATGAAATGCACTTAAAATTTGTAGATCATAAACAGGTTATAAACACTGCTACTCTAGCGTTGCAGTGTGTCCAAAACTGTGTATTCAAAACATACAAAATAAATAAAACTTTAGCCTATTTAAGCAATCCAATTCAGTGAACTCAGTAAAGCCTGAAGTGTTGCGAAATATTAATCTAATTGTTTAACATTTAGTGCTTCTTAAACTTATAGGCACAGGGTGGCTTGAGAGTTCTCTATTCCAAACCCGAGTATCAATCAGAAAAGTGCTTCCCATACAGTACTTTCAAATACTTAAGTTTGATCCGTACTATCCATAATACAAACGCTAAATGATAATTGTATTCCCGACTAAAAGTTGTTACTGTCAGCGCTTAATAAAACAATTTATTCTTATCAGTTCTTAAAGTTTTTAAATTAGTCTCGGTTTAAATTCTTGCACAAAATAGGAACGTTTTTGTAAACCAATATTAGAATTCTTTGGCTTTAAGTCACCAGAGAAGCTAAAAACAGGATACGTATAAGCTTCTTAGTGTTTGTTGACTATGCGGCGTATACGCAATCTACTGTTCTGCTATTTTTCATTCATACATATGCAACAGCATCAAACGCTGCATAAATTATACACCGCGTGAAGCATTGCCGTTGCAGCTGCAGCTGGAGCTAAGCTTGGTGCAAATGGGCGTGGATACCGCCCACTTTATTGACTTTGTTGTTAGACTGCCTGCGGTGCATAAATATTAATTAAGCAACCGACTAAATTTGCTAGCACACTTTTTGTAGGTCGTCTACGATTTGCATCATCATCATCGATCAGCAGTGGGTCAAATTACTAGATGGCATAGGGATACTTGGCTCGGTCTTAAGTAGCTCTTTTTTGTGGGTCACTAGCTGCATAATTATGAGTGTATCTGGTTAGAAGAAGAGAAGCAGTCAACAAATACTTGCAACTTGTGTCGTGTCGTTTTCTTCGTCAAATTGTTGCCGTTTTCGTTGTCCTTGTTGTTGTTGTTGTTTTGTTTTTGCCTTTGCTGCATGGGACCATAAATTTTAAATAATGTTGCATTACTGTCAGCGGCTTTAAGCAGCCTGTTTGACGGCAATAAAACTTGGCTAATTAAAAGTGATGAGCATTTTCCCAGTAACTGCACAAGTTAAAGGCATTTTGGTAAATGTTTTAAAGTTGCTTAAACTAACTAAATTTTAACCCAGAGTTACATGGACTTTTAAAATACTTATAAATTCATTAAAAATAAAACAACAGGTAAAAATAAAAAATAAATAAGTAATAATTCATAATAATACTCTTGTATAAAATATTAAAAATGCAAAACTAGATGTTAACGTGTTTCAATGCGTTCAAATAAAAGTTTCTGGTAACAAAACTGGGCAATTAGAATCTTGGAAGCTACTTTAGCTGTCGTGATCAAATTCATACATTTTGTGTATAGTACAAGTAGGTGAGTCCTCTCTAGATTTGGTCCGTATTGGACAACTCTTTATGCCAAATATACCAATTCGATCAAAAATGGGGATTAGTATGAAAAACTGTTGAGTTTAGTTTTTATTGTGATGTTTATGATTTTATCATAATTCCTTGTATCCATAGCCAATTCCCCCTCGATCGAATAACTATATCTCATAGCTACAGAGTACATACTCATTAACAGGTCGGCTCGTGCATTTGTTTGCCTTCCGACTAGTTTTTGGTAAACCAATCAATGAAAATAATGCGAACCCTTTTTAAAATATAACCGCGTTTCCATAAGATTTTAATAATATAGTTTTTATATTAAAATGCAGCTAAATAATTTTTTTAAAGGACCAACCGTGTATCTTTCAAGGGTGTTGTATCTTTCATTGCCATTGTTTCCTTTTAAATGCTTGCCCATTGATTTGATCATATTAAGATTGTAACTCTACCTCTAATTAACTCTACCTCTCCGATACCCCCACTATATCTTTGTCGTTATTTTTTGCTTATACTAGAGACATTCTAGAAATTGATTTGCAATTTGTATCTCGCATTGACAATGAAATGGCAATCAAAGTCACGTGATGGCAGCGTCAGCTGCGAGTCTTGCCATGTAAATTGCCACTTTCAGAGAGAAGGAGGAGAAGACAACAAACGGAAGACAGATATAAAAAGAAAGGCAGACAAAAAGAAACATCAAACACAACACAGACGAAACATGTCAAGGCAAGTGTAAAATACAACAAAAAAAGCAAAAAACCGAATAGAAAATAAACAAAAATAGCGACAGAAATAGAAATAAAAACAATATCTGCTGGCATATCTGAATCTCAATTGATTGCACCTTGTGGCAGCCCTTTTGCGCCTGAACACTGCCAACGATGGCATGCCAAAATGATGTCTACTTACACAACCCCCCTTTCATTTCCCCTTTCCCTTTAGTGGGCTTTGTTTAGCGTTAATTAGCTGCAGTGCTCACCTTTGTTGCTGGGTCCATTGGCGGTCTGCAGCGAGGACATGGGTATGGCCAGGCAGTTGCGAGCGGTTGTAACACCCAAATCAAGATCCTGTGGTGGCTCGGAACGCGGACATGGCGTATACGCAATTTTGCTGCCACGTCCCGGCGTTGGGCTGACACGCGCATGCCGCCCGCCGGTTGCACGTTCGGTAGCCATACGTCCACGCGTCCAACTCTTTACTGCAAATCGCTTACAATGCCATCTTCGCTGTTGCCCCAAGCGAATGGCACGTTGTCAATCCTGCGCCGAGTCTGTGTTGCATGTGGCAATTGAGTTTGCTGAAGCTGCCTCCTTTTGCTGGCCCTGAACGGGGCTAAAGAAAGGCGCGACAAGGACACGCGACAAGCGTTGTATGTTACTCTAACTGCACTTCAATTCACTTCACTACACTTTACTTCACTTCACCTCATCTTCAGTTTCAGCTCCGCTTGGCCAAAATACCAACAAGAACTACAACAACAAGAACGAAGGCAACTAAAAATGTCAACAATAATACGCGCAGCGAAACGTTCTCTGTCGATATCCTGGCAGCAACTGAGCAAAGGCGCCAGCAGCAGCAGCAGCGACAGCGGCAGCAGAAGACGAAGGCAGCCTCTCGTCTTGTCGTGCGAGTGCACGACAAATGCCGAACGAATCAAAGCAAAACAAAAAAGAAAAGCAATAATAAATAGATGTGGCGTCCCCCCACCACCCCTCCTCTCGTTACCATCTTTTTAGCATCCGTCGGCCACGCTGCATGGCTGCATCGCAAAAGCTTTCGATTTGTTTAGATGCCCTACGAGCTTAATTCATTCACAAAGTGCACAGCGTTGCCAGATCGTCGGCAGAAACACAGTGGAATAGAACAGGAGTTCGTGTACGCGTTTCTCTGTTCCTCTAGCTTTGAAAGTTCTTCTAGCAAACTGCTTGCTGCTAACTTTTGTTGAGCTTTCACAAGACATAAAAACTGAAACAAAAACCGCTTTCAGACATAGATGGCGCCCTGCAACAACCGCCCGTTTAAAGTGAAATATGTTTTTATTTTGATTGATTTATTCTGTTTTGCCTTTATTGGTTTTCATTGCTGTTAATTATAATAGAATTGTTATTAAAATTGTATTTTTTATGTTATTCATTTCTTGTATGTTTTTTTTTTTTTATTTAAGGGTAGTGTTTAGCAGTTCTAGTTAGTGAATTTGGTATCGCAATTCATTTTGCAATCAGTTAACTGATTTGTAGGTATCGATATGAATACCCTATGTACTGTAAATGATAACAATTTGTTATGTTAGTATAATTTAAATATTTTTTACACTTTGGTAGAAATAGTTTTACCTTGTTCGCAAATGTATTATTAATTACAATAGAATTCTTATCTGTGACAAATTGAAATAACACTTTCGACTGGATTAGACAGAAATTAAGCATTTTAAGCTAATGGAAAATGCAGTTTTTAAAGTTTTCCTAGAATTTGTGTCATACATTTCTGTTTAATTAAGGCGAAATTGAAATTCGGAACAGTTCTATTTGATTTTTCTTTTTATCTTTAGACTTGTCGTTTACAGCGCTTAGAAGTTATAGTTTACATAAGTTCAGTTTTTTTTCATCTGGATCATTCTATTAAATCCAAATTTTTGATTACTGTGTGTAAAAGTGTTGTGCTGTCCGAAAAGAGGTGTTATATGAACTATTCGTAGCATATACTCGTTATAATTTTCAACATTTAGATAAATATTTTATGCGTATATACTTAAAATTAGTTTTTCGCTTTTTGTTCGTTTTCTTTTACTTTCTTCATACAATTCGATGCCCTTCCTTCTGTAGCTATTTGAAGAAAATTTAAACCATTTTGCATTCCACAATATGTTGCAAAACCCAGAAAATTATGACGACTGTGGAGTTTGTTGTGTGTGAGTGTATATATGTAAGAGTTATGACCTTAGACAAACTTTATCTATGACAAGACAAATACTTGCAAAAATGTTGCATACTTTCAGGCAAAGTCAAATTAAATAATTTAAACATTTTGAACTTTTAAAATATTAATTGTGTAAATTGGAAGTCATTAAATCGAGTGTATAGATAAAAAACAACAAATATTGATATTAAAATTTGTGTATAAAAATATTTAAATAATTTAATGAAATTAATAAATAACAGATTTGTTAAATTTTAAAATAATTTTAAAGATTATCATTTTGGTATTTAGTATTATATTTTACATAATGGAACGTGTACGTTTCAACAAATACTTTTGACTTTTCACCAAATTTTCTATTTAGTTCTACCATTTCTGAGAAAACCCGGTAAGAAGTTGTCGAAAAGTAACTGAGAACAGTACTCTATATGTAATATCTATGTCTTATTCAAGGCTTTTAATTGCTTTTCATTCCAATTTTCCATCCATTAAGTTGAGTTCTGGTAAAATTAGGTTCTCATCGATTATCTTATATAAAGTAATCGATAAATTCCATAAATATAAGCAATTCCAATTCGAATAAAAATTGTATAGTTTAAAAGGGGATTTAAGGATAAACTTTCCGGGAATTCTATTCAAATAGGTACATTTAGTTGAATTATGCATATTTATTTTTTTGTTTACCATGTATATTGACATTAAAAATATGATTTTCTTTTAAGATTTATATTATAATATTAATATTTATCATGAAATCATTTATTTATTTAAAGGTGGTTGATTTTGGTTAATACATTATATGTAGTTGTGTACAGCTTGATAAATTCATAATTCGTATGTTGTTGAAGTCCTTTTGTCCCGATACTTAAGCGATTCCAGCAAAACTTCCTTATATGACGTTCGGTGCTAAGAAGAAGAAATGTGAGTGCCAATTCTTTAGTAGATTGTGTCTGTAAAATGTAGAATTTAAAGCCAATTGCAAAGCTAAAAAAATAATAGAAGAATAAACCTTTTGTGGCTATAAAGCTAGAAACTCTTGCAGATCTTTTGATACATTTAGTGTTAGAAATTCTTTACTTTCTATTAACAGTTCGTAGACCTTAAAAAATGAATCCCAAATTTCTTTAGATTATTAAACAAACAGTTTACCATAATAAACAAATAAATTCATTAATGATTTTACAGACTGCAAGAGTTTCCGTGGAAGCCAAAGTAAATTATAGTATTTAAAGAAAACAACAATTTGAGTTTGTTTTGTTTCGAGGTTTTTAAAATGTTTGTGTATTTTTTTTAAAGAAATTTCTTTTTTTTTTGTTGGTTTTTTAATTGTTGTTGTTTTTGCAATGTTCCATGTTTAGCTGTCTGTTAATCTGTTGTGTTTATCAATCTTTTACAATATATTCATAGATATACAATATATACGAGTATATATAAGATTATATATATGTATATATATATTTATATATACGTGTATATATAGTATGTATGTAATTATATGCCGGCAAATATTGTAATATCTTTAGTTTAGTTAAGTGTTGCTCATATTTTAACATTTTGCAAAATGAGTTTATAAATATTTAACACAATTTGTTGTTTTGTTGCATTTGTAGATTACGCTATTATTTATATATTTATATATATATGTATTTTCTAGTTTTTCTTTGTTAGGCAAATTAACTAAATTATTCAATTGTTGATTCAAATCGGGACAACTTCCTTCTCCATAAGCTTTTCCTTTTGTTAACTTTTTTATGTTTTAGCAATTTTCGATTTGCAATGGAAATGCGTCGCGAAATGTGCGACCAGAGTTGCCAGGGTTGTCCAAACGATTCACATAAATCATTTCTGGTTGATCAATTTCACGCGCAAAAACAATTTTTGCCACAAAAGGAATTTTTGCTTTAATTTTTTTTCATTACATTTTTGTTTTTGAGTCATTTTGTTAGTTAGAAAAATTCGTGTGTTTGTTTATTTTTTATAATTAAAGTTAAAGTTAAATTTAAGTTTAGAGTTTTGCTTGCCATACAATAAGTTTTGCATTAGTTTTTAAATTTGGTTTAAAACTTTGCACAAATTTCGCTACAAAATGTTCTCATTTCCCATTATTGGTTTTTTTTTTTTACTTCAATTCTTTCAATATTTTTATTCTTTGGTTTTTTGTTTAAAAAAAGTTATAGAAAAGTTGATTTCACATGGTGTTTTTTGTTGTTGTTTTTTAAGTTTTTTTTTTGGTTATTGTTGTTTGCCTGAGGAACGAAACAGGATCGTTCCAAAAAGATCAAGCGAACAAAAATGATATATGTATGTACTATATAATAACCGTTGCTTTCATCTGTTATATATGTATATACATATATAAGGTATTCCACCCCGAACAAATAACATATTAAAATATATATATATATAGTAATATTATGCATTTTATACTCACAGTTGATCTATGCAGTGGAGAAGAGTGAAACGAAAGAAGTGACAAGTGGAAAAAATGGAGAGTGTGCTCTGGGTGTGTGTGAGTGTTAAGTGTGTGTGTGTGAGTGTGTGGATAGAGAAGACTTTCAACAAAAGCAACAAGAGCTGGAGGAGAGAAACAAGCAGAGTGTGATCTTATAAGGAAACAAGGAAACTTTTTCGATATTAAATTAAATTAAAACCAAGTAAACCCAAACCAAACTGGTACAATATAGTTATCTTCTTTTAAGTACAGTTAACATTCTTTACTTTTTTTTTTAGGTTATGTCGAGCTTTGGCTTATGCGCTTATGCCGAGATATCGGCCCCTAGATAAAGCTGGCTTGCAAAAGGCGGTGCAGTTGCGTTTTAAGGATTCAAGGGATTCGCTTTGATTCAGTTTAATCAGTAATCAATAATCAATAAAAGCTCACTTAATTTAAACCACAAACATACTCGCACATATATTGTTATATACATTATGATATACATAGATTATATATAATAATATACATGGAAATTGTATTGAGTTTTTTGTTGCTTTTTTATGCCATTTTATGCCTTATAAGTACGACTTTGCGACTAATTTGTCTTTGCTTTAATTTCTTCTTTTTTTCGTCTAGTTTTTTTTTGTTTCATAATAATATAATTTATTCATAAACATATATATATATTCCTATATATATATAAATTGTTAATTTATGCTGCTGTTGTTGCTTCATCTGCTACTTTCTTCTTCTTCTTCTTCTTTTTCATTGTCTAGTTGTTTGCTGTCTTCGTTTTCCTTATTTTCCTTTAGTTTTTTATGTGTGTGTTTGATGAAATCGTCTCCTTCTTCTTCTCTTCGCCTGTCCCGCATATAAATATTTAATTTGTATATTCTTTATAATAAAATTATGTTAATTTTTCATATTTACTTTTTCTTCATATATATATATATATATATATATATATATATATATATATATATATATATTTATAGAGTAGTTAATAGTTTTTAACTTGCTTTGCTGCTGCTTCTTAATC
This sequence comes from Drosophila cardini, assembly GCA_018903735.1. Classification (NCBI taxonomy): domain Eukaryota; kingdom Metazoa; phylum Arthropoda; class Insecta; order Diptera; family Drosophilidae; genus Drosophila; species Drosophila cardini. The sequence continues at coordinate 21,425,550 of JAEIGM010000001.1, read as the reverse complement.
GCTAGAGAACTGTGCAGTTGTTGCTTTTATCGCATAAGTATATTTATATATATATGCTTGTATATATAAATCGATATACCTAACCGATTCGCTACAAATTCTGGTAAAGCTGCCACAATAAGCTGGGGTCCTTCCACTAAACTCAACTTAACTTTGCTGTCTACTCTTTCTGGATCCTAATCCTGTCCAGAACGCGCCAAGCTTGACTCTTTGTTCAGCCATAGAATACCATATATATATATAGACTATATAGATAGCACATACATATATATATCTATACATACATAAATACATATATATGTATATCGCTTTGTTTTAATTTAATTTTATATCGAAAATGTATTTGATTTTGGTTTTTTTTAGTTTTTTGTTCTTTTTTTTCATAATTTTTATTTATTTTTTTTTTTGTTGTTGTTTGTTTCTTTATATTTATTAATTTTAAATTTAAATATAATTTAATAAGAAGAATTTGTTGTTGTTTGATTTTACATTATTTATAATATATATATGTTGTATTTATAATATATTTTATTTCTGGTTGTTGTTGTTTTTGACATGTGTGTGTGTGTTTGTTTGTGTTGTGTGTGGGTGTGAAAAGTGTGTGTTGTTGTTGTTGTTGTAGTTGATGTCTATATAAACTTTGTCAGTTTCCTTTTCTTTATTGCAAAAATTACAAATTTTTTTTTTTAGTTTGTTTTGTATTTTGCCTTTATTTTTTTTTTTATTCATTCGAATTTGACAAATATTTTGTTTATATTTTGAAATAATTTAGTTTTACAGTTCGCCGCTGCCGCCGTCGCCAGATGGCGCTGATAGCCCCGCTGCTGTTGGCCCAAAGATGGCTCTTTTTTTTATTTCTCATCGCGGCTACTCAACAAATTTGTTATTGTTGTTTCTTGTGTGTAGTTTAAGTGTTTAGTGTGTAATAGTTTAATTTGTTTTATTTATTACTTATAACATGCTTTTTATTGTTGTTTCTTTTTTAATTCTGTTTAAACGGTGACTTCATTAAGTTTTGCTGTTTTTTGTTGTTGTTGTTGTTGGGTTTTCCATTCTTTCGCTTTGCTTTGCTCTCTGCTTCGGGTGTATTAAAAATTAGGTGTGTGTGTGTATGTGTTGTGTGTGTATGGTGTGTGTTTTTGTTTTTCATAATTTTCATGTAATCTTTATCTTTTCTGGGTTTTTTCTCATTTTTTGCTTGTTTAAATTTTCTTGCGTTTTGCTTCACTTCACTCTTCTTAAACATTTTCTTCTCTTTCTTCTACTACTCTCTTTTATCCTCTTTCATTTCATTCGTTTAAGTGTAAGTTTTTCATTTTTTTTAAAGTTTCTTAAATGTTGGTTTTGTTTTTTATTCTTCTTGTTTTCTTTTTGTATTTTCTTTTTGTTTATTTTGTTTTTCGCTTAACTCTTTGTTGTTTTTTTAAGATCTTTTACTGGGGTCCATAGCAACAGCGTGGCGCGATGTTATTGCGCACAGCTACAGTCTTCGTCAACATCTTAAAAAAATAGAAAGGCTTAAAAAGAAATAATTTAACGCTTCACTTCGATGTCATCATAGTCACGAATTCTGAAATGACAAAAAATAGTTTAAAAAAATTAATTAGAAGAATTTATTTAATTGATCGGAGTTTATAATTATGTATTCTTTATCTTCTTGTCATCGTGGGTCACTATCGGAGCAAGGTAGGTACTACGTAGGTGTTATCGGTGTAGGTGTAGGATATTAGAGATCCTCCACAAGAGAATTACTAGTACTACTGCCAATTCAAATGTATAATCCAAATTACTCTAAAGACTTCTTAACACTTCTTCCACAGTTACAAGGATGATGAAAAGCTTCGCATCCCTCGCTTAACCAAGAAAAATGAGGGGAAAATTTATTAGCCTCGCTGCCTGCGAGACATGCCAGATAATAAAACAATATAAAATTAATGGAGGGAAAAAAACAGAATGAGCCAAAAGAATCAGAAATCAGTTGAGCACACATTTTAAATGCTCTTTAAAAATGAGTAGGAAATGGAGGAATATTCAAAGAGAGATATGGAAAAAACTGAATTATGTGGATCACCATAAGAATTGTTGGATTAAATTGATTTCTTGCTAGATAAAATCTGCAAACGTTAGAGGACGGGGAGGGGAAAGAGAAGATGCCGGCAAATTGGCAACGTTTCTTCTTCTGCGAACGTTGGCCGATGAAACACTTCCTCGAAGTGTTGGGACGGTCGTGTCCCCGATTTATCAGGTGTTTGAATGCAGCCCCTATAAATAGCTAAATGACAGTTGCCTGCCACGCCCCCACTTACCCGTTGCCAAGCCCCTTGCCAATGTTTTCTATATCAATGTGTCTTATTCCCCAGTGCTTGGGATCGGATTTGGGTATTGTTATATTCTTCTCTTCTTGTTTCTTCTTCAATTATTTGTTATTTTCATTTTCTATTATTCTTGACTTGTTGTTATATTCTGCGTTCTTTGCAGTTGCCACGCATTTTTCAAATATTTGTAGTATGTGAATAACGCTGGCCTCTTGGCCAACAATCGAATAAGACGCAATGAGCCAAAGTCGCATCACATGCCACCTGATTATTTCAGGTGTTAAGTGGGTGGACAGACAATTAGGGCGAAATGTTAATGTTAACGACGTCAATGTTAATGTTAACATTAATGTTAATGTAAACAACAACGTTAAGTAGCTGTCGGAAGAGTTGCGACCAAGATTTTGATTGTTTTTATGAACTTTTAAAAGGGTTAACGGATATTATTTACATTTTTTCCTTCATTCTACAAAAGATTTTGTAATTCAAATAATTTTTATTCAATATCAAGTCAAAAGGCTTAATCTTGACGTTGGCAAGCCCTGAAAACGCATTCCCAAGAGTACAATTTTAATAATTTCCTTTCTTTTAACCTAACCATTTTCCATTTTCCTTAGAAAACTTCTTCCGCACCCAGCTCGTAAAATAAAAGAAACTAAAGTTTTTACCACATAAAATGCTTAAAAATAAAACGTTATTATAAGCAGAAACGCAACTTTCATGGTTCACGCCCTAAGACCTTTATGTTATCGCTATAACCTTACTGCAAATATGCAAATTCCTTCACGAATGCGGCTATAGAAAACCCAACCTTAAATCGAATTGCCTATGAAAATGAGTTTTCTTTCCATTCGTGAAAAGTTTGGAGGATGGGGTGTCTCATAGGGCGAAAACCCAAGTATTTTTTCCTCTTTAAGGTTGGGTCACATTCAGAATAGAGAAAGCTGCTCACTAGTTAGTAACTAGTAGCTATATAGCTATATACTAACACATTTTAGACCAATTTTCATGTATTTTTATTCGCATTTCGGTATTCATAGATGTTTTTTTTTTTGCATAGGTCGGTATTCTGTACTTGATTGGGGTTGTATCGGTTATTTTGCGGTTCTGCTGTTTATCTTTCGTCGTTTTGTTTACATTCGCCAGCTCAATGTGTAGCTGTGTGTGCGTGTGTGTGTTTGTTTCACACTCTTTCTCTTTATATGTAAATTTATGTATAGTATATATAATTTTTGGTATAATATGAACATTATTTCGCCGCGCTTCTGTGCTAATGTTGAATTTGTTTTACTTTTGTATTTTGCTTAACGTTTTATTTGATTTTCGACTTTTTCTTTTAATTTCGTCTCTTTCTTTCTTATTCTTTTCGCTTTTTTCTTCATTCTGACAACAAGATTTTTATATTTGGCGAATGGCCAAAGTAAGTCTCATACATATATATCTATATAGTCGTCGTCGGGTCCGGCCCATTGTTTGCGCTATATAATTTTCACATTCCGAGCCCACAGCCCACAGCCCCCACCACCCTCACTCCTTCCCCCAGCCCTCTCTGGGCACCCAATTCCGGACCCCGCTAAACCCGGCCAAATAATGCCGGTCCCGTTACCAAACAAGAGACAAGACAACAATAAAGACTTTGGTTAATTGGCAATAAGCAAATGGCAACAACTCGCATTTATTTATGTTATGCTCATTTCACTACACAAACACAAGCCCACACACACAGTAAACGTATGTGTGTGTGTGTGTGTGTGTGCTGTGCCTTTTTGCTGTTGGATTGTCGGTCAGTGTTCAAAAAGATCGCCAAATTGCCAGTTGTTAGTTATTGTTCTCGCTTTTGCACTTCTTGTTCTTCCCAATATTATTGTTGTCGTTTTCTTTTGTTATTCAGATAATTGCACAATATTTATATTTGATTTTAATTGTTTCTATCTCTCACTATATTCATTTTGTCTCAGCCTGATCTGCACAATTTGAACATTTATGTTTCCTCTCTCATAAAATCTTTCAACAAAGCAGCTGACAGCACTTTGAATGCAACCATGCGTTGTGAGTGTTGTAGCAAACAGCATTTAACTGACTTCCCTCTCTTAATTAGCTTACATAATGAGAGAGACACTCGCAGAGAGAGAGAGAGAGAGAGAGAGAGAGTATAACGTGAGATCAGCGGTGGAAGAAGAAAGATTTCAACAAATTTTGCTGTTTACCGGGAAAGACTTTTCTATTTTCTTTCTTTTCCTTTCCTTTTCTGCGAAACATCAAAATTTAGCTATAAATTTCGAAGTAGTGAACAGCTGTTTCAGTCGTTTTCATCAGAACCAATCTATCAATAGCTTATCAATCAATTGTTTTATGCCAATTATCAAGAATAATGACTACTAATTATGTGACCTTTAAATACTTTGGATTTCTGATAAGAAACTAGATTAACAACCATTATAATCATAATAAAATGGCATTTATAAGATAAGATTAAGTGTTTGCTATTGGAATACCAGACAGGTTTATATCATGATCTCAATCGGACCAATTTATTTGGCAATCGAATCAATTTTGACATATTAACTTCCTTAATGGATTGTTTCTTTAAAGCTTTAAAGATATATTATAATTATTTGTTGCTTTCTAATGTAAAATGAACCTATTTTTATATTGTTTCATTTTGTTATTTTTATGTGCTCGGTTGTTCATAAATTGCTTGTGATTAATCTATTTGATCCGCTAAGATTTGCGCCAAACGATTTTTATTTGAACTTGAGGCACATTGTTTAACTCGGATACGATACGAGAGATCGGTAGATGTAGTCATTGTATATGTATGTTTATATATGTATATAGATATATCCCAAATCATTATATATACTTGTAGTTCTAGATCTGTATCTGAGTCTGTCCGACTTTGATTGCCATCGACTACTGAGCGAATGACTAAGTGAGTGAGTGAGTGAGTGAGTAAATGAATGAATGAACGGGGGCCATTATATCAGTTTGTTGCTTCCAAGTACAATCAAAGCAATGGGATATATTTCTCCGATTTTGTTTTGGAGGGAAGGTATAGCGGGTATAGAGAGGCACGAAATAGATCTTAACACCTTGAATCAACATATGTGTAATGCCTTTGTAGTTGTTTTTAGTATTAGGTTTTTCACTCTATTTTCCTCAATTAAATATTCAATTTTCAAGCAATTAAAAATTTCGAAGAACACAAAACAGAAAAACGCCAGAAAATTGTTGAAAAATTAATGTAATGACAAACAGAGCAATACCCTGTTAAAACAAAACCTAATTAATAATCAAGTTAATCTTTTTTTTTAAGTATTTCTTTATGCTAGTGACGAAAGCGGGAGCTCTGAAAAGTAGGCTTTTAAAATTGCATGGTATTTCTAAAAGACAACCGTCTTTCTCGACTCTGGCATTATTACAGGGTATGTTTTTGCTAATAAACGACTGTGAAACCAACGAGAATAGAAACTTTGTTAGTTCACGCATTGAATGCGACTAATGAATCAGTTTATACAAAATATCATTAGCTAAGGAACAGAAAGTAATGAGCGACAACTGTGACTCAAAGGGGCACACACACGATATATTTATATATAAATGGGGTGTATGTGTATAGGGTGTATGTGTGATTCAATCGTGGGTTATGCGAATGTTTTGGCTAGTTGTCAGCGTACATAACCTAACAAAAGTCAATTGTGCACTACATGGCAATTACCAAAGAAAACAACTGTTGTGTGAATATCCAATTAGTGGGATGACACGACGACGACGTCGACATCGACACAGACACGCGACAAACTGGTAAGCCGCTTACCAAGCCAATTGGGGTAGGGTATTTAGAGCGAGACAGATAGAGAAACAGCGAGAAGATTATAGTGCTTACCTTCGTAATTGACCTGACCATCACCATCGATATCAGCCTCACGGATCATCTCATCGACCTCCTCGTCTGTTAATTTCTCGCCCAAATTTGTCATCACATGACGCAATTCGGCCGCTGAAATGAAGCCGTTGCCATCCTTGTCGAACACTCTGAAGGCTTCCCGAATCTCCTCTTCACTATCGGTGTCCTTCATTTTGCGTGCCATCATGGTAAGGAATTCTGGGAAATCAATTGTACCGTTGCCTGGAAAAACCCACAAACAAAGTAACCAAATTAATAACTATTTTCTGCTTAAAATTGTAGTTATACTGTAACTAATCAAATTAATTCTAAGAATTCCATTCATTAAACACTCTTTAGTCTCTAAAAGAAACCAAAATGTAAGAAAATAATTCTATTAACTCAATTAAGATATATTGTTAGTCACTAGTGTAGTATTTTGCAGAGTTCACAATTTAGTATTAATCACGCTGTAATAAATTATGGACATAAATATATTGTTTAAACATTCGCTCACTGCACATGCCATTAAAAAGTTCTTAATTGTCTGTTTGTTGGTTCGGAATTGTAATAAATGTTTCGTTCCATCAAGCCATGAACAACCAATTTTGGCCCCAAGGCAAAATTTACGAGGCAAACATTTTTCTTTATTATGAGCTTGACACGCCCCCCGCCCCTCCTTCATCACCAATCTACCGACATGGCCCACTTTTCTTTTTAGTGTACCTGTCCGAATGGCTGAGTAAACTGACTCACAAATCCCTTTTGGGATAGAGTAGTCCCAGGGACAAGATAGGACAGGAAAGGCCAGGACAGGACAGGACAGAACAGCAGGCATAACCAAGCAGTTTTTCATATTTGTTCAAGTCCGGGCTTAGTTTCGACTTGTCTCGACTTGATTCACTTGTGTGTCTGTGCATGGGTTCACGGGGCGTATGCGCAACATTGATAACTTTCCAACTGGCCCAAAAGATAAGCCAGTCACCGTCTGGCTTTCACATCAGATTGCTGAGGTATGTAGGGGCTCTCGACCCACGAGATTCTGGCCCAAATGAAGTAACCTCTGCCTCGAACAAAATTCCTGTTAGGCTAATTGAAAAAGTTTCACTTCACAATTCTGTTTAAAGTTTGCAAATAGTTTTTTGGTCTCACATTTTTATGGCCACCCACCAAACCCAAAAACCCAAAAAAAAACTAAAACGAACTAAAAGATAGAAGGAAAAAAACCCTAAAACTTATCAGAAAACTTTTATCCCAGGCTGAGGCCTTAATTGTTATTGACTCCCTCATTCTCTTGGCTAACAAGTCTGGCAAAAGTTCAAGTCAATTCTAAAAATTCAAAGTATATGGGAATATACGTCTCACTAATGGTTGTTGGCTCTCTCTAGTGCCATATTTTGCAGTATAATACTATGATTGTGGCATCATGCAGACAGTTAAGATACTTTTTATTGGCATCCCAAGGGTTAATCAGCAAAACTTTGTCTGTTTAAACTTTGACTTTTGCGAATATCAAGTGATTATTGTAGAATACATTTTGATATGTTAATTTTAATTTCTTTTCTAGTCTTTTTAGATTGTTTTACAAACCAGAGTTGCCATAACATGTCCCAAAAAAAATCTCTTGTTTTTGTTTGGAAAATCTTACTCTTGTTTTGAGTTTGTTTAATGATAGTACACCACTAAACGGAGTTGCCACACCAATTCTGCATGATCAAATCATTCGACATACTTATTTTACAAAACAGAGTTGCCACACTTGGTTAATGTGTTTATCATAGTGTACACTGTGCCAATTATGACACTCTGTGTTATCTCAAACAACGCCCTTTACATTTCCACTGTCCCAAGTTAAGTGTAAATCAATGTTACCACACCTACAAATACTAAATGTTAAATTAATGTTTAAGAAACGCCTTCAGTAGTAGCACCAATGCCGCCCACCCTAAACACCCACTCTAGTTTAATTACTGCTCTTATTCCTACTCAAGTTCAAATACAAATCAATTCACACAGTTTTTCAGTTTTAAGTTTTTCAGCTAGTTCATAGTTCACGATATAGCACAGGTAGAATAACCCCCAGAAGCGGCCAAAACAAGACGATTAACAACCACATTAAATTCTTCCCAAACAGCAAAATAAATAATGAAATCTTCAAAAACAAAAAGAAAAAACAAAAACAGAAAAAATAACAAAATAAATGGAAAATATACTTTAAGCAGAAACAATTTGTAGGCAGTGTGTAAAATATTTCAATGTTGGGAACTAGAAGAAGAACCAATGAAAAATTAATCAAAATCCAATAATCGATTTGAGAAGAATGTTTTTCTCTAATTGAAGTACATATTAATAATAATGAATGAATCAAATTGTTTAAAAAATAATGAACAGATAGGCGAAATGAAAGAACACACAGATACCCTGTAAGTGTTATACTTCTATCAATAAATCGAACAAAGTTCAATTTTTGTATAAATATTTTAACGATTGATTCGAATTAATCTTTTGCATATACAGGGCATCTTTTAGTCATTTACTCCCACTATAATTTTTGGGGAATACGGATTCGGTTCATTTGAGTAGTATTTGGTTCAGTTTTGTTGTTTTTTTGTTTTTTCTTGAGTTTTTCTCTTTGTTGTTGTTGTTTTTGTTGTTTCGTGTGGCACACTCTTGTTTATAAAATTCTATATTTAAACCATTTGACGCGAACTCTGTCGCTGCTTTTGGCTTTTCCGGCATTGGCCAACATTAGGATTTCCCCCGACGTAAAATTTCTAGCCATTTTTGTTGGCCAAAATACTTAAACGAGACGTTAGACATGCCTTAGACAGAGACTGCCGTTAACAAAACGATTGACAAGGCTCATGACGATGAGACCACAAGACGTTGCCAATGTCTGCTGCCAATATCATTTTTGAGTTTTTTTTTTTTTTTGGTTTTGGTTTTTGGTTTCCATTTCGCCAGACGCCCCCCTTTCCTGCCCATCCCCCTGATCCCCTCACGACCCCTCTTCGAAGATGCTCCCCGCTTGACGATTCGCAACGCTGCTCAGATTTTTGCAGACAATTTAAAATTCTAATAAGATTTTTTTCTTATTGGTTTTTTCTTTTATTTTTCGCTCATTCGCAACGCTAAATTTAGTTGTGCGTTTGTTGAAAGGGGGGAGTGTGAGGGGCGGGGTAAAGGGGGATCGCAGTGGTGCCAACTCTTTATAAATAACACATTGGGGTCCTCCCCATCCCCAGTCCCTCCCCCGCTCTCCTCCTCCCCACCATTCGTTGCGATTCGTTTGGTTGGTCATTTGGTCAAACTGCAGTTTCGCTCGTTTTCATTTCAATTCTCTTTATTTGATTTTTATTTTTATTTTCCATCTATTTGTATTTCTGGACAATTGTTATGCTTTGCCATTTGCATTTCAGTCAACTCCCCAGACGTCATTTTCGCAGGGGGTGTGGAGAGGCGGAGTAGAGTGGGGTGTGGAGAAGCGGAGTAGAGTGGCGCTGGGTCGGGAGGGGAGGGGAGAAATCCGTCTAATGGCGTCGTTTGTATGCGGCTGCAGTTTTTGGACATCGTCAACTGGCGACGCCAACAAAATTTTAAGTAATGAATGTTTAATGTTTCCGTCTGTTGTTCAGAGACTACAAAATTACCATCGGGCCATGTGAGTGTATGTGGGCGTTGTCTATGTGAGGGGGCGTGTGTGTGTGCATTTCAAACAGTACGTGTATATATTTTATATAATTTTATGCACGAAATGCCATTTGCCTGCTAAGATCGTAAAATAAGCTAGATAATCGCGTATAACCTGTTACGTAGAACCTCATGAATAACCATCTCAATAAATGATAATAATATATTCTGACTAATATTCAAGCCTTTTAAGTAAACTAAAACAATCATTTCTTTTTTAATAGTTTTCCAAATGAGTTTTGTGCACTTGTTTAAAAATTGTTTATGCATATTAAAATATTTATTCCATTAAATAATTATCTAAAATATAAATATTATTTTGACAATCATTCAATGAATTAAACAATTAAATGTATAAGTTAACTAATAAATTTACTTTACTTTCTAAATCAATTTTTATTTAAATCTTTTTAAAACAATTTTAATGGAATACTATATTGTTTCTTCTCTATAGGAGAGTAGTACATATGCACCCAAAAATGGTACACAAATGACAAACTACGCTTACATCACGTCATTCATCTTTACATACACACACACACACACACACAGTGACGTGTGTACTTGAAGAGCCGCACTACAAGAAGCCCCAAAAACCTCTCAAGTGCTGCTTGAGCCAAAGCAACTATTTTCAGCTCTTTGCTGATAAGCATCAGTCAGTCACATTGTCAGTTAGAATAAAAATGGTTTTAGTTTGCACGCCCACCTGCCAGCGCCATCGGCAGAGACAGCTTAAAAGCAAGCTACTACGCACAAACACATATACATATATTATCAGCTTTATTCGTCTCCTATCCACGTGCTTTATGTGCTTGTTGTCCTTTGGCTATATAAGCGCATGCGCTGCGTCAACTTTCTGCAGACTTTTGCAGACTTTGCCCTGGATTTTTCATTACATGCGCATTCTGCACGTGCTAAAGAACAACAACAATCACAGCAACTGTGACTGTGACAGCGACTACGACTACGACTACGAAAAGTTAACAATAAAGTAAAAACGCCAGCAGCTCTGTCGCAAACAGCTTTATAGAGAGTAGCTGCCTCTGCTACTGCGCTGCTTCTGCTGTTCGGTCAGCAGCAACAGCAACAGCATTGGCAGCTCTGCTTCTCCCTCTGCAGCTAACTTAGGCAGCGCAGCAGCGATTTAACTGCAGAAAACTCGGTCTTAATAGCGAGAGTGAGAGAATGATGCTGCTTTAGTTGTTGCTGCTGCTTATGTTGTTGTTCTTACTCTCGGATGTGGGTGACTTGATTTTGGTTTTTGGAATTTTGTCGTCTCCTTGCACTTTTTACTTGTTACGCTTTGCACTTGTCGCGCTTTGTGTGCGTGTCTGTACGTGTATGTGTTGTTGTTGTTATGGGTTGTTCGTGCTGCTGCTTCTGTTGTTGTTGTTGCTGTTCTGCTTGGGTGGGGCATGTTTTATTTTTGAGCTAATTGTCGAGCTTTAGGGCATTATGCAAACAGAAACTGCACGAAAACGAAACGAACACACACAAACACACAAAGAGATATAGATCGCCGTGTGTGTGTGTGTGTGTGAACATAAATAAAAAAGTGATTTATAATTTGTGAAAATTGTATGAAAAGGAAAGCAAAAACAACAACAACAATAATAACGAATGTGCGATATATTTCTCGACACATTTCACAATTCCTAAAAATACATATAAAAAGCCACACGAGCATTTCTCACACTATTCCTCCCTCTCTCTCTCTTTACCTGTTCTGTCCTCTTCTTTCGCTCTATGTCGCCTGCTCGTGTCTCCAATAAGTTGCAAATTTGTTGAGTAGTTTGTGGCGAAAGGTGAAAAACCTCAAATGGGCGGACAGACGGACGAACGGAGAGAGAGAGAGAGGGAAGGAGAGGGGTGTTCTCATATGAGACTACTTCTTAGCTTGGGTAATGGCGTGCGGCGCCTATCGCACAATTTCGCTTCATACCCGTTTAAAAATAATAATTTGTATTTTCTATTTATTTTCTCTTCTACTTTTTTTATGTTGAAATACTTTTCAGTCCCAGTTCGTTATTCCCACCAACCACCTTCTGCCAGAAATCCTGTGCATTTTTGACAGCAACAACAACAACAATAATAACAAGAACAAGAGCATTAGCCAGAACTAGATCCAAATATTTTTGGTCTTCTATTTTTAATGGCTATGACGTGTTTTTGTTGCATATTTTTAGCCAATCGAAAAGAGAAAACCTAAGAAAAGAAAACAAAAAGAATTCTTTTGTCCGTCCATCTGTCCGTCCGTCTGTCCAACTGATTCTGTCTGATTAGTTCATTTCTCAGTTGGTTGTCAGAGGGATTACAGAGTACACTGTGTCCAAGAATAGATCAATAGACCAGTTTATAATTAGAACCAAAGGGTTCAAAGAAATTGGCACAAACACTCGAATGAGAAACGTTTACGAATTGGAATCCAAAGAGTAATTTGAAAACATTCGACTTTAGATTACTTACCATCGGCATCGACCTCGTTTATCATGTCCTGGAGCTCAGCCTCTGTAGGATTCTGTCCCAGGGATCGCATGACTGTTCCCAATTCCTTTGTTGTGATGGTGCCATCACCGTCTTTGTCGAATAGCGAGAATGCCTCTTTGAACTCGGCAATTTGTTCCTCTGTCAGCTGATCGGCCTGTAAAATAAAATATCGAAATAGTGGAATAAGTGGAAAATTAGTGGCTAATAGGTAACGACAGATGTATATCTAAATATATATATATATTTTATATGTACCATAATTAAGCTTATGATTGAACAGACTTTTGCTTCTATTTGTATAACTGATAATTAATAGCTGTCAGCTTTTATGATGTGTTTTTGAATGATGACATAGGCGACGACTACTTGATCTGCTATTCTCAATGTCAAAGGCCCATAGAAAGAGACAGATAGAGAGAGAGAAAGAAACTATAAATTTGCATCTGTGTTTGTTTTTCCTTTTTTGTGTTTTTCTTTTTCGTTTTCTTTTTCTTTTGTATGGAATTACAATACAAAGATATTTGATCTATGAAGAGGATGTACCGAGTTGAATGTCAAAATAAAGCGGTACTTTTGGTATTCATTTGAATAATTTCGCATATTGTTTTTTTGCACTCAACAAAAGGCGCCAGACAGACCCAAACACACCACACACACGTACACTAGCACACTCGCACACACTTACACCCATAGATAGATACAGCTGTACTCATATCTCCACAGACCTATCTGAAAGGTGTTAAGTTTCGCTGACGTCAGTTGTTATTTGATGTTTTTGTATTTTTTTGGATACACAAAAGCAGAAAACAAGGTACGGGAAATGGCTTAACTCCAAGTGTTTCTCAGACAAAACTTTTGGTTCGGCGATGACGATTTTCAGAACTTCCCTTCTATTAATTGCTACACATCAGTTTCTTTATAAATTATTCAAAAAAACCCAGATGGAAAGATGGGTTCAAACGAAGTGACACTTTAGCTGACTGACTGATCATCGTGGGTCAGTTATGGAGCTGAAATTTACGCATAATGTGATGCCTTAACCAAAGTTAAGGCCTAGAAGAATCACAAATAGTTATAATAAACATTACTAAACATTTTCAATTATAAAAACAAATAAATAAATAAAGCACCCCTATAAAGACAGGTATTAAACGATTCACAAATGAATTATCGTTATGAATAAATAAGTATCGATCTGCGTCAGAAGTGATTCTTAGTCCAGTTGATCGACTAACAAATGTGAGTCGTTTCAAAAATCAGAATTCAGCTGATGATTAATCCATTAAAATAAAAAAAAAAAATGGCAACAAGTAATTATCGGAGAACTGAGGTCATATTTGACTCAGATATATTTATCGTTTAATTAAAAACAGTATATTAACTAAATTAAACATTTCAATTAAATATTATGTTATACACTGCTCTAGTTAATAAGTTATCTTGAAACTTTTTGCTAGAGTGCTTAGTAGTACGATTAGTCTTCTCGATAAGTCAAATATTTACTATCTAATCAATAGAGGGGAATTATGGCATAACTCTGAGTGCACTTCAAGGCGAGTACGGCATTCTCCTTCTCCCTCTTTCTCCCCAAGGGCTTATATAACATATATGAGAATGTTTGCTAGCACACACACACACACACACACACTCATATACACCCGAAAGCACACAAAACTTCAGTTGGATTTTCTGCTTAGCCAAAAAGGGAATTTTATCTAATCGTCAATTGAAATTCGAGTGTTTGTGTGTGGGTGCTCTAGAGTGAATCTGTGTGTGTGTTTGTGTGAATTGAATTTTGGTTGTGACTTATCTCTTTGGCCTGATAAAAATTTGGCACAGTAGTAAGTTGGTTATGTCATGACTTTTATTATGACTAACAGCTTAATCCTAAAGCCAAAAGCTGATTAAAGCTCAACGTAAATGGTAACAACAACAACAACAACAACTACCCCACCTCCACCTTTAATGGATTTGGGTGTGGGGGAACCCACTAGCTAATTGTCAAACCATATATGACGCCCACCTTCCACGCCCACCGCCATATTGCCACCACTCTAAGTATGAGTGTCTGTGTGTGTGTGTGTTTGTGATTTAGCTTTCAAGCGTTGCACATGTGATACAAATGAAGCATAAACATTACTGTTAATCGCTTTCTCTCGCTCTCTCTCTGTCTCCCTATCAGCTTCGGTCGAACTGGTTCAAACGTCTTTTTGCCGGTATTGCAAAAATAATAAAAATAAATAAAAAAAATTGCCAGCTTCTTTGCAGTACTAATACATACAAATATAAATATTTATTAAGTTTTGGATTTTTATTTGTTTTTTTTTTTTTTTTTTTAGTATTTTTAGTATTGGATTCGATTTCAAACCCGCTTGCAACTGTACGAAAAACTCGACATATAAAATTTGTTATTTTATGATGAACTCAGCAAATGACTCAGCAGCAGACACAAAAATTATCAAAAGGGTGCTATAGACTGGAGGAAATGAGTGCCTGGATATACCCTGTAATTAAGTTTTATGAATCACTTGTTCACGTTTGTGTCACAGGGGCTCGTCAGTTATACTACAACTTCCATTTGGTATTTACAGGGTAGAACAAGAATTATCATTTGTCGATTGACTAATTTTCTTTACAATATAATGAAAGAGGAACAAAACGGAAATGAGTAAATAATACAGTTATATGCTTTTGATGAGATAATTCTGCCGCGCTGTCAACAAACTTTGAAGATCAAGCTCTGTTTATCTACACACGCACACGCAAACAGACGCACACACACATGCACCCACACTTGCGAAGATAGAGAAGAGGTACATAGATAAAAATGAATCACGATTAATGCAACACTAAATATTGAGCACGTAAAACAATTTGTTTTAATTAAAATCTGTTTGCATTTTGCATGAGCTGTAAAAACGCTAATTAAATTAAGCGCAAGGCGCTGCTAGATAAATACAAGGGTGTGAGTGTGGGTGTGTGTGCGTGTGTTTGGGCCCCGGGCATCAGTGGAAGGGGGGAGTATTTGCTGGTATTTTCTTATCATGAAGCCAGCCAGTGCTACAGCCAAGTAAAAAGTAGAAGAGGCAACAGAAAAAAATAAAAGAAGAAAAGAAGAAAAGAAGGAAAAAACATACAAAAGAATAAAAATTGGATTATGTGCGGTTAATGCGGCGACGTCGCCACGTTTGGCGTCTGGGCAGAAATTTTTCTTCATTATGCTGCACGCTGCACACGTTTGCCCCTTTACAATTAAATTCTTGTGCGAATGGCAAAGTGGAACAAGCAGCAGAACCAACAGCAACAACATGGCCAAGCGAACAACGGCAACAGCAGCAGTCAGTAGTAGCAGCATTAGCGGCAGCGCAGCAGCAGAGCAAAAAGCCAAACAGAAAGCGAAACAGCAAAATAACCGCAATGCGGCAAATGAAACGGTTATGGAAGAAAACAACAAAACGAAGGCGCCGCAACCAGTAAAGATAGAGAGAGAGGGTGAGAAAACCCCCTACCGACAACGACAACGAACACGCAAAAGAAAGCGCACGCAGATAAAAGTGCGCGACCAGGAGAGAATGAGAGAGAGACAGAGAGTAAATGTGCGCGGCGCATAGCAAAAGGCAAAAGTGATAACAAGTTGTGCAGAGCAGTGTTGCCAGAATTTGGGAAGCACCATAAGCTAGATTGAAGACAAAAATAAGCTAGAATAAGCTAAAAATTAAAAAATAAAGCTTAAAAAATAAGCTAGTCAAAAAAACACGAAAATAGTCGATTTTTTTAATTTATATTTATATATATATATAACAAAACAAAGGAGTAGGAGACTGCACTTTTTTTTGTACATTGCGAAACACTCGGCCATAGCACCTATTGAATCGGCCATCGAATGATGAAGCTGATGGAATCGATATCGATATGATGCTATGGCCGATTCAATAGGTGCTATGGCCGAGTGTTTCGCAATGTACAAAAAAAAGTGCAGTCTCCTACTCCTCTGTTTTGGTGATCTTTCTAAACAAAGTATTTTGTTAGATTGTGCCACACTTGCAATGGACGCAATATGATTTTTGGTATTGGCATGCTGCCGCAATTCGTACAACTTGGCACAAATCAATGCCTTGCAAAATCAGGAGTACGCTTAAATTCGTCGAAATTTAACCACAAATCGCGGGAAATTTTGCTTGTAAGAACCTTTCGGCATTTTTTTCAGTTCAAAAACGAATTTTATAAGCGAGAAATGGCCAAAATACAAACAAAAAATATGATTTTAGTCCTAGTTATCGATTGAAATGGCCAAAACTTACAATACAATCAAAAAACAAAATTTATTTTGTTCTAAATTTTTTAAGCTGAAAAAAGCTAAATGAAATTTGAAATAAGCTAGATTTCAAGCTATAAGCATTTTGCTTATTTTGCAAGCTATTTGATTTTAAAATAAGCTAAATCTAGCTTAAAATAAGCTAATATGGCAACACTGGTGCAGAGATGGCGAATCAGACAAAAACTGTGTGAAACGGTTATGCGATTCAATGAGACACAGAGAGAGCAAGAGAAACGGCAATGAGAGCACAATTCTGCTGTTCGTGCATACGAAACGGTTAAAATGAGCAAGCGAAACGAAACGCGACAAAGCGACGGCGAGAACAGAAATTCCAAAAGCTAAAGAATTTTTTTCGCCGTTTCGTTTTTTTTTACACTTTTTCATGCGAATATAACCTCAATTCTTTGCGGTAAATAAAGCGAAACGAAATACAAAAAGAAAGAGCAAAAAAGATACCAATAATGCCGGCGTTGCTGGAACAGCCGTTGTTGTTGCTTCTGATTCTGCTCTTGAAGCGGGTACTCTGTTGTTTTTTCGATCACACTTTTTTAAGTCGAAACACGCTGATAAGCAAATCAAATTTTGTGCAATAAACAACACAACAAAAACTATTTATTAGCAGTCTAAATATGGTTGATAAAGTGGCAATAGAATCGGTTTTTTTCCCCTTGTTTTTATGGACTATAATAAAACAAATTTTTGACACACACACACCTTTGCACACATGTGTGTACATATTTGGTGTATTACAGCTGCCAACAGAGCCGCTGCGACGCCACTTCGGCCAGGGGGCTGCAAGGGGTGCGATTGTCTTAGAGAATTTCTGATAACGGGTTTTGTTGCTTACGTTTTCTGCCTGCATGCCGACAGTAATCAAACAGAAAAAGGGGCGTGGCGGAATGGGAGCGGGTAGAATTGAGATGATTTATATATTTTTTCTCACATCTCAAACCCTTCAACAAATGCCGTTAAGTTGATTTACCTGAGAGACTTCCAGGTGTTCAAAGGAGCTCATATAGTAAACTAAGATGAACTTAATATTTAAATTAAAATCATCTCATTTGATTGACAAACTAATTTTTGATAGAATAAATAATCATTTAGAACAAACAATAAAAAAACATCGCTTTCGTCTTAAAACAATAGAACCCACATATGTATTTTTAATAATTATATATAATGACGAATTAAGCGCTATCTTTAGACATGATATAGAAAATTGTTTTATCTTGAATTTATCAGAGGTGACTGTTTTTCTAACTCATGACTCATTGCCATTGTATGTTTTTTTTTTATATTCACAACTCAAATTATTTTAAAATGCAACAAAACCAGTTTAATAAGTTGTTTTATTCGGTTAATTTGGGGTGTTATTTCGACTCAGCTGCTTCCTTAAGGGTTGTGTGAAAATTCCAAATAAGTCCAATTGGAATTAAAGAACACCAATTGGGTTATAGGCACACAAGCACGTGTAATTTAACCTTTGTGTCTTGAAATTGTTCGCCAATTTGTTTAACATTTCATGGAAATGCTAAGGTAAACAAACCTAATTGTAGCCACTAAACTAAGCATGAGTATGCATATAAATTAATATTTAATGTACTTACCATTTTTGTAGTTGTTGGGTTTTTGTTGTGTTTGGAAAGAAATGTAGCTAAAGGTTAATCCGCTGCTGCTGCTGCTGGCGGCGCTGCGTTTGCTGTGGTATGTGTAAGTGGAATTAACGTTGAGACGGACGAGACGCGCGTTCGTACGTTTAACTTGAATTTAATTTGCGTTTTTTGCAAAATTTATAACACACTGTAAAGATCAAGAAGAAGGAGAGCAAAATACACGGTGATTTTAAAAAAACGTAACTCAAAATCTGCTGTAAATAAACGCAAAACGGAATGGAACAAGAAACGGCAACAACAATTTTACCACTGGGCTTAAAATCAAGTAGCGTCGTTTGCCGGCGGCGAACAAATGAAATGAAGGAATTCACATAAAACTGCGAAGCAAAGGCGACAAAACGTTGACGTTGCCGTCACCGTCGCTTTCGCTGTCGACGTCGCAGCGACGCTACTTTTTTCTCGCCGTGGCAATTTCTTGTTGCTATTTGTTGCTTTGCCGAAATTTGTATAATTTTTCGTCTTGCTTTATGTATTTTTTTTTTTCTTTTTCTTTGGGGTTTTCTATTGTGCGATATAATATGCGAAACACACGCGCGCACACTTGATAATACATATAAAAATTGCTCCATTTCGGTGTTTAAAATATTTATTCCATATATTTGTTAAATTTTGGTGTTTTCTTTATCTTGTGGAATCACGAAATTGATTGGCCCCGTAGGGTGTTTTTGAGTCCTCTGCTAATTTATAACTTGTATATATTTATTGAAGGTAACTCACGATCCTAATCAGAACTTGCGTCCGTAACGGTTGACAACTCAATTGTAACTGTACCGTTTAAAACCCGTAAGCGTACTACAATATTTTCGCACTGTTCTGCTGCTACTTCTCTGCACAGAAAATGTTAAAATATTTCTGCAAACCCGCTGTTAACTGCTCAAATGAGCTGCTGTCATGTTGTCAGCTACTCAAATGAGCTGCCGAGTAATCTGCAATGCTCAACAACGCTGTTAGTTAACATAACCTCTGTTATTTGCCGCTCACTGCTGCAAATGAGCGAACCGGTGATCAAATGAAACGGTTATCCACGCTCTCATTACCGATTGTGTGCTCTTTTAGTCATTTAAGTCTGTTTTTGCATTTAATCGGTAAAAAATATTGAAAATTGAACTTTAGCGATTTAGTAACGGTCGCGCCGGCGCTCTAGATAAAATCGGTAGAATTGTTGTAAATGGGATCCAAGTTTTAAATGTTTTATGCCAGACGATGAAATAAATGTAAATATTTAAAACGGATTTTAAGTTGGAATGCAATTACTTTAAATAAAATTAATAAATAGTTATAACATTTATACTGTATTAATTATTAAAAGTATTTGCTTTGAAAGCAAAATACAGTTAT
Organism: Drosophila cardini; assembly: GCA_018903735.1. Classification (NCBI taxonomy): domain Eukaryota; kingdom Metazoa; phylum Arthropoda; class Insecta; order Diptera; family Drosophilidae; genus Drosophila; species Drosophila cardini. The sequence goes on along the minus strand of JAEIGM010000001.1, from coordinate 21,405,843 downwards.
GGAAACCTATACTAGTGCATGCAATTATGTGTCACTTGAATATGAATCTCGTTTCCCGATTTTTGGTCATTCCCATTCTGTCCGTTTCTTTTTTTTTTGCCGCAGCGAATTGTCGCAATGTGTTTCCTTCTTTGTTGCAATGTCGCTCAATTCAACGCATGCCAACAAGTTAAGTATGTTAACCTCTGCAAATTAGACAAGTGACTGGGGCTTAAGGCTGTGGTGGGTTGGGTTGGGTTCACTTTGCTTTGCCTTGCTGTGGTGTGGTGTAGTGTGGTGTGGGGAGAGGCGCAATGGAAATGAAGTAACAATGCAGCAACATTGGCTATTGGCCGAACTGCGGCGCTGACGTCGTCACTGGCGACGGCGACGGCGACGGCGACGACAGCAATGCGCCATTTTTCGCCATGAAATTCGGTTGGGGACGTCTTTCTGCCCCGTCCTCTCCCCCGTCCATCTCTTTCCCTCTCTCTCACTGTCTGTATGCCAGTCTGAGCTTAGTATGTGTGTAGCAGTGTGAGTGTGTTGGGTAAACATTTTGCTAGACCCAGCAGAAGCCCCACAAGCAAACCTAAACCCATCGTGTTGTGACTTGTCAATGCTTTCGTCGCAATGCGTTCAAAATTCTTCGTTCAGTTCTCAATTTAAAGTCCTTCTCTTCTTTGATTTCTGTTCAGAAATAAACTATCAAAAAGTACAGTGGTGGCACGCAATTAAAGCATCTTATGATTACATTTGAATTCGGAAAAATGATTAGAAATGAGCATAAAATAATTTTATTACCAAAAATTGAGTAATATTTTTTATAGAAATTTATTAAACAAATATATTTACTAAATTAATTATATTTAGCTATAAGAATATTTTCTAAAATAAGACTAGAAATCATAATGAATTTGACTTTTAAAGCATTTAAGCCTTTAAACTTGTCCCTTAAACATTTTACTTACTTTTTGTCCGACGAGAGAGGGCCAATTACCTCCGGAGAATTTGGCCATAAAACAGTTGGAGCTTTCTCAGTGTGAGTTGGCTAATTGTCAGCGAAATAAACTGTTGTAATTAAGTCAACGAATGCTTTTTTAATGGACCCACTAAAAGGTGGTCTAACTACTTTGTTGGTCTGTAAAATGTGCTCATATGCAGAAGTCGTTAACTTAATTTAATGAAATTCAGATGACAATTCAACAGACAAAAGAAATTTTGAACACAAAGTGAAATGAAACTAAACTTGAAAATAATAATAAAACCATTTGAAGTTTTCATTTCAATTCTCAGTTCTCTTTTTATTGCATTATAATGTGTAAAAGGTACCAAAATTAACCTTTTAATAATTTATATAAATTTAGTTTTACTTCTTCTTCTTCTTGTTTTGACGTCGTGCCTTGGCACGCTGATCTTTACGCCATTTTAGCCAATACTTTTGAATCTGTCGCGCTGCTCGATTCATCATGAATAGCAAAATTCTCTGCTGTTGTTTGCGTTGTTCTTCTTGTTCGTATCTAACCACAATCTTGTTATAGACAGCCTCCTCTTTGCGGTATGTTACCATAAAAATATCCAATTCCTTTTGGGCCACCTTATATTGATCTTCCAGTTCGAGATTTTCACGTATCTTCTCACCAATATTTGTGTCAAACTTTTGCAAAATTCCCTCCAGTTGAATAAGCAGCTTATTTCTGTAAAAATCATATGTATATAAAAAGAGGAGAGTTTTATATATTTTGCTTACTTTTCAGCTCTTGCATCTTTTTCATTCATTGCAATACTTGTTATCAGACGCTCATACTCGGTTCGAGCTATTTCCAGTTCTTCCTCCAGATCTTTTTGTTTCTGAATTGTGTTTTTATGGACGTCGCGTAGAATTCGAGTTCGCTTCTCTCTGCAGAATGAACGGTTGTTCTAGTATATCCTTTAGGATATATATTAGGTAATACTTACATTTCGTTCTGAATGCGTACACTATTTTTCCATTTTCTATTGGCCAAATCCATTTCCAACTTCTCAAGGACCAAAAACTTGACAGCCTGCTTCCAACGCAGTACGGCGTATCTGGATCTGAGTTTCTTATGATAATATGCCGTACGTGATCGCAGTTCCTCTCGTTCGTGGTACATCACATGAAGCTGTCGCTCCATGCTAATCTCGCTCTTGGCGGTACGCATCAGATGACGCTTCGCAACGGCTAGAATCGTGTCACAGGCTACAACCAGTTTCTTATCTTCATTCGACAGCAGATTTACCAGACGTGGAAACATTTGGTAGATGTAAAAGTTGCGATGAAAGTAATCGATGATCTGAAGAACTTCATGATTCAATATCTGAACCTTAACGGTGTCCAAAGTTTGTAACTTTTCTATCAACGCTATAGCCGGCTCATAAACGGTTCCTTTCAAAATGGATCTCATGTGGTTCATATCCTCGCTCAACTTGGGCAATATCAGAGACATCTTGATCCTTCCAATGGCAGTAGTAATGATCCGTAGCACATTATCAATTTGGGTCTCACGTATACGTGCGAAATCTTTGGAAGTAAAAAGGAGTTTTCTTAAGAAGTTTTTTTTTGATTTTTCTTCTCAGGACTTACCCTCGGCATATCTGGCCTCTTCGTTAGCTATTGCGCTCTGCATTTCCGTTGAGTTATTTTGTGTTTTTGGGATAATACACTTGTGTTACTCTGCTCTTTGTAAATGTTTTGTAATACTGAATATTATTTATGTGTAGAAAAAAGTTTGTTGATTTTCCTGTTGGTGTTGCTAAGAAACGACAAGTATTGAGTTTGTGTTACTGACTGTAATAATATTATTTTGTAAATGACTGTATTTTAAACTGCTTTTCGTATCTGCTTTTCGCAAGCCTACTTTTTTTTCCACATTTTTACATTTACTGTTTACTTAAGACGCATTAATAAATGCATTGAAATACAATTTACTGCAGATTATTTACTATTTCATACACAACATGGTCACTTGTATCAGACACGACTGTATTAAAGCCTATGTACAGTTGTGTCCACTCCCTGTGATCACATTAAGAAACTACACATTTAAAATTTAGATAGCATGCACTTCTTAAGATACGCTACTGTTTAATATACTGCATTAGACACGACTTTAGTTACGCTATCCCACAATTATGTCATCCACTGTGATCACATGTGTAATATTAAGAACCTGTTAACGTTTTGGCAGAATACACTTCCGAAGAAGTGAACATGAAAGCACTCTCAGCACCAATATACCCTTCGCCACTCATAGACGTAGGGTATGTCAGCGCAGTTTCAGCTAAAAATAGCGTGCGTGTTTCGTTGGGAGAGCGTTGGAGGGAGGAGCTGTGAAGTGAGCGTCAACTGCAGCATGCTAAGTTGCAGAGTGGTGGGCGTGGTGACGGCGCTGTTTCTTGCATTTAGCTTCACTTTACCGTTGCATTTGGTCCTTGACGCTCTCGGTTGCCTGCTAAAAGAGTGGACGTCATGAGAGGTTGAGGGAGTGGCACCCTGGTGGGTTGGGTTGTGTGTTGGAGTGGGATGGAGTGAGGTGGGGCGTGTGTCAGTTTGGCTGTGCGGCTGTGTCGCATTATGTCAACTAGCGTGGCATGAATGAAAGCTGCGACAGCGAGAAACAACGGCAACTACAACAGCAAGAAGAACAACTACAACAACCAAAACAAGAACTATAAGAAGAAGAATGTTAGAGGCATTTCCGTTGACTGAATGTGTTTGCCAGGAACAGCTGAAACGGGCGTTTTCCCGGCCAAAAGAAAGCATAACTGTTAGCCAACTATGAAACTTGCATTCAAAGCGTTCACAGAACCAAACAAAAATTACTAAAAACTTTACGAAATTTGAATGTAATAGAACAAATTTGTTAATAAAATTAAAATTTATTTATTCAAAAGGTAAACTTAAGTTTGGAAAACTAAACAAAAGTTTTAACACACACATTCTATAAGTACATATAAGTATTTAAAGGTAATACGCTTTGCTAATTAAATTAATTGTAGTACTGATTTCAGTACGATGCAATATTGGTATAACCTTGTGCGATTAACGTCTATGAATAAAACGTTATTAAAATAGTTGCGATTCTCAGAATTTGTCCAACTCCCCCATTATATGACGCACAATTTGCAGGTGAATATGAAAGACCTCCAAAAAGCGCACACATATATACATAAGTACATACATATATAAACGAATTCACACGCACACACACAACTCTGCTCTGTTAATATGAGCTGTAAAGCACACCGAGTGTGAGAATGAGAGAGAAACAACCGCAGTGACAGCTGCGTCAGCGTCAGCGTCAGCTTCAGCGCAACAAGTAAGAAGAAGCAATGGAGCAAAGAGGTTGAAGAAAACGTCAAATAATTGGGCAAGCACAAGGAGCAAAAGTCGACACAACACACAGTTTTCATTTTTTTTACTTGTCTGCGTAAAATGCTGCAATGCTGACTGACAACAACAATACACACGTATTTGTTATTGTTGTTGGAAATTGGGGCTGTCAGCGAAAGCGAAGCTTACAATGTGAATGCGTGATAAAGATGGTAAGAAAGGCACCAGCAACGGTCGAAGCATGGAAAAATGACGCATAAGCAGCAAAGCAGCTCCAAGAGATATAGGGTGAGTAAAAGAGAGCGAGTATATGTAAGTGAGAGAGTGAGTCTTAGAGCGTGCGCTGAAAAGTATGCAGCAGTTCGCACTAGCCTCGGAGTACATAACAAATGGTCACACAAGGCGGCACCGCAGAAAAATGTTCACGGTGCTGCAAAGAACGTGCAGCGCAAAGCAATTGAAGAAAGAGCGTAACATTCATTGAGGGAGAGAACGATAAAGATAGAGAGAGAGAACGTTCTCTCAATCTCTTGGTCTGCATGTCCCATATTTGCAAGGCTCAGCTGTGTTTGATTTTTACCGTTTAGGCTTAGGTTGCTCATTATGTCGTGGCCGTCGTCGTCGTCGTCGCCGTCGGCGTCGCCTTCCCCGTTGCTGTCGTAGTCACAGCCACAGAGCAACGCTGGCGTCGACGCCAACGTAGCACTGCTGTTAAATGTTATATATTTTTATTGTCCTTACTTTACTTTCATGACTATCTATGACTGCGACGTTTTACTAAAAATTTTGCTGCTACGCTTCGCTTGGCCGCATTGCAGCTATAAATTTGTGGTTTGCATTCGCCTTGGAAGTTGACTTTTTGGGCACATAGCAGTAACAGCAGAGCAGAGCAGAGGCGTTGGCAGAGGCAGAGGCAGAGGCAGCTGCAGAGCTGCCTTGAGATTTGACGTTGGGATGAAGTAAGGGGATTGCACGGTCTATAAGCTATGGAAAGCAGTTGGCATCCATTACTTATATAGAGATAATAGGATAGTGTCCAAAATACTGAATAACATTAAATTAACAAAAATATTCCCTATTTACAAATATATTTTCATTTCTGTAAATGTTAAAAATTTTGAAAATTATTTTTCTCGACTCTACCAAATTAAATACAAAATATTCAAAGAAATTTCAAAATTTAACTTTTTTTTAAAATAATATCCCGAATATTTCGTAAAGTTCTTTGTTACAAAAATTAAAATCTGGAAATCATTTCAAATATTTTTATGGAGGTTTACAAAAATGTTAAAAAAAAATTTTTATACTTTTAGAGACCTGCTCAAAGTTTATACACAATTTAACTGTAGCGTATCGAAAGTTGACTTCTGAATATTTCTTATAATTTTTTCACATTGTTCTTATATGTGAAAAAAAGGGAAACTTTTCCGTAAGAACAACCTCAAGTGTCAGTTGAACAATTCGCAATTTCATTCTGCTCTATAGCATAATAACTAAGAGATCCACATACTTGATAAAGCCTCACCGACTACCCCACACCCACTCCTTCCCTGCCATTACCAGTAGACGATAGTAAAACTTAAGGACAAGTTTTGAGTTGAACTTGCCACTAAATTTTTCATCATTCTTATTTCCACTAGTTCAGTTTGGTTTATACTTTTGTAACTGCCGGTTTGTACTGCCTAAAGTTTTTCTTTCAAAGCGTTTCCCTTTTCCCGTTGGCTGTGCTTTCAGTTTGCAGTTTACACTTTTCATTTTTCACTTCCACGTAGAGTTTTCTTTTTGGGACTCTGCTCTCGAGTTGTTCTCGAACTTTTGTCCTTTGGCATCTGCGACGGAGCCTTTCAACCTTTTGGGTTGTCTGTAATTTGAATTTTTTCAACTGTGAAGACCGAATAGGTTCTCATGGGTCTCTGTCTAGGGTTGATTATGGCCCACAGCTATGCTAAAACAAGTAAGAGTTCAGTTATCTAATAAACTCTAGTCTCTGTGCTCACGTGTGTGTGTGTATGTGTGTGAATGGTATTAAAAAAGTTTTGGCTACTGTGATTTTTGCGGATAATTTAATATACCGGCAAAAAGTTGCTCTACATTTCATTTATGAGCGAAAACTTTCACGTTTCTCCCTCAGCAATTAAATTGAATTTTTTGTTTTCGTTTTTTTTTTTTTTACACAAACAAACGACAAAATTTTCCTTTGATTGACGTTTTCCCAACAAACTTTGATGTCAGAGCGAGATAACGCTATATATACACACTATCTGTCTCGTTTAGTTTTTGGGCAGCTCGTTAATTTATTTTCGTCTGTTACACATGTTTTTCCGTGGGTAGCGAGGGGGCTTTTCCCTAACTGTCGCATTTGGAGAGGAGCATAAAAAAAAACACAGTCGTAAACTTTTTATACATACATACATATCTACATACATATATATGTATATATAGATTTCTGTGTTGTAATTTCTCGTCTCGTGGGCTTCGATTTTTGGGTGCTTTAGCACGCGCCGAAAAGTATGCAATAAAATTGAAACTGTCTTTGGAGTTTTATCAATAAACGCATTTCGCTCTGAGTCGGTTTTATAGTCGTCGTTATATATGTTAGTTGAAACTATTTATGGTAATAGATCAAACTAACATTAGAACTTGTCATCTGTTCAAATAAGTTGGTGGTTTCTAGATTAGGCACAAACTTAACAGAATTGTAAAAATTCGTTTTAAAACAACATTTTGAATTAGATTAGTGCAAAATTAAAATATTTTTACAAAACTTTCTTCATTTGGAACTATTAATTACTTTATCTGCTAAAATGTATTTCTAAAATGTAACTTAATCTGATTTCAAGCTAGAAGTTAGCTAGAAATTGGTTAGAAATCTTGTTCTTTTAAGTATGCATTGACAAATTATGAATTTTTTTTAATCTATTTAGAACAATTTGTACTATGGTTTTAAAAATTAAAATATATATAATATTTGAATAATTTATTTAGACTTCTAGTTTGCCTATACATATTATGTGTTTAATTAACAAATCTTTTAGCGGTGTTTCGCTATCATTTCAAGCTAAAAATGTTCAAAAATCATTTTCTAAGAAATTTTAATAATTTTAACAGTTTTTAGGAATTTTTTCAAGCAAATAATGATTTTTGGAGTTTGAAATATTGTTTTTAAATTTCATTAAAATAATAAACTATAAATACTTTTTAGAGTGATTACCACAAGAGTACTGTAAATAAAAATATATATAAAATTGAGACTTTAACCAAAATATGCATTATAATTATAGATTGAGCTGCGTTCTCTATTAAGTTTTGTTATTTCGTTTGGTTTTTGACAAATGCCTGTATCAATTTTGGGCAAACATTGTTGATTGTATGATAATATTTGTGGCCCAACATGGATATATTTGTCCAAAGCCAACAATAAAATGACAAAATGACAAAATGGTAAAATGCCAAAATGCCAAAATAGTCGCACGTGCAATGTCAGAGGCCAGAGACGAGAGCAGTTTAATTTAGGCCAACAACAAATATTCTGGCTAGTGATGGATGGACTTTGCCATGTACAAAAATTCAGTTGTCAACAGAACAGTAAACATGTTGAAAGTGCCACGCCCACAATCTACAATGGAGTCCATTAAAATATCGCTTCTGATTCCAAGTCGAGTCGAGTCGAGTCGAGTCTTGTTTTCGGCCCTTGAGACGGTTCTAACATGAAAATGGAAAAACCTAAAGAAAACCAAATACAAATCCAGTTGAAAATTTGCGTTGTAATGAAGTCGCTGAAGTCGCGTTTGAAGGGAAACCCTTCGTTGAGGCTTCTTGTGCATGCGCGGCACGCAAATTTGTTGCCAATAAGCAACCGAAAACAATTTTTATATGGCTAGCAGGATAGCTGGGCGACAGAGGGGGTGACTAGTGGGTGGGGAGTGAGGCGTGCCAAGTAGGGCATTAGGAGTGCTTTGGAGGGGGAGTGAAGAGGGAGGGGAAGGAACCACTGACTTAGTTGCCTATGCGTGCCGCGTGCGCTTCTGGTTCCTTATACATTTCATTTATATATACTTATACATTTTTTTATTTTTTTGTTTTTCGGGGTAACTCCTGACTTCGTACTTCACACTCCACACACTACACTCCCCCACCCACACTCCCGGACTGAGGGTTGCTAAGCTACGGAGCTACAGTCTAAATGTAGGTCATGCTGGGCTGAGAGAAATCGAGCAACTGCGTTCCATTTGAACTCTGCACTCGCAACATTTCACACACATACACACACACTCCTACACTTCTGTAGTAAAAGAGAAGGATAGCGAGAAAATGAGAGAGAGAGAGAGAGGGAGAGGGAGAGAGAGTGAGTGCACGGACTTTTGGTGTCATGAATACTTTAGTATGGGGCGTGGCAGTAACTCAGTACCACTCCCACTCGCACTCCCCTCTCCCCTTCTCACTCCTCCTGCCCGTTCCAGACTCCAGTTCTCTGTCATATCAGGTTATGGGGGGCGTGTTCATCAACCGCCTCCTGCTTATTATAATGAAAATTTCATTACAAAATTGAATGTTGACGTGTCGCATGTGTGTTGTGTGTGTATGTAGTGTGTGTGTGTGTATTTGTAAAGTGTTGAAAGCTGAGCTCTTGAGTGGCTTTTCTTGCACATACACAAACTCATTTTTAAAAGTTTCAAAAGTTTCGTGTCTTTTGTATTTTACATACTCTCTACCCCACATAGCTTAGTCTTAATAAACTCCTAAGAATGTCACAAATAAGTTTAATTCTCTTTGGATATATACATTTAAATGTTTAAATTAATCTGTTATTCTTTTATTTGTACTGAGTAACAGTGAGCAGAACCTGTATACTTAACAGCTAACTTAACAGCTGTTAACCTTACCTTCACTGTAACCATATGCTCTCATGTTATCTTCCTCAGTTTTTTTGAGCTTTAACTGCTTAGTTAGTTCTAAGTGTGTTTCGTTTTTATCAATTACTAACTTTTCTGTCAGTTTTGCAGTTTTTATTGTTTAGTGGACTACTTTACGCTCTTGCGGAACGTGACTTAAGACTGGCAACTAAAAAATAAAAAATATACGATTTGGATTTTAAGTGCACTTGGATTGAAGCATTTTGTTGACCCAGTTAGACTGCCAAAAAGGAATGGTGCTACTGCATTTGGTTTGACCATTTGATGTTATTTATTTGGCATGTCTAAAATATTCCAAAGTACATGTTCCAATGGCTTTCCATTGCCAGTTTTAAGCCGTTTCTCCTCTTGGCCAATGACAATAATTTGCAATCAGGCTAAGTGACATTGCACATTCTTGTTGCCATTCTTTTCTGGGTGGGGAGGCGATTTTTGGAGTCGAGAAAAGTTTTTGGGTCCAGCTGGGTTACGAGCTAGAACTTAAGTGCCCTCCCTCCCTCTCTCCCTCTCTCCCATTCATTTTCCTTCTGATCTCTATTGCCAAGATAGTTAACTTTATGGGAATGGTGTGTGCCAAATAGTTTTTTGGTAAATATGTGTGCAGAAGTTTCTGAAAACTTTGCTCATCCGATAAAAAGTTGAGTTTCAATTAAGAAGCTCAACAAGAAATTAAGATTTAAAATAATAGAAACCCTAAAGTGTATAGAAAACTAAACTTAGAATAAAATTCCTAAAAAATGGTATTTTTTGTAATAATCATGAACGTGCATGTTCATCAACCATTCGAATTGATTGCCTGTAACACAGTGCGTATGCGCAATGTGGAAAACACTATCTTATCGCCTGGGGGGGTCTTGAATCAAGACAAATGCGAGGGGTGGCTATTGGGTGGGTTCTACTCGCAGAGCACATGTCAAAATGACTAATAGCCCATCAAAGTTTCATTTTAACCTTTATTTTTTAGTGTTTGCGAACCATTTTTCTGCATGGCTGCAAGAACTTTCGACGGGCGTTTATGAAGAAAAGTTTTCTGCGAAAGCACCGAAGGCAATGGCCAATTTACAAGCGATCTATAAACACACACTCACACTTACACACACACACAGGCATACACACACACATATATAAAAGGATATTTCGATTTGTTTTGCTTTTTAGCACCCGTTCAAATTGGAATTGGTGGCACATGCAATAATTTGATTTCTCAAACAAAGAAAAAAAAAAATATAAAAAATAAAAAAAAAACAAGAAAAAAAGAAAAAAAGAAAAGAAAACATATTTGCGAGTGTAAACAAAATGTTGACGTTTTCGTTTTTGGGCTTTTCAATTTTCCCTGGCCTCATACACGCTTGTCGTGGGCGTAATGAGACGCTCTATTCTCCTCCTGCTCCACCTTCACTTCCACCTCTTGTCCCTGCTCTACCTACAGTTCTGGGTCTACACATGTTTTATCGATACACAATGAGTGCGACGCTGAATTTGGAGGTGCGCCCATGGGCAGTGGAGGGCCCTTTCCTACCATTCCTCTTACAGTACCTACTCAAGAACAATTTTGTAACTGGCAGGCGCCGCATTTTCCGTTTCGTTCCATTCCATTTCCCTTTATACCCTTTGTCGGGGTATTGCATAAAGTTGTATGGACTATTTGGAGACAAATTAGAAACAGTCAGAGATTTTTGTAAATAGTTTACTGAATTGTTTTTGTTTAATTATATTATATTATAATTATATTATATATTTAATAAAATAATTTAAATACGCAAAGCACTTATTTACCTCAATTAATAAAAAGTTGGGTTACGAAAAGCTAGGTTAGGTTAGGTTGAATTAGGATAGTTTAGGTTAGGTTAGGATAGGATAGGATAGGTTAGGTAACGTTAGGTAAGGTAATGTAAGGTTAAGGTTTCAAAAATCTAAATGAAACTTCAATAAACACCCGATTATTTTAAGAAAACACTGAAGTTTTTGTATATTTTGATACTAAAAAATTTAACTACGAATAAACTAAAACTAATTAAAATTATAACATATTTTTTTTTACCCATTTTCTGTTGTTAAACGAAGCAAATAATTTAGTATTATACATACATCGATGCATACAGGGTGTTTATAAGTCCAATACACTTCAGACACATTTTGACTTGTTGTCGATTTTCTTTTGTTTGCCATCCGAAAATCGGTTTTTGCGGAAGCCCAAGTGACACGAAACCCTGTACAGGACACGAATGTCATAAGAGTGTGGGAGACAGAGAGAGAGGGAGAAAGAGAGGGAGAGGGAGAGAGAGGAGACAGAGGACAGCCTTCAGCTAGATACTCATGTATTTGTATTCGGGGTAGAAACGGGGTACAAACGGGTAGCTACGTTTATGAGTATTGACAGGAAATTGGGACCGGCAGACAGACTGATATTAGGACTACGAGGACTACGATGCTTTCGCAAACCACAAAACTTTTGATTGCCATTGACGCGCCGCGTGTTGAGTTGCAAAAAAGGAAACAAGGAAACAAAAAAAAAAAGCCTCAATAAAACTGAAGCCAGAATGAAAATGGGCTCGTGTTATTAGTAAAATATACTACGTATATGTCAGTTTATATACACACACTATACATATATATCTATATATATATATATATATATATATATATATATATATATATTTGTTTGCTTTTACATTTTGATTTCCCTTTCGTTTGGCTTGCGTGTATTGTGTGTCTTGTCTTTTGAGTCTGTTTTTCTGTGGCTCTTAGCCATATAATCGCCCAAATAAAGCTAAAAATAATTTGAATTTTATTGCTGCAAATGACAAAAACTTTATATATGGCTTTGATTTATTTGTTTAACAGCAATTGGTTTGCCTTCTAAAAGTGGCTAACAAACAATTCTCGAACTGCGCTCTCTGACGTAGCCCTGAAGGTAGATAGACTTATGGTTGGACACACCCACATACCCAAACACCCAAACACCCTTTGATTTGGTCAGATTACTGTTTCCAATCAATAAATGCCGGAAGTGACAGCATTGTGTATACGAATAATATATCAATTTATTTTTATAACACTGTATTGCTAGAATGATTACCAAATTAACTTTGGTTAGATTTCGAAGAAACACTGGAATGGAACACTTTGTCTAGGGGGACTAAAATTGACTGTAGTTTCTGGAAATAATTTCAAGCTATAAGGAAACATGTGGATTTGAAGAAACCATCCATTAGTGGAATTATTTATTTGGAATTATTTAAATAAGTTTGAAAGCTTCGAACTGAACAAAGTTAAAGAGATTCTTCGAATTTGGGTTGTAGCCTAATATAACACTGGCAAAAAATTTAGACGATAAAGTAAGCATTTAATTTTATTGGAAAACAGATTGGGAGCAAATATAAAAGACTGAAGGAATAGCGAATATGGAAATTGGGGACGTGGAATATTTAGAAAAGAGTGATTAGTGGTGATATTAGTAGCTTAGTAATAATTGGATATGTCTCTTCAATTTAGTATTTAATTAGTATTTAGTTATATAAAAATACTTAAATGCTAAACAAAATACAAAAAAAAATTAAATGTTATTAAGGAAATTTTAAAGAAAATAACAAAAAAAATTTATTATATTTTAGTTATGTTAAAAATTTGTTTAATAAAGACACATTAAAAGAATAAAGACAGTTTCAGAACATAAATAAATTGTTACAAAATAAATAAAATATTTGCATAAATGAGCAAAAAACAAGAAAGAAAAGTACAGTCGAGCACGCCCGACCGTAGAATACTCTCAGCATTTTATTCCCGATTGTTTCAATAAAATCGGTATCCGAGTATATCAGTTGATAGTCCTTGCAATAAAACAAGTTTGAAAATTGTTTTTTTTTCTTTTGAGAAAAGTGGGCGTGGCAGCCAAAATTTTTTAATGACACTGCATTTATGCCGTCTCTAGGAACCTGCATACCAAAATTGGTGTTCCTAAGTTCCATAGTTACTGAGATATTCGCCTAAAACATCAATTTTTTACGAGGTGTTTCTGGTTTTTTGCTTATTGTGGGCGAACGGGGCGTGGCATCGAAATAAAAATATTCTTGTATTGACTGACTTAATATCGAGTCGATAGAGATCAATTCAAACTTGTAGCTCTTACCATCTCTGAAATCTGTTTGTTCATACGGACGGACAGACGAACAGACAGACAGACGAACAGACAGACAGACGGACAGACGAACAGACGGACATTGCTATATCGTCTCGGCTGTTGATGCTGATCAAGAATATATGTACTTTATGGGGTCGGAAAAGCCTTCTTCAGCCTGTTACGCACATTTCGCTTCAGACAAACTTAATAGACCCCTCTACTCTTTTTTAGAGTACGGGGTCTAAAAACTTCCTAGTTCATACAAAAAGCTTTAAACAATCAAATTAAAGTATTGGAAACGTTGCTTGCAAACTAATTATTAATACTAAATCAAACTAGGCTGAAAATGATATGAATGTGAGTACAGTTCGGTTTGTCAGTATGTGTACGTAATACGAATAAATCGAAGAGCTATTATTCAATTAGCGTGACAATCACGTCTCATGAATAATCAACGATTTATAAAGAGTGGAAAAGGCAAACAATTCTTGGCTTATTGTAGGCATTGAAGAAGAGTTACTAGCTTCAATTGAATGACTCACAGATACCCCTTAAAAAGAGGACTACAATTTTAATAGTTTTAAAGAAACACTGAAAATTACCATAACTACGACTTAGCATACTCTATATTAAGAAATCTTAATTGTTACTTTATTGTACAGGGTATTAAAAGGGCATGTCTATTTTTAGAGACAGCTAAATGTCAGGCAAATATGCAAATGGAGCGAAAAAACAGCAAAGTATAATTTACAACAGTGAATTTGAAAATTTTATGTAGACATATGGTATTTTGACTAACAGATACCCTGTTTTTTTTTTAATTTCTTACATGCTTCTATATTGTTTTGTTTACAAGTGTTTTTCCAGTATACTGTTACTAATTAGTAATCTATACTGAAGTGTACATTAGAGATACCCTGTAAAATGGTTACAGTGTTACCAATACTAAAATAAAACGTGGAAAAACCGTGAAAAATACCAATGAAACACGTGTAATTTGTATGACATGCAATTGTGCGACTAATTAAAGCCATTTTCTTTCCATTATTTTAATTTTAAATAAGATTTATGTTTTTGTGTTTTTATACTCTCTGCAAGAGAGAGTATATTGTGTTTGTGAAAAGTATGTAACAGGCAGAAGGAGGCGTGGCAGACCCCATAAAGTATATATATTCTTGATCAGCATCACAAGCCGAGTCGATATAGCCATGTCCGTCTGTCCGTCTGTCTGTCTGTCCGTCTGTCCGTCCGTATGAACAAACAGATTTCAGAGATGGTAAGAGCTACAAGTTTGAATTTGGTATCTATCGACTCGATATTAAGTCAGTCAATACAAGAATCTTTTTTTTTCCGATGCCACGCCCCGTTCGCCTACAATGAGCAAAAAACTAGAAACACCTCGTAAAAAATTGATGTTTTAGGCGAATATCTCTGTAAATATGGCACTTAGGAACACCCATTTTGGTATGTAGGTTCCTAGAGACGGTATAATTGTATTGTCATCAAAAATTTTGGACTGCCACGCCCCCTTTTCTCACAAGAAATAAGATAATTTGCAAACTTCAATGCCGATTTTAAGGCATATGTTCTTATCGTACAGTATTGTTATTTCACATTCGTTTAAAGACAAAATATATTAAACTATCCTGAAAGTTGCATCTTAATCGGACAATAAACAAAAGAGCTAGACATGTAAGAAAGTTGATAATTGAACGCAATGCCAATGCATGTGTGCGAGCGAGATAGAAACATACAAACATGTGAGCGAACGTTTTCGCTGCTTGCGCAGCTTAGCGACAGCGCTGCTCGCGAATGCTGGCTGTGCCGAGCAATTGTGTATGTATAACATGTACACAAATACATATGTGCGTGCATACTTCTAATGTCAAATGTATATGTGTGTGTATACATACATACAATCAGATGTTTTTGTTTCAACGTGTTTTGTTGCAAGTATCAATTGATATACCCGGATATCGATTTTATTAAGATGATCGGGAATAATATGCAGAGAGTATTCTACGGTCGGGCGTGCTCGACTGTACTTTTCTTTCTTGTTATTTTTTACTTTTGTTGCTGTAGTAATTATTAAAACCTATTATTATTCTGTGTAAATGAAAATACTTGAGCTTCAAGCTTACATTGTTAATTATTCTTGCATTGCATGCAACTGTAATCTGGCAAGGGAAATGGCTCTAGGCGAGAGAAAACCTCAACTTTATCGCCCTTCCGCTTAGCCATGGCCTAAAGGTGCGATAAAATAAAGAAAGCAACCCGTGGAGCAAAACAGAAAAGGGGGAAAACAAGGGAAAACTACAACAACAAGAGCCACAACAGGATTAACTGCGGCACAAATAACAACAGTAAAAGAAAATGGAAATTGGAAAAATGGAAAACAAAAGAAAATTCAGTTGAATCATACTGACGCCTTGAATGCCCTAACTAATGTTGAAAGCAGAAACAAAGCAGAAAAGATAGAAATGTTAATATCTTTAGCTTTATCTATTTGTTAGTTTATTTGTTTATAAATTTGTTGGAAAACTGTTTACTATATGTTTACTATAATTTTAAAGCTTTATTTGCTTTGGTAGAGTATAGGCCCAGACGCACTTAGCCAAAGAAAACACACACACGCAGTAACATACACGTAAGTCTAGGGTTGTCAGGTGTACGGAGTACTTTAACAGAAAAACATGTAACAAAATGAACGCCTAACATGACATGCCAACGCTACTGACATGAAATGTGCACAGTTCTCAGGGGAATGAGTGTGAGCACTCACATAAGTATAAGTGTGAGTCTGAATATGACCACGAGTCTGGGTATACTCACATGAGTCTGTAGACTTTGCATGAGGAACCAACTGATGGCTCTGAGTGAAGGATTCAAGTGGCAGCGTCACGAACAGTTACTGCTCAAGGAAGTACACCTTTAATAAGAGTACTATATACCCTGAAATCAACTTGTACATAACACATTTATACCTATATGTTGTTTTTAGACTTAAAGCTGCTTATCTAAAGTACAGGGTATTGTCAATTTTCGGTTGTTAGTACTCTATATTACAAGTATACCCTATAATTTGTTCGACTTACATATGAAATTTGTAAATATAACAATGTTGAAAAAAGTAATGCTCTGATAAAAATATATCTATTCCATTAAGAATAAATTCAATCACAGTAATGATCAGAAATGATCAAAAATACTAAGTCTTGTAAAAAAGCCAACAATATTAAAAACTTATTTTTCTTTTGCTTACACAATATAATTTTCTTCTGTGAAATATATATTTAAGGAACTTTAAAGATTTATGCCAGTTTCCTAGTTAATTATTTTAATTATACTATTACTTAATTTTATTACTATCGTTATGATTAATGAATTTTGGTTTATTTGTATTAAATATTGAAACATAATCTGCATTCTTAAATTTTATGTAGTATATTTCAATCTCTTTCTTTCGTATTTATACAGAACTTAGTCCTTATATATAAAATTTATAAAGGAAATTACATATATGTACATATACGATGATTTAAGGTCTTATCTACACTAATTGCATCTTATTAGCATATTAATATCGACGAATTGTTAGAGTAAAATCATGTCTTTAGCAAAAAAGTCCTTATTATTGTATCTGTTGCCTTCAAGAGTTTATAGTGACTTTATTGGTTTCCTACTGTTAAATTTGAATAGCATTTTACTCAAACCAAATGTTAATTAACAGAATGTTAATCTATAAGTTAAACATGCCAAATTATCAACCCCAATGAATATCAAATGAATATAGAAGTTTTTTAAAAAGAGTCAGAGCAAGACAAAAAATGTTCTGTATATATAATAAAGTATCCTAAATTTGAATAAAGACACTATTTAAACGAAGTTGTTATGTTAATCTTGTGTACACTGGAAGTAGTTTAAAAATTCGGCCAACTTCTGCACTATGTTCCAAATTTGGTAAATTAAAAAGAAAAATTCAATTTTTTTGTTAAAGAATTTGTTATTTAAATAACAATAGGTATGAGTTTGCATAATGATTTATTTGTGAAATCCATACCAAACTTTATCTAAGTCAACTTTATTTGTCAAACTGTAATATTGATTTTGGCTTTTACTCGGTCATCAGTTGACAAACAAAATCTTTTTGGTTCACTTTCGTTGGCAAATATTTAATAGGCATTTGAAGTTACGATTTGGAAAGAGTATAAATAAGAAGTATTTGTGGGCCAATTGGATCAGTCACAACTATTCCAACTCAAAATGAAGACAACTGTTCAAGTGATTATTGTGGGCGTTTTACTGCTCAGTCTGATCGTGGGATTGGATGCTGGATTGTTTATTTCGAGGAATGGTGTGATCTACTGCAAACTGAGTACACGACGATCATGTGATAAGACTTCGCCTGTCTGTGTACAAATCACAACACCTGCTACTACTTGCAAACACTATAAAAGCGAATGTCAATATCTGATTGACAGATGTCTGATGACGACTCGTAAGTATTTATTAGATATTTTGTAATCATTCAGATAATAATCCTTCGTTTTTTATTCGAATGTTTAAAAACTCAATTTATAGAATATGGTATCAGTGGGACACCAACAGCTATAGCAACCTGTGCTGCTATACCTGTGGGATCTATTGGAGCTTGTTAAGTCACCGGATCAATTTTGATTTTTATAATTCATTCATTTATTACTATGTGAATTTTAGCAACTCTGTTCAACTTTCAATTCTGATTAAAGAACATAAATATTTAATTTATATTCAACATTACTTTTTATTTAATAATCGAGAAAATAAGACATGAAACGATTAGTAAAATTATTTTTTTTTTCAATCATCAATATTCATAGCACCTTATTTTATTAAATCCTGATTTTACATTAATTTTCAGATTTCTACTAATACTTACTTACTTAAAGATTACACTAGTGACAAAAGTAGGTTACAAATATATTAAAAAACAATAAGGAAAGTACAGTCGGGCTCTCCCGACCGTAAGATACCCTATGAGAAGTCTGGTCCCTACAAGAGTTCTTTGGACATTTTCAATATTGTTACGACACATTTTTTTGCAACCTTTCAAGTAAGATTAAATGAGAGTTAAAGGCCTTAATACCTGCTAGTACTCCCTGAAATCTGTATTGCCCTTTTAGATTTAATATTCCATATTATATCTAACTTAATAAAATAAACAAGAAAGAATGCTATAGTCGCCTCGCGACTTTAGGATACCCGTTACTCAGTTTAATTATCTTATTAACAATGGGATACGATAATAATAATAGTACAATTGTTTAGGCAATCGACCCTAGTGAGTTTAATTCAAATGGCTTGTGAAACACAGAAAATTTTCATACAAATTCATATTTACAGCGTATTTTTGGCTGATCGTCCCTATGGGAGCTATACGATATAGTTGTTTGATTTAGATGAAAACTGGACAGCATGTTTATATTATTGACAAATATATTCTGTGTAAGTTTCACTACGATTGGTTGGCCAACGTAAAAGTTATTCATATAAATTCATATTTGGAGCGTATTTTTGACCCATATGTCCCTATGGGAGCTATACGATATAGTTGTCCGATTTGGATCAAACTTGGTCAGTATATGTAATCCCTACTACGACGTGTACTTTCTGTGTCAATTTGGTTTAGATAGCATTGCTAACAAGAAAGTTTTCCATACTAAAACATGCTATTTTTACCTGTTTTTACCTTTGTATGCACATAGAACGCCCTAAAGTGGGCGTGTCAAAAAACAAAAACAAACTTGTACTGCTTGGGCATTTTATCTTTCGTTTGCGACTTTCGGGCCTTTCTAGGTCTTATAGTCTCTGAGATCCTTTTGTTCACACAGACGGTCAGACAGACGGACAGACGGACATGGCTATATCGACTCGGCTGTTGATGCTGATCGAAAATATATATTCTTTATGGGATCGGAAACGCCTCCTTCTGCCTGCTACGCTCATTTTGCTTCAGACAAACTTAATAGACCCATATACTCTTTTTTAGAGTACGGGGTGTAAAAATAAGATCAAACGAATAAGAATTATTTCAATGAGCCACTAAAATGAACTGGTGAAAATATCGTCCACGAACAGAAGAACTTATCGATTAATTAGTATCGGAGGTTTAGCTCATTACATCGACTAACCGATAAAAATAATTCAAATGAACTACAAAGAACTGGTAACGACAGATGAATCAAAGCAAAACAAAGCAAGAAGAAGAAGCAAGAACGATCAATGTCACATGCTCTGTCTCGCTTGCACATGATGCCAAGTGGCTTCAGAATACAATTGCTAATAAAAATAAAATTCTTTTTATGTTTCTTAAACTTGGTATGAATACTTATAAAGGAATCATACACATAATAGGTGAATTGGTGGTCGCAAGACCTGTAATAGTTTTAAAGTTATGGGGTAGTAAAAATGTTTTTTACAAATGCGGGGGCGGTAGGGGACGTGGCAAAAATTTAAGTTAGGCTTGATCTACCAACACATTCAAGTAGTCTATGTTCCAAATTTGGTGTTTCTAGCTTTTGCCATTTGTGAAATTTCAGTCAAGGCTTGTTTGAACAAACGCAATAACCGCTCACAGGGTATAAAAAACAAGAAAACTTTTAAGCTTTACAGTTTGTCCTCTATTGTGAGCTCCAAAAGTGCTTATTCTATAGGATATCACTTAGTCGAGCACTCTTTGTAAAATTGATTTGACCTTTTATCTGTGTTATTTGTTCAGTGTTGTGGGAAAGTGTCGCATGTGAGTACCATAAATCGTTCAGCTGAGCATTCGATGCACGTTTGTCAAACAGGAAACAGCAGTGCGTCCATTTTGATGATTGTGTTTCCGTTAGCGTTCACACAACACAAAAGAGAACAATTACACAGGCCAACAAGGTATTCTAACAAGAATGGGACTATACTTTTCCGAGGGTCGTTTTTGATGTGCTTAATTCGAATCTAAAGACGACTTTTCGGTGACAAATGAAGATAATAGGGTGTTCGAGCAGAGGGGTGGTACTACTAGATAATGAGATGAACTTTATCAACAACAATTTTTTTATTGTGTCACAGGTGCTCAAATGGGCTATTCTAGGGTCCGATTTGAATTCAGCATGTCAATGACCTTCGGAAAAGTATACTCCGTTTCTTGGTTAGTAAATTTCATGTAATTCTGTTGGCCTGTGTTATTTATTTCATCTTTTGGCCTTTACAATGCATCCTTTCTCTATGTGGCATTGTTACCCAAAAAATTCACATATTTTCCAACGTGTATGATCTGTAAATGTACTATACCAGTTTTTACCTTTAAGATTAGCTATACATTTTTATTAAGTAATACTGAATGCATACTTAGAATTTTCTTTAAATTTAATTAACTAAATAGAGTTTTACTTAAACAAAAAAATAGGTATACAAAATAAGATTACTATTATGTATGACCATTAAATAACCAAAATAACTAACAAGTAAGAAAGGCTACAGTCGAGCTAGCCGACTGTAAAAGACCCCGTACTCATAGTATTTGCAATAAAACACTTTGAAACGAAACCATCAGTTTGTAATAGGGATGCAAATCGCCAAGAAAATGCCGATATCGATATTAATTAAAATATCACATCAAATCAAATATCGATATTATCAACAACTGAATTCAAATACGATATATCGCTATAGATATAGACATAATGACCAAATATCGCAAGCGATATTATATCGCATTTATAATTACTATGGTATTGAATATCGATATATAATAAATCGTATAGTATACATGTGCGTGCATCGTCCGCAAGCAGTGCAGTCGCTACACAAGCAGTGAAACGTTTGCTTTGACGTTGCGTGTAATTGTAAACTTTGTTACGTGTCTAGCTCTTTTGTTTATTGTCCGATTTGTATGCAACTTTCAGGATAGTTTGTGATACTTTGTCTCCAAACGAATTTGAAATTACAATACCGTACGATAAGTGCAAATGCCTTAAAAATGGCATTGAAGTTTGAAAATTATTTCATTCTTGTGGGAAAACGGGGCGTGGCAGTCCAAAAATTTTAATGACAATGCATTTATGCTGTCTCTAGCAACTTACATACCAAAAATGGTATTCCTAAGTGCTATAGTTACTGAGATATTTGCTTAAAACATCAATTTTTCCGAGGTGACCATAGTTTTTTACAATTTGCGGGGGCGGTAAGGGGCGTGGCAAAGATTTGAAATAAACTTGATCTGCTCGCGAAGCAAACGGACTTTCATTCCAAATTTGGTGGCTCTAGCTTTTGTAGTTTAAAAGATCCAGGTGTTCATACGGACGGACGGACAGACGGACAGACGGACAGACGGACAGACGGACATTGCTATATCGTCTCGGCTGTTGATGCTGATCAAGAATATATATACTTTATGGGGTCGGCCACGCCTCCTTCTGCCTGTTACGCACATTTCGCTTCAGACAAACTTAATAGACCCCTCTACTCTTTTTTAGAGTACGGGGTCTAATAAAAGTCTTTAATTCAATATAAATCTAATACAAATTAAGTATCTTATGTAATAACATTAATAAATTGATCTCAACTGTTCTTTAAAAATTTGTCAGATTATTTAAAATCCTAATACACATTTATCCACTAGCACTATATTCCGGACACACACACACGCACACACACACACAATAACAAATATGCATTGCCAACGCTATGATACACAATGCTACCATTTTTTGTGCGCTACATTTTAATTGCAATCGCAAAACATGAAAGCGAATTTGCCATAAATTGCACATTTTCAAGGCAAAACACAGTGAAACGAGCAAAAACTGTGGTGTTGGTTGACACTAGCACATACGCACAGCAAAGAGAGGGGCGGAGAGTGGGGAAAATGAGGGGTAAATTTATGAAAGTACGTTTTTAGTTTAGCAGTTTCCATTTTCCACTCCTCATTTTGCCTTGAACAACAAAATTCGCCTCCGGCATTAGAAATCAACAACAAAACGATGTAAAGAACATAAAGATAAGAGCTGAGATTAAGCAGAGTACAAAGGGAGAGAGAGAGTGAAGGGAGTGCGAAAGAGGATGTAAAAAAATTAGAGAGAATTTCAGTCTTAAACTAATGTGCATTGTAATAATTGTCATTAAACAGCGAAATGCGCGCTGTTAAAATTGAACGACACACGACTGTTAATAACATTTGCGGCAGATATGTTAAGCGGTTAACAGCGAATGCTAATAACGCTGCAATGCATTGCGTTCAGTGTTGCCGCTGGCTTGGCGAAAAAATAGGACGGATTGACCCAGAAAATAGGACAAAAAACGGACAGATTTTTTTTAATAGGACAAAAAAATAGGACAAAAAATTTTTTCTTTAATAAAACAAAAAGTTTAAGTAAATTTATACATTTTCATGCAAATTTATTAACACTTCGTCGAGTGTTTCATTTTCAGATTCTAAAACATTCATGTTTGTGCCGATTTGGCGGTGCTAAAGATAGTTTCTTACCTAACATCTTATTAATTGAAACATCGGTCGACTCATCAATCAACAAGCTATACTTGTTTTCCCCTACTTCAATTTTCAACTCTTCTTCGAAGTGCGGGGCCAGAACTTTTTTAATTATTGATGTGCACTTTGTCCTGTATTTCTGTATTTCTTTCGCATCAAATTGTAACTTGCACAATTCACTTAAATGACCAATGGCGCTTATTGCACAATGTTGTGCGCAAAACAGTGCAAGTGCCGCCTCTTGCCTACAACTCGCACTACTTACAAGGGGCTTAAATGTAATTTTGTTTACTTGTTGAAAGGGCTTTGCATTTTGCATATGTTTTGAATGCCCATGCGCGCGGAGCTGGTCGATTATAGCATTTAACGTGCATTTACAATATTTACAAAATGCTTTATCAGGATCTTTAGGGTCCCGACAAACCCAATCCTTCAAGTCGCATTCCTTCATCCAGGAATCTCTAAATTTTTGTTTGTACGTATCTTTCGGCATCCTTTACTTTTAACAATTTAACTCGAGTGAGCGATGTTCGATAAGTCAGATTTCGATAACACATATAAAACAGGGTTGCGTTGCATTGAAAATGTTCAAAAAATCATGATCAAAGCGATGACATGCAGTTGAAAATAACAAATTATATATGAGACTCAGAAAATTAAAAAAAGGATAGAAATAGGACAAACTAACAAAAAAAAAGGCATTTTTTCCGGACAGGGGACGTTTCAAAAATTTTCCGGCTGTCGCAGTCAAAAATAGGACAGATCTGTCCGTAAAAAGGACAAAACGGCAACACTGATTGCGTTACATTGCAATGTAAATAGTACAATGTTTGCGTTTTGAGTGTTATGTTATTTAAAATGTTATTAACATTTGCCCCTAACAGTTCCTAACCTGTGGACAATGTTCATGTTAAATTAAGAAGTGGAAATGCTGTATTTGGGATCCCTAATAGGTGATATCTATAGGTTGTTTTACATTTATTTTATATATATAATTTCTTTTGTATTCAATTTTTCATGATATACTTTGAAAAATTGTTTTATGATCAAGTTTTGTTTATTACCAATTGTCTTAAAGTTATAATTATTGGCGCTAACAATGGTCAAGCACTAAAACCACAGGGTCCTCTTTGATTCAGTGGCATGCCAATACAATATTTTAATTCAATTTTTCAAAAACTGAAATTGAAATTTGTTTTAGCCTTTATGTGCAATTATTAAGCATATTTTGGTTTACTCACATTTTTGTGTTATGCCTTGTTTATTACAGTTGGCCAATTCTTGTTGGCAGTTGTTAATGTAGAATTCACAAAAATTAATACGACTATTTCGAAGACATATCCTACCGTTTTTGCTGCAGTTTCTCTGAGATTCGAGTTGACATTGTCTAAAATTTGTAGCAACGTTCGCTGTTGTACCCAAATTTATAGACATGGCTAGTGCCAGGAACAGAACAGTTAACAGAGCAGCTCTCATTGAACTTCAAATAAAATAAATTTATCGAATGACCATATATTAAGGGATTCGATGATAAATATCATTCTGTCTCAAAACATATCGTTTGTTACATCTGTATTTATTTTGATCAACAAATAGAAGATAGATTTTTAATGTTAAATTTGAATTGACTTGTCAACAGTTGTGCAAATATTTAGCATAATTTGCGAATTTTTTTGTAGTTCAATTATGAGATAAAAAAAATAAAACTGACAAAATACTTTACTGTAAGGGAAATAAACTTTGACTCTCTGAGCTTTTAATTGTTTTAGGAATATAGTATTCTTATAGTCCAAGTATGGTTAGAGTATACCGATTTTAACGACAATTTAATGTTCTTCCTGAACATCTGTTGATTATACTAACATTTGACTGAATAGATTATTGCAAAGAATCTGTCTATACAGCAAAAGCTAGTTAGTAAACAAAGCCTCACAGAGTAGATTGTTTATAAAAACTGAAAGATATAATATTTAGATAATTAAACTAGTTTTTTAAATAAATTAAATTCCTTATTCTGCTCTGTAGAGTTTAACAGAAGTAATAGTAATAACAGAGGTAGATTGTAAACAGCCGATTTACAGAAGTCATGTTGAAAGCTTGATTTGTTAATAACATTTTATTCAAGTTCTTTCTTCAATTACTTAAGGCAATAAAAAAGGGATAATCAGGCAATACAAATTTAACTTAGAATAGATAACTTAACCCCGAGGCCTGCTTATATAAATGGGTGATATATTTGATGATGACGACGAAGAGCTTCCCACGCATTGTCTGCGTGAGCCAACAGGAATTCCAGAGCACATAGATGTGGAGACGGTTGTGTAAGTCACCGAATTAACGCATGCCTCATAGCGAAGCATGCAACTGTTGTTGAAACGTTTGCAAAGATTGGAGCCTCCAAAGCGACCGCAGACATTGTTCACCGAGTTATAGTTGCAATTTGCCAGTACACAGATCCTTGGTCCGTTGTTGTAAAGGCTGCTCGTTAAGTTCTGGCCGTTAATTGAAGCGCCGAAGGCGAGCATCAAGAGTGCTGATAAAGCAAATGCGAGCTTCATTTTTTTGTAGTTGAGTTCGGTCTGCATTTTAATTCCTCCGACTAGGCGCTATTTATAGTTGAGTTCTATATGTTCTTAAACGGTTGACCTTCAATTGGCATTGGAAAATAAGTTTAGCACGACTTTTGGCCAACACTTGAGTAAACAAATTTGACAATATTTAAATATTCACAATTGTCTAACGAATGCAGAAAGTTCAAATTACATACCACCGCCTAAAAAGCCACACCAAAACATAATCAGTAATTATTTATGTTTTTTTATATTTTGATATCTAATAAATTGCAGCGCGCAAAAGTATGCAATAGTATTTGGATTTGCCGTAAATGTAGAAAATTTGATTGCGCTGTTTAAATATTTAAACAGATATCAAAAACTGTAATTAATCATGGAAAAAGTAGTGAATTTCTAATAACATATTACTATCTAATTGCATATACAAATGCAGTAACTACTTAAATCATAAATGCATATTTTCATTAATAATAAATCATTATTTAATTTAAACATGCATTTAATATTATGCTGATGGTTTGGTTTGGTTCAAATAAAATACATTTTTTTTATTTAAATCATTTATATAAATACACATAGGTCAAGGTCATCGTTATGGCCTCTAAAATTTATTTCGTTATTATAACAAATATTGTTGCATACTTTTAAGTGATAACCGAAAACATTAGCAGAAATTGTGCTGAAGTAAAAAACAATTGTTTGTTGCAAGCAAATATTATTAATAATTGAAATCTGCCTTACGTGCAACTACCACTTTGTTGACCCTTAACACAAAATCAAAGCAGTTTAATTTCTGTAGTTGCTGATCAGATAAGAAGGTTAACGTAAAGGGCCACTTAAAGTCGATCCACTCTTGAGTATTTAGTGCACTTAGTTAAGTATTTACATCAACACACAGCTTGAAGTCGAGCAAAAACAATTACACACACACACGCACACACACATGTTTTAAATGACTGACAACGTCATTTGGACAACTCGACCCTGTCAGAGTGTTTGGGCCAAATCAAATTAAATTTCATAGCCACGCGCAGTTTTTGAGCGGCTTCTTGAGGCAATGCGTTGAAACCATCAAAAAGTAAACCGAAAAAAATAAATAATAAATAAACATTTTAACTTAAGTTGAGTTGCTTCTGGCTTGCACTTCATTTATATACCCTTTCATGATTTTCGAATGCTTAAAAGTTAATACCCTGCCCAAAGTAACTTTAAAAGAGTATATATTTTCGATTTCGAAATTACTTAAACGCACTTTTATAAAATTCCGTTGTGTTTTGGTCAAGGCAAACTGAGTTTGTTGTGTTAGTTGGACTTAAATTGATTAATTATTAAGCTGAAATATTGATGCCTTTTTAGAACATAACTAAATACCAAAAATATGTAGCACTCAATTTTTTTTTAACGCATAAATTTGAATTTCATTTCGGGAAACCGGGTCACATAGGTAGGCGTCGCGGTTAGTCAAGTGACGACAATTAGTTGACCAATTTGACGGTATAACCTGCTAAGACTTGTTAACTGATAACTGATTAACAATTTAAGAGTAAAGAAATACAATAAATTTTTAATAAAAATAACATTTCACTGTCACAAGTCGAGATGAATTTAAAAACCAGTAAAAAGCCCATTTAATTGCAGAATATTCATTAAATCTTTTTGGTCTGTCTCTCAATAAAATATTGCTGAAATATCTTGAGTTAATTTAATTCGACATTTTAATACAAACAAAAGCGGCTTCAATCAGTTTTAATGACTGGCGCTGTTTAATAATTAATTGCTATAATTAATTTTAACTTGATTTTCACAATTTGTTATACATTTAAGCCCGAATGGAAGTGATAAATTAGCGCCCGATATATTTATATGAATATTAAATCTGAACGATTACCTAATAGATTTGTTATAAAACTATTAAAACTTTGGAAATCATGTAGTTTCGATTTTTAATGTAAATTAGTTAAAGCCATTCAATTCGAGTGGGTCAATTGAACAGCAGGCAAACAATGCAGCAAAGACAAAAGGCCAAAAAAAAAAAAAAAAAAAACCAATGAAATCCAACAAAATATCTACCTGGCCACAGGTGAGAAGTGAATGTAGAAATTGGCAATAAAAACAAGAAACAAAAAACCGAAAACAGAAAACAGAAAACAATTTGGAATGCGAATGCCAATGGGAATCGCAATAGGAATGGGAATATCACTGAATGATAATGAAATGTGGTTAAACTTGAAAACAAACCGTGAACTGTTGTTGGCCATGATGATCATGATGAAGACGCGTCAGTTACAAACCGTTAACAGGTTTCCAGTGCAGGAAGCTTAACAAAACAAAACAATGATCATCTAACACTGGTTTTAGCTATTTTTTGGTCAAGCAATGCAATTGATTGCAACGCTCCATTTTAAGCCAAATGCAATAAAATTGTTTAATTTAGTTGTGGATGCGGCTAATTCATTGGTCCGGCTTCAGTTGAAATTCGCGTGATGCTGCCAATGCGGCAGCTCCCCCATTGAACAACAACATTAACTGCAACAAACTTTCACTTTCGACCGATTCGCTTGTTTTTTGGGCAGGTCAGTTATGTGCGGAGTTGGCTTAAAGCACAAGTCGCAGGCTAAGTCGGCTGAAATGCTTGACTGCATTTTCGATTTGGGCCGCGAACTAAGCTCATATAATTATTGTGTTTTAATACCCTGTAAATGTACTAACAAATGGTGTATGCCAGACTAAACAAACAGGTTGTCAACACACATTTACATTACAATTTGGGATAGCAACTTTTACAGGATAACTTATTGCTATTCACCCCAAAACTGTTACATTATTCACTTGTTTGCTTTTGTTAATAGACCGATATAAGGCTTTGGGCCTTAGCCAGACAGTCTAAGCCAGAGCTCTGGCTGCAATTGTGCTTGGACTCTGACTCTGGCCAACGAAAATGTTGTAATATAATTTTAATTTGTACCAGAAATGATTGCCAATTGCTGCCGCTTTATTGTGATTATACAATTTTTGTAGCAAGTTTTTGGCTTCTGTTTCTACTGGGAATTTTTTGTAAAGTTTTTTTTTGTATTTGGGGCGTTTTGGCATTTAAATGAAAGTGTTTGAAGCACTTAAAGTTTTGAGCGCCAGTTAAGCTGAAATTGAAAACCAATTTGGGTAATTATTTAGCCCAAGACAAGACCTGGGGCGTTAAAGTGTTAACGACCATATTCATAGTGGGTAGAAAACATCAAGAAAGTGATTGAATATGTCTACTTGAATGTGTGATAATGTTTAATCCAAAATTAGCACCAAACAAAGTTGAAATGGTATTTAAAAGTAAAAGAAAAATTAAATTCTTTCTACTACACTCAATTTTATTTAATATGATATATTAAGTACTCAGAAAACTGAATCTTATTATATATTTTATTAAACTTTTAACAATATTTGTAAAAATTGTTTGACTCTCTTTTTTCGATGTTGTACTCTTAACATAATTACTAAGATTAAAAGTGTTCTTAAATAAAGCAACTTACCTTTTGAATGTATTATATGATCAATTATTAGCCAATACTCACTGTAGCCACTAGCGTCTGTTCATTGGACAAGTGCCATAAGGCTAAAACAAACCCATACTTGGCTCATATGGTCAACTGTTGAAGGTCTCTCTCTCTTTCTCTCTCTCTCTCCCTCTCTCTCTTTGCCTCTCACCCTATTGCTATTCAATATCAAACTCGTGGGCAAATCCAAATGCGTGTTCATTGAGCCCAAAGCTTTAGGCCCTCTGGCTTTGTTGACCATAACCAGCCCATGCGTGAGGTCATCGCACTTAAATGTCAAATGGTTCAGTGCCCTAATGAGACCCACTGTACCCTGTACCTCAAAATTCACCCTGTCTAACAAACAGCTAGTTTAGATTGGGAAATTGCAATCTTTAATTGCTCATACGCGATGGTGAACGGTTGTTTGTCCATATTTGTACATTTGTCGCAATCACAAATCGTTGCAACTTCAGTTTCGGTCTTTGAGGCTGTGGCATGTGTGTGTGTGTGTGTAAGTGTGTGTGGCAAGAATGACCAAAAAACAATTTTGAGCCTGTCTAATTTATACAGCCGTCATCGCCATCGCCATCGTCATCGTCATCAACATCGCCTTCGTCAGTATCTTAATCTGTGTCTTTGTCTTTGTCTTTGCCTGGTTAATTAATGTAATTTTTCGGCGTGGTGCTAATTAGAGTTACAGCCAAGTTAGTCAAGCTTAGAGGAATGACTAGACAGACGCAGGCGCAGGCGTGGCAACCAACAGCTGTTGACCCATAGCATGCCACTTTTGCAACATGCTGGACTTCAAAACTCCGCGCTGCTGTTGACCCAAAGCAAGCAAACATGTTCGAAGTTGGGCCTAAAGCCAGTTAACTATTTGTCGTAGCCAAATTTGTACATGTGCGCTTGTGTGTGTAGTTAACGGTTCCCATTTGACCGACAAATATATAGCCATAAATAGCCTTCAAATGCCATTGCGGTTTGTCCAGCCCAAGAACCCAAAAAAACACTACGTGCCGTGTTAGCTAATTACCATACAAGATACCAACGTCACCCCTCCCCCCCTCGCACCCTTCCGTCTTCCCTTTTCTTCTTCTTCTGCCTGTTTTATTCACTGTTTGTCTTTGTGTAGGCCAGATTGCAAAATACTTTATTTCTTTTTATTTATTCGCAGTGACAATACGCAGAATATTAATATACCGCCGTCGATAAATAACGTTTGTCATTGTGCGGTCTTAGCCAAGTTAATGAATGCCAAGAGTGTCGCTTAAAAGATAGCCTACAGTCGTCTCTGAGATCTGCTTCTGATGTAATTATTTCAATGGGATTGCAAATGTGTTCGGAATTCTTAAGATACATTTGTATCTGACGATTAATTCTGTGGACCAATGAATATTCTAAAGATGCGATTTTTCTGACAACTTTTTTCCAAAGTCAAAAATATGTTTATTGCCATTTCCATGTTTACTGCTTAATATGTCTTTAAAATATGCTTTAAAACTCTTATAAAAATCATAAAACATCATTACAACTTTAAAACTAAAGAAATATTTTTATTTCCTATATCTAAAGTTATAGCTTCTTAAAGTATCTTAACGACTCGAGCACAAATTGAAAATCCAACTTTATTATCAGGTATTTGAAAATCGAAAGTCGACTTTAGAGCTAATTTGAGACTGTATTATTGATATGATAATTCTAAAGATTTGATTTATTTTTTATGTGAACAACTTTCAGTTTCTTTATATTATAATAGACAAATTCCACACCTTTTTCTGTGCAGAATTCTTGTTTATTTCCTCTGATCGTTGATGATTATCTGTATACTTTGTCTGACCTAACACTTTAAAAGCCAAAACTAATCAAACATAAAAATTTGCATGGCTACTGCAGAGCAGATAAAAATAAAAATGAAATAAAAATACAAATAAATTGAAACGAGTGATTTCCTTATAGCCAGTGATTACCACTACTCGAAACTTGTTCATTAATCAGCAAAAGGTGTTCAAAATGTCGCGATTTTAGTGACATGCCGTCAAGACCAATATTGCTCTGATGATGATGATCATAGTGGAAGCTCATGATGATGATGAGAATGCGAAAAAGTCTTATTTTTGAACAAACTTAAATTTTGCTTGTTAATATTGTTGATATTTATCTATGTGATTTTCATGGTTTCGATGCAAAGCAAAGCAAAGAAAAACAAATAAAATCGCATTAAATGTGCTCATTACAGTGGGCTGTGGCTACATTGAACGACTGGCAATAATCGACAGCATAATAATCAATAAATCAACTCGACTTGTAATGATAACTGCTCTCATATAAGATATTATAATCATTGTGATTAAGTATTATTATCTCTTGGTCCGTAAACTCTTCACTTTTTTTTGGTATATTTTAGGTTTATTACCAAATCTGTTGACCTTGTGCGTATTTTAAGCACCACACAATTGACACTGAGCGTGTTAATTATGCCACCAAATGCGAATTGGGCAACTGAAACTGTTGAAAGCACTCAAGCCTAATTAAGTTGTAAAGCTGTGTAAAAATAACTTGGGAAGATGCACAAAACAATTGAAGAGACTAAATGGAGGAAATTAAATGAAACAGATCTTATATAAGTCGAAGAATTAACACAATAATCAGTAGGAAGGCAGAAAACACTTAAAATACTTTGTGTCATTTCCCAAGAGTCATTTCCCAAGTGCTGAAGATTTTTCCTAGACCAAAAACAGACCGCTTAACTTAATGTTGTTCTTTGTTCTTCACAAAAGTCAAAGTAGGCAATGTTTATAATTTATTTATTATTGATAGATAGTTTAAAGAGAGAATCATAGATTATTTTATAGTTATTTACTGACTGAGTTAAAAAACTTGTTAGGAAAAACTTGTTACTGACAGCAAATTAAATTTAAGCTCAACACTTTATACAGTCTGTTATTAAACAGAAAATCCATAAAACGCACAGTTTAAGCCAGATACTTATTTTAATGAGTACTACTGAATCGATATGGTATTTATTGGGTTGGTCTGGGCGTCCATTTCAATTGTGTTGTATTGAATTTCATTTGATACTTTCCATGTGGCTTTTTTTTTAACTGTCGACAGGAACGGCAGGCAATTAAAAAGCATAATTAAATTGAGCTTAATTATGCATAGGCATCGACGTACAACGCGTCGTATGCGTTGTTATGGTCGGCTAATTAAAATGAAGCGCTTTAATGTTTAATGCACAATGCAAATTGCAAATTGCGCATACGCCGCGTATGCCAGATCAGCCATTGAACTTGTCGCTAACGTCTTTAACACGCCAACAACTTCCATGGCTTTAATAATTAAAGGAATGAAAGAAAATTGTAAGGAGTTCAAGCAACTCGCATGAAACGACTTCATTGATTGCACTTTTTATTTAACCGTAATTTATTCATATTCAGTTTCAGTTTCAGTTTCCGTGTAAAAATTTCAGAAATGCAATTTACATCATGTTGTAGCAACAAGTTGATTAGCTTTAAATGCTTAACAGTCAGTGAATTACTTTTTCTCGTACGATGAATGGGATTCGTAGACGATGTATTTTTTAGACCCCGTACTATAAAAAGGAGTAGAGGGTCTATTGGGTTTGTTTGAAGCAAAATGTGCGTAACAGGCAGAAGGAGGCGTGGCTAACCCTATAAAGTATATATATTTTTGATCAGCATAAACAGACGATATGTTGTAGCGATGTCCGTCTGTCCATACGAACTGGGTCTTCGAGACTATAAGAGCTAGAGCCACCAAACATGAAATGAAAGTCCGTCTATATGTCAGACAGGTTAAGTTTATTTCCAATCGTTGCCACGCCCTCTGCTGCACCCACAAATTGTGAAAAACCATTTTCACATCACCATAACTTGAAAACGACTAGAGCTATTAGGACCAAATTCACACAATATGTGTATGGTACCTTTTAAACTATCCTTACCAAGTTTAAACCGGATCGGACAACTATAGCCTATAGGTCCTATAAGACAAATCGGTCATAAATTACTTATTTGTATGCTAAAGTGCTTCCTATAATGAGTACGGGGTCTTTAACAGTCGGTCGCTCGACTGTAGCCATTCTCACTTGTTTCAAAGTAAACTTACAGCTGGTACAGCTGGCTTAAGTTATTAAGTTAAGAAGATCGTTAACAGAAATCAACGACACTCACTAATATACACTTACACTATATACAAAAAAATTAAATAATTAAAACAAAAATATTTGTTCAATTTTTAAACTTATTGAAAGAAATGTGTTTTGTTTTTAATCAAAATATTCCGGTCACCCACATGAAAGCCTAAATCAGTTTTTAAGTTATTTTATTCCAAAAGAATTTTGAGCTGTTTTTGGAAGCATAGAACTTTTTCGAGTTAAATTTATCAACAACTTTAACCTTAAAGGTTTAGCAGCTGCTATTAAACTTACGACTTAACATGTTCTAGTTCATATATTTATTATTATATAATAGATTCGTATCGTAAATACATTTGTTATGTCCGTTAAATCAAGTTTTTGAGGTTTTCTAATTTAGAAATCTGCGTGCTTCGTGGAACATTAAATATTTTAGTGATTTCTTAAAGTAAAAATAAAAACAAAGGTTATTTTTTAATCGTTTTGATTATTTTGTTAACGAAGCGTTGAAAAACATATGAATTGTGGCAAGTTAGTGGCAACAAACTGTAGCATTTAGTTGTTTTGAGGCTTAACAAATATGAGTATCTCATAGATACATAGATACAAACTGAGCCGAGTTGGCTTCAGTTGAACTGAACTGAAGCACAAAGCTCTTCACGCGTGGCAATTTCGATTTCAGTTGTTGCACTCGTTTTCAAGTGCAGCATGCAATGTTGCAATAGAGAAGAAGAGCTGAGAAAAAAACATAAAGAAGAAGAAGAAGAAAAAATAAGAAGCAGCAGAAGCAGAAGAAGGCCGCAGATATGAAATTAAAAGTGAAACTTGATGTGTATCTTAGAGATACACGGGCATAACTGTACCCATAATTACGAGTGCGGCATGCAAAATGAAAAGCGAAACGAAATTAATGAAGTGTGTGATAAGCGCTGTGAAAAACGCAACCCACACACATACACAGACTCACAAAGACACACACACACAGACACACACACACACTCGAACAATACAACAACATTAGATGTCGAGTATCTTTGACTTTGCATCTTTCGCCACAAATGTAAAAGATGTTTCTTTGTGGCACGCGGAAACGCAAAAACATTTTGCGGCTTCCCAAAAGAAATCCAAAAGAAAAAAAAAACATGTAGGAGAAACAAAAGCGAAAAACAAAAAACAATGCACAATGTACAAGTACCAGACACGAAATTGTTTATAAAATTTGTATCTTGAACTTGAGGCTAAGCCGTGTGTACATGTGTGTGTGGGCTTGTGTCTGTGGGTGTCTTGTGTGGGACTTACCAGAGGGTGTTCCCAGAACCTGTAGAATATCTGTGGACATCTCATCTGGGTTTGACTGTCACATACTCAGACTTTCTTCTCCTCTTGAGATACAATTTACTTAAAGATACAGATAATATATCTATTAGTTGCAATTGTAGTTATAAAATAGTTTCTTTACTTAATTTAATTTAATTGGCCAGATTAAAGATTTCTCTTGATTCCATTCAGGTGTTACTAATTATGCTAATAACAATTAAATTGATAACATCTAACAAGGAATTTAAATAAATCTTGTCAACAATTAACTTGTATCTTGGATAAAAAAAATAAAAATAATCATTGATTGTTAAATTTAATTGTTTATTGTCAGCTTTGGAAAAGTTCCAAATTAATTAGAGATAACGTGTATTAGTTAATTTATATAGGATATTTCAGCTATTACGTGAAGAAATCAGAAAGTTTTTAAACATTTTAGAAATATTTATTGAGCTGCAATTGTATTTTTAGACCCTGTACTCTAAAAAAGAGTAGAGGGGTCTATTAAGTTTGTCTGAAGCGAAATGTGCGTAACAGGCACAGGAAGAAGGCGTTTCCGACCCCATAAAGTATATATATTCTTGATCAGCATCAACAGTCGAGACGATATAGCGATGTCCGTCTTTCCTTCTGTCTGTCTGTCCGTCCGTCCGTATAAACACATGGATCTTCTAAACTACAAGAGCTAGAGCTACCAAATTTGGAATGAAAGTCCGTCTATATGTCGGGCAGATCAAACCAAACCAAACTAGCACATTATGTGTGTAGTACCATTGTAACTATCCTCACCAAGATTGGTCCTGATCGGACAACTATAGTCTATAACTCCCAAAGGACTAATCGGTCGAAGATTGCTGATTTGTATAAAAAAACGCGCACTAGAAGGAGTACGGGGTCTTTTACAGTCGGCTCGCTCAACTTTAGCCTTTCTTACTTGTTTTTAATACTTTTTTGTTTTGATACGAATATTTTGAAAAATAAAAAAATTTTATATTAATTCAGTTTGGATGGTTGGTTTATCGTCAGATTTTAGCATGAGAGCAGGCTTAGAACACGTCGTCATCTCCTGCCACTTACCGGAAGAAGAGATTGAGTCAATATCAAGCTTATCCTAACGCCATCCTGTCCGAAGGTTCTTAGCACTAGATAATCGATACCTATTATAGGTAACACTACTTAATCAATATTTAACATGATAATACATTTTATTTTTTTATTTAATTATTTTATTAAGCATTACTTAGTTTCCTTTTTTATTCAATCAATATTTGTTTTATTAAATATTAGTGAAACATGTATATTCTGCCCTCTTAACTATTTGTTGAGTTGAGTCTGTTTAGCAGTTTGTTAAATTAATAAAATTTTCATTTCCGCCCAAGACACAGACCCTTAAAAAACAAACAAAGTGAAAAAGTTTGGAGATTAAGCAACTTACCACTTAAAGCAGCAGCAATAACAACAACAACAACAACAACAAGAAAATAAAATAAACAACACAATACAACGCACTAAGACAAACAGCAATCAACAAAAACAAATTAAAACTCGTCAAAGACAAACAAAACCAACGGACAAAAAAGCTAAAAAAAAAAAGCTAAAAACAACTTAAAGATTTGACCAAATTATGCCAAAGTTGGAACTGAAGTTTTTTATCTTGCAGTTGCAGTTTTCTTGTTGTCATCATTGTGGTTGTTTCTATTACCATTAAGGCTGTGTCTCGTAGTATTGTTGTTGCTGTTGTTGTTGCTGTTGTTGTTGTTGCTGATGGTGTATTTCAAAAGTTGATTTGTGCCAGTGCCACTTGAACCTCAGTCAGCAGCATCTTCTTCATCTCTTTGGCAGTTGTGGTTGAAGATCTTTAAGATCTGCGATTTGTTGGCCCTCAGCAGATGTCGAATTTGTTGTTGTCTTTTTGTCTTGTTTTGTCTTGTAATACAACTTATTTAACCATAAATACATTTATAGTATTTATTGTATTTTATTTATTGCATCATCTCATAAGTTGTGCAATGAGTTTGCTTTGAAACAAGTTTAATGGCCAAGAACGGAGCAGAGTGTTTGCTTATGATGTAATAGAGTTAACGATATTTGTTATCAATAAGTCTAAAGGTTAAGAGGGCAGATTAAAGAGTTTTCGAAGCTTTAAAAGAAAATTTAAAATCAACTCATTTGTTAGATTTGAATAGTATTTCCTGTGTTTAAGTCGCAATGAACCTATGAACCAATGTAGCTTTTATTACCCTGATTTATCACAATGTAGAAAATGTACTGTTCCTAGTCCATCCTAGATTTATGTAAAAACTTTTTGCAGTTTTCTAGTAATTTAAAAAAGTGCCATTAAAACGCATTTGGTAAAGAAACAAGATAAAGATTGAACTTTCCTTGAAGTTACCTAATTTTATTAGAAAATATAATATATATAGTGGTATATGCTTCAGTCCAAAAGACACATTGAGTTAATGTATTGTTTCCTTGTTCCTCGTTCCACTTTCTCGTTCCTCGTTTCATGTCTATCGTTTCTTTTGCCATTCGCTGTTTGCCAACCCACTGACTGTCCAATGGACACTTGGAAGACTTTTTGCTGACTCGGCAAAAGAAATGGGGAAACACAGACAATAACAAGACAAATTTCTTGCGGTTTTGTCTGCCGAACACGTGCGAATCCCACAACAATGACAATGGGAAATAAGAGCATGTGTAGCTATGTAGTCGTGTAGCTATGTATATATGTAGATATATTTACCATATAGCCGTGTAGTATGGGGAAAAGGCCATAAAGGTGCAGGTCCAAATCCACTTACATTTATCTCACAAATGCCGAAGCAATCTTCAAGATACACATAAAATGCAAAGAAAGGAACTAATACAATAGTCAGAAGTATTTTAAAGCAAACCGGACTATGGAAGGCTCTGTATCTGAAATATTTAAGACTAGTCAAGGGAAGTAGAAATGTTAATATCTGGCGTATAGAACAGTGAACCCGACTGTGGTGCACCCTGTATCTCGTATACTAGTACTTCAGTAGAAAAACCTTCTAGAAAATGATATACAAAAAACTTCTTTATAAATGAATTAATAGAATGACTTTCCATTACAATCAATAGGAATAAGATTAGTTTTACAATTATAAAATATTCTCTTTCATTTATTTATTAATTTTTTTTATTTTTATGAATAAATAAAATATATTTGACTGTATGGAAATATTTTGCTTGTGTTCTGCCAACACAACAGAAAAACAACAAGATTTAGGTGTTTATTGAAAAAACTTCGACCAAACATCAAATTATGTGTACAATACGGCTATATATATCCGGACTAAATTTGATCCTGATCGGACAAATATATCATACAGCTCCTGAATATATCGTACAGGTCTTAACTTTGTATAAGTGTTTTTAAGATGAAGTCCAGTTGGTTAGCTTGACTGTAGCATTTTTACTGTACTAATATTCTTAGAAGTATACTAAAATAAAATACTCTTTGTATTTCTGTCTACAGGGTCTTGGAAAAACGAGCGTGTTGCAATGAAACGCATAAAGCGATAAATGCGACCATAAAATGACATATGAAAAATCGAAAGTATGTGCAATTGACAATCGGAGTGAGGCACGGAACATGGGGCGTATGAGGGGCGGGGAGGGGTAAAGCACTCGCAAAAAATACTGAATACTGAAATCAGAGGGGGCCAGTCATAGCTTCAGTACGGTCCAATCCCTCTGCTTGGGTGCAGCTGCCTCTAACGCCTGACGACCAATATCGCAGCATGCCACATAATGTTGCACAATGCCAAAGTTGGTGCGAAAAATTGGAGCAGAGATCAACGAGCTGCCGCCGTGCATAAACGAGGCATAAGCGCGGTAAAAAACGCAGCAACAAACGTGGCTAAAACGAGGCAGCTGCTTGGATTTTTTTTTTTTGCTGGGCCGCCTTCGGGCCTGTTGGGTGCACCAGCTGCAACCGGTTACCTGTGCCACAAAACACACTCACTCATAACTGTCTTTGTGCACCATTTACCATAAATGTACACTCGTAGCTGAGTACTCGAATGTTCACAGTTATTTGGGACACGCGCTTTAATTTTCTGCATTGTTCAGATTCGCAAATTGCTCTGAAATATCCTCAAGATCTTTTTAAGTAGAGTCGTTTAATTAATAGTTAGCGATTTGCAATTTAATAGCGATTAAATTAAAGATATCGAATAGTGTTATTAGTTCTAAGTTACTTTATATGGCATGTTTTAAAAAGCTATTTGTATTTTTTATTTCATTTACAACTAACAGACTGTGACCCAAAACGATAAAATTGTTAGATTGTGTTCCATAAAAAATAGTTTGGGTTTTTACTTTCGTTTTTTTTAGCATATGGGTTTATAGATTTTTAAGATTTTATAGCTTAAAATAGTAAACGAATAGTAAACTATTTAGATAAATAACCATTACTATTCAGCATAAATAAAAGAAATATAATTTTAATTTAATTTTTAATTGAATATAACAATATTTAAAAATACCTTTTTCTATTTAATTATTATTTTATTATAAGCAATTAATGTATACATTTTTTTTTAATAATTTTAAGTTAGTTTCCTTAAATAAAATTTTCCGCAAGATTGGCTTTATTTAATCGGAATAAATTGCAGTTTCCATTTTAAAACTGAACGGCAGGCAAAATAATTGTGTTTGTTACCAAAATAACTGACCTGGTCAACACTCAACAGTTTGGCTAACCACATGGTTAAATAGCCCAAACCAATGAACGCCGCCAACGCATTAAAAGTGAAAGTTTTGTTGTTGCCGCAGCAATTATTTGTATTTGTTAATAATCAATGCACACTGAGGGGTAAGAAATACCTAAAAATGTGCATAAATTATAATTGTTTATTAACCAACATGTTAGAGGGAGTATGGGGGAGGAGTGAAAGGGCGGAAAGACATACTTTGACAACTGTGGAAAGTATTTGACGCTCAGTTGTTGTGATAAACTTGCCGAATCATTAAAGCTGCTCTCTTACCTTTCCTCTTACCTTCTGTCTTTCTTTTGCTCGGTTCAAGTTTAAAGGCAATAGATGATGTAACTGCTGGCATTTCTTTTTGGGCCACTAGTTGAACTTGACAGTCGGGTATTTCTATTTCGTCTTTCTCGCATACCCAGTGATTACGAGTGCAAATTTACATATCAATGAACCTCAGAGCAAGCGCACCTCTGACAGTTTCTGGCAGTGATATAATCAGTTAACTGTGGCTTAAATGGGCTGTTAATTAATTAAAATCAAGTCTTCGTTGCGTTCGGGTCAAAGTTGGAACACACAAGTTGCAATGCTTGAAAACTTCAACAACTCAATGAATTCACCAAATTAATAAAACGTGTTTGAGTTGCAACTTCAAACTTGAAAGATCAGTTCCCACACAGTTCGAACATGTCTATGGAACATGTCTGTCAAACTGTGAGTCTTCAGCCAAGCCCACGAACAACAGGTTGCGTCAGTCGAGACGCGAGCGTCAACTGCAGCGCATGCGCAACGCGTTGATTAAATTCTAGAATTGGAATCGGTTTAATATCGGTGATATTTGTATTATTTAGCAAAAGTTTTGACATGTCCGTCAAGCGTGTTAATGGTTGCTATGTGCCGCGATTGAAACGTGTTTGAAATTCGCAAAACAAATAATAATAATAGAACGCCAAAAGTGTCAACAAAGAAAACAAAAAAAATAAGAGAAAGAGGAAAATACAGAAACCAAAATCGATAACGCTTAAAGGTGAATAAATATCCCGAAATGGCAAACTATGTCAAACGCAAAGAAATTCAAATTTGAATTCTACAAAAGTGATTTTTTTTAACTACAACAAAAAAATGGCATATGACAGAATCTAAAAGAAGAAAGAGGCACATCAAAAATATTAAATGATTGTAGGTTGAGTAGTGACATTATGCAGGGGCTTGTTACCGGCGATGCGACGTGGGCCTCAGTTGTAATTTCAATGTAAAGAAGACCATTTTGGGTACATCCATGGGTATTGATGGATGTGATGCGTTGTCGTACGCCCAAGCAAGTGACAATGGAGACTCGTCTTCTGAGTCACTTATTTAGACAGTTCTTCTGGATGCTATGTGTTTGTTAAGGCGTGGTTGGAGCGTGTTGGGAATTTAAAGAACTCAAGAAACTGCTGTTATGTTTGTAAATCAAGAAGAAAGCATTCCAATCAGATGATCAAGCAAGCAGAATTGTGTATTTAAAATACAAATATTGTATCTAGAAAGCTGTTCAAAGAGTTCTTTTGGTTGGTAAATCTAGAGATTCCAGAACAACTTAAAGTTAATTCTTTTAAATGAGCTGAGGAAGAAAGCTCAAATGAATTTAAGATAGTAACCTTTATAAATGTAGTTGAAGACAAATTATCATATAATTATTTTAAATGCTCATCATCCACCTGGATATCTGCATTTCCTAGAGCTCTTGAACTTGGATGATTTCACGCAGCTAATTAATTTTATTTATTATTCACTACTTTGGAATTCGTCGTCTTTCGAGTTGATTATTTTGCATAATTTGCAAGGTCGTCAGACCAAGTTTCTTTAAAAAAAAACATGTTTTT
This sequence comes from Drosophila cardini, assembly GCA_018903735.1. Classification (NCBI taxonomy): domain Eukaryota; kingdom Metazoa; phylum Arthropoda; class Insecta; order Diptera; family Drosophilidae; genus Drosophila; species Drosophila cardini. The sequence goes on along the minus strand of JAEIGM010000001.1, from coordinate 21,364,795 downwards.
ATTTTTGGTATTTTTTTATGGCAAAAATATTTAAGCAGCACACCAAATATACAGATAATTATAATAATAATAAGCTATAGTAAGTTGTTTGTTGCGAATCCCCTTAAAGTCAACCAAATGTCATATGAATATGATAAAATATTGTTTAAATGTCAGGAAACAAATTTGTCATGCATCTTATATTAATCCTTTTGAAATAATCAGTGCATTGTCTAGCCAAATTCAATGGAAATTCTGAAATCGTAATGTGGGAAAAGCAATACAAATTAAGTTTTGAATATTATTCAAGTTAATAAAGAGAAAGTAAAGTAATTAAAACGTTTTAAAATAAAAATGTATTTTTAATTACGAATCAACATATATTAAATAAAATAAACGTAAGTTTTACAAAGTTTTCTTAAAAACTAAAATATGAAACCTTCAATTAATTCCTTTCCAACTTAATAATCCTATTACAGAGTGTCTCGTAGTTCATATTTTATTCATAATTTTTAGAACTACAGTGCATATTTTAGATAAATTTTGTGTCCCCAATTTTGTATAACGAGTTTTCATACTTTTAGCTCTTTTTATCGCTAAATCGGCTAAAATATTGTATTCAATTTGAGTTTTCAATAATGCAAATGAAACATTTACGTTTAATTTAATTGATTCATTTAAAAATAAAGTTGCACTTGACATATTTGTTCTATGTAAATGAGAATAACTTTGCTAACTTGGCCAACATGGCGAATGGTCAACGCTAATCTGCATTGATAGCTTTTAATTACACGTGGTCTTTAGCTAAGAATGTAAACTATACATAGGTAAATAGATAGATAGATAGATAGATATGTCGATACTGAAATAGTTGGATAAATACATGGCTAATGGCCACAAAGATATTCAAGCTTGGTGTTGCTCTATGCACATGGCGTATACGTAACATGCATTTATGCAACACAAACAGCTGTGTGTGTGTGCATATGTGTGTGTGTGTGTGTTTGTGTGAGTATTCCATGCATCACTAAACACCGTTGTTACAAGAAATAAATCAAAATTGTTACTAATGTTATTCCCTTTATTTGCGTGCATCGATACCTTTACGTGCGAATTTCTCATTCATCTACCTGTCTATCTATATAGTATGTATCGATATCTGAAGCTATTGTTATGGCCATCTATTGAATTTTCTTTTTTCGCTGTTTGTTGTTGATTTTTGCGTTGATATTTGCCATGTAAATTGTCGTTTGCCCGACAATTTCATTTGCGTGCCAAACCAAAGTCACGTTGCATTGTTTATATTGCAATTTATTTTGTGTGTTTTATAAATATTTTACTGGAAAACCAAAGGAAAACAAAATCAACGTTGTCACCCTACGTTGTTATTGTTATTGTTGTTGTTTTGTGGTTTTTCTTGTTGTTGTTGAGGAGGCGATTTCTTTCTTAGGTGTCTTGTCAGTTGGACACGAAACCCATAGAAATGTTAATCGATCGTCCAAGAAATTAAAACAAAAAAACCAAAACAACAAAAACTACTATACATAAAAAACTATGCAAATGAATACAAATTGCCAATGACTGCAAAAGTTGCATAACCCTCAACAAACTGGGCGTGGGTACAAATAAACCCAACATCCAATAACCAACAGCCAATATCAATACCCAATATAACATATTTCCAAATATGTATGCTAATTCATTGATTAAATAAATTGGGGAGTACCGAAAATAAATTACTGGAAGAGCTAAAAAATTGAATTGAATTTAAAGTAATCGTTTTAAGTTTACCGTAATCTGCTGTAAATATATTACAGATCTCTAAAGCTAAACGATATCATAAATAGTATTTTAAAGGGTTTGTTAAAAATAAAGAGTGTAAGTGTAATTTGAATACCTTTTTTAGCGAATGTACGAATATATGTTTGAATTATGATTTGATTTGTGGACCTAAACTGGATATAAGCCCGCTATAAATCAAAGACTCTCAAAGTTGATATAACACTTAAAAAAATAAAAGTTTTACTTACTTAAGCAGTTTGCTTTCATTGTATTGTTTCATTCAAATTGTAAACTCCAAAATATTTATATTCTATTCTCTTGATTTAACATTTTCAAGCTAAGTCTCAGTAATTCATATATAAATTCAATATTATAAATTGCAAAGATTTAATTTATAATTATTCAAAATTATTTGAAACCTGTTTTTGTCTTTAATTAGACAATATCGTTGTTACTTTTGCTTCAGTTTGAATTTTAATCATTAACGTAAATGCAAAAATATAATAAAATTCATACGTTCTGAAAGTAAAAGTCATTTGAAGGAGATTTGATCTGAGTAAAATTGATAGACACGGTCCATATATTTATATAGAGATATGTATATGCAGACATTTTGTCTGCACTGTTAATGTTGGTAAAGATACTTTATGCATGTTACAAGACAGCGATTAAAAAACGGGCATAAAAATAAATATCGTATTTTATACAAGCTATTAACAATTTGTCATAGCTACTAAACTCCCTACGGTGGCACCCTGTATATAAACAATTTCATTTTTTAATTAAATTTATGCAACACTTTAAACGACTGTTGGTGTCAATTCCATGGGATTTAATAATTATTAATTTTAGTGTTTTACGCATCACGGAAGATTTAAAAAATTCGAAATCAAAAAACTGCGTAAGTTTTGTAGAGAAGAGCTTCGAAGTAAATAATCCAATTAATTTAGTAATTAATTTAGTGGTACCAAAATTAATGCAGAAAAGACAAGCTACAATTGTATTTATTTTTAACTGAAATATTATAAAAAAAATAGCTGTAATATAATATTTCGATGTATTTTAAACTAGTTATGACCATTGTCAAAAGCCCCAAATAACAAGATTTAAATAGGATTCAACTGACAAACGCATTAATTGTAAGCAACACCTGTTAGACGAAGGTGAGCCAGTGGCTGCAACATGAACTCGCGACATTTACAATGTGGCATGCAACACACAGAAAAAAGAGATTTGTGTTGACAAGATTTACCAGCTCAACTGGTTGATGGTTGATGATTTGGCGGAAGAAGACGTGTCTCATCATTCGAACACATGTTGCATAAGCAAGCCATTGAAAATACAACAACCAGTTACGCACAAAACTCGCACTCACTGTCTCCTTCTTACTCACTTTCTTACTCTCTCTCTCTCTCTCTCTCTCTCCCTGTCTCTTTTGCAGTATGCGCGAACGCAGTCAAACTACTCCACGCAGACGTCGCGCGGGTCCCAAACAGGCATTGCCCGTCGTCGAGTCACCCTATAACATAGACAACACAGAGGATATTTATGGCACTACTCTGCTGCCCTCGCAACGCTGCTATGTGGATCCCTGGGATCTGGAGAACTACGATTATGTACGCAAGAAAATGGACATTGATGTGACTGCCTCGACTGTCTTGCCTGACTATGAAACAGCTTTGGACTATGAGCACGCTTCACAGTCACCCAGTCCAACGGCTGCTCCTGGTTATGCTGGTTATACCACTGGTCCGACCATGGCCTCTACCATGCCACGCCCACACACCAGACGCCTATCGCGCAATCAGTGTCGCCTTGAATGCTGCCATTTGCCGAGTCGCAGTCGCAATCGCAATCACAGCCGCAGTCGCAAGGAGCCACTTTATGCTGCACGTAGTGAGCTTTATGGGGCACCACCCAGTCGCTATGATGACTATATGGCCACCATGACCAGGCAGCTGCATCTGGACGATGATTACCAGCGGGAGCAGGAACTATATGCTGACCAGCGAGTGCTTTACAATAATTATGGAGGTTAGTCTTATCACACTTATACAGAGTAACTAACTAGCTAACTACTAATCAAGAGTTAAGGAGAAAGACGCTGTAGTATACACGATTCATAGTTAATTTTATTGTTTGTGGTAGAGAAACCATAACATTTGTTATATTTGTTAAGATTTGTTAAGAAATTGTTGTCTACAGCTCGTTTATCACTGATGTTTAAGTTTTCTTGAAGACGGATCGTTTACCGGTAAAATAATGTTTACTTTTTAGACAGATTTGTATGCTGATTTGGAGCTTATAACAAATCTATTTTATCTAGTTATTATCAGGCCGAAACTAATTTTCAGACTTACTTATTTAAGGTTGTTATCTAACAAGCGAATTGCTATTATTTTCCATCTTTCTCTTTCTCGCAGGCATCTCTAGTGCCAGCTCAACAGAGCAGCACTCATCGATTGGTGGCGATGAAATGCCCTCAATGACCCTGCCACGTCGAGCTGCTACCTTGCAACGTCGTTCCGTGGCCCATCAGAGCAAGGAGAACGGGCACAGTTATGCCTCGGGTTATGGTACTGCACCTCATCCTAGACGTAAGAGGAGCTCAGCTGTCACGTCTGGAAGTCAAGCCAAGACGATGGGAGGACATCAAGGACCACAGATTGAGTTTCCAGCACCTCCTCCGCTTTCGCCCGCCTATGACTATTGCAATCCCTATGCTACAATGCCATATTGCAGCCTTCCGGATTGCACCGAGTGTCAACAGCAGGCGACATCCCTCATCTATGCCGCACCATCAACGCTCTATGGAACCTTGGCCGGACGTGGGGCCACCCAAAGCGATTCTCCAAGTGACTCATCGCTCTACGCCGGAATTTACTCACGTAAATTTGGGTTGAGCAAGAAGGGTCTTCTGCAAATTGATTACTCCTGCAGCTGGAACGACTTGGATCGTGTCATGGGTCGGCAATACTGAGGGACTACTGAACTGCGCTTGGTCTTGGGTTTGGTTTAGTCTTAAGTTAAACTATTCTTAGTTAAGATCAAAGATCTAAAAGTCCCCACGCGGCAAACATTTTCACTAAAGTCATAAAAATATCACTCACACACACACACACACATTCACACAACACAACAAATTCGTACCAAATAAATAAAATTTGATTTTATTTTTAATATCGTTTTAGTCCGTATTCAAGTCGTGCATGCAATTTGCGATAAATCAAATAAAAATACAAATAATAAAATATTTCTTTATTTATTTGAATTGTCAAGTTTACTCTTATAAGTTCTTATATTGGAGTTTCAAAATAAACGTTGCCTACTTTTCTGCGACCTTTAAATGCGAGTCTGAAAACTGTAGTCTACTTTTTGATGTTTCAGAGTATTTAAAGCTACAATATTTTTTAATGCAATGTAATATAATCGGTTTTAATTTATTAATAATTGAATTTAACTACACATCGCTACATAAAAGGCTTTCGTTATCTAAGAAATCAGAATTATTACCTCTATTTAGATTCCCCAAAGCCGATATGTGAGAAAGTATTATATTAATTGAATATGATGACTCTGAAAAATAGAAGCAAAATAGCTGTACATTTAGTACTACGCAATCAATATTTGATAGAACTGCACCTTATATGTACTATATAATACTTCATTATATAGACGACTTCATTTATCACCTTATTCCATTCCGAACTATTAGAAAAATTAGTTGGAAAAGAGCTGGAACTAAATTTAATACAAAATGGACAGCAAAATTCATCAAAGTCAGGGCAAAAACGTTTTCCTTGTTATTCGAAAGTTGTCAAACCCAACGACATCGTATGCTAAGCGACTTTTCCTAATTGGCCACCTCATGAGCTAAAAAGGGAAATGGTCACATGATGACGTCAAAATTAATTAAAGTGAAAAGATACTAAATTTTCCCTATGTCCATTATTTGTTACTCTTACAAATTAAGTAATAAGTTAGCTTTTTAATTTTTAAATTTCCATTAGATATATAAAATTGATTTTAAAGTAAAACGAGTCATCATCTTCCTTTCAATTGGAATAACGATGCTAAAATTTGAATAAATATTTTGATTTCTTTAGGGTATACATACTTCGTCCTTAGTCAGGTTACCTGTCCTGTATTTTTTAAGCCTGCTTTGTTGCAATGGGCGCATAAATTAGTCAGGGGAGTTCTTGGCCTTATGAAACATGTAATTTGTTAAAAAGCTGCTGCGAATTGGACACATCAGACGAAGTTAATTAGCTGCTACCAGGCAGCAACTAACTAAATTATGCAGAGGCAACTGAAATGGGACGGTAAGTGAAAAACTCCGGAGTGAATGACATTACGCCTAATGCGGATATGGCATGAGATCATATCGTTACAGGAATTCAAGTGAGATCAACACGAAAATTAGCAAACCGACTGTAAAAGACCACTTACTCATTCTATTAAGCGTTTCTCCACACAAATCAGCAATATTTGCCAGATAAGCCTATGGGAGCTATAGGATATAGCTAAATTTAGTAAGGATATATTCATAACACATATACTGGTTGATATAGCTCATTCAAAACTACACTTTTAATACAAATTATCAAATTTGAAACGATTTGATATATGGGATCTATGTATATCATCTAGTTGTCCGATGGTCGCAATAGCTTAAGCAGTTTCCAAGGACTTTTATTCCATATTTGGTGGGCTAACTCTTATAGTCTTTTAGATCCAGGGTTCACACCGACAGACGATGGCAGATTTGATTGTTGATGCAGATCATATATTTTATAGGGTCATCCACGTATCCTTCAATAATAAGCAATAAATACGGTACGTCATACTTGGCACACAACGCTCACGGCGTTGTAACCTTTGATAGCACTGATCGAATTAATTATAAACCTGAATATTCCACACTACTGCTAATTACAGAAAATATAGGTATAATTATTTGTTACATTAACAACATAAACGGAAAGGAACTAAAAGTTTGTATAAGTGGCTTCCATCTCTGTTTTCTTAACTTGCCCTCTCTCTGTCTCTTTCTATATTTATTTCTCCGTCTTTGTGTACATACTATGTACAGAGATTCTTACTTATGTGTGAGCACAAGTATATACATAAGTTCTATAAAATCAATAAGACAAATAAGAACGTTTCATTCAATGGCTAAAAAAGTTTTTTCTTTTCTTTTTTGCAGCATTTTCCTTTCGCTGTGAATGCGATTTCAATTTCTCAATCCAATTTACCTTTTGCAATACCAATACCAATACCCAGAACCCAGTACCCAGTACCCAATACCCTCTACTAATACCAATACCAATACGAGCACAAATACAAATACAAACACGAATGAGAGAACAAATACAAAGCGCAAGTAAATCATAAAATGAAAGAGAAAAAAACGCAAGCAAATCCTATACGTAGAAATATAAGAAAGCTTTTAAAGCTGTTTCTAGAGATACTCTGTACTTTCAGAGACTTTAAAAATAGAGCTTACTATAATATATACTTTTAAGTATGATTTCGTATAAAAATAAATCAAATTTTCATCATTTTAAAATATTTTTAATTTTAAAAGCTAATTTATTACAAAGGAAAATAAATTCTTTGAAAAAAAAAATGAGTAAAAAAGTTAATTCTCCCTTGTTACTTTCCAGTACAGGATATATAGAGTTGAGGCTCGGTTCACTTGGAAAATGCACATAAAAGCGCAAATATTTGCGCAACATTTTCAAACATCGTCGCAGACGCGGCCATAAAAATCGAACAAGAAAATATGCAAAATGAAACGCATAAAAAGTATAAAAATGAATGGAAAAAGGGGGGAACTCAAATAAAGAAATACTAAAAATATGTATATTTTTTTGTGCTTTTGTTTTCCTTTTTCTTTATTTTTTGTGCGCGGATTTGCTTTTATTATTGTATAACGTCAAACATTTGCATGCGGTGGAGACGGCGCCTAAATGTATGCCACACTTTCTGCACCAGTGCCTCAAAGCGATGCTCCGACCGTGTCCTCACCCCAACCACCACTCTCTGGTACACCCTATACTCCATTAGTATTTGCATTTACGTGCGGCGCCAACTCGACACAGGCGCCCATTCCCTACCGTTGCCATTGTCCCCGCCACGCCCCGCACCGCTCAGTATTCTGTTCTCTTTTTATGTGAACATGCAAATCGCAGCGAGAATATTTCGCACTTCACTGAATTGAACCGAACGTAAGTAAACTTTTGACGGCGCAAGGTGTAGGAAAACTTTCGTCCTGCCTGTTACCAACAAAACGTGTTCAATTCGCAGTGTCAACTGGACGGCAACTGACAGCCCAATCAGTTGGCATTCCACAAAAGAAAATCAAGAAAAAACGTTTAGTTTTTAGAAAAGCATTTCCGTTATTGTGACTCTTTTCAGAGAGATTTTAACAAATGCGTTTTCTGGAACGTCTTTACTTCGACACTTTAAGCGGATTTCTCATCTATTTCACTGCCACTAAAAAAGCAACCAAAGTTCGTTTTACCTATTTACAATCTTTTTTGGCAATTCTAAAGGAAGAATTCCCAATTTGCGAGTGCAAATTGCACATTAAATGCTGATTGCAGTTCCAAATGTCCCTTCATTCGCAGAAACTCTAAAGAAATCTCATTTTAGTGATGCTTAATGGAGAAAAGACAATTATGTCTTGTTGTAACTTCTTTAATTTACGTAGGAGAGGCACATTTTATAAAAAATGGTGAACTAAATATGACTTAAAAAAATATATGTTAAGATACTACTACTACTACTACTACATGAGCGAAAGTAGAGTTTTGAATTCATTTTGGAATTTAAAAAGTTAAACTCTTTCTTTTGAGTAAACAATCTAAAAGACATTTTATTATAGACTCTCGCAGATCTTAAATTATTTTACTAACAAAACCAGTTGTGACAAGTCCTTAGTAGTTTAAATACTCAATCCCTCTTTAGTTTTCTGATGAACTTTAACGATAACCTTTTCCATTAAAAATTCTTTTGTTCATTATAACAAAGAGAGTCTTTTACTTGAATTGTAGGGGCTGTGTTATTGTTTCATATGCAGGTCATAAATAAATCAAAACGTGAAACTTTTCCTTTTTAAGCCCTAAGAAAATCTTTCGTGCCGCTTGCCGTTGCAACATGTCAAAAATCTGCAACTAAATGCCGTCATAAATTACAGCCAGCTGTCAAAACTCACAGTTTTTGTTGTTTTTCATTGTTGTTATTTTTATTATATTTTTATTGTTGTTGTTGTTGTTGTTGTTTTTAGCCAGGCAACGCATGCAAACAATGAGAAATGCTAAAAATAAACTTGAAAACCTAATTAAACTTTTCTCTTTCGTTTTGCCCAAAAAGAGGAAAATAACAATAAAGTCAGAGGATGCCAAACCGTAAAAGCAACAACAACTAAGCTAATTGTGTAATAAACACAGACACACATACTACTAAAACGCACACAAACACACACACACTGTACACTGTCGTCTGTCAGTCAGCTTATCAAAATGTCTTGGGGAGGATTTTCCGTTTATGCAATTTTCCAGCCATTTTGCACCTTGCATTCCAAGAATATTTTTCAATATACCCTATGAAATAAACAAGATTAGAGCTTGATACGCTTGAATAGAAAATCGAAAAAAAAATCTTTTATTTTTATATATTTTTTATTTAGTCATTTCTAATTCAATTAATTTATTAGTTTCTTTTTATTATTTTAATCATTTTATAATTTTGATTTGACCAATCTATATTTTTTACATTTTAGAAATAATCTTATATTTTCTATTCTATATTATATATATATATATTTGATAATCTATGGAGAGTAAATCTTTATTTAAATAAAATTTGATTAAAACTACAAAAATTGATAAATAAGGCTAGATAATGATACAAAAATAAATTTTTATAATATAATTAAAGAATTTGATTCCTTTATTATTTAAAATTTATGGTGTCTCCCACTAAAATAAATACAATAATCTTGTGTAAAAAACAATATATATTTATTGTAGAAATAAGGGTATTCTGGCTGTATTCAAGGTCAAAAGCCATTGGTAGTGTTAAATTTACACTCGAACTAAAGAGTATATGTAAGTATATTCTCTACTAGTTGTGTCTTGTTACTTGTTTTTAATTAAAATACAGCTTGAAGGTTAAAGGCATATAGACATAACACATTTACAGTATAGGGTATACACAATTACACTTACATACCATACATACCCATACATACTCGTATATAGAGACAAAGTATGCCCCAGGTTGCCATTTGCTAATGAATAAGTTAATTTTATCCTGGCCGCGTTGCGGTTCCTTTTCGAGCAGATCCCTTTCTGCTTGACACTCTGCTTTTCTCTGCTTTTCCCGCTGCTCTGCGCTTTTCCCACCGCTCTAGTGTTATTTATGTGGCAAATGCTTGTCGCACATTTTAAACCCTCAAAGCGGTCATTAGAGACTTTGCTTCACTTTGTACACTTTGTACACTTTGTGTGCTTTGTAATTTAAAAACACGGCGTATACTTAATAATATTTAGATGAGTGCTACTATATAGTCAATCTTCTCAGTCACGTACAAGAATAGCTTGAACTAACTGTAGACACATAACTATGTATTTATATAAAATTTGAGTACATATTTACTTAACTCACTGTATGCAAATTAAGTTGCCAACGTTGTTGCTCTTACTATTATGCTACTTCCAAAAAAGTGGGCGTAACTAGGGCGGGCGCTTTAGTGCTGGAATAAGGAACAACTACACGAGCAAAAGTGTTGAAGTTACGTAAGCCCAAAATCCATTAGTTGAAGCAACTAAATTAAAATAAAAAGCTGCCTGGGCTCCCCTGCAGTTAGGGAGTTCAAACTAAAGGACAGCAGAAGGGAGAGCGACAGTGTTAAGGGCAGGTCAACAAGTGCCGTTAAAAGGGAATGCAACTTAACGTGTAAAATGCTCAACTAAACGCAACTCAACCCAATACCCAGTTTGTGGCATGTGTCCAAACTAAACTTCTAAAGGGGCCTTTTATCGTGCACTAAACAATGGAATTACGACCCCAGTCGGTCTATAGAGTTTTGAATACATGAGGGAATGTCAACTAAACATATTGACATATTTACATATATTTATATATGCGTGTACTTATATGAATAAGTATGTATAATGAGTACATTTCCTTGTAAGCTTTTAATGCTGCGTATTTAAACTATAATAATTTAATTTTATTAAACTTTTCTATATTAAATAACATTAGTAGAGACATTACTTGCAAAAGTTCTAAAAAAAATTATTATAAATTTAATTCTTGTTGATTAAATTATTACAAATTTTTAAAGACCAAAAATTTTAAAATATTTATGTTTTGTTATCATATAAATTATATGATAGTTCTTATTCGATATGGTTCTAATTTTGAATTAAATTAGAATTAATAAAGTTCAATTTAATTTAAACTAAAAACTTTTATTTTATTTTTATCATGTTTGTTTTTGATAAATAATAGTTTACTAAGCAAATAAGTTACTTTCTCGAAAACTTTAAGGCATCAATAAATTACTCAAATCCTTCATCATTCAATATTCGGCTTTGGTAGAATAAATGTCCTTTGGCAATTTATTTAACAAACGTCAAGCCTAGATTTGGGCCACAAATTGGGATTATGTTGAGCCCATGAGTAGCTATGCAAATAACCACAGAATGGAGCTCAAAAAGAGCATATTTCATGTTTATGTTTATTTTCTCTGGACATTTGCAATTTGTGAATATGTCAAAAAGCCATCAGATAAGCTGACAAGACCAATAATTAATGCAACAACTGCACTCAGTTACAACAAAATTAAGGATAACCAAATACTGGATGACAGCAGAGTAAGAAGTATGAAATCAAGTTTGAAATGCACATGGAGATAGTAATTAAGAAAATGCCTTTATTCGTTATTTAAATTATAATACTTCCAACGTATAAAATGGATGTATAAAGTTACAATTTACTGGCATTTAAAGTGAATTATATGTATATGCTCTTTAAATACGGGTTCAAACAAAAAATACGTTAGTCTTTTAAAGGTTTAAGTCCTTGTTTTAAATCTTTATTCATCATGAATTTTTAAATATTCTTTAATCACATAAATATTTTATAAATTTACTGTTGAATTCTGTGTTTACTTTTTTTGTGTTTTGTTCCGTGTGCTGTTATCCCAGAGCTGTAAGAATGCTGTGATTTGTGTTGTTAACAGTCATTGTTAATGTTAGTATGCTGTTATCTACATACCTCATTTGCCACAGCTGTTAAAATACTGTTACTTACGTTATTTAGCTAACAAATGAAATCTTTGAAATCCCAAATATGTAAGAATTCTGAATTTTTTGCAAAATGTTAGATAAAATAACTTATGGTAAGTTATGGATGAACATTGGCAATATTGTGTGTTAAATTGTATAAAAGTAAATATTGAATTTACGGTATTTTCTGTGTATCTTTGCAGACTAGAGCTATCAAGGACATACCAAGCGATAGAACGTACGAACCGCATAACACACATTCTTAATACCCTCGAAAAACTTATTAGAATGCCAAACGGTAAATATTTTCATTTTGAGCTGACGTTGTGTGGCAACTGTAAAATTTTATGCAACACATACACACACACCTATTTAAACACACACACACACACATACGTGGCACAAGCAACGTGACGAGAACGTACGTAGCCCTGGCAGCAAATAAATTTCACGCCATGCCATAAGCTTACACCACGCCCACTCCTACTCCTACTCCCAGTCTGCCTCCTGGTGCTCCTGGTCCTCGTTTAGCTGCTGTTCCTGCTACCGTTACTACTAAGGCTCCTGTTGCCAGTTCAGTGTCAGTGTGTCAAGCAGCGTGCGATGTGGAATAATTTGCAAAATGTCATTATTAGTTTGGATTTTGCGCAGCAGCAAACTAAGGAACGGAAAAGGAACAGTAGCAGTAGTAGAAACAAGGAAGAGCAAGACGCTGCGATGGATGGGAAGTGGAAACAGTAGATATACAAAGGACACACGGGCACGTTCCTGCCTCTGGATAAGTTGGACCCAATGAAACTGTGCCCCAAATGCGATGGGAGATGGGATGGGATGCGAGGAGATGAGATGAAATGAGTTGGAGACTGGGACTCGTATATCATCATCAAGGCTGAAGGAAGCTTATGTGTCTTTGTGTGTGTGTGTGTGTGTGTGTGTGTGTGTGTGGCATTGTTGCTTTTATTGTCTACCTGGAGGACACGTAGCCAGCAACTCTCTGATATGCTCCGTTATGCTACACGCAAAAGCAAACACCGAGAGTATAGAAAGAGAGAGATAAAAGAGAGAGAGAGAGAGATGGATAGATTGGCTTTTCTTAAGCAAAGCTGATGCACAAACTGTAGCGAAATCATTAAGCAAGCAATGTAAATGAAATTAACATACTGATATCCTGGCCCAGGCCTAATTCAAGCGAAGGACAGCTGGGATAAGTCTAATGATGGATTGCAGACCAGAGAACCAAAGAGTGCGGCATAAAAACCCAAAGGAAAATTGAAAAGCAACAATACAACAGAACAACCAAACAAACAGAGCAGTTGCTTATTCCCCTGATTAAAGTTAATACATGGGATGAAGGCATCGACTAAAAAAAATCAAATAACATTAGGCAAATCAGATCAAACAGGTGAATAATAGATTTCAATTTGCCAGCCAGATGTTAATTAGAAAGATTACACCAGTCGCTGTCCTTTATTTCCAGGGTACAGGTAGAGCTGTATTCGATTGCAGATAAATCTACAGGTTATCGAATTTATTAAACGAACCAATTAAACTAGCAAATATTTGCTACGTTTTGCCAGTTTTGGACACAACAGAAAATCTGTTTATTAAATCTTTAAGAAGTTTAATTCAACAATTTGAATTTAACAATCGTTTGCAACACATTTTCCTAAAAAAATGTTCTTAAATATCGACTAAACAAATATAAACTAAACTAGCTTTGTTTGCGGTACAGGGTAACTACATTTATTGAAAATGTTGTTGTATTGAAGACTTCTGGTCCTTTTATTATATTTGTCAATAAAACTAGGAAAAATTTCACAAAAAATTGCACGCATAAATAAAGAAAGAATTTACCCTGCTATGTTTGCCGCTTCCTCACTCTTTTTCTCCTCACTTACTATTTCTATTTCTCTTTCTATATTTTCCATTTTTTTGGTCAAGCAAATAAATGAATTCTTAACGTGCTTAACTTAAAAAGAGTAACTTTGTTTGAGACATCTTAAAAGACAGAAAAGTTTCCAAGACTTCACTTTGATTTTTAAGCTTTTGCTTCTTTGTGACCTAAACAAATGTGGTCAGTGGTAGTAAGGTCTTCATAAAAATTGGTCAAAATATGTTTGGCATGTAATTTTAATTGCTATTTACTTATTGTTCTTGCTCATTTTTTTTTAAAACAAGAAAGAGGTTATCTTCGGCTCGCCGAAAGTTAAATACCCTTGCAGTCATGCATGTGGCGTTCATTGGATTCAGTTACCAGTGGTTCCTATAGATGCTGTATGATATAGTAATCCGATTTAGATGAGATTTGGTCAGTACATAGGAAATAATAGCAAATGAGTAGTTCGTGAATTTAGCTGAAATCGCTTAATAGACATTAAACATATTCATACTAAGCCTTTGAACCGATTGTTCCTATGGCAGCTATATGATATAGTGGTTCGATCCGAATGAAATTTGGTCAACAGCTGGGGAATGATAGCAAATGCTTATGTGTACTGCGTGAATTTGGTTGAAATCGCTTAATAGACATTAAACATATTCATACTAAGCCTTTGAACCGATTGTTCCTATTGCAGCTATATGATATAGTGCTTCGATCCGAATGAAATTTATTCAACAGCTGGGGAGTGATAGCAAATGAAAATTTTTATACTAAGCATTTTCATAATTTTCAACCGATTGTTCCTATGGCAGCTATATGATATAGTGGTCCGATTCGGATGAAATTTGGTTTGCACATGGGATTTGGTACTAAATGCTTAATTTGGTTGAAATAGCTCAAAAAAAACCGATTGTTCCTATGGGAGCTATATGATATAGTCATCCGATCCGGCCGATTTTAACAAATGATCTGCCTGCAGAGAGAATACACATCTGTACCAAGTTTCATCAAGATAGCTTTAAAACTGAGAGTCTAGTTCCCATAGAAACAGACGGACAGGCAGACGGACATGGCTATATCGACTCGGCTGTTGATGCTGATCAAGAATATATATACTTTATGGGGCCGAAGATGTCTCCTTCAATGCGTTACAAACTTTGTGACAAAATTAATATACCCTCTGGATTGTCTTTAATAAATATACGGAAAATAGTCCGTATCCGAACTAAAAGCATAAAGGTTTTTAGTTGTGACGTCACAGCTTTTGCAGAAGGCTACACAAATTGTCAGCTTCGAATAATAGGAACTTATTATGCTGACAACACAAATGTCGGAGTCGTAAACTAAACTCGCGCACATGTTACCGTATCCCAATAAAAGTATTCGTTTATGACTTGGGCAATAAGTCAGAATGTGTTAAACGTGATGTGGTCCTGTGATGTCCTTGCTGTGAAGATAAACTAAAGCACGTTTTCCAGTCACCTGGTCAGCTGATCACATGATTAACTTGGAAGACTCAAACGAAATGAAATTACGCAACATACTAAAGACAGAATTAAGGAAGTAGATGAAAACAGTATGTCACTCGGCAGAATGTTAGTCAGTTTGTCTGTCAGCCTGTCAGTCAATCAAGTAGTTAGACAGCATTCTGGAAAACGAGGTAAAGACGGGATGGAGGGGAACGAGGGGAACGAGGAGAACGAGGAGAACGAGGGGTGTGTCTTGTGTCAACTTTGGCATCTAATAAAGCTTATGGAGCGCAAAATTGGATTTGCATACATTATTGGTTAACACAAGTGGAAAAGCAGGAAATTTGGGCCCAAGTCACATGGAAAATGGCACACAGAAGTCGCAAGCTCAGCCATGTAATGCGTTAATGGAAAATGCTTTTTCAGTTTTCCCCTCAATTTACAGTGGATCAAAAGACATTTCATTTTAATATAAACTCATTTCCTTAAACAATTATTCAAACAGTGCTGCAAAATTTTAAAGGAAATTAACAAATTACAATTTCCAAAATGGTTTATGTTTATTCCCTATAAGATTATTTTGTAATTAAGTGTGTTTATATACTATAAATTCGTAGTAGCCTTACTTAAGTATATGGCACGAACCCTATTGTATCTGGTTGACCACTTTTGAACACTGTGCAATTGACTAAAACTTTGGATTTGGTGCATGTTTTGGGTGTGTTTATATTTGATTGCCGTAAATGCGATTAAGTTTGGCTTCGACTTCAAAAGAGACATTATTTGATTGCTAACAGGAGAAGTAAACTGACTCTGTTCACTGCTCACTGCCAAACTCATTGCTTAATAGGACACGCCCCATAAATCTCCAAGGTGCAGTTCCACTGTTCATGTGGGCGTCATAAATAAAACGTTAACGCTGCAGGCACCAGCAGCACAGCAAAAAGAAAAACGTAAAAACGTAAAAAAAATCAAAATAAAATAATATAAAAATGCGGATAAAAATGAAAAATGCACAAAGCAGTTTGCCTTGAGTTTTTTTCCACCTCACACACAGACAGACAGACACACACACAAAGAGTCGGTTACACACGGGACCTGCATTTTAATGTGCTGCGTCGTTATTGCGCCTAGAAGCTTACACAGACCAACGACTAACGAACAACGACGACCATAAACCGACCACAGGCAAAAGGTCAGCGTGACACGTCCTGCGGCAGGATCTGGTTGCATGTGACTCGCTGTGGTCAGCGAAACGGTTTTAAATTACGACCAAGCTGTGCTGAACTGCTTGTTAGTGCTTCTAAGGCGGCAATTTGTTGCAGCCACTGTGCCGGAATGGTCAACTGAAAATAGATAATAAACATATGTTTATTATCGTTCAGCAAATCCATAAGTCCAAGCATATATGACTAGATAAATAGATATACTTACATACAGAATTCTTTTCATCTTATATACTTATTGGAAAAGTTTTAAACAAGTCTTGAAAAACCTTTAAAGATTTTAATTTTTTATACTTTTATGTTGAGTTAAATTTATATCTCAAAAAATGTCGAAGTTTAATAGAAATAAGTGACATACATGCCCGAATGTTTTACAGATATTATGTTCTATTATTTATTAATAATTAATAACCTTTAATTAATGTTTAATTGTCATTTAAAAATGGCTTTGACTTTGGAATTATATTGATTGTAATATTTCCTTCGCTTTGTTCTCCATCTTGCTTCACGGTAAATAAACTCAGCTTCTTGTATATGTGAAGAGAACCAGCAAGCGAGGAGAGTTTCAAATATTTAGCACAATAATTAAAAAACATAAATCACAATCACAAAATTTAAATATAATAGCAGCCAAAAACTGAAAAATTGCTTGGAAGAATTGCTTTGTAGAATTTATAGTTCAAGAATACTTTATATATTTAAATGAAAATCAACCATCTGATCTAATTGCAAAGTCGGACTCTTCTTGGCTAAAGTCTCCCGCAATGCCTGGCAATTACCAACTAATTGAATTGTGCAATTAACATGAATAAAAAATGGTAAGGAAAATTAAAGTCATCCGGCTCAAGCTCCATTAGAAGGCACTTCTCTGGGAATTTTGGAGACATTGTGATCCAATTACACAGATGAAATCTGTTAAGCGCGCCACGTGGCGTATGAGCAACGCCTTATTAAACAAATAACACGCATCGAAATATATTAAACATTCTCGCAATTTCTTTTGCTGTACAAGTAATTTAGCAAACAAAAGTAGAACAGTTTGCGTTTGAGTGAGCCGACACTGAGCGACCCTGCATTTCAGAAAACTATAAAGTTATCCATTCTTATTATTGATCAAGAAAACTTAAATTGATCACACCAAAGTTGTTGGCAATTTTTTTAAAATTTCTCTGGATTATTTCTTCAGTTTGGAAAACTATTTAGTTTGATTTTCTGAAGCGTAAAGCGGAGTCGCTGTACTTGCTTTAAGTACAGAGTCTAAAAAATGTGCATGTAAATGAAACTTGCTAAACGAATTTATTTGTAAAATGGTCACTCCCAAGCGGGAGGTCTCTTTTTAAGCGAAGGTTGGCAGGAACAGACACTGTGAGTTGTTGGTGGTCAGCAAAAATGACAACGGCGACACATTTACCATACAATGGACCCTAGAGGGGAAGGAGGGTAGGGATCAAGGGGAATGTCGAGCACTTGACAGTCACAGGCCACAGGCGCAATATTTCAGAAGGACAACGTTAACTTGGCTTTTCTTTTTTTTTTTGTTTGGCAAACAAAGCCAAAGAACACAGGACAAAGTAGGAGTAGGTGGTGGGGGCAAACGGGGGTGCCAGCAACAAGCCATAAATCAATTGACAGTGCAGAAAAATTGCAGAAAATTACTTGATATTTACGGTCAGCGCACAAAGAGAAAGTCAGAGAGCCAAGCGACATGGCAACAGCTCTGTGAACGATGACGATTACAATGATGATAATGATGTTGATGAGAATGACGATAACGATGATGTGTCACCGTGGCACGCCCACCGCCAATCGTCTAGGGGCATAAACATGAGTGCAACAAGTATAGCTGGTATCAATGACACTCAAGGACAGCAACATTGTTGGCCATAATTACATATGTTACATCTTTGAGTGTGCCACATGTCGTATTAGTAATAAGTTTCCAGCTGCACAGTGGAGCAAATAACGCTGTTACACGATGTGTAGCGGAGCTGGCACTTAAGCTATTTGAAAAATTAAAAAAATTAGAACAATATATGTATGAACACCTGAATTTCTAAACTACAAGAGCTAGAGCTTATCAAGTTGGAATGAATGAATTCTATCAAAACCGCCCACGCAATTTGTAAAAAACAGTTTTCACATCAATATAACTTGAAAACGACTAGAGCTAGAGAGACCACACATTATGTGTATGGTACCATTGTAACTATCCTCACCAAGTTTGGTCCGGACAATTCGGTCGAAAATTGATGATTTGTATGGAGACATGAAGTTTTCGTTGAGCGATTGAAACCAAACTAACACATTTTATATAAGGTACCCATATAACTATCCTCATTAAGTTTTATCCGGACCGGACAACCATAGCCTATAGTTCCCATAGGACAAATTGGTCGAAGATTGGTGACTTGTATGGTAAAACGCACATTAGAAGGAGTACGCGGTCGTTTACCGTCGGCTCGCTCGACTGTAGCCATTCTTACTTGTTTTGATTTATTACCAAACTTTCGAATGTTCCAAGACCATAAAATTGCGCAAAGCTTAATGCGTTGCCCCACTGTGGTACATCAATCGTTGGCGTAAACTGTCAACAACAAACGGTAAATGCTTTTATGAACTATTCTCGTAACTTTCGCCTCTCCCCGCCTTCTAAACGCCCTCAACCCGACCCCTGACCTTAGTCATGTGCCTATGTCCTGCTGTGCACTGCAGTTACCAGTAGAGAGAGAATGAGAGACAAAGAGAGGGAAAGGGGGAAATTGAGAGGTGGGGCAGAGTTGGGTCGATGATGTGGTATGTGTATGAGTGTTTGTATGTGTGTGTGTGAGCATGTAATTATTGTGTCAACTGAGGTGTGTGTCATGGGGTCAGAATAGAGACAAAGCCAGTGTCCTTGGTGTAGGTCCAAAGCTAGTACCAGAAACTTATTTTGCCCACTTACCCACCTGCCCCACTTCGCCCTCCCCCATCTCAGCCTTTGCCCCTGCCCCTACCTGTTCTTTATGGGTCGAACTAGACTCATAATTGCATTGTTGCCGTTGTAATTACTGGCAAACATGCAGTTAATTAAAATCATTAAAATGCCTTTGAGCCAAAACATCAGAAAACAGCAATAACAACAAAAGCTACGGTGACTACAACGACAACGGCTGTCACTAACGGTTGTGGAATAGAATGGAACGGAATGGAATGGAATGGCATAGCCTTGGGAGGGAAATGGAATGGCACTGCCTGCTGGCAGCTTTAATTTCCGACACACGCCAGCCAATCCTTACAACGGAATATATATGTACATATATATAGATATATGTGTATGTAAATATATATCAAGAATTTACATCCCTAGCAAGAAGTTCTTATACCCTTACTACAACTAACATTATAGTAGCATTAGAACTAAGTAGTGATATAGTAATCTTTATACGAAATACTAAAGAAAACTGAATAATTGTTTTCAAAACTAGAATTCTTTTGTATAAGAGTTAATAAGTAATTAAAGTTAGAGGTAAATATTTAAATATTTGAAATACATTGTTTTAAAAGAAAACCTTGTATTTTTTCAAAACTATAGTTCCTTTCAGTTAAAAAACAATAAAAATTCTTAACGAAACTAAAACAAACCCATAAATTTATATTTTTATTACAGTAAACAAAGCATGTACTTTTATAAAGTATTAAATATTATACTAAATAAAAGTAAATTGTTACATTTATTTTAAATAATCACATGTAAAAGATAAAGTTGACCAAATATTTTTATATTTAATCTAAAACTACACTTTTATATTATTTCTGTATATACATATTTAATGAATTGAAGTTTAAAATAGAGAACTAAAGATTTAGTTCAAAAATAACGAAATGTTTTTTTTTTTTAATTTGGCTCATTTTAAGGTTTAATTCAACCCAACTTATATAGTTGAACGATACATATTATATTTTTTTAAAACATTATCATACACACAACTTAATTATTAATTTTCTTAAAATTTGTTACTTTAATATTTTAAATATTTATATAAACTTTATAATTTCTTTATTCATAACGGTTTTTTCCTTCGTTAAATAAATAAAACAACAGGCATCGATTTAAGTACAAAACACCAATTTCTGTTTCTAATATACCATATTCTGTGACAATGTTAATTTGCTCTTTAGTAGGGTATACTAAGGTGACATACTGTCAGCAGTCAGCAGTCTGCGTGCAAATTACTTTGCATCCAGCAGAGAGCATATTAAATTTGTCATCAAAGTTGCCAATAAAACGAAATGAAAAAAAAACAAAAATGCAAAAATAAACTTTAGTTTTATTTCTGTCATGTTCTTTGGATTAGCAAATTTCTTAAACTTAAATGGAAGACATTAATGTGCCAAAGACTGTCTACTGTTTTTAGTATTTTTAGTATTTGAGTGATATCATTTGCTGTCTGTACCAGGTAGAACCCCTCATAGTACCGCAGTGCCCATCAAAGGAACCGTCTGCACTTGTCACACATTCATGTATATCGTGCTCGATGACAATGTAGGTTCAGGTTCAGGTTCAGGTTAAGGTTCAGCGTCAGTCTGGCACCTTCTTAGTCTTCCCAAGACGTTGCCATTTTAGCTGCCAATTGATAGATTTTGATTAATGTCATCGGTTGCAAATACTGGGGACAAATGATTGAAGATTGCCTGTTAGGCCACCATTTGTAGTTGACACCGACGAGACATGTAAATGTCATTCAGACACATACAATAAATCAAATAGGAAACCCTATTAGAATCCAATATTGACAGCAAATGCTGTTAAGCACCATAACAATGACAATACGCCTAAAATAATATATAGATTTTATTGGCTCTTTGTATTTGAAGACTAAAAATGTACTTAGTAATCTTAGAGTTTTAGTCGCAGAATTTAATACAATTGGTTAATAACACTAAATTATTTTTAACAAATAGAGAGGGTAAGAGAGTAAGATATTTATTTTGTGATTTTATTTGGCACAGTACTCAAAAAGAGTAGAGGGGTCTATTAGCCTTGTCTGAAGCGAACTGTGCGTAACAGGCAGAAGGAGGTGTGGCAAACCCTATAAAGTAAATATATTCTTGATCAGCATCAGTAGCCGAGACGATATAGCGATGTCTGTCTGTCTGTCCGTCTTTATGAACACCTAGATCTCAGAGACTTTGATCGAAAGTCCGTCTATATGTCAGACAGGTTAAGTTTATTTTAAATTCTGCCAGGTCCCCCACAGCCCCGCAAATTGTGAAAAACAATTTTCACATATACACAACTAAAGCTATCGGGACCAAAATCACGCATTATGTGTATGGCACCATTATAACTGTTTTCACCAAGTTTAGTCCGGATCGGACAACCATAGCCTATAGCTCCCATAGGACAAATCTGTCGAAAATTTGTGATTTGTATGAAGAATTGTAGTTTTAGTTGAGCGATCGCAACTAATCCCACACATTATGTGTATATCATGATTATAACTGTCCTCACCAACTTTGGTTCGGATCAGACAAATATGGTCCATAGCTCCCACAAGGCAACTCGGTCAAAAATTGCTAATTTGTATGGAATAATGGTCACTAGATTGAGTACGGGGTCTTTTACAGTCGACTCGCTCGACAGTCGAAATAAAAGCATAAGTATTTTTTGGGGCGTAATTACTTTAAATGCAGTAAATGATTTGCATTGTAAAGTTAGAGGAAAGAATCTGCATAATTGTTATTTTTGAATAACAACCAAATTCAGCACTCCATACGTTAAACGCTGTTGATAAAATTCAAATTCTTGAGCCCAAACAATCAAATCTCGCATAAAACATGTTTAATGTGGATGAGCATCATTGGTACAGTTGATTATAAATACAATATTATCCAATATACCTACTTATACAATATAGAGTTGTATTCATGGCCAGTCGAGAGAACAGCTTCTGCCATAATTAATGAGTTTAAGTCTCGACTCCCTTTCCATTGATATTTCTCGGGTCCAGTCATTTCCTTGGCTTTCCCTTTGTTTATGCGCCTCTGTGTAGCTGTTATTTTATTCAAACCATTCCCAATAGATAATTTTCGGCACGTGCTAGAAATTGTGTGTGTCCTTGGACCAGATAACCATATGGCAGTCAGTGTTGACGTTATTCATTGCAAAAATGGCCAAAAATTAACAAGCTTATTTAATTTGTATTTATATTAAAAGATAATTTGGAATTTTCAATACAAAAGTCAAAACAAGGAGTTTAAGACAAGAAATATTTAAAATTTACACAGTTTTATTGAATATAAATTTTTAAGTTTAATAAAATAACTAAATTTAAATCAAAATCTAAGATCTGACCCGTTACTAGCAGAGTAAAAGGGTATACTGTAATCGTTGGAATGTATGTAACATCTCAGAGACTATATAAGCTAAAAAGGACCCAGAGGTCTCAAATGAATGATAAACTACCCAAGCAGTACAACTTTGTTCTTGTTTTTTTGATACACCAACTTTAAGGCGATCTGTGTTCATGTGAAGGTAAAACGAGATAAAAACCGAGCATGTCGTAGTATAGAAAACTTTTTTGTTGTCTATGCTATCTTAACCAAGTTTACACAGGAAATACATGTTAAGTGAGTACATGTACTGACAAAGTTTTATCCAAGTCGAATCGTATATATCGTATAGCTCCATAGGGACGATCGGTCAAAAATACGTTCAAAATATGAATTAATATGAAAAACGTATGCGTTGATGAAGCTATATTAGTCAAACTCACACAAAATACATTATTCAATAATATAAACATACTGACCAAGTTTCTTCCAAATCGGACGACTATATCATGTAGCTCTCATAGAAATGATCGGTCTAAAGAATGTTCAAAATATAAATTTTCCGCTTGTTTACTAAGCCATATTAATCAAATTCACTAGGGTCCATAGCCTAAACGATCATACTATTATTGTTATAATGCGACTATAGAATTCATTCTTGTTAACACAAGAAAATTTGTTTAAATATATAAAAGCGCTAAAAATTAAAAGTAATTGTCATGAAGCATTTTTAAAATAATTTGGTTAAGCTCAGTCTTGAATTTGGAAACCGGAAAGCAGTGGCAACACTATCGGTAAGTGGCATCTCTTCTAAATACGGTTAAGAAGATGAAACATTATATTGTATTTCTCAACAAGATAGCAAATGAATACATGCATGTATGGGAGTGGGAGTGTGAGAGCATTCGTCTTTGCCATGTAATCAAATATGAACAAATTGGTGATTGAACAAGGCGCCTGGTGAACGCAATTAAATTTTAACGAGCCTTGAATATGAAAAGGTGCTATATAATTTTAAGTGTTCTGTTTCGTCGAAGCAACAATTTAATTGCCATGCGAATGCTTTCAATATAATAGCACTGAAAATTCGGAGATAAATATAATAGAATACGGTTACAGATGAGTATGAACATTCTGGTCAGTACCCGAAAAGTAATAAACCAAACGAAAAGCAGTCGAAATAAAAATTGAAATTAAACAGAGTAGAAGTAAGTGCTGCGTCCTGAAGTGGAAAAAAAACCAATAAAAAACAAGAAAGAATGCTATAGTCGCCTCGCGACTTTAGGATACCCGTTACTCAGTTTAATTATATTATTAACAATATAATATATTATTAATAATATTAATAATAGTACAATCGTTTAGGTAATCGACCCTATTGATTTTAATTCAGATGACTTGAGAAACGCAGAAAATTTTCATACAAATTCATATTTACAGCGTATTTTTGACCGATCGTCCCTATGGGAGCTATACGATATAGTCGTCCGATTTGAATGAAACTTGGTCAACATATTTATATTATTGACAGATATATTCTGTGTAAGTTTCACTTCGATTGATTGGCCAACGCAAAAGTTATTCATATAAATTCATATTTGGAGCGTATTTTTTACCGATTGTCCCTATGGGAGCTATACGATATAGTCGTCCGATTTGAATGAAACTTGGTCAACATATTTATATTATTGACAGATATATTCTGTGTAAGTTTCACTTCGATTGATTGGCCAACGCAAAAGTTATTCATATAAATTCATATTTGGAGCGTATTTTTTACCGATTGTCCCTATGGGAGCTATACGATATAGTTGTCCGATTTGGATCAAACTTGGTCAGTATATGTACTCCCTAGACGTGTACTTTCTGTGTCAATTTGGTTTAGATAGCATTGCTAACAAAAAAGTTTTCTATACTAAAACATGCTATTTTTACCTGTTTTTACCTTTGTATGCACATAGAACGCCCTAAAGTGGGCGTGTCAAAAAACAAAAACAAACTTGTACTGCTTGGGCATTTTATCTTTCGTTTGCGACCACTCGGGCCTTTCTAGCTCTTATAGTCTCTGAGATCCTTTTGTTCACACAGACGGACAGACGGACAGACGGACGGACGGACAGACGGACAGACGGACATGGCTATATCGACTCGGCTAGTCATGCTGATCAAGAATATATATACTTTATGGGGTCTGCCATGTCTCCTTCTCCCTGTTACATACATTGCAACGAATACAATATACCCTTTTACTCTACGAGTAACGGGTATAAAAAGGAAATATATTTTAATACCCTTTTCGAGACGTGCATTTAATTTTAACGAAACGATCTTATGTTTAAAATAAAACAAAGACTAAGTTAATACTACACTGAAATTAAAGTATTTTGCCTTTTTTAATATAATAGTTCGAGTTTAGGGGTTCGATATAGCTACTATAGACTACACTGCTTATCCAACTTGTCAATCTATGAACCTTACACCTTCATGTATTTATCATGTATTTAATAACAGTGTAGCAATTATAATAAAATTTATTGATTTTAATTAAGCTGGTAACTTTATTTGAATTTATTTAAATAAAATAAAAAACTGGGCTTGGTTGTTTTAACAAGTGTTTTTAACAAATAAATACAACCCACTTGAATTTAAGACTTGACAGAATCTATTCTTGAGACCTGTCCCTTCGGTTTTTTAAGCGAAGCATCGTTAGAAAATTTGTTTATTTAGACAAATCAGTCGGTATTCAATTAGCTGTCTTAGAAGTCGAGGAAAACCACTAACATTCTTGTGGCACTTCCAAGATACCATTCATGGAACCTCCGCAGAGGTTCAACCTCAAATGGACTTTCAAACGCCATTACTCAATGTCGCTACAGGTGAGGGAAAGTGGAAGTAAGGGGGACGGATAATAGAATGTAGAAGGAGCAATAAATAGAATGAATGTGGGTAAAAGTAAGACAAACACCAGGTGTAAGTAAACGAACAAAAACAGCTCATAAAAATACTCAAGAAGGCGAGATGTTTAGCTTGAAGGATGTACAGTCCCCAAAGGCCATAGAAGAAGAGGAAGGAGAAACAGACGAGAAAGATTTAAGAGATGGCGCAAGAACCTAATCTGCAGCTGGCAAACCATTGAACATTTAATCAATAAAAGAAGCTTTAAAATAAAGAATATCTAAGATTAATATAGGAATGAAAATTAGTTAATTCAAGTTATTAATATGAAGAAAACTTAAAGAACTAAAATAGTTCATTTTTTGGGAACAAATTCAAGGGTACATCAAAGTTGATTGAGCCAAAATCAAGCATGGAAGCTTTCTGCAAAATATCGAATAATTTCTTTAGGACATTGGCATTATCGATGTTTTCCCAGCTCTAACTTGCAAGCTTTGACTTGGCACTTGCCTTGACAAGTAGCCTCCGCATTTGGCTTAATCCATGGCCCAAGTTTAAGCAAAACAAAGCCGGAGCAGAGCTCAAGGTCCTTGGCAAGACGTCGAGTGTCAGTGGAAACGACAACTATGCGACTACTTGACAGTCGCTAACTTGAGTTGAGCTCAGTTCATTGTTTTCATTTCGCTGCATACTTTATGGCGCTGGGACGCATCTTAAATGTATGGAAATTGTTGTTGATTTGCTTTAAAAATATATATTTTTTGCGAGCCCGTTCTCCTGTGTATATGCAAATTGATGGCTTCTGTTTGCGTTTTGCAGAGTTATGGTGAAACACGCCGAAAAACTCGCAAATCCGTTGAAAATCCTTTTTAACTTTTAATGATGCCAAGCAACGTCGACGTCAATAGCGACTGCGGCATCGACTGCGACAGCGACGGCGACGGCGACGCCAGCATCTCAAAGTGTGCCAATGTTTTCTCTTGGGATTTGCGTAAAGTATCTGCTAAAAGCTTCCTTTCATTCCGTTTGCTGCCAGCCAAAAAGGCAAGAGCAACCACATGGCCAAAATCAAAATGCCGCTCGGCAGCTGCCCCAATTTTGTGTGCCATCAATTTAGCCTGGCCAAAACAATATGAAAAAAGCCAGCATCTCACTCGGCAAAGGGATGAAAACTGACAGCCATAAACGTTGCTTTCCTTTCCTGCTCCTTCCCTCCCTCTCCATTTTCCTTTATTTTCGTTTGCTCTCTGTTTCCTTTTAAGCTGGCCTAGAAACTGCCTCAATGATCTTGCTTTTTGTTTGGCAAATTAACTCCAAACAGCAAATAAAACATAAATAAATCTAGCAAATTTCCCAATTTTCGATTCTTACTAACTTGACTCACTTTAGACTCCATTGAAACTTTGAATTGTGTTATAAAATAATATTTTTATTTTATAGAATAGAATCGAACTTAACCAATGTATTTTTAAAGAATGAAGTCACAGAAGAAAAGCATTATTTATTAATTTTAGTTACTTCTTTGAAATAGTAAATCTAAATAAAATTGTGCTCTAAAAATTGGGAACATTATTTAACAATAGAATAAAATAAAAATTTTTATTTAATAATGATAATGTAAATGAGTAAAAAAGGAGGACATAAATATTTAAGAATTAATTAGACAATTTCTGTTTACTGACTTAAACTATATAGTACCATATCTTTTTTGAAGTTCTAATATATAAATTATCATACTGTGAGCAACACTGAGTATAAGCTTAAAGAAAAGGACAGTAATGTCTACAAAAAGTACATTATTCTTTTGTTTTCAAATTATTCATATATTTTAATTTATTTTGAACTGCATTTTAGATTTGGAAAGCACGAACTAGGAATTTATAAAATCAACAAACGCTGAGCGGCACTTAAAAAGCAGTGTTGAAAAACAAATAAAAACACAGAATAACCAGTAACCAACCGACGTGTGAGTCAACTTTGAAAGACCCTGTAAGGAAGTCAAAGGATATTCAAAATAAAAAGTTTTCATACTGAACAGACATTTTAAGACGACTGTTTTTACATTATTTTAATGATTTAGTTGCTTATAAAAGTACCAATTTTTATCAAAAATTAAAAAGAGTTCAAAATCTAGTATGAGGATACTTATCGACAGGCTCACCAATTTGATAAAGCTGACAGATATGGATATAATCTCGACAATCTTAAAACGCCCTTGTACTTGGCAAGTACAGAGTCTACAAAACTGTTGTCCATGCCATAAAGCAGCGGAAAGGAAGTGCAGCCATTTCTAGCGCATCCTGCAGTACCAACAATGAGCATCCGCCGCCGCTCGGGCCAGAAATTGTAAATTTTCGCAGAGGACAAACAAAAGCGCACCAGGATGTGGGCGGAAAGAAGAAGAGGGAGGGACTGCGCGGGTTGGCATGAAGCGGAAGAGTATACCAACGAAGCAGTTATAGTTACCATTGCATTACCAAGTTTTACTAGCTGCAACTATACACAACCAACTGTAGACCGTTCAAAACTTTCAACAGTTTGGGTCAATATATTGGATTAGACCCTGAACCAAACCCAAACTCAAAACCAAAACCAAAACCCAAACCCAAATCTGAACCCAAGTCCAAACTCAATGCCAACCCATTGACCAACAAATCAAATAGCGGAAAACTTTTATTTTGCGAGTTTTCTTTATGCTTCCGTTCTCGGTTTGGGAATTGTGGAGTCACCCTCCCAATCGAATCGGAGTCACTGTAGGAGTACCATTCCTCCTTGAAACCGTCTTGGGCCTCATAAATAAACAGCAAATTGCATGCTTCGCTGACTCTGTGGAGCATCCAAGCGTCCAAGCTTCTTTCTTGCTCATTCCCTCCCGGCAAAGGGCATTAAATTGATGACTTTGTAGCAGTTGCTGGCTGAATTAAATTGCTAGCTAGGATCGCCCCCGACTATTTTGGTACTACATCCTTGAGCTCTGACATGGTTCTTCTAGCATTCTATATTTGCGTTAATTATTTCATTACGCTCCATTGAGTTCATCGCCTTCTACTGCAAATTATTCCAGACTATTGCATTCAAGTGATTCTGATTTTTGACCATAATGAGCCTTGTGTAATATCCCCCTGGGATTCGTATACGGTTTCAGATTGAAATTGGGGCGTGCACTTCAAACTAAAATTGTGCAATCGACTGGAATTTGGAATGCCACAATAATGGGTTTTCATTAGTGGGCTGGACACAGATAATGTGGAATGTGGCAATGGGGCGACAGTAAAACCACAGTTTCACTGCGAATAAATTTTAATTAAATCCTCATTGATTGAGTGAGATGTGGACCCTTGAACGCGACATCCGTAAAACACATTAACATGTTCAAAAGTCAAAATATTATTCAATTTATAGTCTTTATCAATAAAGCGCAACACCAAAGAGAAGTTCCCATCTCGTAATCCTTTCTATCAAAAATTATATTGATCAGCATCAACAGCCGAGTCGTCCGAGCCCTAGCCATGTCCGACTGTCCGTCTGTTACTATGCGAACCACTCTCAGTTTTAAAGCTATCTTGATGCAACCTCAGCAGTTCATATGCTCAAATCGGCTAGATCATATATCTCCCATCGGAATAATCGGTTGAAAAACATTGTTTTTTTGAGATATCTCAACCAAATTAAGTCTATATGCATTTTTTACCAAATCCCATGTTCAAGCCAAATTGTATCCAGATTGGACCACTGTATCATATAGCTGTCATAGTAAAAATCGGTTGAAAATGAAAAATGCTTTGTATGACAAATTTTCAGTAATTAATTCTATTAAGCGATTTAAACCAAACTCACGCAATACACATTTCCCTATATGCTAACCGAATTTCATCGAAATGGAACTTCTATATCCTAGCTTTCGTAGGAACAATTTGGAATTGAAACCAAATTAACGTAATATGCACGACAGCAAGAATATTTAATCTTCGGCGTGCCGCAGATAACCGTTTTTGTCGTATTAACCGTATTATATATTTAAAGCTCAAACTTAAGATGGACAAAAACTTTAGTATCTTATTGATCAGTGTTTCAACATAAACTCATCACATATGGAATTGCCAAAGTTGGTCGCTTGGGTTGTAATTACGACAATATATCAGTCGCCCGACATTTCAACATCCAGTTTTGAACATAATAAATACCATGATTAAATACCCAAAGCTTATATATTTGACTAAATTTGACTATCCAAGCAATAAGCTGCAGTTCAAACAGACAATACACATGTCCTCATTGAGATCCATTTGTATCTTTTATGCGAAACAGCATCGCAGAGACAAACAACTGACAGTATTTGGCATCTGCTCAATTGCCAACAATAATAAACATTATTATGACTATGTCCACTCTGGCACTTTATGCTGACTCTCGAGTCTCTTAACGCAAAGACATTCACTAGACCAGGAAGCAAAAAAAAACAACTCCCAAGAATCTACACAGAGAACAAATTTTGTAATAAAATTTTAGCTTAAAATATGAACTTAGCTTATGATTAGGAGTTGTAGCAATAGAATTAGGTCGGACCTTACAAATTATTTTATTATTTTACAAATAAAATTCCTTACTCCAGTTCGAAAGCGTTTTGAAATAATATCAGCTTACAGTTCCTGGTTTTTTTCTGTGTAGCTTCTGAAGCAAAGCCGGATGGGCATTTGGCATAAAGTTTCATGACGCTAAGTGGATGATTATTTGCGATTACACGGCAGCAAGTGTGGTCTATAGCCATGGCTAAGACTCTGGAACCAGAGCCGCAGCAAATCCTTGAAGCGAAGGACACACACATACACATGACCGCCTCCTTGTATGTAAATTAATGAAAGTACCAACAACAACAACAATAACTGTAAGAAGGCAAAGGACATTGGTGGGTAAGCAAAGCCAATACAAATATGCGGGCCACTGCGTCCAGGCAATCGTCCGTTTTTACTGCCTCGCTCTTTATGTACACCACTTTGCTCCAATTCCAAAGTCAGGACCATGTACATGTGGCTGCGATTGGCGACTGCGGCTGTTGCTGGTCATGATTATGTGTTAATGGGCAACGCACGCGTTTTTATATCGAACGCCAAATTGGCTGCTAACAATTGATATATGATGGCAATTACACAACATGCATTATTCAACGCTCAAACCCCAAGCAAACTTGCTCATAAATGCAACTCGTAAATCTTATTCGAAGCATGCTGTACAAAAGTTTTCCTTCTTTTTTTGGGCTCCACGAATCGATGCATTCATCGCATGGCCAACAGGCGAAAGCCATAAACATCAGCATTGTGTCACTGAAGCTATGCTCTAGTTGCCCTAAATAACAACGATGCAGCTGCACACTGAATACAAAGATCAGAAAAACAAGGAATAAACGCGCCGCATAAAAGTATGCTATGTTTTTTTTGTAAATATTATTTTTCAGTTTTCACTCTCGAACAATTTCCTAGAACGACGTGTGCGTTGGGATACTGACAGTGTGCTAGTTGTTAGAAATGGCTATAAAATTGCATAAAATAGTTAAAAGAATATTGAAATTTGCTTAAAACATTTCGCATAAAATTGTAATTGATTAATTATTACGTGAAGTAAGCTTTTAATTTATATTTTACGCCTTGAAAAAATATGTAAAGTATACATTTAATTTAACTATCAACACATATTACAAAACAATAATTCGAGCTAGCTTTAAGAAAACGTTTATCAATTTTCAAGCAAGTGGCATAAAACAGCAAAAGCCTTTTTCAAAGAGTAAAATTTAAGGTATGGTTAGTGGTAATAGTTATATTAATTGTTTAAGCGTTGAAGCGTTGCCACACCTCCAAAATTCGTAATCGAAATGTCTAGGTAATATGAATAATTTGGGATAATTAATGCACCACTTGCGCTAAATTTGAGACAAATAAAACAAATAAAACGAACAAAACCAAAAAAGTAATCCGTAATTAGAAGACATCAAACACTAGAGAATACAAATGAACACGATAGGCATTCAATTTGATTATGTTCAGATCGACGACGCAAGCACAAATCGTTGGCAAGTAATTTGAATCGATTTTTTGACCTGAGAAGACAGTGCGAACAGAGAAGAAAAAGAAAAATTTTGCGGAAGCGACGCCTCAATTTAAGAAATTAATGTGAATTCCTTTCGGGTACGCGAGCGAGCGCGGGAAACGGCAATAAAATTGTTCGAAGGCGCAGCGCGTCACTGAAGCTGTCATTTGCTAGCCACTGTGGTCGAGCGAAAAGCACAGCGAAAGCAGTGAGGGTAGCAGAGAGAGAGAGAGAGAGAGAGAGATAGGGAGAGTGGCAGGGAAGCGAAGCTGACCAACCGCTCAGTGAGTCTAGGGCGGAAACGGTTTTCGTGCGCAAACAGAATCGAGGAAAACGGAAGCTCAAGTTCAGACACTGTGGCCAAAATGTACGACCTACATGTACGGCAGGTTTACGGCATTTTGTGAGACTGTAAAACCAGCAACGAAAGCTTAAGAACAGGTTGGAAATACATATGTATATATGTGTGTATTATATAAAGAGGGTAATCCTGGTAAGGTCTGCGAAATGTTATAAAACAGACATTAGAGGAGAGAGCACTTTTAGTGGGCGTTACGGTCAGTGATGGAAGTCAAAGTTTTCACTTACAGAAGATACTGTATGAAGTGAACTTTTATTGGTTCAATACGTTTACCGAATCTAGGTATATTTTTATTTACTTGGCATTTTATTGGGTGTTTACAGTATGTAGAGTTCAAGATATCCGTTTTTTACGACACTTGTTGGAAAGTAAAGTTTTCTATGAATTCGGGGCACAAGCTTTTAATGTTGAAATATAGTTAGTAGATGTCTTCAATTAAGCTCAGCCTTACCCCCTCGAATAGTTGAACATATCGATATTTCACTATACTTTGCTTTGCTGCTAGTTGGAAAGTGAATTGTTGGAATGGGCTGATTACGAAGTCAGGTAACTAAACTTGGCACAAGTTGCTAATGTTGAAATATAGTTAGTAATTGTCTTTAACTAAGCTTAACAAAGCTTTTACGAAACTTTGTTTGAACAAGCCACTTTTCATTTGCACTTGGGTAAAGTGAAATTAAAGACCAATCCATTTATTTATGTAATTAGCTCTGCCCTTTCTCAGCAAACCACTAAAGTTGCTCTTAAATTAACCGGAAACTATGTCGAAGTCTTTAAGAAATATCCCCTGATAACAATAGGGCTTTAAGTGGAAGAATTTTCTAGAGTTGCTCTGCGCATGGTAGCTGCGCTTGTAATTGTCGTATTTGTGTCTGTAGAATGCTGTAGAATTAGCATAATTACAGCATCAACCCTTTGCAAAAGGCGCACAATAAACTGTACGAAGGTGGTGGGGAGGCAGGTGGTTCACCAGACAGGATCAACAATGTCCCAAAAAGCCGGAATGAAACGAATCGAGACCCAAACCAAAAGCATCGTTCCCCCCAGATTGGTATCGTAATAATTTCGTTGCGTTTGTTTTTTGCTGCTGGGATATCGGGATGCTGCGATGCTGATGAAGGTACCACGAGATGAGTACAAGCCCAAAATGAGCCCACCCGCCCCAAAGCGCATAAATTTATTTGTTAAACAAACAAGCGAGATGGGTAGACCCCAGATTCTGGCCAAAAAACCATAGCTAAGCTCACAGCCAGCTGCTTCTCATCAAAATTGTATGGCCCTGTGGGTCGGATGGGGAAAATACGGGTTTTTGGTGTGTAGCCACAGCAAAAGTAAAACCAAACAAAGCATGCCAAAAATTATCTCGGTCACTTTTCAAATGCACGCACACTTACACAAAACAAGAGAATAAAGCATGGTAGGACAGGGACGGAGGAGATGAGACATAAGAAGAGAAGAAATGTGAAGAGAGGGCGGGGTGCAACTATAAACCCCTTAAACCCAGCTCCTTGACAGGGTCAATGGCTTGGCGCCCATACAACCACTTGAAAGTTTTATGTGTACACACTTTTGTTTTTGCGGCACCCAAGTTGACAACACTGTTTACCTAATGTACCGTTAAGCTGCACACTTAATGCCGTTATCTTTTTTCTCTCTTGTTCTCTGTTTGTTTCTATCTCTGTCTCTTTTTCGTTTTCGTCTTTGTCATTGTCTTTGTCTCATGCGCCATGGAAATTATTTTCTTAATTTGCTTTGAAGTGCCCATTTACCAGGGGGTACATACGTAATAGGTATGTAAAGTACGAAACCAGCTGAAGACTGAAAAACTGACTTTAAAGTGTTTATAATAAATATTTAATCATTGGATTTTGAAACGGTACCATTTGCATTTTGTATATTTAACAAACTTTCGCCCATCAAACTTTTTTCATTTAACAACAAAGTTCAACTGCAGCCCGAGAACAACAACAATTAACATAAAAATATTGTAACTGCAAAAGTTTTAAGCTCTTTTCTCATTTTCATTAAAATAGACCAGCACCAGTCATACTTAAAATTCAATCACATATTCGTACAGTAAGTCAAGTAAGTATTTCAGTTGAATACAATTCATAAATTTTATATTGTTTACAAAAAACCATTTGTTGTATTGAATTCTTATTAAATGTCATTAACTAGGGTGATTTTCAAATCCTCTTTGCTTTATTTTTCCTAAGCAAAACCAAAATTGTGAATATTTTCATTGTCAAAACAATTACATGGTATACTGTAAGAGCGTGGTGTTTGTGTGTGCAGTAAATGCAGTAAACTATGCGAATAATGAATGTGGGGGAAACCTTCAGCGAAAGCACGACAAAGGGATTTCATTGCAGTTGCGCAGCATTTTTACCTTGCCAACTGAGTAAGGCCGATGGAAAACCTTGGCAGTACAACGTACGTACGTATGTATGACACGCCCATTGGCCAACAGGCAGAAAGTAGCAGCTGCATCTACGAAGGTCTCACACCTTCAATTTGCAGGTTAAGGTCACCTCATGAGCAGCACAACAGCAGCTATACTTTAAGCTGCTAAGACACACAACTACACTCACCGAATGCAGTCAAACCCTGGAACTGAGCCAGAGCTTGGTTCCCTGGTAGTAAGCTGCGGCCCCCATTCGTAGTGCTCATCAGTGACGTTTTGCCGTAAACGGATTTATAGCAAGAGCAACGCCAACGCAGCTGCTTTTGCCTTGGACTCCTGTCAGTCGTTTTCTTTTTTTTTTTTGTTGCAGGCGCATCTTCATTTCAAGGCAATGCAATTGCCTTCTTCTACTTGCTGTTGTTTATGTTGCCATTATTTTTAATCCGACGTATTTCCCTTCTCCATTCTCTGGTTCTTTTGCTGCCTTCTTGTCGGGAATTAGCGCTGACGCAATTTTTAATTTGCCTTGTCTTTAAAACATGCTAGTATGTGCTTACAGCTTTTTGGTAAATACTTGCGTGTCACACAAAGCGCGCAAAACGAACCAACAAAAGACATTTTTCGAAAGCCACTTGAGTGGCTACTCTTGTGAAAATGGCGTAGTTGTGGTTTAAAATCTTAGCATTCAACGAAAATTAAAATCAATGTCAGCAGAAACCGAAGGTCAATAGCTGCGTAAAGATTACAATGCATCATCGCTTAACACAAAATGTTCTTTACGAAGGAATACTTAAATTTTAGAATAAAAGAGGCATCGAGCGGAAATCCAGCAGTCCCAATTTTTATATCGATAAGTATATCAGCACAACAGTTCAAAATCGTGCGCGCCAAATATTGCAGCCCTGAATTCTGCAATCGATAACTAGTACGACTTTCAATTTGTCGACCCGCACATGTTCCGATAAAAGTATAAATTACTTCCATGAATCCTAAAATAGTTCATGAAATGAAAATTTACAAATTATTTTTAAGGTATAATAATATTAATTAACTGTCTTGGCGAAATTATTCGACAAGAGCTTGTCAAATTTCACTTGTCACAGTTTCTAGTGGTAAATAACTTGTACCATAAAATACTTAGCAAGTAACAAGCTATTAAATATCGTCCATCTCTAGTTTAACGCGTGCTCTTTCTTTCCTCTTGCTCCAACATGGCTGATCAGGTAAGGCAGCAAAAATGTGGTCGAAATTTAATAAAATACAGCATTTAATGCACTGCTATTAAAGAAATGTAATGTAAAACGTGATATTAAGTGCATTATGAGTTCAGCTACACAATTTGCCATAAAGTGAATGTTCAACAAGTCTTGTGTTCAGTGAATCAAAATTTACGCCCTGGCAACTTGTATTCGACATAACCACACTTGTACGCATGCTGTGTACGCTGGTGTCTCACAATGTACACACTCGAAATTTATTTTAGCAAACGGAACGTTCATTTCGCAAACAACATTCTGTGCCAACAACGCGTCGCAAGAGCGTGAATGGCAAGAAGCGATTGCGTATGCACCGTCAGATTGGGTTAGGCTTTAAAACGCCAGCCGAGGTAAGAGCCACAGTCCAAATGTAACTAATTTTGCGTCCCCTTTTTTGTTCCATTTCTTCCACCACCACAACAACAAACAAACAAACAAACGCCCTGCCTACCTCCCCTTGCACGTTGTGTACCCGGTCCATGTAACTTGTCGAATGCAACGCTAATCAGAACGAACGCGCCTTCCAAAAGCAGTTCGGTGTTAACCTAAACCGTAAGGTGAAACCCGGCATCACCAAAAAGAAGGTGCTCCGCCGTTACCGTGATGTTGGTCTGGGTTTCAAAACCCCACGTGAGGTATGCATGCTTGTTGGACACCCGCCTCAACCTTCTCAATTTGCTATAAAATCACATTTCTTTAACTAATGCTATTTTCCTTCTATCTACAGGCCATCGATGGCACTTACATTGACAAGAAGTGCCCATGGACCGGAGATGTCAGAATCCGTGGTCGCATCCTGACCGGTGTTGTCCGCAAAACTAAGATGCAGCGTACCATTGTCATTCGTCGTGATTATCTGCACTTTGTTCGCAAATACAGTCGTTTCGAGAAACGTCACCGCAACATGAGCGTCCATTGCTCGCCCGCCTTCAGGTATGTGCATTAAAAAAGACTCGGAAACTTATAAATTGCTTTCTCTGATGATAAAATCATGACGGTCTTCATAAAACAAATTGCTGAAGAACCTTGACTCTTTTTTACAAAATGTAAAAAAACTGAAAATACAATAGAAACACATGTATCTGGTGTCTATAAATGGAAAGCATTATGTTAATCATATAAATTTGATCTCTTCTCTTGCAGAGATGTTGAGCACGGCGATATCGTCACCATTGGTGAGTGCCGTCCCCTCTCAAAGACCGTGCGTTTCAATGTATTGAAAGTCAGCAAGGGTCAGGGCGCCAAGAAGAGCTTCAGAAAGTTTTAAGTGAGGACAACCACAGCGGAAGAAAACAATATTTGTAGCATTATTCTTTTTGAATAAAACAAAAAAAAAAGTAAATTTAATCACTTTGTATAATTTTTACAGTAAATTTCAGCTGTTTCAGAATTTAAAACCATTGGATTTTTACAAAAAAAGGTGTGTATTAAATTATGTTAGTATAAAACTTATATTTTTTTTTCTGATGATAAAATCATGACGGTCTTCTTAAAACAAATTGCTGAAAAACCTTGACTCTTTTTTACAAAATGTAAAAAAACTGAATTTTTCAACAGTTTAACGCATTATGTTATGATCATATTTCGACTTTACTAAGTTTCTTCCTATTTGTTTGTTTTATTTCAGGTGTCATTTAAATCGATGAAGACACATATGACCAGATTAAAAATAAATGTACATTTATCTTTTACTGCTTCAACTTAAATAAATCCGATTAAAACAAAACATTTTGTATGAGATTTTTTATTTATATTATAAGGGAATAGGCTAATATTGAACGATAGTTACATATAGTGTCATAGCTATAAACCTGTTTTTGGAAGCTATTGAATTCAAATTGGGCGCCTCTATATTTTAAGGGCAGCATGAGATTGAATGACTTGCTATTCAATAGTCTGGCAACGCCTAGTGACTCAGCTGTTGCAATTCACTGGCAACACTATCAGACGCTAAACAAAAAAGAAAAATAAGCAAAATGGAAACAGCGGGATCTGGTGCAGAAATTGGTAAAAATACAGTGAATTTAATTTATTAATATTTATAAAATATTGAAAATCATAAAGTTTTCGTTTCTAGCTTGTTTTGGCTTTCAGAGCAAATCTTTTTATTGCTAATATTCGTTTCTTGCCAATTTTAAAGATTGCTTATAAACTTTTGCATTCTTTGACAGAGCTTCTCGAGCGCGTTTTACTGCGTTTGGGCAATGCAGACAGCGATGAAAAGCTGGAAAACACTGTGGGCAAATTCTTGACTCCCGTGATTCTCAAAATAAATTCGCCCCACAATGTGGTACGCACAAAGGTAAGTACAAAATTTCATAAACGCCGCACTAAAACACGCATGACGTTGCAAAAATAGAATGCAAAGTTGATCAATTATAATATTGTCAGGTTGTTGAAGTGCTTACACACATAAAACGGCGCATAACATCGCGTGGTCAGGTACAAATACCAGTGGAAGCGCTCTTGGATCAGTATGCGGCTACAGACAGCACCACAATCCTAAAGAACTTTGCCATCATTTTCATAACCATGGGATTTCCACGTTTGCCGCTGGATCAGCAAACAGAGTTGGCTGCCAAGGTGGTAGGCTGTGAAAGCAAGCTAGAAAACTACCAAGACAAGCTTTTTACCCTGCTGTTGCCCATATTGAGCGACATTAAGATTCCCGATGATCCGGCACAGAGATCCGAATTGTTAAAGCTCAAGGATAAGCCGGCTATTAGTGCTAGTTTTCTATCATTGCTGCAGGATGTGTTGTTGTTGCCGTATGGCATCACACAGGAGCAGGATGTCCCACCTGGACTCAGTCCGTATAATTTTAAGCGTGTCATTGCCAACAATTGGCGTGCCGAGGAGCTGGAGAAGATTAAGAAGGGCATTGTACGCTTTCTTTGCGCCAGCGTTTTCACCGATAACGAAATTTTTGTTCTTCTTGTGGTCGCATCTGCCGACACACGCTTCAGTGTCGCCACACCGGCCATCGCTGAGCTAAGCAAGCTCTGCACCATGCTGGATTTTAATAATCCAGCTGTCACCTCATCGCTATACACTCTGTTCATTGGAA
This sequence comes from Drosophila cardini, assembly GCA_018903735.1. Taxonomy (NCBI): domain Eukaryota; kingdom Metazoa; phylum Arthropoda; class Insecta; order Diptera; family Drosophilidae; genus Drosophila; species Drosophila cardini. The sequence continues at coordinate 21,325,780 of JAEIGM010000001.1, read as the reverse complement.
ACCAGAATCAACTAACGGAGAGACAGACACGTCCCTGCTGTGCCCGAGTGCGTCAAAAGTTGCTGCAGTATCTGATCAAGTGTCGCGGCAGGGGCATAAATGTGGGTAAGGGTCTTCAGGTGATCTTCGATGGACTCTTTGGCACCAATACCAATCAAAAGTGCAAGGTTTTGGCGCTTCAATTCGTGGAACTGACTCTGAGAGAGTGAGTTATAGAATCTAATCTTCATTTGTCTTTATATATAGAGTTTAATAATTTAAATGTATGTAAATTTTAGTGGACCCCGCGAAGTCGTCTCCAAGGTCTCCAAGGTAATATTGACCGGCATCACAAAGGTTATTGGCCGTGACTCTGTGGAACCGAATGATGTGCAGAACGCAGCTTATTCAGCTCTGGCCCAGCATGCACGTAGTTTCCCCCAGGACGTTAGCCAGGATTTGAAACTGGTGTTGGGCTACTTTAATAATCTGGCCACCTGTGAGCCTAATCTACATAGCTCCATACGCGAGGCATTGGTATCGATGGCACCGGCATTTGCTTGGAAAACAAAGACTAAATCGGATGCCATGGAGGTGGACAGTGATGGTGATCCCTCAGAGGTTCAGCTGGATGGACAACAGCATCTACTGCTGGCCATGCTGCTCGACAATGCTGAGTCCAAAATTCAAATTGTGCAGAATGTGACTAGCGTCTTCCTAACCAGCTGCTATCCTGAGTTCTATGCTCCAGCCCGTTACCTGCTGCTACTTATCGCTGGCGAACGGTAAGTTCCCTTTAGTCAATCCTGTTTAGATAGAGAATGTAAGTGTTTTTGCCTTGCAGGAATTCATTGCGCGAGAATGTCACCACCTACTTGTATGGCACATCCAAAAAGGATCATGTCAACTACTCCATGGTCTCCTCCATTGACCAGTCGGGCAAGCACAGTAGCGAATCCATTAGCGACTTTAATCATTTGTCGCTGGAACAACGACGTGTAGTTCTGCCCGGCTTCCATGTGATGATGGCCCATGTGCACGATATGGCGAACAAGCGGCTAAAAAAGAGCAGTTGCTGCGTTGTCGTTGGTCGCACCAAGTTACCCTATAGCCTTGAAGTCTATGAAGAAATGCTCGACTATTTACGTCTATGTCTATGGTACTCAGCTGGTGTTGTTGCCGCTCCTGGCGATGAGAAGCACATGCATGAGCTTCGCAACTATATAATCAGGAATTACGATGAGGATGAGACCAATGCTCTTCACCAGTATCTGCAATTTGTCCAACGCGGCGTCGAGGCAAAGCGCAGTAAGCTTCTCCAGTTGATCCAATCCTATACTCATTATTTACTTAATATCTTGTGGCATCCACAGCTGAATCGGGTCTGCTCTGTCTCTATGACCTTCTGAATGCTGCTCCCGAGTTGTTTGCTTCTAAGCAATTGCATCTGCTCGAGCCACTGGCCAATTCTTTGAAGGATGTCTCCGAAGTGATGCGCATCAATGTCGCCCAGGTGTATGGCATTCTTTGGGCTTATGGTCTGCAGGATGATAAGTTTGATCAGGAAGTGGACGATTGCCTGGCCAGTTTGGCCCAGCGAACTCTGGAGCACAAACACGGCTGGTTGCTCGTCCTGGGGCACACATTCAATCGCAAAATAGAGCAACTAAAGGCTCTAAATCACAGCAAGGATTACGGCAATTGGCCGCAGTTTATCAACGCCGTAAAGGTTATAGGTATGGTAAACTACGCTCAATTTGAACCAAACTTATATATAAATCACTTTAAGCCAAAATGCTTTGTGACACACGTTGGCTGCTTGTCTCGGCGGCTGTAAAGTGCACCTCGATGATTGGCAAGACGGCAGAGATACCCAATGTGCAGGTTGAAATACAGGTGCCCTGCAGCAACAATGACGAGGATGATGATGAGGAACTGGCCGAGTACAAGAGCATCGAGGCATCAACCAAAATGGTAATTTTCGGTGTGGTCTTTCAGTTGCTCCGCAGCACCTCGGCGAGACAAAAGATCCGCGAAGAGGCGGCCAGATGCTTGGGCTATCTGGCGATTGGCGATGGTGCACATTTCACCAAACGCAATCTGGACAAGTTTCTAACGCTAGCCAAGGTGCAAAAGGATGCGGCTTTAAATATAGCCATCTCGGAGGCCATTGTTATTACTTTGTGTGGCTATGATGTCAACAAGGGACCTCCATCGGAGACATTCCAAAATGTTCACTGCTCCGATCAAGACTTTGAGCAGTTCCTGAATGCATTAATCCGCCTGGTCACCGAACCTAATCCCCAGTCGCGTCAGGCCATCTCAGTGTGGCTTCTGGCCGTCGTCAAACATTGCAGCCATCGTCCAGCTGTGCTCAACAAGAAGCAACTGCTGCAGTTTGCCTTCACCGAGTTGCTTTCGGACGATAGCGGTAGGTAACTCCATTGAGAATCGATTTCTAAAGGTTTCTAAGACTTTTTTATATGTAGAGTTCGTGCAGGATGTTGCTTCCCGTGGTCTTGGACTGGTCTATGCTCTATCCGATGCTAATAGCCAGGGTGAGTTGGCCAACTCGCTGCTGGATCAACTGATTGGTGGCAAGCGTCAGGTGAACCAGGTTTCTGGTGAGACAGAACTCTTTGCGGAGGGTATGCTGGGCAAGACGCCAACGGGTGGCAATATAACCACATACAAGGAGTTATGTTCGCTAGCCTCCGATCTTAATCAGCCAGACATGATTTACCAGTTTATGCAGCTGGCCAACCACAATGCCACATGGACCAGCAAATTGGGCGCTGCCTTTGGCCTGAAGACTCTATCTGCTGAGTCGCGCCAGAAGATGCAGCCATATCTTGGCAAGATTATACCACGCCTGTATCGCTACAAATACGATCCCACGCCTAAAATACAAAACTCTATGATATCCATATGGGATACCATTGTCAGCGACTCCAAAGAGATAACTGAACAATACTACTGGGAAATATTACGGGAACTCCTCGACAATCTAACCTGTACCGAGTGGCGTGTACGCATTGCCTGCTGCCTGGCTGTTCGAGATTTGCTTAAGCGTCCTAATGGTCTGCGTCTGCGCACGGAGGAGCAGCTCCCCAAGGCTTCGACTTCATCCGTTGAAGCCAGTCCGCGTCGTGTGACACCCGAGAGCATGGATGTGGATGAGTTGCCGGAGCCAGAGCTCCGAGAGCTATGGTATCAGCTGTTCCGTGTCATGGATGATATACACGAGGGCACACGAATGACCGCCCATGGCACAGCGTCGTTTTTGGGCAAGCTATGTGTGCTAGCTGCCTCCCTGGAACATGGCAAGTCAGGCACAGCAGTAGCCGCTTCCATTCTGCCCTATTTGTTAGAGGTGGGCGTTGGTCATAAAGTCGCCGATATTCGCAAGGTCAGCATTAAGACCATCTCGGACATGATTGATTCATCGGGTGCACTAATTGCTCCACATCTTGCCACGCTCATACCGTGCTTGCTACGCGCCACCGGGGAACTGGAAAACACCAAGTTATCCTATGTGTCCACCCGTCTGGGCGCCGACAATGAAGCTCAGGAAGCCGTGGACAGCCTGCGTGCCGAGGCTGCCAAGTCGCATCACACCATGGAGACTATCAATAAGTGTATAAGATTCATTGACTATCAAGTATTGGAGCGCATGACTCCCGAGTTGCTTGAGCTAATGAAGACCAGCGTTAATCTGGGCAGTAAAATTGGGTGTGCACACTTTGTGTGTCTGGTGAGACAGCTGATCTTGCTGGGTGATGCCCTTTGGAATCATCTAAATCTTTATTCTTGCAGGTCAGCATTCGCTTGGGCAAGGAGATGACACCATTAGTGGGTAAATATCTGGGCGCTTGCTTTGGCGGGCTCAAGGACCGTAATATGACAGTGCGGAAATATAATGCCAGCGCCATTGGACACCTTATGGGTCTAGCCAAGGTGGGTTAAGATCAACTAATCCAACAAACATGTAACTTAACCTAACCTTCTTATGCCTCTTAGGAGCAATCGATTAAGAACCTTTTTGGCAAACTGGATGATCTGTATATGGAGCAACCGAGCAACCGTTCCATTCCACTGACCATACAGTCAATTAACAAGCGTCATCATGAACTGCTCAAGGATTACATGGACTGCATGCTGCCGCTCATCTTCTTTGGCATGCATGAGGAGCAATCCGAGGAGAACAAGGCCAACATTGAATTGTGGAAGGATCTGTGGAACGACATTAGTCCAGGCGACGCGGGCATTCGTCTTAATCTGCATGTCATCATACCCAAGTTGGAGTCAGCGCTCACAGACGCCAGCTGGTCACGCAAGGCGCAGGCTGCCAATGTTATCCAGAATATTGCCACACGCCTTAGCAACTCCTTGGAGGAAGTGGATCGGGTACGTCTCATTAAACTGCTTCTAAGTGGCCTGCAGGGACGCACATTCGAGGGCAAGGAGCGTTTACTACAGGCTCTGGCTGCACTCTGCAGGAATCTCGATCGCCAGCATGAGATCTGTACCAGCATCATAGAGGCCGCGATGCGCGAGGCGCGCAAACAGGAGCCACTGTATCGCACAATGGCTCTGGGGGCATTGGGTGATATTTTGGATGTGCTCGAGGCGGATCGCTTTGAGGAGGTGTATAATATGATTTGGTATTTGCTTGAGAAGAAGGAGCTTCGTTCCGCTGACTCAGACGACGACGATGAGCCAAGCAGCAGCACAGCCAAAAAGGAGTTAACCGCAGATGAACGCAACAAACGGGCTCAAACCCTTAACAAGCTCAAGGAGGTCGTCTGGGAGACGCTGGGAAAGTCTTGGCCCAAGCACGCCATTGTTACACAGCATAGATACCAGCTCTTTTTTGCCGAGAACTGCACCAGTATTCTAAGCGAGAGTACACGTCCTGTCCAAGTAAGCCTCCTAGCCGCCCTGACCAAGTACATCGAGCGTCTGTACATCTTCGATGAGTCGGCCAAGCTACCGGAACTTCCCTTGGAGCGAAACAATTTGGAGAAGAAACCCAAAACGGATACACCGCCATCCCCGCAAACCCGTGAAGCCATTGTTCAGAAGATCTGCAGCGATGTTCTGGCCGCGGTCACCCTAGCCTCTGGTGTACCCCACACTGGTCTCAAAAAGGAAGCCCTTAACATTGTCCTCATGCTGATCAAGCGTCTCAGCCCCAGCAGAGATCAGGGCACCCTAGCTCTGCTCAAGCAAAACTTCGATGCGAATCTGACCAAGTTTCAACGCGATTCAGCGCCTGAAGTTCGTTGTCGCATCAAGGACATCGAGGAAAAGCTAAGCAAACTGGAACACACCAACTAAATAGCACTACGATCTATTTTTGCAAGTTTTTTCCTCGAAATTCTGAATTATAAACGTGAATAACTACTTAACAGGAAAATTATAAACTTTTTTATGTAACGATTTAATATAAACAAAAATTATAATATTTATATATTCCAAAAACAATCACAAATTCAGTATTTTTTAATTTAAAAACTGTGTTACATGGTTAGTTTTGCTGTCAAATATTTACTATAAAAGGTCAAACTAATTTTGATGTATTTAATTAAAAAGAATCTAAATTATTATTACGCTTGTACAGAAAGAGTACAGGGTTTTATTAGGTTTATCAGAAGCGAAATGTAGTAGATGAAGGCGTTCCCGATTCCATAAACCACATATATTCTTGATCAGCATCAGCAGCCGAGTTAATATAGCAATGTTCGACTGTCCGTCAATGTGTATCAACACCTAGATCTCAGAGACTATAAGAGCTAGACCCACAAAATTTGGAATGAAAGTCCGTCTATTCCGCGAGCAGATTATTTCAAATTGGTGTCACGCCCCCTACCGCAGCCGCAAATTGTAAATAACTTTTTTCATAACCCCATAACTTGGAACCGACTAGAGCTATCGGGACCAAATTTACACATTATGTGTATGTTACCATTGTAACTATCCTCACTTGATTCGGACCACTATATTCTACAGCTACCAAAGGAGGTATCGGTCGGAAATAGGAAATTTGTATGAAGACATGAAGTATTAATTGAGCGATCACAATCAAACGCACATACTTTGTGCGTCTCCTGATTATAACTATCCACACCAAGTTTGGTCCGAAGCGGACAACTATAGCCCATAGGACATATTGGTCGAAAATTGGTGACTTGTGTTAAAAAATACGCAATAGAATGAGTACGGGGTCTTTTACAGTCAACTCGCTCCACTGAAGCCTTTCTTACTTGTTAAATATATTATCGACAGTTCTATATACATCTTTCCAAAAAAAAGTTTTTTAAACGTTAAATTATTTATAAAATAGCATTAATGTTTTATAAGGAATTGATTCATTTATTTATCACTCAATCCCTCCAAAATGTACCATTTTAAATGCAGATTATTCAATGTACCATTTTTTGCGCACAAATGCCAATAGTGTGAACCGTGACTGTTTGTATTGTGTGCCGAGTTGCGTAATACTCCCGGTATTGCGTGTCTATAAATTTCGCGAACTTTCAATTTCAATTTTGAGTTCTGAACATGAAATCACGAATCCAGTAGAAAATAGATAATTGCATGTTTGATAAAGTGTTTATTGATGATTCATATCACAGCCAGATATTAATTGCAGTTTAGACTGTATCTAAAATGGATCTTTACAGAATCGTAAATAAATCTCATCCTGAGACTCCAGCATAAAAGTTTTAGGATTAAAGCGGATTTTAGAAACTGTTTGTTCGCAGATCTCTACCCGATGCGATCTTAGGATGTGGGCCACGCCCAGTTTTAGTTGCAGCAGACCGAGGCGACTGCCGATGCAACCATGTGGACCAGCTCCAAAAGGTATATAAGTCATGGGAACAATGCTACTAACACGATCGGGAGTAAAGCGCTCGGGATCGAAGAGCAGAGGATTGGGCCAGAACTAAAATAAGGAAAGAAAAGAGTTCCAAATAGGATCGGGGAATAATGTCTAACTCACCTTTGGATCGCGATGCAAGCCCAAAATGGATATATAGGCTGGCATGCCAGCGGGTATCACAAAGTCCATATGTGGTCGCAGGGAGAACCCTTCGCTCTGACCTGGAGTACACTCCCGATTTATAAAGGCGGCAGCAGGATAAAGACGCAGTGCCTCCAGGCAGACCATCTTGAGGTACGGCAACGTAGCAGCCGTCTCGTAGTCTAAATGGAAGTCATCTCCAAAGGCGGAGGTCAGTTCCAGTCGCAGACGTTGCTGCAGTTTTGGCTGCTTGGCCAGCTCATAGAGCGTGAATGCAAGCAAGGCCGAGGAAGTCTCAAATCCCGCCAGCAGTATGATACCCGCCTGGGAGGCAATAAAGTCCGGATGCTGCACGTAGTGTGAGTTTGGACGATTTCGTTTTAATTGCTGCAGTTGATCGATGAGATCCCCTTGATGCTTGCTAGGATGCAGCTGCGTCATCTGTCTCATGAACCTCACAAAAGACTCTGAGAAGACCTTGGCGCGCACCAAGCCCGTCCATTGGGGTAGAAAGAAGATGCTCATGAAGTGCAAGACCTTTTTGAAGTTGGGCTTAAAGAGCTCCTTGGTCTGTTGCCTCAATGGGGAGCAACCATGACGCAGTCCACCCACATCCCAGCTGTAGAAGAGTCTGCCCGTCACATCTGTCGTATAGAGTTGACACATTTCGCTCAGTGGAAGTACGCGTTCCTTTTCACCAGCCATTTTGCTGTCCAAATGGTTCTCCAAATCCTGCAGCACCTGCTGCATCAAAGGATACATTCGCAGCTTCATTCGTCCACTGCTAAACAACTGGGACATCCACTGGCGGCTCTCCCGCCACTCATGGTACTTTGCCAGTGGCAACGTCAGAGAACCCATGGAATCCTTCGATGCGTCAGCAGCTTCATAACGATTCAGGAAGCAATCGAATCGCTTTATCAGCACAAGACGTATCAACGCTGGATCACGAAGGATCAGCGCGGGCGTCTGGAAGATAAAGAAACCAGCCAACTTTTCCTGACTGATGTCTGCATTGGCATATATACTCTGAAACCAATCCCCAAACGAGATCCTCAAAAAAAGTAATTTCTTCAAATGACCCAAGGGCGTCCAGTTCGAGGCGGGCAAGTAGGGCACGTTGTGTCGTTGGAAATAGCTGTAAGACTGACGCAGTCGGAGATAGCTGGAGAGGATCACAAGAAGCAGCAGAAACAACCAAAATGGCAGCATGGCGACTATAGGAGAAATATTAAAAAAATTGATTAATTTAAGATAAAGTTTTAAAATTTCATCTACTTTAATACGATTACTTAATATTTTATTTTCCAAATTCAGCATAACCTCAATTTTGTTATATCTTTTTTTTATCTAACCGAAAAATATTTTCTCCTCAAAATGATTTACTATTGTTATGATTTTTTTCTACCAGCTCAAAGATTTTTTTTAATATTATGCATCTATTGTTTTTTTCCTTAACTCTGCCTAACCTCAATTTTGTGAAACTTACCCTTCTCATGAATGTATATATACGTAGGAAGTGCTTTTCATAGTAGATAATATTTTTTTCATCCCACGCTTTCAAGTCATTAACTGTTTATTTTTAGAAAAGTTTAAATTTGGATTTTTACGTCTTATTATCCCCTGCTTTAACTGAACTCTTACATGGTCTTTGGTCTTTTTGTAGTTTCCGTGTTTTCAGGGTCTTTCTGCGATACATTCTTGCGCTTGAATCTCATTATTTTTGCTTTCATAAAACTTAACCTCAACATAACCTCAATTTTTTTATACTTTACTCGCTTTACTGAGAGCTGCAAAGTGACAAAGAAGCTTCATTGACTAACAAAAGAGCGTCAACCCTAGCTGAACCATGTACATAATCTTCCATTTGCGATCAGCTTTAACACATACGATCTCGCATTATCCGAGACAGTTACTCGACGTGACTGGAACTGTGAGGATGTCGCTTGGAATGCTGGTCCTACTGGGCGTCGTGCTGCTGCTTGTTGTTTACTGGTTGTTGAGGCAGCACTATGCCTATTGGAGGCGTTGGGGTGTACCCGAGTTGCGTCCAAGCATCTTACTGGGAAACTTGGGAGGTATGCTGAGCCTGAGGAGTAGTCCGGCCGATTTTATTTGGGATTTGTACAATCATCCCGATGCACAGGATAAACCATTTGTGGGCATCCATGTGTTCCATAAGCCAGCCATTCTTTTGCGAGATCCGGAACTGGTCAAACGCATTTTGGTTAAGGACTTCCACAAGTTCTCAGATCGATATTCAAATTCTGACTACAAGGGTGATCCCTTGGGATCACAAAACATATTTTTTCTAAAAAATCCGGCCTGGAAAGATGTGCGTCTGAAACTGTCGCCCTTCTTCACCAGCAATCGGCTGAAGCACATGTTCCCGCTAATCGACGAGGTCGGCTGCAATCTGGACGCATTCCTCCGACAACATCCGCTTCACAACGAGCGCATTCGCTGCTTTGACGTGGAAGCCAAGGAGCTGTGTGCTCAGTTCACCACAGATGTGATCGCCACGGTCGCCTACGGTGTCCAGGCAAACAGCTTCACGCATCCCAATAGCGAGTTCCGACGACATGGACGTGCCGTGTTTGAGTTTAGTTTGATGCGAGCTGCGGAGTTTACTCTGGTGTTCTTCATGCCGCAGCTGGTACCGCATTTAGGATTTAAGGTTGTGCCCGCTGAGGCCACCAAATTCCTGCGCAAGACCATTAACTATGTGATGGCCGAGCGGGAGAAATCCAATCAGACCCGAAACGATCTCATCGATCTCCTTATTGACTTCAAGCGGAGCACGCAGAAGGCTCAGGCGCAAGCTCAGGCCAATGGTAAAATCGCAGATCAATTTGTTTTCGAGGGTGACATCTTGGTAGCCCAGGCAGTGCTCTTCTTTACCGCCGGCTTTGAATCATCCTCCTCCACGATGGCCTTTGCCATGTTTGAGTTGGCCAGGAATGCTGAGGTACAGCAGCGTTTGCGACAGGAGATCAAGGATGCCTTAATTGCCAGCGGCGGGCGGATTACCCAAAATATGATTGATTCCTTGGAATACATGCATATGATAATCCAGGAAGTGCTGCGCATGTATCCACCCCTGCCCTTCCTGGATCGCGAGTGCACACAGGAGTCGGGTTACTCCCTTTTACCCTACCACAAGTTCAATGTGCCCAAGGGTATGCCCATTTACATACCAGCCTATGCTTTACACATGGATCCTCAGGTGAGCAATCAATTAAATTGTGGGGTTTTCTCCTACTCCGATCCTAAGCCGCGTGCTGTCTCCCTTCCAGTACTATCCCCAGCCGCGGCAGTTTCAACCGGAGCGCTTCTCGCCCGCCAACAGGAAACTCCACACGCCCTATACCTACATGCCCTTCGGCCTGGGACCACATGGGTGCATCGGAGAGCGGTTTGGTTTCCTGCAGGCCAAGGTGGGTTTGGTATATGTGTTGCGTAATCATCTAGTTACCACCTCGGATCGTACCCAACGACGCATGAAACTGGAACCCAAGGCCATAATACTTCAAGCACAAGGCGGTATACACCTAAGGCTGGTGCGTGATCCTCTCGGAGTCTAGCCACTCACCTGACGGAGAAATTCACCTGTCAGCGATTCACTTGCAACTGACTTGTTGATTCGCGTGAGATGTCAATTTAAATTGCCATTTTTCTCTGCTCTCTCTCAGCTAAATTTGCTGTGATATCTTGGAAAATGCATTTTGATTGATGTCTCGCGTGTCATTCTCGGTGGGGCTGGCAAAAGGAAGGAGAAACATGGGAGGGGCTGATGCTTAGGGGAGTGTGTCTAAAGTCTTTCCGTTATATATTATAGGATAAGCTATCTAGACTTTGAAGCGCATTCTATAAATTATCCAATTAAATTGAGACAACTGTGTTAAAAATCAGTTAAAGTTTCAGTTAACACGAATTTGTCACTTAAAATCTAATAGATAAACTCTATATAAAAATTGTTATGGAAAAATAAGAAGAAAACTTAGATTAGTTAAAAGCTAGTCGGTATTTAGATAAGTTAGAATGGGCTAAAATTAATGCTCACCGATATTGTCCACAAATTTTTCTATGGGATTCTGATTTGCTAGACATTTTACTGAATACTTTTCACCCAACCATTTTCACCTTTAAAATGTAAATCTCCATGATAAAACCATTTGAAAATTAAGCTTTAAGCATTAGAAATTGGTACCGCCTATATATTTTCTTCAATTTAAAATACGAAATTTGCGAGTTTCAAAACATTACTAATCTCCAAGCTTTAACGACGTCTCCACTAAACAAAATTTCCGGCATGAATGTCATCCAAATATATTAGCAAATGTTTTACACTTTTCCTCAAGTCCAAGTCGTCGCCACCTCAATATTTTTAGATCAATTATCGAAGCGGAGCTTACAATAACAGTATACAAAGTTTCATTTCTCTTCCATGTCTAAGAATTGTTTTTGAAAAAGTTTTTAAGTTCGTTAGAATGAAACTTTTGATTATATAATTATATGTCACAAAAAAAAAACAAGTAAGAAAGGCTACAGTCGAGCGAGCCGAATGTAAAAGAACTCGTACTCATTCTAGTGCGCGTTTTACCATACAAATAAGTAGTTTTCGAACGATTTGTCCTATGGGAGCTATAGGCTATAGTTGTCCGATCCGGACCAAACTTGGTGATGATAGTTATAATGGTACCATACACATAATGTGTTAGTTTGGTTGCAATCGCTCAACTAAAACTTTATGTCTCCATACAAATCACCCATTTTCGACCGATTTGTCCTATGGGAGCTATAGGCTATAGTTGTCCGATCCGGACCAAACTTGGTAAGGACAGTTATAATGGTAGTTTGGCTGCAATCGCTCTACTAAAACTTCATGTCTCCGTACAAATCACCCATTTTCGACCGATTTGTCCTATGGGAGCTATAGGCTATAGTTGTCCGATCCGGACCAAACTTGGTGGAATAGTTATAATGGTATAGGCTATAGTTGTCCGATCCGGACAAACGTGAGGATAGTTAGATAGGTACCATACACATAATGTGTGAATTTGGTCTTCCTAGCTCTAGTCGTTTTCAAGTTATGGTGATGTGAAAATAGTTTTTTACAATTTGCGGGGGCGGTAAGGGGCGTGGAAAAGATTTGAAATAAACTTGATCTGCTCGCGAAGCAGACGGACTTTCATTCCAAATTTGGTGGCTCTAGCTTTTGTAGTTTAAAAGATCTAGGTGATCATACAGACGGACGGACAGACGGACAGACGGACAGACAGACAGACGGACAGACGGACATCGCTATATCGTCTCGGCTGTTGATGCTGATCAAGAATATATATACTTTATGGGGTCGGAAAAGGCTCCTTCTGCCTGTTACGCACATTTCGCTTCAGACAAACTTAATAGACCCCTATACTCTTTTTTAGAGTACGGGGTCTAAAAAAAACAAATTTTATAGCAAAGCATCAATTATAAAATACTTTTCAATAAATTAAGCTTAAAGTCTTTTGTTCAAAAATTTAATTTATTGTTACGTAATTAATTGTTTGAAATTTAAGTTTTAAATACATAAAGTGTTAAAATTAAAACTTCTTAGAGAATGGGCTATTAAAAACATTGTATAGTCAAAACTTTTACAAATCTATGTATTTATCAGAATGGCAGATAGCAGTCAATCACTTGTAAAGTGAATTTCTAGACTCCGTATTCAAAAAAAGTTATAAAAATTTCTACTAATTTGTAAATTGTGCTTAAAACAGTAATGTTATTGAGTAGATGATACATTGTCGTTAGGCACCAAATTACCTACAATCTTATGTTAAATCGATCTTTTAAACATGTCGGTTAACAACAATATTGTTATTGTTACACCGATAACTGGTCACGCCATATAGTAATCTTTAAAGAGCAATTATCAATTGTAGTAACGGAAAATCACTTGATTTCTCATGTCTCGACTCTTTCTACTGATAAACAAATATCGAGAATCAAAACAAATTAAGTTTCTTATCTTTGTCGAGGTTATCAGAATATGTTTATTTGTTTAAAGGGGTAAACGTGAAACTCCATTAGGTAAATAAAGTTGACCAGATAAATTAACAGATTCAAATTATATACATTTGACTAGTTAATGCTTTAAATAACAACAACCAAATTTCAACAAAGAAAAAGGAAAATAATAAAGAAATGAAGAATTTGTAAAGACCCGAGAATTTGAATGGAATCCTATTTTTACATTTAAGAAAATCTTTATACATCTTTTTAATATGACAGTAAGATATTCTAAACCTTATCATCATAAAGTCCATCATTAATCAACTCCACAAAAGGTCCTGTTCTCAGTTGGAGTACAAAAGTTTTGGGATCAAACTTAATATCCTTAACAGTCTCGGGACAACAACGCACGTAGTGATTCTTGAGGATGTGAACCAAACCCAGTTTAGCCTGGAGCAAGCCAATTCGACTGCCTATGCAATTGTGGGGACCCAAACCAAAGGGCTGATAGGCCATACCTTCAATTGACTTGCGATTCTCCGGTGAAAAGCGTTCGGGATCAAAGTGGTTCGGATTTTGCCAGTACTGATTGATTGGAGCGATAAGTATATAAAAAAAAAGTGGATTGTGTGAAGTGGGTTACCTTAGGATCACGTTGCAGACCATAGACGGGTATGAAGACAGGAGTGCCCGGCTCCAGCTTGTAGTCATAGTAGGGTTTCAGGGAAAGATCGGGCTGACCCTTAATGCCTTGATATTCCCGATCTAAAAAGGGAAGGACTGGGTACATACGTAGCACTTCGTCCAACACCATTCCAAGATATTCCAACGAATTGATCGTCTCGTAGGTTAATTTTCCTCCATCCTTCAGCATAGCTTCATTTATTTCCTGTCTCAGACGATCCTGTAGGTCAGGCTGTTTGGCTAGTTCCAAGAGACCAAAGGTCATAGCCGATGAGGATGTCTCAAAACCTGCGGTAAAAAAGACACTAGCCTGGGCAAGAAGGAAATCCTTATCCCGAGCCAAATGTGGCTTCGTCGGATCCTGAGCTGCCTCCCTTTTGAGTCCCACCAGAACGTCAATGAGATCATTACGTATTGTAGATGTTCGCTCTCGTTCCGCCATGACATGGTTGATACTATTTCTTATGAAATTTGAGTACTCCTCGGTAAAGAACTTGATTCGGAGCAGGGATACCAGCTTCGGAAGAAAGAAGGCCACGAAGAAATCCTTGCTGCGTAGAAGAGTCGCCTCCAGAACCTTGCGTCCCTGTTTGTGAAACTCGGCATCCGGATTCTGCAAACTGTCCGCCCTGATTCCAAATGCAATGGTTGCTATCGAATCCGCTGTAAACCTTGAGCATATATTCTTCACATCCGAAACATATGGCACATTCTTGCTAGGATTATGTCTGGACAAGTGAGACTCCAAGTCTGCAGCAATCTACAAATATGGTAATTAGATCATAAAGAATAATTTATCATTGAAATAATTACCTCTTGCATAAGGGGATACATCATTTTAAGTTTTCCGCTGGTAAAAACTGGAGTTAATTTGGTTCGAATCTCCTTCCACTGAGGATTGCGCACAAAAAAGAGATTATTTGAGCTAATGGCATCGCCATGAGGATCGCAACGTCCATAACGATTGGAGAAACGATTAAAGTCCTTAATTAAAACGGACTTTATGAGTTCCGGTTCTCGTATAATCAAACCAGGCTTATTGATCACGTAAATTCCAACGACAGCTTCATTTTGCATTCGAGGATCGTTATAAAGTTCCGAGATGTGCAGTCCAAATGAGGTCTTCTGCTGGAACAATGCAAGGGTACTTCCTAATATAGGAGTCGGCTTTATGAATGGAATTCCTTTGCGCTTCCAATAAGTGTGATTCCGTTGAAACCACATGTAGATGGCGCTCAACACACCCAAAAGCACGAAAAGTATTGCCGTCAAAATCATTGTGAGAGCTACGGGAAGTCGGTATTACTTGATTGATTGATTTATAATTGTTTCTATACATAATTAAACTAACTAAGAGTAAGTAATTGAAAGTAATGTTTTTTTTAAATATATAAACGGATTTAATCATATTTAAACACAATAATTCTGAGATTCTCACATAAATATAATGTGACTGATCGCATAAATATTGTTTTTTAATTATTTGCTGTTTACGTATACAATCTGTTATTGTCTGTTATCGCAATCTAGGTGTTAGATCGATAACCTGGTGTCTTAAGTTCGACTAATGATTAAAAATAATAATAATAATAATAATTAATAATAATTATTAATACTAATTATGCTTCAAGCCCGTTGAAATTGTTAACAAACGGGTATAAAGTAGCTCAGCCAAACTATAGATCAACTAAATGCTTACCTTTGAATCTGATAAAGAGAACTTAACTTGCTCTATTCTCTCTCTATATCTATTTGTTTCAATATTTTTCCAGCAGCGCAGCTAACTATGTGGGTGCTGCTGTGTTCGTGTGTCTTCCCCATTGATTTATATGTAAGTAGCAACAAACAAATTAATGTAAACCAATTTAAATCTAAAATAAACTGTAAATATGAAAACTTTTCTCAGAAAGCACAAAACTTCCAACTGACTTTTTCAAGTGTATGCTCATAAAAAGAACACAACCTTACATTGGGATTATCTAAATTATTATAAAGAGTTTACTGTTATTGTCGTTACGCTCGACCGCTTCGGCAAAGAATAGAGATAAGAATTGGAATCTGAAACTTTTTTCTTAAATTCATTGCTCTCTGCTTGGAGTATGCACATAAATTTTTGCACATATTAATTTGCTCCCTGCTTTAAATACAATAATTTCATTAAGGATGCACTGTATATCCGATAGATTCATATATTCATTTCACTGTTCACTAACCTTAAAACAGACTTGATGTCTTCAATTTTAATTAAGTAGCACCGACCGTAAACGCACCTCGAACTGCACTCACCAAGTTAGAAAGCTTACAGGGCTTTTATAGAAAATAAGTTCATATATGCAATTATAAATACAATATATATAGAAATAAACAGCAATACTAGCATGTATTAAAATACTATTGGAATAAACAAGATTATTTCGTACTACTGATAAGATTTATTTCCAAAGTATATAGTCAAGTGCATGTAATAGTGTTTTGGCTTGAGCTGTACTAAAATTTTCATTGACTATGCATTTTGGAGAGGTGTTTTGGCATACAACAATAAGAACATTACTTAGCTCAAACTTTTTGAATTGATTACTATATAAAAATATTAACATATTAACATAATAAAGAACATTATTTATCACTGAAATCGGTAATACTAAATTTAATAACCGTGGTAGCTCTTACCTAAGTTATATTGATAGGAAATAACGCTTAAATAATATTGTTTTACAGTCAATAATATTATTGTAAAAATGTATGTCTATAAAAGACTCCTAGTTTGCATAAGCTATTCCTAAGGAAAACTTTCTTATTTCAGAGATAAAGAGAACAGTGACGTCATAAATTATTTTGACGGTAATCGCCTGTTGAGTGGTTCCTTGTGTATGTCTATGTTTTATTGTGTTTATGTTTATTTTGTCAACAGTCTTGAAGTGGCACCCTCCCAACTAGATTATTCTTAATTGCTTAATTGCTCAATTCATAATCTTTTTACACTCTTGCAGAGGGTAAATTAATTTTGTCACGAAGTTTGTAAGGAGGCGTGTCCGACCCCATAAAGTATATATATTCTTGATAAGCATTAATAGCCGAGTCGATATAGCCATGTCCGTCTGCCTGTCCGTCTGTTTCTATGCGAACTAGTCTCTCAGTTTTAACGCTATCTTGATGAAACTTGGTACAGTACATATCGGATGACTATAGCTCCCATAGGAAATATCGGTTGAAAAAACAAATTTTTTACGTATCGATTGAGCGATTTCAACCAAATTCACACAATATAAATTTGCTATTATTCCCCATATGTAGACCGAAATTCATTCCGATTTGATCACTAAATTCACGTAATACACATTGACCATCATTCCCTATATGCTGGCCAAATTTCATACAAATCGGACTAATATATGATATAGCTCCCATACGAACAATTGGTATTTGAAACTAATTGATCACAACGTGCATGACTGCAAGGGTATTTAATCTTCGGCGAGCCGACGATAATCATTTTTTCTTGTTCTATTTCATAAAAGCAAAGCGATAAGCACCCAAAATATCACATACACATTTATATTTTTATTTAGATTTAAAGTTGAGAGTTACATATGTATCCTAAGCCTTATCATCATAGAGTCCATCATTAATAACCTCCACAAAGGGTCCCGTTTTCAGTTGGAGTACAAAAGTATTGGGATCAAACTTAATATCCTTAACAGTCTCGGGACAACAACGCACGTAATGATTCTTGAGGATGTGAACCAAACCCAGTTTAGCCTGGAGCAAGCCAATTCGACTGCCTATGCAATTGTGGGGACCCAGACCAAAGGGCTGATAGGCCATACCTTCAATTGACTTGCGATTCTCCGGTGAAAAGCGTTCGGGATCAAAGTGGTTCGGATTTTGCCAGTACTGATTGATTGAAGCGATAAGTATATTAAGAAAAAAGTGGATTGTGTGAAGTGGGTTACCTTAGGATCACGTTGCAGACCATAGACGGGTATGAAGACAGGAGTGCCCGGCTCCAGCTTGTAGTCATAGTAGGGTTTCAGGGAAAGATCCGGCTGACCCTTAATGCCTTGATATTCCCGATCTAGGAAGGGAAGGACTGGGTACATACGTAGCACTTCGTCCAACACCATTCCAAGATATTCCAACGAATTGATCGTCTCGTAGGTTAATTTTCCTCCATCCTTCAGCATAGCTTCATTTATTTCCTGTCTCAGACGATCCTGTAGGTCAGGCTGTTTGGCTAGTTCTAAGAGACCAAAGGTCATAGCCGATGAGGATGTCTCAAAACCTGCGGTAAAAAAGACACTAGCCTGGGCAAGAAGGAAATCCTTATCCCGAGCCAAATGTGGCTTCGTCGGATCCTGATCTGCCTCCCTTTTGAGTCCCACCAGAACGTCAATGAGATCATTACGTATTGTAGATGTTCGCTCTCGTTCCGCCATGACATGGTTGATACTTTTTCTAATGAAATTTGAGTACTCCTCGGTAAAGAACTTGATTCGGAGCAGGGATACCAGCTTCGGAAGAAAGAAGGAAACGAAGAAATCCTTGCTGCGTAGAAGAGTCGCCTCCAGAACCTTGCGTCCCTGTCTGTGAAACTCGGCATCCGGATTCTGCAAACTGTCCGCCCTGATTCCAAATGCAATGGTTGCTATCGAATCCGCTGTAAACCTTGAGCATATATTCTTCACATCCGAAACATATGGCACATTCTTGCTAGGATTATGTCTGGCCAAGTGAGACTCCAAGTCTGCAGCAATCTACAAATATGGTTATTTGATCATAAAGAAGAATTCATCATTGAAATAATTACCTCTTGCATCAGGGGATACATCATTTTAAGTTTTCCGCTGGTAAAAACTGGAGTTAATTTGGTTCGAATCTCCTTCCACTGAGGATTGCGCACAAAAAAGAGATTATTTGAGCCAAGGGCATCGCCATGGGGATCAGAGCGACCATAACGATTGGAGAAACGATTAAAGTCCTTAATTAAAACGGACTTTATGAGTTCCGGTTCTCGTATAATCAAACCAGGCTTATTGATCACGTAAATTCCAACGACAGCTTCATTCTGCATTCGAGGATCGTTATAAAGTTCCGAGATGTGCAGGCCAAATGAGGTCTTCTGCTGGAACAATGCAAGGGTATTTCCTAATATAGGAGTCGGCTTTATAAATGGAATCCCTTTGCGCTTCCAATAACTGTGATTCCGTTGAAACCACATGTAGATGGCGCTCAACAAACCCACAAGCACGAAAAGTATTGCCGTCAAAATCATTGTGAGAGCTGAAAAAATTGATTAAAATTTATGAACCGGTTGAAAATCATAAAAGATATCACGATTGTCATTAAAGCACTGCACATATAGAACGGATTAGAGGTCGACATGTTTCACTACGTGATGTATATATCAATCTTTTATTTGACTTTTTTTTCCAACAGGTATTTCCTTTTTAAGTTTTTTAATTATTACATTGCTAAAATCCTTTATTTACCGAATTCTGCGCTACAGCTTGATTTACTTAACGGTTATTAAATTCCAATATTTTCGGGGTCGCGATCGTATGTCCGATAACTTTGGGTTCTCGCAGCGCACTCGCTGATTTCATATTTAGCAGCGGCATTTATAGGCAAAAATCTTGATCATATATATAGCTTTTCAAAAAGCTAGACAAAAACAAGATTAATTGAAAATACTGATAAAAGTGAGATAGGTAAGTTCACTTTTGTTTTAAAAGGCAGGTAAGCATTCAGCTATCTACTATATATTCCTTATATAGTACACCCACAATTAATAAACATACAATGTCATTCAATATATATAAAATGGGCTTAAATGGCATAAATAAAACGCATTATAAGTGTATACAATTTTATGAGTTTAAAAGCTTACTATAATTCGTATTGTAGATAACGATAAGTGATCTAGAATTTTAAGCGGGTATCTCTTAGTTGAGAACATTTGGCATACACATTATAATTGTTATAAGCTATAATTTGCTTGGCGCATTTTATGGCCCGTTCACACGGGTTGGTGGAAGTTGTTGCCAAACAATTTGTGTAACTTTTTACTACTTAGTCCCATAGTTTTATTTATGAAATGATTTGAAAAAGAACTTATTGGTTTTCTATTTTTTATTATGTATATAGCGTGCTTATCTGAAGAAATTTGAGTAGCAAGAATTTACGGAAAGTATAGTAAAGGATGAGTGTCTTAATGATTTCAAATTAAGTTTTAGACAAAAATTTCTGATTTTTTGATAGTATTCTTTTACCGAATACCGATAACATCGTATAACACGTTAAAAGTTTTAATTGAAAATCATATTAAAATTCAGATTCATTTCGATTAGGCTATGCCGTTAACTGTTAGCATAAATAACCAACTCCATTCGATCAAAATTTCTAATAGTGTGAACAGTCGCATTACTTCTAAATATGAGCTCTATGCAAAAAAAAAACTGGAAACGCCGCTGCATTTCATTGCAATGTCCCAGATACGAGAATTTCGCAAACCGAAAAGTGCAAAATATAAAATCTAAAAGCTCAATAGTACAAACTTTGATTCATAAAATGTATTTTGCTGTGATTTCTGTAAGACACACACACTTGACTTGTTATTTTTTTTATTTTTGTAATTGCTTTGTTTTGTTTTATACTTGCGAAAAAACGTGTTTATCAGCTTCAACATTGATTGATTGATTTAAATGATAATAAGTTGATGTCAAGAATTGAATAAAAAATTAAAATCCCTATTAAATGCTACCTTTGTAGCGCCTCGCGCTTGATAGCAACGATTGCATAGTGACGTGGCGATATAACTGCATCGAACAGGTCAATCAAATAACTGCGGTCGTAGTTGAGCTCCTTGAGGTATAGTAGACGATCCAACAGAATAACACTCTCGAGAATCGGAGCGAACGTCATTCGTAACAGATAAAATAGTTCCAATTTTTGACGATCCTGATCATGGGTTTGAAGCAACGTATTAAGATCCGTATCCTCAATAGCTGCCATCCAGGGTTCATTAAGTTTCTGGGCACACTTTTGTACATATTCCGCGAAAGTCTCGAATTTTCGCACCTTGCCCACCTGCAGTGCGTTTTTCTGGTGTGGCGAATGACCGCAAACCAGAACTTCGAGCAGTGCGCGATAGTACAGCGTAATGTTGGGTAACTCCTTGCCCGCCAAGGTGCGTTCAATGGATTGAGCAGCGAGCATGCGGGCATTGCGGCCCAATCTTACTCCTTTCTCCCGCAGATAGCAACTAAGTGGGAAACCAAAATCTGCTTGTTGCTCCATTAACGCTTTGTTTCCGAAGAATTCTTGCGGTGAAAAACGCTCCCGTAGTAAGTGGTAACAACAGCCGACATTGCACAAAAGGTGACAATTATCCTGGGCATGGAAAACCTGTAAACAGGTCGCCGCCAGATTTCCACAGGTGTGCAGACCCGTTAGGCATACGCTGTTGGATTGTTGATCAAAGTGCTCATTCAGTAAATCACTCAGATTCATATCTGTAGTTATAAACCTTGATA
Organism: Drosophila cardini; assembly: GCA_018903735.1. NCBI lineage: Eukaryota > Metazoa > Arthropoda > Insecta > Diptera > Drosophilidae > Drosophila > Drosophila cardini. Next base: position 21,304,558 of record JAEIGM010000001.1, on the reverse strand, counting down.
TGGTTTTGTAATTATCCAGCGGAGGTGAAATGATGGATACATCTTGTTGGTTTGACTTTCTGCCACGTCGCATGGGTTTTATTCCTTGGCTCTCCAATACAGCGCGTTCCGTTAAACCGTTCCAAGCGCGCTATTCAAAAAATAAAAAAAAAGTGTTGATAAATATTATAGAATGGTCTTGGATACTTTCCAGCACTAAAAAATTTGGAAGCAACCCTGTGTTACAGCTGTCAATGGACAAATTCTCTTCTTCTTACTGCATCTTGCTCGACGCATAAACGTTTTTTGCCGGCAATCTTAACGCAAATTTTCTAATTCATTCCAAAAACGATTATAAACAAACAAAATGTCAGCGGGCATGCCAATTAATCCTAAACCATTCCTAAATGGTCTAACGGGAAAACCCGTGCTCGTGAAACTCAAATGGGGACAGGAATACAAGGGCTTCCTGGTGTCTGTGGACGGATACATGAACATGCAACTGGCCAACACGGAGGAAGTTATTGAGGGATCAGTGACCGGTAATCTGGGGGAAGTGCTGATACGATGCAACAATGTGCTCTACATAAAAGGCATGGAGGATGACGATGAAGAGGGGGAAATGCGCGACTAAAAAACAACTCAAATGCATTGGGCGCCATTCCTAGTACAAGACGTCAATAACAACTTAATCATTAAGAATCGAAAGTAATGATATAAACATGTATTTATTTTATAGTAAAGACTTACTTGTAGTTTGCGATTGCGTGACAAGGCATTTTTAGTGTTTGTTGTATTGGCATCAATGCCGAGCACTCTATGTCCATACTGAAGCGCCAACCTCGATGATAGATAACCTTTGCCATCGCCAGCGTCAACAATGAAGCAACTCCGGCCTGGTTCTGTTGATACGCTTGTTACCAGTTTGTCTACTAATGCAGCTGCCAGCTCCACCTAAGAAATACACTTAGTCCCCTGTATTTTCGATTGTGCAAATGCAAAACCCACCTCATGACATTTTTTGGCGCTCATAAATTCTTTTATGCTTAGCTGAGTCTCCGTTTTGGAAGCCAGCTGCTGCTCTAGTTGCTCTGCCGTCGTCAAGAGCTTCTCAAAGTTCTCCAAACGCTGACGCTCACCTGCAGTGAGGAATTGTGTCAAGGCAGGAAATTGTTGGCTATTACGCTCCGACTGCCAAAATATTGCTTCGATTGCTTGGTTAACGTCCGTCGTCGTATGAAGCTCTGCGCGTATAGCTTCGGGAACAAAACGCTTCCAGTGATCGTCGGTTAGGTAATTGACCATGTGACAATTAACAAAATCCCAGTTGGGTTCTAGATATAATAGTAAGCCGTCGAGTGCCGTCTTCAATTCAGCAACGCCCACGCTACCCATTGTTGTTCTGGTGCTAGAAACTGAAATCCTTGCGTTGCTTTGTGGAAGAGGCCTGTTGTCCGTTGATGCCTTTTTTTGTGCCCAACAACGCGCACAATCGCCGATGCGAGTTGCGTATGAGCTCCACGTTGTTAATGATGTCCGCTTCAGGATCGTTGTGGCGTGGAAATTGTTCGATAAGAGTGCGCAGTTGCTGCAGCGCCCGCTGAACCTTATCAGTGTGTGGCAACTGCTGTTGTGCCACAACCTGGCCGTATATACCACCCAGTTCTTCACCCAGTTGTACACCCTGGGCGTATCCCAGCTGATATCCCTCTTGGTTACCCTGAGCAATGCCCTCTTGGATACCCTCCTCGTAGCCAAGGCGTGCGTGTTTTTCCTCAGTTAGCACTATATCGTCAAAAAGATCATTAATATCTCGCGATGCAGTGGACATCGTTTAAGCACGGCTGCGGTCAGTTGTTATCGGAATATCTTAATCGATAAATTGACAGACAACTCACTTAACTTTCAGTAATTCCCAACACTTAAAAAATAATTTAAATATGTTTAATGCTCGATCTGCCTAATAATGGTTTAATAATTTACACTAATGCTTAAAGCAAGGCACATTGCTGGATAAAATTTAGTTCTATAAATTTGTCACTACTCCCAAGCATCGTCCTCCTCAGAATTTGCCTCGTCGCTGGACATCGAGCCCTTGCTCTTCTCCATCGGCGATTCGATTAACTTCGATAGTTGTCTCATGATGGGATTGCCAGATTGCTCTGCTGGATTTTGACTACCTGAGATACCCTTACGACGCAGCATAAGCTTATTGTGCAAATCCGCCATAAGATCCCCTCCAGAAACTGGCCCGCCTGCCCTCGAACGTGTTAAATTGCTTGACTTTTGTGTATCCACTACATCGGCATCTACATTCACTGGAGCCGCTGCCGGCGAACGTAGACGACCGCCATGAGCACCGCCAGCGTTGCGTATGGCAGCCATTAAGTCAGAACGTGGATCCGGGGCAGGAGGTGCTCGAGATTCTGGTATGTTAAGTGGTGTTTCAATAGACGGCGATATGGGCTTGATCACGTCATCGTTCGGCAGCTTCAAATCAGTTTGAGATGGTGGAGGTGGCGGTGGAGGCGGTGGTGGCGGCGGTGGGGGAGGTGGTGCAATTGCTCTTGGCGGCATATTGATTGATTGTGGTAACTTTGGTACTTTTCTTGCTGTTTGCGTCTGCGCCGCTAATGCTTGCACCGTTACGTCTATATTCTTAACTATTTCCATCTCCGGGTCCTCTAAACCAGGTAAATCTGGCAAGTCCACAAACTGATGCGATGGTGCAATAGGAGTTTGCTCCTCCACAGGTTCATACTGCAAGTCATTGGCAATGCCTGGCAAATCAGGCAAATCCAGAGGAACATCAATGGCTGGCGCTGCTAAGGCAGCTGGAGTGTAGCGCAAGTCGCCCGCTGGTGTTGCAAGTTTTGTGGTGCCGTGGGCCAGTGAATGTGGTGCCGGCGCTAGAAGGTCCGCTGTTTCCACTGGCTTCAATTTGTTGGCAGCTCGTTTGTAGCTTTGTGGCGGCAGTGTTCGCTTCCAAGCATTTAGATCTTTATTGCCATTTGGTCCCCCCGTATAGACGAATTCGTTGGAATTAAAGCGCATTAAGGCTGGCATTGATTTGACAGCTGGCAAGGATCCCAGACCGGCAGTGCGATTAGTCAGTTGTCGTTCGAGAACTAATGGCATCTCAAGCTGATCCTCGCCACGCACATGGAAGCTGACAGAGTCAAGACCCGCCGATTCCTGCTCTCCGCTTGCTCCGTCTTCACGTGTCCGCAGCCGAGGCTGCAGTAGCTCCGATGTTACCGTCGTCGGTGAATCCATTAGTTCCTGCGCTACTTGAGGAAATGTGGCCGGAATGTTACCTAGGACTGCGCCGCCGGGAAAGCGAGCGGGTGCAAAAATTTTGATAGATTTCTTGGAACCGACGAGCGCATTTATTTTAGCCTGCGCACGCATGACACGCTCATTTATATGCTGGACCTTGGCACCATTTCTCTCCAACCGAGCATCGATGCGCCCAAAAATCGAGTTTATTGTTTTGTTTAGGCAGTCGAGTGACTGTGCTGCTCTGATTATAGTTTCCTCGTGAAGTAGATCTGTTGGAATTATCGATACCTGGTAGGCGCTGTGCAGGTAAGTGTCGCTCTCATCCATTTCAGCCAATTTGTAAAACAAAATTAAACTACAACTAATATATTTTAATCGCTTAATAAGCGATTCTATGCACCCTCAACTTTTCCCCTATATAAATCAACAGCTGGTTGGTGGGCGCGGCGTTGCCAACTAAATAACGCACTACGATATTTTTGTATATCGGTATACGTCAACCGTGAGCTGTTATCGAGCTGACTGAAAAAGTTTCGATACACCGTACTTCTCGCATCTCCAGCGCACACTCATCAGGCATCGCCAGTTTTGTTACGTGAAAATTTTGTCAAAGGCTGATTTTATTTAGTTTAAAAGTGCTCAATAAATATTTTTCTTTGCAATCAAGTGCGTTAAACTAATTGTACAAATGAATTAATATAAAAGGTACGTTTACCAACTTTTAAAAAGCAAGCAAATGCTGTTAAAAATCAATGCGAGTACAGTACAAACGTGGCTGCCTCGTAGAAAATGTGGGAAAATACAAAAAATGCATAAACAAGCAAATAAAATTCAGTGATTAAATTATTATTAGCTCATTGATTAAATGTGTTCTGTGCAAAGTGATTAAAATATCCACATTTTTAAGAAACACTAAAATTTGCGAGTGTGAAAAAATAATGCGTGCTTGCTTGTCGGATGGTCGCCATTTTGAATTTTTGCTGAAAAGACTTTTAGCCCCGTTGCTCTGTGTGTTTATTGTTCACCCATGAACAGAGTTTGTGTTTGTATATGTGTGCGTATGTTTGTGTGCATATTCGTATATTTGTATGCTTGTTTACATGTGTTTTTTTTCTTTTTGCATTGGAGCGAAGCCACATCAACAATAAATGTATATTTGTATATATATGCATAAACGTACGTTCATGTGTATGTTCTTTGTTGTTTGTAGTCACAATAGCTGAGTTCATAAAAGTTTTAAAGTGACCACATAACGAGGGTTGAAAATAGTACGAATCATTTAATAACAATAATTGAAAAAAGCATATTCGCTGTCTACTGATTCTAATCTTTTTTTTACTCTCTTGCAGCTTAACGTCTTTAATTGTTTTGTGAATCGCTTAAGAAAGTGGTACGGAATATATTGGGATCTAAAGCGAAGAAGGAACGCCCAAATATGGAAAATATATTTCAATCTTATCCCGAGGACGCGCGTCGCATTGGCGAGGAATATTTATCCAGTCTGACAGATTTGAATTGCAATAGCAAGCCCCTCATCAATATGCTGACAATGCTCGCCGAGGAGAATATCAACTATGCCCAAGTTATTGTGCGCGTGGTGGAATATCACATCAGCCAGGTTAAAAAACAAAGCATAATTAATTAACAGCAACCACACAGAGAGCGACACAAACAATCACACACATATGCATCTACACTATGAAATGTGTTCCGAGTACTCGTAACGAATGCCGCCTGTACGGCAGTTGTGTTTACACATGATCTCCATGTCCAAAAAGTGTGTTAGAAATAAACACTAGGACCAACACGTCACTTTGCTGAGCTGGAAAGCAATCGAAAGCATTAATTCACAACGAGTTCGTTTTGTTATACTTACTTCTTAAACTAATACTATCGATCGCTTTTCAACTCTTTGATGGAGTGCTACCAACAAAAGGGTTAAAAATTCATATTATTGCTTTATTAAATCCTTGAGTTCGTCTTTTTAAAGTCGAGCTAGATTTGATATTCTAGATAAATTGTCTTCTAGAGCCGGTCAAATTTAGACTTAAAAAAAAATGACCGCTTTTATGGCTGCTCCTCCATCAGCTTTACACGCTTTACATAAGCAAAGATTTGAAAGATTATTCACGCTGCCAATTAATGAAGTTTCCAGTACAGTTCAATCAATTGGTTTGCATGTATAAACTTTAGAATCAAATTTATTCGTAATTTATTTGAAATATTGATTTGGGTTTTAAGCAGAGACCGATTTATCCTCTACAAGGTAAGACGTTTCGTTACTATATATTTTTATTCTTCTTTTTCCTCGATAACCTTGAAGTAAATAAAAATACACAAAGAAATCGAAAAGAAAATTGCAATAAAATGAGAAAATACTGAAACAATTGTCATCAAGTTGTCTTTTATTTTATACAAAAAACATTGACAAACAAATAATAACCACAAAAAACCAAAAAAAATAAAAAAGAGAAGCGTTCTCTGTATTGCAAAAAAGAGAAGATAACCAATTTGGCTAATAAAAAACGGGCGAAATTCGTAAGCTTTCCACCTCTCTGTAGAACTTAAAAAACACAATAACACCAATTTTAGCTTCGTAAGAGGAAAACTTCTATAAAAAAAAAAATATTTCGCTAGAAAATTAGATATTTTTAAAATGTATTTTCGTATAAATGAACTTTTATACATAAATAGAGTCGGAGTGTCCGATATAAGTTGTATAGTCGTTCTTCGAACAGACTCCTTCTAAAAGATAGACTGTAGATGCTTTGCTTTGTTCAACATGGAGATGCATCTGTGTCCACCAGCTGTCGTTGTCGTCGTCGTCGTTGTTGTTGTCGTTACCATCGTTGTTAATGATGACCAGGACTATGTGAATTGATGATGTGCCTCAATCTCAAAACTGTGTCCTCACACTTTGCTAACGACGTTGTAGAAACTTATGTTCTATTTATTCTTACCTATCTTACCAAATCAAACAGGTGCCGCCAGAATTCAAATTGCCCATACTATATTTAATTGATTCCATAATTAAGAATGTGAAAAGCAGCTACGTCCAGTTGTTTGGTCAATGTATAGTCAATATATTTCTCAACGCCTTCGAGTCGGTAAGTTAAATCTTTATTGTAATTCCCACTTGTTTTCGTAATTTCATTAATGAGCTCCTCACATTTGAATTGTTATCCCTAGGTGCAACATTCACCATCCCAGGTTCTGGAGAAAGTTAGGGAACGCATGTACTTACTTCGTCAGACATGGAACGAGGTGTTTCCCGCCTCTAAGATGTATGCTCTGGATGTGAAGGTAAAGCGTCTGGATAACAATTGGCCAATTACAGCAAAACCAAGCCAGGCTACCAAAATACACGTAAATCCTGCAATACATGTCAATCCCGACTTTCTTAAAACGGTAAGTAGCACAACAGATTAAAAATTGATGGATTCACTTAGCCCACTTATTTGTGTATACAGGGAATGGTCTCAAATACCACGTTACAAACTGACATGGAGGAGATTCTTCAGGCCAAAACACGTGAACTTTTGGAGCTAAAAAAACGTAAATTGGAGCTGGAATTGGAACAAACCAAATTGCATTTAAAGGAACAGGAACGTCAACTAAGTCAGGCCAGCGATGCCATCTCGGTGCCGCCAATGGCCATGCCCACACCAGCAGTCACGCTCCGTCCGCCGGGCATGGAGTCTAGCATACCCTCAGTTGGAGGTGCTGTGCCGCCAATTTTTCCCGGTGGAATGCGTCATATGCGTCCAGGAATGCCTCCGGCAGCAGCAGGAGGTGTCATGCTACCGGTAGTTGGTCAACAACCGGTAAGTCTCAATTGCTATATTATCCGAAACTTTAACTAATCCTTAATTGTTTGTAGCCATTTGGAAACAAGCCAAAGGTACATCCAGTTAACGCTGCAATGTTGAACTCGGTGCGTCAACGTGATCCTCGACTGGCACGACAAATGCAGCCCCAAACGTCATCACAAATGGCAGCACCTATTCGTAGCGTTGATCCGCGTCTGGAAAGTCACAAAGCCTCCGCAGCCTCAGCAACCCACAAATCTAGTCGCTCGCGCAGCAAGTCCCCAATGCGCAGTTCAGGCAGCAGCCGCTCTAGCAAGAGCAGCAGTAACCATCATAGCATGCCCAGCAGTAATCGCAAGCGTAGTGAGTCCAAGAGTTCGACGTCATCGTCCGGCTCTGATGGCCGACACAAAAGCAGCGGCAGCAATAGCCTTTCGCCTTCAAAGCGTGGATCAAGCTCACGAGACAAGCACTCAAGTAAGGACCACAACGATCGCTATGCACACAACGGAGGATCACCAGTGGCTTCCAAGCGCAAGAGCAGCTCACCCGCCAGTTCACCATCAAAGTCTAAGCGCAATGCTACACACAAATCATCATCGTCGTCGTCGTCATCAACGCGACGTGATGGAACCAGCAGTAAAACAAGCACATCCAGCAGTCAACGATCCCGCAGCCGTTCTCCTATTTACAAGGATGTGGATATGCGTAACGTGAGGCGCAGCAAATCACCAGAGTCAACAACAGTGGCAACAGTTAAATCATCAACTGTTGCTGCAACGCCAGCAACATTGGGAACTGTTGCCACCACAGAAGCAGCAGCACCAACATCAGTTATTGCCGCCAACGCAAATGATTTAGAGAAACGTAAGAAACAATTTTTAATTCTAATTTCACATTTGTTAGCCAACATCAAAGTTGGGATCAGCATCGATATCGATGGCAATATCCCTAGACCTACAAATGACAAAGTAGTTGAAATATTCCGAAATTACAAACCAAATTGGCGGCACCGTAGGCTAGCACCTGATCATTTTCAGGGGCCGGTTGTTGTTCTGGGCGTGTGTTCCTGAAATTGTAAGTAAAACTGCAAAAAAAAAAAACTAAACTAAACTTTGAGTACGGCTGTCAGACAAATTCAAAGATCAAAGACTTTGGGACTGCATAATTATCAGTGATGCCACAAAAGTTTGTGACAAAACTCGATAAAAATATGTAAATTGACTAAAAAGCAATGCGGTGTTCTTGTTAACTGTATTTACATGTCGACTCATACAGTATTTAAATTTGGTAGATTTGGAACATTTTGATATGCCAATTTTGGAGGCCTATTTTAAAAGTTGTTAACATTATTAACAATACAGTTTAGATACCGAATTCAGTTGAATAATTCTTACATAAAATCACTAAAAAGCGTACTGAATTATTTAAAAAAGAACATGTTTGGGCACAAAGAATGTCTCATATTTTTGCCAAATGAAAAAATACAGAAACCATCTAATTGTAAAAGTGCTTAACAACTGTTAGTTGTGATATACAAAGGTCTCGAGTTCAGGATTTTGCTTAGGTTTTGAAACAATATCAGTCGCTGTGATCAATTGAATGTCTTGAAATCTTGAAGCTTTCGGTTTGTAACAATCGTTTAATTCGCATTTTCTTTAACTCGAACTCACAAATTGTCAAAGTTTTGTATGAACTGCACAATAACTTCGTGTTTTGTGCATTTCCGTTTCCTTAGATGATTTCGAGCTTGAATCTCTGAGTTTGTCCTTCTGTGATTATATTCTGGCTTTAAATTAGTTTTTAGAATTGTTGATTTGGTGAGTTTTATTCACTTGATGTTGCTTCACTTGACATTTTTTTGGGGTCTTTTATATTTATAAATATTTTTAACCTACCCAATAATCATAAAATATTGGAATTTTTTTTATAATTAAGATCACTACAAAAGTTCCACTTAACAAAAAGATATAAAACAATGCACAAAAGAAACTTAAGAAAAAGATGAAAAGAAACCAAAGAAAAAAAAAAAAAAAACTAATAAAAATGAGTTTGAAAACCTTTTGCATTCCAGTTGTTTTAATTAGTAAATAATGCAAATTGGAGCCAGGTGCCGTCTTTGGTGTAATTTTAAGTCTATTTACTTTGTGCTATTGTAAAAAAAACGAAAAAAAAAAATAATTTAAAAAAAAACAAGTAAATCCCGTGATATACCGAAACATAACTGTGAAGATATTGTACTTGATATAATCAGTTGATAAAAATTAAGAAGAAATAAAGACTGCAGTTTATAATTTGTTGTTGTTAACGTCTAAAAACAAAAACACTAAATATTAAAAGTTTTCATAAAGAAAAACATATTTATTTAAGCGTATATCGTATAGTAGTAGTTGTATTTAATATAATACAATACTCAGATTATACGTAACTCTTTAGCTAAATATGTATATTAATTATTTTACTATTATAATTACTATTATTATTTTCTTTGTATTTGTAGAACGGCACTTTTTATTGTTTTACAATCTATTCTATTGTTTTCGATTAATTAGTCTAACCCGATTCCTAAACGGATCTTCTTGATAAAACTTTTTTATTATTTTGTTATGATTTCCACTAATTTTCTAGCCCAATTGCTGTGCCTGGTGTTTGTTGATGCCCCAACGTTCATTTTTTTTTTTAATTCCCCCTTTAATTTTTTCTTTAGTTCCTCATTTTAATTATTTATTGATTTTGTAAATAGGCCGTGAGTAATTTGAGTAATATTTATACTTTTTTTTGGTACAACCAAAAACAGAACCAAAAAATTACTTAATTTGTTGGAAGCATAAAAAAAATTCTAGATAAATTTCAAATACTTGAACCAGGCCCTCGTCCTTCAGCTCCTGTTGCTGCTGCTTTCCCCAGTGATCCGAGGGCAACAGCTATGGACGTCGATATGAGACCATTTGTTTGTGGCCCGTTGTCGTTGGTGAGACCAGCGACACCGCCGCCTCCGACAATAACAATGAATGCCATCGACAACACAAGACCAACAGCAGTAGCAGCAGCAGCAGAAGTAGCAGCAACAACAACAATAAATGTTGAGTTGAGCAACAGCATCACCAGCACAACAACAAACGCTAGCAGCGCCTCCAACGCATCCTCCAACAGTTCCTCCAAATTGCCCACAAAAGTGTCGTTCAAAATACAAAAACCGTTTAATAAATTAGAAAAATCTACAGCGCATTTATCAACAGCATCAGTGCTAGCAGCAACAGCTACTGCCGGCAGCATGAAGCAATCTTTGCCAACGGACTCACTGCAACAGTCTGTCAGCAAGCTATTGAATCCGGTCCAGACCCAGAGTATCGGTGAGAAACGTACAGCTGGTCAACTGCCAATAGATCTTGACGATGACCAGGACGACGATGAAAGACTTCAACAACCCCAGCAGAAACGTAGCAAATCCGCCAAATTGGACGCGTAAGTCTAATTGAATCCTCAATTAATAATTTTTTATTCCAAATAACGAACCATTACTGTAGTCTCTTTGGCAGCGAGGATGTGGATTTGCGGCGAGTTCTGCCAACTAAACCAGCAATTACTGTTCCCGGTGGTGTAATTGTTGTTGACGATGACTCTATGGATAACTGGGAAGCCGACAAAGTGAGTTGATTCATATTTCAGATAAACAATATTCTCATTTATAAGCTAATATAATATTTTAGCAATCCACAAAGGCTGTTCCCAAAAAGCCAACGCTGGATGAGCTGCGTGCCAAGCTGGCCAAGACGGTGCGTCAGAGCAACAAGCTCTCCAAGGGTGGTAAGTAAATAACAGATAATTTTATACTGCCCCGAGCTAACAATCCAAACCTTCTATAGATAAATCCAAAGAGCATCCTGTAACGCAACGACTGAAGCAACTGTCGGAATTGAAACCCAATGATGACTCTCAGGAGGCACACGATGAGACTATGCGCACAATACTAAGTCAAGCGCAGGAAATGTTTGAGAATCATGGCATGAATCAGGAGCAGTACAAAGATCTCGTTACCAAAGTGGTGGCCCTTAATGAAAGCAGCAAACTAAAAGATCATCGACGACGTGGAGATGGTTCTGCTGCCGATGATGAAGATCTGGACAGGAATGCAGCTCGCGATGCAGTGCTACGCAAGCGTATACCCAAACTCAAGGGCAATGAGAATCATGCCTCTAGCTCACCACGCAGCGATAATGATCCCAGATATGAAGATCAGCAGCTGCCAACAAATGCCGAAAAGTCCCAGTCATCAAAACAACAAAAGTCCAAGCGAGATGGCAAACGACGCAAGCCGAGCAAGTGGGGAGAGCAGGTTGATCCAGCAGCTGCTCAGCGGGCTGCCTGGCAGTTGGCTCAGAACAACAACAACAATAATAATAACAATAACAACCATAATAGTAATGGGAATGGCAATAAGCGGATGGCAGGTGGAAATGTTGCTGGTGTCGCTGGTTTTCGTGGGATGCCCTGGCAGCATCCTCCACTGGTTATAGCCCAATCGGCAGTGCCCCCGCCACAGCAGCCGAATATGCTGGGAATGCCACCGGTACCATCGGTAACCATAACCAAAGCTATTAATTCTCTGGATAATCCCATGGCGGATGTGGTGCGCAGCATAACCATTGATGGAGGTAGCAAGGAAATACGTTTCTATAACCAAGTAGCCATCATATTTATGGATGGCGTAGAGCCGCACGAGATTGGTTTCCAGCATGGCCAACGTGCCATATACATTGATCACAATGAGCCTTTGGCGTTGAATTTTAATGATGACTATAAACCCTTTCAGTTGGATGGGCAATTACATCGCATACGTTTCGGCCATCCATCACGAGAACTATACATTGATGATCATTGGTACGAGATCTACTTTGGTGGTCCACCCGTTTCGCTGCCCATTGGCAACAAGCTGCATGTATTGAAAGCGGAGGGACCGCCTCCTAATGTAGACATTGGTCGAGTGCGTCGCGATTTGGTTGTGGGCAAGATCAACATGATTGTGGATGCCCACACGATTGTACCGCTTTTTCTTGACGGTCGTCAGCAGACATTCCTCTTGGGTGCCGAACAGCATTCGTTGCAGTTTGTGGACAGCTTTTTGTATGCCCTGCTCGATGGACAGCTGCAAAAGCTCGAATACGGCGGATTGCCGAAGAGCATGAAGCTCAATGGTGGACGCAATTGTTTCATACGCTTTGGAACGCTGCCCAAGGGTGTTCAAGCAGGCAAAACACATGTCCAGGACATGGTCTATATCAAGACAGAGGCACCAGCGGAACCACCACAGCCGCCGCCAGTGCCAGTGGCTGCTCCAGAGCCAGCATTACCTCCTTTGGAAAATACAAATCTCGCTCCTATTGATGCATCTACTGGTGAAGCAGCAGTACCACTGCCAGTTGCCGCCGCAGCACTTAGCAATCTGAACATTGATGAACTTTTCCAGAAGCTCGTCTCGTCTGGTATTATTAGTGGACCTAGCACATCCACAGTGCCTGTCGCAAGCAGTGCAGCTAATGTGCCTGCTCAGGAGGCTGCCTCCACTTCAAACAAAGATTCAACTGCTATAGCTGCACCTATCGCTTCCGCACCAGCAGCGACAACACTGCCCACTGAACCCATTAAGCGCATTGACCTCCACAAACCGGACTCGATCAAGACGCGGCAATCGGCGGTAATAGCAACGCTATATTTGGGCATGCAATGCAGCAGCTGCGGTGTACGGTTCCCACCGGAGCAAACTATTAAGTATAGCCAGCACTTGGATTGGCATTTCCGGCAAAATCGACGTGAACGTGACTCTACACGTAAAGCAACATCCAAGCGTTGGTTCTATGATCTCAATGATTGGCGGCAGTATGAGGAAATCGAGGACGTGGAGGAACGTGAGCGCAATTTTTTGGAGGCTCAGGGACAACAGCTCGGTCCCGATGCCGCTGATGAGGTTTCGCAACAACGCTCTCTGGACTCGCCTGTGCCCAGCTGTGCCGCTGGCACGGACGACGTGGATCGCTGCTGCGACATGTGTCACGAGAAATTTGAGCAGTTCTACAACGAAGAGCTGGAAGAATGGCATCTCCGGTCGGCAATACGCGTAGAAGATAAGATCTATCATCCGCTGTGCTACGAGGATTACAAGAGCTCTTTGAATCCACCTGAGCCGGTTTCCGATGAATCCAAGAGCGATGTGGATATGCTCAATGCCAGCGATGACAATGCTATGGATACGCTAATCAAGGTCGAGGATGATTCAGGTGAGTCTGGAATCCAATTTTACATTACAACCTCTATTGTCTTAAAAAAAATTAAATATATTAATCAACTGCATATTTCCCACAGATGATTCCAAGAAACCGTCGCATACTCCGCTAGAGGACGATGATGATGATGATGTTATTGTGCTGCCCAACGAGGAGCCAAGCGTAACAGAGATCGTTGATGACGATGATGATGAGGAAAACGTTCCAACTACAGTGACACGAACAGATACAGACATCGAGTCACAGAAAGAAAAGGAATCAATTTCAGCACCAAGCATGGAAAAGGAGCAGCAGGTGCAGGAAAAAGACACGGAGCGGCAGAACGAGACAGAACAGGAGCTGGAGAACGACCAACATCAAAAGGCAGAAAATGCTAACGAGTCTGATGTAGAAATACAGGAGCCAAACATTCCCTTTACCGATCTGGACACCTACGTTGAAAAGGAGCCGATCGCAATGTTCAATGTCAAGATCAAAGAGGAACCCAAAGATGACGATGAGGAAGATGAAGATGATGGTTTTGAAGATGTGGGCACAGTGGTAACTTTGCTGCCATTACCTGAAGATGAGATATCAATTCATAGCAGTGGTAAGTGCAATTTAAAGTAAACACAATTTACAGCTTCACATTAACATAAATTTTATTGCGGTTATTAAATGTTATTCCCGGTGATAAATAGAAACACAAACCCAAACAATTGAATCATCCGCTTCGCCTGCGACAATAGAGCGTCCAGCTTCGGTTGCATCGCTCTCAATGCCTCCCAATGAGGAGGAGCTGGAACTGGAGGCACTTGCCGCAGCAGCCGCAACTGAGGCTGATTTTAACGGTGAGAATCCGCAGGAGGCACATAACCTAAGCGCAGCGGGACCGGGGCCAGCTTTACCTTTGGCTAGCATAGTTAATAAAATAAAAATAAATATCACTAAGAATACAAGTAGTAATAGTAATAATAGTGCCTCAACAACCGCATCAACGGCAGCAGCAGCAGTTGCATTGGACTCACATGTGTCGGCAATTAGCGTAATTGGCGGCTCTGGAAATACTGATGTACCGCAGCAGCAACAGAATTCAATACAAACCATTTCAACAATTCCAGTGCTGTGTGGAGGCAATACGTTTGTACATAAGATTGCCACCAGCAGTTCTACAAACGCACCGCCTGCAAACATTAGTTCTATTTCGGTCATTGGCAGCAGTTACGGAAGCAGCAGCAACAGCACAACTACTACCAGCAGTAGCAGCACCAGCAATACCAACAACAGCAGCAGTATTGGTGCTTCACGTTTAGCCGCCACACCAATGGGAGCACAGTCTAGCTGTACTAGTTTGATAACGGCAGCAAGTAGCGGGTCTTCATCAGGATCACCCACTGCTGGCCAAAAATCGATAACACCGCCTCCAACGATCGCAGCTGTCGAAGCTGAGCCCGAGCCAATTATCGAACAAAAGCCAGCGTTACGCAATGTCACGTTGAAGAAGACGAAGAAAGTTTCAAATGGCATCGAAACATCGGGCCTTTGCTCAATCATGTAGATGAGAGCAGACAAGGCAATTAATGTTATTCCTTTTCTCATTTAATTTTTAATTAGCAATTTTAAAAATTATTTTAGAACGTTAATTAGTTTTAAAGAATTTTACAGACGTGCGAAGTGAAGCCCGCATTTGTTCTCTATAGGTACCCACCAACAAACTTCAACATACATCGCCTGGGCGGCGCGACACTTAACTTATTTTACTACGATAATTATGCAAATAAAAAGAAATTTTTACACAAAAAATAAAGAACTAAAGTATACATAATTTGTGATAATTTTATAACACCTGAGAACAAAATTAAGTTACACAAACCAAGCCTAATTCATTATATTATGTAATGTGCGTCTGCAAATCCGAAAAACAATAAAAAAAAAAAAAACTGAAAAACTGATTGGAGTTTATTAATCTTAATATATTAGGTTATTCATATATTCTATTACGTCAATAAATATACTATCAAAACCAATATTGTTTTTTGCTTAAATTAACTCGTGCTATTCCGTAGAAAACAATTGATGAATTGTGAAACAACAATTCTTGAATTTAAAATGATGGCGCATAAAAACAGTGTTGTTCAATATACATTTTTTTTGGGTATCTAAAATTCATGGCAACTAGCTTTGTTCAAGTTGCAGTCAGCTGATTCACTTAAAATGTGCTAAAAAAGACGAACCGCGTTATACTATGCACGTGGGCCTGTTTAGCGTTTAAATTTATAGAATTAACAAATTTTAAAATGTCTTCATCATTTTTTTTGAAACCAGGAGCTGCTAAACAAGCCAACAAAAAGCGAAAGGTAAGTAATACAAATTCAGAACATAGGTAAACTGTTGATATAACAATATTACCATAGAACAATGCATCCAAATCAAAAGGCCTCGCAAAGCCAGGAAAGCAAACTCAAAAAAATGCATCAGCTCCAGGACCCAAAAGACAACGCCGAGCCAAAGCAGACGATGAAGAAATTGCCAGCGATGATGAGGAGTACAACAGCGATGTGGGCGAAAACACATTAGCCTTCTCCAGCGACGAGGAGGAGCAGGAAACAGCGCAGGACAAGCGTCTGCGTCTGGCAAAACAATATCTGACGGAAATTGAAAAACAGGAGGCAGAGCGTGCAGAAGATCGCGAGCTAAGCAAGACCGTTGAACAGCGTCTACAGACTGAGTATTTGGATAGTGTGGGACGACTGCGTCGCAATGTCGCCGGTAGCATAAAGTCCTGCTTAATCCAGGGCACACTGAAGCACAAGGTTCATCATACACCGCTCTGTGCATTGGCACTCAGCTCGGATGGCAAGTTCCTTTTTACGGGCGCCAAATCGCAATATGTGCTAAAATGGTGCACGGAGAGTGGCAAATGTATAGACAAATGTGATGTGCTGCCTCATCGTGAGGAACCAGAGACCGGCAAAAAACGAAGGTCGCATGTTATTGCCATATGCCTGTCGTCTGACATGAAGTTCATGGCATTGGCAGAGGGTGGTCCACACATACAGATCTGGTGTCCACAGACAATGAATCATGTGAAAACGTTTAAGGGACACAGGGACAGCGTTTCGGGGCTTGTGTTTCGCAAAGGAACCCATGAGCTGTACTCGGCTGCTAAGGATCGCTCTGTAAAGATTTGGTCTGTGGATGAGCTGGCATATGTAGAGAGCTTGTAAGTAGCCATTTTCGAGCCTAGTTTAACATATGTTTAACTGTCCTTTCTTTAAAGATTTGGTCACCAAACTGCTGTGACGAGTATAGATGCCTTGAGTCGCGAGCGAGCTGTTACCGCTGGCGGTTCAGATTGTTCTTTGCGCATTTGGAAGATTACGGAAGAATCGCAGCTGATATACAATGGACATAAGGATGGTATTGAGCTTGTTAAGTTAATTAATGATGAACATTTTATCTCCGGTGGCGTTGATGGGTAAATATACAGACTTGTTTGAGTAAATATACAGATTTCAGCAATTGTTAATTCATTTTATTACTTGCAGTGCTATTAGTCTATGGAGTGCGCTCAAAAAGAAACCAATATGCACCACACAACTTGCCCATGGATTGGGTGATAATGGAGTACCCAACTGGATAACAGCGTTAGCTGTTGTGGTCAACACAGATTTGGTAGCAACAGGTGTGAAGTGAATTTATAAACAAATTTCGATAAAATGAGTAATCCGTACACTTTGCAGGCTCTTGCGACGGATGTGTGAGACTTTGGCAAAGCAATCCCAATGCCCGAAAGCTTCACCAAATCGACAGCATATCCATTGGAGGGTTTATAAATGGCCTTGTTTTTAACGGCGACGGCACGAAGCTGTATGTAGCGGTTGGTCAGGAGCATAGACTGGGGCGTTGGTGGCGTCATAAAGATGCCAAAAACAACATAGTTATAGTTGACATTAAGTTACAAATCACATCCAGCAAATAAGTTAAATGTAAGCCATAATAAAGTTGTTCGTAGAGGAAACTCGTCGAGAAATATGAATTAAAAATAAAATAATTTTTAAATGATAGTCGATAATACATAAATAAATATTGTTATCTGTTTTCATTGGTTTTGTGGAGGTCGGTCGATTACTAAATATCGACCTGAATTTCCAACTATTAGCTCTTAGAATATATTTTCCCATTATTTACAGCCACCGGTGCTAAGCAATTTCGCTGTATTACAAAACAGGCCTGACAAAACATGCAAGTAAAATCCAGCGGTATTTTTGGGTTTTTAAGGACTGAAGCCGGCCGTAAAGTGGTGTTTTATGCAGCGGGAACAACTACACTTGGTCTATTTGTGGCCAACTTTGTGCCTCATACATTTGGACTGCAATATTATCGTGATTTTGTGACATGTTATCAGTGGGTGAGAGAACGTTTAACGGAGGGCTCATTGTTAACCAATTTATTAAATTTGCTACAGAAATGGCATTGCGCGTGAGGTGCCGGATTCAGTGCAGGAACGTCTGAATAAAGCGCTTGAGAAGCTGCACGTTGATCCACGAGAGGCTAAATTCGTCAAACCATTCACCGTTTTTGGATTCGATCTTTTCCAAGCAGGCACAACGAAGTTTCGCTTTGGAGCTGCCCTTGGCATACCTGTGAACTATGCTTACGACAGCGTGGACGAGATCAAACGCTCGGACATTCGATTCCGGGACCAAAAAATAGACTGGAACTCTGAAAATGGACGGTTATTGGAAGAAGCAATAGTTTTGACTGAGAATGAACAAGTATTTGGGCTCAGCAAAGCTGTGCTCCAGCTGCAGACGCATCGTGTGTTGATGAATTCGATTTTTCCCAGCGTGAGCTTCCTTATGGTATATACACTGGGACACTTTCTAAACCTACGCCTCAATCTCCTTGCTCGCCATGGAAGCGTAAGTCTGGCGAATATCGCTTCTGCATAACTCCTTTAACCGTATTTCACTTTCAGATGCGGTTTGTGTTATACAGCATTTTGGGTTTATTTGGTCTCGGCACTTGGTCCTTCATGAAGGACTTTAACCAGGTATCTACAGATGCCGAAATTGATAAGAAACTTGCCACCCTTGGACCTGAATTTGTTGCCGCTGGTGTAACCTACTATGACAAGCACCTGAAGAAGAACATTGCGTTGAGAAACCTTATTGGCGATAATACTTACACAGCATTGGGCAATGAGAACTATTTGCTCCGCCAGAAATCAATGCCACTGACGGCACGAAAATCCTTCTTCGAGAGCAAGTGGGATGAACTGCAAAGCTCGCAAATGTAAATAATAAACAAAATAAGCGTTGGTTAAAAGTCTGTTGGTTAATTTATTCTTATAGAACTAGCTTATAGCAATAAACATGTATTTTTGCCGAGATAAACAATGAAAAACGTAAAAAAAATTATTTAACTCCGGATCGGCTGAACCAAAACGTTGACTAGTAGCGCGGTACGGCTATTGGAATGTAAGAGATAGATCCAAATATCCATGATAAAATTCGATTAAAAAGTTTCTTCGCCAACGACATCGCTAATGGTGGCGACCAAGCGACGCGCATGCTCCACGGCGCAGGTAGCCGTAACGAGACCCAAGTGTATACAGTAGAGCTCATACACGCGCACCTTACCAGGTGCCAGCTTTGGAAAGCAAAGCTCGGCCAGATCGCTGTAGTAATCCATGGGCAAGGAGCCAGGTTCTGCCGGTGCTTTCTGGCCATTTCCGTTTGCTCCAAAGCCAGTGGACAGGAAATGTTGCTGCAAATCAAGGGTACATTTCAAGATGCCGCCAGAGAGATCCTCGAACCAGAGAAAGTACGAGTAGTGGAATGTACGATCTTTCCACATGACCGTCGTCTGTCCTTTCTTTAGATATCCCCGCGTAAACTCGACCATGCTCCAGAGTTTGGTCTTCGGCACCAGCTGAGGATTACTCTGGCGCAAATCCGGAGCCAGCATTTGTCCTGTGCTACGGTTCACGTAAATAAAGTGCACCAGACCGGGGAAGTCCTCCAGATAAGCATCAATTGATATGTTGCGTGCCGCTTTGACCTCTAAGAATTCAGCAAATTCCAAAAGTTTGGCTTCCACTACCGCTGCTGAATCCGCGAGCTGGTCCAGCTGATGATTGTTGGCGCTATCGCAGCTAGCCAGGGAAAGCGTGAACAATTGCTTGAGCTCATCGACAAATGCCGGCAAATTGGATTCAATGCGTACAAGCATCTCTCGCTCGCAGCTCTTGAAGAACTCGATGTACATCTTGCGGAGATTCTCCCAGCGAGCCGTAAACTTCTTAACACAGTTGTCCATCTCCTCGTGTTTTTGCTTAAGGTGTCGCTTGAGGGCCGTTATTGTTTGGCTAACAAATGATTCGAGACTCTCGTAGGCTGGCTTCAGTGCATCCGCATCGCCTTGCTGCTGCACAGCGACAATTTTTTGCAGCACAAAGAAGGTATCGTAGATGCTACTAGTCAAGGGCATGTGGCCGTATTCAATGAGTTGTAACAACACCTGATGACCATGGAGGCGTGATATATGCACAATGGTGGGCACACATCCAGAGTTAACATCGTGTGAAACTCCCTGCAGGAATACAGCAACAGCACGCTGAGATTTCTGAGACTGCAGAGCTCGTCCGACGATAGCCAGAAAGAGGAGATCGGCAGGAGCCAAAGGAAGCGCCTGGCGAGTGCTGTTCAATGCCACCAGTTTGTAGGAGACCAACAACAAAGCGTGTGCCCGCTGCTGCCCTCCCGTCTGACGCAGCTGCTCCAGTGTCGCATCTAGCGTGATATGCACGGTGCGCTTAAGCTCCGGGTTAATAAGCAGTTTGGGAATTGCCTCCAGTAGATAAGCCTGCTCCTCCTGGCATAGCTGTGTCTCATAACAGTTGAGGCAATGGGTCAACAGCTCCTGCTGCATGACTCCTGCTTGAGAACCAAACAAATTGGCTCCATAGCAGTAACGAGTTAGAGTCATGGCCACGCCCAGTTGCCTCATCAATAGGTCAATTGCGATTTGTCCAATCTTCAAAAAGTTGAAGCCCAAAAGCTCTCCAAACACTAGGTTAAAACCATTTTCGCACTGGAAGCTAGCGTAGGCGTTGTCGAATTGACAATGCATAATCCTCTGCGAGCTGATAATGGGACTAAATATTTGCAATAATATATTGCTGTCTACTGATGTTCCGGGCGCCTTTCCACTGGTAGCTGGCAACAAACCTTGCGTGACTGCAATACTACAGATCTTTTCACATAATGATATGTTTAGATTCTGATATACTACATCGTTCGCACTATTAAATACAATTAACCCGTTCATATTCTTATCAGCACACATTATTGTGTGAAAACACACTTGTGTGAAAACACAATACACAACTTTCTTTCTGGTGCTGCCAAGCGGTGGAATGTATACTGATAAGCAGAAAATGTTGCCACCTTGCATGGATTAGTGTTGGTTAGCAAGTTTAATGCCATTCTGATTTAAAACCCAATAATATTATTTATTAGCGAAACGAAAATTATGCACATTGACGAGAAAAAGGGCCTTTTTATTAATAGCCCTAACACAAAATCGAGGATTTATTATAAGTTTAGGGAAGTACAAGAATTTATTTTATTTTTTTACTTCAATCGATGCTAAAAACATGAATCTGTGTATCGTGTTTTTGGTAAAACGCCGATGAATCGATTCTGGAATCGATTTAAGTTCACAAAGTCTGTAGAAGTCTGCATAATTAACTGATTAAATAAACATATTGCTTGAAATTAAACAATATTGTCATGGGTCGTCTAGTTCTTGAGCACACACTACAGGGCCACAAAGGACGCATTTGGGGAGTCGCGTGGCATCCAAAAGGGAACAGTTTCGCCTCGTGTGGCGAAGATAAAGCCATCCGAGTTTGGTCACTGTCTGGTAATACATGGAGCACCAAAACCATATTATCAGATGGTCATAAGCGCACAATACGAGAGGTACGATGGTCGCCATGTGGTGAGTATTTAGCCTCAGCCAGTTTCGATGCGACCACTGCCATTTGGTCAAAGCATGAATGTAATGCAACTCTGGAAGGTCACGAGAACGAAGTCAAGAGTGTTAGCTGGTCACGCAGTGGAGGCTTGTTAGCCACATGTTCCCGGGACAAGTCCGTTTGGATATGGGAAGTGGCTGGTGATGACGAATTCGAATGCGCTGCTGTATTAAATGCCCACACGCAGGATGTGAAGCGCGTGGTGTGGCATCCTAAACTGGAGGTCTTGGCCTCCGCGTCTTATGATAACACCATTAAAATGTTTGCCGAAAGCGCCTTGGACAGCGACTGGGATTGCACGGCCACACTTACCTCGCACACGAGCACAGTTTGGAGCATTGATTTTGATGCCGATGGTGATCGTTTAGTTTCGTGCAGCGATGATACTACATTAAAGATCTGGCGTGCATATCATCCGGGCAACGATGCTGGTATCGCCACACCCGACAAGACCACTGTGTGGAAGTGTGTGTGCACATTATCAGGTCAGCACTCGCGCGCTATCTATGATGTTTCCTGGTGCAAGCTAACGGGTCTCATTGCAAGCGCTTGTGGCGATGATGGAATCCGAATCTTTAAAGAGACCAGCGATTCGAAGCGAGATGAACCCACATTTGAACTACTAACCGCCGAGGAGAGTGCACACGATCAAGATGTGAATGCTGTGGAATGGAATCCCGTTACAGCCGGACAACTGATCTCTTGCAGCGACGATGGAACTATTAAAATATGGAAGCTTATTGAGTAACAATGTAACGTGGTTTGGTTTTATGTATGTAAATATATGTTTAAGCATTTTTTATTGTAATAAATAATTGTTACAACATACTGATAACTTATTTCGTAAGAAAGGGTTCGTGCAGAGTTTTGTATAACTTTTTTGCTTTTCGCGGACCAAGGCCCATTACCTGAGATAGCCGCTCCTCACTTGCATTGATCAGATTCTCCAGATTGCCAAAGATTTGCAGGAGAGTCACCGCATCGGTTTTGTTTACAGGTTTGATATTGGTAAGTGCCGCTACAAGCTATAATAGAAAACAAATTAATGCAGAGTTCATCGAGAGACTTAGTATCTAAGTCACCTTTTGATGTGGATTGGATTCCACACGTTCCATGATCAAGTCAGGAGGACGTTTTTCAAACTGTTTATACGTTTCAATTATCTTACCGGCCTCCTCGGCATTCCAGGCCAACATCATTGTTAGATCAGCTAGCAAAGAAATGCGTGTTAAGCTTTTCAAGGCATTGTGTGGTTCCGGTGTGTCCACTTGAACCAAAAGAACTCGCAGCTCATACAGCTTGCCAAGCTCCTTAAGACGTT
Organism: Drosophila cardini; assembly: GCA_018903735.1. NCBI lineage: Eukaryota > Metazoa > Arthropoda > Insecta > Diptera > Drosophilidae > Drosophila > Drosophila cardini. The sequence goes on along the minus strand of JAEIGM010000001.1, from coordinate 21,281,860 downwards.
GACAAATATAATCGGGATTAAGATTGTGGTACTTGAGTGACAGGAAAAGGATACAGGAAGTGCGTCCCACAACATAGTCGGGTATAATGTCATCCCGAAACTCCAAAGGAACGTTAAGAATACATTTTAGTATAGGATTTCCGCGTTGCTTGCTATGCACCAATACGCAGTGAGGATTTGAAGGCGGCGGCTTGGCTGTGGTTACAACTGCAGCGTTGCTACTTGCGCCACCGCTGCTTGAAGATACCGATTCTGACACCGCCTGTAATTTGGGATGCTTTGCAGCCGTAGGCATTTCCATGGATGCCAAGACATCATCAAACGAGTCGTCGTTTAGGTCGTCCATGTAGCCCGGGTCCCTGATTTACGAAATTCTCGAAATATATACAATATCAATGCAATCGTCATCGAATTGTTATTAATATCGATATTTTCATATAAAGTGTGGCAACTCTACTGTTGTTTTGCCCTTTCCTTCTTTTGAGTTGTCAATTCAGCGACGACGACGACGTGTGCGTGCAAATTGTTTATACTTTTGCGAAGAATAAATAATTGAAAATTGAATAAAACCATGGCTTCCCATCCGGTGTTTATAGACCTGTCGTTAGATGAGCAGGTAAGGCTCTAAAACTGTTATATTGTTTCACCTCTGCCGCGCTCCTCTAAAAAGTGAGGTTATGGTGTGACTGGTGCAAAAACAAAATTGTAAATACGAAATTATTTTAAAAGATATTGTTCTTCGTATTTCACAGGTGCAAGAACTACGCAAGTATTTCAAAAAACTAGGAGCCGAAATCTCATCTGAGAAATCGAACAAAGGCGTTGAAGATGATTTGCACAAAATTATCGGCGTCTGTGAAGTTTGCTTCAAAGACGGTGAGCCAGGCCAGATTGATGGAATTCTAAATAGCATTGTGTCCATTATGATTACAGTGAGTATTACAAAATAGTTGACGTTGCATGATTAATAATATATGCGTTTAGATACCGTTGGATCGTGGTGAAAACATTGTTTTGGCTTACTGTGAAAAGATGACCAAGGCGCCCAACCAGCCACTAGCCAAAGTGTGCCTGCAATCACTGTGGCGTTTGTTCAACAATCTGGACACGGCCTCACCATTGCGTTATCATGTCTACTACCATCTGGTGCAGGTAGCCAAACAGTGCGATCAAGTCCTGGAGGTTTTCACTGGCGTTGATCAGCTGAAGTCGCAGTTTGCCAACTGCCCGCCATCCAGTGAGCAGATGCAGAAATTGTATCGCCTTTTGCACGATGTAACCAAGGACACCAATTTGGAGCTGTCTTCCAAGGTCATGATTGAGCTGCTGGGCACCTACACGGCCGACAATGCGTGTGTAGCTCGTGAAGATGCCATGAAGTGCATTGTTACCGCCTTGGCCGATCCCAATACATTCCTGCTTGATCCTTTATTGTCGCTAAAACCTGTGCGCTTCCTAGAGGGCGATCTGATACACGATTTGTTGTCAATATTCGTATCGGAAAAGTTGCCATCGTACGTGCAATTCTATGAGGATCACAAGGAGTTTGTCAATTCCCAAGGTCTCAACCATGAACAGAACATGAAAAAGATGCGTCTTCTAACATTCATGCAGTTGGCTGAGAGTTTCCCCGAAATGACTTTCGATACTCTGACCAAGGAGCTTCAGATTGCCGAGGATGAAGTTGAGCCATTTGTCATTGAAGTGCTGAAGACAAAGTTGGTTCGCGCCCGCCTTGACCAGGCCAACCGCAAGGTACACATCTCCTCGACCATGCATCGTACCTTTGGCGCTCCACAGTGGGAACAGCTGCGCGATTTGCTTCAGGCTTGGAAGGAGAACCTCAGCTCGGTACGTGAGGGCTTGGCAAATGTATCATCCGCACAGTTGGATCTAGCGCGCACCCAGAAGCTAATACATTAGGAATACTGTCGTCGAAGTCAAATAAAAAGCGCCGTAAAAAGTTTATACATTAAATTATTTTGAGAAAATGCGTGAAAATCCAAGCTTGAATAAATTTCTAAGTAAAATCGAATGTAAAGTATATAACTCCTAAAAGGCTTAAGAAATTGGTTCGGACTTTCTGGCTTATTGTTATCTTTAAAATACTAATGTAATGGATTCATTTGAGATTTGATCAAATAAGTCAGAGATTGTCTTCATGCTTCACAACTCCTCATGCACCTTGGATTTCTCTTTGGGAAAAGACCAAAAATATGAGGGAAAGCCATGCGAATCTCGTTCACGTTTAACAAACGCACTGTAGGAAGAGATGCAGTTGCCAATGAAGTGATTCGATTTTCCCAAAATGGCCAAATCAAGATAAGGATCATCCTCGGGAAGTTTGTGAACACTTATGTTCATGCGACTCAAAGCGGATGTGAGTTCGGAAATCATGTGATTTGCATCGGATGCAACAAATACGGACTTCACCTCATTCGTTGGATGTGTTTGCCGCACATTTTTAATGGTGCGCTTAAGCTGTCGCACAATAGCCTCCTTGGTTGGCATACAGAGTTCCGGATACAGTTGACCACGCTCATTCTTATAGCCTAGACATTGTGGGGACGCGAAGAGTTGGGTGCTGTCCTTGACGTGCTCGCAGGCTCGAACCCAATCAATACCATTGCGCAGATGCAAACCAATAAAAGCTCCACGCGGCAAGACACTCTGAATGAATTCCTTAGCAGCTTCCCTGTATTTTGGGCTCCACTCTAAGTACTTTTGAAGTGCGCGATTCTCATGCTGTACAGGAAAACTAGCTGGAGCGCCGGTGAAAGCCAGAACTGGCCATTTATCGGCAGGATAGTTGTTTTTCCACTTGGTTGCTATGGCGCTGTGGTGTACATCGAAATGCAGTGGACGATAGAATTCGGATAGCGCAAAATCAATGTTATAGGTATCCCAGAATGATCCGAATGGATTGCCATCCTTAGCATGACAACTTGGTGCGTCCGGATCGTTCTTCTCCTTTTGTAAGCTTTTACGCTCTGTGTAACAGAATGATGTACGTTCCGAAGCCGGCCACACGTCATCAGCCAAGTTGGACATAAAGTCAGACATAAGAATGACGCGATGATACTCCTGCAGCGGCTCCACCTCAAAGTAGTTATCAAATGGCACTTGAATGGAGCGCATTCCACCTTTACGATACTCAACCCATGGAGGCAGTATGAGCGTTCGATTCAGAGCCTGAGCAAATGCCAGTGATCCCAAAAAGTGGTCTGCTTGGTTTCCAAAGCGACCTAGAGTATAAAACAAGGCTTTTAATTTATTGTAAACATTAAACAGAGCTTAAAACTCACCCATACAAGGACAGTAAGTGACATAGCCATTTGGATCTCGCTCAAACTGAGCGTGAGCTGTTAATATTAATGTAGAAATAAAATAAAAAAATAATTTAAGCCACTGCATTCTGCCGGCTTCGTATGTAAACCGCTGCCTATCGCTTTGTTTATACAGAGTTATCGTTATCGCCAAAGCTATCGCGCTGCAACTGTAATTCGTGTTACAAATCTGGCAACCTTTGGCATAACCAAGTGGCCGCTTAACAGTTGTTTTTATTTGCTTATTTACCCTTTTATCTATTTCATAACTACTGTGTGCTCAGTACTTCATGGTTTAAGATAAGATCTTGCGGTGACAAAGATACAAATGACTTCACAGATCTACAATCAAAAAAAATTTATTCCAACGGCACCGGAGAAGGGCAGCTTTCCATTAGATCACGAGAGTTTGTGCAAGAAACACTTCCTAATCTATGCAAGTTGCTTGAGACGCAACGACAACGACAACGGAAAGTGTCGGATAGAGGCCAAAGATTACTTGGGTTGTCGCATGGACAACAATCTTATGGAAAAGACAGAATGGGAGAAACTGGGATTTTCGGAGAAGCCACCTCTCAAGGAGCAACAGGAGAAGCAGCGACAAAAACAATAAGACCAGAGCGTAATGTAATCATTGCGGCCACAGGTAGCGTTGCAACCATTAAACTCGTCCAATTGATAACCGAACTTAATGATGAACAACTCCCCTACAAATTTAACGTGAGCATCAGTTATGTGAAATTTCATTTAATAACTCAGTGTATTAACGAAACTCAGTCTATAGATCAAAATAATCATAACAGAGCATGCCAAGCACTTCTTTGAGCTGGAGCAAATCCCAGAGAATGTGCCCGTCTTACACAATCGTGACGAGTGGCTGACTTGGAACCACCGTGGTGATCCCGTGCTCCACATTGAGCTGGGCAAGTGGGCGGATATGTTGGTAATAGCTCCACTCAGCGCGAACTCATTGGCCAAAATAGCCACGGTATGTCGATCTTATCTAGCTTTAAATAAGTACATGCAGATAAATAACTAGATAATTTATTACAGGGTATTTGCGATAACATACTTATGTGCGTGGTACGTGCTTGGGATCTAAAGAAGCCTTTGATGTTTGCTCCAGCAATGAACACCCGCATGTACGATCATCCGATAACTCGGGAACAAATTGATAAACTCTTAAGTTGGGGTTACAAGGAGATTCCCTGCATTTCCAAGACGCTTATGTGTGGCGATACTGGGAACGGTGCCATGGCTGAGGTGCACACTATTGTAGCTTCCATTGTTTCAACTTTTCAGTTGCCTCTGTAAATACTGTTGATTAAACGGCTATATACAAAATCATATTAGTTCAAAGTTCTTGGGAAGCTCTTGTCTAATTCCAAAATATAGATTCTGTATCAATCAAAATAAGGTATTAAGATCTCCAAATCACATACATGTCTCGTATTCAAAACTGGTTATTTAAAAATAATACAAAATTGTTTTCAATTTTATTTGTAATAATGTTTATTGGTTAATTTTGAGTGCATCTAGGAGCAAAATGATTTTCGTATTCTTTTTTTTTTTTTTGTATTTTAATTATTTTTAATTTTGTTCCTCATGTCGTATAGTTTTTTGTTGCTTCTTTAATTGCATTTTAGTTTTCAATTTTTGTTTTATAATTTTTGCTGTGTATATTTGTGTGTTTATGTTTTAACAACAGTTTTATGCATTTTAAATTGTTTGTTTTATACGCGAATTTTAATTATTTTTATGCGCTACATTATGTATATGCTAGAGATGTGTGTGTATGGGGTGTTTGTGTGTGTGTGGAGAATGATAAACTTAATATTAGGGAAATTAAAAAGCTTAGTTATAAATTACACAGTAAAATATATATGCTTGTATTTATGTTTGTTGTAGTTGTAGTTTCATGTTTTTAAATTATTTAGTTGATTATAAATAATCTGTTTTGTTGTTTTTAAAAACGAATCAACCGAACATATGCAGTGACAAATTATAAAAAAATATAGTCTTCAGGCATATTACGTCCAACCTAAGTTTGAAGTTTTCGATTCTAGCTTAAAAGTAAATATATATAAATTTATGTATATATATTTTTATCCTACATTCTTATTTGTTTGTTTATAAATTACAATTAGTATTTAACATAAATATGTACATTTGCTTAATCATTTAATATTTTTTTTATAAGATTTGCTGCTATTGCAGCTGCCTTTTTCGACAAATTTTTATTTGTTTTTTTCGTTTTTTATATTATTTATTACAATGAGAGAATTCCTTAAATTTCTCTTCATTTTTACTTTCTTTGCGCTTTTGCTATATCCTTGAAAAACAACCATTAAACAAACGTGTATTTTAAGGATAAGCAAAACTCACGAAGTACACAACACTCGCTTAGTTTCCTCTCATGCTTTTTATGCTTTATACACAAGATTTAGAAAGTTGCAAAATGACTATAATTTACATAGTGTGTATGAGATTGATTATGTGTCCGTGTTTCTGTCTATGTCGAGTCGTGTCCGTTGTTTTGTTGCTGTCTATAGCTTACAAATTTTATCAAGTAAAAAAGGTTTTTGTTGGTGAGTCAACTGTTTGACTGTTTTCTAACACACACAACATTAGCCATTGCGTCTAAATATGGATATTATATCTATTTGTATATATATACGTATGTATATATACATATATTACTATAATACGTTGTCAAGTTGTATCTGCACGCGAAGCTTTCATCTGATCACACAGGCGACACACAGCTTAGACGAACTGATGCAATCATCGTGACAGAAGGCACCGCATTGTTGACAGATAACCATTGCATTTAGGGCACAAGCACAACTGTTGTTGGTTGTTGACTCGTTGCCTGGAGGTGTGTTTTCTCCGCTTTGTTGCAATTGAAGTAAAGCGTGCTGCTGCTGATGTGTTTGTGCTTGATTTGCAGCACCAGCGTTAGCAGTCGTTGCTGTTGTTGTTGTTACAATAAAGTTGTTACTAGCCTCCAAAAGCGTCGCAGCCGGTGTCGAATTGCTATTGTTGCTGCCATCAATGAAGGTGATATTCGTGCCTTTGGGAATTATTTAAGAAATTACTTTAGTAAGCAACTATAATAAAAATGTGTGTTTGTATAAAGTTAACTAAATAATAAATTAAAAAGAAAAATACATGCAATTTACATACTCGGGTTACGTAGAAACGAAAGGTAATTCTAACAAATCTATGTGATAATGTAATTATACGATTGCGTGCCAATTAGACGTATGAATACTTGACTTATCGATCAATGGATCGATTAATCGATTTGTGGGCGATGGATTTGAAAGACGTACCTCGCTAAGCACTAATAATACACCAATTTACCTGCAGCGATATTGCGCCGCACAATATTCGCAGCCCCACTGACATTGCCCAGGTGCTGTTGATGTTGCTGCTGCTGTTGTGAATGCAGCTCATGATGATGCAGTGCGTCATTGTTGGCTATTGCTTGCACACCATTGCCACCTGCATTATTATCAACGGAGGCGGGACGCCCGCGTCCGCCCATCGTTATACCATTAAGATTATGCAACTGATTCTGCACGGCAACAAACTGTCAAGGGGAAGATGAATTAGTCTAAGGTCCTCCGAAATGATTTTAACATTGTCATTCACCTGATTTTGATGCAAAGGTGGAGCGCTAGATGCACGTGGCGCTTGATTATCGGCTGCACCCACATTGGCGCGATGTACCAACACATATTGACCAGTTCCATTCTGATGCAACAACTGTTCCTGCGTTGTTGGCTGCGTCACTTGCTGTGTTACCTGCAATTGCTGTGTAGTTCCACCCGGCGCACCTGGAGCCGCTGTCAACATATGTCGTATCACCGTTGTGGGTGAAGGCTTTCGCTGAACATACTTCTTACGTGGAAATCCACTCATACGTGGTCCAATTACCTGTGATCAAATGAAGAAAATTTTATTCAAATCACATTCAAACTACGGAAATGCATCGGATTACCTTATAGACACCTGGTCTCCCCACGCCCATAACATTTGGCGGCATGCCAGCGGGCAGTTGTTGCGCTTGTGGTGCAGCAACAGTTGCCGCTCCACTAACTAGCAACTCTTCTTGTTTTATCAGATTCTGTGGCGGAGCAGCCGCAGCTGTTGTTGCTGTCACATTACTGTTAACTGTACTAAGATTGCTCATAGGTGCAGCAGCAACTGTGGATACATTTAATGCCACATTGTTGTTGCTGCTGCTATTGCTGCTGCTGACAGTTGTTGTCGTAGTCTGCTGCTGCTGACTCAGTATAGCTGCCGGAGGACGCAACTGAGCTTTGAGGTTCTCACGATTTGGACTGTTCTGTATGACAGCCTGGCAAATTTGATAGCTTCGCTCAAGATTAACAGCACCCGGTGGCAATCTATTGGTTGTCGCTTTACGTCCCTTCCCCGTGGGCATCTTTGGCTGTAATCGCTGTTGGGCAATTGTCGTGGGCACACCAGATGGAGGCAGAGTTTTCATGCTTAACACATTGTTAACTGCCGCAACAGAGAGTTGCACTGATTGTTGTTGCTGCAAATTGTTGTGATTAAGTTGCACCTGTTGTTGTTGCTGGGCTGCTGCTGGTTGTTGCTGTTGTTGTGCTGCGGCAACAACAGAAGCGTAGTTGGACGGAATCTGGGGATTATTTGCCGATACAGTAGCAACTGCTGTTGCTGCGGCCGCTGCTGTTGTTGCAATCGTGGCTGGAGTTGCAGCTGTATTTGGCGAGGCATTTGCAGGTCGTGTCATTGAAATTATGTTCAATGGTTTTGCTATGAACTTGGGCGGCACAATACTTTGTTGCTGCTGTTGCGGATATCCTTGCTGTTGTTGTTGGAGTTGTTGCTGCTGCTGCTGCTGCAGTAGATTATTATTAGCTGCCTGTGCCAACAGCTGTCGCTGATGCAACTGTGCCTGCTGCAATGCAAACTGCTGCAACTGTTGTTGCTTTTGTTGCTGCTGCTGTTGTTGTTGTTGCTGCTGCTGTTGCTCAAGTTGCTGTTGTTGTGCAAGTAGATTGGGAGCCAAAAACTGCTGTGCTCCATTGCTGTTTATCTCAAACTGCTTACGTAACGTTATGGGCAAAGTTTGATGAGTTTTCTGCAACGCATTGCTGCTAGTTGCCTGCTGATGCTGTTGTTGCTGCTGATGCTGTTGTTGTTGGGCAGCCGCTTGCAATGTAAGCTGCTGCAATAACTGCTGTTGTTGCAGTTGCTGCTGCTGGCGCTGTTGTTGCTGCTGTTGCTGTTGCAAAAGAAAATTCCCTATTATTTGTCCATTAGAATCAACCAGAATTTGGCGTTGTTGTTGTTGCTGCTGCGGTGGCGCTGCTGGTATTGGGGCAGGGCCTGTTGGTTGCTGTGGTAGCTGATTAATTGTAATATTGCTGCTACTACTGCTGCACAGGCTCAAATTGTTGCTGCTGTCGTTGCTGTTGCTGCTGTTCGTTATAACTGTGCTAGAAACCTCCATTTCTGCTGCAGACATCGGCACCGCATCACACAGCATTTCCTGAGTAATCTGTAAATGATAAAATTTTATTAATATAAAATTGTGCTGGTTTTAAAAATAATAATTACCTCATTCGTATAGTCGGTACTATGGGCTTGGGGAATAAACGAATGTTGAGCTAATTGCACTACATCCTGGAGTTGTGCCTGCAATTGTTGCTGTTGCTGCTGCTGTTGGTGCTGCTGAAGCTTATCGACGATATCGCGCACAGCATCTCCATCGTTGTCGTCCATGACATGATCGACCATTGCACTCATTACTTCATCCTGATCCTGTTGATCCTCCGCATCAATGCACTCAACAACATCGTCGTCATCATCGACAATATCCTCGTCTTCGTCTACCTCATCGGCCACTGTTTCGGCAACATCATTGTCCAACAGATTGTGACAGTCAACCATGTCATCAACGACTTCCTCCGCTTCCTGTACCACATCCATCAAATGGATAGCCTCATGATTCAAGTGCTGATCTGCAACATGCAATTGTTCCACTGTAGCTGTGGCATTGTTCGATGGTGTTGCTGTCATTAATTTTATGCCACCAAAATTCCAATCGTGCTGAACATGTTGAAACATTTCATTGGAGTTTAACTCCACAGCTGGCGCTGATTGTTGCTGTTGTTGTTGTTCGCGCTGTTGAAGTGTTGCAACTGAGCTGAGCATTGCATGCATGTCAGCGAGTGTGGTTTCGGTTGCTGTAGCCAGCGATAATGATGTTGCCGCCACCGCTGATGCTCCCGCCGTTGAAGTCGTTGTAGTGGCTGCTGTTGTGGAGGAGTTACTGCTGGAACAGGACGATGACAACGAAGAAGATAATGATGATGTACAGCTGCTCGATGTCAAAGAGCTCGACGGGGTTGTCGTGGACAACGAGCTACCGGCCGTTGTCATTGACATTGCTAATGTAATTGGTGAATCCTCCAGCTGCTTATCACAGTGTTCCTCCACTTTGTTGATTGTTGCTGTAGCTAAAAAATTAGACAATAGTTTAATAAAGGATAAGTGTGTTTTTAGCAATGGCTTTAAGGTAATTACAATTTGGCGATGATGATGATGAATAATAGTTATGACTGATAACGGCTTGATGATCATGGAAGTAGGCTTTGGTGGATAAACAAATAAATTTAATAGTTAATGATATGAAAGAGTAATAGGAAATGTTCAAGCTTCCTTACCGTGATCTATTGTATCTGCAAACACAAATTCATGGGACGATGGCGTTGTAGATGTAGTTGCTATTGATATCTTATCAGGCATTGCTTTGGTATCTAAACAGAGAGTTAACATAATTAAGAATATATAATTAATACATATAAATATTAAAAACACACCTTCAACTAATACAACATCCTGCAAATAGTCAGGAAAGTTGTTCACAACCTCTGCAATGGTGGCCGTTGTCGCTGCAGGCATTACATTTGTTATTGTTGTCGTTGTAAACTTCTCTGCATCATTTTCTTCAACTTTAATACAGGTACTATTGATAACTGGCTGCTGATTGTTTGTTGTTACATTTGATGCTGGTTCAACAACATTGGTTGTCACATTTGCCACTGTACAATTAGGAACAATCTCAATAATATCGCGCTTTATTTGTTTGCACTCCTTGGACGTTGTCGGCAGATCACTGGTCGTTGTTGTGCTTGTTGTTGTTGTGGAAAGCTCGGTGCGTTTGCGCCGTGATGGACTACTCGAAGGTCGTTTCAGAACACGTCGTTGTTGTTCCGTTAAAGCATTGTTACTGCCGATGTTGCAACTGCTAAATGTTTCTGTTGTTGTTGTTGTCGCTGATATTGCTGTTGTAGTTATTGATGCTACTGCTACGGAACCGTCAATTTCAGTTGTATTCATGCTGACAGTTGTTGCTGCGGATGTTGTTGCTGCTGCAGCTGTTTCATTGGTTGCTGATTCGCACTTTGTGCTCTGCAAATGCCAAAATTGCGTTATTAAAAATTGTTAACAATACAGACCACAGTATTACTTACAACATTAAATTTCAGTTCAGTCTCATTATCACATGTTGCTTGCTGTAGTTGCTGTGGTTCGTGGTGCTCCTGCTGTTGTTGTCGGGGTTGCTGCTGTGGTGGATTTGCTGGTGTTACAGCCTGTTGCTGCTGCCTAGTTGGCTCCAACTTAAGCTTGCTGGCGGGCGTGTTTGGAAGGGGATTCGGAGCTCGCTTTGCATTCTTTTCACCCCAATATGGTTCAAAGTGCTTCAGTTTCCAAGGATCCAACTTATTCTTTTCCCGCTCCGCTTCCGTTTTCAGTTTAATCTGATTTTCTGGCGTAAATTCGCCTTCACTTAGCCGTTCCCGCCATTCTAGGCAGGCGCGTGCAAAGAATTCATTGTTTAGGCAGGATGCGCTTAGACGTATAGCTTCATGGGAGCTATTGGTGGTATTGCTACTACTGGTGCTTCCACTGCTTGTACTTGGCTGCTCCAGGAGCAGAGGTTGCACCATCTCACTGGCCTCACGATCCACGTTTGGTAACAATTGTATAAGATTATGCTGGTACAGTGGCGGTAACAATGAGAATGTCTGCTTGTTTAGCAACGCTCGTAAATTTGTGGATGCCAGTATTGAGTCTGGTGTCTCCAAATCAATTTTACCATCCTTAAACTGTTCGATCTGCGCGGCAGTTGTTAGCTTTTTATTGCTCCGACGACGAGGCTTAACGCTGAATCCCGGTATAGAGGCTAGTACCTCACGCATGGTGGACGCTTGTGTAACAGCTTTTCCCGAGTTCGGCGATGATGTGGTAGAGGAGGTGGCTGTAGCTGCTGCTGCTGCCGCCGCCGCTGCTGCTGCTGCTGCCGCCGCTGCAGCTGCTTTAGCCTGCTGCTGTTGTTGTATGCGACGACTGCTAATCCCACGCACTGGTGCTACAGCTGTCGTGCTGGAGGCGGATGATGAAGATAAGGAGGAGGCGGCGGTGGTTGCGTTAGGTGGCACAGGCAGCGCTGGTGTTAACATTGATGGTAATCCAGCGTTATGCAACGCATCATCACTGGGCGTTGGCTTTTTCTCAGGTGGTATGGGTTTCACAATGATGCGTGGCAGGTGGCGCCTATTTAAAGTAAACCATCATGTTAATTATTAATTGTCAACTATAATGACTAATTGAAGTATTTACCTCAGACTATGTGTGTGTTTGTTGGGTGATAATGCTGTTGTTGAGTTAGTCGCCGGTTGTTGTTGTTGAGGCGCCCCTAATGTACCGGTCTGATGTGTTGTTGTGGTGTCCAATGCAAGTGGATCCTTTTCATCTTCATCGTCCACGAGATTCACATGCGCCGTTGGTTCCATAATCACAGGTGTAATGTGTTGTTGTTGCTGTTGTGGAATGGTAGCGCTTAGCATGGGCATTTGTTGTTGTTGTTGCTGCTGCCGTTGCTGATGCATATGCTGTTGCGGCACTGCTGATGTTGACATATCCGGCGTTATGGTTTTCATGTTTATATAGATATATTTATATATATAGGCGTATATTGCTATTTACAACTACTCTTAGCAACGATTCTTGTTATTATTATTATTGTGTCCATGTCAGGCGTTGGTTGCGGAGGCAGTTTAGTGGTTTCTTGCGAACATACTAAACGTAAACAAAAATATAAAAGAGTGCAAATAAAAATTATGAGTTTCTTGTTTAATATATGTTCGGGGCAATCCAACACTAACCTGGCCAGCAGCAGTTTTAGCCATTTCATTTGGGGGTGGGGCGACACAGCTCGAGCGGTATCCAAATTTTTTTTTGGAGCGTTGCGCTCCTTCTTGTTACAAACGTTACAGTTATTAGTCGTGTGTCTTACAGTTACCCTTACTCCCACTCACTTTTCTCGTTTATTACACACGCTAATTTTCCGTTAATTCTCTTTACCATTGCTTTTTATACATATATGCTATATGTACATTTGTATGTCCGCCGTTGAAATTGTTGCCTACAATAACAAACACAACAAGAAAAGAGCAAAGTTTGTTGGTTTGTTGCTTTTGCCCCTGCAGGAATAATACATACATATGTAATTTACAAACATACGAACATACATAATTATAATGCGCACACAAACACACACACACTTAAACACACAGGCGCACGCACGCACAGTAAAAAAAACCTTTTTGCGTGGTTTGTTTTGGCTTCTATTTTTTACGCTTTTTTTGACGCCATTGATTATTTTGTGTCAGTACTTGCACTTATTAATTGTTACTTTTCATGCACTTAATCTAAATTAAAATTTTGAATGCATGTTGCAAAGACACAAACAAAAGCAGAAGCAGAGAGCTAAAATTTTTGGATTCTTTTTCTGCTTCTTGAGTTGCATGGAGTTGACTCTTTCTGGCGCTGGCCCTTGCATATGCCTTGGCCGAACGCCAACGTCTGTCTTTGTTACACACACAGCCCGTAGCTACGCAGCAAAAAAAGCTTGTATTTAATTTAATAAAAATGTTATTACTTTGATCACTATAAACTAAGCACTAGTAGCACACACTTGCCGATTTACATATTAATTTTAACTATACGTTTAGTTTTATAATATTAATTATAGTTATTCGGGCTGCCAGTTTGAGAGAGCATTATGCTCTGTAGCTGCGAGAGTGTATGCGTGTGTGTGTTGTTTTTGTGCCCATTTACAGCGACTAAAACTTAACATTACACTTAACTGTTAATAACAGGGATTACTAAAATGAATTTAAACTTTTTATTCGTATTTTAATATTTAAGCCAAAAAATAGAAATATTTTTTTTTATAAAATGTTAATTATTTGCTGTTCAATAAAAGGAGCTTGAAAAAGTTAATGATTTGTGGTACATTAATTTAGAGTGTATATTTAAATTTGAAATAACATCTCACCCTCGCTACGTTGATAACAGAACGCAAGAGCGAGCACAGCTGTTTTTAAAATTGTGAGTTAACAGTGTGACGTAGAGCAGCAGGAATTATTCGATTCAAAACGATAACAATACTCGATTTATTCGCAATTAATTCCCACTATTAGCACGGCCACAGTATTTTTGTTCAGATCCACCGGTACTTTGAGATTGTAGGGATAACCGAACGTAAAGACGACAAAACAAGAGGGACATTATTTTGTAAACAACGCCGGCAACGCGCTCTTCTTCTTGTTGTGGTTCTTCGGAGTGAAAAAATGTTTTAATTCATTGAATTGGTAGTTTATAAATATCCCGCCAAGATGTTTTCAATGTGCAGACAGACACACGCGGCCACAGCGATTGAATTCGCTATATCTTGCCGCTTTTTCAACAATCTCGAGGAGAATCTAGTCGTCGCTGGAGCCAATGTGCTCAAGGTTTACCGGATTGCGCCAAACGTGGATGCGGCGCAGCGCCAAAAATTAAATCCCAATGAAATGCGACTAGCGCCCAAAATGCGTCTCGAGTGCCTCGCTAGCTACACACTCTACGGGAATGTGATGTCCTTGCAGAGCGTGTCATTGGCGGGTGGCATGCGAGATGCACTGCTGATCAGCTTCAAGGACGCGAAATTGTCGGTGCTGCAGCTAGACGCAGATACTCAAACGCTGAAGACCCTCTCCCTGCACTACTTCGAGGAGGATGATATACGCGGCGGCTGGACGGGACGCTATCATGTGCCTGTGGTACGTGTCGATCCGGATGCCCGTTGTGCCGTCATGCTGGTCTACGGTAAACGTTTGGTGGTATTGCCATTCCGCAAGGACAACAGTCTCGACGAGATCGAGCTGGCCGATGTGAAGCCCATCAAGAAGGCGCCCACAGCGCTGGTAACACGCACACCCATCATGGCCTCTTATCTAATAGCTTTAGCCGATCTCGACGAGAAGCTGGACAATGTACTCGACATTCAGTTTCTGCATGGCTACTATGAACCAACGCTGTTGATACTCTATGAGCCAGTGCGCACCTGTGCCGGTCGCATCAAGGTCCGCTCAGACACCTGTGTGCTGGTAGCCATATCCCTAAACATCCAACAGCGTGTACATCCCATCATCTGGACAGTAAACAGTCTGCCCTACGACTGCATGCAGGTCTTTCCCATTCAAAAGCCCATCGGTGGGTGCCTGGTAATGACTGTTAATGCAGTCATTTACCTGAACCAGAGTGTTCCCCCGTACGGCGTCAGTCTTAACAGCTCCGCAGATAATAGCACCAGTTTCCCACTAAAGCCGCAGGATGGTGTCCGCATCAGTCTGGACTGTGCCAACTTTGCATTCATTGATGTGGACAAGCTGGTAATATCTCTGCGAACTGGAGATCTCTATGTGCTTACACTCTGTGTGGACTCAATGCGAACTGTGCGCAATTTCCACTTTCATAAAGCAGCTGCCAGTGTCTTGACCAGCTGCATCTGTGTCTGCCACACGGAGTACATATTTCTTGGTTCTCGGCTGGGAAATTCCCTTTTGTTACACTTTACTGAGGAGGATCAGAGCACAGTCATAACGTTGGATGATGTAGAGGCTGCGGTGGAGCAGCAGCAGGTCAGTGACCAGCCACCGCAGCAGCTGGAGGATGAACCAGTGTACGATGTGGAACAGCATGAAATACCGCCACCATCCAAATCCCGACGAATTGAAGACGAAGAGCTGGAGGTGTACGGATCGGGAGCAAAAGCCTCGGTGCTGCAGCTGCGCAAGTTCATCTTCGAGGTCTGCGACAGTCTCATCAATGTGGCCCCCATCAACTATATGTGCGCCGGCGAGCGAGTCGAGTTCGAGGAGGATGGGACCACATTGCGTCCACATGCCGAGTCCCTTAACCAGCTGAAAATCGAGTTGGTTGCCGCGACAGGACACAGCAAGAATGGTGCCTTGTCTGTGTTTGTGAACTGCATTAATCCACAGATCATAACCAGTTTCGAGTTGGATGGTTGTCTGGATGTGTGGACTGTTTTCGATGATGCTACTCGCAAGACGACAACGGCTCGTCAGGATCAGCATGATTTCATGCTGCTCTCGCAGCGCTCCTCGACTCTGGTGCTCCAAACGGGACAGGAGATCAATGAGATTGAGAACACTGGATTCACCGTCAACCAGGCCACAATATACGTGGGTAATCTTGGCCAGCAGCGTTTCATAGTTCAGGTAAGTGTCCACAATAGTGTTCCTCTCCTTCGTGGATTTTATTTTTGGTTCTTTTCTTAGGTGACCACGCGACATGTGCGTCTGCTGCAAGGCACACGCCTCATCCAGAATGTTCCTATTGATGTGGGCTCCCCGGTAGTGCAGGTGTCCATCGCTGATCCCTATGTCTGCCTGCGTGTGCTAAATGGCCAGGTGATAACGCTGGCGCTGCGCGAGACCCGAGGCACGCCTCGACTGGCCATCAATAAGCACACGATCAGCAGCTCTCCGGCGGTGGTGGCCATAGCTGCCTACAAGGATCTGTCGGGATTATTTACATGCAAGGCGGACGATGTGCTCAATCTGGCTGGGAGCTCGGGTAGTGGATTTGCCAACAGCTTTGGTGGATACATGAAGGCCGAGCCACATATGAAGGTGGAGGATGAGGAGGATCTGCTGTATGGTGATGCGGGAAATGCCTTTAAGCTGAACAGCATGGCCGATCTGGCAAAGCAATCCAAGCAAAAGAACTCGGATTGGTGGCGTCGTCAACTGGTCCAGGCCAAGCCTAGCTATTGGCTTGTGGTGGCACGACAAAGTGGAACTCTGGAGATCTATTCCATGCCGGACATGAAACTGGTCTATTTGGTTAACGATGTGGGCAACGGTGCCGTTGTGCTTACAGATGCTATGGAGTTTGTGCCCATCTCGCTCACCCAAGAGAACTCCAAGGCGGGCATACTACATGCCTGTATGCCCCAGCACGCAAATTCTCCGCTTCCCCTCGAGCTGAGCCTAGTGGGATTGGGTCAGCACGGGGAACGTCCGCTGCTGATGGTGCGCACTCGCCTCGAGTTGCTGATCTATCAGGTCTTTCGCTATGCCAAGGGACATCTGAAGATACGCTTTCGTAAGCTGGAGCAACTGCATTTGCTGGATCATCAGCCCACGCACATTGAGCTGGATGCCGATGGCAACGAGGACAACGAGGAAACTGAATCCTACAATATGCAGCCAAAGTATGTGCAAAAACTACGCCCCTTTTGCAATGTGGGCGGTCTCTCTGGAATCATGGTGTGTGGCGTGAATCCCTGCTTCTTGTTCCTCACATCTCGCGGAGAGCTACGCATTCATCGTCTCTTGGGTAATGGTGAAGTCCGGAGCTTTGCCGCCTTCAACAACGTGAACATACCACAGGGATTCCTCTACTTCGATACCACATATGAGCTGAAAATCTCCGTTCTGCCCAGTTACCTGAGCTACGATGCGGCCTGGCCGGTGCGGAAGGTGCCACTGCGATGTACACCCCGGCAGCTGGTCTATCATCGGGAGAATCGTGTCTATTGCCTCATCACGCAGAAGGAGGAGCCGATGACCAAATACTATCGCTTCAATGGCGAGGACAAGGAACTGTCCGAGGAGAGTCGTGGCGAGCGTTTCATTTATCCCATAGGATCGGAATTTGAAATGGTTCTTATCTCACCGGAGACCTGGGAAATCGTACCGGATGCGTCCATACAATTTGAGCCCTGGGAGCATGTGACCGCCTTTAAAATAGTTAAACTCTCTTACGAAGGCACAAGATCCGGTCTGAAGGAGTATCTCTGCATTGGCACCAACTTCAATTACAGCGAGGACATCACCAGTCGCGGGAATATTCATATCTATGACATCATTGAGGTGGTACCGGAGCCGGGCAAACCCATGACCAAATTCAAGTTAAAGGAGGTGTTCAAGAAGGAGCAAAAGGGACCCGTATCCGCCATATCCGATGTGGTGGGATTCCTTGTGACTGGGCTGGGACAAAAGATCTACATTTGGCAACTACGCGACGGAGATCTCATTGGTGTCGCCTTCATTGACACAAACATCTATGTCCATCAGATAATCACGGTCAAGTCCCTGATCTTCATTGCGGATGTCTACAAATCGATCAGTTTGCTCCGCTTCCAGGAGGAGTATCGCACTCTGTCCTTGGCCTCCCGTGATTTCAATCCCATGGAGGTATTTGGCATTGAGTTCATGGTGGATAACACAAATCTGGGATTTCTGGTGACAGATGCTGAGCGTAATCTCATCGTGTACATGTATCAGCCAGAGGCACGCGAATCACTTGGTGGCCAAAAGCTGTTGCGCAAGGCGGACTACCACTTAGGCCAGGTGGTGAACACTATGTTCCGTGTGCAGTGTCATCAGCGTGGCCTCCATCAACGACAGCCATTCCTCTACGAGAACAAACATCTGGTCATCTATGGCACCTTGGATGGCGCCCTCGGCTACTGTGTGCCACTGCCCGAGAAGGTCTACAGGCGGTTCCTTATGCTGCAAAATGTTCTGCTGTCCTACCAGGAGCACTTGTGTGGCCTCAATCCTAAGGAGTACCGCACCATCAAGTCTGTCAAGAAAATGGGTGTCAACCCGGCTCGCTGCATCATCGACGGAGATCTAATATGGTCCTACCGCCTGCTAGCCAACTCCGAACGCAGCGAGGTGGCCAAAAAAATTGGTACACGCACCGAGGAGATACTCGCCGATCTGCTGGAGATCGAACGTCTCTCCGCCGTCTTCTAGATCCTTCATTAGCTGTCAGTAGTGATAGAAGTCTCCGTTAGTCTAAGTCTAGCTCTAAGTTAAGCCTCTGGCCTCTGCTAACTTAGTCCAACTTCAATTATCGTAGTAGCAACAAAACAATTTGTTAATCCGTAACGCGATTTGTAGATTGTCAAATTTATAAAATATATAAACAGTTAAGATACAAAGACAAAAAGATACTTTTCATTTAATTATAGTAGTATCGTTTTGTTCGAAAAACGTTCAACTGAACTATTCACTAGTGACTAAAATTTAGTCTCTATTAAAGTTCATCTAATTTGAGTTGGGTTCATACAATTGGTTCGTATTCTGGTTCAGTGCTTAGTTCATTCTACTCTAGTTCACTGGATACTATTCTAATTCAGTACTTAAGTTGTTTCAGTTGGGAAATTTGTATGAAGAAATGTAGTGTTCAGTGACCGCTCGAAACCATTAGGTGTCACAGGTTAGGTGTCTATCATGATTATAAATATTCTCACCAAGTTTGATCCGGATCGTACTACTATAGACTATAGCTCCCATAGAACAACGCGCACTAGAATGAGTACAGGGTCTTTTACAGTCGGCTTTCTCGACTGTAGCCTTTTTTACTTGTTTGAATTATATTTTTATACTTTTCAGTGTAAAGTAATTTAGTTATGTTGTGATTCCCATAGTTTTTTCCTTCAATTAAACTATGAGTAAGGAACAGACTTCAATCATAGGATTGGAGTGAGCAGTTGAATTAGAACAGGAACTAAACGAACAAATGAACTAGAAAGAGATCAACTGATCACTGAACTGAAAGGAAATCAACTCCATTGCAAAATGATATAAACTGATCACTAAACTAAATTAGGGAATAAAATGATCACTGATCTTAATTATTCTCTTTCAGAACTGTTTATTGAAAATACTAACCAATTGGTTGTATGACCGATTGAGGTTTTGAGCTACTTTCGTTCTATTCTTATCTCTTGTTTCCAACTTAATGAATTTTTTTAAATCACATTCCCAAAAGGTTTTTTTAATAAAAAGACAATTTATAACTTGTTTTTGCACGTTTGATCGTGTGTATCCGGTTTGTTTGTATTTATGCATATATGTATGTATGTACGTATGTATATAATAAGTAGATTATATAGTTATTCCATTGTGTAAACTAACAACATCATCATCAATAAATTGATTAATTCAATATGTGATAAGCAGCCATAACTTCTTCGTACCAAGAAACGAATACATAATTCAATCGAAAAAAACTTACAAGAATACAGCAAAAGTTTTTAAGAAAAATTACACAATTTATAGCTTAATTATATACGCGTGTGTGTGTGTCGATGTGTGTGTCGATGTGTGTGTGTATATATATAAAGATATATGATGAAGGCGCTTCCAAGTGTCCACATGAATCTTTAAGTTGATTGAGCAAACTAATTTAGTTTAACAATTTATGTGTACATTGCGGTGTTTTGCTGTGTTTTGTTGCTGCTGTTGCTGTTCCTGCTCCCTCTCAGATCTGTGAGCGCAGACGTGGGCGTGGCAGATCACCAAACACAGCCTCGCCATGTACACTCTTGGCCAAGGCCTTAATGCTAGCTGCAATGTCCACGGTGTTGTCGATTACCTATGTTAACCAAAAAGAGAAGTTTTCTTTTAGTTTAGTTTATTTGGTCCCGGATGCAGTTGCTCCAGTTAACTTACCTCGTCTTCATCCTGCAGCAGATGATTGTTATTGTTATTATTATTGTTTATTGTTATATTGGCACGCTCGGCCATTGGCGAGTTAGCTATTTCAACGGGCAGACTCCTGGCAAAATTGGCATACAACATCTGTGCGGATGTAGCACGTCCTCCAGCTCCGGCTCCTCCTCCTGGCCGCATGGGTATCGACAGAGAGCTGTCCAAGTCGAGGGCATCTACAAGAACATAAAAATGTTTAATTATTATTACAGAAATTAAAATTGAATCCGAATCACACATACCCTCAGCTTCGTCGGCATCGCTCATGTTGTCGTGCTGCTGCTGAGGATCATGCTGGATATGGTGCAGCGGATTGGGCTGGGATTGCTGCCGCTGGTAATGCTGTTGCTGTAGCTGCTGATAGAAGGTGCGCGTGAAATTCGGCATGGGTTGTCCCCCATGCTGTGCTTGGCTTGGTCCATCCACATCCTCCAAATCAAACAGACAATCGTCTGCATCATCCGCTGCAGCCGTTCCAGCCGGCGTCGACAGCAGGAGAGGATTGTTACCTACAGCTGCTGATGACGCCTGCTGCTGTTGCTGCTGTTGTTGCTGCTGCTGCTGCCTAAAGGTGGGGCTGTTGCCCACGCTCATGGGCGTGGCTTCTGGTGTGGCAGGTGGTGTATCAAAGTTGGACATTTTGCGCGTCGTCACAATGGAAGCGCTCTGGAGCTGAACCATCGGTTGCTGCTGCTGTTGTTGCTGCTGCGGGTCCGGGAAGACGAGCGGCTGCGCCAGCTGAGTGGTGGGCGTGGTTGGCACACCCAGCTCCCGCCGGCTACTGATGGTGTTGCGACGACGCGCACCTGGTCCCAAACCGATGCCGCCAACGCCTCCGAGAGACACCTCGAGGGAAACGGGCATGGCACGATCCAGGAGCTCGATGGCCTGGTCAGGTAGTTGCTGCAGCATACGCAGCAGTAGCGCCTCCTCCTGGTCCGATTTCTCGCGAAAACTCTTGAGTAGCGCAAAATTCTGCTCTGCATAACGCTCCACACGTTCGGTGGTCTCATTGATCTCCGCCTGAATCCTAACCTGCTTCTGTTTCTGTAGTTGCCGCTGGCGCTGCAGCCGTCCATCCAGTGGTGTCTGTGCAGCTAGCGAGCCAATACTCAGACTGGATGCCGAGTTAACTACAACCGGGGTGGGGGGCATTTCCAGGGAGACTGCGGACCCAGTGTCGTCGTGATCCATGATCAACAACTCAAAGGTCTCCGAGTAGGACTTGTGGCTGCGTCGCTGCTCCAGCTCCTCATGGCTGCACAGCAGCGTACTGTTGATGAGGTAGTGTGTGGGCGTGGCGCCTGCGCCAGCGATCAGCCTTTTGGCGCACAACACCTGTTTGCAGTTGATGCAGAAGCTCAGCTGCCAACTCTGCTCGGCCAGGTCCAAGGTGGCGCTGTAGATTAGATCTCGCTGTCTTATGGCGTGTACAGTAAGATCTGGAATGGGACCATATCCCTGTAATCATATAAACATAAAAATATCCATTAACAATTATTTTTTATACAAAATAAAAGTTTTTTAAATTAAATCTTTGTTGGGTAAATTTCATAAGCCAAAATAGCTAGATAGATAAAAAAAAAAAAAACTAACTGCTCGAAATAGCTAAAAGTCAGCTTGAAAATAATTAACTTTAAATTAGTTTCAAGATTATAATAATTTTAAGAAGTTAACAAAATTTCGAAGACTGAAAAAATAACATAAATTAAAATAAATGTGTTTAAATTCATATTTCATATGTCAATTGGTTTAATATTTACAGTTTCGAAACACAAAATGTTTTAAAAAAGTGTCAATTTATGGAAAATTTTTATAACTTAAGATTTATTTAAATAATTTAAAAATATCTTTTATTAAGCAAAAAATAGCTAAAATGACAACAATGTCGTGCTCGTAATTCTTGCAATTTGAATCAAATCATGTGAAACATACTTCTTTTAGAAACAATCTTCAACACAAATTAAATTTAAGATTTTCCTACAAACAATCCAAAATTAATCTTAATTCGTTTCAGGAATCCCCCTACAGACCTGTGCATAGAAGATATCGATTGCAAGCTTCGATTAATTGGCTCACGTCGAAGTAAAAGTATTAAACGGCATTATGATTCAGTTTGTACTCATTCGGTTTGCAGCTTTTTGTTTATTATCTCAAATGGTCAATGAACGATTAGCAATAAACTGCGGCAAAAGTCGATGACAAATTGAAATAAAAAAACATGTTAAACTGTTTTTTATTTGTTGCAGCTGACAACACTTTGGGATTTGTGTGTATTAGATTGGAAACGAAAATGCAAATATTTAAAATGCCATATATTTTTGATATTTTCATGTGCATTTGCGGTCGTACAATAGTTATGTTTGTAGTACTTAGTGCCAATGAGAGTGCACAGTAGTTCAAGTGCAAATTTGTCAATTATGTTTTAAAGAATGTTCAAGTCAAGTGCTGTCTGTGGCCTCTTATCAAACAAAAAATAGAAAATAAAAGCAAACGAAAAACAGGTAAACAACAAACAATTAGTGCAATGGCAAAATGTTGTAGCAAATACAAAAAAAAAAAAAAATAAATAATAGCTAACTACTAGTTTTTTTTCAGCACACACAGCATAACTACAGCATCACAAACAGTTACTCCCACATAAACAAGTACACCCACACATAACCCTTGTGGAAAATGCTGCTTCCATCAAAGTATAATCGTAAATGTTACAAAAATACGACACCAAACGAATTGACAACAAAAATATTAACCGAATGAAAGAATTAACGTAAGCACTCCAAATTGTCTTTTGATTACAGTGTAAGTATAAATAACCGGTACACCCTGCAGCCCGTGAACTTAAAAGGTATATTATCCATTCGTGTACTTTTACTTTCATTTCTTCTCCTTCTAGCGGCAGGAAAACCAAAAACTATTCACAACATGGACACACTCTGTTAACTGTGAGCTTCTGTTATGTTTATGTATTTAATTTATAAATGACTTATGCTGTTTCTGTGATGGGCATATGTAATGTTAAGTGTGCATTATTTTAAGTCACAGCTTACACTGCTTCAATAAACAGGGTGTTCTTTTGTCGGTTAATACGGTTAAATTGAATGCTGTAGCACGTGTTTGGTGTGTGATATCTCTGCTAAATTTGACACTTAGATTACGTATAAATGTGTGTAACCCGACAAATGCTACACTGAACTAAGTAACCAGTCAGTCCTTTAGTCAGTTAGTCGGCCAGCCAGTCAGTCAGTATTTCATTTTGTCGGCAGAAACCGAAACGAAGCGAATCAAAATTAAATTGAATTAAGGTATGAAAATGCAAACGTCAACACAAATCAAATGACAATGTTGTGTCTGTTTTATTCCCTGTTCAGCACAATTCCCCACTTTAATGCATACATAATAGCAACGACAGTGATAGAAATAAAAAACTACTACTAAAATACTTCTATCAGGTGAAATTTAATGCATAAAGTCTTTTAATTAAATCAAAAAAGCATTGAAATGTATCAGAGCACTTGTTATTGCTTTGTTGATAATGTAAATGTTTATCAGTTTTAGCTGTAAAGAGTGAGCGATCCATATTATTATTCGTTTTATCTAAAAGCGTGTAGAACTTCCGCATTTGCAGCTGCAGCTGAATCGAATTTAAATAGTCGACAGCATTTAAATTAGTTTATGTATGGAGACATTTGACTTTGATATATAATTTTAAATCATTTCTCACATATATTATCCTGTTACATCTCTTCCTGAGTCCCCAATAACATATTACTATATTTTTTTTGAACATCGGTGTTTGAAATCGATTTATCGATTGTTTTGTTATCACCCACCCCTTCTGCTTTTTGTCTACTGGTGTGGGTTTTAACATCTGTTAACTTGTATGAGCACTTAACAGCGATAAACTCCTAGAGTAACCATAATCATATTTAAACAGCCGAAGGCTGTAAACGGAAGAGCAAGCAGTGTGCACACACCCAGTCTGTCTGTCTGCTGTTGGCTGTAAAATGCGGCACATAAAATAATTGTTTTGCATTGAAAATTCTAACGACTTGTTTTCCGACGGTGTGCTGTAATATCTAATCAGTCAAGACTTTAACTTGTTCAAAAACGAAAACAAAAATAAATATTAAAACAAAAACAAAAACAATGCAAATGCATTCATTAATGTCAAGTATTCATTCTGTGGGTATTTAGGAATATCTGTGTTTGTTTTGACGTTAGCATTAATATATTTATTGCTCTCTCTCTCTCTCTCCCTCTCCCTCTCTTGTCTTTGTCTTTCCTTTCCTTCTACTGCTTGTTCTTAAGGTTATCTGTTGTTGTTATTGTTGTGGTTATTTGCCAAGTCTTTTGCATTGCATTTTTTTTATGACTTGTTGTCATTTGTTAGAGACAGAGAATACGAACGAATAATTCTTGTTGCCTTTTAGCCATATCTGTCGACTTTTATGGCCCCTTCTACCTGTCTCAAGTGGGTGGTATTATTGTTGCTGTTGTTTTTTTTTTATCGCACTTGCTAAAAGTTGAGAACTACGTTCGCCCCCACACCTATCCCTTTCCCCTTCCTCTCACCAACCGCTACACTTCCTCTGTCTGTTTGCACAACTTGGCTTGCATTTTGTAACGTCTCGCAACTCGCATCTCGCAATGTGCAAAATGTCAATGACTTTAAGCGACTGGCAGCAATAACAATTGAAGCCCAACAGAGGCAGCAACAGTTGTTGTTGTTGCTGTTGTCGTTGTCGCTTCTGTTGCTTAATTAACACAAAACGATGTTGACTTTTTGTTAATTGAAACTAAATGGTATCGTTGCTGTGTCTAATTATGCTGTGGCGCCATCTAGCGCCCGTACCCCGTACATATCTTCTAATTAAATTGCCATTTTTATTGAACGATTATTGTTGTATCGCATACTATATTTATAGCTCATTTGATTAATTATATTTGTATTTGCTAGCTGCCAAAACAGACGCTCTCACGCTAATCGTCGAGGCAGAAGAATGAAATGTATAATAAATAAAACATCACATGTTTTTTTGCCTGACGTTGGCCCAACAATTCGAAAACGAGAGCTCGTCAGAATCAGACGAAGGAAAGAAACGTGCTGACGTGCACGTAATACCCAGGGACGATGTCCAACTGCGATGACGAAGCGGGCCAATATCGGAAATCAATAAAAGAGAACAAATTTCTCAATTATACGAAAATTTTTGAAGTTGCAATTTAAACCATTAAGCAAAACAGTACGAGACGATATCAAGCAGACTACATAACAGATGTATTTCTCAACAGCCCCGCTTAACATTGGCTTAACATCTGTACACAGCACTTCTTGCAATTCACAGCTTTTCAAATTTATCCACTGCTTATCAAACTGTAGTAGAAATTTACTATCAATTTGCGTCGCTCTTGAAATGAAAAACTTAAACAATTGTAATTCATATCAGACAGGCGGGTTTCCGGCAACACCAAGCTCCCTCCAACAGCCATAGCCCCGCATGCAATTATTTCACTGCTTAACAGCACCGCGCGCCCCGTTTACCAGTCTGCTAAATATTTAACATCCCTCTCAGAATGCTTATGCAATAAAATGCAATACGACTGTTAAACAAATGCTACAAAAATAAAATAATAAAACTAACTTCAAATATTAATTTGCACATTTTGCATAATTTATATTGTTGTTTATGCGACTGTTGCTTTTGTGGTTGTTGTTGTTATTGTCATTGTGGTTGGTTGGTTGGTTAGTTTGCAAATTTAATTGATCGCCGGCCATTAATTATATGCATGGCGCTAGTTTCCTAAGTGGTTCTCAGACTGAGACAGAATGTCTAATGCGCAGCATTTCAATTAGCTTAGCTCAATAGAAAAACAAGCGAATTAAACTGTAACAAAGGTTGAAGCGACTTTAACTAACAAGGCGTTGCTAATTTGTTGAAACAGTCCCTCCTCAACCATCTATTTAACAATATTAAAAATATTTTTTAATTTTTGTCGTTCAAATGTTACTTACAGGGCGGCAGATCATTAAGGTAGTTGATTTTGAGCTAACATTTGCCTAACAATTGTAGTTAACAGAGTCGCTATCCTTAAGCACTGCTTAGTCGATTGTCGTTAACAGCGACTGTAGTTATTGCTGTGAAATTATAGCACTTTACAGACGTTTATCGTGTGTTCAACTCGTTCAATGCCCCATCATCTACAGTTTGATAATTATTAAATTTTGGCGCATCTTTCGGCATTGAAAATTATTTGTCTGTTTGACGTTTCATTTGACGTATTTGCCTTTGTTTTGTTTTCAATTTCAATTTCTATTTTATTTTGATTTTGATTTTTTTCTTCTTAATTTTACTTTGAGATAACTCGGCTCATTTCTTTATTTCTTTTTGTTGTTACGTTTCGTATCATCAGCCAAAAAGAAAATAAGTTGTAAACAAATCAACGCACAAAAGAAACTACGAAAATAATCTTTTATAGATTTGCTTGTTATTTAAGTTTTTTTTTTTTTTGGTAGACCCTGCATATCAAAAGACTAAAAGGTCGATTAGGTTTGCTAATAGAAGAGTTATTGGGAACATGAAACAATTTTAAAAATAAAGCTAAAAATTGTTTAAAAATAGCAATATTTATAGCTAGTAGCTTTTTATAAATTGTTCCAGCTTTTGAATTTGGCAAATGTTTAGATCTAGCTATAAATAAGCTAAAATAGAACACACGATCCGACTGTAGTGACGTCAATGCGTATATTTGAGTTTTTTATTTCCTTTACAGGGTCTTTCACAATCGAGTTTCCAGGCTTTAGGTTTCTTTGTATTGGTGTTAACGCTATTTTGCTTTGCTTTTGGTTCGGGCGCGACTTAGTTCGTTTCCAAAAAAATACAATTTTTCGCTTTATGTTTTTTTCTGTTTTTCTTTTCTCGTTTTCCTTTTCTCTGTATTATTATATTTGCTTTTATTTCCCTCTATTTTGCGAAATTACCCCGTCCCCCACTTGGGTTGTTTGGTCTACCATTCATAAACAACAACTTCAGACAGCTGGGGCCCTCGGCTAAATGACGACGACGGAGCACTCGTTCGTTCCCGAACCGCACGAGCTCTACGAGGTTCTTGGGCGCTGGGTGGGAAGCGGAGGGGTTTCCTCATGGATTACCGAATGGATTGCCAATTCGGATTTTTTTTGCCGGCTCTTTTCGACTGTTGCTGTTTCTGTGTTCTTGCGGTGTGTGTGTTTATTTTATTTTTTTTTGTGTCGGAGGTTTATAAAATTTTCCATTGGATTTTGCTCTCTGCCTTTTTGGCCTGTCTTCGACTGGGAGTTTTATGTATTACAAGATAGTGACTCATACTCACAGATATAGTCAACTACTTGATGATGACACAACTTGTTTATTATATTAGATATTTAACGATTTCCAGAGCAAATTGTGTGCAAAGAAAGAAGGAAGAACGCTAGAATCGAGGTGCTCGACTTTTAATGTGCCCAGTTCTCTGAAATCTCTTGGTAAATCGGGCATATATAACGATTCAACTTCAGTTGTTCGAGAGTGACAAACTTCTTTTAATATAGTAGTGAATAGGTTGATTTTAGAATAGAATAACTATTGATTTAGGTGTTTTAACACTACTTCACGTTAACTTTTTCTAAATTCCAAATTCACTCTTTTGTCTTTTCTTTTTTTTTTATTTATTTATTCGACTTCTTATCAACATACAAGCTATCTGTAGCCTTTCAATGTCGCTCGAAAACAAATTATGATCGTGATAAGAACGAAAACAAAACATAAACCCGACTAGTCACCCAGGCAGCTAACGAGGTATTGGCCCAGTCCAAAATACGACTACACCGGCAAAAAAAGTCTAGTTTTTTTTTGTACTATAATCTTGTTATCTAACTAAGATCTGTTCGTTTAAGTATTGATTGAAGTACACTTCAAAGTTATTCTGTTAAAGAAATTGTTTAAAAAACGCATGAATTTTAAGAACTGAAAAATGCTTTTTACTGTGTAATTACTCATTAATCAGAGGTCGACAGTTTAGTGAAAACGTGCACACGTGTTAGGTCTCCCAACAAAACAGAATACACTCGGGGTATTCTTAATGCACCTACATATAGTATCTATATATCAACGTGTGTTTTCGATAAGACTCGAGACAGTGTTGCCAGAATTTCAGTCTCCAAATAATAATTATAAAAATATGACAGAAATAGCTGAAGCTATTCTATTAACTTTCGAATACTTAAATATTGAAGATCAAAACTGAACTTCTTTCGTTTCAAAAATTTAATTTTTCCTACTTTAAGGTCTACTAGGCATAAAATTTAGTAGTTTTATAAATATTATTAAATATTTCTAATATGGTTTTTTTTTTTTTTGCAAATATAAATTTACTGAATCTGGCTACAAATTAGCTAGAATGACAACACTGCCAGTAAAGAGGGAAAGACGCTCATAACAGTAAATTAAGCGCAACAATGTTTGCTCACCGGCTGTGTCTGTGGACCGGGTCCGGTTTTTATTGTCTCGCCTAGCCCAGTTTGTTGCCACAGTGTGGGGGAAGAGGGGCGAGGGGTGGGGAAGCGACGCTTTGTACCGGGTGTTATCTAAAAACTTTGACAAACAATTTTCGTTGACGTGCGTTGTTTGTTTAGCGAGTCGGGCCTATACCTATGTAGTCTCTATTGCCATATCTTTTACACACCTATCACATACATAGATACACAAACACATCGCTTCATACATACATACACATCGTTTTGTATCTGTGTTTGTGTTACTCAAATTTAATATACAAACAGCGGCGAATTGTGTCGTTGTGCTTGTTGTGAGCCTATGTATATTTATATGTAAACATGTGTCTGTATACGAGTGTGTATCTGTGTGTGTGTGTGTGTGCTGTTAATTGTTAGTTTATAATATGAGATCATCTTTGGGGTCTTTTCGCTTGACATTTGGCTTCGCGTTATATTCGGTGGCTACCTTAAAACTTGATAAGCGTTGATTAAGCGTGGTTATTTATAGATTTTTTATTTGATCAAGGAGCGTCTTTAAATATAAACAATTATGTATACATACGAATTTTAAATTGTTACATGACAAGCCCACTTAATAACAGCTGTTATGTTAAGCTACTGTTAAGCTGTGGTGTGCTGTGTGACTGTTAAATATAAAATGATACTCTTAAAAGTAATCGCCATTTTCTTTCTCGCTCTCATTATAGGTACGCAAGTTTGTATGTGTGTTTATTCAGTGTTTGTTTTCTTTTCTTTTTTTTTTTGTATGTTTATTTGCAGCAAACACAAATCTCAGTCCGCACATTTGACACAAATTCAACGCTATTGTTATTGCTGTTTAGAAGTAAATATTTATGCGCGGCGCGCAGAGCAATAATTGCGAGTATAGGAAAGGGGGAATGAAGAATGAGGGACGCAACAACCCCCTTAAATCACGCAACCTTTATGATTGTGAGAGAGAAGAGAGGGAGATAATCACCCCTGCCCCACATTCGCAAATTCTTAATTCCTTATTGAGCAGCGGTGCCCAAAATCAACGTACGTTTTACATACGCAAATTTAACGAGCTCGAAAATAAAATTTCTCGTAAAAATATTCGAAAAATCTGCTGTAGCCAAAAGGTGTTTTCATTTTCTATTGGTTATACAATTGTTGTTGTTCTAGTCTGTATTTCAGTTGTTTTTGTTGTTATTGCCACTTTTGTACGAATTATTTTTAGACTAAAAGCGCGCACATTGTGAATTTATAGTTTTGTTTACATGCACATTGGCAACTCTGGCAACTCAGCGCGACGACCACTCGGTGCAAGTGTGCTCTCTGGTCAATGGCTGCCAAAGAGTCAGTCCCCGACCCCAACCCCACCCTCTTCTCGATAGGTTAAAAGTTTAACAGCGTACGTTTAACGCTCATTAAATGTTATGGCAGCAATATTGGACAGTTAGCGTCCGCTCGACAGTGGCTTCTCTCAGCTCAGCAATGCCAGCTGCCTGTCTTCAAGGTTATATTTGTTAAAGATTAACATTGGTTTTCAATTAAGTGGCACGCGCTGGGCACCCTGCTAGACAAGGACAGAGAGGGAGAGAAACATCCCACTGCTTTATCACAGCAGCAGTTGCTTCAAAACTTTAACCTCGCCTGTAGTGGCTGGTGGTTTCTGTTGTTGTTGTTTTTATGAATGTTACTGAATGTTAAAACTGCTGTTTGTCCTTGCCCTTTAAGCTTGCACACCGAATCACCAGACTTCGAATATATCTGTGTATGTATGTTTAGTGTTATCGATAATAAGGGCGGTCTAGTGTTAACAATTTGCACTCAACAATTATTTTTGTTTATTTCGCTTTTCACACTTTTATCACTTAATGCCCCAGCCATTTGAGCAAGTCATTCGAAATTCATAAACAACTGTTTATGAATAAAGCGTGCAAGTTTTTATACTGATTAAATAAATTGAGAATTTCGGTTTAAAGTTTAAACACATTCAAACGTTTTAGCAGTTTTGCAGTCTCGGAACATTGTAGATAGATTGTGTAGTTAACATCGCTCTGTTAACTTAACACATTTTCTTAACTTTGCACTTTTAACTTACTATATTTTGCTTTACCCTGCAGTTATAGTAATAATTACTTCAGCTTTGATAATGCCTATCTATTTATAGAGCTTCTCTTGCTCTCTCTTTATCTTTATCTTCCGCCTCTCTTTTCTCTCTTAGATTGATTGCTTTCAACGGCTTGTTAACATTCAGTTCAAGTCAAGTCGGCAAAGCGAAGAGAGTAATTCAGTAACTGGCAAGATCGTAAGACGGTCTAAAAATAAAATACTTTATGCATATGAAACTATTATTTACATATTGATATCTTTATTATTATATTTTTCATTAAACTCGTTTTGTCGTTTGTCATGCTAATTCAATGTGTCCCTAATAACACTCGCCAGGTATAAAGTAAAGGCAAATCACAAATTTGTAAAGAGCTGAAAACAAACTAATTATGAGTCTAATCATAAATAAATCAATTAAAAACGAACGCGACGTCGACGTCAGCGGCAAACACATACTATGTACATAATGTCGCATTGTTTTTGTAGCTGCTGCTTCTGCTGCTGCGGCGCTGCTGTCGCTTTTACCGTTTGATAACCTAGAAAAGCGACTGTAGCGTGAGTTTAGAGTTTCTATGTGGGCGCTCGATTTGAGTGTTAAGTGATGGGACTGGACAAACCGAAGTGTTGTTGATAAGAAAAATGCACATGCCTCTATATACATACATATTTATAACTGTGGGTATTGTATATTTTCTTTCAATACAAAAAGTTTTGATTGCCGGTAGAAAAAGCCGCCGAACAGCTGTACAGGATTCGATTCTGTTATAGGCAACAATTAACAGCTGTTAATAGCAGTAAACAAGGGGGGGCGCCAAATGCTGGGCCCGCAAGTGTAAATAATGTTAAATATATGCTACACACGCGCCTCTCTTTTTGAATAGGCCATTAAACGCTAAAAGCCTTGTTTTTAATGCGAGACCAGACGACATTTTATACAAAATTTTATGCATAATTTCATACTTTGAATAAACAATCAAGAGTGTGAGGCCTACGCATCAACAAAAACAACACAAGCAGTGGAGAAACGAAGCAAAGCAGTTGAAGTGCCAAAGGGGAAACAGAAGCTGCCTGTCAACTGCTTTGTCTGCTTTGGAGCAGATCAGTCCAGCCGACGGACAGAGAGAGCAGGAGAGCCTGCTGCCCTGTCCTATACTCTGCCCTACATAAAACTCCCCCCCTATCACCCTCTTCGTTGACTGAGCAGAGCGGCGCTCCTACCTCCCTCCCTAACTGGTCATCGGTCGCATTTGGAAATCTCGAAAACTTGTTTATACAACAAAAATGTATAAACAAGTTTTTTTTTCTTGTGATTTTTGTATTTTGGTGCTGCTGCTGCGGCGCTGCCCTGCTTGCTCTGCTGCTGCCGCTACTGCTGTGGTTGCGGCTGCGGCTGTGGCTGCCTTCCTTCTTTATTTGTGCCTTTTGCTTGTGTTTGTCGTCAGTTTCGTAATTTATTCTAAAAGCGTTCCGTTTTGGGCTCTATCTATATAGAGAGAAAATACATATTTATATGTATATAAAATATATATACCGTATATATCTACTCATACCGACTCTTTGTGTGAGTGTCTATGTGTGTGATATGTATTTGAATACTCGCTTTTGTTGTGTTTTGCGCTTTGAATTATTCAAAATAACACTTTTGGTCTATTTGCCAAGCGCTGCTGCTGTTGCTGTTGTTATTGTTATTCTTATTGTTGGTGTACGCCTCAGCGCTTTTCAAGTGGGTGCAAAGCGAAAACAAAAAAACAACAATAATAAGAACTTTTGCACGATCCCCAGACCGCAACAGCAAAACAATAATAATGCATAACAATTTAATTTCCATCAAAATAGTCGCATAATGCAAACCAACCCACCCACAAGAATCAATAATAGAGTACGGCTCGGGAGGTAGGGTGGTAAGGCGGGGCTTGTGCAATATGGGTGTGGTCACCATATGTGAATATATGTATGTTTGCATGAGTCTGTGTCTGTGTGTGGGTTTGAGCTGATCTTCTGCTTGAAACAGTTTGAGCACCACTGTTAGAAAGCAGTGGGGCACTGCTTCTCAAACTGTTCCGACACGTGCGAACTAGAGACCGGGATGAGAGACCGATACAAAGACCAAAACAGAAACAGAAAAAACTGAGCGACTTCTACAGCTGTTGTTGTTTGATTTAACCTTGAAAATACAAATTGCCAAGACATCAAGACGCAACAACAAGCAAGCAGAAGTGTATTTTTTTTTTACTTTTCAGCTTTACGCGTGTTCCATCTTGTATAGAGTATATTTCAGTTTTAGTCAAGTCATCGCCAAAATAATAACGCTAACAAATATTTAAATATTACTCATTGTTTAGAAAGAGAAGAGATATAAGAGAAAAAGAGTTAACAATCGTATCAAGTCGAGCTCCCGATTTTGCGTCCTATCATTCTCCACATTTTTTTTTAATATTCAGTTCTCTTAAAACTGCAACCTTGTATTTAACTAAAAATTTATTATCTTAAATTTATCTCGAGTATAATATTTAACTAAAGCTAATCTATGGCTCCAGGAAATAATAGCTAAGTTTGATACGTTGTTTATTTATCGTGAGATCAGAAATCGAAAACATCAACGCATGGCTAAAGAAAAGGAATAAAGAGAGAGAGAGAGAGAGAATAAAAAAACACAAAATTTTTACGATTGCTTCACTTAACCCTCTGACACTATTATTGTAGGGAAAATAATGCAAAATAGCAAAAAGTGGGTGTGGTGGGACGAATGAAAAATAAACACCGATAAATCATAAATTAAAAATGCCGCATTCAAACAAAAGCGAATGGAAAAACTTAAAATAATGCGATCGGTAAAAGAGAATCAAAGTAAAAAGAGTAAAGAAACGCTTGAAAAAGACAGAAAGGAAAGAAAGAATACAGGGTGCTTGCGAAGAGCAGGCAAAACAGGTGTAGCAAAATCAAGCAGTGCGTATGTGTGCATTTATTTGTGGGTGTGTGTGTGTGTGGAATACACCAATTGTCAGGCAAAAGGAAAGGCATTTCATAGCAAAGGCGCACTTTATGTATGTGCCCATGAATGACCCTATTTTTCTGCTCCTCTCTCACTTCTTCACTATCGCATACATATCTATGCATATAGATGTGATTGTGTGTGTGTATTAAGAATAGGCAGAGCTAAAGGCAACGGCAACGGCAACGACAGCGGCAAAACAGCGGTTGGCCGGCACACAAAGCATAAAGAACGATAATACACACATACAAATACATGCGGACGAGCTCACTTACAGCATGTATAGGCGTGTGTGTAAGTGTATAGGCCCTAGCAATGTTGTTGTTGCTGGGCTCTTTATGTTGCGTCGAAAATTGTTACGCTGCGCATAAAGCAGAATCCGATGAAATTAAAGTTAAAATAAAATACTGAAATATTTATGTATACATATAAACATTGATGTGTGTATAGCTTCGATTATGGCAATTTTTGTAACATTTATAGTTTGGTTTGCTTACATGCTTGAAGAAATCCATAAACTCCCCATAGAAGAGAAAATCCCTTGGAAATTTTTGCACGAATGCCTGCGACAGCAGCGCAAGCAGAGCAGCTTCGTCGGCTCCTCCTTGGGCAGCATTGTCACTGCCGATGTTATTGTTATTATTAATATTGTTGCCACCCCCTCCAGTGCTGCTGCTGCGCTGCAGCTGCGCCGAGGTGGCAGTAAAATTCAAGCATTTGCACGAGATCATAATGATTAGTTTTGATTTTGGTTTGGGTTTAACGGTATCGATATCAATTTGTTGTCTTTAATTCACAATTTTTTATTCAATTGCACGTTTACTTCTGGATTTATGTTTATCGTGGTTTTCTTTGACTTTGTGCGTGATTTCCTGTTCGTCCTCTTTTGCGTTTGGCTTAGCGGCGCGGGCGCGTACAAAATCACTTAGACACCCACAATAAACTATTTTAGTTTAGCATTTTATCTTCCGTCCGTCCCGTTTAATGGTATTTTTTCGACTGAAGCAGCTGCCACTATGTTGCCACTTATCAGCAGAGTACATGTAAATTTAACAGTTCAAAATAATGTTAAATAACAGAGCTTATTTCTGCTTGAAAAACTCGATAATTGGCTGCCGGCATTCAAATTGGAAGTTATCATATAAGTTTACTACACCTTAATAATGAATATTTTGAATAAGAATATATTTATTAGAGCGAATACTTGCATCTCCAAGTCAATGAAATTGCTGATGATAGGTTAAACAATTTATAAACATATGCTAAAAATATGAAAAAAAATAACTTTTAAAGGCGTTGCCAGACCTGCATTTGCGGCATGATAACATTCTGAGTTTGCTAATCGATGCAACTCTAGTGCTGTTAGCAAAAGTAGAAAACTGTTAACGCAAAACTGAGCATGTTAACGCAGAGTAAGAATATATCGATTGTGTTTAGCTCAGGGTCACACTGAATTCTGCGAACAGCTGACAAAACATAGGCGCGTTATTTAAATGGAAGCTATGTTATAAAAATTTCCTCAAGTATGAAAAATCAGTTTGGTTCTTGTTTAAAATTTCAGGAGTGAATTGATATTATGTTATTATCTGATGAAATGTAGTTTTGAAATACGGACTCTATTATTATAAAAATCAATAATGTCAACTATAT
The DNA here is from genome assembly GCA_018903735.1 of Drosophila cardini. Taxonomy (NCBI): domain Eukaryota; kingdom Metazoa; phylum Arthropoda; class Insecta; order Diptera; family Drosophilidae; genus Drosophila; species Drosophila cardini. Next base: position 21,246,352 of record JAEIGM010000001.1, on the reverse strand, counting down.
TTGGGAGTATTTATATAAATAATTCCAATCAAAGGCTTACATAAGTTCGGATTACAGAGTTTATTTTTGTATACATTTTTGAGAAAAATTTGTATATTAGGAGTGGATTATAAAAAATTTACGTTATAACTTAATAGAATAATGATTAACCTGTACATAAACAAAGTAATGCAACTATGTCCGAGATTACCAATCTTATTTTTAGCTGTTCTTTCCGTATAGTTGTATGTCTATTTTTGTATCTTTTTTAGGATGTGCAAAGTGCATTTGTTTTCCTGAGCACTCTACAATTTACACAGTTTTTCGTTTTGTTTTCAAGGCTCTTGATTAAATTCATAGATGGCCTCAGTTCTTCAGTTCTTCAATTCTTCAGCTATTCAGTTATTTAGCGGCAAAACATCAAAAATGCATGCAACTAAACGAAACAAGGCACAAAAATCATAAACACCGACACGTGCCTAGGTTAGGCTAGAGGCCATCCTCATAGTCCAGTTACCATTTTCCACTTTGTCTGCTGCTACTGTTTGGGCTACTCTTTTTTCTCCCCCTCTCTCTGTGTTGGCAGAAATTATGGGCCGTTGTTTTTGGCACCTGGCGAAGGAGAAGCTCCAACTGAAGGGAGAAGCGGCAGCAATTTTACAGCTCCAAAACATCAGGCTAATGAAAGTGTCGGAGAGGAGGAAGAGGGTAGCTGGATTCTCTATAAAGATGTACAAAGTTGGAGATGTAAGCATAGCATACCCATAACTCCAGTTGGGTCGCCACTTGGCCTGTAATTGAAATTGCGTGGCGTGCGCGGCATTAAGTCATAAAAAAAAACAGCTACAACTATAACAAGTATATATAACAACAATAACTACAACCAGTTTGTCACACTCTGAGGCCAGACACGTACGCGCCAAGAGGTCAAAACGCACTCTGGACTTGGATGTGGTCAGCGCCAGGGCTGGGTACAGGGCAAGGGGCAGGGCTGCGCTAACAGATCCCAGGCAAATTGTGAAACTTGTCCGTTGTCCCACAACAAAAACTTAACTGAACTTGTGTGTGTGTGTGTGTGTGTGTATGTGTGTGTGTGTGTGTATGTGTGTGTGTGTGTGTATGTGTGTGTGTGTGGGTCATAAAAGGCGAGTGTAGAACAAGTTAACACAAAATTCTGGCTCAAAATTTAATGAAGGTCTTCAATTCTACTGAAACGTTTATCCATCACAAGTAGAAGCAGCACCGGCAGCGGCAGCAGAAGAAGTATTCATGTAAGTCAAGACTTATGTAACGCTTAAACTTCACATCCGATCCAAATAGCGTCCGTTGACTCGGTTTATTTTGCAGCAGTTCAAGTTGGCAATATTTCAGATCCCATTTTTACTTAAACTTTGCTAAAATTCACTTTTGTAGTCGAAAGATAGGTATCGATGCTCTCAGCTATCGTCTAGTTCGATACTAAGCATTTTCGATATCAATAATAATCGATAGACCATTGTCTTCTTTCCTCAGTCGATTGCTTGATTCATGAGCGCTTTAGTAATTTCATGCATCGCTTCACTTCAAACGGTTGTTTATATCGTTTTAGAATTGAGGTGCAATCGAAACCAATAATTTTATTATCCCTAGCAAATTGAGTCTCACTTCTCACCGTTTCCTTTCTCTCTTCCTTTCTCCTTCTTATTCTCATTCAGTTAAGAATTCCTTTAATTTGAACGTGCCGTAATTGCGTTATGTAAATCGATATGGATATGGATCGCGCAATTGATTGATTGCTATTCATTACAAGCAGCACCAAAGCAACAACAATGGAGGCAGAGTTTAAGGCAACGGCAAGAAGGAGACAGAAAGAGCGAAAGAGAGGGGGAGGAGATAGATTGCGATTGAGTTTTGCGGGCGGTTTGTTTTTGTTCGCAATTTATAAAGTTGCTGACATAAATAATAGAAGCTGGGTACACACAAGGATCAAACCAGGACATGGCTGCAGCCAAGGCACCTCCGCCTTAAATTCTCGCGAAAAATTATAAAGGAGCTGCGGCGCAAAAGTATTGTATTACCAACAACAAACAGAGAGAAGGCCAGAGATCGATAGAGAGTAAGAGGAAATGAGAGAGGTTGTGGTAGAAGAAGTCCCAAGTTTGGTCGCCTTGATAAGACTTGAAGGCACATAAAAGGTCCTTAAAGACAATGACAGGGATCCAGCGTTTATGCCCAAAGCATTTCCTTGTGCCCAATTGAGTTCAGTTCATCTCTGCTTTGCGCCTCAACTACAATTCCTTATCACACCAAAAAGATCGGATTTCTGTAGAGCTGGGAAAGGATGTTCGGCATCTTCTGCTCAAACCAAGAAACCCAAGTCCTGAATCCAAGCAAAACAGTACACTAAAGGAAGCTTTTGCAAAGCGAAAAGAAGTCAAGGAAATCTGCTTATAGGATGGAGGAATAGCATTCCAAAATCTATCTTAGTAGTCGGATTATTTAACGACTAAATATAGGTAATTATAATTAATTACTTGTTCGAAAATTCATTTTAGTGTTTACATTTTAGTTCTTTAGTATCAATAGAAATTTTTTCATTTAAAAAATAATTATTTAAAATATTTTTATTCTGCATAGATTTTTAAATTTTTAAATCTAGTTTATTGTCATTTTAGAAATTAAAATTCAAGTTAATAAAATTAAGTGTTTTGTACAATTAAGTAAAACTAACTGTAGTCAACATTTTAATTATGATTTTTCTTAATTCCAGTTATTGTTTTCTTTATAAAGAAACTCTAAACAAATTATGTAAAAAATTGAAATAAATAGGATGATTTATTAAGTTCTTCTTTGGACTTATTTCAAGAACTACTTTTACTTTGAACACAAGAAAATCTTAAAGTGAGATTTACTCCGCTAGCTTCTAAGTTTTTTAAGTGTTTCTTATCTTATCTTTATATTTTAACTTACTGACCTGCTTTTATGCCTAGCAACTGTAAATGCATCTATGCCACCCAAGCCACGCCTTAGATACAGATACAGGTACATATACATATACATAGATACAGATACGAGAGCCTACATATGTAGCCGAAAGCTAACACGAATCTTTTACATAAACACCAAGCGCAAACACACACACACCCACACACACACACACTCACACACAGTCTCGAAATTACACATACTTGTATAAATATGTGAGCAGCCAATGGGAAAGGCGCAAATGCTGCAACCGAAAAGTAACGGTAAATGTATCTTTGGGATTGTTAAGTATCTGTTGATTTCGGCATGGCGTTCAAACCACGTGGTTTAGCAGCTACTACAGTGAACTAATTATAACGTAACTAATCCCGTCTTCTGCTACAGTTGTCATTCGATATAATAAGCAGCACTGACTATTATTTATGTATAAAATTATATAATTAACATTAATATTGAGTTTGAAAATTATTACAAAAATTAATACTTACAGTAAAACCTACAGTAGATACAAAAACTTTTTTAAATTATAATTGTTAAATAATGTTTAAAGATTTTACAAGAAAAATTTGAATTTGATTTTTAGCCCTTGACTTTTTTACCAGTGTACGTTCCATGTCTCATTTTACAAGCTTCAGTTTTAAAATTGTTTATAATAAGGTAATAACTTTAAATATATGTAAAATAAATCAATTAAATATTTAATTTTTCAAAAATTTAAAAATTGTTTCTCTATCAGTATGAAGTTAGATGGATTCAAATATACTATAATTTATACCCAATCTTAATTCATGAACTCTACTTATTAGTCATAAACAAAAGTCCATTTAACAAAATAAAACTTGTCATAAGATCTGCTTATTAATGTTTATCAAAAGATAAATAATACGCGTGCCAAGGGGGGAGGGATGAGGGAACTATTTTTAATTAAATTAGCGCCTACCGAGATGAGCTTGGAACTAATGGAATTGGAACTGGAACTGAAGTTATTTAATTACTGGAAGCTAGGCGAAAAAAAGAAGTTATAATCGGAGAGAAAATTCGAGTCAATTGAGGACAGGAAGTGACAGTTAATTGACGGCTCTATCATCATTATCATCAAACTTATCAGTATCATAATCATTATTATTTTTTATTTTTATCATCCATTAGGGCTTATGAGTTTCCTGTGTCGAACCCAATTCCTAAATTTGCATATGAGACACTTCAATGTCTCAATATGTCAATATACCGATATCAGGATATATTTTGGATTTTGTAATTTTTGCTCATCCATCAAGGAATTCGCACGGTATCATTAACAGTTACTTGAGTTCTTAGCGTTATTGACAACGGATGTGCCCATGGATGTTGCTCCTGCCCTGGCGCTTTCAAAGTCACTTTCCCAAGCTCATCCAAGCACATCCAGACACATCCTTGAGTATCATCCTTGAACTGAAAAAATACATCACTCCCCCAATCAGTAAATCACGTTAATAAGCTGGTAATGAATTTCATGGGGGTGGGGAGGGAAGTGAGTGGAGAGTGAGGTTTACTTCCCACACACACACACACACACACACACACACGCACACCTCGCATGTTTGGCACACATTCGCATAGTGGCAACTCTGGTCTCTGGTCCCTGGTTCCGTTAACCGGAAGCAAACATTTTCTGCCCTTTTCGTCGAGGGTTGTGGCTTGTTTCGTAGTGTGGGTGTTCGCGTGTGTGTGTGTGTGTGTGTGTGTGTGTGTGTGTGTGTGTGTGTGTGTGTAAGTGCGTGTGTAATGTGGGGTTCGCTACCCTTGCAAAAATGCGAGAAAAAATAATGTAAGAGTGCCTCTAAGTGCAAATATTCGACTACAACATACCCAGCCCTCGACTACACAGTCCGGTAATACCATTCTATTTAAGTCGAAATCGAAAATATTCTTTAAATTCATACTTAATTTTAAAGCGAATTAATAAAATACTCTTCCTCAATCAAGGAATGTAATTTCAATATTAAAAAAATTTAAAAAAAAACTAAAGAAAGGACACGATTTATATTTAAAAAAAAAATCAGTTTTAAGTACAAAACTGTTGAATTTTCCAGCTTTTTTTTTTTTTCAATGAATTAGTTTTTAATTTAAAACCAAAATTAAATAAATAAAATACAAATGATAATGAAAAAAAAAAAAAAAAAATAAAATTTAATATAAAATTGTTTTGAATATTTTTTATTGTTTGTATTATAATTAAGAAACCAAATTTAAGTAAATTAAATGTAATATATTAATTTTAGTAAATCAAACTTATTTCACGTTTTTCCATACAAATCACTAATCTTTGACCGAGTTGTCCTTTGAGAGCTATAGGTTAAAGTTGTCCGATTCGGGACAAACTTAGTGAGGGTAGTTATAATGGTATCATACACATAATATGTATATTTGGTCTCTCTAGCTCTAGTCGTTTTCAATGGAGATGTGGAAATAGTCTTTAACAATTTGCAAGGGCGGTAGGGTCTAGGGCGGTAAGGTCTAGATCTGCCTGACATACATATATAATGAATTTATTAAAATCAAGTTTTATAGTCAAAAATTAAATGTTTTTTAGTTTTATTTTTTTTTTCTTTCTTTATCGGTGAATTTTTAAGACCAAACTTACATTCTTTGCATCAATATACCCTATGATTTGGCGTTTTTTAAGGGTATACTGGTGTCTAAAAACCGTAAAGATTTTTCACTTTTGTTGTTTAATAAGGCGTGCGATAGCATTTTTAGTAAACTGCAGCTCCCAACTTCAAGTGCTAGTAACCCCACATCACACATCCCACTCCCCCACCCTGTACCCATACCCCCTCCGCCAATCCTCGTCAGCTTTATCATCATTTGTATCCATTAAATGAGGCGCTGGCTTTTGGTTTAGGTGTTCACATTGTCTTTTGGCATCATCATCAGCCCAAATAAGTCCAACAACCCGTCCCGTCTTGTCCCGTCTCGTCTCATCTTGTCCTGTCTTGTCTCGACGCGTCTTGTTCTCTTCTTCATTTGTCAAACTTACGCGCGCTTAGCTCCAACAACAACAACAACAACAACAACTACAACAACTACAACAACTCTTATGGCCTGCAACGCTTTTCCAAATGTTTTAGACACTCACTTGTCACAGTTGCAACCATCGTTAGCGGGGCGTAGCGGTGGGGTGGCAAGGGGTGGGGTGGACTGGACTGGGGCATGTGGCAACTTAAAGTATGCCATATGAAGGCCAACACTTAGCTTCCCATTGGTTGACTAGCGGGGAGCTCTGTAGGGGGAAGGAAGGGAGAGGGGGACACGAAGCTGAAAACCAAAGCGTCGCCAAAGAGACAGAAACAAAACAACAGAGAGATGCAGCTGATGCTTCGCCGCAGTTGCAGTTGCTCCACTTGTCAGTCAGTCGGTCAGTCTAACCGTCAATCAGTCCTTCCGTCTGTCACTCAGCCAGACTTTCAAACGCCGCACAGTGGCACAAAAAGGACAAAATCTTAGAAATCTTCATACAAAATGTTTGTAATATAGGTAATTATTAGACTCTGTACCCATAAAAGGGTAGTGGGGTCTATTAGGTTTGCCAGAAGTCAAATGTGCGTAACAGGAAAATGGAGGCGTGACCAACCCCATAAAGTATATATATATTTTTGATCAGCATTAACAGCCGAGTCGATATAGCAATGTCCGTCTGTCCACACGTCTGAATGAACAACTGCATCTCAGAGACTACAAGAGCTAGAAGCACCAAATTTGGAATGAAAGTCCGTCTGTGCGATCAAGTTTACTTGAAATGGTTTCCACGCCCCCAACCGCCCCCGCCAATTGTTTTTACAACCCTATAACTGAGAAACTGCTAGAGCCATCGCGACCAAATTCACATATTATGTGTATGATACCATTATAACTATCCTTACCCAATTTGGTTCACATCGGACAACTATAACCTATAGCTCCCATAGGACAAATCATTCGAAAATAATTTATTTGTATGGAATATATGCACTGGAATTAGTACGGGGTCTTTTACAGTCGGCTCGCTCGACTGTAGCCTTACTTACTTGTTGTTTTTCGAGTATACTATATCACAATTCAACCATTAAAGAGGTTTTTGTGACCACTGTGCACTGTGCTCTCCGATCTTCAGTTGCAGTTGCAGTTGCAGTGTAAAAACCCGTCAAATACCGCACATACCAAAAAATAAATCACCAGCGATCGGATCGATGCGTGATACTGGATCGGGAGCTGAAGTTTTGATTTGGATGAAGGAGCTTTGGACATATTGGTGACGATTCATGCGGCGGCGGCGGCGGCAAAAAAGAAAAGAAGTGAAAAGAAAATGCAGAAGAGGCAAAAGGTGGGCAAGGAGTGGTGGAGTGGTGGAGGGGGGAGAGGTGGGAAAGAGAAGCAGGTGGAGAAGGAGAAAAATCAATTCGTGGAAACAGCGCCAGAGAGTAAAAGAGACGGAATGCAGTGCGAGTGAGAGAGCAACACAACGCGCCTGGCGGTCTGCAATGATCAATGGAGTTGGAACTGCAGTTGGAATCGGAATTGGAGTTGGAGTCGGAGTTAGAGTTGGAGTCGGAGTTGTCTAGCTTTCGATCTTTGTGGAGTTTTTCAGGTTTGGAACGCTTTGGCATTCCGGGCATGGCGCTAATTAACTACTGCCGGTGTTTAGCGTTCGCTTACCTGAACCAATTGCTGATAATAAACATTTTTATTGATTTGTGATGATTGCCGACGTTGTGTCTCTCTGCCCCTGTCCACTGTCCATTGTCTATAGTACCTGGGACAGGTGCACAACAGTCTGGAGTCGAGAGTCGAGTGATGATGCTGACAATTTATTAAATGCGATTTATTTGCAATTGCTTCTTAGAAGCAGGAGGTGCTCTCCCTGTCCTATCCTGTTCTTGCCAGCTTTAGGATTAGCGAACTGCACTTCATTCTAGGAAGCTGCCAGAGCTGCCTGCTCCACTCGCTCCATAATTGCCACCGGTCTTACAGATAGCCATCACCCCAGCGCCAATTTGTTGTCTTAAAACTAAAAAAACTTAAAACTAAAAAACTCTCGACCAAAAAAAAACGAGTTACCCTCGCGCGCACCTTTTTTATGGTTGTTACGTGTCGCGGTCGCCGAAAAGCGTCAGAAAATACAACGCAAAATGCCTAAGAGGAGTGTACACGACATGCAACTGCCCAGCATATTTCAAAGGCAACGCAAAAACTTGAAGCAGAAATAAGTAAGCAGGAGGATTACAGGCAGGATTACAGACGAGCATGCGCGACTTTTGAATACTCTACCTGTTTAATTGTCAGACTTAATTGGGTAACAATTTAAATGAAATCCCTTTCTGTTTAAGTCAACGATTCCACAAAGCTAGCATACCCTATTCTATTGCCTGTGTACAGGTCTACAGGGTATGAAAGCCACACAAAATATTCGCCATAAAATTGTTGGAGCCTTCGCAAGAGCCAAGAGCGAAGAGACAAAAGACAGGAGACAAGAGACAAGAGACAAGGGACAAGGGACAGACGCATGTCGTCAGCTTCCATAAAAAATGTTATCAGATTTACAGGCGAACTTCTAAGTAAACCCATAAAAGAAATTACCCGAGGTTTTTTGTTATACTATATGTACGAGATATGTATGTATATATATATATTTATATAGTATATTTATTTTTTTCGCTTTTGGTTTCAACTTGTGTTTGTTTTATTTACTCTAAATAGTATTACATTTAAGTGTTTTTTTTCATTTATTTTTTATTTTTTATATGCTACACATTAAAAATGTTTTGGTGCTTATGTAAGACATAGATCATAAATGTATATAGTACGTTGATTATGCATAGTATAAATACTGAAAGGGGTCGTCTTTTAACTATTCCAAAAAGAACTAAACATTTTAAGTTCAAGTTTCATTACAAACTATTACATCATTACATCATTACATCATTTCATATCATAGAAATAGACAAAAATTCATTCATTTCATTTAACTTCTGAAAACTATCACACACAAATTTCTGTAAAGAAAACTATACTAGACATATGGGTATTACTATAATTCAGTTATAGCTAGGAATATCTTTGTATATATGTACGTATGTATGTGTTATATATCTTATGTACTAAACTGTTCCAAACAAATTCATTTATTTGGGGGCAAAAACTTTATTTTATTTTAATTTATTTTTTAGTTTCTGGCAAGTTTTTAATACAAGATAAATTAAATAATTTCTAAAAGTTATTATTAATTATTATAGTTTAGTATCTTTTGCTGATCAGCCATTAAATTATATATTTTCCTAAGTTCTTTTGGTAAGCTTTTATAGACTTCTATCTGATGCTATTTTAGAATAGAGGGAAATGATAAGGGAATCGTTTCATATACTATATGTTATACTATATGTATTTGTAGAACCAAAGACTTTTATTATAAAGCAGGAGTTTCACTATATTGGATTTATAAAGAAACTTAAAGTTCATTTTTGATATATCCGGATATATCTAACTGCTTTGTCTAAAAATCTATCAGTTTTGGGATAGTTCAGAATTACTCAGAGTTATTCGATTTTAAATTATATAAGGATCTGGACTTGGTTTAAAATTCTCTCCTCTTCATAATACCTAGCCTTTGGTGCGACTGTTTAAGTGCAGGGAATACCCCTAATATCTATTACTCGTACTATTCCTAAGCACAAAGGACGCTAGAGACTAAGACTTTAGGCGCTGCTGCTGGAACGCTCCGTTTGGGCGGAGGAGAGAAGTTCTCCGGAACGAATCTCGTGCGGTACCTGCTCCACTTCGATGTATTCCTCCTCCTCTTGGGATGGGCCTGAGGGTTCTGTGCCTGCGTTGGCAGCGGGAGAGTTGGGTGTCTCCGGTTCGTAGAGCTCCTGCTTGACATGGCTGGGACTGAGGGCGATGGGAGAGCTGGCCGATGAACTGCGGGTCTCCTGCTTGGCAACGCGTACAGGATTTGCTGGTCTCAGCTCGTGGGCACGCTGATGGTGCTCAAGCTCGGCGCGAAAGTAGAACTTCTCGGGGCAGAGATTGCAGTCGTAGGGACGAGCTCCGTGCTCGGCAATGTGGGTCAGGAGTCCGGCGGGTGCGGTGAACACGGCGGAGCAGATGTAACAATTGAAGCCGCGCTGTTCGGTCCCGGCAAAGGTGTGCTCCACGAGATGCTCCTGGAGCTTCTGAGCATGCGGCAGTATCATCTTGCAGAGATTGCAACGGTTCTCCAAGTAACTACCCGCTGGAACCGGTACGGGAGCTTGAGTTGGTACACCCACCGGAGCTGCCTCCTTATTGCGCTTTCCGTTAAGATTATGCTTACGGCAACACTTCTCGCACAGCTTGGCAGTCTCCCCAGCGCCGGGCAAAGGTTCCAGGCACAGCGCACAGACCGGCTCCTGGAGGCTACCACCTGCTCCAGGTGACTTGGTGTGGAATTTGGCATGAAGACTCAACTCGAACTCCGAGTGTAGCGTCTGGCGGCAGCAGATGCAGGCCAGGGGCAGATTTCCATCTCCACCATGCTCGCTAAGATGGGCTCGGAAGGCGGCCACGTGCTCCAGCTGCTGGCCGCAGTGGGCGCACTTCCCGGATTGACCTACCTTCGAGTGCTGTAGCTTGTGCTCGGCTAGAATCGCGGGCGAAGGAAAGATCTCGTCACAGATGAGACACTTGTGCTTGCCACTTGAGTTGTGACAGCTCTTCATGTGCTGCTCCAGCTCTGCCCGCGACTTGAAGTTACCCGAGCAGTAGGCACATCTCAGGCTCACGCCCGTCTTGAGGTTGTGGGCCAACTTTCGATGCGAATGAAGTTCCGCCTCGCTCCTCAGATCCTGGCGCTCGCACATGCCACAGCTGTAGCTGTTACCGCCATTGGACGCAGTGCCTCCTGCTGCCGTCGACTGCTGCTGCGGTGGCTGTTGCTGCTGGACAGGCACATCAGGAGCAGTAGCTGCAGCCGGGGATGTCGCCTTGGCCGAGTACATCTCCATCAGATAACGCTGGCTTAGACCGTACATCAGAGCCGGATGGGGATGCGGATGTGGAGGGGGATGTGGCGTCTGCTGGGGCTTCAAGCCACTTGTGTCCACCTGCAACGGACTGTAGAACTTGCCAGTGGGAGCCACCGCTCCAGACCCTCCTCCGAAGAGTCCCTTAAAGGCCACGTTGTAGTCGATGTGGAGGCTGCTGTTGTTGTTGGTGGCAGTGGCGTTGGCAGCAGCTGCGGCGGCTGCAGCGGCAGCGGCGGCGAGTGGAGGCAGCAGGGCGTTCACATAGAGACTGCCCATGTTCGGGGAGGAGCTGGTGGCGGGTTCCTTGGGACCGTTTGGCGAGTCCTTGGGTCCACCGTGCTGGCTCTGCATGTGCCGGTCTAGAAGGAACTCCACGTGGAATGTCTCGGGGCAGGAGGGGCAGCGGAATTGGCGCGCATGGGCTGCCAGATGGAAGTGCATTTCCAACTCTGAAGAGCACACGACGCGGCAGAACATGCATTGTAGCGGATTGGCTGGAGCTCCGGGAGGAACTGGAGTCGGACCAGGACCAACTGCTCCTCCTTGGGTACTCGGCAGCTGGTGACGTGTTTTGACGTGCACATGGAAGTCTGTGTCGCTGCGAAAGACCTCCAGGCAGGCGCTGCAGCGGAGCAGCTTTGTCTCCTGGCTGTGGGCACAGGCCAGATGGAGCTGCATGGCCATCCTGGTCTCGCAGAGCTCCGAGCAGAGCGTGCACTTGAGTAGTGTGACCACGTGTTCCCCAATCAAATGCTGCTGCAGTTCCTCCGACTGCGAAAACGATTTGCCACAGCTGCTGGCACTGCAGTTGTACTCGCTGCCAGAGATCAGAAAGTGGGCAACCACATGGCGCTCGAACTCGCTCTGTTCGGGCAGACTGAGCCCGCAGTGGGGACAGATGAGCTGCATGCCCTCGGCTATGTGCGTCTTCAGGTGATTCCGGAAGCTCTCGAAGTCAGGCAGACCTGCGTTGCATTGGTTGCAAAAGAAGACGCCAGGTGGCGCCACTTGTTGTGGGGGTGTACCCCGTCGCTTGTTGCTACTTAAATCTGTGGGTAGCTCCTGCTCCGGTTTCTCCAGCTCCAGTTCCCGTTCTCGTTCCCGTTGTGGACTGCCCAGATCCTGCTTAATCTTGGGCAGCTCCATAGCCAGACGGGGACTAAAGGTGCCTGCGGTGGCCAGACGATTGAAGTGCTCGTAGTAGGAGTTGGGACTGCTCAGGCGATCTAGGTGCGTCGCCCGCATGTGTTGGAAGAGTGCGGCAATGTTACCGAATCTCATGGTGCAGTACTCGCAGCTCAGCTGGAACCCATTTGACTGGCTCTCCACATCTCCTCCGCCACCTCCCACTCCGCCTGATCCGCCTCCTCCTGCGCCTCCCGCTGCTCTACCCGAAGTGGCCGTGGACGCAATCCTCGCCTGCTGCTCATGAGCCAGCTGAAGGTGGGCATTCAGCTGCTCCAGGCTGCTAAACTCCGTCGCCTTGGGACAGTAGCTACAGCGCAGCAGCGGCGTAGGTGTGGGCGTATGGGTGGGCGTGACAGGCACCTGCGTACGACCACGTTTGGGGTACTCCAGGCGACTTGGGCTGCTGTCGGAGGCGAGTGCCAGGGCGTAGCGTCGCTTGTGGAGACTCCCGTTGCTGGAGATGGAGGCGGAGCCAGTGCTGCGGGGACTGTAGTTGAGGGCGTTAGGGTTGCCACCTGCTGCCAGTATTGCCGCGTTCTTTTTGTGCTTCTGCATGTGCGAGGTCAGGGCCGCAGCTGTGTTGTAGCCCCGATTGCACATGCTACACTGGAAGGGCTTCTGGATGTCGTGGGTCTTCATGTGGATCTTCAGATGGTCACTGAAATTGTGGAGCAAAAGGATTTAAGAGGTCAGAGGGTTGTTGCAGCGGGAACTATAACGACTAAGTTAATGATTCCTATTCAATCTGTTGAAGTGGATGATTTAATAGAGTCGATAGATACAATTGGTTTAGTTAATACTAAAGGTTAGCTAATTAGACTCAAAATAGGGTCAATTAGGTTTGCCAGAAGCCGAATGTGCGTAACAGGGAGAAGGTGGTGTGGCCGACACCATAAAATATACATATTCTTGATCAGCATCAACAGCCGAGTCGATATAGCGATGTTCATCTGTCCGTCCGTCCGTATGAACACCTGGATCTCAGAGACTATAACATGTAGAGGCACTAAATTTAAAATTAAAGGCCGTCTATTTCGCGAGCATGTCAAGTTTATTTCAAATCGTTGCCACGCCCCCCACCGACCTATCAAATTGTGAAAAACCATAACGTGGAAACGATTAAAGCTATCAGAACCAAATTCACACTTTATGTGTATGATACTATTATAACTATTCTCATTAAGTTTGGTCCTGATCGGGCAACTATAGCCTATAGCTATAGTTGCTCCACTGTTCCCTTAGTTACTCTAAGCTAATACTGTCTATGATTACGATACCGTAAGAAGTAGTAATATCTGCACTTACCTTCTAGAGAAAGCGGCTTCGCAGTGTGGACACTTGTAGTTCCTCTCGTTGGTATGAAGCTTCTTATGGCGATCTCGGGAACGTTTGTGCTTGAATAATTTGGCGCAGTATTCGCACTTGAAAGGCAAATGCTCGGCGTGGCTCTAAGGAAAGAAAGAGAGAGAGAGAGAGAGAGAGAGAGAGAGAGAGAGAGAGAGTGATATAATTATTAGCACAAGCGTATTTTTTTTTGTTTAAACTTTTGTTGTTGCAATCTGAGCAATGATATCTGGTTCCGAAAGCCCCAAAAAGGCAGACTGAGAGACCGTCCGAGAGACATACTGATACTCGGGTCTGACTAACCCTATTTGAAATTCTTAGAAGGCGCGTCGTGTCGTCAACTGTCGTGTCGAGTCCAGTTAAAAGACTGCGATTCCCCGACTCAATTTATTGCTGCACTGCAGCGTTGACTAAATCTCAATTTCTGAATCGGAATCTTAAAATCTGCATACCCAAGTGAGGAGAGGGGTGAGAGGAGGCGGGCGGAGCGGGGTAGAGCATGGACAACTGGACATTCGGTTCGTAGGTGGCTTCTGGGCAAAAATTCATCTAAATGCGCAACGCAACAGTGCGACAGAGGGAGATTGAGAGAGAGAGAGAGAGAGAGAGAGAGAGAGAAGGAGATCGGGAGAGAAAGAGACAGGGGTACTGGGAGGGAGGTAAGATATAACACACCCGCAACCGGTTTGTGTGTTTTTTGGGTTCTTTGGCGGCTCTCCGACTACTCAAACGCTCAAATGCTCGACTCGGTCGGTGGAAACGCTTTGAAGTGTCGCAAAAAGCAGAAATTAGCCCATTTGTATGCAGCCCCCCGTGTTGAGTTGGCTCTTATTGCACAATATGAGCCAAGTTGGCCAGGTTAACACCACGCTAACCCAAACGGCCCAAAACATTCTCGTGTCGCTTATGGTTTTTTAAACTGTCGCGCCAATCATCAACATCATCATCAGCATCGTAAACATCATAAACATCATCGCCACCATTATCTGCATATTTGTGTACAACCAGCAGTAGTCGCCTCTATCCTTTTATCCCCAGTCCCCCATCCCCAATACCCACTCCTACCTCTCCTTCTTACACCCTCCTAACCCCTAGGAGGATCAAAGGCGGCGCTACATGTTAGGCCCCAGGCGATAAGCATCGGGTCTGTCGTAGTCCTAAACACAGTTGCAATTGGGTTAACAAGTTGCTGATGTCATGGGCGTTGCCTCCACAACAACATTCACTACAAAATCATCCGAAGTTTTGAGCGACGGATTCTTCCAAAGCAAGTGGGTGAGCAACGTGTCTACATTATTTAAAGAATCGCTACCGAATCTACAGAAGAAACATTCTAACTTTATGGATATCAAACTAACCTAAATTTACCAAAGATGCGAAATTTGTGGGATAAATGCATAGAGAAAACGAATATAATTCCAAAGCTTTGAATAAATCTGTTCTTTTTAGACCCCGTACTCTAGAAAAGAGTAAAGGAGAGTAGGGACCAAACTCACACAGTATATGTATGGTAGCATTATAACTGTCCATACCAAGTTTGATACGCACAACTATAGCCTATAGGTCCCATAGGACAAATCACTCGAATGAGTACAGGGTATTTTACAGTCGCCTTGCTCGACTGTATCCTTTCTTTGTTGTTTAATTTAAGTATTTGTCAGAATAAACTTATTCAAATTTTCTTTGTTAACCTATTTCAAAATATGGATAGACTTAGAATTATTGATTGGCTACTAATTTCATTTAAATTTGTACTATCTATCTATCTAACCTAGTTTTCTTCTATAAATGAACAATCGATATCTAAGCCCAACTTGACACTGAACTTTCGCAGTGTCAATCAGCGAAATAAACACCCAACTCAAAAGCCGTAACCACAAACTTAACCTCAACTCTTCACCCTAACCTCACAGCCAACAGTTCACCCTAACCTCACTCGCAACAATCATTTGAAGCAGTGACTTTTAAGCGCCTTAGAGAATTTTCAGCGAGTAATTAACCTTTGACATAGACTGTCACCCCATTGTAAGGGGCCGCCACGCCCCCTGCAACCCATGTAGAACCCTTTGGTACTCACCTGGACGTGATGCTTCAAGTAACCGAGTCGCGGAAATGATTTATCACAGAACTGACACTGATAGGAGCCGTCGCCTCGACTCTTAATACCCTCGCCTGTCAACTTATCAAACTTTGTGGCTGCACCAAGTCCTCCGACTCCTCCTGCCCCTGTGGGTCCTGAGAGTTTTGCTTCCTTATTGATTTTTCGCAACTTGTTGGCAATTTTCAACGCTTGTTGATGATGATAATGATGATGTAAGTGGGCGGGGCGCTTTAATTTGGGTGGCTCCCGTTCCCTGTCCCGCTCCCGCTCCCGCTCCCTTTCTCGCTCCTCATCGGGAGGAGCTGCCGTATCGCCATTTGTTTTGGCCAAATCCTCCCCAGCACCTGAGAGCTGTGGATGTGAATGTGGATGCGGCTGGTGCGAGTTGGGCGTCAATGTTCCATCTGAGATGCTGGGCGAGTAGCTGGAGGAGGTGTGTGTGCTGTACATGTCTGAAAGTGTAAGAGCAGAGGGAAAAGAGGGGATTACAATTAAGATCATGTCGTGTGGGCAGTGACTGCATCCTTATTAGCGGCTTCTCTCTCTGTGACTAAGACAGGAAATCAACGAGGGGCATCAAATGCGTCTTAATTCAATTAACATGCAACGTTTGGTGTTGCCACCTCCACCCCAAAACGCAAAACACGATCCCCTCTACTGACCCGCCCCCTGCCCATCCCCCCCTTCTTCCAGAGGGAGGCTGTAAATGAGCCGCTCGTTTGTTTCATGCAAACTAATTGCGCTCAGTGTACTTAAGAGCATTTTAATTACAAGATCTGCCACTTGACGCCTCACACAGTCATCGAAATGGGCAATGAGGGTCACACCAGCACTACACTAAGAGAAATTAGTGTATGATTCTAGCAATTGTACACAAGAAATGTAACAGTAATCAAGCTAAAAATTCAAAGTTAAAATATTAAAATTATTTCATTAAAAAAAAATACATAAATTAATTTAAGAGTTAAAAATGTGTTAGGATTAAATCTAATTGATTTGAATTACTTTAACAATTATTTAAAAACCTTTTTTTTTTAATAAAGAAAAGCCAACAACATTTCCCAACTCTAAAGCTATAAAGTCCTCTAGTTTTTCTCGCAGTGGAGCGACAGCTACTTCGATCTGGATGCTGATCTATAACCACGCGCCAAGTGTCGTCGTCGTCGGGTTTTTTGGTTCACTTTCCGTTTTGGAAAACTTTAATTAAAGCTAATTGTGTCTGATCCGTCTGCATAGCATCACACACATGTATCTCTATCTGTAATTGTATCTGTATCTGTATCTGTATCTGTCTGCCTATCTTACTACTTGTACATCTAGTTATGTATCTATTGTATCTGTTTGTTTTGGCTGCCGTCGCTTGAACTCTGATCTGAAGTGTAAAGAGAACTCCTCAAACTAATTTCACTTCAAATTTTAATTAGGAAACATGAAAAACAGTACATCACTTTAATTATTGCTGTAAATTGAACATTTTCCTTGGCTTTTCTCGGTTAATTAACACTCTAAAGTTCCTTAGGTCAAAGAAAGTTGGAAAAGATTGTAAATCTCTCTTGGAGTTTTGATTGAGCGGAATGAAGACAGATCTTCACGAAGGGGTTGAACTGATTTCAGTCAAGAATAGATTCTTCTGGTGGCATGAAACAGTGTTGTAAACGGGTGAAATAAAGTAAAGCTTAAAGCAAAGGGTAAGAAGGTTTCTCATTAAAACCAAATCAATAAAATCGATCAATTTTTGATTGGGTTAAATCAATTATTAAAATATTTAAGAATTCTTTAAAACCAGTTACACAAGATACTGTCAATATACATATATTTAAAAATACTAAATAATAACTGGGATAAGTTCATCTTCTTATATTAGATACTATTAACCGATTGTTCCTACTGTAGTTTAATCAGATAGTAGTCAGATTTGGTCACGGTGTATAGAACATTAATTAAGTATAACCTGTTTCATTTTAATCAGGTTAGTTCAATATATGAAACACCTTTTCAGACTAGTTTACAAATAAACATAATTCTTAACAGATTTAATATAAAACAACTATAGATATAGTAGTCTGAATAAAATTTGGTCTGAACGTTGAATACTTTGCCAAATTAATTTTTTGTAAAGTAAGTTGATTTAACAGAAATAGTTTTCTCAACTATTGGATATATAGGATAACTCAAAGACGACGTGTTAGATATTTGAATTGGCAATTGCTCCATTATATAATTATACTATACTAAAATCTGTTGGAAATTAGCTTAATTTTACTACTAAGATATGCTTGTATAGAAAGAGAGGCAGACTATCATGGCTATATCTTTACAGTCTTTACAGTTGATATTGATCAAGGCTATTTACACTTTTAGGCTCAAAGATGCATCCGTTTTCGATTTTTATACATTCTAACACTTATATTACACCCTTTTATATAAAGAATTCTTCTGGGGTAATTAAAAACTCAAATGTAATGTAGAATTGTACAAAAAATTAATATTAAATTTTGCAAATATTTAAAAACTAAGTAAGCATAACTTTGTCTTTTTTTTTGTATAATTTGTTACCCTTTTGTTGGTAATAAATTTAATATATTTTATAGTTTATTTTATTTGAAAGACTTTCTTTTTTAGGCTCTTCAACGTTATTTTCGGTCACTAGAATTTTTTGCAATTTTATGTAATTACCGTTATTGGATATCTCCTTTGTGGCTTGAATCTTCTCAATTAAATTCTCTAAACGCGAGCTGGGACCGCGATAAAGCATCTTTAAAGCCATCATGGCATTGTCATCGATAAAACAATTAATTAATGAATTGTTTTAAACAATAATTAACTAAGAATTTGCACTAAACATTTGTCACTAAAACTTAAAGCTTTTTGTTTTCTATTATTTGTATAATTTTATGCGCCACATTTAATGCAATGCAATGGAATTTTAATTAAAATTTTCAATTAACACCGACACCAAACGACGCCAAAGGATCGCAGTTGTTGTTGTTTTTGTTTCTTTTCTTTTTATTGTTGTTGTTGTTGTAACGCGTTGAACGACAGTGAGGACGTCCAATTGCCGCGAGCACCAAAATGTGACTAAATCAGAGCCAAGAGCCAAGCGCCGTAGGAAACCCAAACATACAAACAACAAAACAAAATCAGCAGCAGCAGCAGAGGCAGCACAAAAAGCCGACGTCGCTGTTGCTGCTGCCGTCGCCTCAGCAGCAGTTTGAGCAACGGGCGTCAACGCCTATAAAACAACAATTTGAGTGCTTGGCGAACCAGTTGCCGAGCGCATGCGTGTCTGTGTGTGTGCTCGTCAGTGCAATGGTATGTGTAAATGGGAGTACAAATGTGTGCGTGCCTATGTATGTATGAATGTGTTGGTGCCTGGCTGACGACTGCCTTTTGGGATTCTCGCCCCAAGCACTAGGCGTCGGCGTCGCTGCTGCGCTTCTGGCAAATGAGAAGCAGCAAAGCGAAGCATTAAATGGCGCCCCACAAAAACACACAGACACACACACACACACACACAAACGCATTTTGAATAAGTAAACCGAAACGCAGCCATGCGTGAGCGAGTGAGCGCAAGCTGCTGAGAGACAGAACGAGTCATGTATTGGTCTCTCTACAATGGTATGTGTGCGTGTGTTCATGTGACTGTGTTTGTGCTTGTGCTTGAACTTTTGTGTGCTTGTGTGTATGGCAGTTTATGTACAGCCAGTGAAAAGGCGGAGCATGGGAGCCCCTGTGGTGACGCTGTCACATTGGGCGTTCGTTTAGTGCTTGTGGGAGAATGCGGTTTGCTGCGGAGAGAGCAGGAAAAAAAACGGTACGGTTGCGTTGTGGGAGGGGTTGTGAGTTGAGCCAGTCTGTACATTTCATATATATTTTATTTATGTGCGCACAAAAAATGCAAATTAGGCAAATGTCAGGTGATGATGTGTAGCTTGCTATTCGAAAGTTTTTCCTGATTTCTATTTGGCTAGCGTTTGTTGTCTTTTTACCGTTTTCAAGCAGACAAAAAGTTGAAAAGTTGAAAAGGTTTTTGTGCTTGTTGAAAGCCAACTTAGCAAGCTTGTTTTAAGAGGATTTATAGTCAGTGGGTAGGGCCAACTATAAAGAAGTTTATGGGCTATTATAAGCAAGTGGGAACTGCTTTTAAAGTCGAAACTTTAGTTCTTATAATAATTAATATCAAATCTTTATTATTAATTATATAGCAACAAATTAAAGGGTAAAAAGTAATAAACAGAAGAATGTTTCATTAATTTTAAAGTTATAGCGTGTAATTAAATATAATCAATCTTAAGCTTAGTCTTATAAAAAATGTAAAATAATGTAAAAATAGAAAAAAATATTTTTACAAATGTTGCAACCTTTGATTTAAAATATCCATATTAACTAATTGAAAATCTTAATTTAATGATAAAATAAACTAAAAAAAAATTAATTTTATTTTCAGATTATTTGTATACTATACTACTACCTTTAGGTACAATCGAATCGATCAAATTAAATTTATTTGCCTTAATTTGGACCAGGAGTGATTAGCATATATTTTTAGCTCAGCAATCATTATCCAGCTATCAATTCTATCCATCCCAATAAAAATTAGCAAATAAAGCAGAGACGCATCACAAATACTGTCAATAAACCGCCAACAAAATTGACACAAAATGGTTAAAAGCAACAACAAAAAAATTGGCTAAAAATCCAAAAAGGTAGCGAACACGTTTAAGCCATTAGCGCTAAGAGTCGCAAATGTCGCCCGTCAATATGGTAAGTCAAATTGTGGCCAACGTGCTGCAGGACATCAACAACAACAACAACAGCAATGACAAAACTCTGTAAAAGCGTACAAAAATAAACGTAGTCACCACAGGACGCAGGACGCAGGACACAGAATGCAGGATGCAAGCAGCAGGATGCACCACTAAAAGCCAAATTAATTATGCATACAATGCCAAGCGGCAGTAACAGCCATCAAGTTTTTTTTTTTGTCGAGTGTGCTGCCTGTCAACAGCAGGCGTCAGCACGCCCACTGCCATCCCTGCCTCCCCCGTGCTTAAGTTACCAAAAACTATTAAAGCAATTAAAAAATCACTTTACACATTCGCAGCTTTTGTATTTTGTGTTGCTGTATTTTTTATATGCAGCTCGCACTTTGATTGGCCGACACTAACGGCCAATGGCGTTGCTTCGTAGCGCTGCCAACGCATGCGTCGCTGCTTGAAGCAAGACGGCACGCTATACGCGCACTGCTCGCTCGCTTATGTACTGAGCAATCGTTGGGCAACTCTCACAGCTGCGAGCTCTGCCGGCGTCTTTGTCGTCGTAGTATTGACAGCGCTGTCGATTTTGGATTTGTTTTTTCTTTAATTGTTGCTTTCGCTGCGCTAATTGCGGTTATGTGTATGGAATTTTGTTGTTGTTGTTGTTGGCGTTGCTGCGTGTGCGCGAGTTTGTCGTTTGAGTCTTTGGTTTGAGTTTATGCTGAGAACAGTGAACAATGTTGAGCATAGTTTTAGTTTATTAAGAGTTTGCCTAATTTTTAGCGTTTATTTTATAAAATCCGTTTGAATGAGTAGAAAGGATTATTTATAAATTAATTATGTATAATAAAATCATTTTGCTAACAAATTAAAAGCTTTAAAGAAACAGCTTTAAATCCGACACTAATAAAAATGTCAAATTTCTCTAAAAGTATTACAATCGATTTAAAAGAAATCCTTTTTTCAGAACTTTTTTCGATTTAACTGTTATACTCATGAAAACCCGCAAATTACATTAAATATGCAATGATAAGCAACCCATCATTCCATAGTCCAATTTCAAGCTGAAGACCAATTAAAGTTAATTTGGTGCCTTTAATTTTTAATGTTTCGACTTGGAAAAATGTCAAAATAGGCAACAAATTTCAAAGTTTTCTCCACAAGTTTCTTTAATTGTAACAAGGAAACAAGAAATTTTCGGAAAATGTATATTCCTAATTGCTTTCCATGGAAATTTTGGGCTAATCGTTTTTTAGTGTACACAAATTGAACAAATTTTTGGGACTGTTGAAAAATCAAATTGCAGTTTAAAAATGCAAAAGTTTTCCCTTCGTTTGAGTAGGATTTTGTGACTCTGATTCTTGCCTCAGACCAGTCTCGGCCTCAGTCTCAGTCTCATACCGTTGTTTTTTGTCTCACTGTTAATTACGTTTGAGTGACAGTTTTGTGACAGGCGCTGGCAGAGACCACGATGGGCACGAGACCATTCAGGTTGGTTGGAAGGGGAGGGGAAGGGTTCAGAATCGGGGGATGTATATCTTTCGCTTAATTTTTTTCCAAGTAGTGTGGGTAAAAGGTACGGTGGGTGAAAGGGTGTTCAGGTGTATGCGCCCTGGCAGCGTTGCGAGCAAAAGTTTTGTCCTTTTTAATACCCTGTAACTAGGCGGTAAAGAGTAGTTAATTCATTAAGAGCCAATTGTTGAAATAATTTTGTAAATCACTGTAAATTAGTTGGTTTCTTTTGGTAAATTTGTCTCCCTTTATACAATTTAAATTATGTTTAAAATCTAAAATAATTTATTTAAATGCTTTAGTTTTACTACAACCTATGAAGATGTTGTCCAGGGTATCTGCTTGGTCGACCACCTAACACATTTCTGATGCCAACTGTGATTTCTGTGCATTTTTAATGCGCGGCTAATGTGACGCCAAAAACTTTGACTTTGACTGAGATTTGTTGGTCAGCGGTCCTGTTGGTCCTGGATTGTATCCTTGTTGTTGCCTGGGACCTGGGCACAGTTGGAACTCATATGTCAGCTTACTTTTGGATATGCTGACGACAGGCAAAGGGTTTTCCCCCTCCCTCCACCTTCCCCTCCCCCTCTCTCTTTCTATCTCTCTGTGGCTGCTGACCCAATGAAGGCCTTGACTGGCGCCTTCATGCATAATAGATAAATTATAAAAATAAGCACAACACATGCGATGGGTGGGTGGAAAGGATTGTGAGGTGGTGAAATAATGGGAAAGGGTATATTTTGAATGTATGGTATATGTACGTCAGGCAACCTGTCAGCTATTGTCCTTCCCGCACAAGTGTCCTTTTGTTTCGACTCACGTCTCTCGTTAGCGAACAGCGCATTTTAAATTAACCATTTCTAATGCCATTTGCTGCTAAAGTCACTCAAATTGTCACTTTGATGTTTGACAGCCAGGATTCGGGCTCAAGGATCGTCCAGCGGTTCCACACCCTCTCCTCGTCCACTACTCCGAGTACCATGTTCATTAATTAATGCATGCGAATATGTCTCCATAGATTTTTATCTCAAACTCTGCTTTCGCTCATTTTTAACTGCACAATTAATCAGACGGTTAAGACCACATTTAATTAGAGGCTTTGCCTGTTCAATGGTCAACCCAAAAAAAAAAAACAAAATTTTCACAAAAAAGGTTTAAATTTTTAGGTTGAGATACAGTCTGTATACAGATACAGTAAAGAGTCTGTATATGGTGTTTATAGCTTTTCGTATAAATGACCTATTTTCAGCCGATTTGGCCTATGGAAGCCATATACATAATATGTGAGTTTGGTCGCGATAGTTATTATAGTTTCCGAGTTATGGGCTTATGAAAATGTTTTTTACAATTTGTGGGGGCGGTAGGGGGGCGTGAGAAAAATTTAAGTGGAGCTTGATCTACCTGAACATTAAAGTAGTCTATATCCCAAATTTGGTGTTTCTAGCTTTTGCCGTCTCTGATATCTCGGACGGACAGATAGACAGACGGTCAAGGCTTGCTTGAACAAACTCAATATACCCTCACAGGGTATATAAATGTGGTAAACTAAAGTATAGATAAACCAAGTATCTTTTACTTGATTTAATTATGAGTTTTGTTAACAAATATGTCAGCTATCAAATATTTCTGATAATCTGTTAACAGAATTTAAAATTACCTGTAAAAAGACTAAAAATCTTGACATTAGTTGGGATTTCTATACTCGAAATTGGGATTTTCTACATTCGTTAAGAAGTTAACAGTTAGGTGATTATTACAGATATAGTCATCCGATCTGACCGATTTTAAAATATGAGCTGCGTGCCAAATTTCATCAAGATAGAGTGAAAGCTCTACTCGCGGCCAGCTCTCTCAGGCGAACAGCTCCCTTAGCCGGACGAAATTTATAGTCCTAAAAATCCGTTCCCTTGGGCGGACAAAAATACTGGAACCGTGGCTGTCCGGCCAAGGGAGCTTTCACTGTATATTCTTTATGGGGTCGGACACACCTCCCTTAATACGTTATGAACTACGTGACAAAAACAATATACCCTCTGCAAAGGTATAAATAGTTCAGTTTAGTGGTTTGAGATTTGACCATGATTTATAGTTGGTATAGGAACAAGTTTTCATTTTAGCCCTATTTGATTTTATATTAATAAATATATATTATTACTTTATTATAAGACTTTTAATAGTAGTAGTAAACTTGTGTATATATTTTTAATAAGTTCTTTTATAAAAAAAACGATCTTTTCCACTTAAGTTGAAAAGAAATATCGTCAAAAACTACCAAAATTCTTTAGAATAAAAAATAAATCTTTTAAAAAATGCCAAAATTAATACTTTTGATTACCTATAAATCTGTCGAATATAAAGTAAACTAAAGAAAAGTTTACTTTTCGAATAACTTTCAGTTTTTTACTCAAAATAAACTATATATTTATAACTTCTTAGAGGTGAAAGACAATCTTAAGTGTTATGTGAAACAAACCAAAAGAATTACTAAATTTTACATATAGTTCCTTTTACGATCATATCATAATAACTGGGAATATCCATTATGTTTTATGCTCATAGTTGTTTTGCATAAGGAAATGCAATTCAAATAAAAGGTAGACCCTTGAAAACTTAATCATAAGCATCAGGAGTCAATAGTTTTTCTGGCTTTTATACCATATAAATATATATTTATATATAGAGTTTTTTTTTTTATTGTTTGTACCTTTGCTTATTAGTTAAATGCCCACAAAATGTGTACTGAAATGTAGGTAATAAAATGATTTTATGATTATTATCAACATCATCTGCGGCAAACTATCGTGTTGGCTCGTAAACCCAATTTCGCCAGAGAGACAGGCGGGGAGAATGGGAGCGAGAGAGGGAGGAGAAGACAGAGAGAGATGTCGACCTCTTTTGGGGCAGTTCCGTTAGAGTCGGAAACTTGAAACACACTCTCGTTTGGAGTTCTAGTTTCCGTCTTCCGCGAGACAGCGAGAGGGAGTGAGAGAGAGAGAGATTTTATCAGCGGACAGACCGGAATCATTGTGGGGCACAAAAGACATCGGATGTGGCAATCGGACATGTTAATCTGTCTTTCAGCGGATTCAATGGATTCTTTCTTAGCATTTCAATTACGTCCACTTCAATTCAAGTTTGCGACGACGCGTGGCAAAGCGGTCAAATAAAGCAGCTGCCACACCCCAACAACAACCACAACAACAACAACAACAAATCCAGCTGCTGCCCACTGTACCTCTCCCCTTTCCGCTCCCCATCTGGCTGGCAATCACAGTCTTGTGGCACGTGTCGGCGGTGCAGAGCGGTGGTGTTAGCGGTGGGAGAGCCACAAACTAGTCGAGGCTCCACTTTGCGGTCGAGTGGCTCGAAAAACAGGTGCGAAAGTCAATTATGGACAGCCAGTCAAGCTGAAATCAGTCTCGAAGACTCTAAACACAACCCTATTCAAAGTAGTGAAAAGAGGTAAGACGTAAGAGCTACGTAGTAAGAGGTAAGCGGTACGAGGCGTAAACGCTTGCCACCGCAGGACGCACCCGACACGTCGCCAGGTCCATCATTAGTAAATTGACAGTCGATCAAGATCAATCAAGGGCCTAAGCAGAGGTCGTGAGGTTGTGGCACTCTCTTCCTCTCTACCTGCTCCTGCAACAAGTTTCCTCTATCCTTACACTGAGGAAAAAGGGCTTAAAAATCATGATTTGAAATTAAAAATATTTTTTATAATGAGACCCTTAAGTTCTTCTTTTCTAAGACAGCTCATCTTTGGATTCGTTTAAATTAATAAAAAATTTAAATTATTTTTAAAATAAAATACTTAAATTTAGAACTCAATTTTGTAATTTTAGAACTCGTTGGTTTTTTACAGTGTAGCTCTTCTGTCTCTTAAGCTGATTGATTTGTGTCAGCGCCTACAAATCCCGATTTCGATTTCGATTCTGATCTCGTTTCCAATCCCAATCCCAATCCCGATAGCGATGCCTGCTTCCTGATTGAGTCTTGTCTCGTTCATCAACGACTTCATTTTTCATTGAGACTTTTTACGCAATTTGAACATTGGTTCACTTCTTTGAGGGATCATCATTATGTGCCTTGATTGAGGCTTCCCGATGACTTGACATTTCTACAGGGTCTTCTAAAGTGCAGCTCACTATCTGATTGGCTATCCTAATTATTGTTTGCGTCAATAATAGAAATACTCATTGTTAAATATTTTGAAAGGTTTCACAGTTGGGTTCCAGAGCAAAAAGTGAGTGTAAAATTGGCTTGGATTTGAAAAGGAGAAAAGGATTTAAATGGGAGTTTTGACTAAGAACTTAACAATATACCAAAAATTACTTTAAATTGATAGGAAACAAGTCATCGAAGCACTAAATTAAGATACTTTTAAGTCACTATAAGCTTAAAACATGGACTATAATTAACAGTTTATGAAATTCAATGATGTATTTCATTGAATGATTTATAGAAATTCCACTAGTTATATAACTTATACCCTATTCTAGCATTATAACCCTTGATTCCAGTACTTCCCAGTACTTCCTGTGAGCTAATACACTCCAACTCCATTATAGCGATTTAAAGCACTTTGAAAAATGTATGTGAAGTTAGCTTTCTCCACCTCCAAATCCCCCTGCAAAGGTAAGTCACCACCAACTACACACAACCACATCGCCACCCCCACCACCCTCTTCACCACCACCACTGTTCAAATATATAATGTGAGGAAAGTGTAAGATTTATGCAAGAATCAGATGAAGCAAGAACCCATAACAATACGTCCAAATTAAATCCTTTAAGGCCAAAAATGTGAGGCAACATTTCAACGTGTATTTCATTTAAATTACCAAGAATTTATCTTCGAATCAAGATGGGAAACAGGTACTACACTGAGAAAAACAATAAAGCCTTTAAGACTCTAAAAAAATGTATTTAAAATAAAAGCAACTAATAAAAATATTTTAAATTTATTTTTAAATATAAACTATCAAAAGAAAATTAAAGTCCAAATCACTCAATGTATTTGACTTTTTTTCAGTGTATGGAAAGAGCAGCAGAAACAAAGCTGCGAATATGCGTATACGCAAATGTGAAAAGTCGCGCCACTCGACGGTGGGTGTGGCAGTAGGCGTGGCAGGGGCAGTGCTGCAGAATGGTTGGGTCCTATGAAGAGGGGAGTGCGGAACGGGGAGTGTGGAACAGGGACGGGGACGGGGCTCTCCGGGGAGTGGGCCGCGCGAAATTGTGCCTTGGAGTCGCATAAGACGTGCAACGGCGAAAGTGCCACCAAAAGTATACACACGGGAGCCACCAAAAACCGAGTGTGACTGTGGATGTGGGCCAAGACTAGTGCTGGCAAAAGCATCGATATTTTAATCGATATATCGACGTAGAGCACAACTTACAAACACGCATATTTCTTTTACTTTTACATAAGGGGAAATGGTGTTTAAACACACTCTGTAACGGTTTCAAGGAGGCGTGGCAGGGCGCTTAAAGTTAGAGTTAGTTTTATTACATATACATAGATATATTATAGGCCACAATAAACGATAAATATTTTTAAATATCTGTTAAAAAATTATATATATTTTTTTAAAATTAAATTTATATGATCAGACTTTCATATTTTGTCACTCTCTCTCTCTCTCTCTCTCTCTCTCCCGCTCCCCCTACCTATTTTTCTTTCGTCTCTCTCTCCCTCTCTCTCTCTCTCTCTCTCTCAACAAAAAAATAAAGTATTTTATTATGTTATTAGTGCTTTAATTAGCATTGTTATTGGTATTTTATAAGTATTTTTATTAGTATTTTATTAGTATGTACTGTAATGAGGTATGCTTAGTATCGGACAACATAAACTATCCATTTCTTTAAAACAAAATGAAATTTAAAAAACAAAATTATAAAACCAACACCTCCTTAATAATTTTCGAATAAGTCTAGGACCGTTTAGACATGGTTCGCTCGAATGTTTTTTTTTAACAATTATTTAAAAACAACTATTTCAATTCATCTATTTCATGTCATTGTATGCGATGGCATCAAAAAAAGTATAAACAAAAAACATTTCTAATAGTTAAAGTTTAAAACTAAAGTTCATTGACATCAATGAATTAGTTTCGAAATATCGATAAACTTCCATCTCTAACAAAAAAAAAAAAAAAAAAACCAATTGGCATGGCCTCAAAGATGCTCAAAATAAGTTGTGTGTGTAGGTGGATGTGTATGTGTTTGTGTGCGTGTGTATAAGAGTGTGTGTGTGTGTGTGTGTGTCGTTAAATGTTTGCCGAGTTTTTATGTGAAATGAAAACGTCTTTCGCGAAAAGCAGGAACAAGTTTGGACAGGAGTGGAAATGGGAAAGAAGGAGTGTGGAACGGGAGAGTGGGAGGAAGGGGAGTAGCGCACAGGACACTGTCCGCCTGTTCCATGGAGACACGGAAAACTTTGTCGAGTACAACACCTAACGCACATAAATCATGCAAAAAGTGGCAAAACTGAAACCTGGAATGCAGCAGATGAATTCTGAATTCTGAACTGTGGATTGTGGATTGTGAATTGTGGA
This sequence comes from Drosophila cardini, assembly GCA_018903735.1. Classification (NCBI taxonomy): domain Eukaryota; kingdom Metazoa; phylum Arthropoda; class Insecta; order Diptera; family Drosophilidae; genus Drosophila; species Drosophila cardini. The sequence goes on along the minus strand of JAEIGM010000001.1, from coordinate 21,217,926 downwards.
CTTTGGACTGCGAATTGTGGATTGTGAATTGTTGAGGGCGTGTCATAACTTTTAGCTGGGCTTTGAGTCCTTTGGGGCGGGGATTTTGACTCAGCCAAAGGACTCGTGGGACGTCGGCTTTTCTATAAACTTGAGAAAGAAAATTCGAAAAAAAAACTAACTCAAAACAATGCAATGTCCGCTGTCCTGAGTCCTTGGTCCTCGGTGTTCTTGCTGCAGCTGACAGGGCGATGACTGCAGCTTTAGCTTTTCCCATTTCCCATTTCCCATTTTACATTTTCCATTTCCCATAGCCCTTTACTTTTTTCCTTTATTTTTCCCTCTTTGAAGCAACTTTTCCGTTGTTTTCTTTTTCACTTGTTTAAGCTTTGGTGTCAAGGTGTTTTCACACCTGAGATTCGCAAAGTTCTGCACAGATTCACCCCTCACTCCTCCCTCCCTTGCCTCAGTTATTATTTATGGCACAAGTTTTAGCTTCTTACATGGCATACATACAGTAGTCACTGTGCTGCATGGACACTTACTAGAAGGGCTATGAAAATGATTAGATGCGTGTTGACCCAATTTAAATGCCTTGTTTAAGCGGCACTTTGAGTGATCTCGGCGGAAACGTGATCTTGGCCCTACGAGAGACACGGTTCATTAACCGCCACAGTTTTCCACCACAGTGAAAGAGATCTCAATCTTAAGTAATTTGTGTGTTCATTTCTCGAGAAAGCAACGGACTCCGAGCTTAACAAGCTGCCAAACACTGTGAGAATTAGCACTTTAAAAACTTTAACGAAAACATCTTCATCAAGCTTCGAAAGATACATCTTAAACAAGTAGGAAAGGCTACAGTCGAGCGAGCCGACTGTAAAAGACCCCGTACTCATTTTAGTGCGCGTTTTACCATACAAATAAGTAGTTTTCGAACGATTTGTCCTATGGGAGCTATAGGCTATAGTTGCCCGATCCAGACCAAACTTGGTGAGGATAGTTATAATGGTTCCATACACATAATGTGTTAGTTCGGTTGCAATTGCTCAACTAAAACTTCATGTCTCCATACTAATCACCCATTTTCGACCGATTTGTCCTATGGGAGCTATAGGATGTAGTTGTCCGATCCGGACCAAACTTGGTGAGTATAGCTTTAATGGTACCATACACATAACGGTTAGTTTGGTTGAAATCGCTCAACTAAAACTTCATGTCTCCATACAAATCACCAATTTTCGGCCGATTTGTCCTATGGGAGCTATAGGCTATAGTTGTCCGATCCAGACCAAATTTGGTGAGGATAGTTATATAGGTACCATACACATATTGTGTAAATTTGGTCTCCCTAGCTCTAGTCGTTTTCAAGTTATGGTGATGTGAAAATAGTTTTTTACAATTTGCGGGGGCGGTAGGGGGCGTGGCAAAAATTTGAAATAAACTTAACCTGCCTGACATATAGACGGACTTTCATTCCAAATTTGGCTGCTCTAGCTCGTGTAGTTTAGAAGATCCAGGTGTTCATACGGACGGACAGACAGACAGACAGACAGACGGACAGACGGACATCGCTATATCGACTCGGCTGTTGATGCTGATCAAGAATATATATACTTTATGGGGTCGGCCACGCCTCCTTCTGCCTGTTACGCACATTTCGCTTCAGACAAACTTAATAGACCCCTCTACTCTTTTTTAGAGTACGGGGTCTAAAAAGGTTTAGTCTGCCATAGAGTGCTTGACTAAAACATACCCTTTAATGCAGAATGATTTGCTTACGAGTATATCTAAAAAATTATTAAATTTAAAATTTAAATTTCAAATAAATGAAAAATAATTTATCTTTATGGAAATTGCTTAAATCATATTGGTAAAATCAGAATTGTTAAAATCTAAACTTCAAAACTTTTATTAAAAACGTTTTATATCAAACTAAATAGCTTTTCTTCTTAAATAGCTGATTTCGGAAAGATTAGAAGACTAGAAACCTTTTTGATTTCCAAACCATTAATTTGATATTTTTAAGACAGAAGCCACAGTTAGAAGAAAGCGTTTCCGAACCCATAAAGTATATATATTCTTGATCAGCATCAACAGTCGAGTCGATACAGCCATGTTCGTCGGTCCGTTTGAACTCCTGGATCTTTTAAACTTCAAGAGCTAGAGACACCAAATTTGGAATGAATTTTCAAATAGTTTCCTAACACTTTACTAACAAATTGTTTGTTTCAAAATTACTTTGATTAAACTATTCCTAACTATTATTTCTAGATGAATTTCAGCACTTTGCTTACCAAATTTAATCACTCTATTTCTTAAATTACTTGATTTTAGGTAGTCTACAAGTAAAAAATCAGATTTTATAGACTTTGTAGAACTTTTAGCAAAGACTTATTTGACTTTAAATAGTTTTTTAACTCTTGTATTAGAAACATTTGAATAAATAATGAATTTAAAAAATATTTAAAATAAAAAATAAATACTTTAAATGATTTAAACCTTTTGTTAAGCATTTTTATAGGGTATTAACTATAAAAGTCCAAGTCAATCCAAAAACCCCTTTCTACACAAAGACAGCAATTATTTATGGTCTTAGACGTGGACATGTGAGGCGCTTTTTGCATTTGTTGTCTCCGTTTTGTGTTTTAATACAGTTCTGTTGTTTGTTGTTTGTCTTGTAAGACAAATGTGTAATTAATTGCGTCGCATCAAAAGGAAACTTGGAACGGAACTAAGTAACTAACTAACTAACTAACTATTTGCATACTCCATGTCACTTTTAAAAAGATACAAACTACTTGAAGTATCCCAGTAACACTACTCTGTCCCAACCTACCCCTTCGAGTGGCTTTTCTGGTGCTCGTACACGTGCTATTAATAAATCACAAGGACAAGGACAAGCCAAGATTCCGACTTAGAATCCAGCTGAAGCGGAAGTCCAAGGCAAACAAATAAAATGACTTTTTGGCAAAACTTTGACAAAGAGTCCAAGGATATTTCCACTTCCTCTCTATCTCTCTCTCTCTCTCTGTTTCTTACTCTATCCCACTTAACCCCTTGTCGCCTATGAAATTGGCGTCTGGCTGTGGCTGCAACTAATTGCATTTCATTGCATACATTTAGGCGCTGCAGCTGCTGCCGCTTCTTCTTCGACTTCTTCTGTCTGCAAATCACATCGCAAGGCCGTAAAACGTTTCAAAATTGTTGCCAAATAGCCTTGGAACCATCGAGATTTTCATGGGAACAAAAACTGCACACGGAAAACGCGAAGGGTGAAGCGGGTGGGGGGTGGGGGGTGGGGGGGATGAGGGAAAGGAAAGAAAAGAAGTCGGAAAGGAACTCCACCCAAGAGGTTTTTCGGTGGCTGCAGAGGGTAAGAGGGGAGGACCCAGACTGGCCAAGTGTTGAGTGCTCTGTGGTAGCTTAACTAAGTGTAAATACACTGCGAGAAATACATGGGCCTTAAAATTAGAAGTAGTTTTTGAGCAAGACACTATATTTATATACCCTTTGCTCATGGAGTACAGGAACCATTTTACGATAAAGCGGGAATGATAAAGTTGCCAAAGATTCCTCGTCATGCAAATAAGTATGCAATAGTTTATGTTCAAGACTAAAGTATCGAAAGCGCAAGTATCTAAACAGTTATAACTTGTTTAACTAAGAATCCAATTAAATATTTGCATTAACTTTAGTTTAAACTTGAGCGGCCTTTCTCTCAGTGTAGCCGTAGCATAAGGCAAGTTAGCCAAGGCATCAAAGCAATGCTCGCTCAGTCGACTTATTTAGTCGAGCTGTGAATGAGTGTGAGTGTGAATACGAATGTGAATACGAATGGACAACGGAGTCAGATGCCGGCAAGGATAACAAAAAGCACAAGCACAGAACAAGGAAGTCTGCGGAAAATAACAAGAGCTGCAAAAAATTGAGGAAAGGAAGTGCTGAAGTGGAGTAGGAGAAAAGCAGGAAAGTGATGAGTGGAAAGAGGAAAAGGAGGGTGAAGGGAAAGGGGGTAAGGGGGTAAGGGGGAAAGGGGCAAAGAAAACGAAACAAATAACACAGAAAAAGCATACGAAATGGCACTAGAGAGAAATGTGGCAAACTGTGTGGGAGGGCAGCTGGGGGAGTGGCAGCAGCGAATGGAGTAGGGAGCGGAAGCGGGAACGGAAGGTGGTTGGGTCATATTGTGGCCGTAGCTCATGATGCTGTCTCTCTCTCTCTCTCTCACTCCCTCAGTCCCTATGTTCGACAGCTCGTAAATGGCAACAAGCTTGTTTGGATGTGTGTGTGTGTGTTTGTACACTGAACAAAATAGTGGTACACAAACAGTTCTTGATTTTAGCTTGTGTTTGTTAATCATGAATTTTGAATATAATTTAAAACTAAAAAATAAATCTAAACTCATTTTTAATCAAAATTTTTAACAAAAAATCTAAAGAATTTAATTTGATTTAAGTTAAAAATATTTTAATCATATCTTAAATAATAGTATGTTTGTTAAAAACACTACTCAAATCTAGTATCCCATAGACGTCTTAAGACTCTACAATATTAGAAATTGATAATAACCCGGAAAGAGAAAATCTTTAGACCTCGTTATTCAAAAAGCGTAGAGTAGTCTATTCATTTTTTTCTCCAGTGTATGTGTGTGGTGAAAGTGAAGTGGCATGGACACAACTCGCTTGCCACTGGCTGTGGCGACTCCGTCTCCATCTCCGACTCCGACTCCGACTCCAGCTCCGAGCCTGAGTCCGACTCTGACTCCGAGTCGGAGTCTGCTTGGTGTTGATTGCTGTTTGGGGTTTTTAAAACGTAGTTAGGCCATGGGCCCGGGGGCGGCGGCAGCGGATGAAACGACACCCGCGGCACAGGTGTAGAGCACCCTGGAGTGTCGTCTCCGTCAGTCATATAACACCCCATACGGCAATTTTCAATGGTTATAGCGAGGCGACAAAGAGACACCGAGACCAGGAGACACGAAGACAACAAGACACCGTTTGTGGCACGCAGCACACACACACACACTCACACACACTCACACACACTCTTACACTCATAAACACATGTGACAGATAACGGGATCAGAGCTGGACTCACCTGAGTAAAAGCTGTCCAGACTATGCAGTTCCTCATCATCATCATCTTCATCATCATCGTCTTCGTCAACGTCATCATCATCGAAATCCTCTTCGCCGCTGAGGCTTAGCATATCATCCACTCCCGCCTCCGCCGCCGCCTCCTCTTGCTCCTCCGCTCGCTCCTCCTTCTTCACGTTTTTCTCATTTCCAATTTTCCTGCGTTGAGCTTCAGTTGCTGCAGTTGTGTTTTCTGGAAGACAAGAATAAACAAGCAAAAGATGTAGATGCAGATACATAGTTAGTTCTACTATTTGCTGTTGTTGTTGTTGTTGTTGCAACATGGATGCGGCACGTTCCGACACAGGCGTTGCCGCTGGCTGCTCTGCTACCGCCGCTGCTGCCGCTACTGCATGCCACGTGGTCCCCAGTTGCAAGGAATTTTGATTATGCTAATCCCTTGGGTGCCATAATTCCATGCCCAAGCATAGCCCATCTGACCTCCCACCCCTCACTCCTCCCCCTACTCCGCTTTTCCTTCCCCTTCCTCTGCCTCTTCAACAATTTTGCATTGTCTTAAGAGCGAATTAAGAGCAGCGAACAAAAGTGCGCAGAATCTGCAGAGTCTTTAAAGAGCGGAATTTGTTTTGGTTTCCTTTGGCTCTCTCCGCTGTTTGCGCTCTCTCTTACTCTTCCCCGTTTCCCTCTCTCTCACTCCATAAGTTATTGGAACAGCTGTTGTCAGACTCAAGCACGTGTTTTTGGCATTCGCCTTTCTGAGGTTTGAGTTTCGTCTGCGTCTAAGGATTGGAATGCGTGAATTTCCTTGCGTTACTCATACGCAGCGTTTGACGCGCCTGTGTCTGGACATTCCACAGCCTTAAATGTGTGGGTGTGTGTGTGTGTGTGTGTGTATCTGTGTCTCAGTTATAAGTGTCTAGTCCTTTGTTGCTTGCGTAAAATAACACTTTCTTGTCTGAGCTTCCCTTGGACCAACAACTCTAATTGAGTTTAACAGTCTGAAGACAGTTCTTTTATGATTTACCTCCGACTTACTAAAATTCTTATTAAGTTAAAATGACTTTCTTATTTTGTGAAGGAAAAAATACTATATAAAAATACTTAGAAAAAATACTATATAAAAATACTAAGAAACAAGTAAGAAAGGCTGCAGTCGAGCGAGCTCACTGTAAAAGACCCCGTAAAGTAATTTTCGAACGATTTGTCCTATGGGAGCTATAGGCTACAGTTGTCCGATTCGGACCAAATTTAGGAAGGATAGTTAGAGAGATACCATACACATAATGTGTGAATTTGGTCTCCCTAGCTCTAGTCGTTTTCAAGTTATGGTGATGTGAAAATAGTTTTTTATAATCTGCGGGGCGGTAAGGGGCGTGGCAAAGATTTAAAATAAACTTGATCTGCTCATTCCAAATTGGTGGCTCTAGCTCTTGTAGTTTAAAAGATCCAGGTGATCATACAGACGGACGGACAGACGGACGGACAGACGGACGGACAGACGGACGGACAGACAGACGGACATCGCTATATCGTCTCGGTTGTTGATGCTGATCAAGGGGGTCGGAAAAGCCTCCTTCTGCCTGTTACGCACATTTCGCTTCAGACAAACTTAATAGACCCCTATACTCTTTTTTAGAGTACGGGGTCTAAAAATACTATATAATTATATATAAAAAACTGTCTTAAGTCAGAATTAATTAAGGATATCCAAGGTGAAATATATTTTTGGATATCCAAGATACATTTTCATTCATTAAACGTGAGGAGACTGATTATAAATAACTTTTAACATAGGATTATTAATATTGTCTTATTGGAAATGGGTTAAATTTGCAACAGGGATCTCGAGTAATGTTGGGTTATCAAAATATTGATATACTAAGTCTAATAACTGTTGTCGAAAAGGAAGTAAAATTATCTTGTTGGGCATAAAGTTATTGTCTGTATCTTTTAGCTTTAAAATGAAAAGATGCTAAGTAGATTCTAAGTAAATTAATCTAAGTTTCGCAGCAATTCCTCATCTATAACTGGTGAGTCATAACATTCGAACAATTTCAGACACTTTGCAATCAACGTTTTAGGTTCGGTATCTAATAAAAACCCCAAATAAGTTCATTAAGTACAACCAAATGGAAAATCAGGCAAAGCTCTTAAAATCTACACACACACACACACACACACACACACACACACACACACACACACACACACACACACACACACACACACACACACACACACACACACACACACACACACACACACACACACACACACTCACTCACACACACCCACATTTTTGGGATACTTTGGCTTTCGTTTTTATTAGTTTCTAATGACAAAATGAAATTTTGCGTGGCAAGGCTCTAAAAAACCACAACAACAACAACTACAACAACTACAACAGCAACAAAGTGAAGTCACCGCCAAACATTGTAAGCGTGGAAATTTGTGAAAATTTCTTTGATGAGGCCAACAACGATGATGATCCACGATGATGCTGGCGACGTTTTCACGATGTGCTTTTATGCCACTTTGCATATGAGCGGGGGAGGGGTAGGTACAGAGAGAGCAAGGGGAGGGGGTGCGTTTGGATCTGGGGGTCATAGAAAACAGCGAATGATGCCACACGTCCAATAATCCTTGTCCTGCAACTTGGGAATACTTCATCAGCGGAAACAAAATTTTACGAATTTCTCGCTGTGTGTGTGAGAGTGAGTGAATGTGTGAGTGTGTGCGTGTGTGGCATGTAGCTGTTGCACGTGCGCCAGATGCCATCTAGCGGCCGGCATGCGGCAACCACACGGACAAGTTTGAACATGCCAAAAACGCAATGCAAGTGCAACGTTCGCCTGGCGACTTTGACATGCCCCCATTGCTCCCTTGAACCCCACACTCACCCCACCCCACTCCCCTTCGCTTTCTTCTCCTTCACTTTCTCGCGCCCTCCTTCTCTCGCTGTCTCTTTCTCTCGCTCTGATGATGATTATTCAACATGCGCTCTATGGGGAGCCGTATGGCCGTGTCCCCTGTATACCCGCCCCATCTCCCTGCTCCTCCCCCTCCCCCTCCCCCTTTTCGACCCATTTGCTGTCTTCTTTTGCTAGCTATTTCTCCAGCTTCCCTCTCACTCTCGCTCCGCTCAGTCCCTCTGTCACTGTCCCGTTCTTGCTTTGCAAAATTGGCTTTCGTCGAATTGTTGCTTTGAGTTTTGCAAATTTTTCGACGCTCATTGCGCTTTTATGGGTGGCAAAGGGGGGCTGAGGGGGCGTGGCAGGGTAGGGGAGTTGAGGGCAGAGCAGGCTTGGTTGGTTGCATTCATCAGCATCGACATTCGTCCTGGCTAATTTTATGGCTCGCATCTTGCGTGTTCGTCATGTTAATGAAGCTTCTGCCATGTGTGTGTGTACGAATGTGTGTGTGTGTGTATGGCTCATAAATCGATCGAAATTTGCATATGAAGTCAGCGCCATCTTGCGGCCATTATGCGAAGCGCGCTTTTATGTTACAGTCCTAACGCTTTGATGTTTGCTGCAACTTGGTGTTGTTGTTGTTGTTATTGTTGTTGCTACTGCTTATGCTGCCACGCCCACACATGACAGCCGTCGCCAACAACTACAACAAGCAGACCACTTGCGCAAATTTCCCAAAGCGATGCCTACGACAGCAGCAACAATGCAGAAGCCCAAGCAACAAAAACAACAACAACAAGACAACGAACAACAACAACAAAGAAAGCGCACAAAACTGACTAACGGGACTTTGGACTTTGGACACTGCAAAGTCCATCCACACTGCGCCAGCGCAGCTGTCCCCAGAGACGTAGCTGAAGCAGCCGCCGACTGCCTACGTCCCCAGGGGCGACAGGGACAGCAATAGCAACAGTGAGAGAGAGTAGAAGAGAGCGGAAGAGATTGGGAGGAAGACGCAGAGAAAGACACGCTCTTAATTCGATTCGTTTGCCTCTGTGTCGTCTCCAGCTGCTGCTCCCTTGACTCCACCATTTCTGCTCCTATCCCCACCCATGCACATACCTCCCCCCTCAACCAACCACCTCCATTTGGTCCATGGGGAATTGTTGCGCAAATGCTTTTTGTGTGTTTTCTGTTTGAAAATTATTGCAAGCTAAATAAAAAGCCAAAAATAGATAAAAATATTTGTATATTGTATACGGTATGTGTGTGAGTGTGTGTGTTGTAATAAATCGGTATGTAATCGATGCCAAAAGGTCAGCATGGTGTGCTCAGAGGGGATAATGGGGGTGTGGCCAGAGGGACACTAAGATGTCTCTGATGCAATTAACTGGCGATAAATGACTTATGAAGTGCACTAAACTAAACTTAACTAAATACTTGCTGCGACTGATACGGACACTGACTATCTGCAATAATCGATGGGCTTATTTAAATCGATAAGTATGATATCGATAACAGCTTAAATTTAGTACTGACTGAAATTTCAATTTTCTATTCTAATATGTATTTCTATTCCATTCCAAAGGTTAATTTTTAAATCGTTATCGATTAATATTGGACATATCGATAGCAATAAACAATTCAAAATAAAAACTTCACTAAATTGATACAGTGTTTTAAAAATATTTCCCTAATGACTAAATTCTGATAAAATTATACTATTCTACAAACCTGATCGTTTCGATAGATTAATCGTTATCCATATAGTCTAACTAATTCATTCGAATAAAATTAGTCAGTTCTGTATCGAAAAGTAATCGTTTTATGTAAAAGTGTTAAGTACACTCAACAGCCACTTTACGTGGCACCAACATCGGTCCTCAAATTATCGATTATGTATTAGCTATCGATATTATCATTAATCAATGTGTGGACATGTGTCCTAACAAACACACCATTGGCCCCATCAAAGCTTGTCATACCATTTGTCAAATATGCAGACACGCACACACACGCTCACACACACACACACACTCACACACACACACTCACACACACACACACATACATCTATACACTGCAATTCCCTAATCAAAGTCAACTGAAAGCAATGAAGTTTTGTCATAAAATTTTACGCACCTTTCGTGCTTCCCACGAGGCCCTCCGCCCTCTCCTCGCTCTCCTTTGCACCTGATAATTTTACATTACACACACAAACACTCACACACACACATACTTAAGAGGAAGGGGGTGAGATGATAACTCACTTTTGTTTCATTTTTCGATACACAACGGAATAATAATGGCAAAATGAGCAACTTCGCTATGCAACAAGAAGATGTCTCGGTCTCGGTCTCAAGATGCTCCCCAATGAGCATACCAATAAACATGCTACACACACACACACACATATACACTCAGTTGGCTCCTCTTTGTCTCCTCGCTTACTCTTTCTCCCTCTCTCTTTACTTCTGTCTCCGTTTTCTGTTCATTCGTTTTTCGCATCGTCTGCTTATATGGCAATGTATAATTTTTATTCGCACCCAGGTTGCTCCCTACGGATGTGTCGACGTCTCCTGCACACATACACACACTTACTCACACACACACACATACCCTCCTCTTGGCCCCCAGTGGCAAGCGAGGCCCAATGTTCGAGTGTGCAACCACATAACCGAAATATTGCAACATAAAACTTTACACAAATATAATCTATAAGCAGCAAAACTCATATTAATGTCATAGCATATGAAAGAGACAGCAATACCCATAGAAAGAGATAGATTTACACTAAGATAGAGTAAAAGAGGGAGACAGTTGACACAGACACAGACACACACAGTTGAGTGCGAGAGAGATAGAGTATATTATTGGAATAGCCTTGGATAGCTAGCGCCACAAGTTTGAGTCTGAGTGTGACACTTTGGCGTTCGCTCAAGCGCACAGTGGTACAAGCACACTAATTAAATTTGTTCAAATTTAAAACAAAAATTTTTATCTAAAACTCGAAATTAAGTAATGAGGAAGATTGTGGAACAGAAAATCAGACAACATAACTTTGCTTCAGTTATAACTTAAGAGAATATATTAATAGAATATATAATTTCAGGCAATGAATGGATAAACTGAAATGTATTTCAGAATATATGGAGTTTAAAAAAAAATAGTGTACGTTTTCCAAACAAATCTCCTTTTTAGACCCCGTACTCTAAAAAAGAGTAGAGGGGTCTATTAAGTTTGTCTGAAGCGAAATGTGTGTAACAGGCAGAAGGAGGCGTGGCCGACCCCATAAAGTATATATATTCTTGATCAGCATCCACAGCCGAGTCGATATAGCGATGTCCGTCTGTCCGTCTGTCTGTCTGTCTGTCTGTCTGTCTGTCTGTCCGTCCGTATGAACACCTGGATCTTCTAAACTACAAGAGCTAGAGCAGCCAAATTTGGAATGAAAGTCCGTCTATATGTCAGGCAGGTTAAGTTTATTTCAAATTTTTGCCACGCCCCCTACCGCCCCCGCAAATTGTAAAAAACTATTTTCACATGACCATAACTTGAAAACGACTAGAGCTAGAGAGACCAAATTCACACATTATGTGTATGGTACCAATATAACTATCCTCACCAAGTTTGATCCGGATCAGACAACTATAGCCTATAGCTCCCATAGGACAAACCGGTCAAAAATAAAACATTTGTATGAAGACATGTAGTGTTGGTTGAGCGATCGCAACCAAACTCACAGAGGATGTGTGTATTATTATTAAAAATATCCTCACCAAATTTGGTCCAAATCGGACAACAACAACATATAAAACAAATTAATCAAAAATGCTGAATTTTATGAATAAATTGTTTGTTTACACTTGCTTGCAATAAAAGATTTAACTCTACGTTTAGCTACTGCATCTTCAATAAGGAGCGTAGTCTAGGTAGTAGAGATGCGCGCTTCATACGTGGTTGTTAGACAGGGATCCCCGGGTTCGAATCCAGTCAGTGACGTATGCTATTTGTTTACTTTTTAAATTTTAATTATTTACATAAACTTCAAAGCGGAGTGTGGTCTAAGTAGTAAAGATGCCTGTTCTAATTCTTCGCACTTGTATGTTAGCCCGGGATCATGTGTTCGAGCGCCGTCAGGGACATTTTATTAATTTTTGTTATATAACAAAATAACAAAAAAAATATTATATGTAAATGCAGATAGTCGAGCGCTTTTCAGAGCGGTGCGTGGTGCAGCTGTTACGGCTCTGACGCGTGTGCGTGAAGTCCGAGGTTCGAGTCCCATCAGTGAATTATTTTAATTATTGTTTTTTTTCTATTTCAATTTAAATTTAAAATAATAATTTAGAATTGTAAGACATGGCTTATTTTTAAAATAAGCCAAGTAAGGAAATTGTGCATTTAATTGTGTATTTACATACATTTGTATATAAATATGTATGTATACAAAATGTGAATCACTCCGTTTTTCTTGTTTTTCGAATGGAAAATGCGCACTTCTGTGAGTACGGGGTCTTTTACAGTCGGCTCGCTCGACTGTAGCCTTTCTTACTTGTTTTTGCCCGATTTGTCCCATGGAAGCTATAGGTAATATTTGTCTGATCCGGACCAAATTTGGTAAGGACATATAGAGTTGGGTTGAGATTGATTCATTTTGATCAAATTTATTTAAAAAAATCACAATTTCTCGACCGATTTCTCTAATGAGAGCTATAGTATATAGTTGTCCAATCCGGACCAAATTTGGTATTGATAGTTATAAATTTAAGCTTTTGATTATTATTTAATAAGTTTTAATTATTATATTGTGATTAATTGGAAAATAATTTTGTCATTGTTTTGTGACCACTGTGCTGGGTCTGTTGGTTAGCCCAAGTTGGGCCGTGTTGTTGATGCGCACAAAAGGGCCAATTCGTTCTCGCCGGGTTTCGACTGAAAGCAGCAGCAACAACAACAAACACTGAGGCAGAAAGACAATTTTCGGATCCCCCAAACTTATCACAGCCTCTCGATTTCCCTTTAGAACATTATACAACACACTGGAGAGCTGTGGCAGTACGAGAGCCCCAGTCAAAGTGAGACTGAGAGTGTGTAAGAGAGAGAGAGAGAGAGAGAGAGAGAGAGAGACAGGTTTCATGGCTACAATGACAGTAAACGAGGCAACTGCGACGCAACCAGAAGCAGCAGCAGCAGCTGAGGACGCACTGCAGCAGTGTACTTGTCATACACAGAGCGGGAGAGCGCGAAAAAGAGAGGAAGGGCGAACGGCAGAGCGGGAGAGAGACTTTGTGTAGCTGCGCGCACTGGTGATAAAGTTTGGCCCTCCATAGTGCCGTTAGTGGGGGCTGTTCGGGGGGTTGGGGGGTTAATGCTGTGCGAGTGAGGTTTAAACCGACTTGGCCAGAGCCACAGGCAAAACTTGAGCTCGCAGGTACAACAACACAGGAGGAACAACAACAGCACCTAGACGTAGCACATGCCACAGCTCGTCCAGCTGCCTGCTGCATGCTCCCAAATGGTTGCCAAGCGGGCGTGGCGTGTAATGCAGAAGGAGGCGGGCGAGGGGGAGGAGGTGCTAGTGAAAGAGGGGGCGGTGGGTAGCAAGGGGCGTGGGGGCGGGTCTAGTCTGATGATGATGTTCTATGCCGCCGCTTGGCTTGTCTGCTGCTCCAGCGGGAATATGTTCCGGCAAAAGAGAAAAGAGCAACAAATAATGAACAAGCAAACACACACACACACACACACACACACTCACTAGAGAGCGGCATGTGTATGTGTGTGTGTGTCATCGGTTTGTGTTCTATTTAAACATGGCGCTTGCTTTATTATTGTTGTCTAAACCAGCAACAACAACAGCAACAACAACAACAACAAGAGTCCAGCCATAACGAGCAGCGCTTTGAATCGATGGCATTGCACACACCCAAGTGCCATAATCCAATGACGCACAGGAATATCAAGTACAACAACAACAACAACAACACACACACGTGTATTGGTTTCGATATGCATGTGTGTGTGTGTGAGTGTGTATGTAAATGTGCGCGTATATGATGCCGCATGGACACATCAAACTTTATGCACCGACAGCAGCGGCAACTGTAGCAACGGCCTCCTGAATAGCGGCAAGTAGTGTAGGCAACAGAGAGGGAGAGGGAGAGGGTAAGGGCAGAGGGAGGGAGAGAGCGCACAACGCACAGGGTGAGTCGTGTTGTAACACTTTGTTCTGAAATGTTGCATACTTTAGAGAGCAGTATAGGATCACAGGTATAACAGTACATTACAATAACTTCTGATTACCATTCAATATATACACTTGCCATCAAAAGTATTTTGCTCGGTTATCTCTGTGAGGTTTTAGAGTTCTAGTTAATTTAATTTAATATATTTTGTTGCAAGGATAAAAAAAGTCTTGAGACTTTATTAATTTAAGCGCAGGGTATCTCGCAGTCAGGTACATACTTACTTATGCTTTTAACTTGTTTACCCTCTGCTTATATTGGAAAAACAATCAGTCAAATATTTGCATGTTCCCATGAACACCCTGTAGGTTCTGTGAGTGAAACATTATCCCCTTTACAAGCTAGTTTGGCTCTTTTAAACCGTCACAAAGTTGTGTATCAATGGAAGCAAAATCTCAAGCTTAGAGCTAGGAGACTGGAATTGAAGCCGGGAGACTGTAGCCAGAGTAGCCAGTAACAGAGCCACAACAGCAACATTAAGATGGGCAGAAGAGCTAGATGCTAGCATTTGCTATTTATGAGACTGTCGAGAGTTATTAGCCGGACATGTCAAAGCCTCGTGGGAAATGCCCCAAGACGAAGACTTGGACTCCGAAATGGGGGCGAGCAGTGTTTAAGATGTGTGTGTGTGTGTGTGTGTGTTTGTATGTGTTGAGGGTTGGCAAGGGAAGAGGATAGAAGGAGCTAACAGAGCACTGCTTTGCTGCTCATACATCGCATATATATACATATATATCTTTTGGCAAAAGGCAATAAAATATGCAAATTGAAGTCAAACTTACCAGTGGCATTGCCACCGCTGGACCTCGACGTGCAGTGCCCATTGGCGTTGCCAGTGGCTGCAGCATCCCCAGGGTGTTGTACTTCTTCTTCTTCTTCTTCTGCTGCTGCTGCTGCTGCTGCTGCTGCTGATACTCCTGCTGCAGCTGAGCTTCCTCCTGTCCTTGCTGTGGCAGCTGTGGCATCATCAGCTGTTGTATGCCAGTTTTCCTGCTGTTGTTGCTGCTGTGATTCATTGGCTTGCTCCTGCTTCACTATCGGTTCGTTCTCATCGCCACTGTGTCCATTCTCTTCTGGCTCATCATCGTCTTCATCCTCCTCCTCCTCACACTCCTCTTCATCAGCGCTAAGCAGCTCCTCCTTTGGCTCCAGCAAATCTGAAGCTTTGGGCGTCTTTGAGACGCCACCATCTCCGTTCTCCTCCTCTTTTTCGCCTACTGCAATGAGAGAAATTAGATTAATCACTTTTAATGATATTTTAATAGTCACACTATTAACCGTAACATCAAATTATGATCGACTCAACTCAATTATACAGCGTAAAATGTTCTTGAATTGGTTGATTAGAACGCGTACTCTAAAATAGAGTTGAGGGGTCTATTAAGTTTGTTAGAAGCGAAATGTGCGTAACAGGCAGAAGGAGGCGTGATCGACACCATAAAGTTTATATATTCTTGATCAACATCAACAGCCGAGTCGATATAACAATATCCGTCTGTCCGTCCGCCTATCCGTCCTTCCGTATTATCACCCAGATCTCAGAGACTATAGGAGATAGAGCCATCAATTTTGAAATTAAAGTCCGCTTACTTCGCGAGCAGATCATGTTTGTTTCAAATCGGTGCCACGCCCCATACCGACCTCGCAAAATTGTTCAAGACTATTTTAACATCACCATAACTTGGAAATGACGAGAGCTATTTGGACCAAATTAACATATTATGTGAACGGCACTTTTATAATTATCCTCACTAAGTTTGGCCCGGATCGGACAACTACAACCCTATAGCTTCCATAGGGTAATGGAACACTTCTGTAATTTAAATATAAATAAACAATTCAGTTTCAATTAATATTAGTCTTTTATTACTTATTTCCTTTTTTTATTTCTTAATTTTTAAGCCGAAATCCAAAATTGGAGAGTCCATTTGGTGAGTATAGCGGTCTGTTGAAATGAATATTCAATTGCTGAATGCTTTGAATGAGAGTAGTCGATACTTATCCAGCGAGTACTCACTGCTGATACCTTAGACGTACACCTATACTCTTACCTACACTCACACTTTTATACTTCTACCCATACTCATGCAGATTATGCTAAAGCACTCCCCGGGCGGCCATCGTGCCAAAAATTCTATTTACACGTTTTGTGTTTTATTGTTGGTGCTCCGTTTTCCGAGCTAAAGAAAACTGTTTGCCAATAGCTCAAAACTCCAAACTCTGTGTTGGTGTCTGTGTGTGTGTGTGTGTGTGTGTGAGTGTGTGTCTCTGGCAAAAGCCGCACGTGATCGATGGCGCTCACATGGCAGCTACCAGTCTTGAGGGGGTCGTTGCCTTTTGCCAAAACAACTGCCTTAAAAGTAATTGCAAGGGGTGCATCAACAACAACAACTACAAGAACAGCATCTCCGCCAACACCAAGCCCAACACCAACACCAACACCAACAACCACAACAACAACGATGGGGAACAAAAAGCTCTACGAAAATGTGAAATGAAAATGTGGAACATGTGTAATTGTGCAATTAAATTGAATTTTTCATAAATTTTTTGTTGTTGCCAAAGTGAGTTGTGAGGTGCAGAAGGCAAACAAATGTTGAGTTTTATGACTTTAGTCGCACTGGACTAGCCAACAGTTGGAAAATCATTTACCATTTGCATGTTGTGATAGATTATAAAGTAATTTTTTGATTTATAATTTTATTATTACTTTAAATGCTTCATAGAATTAAATTCTACTAACTATATGTGTATATCTAATATAATAAATTTATTTTTAAATAAGTTAAAGTTCGTATAATTTATTTCTAATAGATTTGTTTGACCAATTTTAAGTTTATAAAGATTTTTTCAAGTAGGCGGCATATGCAAATGTTTCAAAAATATATTAAAGATAAAACTTTATCGAATCTTCTCTATTCTTTCAGATCATAAGCTTTAAAAATTTCATCTGTTTTCATTTCCATTATCTACTCCTCAATCATTTATATAAGGTCTAATCAAAACATATTGAAAAATTATAGTATAATTTTACTACTCTTCCTTCTAGTTAATATTTTTATCCACTTTTCTTTCAAAACATGGAAAACAGTAATAACTTTTATGATCTAATATGAATTCAAAACTAATTTTTAAGTAATTCCTCATTTAATTAAACACATCCTTAGAGCACTGGATGCTTTCAATTTATTCACTTACAACTTTGAGACTTTTTAGAACCACAAAAACGTCTTTTAAGTTAAAAGTCTTAAGCCAAATCCAAATCCATATTTGAATGCATTCAAAGTACAACTCAAACCGTGAATGATTTAGGCAGTTGAGCAGCGAAGTAAAGTGTAAGTGAAGGGGAAGGGGAAGGAGGAAGGGGGTATAGACAGCCATATTGGTGACCGTCGCAGTCGTCGGCAAGGTAACGGCTTAAAATATATGGCCAAAAGGACATGCCGGAATCACACCGCAAGGAATCGCCACGAAAATCAACATTATGCGAAGCCGGACGATTGCCGCGATGCCTGGTCAACATAATGGAAATGTCGACGACTTGTGTTCCACTGCCACTGCCTCAGACCCTGTCCCCCCACGCTCCGTGTTCCGTTCTCCAAGCTTCGTGTCCGTGTTCCGTTCCATGCCAGAACATTTGGTTATTATTTCCATATAAAAGGCCAGCGCACCAAAACGAACGGCAGCTATAAAAGAGCGCGAGCCACTTGAAAGGATGTGTGATATTTGTGCTGGGTATGGTGAATGGGTGCCCAGCATGGCAGGGAAGGGTGGAGCAAGAGGGGAGGGGTAGGGGATGTGGCAACTGTGTGCCGTTTGCGGCGGAAGTGCCGCGTATTTTAAAATAAATGCGAGTGGAAGCGAAATGGGGCAAAGGCGGTAAGCGGAATATTGGGGTGGAGGAAACAGGGAGGTCGAGGGGGTATTGGGAGGCATGAAGTGTGAGAACCAGTTATGGTCGTTAAAATTGTCGAAGCACCGCAACAACAACAACAACACAACGTCGACTACGACGACGACGACGTAGTCAAGTTCTTTTTGTGCAAGGCAGAAAGCTTGTGTATGTGTATGTATATGTGTGTGTGTGAGAGTGTTTGCTTAAGTACGTATGTGTATGTGTGTGTGTGTAAGCGCCCATATGTATGCAAGCGATTTTCATTTTTGTTTAAAGCCCCCCAGAGTGCATTTCGCACTCGGTCGCTGCCAGTGCAAGTGTGTATACATATATATATGTGTATGTCTGTGTGTGTGTGTGTTTAAAAGAGTGAGAGTATTGGCCTGCGTATGTATGTGTGTGGAGCGCAAGTGCCCGCATGTGTGTTTCTTACTTGTTTTTCGGCTATGGCATGTTTTTAAGCGTTTTACCCCAACCACCACAAACACCCAAAAAGGTGCGCACTTGCCCGTACCCCCAACCACTTACACCCACACACATACAACGTTGAGTAACAAATACAAGCACACATACACACACACACACTCAGACATATTTGTAAACGTAATAATAAGCGTCGTCCCCTTTGACCCATCAATCCGTTGCCACTACCCCAATACCCGCCGCTTGCCACTTTTCCAGCTCCCAAATGGCTACTAAGCGTGTGTAGAGAGCGACGAGCGAGCTTTTGCCATCGACTGGGGTAAGGCAGTGGGGGAAGTGGCTGTGGGAGTGGGTGGCATCACAGCTTAAAACAAAGCAAGCGCCGCAGCCGCCTGCAACTTTTATAATGGCATTTGGAACACGGCGAACGTACTTTGCACAAATACATTTATATATTATACGCGTGTGTGTGTGTGTGTGTGTGGATGTATTAAAAAAATAATGAAATAACAAACCCGAAGGTGTTGTTAAAAACGCCAACAATAAATTTCATCAATAGTTTGCGCGAAACGTGAAAAAACAAAACGACCAAAAAAAAGACTGTAAAAACCAGCTGGCAACGCTGCGACGGAACACAACAAAGCAAATCGATAATTGGGCGATCGTTTTGCAACTGACCTCTGGCAGCTCTCTGTACCTATCGATATGAGAAACTTTAAAACATCGATATGCGTATCGTTGTGAAGTGGTATGGAGAGAAACAAGTGAAGAGAGCTTTAAGTGCCAGCTTATCAATGCTAAGGAATTTCTGGTTGTGCTGACAAAATACCGCTGCCATAAATTCCCATGGGCAGAAGTCAACACAACATTGAGATCCCAACGCCCACAGCAAATCTATTTACCAAACTAGTTACCGTTAGACGCATACCCTAAGCCAATATAAATATATACATATATATATGTGTGTGTGTATGTGTGATTAGTATATAACCCCATGTAGCATATAGCCTATGCCCAAAGTGCTTTCTGTTGCCGATGCTACTGCTGCTGTAACTGCTCTGCTGGTGCTGCTATTTTGGCGCCGCGCTCTTTGCAATGTCATAGCAAATATTTTGCCAATACACTGGAGACGCGCACACGTTGACGACGACTACGACGACGATGACAAGGGAAAAGGGCAGCAGAAGCAGCAGGCAACGAGCAACTTATGGCAGCCGGTCTGGCAAAACTGTCGCAATCCTAAAGCCTCGCCTCAGCAGCGGGAATTCTCCTGGCATTGCTGCCTGACGATGACGACGTCAACGGCGCTGTAGCAGCATTGGCGTCGGCGTCGTCAATGGTTTTAAAGATTTGGCTGCACATTTTTGGGTAGGTGTAAACTGAACGTAAATATGTGTATGAATGTATGTATGTGTGTATATTTATGTAGTTGGCCCCAAACCTAACCAAACGAAACCAAATCAAAGCAATTTTTGAGGAATTCGTGCTGTTATTGTTGCTTGTCAATAAGCACGCACTAATACTTATGCATGCACATATACATACGTGACACTTGTGTGTGAGTATGTATGTATGTGTCTATATGTATGCTTGTATGTATATGTGCCTCCGCGTCAACGAATGAGAATTCCCCAGAGAGTTGCGCATGTTTCGTTTGCTCGTTCGTTCACGTTGCTGTTGTTGTAACTGCTGTTTGCTACTGTTGCTGCTGATGTTGTTGTTGTTGTTGTTGTCTGTTGCCTGCCGGTTGCCTGCGCCAATGTGAATCCCTTGGGATTGGCCAGAGCCGTTGCCGACTCCCATGAGAAATACATGGCAATGGGTTTTCTGTGTTTTGTGCTTTTTTTGTACACTTACACACACACACACATACACCCAAAGGTACACAGACATTGGGAGAGTGAGAGTGAGAGCAAGAGCGAGAGCATGAGAATGAGCGCCAAAGCACAACAAAAAGAGCAAAGCCAAAGTTCGTTTCATTTTTTTGTTGTTTTTTTTTGCTCGTTGTTGTTGTTGTATACGTTGGGGAAATTTTATGCCCGCTTCGCTGTATGCATGTGTGTCGACTGAGCACTCGCGTATGTGTGTTTGTGTATGAGTGTGTGTGTAAATTTGTGTGTGGCGCTGTCTTTGGGGGCTTCGAGCCAGTTGCCAGTTACCAGTTACCGCCTCACATGTGCATTGGATTTATTGTCAATTTTATTTGTTATCATTGTTGTTGTTGTTGTTCTGCTGGTTTTGCCTGCGAGTCGCCTCTGTTTGCTGTTATTTACACTGACACAATTTGAAATTGTATTAAAAATTAAC
The DNA here is from genome assembly GCA_018903735.1 of Drosophila cardini. Classification (NCBI taxonomy): domain Eukaryota; kingdom Metazoa; phylum Arthropoda; class Insecta; order Diptera; family Drosophilidae; genus Drosophila; species Drosophila cardini. The sequence goes on along the minus strand of JAEIGM010000001.1, from coordinate 21,197,069 downwards.
GGCACTTTGGTTGCCTTGGCTGCAACTCGACTGATGTTGTTGTTGTTGCTGCTGGTGCTGCTGCTATTCCTGCTGCAGTTGCAACCTAAAAGCTCTATACACACAAGCATATTTGGGGGCTTACCAGAATGTTCAATACCAATAGCCCCCTTCCTCCGGTCCCTTTACCACCTGGTAAATGCCTGACAGTTAGGTGTACCGTTTCCCTCGGGGAAACTCTCGTCCAAAAATTGTAGCTGCAATGTAACGTGTTTTCCCCGTTACACGCTACCACTGCTCCCATTCCTACTCCTTTAGCACTTGTCACATTTTGGCAACGAGCAACGGTACCGAGCAATTCCCTCGGCACTGCAGGACATGCCCCAAATCAATCAAACATATACACACACATGCACGCACACAAATACACCTGGGAGCTTCTGATGTCCAGCTTCGACTTACGTTTCAAGCAGGCACGTGGTTTAGCCTGTTTACGCCGAGACATGGCCAACAGTATCCAAGAGCAGCAACTTCACAATTGTCAATCACAGCACTTTTTAACTGTAAACTTCTAACTGTTCTTGGTTTTATTGTTTCACGTAAAAAAGCGCGCCAAATACACGTGAACCGTTAACAATTAATTCAGAAATTCTTGATAGTTTGCTTAGAACGTTATATCCTTGCGCCTGCAGAGTTGGCAACTGACTGAAACTTGCCTGTTGGCCCAAAGCGGTCCTGGTATGCCAAATGCCAAAACACACGCACACACACACAGACGCTCAAAACACGCGACGAAGAGTGCGACGACGAAGCTCTTAAAACAAAATGGCAACCACACAGCAAGAGAGTGCTGCCACACACGCACCAACGAGCGAGAGAGTGAGAGAGAGCGCGAATAACCAAACAAGAGCGAAGCTACGTACGAACGAACAGGCGAACGGAGAGAGAGCGAGAGAGGCGGAGAGTGAGCAATGTCACCCAACCAACCACCCATAAGCAAAGAGCAAAAGCAAAACCAAAACAAAAACAAACAAAACCAAAAGCAAAATGTGCCGGCAAATGTTGCACAAGCGAAACTAGGAAGAGGAAGGAAGGAAGCAACAGCAGCAAAGGTAAGCATTCCCCAGAGGGTTGATGCCGCAATATTCATCCCCTAGAGTATTCGGGTGCACCAATCGGCGGTTGACGCGCTGGGTGCCCACTGTTAGTGCCACATGCTGCGCCAACTGCGCCGTAGGAGACGCCGCTGCTTGTTGCAATTACAAAAGTCAAGTCAATTATTTCCATTTTCGCATTTCACGCGCCCCTTTTTCAACTTTCGCACGTGCGTATGGGGGGTCCACAGTGCTTCTATCCACTACTTCTTCCCCTTTCCTTCCCTTCCTTCCCTTTGGTTCTTCTCTCTTCCTTACTTTAGCTTGCCTCACTTAGGTTCGATAAGGTGCTGTCCCTCTTAAGTTTTTCGTTTTACAAGCAATTTGTTGCTTTCTCAGCAGCGGGAGCTGCCTTCGAGTGCGTGAGAAAAGGAGAAGGCGACGAAGGTTCGCCAAAAACAGAAGCTGCTTTCAGCCACGGGTGACAAAATCTCCTTTCATGTCTTGGGTTACCCAAATGTACAAAAATATGATTCTTAATTCGCGGTTTACTTAAGATTGAAGTTAACATATTGCAATTTTCAGATGATTGCACACAATTTTCAAATTTAAATCCAATTTAGAGCACCTTTTTAATATCTTGAATTGTATTTTGTAAGTTTAAGTTTTTATCCAGAATCATGTAATATTTATCTTATCAGTCATAATTATTTAATGTTATGAAAACAGATAGTCTTTTACGTCACAAACTAGGGAGATACGAAACTTATTTTTAAAACGTATATTATAATTGACTTATAACTGTCTTATAATCGAAGAAGACCATTTATAGCGAATTATCTACTGGGAGGAATGAGTTACAAAATAGAATTGAATTCAAATTCGGAATAACTTAATTGTACATTGAGATACATAGTTCTAACAAAACCACAGATTTAGTATTGTCACATAATTATATATCAAGTTTGGTCAAAACGGAATTATTGTTAGATATGGCTGAAACAGCATAGTTTAGATTAATAGGGACATCGAAAGAGATTTAAAGGTTCCTAAAGTAGGCGATGTTATGCAACTTCAGGCATCCTAACGCGCTAGCCAGACGTCTAACTACCAGACCCAAAAAGAGAAGACTCAAAAGTGAAGACTCAAAAGGTGTATCCTTTGGATCTCCCTATAAGACATGTCCATTAACATGTACAAATTAAATAATACACTGTAAATAATTTAGTTCTATATATGTACATATGTTTCACTTGTGATTAATTGTTCCTTCTTTAAATGTAAAACTTGATTAAGTTGCCACAAAAGGTAACAGAAAACTTGTTTAAATAAAATATATACATTTTTAACAAAAGAAAATAAATAAGTTCGTCTTATATAATCTAACCAGTTTTATCTGTATCATTTGTACATTCAGTCATGATGGGAAACAATGTAAAGAAAAATGGAATTCTATTAAAATATTATCAAATTTGTATTTTATTGCTTTTAATCGGAAACCCGTTCACTATAGAGAAAGAAAACGAAATCAAAGGAATTGAATAAAATCACAGCAGTTGTCGCTTTGGTTGCTCCTATTTGTATGCATCTAATTTTACCATCAGAGTTTGAATAAGAATTCGCCTAACAAGCAGTGCAAAATTCGAATACGTTTTGCGCAAACTGCTTGTCATGCGCAGCAACTGCTTTTTGAACGCACTGCTTAAATTCAGCTCCACTGCTTGCAAGTGCCTAAAAGTGTGCAACGTGTATTAAGAAAACAGTTAATTTAAGTGAATACCAAGTTATATTGTATTACAGTACTAAGCAATATAAAAACTTTTTATGAATATAATAAATAAATTAAATTTACTGTATGAAGTTTTAACAATTTTTAGTATGTTTTTGAATTTATTTATGATAAATTACCTGAATAATTTCAAAACCTTTTTATTATGTTAATCCTTTTTTAGTGTTTTGTGTGCTCTTGTGTCTAAGTGTCACCTTATTTAGATAAGATATCAGGCTACAAAGCCAACTCGTTAACTTCCAGTGGCCCAAAACAAAAGGATGGTATCAATATCCGCTTGCCAACAAAACGTTCCCCGCCCCCTTTCCACGAAGCCTCCTTCGATTCTCCACGCTCTCAGCTTCAGTTCCAGCTTCAGTTGCCCATTCATCAATTCATTCATGAAGCCTGGGAAGAAACGGCTTTGTTTACTATGGAGTAAAGAGTATGGAGTAAGGCTCGAACTCGTAGTAAAAGTAGCGGCAAGCGGCGTTTTGGCCCAGTCCACAAAAAAAAGGAGGCTAAAACCGAAAACACAAAAAGCAGAATTCAGAGAAGACGAAAAAAAGAGAAATAACATCTGTCGTGGCAACATTGAAATCCGGTTGCAAGCTGCAAAGATGAGCAACATCGAGAACATATGATTGAGTTGAGTTTCCCAAAAACAAAAAACACAAAAAACACAAAAAAAGTGCACCTTTTCGGAGCGTGCATGTGTGCGTCTGTGTGTGTGTGTGTGTGTGCGAGTTTTAACCTGCAGCAGCTGCTTCTGCTTGGTTGTGGATGCCGCCTGTTGCTGCATGCAACGACTACAACAACAACAGCAACAACACCATGCTCAGGATAAGTCTCTCTTGAGAAACCATATTAAATTTGGAGTTTGTCGTATATTTTTTACTTTAGTTTTCCACTCTTTGTTGTCCTTTTTAGACCCCGTACTCTAAAAAAGAGTATAGGGGTCTATTAAGTTTGTCTGAAGCGAAATGTGCGTAACAGGCAGAAGGAGCCTTTTCCGACCCCATAAAGTTTATATATTCTTGATCAGCATCAACAGACGAGACGATATAGCGATGTCCGTCTGTCCGTCTGTCCGTCTGTCTGTCTGTCCGTCTGTCCGTCTGTCCGTCCGTCTGTATGATCACCTAGATCTTTTAAACTACAAGAGCTGGAGCCGCCAAATTTGGAATGAAAGTCCGTCTGCTTCGCGAGCAGATCAAGTTTATTTCAAATTTTTGCCACGCCCCTTACCGCCCCCGCAAATTGTAAAAAACTATTTTCACATCACCATAACTTGAAAACGACTACAGCTAGGAAGACCAAATTCACACATTATGTGTATGGTACCATTATAACTATCCTTACCAAGTTTGATTCAGATCGGACAACTATAGCCAATAGCTCCCATAGGACAAATCGGCCGAAAGTTCGTGATTTGTATGGAGACATGAAGTTTTAGTTGAGCGGTTGCAACCAAACTAACACATTATGTGTATGGTACTATTATAACTATCCTCACCAAGTTTGGTCCGGATCGGACAACTATAGCCTATAGCTCCCATAGGACAAATCGGTCGAAAATGGGTGATTTGTATGGAGACATGAAGTTTTACTTGAGCGGTTGCAACCAAACTAACACATTATGTGTATGGTACCATTATAACTGTCCTCACCAAGTTTGGTCCGGATCGGACAACTATAGCCTATAGCTCCCATAGGACAAATCGGTCGAAAATGGGTGATTTGTATGGAGACATGAAGTTTTAGTTGAGCGATTGCAACCAAACTAACACATTATGTGTATGGTACCATTATAACTATCTTCACCAAGTTTTTTCCGGATCGGACAACTATAGCCTATAGCTCCCATAACACAAATCGTTCGAAAACTACTTATTTGTAAGGTAAAACGCGCACTAGAATGAGTACGGGGTCTTTTACAGTCGGCTCGCTCGACTGTAGCCTTTCTTACTTGTTTTTTTTGTTATTGTTGAGGCAGCAGCTGCCTTGATTAGTCTTAGCTAAGAAGTTCTACAAGTATTTATCAAATAGGTCAGGAACAGTCGACTTTATTTTTTTGAAGCATGTTTTGGAATGCCAATAATGACTAAATTTACATAAAATTCTTATTAAAATTTAAGAAATCCAATTAATACGAAATATTGCAATTACAATTTTGTAATAAAATCGAATCCTATAAAATTGAGATAACATTGAGTTATCTACTGAAAGGGAAAAAATTTAATAAATTTAAATTTTAAAATTTTCAGCAAAACTTAAATATAAAAAAGTTTGATTTTGCACTATTTCCTTTAACTTCTTTTGTTATTAAAACAAGGCAACAATTTCAAGTGGACCATAAAAATGAAATCTGTTAATAAAGAATAAATTATATAATAAATACAACTTTAAATAAATGCTTATATTATTTATTTACAAATTATAAAAGTTAGTAGTATTATTATAAACTTTGTTTTTTATATTATTTATTAAACTAATCTAATTTTTTTTTTATTTTGATAAGGCAACTATTATTTTTTTAGTGTTTCATTCCTTAAAAAAAACGAGTAATAAGTAAATATTTAAAATACATTGAATTTATCAGTGAATTTATGAGTTTTATAAATCAAGACACTTAAAAATACATGTTTTAAATATTATTACAAGGAATTATTTTATAACTAGTCAATATACTTTTCATACTCTATGTAAAGATAAGGCAGCTTCAAGCTAATAGCAACACTTTAATACCATCTCTTATTGATTAAATAATTATGTTTAACCTTAAATGTTTTCCAAAGTGAATTTATTGATAGGCTTACGATGGAAAAAAAATAAAAATTCCAATAAAACTATCCTTTTCTATGTCTAAGATACATATCTCCAATAAACCTCCCATTGTGTATGTACCATGAAAACCCCAGCGGACATCCCTAAGACGTGGACCATTTTTTTCTGATTTTGAATATTTTTGTATGCGTCAGTACAATTTGCCTCTCTTAGGCGGACACCAAACTTGACCGGACGCGGACAGAAGATTTATATGATTTTTTTAACACAAGTCGATTAATTGTTATCAAATTTTTTAAATATATGATAAAAATGTTTCATTTAAATAAATTGTTAGTTTAAGTTTTGGTAAATAATTAAATAAATATATTGTTATATGTATCTTTAGAAAGTGTATTAAGTTGCGAAGAATTACCACGGGACAGAATCTATTTGACCCTTCTTAGCCGGACACCCCTCTTAAGCAGACAAAACTTGGTCATGAAAATGTTTACTGTAGTATAAAATTATAAACTACAAATAATTCTGTTATTATTTAAAATGTCTAATTGCTCTAAAATATCTTTATCTATTAATTTTGTTTTTCATTTTTATCGTACCATATTAATGTTAAGATCTCAACTGAATCGTTTTTTTCTCTCAGTGCAGGCGTGCTGCCTGTAAGCAGCAGGCAGCGGCAGAACAAAAGGCAATAGGCAGCAAAGGTAAAAGGAGTGGAAGGCAGGCAGCGAGAGAGGAACAACAAGAAAAACAACAACTTTAGGAGCAGATGGAACCACAGCCCAACAACCCAACGATGAGAGTCGCAGCCGAACGGTGAAACGAGCAAAAGGTCGAACGAACGAACGAATGAACGACCGAAGTGACAATACCCGACACAGCGTTGCTGCCACAAAGCGAGGCAGAGACAGCGACTGAGGCAGCGGAAGCGGCAGAGGCAATAGCAGACGGTCCTCGGCTCATTCGAAATTTGTGCGTGCAACGCGAAGGACGTGAAAAGTTGTTGTCGTCGTCGTCGTTGTTGTTGTTGTTGTTGTTGTTGCTACTGTCGTCTTTGTACGTTACTTTTTTTTTTGGTTTGTGCCACCCCGTGTGGCAAGTAGCGGCCTCGTGACGTCACCGCGTCAAATAGCAATAGCAGCGAATAAAGCGCAAGAAATCAAACATTATTTTTTTTTGTTTGGGAATAAACACGTTCAAACATGTCAGCGGATAATCAAGTGGAGCCAGTGGCAGCATTGCCGGCAGCTGCGGCGTCTGCGGCATCCTCCTCGGCGTCGGGAGGATCGGTGTCCGGTTCAAACGGCTCGGAGTACCTGAAACGCACCTGCCTCATCTGCGGCTGCCAAACGAATCAGACCATCAACATCTACGAGCCGCGCTCTGGACCAAATATCGTGCAATTAATTCAGGCCAAATTCAAGTTTCAGGTAAGTTGCAATGTGCCACAAAAGTAACAACACAAAAGTCCAAAAAAAAAAGTAGGAAAAACAAGCAAACAACAACAAAAATCGATAAGAACACAAAATGAGTCATGTGTCCTTCGTCTGTGTCTGTGTCTGTGCCTGTGTGTGTGTGTGAGTGTGTGTGAGTGCGAGTGTGTGTGAAAAAAGGGGATGAAACTGTAAACTGTAAGCAAGATTAGAAGCTGCCTCGCCAAACACACTCACACTCACACTGCCACACCCCCTTTTCTCCCTCCGTTGCCCCCTCAGGTGCTTGCAGCAGCCAAGCGTGTGCACTCTAAAAGTCTCGCCGGAGTAGGAGCAGAAGCAAAAGCTGGGCAGGATTGGAATGGGATCTTGGGAACAGAGTTGTCAAAATAGCGAAAACAATTTTAGAAATACTAGACGTTTTTGAACTAACCTTCAAAATTGTATTAAATAGTAAATTAATAGGAATAGCTAAAAAGTCTTAACCAAAATTATAAAAAAATAAATTCTAGAAAAAACTAAAAAAAATTCAAAACGCTAAAAAAATTGTCTATATATCTGTCTATCTATCTATCTGTCTATCTATCTATCTGTCTATCTATCTATCTGTCTATCTGTCTATCTATCTATCTATCTATCTATCTATCTATCTAGCTATCTATCTGTCTATCTTTCTATCTATTAAAACTATTTATCTACTTAAACCAGCTACCTAAACTATCAATCTATCTATCTAAAGTTTCTTTCTATCTATTTGTCTATACATCCATCTATCTATCTATATATCTATCTATCTATTGACCTAACTATCTATCTATTTATCCATCTATCTATCTATCTGTATATCTATCTATATATCTATCTATCTGTCCATCTAACTATCTATCTATCGATCTATCTATAGATCAATCTATATATTTATCTATCTAACTATCTATCTATCATATCTACCTATGTATCTGTCTGTCTACCTAAACAAAATCCAAGAGTGGGCATAAAAAGAGATCAAAATGCGGATTAAAAATTTTTAAAATTTTATTTCAAATGCTTTTTTAAATACACAAAAAGCGAAGTTTAGCTATAAAACAGCTAGAATGTTATACAAAATATCTCCTTCCCAAAATCTTTATAACTTATAAGGTTTGGATTTAACATTTTAATGTATCTTGGCTGGTTTTTGTTCCGATTTCATGCTTTAACATTTACTAAGGAAACTAATAAAAAATTTTAATTTTAATATTTAAAATGGTCAATAGTTTAAATGTTCTGTCTTTAACAAATATAAATTTTCTTAAATTGAACTTTGAGCAGCTTAAAAGCAGAAAATTTTACTACTTTCCATTCAAATAGCTATCAGCTTATCCAGAGCAAATCTAGCTGTAAACTAGCTAAAATGACAGCGCTGCTTGGAAGTCAGGCGTGGATTTTTAGGTGTTTCTTTTTCTAACGGAATTCGCGAAATGTCCATGTTGCCAGTTGGTCGGTTGTTGGTCTATGTGCCACATTCTCTCTCTATCTCTCTCTCTCTCTCTCTCTCTCTCTCTCTCTCTCTCTCTTTCTCTCTCTGTTTCAGTCGCTCACTGTATTCGTATCCGTATCCGGTTGGTTAAGTTAGCAACTTGGTAACTGGATAGCAGCTGGTGCATTTCCCTCTGTAATCGGACACTTTGCATGTGGCACTGTGGCACTGTGGCACTATAACTGTGTGGCTCTGTGGCAGTGGCACTTAATCAATACGTGTCCTGTGTCCTGTGTCCGTGTCCTTTTCATAATTTTCAACAGCTTGTTCTAATACTGCAAATGCCATGGGAAAATGTGGCACGAAAACTATGCGTAGATTGGATTACCTGTCAGCGACAGAGATCAACAAAGTGTGAGCGAGAGGCAGAGAAAGAGATAGAGAGAGAAGCAGTGTGTGAGAGCCTTGAGCAACTCACGAACCTGCCACAAAGCAGCTGCCGCTTCTGCTTCTGCTGATGCTGCTGTTGCTGCTGCGACAATTCGTGCATATCTTTGGGGCAACTTGTCCATCTGTCCCAAACTCTGTTTATGATTGAACCAATTTCTGCGGGTCGCTACCTCTTCATCCTGGCCACAATTTGAGGCAGCTTCATCGTCAGCAGCAGCGACAGCTGTATTTGCCACAGCGCAATAACCCTGAAGCCCAAGCAAATCTTTGGCTCTTTTCTGCTTCTTTCCTTCCTCCTTTGTTTGGGTCTCTACCCCAGAGTGGATGCCCAAAACAATGCCCATCACATCCTTAAAGACGATCATCTTCGCAGATAATTCAATTCTTTTATATTTTAACTTTTATGGAAAGTTTTCTGTGCTCTAAGAGAACTTTCAGTAATCTTCAGAAAGATCGTTTTCTATTCATTTATGGAAAATATAAGGGTTATAGACTAGCCCTGAGATCTGATGATCGGCAGGAAATAAATTCGAGATTTCGTTGGAGATCAATGCTAAACCTTAGTATTTAAGTATAAAAGCTTAACTAACAAAATCGGCATAGATAAATCCTACTCGAATCAAATAGTTGAGGTATTTTCCATTTGAGTGTCGAGTCATTGTCATTTGACCCCTAAAGTTTAAGGTTAAAAAATAATCCTTTGTTTATATTTAAAAGAAACTAAACTTAAATTTATATAAATTTGATCACCAAATATTAAATTATGACAAATATAAGATATATCTAAATAGATTTATAAACTTAATAGGAATCCAATGGAACAGACACTACGGAAATGATATCAATAAGAAAATTTCCCACAGTCCTTTAGCTTCAGTTGGTAACATCTCAAATTTCGTTCTATTTGTTTATTCGTTTTTCATCAGTATTTCTTGCTTTTAGTATTGAACATTATTTGTAACTCCCAATTTTTTGGGGAATGTGAAACCATAGAAACAACCAATGGAAATAAAAGGAAAACAAATAAAAAAGAAATGACAGCCAAATTTGAAGGACTTCGTAGCTTAATTTCGGGTAGCGTCTAATTGGATAGAGCTTGGTAGGAGCCCTAGGGGCGAAAGCGTACAATTGACAGTTGTTTTAATGACGTCACACTGAGTTCACAGAGGGCACAAATAGTAGTTTGGGTTACAAAGTTTCCGTTACTATTTGCCAAAGTAGATACCACCTGCCGCTTGCCTAGAAGTCGCTTACACCCTCGCACAAAACACAGGGTGTCTCGACCCGTTCCCCCTTCCCCTATCCAACACTTTCAGGGAGCAATAAGGCCTGGCATGACTGCGCCATAAATGATCAAAACTTCAGTTTCAGTCATTCATCTGTCTGCTTAGCATGCTGTCTCTTTCGTTCACACGTTCACTCTCTCTTGCTCTTACTCTCTCGCTGTTTGGTGCTACGTTTCATTTGCTTTATCAGCTTTGCGTGTGGTTTGTCTGTTGTCTGAATTGCACCTGGCCTGCAATTTGCATTATTTTTTACCGTTTACACATGGCCTTTGAAAACACACATACATACACACACACACACACACACACACACACTCGCACACACACGCTACTTATGATCGTTGCTTTTGATCCTTGGCTTGGGTCTAATTCCTAAGCAGCTGTCGCTTTGGCCGCGTGCCTAATCACATTTTATTCATTATTATTGTGTTGTGTATTTTCCCTTTTCCCTTTTGCCCTCTCCTTCTTCCATCGCTGCTTCGTTCGTCTGTTACCTCTGTTACGCTTGCACCACATCGATAAGAAAGGCGCGTGGCGAAACGAGTTTGTCAGTTCCCAGTACTAAACTCAATCCCTTTCTGCCTCAACTGGTCAACTGGTTACCGTATTTTACCTTAAATTTTAGACCTCGTATTTTTTGTTTTCCTTTTTTTTTTAAATTTTTTAAGTTCATTCTGTTTTGTGTTTTGGGCATTTTGGAGCAGCAGCTGCTAAATTTTGGTCTGGCAGGTGCATGAAATTATTATTGATACTCGCAGGCTGAGCGTGGATCAGTTGGTAATTAATATGCCTCGACCAACTGAGTGGACTCTTTAAACTTTATGATGTTTTTTGCACCTTCGACTGGGCAGGACTCAATCATTAGTGGTCACTCCACCGGTGGTCACCTCTTCATTCTCCTCCTCTCTGCCCTTTTGTGGTCACGCTTCAGTTGTGATTCTGTGGGCAGAACCTCAGACAGTTACATTGCATTCCTCTCGTTTTCATAGATAAGACTAGACTCGACTTGGGATTACCCTGTAAGCTGCTGTTGCTGTTTATTTATTATTTTCTTTGTTTTGCTAGTTTTATTTATGTAGTTGCGGCTAACTTAACGTAATACCAGGAGCGCAGCAACGCGGGAAATTTTATTTATTGTAATAAAAACTTTATTAATGTTTAATATGTAAATGAATTGAAATAATTCCACACATACTTTAAATTTCTGTTGTTGTAAATTAAGTTTTATTAACTAAACTTAAATACAATTGATTAATGTTCATCAGTTCACATTTGCTGAATGCGCTCCTGTGCGATTTTCAAACGGGTATCGGTGCTGCCAGATTGTTCACAGCTGTTTAAATTAGTTTATCGATAGACAGCCTTAACTTATCGCACTCTCTTCCTTTCACTCTCTTTTACAGCCTTTGAATGAGGACAAATTTTTGTGCTTCAGCTGCAACAATTGGTTAATTAATTGGCATTCGCTGCAGGCGCTCAACAGCAATGATGCAGAGAGTCAGAGTCAAAGTCAGAGTTCTTCGCACATGGGCAACAACAGCAGCGGCGCTGGCCTTGTGCAGCAGCAACAGCAACACCACAAGAAGAAGGGTCTGCCCGTGGAGAGTGCCCGAGTGCGTCCCGTGGCCCAGGTGCGTCCTCAGCCCCAAGTTTCAACAGCGACACAAACCCTGCCCCAAGCACAATCACAGATCCCGCCTGCAGCACGGCCTGCGCCTGTTATTAGCTACAACAAGCGACGCTTTGGCGGAGGCAGTGCATCCAACGTGCGCGGCATGCGCAAAATGCTGCGTCATTGCTGTGTTTGCGGTGCCGCCATGGTGTTGCGGCTGCTGACCACGACGCCGGCGCAAACGCTGGCCAAGTTGGCACGCCGACAAGGACGGAGTCAGTGCCGCAAATGCCGCGAGAGCGAGATCTCCAAGTGGCGCACGCTCCACAGACGCAGTCTGGCCAAGGTTATGCAGCTGGAACGAGCGCTCACGCAAAGGAAAACGATAATCTCCAAGGATAACACACTAGTCAAGGCGATTTCAGCAACGCCCATAGTAACGCCCACTCCAATATCGCAGTACCAAAGATTCAGAGCACCGCGTGTCGATGGCAAAGTGGTGGCCATGTTCCGTCGCCTGGGTACCACTCTCAGTACAGAACAGGATCAGCAGGAATCTGAGGAGCCGAAGCCTAGGACGCGTCCACTGCGGATCATGAGTCCCGCCAAGCAGCGACCACGCTGGACACGCCCACTGGACGAGGACGAGATACTCTTGGAATTCGATAGTGTTATATCGGAAGTGCTGCCGACGGCGACTACGACGTCGACGCCACAGGTAACCGCAGCACGTCGACGTCTCCGCTATCAATTTACCAACGAGTCACAAACGGATGCGGATGTAATTGCGGATGTGGATGCGGAAGTGGAAATGGCTGCAACAAAAGAGAACCGCAAAAATGGCGTCAAATTTACCCACCTAACAAATGTAAATCTTGCAGGGCTACAACTGCCCCAGGGACTGAGCATCACATTACTATAATAAGCACATCCCCAAAAAGTAAAGAGCAGAAGATAAATTAGAGAAGGAGAGGAGGAGGAGAAAACAAAATAGTCAAATTAAATGCGATCATTAAATAGTTTTAGATGAACGCTTAATTTATTTGGTACCTCGATCAAATTGTAATTGTTAGTTAAAATATAGCAAATAGCAAAAGAAAAGACCTAAGAATGTTAAGTAATATATTATAATATTTTAAATAAATAATGTATATTAGCAATAAATAAACTCCCCCTGCCACGTCCCATAATATCTAATACAAAGAACAAAAAAATGTTTAGTAACCGTTAGTCCCGTAGTTAAAAATTGTTTCGCAATTGCCATGTTATTGCTCCAAAAATTTATAAAATATTAATAAAATAACTAGCAAAAACTATAATTAATACTACTCTAAAAATTTCAGACTTATTTTAAATTCAAACTGATAGCGGTTATTAAACGGTTAAGAAACGTTGGCGCCACTGTATGTCGCGCTGTGATGCCAACTGTATGAAATAGCGTTGCCAACGCCTGAAACGAGTTGGCAGGGCCTTACCGATGTATCGATAGTGCATCAGAAAAAGTATCGATATCATGGGCATGCCTTGCATTTTTTTCTTGCTTTTTCAGTCTTCTTTTCGTTTTTCTTGCGCATGGTTCGTTGTTGTTTTCGAGTCTTGGCACTTTTGCATTAAAACGCGCTCTCGGCGCTTGTAAACCATCTAAAGATATTCTGTTCTGCAAAGTGCAGCGTGTTTAGCTGGTAATTACGCATAAATACACATAATTATAATTTGTGATACGTGCTTAAAAATATGCAATTTTATTAAAACAAAAACGTAAAGATTGAAAAAGCAACAATAACAAGAAGTTGTTGAAAGCGAGTTGACATTGAAGTACGAGTGCGCGCGTATGTGTTTGCGGGCGTTTGTGTTTGTGTGTGCGAAATTCTTTTGTGTTAATTCTTTCATATTTAAATAAGCGCAAAATAAAAATTGCAAAACGAAGGAAGCTTTGGACTGAAGCGGCAGCTTGTTTTGCGCGTGCTTTTTAATTTTGTATTAGTTGTTGCATCGCGTAAAAATCAATAAAATGCTAGTAATTGTTGCTGTCACTTTTCATTCTCTTTGTTGTTTTTCTTGCTGTTGTTGTAGCGGCAGGAGTTTGTCGCGCCGTTGAATCGCTTCCGTCAACAAGAGAGCAGCGCAGCCTAAAAGCTCGTGCGGTTGTGGCTCATGTTTTATTTTTCGCCATATCGTGTTATCTATCGTGTTTTATACACTTTTCAACCGTGTTAAATGTAGTTGTTGCTAATAGCGCGAAAAACAGCGTTAAAGCATTTTGTAATAAACTTTATTTCACCGCTTGTTTGTTTATTTCTCTTATCGTATTTCTCAAAAGGAGGAAGCTTTTCAAGCTGCATTTGAAACAACAACAACAATAGGCTCACACACACACACAAATTTGAGTGGGAGAACCAACAAGGTAAGCAATCAATGAAATAACAAAAACAAAAAATATAACAAAATGGCGCTTGACAACTGTCAAATGGTTTCTAAAGTTTGATACAAGTTCAATATTCGAGAGTTTGTTGTGTTCTCTTTCCAACGTACAAAGACGCACACACATGCACGCGCGAAAATAGATACACACACATATGCAGGCAAGCAATTAATCGAAATTGTATAACGGTTCATTGCACTATGCAATGCTGTTTTATACTTTGAGTTGTTGTTGTTGTCTCCTTCAGCATGTTGTTGTGTGTTGTTATCTGTCGCTTTGCTACACTTCCTTTTCAGCTGCTGCCGCTGTGACTTTTGTGTCAGCTGTGTCTGTGTACCGTTATACGGGTTTATGACTCAAGTAGCTGAATTTCGTGTAGTTATTGAATTGGGAGATCGTGTATCTGTTTTATTATTATTGTTGTTGTTAATTTGCCTTTTTTGTGGCACAACTCGCAATTTGTTTGTCTCAAATTTGCCGTAATTAAAAATCAAATTGATTTTTCCGTTTGCAAACACAAAACACAACTAAAAAAAAAAGTCGATCAAAAAGGCAATCAAATTGTCAGTTAGCAGCAGTAACAACAACAACAATAAGTCCAACTATTGCTGCAACAATGAAAAAGCAATTTTCGTATTAAACCGAAAAGAAGAAGAAAAAAGTCTGTCAAGGCATTGTTTTTTTTTTTTTTTGTTGTGTGTTGTAGCTATTGTCATTGTTGTTGCTGTTGTTATTGTTGCCATTCGCTTGCCACACGTTTGTGCCTCGTGTTGGTTAGTCAGTTGCTGTTGCTATGTTGCAACAATGAGCATGGCTAATTTTCGTTTTTACAAAAGTTAAGTACTCAACTCTTTAAGCTTTGCTCGTTGTTAACGAAACGGTTAATATTGTTGTAATTTTGTTTTTTTTTTTTTTTCTGTAGACCAGCAACAACAACAACAATGACAACGACAACGACCAATGTTTATTTTGCTTTTGTGCTTATTTCTTTTGCGTGGCGCTTCGACATTAACAAACTTTTTACCAGCTAACGTCCCATAAGAAATGATATGGCAATAGAATTGATTTGATTTATTTTATTTTGTTAAATTGTCCAATTTGTAAAACTTATTTCTTAAATGTTAGTTTACTCTATTTACAAGATAATGCATGATACTTTAGATTTGTGTGATTAGTGGTCTTCAAATACAGGAAGGAAGACTTCCAATCAAATTAATTGGAACTGCTTCTGAAGAAAATTATTAGAATACCAAAATATTTGGTACTTCCCATACCGGGAATCGAACCCGGGCCTTCTGGGTGAAAGCCAGATATCCTAGCCACTAGACCATATGGGATTACGTGTTCATCTCGTAATTTGTGTGATGTTTTTTTAAACATAGGAGGTTCCTTCTCAGAACTAAGATGTCATCCCACAAGATATATTTTCGACATCCAGACACACAAGTCCCATATTGTCTAGTGGTTAGGATATCCGGCTCTCACCCGGAAGGCCCGGGTTCGATTCCCGGTATGGGAAACTTTTTTATGCACTGAAATTAATTACACGGATAAGTTTAAGTATTAAATTAATTACAATTTTATAACAAAAGTACATTAATCAAAGTGCCACATTGATTAACGAAACACGTTAGTGGGCGTTGAGTCGATGAGTGTTAAACTGTTCCTCTTCTCTTTCATGAATGCCGAAATTGGTAAGCTGCACTTACAGTTGTTAAACCTTCACTTGAGCCAAAGTTAACTTTATTGAAGTACCTTTTTTTAATGAGTATTTTTACGCCACTCATGATCCGGCTCAATGAACTGCACAAACACATCAAACTGTTTCTTCAAGCGCAGTTGCAACTCAATTTCCAACAGAGAAAAAAAAAAGTGAAAAATTAAAACGGCTAATTCATCAAAAGTGTGGCAGCGAACCATTGTAATTATTGTTTTTGTTGTTGTTGATGTTTTTGCTTTCAAGCCCGCCCACTTTTCACCGCCCGCCACTTTCCAAGCAGAGCAGAGAGCGATTGAAACTTTGTTCACTGTCTTTGACTTTTTGTTGTATGCCATCATCATCATCATCGTCTTCATCTTTCAGTCTGTCTCAGTCTGCGTCTGCGTCGCGGTCTTCGTCATCATCAGAGATATATTCAGATATATTAGAAGCGCGTGTGAGAGACGACATTACGGATTGAGCAAGAAGCAGAAAAAAGGCACAGCATACAAATTAACATTTTTATAGTGCTTTTTGTAGCCAGCTTGTGTGGTTGCCTCTGCTGCTGTTGTTACTCTTTTGCTGCTTCGATAGCAGTCATAGAAAGCCAAGCCCACAGAATCGACGAGAGCAGCAGCAGCAGCAGAAGCGAAGCAACCATAATAAAAAAAAGAGACGTTTAGTTTTTGTTTCTGTTTTTTTATTTTTTCTTTTTGATTTTCTTAAACGTCAAACGTAACGCCAACGCCAACACGGCAAGACATCGAAACGTTTGTTTTTATTGTTAAACCAGTTGAGTTGAGTTGAGTTTTTCAGTAAGAACAAAAGAGCAACAGCTGCCTGCTGCCAGCTGCCATCTCACTCGCTCTCTTCTAGCTTTAACCTACGTTGACTGCATATTAAAGCTTTTGCTGTTGCTGTCAAACCATCTTTATTGTTGTCCCAAAGCTTTGTTTGTTTTCTTATGCTTTACGCTTTCAGTCCTTCGGGCGGCGCAGTCACTGTCGCTGTCGCCGACGTAGCTTAACGTGTTTCATTTGCAAACCGTTTCATTGCCACTGTAACCCAGACGGGTTCCAATCATTTTTAAGTGCCAAAGGCGCAGGCGCTTAATTACTTACGATATTAGCTGCAATACCGTATTGTCTTCATGGGCTTCAATCAATTTGATGTGCCATGGGCGCAGGGCAAGATCGCTACGATATTAGCTGCAATTTTTACAGCTTTTGGCACTTAATTTTTTATATTTTTGATACTATTTTTTTAACTCGCTTTTCGCTGTTTGCTGTGACTTCTGAAGCGTGTGACCGGAGGTGAAATTTTCATTTCAATTTAGAGTTTTTGCTTTTTGTATTTTTGGCTAGCCCATAGCAACTGAAAATAACAACGACAACAACGTCAAACTGTCTAAAACTAGCGATAAATGCGCTCAGATACTTTGGACGTAGTTTGGCCGCGTTTGTAATTCGCATTCGCCGCTTTAAATGGACAACTGGGAGTGGGTCACACAGCTGCAAGCTGCAGCAGTGGCAGAGACTGCGGCAGAGAGCAGCTGATGGCAGAGACCAACGTAGCGATTATAGGGATGCGGATGGATACCCACAGACACAGATTCAGATACTCGCACACACACACACACACACACAAACAGACACAAAAACTTGGAAAGACTGAGACTCCCAGACCGGTTGGCGCGATCGTTGAACGTTCGTTGGATCCGTTCATTCGGTCGATTCTTTCTTCAAAGCGTAAATATTTCAATTTATTTATTGGTCATGCGTCTTCTCGATTCCACTTTCTACCCGCCGACTGTCTGCCAGATGTAGATACATGTGTCGTGTCTTGACCACACTCATAACCCGAATCCGCACCTCAACTTAACTCAGCTCAAGATCCAAGCGCCGAGTCCCGGATTCAACGCACGCAAACTACAAAAATCTGTGTCAACGGCCTTTTTGTTGTTTTGTGTTTTTGTGGAGCCCTTCTGCCCACCTGGGGCACAACCAGACAGTGGGCGTGGCACTGTCCCCGTCTTCATCATGTGCGCATTTTCCACATGTACATGAAAATGAAATGAAATGGGTGAAAACGTTTTGCACTCCACAAACAAAAGCCCAAAGAGGTGTGTGCACGACAATTTCAACTGCAGACCATGCATGACCCGCGTGTAGTACGAGTATAATGCCCCCATGTTCGTTAGGGGGCGATAGAAGGGGGAGGGCGGGGCAACCGATTCGTTGTTGTCTGATTGCCATGCTAAATGGCTAAGGAGAAAACTCTGGACTGACTAAAGCGGGCACAATAACCAATACCCAATACTCTCATAAAAAGAAAACTTTAAATTTATTTTGAACGTGAGAATACCCTGTAATCCGAGGAAAGTACAGAGTGCACTGTCTAGTCTGTGGAATTGAAATTTGCACGTTTTCTTGCTGCACCTCCCGACACTCAAATATGTCGGGGCCTAAAATATAGTAAAACTTAAAGTCGAGACAAAGATATCACTAAGGAACGAAGTGCGTGAGCTTCTTTAGTGGATTGATTGTCTGAAAACGTTTGCATGCTAATTGGATTGTATGGCATGATGTGTTGTGTACACACACATACTTAAACACTTCGCTTTGGGGTATATAATAGGTTCATTTAAGTTCAATTTCGCCCAGAGCAACGATTAAACTTTTAAAGGTCATCATTTGATAGCTAAAGAACAATTTGAAGAGACCTCGAAGGTTCAACCTAGGGCTATAACCTTTTTAAGTCATAGCAGATAATTTAAAAAGTGTGAACAAAAAATTAAAAAGTATTTCCCATACCGGGAATCGAACCCGGGCCTTCTGGGTGAAAGCCAGATATCCTAGCCACTAGACCATATGGGACACTGTGCGATGCTGGAAACGAAACGACTACATGAACACACATGAGCCAAAAATAGAAATTGTGCTGTTTTAAGATTTTAAATTTATGGAAACTTGAATTTTGGTTTGAAACAGTCGATAAAATTCCAGTGTGCAGCTAAAAAAGTAGCTCAAAGTGAAATTTATTGTAAATATCTTGATTAAAGGCATTGTTTGTGGTTATATTCTTCTTACCTTATATTTGTTGAGAGTACTTTTCTGTTGTTCATTGATGAGACTGAATCTCCTCTACTCTCCGCCATCCCGATTAATTACCAAAACGAGTATTCGAGCATTGAGCCACGTTTGTGGTTTGGTTTCTTCGTGTTCATGTTAGTCTCTTAGCCTTTTTTTTGCTTTTTTGGTATAAGCTGTCAGCTCGTGTAAGATAAATTGAATGAATCTCCGCTGGCTGCACTTGAAGCGCACATAAAAATTGTTGCCTGTCAGCGTTATCATTTCCCCCACTCTACTCTGTACCCAATGCTCATTTCCTGGGACATTTAACTACCGTTGCAACTGTATTAATACAGTGAAAATCTTTTTGGAAAAAAATGCATTTAATTTACTAACTTTGGATGATGAATCAATCATTTGCGTCTGCTTAGCTTTGGCTATTTAAATTAACCGGTTCGTTACAGTCCCACCTTCCCCCATACTCCTCCCCATTCCTTTCTCAAGCCTTATCTAATGAGCGGTGTAGGGGGGAGGAGGCTTGGCACTTGTCTACCCGTAGAAAGATGTGCATACATAAAAAACCAAGTCCAATGTGAAGCCCACTTTCATGACTGGACAGTCAGCCTGCCACTCAAAGTGTCTGTCTTGATGTCTGTCTCTTTTTTCCACATCCATTGGTTAGGGTTTATGTTTTCTCCTCAGGCCATTGTGAGAAAGTCTGTAAACTGTCAGATAGATAGATCTGTGGCGCTTACACGTGTCTTAACTTATTACAAGTTAAATTTATTATTAATTAGGCTCCATGTGCATAGTAAATAATTTATTGGTCGTTTCATTAGGCGAATAAAGGAAAGCAAATAATTATATCCAGATAATGTAGGGTTCAATTAGAGAGGAGAAGAAAACGCTATGATCTTTAAATCCTGAATAAGTTTTATTCTTCAAATATACTCCATTCGGATAACAATAATATATGGAAGTATGGATAAAACAACGAATCAAACTATCGTCTTACTAGAGTGATTAGAGTAGAGTGGTTTACCTCCCAAGGTAATTTGAACTTGCTCTCCGAAAAACTTGTTCTTGGAAGAATTACTAGAACTAAGTTAAATTCCGAACATGAATGACCATGAATGATACTCATATATCATATCTGACACTGTCTAGAAATTGTGGCATTGCAATTTGAGTCTACTTCATATTCAATCCATACTCATATTCAAATAATTCTGAATATATACATAAGTACTCACGATTAGATTTCAAGGGTCACTCGCTGAAAGTTTCGCTTCAATTACCAAACTGTTTAATTAGCTATAGTAATTAAATAATGAAACCATAAATAATTACAGTTAGTTTAATTCTCTGGTTGTGAATTTGTTAGGATTTCAGTGAGTGTAAAACCAGAAGAATACGAAGGTCTCTTCAATGAGGCGCGGCCAGGTTTTCAGAACGAGTATCTATTAATTAAAGTCTCGGGATTCGTAATGTTGCTTTGTCTGAGACTGGATATAACAATGACTAATCATAATAATAATAATATGTCTTTCTTTATTTTTTATTTTTTTTTTGAATTGTTCTGTTTACTTATTTTTTTAATTTGCTCAAAACTAAACTTTAACACTATATGAGGTTTCATTTCAATTTGCAAAACATTTTTGGTGTTTTCTTTTCCTCTCCGCTTCGTATTTTATTTTTTTTTTTTTGTTTGCATGTTTGCAAAATCTTTTATCATTGTGTCATGTCCAAAGTCGCGAGCGCAAACAAAAGAGTTAAATGCTAAGAGGGAGAAGAAGAGATGAGGTAGGTAAGGAGGAGATAGATGAAGAGAGCAAAGAGTGAGAGTGCGAGAGAGCAAGATGAAGTTTCAGTTCAAGGTGAGGCGCTGAGGCGCGTGTTTGTGGTTTGAAACAAATGAGAATGGAACACAGCGTTTGCAATTTGCAATTAGCTAAAACACTTTCGATAGTTTCTTGTGTCTCGACCGTCGCATGTTAGCTGCTAGTGTTGACCAACACTGGCTATTATTTTGCTTGCAGCCACTTTGATCATTAGATTATAATTACCTTTGTGACATGCAATTACTTTTCAATTATAAATTTATTACCCATCATCATCAGCAGACTTTTTTTTTTTTTTTGTTTTTTACTCTATGACTAGTGCATTCAATTAAATTAATTGCTTTGGAAATTGAGTTGGTTGTCAGTTTTTTTTTTTTTTGAACAAACTTGTTCAACACTAAAAATTGATGATAGTGAGCGCTTCACTCAAGCGCCAATTCAACTTTCATTTTGTTTATGGTCTTAATTTGGACTATTTATAAAAAATTACCACAGCCAAACATAAAACCTATAAGAAAAACAAAGCAACATAAAACCAACAAACAAGCAGCAAATGAAGCGCCAACAATAATAATAAAAAAGTCTTGTTTTTGTTATTGTTGTTGTTGTTGCTGCTGCTCCCGCGTGAGCGGGCAGAAAGATCAGACTCCGAGTCAGGGAAGAAGTCAGACTCTCTAGAGCCCAACTTGAACTGACCAAGATAACAACAATAATAGCAATAAGAAAGATTTGGTATTTTAGCCAGCTTATAGCTAGATTTCACGGTGTTAAATATTTAAACTTTAGCTAGAAATCTAGCTATTTTTTGGTAGGAACTTAAGTGTAAAAGCTTTAAGTTTCTGAATAAACTTTATTTTAGACAAAATACTATATCGTTTTCAATTTTAAAGAATAAAATCTGCTTTAGAGTAAGAAAAGTATATGATATAAAGCTATTATAATACAAGTTTAACAATTCGTATTAATCAAACAACAAGTGTTGAATTAAGTTTTATTTTAACTGCTAAAATGTACTCAAAAATTATATTTTTATTAATTTGAATTAAATTTTTTCCTTTTATCTTGAAAGGCTCCATTAAAATATATTCGAAGTAAAATGTAGCAATTTTAAAACTAGCTGGCAACACTGACAACAAGCAACAGCGACGTCGCGTCGCGTCGTCTGCAGCCACAAAAAGCGATGAATGATCGTCATCTGAGCGAACCAGCGAAGCAAGAGAGCCACAGTCAGAGCCAGAGCCAGATAGTAGACAAGTAGACAAGTCAACGCCTGCTAGTTGACCTCAAAAGTGGCTTGTACTTGAGATTTGAAATCGAGTGTAGTTAACTACTTGAAACAATTTGTACAAAGCATCAGCTGAAAGAAAAAAGTTAGTGAAAGGCTTTTGGGCTACTAAAGTGATCAGAGGTTACCTCCTAGACTCAATTCTTCTAGTGTTACAATTGAGCAATTAAAGTGTATTTGAACAATTTTTGAAAAGGTATATCTTTGCCTCAATATTTAGTATATTGCTTAATTTTAGTTTTCTTTTTGTTCTATAATAAATAAAGAAATAAAAACTCTTTTTACTTCTTTAAATAACAACTGAATTCTGTTTTCTTCGATAACTTGAATACATTTCAATGAACTCTTCTAATTCTCAAAGCTTACAAGATTCTCAAGCTAAAGCTACACAGAAATAGAGGTACTATATATGATGATGATTTTGCTTGGCTTTTGCTATCTCACGGTTATTATGGAAGTCAAGTCGAATGGAGAGGACCTTTTTTTTATTGTTTGCTGTGGTTTTTCAACACACCTGTAAATTGAACTTTTTTTTTGTAGCCAGCAGATCAGTTTTCAAACCTTTAACCCTGTACCTCTTTTTTCCCGCATTTTGTCACAGTGTTTGCAGTTGACGGTGTTCTTTTTTGTGGCCAACTGTTTTGACTGGTTTATCTAGTTTTTGGAGATTATGTTGTTGCCATCATTTGGATAAAAAGATGATATTTAACCTACTGGCTACCACAGTACGTGCCACAACTTGTGCAACACGATTTATGTTTGAACTTTTGGTCCAAGAGTATTTCTTCACTAACTCGATTGTCAACTGTTGACGCTCAGTGGCAACTTTCGAATGTAAAATCTTTTAACCACCTCTGATTTATCTACTTACATATGGCTCGTAGTTCAATCTGATAATTTGGTTGTCGGTTCAGCAATTTGTGGTCTATTTTTTGTCTGTTGTTTGCATTTTATTTCTACTTTAATCACATGTTTCCGTTCGGTTGCCCAAATGCTCCAGGTTGATGCAGTTTTGCGGTTTTGCTGTCCAGTTTGCGCTTTAATAACTTCATTGTCAATGCAACAAACGGGTGCACAATACAACAGAGCGAATCACGTGAGTTGAATGCAGCCAGACTCGGTAATACCCTGCAACTGGTACTAAATGAAGTCCATTTACGATAAACAAGAATTCTTATACTCAATTTATAGTTGTTACAAAGATAGTATGCAACTAATATACCCTCTAATGCATTAAGCACAGTAGTTGCAACATTTTCAGTAGTGAATGGCAGCTAGTGAGTGGTATTTTCTAGTGCAACAACAAAGAGTGCAACAGCGCTTGACTTCTTTTTCTAAACACTTATTGTCTATGCTCAGCCTGTGGCCGAGTTGGTTTGGATTGGATTGGACTTGATCTAGATGCGGATACGGGAGCTCCTAACTGCAACAACTAGACGAGGTAGCCGACTTTAAGAGACCCTGTTTGATTGCAGAAGTGTCGAAATTGGAGGATCTAGCATTCTTAGTCATATGATATAGTAGGTTTTAGGCTGTAAGTTCTCTGTAAGTTTGATTTGATAAAGAAAGGGTTAAACCTTTAGTGTGTAGGAAAAGACTTTAGTATATATTCATCTAGAGATACATATGTATCTCTACATATGTATGGATAGATATTTCTGTATGAATTGGGTCGGAGATAACTCCCATTTTTTGACAAACTGATTAGACCCGTTTGCTTTCTTCAAGTACAGGGCTTAGAAATGCAACCGTGTGGACTTGACTTCCCCCACTGTATGTGTATGTGTGTGTGTCTCATCGTGTTTGTATCGTGATCGCAAGCGTCATCGCCTGCCATCGTCAGATTTATATGGCGGGGAGTGGGGTGGTAAGAGGTATGTGTGTGGCAACTTGTAACTGAGTGAATTGAACCCGCTGACAACGTTGGGTGGACTGAATTGGATTGCTTGAAAAGCTGAAAGAAAAAGGAAGTTTTGTTTAGAGTTCGCTGAAAAACGATTTCACAACTCAGAAAAGCAATAAAAGAAAAAAATGTCTTCATTGAGATCATCATTTAACTGACTGACTGACGGTTTGTCTGACTGATCGGCTGCCTCGTTGGATTGGCTGATCTTAAAGCTACAGGTTTTATATGATCGCATTGCTGCGATTGATGGTGGGTAGTTTTTATGTGACCGTCGTCAGTCGACAACAAAGCTGATTTTGCCTTATTTAGTTGGTTGTATTTATGGACGCATGACTCTCCAGCATTTGAAGTCGTCATCATTACACCCGCACAAGTAGTTGCTACTCTCGTAACTCCCCCCAGCTCTCTCCGGGAGCTGTTTATTTTCATTTTTGCAAACCTTGATTAGATTTGATCAGATCAAGCATGAACCAAGCAACCAAAAGCAGATCAAGAGAAGATTGAAAGAGTACGCGTGAACTTCGCCCCTGTCGGCAGCCATTTATCAGGCTAATTTTTCATGCAGATCAAGATAAAGTCGAAATGAAATTTCTTGGAAGCTGTCGGATTTTTTTAACTTGAATTTTATATATGTAAATTCATTAAGCACACTCGTATATAATTAATTATTGAACAAGGAAGCGCTGCCATTATTAAATATTCTACAACTGAATCTGTGTTTTCACACAGATCCGACTCACATACACACACGCACACACACATAGAGTTTTTAAACTTTTCTAATGCGGTTAATTGTGCATTTTACACAGAAAATAAATCTAGATTTTAGTACGAATTCACGATATGTTTATTAAATGAAGGAAAAAATGGTTTAAGAAGGAGTTCTTTGTATTTAAAAATCGAAAAATAAATTTCCTTATTTCACATTTACACATATTTTTTATAGTCCCAAGTTCCTTTTATTTATTTCTGTGTACAGACCAATCTTGTAACTCTATGGTCTAACCAAATTCATTTTTTTTCTTTTTTGTGTAACAAAGCTTTGCCCTTAATCAGGGCGTGTCACAGTTGATGCCATTAATGCCCATGTAATGCTGCTGACAATCCGAAAAAACCACATGACCACAGCCCAACCCACAGAACATTCTAAAAAAAACAGAGAACCCACAAAAATTACACAGGGCATTTTGAAATTTACATTGAATTGATTTAATTTATGCGCTTGTAAGTGAACGCTCCAGCAAGTTGATTAGAAACCGCCCCCCTACTGGCAATACAAGGGGGGGCAGGGAGCAATACCCCCTCAAACGATAGAAGCGCTGCCCTGTTGCCAGCATTTAATGGCCTTAAAAAGGCTAGAGGTGGAACAAAATTTGTAAGATATAGAAAAACAGAAATAAAACATGACAAAAGTTTATCAAGCTAAAAATAGCTTTAAAAAATAAATTAAAGTTAAGCTAATATTTAAATAATTTAAATATTTAATAATGAACTTTAATAATTTGTAACGATTGGAATTCTTTAAAAGCGATTGCTAGCTTTAAACAAGCTAAATTGCCACCTCTGGCGGCCTATGCGTATTGCAAAAGCTTCTAACTACTTCAAATACACAGTTCGAAATCGAACGAATTGCCAGCTGTTTACGCTCAACGCGATGATGAATCAGCTGTTGTTGTTTTTGCTGTTGCTGTTGTAATTGTTGTAACTTTTAACAATAACAAAATTAGAAAGAAAATGAAAAGCTGCATGGACGGTTCGTCTTGTTGTTGTTGTTGTTGTCGAGGCATATCTTAAAAATAGATACATTCCCACGCCCACGTGTCTATTTCTAGGTCTTGATTGTTGTTAATCTTATTGTTGTTGTTGTTGTTGCTGTTGTAGGCTGTTATTATATTATTATTATGGTTTCATGGCATTGCATTGTATTTTTTCTTTTCAATTTTGTTTTTTTTTTTTGTGGTCTCTTTTTCACAGATTGTGCAATTTTGGCGAGTTTCCACTTTTCGCTTTCATCTTCTTTTGTTCTCTTTTCGTCATGTACTTATTTGTGCCACGCCCTTGCTCTCTCCCCACATTCCACTGCAATTTGCTTCTTGCAACGTGCCATTAATTTGAGGTATTTTCTACCGTGCTTTATTCTCTCTCTCTCTTTCTTGTTTTTTTTTTTTTTTTTTGTAATTGTTGCCACTTACCGCTGTTCCAATTCCGTGCATTCCCCTCTCTACAAATTTAATTTAGCAATGTTGCCGTTGAGTACCGTTATTTTCACATTTCTTCCGCAATATTAATCGGCGTTTGCTTTTTCTCACCCACTCGCCAATTTGTTAATACTAAAAATATATCTAAAAACTTGCTTTTATCGTCATAGGGTATATCGATGATTTAGAAAGCGCTTATTATGATTATTCTCAAGTTTTATTAATAATGTTAGTTAATTTTAATTATTATAATTTAATATTTCATAAAAACCCACATTCACACAGTCGAGTACACTCGACCGTACTCCACCTACCTGTTGAGATTTTCACTGGGTATCTACTATTCCCACCAAAGATCGCTGACTTATTATATGGCTTGTACACATATTTATATGTATTTTCTTTTTATAAATTTTCAATTTTCCGCAAGTTTAAAAATAACCAAAACACATTCACAGGCATAAATATATTATTTTGTATGCATAAAGTGTACAATTTATAAACTCTGAGAATTTTGCACGAATTTCACACTGGGCAAAAAGTCATCACCACCTGCTGTGATGACCGCACAGTGGTACAAGAGCTGTACAAAAATGTTGCCACAACCATTTGTGAATGAAATGAGGCAGGTCGTGATTCAAAGCTAAATAAAACAATTTTCAATTCTACTTTGTAACAAAATAATTTAAATATATAACCAATATATTAATTTAAAATACAATAATTTATGATATTAAGAAATGCGTAATGCTTGAAGGAGTGTGTTGAAAAATCTATTTTTAAAAATTTATATTTTGATTAATTAATTAATTTAATAGATTATTTTTTTTATTTATTGATCAGAAAAATAAGTTAACAATCGATTTCTTTTCTTTCTATAATTTTAAACTTTTACTATAATTTTTTAAACACTTTTTTACTGGGCTTTGATCCACTGTGCGACGGCGTCAACGAATTAACCGCTGGTTTGTTCGCTCACCTCTTTGCGTCTCAATTCCAAACGTCCCTCCTAAAAGCCAAGTGTGAGTGCTA
The DNA here is from genome assembly GCA_018903735.1 of Drosophila cardini. Taxonomy (NCBI): domain Eukaryota; kingdom Metazoa; phylum Arthropoda; class Insecta; order Diptera; family Drosophilidae; genus Drosophila; species Drosophila cardini. The sequence continues at coordinate 21,169,747 of JAEIGM010000001.1, read as the reverse complement.
AAATTAAATATTCAAATTTGTAGTCTTAACAATTTGTTGTTGCGCTCTGCCGCCCCAAAGAAACACAAACTTTGGCAATAAGATTCGTATACATTTATTTATTCAAAACCAAAGCGAAATTATAATCAATATTTGTGTGTTATAGATGAATTCATTCGCTTGATTTTTTATATTGCTTGCCGAAAAAGCCAGTTAGTATTAAAAATAATACTAAATTTCCGTTGAAGTCTGTGAATCATGGTGATATCTTCTTAGAAAGGGGGTTTAACCATAAACAAAATAATAACAACAACAACTTTTACATTAACAGATCTGCGCGTCATCAAATTGTTTATTTTTTTTTGTGACAATCGATTCGCTGCTGTTGTTGATAAGCTTATATAGATTTTGATTGATAGTATGGCAAAAAATAAATGTGAGCTTCGCCAAAAGTTCGAATAATAACTTCCGGTTCAGCTCAGCTACGCACAACAACAAGAACAACACGAATATCACCAGAATGCAGAATTAACGAAAGCAACGCCGGCATCGCATCACTGTTCGCTCTTTATTTTACTCTCACTCTCTCAAACTGGCGTTCGTCATTTGTTGCTCTCCCACATATGGCAACGCTGTGGCATCGTCAGCTGCTAGAGCAACGGTATCTGTGCTTTTAGTTCTAAACGATTCATTGTCGCGTACGTGCGCGTTTATAGCAGAGCTTTGATTTATTATTGTTGTTGCTGCTGCCTGCTTTATTTGTTTATAATGTTTGTGCAACCAACAGTAAGAAAAATAACAATTACTACGACAACGACAACTATAACGACGATTGCAGCAAAAGTTTTCGCTGGCTAATATAAAGTGTGAGTTGCTGTTTATCACTTCTCTGCCCGCATCGCTGCTGCTGCTGTGAAACAACTGCGACTGCGAGTGTAAATGTGAGTGTGAGTGTGACAGTGACAGCGACAGCGACAGCAACAGCAAAACTGTTGTTGCTTTTGGTTGCGTGACTTTCCTTAGGCGCCCCATTCGCATATACATGTATGTAGTATGAGTATAAATGCGCAACGTTTTCTTATCGCTCGTTTTGCTTTGCCTCTATCAGCCTATCAGTTTTCATTTTGTCAGTGTATAGGTGTGCGTGCGTGTGCGTGTATATCTGTATATGCATTGTATCTGTTGCATTTGCACAAGAAGTAGGTTATGGCAATACGAGCAACAAAAACAGTTAGACGAAGAAAATCAATCAACAAAGTGGCTCAGCACGCAGAGCATGTAATTAACACGCAACCAACTGTTGCCTGCTCCCCTCCTCCTCCTCTCTTCGTGGTGCTTGCTGCTCCTTCTCATTCGCGTCATCAGCTGCTTCATCATTTTCTGCTCTTGTCCGCGTTCAATTGTTACACACAGCTGATTGTGTGTGTCTTGTCATGTTTGTTTATCAATGCAACAGCGACACAATTACTATTTAATTGAGTGCGTACGAGCAGCAACAAAGTTTATAAACAAACATGTTGCAACAATAAACAACAATAACAACAACAACAGCAAGAAAGCGGCTAACTCACTAAAAGGAAAGTGTGAAAAATCTTCTGAGTTTCCAGACGTGAGTGCGTGCACTCGGTATTTGTGTCTATCGAACGATGTCGTTGGTGATGTAATTTGCATAAGCAACAACCACAACAACAGCAACCACAGCAACAACTCTGCAAGCCACACAAGCAACCACATGAACGACTGGTACCTGGCAACCATATACATACATAATTTTTGGAGCGATTTCAGGTTTGAGTTTGATGCCCACCATTGCGTAGGCAGCGCAAGCGCAGTCAATTTTGTTGTTAAAATACCCTGTAATCGTCGCGATGTAGACAGAGTCCAATAAACTTGATGAAAAGCAATAAAACTGCAAAAGATTTAGTTATCGCCCAACTTGAAGTTTACCCAGAAAGCGAATGCCTTGTACCAATCATCGATAGAGTATTATCCACTAGCTTTATTCGATCTGCTCTGCTCTTGCCGGTAAACGGATAAGCAAGCAAATGCCTTAAATGCCAGCCAACACCACGCCCACACACTTAACTCGGGCAGTTCTGCTAACAGAATTAAAGCAAGTGTCAATCCAATGAGATAGTCAGTCAGTTCGACGACAGATTTGAGATTTGCTGGGATTTGAGTCACCAGCTGTGTTATCCAAGTCACCAGCATCTTCTTCTATCTCTGCTTCTCTCTGTCTCTGTCTCTGTTTCTATCTCTCCTGCTTCCCATTCGTTAGCTGACGTGCGATAAACACCGGCGAGACGAGTGTGTCATACAGCGGCTAGTCTGGCTAGTCCGGCTAGCAGTGTTGCTATTTTAGCTAGTTTGTAGCTGGATTAACGATTTTTGTTTTCTGGCTTAAAAATCTTAAATTAATATTCTTTTAAACAACGTAAGTAAACTAGATATTCTAGATAGAAAAAATATATTTAAAATTTATTAAATATTTAAAATTTATAAAATATATAAAATTTCCAACTTACTCTCGTAGTATTTCTAATTTAGTTTAGATATTTCTAGCATTTATTTGCTGCTATCTAGCTGCTTTCTGGCAACACTGTTTGCCTGGCCAACAAAAAAAAGCGAGTCGACAACGTTATGATTGTCGTAGTCGAAGTCGTCGTCATTTGCTGCTTTTAGACAATGCTACAAGTTCCTACACCTACGACCTAGAATTTGCCGAATATGTCAACAGGTATATACATGTCTAGTATATAAAATAAATGTGTATATAATATAAATCAATGCCTATATACTTGTACTATTTTAATAAGGCACATGTTTAGTTTGAAACTGAGAAATTCATTTCGATTACTCAACATGCTCGTGTTGCAGCTAAAGTTCAGGTTTTAATGGCACTTATGACCTTGACAAATTTGTATATTTTATTAAAATCAAAAAAAAAAAAAAATAAAAATATTACAAAACATTGAGCAGCTCTTGTTTCCTTATGTGGTGTTGTGTCCCCATTTTGAACTCGCGACCTTTTGTTGATGCGTCTTGTTCCTGATGCCCTGAACCATTGGCCCCAAATTGACGGTGGTTGACACAGTTGAAAGCTTTTTATCTCTTTCTTTCACTCTATTATTGCAGCATGCGCAGTGCAGTGCTCTCTGCCTGAAATGAGGCAAGTTAGTCAGGCTGGCCAAGTTGGTTCCATGGTGTAATGGTTAGCACTCTGGACTCTGAATCCAGCGATCCGAGTTCAAATCTCGGTGGAACCTAGGCTTTGATTTTCTAATATTCACTTGCAACATTTTTTATTGAAATCTAGGCTAGGAGTGTCCAACAATCAAATAATTCTACTTTTGATTGTAAATAATTTAAGCAAATTAAAAATAAAAAAATGCTCTTTTTGGAGTTTCCATTTAGTGAACTTCCAACAATCAAATAATTCTACTTTTGATTGTAAAGAATTTAAGCTAATTAAAAATTAAAAAAAAATGCTCTTTTTGAAGTTTCCATTTAGTGAATTCCCAAAAGTATGCTATAGATCGAAAGGTATGCTGGGGTGACTATTGACTAGTATGAGTTTTAAGATAATACTATCTTTCGTTTCTGTATGATAATATGCGATTTGCTTCCAGGAAAACTAGAACAAATCTTCACTGAACAAAGTACAAAAAGAGACTTTTCATTGTACGTGATAAAAGCGTATCTAATAAATGAATTATGGTTTTCAATGAAATTTACCAAAACATTTGTCTCTGACAAATATAATTGCTACTATCCGCAAAAACTAGTTTTATAATTATAATGTCGAAAATGTGATAAGAAAAAACATTTTAAAACAAGTAGAGAAAGAAATATTTGTAAGATGTAGTTTTAGCAAGATAATAATAAATCCACTCATATAACATTAAACTTAAAAGATTTCAGTTCAAAAGTAAAAGAATTAAACAAAAAATTGCTTATTAAGTATCTAAACATTTTAAATCTTATAAAGAAAATCTTGAATAAAATCAGATTTTTGTAACCTAATCGGTCTTTATATGTTTAGTACTATATGTCATGTTATTGTTTGTATAATTGCACTGCATTAAGTGAACTCTCATAAATATTTATTTGCTTGATTGTTTTGCGTGAATGATATGCCAGGTGTGTTTAGCTTATTCTCACTGAGACAGAGAAAGAGAGAGAGAGAGAGGGATTCATAAATAAACTTTCGTTCTCTTTACGTATTTATATTTTCAAAAGGAATTTAACTTGGCAATTTGGTGTCGTTATTGCGAGGAATTTATTTCGTTTATATTTTTTATAACTTTTATCGTCAGCCGCTCGCGCACGCATTAGAAACGTTCACATAAATTAGATCAAAAATTTAGCAAAAATAAATAAATGTCAACTAAATTATTAAAACACACTCACACGCACACACTCACACTCACACTGATAAATTAAATTATGTTACTGAACAAACGCCCATAAGAACTCCAAAAGTAACCCACACACACAAAATTGCATAGCAAGCTTTCAAAACTTGGTCCACTCTAACATAACAAATTAATAATTACTTGACGAATCGGTCAGTCACACACGAGCACACACACACGTACGCACAGATAAACTCAAGTGTCGCAATAATGTTTGTCATTTAGCTGCGGGGCTAATATGTGTTGCCGCACTTTCGTTTGCAACATGTGGCAACGACAACGGCAACAATTGACATAGATTAGCTGGCAATAACAACAACAAGAATGATAAGTGTACTGATAAAAATAAAATCAAAATTGTGTCAAGGGGTCTACACAACAAGCAGCAACCAACAACCAACATGCAACAACAACTACAAAGTCAACAATATAAATTAAATAAAATTAGCGAGTATTTTGCACGAAAATGTTTGTGAGAAACAATGGGGCTAAAGATGGGCGCCAACAGCAATTGCTAGTAGCGTTAAGCCAAAGCACCCAGCAACAACAATGTTTACACACGAATAAACGACAGCGCAGTCGCTGTCTCAGTCGCAGTTGCTGTCGCTGCTTTTACACACGGTCGAGGCAGCTGAACGCCCTACACATGCGCGCTGTTGCTGTCACCGTCTGTCCTCACCGTTGTGTGTTGGAGAGTGCTGTGTCTGTGTGTGTGGGCGACTCGCATAATGGGAATGAGGTTTTCGTCCGACATTGAACTCGAAATGTGGGGCTGAAGAACAGCGAAGCAAAAACGAAACAAGAAAACGAAACTAAAGCAAAAAATCGTGCTGCCTTTGCTTTACCACTATGAATTACCATTCACACACGCACACATGTACAAAAACGTGTACTTTGTAGATATTGTACTTTTTGGCATTTTCATACTATTGATGTTGTTGTTGCTGTCGCTCTGCATGAGCCCTGAAGCGGTTAGTAGGCATTGCCTTGCTTTTCGACAATAACAGTTTAGAATAAACTAAAAAAGTAATACGTACAATAATTTTTTGTTTTCTTTCTAAACGCTGCCTGCTTAACGGTTGTTTAAGTCTTACTCTTGCTTTGCTTAACTCTTGACTAATTTGTGAATTATTTTATTTTGTCTTTTACAGTTGCGCTTGAGAAGTTTGTGGAACGAGAAACGATAGAATTGCAACATTTGGACTAGCTCGCAATTGAACTGAAAGAAGCCAAACAACACACACACACAGTTGAAAGAAAACAAAAACCACTCACACAAACAAACCACACACACACACAGCAAGAAAAATGGTGGACTACTACAAAGTATTGGATGTGGCTCGCACAGCCACCGACAGTGAAGTCAAAAAGGCGTAAGTAAAAGCGAAGAGCAGAGAAAGGGAGAGTAAGAGAGCAAGCTCTTTAGATTAAAATAAGCTCTCTTATTGAATTGCCTTTTTTTAAACTTTTTCTTACTTGCAGCTATCGAAAATTGGCACTTAAATGGCATCCTGACAAGAATCCCGACAATTTGGAGGAGGCAAACAAACGTTTTCGGGAACTATCCGAGGCCTATGAAGTGCTCTCCGATGGTAAGTGGGAAATTTTTGGGAGGGATACAATAGGACCAGGGTTGCAATTATATTGAACACACACACATATACATATATGTATGTAGCTCGTAAGCGAAGGATCTATGATGCCAGAGCCACGCTGCACAAGTCTTCGGCAAGCAGCAGCGCCAACAGCAGCGGCTCCGCCTATTCCCGTTACCGCAGCGGAGGTTATTCATCCTCATCAGCTAGTCGTGACCATGACTACGATTATTATTATCCCAGCTATGGGACGGGGACGGGGTCGTCTGCCAGCAGGCGGGGGAATCGCTATCAGGCGTTTACCTTCCGCAACTTGTTCGAGGGCACACCGTTTCACAAACTTTTTGGTAAACAGAGTCTGACACCTTTTGTTTGTTTGTTTTTGAGGTTATGACATTGTTATTATTACTGGTTTTGATTTTGTTATTTCGTTTGTTTACATTGTTTGCTGAAACTGACAATAACCTTGACGCGCACGACTTTGTTGTATTTTTGCATAAGCGGCGACTAAAGCTTACCACCCACAAACAGCTGTTCATCACTATCATCCAGCGTTGCCAGATTTTCGCAGACTACAATGAGTTTTAAACCAGAAACATGCCTAAGCTGACAAAAAAAGACAACTAAAAAATGTTACAAACAAATTGTCGTTAGTTTTTTAAATTAAAATCTTTGAAAATATAAAAATGCCTTTTAAAACGATCATACTTGGTCTAAACGACCTCGTTTTAAAGGTCTATATTTTTTTGTTTACTCTAATTATAGAGTTAAATACAGTAAAACACTACGGAAAGAACCATTTTGTAAATGATGGTGGTATTAACTCAAGAGAGTTTATAATTTCTAGAACGGTTTTTATTCATATTGAATACGGAGAAATTCCTCCGTTTACTTATTTAAAGTTTTAATTGAAGAGTACTCAATGCTCAAGGGGAAGATTCAAATTTCTAAGAGTTCTAACTTCCGAGTGTCTACTGTACAACCATTTTGCTTTAACATTTTTCAAAATTCTCTAGCTTTGTAACAAGAATGTTGTCGAATCTTGCTACAAACTAGCTTAATGGGCAATACTGCTATCATCATCTTGTTACCACTAATACGCAGCCAGAAAGTTTTCTACTAAAATTGAATTAAATATTTCTATTAGACATCTTAACTTATTGCATTGTTTTCAATTTGCAGAGAAGAAACGCCGCATTTACGACGAGTACGGAAAGGATGGCCTTGGGGACAGGGCCCAAAGCCGCTCACATGCCCGTCACCATTACACACACGACTTTGATGACTTTGACATCATGGGCGGCTTTCCGTTTGTCTTCCGACCACCCGAGGAAGTGTTCCGGGAATTCTTTGGCGTCAACTCGCCCTTTGCCGACTTCTTCAGAGGTGCGCTAACAAGACTCTTATGATATAAAACTCTTTATCCATATTTCCTCATTGCAGATGCCAATGGTTATCCACTGTCCAACGGTGCCACAAGCAGCAGTCGACGTCATGGCGGTCATAACAATGTTGGCGGTGGCAGTTCAGCTCGACATCATCATCACCACCATCAGCACAAATTGGCTAGCCCCTTCGGTGCGCCCATGCTCAACTATTCAATGATGGACTTCTTCATGCCCACCAGCGGATTCACATCGTTCACCTCCAGCAACAGTGTCGCAGGCGGTGGCAGTCACAGCAATGGCGCTGTCAAACGCACGTCCACCTCAACGGTTTTTGTCAATGGCAAAAAGCTGATGACCAAACGGTAAGTTTTTAATCAAACTCAACACAAAATTATGGTATACTTAAGGATGGGATAAGCAATTTTGTATTTCAAACAAATTCTAAAAAAATTTTATTTTGTAGTGTCGTCGAAAATGGCAAGGAAACTGTCTTTTCATATGAAAATGATGTCCTTAAATCAAAGACTGTGAATGGAGTATCGCAAAAGCTCTCTTCAATAGCGAATTAATTAAAACAAATTTAATAAAGAAACACACACACACACACACACACAACATGGGGAAACAACACAAGGAGATAAACATAACAACAAAAGAAATTTAACAAAGGAAATTTGAAAAGTTGAAGTAAAAACCCGAATTCAAGTTGCGGCATCGGCGGATATAACAACTACAACAAGAACAACAACAATAATGATAATAATTATAACAACAACAACAACAAAGAAAAGTCATAAATTTAAATGAAGATTTAATGAGCAAGTTTACAAGAATTTGAAGAATTTCAAGTATAACTAAGATTATGCTTTCTTAATGCTTCAATGATATGTTTAAACAAATTGTTCTACATTAGAATTTAGTTAATTTTTTAATGAAATCGTTGGAAATAAGCAGCAAACGTAAATGCGACAACAACAACAACAACAACAAAAGGGCCAAGCTAGGACAACAAAAAACAATAACATCATCAACACCAACAACCACATGAGCAGCAGCAGCAACAACAAAAGCAAAAGCAACTTAAATAGTAACAACAAATGGCAGTCAATTAAATTACTTGTGAAATGGCCAGTTATTTGAGTGCGATTTTATTCGAAATTCTTACAATTAACAATACGATTTGTTGTTTTCTAAAGTTTCGAACAAAATGCCTGAAATTGTATGGCCAAAAACAAAAAGGGCAGGCAAATAAAACGTTAAAAGAAAAAGGAAATTCAACTGAAATGCTAAAAAACGCTTAAGCAATTTAGCTGATAAGTTTTTTGGGACTGGGGGCGTGAGTGTATGGGCGTGGCTGAGATCAGTTTGATTGCTGTTTATGCTTAAGTTTGTAATTGTTTTATGTAGTTATGTACCGTTAGTCAATTAAGTTGCCACAATACTTACTACAAAATCCAACAATAACATGAAAATCAAACACGAAAAGAAAATAATTAGCATCTGCAAAAATATCAACCTACCAGCAAAATGTTTTGCATTGCTTTTTTTGTACATTATTAAAAATACACATAAATCTAAAACTAAATAACATATACATACATACAAATATATATTTATCTAGAGTTACAATATTAAAATAATGCAAAACATACATTTCTGACATTGAATGTTTATATTTAATATTAATTTAAACTTTTCTTTCATAGTATGTAGTCGTTTTTTAAATGCTTAAGCTTAAGATTATTCTCACATAACCTAAAAGTAAAAACAAAGTATAAATGTATTGATCCGAATGAGAGACAGAAAAAAAACAACCAACTAATCATAATCGCCTACAATTTAATTCTGTGTTTTAGTAGATCATTCTCACATAAAAACAAGGAAATTTAAAAAAAAAAAAACAAAAATATTAAAGAAAAAGAAATTGCGATCAATTAAGCTGAAATTGTGTTTTAATTCAATTCGCGCATTTTGAATAGTGCGCGCATTACAGCGTTGCCACATAAGCTTCTTTCAATCGATTGCTTCTTGCTCGATAGACATTAAGCGATCACGATGACCGTCGATTACTCATCGTATGCAGAGCTGCACATTGTGTACAATCGCTGATAATTGTTATTGACGGATTGGTTTTATATTTTTAACTTGTTTATTTTAGTTGTTCAACGGTGCTATATTTATTGTGTTTCATTTAAATGGCAGCATAATGACACGTGATGATCACATTAAATGGTTTCACGGCCGCTTGACACGCGAAGACGCCGATGAGTTGCTTAAACAAGGTGAGACTCACTCCAAAATAATGATAGAAGAGGCGGGGACGGGGAACTGTTTGATCAATTGTCGCTGTAAATTGTTATTAATTGTCACAGGTTACGAGGATGGTGCTTTCCTGGTGCGCGAAAGCAGCTCGGCAGCTGGAGATTTTGTATTAAGTGTGCTATATCAGGTAAGCAAAAATATGCATATGCACAGATGGCTGGCTGTGTGTACATGGGTGTGTGTGTGTGTTTGAGTGTAATAAACCAAATTTTATAGGGCGAGGTTTGTCACTATCAAATCAGACGTCATGGTGAGGATGCCTTCTTCTCCATCGATGACAAAGGGCAGACAAAGATATTGCATGGCCTCGAAACACTGGTTGACTACTATCAGCAGGAGGAACCCAACGGCCTTATCACTAAGCTATCAGTGGCGCTTCCCGGCGATCCCCCGCCCCACAACACTCGCAGCCAGGGTGTGACTAATTTGTTGCATCGTGCCACCAGCAAGAATGAGAGTAAAGTGGTCTTTGAGCTACTTAAATGCGGATATCGTAACTTTGATGCCAAGAATCAGGATGGTCAGACCGCTCTCCACTTGGCTGCTTTGAACTGCAACGAGGATATTCTCCGATCGCTATTGGACGCAGGCGTTCAAGTTAACAGTGCGGATTCCTTTGGTTGTCAGCCATTGCATGTAATTAACAGCAAATGTATTGTATCCTGTGGTCCTCAACTAATCCTTGTGTTTTGCAGTACGCCTGCCGTCAAAAACCCGCCAGCTTTATACGCACATTGATTGCCGCCCAGGCGAATGTAGAGGGCAGAAACATTGAGAACGGATATGTGCCACTGCACGAGGCTGCCAAGCATGGTAATCTGGAGGCTGTCCAGGTGCTGCTTGCAGCACATGCTCCATTGTTGCCACGCACCAGCTCTGGCGAGTTTCCCTTCGATTTAGCCAAGGAAGCTGGCCAAACGGCTGTCGAGGAGTTCCTGCTTAACTACAAGCTACCGCCAGCGAACACCAGTCGCGAGAGCTGGTACCACAGCACACTGAAACGCGATGAGGCAATCGATATACTCATGCAATTTGCCAGTCAGCTTCAGCGGAAGCAGCTGGCCCTGGGTCAGACTGTGGACACTTCAGGCTGCTTCCTAGTGCGCTATTCCGAGTCTCCAGCGGCATCGGGCTACGTGCTGACCCTACTCAGTGATCAAGTGGCCAAAAACTTTCGCATCTCGCAAGCGGATCTCTACCAGAATGGCATCAAAGTGTCATCCAACGGGGTAAGCCAAGATTTGAAGAACTGTAATCGGTTGAGTATTCCAGAAATATTTCTTGCATTCCAGTCGAAATTTTTGTACATTGACGATGGTCCCTACTGGCCCAGTCTGGAGCACTTGGTGGCCCATTTCATGCTCTTTTCCTACGGCCTACCCGTGAGCCTCAAATATCCAGTGCCGCCACAGCCCAAGCCGGAGGTGCCATCATTTGCCACCATTCCGCGAGCCACACACAAGCCGAGGGAGTCCCACAGCGAACCGCCTAATCCACTTATGTCTCATCATCCGGGGACCAGCTCAATGCATCAACAGCATGCACATGTACCTGCTTTGACGATAGCCAAGAAAAAGCAGAAAGAGAACACTAGCTCTATTTTCAATTCACTGCGTCTGACCAGTCCCAAGAAGAGTCTATTCGACATGAACAGTCTGCGCAAAAGCAAACCTAAAAACAAACGCAGTGACTCCGAGAGCAGCGTCGGTGTTGTCGCCGCATCCAGAGCCAGCGAAGAGGCCCAGATGGCACCGTCGCTGCTCAAGAATCTCTCGTTCTCCACGGACTTTAGCAACTTCAATGTGGACACCGGCGAGTTGTATAACGTGCCACAGAATAACACGCCCATCGAGCTGCCGCCCATTGCCCACAAGACTGAAGCCGAAGTCGAGTATTTCACGAAGAGCGATGTGGCCATTGAAAGAGAGCGTGCCGCTGCCCTCGATGCCACTGGATGTCAGTATATACCCACCATGGATGTGCTGATGCTATTGGAGCAACCACTAAAGCAACTAGATACGGCTGCTGTTAAGCCAGTGTCACGCCTGAACTCATTCCTATCCACTGGCTCCACCGAGAGTGAAATGGCGGGTTATCTGCAACGAAAGTGCTCTGAGGGATCTGCCACTGGACTAAACAGTGCCGAGCTAGAGGCAGCTAAGCAGCGGTTCTTTATTCAACACGATCAGCTTGAGCTGGACAGTGAGATTGGAGCTGGCGAATTTGGCTCCGTCTATAGGGGCTGGCTTAAGCGTCCGAGCATACCGGAGACTCGTCTGGAGGTGGCCATTAAGACGCTGCGGGATGAGGAGCAGCAGGCCATTAACAAGCAGGAGTTTCTGCGCGAAGCATCCGTTATGATGCGGCTGGAGCACAAGTGCATTGTCCGTTTAATAGGCATTTCCAAGGGCGATATGCTGATGATGGTTCAGGAGTTGGCACCTCTGGGCTCCATGCTGCAGTACATACTCGATCACAGTGACGAGTTGAAGGTTAACATGGAGCTGAAGCTCTGGGCATCCCAAATAGCATGCGGTAAGTTTTGTGGTGCACATGCTCCAACTTTAAATCAATGTCTTAAATAATTATTCCAGGCATGCATTATCTGGAAACTCAACATTTTGTGCATCGGGATTTGGCAGCTCGCAACATTCTGTTGACTTCCCGACTGCAGGCGAAAATCAGTGACTTTGGAATGTCACGTTCGTTGAGCGCCGGCAGCGATGAGTATCACTTCACCCAAGGAGGACGCTGGCCTATACGTTGGTATGCGCCGGAGAGCTTCAACAATGGCATCTTCTCGCATGCCAGCGACGTTTGGTCCTTTGGCGTGACGCTTTGGGAGATGTTTGCCCTCGGAGCACCTCCATACGGCGATAAACTGAATGTAGACGCCATTGAGCTCGTGAACAATGGACATCGTTTGGCCCAACCCGATCTCTGTCCAGCTTACATTTATGCGGTGATGCACAGCTGCTGGAATCATCATCCCAAGGAACGGCCCACATTTGCCTATCTCATGGAGTTCTTTACCCGTGATCCCGACTATCAGAATCTTCCAGAGCTTGTGCATTCGGTGCACATCTAACGCAACCACTATATACCCAACTTTCTGCCCCATTAAGTGCAATGTCCCATCTGTCCCATCCCAAACTTACTAAATGTATTCATTGTTGGCTTGGTTAATTCCAATTTAAAATGTATTATTATTATCTACCATGTACCATAACATCAATTGTTATTTTTATGTACTACGTATCCCTATGTGTCAAAAAGCGAACAAGTGTGCCTTACTTTATATATGTGTATTGATATATATTACATTATTAATCTCTATTCAATAAACTTTGTATGCAAACAAACTATAGTCGAGATATTTTCAGGCGAATATAGCCAAATGGATTGAGTTAGTTGCTACAAATTGTCAAAAATTATCTAAACCAAACTCAGTACATGTCTAGTGAGTACATATGCTTATTAAGTTTGATTAAATTCGGACTACTCTATCGTATAGCTCCCATAGTGACGATCGGTTACAAATACACTCCAAATATGAATTAATAACTTATGAGTTGACAAAGCTATGATAAATCAAATTCACACAATACATTCTCCAATAATATAAACATACTGATCAAGTTTCATCCGAATCGGACGACTCTATCGTATAGCTCTTATAGGAACAATCGATCTAAATTATGATCTAAATATGAATTTGTATGAATATTTTTTGTTTTTACCAAGTTATCTTAATTAAACTCACTAACGTCCATTGCCTGGCGGATATAGTTTCCTATTTAGGAACAAGGAAATATATTCGGAAACCTTGGGTCTATGAATATGCTATAATTTTTTTTAATAACTCTATTCTCTATGTCGTTTCCAAGTAACCTTCTAGCGGTCAACGGTCTTCGGTTAGTAAATATGTTAATTAGGTTATCGAACGAGTATAAAACATAAAAGTTTGAAATTTTAAGCTTTGAAAATTCTATAGTTTTAGTAGGTCATAATACACCAAACCAAACTACCGATAAAATATACATTTTTCAGCCAGTTATAAATCCAAGCACTTAACAAATTCTTGTAGCACTTGCAAAAAAAAAATATCTATTATTGCCATAAAAAAGCTAAAGAGGCAGCACTGCGTAACTCCGGTCATCCAAATACGAAGAAGTTTACATTTTATGTAACATATTTATTGCAAATCGCTTCATATAAAATATAGAAAATGTTAATATTCTTAAATGCTATATATTAATTCAGGTATATAGAATAAAGTATGTGTATATATAATGGCTATATAAGGCCAAATCAGAGACACAGAAGATGTTACTGCTGCATTCTTCCAATTTAGCAAAACAAAACTCAAATGGAGCCATTCATTGCCTGCTTAACATTCGAGCTGGACACCAACTTGAGGGCTTCAATAATTCCCTTTAGGTTCTTCTCGTTGTAGGACTGGCCCTGGAGTGGAGTCACCACCGGCACTAGGTCATCGCTCTGCGGTAGCTGTATGCCAATCTTCGTCATCAGGCCCTGCAATGTACAAAGAATCAAAATATTTGCTAAAAAGCATCTCTAGTTTATTCCAACTTACGGCTTCGACCTCCACACTCAATTTGAGCTTCATGCTACGGTCATCGTCCTTGAGTTCCAAATCCTTTTCGACCGTAAATTTAGGCGTCTTGCCAAAGACCCAGTCCCAAGAGCTGTAGTTGGTGCGCAGCTCCTCAATGCCCGGGAACCATTTCTCCGTAGGATTAATCAATTGAAAGCCACGTTGCTTCATCGTCTGGATACTGCCGCCATCCTCTAGCTCCGTTGCCGACGTACGTAGATACTCGTAGCCCACGGCTGATAGCAACTGTGGAACGTTCACATTGCGATTCACATCAGCTAGATTACGGATAGGGGATGGCACTGAGGCGGTGGCACGGCTTATATAATTAGCTGGCTCCTTGACCAAAGATTCACCCAGATGCACTTTATCGGCAGTGGCCAAAATGGTGCAGTGGTGATATGCATTCGGCCTTCCCAGTTTAGCAGCCGTACCAGAAATCTAAAAATGCCAAGAGAAAATCACTTAATCAAATTGCAAATGAAATTAAACTATTTTAATGAATAGAACTATCAATTGAGAGATTATGGGTCACTTGAAGGTCAATCGTTGACTGATATACCTTTTTATTTTGAATAACAATATCATCGCGATCATTAATGTCCGACTTAATAGCCCACTCGCGGAACAGAGCCCTCGTCACAATGTTCAGATTGTATTTGCGATTGTGACGTTCGCGGGGCGTAAAGAAGGTGCAATTGAGATTGCCCAGATCATGATAGACAGCACCTCCGCCGCTATTCCGACGGGCCAATGTAATGCCGCGCTCCATCAGCTTGGAGACGTTGGCTTCGGTAAAGGGATTCTGATGACGGCCAATAACAACGCAGGGATCATTTGCCCACAAGAGTAAAACATGATGGTTGGCAAAGTCAAAGTTCTTATAGAGCCAATCCTCAAGTGCCAGGTTAGTGAAGATGTCGTGCGACTGCGATATGAACACCGACTTCTTGATATCGGCGTCGGCAACAGCAGCAAGATTTACACGCTTTGAATCCACTTTATTACCAGCTGTTGTTGTTGCTGCAGTCGACGCTGTCTGTGCAGTTACATTGTTGTTATCGTTATCGGTGGAGACAAGGCGCGTGATTTCTCTAGACGTTGCGCCCAGACGCTGCAGTAGACGCAGTTGACATGAATTGCGTCGTAATAGAAAACTCATTTTTAATAATTCGCTAAGCAAGCAATTCAATTTTCAACAGTCGCTACGTTTTTTTATTGCACAATTGTGAACAATGTACAGTGTTCAGAGATATTTTCGCTTTAGTTGTTGTTGCTGTTACAAGGAAGTCAATTGTTGCTGTTGCTATGTCTCTTCTCTCACTCTCGCGCGCTCTTTCTTTCTCTCAAGGCAATGCACTTGCGCTTCTCTCTTGTTCGTAGTTACAAAAACAAGGTCAACGTCAGCGTCGGCGTCTGCGTCAGCTGCGATTCAATATGATTTTGGGCAGGTTTTTAACGGTGCTCCGTTGCGTTTTGTTCTCTTTGTGGTTATGTTGAAGCAATGGGCTATCTACATATGTATATGTCTATTTGTCTACGTTTATGTCTACGCAATGTGTGTTAGTCGTATTAATTATTATCTCTAGCGTTTCTATTTTTTGCTTTTATTATATTTTTTCGTATTCCTTTTGGTGTATTGCTTTTTGGTTGGGACACTGTTGTTTGGACTTTAGAACCTAGTAGACTAGCAAGCTGTTGTATCTGCTGCCACAGAGCTGGCCGATATGAGATATTCGTGGAGGGCTGGTGTTTGATGGAGCCACTTCCAGGTTTGATGTAATCCGCAGACACGCTTACGAAGACCCAAACAGTCCTTGTTGGTGCACCAGTTTACTTGCATACCACGCTTCACACCCATCCAAGAAAGAAGATCTAAACGGTCAACAGGAATTTAGGCCAGCACAGTGATCTGGCCAAAAATAAACATCCACTTTTACTACGCAATTGGCAGAATTCACCCTTTCAACTTAACAGTAAAAATTATTTTACTGTTGTCAAAACTGAAAATTTTCCACTCTTTGTCTGCACCGACGACACGGCAACGCGGGGTGGGTGGTGGGGCAACACAATGTAACACAAAATAAACACACTGTACAGAGACAGTGTCAACGGTAAAATGTTTGTGTGTGAGAAATCACGTCCGATTTACATTGGCGCAAGATAAGCACTGAAGCCAATCGGAATGGCAATTCCAATCACTTTGAAGCTTCACACTTAACATAGACGTTTTCACTTAACAGTGAGCTTTTTTTTTGCAAATAGTTGTACATATACAGATGAAATGTTTCTGTTAACAAGAGTATCGGCGCAAGTTGCTTGTAATTTATTAACTTAATCGAATTTTACATTGTAAACATATGTTGGGCAGCCTGCGTATACATGTGAATGCCAAATCATCTGTCGCATGGATTACGAACAAGGACAATACATCACAATTTCTTTATTATTCCATAGGTTTGCAATAGTTTATTTGAGAACTTTTAAAGCTTTGTTAATTGGGTATGCCACCATTATTGATATACTCTGCTTCCAGCGGATCAATTGGTTTCCTTGCAAAACGCGATGGCAGTTCCCAGTCCTCAATGGCCGGTTGTCCTGTCAACTGTGGAATTAAATAGCAGACAGACGTTAATGATATAAGTTAAAAGTTTGTGTAAGTGCACAACGTCTACGTTATTAAATGGGCTTTAAAGTTAACCTTTTTGCCTCCAGAATCCCCTGAACTTGCCTGCTGACTGGGGCCCACCTGCTTGTTTGCCGCTGGTAGACCACCCTTACGAAATTGTATGAGGGGTATACGCTTTGTTAACATGACAAAATTTGGACGCACCATTTTATTTTAAATTATTTTCTGATTTTTTTTTGAACACAAGAAAGTACTGGGCGAATGTTACGTCAAAACAGCTGACTGTAAGCACATAGTAGAGCTGCCAGATCAATTGGGGTAATTGCCAGTCACATAGAAAATTGACAAGCAAAGAGTGACATTCTCAAGCCTTCTGTGTAGAAAAACAAATTTGTTTGTATTTGACAATTGTAGCAAAATTCATTAAAAACCAATTTTTTAAGCTGGCGAGCGCAATGAGCATTGTAGGCGGCGGTACCAGCACTGCTGCAAGCAACGCCGGCAACAACAATGCACTACCAATGGCACAGTTGGCCGACGGCTGGTTAGAACTGGAATCAGATCCAGGCTTATTTACCTTGTTGTTGGAAGATTTCGGCTGTAAGTGAAATCGGTTGGTTAGTTTACAACTTATTAACGCTACTAAGCTTCGTTTTAGGTCACGATGTACAGGTAGAGGAAGTTTACGATCTTCAAAAGCCCATTGAAAGTCCTTATGGATTTATTTTCCTATTTCGCTGGATCGAAGAACGTCGGGCGCGTCGAAAAATTGTTGAAACGACAGCAGAGATATTTGTAAAGGATGAGGAAGCCATTTCCAGTATATTCTTTGCCCAGCAGGTGGTACCCAACAGCTGTGCAACCCATGCACTTCTTTCCGTCCTGCTGAACTGCAACGAGAACAACCTGCAGCTGGGGGAAACTCTGAGCCGTCTCAAGGCCCACACAAAAGGCATGAGCCCAGAAAACAAAGGTTTAGCTATTGGCAATACACCTGAACTGGCCTGTGCCCACAACTCTCATGCAATGCCGCAGGCACGTCGACGCCTGGAACGCACTGGGGCCGGCGTGGCGAGCTGTCGATTCACTGGCGAAGCCTTCCACTTTGTCAGCTTTGTGCCCATAAATGGGCAGCTATTCGAACTGGATGGTTTAAAGCCCTATCCAATGAACCACGGCTGCTGGGAGGATCATGAGGATTGGACTGACAAATTCCGACGAGTCATGGCCGATCGCCTGGGCATCGCAACCGGTGAGCAGGATATACGCTTCAACCTAATGGCTGTTGTGCCCGATCGTCGGATTGCTATTACACACAAATTAAAGATGTTGCGCACTAATCAAGCCATCGTGTCCGGAACACTTCAGAAGCTGTTAAAGGCCGATGAACAGGGCGAACGCGATGACCCTCAGCGTCCTGACACACCCACTACATTGCTGGAGCCAAGCGCATTTACAGCACGAGATTTGCAATCGTTGCTTAAGAATCTGGACACGGAAATAGCCATCAATGAACAGCATCTGGCTGATGAGAATGATCGTCGTCAAATGTTTAAGGTGGACGCCAGTCGTCGCACCCACAACTATGATAAGTTCATCTGCACATTCCTCTCCATGCTAGCACACCAGGGTGTGCTCGGAGAACTTGTCAGTCAGCACCTGCTGCCCTCCAAGAAGATCAGCGGCCAAAGCGCAGCAAATCGCATTAGTAAACAAAGCAGCACATCAGCTAATACAGCAAATACAAACGCCACTACAACGGCAGGAGCGTCCAAATCGCAACAACAGCAGCAGCAACAACAACAGCAACAAGGCCCGCAGGCTCCCAAGAACGGCAAGTCTCCAGTCAAGACTCCCGGACGTAGACGCAAGGGGCGAAACAAGTGTAGGAAGCGCAAATAAACAGCTTCAAAGACAACTTAAATTTAAACTATTATTATATAAAAAGTACAATTAAATATTATGTTAGTTAGCTACTAAGTATAGTTATTTATCAAAGAACTTGCTGCATTTTTTGGTTTTATTTGATCATCATTTTTTGAAATAATAAAAAACATTTTGTTCATGTGATTAAATGTCTCAAGTCCCCTTTTTGGTGGCGTTCCAAGTTCAAGGACCTAAATCGTGATTCTTTACGTCTATATATGATAATTGTATAACAAAGAATAAGAGGACGCAACTCTCGTATATTCCTGATTTCTCAGCTGCTTTTCTTTCACTTTAAGCGTTGCTTATACTATGTAAATATTGTTGTAGAATGAATAAACAACAAAAACAAAAACAATGCGTACTAACTATGTAATATATATACTTGATAGTATGTCTCTTCATATGTAATGTGTAATGTTTATAAACAATAATAAAAAATAAATCATTTGTCTGCCATTGCAGACAAATGTGTATAACAATATGTAGTTTTAGTTAATTGATCATTTTTGTTGTTGGTGATGATGTTGTGGTTCGTTTCTGATTCTGATTCTGGACTCGACTAAAACTAAGGCCTGTTACCGCTAGCGGATATGGCCGCACATATTCAATAATAATGCATAATATTTAACGTTAAATGTGAGCAGTACAAGAGCAGCCTTTTTAAAAAAGAAACATTTATTATGCTTATTATAATGTTGTTTGTTTTGTTACTTCTTTTTTTATTTGTAGGATGGTGTATTAACACTTTGTTGTTACGAATTTTGCTCAGTTTACGAAAGAAAATGAAACAACTTTGGACAACAGTTGACTATTTTGTGACATGCTTTCTTTTCCTTCATGCTCTCTTTTATCCTTCTCTTTTTCCTCTTTTCCTTTATTTTTTGTTGGTTTTTCTCCTCCTTTTTTTAGTTATTGATTTTTTTGTTGTTTTTCCTTGCTTAAGGATGCACTCTTATTACCGTGCTTTAAATGATATAAGTGTGTGTGGATTTGTTGTACATTTGTTCAGCTGGAAACCGTTGCTGACCCTTGCTTGTCCTCTTCGCTGCCATTTGTGAGCTTAGAGGACATAGTGGATGTGGCCGGCTCTCCTGCTGCTGCACTTGCATCCTCCGTCTTTGGCTCAGTCTCGGAGGCATTTTCATTGTTGTTGGCCGATGCCACAATTGTCTTGAGAGCATCCGTTATTTCGTTCTCTTCAGTATTCGTTTTCAAATGCTTTTCAATCTCACTGCGCACCTTCACAATGTCCTTTTGGCTAAAGTACAAAATAGAAACTATTAACTACAGAAGTAAGAAAGAGCAGGGCCAAGACCCACCTAATATGCACAAAGAGTATGCCATTAATAGTGTTCAGCATTTCCAAAACAGATCCCATTGATGGCGGCGTTATGTGGATGGGAGGCAGATCACTGGTCAGCTTGCCATTGGAGTAGATGTCGTTCATCTTGCGCTGCAACGCAACAGCCTCGTGAGTCAACAGACGTAGACACTCCGCCGATTCACGGGTCTTCTCGTGCTTCTCACCCAGCTGAAAATTAATTTGTGTCATATTGGTTCTAACCCGAATGGAGAAATTTGTATTGACTTACCTGGGATTTGTAAATGGAGTACGTTTCCTTTTCGTTGTTCAGCGCCGAGCGGAAGTCACCCATGCAGGATTGAGTTCGTGCCATTAAATGATAACTCACCGCCACGTGCATTGCTTTGTTGCCAAAGTACTTCAGATTAAGCTTAAGGGCGTGTTCAATAAAGCGCAGCGAGAGCTCATACTCGCCAAGTGCGTGCAGGATCAGACTGATATTACTCTGTGGATACGAATACAAATGAGATTAAACTATGCATGGAACTAATTTACATATACTTACATCGATGAGAGCCACCTCGGGATGATCTTCACCGCAGATGAGCACAAGCAGGTAGCGAGCCCGGTAGAGTAGCTTCAAGGACATGCCCACATGACCATTGGCAAACGAGTAGAGCGAGAGATGTGCCTGTAAAGCAAGAAAGGTAATAATTGGGAGTGGAAGGGTTGCATTAAGCCACTTACGTATTCAAGAATAGTTGAGGGATTATCAATTCCATTGACCCTTTCACTCATTATGACGGCACGCTGTTGAATGGCCAAAGCATCCTGTGGATCACCCAGCAGATAACTCAGACGGGCAAGCATTCGAAGACAGGATCCATTCTCCTGGTGCATGGCACCAAACACATTGTTGAGCAAGTTAAGTGCTTCGCTGACCAGTTCGTAGCCCTCCTTAAGCATGCCCTGCTGGATCTTGGTCTGTCCCGTGGTATAAAAGTTATAGGCATCAGTGGCCCGAGGACTGATGTGCTTAACCACGGGGAACACATTGACAATGTCATCGTCGCCGAACGTGGGCTTGTGCTTCGACTCAAAGTTATACTCGCGGAGGAGCACCTGAATGCCCACCTTGAGACAGAAGGCACGCAACAAACTGATGCGCAACAATCCATACTTGGCTCCAGCCGTTTCAATTGAGTCGCAGTCCAGTTCCCAGTTCCAATATGTCTTGGCCTCCTTGCGTATCTGTTGCCACAGTGAGCGTGGTGTCACCAGTGTCCAGTCATAGGTGCTGCTGTTCGATCCACCGGATGAGGCACCGCTGGCTGTTGCATTGCCGGAACCATTGCCATTTCCGGAGCCACTGCCATTGGAGTTCTGTGTGGCTGCTGCCTGTTGTGGCTTGGATGCCTTGGCGGATTTATTGTGCTTGTTGTGCTTGCCACCATTACTGCGTGTCTGTTTCTTATGGGCCTCCTCGCTGCTGACGGCGGGATTTACTGGTCCCGTGGTAACCAGACAGTTGAGGAAGTGACTAATGGCAGCCGACAGATGCAATGGCTCAGTGCTCTGCATGTATGTGTAGTAAATGTGTTTGGTAGCACGCACGATCAGCTCCATGATGGCAATGCGATGCAAATAGTCCATGCGGGGCATCTGGCCCAGCATCTTGATCACTTTGCCCAAATAGCGAACATTGATGCCATGGCTGTGCAGGGATTCTGTCAGACTCTGGCCATCAATGGGCGGAGATGAGTGAGACATATGCTCCTTGATGAAGGCGGGGATTTGCTTGAGCACCAGGAACTCGGCTGCATCCTGCACTAGACGTTTCTGCTTGGCAAGCGACTGCATACCGCCCTCAGGGCCATCAATATGACGAATGCCAGGCGAGAAGACGTCCGGATTGAAGCGAAAATCGAACTCTTTTTCCTTGAGTGAGCCCACAGCGGCACAAGCACGTTTGACCACTTCCGCGGCTTGAACTTCATTAGAGACGGCCACATTAGATTGAGCTTCGCGTATGGCATTAACCATGGCTTCGGCACTCTTTGTCTCACTGGCACTTGGTGCTGACTCCTGCTCCTCCTGCTGTGCTGGTTTTTTTTCTTCCTCCTTTTCTTTCTCAGCCTCCTCTGGCTTAGAATCTGTTGTCGCCTCTGATTTCTCCTCCTGCTTCTCAGCAATGGCTGGAAGCTCTTTGTCGGCAGCCGTGGTGGCTGCCTGTTTTTTGGCATTGAGTTGCTGGAGATGCACTGCAGCAATTCGTATGAACGTCACATAGCGATCCTCAATGAAGGCCTCGAGCAGTTCCTGGCGCAGGCAGCACAGTTTATGACGATGCTCAATGGGGAAGCCCATGTCGGTGAGCTCCTTGCTCAGCTGCACATCCTGCAGCTTGAGGAAGTTGACATCTGGTGGGAACGTTCGCAGCAAATCCAATATATAATGACGTCCATCATTACCAATGATGCCCTTGCACTCGACGGAGGAGCACAGCTCCACGGGTTCATCCCGCTCGTTGAGCACAGAGTGGGGCAAGATCTTTAAGTGCTTGCCCGCTAGACGCAACAATTCCAGATATTTGGGATGACTCAACACTGTCTTTCCAAAATCTATTGAACCATAGACCACAGACTGTTCTTGTTCCCGCTCCAGAATGCCGGGTATGATGGACTGGGCGGTGACGCGGAAGCCACGATAGTCAATCACAACTGTACCCAGAGTGTAGAGACCTTCCACGTCCACTGCATTATAAACACGCACGCCATGCAGATCATACCGTGGTGCCACAAAGGCAGCATGATCGCCACCCAGTTCCTTGTAGTGATCGCGGACATCGAAGCCAAGCGAAAAGAATATATTATTCCAAATGAACATCTGCATTTTGGCATCCTCGCCAGGATTGATAGCCAGTACATTGCCATCGATAACGGCCATTGCCCCACGAGTCGCTGCTGTTACAAAGTCTCCATGGACCTTAAAGATTGCGCGCTCGCGGAGAAGACGTTCTGGCAGTGTCTTACGTGGCAGTTCTCTAGTCGTTTGCAGCTCCTCGTTCCAGTCACGCGTCTGGCCGGGAATATGCTCCTCGTAGCTACAAAGCAAGGAGTCAATGAGTCTTGTTTAGATAGATAGTATTGGAAGCATGATCACTTACCCTAGCTTAGAGCTAAAGGCATCTTCAGCACGAATGGCATCCACTGTGTGTTCCAGCTGTGGCGCTGACCATTGGTACACTTGGTAAGGAGTGGCCACACGTTCAAAGGCATGACGCATGGTGCGTTTTTTCTGGATGGTCTGGAAGGCGCGACGGAACGAGGGAGAAATGTGAGAGAGTAGATCAATGAGCGAATGACTCAAGTGACTTGGATTGTCTGGCTTTGGATTGAAAGAATCGTCTGTTGACTGATTGATGTAGAAGCCCTTCGAGCAGGCAGAGATGTGAAAGCGTTTGTCCTCCATGGTCACCACATAAAGATACATGAGATCACCATGCAACTTTCGGGGACCGGGCGGCGGATTCCACGCCGATGTGGTAAGCACTTTGAGGGCCTGTGGTCCCTTGGCGTTCTTAATATTAGGATGCAGTGGTAGCAGTGGAGGTTCTCGAACTCCAGGTGTCACATATTCCGGAGGAGTACAGTCCACTGAGTCGGGACGTGTCCGCTTCTTGTCTAGCAGATCGCCCTGTGTAATTGTATTCAAGTAAGTAAGCGAGGTGCAATCGATTCCATTATAGGCATCAGCTGGATCCAGATTCTTGAGCAGATCGCGGACATGACGAACATGAATCCGTGCCTCGCGCATTGTGTACGGCTCCTCCACAACACGTATGGTGGATCCCTGATCTAAATTCTCAATGGTCTTGAGTTCAGCAAAATTGTCCAGAGTCACATTATCCACCTGCAAGGAGAAGCAGGTCCTGTGGCACGTCTCCTCGCGATCCATAAGCAGCTGATGAATCTCCTGAACCAGCTCCATGCTGGACAGCTGCACAGAGAGCACATCTGAGCCAGGACTACTGATGTTCACCGTGATGCCCACATCATGCAGTGCATCCAGATCGGCATCATCATTCGATGTAGATGAAGCTGCAGCTGCTTCTCCCTCAACGGCTGTGTGCTTCACGTCCCCCTCCTTGTCGGCCAACACATTGGCATTGGCATCTGCGGCAGCTTCATCGGCATCACCATTAACAGTTGCCTTCTCCGGGTGACCATTGCTCAGTGCTGCACCAATTTCAGCAGCAGAGGCTGCGTCTTGAGGTGGGCTTTTGTTACGATTCTTCTTGCCTTAAATAAAAAAAAACACCATTTGTGAGTCTAATTTGGGTCGAGGGTCTGTTCGGTCATATTAGCATAAACAGTTACTTCAGTAATTCTTTGGACAATACATATCAACATTTAAATAAAATTCTTGAAAAAATGGATGACATTTAATGACGTATCGAATAAACATAATAAAATGTGAGTTTTTTGCATTATCAAACAAAAATAGATTACGGGGTCTAAAAAAAATACTTGACTCACTGTATGTATGGAGTTCTAGGAGAGCAGAAATCATTGAAGACTGACCTTACCTAAATTCTGCTTATTTGTTACATAACACTAGTGTGCGATTACTTTTGCCATTCACTGTGACCGGCTGCATGCATTTACAAACACAAGTATGTGTACGTTTGTGTGTGTTGTAAAACAAAACAAGAATAAAGCGAACAAAAGAGAATCTACAACTACGCGCTGATAAGAATGCAACAGGCAGAATCTTAATAATCTGAAAAAAAAAACATTTTAACAGAATCACGTTAATCTAAAAAGCAAAGATTTGAATTACATCAATTTAAAAAAACTCAACATCAGCAGAGATTTGATAAACAAAATCAAGACATAGAGAGAGGAGAGCACTCGAAATAAATGAGAGCGTGTTGCTTGCGCGAGTGTTTTTTTTTAAGAGCAAAACATGATTTACATAATTAACAAGTCGAATTGTGCGTTTGTTTGTGTGTAATTGTTTGTTTGTTGCATGCACTCGAGTTCCTTAAGTGGCAAGCACGTGGTAATTGTAGGTTAACGAAACATTTAAAATGCTAGCTGTCTAGGGGTTAATGAACAGCAGCGGCCAACACATTCATGCATACATATCAATGTACGCACATACAATTGTATGCACTTTACAAACTAACGCATGTGTGAGTTGTCATGTTAAAAAAACATACACAAACCAAACTACTCTCGCACACACACGCATACGCACTGCGTTCACTACACGAAACTTTCACGTACACAAGTGCAATTGAAGCGCACGCGGTGTTGCTGCTACCGCCCGCAGTCGTCTCTGGTGCCCGTTGTGGGCAACGACAATAGCGCCCAGCAATAGACAGCGAGCCGCATTAAAGCATTATAGAAAAAATACATTACGTAACGTAAAAATGTTATGTGATTGAAACTTTTTTCTCGCAAATATCATACTTTAACACTAGCAAAGCCAGTAAGTGGCAACTAAGGACAATAAGAAGAGAGTAGGAATAGGAGGGGCATGATCGAAAAAGTCATAGTTAACGCACCTTTCTTCTTCGCTGCGGCGCTGCCGCCATTGACCAAGTTCTTTTCGCCGGCTGCGAGTACGTTGTTGTTGTTGCTCTTGTTCTCCTTGGCTTTGGCCTTGCCAGTGGCACCAGCGGCAGTATCACCAGTCTCCTCCGCCGTTGCCGTATTTTTTGCATCAATCTCGAGCGCCATGCTGCTGTTTCTGCTTAAGCGCACAAAAATCAAATTCTATTACACACGTTCACGTTGCCGTGTTACACAACTCTACGCTGCTCTGGCGACTGCTGCTGCTTGCTTGCTTACTCTCTACTCTGCTCTGCTCACTGCGCTCAAACCGATTGCGCGTTCGTGATTTTGATTTTTAACTAGAATATATAATATAAACGGGGATTTATTGTCCGTGTGGCTTTTCGTAAACATATGACAATTATATCTTTGGCTACTTTTGCACTAGAACATTACAAGTTACGGTTTTGTCTCGTTAATTTAGAAATTAACGCGATGAACTGGAATTCGACAGTGTGACCGTGTTGAAAAAAGCTAAAATACGCACTAGTTTAAAAAAATATACCATTTGGTCATGATATTTTTTGTTTGGTAGTTTTTATGGTTTTGAACAACAGCAAATATTGGCAGTCAAATGAAACGAATAATACGTGACAACGCGAATGGTCAACTGGTCTATATTTTGTCAACAAAAATGTCACTGATTAAGAATTTAGTTAAAGAAACCGAAAACAAACCGCGAAAGAAAAAAAAGAATGGAGATTCTGACGAAAGTGATACTGGAGAGAAGAATAAACCAGTGGGACCCTTTCTCAAGTCAGCCACAGATCTACAACGGCTCAAGCTTGAAAAGTTGATGAAAAATCCTGTAAGTTTTGCTTGCTTTACGTATAAAACAGTTACTAATCAAAGAAATAATGTCAGGAGAAGCCAGTTATTATACCTGAACAACGACGCGAGAAGGACTACATGTCATCTGTTCCCACATTTGTGCGTAATGTGATGGGCAGCAGTGCAGGCGCCGGTTCCGGAGAGTTTCACGTCTACCGCCATTTACGCCGCAAGGAATATGCAAGACAAAAAAACATACAAAACCAGAGTTTACGCGAAGCCGCCGACGATGCTTTCCAGCAGAAATTGGATGATAACAAACGAATTGCCGAGGAGCGCACAGCCAAAAAGCGTGCAAAGCGCCTAAAGAAAAAACAGCGTGCCAAACGACCACGTGAACAAAGGAACGAAGACAAAAATCCAGAGCAGAAGTCGAGTGGGAGTTCATCCGAAGGAGAAGCGGAACCAGAGTCTAGGGAAGATGAAGTGCCAGAAGAGGTAGGAGATGTACCCAATGAGACAGAAGATAAGCCAGCAACAGAAACAGCAACAACTGATGTACAGTCCAAAACAGAAGATTCATCTTGACTTAATCGATCAATTGTAATAAGAGTTAAATTGAAAATAAATATAGTTTATGGTATATTAGTGAAACAATTTTGTGAGTTTATTAATTTGATGAATGCATGTATGTTTATATATTTATATATATATTAACCATTTTATAGTTTTAACGATACAGTTGCCACTTTATTTGTTGTAATTGGCCTATATCGTTTGCATTTTCTTTGTGGCTTATCATCATTTTAGGCCATCGTTATAAAGCAGCTTTGGTGATAAGAGAAGCGTTTTGGAAATATATGTATGTAGTAATGTTCATAATGCGAATTTCGATTCGCAACATCTTATGCTAAAATACAGGTGCACATCATATATTGTGTATACGACAGGTTGAACGCTATAATCGAGTGCGCTCGACTATGCCTTTACCCTTTAGTGGATGGGAACTGATCAGCTAAAATGTCATTAATTGTTTGTTCATTTTTCGATTTGTGTTTTGTTTTGTTTCTTGAAGAAGCAAATTTTTATTTTTGTTTACAGTAATTTTTGTTTTAGTTTTGAAATCCACAATCCTGTTGTTGTTCTTCTTCTTTTCTATACGAAATGTTTTCAATGCTCCACAAATATTTGATAATGTATACATATATATTATTATAATATTTTCTGTTGCCTTTGCACTTAGAACAAATAATTATAATTAAATTTGCAGCATTTTTTCTAACGTAAATCATATTTTGAACTTAAAGCAAACTTAAAATTGTACACATTTCATAGACTTATTGTTAATATTATACCCTGTGCCCTTTTTGAATGTGGTCATCAAAATGGACAAAATCGGTATTTGTATCTTTATGTTTTTGATAAGATCCTTTTTGCAAAAAAGAACACAAAACTAAGAGCTTATTTCGAAAATCATTCAATATAAAAGCGTTTGTCAATGTCATAATTTTGTATTAAAATTACCTCAATTTCATATTTAAATAAAATTTCAAGTAATTTTTTAATAACAAAGAGCTTTTTCCTTTTGTTGTTTATTTATAAATCGTTCGCTCTGC
This sequence comes from Drosophila cardini, assembly GCA_018903735.1. Taxonomy (NCBI): domain Eukaryota; kingdom Metazoa; phylum Arthropoda; class Insecta; order Diptera; family Drosophilidae; genus Drosophila; species Drosophila cardini. The sequence goes on along the minus strand of JAEIGM010000001.1, from coordinate 21,141,561 downwards.
GTATTAAATCTTTATCGAAAATACTTTTGCTGTTTTTGTATTGCGCGTGGGCGTGGCTTGAATTCATTTACTATTATTCTGCGCTTACATCCAAAATATTCAAATATATAGTTTTTCGTTTGGGTTCGCTAAATATTATCGACTCGTATATCGTATGTGAGTGATTTAAACATTTGGATTGGACAAAAACGTTTAGTTGTACAATTTTTTTGTTTGTTTCTTTTGCATTACATTCATATATTTGTATTTTATCAGATAACTTTTTCACTCACAAAAATATCTACGAGAATTGAACTACAGATCTTAAGTTTTGTCGGCTAGCGAGCGGTGCACAATTTGTGGGCGTATTTGTTGTTGTTTTTTAGTGTCGTGATTCTACACAGCGTCTAATTTAACAGTAATCGTAGGTATATATATATTTATGTGTATATATAAATATGCATTTACTTTGTATACAGTTTAGGTAGGATGGTAAGTTAATAAGGAGGCCGTAAATTAAATAAATATTTCGTTTCTCGGATTTAACTTTGAACATTCGCATACACACATATTGCATTGATGCTTGTGTTGAAGTTGGCTGAGACTATGTTATGTGTATGTGATTTGATTTGCATATTTAAATATATGTTTTTTTTTATATATATATATATTGTAATATAAATATTGTAGCTTTATTAATTATGTTTAAATTGAGAGAAATAAGCAAATCCTCCATTGCTGAGTTCCTAACGACATTCCCAAACTTTAACTGTTTGATCCACACTGCCGGAAATGACATACGGATGCGCTTTGTGAAAATCTGGAAATCCCAAGAGACAGAAAAAGGCGAAGATTTAATAAAAGTGTCTAAAGCAATTTAAACATTTTTAGAACTCACCAATGGATGTACAGAAATGCTGATGCGCATAGAGCGTCTTCATGCATCGCTTGTTGCGCAAGTCCCAGACCCTGATGGTCTTATCATCACTGGCGGATACCAGATACTTGCCACCCGGATGGAATGCCAAGCCACGCACCCAATTGTCGTGACCGTTCAATGTGAGCAAACATAGTCCGACGCTCGCATCCCAAATGCGTATGGTTTTGTCACGCGAGCCAGATGCCAGAAACGGTCCCTGATGATGACCCTTCTTGTTATCAGCACCGGCTGCTTCGTTTATCGCTGATGCGGCTGCTTCTGGTGCCCAGGCAATGCATTCCACTGTGTGCTCATGATCGCGTAATTCAACCTGCAAATTAAAGAAGGTCTTATATTACTTTAAGTCGTATAAAGAATGGCTAAGTTACTCCATTTCAATAATGCCCAAAATGACTGTTTCTTGTGACGAGAGACAACATTAGTGCTGTGCAGTAAATTATATGGTTTATGAACTGCAACTACTGATCCTTCGGCTCTTTAGCTTGCCTTCGGAAGAGTGCACACCACTTGAGGTATACATAATTCCTTTAAATTACCTTGCAGTCTTTTGAATTCGTCAACCAAACACGTATTGTGTGATCATTTGAGCAAGTGGCAAAGATGCTGCCTTCAATGTGCACTCGCACCATTCGCACCCACTCCCGATGTCCAGTGTAGGTTTTCACGCAGTATCTAATAGATTAGCAAGAGTTTTAAGGTGAAATACTTTGATGACATGTTATATTACTCACCCCGAGGCCACCTCCCACATTTTGATGGTGCGATCACGGGATGCGGATAGCACGTAGTCACCGGCAGGGACAAAGGCCACCGAAGACACATTGTGATCGTGACCATGCATGGTTTTAACACACTCGTAGCTCTGTTGGAAGTCCCACAGTTTGATGGACAAGTCAGCACTGCAGGAGGCTGTGAAGTGAACATAGAAGAATTACAATTATAATTCAATTTTAATGTATATTAATTAAGTTGCTGTTGTAAGTTACCTAATAGTTTGCCCTGCGCATCGAATGCCACATCCTGCACGGAGTCTGTGTGTCCCTTGAGACTGCGCTCATATTCGCCAGTTTCGAAATCCCATATCTTAATGGTGGCATCTTCCGAGGCCGAAACCATGAGTCCGAATATTGGATGAAATATAACCTGCACATGTGTTATGGCTTATGAGTTAAATGAATTGATTGATTAATAAGATGAGCCTTTACTCTTGTTATGCTAGCCCGATGTCCTGTCAGTGAGTATTTCTCTGGTGGCCTGGGTATCCATTCGCCGGGCGTGCGTTTGTTCTTTGTGGGCGCACCCTCGATCACTTCCTTCTCAGCTTCGGTTAGCTTAGCCTCTAGTTCCATAACCTTCTTTTGCAGTCGTATAACTGATGTCCATTTCTTCTCTAGCAGGCCTCCAAATTTCTTTTCCGCTTCTGTGCTGAGATCGGCCTCCTTTCGGAAGGCTTCCAGTGAGTCGGCATAGCCATTTGAGCCCAAATAATCGGCAATCGCTTGGTTACTGTAAATACCAAAAATAACATATAATTTAAATATTGTATAAGAGAGTCTGGAATTATGAATACGTACAGCTCCTCGCGCTGCCGTTGCGACAACACCATTTTCATGCTGTTCTTCGGTTTGGCCGAGCTTCAATTCTTTGCTGTTGGCTTTGATTCTTCCTTCTCTTTCTGCCTTCTTCTTGTGCAATGCTGCAAAACAAGACAAAACCAAAGAATGAACAAATCGCTTCACTGTAATAAATGGAATGACTGAACAGGAAATTAGTTTCACAAAATGAAAAGGCAAGTTTCGCAAAGGGGCAAGTCACCCACATAATGTTTTTTTTTCTTTTGTTTTTCGTTTTATTTTGGCAATGTTTGCCACAAGGCGCAACGCATCTGAATAGCATGCATACTCATTTTTCTTCTTCTTTCTCATTTTTCCCATCTTCTTCTTTTTCACTTGAAGTCAGTTCATTGTTTCGCAGAAAAACATGATGAGCACACAAACTATCATTATCATCTTCATCAGACTCCGAATTTTTTCGTTATAAGTGTTTTTAGCACACAAACTTTTGTTTTTGTTTCTGTTTTGAAGCTCGCATTGTGTGCAAAAAAAAAAACTTAAAGCTTCGCGCGTTTTGACCAAACTATTGCCCAAATGCAACCCTGCTGCTGTTGAGTGATAAGCGCATTGACACATAATTTGCTAATTAATCAACAGCTTCCAAAATAGTCAAAACAGCAACAACTGTTGTTGCATTGTAGTTGCCTTAAATATAGCATGCCAGGCACTTGTTGGCAATTCAATTAACTCAAGGTGTCCACTTCGACTTTTCGATAGAGGAAGAAGCAAAAACACAAAACAAAATAACAAGCAATAACAAATCACTGGTTGCACGCAATAAAGCGACTATCGGACTAAACGAATCAGTGAAAAGTAAACGAAAGCATAACGTGCTTGTTCTATTTTCTGTTGTTCTTGATAAGCATTTGGCAATGGACAACGGACAATGACATTTGTATGTGTGTGCGAACAGCGTTGCCAACTACTTAAAAGTTACAAGCAACGCTGACAAAGCCAATTAGCGAGATCTAACGGTAGTTCAAGCAACTTCTTATAAGTAAATAACGCAAACGAAAGAGAGACGCAAAACAAAGTCCAAGCTTAGACACGTAAACACACACACACACACGCATGAATCCAAATACTCAAACATGCATACTTGAAACGAGGAAATGACGTTTTTAGATTATTTTTGGCCGCTTAACCATCGCCAAATAATATTTAACGATTTTGAACTATCTACTTTGCTCAAGGCACATCTACATAGACAGACATCACACACATACACAAACTATGTATGTACATTTAACAAAAACTGACCAAACGAGTTCAATCGTTGAAGCTTTTTGCGACGAAGCCGACGTCGGCATTGAAACAAACCATGAGTCATACCTGGAACTGAACGCATTGCGAGAGCAAAGTCTGCCTTTATCAGCTGTTGGGATGGAAGCGGGATGAGGGACTTTTCACATTGGGAGTCGTTCAGACTAGAAAAATGTCAGAATGGAGCGCTTCCTCCAACTGCGCATCTAAATATAAAACAAAAATCAATATATAACACGAAAAGTCAGCACCAACGTCACACGTATTAACGGAAAGCGCGTGGGTTGCTGGTTTGGATCGACAGTGAGTGGGAGAAAGAGGGAGTGAGGGAGAAGTCTACCACCGGACAACGACAACAACCGTTTTGTTGTGGCAACCAGGCAGGCGTGCGTTTTATTCTTATTGGGGCCAGCATTCCAATACACAGGCATGCGCCTTGTAACGGCTACCAATGTTTTTAGTTGTGTGGGTAGCTTGTAACGTTGTCACACAGAAAAACAACAACTATGTACCGCTACGAAGGGGGCGTTTGGGTCACACGCTGCCAGATTTGAAAGGCGTCCACTGTCAACACGACGCCAGTCACCAGCTACAACAGCAGCAGCTGCGAAAAAAGGGTTACCAACCATCTTAATGAGAACCCACACAATACAAGCACCTTTTCCACAAACATTCTCATGCAAACGTTTTTCCATGTTCTGCTTAAAGTATTCTATATTCCAATCTGAATTGTAAATAGGAATTTCATATTCACATCTATAATTATTCGCATGGGTGTCTAATTCCAGCGTTGCACGTATTCACTAGTATGTGCATTGCACAAGGATGCAGTTTAACCCTCTTTCTCTCTCACTTTCTCGTTTATATGGTTATACGGTGAGAGTCTCAGAGAGCACGACTGTGCAAAGAGCGCAGCGGAGACCTTGCACTTGCTTGTGCACTTGCCAGTTTATTGCGTGCTTCTCATGCTTTGTATGTTTCATTAATTTACAACCACACACACGCGCACTTACACTCCCACACACGACATTGCAAGAATTTGGTAATCAAGCGAATCAAGTAAAAGTATCGAGTATCAGTTATCGCACTGGTCACTGCTGTTACACCTGTCAACATGTGTCTAGACTTTTGACAGTTATTTCACATTAAGAATAACCTTTAGCTGGGAAAGTCGGACAAATGAAAGTACATATAATAAATATGCTTGGAACACTAAACAAGTTCGTGAGCAATCATTTGGGTGATAAGACAACTGATGAAACCAAAACAAAAAGATAGAGAGCGTGAGCGAAAAATACCCAGAGAAAGTCTCAGTTTAGAAGTCATTCGCAAAAACACAGGGCTTAAAGTATCGGAAAACAAAGTTATTAGATAATTCCAGCAGCAATTTGCACAGTCCGCAGTCTCAGACTTGATGACTCCAGACTACAAAATAATAATATATAAAAAAAAAACCAGCTTAGCTTGGCAAATTGCACACGTTCTGGGAATTGCACTGAGCACTGTTAACAATGCTATATACGGGCCCAGATACCGAAGACAACATATGTAAGTTTTCTTAGCGTACATGTGCATGTATGTATATGCGATGGCCAATGCCAAAGCAGCCCAAAATGGAAAACTGTAAAAGAAATATAATAAAAAAAAAAACAAGATTTCTACCAACTCGAACTAGCTGCATTTAAAGAACTGGTTTCATTTTGTCTTTAGCCCATGTATAACGCAAATATAGGTGTTGGGTGCAGTCCAGGGAATGGGGAATCGTCGTCTGGTGGCGTTTGTTCTGGGTAAAAATCGATCAATTCCGTACCAAACAAGGAGCATGGGGAAAAGGGAGGATACATGCGCAAAATACACACACAAACACATTGACGCACGAGCGATGTGTCATCGCCTTTGGTGGTTGTTAAGAAGAAGAGTTTAAATTGTTTTTATTTTTTACACCTTTGAATTTTTTTGTATTATGTACAAGCATACACACATTAGTTTACACTTAGAAGCATAATTTGCATAACTTTTGCTTGTTGCCTTTGAATTTCAATAACAAAACCAAAACATACAAACACACAATCACATCGAACACAAAAACAACAACAGCGCTGACACTGACGAAAAATAAAAACTGTTACGACGGCCATCTTGAATGAGCAGCGCAGTCAGCGCCGCTGCCGCAGCGCTTAGAAAAGGCAATATGCAAAATTGGAAAAGGCCAAATACATTTGTAAAACACGCACATTTACAACAAAACAATAGCGTTTAAAATGGGGTTTAGTTTCTTTCTCGTATAATCGCGCACCAACACACTGTCAGTGTCCATACATATGACAAATTTTTCTTTTTCCTATTTGCCCATTACATACACTTCGTAGCTGCGTTGCCGTCGCGCTAGACACTTTGCAAAAAGGCTTTGACTATGCGTTTCAACGCGTGCACTTGTGTTAATTAAACGTTTTTCAAGGCACACTACGCATACTTACTCGATTTTATATTTTATGTATTTTCAATTTATTTTATTTTTAATTAATTGAAAAATAATTACGCAGAAGTGAAGCGCGGCGACAAATGCTTCCAATAACTTTCGATGCTTTTAACCTATCGATGCTAAACAGTCATTTATCAGCACTATTTACAGGGTGGCAGTGGGAATTGTTATCGATATGTGGAGACGATTTCGACTATCGATGAGTATGCTTAAAATTTTTCGTATCAGCTGCGTCAGCATGTTTTGGCGCTTAACTGATTGATTTTGAATTTGTTCCTGTTCACGTGCCCTATAAAATTGGAACTGTACAACACTGTAAACTGCATCAACTTACATCAAAACTGCAATGTATTGTTTTTATCTTGCACACACACAATTACAAAGTCCCATACACACATACTTATGCATTTTCTCGTATAAAGTCGGAGTAAACTTTTTGGTTATCAGTAGAAAGCAATTGATACTGCCTTGTGTTGTTATTTTTCGTACACTCAGTAGTCGACTAACACTCAGCGGGAACGGTTATTCATTATAAATCATAACGTCTTATCGTAACGCATATTAAAGTGCAATTTTAATAAATTCAATCGGGCCGCGCGTAATTCAAGCACCAATAACAAATATCAATAGCTATTTTTGTGAGTGTTTCAAATGAATATAATATGAAATTTATTTCTCAAACCTGGCAATCATCAATCAAATTAATGTGCAAATTGCCGAAATATGTAAATGATTTGCCAATTATTGACAGTGGCGCGTTATCAAGTCCACGCGATTCTAATCAGCATTACAAATACTAATACTGATAACGGTTAAAAGAAAAGAAAGAATGAAACAGCAATAACAACAAAAAAGTGCTGCCAATCTGTGCAATTTGTAATTTGATTTGTAACGGAAGCACATCCTTCTTAATGCCAGCAATAAACTTACAATAAAAAAAAATAATTAAAATTGACTTGCACTACAAACACACATACAAATGCGTGTGTGTGTGTGTGTGTGTGTGTGGTGCTTGAATTTATCAAGTTGGCATATGCAGTGCGTTATCAGAAGCCACGCTCTGATTATATATATTGCTGATATGATAAAAATACTAAATACCCAACAAATCACACACACACACACATATGCACACCCTTCTAGCGTTTACTTTCAATGAGCGTTTAATTGTTATTATCGGCTATTTGTTATTTGTTCACGGCTTTCAAATATTCGTTAAATTCCTTTGCGCCATTTGATTTGTTTAAATAATCGAACAGTGGAAATTGTCTCACTACTGACTTCCCTCAAAATATCAATACAATTTGTCAGACTGCACAGATAACGAAATACACAAAAATGTCACATTTTGCTATTGCTATTAATAATTCTTGAACTCTTTGTATTGGTATCTAAGAAAAAATGTAATTTTATTTGCTTTAAAGTGTATTTATCTGCTCAGTGTGATGATTTTGCAGGCAACAAATTACTAATTACCAATTATCGCTGTTACCTTTGATTAAAACGTCAGCAGCAAATACACACACACACACACACATCGCACTCACACACATACAAAGGTAGTAGAAACTATCTAACGTTTATACGAGCTAAGTACGTGATTAGATTTAAACTGAATTCAGCATTCAACTGAATTTTTGTGCTCTTAAATGAAATACAAATAATTTGCTTGATTTTAATTCGCTTTGATTCGATTGGATTGTATTTCTTGTTCAGATAATAATATTTATCTGGGTTTTTTTTTCCTTTTGTATTTTTTTTGGAAATATAAAACAATTTTCGCTGTTGAAGTACTAAAGGCTGTGAAGTGCCTTGATAAGCTTTTCCCAATCCCCTGGACTTGGCATTGTCCAAGAGAGCCCTATATATATTTATATATTTTATACATTATTTGTAATCGCAATTTCGACGATTCTCAATTGCACAATTTCTTGCTTAAGTACTAAAGTCTTTAGCAATAACTTGAGTCATACTTATACTTAAAAGTACTTACTAAATAGATGCACTTCTTTGTACACACATGAAACATATAGTAGTAAGTATAATATATTATTATACTTTTTAATTGGTTTCAAAATCTTAGCAATTATCATAAATTTGACAAGACTCGAAACTATGACAATTTCAATTTTCTGCAGAATTTGTTCTGAAGAATTCAAGATAAAGTTACAAATAGCAAAATAAATGCATCATACAGTGAAGTCTGCATACAGTGAACTTCTTTTAACAAGCTAGTAGTATACATTTTATGGTGAATATAGAATCACTTACACTTCTGAATTGGTTATGAGTAATTTATTAGCGATTTGATGATTAGTTTGTGTTTTCGTACAGAGAGCGGGTCAAATAATGTACGTAGTGGAATAATTGTTCCTTTGTTTATAACAAATAATGGTTAATACAACGTATAATTAACAGTTGAACTGCCAAATTCTTAAATATCACGTATTACTCAGCCGTTTTTGTATTTTGTATTTTGGTTTTTGTGTTTTTATTTTTCGAATTCATTTTTGAGTTTGTTTTTATTGATTTGTGTGTCTGATCAATATAAATGTGCTCATTGCACTTTAACGAGCTGCTTTCTTATATGGAGGGGTTAATACTACTTTCGAGACAAATTTAATTAAATCTTTGTGCTTTTTGAAGGAAGTGCTAAACCGGTTAACGCATCGTATACGTAATTCGCGTGTGTTTTTCGCTTTGTTTATGGTTGACTTTGAACTTGTTTTAACTTCCGAATACGCTTTAATTTGAGCAGCATCTGGAGCAATGTGGTCCTAAGATGAAGCCCAACAAACACCGACAATCAAAGACACGGCCCAATGGACTCCTTATCCTCAGTTTAACATCATGGCTTCTGGGCTGGGCTCAGGTCCGGCTAATGGTTGAGGCCCAGTCAACGTTTCCATCGGTCACTGATCAGGATCTAAATGATTGTAAGTCTGCTAAGGAACAAGTTGAATATATTTTTCATAATCATTAGAATTAACTGGCAATGATCAGTATTTAAATCGGAAATTCCCGATTGCATCCCTATAATCAAAAAAAAAAGGGACGAAACAAACATCAAGTAAGAAAGACTGTAAAAGACCTCGTACTCATTCTAGTGCGCATTTTATCATACAAATCACCAATCTTGAAACGATTTGTCCTATGGGAGCTAAAGTTGTCCTATCCGAATCAAACTTTGCGTGAATAGTTAAAATACACATAACATCTGAGGATAGTTATAATGGTACCATACACATATTGTACGAATTTGGTCCAGATAGCTTTAGTCGTTTCCAAGTTTTGCTGATTTGAAAATTGTTTATTACAATTTGCGAGGTCGTGGTAAAGAATTAAAATAAACTTGATCTGCTCGCGATTCATTATGTACATTTCGCTTCTGACAAACCTAATAGATCCCTATACTCGTTTTTAGAGTACGGGGTCTAATAAAAAGGAAAGTTGAAAGAATTCCATTGTTAGATTTAGGGAACAAACGTTTCTATTCCACGATGATTTATGACTTATTATTATATCACTCATAAAAATATGATCGATTTCAAGATATATTTTATAGCTGCAATAATAAATGATTTGGCGACCAATAAAACAAATCTTATATTCATATTAAGACACTTATACGTAAATAAAGATTTAATTAGATGACAGTAAGATCTTAATAGAAACTTTATGTAATTTTTCTAGTAGTTCTTTTAACGGGCTTTATTTTATACTCTCTGCAAGAGTATATTGGGTTTGTTAAAAGTATGTAACAGCCAGAAGGAGGCGTAGCAGACCCCATAAAGTATATATATAAACATATTCTTGATCAGCATCACAAGCCGAGTCGATATAGCCATGTCCGTCTGTCTATCTGTCCGTAAGCACAAACAGATCTCAGAGATGGTAAAAGCTTCTACTATGAATTTAGTCAGTATCGACTCCATATTTAGTCAGCCAATACGAGAATCTTTTTTTTTTTTATCGATGCTACGCTCCCCTCCCCCAAAATAAGCCAGAAACTGGACACATCTCGCAAAAAAAAGCTATGTTTTTGGCGAATATCTCAGTAATTATGGCACTTGGGAATGCCAATTTTGGAACCTGCTTACTTTCTAGGAACATCATAAATGCAATGTCATTAAAAATGTTGGTTGCAAATAATTTTAAAATATGCATGCCGTTTCTTAGGCAATCATTCTTATCGTACACTACTTATTGTAATTTAAAATTCGTTTGGGACTAACTATATAAAGCTTATTATATAAATATTATATTTGAACGCAATGTCAATGCATGTGTGCAAACGAGACAGAAAGATACAAAAATATGAACGAACCTTAACGCTGCTTGTGTAGCGCCAGCGCTGCCCACGGACGCTGGCCGTGTCCATCACTGCAGTGCACTGGTACTCATAAGTCTGAGTATAACGTGTTTTACTGCAAGTACTATCTGTTGTAAGACCCCAATACCGATTTTAATAATATAACCATATAATCGGCAATAAAATGCAGAGAGTATTATACGGTCGGGCGTGCTCGAATGTATTTTTCTTTCTCGTTAAATTCTTTATAAATTAATTTAATCCTTAGTGGTGCAACTGCATGTGGTGAGTTCACATTACACGCTGAGCTTCAGCATAGGGGATCAGGACAAGGACAAATACACGATCGAGAACATTACATGTCGCTCCGGAAGTGGACCCATAATTGTGGCCAATAAGGAACATGTCTGGTGGGATTAATGAAAGTTGCTAAAGTTTATTGAAATTCGATTAATTTGAAATATTTTTACAGTGAGGAACTCGATCCCTGTTCGGGCTATACGAGCATTATAACGCTCAAGGCAGTGGACTCCGAAGGAGCCACGCCCATAGATCAGAGCATGTTTGTTTACACGGATTACAAGGGTAAGAGATTTCTTCAGTTGGTCTTAAATTCGGATGGCTTATGGGATGACTTATGTGTTTGCAGAGCCAAAAACCACTTTGATCTCAGTGAGTTCGACGGAAACAACCATTGAGGTCGTTTGGGAGACCAGCGATCGAGCTTGCGTCAAGACCTTTGAGCTCTCGGCCGTAACCAGCGATGACAAACAGTCCACAGCGCGATTGAAGGACGAGAGTTCACACACCTTCGATAAAATGCTTCCCTGTCGACTCTACAACATCAATCTGGAAACGAAGAACAATGAGACAGTCTCCGTAGGCAACGACACCCAATCGGTGAAGACAAAGTACCTGGAACCTGGAGATCTTACCCTTACCTTTAACAATCGATCCAATGGAGATGTGCGCATCTCCTGGGGTGACCCGGATAACAAGAGTTGCATAGAAAATTTCTCCTTCATCTGGCGACGCATAGACTGTGAGTCCGATGATCAGGAAACTACAACAACCCCAGAAATGGATGACACGACTTTGGAAACGGACACAACCGACACGACGGAGTCGGAAACGGAGACCACAATCGGAACGGAAGCTGAAACAGAAGCAGGAACGCAAACGGGATACGATAGGAGATTCCAGTCAAGGGGTGAGTTCCAAAAAATGCTACAGGGCTGAGTGTGATAGCATAAAAAGATAGAAAGGGTAGGAGAAAGAAATGTAGGGTAGGAGGGTTCAAATTCGTGGATTCGCAATAAAGTCCGAACCGTAGGAACTGAACTCAAAGGAAGGAAAACAGTTTTCTCCTTTCTAAATTTAAGACTTGAAGTTAGTTCACTGAGTTAGCACCAAAAAATAATATATTTTCCAATTTGGAGGAAAGGGGGAAGCATATAGCTGAAGTAGCTTGAAAAAAGAATATTATTGGATCAAAGTATCTCAATGTCGAGTGCTTTTTTGTGTGTGTTGTTTAGGTGTGTGTGAGTCGACCGATTTCTCGAATGATACCGCCTTGAAGGAGTTCACAATCAGCGACTTCCAGGGCTGTGACCTCTACTCCATTGAAGTCTTTATCAACATGGATCGACACCCTAAGCCCAAGGCCTCGGAGACCTTTATATCCGCCGAGAGAAGTAAGTGCTAAACTCAGAAAGTTATTTCAAAACTAATTCCAAAATGTATTTAGTGCCCAATGCCGTTTCGGAGCCCTATCAGATTGTGAATGCCACAGAGCTGCGATGGCTGTGGTCAACACCCACCAATCATCCCAAGTGTGTGGCCAGCTACAGATTGAATCTAACAGGACCAATCCAGCGAACGGAGTATGAAAGCATCGAGGAGTTCACCAAGGATCCGTTTGCGGAGTTTACAAAGCTGCAACCCTGTGGCACTTACATTGTCGAGATTGTGCCCATCTCGCTGAATGGAAGCGAGGGTGGCATGTTCCAAAGTCAGAGCACACTGGGCGAGGATAGTAAGTGAACATAAATGATATGGGGCACATGGGCCAATACTAATCTGAAACTCTATCAATAGAACCCTCAGAGATCCTGAATCCTGTTAGCGTCCTCGAAAGTTATTCCATTCAACTAAATTGGACCATTCCGGAGTATGCCGATCTGTGCATCAAAGGATATCGTATTTCTGGCTGGATGGACGATGACAAAATGGTCGAGGCTCTTAGTGTCAACGTTAACAATAATTCGGTAGTGTTCGACAAGGATCTGAATGCCTGTCAGGCCTACACCATTCAGATAATACCCTTTACTGAAGAAAATCTAGATGGACGGCTGCGACAGATCGAAGTGGAGACGAAGGCGGCGGTTGTCAACTTCAGAAAGGTCAGGAATTTAAATTAAGTATTACGAAAACTACGTTCTGTAAGTTTAGAGCTATGTTCCTCATGTTAACGACTAGTGCGGGTTTTTCCTTCGAACGGTGATCAGTAAGATCAAAGGGATTCAAAATTAAGAGTTTCGCCCTTTAATTAACTAGATCCCACAGACTTGTTGTACTTGATAGGAAGTTTATCTTTACCAATTTATAAATGTATCTATAAATAAATTTATCTAACCCTCGAGCGAGCCGACTGTTAAAGACTAATGCGCGTTTTTTCATACAAATTACAAATTTTCGACCGATAGGCTATAGGCTATAGGCCATAGTTGCCTGATCCCATTTGGTCCCGATAGCTCTAGTCGTCTTCTAGTTATTTTGATAGGCGGTAGGGGGCGTAGCAGTTATTTCAACCAAACCCATAATCCCTTTTAACAATGTAAGATAGGGTCTGATAACATATTACATATAATACTCTAGGTATGATCGGTCGAGAATCAAGGATTAACTTAATATTCTTAGTTGTTACTTAAGATATCTGTCAAACCTGTCATATTAATTACAAGTATGGAGTCTTTTATCCTTGATCCATCCAACTAATAGTGTCTGTCCTTGTTTTAGATAACACTGCAGGTGGCGAGCAACGGAGCCACATCCCACGGACTGAAACTGAATGCCAACAACCAGGATTACAGCAACAATTGTCAGACTTTCTTCGCGCACTTTAGCTGCTCCGCGACGGCAGAGGTGCCCTATACCTATGCCGAGAAGTACGTGGAGAGTCATCGGGAGGGCAGAGGGTTCCAGACGATCATTGAACCTCTCTCCCCGTATACCTCCTACATATGCAGTGTGCAGCTCTACAATGTGGCTGGGGCTTCGGAGACGCAGAGTTTAACCGGAGATTCAGTCATAACCAAGGGCTACTGTATGTGGATTAATTCCTTTCGAATTCGGAGTTCGGTCTAAAAAATCTATCCTTCTTTTATCGAAAATAGTTCCCGATCAGCCTCAGAGTGTCAAAATCGGCAAGATAACCAATACTAGCCTGGAGTTCTCATGGGAGCCACCAAAACACCTAAATGGACCCATCAAGTATTACCAGACATTCCTGATGCGTTACGAGGCCGATTACTTTGTCCCCAGCTCCTGCGAAGCGGTAGTCGAGCCCAATAGATTCGATACCAAAGGTAATAGTCTGGTCTTCCAAATTTTAAGCTAATCATACCTTGCTAATCTGTGGATAATCCATCTAGGCAGCGAAACCTTCACTTTCTCCACCCTTGCACCCGCTGTGAAATACATCATGCAGGTTGCTGCTCAGAATGACTTTGGTCTGGGTCAGTACACGGCTCCTGTCATTGGCACCACCCAACCAGATGGTAAGGGTCCCATTTAAGACCAACTTTGTGTAGATAAAGATTCTTTTCTTTAGTGTCTGATCCAGTCACGGACTTGATAGTAACATCACAGGGCCCTTCGCCAGACCCGAATGTGTACAGCGCCAATGCGACCATCACCTGGACTATACCCTGTAAATCGAATGGTAAAATCGAGAAATTCCTCCTCAACTTCACGGGCAAGCGTGAGGATCAGATAATTGCATTCCAGCGTCCCGTGATTCCCGATTTTAATAATAAGACCGGGAGAGTGTCCTTTATCGAAACTCTTCTTGAACCAGACTTCAATTACACTGTCAATGTATTGGTGAAAAACAAAGACGTGGAGACGATGAGTCTGGGTAAGGAGGTGGAATGGAAATCGCCACCAGGTTGTAAGTATATTACGATCACTTTACTCACTCATTTCATGTCAAATATCATCCAATTCGCACTGCAGTGCCATCCAATCTGGGCCAGGATGTCGTTAACCGAATGCGGGTCAGCGCTTATGACACAAATCATCCAACGAGTTCCGCCATTGTGAGATTACCTGGCAATATTCTGGACTCGAAATCGGGCAATATTGTCTATATAGCACTGCTGCTGTCCCAGAAAAGCTGTGCCGGTGACCCGGAGCTGAAGCACGACGTCATGGAAACCACTAAACAATGGCCCTCAGTGTTGTCCTGGGATGAGGTGGGCGGTGACTGCATTTACCAGTACCAAACGACGCCGATGCGCTGGGATCCCAGAAGCAAGCGTGATGCCTCAGACGATGAAATCGTCTTTACCATTGGCACCGACAAGTGTCCCGATCAGACTAATCGTTACTGCAACGGACCCCTCAGTGCCAACACCGAGTATAACATGGTCGTCCGTCTCTTCACAAGCTCTGGGTATAATGATGCGGCTCTGCTAGATTTCAAGACGGATGCGGCAATAAAGGTAACATTGATCCTGGTCAGTGTCTGCAGTTGCCTTCTGCTGGCCTTTATTGTGGGTTTGATTCTGCTTTGGGTACGCAAACGGATGGCCTGGTAAGGATCTAGCTCTAATCCCTTTTGGTTTCCATTGAATTTCCTTTATTGCTTGCGCAGGCATCGAGACTCTGGTCAGGGAATTGAGGATCCCTTTGGTAATGTAATAGCCAAAAACTTTGCCATATTCTACGCAGAAGTAGCCAAGCCGGAAAAGCTGACCCGCGAGTTCAAGGAGATCACTGTTGTCGCCCTGGAACTGAGCTATACAGCCTCCGAGCTGGGCAGTACCAAGAACCGCTACGCGGACATTTATCCCTGTGAGTTAGAGCTGGATTACATAACTAAGAAATCTTTTTCAATATAAAGTTCTGCATTTCAGATGACAAGAATCGCGTTATCCTGGACATAGACAGTGAAGGATCCGACTACATCAATGCCTCTTTCATCGATGTATGTACCTAAAAGGATCCTATGGGAATTAGACTGAAGAATTTTCTATTTTGCAGGGTCACACACGCAAAAAGGAGTACATAGCTACCCAGGGTCCCAAGCTGGAGAGCATCATGGACTTCTGGAGAATGGTCCTTCAGCACAACGTGCGCGTGATTGTCCAAGTCACACAGTTTCGAGAGGGTAACACGGTAGGATTGATATAGACCTTTTACTATATGGAGTTTTTAATTGTGAATCGTTTGTAGATCAAGTGCCACGAGTATTATCCTTATAATAATCGTGGTCTCACCGTCACCGTCAAATCAAGGGAATTCTTTGAGATCTACGATCGCACCGAACTGTGTGTGGTCCATGAGAAGTACGGATTAAAGGAGAAAGTCGTGCACTTGTTCTTTAAAAAGTGGCCCGATCACGGATGTCCCGACGATCCCAACCACCTGATTAACTTTGTAAAGAAAGTCAAGGCCGAGAAGCGTCCCAACTACTCGCCCATTGTGGTCCACTGTAGCGCCGGAGTCGGCCGCACTGGCACCCTTATTGCCCTGGATTTGATAATGCAGCGCCTGAAGAGTGAATCCAAAATCAATATATTTGAAACAGTGAAGAAATTGCGATTTCAGCGCATGAAAATGGTGCAAACCCAACAACAATACACGTTCCTCTACGCCTGCACCTATGAGCTGGTCAAGCACAAGATTCCACGTGCCGCGCTTAAGAATGAGGGGCGTCCAAAGTCCGCTCACACTCCTCCCCCCTTGACCGGCACAAAAAAAGTGAGTTTTCCGGCTGCCGAAGCCGAGATACATGGAGCACCTGGTCCAGATCCAGAGTTGGGTAACAGCGATGTGTCGACGGCAATGCAATTACCTCAGCAATACGGCGGATTGCGCAAAACCAATGATTTGGACTCATTGTGTGAGCAGCCGGAACGCAATAGTTATGGGCGAAAAAGTCATGATAACGGAGAGTGCGCGATTTGACTTGGATCTTTAAGAGCATTTTGTGACATCACCGTGGGTGTACATAAGTATGTGTGTGTATTTATTGTATTATACTGCATATGTATATAACTAGTAACTATAGTAGCCAAAGAGCATTTTACTGTGAAAATAAACAAATATATTATACAATTTTTATTGGTGCTGGGAATGCAATTCTTTTTGGTTTTATCTACTTTATTTGATTAAGGCATTAAATTCAAATCGGGAGTAACTTAACGTAATTGAGTTTGTCAGCTAAATCCACCTCCTTACTATCGACTACGTATCGATATTTTTCGAAAGCGGCAGCCCTGTGTGCGTTTCCGCTGAATGGCAAAATAGTATAAAAGAAGCAGAAGTCATTTATTTACATCGTCGATTTGTAGCGAAAAACCAACAAAATGTCTGAACGTAAAGTCTTAAATGTAAGCGAATCAAATATTATTCCAATTACTAAACTAACCATGACACCCTCATAGAAATACTATCCACCGGACTTCGATCCGTCGAAGATACCGCGTATGAAATTGGCCAAGAACCGTCAATACACCGTACGTTTGATGGCTCCGTTCAACATGAGGTGCAAAACCTGTGGAGAGTACATATACAAAGGCAAAAAGTTTAATGCCCGAAAGGAGGATGTGGAGAACGAAACGTATTTGGGCATACGCATTTATAGATTTTACATAAAGTGCACACGCTGTCTGCAGGAGATCTCCTTTAAAACGGACCCTCAGAACACAGACTACGAGATCGAAGCGGGCGCCACACGTAACTTTATGGCACTCAAACTGGCCGAGGAGCAAGCCCGTCGCGAGGAAAGAGAGGCACGTGAGGAAGAGGCCAACAATCCCATGAAATTGCTAGAGAATCGAACACAACAGTCCCGCAATGAAATCGAAATGCTTGAGAGCCTCGAGGAGTTGCGCGATCTAAACAGACGACAACAAACAGTTGACTACTCGACCATGCTGGAACAGTATAATACAGTCGAAACAGAACGCGAACGACTGGAGCGCGAAGAACGTGAGGATGAGGCCTTTGTCAAGTAAGTATCATCAATTTGATACAACTTCGTAATTATAATTATTTTACTTTTGTAGATCTGTGAACTTTAAGAATAAAACGGAGGGAACCAAACGTATTATTGGCGAGGAAATTATTGAGGAACTCACAGAGGAGGCACCACCACCTGTTAAAATAGCAAAACCAAACACTGCGCCGACAAACAGCAAAGCTCCTTCCACTGCACAATCCTTGGTAAAGCGCAAAACGCCCTTAGTACTGGTCAAGCCCAAATCAGTGGCCAGTACACCAAGTGCTCCACCTACTGCACCTGCCACAGTAGCTAGTGCTACATCCAAGCCGGCTACACCAGCGGGCTTATCCCTGCTAGCTGCATACAGCGATAGCTCCGAGGATTCCAATTGAGCTTCATACATTTACCTAAATCCCACATTCAATGTTTGTTTTAAAACCTACTAAAAAATATATTTATAAAGTTCATGGCCAAGAAGACCCCTTTTTGCTCCACTTGTAATAAACCATAAATAGACCAAGTTTTTTTTTGGATTTACATGTTTATTTTTTTGTATAAACATTAATTAGCATGTGTTGACTTCATTTCTATTTACTTTCAAGTTTTGCATAACTTACTAATTTGAAATATTTTAATCAAGGCCATAAGCATTAAGGCAAATCATCAATTTACATTCATATCAAAAATGGAATTATTAAAAAAAAAAAAGTTTTAGAAAAAAATCAACATATAAGTGGCTAAAATAGGAAATATATATGCAAATAGCTTTACACATTTAAATACAATAATTGTTTGCAATTCATAGCCGATATCGGGCAAAATTCAACTTATGATCTATAATTAAAATTAAAATTATATATTGTAAATACTTTACATGTAGTTGATATACTTAAAAATAGTTGCAAATTGCTTAAAACTGCAGAAGCAATCAAAAATAATAAATAATATCACAAGCGAAATAAACAATTAGAAAAAATTCAATAATTATATATCTATATATATATATATATATGTATATAGATTAACTATATGTATAAACTTAAATATTATATGTGTAATAAATCCATTTAATTTCATAAATTACGAAGACACTGGTATGTTCTAGCTGCCATATCGGTTAGCCATTATATACATATCCCTATTCTCTACATATATCTGAGTTAAATTATATATAGTTATAATATTATATATCTTATTTAAGGCCGCCTTCTGGGCTTCCATTCTCTCGAGGCAAGCGTCGTCACATTTTCATTTCAATTATTACGAGTAACAGTCTTTGATCGTTTGTTTTTCCATTTTACTTTTTTTGGAGGTGTCGGGTGGTTTCCTTTTTGGGAAGGGGGCGTGGCTGGCTTAGCTGCCAACTGTTTTTGGTGTGTGCATTTCAATTTGGTTGATTTTGCAGTTTGTTTGCTTTGGTTTCATCCTTAAATCTCCTAAATGTCCACCGTGGTGGACTGTTGGTAATCAACGCCACTGCTCTTGTTCACCTGAGCGCTGCATTTGCGCGGCATCACAGGAGGCGGAGCACAAGAAGCAGTTCCAGCAGTATTCACACCCATAGCCATGCCTTCACCCACACCCCCGCCATCATAGTTGTGATTGTTGTTGCGCAGAAATCGCTGTTGTTCAGCTGCGCTGTGATTTAAATCGTACAGCTCCATGTCATCGTACTCGGACACGCCCAGAGCACGTGTGGGCGCAAATTGTAAATCGTTGTCGTCGTCTGGTTCATCATCGTCTTCATCATCCTGATCATTATGATTGAGGCGATGTCGTCGCTGTCGTGGCGACAAGACCACGCCGAAATCCTCGAGACTCCGCTTAACAGCGGCATCCGATCCGGTTCCTGAATCCTTACTAGACAAATGGTCCTGCTGTGTTTCCAAGTCCGCCTGCTGCAGATAGCTCAGTGTCAGTCCCTGTTCCAGGCAGCGTTGCTCATACGATGGCGTTGTTGTCACTATAAGTCGACTATGCGTCTGCCCATCTCCACAGCCCAAATCCGCCAAGCTACGTGGACGAAGCTGAGATGCCTGCTGTTGTTGCTGTTGCTTCTGTACGGTGGACAAACCGTCTAGCACGAGCTGCGATTGATGTGGCCGGAGTTGTGTTCGATTCAGTGTTGTCAGTTGGGTTTGATCCATCTGCAGTGTGTGCTGACTGCTCCGTGCATCATGGCTGTGCTGCATCTTACGGCGCTGATAGCGTAACGTGCACCAGATGATGCAGGTTCCAATTAATACACAGCTCACGGTCAATATAACCACGCCCAGCAGCAATACATCGATATTGAGACTCTCCTTCACCACCAGCAGCTCCGACTGCAGCACCAAAGTCCGAGAATTATCTGTGATCTCACAGCGATAGTGTCCCGCATCATTGGATTGGGCATTCACAATCACCAGTAGCTCCTTGCTGCTCGTAAAGAAGTATCTTTCTGCATCCTGTGCCGTCGGTGAATTGTGCAGCGGTTTGTTCTCCTTGTACCACTCCCGATGTGGCTGCTCCAGCTCCAAGTTGGCCGATTCGCTGAGACATTCTAGCACGCAGGTCCTACCCAGGATCACCTCCTTGTGGACCAAGGGTATGCTGGGCAGTGGTTTATCTGCAAGCAAACAAAGGAACATTGTTAGTGGATTTAAAATGATTTTTAACACAGTTTTACATAATAAATAGAGTTTTAAGATAAGTTAAAAACTCATTGGTGTTTATAGGCTTAAAATACTTAAGACTATAATATTAATAATTATGTTTAAAAACTTTAATATAAGATTAACTAATACAAGCGTTTTGTTAGCCAATTTGACTATATTATTAAAACATAAAAATGCCGAGCGAGGCGACTGTTAAAGACCCCGTACTCATTCTAGTGCCCGGTTTTTCATACAAATTCACAATCTTCGACCGATTAGTCCTATAGGAGCTATAGGCTATAGTTGACCGATCCAGATTAAACTTGGTGCGGATAGTTATAATGGTACCATACACATAATGTGTGAATTTGGTCTCTATAGCTCTATTCGTTTTCAAGTTATGGTGATGTAAAAATAATTTATTACAATTTGCGGGTGCGGTAGGGGGCGTGGCAACAATTTGAAATAAACTAAACCTGCCTGACATATAGACGTACTTTCATTCCAAATTTCCAAACCTAATAGACCCTTCTACTCTTTTTTAGAGGGGTCTAAAAATAGTTTGACTATAAAAACCGATAAAAAATAATTCTATTAACGAGTAATAAAGTTATTATACTTTTAAATAATAATAATAACAATAACTCCTACGACTATTAAAAATTTATGACAACTAAATAATAATTCAAGTTTAATACAAATTAATATGAAGTGCCGACTAAGAGCTACCCTGTACACGTATGTACGCTGACTTATAAATTGTCTGATTTGACTTGAATTCAAGCGTTGGAATTTGTTTTATAGCTAGATATTCGATAGATTAATGAACTAAGGGGTGTGCTGCCCGGAATCATTATTGAGTCTGCCCTTCCTGCTTTTTGCTGGTAGATATATCCTAACGAATCCAATAAAAATAGTGTCTACTATTGACTAACTTCTTGTCCTGCTTAAATTCGATTCATAGCTTCTTTTCGAGATCTCTTTTGATCAACTCACCATTGACGAGCAGCGTAGCATTCACTTTGATCTCTCCGGCGGGACTCTCAGCCGTGCAAGTGTAAATACCGGAATCACTGGGCTTCGCATTCGTGATGATAAAGGCGTTCTCCTCGCGGATCACTTGAAGACGACGTTCGGTGGCAGCGGGAAAATCGCTAGCTCCAAACTTTTGTAGCGCTATTTCAGGGGTGGGATCACCACTGGCGGAGCAAACCAAACGAGCTGTTTCACCAGCATCCAGGGTAAGATTCGAGGGTACGTGCAAGAAGCTTGGATGAACTAAACAACAAAAATCAATGGTTAATAAAGGAGGAATCCCGAAGATTACAATAAATAGGGACATACTGCCAATGGATATTTGTAGCTTTGAGGAGTAGGTTGTGCCAAAGGCATTGGAAACAACACACTGATAGCGTCCAGCGCTCTCATAGCTGACATTGGAGAGACGCAGATACCCATAGATTTGTGTCTGATTCGTGCTCTGATCGTGATGTATTTGGGTTTCTGTGCTGGCGCCATCGTGCACAGTTTGTCGCTCCATTACGTGCTGATTGTCGTGTCGCCATATGATCTTCAGCTCATCGGCAGCGGCCATGGAGGCGGCAGCTGGTGAGCTGGCAATGCACTCCAGCGTAATGTTGGCGCCCTTCACAGCCAGCATATTGCTGGGTTCCTTTTGCAGTACAGGTTTGGGGGAATCAGCTGCAAAAAGACCAAACGATCAAATGGAATTCAAAGTAGTGGAAGGATTAACTTACAGCACACCAGCTCAGAATTGGTGAGTGTAAACATCTGGCGATCGAGCAGGTGCTCCGGATAGCCGCAAACCACATTAGGCTGCATTTGTTGGGCCTGGGCGCCGAAGCGGGTGAGCAGCCACTGACGGAACCAGATCAGATCACAATCGCATATAAAGTTGTCGGACTTGAAAGTTAGTTTCTGTAGCTTCATCATGTGATCCAAAGCCATTGGTTGTATGCTGGCCAAGGCATTGCCACCCAGATTCAGCAGCTCCAGATTGTTAAGACCACTGAGGGCCTTGCTGCTAATCTGCTTCAAATTGTTGCCATAGAGATCGAGACGACGCAGCTTGCGTAGAGCCTTGAAGGGAGCCACAGCGGATTGATCCTCAATGATCCAGGCCAGATGATTACGACGCAGATTGAGTTCCTCCAGATTCTTGACACAATCGAACGTGTTCTCCGGCAGATATTGCAATTTGTTGTGGGACAAATTCAGTTGCTTCAAACGCTTCAGGCAGAACAAATGCTGTGGCTTAAACTCGCTAATATAGTTATGCGAGAGATCCAACGATTCCAAGGATTGGGTAAACTCCCACGTGTCCAGTTCAATGCGCGTTATCGAGTTATTCGACAGACTCAAATGATGCAGCTTGGTCAAGTTGAAGAGACCTTGTCGGGACAGAGAACTGATTCCATTGTCGTCAAGTTCGATGCTCTCAATGTTACGCATCACATGAAACACTCCGTCCTGCAGGGTCTTAATGTTGTTGGCTTTCAGCTGGAGCTTCTGCAGCGACAGCAGACCCCGGAAGGTGGACCAGTTGATCTCCAGTTGATTGTTGTTAAGTGTGCTGCGAGGCCAGAGGAAAAGAAAACATTAGTAAGAGGAAAACAGAGAGGAATCGAGTGTGTCGACTTTAAAAGACCCTGTACTCAGATTTTTCACTAAACCACAAAGTACTTCTTTTAAATGATAAGATCAATTGGGATTTGGCTAGGGCGAGAGGGAAAATCTCAAGCTCTCATAGACTCTGTGGCATTGGCTTTGTTTGAGGGGTCCGAAGGGGAAACGCTCCACTACCAATTGTTAGTTACCAAGTACAGGGTCCACAACAAACTTGCTGGAAACTTACAGTTTCTTGAGGCGATTCAAATTCTTGAACACGCCCATTGGGAGGCTGCTCAGGCGATTGTTGCTCAGTTCCAGATCAGTGAGATTGTTCAACATGGTAAAGGCATGCTCATCGACGCTTCCGATCTCATTTGAGTTTAGGATTCTGCAAATAATCAGGTAATCACTAATAGTTATAGCCACTATTTATTTGTTGACCAACTTACAAATGGGCCAATCGATTGGGTCTCAAAAACATGTTGGCCTCGATGCTGTGCAGCTGATTCTTGCTCAGATCTAAGGACTTCAGTTTCGGGAGCATTGCCAAAGCCTCACTCGAGATGCGTTGTATCCGATTGTTGGCCAAGTTAAGCTGCCTTAGAGACACTAGGCCTGTTAGCTTTGGCATAACATCCAACTGATTGCGTTTTAAGGTACTGCAAATGAGAGCAAACAAGTTGGCATTAGTAATGGATTTGATCATAGCTACTAAGTTAAACCCTTAGTTTAAACTATGCTTATTTTAAACTTATTCTTTAATAATATATTATTGGTAAGACCATTAATGTGATCCAATATGTAATAAGTATTTTATTGTATTTTCTGTGGCTGCTTTAAAGATACTTGACAGATGGCTTGCTTAATACCCTGTAATACGAGTAGTCATTAAATAATCCACAAAAAGCTTTTCATTCTTTTTTACGACATTATCTATTTTAGATAATTTCCACAAATATTTGTGGTTTTTATGGGTATACTCACAGTTTGTGTAAATCGGGTAGATTCCGTATCGCGAGTACAGTGCTGTCGTTAAGTTTGTTGCCCGCCAGATGCCTGAGGAGGGAAACGTGAATAACAATGTTAGTTGATTGGATTTGTGTAGTGTGTAATTAATGCAGTAAGTGACTGCAATTATGCTGCAATTACTGATAACTGATAAGCAAAATCCATCTGGCAATTATTGATGCATTGACGTCAATAACTGATATAACTGATGGCGGTCGACGGTTTGCATAAATTTGCAATGCATTAAATTGATTAAATCGCAACCCTCAAAAAAAAAACAGACTAACTAAACAGTTGGGAATTATGACCAACTAGCAGATACCCTGTTGAAAATGTTAGTGGAAGTGGTAAAAATCTTTAGTTATTTCAATTCAACGATGAATACCGATTAAATTTCAAATCCTCTGGGATTATAATTTAATTAATTAATAGTAATAGTATAAGGAACCCCATTTGTAGTGGCCCACTTTGTAGGGTATTGTGAAATAACTGTAATTTGAAATGCGAGGGTTGTTGCAAATGTTTGTGGGGGTTTTGCGAAGGGTTGCTTTAGCGTCGTTCACTTACAGCGTTTGCACATAGTCGGGCAGGGCTGGTACACGCTCCAAATGCAGCTTATCACAATCAAAGAACACATTGAGGCACTTGCACTCCTTTGGGCAATTGTTGTTATTGTTGTTGCTGTTCTTGGAATTTGCATTCGCTGATTCGGCAGCTGCCAGAGCCTTCTCTGCCTGCTCGTACTGTCCGCCATCGTCGGCTACAAAGCCGTTGGTTTCCAGTGAAGCAGAGGCAATGGAAGGCGCTGCGTCAGCACTAGCAGATATTTCCAGTGGAATATGAAGTGCTGCAAAATCGTCCATTGTCGCATCCTCAGATTCGTCGTCGTGTAGTGGCAGAAAACGTTGACGCTGACGATGCTGATGCGCTGCTGCTGCCGCTGCCGCCAGCGCTGCCGTATTTCCGTTGACGTTGCCATTGCCACCTCCGTTATTCTTTGCTAACATCGCAAATAGTTGTTGTTGCGGCAGCTGTTGATTGTAGGAGGCACCGCCCGATTTGAGCAGAGCGCTCAGCGGTGATGTTACCGATTCACCAGACGTTGACGTCGATGCTGACGGCGCTGCGGCAGCACCGGGTACGAAGCTTTGACAAATTGTTGTCGTTGTTATCAGCAGCAGCATGCACGTAATTAGTAGTAATTTATTGATTTTATTGAAACCATTGGTTGTTGTTGTAATATAATTGCAATTATCATTATGGGCGCCTTTAATGATTGTTGTTGTTGTTTTTGTTACTGCGTCGTCGCTGTTTTGTTGCTGTTTGCGTCGTCGCCGGCGCCGTCGCCACTTGGTACACATGCTCAGTGTTGCGAGGCGTTGCAGCAGAATTGACGTCGTCATTAGAATTTTGCTAATGTAGTTGTAGTTGTAGTTAATTTTATTATAGCTTTCGCTGTTGTTGTTTTTGCTGCCGCTGGCGCTGCCTCTGCTGTTGCTGTTGCATATTCGTCGCTTTCGATAATTATTAAACTTTGTCGTTGCTACAGCGCATTCACAATCCTTATCCCTTTGCCTTTCCTGTTGTTTGACGTTTATTGCTGAAACGTGCATTTTACACAGTTTTGCTTTTTTCCTGTTGTTTTTGCTTTTAATTTGTTTTTTTTTTACGCTTGATAAATTCGTTCAATTTCAACCTTGCATGCGGTTTTCATTCCCATTTCGGTTCCGTTATTCCTGCGCTGCCGCCATAGTGGCAGAGGCTTCGCCAATGTCCAGTGTTGTAAAACTCGCTGTCATTGCCGTCAATTCTTAGGGCATCTTCATGATCAGCGCCTGCAAACAGAGAAAGAGAGAGAAGAATGAGTTTCGTTAAGTTTACAAGCGTTGCCGTATCAATAATTAAGCAACTGATAATTAATCCATAGATTATAGATTAACAATCATTTTTTGGGTGTGTGAGCCAGAAATAAGAAAACACACATACGCATATAATTAAATAATAACTTATAAACGCAGAGACGCCAAATGACTGGCAGTGTGCAAAATAAATGCTCGTTAAATTAAAATACGACCGGATGTTTTTTGAGCAAAAAAAAAATAACACGAAAAACGCGCAAAGCCAACGTTTTATAAACACAAACAACAACAGCAGCAGCAGCAGCAGCAGTAAAAGCAGCGCAGCATCAGCTTTAAAATGCCGAGTGCATAAAAAAAGAAAGACATAATAAAAAATATCTTCAACTTGTTGAAAATTGTGCAGCGTTTTGCATTTTGTACTTTGGGTCCAAAGCACTCATACACACACACACACAGAACACACCTACAGTCACACACACACACACACATGCAGTGCTACGAAATTCGTTGACATTCAGATTCAGATAAAGAACGCTGCGCACTTTCTGCTATCAGCTTAATTGGTGCATGCTCGACCTCAAAATTCTTAGTAATCAGTTTCGGATTTAGAAAAGCAGAAATATTTAAATAAAAGTTTACTACGTTTTATTATATTCAACTGTGTTATCCAAATAGATCCGACATTTTACTCAGTCACTTGTCTATAACAGCTTTGTTTACAAAGCTGCTCAAATGTTTGTTGG
The DNA here is from genome assembly GCA_018903735.1 of Drosophila cardini. NCBI lineage: Eukaryota > Metazoa > Arthropoda > Insecta > Diptera > Drosophilidae > Drosophila > Drosophila cardini. The sequence goes on along the minus strand of JAEIGM010000001.1, from coordinate 21,114,864 downwards.
CAATAAAGACGGATGGAATATCTCCCATTTTAGCCGTTTTAAAGGGAGATTATTGTAAGTGGGCATAGAATATGTTCTAAACTGCTTTTTGCTTTAAATCATATATAGACTTGCAATAATTACATACTACAGTGAAAGCTCCCTTGACCGGACAGCCAGGGTTACAGTATTATTGTCCGCCCAAGGGAAAGGATTTTGTATGAAAATCATGCCCTTTGGAGTGTAAAATTCGTTCGGCTAAGAGAGCTGTCCGCCTGAGGGAGTTGTCCGCGAGTAGAGCTTTCACAGAATCGAAAGAATTTCAATACTTGATTTAATATAGCACATTGCGACTAAATATTAATATTAATATTTTACCAACATTAAAATTAGTATTAAAGGCTCTTAGTATTAAACAAGCTAACTTAGACCATGAAACTACTTAAAATTACTTAGCTTTTCCTAAGTTTTTAAAGCTTCCCAAGATTACTTTCCAAATCTACCCAAAGTCGAATCGGTTAACCAAACCGCAAATGCATTTCCATTAGTTTGTTGTGCAAATTTAGCGTTAATAGGAAACTTCTTACTTGGCTAATACAGGTTTACTGACGTGTTTAACACACTAACAATTTTCCCAGGCCAAAAACTCACCCACAAAAAAGGGCATCAAACGTAAAGGGGCGGGGAGGAGGTAGGGGTGGGGGTTGCGGCTGAGGTATGCTGTCTCGGCGGCTGCAAAAACTCAGAAATGGCCGCAATTACCGCACCAGACATGCCCATATATAAGTATATATATAAATATATATTCTTACTTAGCGCGTATGTATCGTATCGAATAAGCTATATAGAGAGTAGAGAGGCCGCTTTTTTCTGGTCTGGCTACTAAAAATGGTCTGGCACACACACACACACAGACACATACACCCGTTAAAATGCCTAGACAACCAAATTTAGTAACAACAACAACAACAACAAGAGATCGGCTAAAGAGCAAAGCGTAATGAAATCAAATAAAAAAGTGCCCGACAGTTGGGAAAAGCGAGGAAAACTAGAAAGAAGAACCGCTGTAGTTGTAGCTGTAGCATTTTTCTTCAAAGAGTTTTTCCTTTCCACACACACACTCACACACATACACACTCTTACCATTTCTTACCACAACTTCTTAATTTTCCATTTTTCAGTTACAGACTCCTCATGGGTCTATATATAGTCGAGTTCATACCAAGTTCCTCTTACTCAAGTGTCCAAAGTGAAGTGTTTTTGATTAGTTTCAGTTTACATCGATATATAGTATGAGTATACATAGTATAAACAACAGTTCCAACAAATTGGCCTCAATATTTTGTTATAGTCGCTTGTACCACTTCCCCAACTATCCCAACAAGTTTGTCTCACAGTTGGATAGATAAGTTATTTTATGATACACATATATACAAACATATATAGGGTCTGTTCTCTCCAAACACATATCTCCATCTCGCTCTTTATATCGGCTAGCACGCAGCACTCCTGCAATTATCTAATCAATAGGTTCGCACTGTCCACGATCGAGTTATTGAGGCGGTATCTACAGAGGAAATCAATTTGTAGTGCCAGTTCCAATGGGTGGAAATATCAACAACAGTTATGTGGAGCAGTAAGAACTTCTCAGGGGTAAATATATAGTTATAGTTGGGCAAGTTATTCAGTCAAATTAAGGTGTATTTTGATACCCTACAGAGGGTTTTAAATAAAAAGATATTATATCTATCTCCTGTTGAATCTTTTAGGTTTAAATTTAAGCAAATATCACTCATAGGTAGAGAGTTAAAATCAAGTGATTTATGATCCAACACCTCTGTATATTTGGATGACACCTTTTTTGCAGATTTGTCCCGATGTCGATTAATTAATCTATCGATCAATGTCTTGTTGTTGTGTGGTTGCCAATCACAATCGATGACAGTTTCTTGTCTATCGATCAATGTGTTGGAATTCCAAAAACATTGTCGAATTCTCATATTTATTGAATCAATTTTTAGACCCTGTACTCTAAAAAAGAGTAGAGGGGTCTATTAGGTTTGTCTGAAACGAAGTTTGCGTAACAGGCAGAAGGAGGTGTGGTCGACCCCATAAAGTAAACATGTTCTTGATCAGCACCAACAGCCGAGACGATATAGCGATTTCCATCTGTCTATCTGTCTGTCTGTCCGTCCGTTCGTCGATATGATCTTCTAAACTACAAAAGCTAGATCTACCAAATTTGATATGAAAGTCACTCATTGTGTCAGGCAGATCAAGTGTATTTCAAATTTTTGCCTCACCCACTACCACCCCCGCAAAAAACAAACTAGAGATAAAGAGACCAAATTTACACATTATGTATATGGTACAGTTATAACTATCCTCTACTAGTTTTGTTCAACTATAGCCTATAGCTCTCATAGGACAAATCGGTCGAAGATTGGTTATTTGTATGAACGCACGCGCACTAGAATGAGTACGGGGTCTTTTACAGTCGGCTCGACCGACTCTGACCATTCTTACTTGTTTTTGGTTCCTTTTCCCATATAAATTAGATATTGCTAAGATACAATTTTCACACACCAATCAGCGACGTTCATTCTCCACTAATTTCCGTAAGTCTTTAAATTGGGCCGCCATTTTGAATAGATTTGCATGCATAAAAAAGTTAAGTAAATCTAACCGATTAGCATAAGTTCTGCGAGACAAAAAATTATTGAAAAAAAAAACCCCAAAAATAAAAAAAACAAGAGTCTCGAAATCTAAGGGCAAAACCCACGCCTATTAACAGTTGTTTTTGTATCTTTCGGTTTGAGGCTTTCACTTTGAACTCATTTTTGGACAGGTAACAGCTTAGAGACAACAACAAAATTAACGACTGGCAAATTTAAATGCAAATTACTGATTTTATTTTAAATATTAATTTTTTATCTTTGTCAACTCCCTCACAAATGTATTAGATAACGGTACAAGGCGGGTATTGTTATTGTTTTCTTACGAAAACCGACAAAATGTCGACGTTGTTAGCTGTCGTTGTCGTTGTCGATGTTGATGTCGATGATATGATAATGCCACAGATAAATATACAATGAATGGGTTGGGGAAACACATCTACAGATACAAGATACATTAGACCTACATCCACACATACATATGTATCCATATACATACATGTATCTATGTATGTGTCTATGTATGTTTTATGCTTAATGATCGTTAGCCACAAAACAATAACATCATTTTTCATTAGATTTCTAGAGCAGATTGGAACATTTAGAAAGAGACAGCACTTAAAGTGATGCTCTCTGCCTAAGAAATACATTAAGAGAAATGTTAGTAGGGGAATTCCAGATTTTCATGTTTTATTTTAAATTAAATTTATATAACATTTGTTTGTAGTTGTTGTTGTAACATTTTTTGTTAAAACATTTCACTTGGATTTAAATTAAGACAAACACAAAAATAAAATACGCCTGAGGCTGCATTTTTATTTGACTTAATTTTTTACCTGTTGCCAGTTGATTTTCGTTTTTAGACCCCGTACTCTAAAAAAGAGTAGAGGGGTCTATTAAGTTTGTCTGAAGCGAAATGTGCGTAACAGGCAGAAGGAGGCTTTTCCGACCCCATAAAGTATATATATTCTTGATCAGCATCAACAGCCGAGTCGATATAGCGATGTCCGTCTGTCCGTCTGTCTGTCTGTCTGTCTGTCCGTCCGTATGAACACCTGGATCTTCTAAACTACAAGAGCTAGAGCAGCCAAATTTGGAATGAAAGTCCGTCTATATGTCAGGCAGGTTAAGTTTATTTCAAATTTTTGCCACGCCCCCTACCGCCCCCGCAAATTGTAAAAAACTATTTTCACATGACCATAACTTGAAAACGACTAAAGCTAGAGAGACCAAATTCACACATTATGTGTATGGTACCAATATAACTATCCTCACCGAGTTTGATCCGGATCGGACACCTATAGCCTATAGCTCCCATAGGACAAATCGGTCAAAAATAAAAAATTTGTATGAAGACATGTAGTGTTATTGGAGCGATCGCAACCAAACTTACACAGGATGTGTGTATAATTATTAAAAGTATCCTCACCAAATTTGGTCCAAATCGGACAACAATAACATATAAAACAAATTAATCAAAAATGCTGAATTTTATGAATAAATTGTTTGTTTACACGTGCTTGCAATAAAAGATTTAACTCTACGTTAAGCTACTGCAACTTCAATAAGGAGCGTAGTCTAGGTAGTAGAGATGCGCGCTTCGTGCGTGTTTGTTAGACCGGGATCCCGGGTTCGAATCCAGTCAGTGAAATATGCTATTTGTTTACTTTTTAAATTTTAATTATTTACATAAACTTCAAAGCGGAGTGTGGTCTAAGTAGTAAAGATGCCTGATCTAATTCTTCGCACTTGTATGTTAACCCGGGATCATGGGTTCGAGCGCCTTCAGGGACATTTTATTAATTTTTGTTATATAACAAAATAACAAAAAATATTACATTTAAATGCAGATAGTCAAGTGATAGCCAGTGAATTATTTTGATTAATATTATTTTTTTATTTCAGTTTAAATTTAAAATAATAATTTCGAATTGTAAAATAATAATTTCAAATTGTAAGACATGGCTTATTTTTAAAATAAGCCAAGTATGAAAATTGTGCATTTAATTGTGTATATATTTACATACATTTGTATATAAATATGTATGTATACAAAATGTGAATCACTCCGCTTTTCTTCTTTTTCGTATGGAAAATGCGCACTTCTGTGAGTACGGGGTCTTTTACAGTCGGCACGCTCGACTGTAGCCTTTCTTACTTGTTAACATTTAAATTGGTAATTTTGTATGTGTTGTTGTTGTTGTTGTTTTTTTTGTTGCCTTTTTTTCAGCTTTTCTGTTTTTCTGCTGGCTCTGTTCGTTTTTGTTTTAGTCACTGTTGTTTTTGTCGCCCACTGTCTATTCTCTTTCCTTCTCTCTCACTCTCTCTCGCTCTCTGTCTTCTTGTTGTTTCTATTTGTGTCTTTCTTGTTGTTGTTTATTGCCTTTGCCAAATGAATAAAAATATATACAATATTTTTGTTGGCGTAAAAAAAAGCATTGCTAAAGCCAAAGCGCAAGCAGTGGGCGGCCAGTAATTTGAGTGGGGAAACGTTTAAGTGTGGGGAAATTAGGTGTGGTGCGGTGAGGTTGTGGAGGGATGAGGTGAAGGTGAGTTAAAAGCAGCTGCAGCTGCCGTTGCAAAACTGCAGCCACCACACATACACAAGCACACAACAGTGGAGCAAAATGATGTAAATATTAAATGGATTGAAAACATTTGGAAATTACCTTTGATGTATTTTATACCTTATCAAATAACATATTTATGTTATTAATAGCATATCTAATGTCTTTAGTTGTTTTCAGTGATATCCGCCTTCTGCAATCAATTGAATTTAATTGCTCATAAGCTGGTTTCCAAGAACTTAAAAAAGCTGATCAACGATCACTTGTCAAATGGATCAAATATTATATTGTACATGTAAACATGTGTAAGTAAGCGTGTATGTGTGTAACTTGTCTAATTTGTGTGCCTCTCTTTAACTGTAATCGATTCGTTTCGCGGTGATCAAGCAGCAATTGAAAGCACATGAAATTTGTTCGCTACTCAGTCTACCCTCTCCACCAAACTACTCCGAATTTGTTTCTTGTTCGCAGTGTCTGCAAAAACAACGCAGCAGCAGCAGCCACCACCAAAAACAACAAAAACAATAACAGCCAAAGCAACAATGTTAAAGCTGCGGTTTTGTCGCGTGGTGTCTTCTGTCCTCTTCCCTCTCGATCTCTACGTCTGCGTGGGCACGAGAACGGAAACCGTGTGCAGTCAGCGTCGCTGCGCTGCTGGTGCTCTGTCGCAGTTGACGTTGCGTCAATGCGTTGTCTCTGTATTTGTTTACTTGCGTATGTATGAGTGTGTTTGTGTTCTATATGGCTTATAATAATAACATAAAAGGTAAAAACGTTGCCTATTGCCGCGCTGTCTGCGGCGACTAATTAGGTAACGTGCCAGCAAAAAGAAACAGCAGCACAAACAACAAGAACCCATGATAAGAGCAGCGCAGTTGCGGCGCAGCTACAACGACGCAAATAGCAACATAAATTTTGCACAGACACGCACACACACACAGCGCCACACACACACAGTGGCAGACAGAGTAAAATAAAAATTCAATAAGAAAGCAACTGCCAGGCTGTCTGCCAGCGGCTGCCGCTCTGCTGCAGAGCTCGTTGTTGGTGTTGTTGTTGCTTTTGTTTTTGCAAAAATAAATTTAATTTTGTAGTCATTAATTTTCCACTCTAGATACGAACGCGAGACGCAGCCTTCTCCCACCCCTCCCCTCCCCCGTCTCCCGTTCCACACCACAGTTGGGCCTCGCTAATTAAATAACTAAAAAAGAGTACTTTTTTTTTATAATTGCTGACTTATTTCATTGCCTTTTGCTTGGATGCTTTGTAACGGTATATATAAATGCGAATTATTAAATAGAGGGAGGAAGAGGGAGGGAAAAAAGACAGTTAGGGAGAGGAGTTTGGTCAGTTAGCAGCATTTCTGTCTCTTTCTTTCATTTGACATTTTCAAGTTCAATTTGACGCAATAAGTTAATACACAATTTGTTTGTGTGGGTGCGTATGTGTGTGTGTGTGTGTATGTAAATAAGTACTTGTTTGTATGTATAATAAATTAACGTCTTTTTTTATCGCTTTAATGATAAACCGTTTTGCCTGATTGCTCTAAGGCACATAAATAACAAATAAACAAAGCATTTTGTTATTGTTCTTATTGTTATTGTTGTTGCTGTTGGGTGTGACTTGATAAGAGAGTGTGACTTCTGATAGCAGTTATCATATGCCAAATTGTATTCCCCTTCACACTGCCCAGGGTAGAATAGCAGTCAGGTGGACTCGGCTTAGCCAAACAACCTTGAAAAGCGATAAAAACAATATAATATTGAATGTTCGGTCAACAATTTATCGAAGATCTATTTATAGGTATTAGGGATCGTTTGTACTCAGCTTGAACTTAGATTTAAGAAGAGAACTTTAAATTTTATTTAGTACGATAGAATGGTACTGGTTTATTCGGTAAGAAAGAAATAATAGATGTGATTAATTTATAGAAATAATTTTAATTAAACTGTAAGTTTACGTCAGTTATATAGATAACTGATATGAATAGAAGCTTTTATTATTAAGTTTTACTTATGTCACTCGACTTTATATAGAGGGTGGCGCAATTTTCCCACTAATCTCTTCATATCTTGTCTGATTCTACAGAAATCGTTGTTGTTTTATAGCCAAATATCGTACGTGATGTCATAGACCCTGCCCACAAATGTGTGGAGAGTATATAAAACATTGGTGTTTGCTTTTTGCAAAATTGTTATCAAACAAACAAGTTGATAGCAATTTATGAATTTTACAGGGTATGGCATTATTCTAAACATGTTATCATTCAAGACGATAAGCCTTACCAGACTTACGACCTCGTTCAGATAGTGGACAAAAGTGTACTTTTTGCCCGGATTTTAAATACTCAATTCAATTTCTTTTGATACGCTTTCTCACCTTGAACTAAAACGGTGACTTGTAAGTCCCAAGATCATAAATAATGGTTTCAGATAGAGTCTTAAGACATGGACTCGGGAGATGGAGGAGAAGAGGGTTCAGAGGTGGGTGAAATGCCCAGCAGCGCATTCAAAATTAATCCGCAGCGCAATAATTTTCGATTTAATTTTATTTTGTTCAATTTTGTTGGCTGGCAAAGCGGCTCAAGAAAATCTTCAGGCATGTCAAATTGGGTTCCATTCAAAAAAGGAAAAAACGACAACAAAAGCTACAAAATGCGGGCAGTGAAGAAACGAAGCGCGGCTGTCAAAAGATCTTAACGAACAAAAATAAAATAAAAGAGAAAAACAGTGAAACGATCCTGCCTGGAGAAGACTTACAAAAAAAAAAAGCAACAGGGCTGTCAGAGTTCCCAAGCGAGTGGGAGATAGACAGAGGAAGAGAGACAGGGACAGGGAGAGAGAGCCAAGTGAGAAAACCAAGCGCGACACCAACACCAAAAACCGGCTTATAGGCCAAGCGTTTTATGTACGAGTACGTTCTCCTGCCAAGGGAATTGAATTGAATTTCCAGTCCGACGTTCAAATTCTGCCTTTGCCTTTTTCGAAGGTGTGAAGAAAAAATAAAACACAAAGCCCAACGTCAAACGGCAACAGCAACAACTACAACAACAATAACACAAAAGCAACAGAGCACGAAATTCTGAAAAACTTTAAAAAGAAAACGAAGTAGAAGAAGAAAAGGAATAAACGAACAAAAACAACAACAAGAACAATGTCCGAAACGAAATGAAACGAAATCAACTGCAGATCTGCGGAACAGAACCAAAAGAAACTGAAAACTGGATTGAGCCTTGTTTTTCAGTGCAAGATAGAGAGAGGGACACAAAGTGAGAGAGAGAGAGAGAGAGCGAGAGAGGACAGAGGCATGGGGCAGACTCTTTGGGATTTTAGAGTTATTCTTGCTATGATCTCTCCGCATGTGCCAGTAAGTAATACGTATGTATATGTGTTGTTGTGTACGTGTGTGTTTGTGTGTATGCTAGAAGCATCTGTTTCTTTGGATTCTGTTGTTTTTTGCCACTTTGGTCATTTCTGACAGATCTCAAGAACACTGAGGGCAGCCGCTGTCCGCTCTCGAGTAAGGTGAAAACTACTTATAATAATAAGGAAGCCTCCAACCATCGTAAATAGGTCCATTTCGATATTGGTTCATTCAACACAAACGACTGCCTTGAATACTCTACAATCTTTTGTCTGCATTTCATACCAGTAATAAGGATTCTACAAAGTATTGAATTCTTTTTCTTTAGAAAGTAATTGAAAATGTTTGAATAATGAAAAAAGTATAAATTATAATTTATCAGGTAAACGTATAAAGCACTTTTGTGACAGAAGATTTAAGTTCTGTAAGTTTTGATTAACATTTTCCATACAAAACATAGAAAAAATATTTAAAAAAATTTGTTTTTTAACAAAAGTAAAGTAATTTAAATTTAAAAAAAATTGCTTTCATTTAAAAATATAAAATTCTGTTATCTGAAATATAACCAATTCAATCCTATATTCTTTTTATATATATATATATATTATTCATATAAATATTGTAATTTTTTGAAAATATAATCTGTAAAATATTTTTTTTTTTTAATTTTTTTAAACTTTTTAGTATTTTGAAACTTTTGCACCTTTGTTACATTTAAACAACCTTATCATCCATTAGGCCAATATATTTTTGAATACAGTATCATCAATGTGTTCCACAGGTGTGCACGTAGCTCAACTATCTGAACGCACACACACACTAACACACTCACACACAGTCAGCATAGATACCCACATAATAATAACAACAACAACAGCAACAAAATAACAGACAACTATTCTCAACTTCGAACCGAATCTGATTTCTGAAACTGATTGTGTATGCGTTGCTTTTGTTGTTGTTGACGTTTATTCCCAACGTCAGTTCGAGTTAAACCTACGAGGAATCCTCCAGATACATACTCACACACACACACACACGTACACACAGATACAGATACAGATAGAAAGCCACATGGAGGCGACGCGTCGGTTGGCTTAAATTGGTTTTTATTGTTGCTGCACATGTCCATGTCCATTGTTGGTGTTGCCGCTTCGTTTTGACCATATTTCTTCTTGTTGTATTTTTTCCCTTTTCTTCTTGTTGTTGTTGTTGTTGTATTTTTTACCTTTCTTTGAAGTCACATTTAATTCTTGGCGTGTTTTTTTCTTCTTCCTCCTTCTTTGGCTTCCAAGTCGACGTGAACGTCCACGTCCACGTCCACGTCCAAGTCCACAGCCAAAGGTGTGAAGAAAAGAATTTTTCTGTGCAATAATCTTGATGCCTTTTTAAGATTTGTTGCTGCTGCTGCTGCTGTCGCTCTTCTTCTTCTTCTTCTCCCTCTACTTCTCTTTCTTCGTCTTCAACTTGTTATTGTTGTTGCTGTTCCTTAGTTGGAGCTGCATTTTTGTTGTTGTTGTTGTTCGTTTCGTTCCGTTTCGGTTGAAAAATGGTTTTGGGGCCTCAAGAAAATTTACGCCATAAAATGTGAAAATAATTGGATAAACTCGCACTCGCACATCTCCTTTTTGAATGCATTTCAAATTGCTAATGATGGGAGCCTGCTGCAAGCTGCCCCCAGTTGCCAGAGTTACCACCGTACCGTTTTGTGGCACACAGATTCCTTCCGTGAGACAAGCAAACTGAGAAATTTCATGGACAGTTTCGAAGGCAAAACTTCAAACTCAAGTCAGGTCTTAGCCAAGTTAACCAGCCAAGCAGCCATTAAATGCATTTATTTATGAGACCCAACAGATTAAAATCTTGGCTAAAATTGCAGCTCATATGCATACGAACGAATACGAGTATTCACACTCATATTCTGATTTGATGATATTGAATTTAACTAGAATTCACACCTTGAGGCGGCTTTAACCCCTACAAGCCCCTCCTCCCCCTTTCCCCATCCATATTTAAATAAGAAAAAAGCGAGTCATGAAAATAATATGGGAAATTTCCAAGGGGAAAATCGTGGCAGATTCTCGATATATTTATCTTTTTAATTAAATCTCGCTAAGAAATTAATGATTTATTTTTATTTTTAGCATTAACTTCAATAGTTTGAATAACGACAACTCGGAACTCAGTTTTCCAGCTAAATCATAAATATTTTACAAACAATAATGAAAATAATACTTAAGGTTATCAGTCCAGCTGAGATCTGGAGAGACAGAATGCATTAGCACCTTTCGTGTGCTAAATGGCAACAACAGAAAACCCTTCTCGTTTCACCCCATTAGCATCTACCATATATACCCTTGTAACAAAAAATAATAAGTTTAACTTGAGCTTAAACAACAATCAACTGGAATCGTGCAAAAAAACCCCCGAGGAGAAAGCCACAGGCGAAGAGGTGGAGAAGGGGCGGGGAGGAAAACCATCACGAACATTGAACAACGGAAAAGAGCACAGAACCTCATTACTAAATTGCATTAAGTGTAATTATAACTAATTAGAAAAAAGAATAATAAATAAATAGCATGCTTAACTGGAAAACAACTAAAAAAAAAAAAAAAAAAAAAAAAAGGAAAAAAACGGTGTCAAACAACTAATACCCTCTCTGAACGATTCTACTTGAACTAAATAGTATAACAGTGTTGTAAAGATAACAAAAAAGTGTTGTAGGTGGAAAGAGTTTTTTTATTCCTACACTTTAAATCATATATGTTTTTCTGGTTTGGTTTTGATTAAACATTTTTTAAAAACTAACAAAATATATATATTTCTATAAAGAACTTAGTTCAATTCGCAAAAGTGTATAACTTATAACTGGAGAGCAAAAAAAAAATAGGGAAAATCACATTTTCGCAATTGTTTCATGTGATTTTCTCTGACGAGGCCATGAAAAGTTATTAAATCCATTGGAATTGCTGTGGAAATGAGTTTGCAATTCGCCAATTGAATTACAACAAAACAATAAATGATTTAATTTAGCAAATATTTGACAGAGTATGGGAACTTTTAGACGGGGAAATTATATTTCGATATAAATCGTATTTAGTAATTAATGAGGGGATTTCTAAAGAGCTTAATATGAGCTTAACTATTGTTTACTGAAATTAATTCATTAAGCTAAAAGTTAATGAAATTAACAATTTACAGTGATTTACAATTGCCAGCTTCCTCAGGCGGACAGCTTCCTCAGGCGGACAGCTTCCTCAGGCGGAAACTAAATACAACTATTTTTATATATATTTTATATATCATAATATTTTACAATTAAAATTTAAAGAAATTTTGTCTGCGTTCTATTCTTATTAATCGATTAATAACAATTTATTAAGTTTTATATAATATTCACATATTATTAATATTTGTTTGAGGTTATATACAAAATATAACTATTTACATATTAGTTCAAAAAGATTTGTTATTAAGATGTATTTAGTGAATAACGTTTTTAGCAGTGATAAGTATAACAGTAAATGGCTATTCTAAAGTCACTCTAGTCAGTTTAACTACTGATAAAACCCTCCACTTTAAGGTTAAGTGTAGAATAATGGCGCATGCTGAGACTGTACCAGAGATTTGTACAATTGGTTGTTCAATTACCACACTCAAAACAACAACAACAACAAAAACAGCAACGGCAACAAAAAGATATGAAAACTGAGCATATTGAGAGGCGGTACAGACATTAGCATTAGTCCATGGCTTAGCTGCGGTCAAGAGATGCAAAGTGAGAGAAACGGGCACAATGAACCTGAGGCCTCAGGGGGCATAGCACAAGGGGCAGAGAGCAGGGGTTGAGTAAGAGTAAGGGTAAGGGGGCAGGCAAAATAAATCATTTAATATAGCGCGCCATTTATCATCAAACATTGCTGCATATCATTCTTCATCTTAGCACACACATACACACAAACACACACACACACTCGCTCACACACACAAATATGTACATGCTCAAAAACAGTTGGGTGCCTGAGGAGTCGACAAAATAAAAGTGGAAGTAGAAAGAGAAGAAGTGTTGCTAATATTAGTTCAATTCGTTGAGTTAGTTCAATACGTGAACTAAATCTGTTGTTCAATTCAGTTCATTCATTTTTATATTTATGTGAACAATAAATATATTAATCTAATGTGTTTTTTAAACAATAAAATTAATATGTAGATCTAATCTCAGCACAAAACAATAAACGATAAAGTTCATTGAATGCGTTCATTTTAATAACTTGTTCATTGTACTTTTTTATGAACGAAACGAAACAACTCTAAATAGAAGGCAAAATTGGCGTGTGCACAGCGAAATGAATGAAGACTGATGGATGGCGGGTGGGTGGTGGTGTCGGAGGTGGAGGTGAATTTACTCACCTATCAAGCGGTCGAGGGTGGGGGAAGTAGGTGTGGGTGGAGCAAACTGCGGCTGCAGTCATATAAACAAATTGCGCTTGAAAGGCGAACGCAGCCAAAATGTCTGCCTCGACTGTGAGATGTGGGAGTGTGTGTTAGTGTTAGTTATATACATACACATATCTACTTATGCATGTGTGAAAAAAAAAGGTACAAATATGTTTGGCAGGCTGTCTAACTCTGTCTGTTTGTCGTATCTTTTCTAGTGAACGATTCTGTGTTGTTTATTCGTCACTTTAACACGTTCGATGCTGACGCTTGCGTTGGCAGTGGGCAGTGACTGCGACTGCGACCGCGACGCAACGTCACTGACACCGACATAAACTCACTCACACACATATCCATGCATACACACGTACTGAGACAGAATTTATTTTTATTTAATGCGCGCTTCACATACATACATATATGGCGTGTGTGCGTATGTGTGTGTTGCATGCAATGCCTATCAAGATTAAAAATGGATTTTCGTTGATTGTTTTGATTGTTGTACACAAAACGTGCCGCAGTCGCTGTGGCATTCAACAAAACTAAACTAAAAAATATAAGTGCGTAACTAACCAAACGATGTAAAGTTAAATAAAAATAATAATTATGTACGTACGTATGTGTATGTATTTATTTTGTTATTGCTGCTGCGGTTGTGATTTTATGCTCGCTCACGAGCGCTCTTTTTCCTCTCTCTCTCTCTCACACATTCACTCACTCTTTGGTTTACACTCTGTCACAAGCACTCGCTATTAGAATTTTTGCTGCCTTATAAAAGGCAGCGCGTTATGGTTATTTTGTGTTATCTGACATAAAAAATTTCACTTGCATTGAATAATATTGTATTTTTACTTAGTTTTTGTATTGATTCGCAACACTCACGCGCTTTTGTTTTCGATTAATTAAGCGTAGAAATTACAACCACTTTACGCGACGCGACAACCTTCCTCTTCGGGAACTGAACGAGAACTAATAACTGAAGAGTATTTTTCTTTCGAGTACTAAACGTCACAGCTGCCTTCTGCCGAGAGCGCCATCTCTTGTCTATTCGTAAAAGTGATTTAAACAAAAATTTCCCGCACAAAATAGGAAGCATTGTCTGTAGAATATCAACAAAAGTTTATAATAAAGTTTAAAAAACAACACTTTTTCACTAAAAAACTTTTTAAAGTTACGATTTAACAAATATGATGTTTGTTTTACATGTTCGTTTTACAAAAGCGCCACCTTTTGTCTGTTAGCGAAACACCAACTATAATTTTCTGTGCTGTGTTTTACAGTGTTAAGTCTATGAAATTATTAATTTATTCTGGAATTTTTTAATAAAACTGACAGAAAAATTTTAACAATATAAATAGAATTTAATTATATACATCGATACTGCTGTTTTATCGAGAAATCGATTACTTTTCCCCTTATTTCATGGAAGAAAAATTTGGTCCCAATATTACCAAAGCCCATAGTATTTTTGTTCCCATTAGTGTTTAGGTATTTAACTATCTTATTATCGATAGTTTTGTCGCCGTAAAACAATCCATCAATTCTACATCTACAAATTTAAAATGGACCATATTTTATTAATCTTATTACGCAAAAACAATTAGAATTTCGCATTAGCTGATTAAAAAACAGTGCTGCTTAGTGCTTAAATTACATAATAAAATGTCGGTTTTAAACACAGTAACTAGATTCATATCAAAACGTCCTTTTCAAGCCACAGCCTTCAATGTGATAACAAGGACTAAGAATCCCGCAGAAGCTACTGGAGTTTATGGTGCTCCTTCGATACGTCAGATATGGGGCTATGTGGCGATCGCCTTCAATCAAGTGGATGCCGATCGCTTGGCCAAAGTAGGACCAAATCGCCTCTGTGCCGAGTGGATGATCAAGAACGGCGGAGGAGTACGGTTTACGGATAATCCGTCCAGACTCTGGAAAGACTACAATCATCTGCCATCGGAGACAACAAAATTTCAAATCAAAGTCGTAGACGCTTCCAATTCGTCGGTCATGAAAATTGGCCTGGAACACTTTAAAGGCTGTAAACAAATTGACACCGTCATTTTCCACAATTGTAAGCATCTGGAGAGCGACAGTCTCAGCGGTCTTAGCCATATAAAAGACTCCCTGACGAGTCTTCAAGTCTCCGGATGCTACAATATGCGAGATGGCGATCTGGATGTAATTGGCGAATTGCCGAATCTGAAACAACTCCTTATTTTCGATATGAACTATGTCCAAAACATGGATCAAGTAGCAGCCAAACTCAAGTCTCGTCTTCCCAACTGTGAAATGCAGTTTAAACAGCAATAACTAATACTACAGAGAGTCCTTTATAGGAATAAATTATATGTACCGCAATAGTCCTCCCAATTCTTGACGTGCTTATCGTTCTTTCTTTTTTGTTATCAGGTGTAATTGGTGCTTTGTTGTTAATCTTATAAATACTTTTTGGTGTTGTTAAGTGCAGTCTATTCACTTGCTTAAAATTACTAGGATGCAGCCAGGATATAGGGTCGTATATCCTCCACATCCAGCAGTTGCTCTGGCGGCACACGCTCACCACACATGGGACAGTCGCCGTACTCTGATAAAATGCTGCAAGAAACCAAGAAAATTTTTATTAAAACTAATTTTAATTGATTCTACCTGACTCACTTTTCCATCTCGGCGCGAAAGCAAAGGAAATCGCATTGTGGGCAGGATGTCATCTGCTGTTTGATGATGTGCTGACCAGTGGCAATGCAGATGGGCAGCGTGGTCTTGCAGCTGTAACAGGTGACCTCCATGTTGGCCAAGTTGGCATCACAAATGGGACACTCCATGGTCTCGTCATCGATCTCATCGCGTAGTTGCTTGATTCCTTTGGGCGCCTTGCGCACAATCGACTCAATCTTCTTGATGTAACGCCCGTCCAGTTGATTGCGGTAATCAGGACGCATCAGCATGGAGGCATACGTAAAGGCAGATTTCTTAAGTCCCGCACGATGGCATTCAATCACCGTGGAGGTCAGTATAGGCACAATATCTATCGAGGAACACCGGGAGTTACAATGAACAATGTTTCTAAGATGACCAGAACTTACGCTCAGGGAACTGGGATATGCAAGCGGCCACTTGAACGAGCAGCTTGGCGGCCAGCAGATGATTACCCAGCTTAACATGGATGCGCACCAGAGTATAGCGATGCAACAAGATCAGGTTGTGCCGCATCTCAGCTGTGACAGAGAGATTATTCCGCCGCAATTCCTGGTACATGGAATAGAGCAAATCTCGTGCCGACTTGTAGTTGCCTGCCAATTGTTCCTGGTTGGCTATAATCACCGCTGTCTTGGCCGCATCCTTGTAGTGCTTGCGTGCCATGTACAAACGGAATAAATAGCGCGGATCCTTGGGCACACCATCCGACTCCCCAAGCAAGAACTCAATGAGCTGAGTGGCCAACTGTTCGTTATTGGACGTGGCCACGCAATCGATGGCGAGGGATAAAGCCTGCGACTCCTCGTTGCTGAAGGCGGATGCTTTGAGCAGAAAGCGCAAAGCCTTGGTGAACTCTCTAGCCAGGAAGTAATATTTGCCCGCGAGTAGAGTATACTTCTCACTCTCGAAGTAATGTGCCAGTGCCAGATAGTCTGCGGATTTGGCATTCTCGTAGCGTTCCAGCAGTTCGCCATGACGTCGGAGTTTGTTATGCCGCTGGGCGAGAGCAAACGCTTCCTCCACACAGCCACAGATGACAAGGAACTGCAGCGCCTGCTCGATGTCGCCAATCTTCTGATAGAACTTGGCCAGCAGTTTGGCCGCGTCCATCGAGCGCGATTCGAGCACAATCTCTGAGGCAGCATGCGGGTCACATAAATGATCCAGATAGATCCGAACACAGGCATCCAGATCACCAGCAATACGATAGCTACGTATGGCTTCCTCAAACTGGCCATCCGATTCCTTGGCTTTCGCATAGGCTCCATGCAGCTTACTGCTCTTCACTTGGGGCAGTATATGGTTGGCCTTGTGCCACATCTTTAGGGCAATGTAGTGGCCGCACGCCTCGTCGTAGTAACCACCACGCTCATATAGTCCGGCTGCCTCAGTCAGATGACCCACAGTCGCTAGCAGCTCGGCGCAGTCGAATAGCAACTGCTTGTCCTGCAGCTCCACGGCGTATTGAATCTGTTTGGGATGTACAAAGCTTTAGGAATAGATGTTCAAGAGAACCAACCATAGCATTCTTACGCCACGTCGAAAGTCTCCGGCGCGTATGGAGGTGCGAGCTATACCCATTTTACAGAGACGCACATGCTCCTCGTATTCGGGCATGGTGTGCGTCAAGGTCGGCGGCTCCGAGTCCTCATTGTTAATCAAGTCCTCCTTGTAGCCCTTTTCGTAATGGTATAAAGCGTCTGCATAGTTGCCACTAAAGATTCCAAAATGAGATGACAATAGATTGGACTGGATTTGAGTCACTTACGTGAACTCCAGTTGTTGAGCATATTCGCGTGCTATGTAGGGTACCTCCAGGGGCTCATACTTGTGTGCCAAGAGCAGCGCCTGGTCCCACTGCAAGAGATCCCGGCTCAAGTCGAGGGCAGCCCGGGTGTAAACACCTTTGAGCAGGTACTCCTTGGCCTGGTCGTATTGGGCTAATAGCATGCAACAGCAACCGTTGAGCATGTGTAGATCCTCAATATAGCGCAGTTCGTCCAAGGCGTTCACCAATCCTGCATCACCCAACTGGCGATAAGCGCGCAATGCTGCAGGCACAAAAGATACGAGTTAGATTTTAGAATATCCATCTGGTATCCAAGACATACCAATCTCCGGCTCCAAATCTGCGATGGCATGTTCTCCAAATAATCGCCAGGCGCTGTCCTGTTTCATCTGCTCACAAAGCTTGAAAGCCTCATCATATTTCTTGAGCCGTAGCAGCAATTGCAGGTTATCCAACTGACTGTTGCTGGGGTTAACAACATGGGTGCTTAGCGACTGTGTCGCGTACTGGCCTCCATCTATGTGCAAAGCCATTTCCCCGGCACACACCAGCAGGGGCACCTGGCCAGGATTAAGCTTGGATTCGCCAACCTTCAGGGTATGCCGGCCACGCACTGAGTTTCGGGCAAATACATGAGTATTAACCTGACGCGTATCGTAACTAATAAAGATGTTGGGCTGCGTCAAGTCCCAGAGGCACCCCACACATTGCTTGGGCAGATCGGCAATCAACAGCGCCTCCTGATCCAAGGCGGGCAGATATACAAATCCCTGACCATGTTCGTCAATAAATATGGTCTTGGTGCCCTCGACATCTGTGAAGAGCTGGCGAATTCCATTGCTGTGGCGATAGATGGTGCAGGTGTCCCACTTCTCCAGCGAGTAAAAGACCAGGTGTCCAATCTGTGAATAACAAATGAACATCAACCTATTGGTGAATCCAGTAAATAATGCTCTACTCACATCGGTTGCAAAGATGAGTAGCTCCTGGCTGAGAGCAAAGCATGTTATGACCGCATCGCTGGGCATTGTGGGCAAAGCACTGGGAAAGCACGCCTGCAGCTTGTCCTTACAATTGGGATTATCTGCGGCAATGGCTTGGAGTATCAGCTGTGGAGGACACAGTGCAGCACAGTAATCCGCATTCAGTTTCATTGCTGATATATCCTGTGGCAGATCGCGCTCGCTTAATGGTCTTGGCTCATCGCCCAGACTTTTTCCCAGGTCATAGAACCACACGTGCTTGTCCAGGCCGGCAGCTAAATTGTATGGTCCAATAGCCAGAAATGTGGGTTCCGTTTCCAGAGGCAAACGAAATGGTAGAACCTTTGACTTGTCTGGCGCATATACATAGATGGAGACTTCAGCCAGGCTGCTTAGCATGACCAGCCGTGGGGCGGAGACGGCAAACATATGCGGCAGCTTAGTCACATAGGTGTAAACTGTTCCACCGCTCGTGGTTACCGCTAGCAACTGTCCATCCGGTGACCAATCAATCATCTGCACACTCGCATGATCCGGCACCGTTATGATGCGCTCCGTCTCCTGCAGATTGGTGATCGAGTGGATCTTAATGCTGCAATGGGATAAGTTAGTGGGCGGTATTGGAAACATGGAATTATACAAACTTGTCGTCACCGCATGAAGCCACAATGTCCAGTGTTGGACAGTAAGCTAAGCCGCTAAGCGTATCCTTGTGATTCTTCACTTGCCACAGCTCCTGGCCTACATCTTTGGGATGAGTTGAAATGGCCACCACGTGGCCATTGGAGAATCCCAGCAAGATGTAACCATCGCCAAACCATTTATGCTGCAATAATGAACCATATCGACTCTGAAAGCCCAGTTCAGTTGGGTTCTCTGGCTCTGGCAGGTAGTACAGAAACAGTGTTCGTTTGCCAATGATCATGCTAATGGCATTATCGCCTGCAATACGCTCATCATTAGCCATCTCGGCAAAGTACATGTCCGTGGGCACATCCCGAAGCTGAACAATTCGCACAGTGTCTCCATCTTCACTGCTCAGCGAGAAACTCTTGTCGTCGGAGCCCAGAGCCAGCAGATTCTGTGCCGACCATGCTCCACACGTTATCCGCTTACTATGCTTGCCCAACACCGGAGTGCGCTTTCCATTCTGATGGTTGTAGATAGCGAGATTGCCACGTCCAGTGCCGACAGCCAGCAGTTGTTGCTGCTTTGACCACAGTATGCAGGTGAGAGGGTCTCGCAGTCCCGACTCTACCGTTATTTTCTGCTGTGTGCCATAATCCCAAAGCGTAATATTGGGTGAACTGCTAGTAATAATGCCCAATAGCTCTCCTTCGCAATCCCAGGCAAAGCCCGAGCAAAGTCTAAAAAAGAAATGCACATCAAGTCATGCGTTTTGAAGTATAATAAATTTGCAGTACCCGGCTAATATGATGCGTTGCACCAACTGTCCCTGGCGATTGTACAATGCCACAGAGCCATCGGTTCCAGTTGTAGCCAGCAAAGCTCCCGCGCTCTTCTGCCAAATGAAATAAACATCGCCGATGCCGTGTGGTTCATCGTATTTGTATAATATCTTCTCAAATGACATTTTAAGGCACTTAACTATAATCTATTTTTTCCACTACGCTAAGTTATTGCACACATTCTGCATTCGGCAGTCTACAAAGTTTTTTTTTCACCATTTGTTTACGCTTTTTGCAGTTGCCGTTACTATGGTAGAGCTGGAACTTAAATCGATGTTTTCCTATAGTTGCGATACATCGATAATAATTTTAGGAATCGATCAAAATCAGGGTATTTGTTGTAGTTGAACGGAATTTGAATTAATTAACAAATTCATGACTTAAGAACTACTCTTTTTACAGTAACTTTTGGAAAGCAACAAGTTACAATTTCTGGTTCAATTGGAATGCAATCCATTTCCCCAGAAGTAACAGTTTATAATATATTATTCTTATGTGTGTTTATATATCATTTTATTCTATTGACTAGTAATTCGATTTAAATCAGATATTATTTATTTGCTGTTGTGTTTTGAATCGTCATCAGCATCGCCATATTTCCACCTCTAACCACAAGAATGTTGAATTTTAAACGATGTAACCTACTGGTTACTAAAACACCTGTTTGTGAAAACATTGTTATTGACTTTAATTTTTAATCTCTTTGGTAATTGAGCTATATCGAATTTACAATTTTATATAAATGCATAGTGCCAAAATTTTAATCTTTTTTTGTTTTAATTATGTTAAATGATTTTAACAGCAATTCTCTTTAAGGTCTAACCTATAACTGAAAGGGTTTAATGTGTACAATTTTTTAATGATGTCATTCGGTTGTGTTGTGTGAACAGCTTGGCTAAATAAATAAGTACAGCCTTTGTAATTGTTCTTTTTTATTTGGTAACCAAGGGCTGATTAAATTCACTATAAAAATTATAGAAAGCTACAAAGAAGTGTGACCCTATCTTATTTCGATGAAATACCAACAAATTTAAAACAAACCGTGGCGCCAAACAGCATATAACTATATACATAATAATTATATGCTTTTTTTTTAAAAAAAGTTGACGGAACTCAGTTATAATTTCTATAATCCAAACATTTGCAAAGTGAGCATTTTATTTATTCCATTTATTGACAATTTGTTTAGTTATCAATTGATATGTTGAAATTAAAAGTACATTAATTCAGGCGTTGATACATTTTAATAGAGTTTATTATATATTAATATCTCAATAGGAAACATACATATATATTGTAGTTAGGATCATACATTCATTGAAAATTGCTAGTAGATTAATGCCGTTCTCCAAAAAAGAGCTATAGGATTAGCAAAATACATGGTATGTGTATACATATATGTAGTATGTTTAGACGGTTTATGATTTTTTTTGTTTTGTGTTTTTCTTTTTCACACATTTATAAATATTTGTCTACAACATGTATGTATGTATATGTTCAGTTTATAGACATAATTGAGGTCAGCATACGATTTACAAGAAACATCAAAGGTTATACACACATGCATGAAATAATATTAGATTATTTGTTCTAGTCTATTTGAATTCTCCGAGAAAACGTAAACAATAATTGTCTACATATTGTATGATGAATACTGATAGGAACTTGTGTACCTATTCAAAATTGAGCTTATAAAATGCTGCAGGAATTCTTCTCGCGAAATGGATTTACTTTTTGACTAGTAAATCCACTTAGCAGGCAATCGTCTGATTCGTTATCAATCATATACTTCATCATTGCATTTGAAGCCTCAGAGACTTGTATGCGTTGTATTCCCACCTCGCGGCGCAGTTGCTCATTGATTGTGCGCTGCTGTTGTAAATTAGCAGCCATGATGTCCAAAACGGCAGTCTCGGCAAGACCTATGGTGAATGTCAACAAAATTTGCGGCTGGCGAATAACGTGAAGCTACAGTACAATCTATTTAGTTTTAATTTACTGTGGAATATATTAAATTTTACCTTTTAAAGCTTATTTTAGGCACAAGCTCCCGAGCTCTCGAGTCGAAGAAAAATCAATATCGTTTAATCTTGATTATGTTATCGAACACAATATCGATAAGTTATAATCAGCTCTGCAAGTGCTGCCAACTTACGGAAAAGGAAAATACGATTTAGTTTTTAACAGTTTTATTTTATTTCAGTTGATTCTAATACATTAATTTATTTATGTCAAAAATATATGTATATATTTGTGTGTAGGTACGCCGTAGTAGAAACGTTATGTAAGCATACTGCAAAGATATTAAAATTAACAAAGCAATTAGATTTATTTACGAGCCTGCCTCTTACTCCGTCATCAGATCTGGATTATTATTATTAAGTGCCTGATGTTGATCCTTGATAATTTCACGATCCTCTTGTTGCTGGCCATTGGGTTTCCTGAACGCATTAGCCATAAGCAATATGTTCTTGGCAATCCGTTGTTGGTCAATACGCTTCTGGGCCGTATTCGTACGCTTATCCGCGTTCTCGGACATCCGCTGGTCCAAGGGGAGAACTGGTGCTGGCTCAGGATTTGTCCAGATCTCGGTTCCGGGTGTTTCCTTGCCTGTTGTCGGTGAAAAGGCTGGACGTGCGGGTATCAAGGGTGAACGCACACAGACACTAGTAATAATTATGCAACAGAAACAAACTTGTTTATTTACTTAAATCACTAGTCACACTCTAAATTCGTTTTATAAACATGATTTGTATTGAGCACGGCTGCAAACCGCTCCTAATCTGACCCGGTTCGAACTATTTGATTACTCGTTTTGAACAATAACCGATATATTGAACTAAAACTGGAAATGTACATGATTGAATCACTGATCATCGCGAAGACCAATTGGACTTAATTTGAACTCTATATTTAAAAACTTATCGAGAGTTGAAAACATGGTCTTGAACCCTATTCATAATTTGTATGAGGTTTGCAGCCTGAGTATTACATATGTACGTAATGT
This sequence comes from Drosophila cardini, assembly GCA_018903735.1. Lineage (NCBI taxonomy): Eukaryota > Metazoa > Arthropoda > Insecta > Diptera > Drosophilidae > Drosophila > Drosophila cardini. Next base: position 21,091,895 of record JAEIGM010000001.1, on the reverse strand, counting down.
ATTAGTTGCCCTTTCCCACCCCCGCCCCAATACCCATCCCCGTCAGAGCCTTTGATTCGGGACCGGGACCAACACTAGGCTCATTGTCATTGTCCTCGCTCGGTTTCAATCTAGAACAAGTCAGAAATGAGACAACAATGAGCCTAAGTGCTGTGTCCTTGATCGAATCTCCTGCTACTTACTTGTTAACTTCCTCCAATTTTTTGAGCAATCGTTCATTTTCCCTACACACAATCTCCTGATCTCTAAGAATAGTTTCCCGAACCGTGAACAGATGATTATTCTCCTGGCGCAGCGATTCATTCTCAGCCATATAGAGTTTAACCAGCTCCGCCAGTTCGGTACCATCGAGCTCAGGCAGACGCTCCAGGTCCACTTTGGGCACGAGTACTCCCGGATCACCACTGTTAACACGCTCCAACTGCATCTCCAATAGATTTCCCACTGGTTCTCCAGCCGTCGCTGCTTGATGGTGAAGATTAAGTGCCGCCTTCAAGTGCTCATTCTCCATTTGTAGGGCATGAATATCGCGCTTTAAGCTGAGTATAAGCGCCTCCCTGGGGTCCATCATGATCACCGGCTTCGTTCGAATGCGTTTCGCCCGCGAGGCATACCGCAGTGTATTCAGAGTCTCGGCGTGATTGTAATGTGCCGGAGAAACGCAGGCAATCATTAAGGTAACTCCATTCCCGGCCAGACTGTCGGCTAGGAGCTTGGTCAGCTGACTGTCCCTGTAGGGAATGTGACCAGAGCGTTTCTTGTTATCACTCAGTGAGGATATGCAGTAGCCCAAGACCATAAGACTCTTGTTAATATTATTCGCTTCCTCAAGGGTCTTGCCCTCGCTCATTGTCTTCTTGGTAAGTTCACTGCCAGCCAGGTCCACAAAATTGATCTTGCCGTGCTTGGAAAGGAATACTCCGCCGTCTGTTTGCTGATCGGAAAGTATGTGTACCGTTAGGATCGTATGGGAACGTGAGGAGTGATCATTCATCGCATGGGAACCCACAGCGCGATTTCTCATGCCTGAAACAGGAGGAGTGTAAGAGACAGGATTAATTTAAGTAATTGGTTGAACGGATTAATGGATGTCGTACCCTCTTCGAGGACTGCCAACAAATCGTCCAACTCCTCACAATCCACCGTAAACAGGTTTTCAACAAAGAAACCTCCCGATTTCTTGGACCATCGCACAGCTAACGGCTTACGGGCGCTTCCCGGATTGAGCAAATCGATTACCTGTTCATATAAAATGCAATTCAATTTCCAAAACCAATAATGAAATTAACTTACGGGTGGCAGCAAAAGGAAAACAAATCATTTAAAATGCCACGCAAAATGCATGGAAATTTACGCATTGCGACAATTTATCAAATCAGGGAACTGGGGAAGGAGAAACCTGGAGTGCAGGTTGACGGATTTGCGTGTTGACCTCCATTAGATAGAGGTCAATGCAATGCATGCACAACTAATCCGATGAACGTAGCTATTTGTAAAGGTCGCTATAGTAAACCAATCACTATTATTGCAATATAAATTAAAATCGAACATTAAATTTAATGGAACTGCATTACGTAAATCAAAAATGATATGTCTCCACCATACACACATAATCCATTTAGGTCAATTGAAACTAAATATTGGGGCGAGCGACTGGTTTCAGTGTGCCATTTAATTAATTTTAAAGTTTGAACGGCATAGCATCATATCTCCGACGACATATATATCGTTTTGGAACGACATAACTCCGCGGATCAACTACCCCGTTTGAACCAAAAACTTCGCTTATTTGTTCAACAAAAAATATTGCATACTTTTAGATGGCAAGTATAACAAACTCTTTCTTATACTGAAAATGCAGTTTGGACAGTTATTTGTACTGTAACAACACAAACTAAGATATCAGAGAAATTTCAATCAAGTTAAGCTTTTTGGCCTTAAACAGAATACAAAACCAATTTCATTTTGAACTCAGCTCCCATAAAATAAAAGCATAATTTCAGCTACTGAGTATAAGTTATATTGTCACTCTTATATTTTTCAGCTATCCCTAAAAGCATGCTCTAAAAATGTATGAGTATCTGATTGGAGGTACCAAATTGGGTACTGGAACTCTCGGTACTCACTCGTTCATTGTAAATCTCCATAAACGACGCCTTGAGCACATAGTTAACATCTTTGCGATTCTTAATCAACTGGAAGAGGTACAAAAACGAGCGGAAGATCAGACCATGACGCGGATCCTTCGGATTCGGTTTGCCTAAAAACTGCAAAATCGTTCATTCAAACAGCAATTTCACTCATAAGATTCCATTATTGTCCTACCAAATCCGGTGGTCCAGTCAGTGTATGTGTCTTGCCTGAACCCGTTTGTCCATAGCAAAACGCCGTACAGCTGAAGCCCTCAATGCCCATCTCAATGATTCGCTTGATTCCCGAATAGTCCAGTATATCCTCCTGTGTGGCTCCCGGTTCGAAGACCACATTGTACGTAAAGACCCGCACACTGTCACGATTATGGGATCGCTTTGCGCCGACATCGTTTCCCTCAATCTAGTTCAGAATGAGAAGCATTATGTATACGTTAGGTTCTGTGGTGTTTGCGACTTACAATGACTTGACCATTTCCAGGAAACTGTAACGTTGATCCGTGCCTGTCCCGTTTCTCCTTATCATTCAAAGGACGAACTCTAACCACCACATTGATGTTGTCCTCTGGTGTCGATGGCTCCTCGCTGCCCGTTCCCGTGCCAGTTGACTTGGAGGCCACCACTTCCAATGTATCCGCACTGCCAATTCTGCATAAACAAAAAATAAACTCCATTATGTACATATAAATAGCTAATTAAACACAAATTAATGAGTTAACTGTGAAAGAAATCGATACTTAGAATGGAAGAGTCATAGGAGAGTCATAGTCATCCTCAGCTCTTTTTAAGAAACTCATTCTTATCACATTATTGGAGCTTTTAAAGAAATATATATATTTTTTTGATATTTTTCGTGATTAATTTTCATATTTCGTATCAAAAATCATAAAATCATAATCATAAAAATACATAAAATTCAGATGTCGGAGTATACAATTTGGAGGTCTAAATGTCAGAATTCTAATTTTTCGTAATATTTGTCTATTTTTAAAACCCAACACTCTAAAAGTACAGGGGTCTATTAGGTTTGTCAGCAGCAAAATGCACGTAACACACTGAAGATGGCTTTACACCAATCTTACACATTATGTGTATATCATGATTCTATATATTATCACCAAATGTGGTCCGGATCAGACAACTTTACCCTATAGCTTCCATAAGTAAAGTGAAAGTTGGTAATTTGTATGTAGAAATGCGCAAAGGAGTGCGGGGTCTTTTACAGTCGGCTCGTTCGACCATAATAAACTGTAAAATATGAAAATGTAAAACTATGAAAGAATTCCCGTTCTCCTTTATTTTCTTGTAAGCATAATAGCGAGAAAAAAAACATGAAAGAAAAGTACAGTCGAGAACGTAGTATTCCCTGCATTTTATTCCCGATTATATTGCCAAAATCGATAGCCTGCGTACCAAAATTGGTATTCCTAAGTGCCATACTTACTGAGATATTTGCCAAAAACATCGATTTTTCCGAGTTGTATCCAGTTTTTGGTTCATTGTAGGCGATTTTTGTGTTGTACCATCTCTGAAATCTGTTTGAACATACGGACAGACGGACGGACAGACGGACATGGCTATAACGACTCGGCGTGTGATGCTAATCAATCATATATACTTAAAGGGGTCTGCCACGCCTCCTCTACCTGTTACATACTTTTCACAAACCTAATATACTCTTGCGGAGACTATTAAAAATATTAATTTTAAAAATTAATAATAATAATTTTAAAATAAAAATGTACAATAGTTTTTTGAACTACTGAAAAATTGTAAAATTAAATTACAGATATTTTGTAGAATTTTTTATAATTATATAATTAAATTAATCAAAGCCATGGGGTAAAATACGCATAGTTAAAGTAGTGATTATACCGACTGTGCTTAAATTAATAATTTTTTAAATAATTTAATCAAGTTGTTAATTTAACAAACTAAATAAAAGTCAAGTTTAGTGAATAACAGAGATTTTTTGAGATTCATAAATTCCATTGCTTTTCCTTAAATAAAGCAAATTTGCAAATCGAAATGGAACGGAATGGAACGGAATCTCCAAGTTCATGTCGCACACAAAATAAGTAAATGGGAATTATTTGATTTGACGTGGAATTTTTGGTTTGTTGTGGCAAATGTAAAATGGCTTGTTCCATTTCCCTTGAACTTGATGACGCTCCTCTGATTGGATGGTATATAAATAGCCAAGGTTAAGGGTGAAAGCTTTCGATTTGGGAATTTCTGCTTAATTTTTATTAGTTTTTGTGTCGCAGTGTTGAATCTAATTCGTTTTGGTTAACATTCCGTGACGTGGCCAAATTAGATTAAGCACATTTTATTCAAGGAATTTCAGAAACAAATATGAGATTATTAAAATATGAATTAAGCTAATTAAGCTTTCAATTGAATTTCATACTGTTTAGAATAGGCCAACAATTAATTTGTGGTTTGGATATCAGTCGTAACTGTTTATTCATTGACTTTTGACATTTAGACGAAAATGGCGTATTAAAAATTTATCAGTAACGACCAAAGTTTCTACACTAACCATTAAAAGTATGTGTATATGCATGCGTGTAAATATATTAATCGACGAAAGTATTTGGAATGTGAACATTTGGTAAATATTTGAACTTAAGGACGAAATAAGAGTTAAGGTAGCTTCCTTTAGGAAAAAGTTCAATCAACTTTAGTCAAGTGGAAATTGATGCTAAATAGTTAATATGCCTTCTTTGTAAAGGTAGCCATTAAACCTTCTTAGCCCCCTGTGAAGCGATGGCGTTTATAAATAACTTGTTTGTTCGACTATAACCACACTTAGTTCGATTTAACCTCAAAATAACTGTACCTAACATACAATTTTATCCATTAAAATAATAGTAAAGAAAAAAAAAATAATTCACTAAGTGCCTCAACTAGCTAATAATGAACATTTGATGCTCCAATTTATTAGTAGCAGTATCTGCATACGGTAGTAATTAGTCTAAGCTTTCAGATTTCATTATACGATATTTTCTAGACCCTACGAAAAATGGCTGTAATTTGGGTACTTCATAAACTTTTACTAAATACTAGTTAGCTTTCAACTAGACACAACTTGATGGACATTGTCTTAGGGAGATATAGGATGGGAAATGAGAAATGGAAAACTTGAAAGAGCTTTCTAGTATGAGTACACAGGAAAAAGTTTTGGAACTTCGGTTAAACTTCAATACTAAACGATGTCACAAGTAAAGTTATACCGAGTATTCTTCAACTAAGATTGGAATACTTGATTTGTTTACAACATTTTTACTATCTACTATATACAAACTATAATCAAGAACTATTAAAATTAATTTTTGTATGATTTTTCTTCTGGGTACGTTCTACGTAGTGCTCATTAGGAGCACCAAAATATGTGTTTATTCAAAAACATCAGCACGTGGCCTTACTCACAAATACGAAAGCAAATTGACACCAATTCCGTTGGTTAATTTAATGGATCAGGTATACAAGTATATAAAGATAAATTATATGTCTCTCACAGCAATCGGGCGTAATTATAGGCGTCATAATTATTAGGATACACGCATGTTAATCTATTTTGATTGATGTATGCGTTGATAGTTGAATGATTGATATTCTATATAAATTCCCCCAATTTCAGCAGATATTTCTGAGACTAGCAGAAGTGTCCTCAGACGAAGACCCTGTATTGTGTGAAAAAACATACTGAATGCTCAATTAATTCCTTTCTTCTTTTTATTTCTAATTCACTCATATACGGTTGGACAGTGAAAAGAGACTACAGTGAAAGCTCTACTCGCGGACAGCGCCCTCAGGCGGACAGCTCCGGACGAATTTTAGAGTCCCAAGAGCATGATTTTCATACAAAATCCTTTCCCGCAGGCGGACATCTCCCTTGGAACCGTGACTGTCCGACCAAGGAAGCTTTCACTGTATATAAACTATATCGTTGAAGAATGTACATAATTTACCGTGTCGGAACTGCCATCTTCTGTTTGTTATGCACATTTTATGCACATTATTTGTTAAGTACAGGGTCTAATAGTCTGTATACTAGGCATATTAGCTGAAACAGTATATAGGGTATATGCATATATAGATTTTTGAGCAACCACCAACACGAGATTAGGTCATAATTACATATATAAAACAACCCGTCATGGACTGTTTTCAAAGATAATCAAAATTGACATTTCGTTGCCTAAACTTTTGCATTGCACGAGATGGCTAATACCAGGTATTCTACCAACAGATATAGAATATATAATACACTGTCGTTATTACGTTTAATGAACTGTCTTAATTAAAACCAATCTATACAAAATTAATTTAATTTTACCAAAACCTTAAAATCTTAATAAAAATATTAAAAATTTTGAAAACATTCTAAAAAAAAAAAATATTTGTTAGTGGGTTTTATTATTATTAGCTATCTACAGTCTTAAATTATTATATTGTCATTGTATTAAAAAATTACTTTAATTAATTAATTAAAATTCCTTAAAATGAAAATTACAATAAATTTAATCTCAGCCAAACTGGTCTTTTAATCTAGGATATAATAAAAATGTTTAAGGAGTTCTTGTTCTTAACTTAACCTTTATTTCTAAGAATACAATTCCTTCTGATTCTAAGAACCATATTTTTTTCTCAGTGCATGAAAAACCGCATTGAAATAAAAGGGAGAGTTTGTCCTTTCGTTGTTGTTCTAACTTGTTGGCACAAATAGCTGTCGTTATATTTGATTTGTTGTGCAAACTAAATAAACATATATTTATTTACCTTGAAATCCGAATCTCCATTGGGCGAATACTTGATTTCTACACACATCCAGTACAACAATTCTACTATGAACTCTATGTCAATGTCCTTTGACGAACATTCGACAGAAAATTATTTATTAATCACATGTGACAGACAAAAAACTGCTGACAATTCACTTAAACAGACAATTATATAAACTAGAAGAATATGAATTGAAACTAATTTCGATAAAAGTTACTAAAGAAATTCCAACAGGTAATTAAGTGCGTTTAGTTTTTAAAGTATACCCTGTAATGTGTGGTTTAAGCAGAGGGTAAATAGTAAACTTTGCTCTACAAAATATGCTATTATATGAATATAACCTTATCCCTAATTGCCAACTACATATCAATGAAGTTAGTTAAACAAGTAGGAAAGGTTACAGTCGAGCGAGCACACTGTAAAAGACCCTGTACTCATTCTTAAGCGCATTTTACCATACAAACAATCTATTTTTGACTGATTTGTCCCATGGGAGTTATACGATATTGTTGTCTGATCCGAACCAAAGTTGGTGAGGATAGTTGTAATCATGATATACACATTATATGTTACTTTGTTTGCGACAGCTCAACTAGACATATTTCCTATTTTCGAACGATTTGTCCTAGTTTAGCTGTTGATGCTGATCAAGAATATATATACTTTATGGGGTCGGCCACGCCTCCCTCTGCCTGTTACGAACATTTCGCTTTAGACAAACCTAATAGACCACTCTACTCTTTTTTAGAGTACGGTCTCAAAAATTCGCAAAATTGTTTATAAAACCTTCTACATGGCTACTTAAATTTTTCAATCATCCACTTGGCTCTGAGCATATCATTTGTGTAAGAATTTATTCTTTTATTCATTCCAGAAACAATATTATATTGTTCCATATTGGTATTAACTTTATATTCTCAAATCACTTCGTAAGTTCATAACTCAAGAGATGTATACGCTCTTTATAATATTTTCCTTCTTTTAAAACGATAAATTCTGAATCTAGCTGTAAATTGGCTAAAATGGCATCTCTGATCATATATAAAGACAGTTCTGAAGAACTATAAAAGTAGAGTATCAACTAATCAGAAAACATGAGTTGACAAAAAGATGGAACAGAAAATATACAAATTTCAGATGACCCTATTTGTCATAGTCCATAGTCCAAATAGGATGGGGCAGGTTCTTAACCTTAGATTGCCAGCCACTAGCACTATCCCAACAATAATAAAATAAAACAAGTAAGAAAGGCTACAGTCGAGCGAGCCGACTGTAAAAGACCCCGTACTCATTCTAGTGCTCATTTTACCATACAAATAAGTCATTTTTGACCGATTTGTCCTATAGGAGCTATAGGCTTTAGTTGTCCGATCCGGATCAAACTTGGTGACGATAGGTATAATGGTACCATACACACAATATGTGATTTTTGTCCCGATAGCTATAGTTTTAAAATTATGATAGTGTGAAAATAGTTTTTTACAATTTGCGGGGACGGTAGGGGGCGTGGCAAAAATTTGAAATAAACTTGATCTGCCTGACATATAGACGGACTTTCATTCCAAGTTTGGTAGCTCCAGGTGTTCATACGGACAGACAGACAGACGGATCAAGAATATATATACTTTATGGATTCGAAAAAGCCTCCTTCTGCCTGTTACGCACATTTCACTTAAGACAAACTTAATATACTCCTCTACTCTTTTTTAGACTACGAGGTCTAAAAAAATAAAAAAAACACCAACTGAATATACAAATAAGCCAAATAAGCCAAACATAAATATGTCACTTTCGCTCTCGATGCGGGTCAGGTCGAACCACTGGAGTACTGCCTATATAGGCTTCTATAAGGTTTAATTGCAAAATCGATTTATGTCGTGCTCGCTGAAGCTTAAACCTTAAACGTCAAACCCTAAAGAACTTCACTAATTGTTTAAATATAAAACATGACCGATTGAAGGAAACTCAAATACCCAACTGTCTGTCTGACTGTCTATCTGTCCGTCGGTCTGCCTATTTGTCCATTTGATTACCCGTCTCTCGGACATATTGTGCGCGGTCATTACGCTCCGGCGTGTGCCTTTACCTTCAGGATCTATCTATTTTTTTAATGGCACCCAGTCGGTGGTGACTTACTCCCCACCTCCACGCCCACCCCAATGTCATTATCTAGTTTTATTACTCTGAATAGCAAGGCAAATGGATTGATGCAAATTAATAACACTGCTACTTATATTCTATAATAGAATACTCCCAAATTGCTGTGAATTTTATGAATATTTCATTTGAAAAAAATTCTTTTATTCTTTCTAAGTTGTATCATTCAAAGTGCATATTCTATTAATGTACAGTAGTACAGTGAAGCAAATAATTGTTGAAATTATTAAGTGTTTTTCTATTTTTTATAAATTATGGCTTTTTTTAATAAAATATAGTTAACATTTAAGTAAACATATAAGTTAGAGTAAGTAAGAAGAACAATTAGGTAATACTAAAGTTAAAATCTCACTACCTAACTGTTGTCTAAAGACCTCATTATATCAAAAATCAGAGCGATTTTTCAAAGTTAATTTTTTTTTTGAGTATTTTTTTTGTCAATTTCTTTGTAAAAAATTGATTTAAGTCTTATTTTATACATTAGATGACTTAAGAAATAAAATTATCCTATGTGGAGATTTTAAAGTCCTTTACTTTGCCCATAAATTTGAAAGTTTTTTTTTCAGTTTTTGTAAAGTTGTCGATATTTTTGTATGGCAGAATCCTGACTAAGCTGATTAGTTCAGTATTTTTTTTTTTTTTATTTATTTATTTATAGTTTTACACATTTGGCCCAGTTGGTACTTATTATACTTTCAGCACATAATAAACAGAAAACCTCTTAACAATTTTTAAAAATGAACAGGTGTGTTCGAAAAAGCGATGATATGGCCCACTGTATCTTTTGTTTCGATTACCTCCGGCATGATCCATTTCTGATCGATAGCTAAAAGTTTCGGAATATTTAACTTATTCCCGATAACAGTTATCATTGCTTAACGGATTTCTACTGTAGTAAGACGTGCTAAGGTAGGTACGTAGGTGAGAAAAGTTATCGAACTTATTGATTACGGTGGGAAGCATCACAGACAAGAATATGTTTGCATGTAATCGTATATATGTACATACATATATATATATATATATATATATATATGGATTTGTGTCCTTATGGACAAAGCAGTTTGACTTACTCGTTTTCACGCGAACGCAGAAAGTAGGGAGTATTGCGTGAACTGCCCCCCGTTCCACCAGATCCGCTGTTCCCGCTGTTGTTGCCCTTTTGGGGACTTAGACGCCGCATGCCGTTGGTCAGGCTGCGGGAACGTGGAACGCGGCTGTTGCTGTTCCCGTTGCTGCTGTTGCTGTTGCCAGAGCTTTGACCCTGTTGCGTCGGTGTTGTGACCACTTTACCGGCGTGAGTAGTACGCCTGCCACGCCCACCTGCGGCCGCCCCACCGCGAGCTGTGTTGCTGTCGGCGCTGCTAGCACCGCTATTATTGAGATGCGGCACGCTCGAGGCGCGACGCACCATTTTAGTTAATCGGAACTATACTACTAACTTGGCTAACGTTAAAGGCTAACAACACTCGAAAAATATGCTGTTCACAATTCAAATTAAAGTGCCAATGTTGCGGCCACATGACCTGCACAGTGGTACAAACACTCGCGAAACACATACACACAGACGCACACAAAACGTTACACGCAATCCAAAGGGATTCAAAAATATCCGTTGGAATCGACCATCAAACATTGGCCATCAACTGTTGACCATCGACCACCGACCATCGACCGTGCTCCTCGTCAACTCAACACGAACTGAGCTCTTCAAGTTCACCAGGGCGACTTTTTTATACATTTACATGTACCCATATCCGAGTAGTCCAGTCAGATTTATGGTAATTTTAACACTCACGCACACAACGACGAGCTGACTGCCCACTGCCCACTGCCCACTGCCCATTATCCACGTTACCTGTAACCACACGTTAACAGTAATTGAACTCTGTACTCACAAATGTCCAAAGGGTCTGTACAAATTATGGGAAACGTAGTAGAATCAAGAATATATTATGTGAAAGTTAAGAGGTTATTGAGTTTTAAAATAAACTTATCTAATTTGATTGGAAATGAATCCAACTAAGTGGAAAAAAGTTGATCAGTGAAACTTGGATGGTCAAAAATACTATTTGACCATTCGTTCTCCAATCTTCACAACAATATAGATAGTTTCCATACACATATAAATGTTAAGTAAACTTGTTTGTAACGAATAGAAGGCATGACCGACTCCATAGAGTACATACGCCAAAAGCTCCCTTGGCCCGACAGACATGGTTCCAGTATTTTTGTCCTCTTAAGGGAAGTGATTTGACTATAAAATTCGCGTGAGTAGAGCTTTCACTGTATTCTTTATGAAACTTTTGTCAGATGTGTACTTTTCACGCAGTTCATTTGTTAAAATCGGTCAGATCGGATAACTATATCATATGTATAACTCCCATATGAACATCTTAACTAAATCAATCCTATATGCATTTAGTACCAATGTACCTATGTACAATCCAAATCTTATCCAGATCGGACCACTTTATTATATTGCTGCCATAGGAACAATCGGTTGAAAATGGATAGTATGAAAATTTGTCAGTGTCTATAACAAGATTTCAACTAAATTCACGCAACACACATTTGCTATCATTCTCTTTATGCTAACCAAATTTCATCCAAATCGGACAACTGTACCATATAGCTTCCATAGGAACAATGGACCGGAAGGGCATTTAAAATTCGGCAATCCGAAGATAACCGTTCATTCTTGTTTTTTTTTAAGTTAGTTTTCATTTTTCTTAATTTGACAATAGAATTAGTACATGTTTGAAAGAGTACACACTAGGTACAGGTCCTTCTAAAGTCATACCCGCTCGACTGTAGCCTTTGTCACTAGTTTCGTTGCCTTTGTTGTGGTTGTTGCTTCGCTACTCGTCACTCGTTACTTTTACGCTCTCTCACCTCAACTCAACTAGCAATTAAATCAACGCGCTGTTTGGTAAACAAACCCAATCCTCCCCTCGTGTACCTACCGGGCTTTTCACCTTTGATGGTTGATGGTAGTGTTGGTTGGTGGTGGTGCTCTTACTTCTGTTGCTTTTCCCTTATTCCTGATGACCCCACACTGACCCTGGCGGGCATAAAATGTTCGTGTTCATCAACTACAACAACATTAATAATATTGTCGTGCTTTATTTGCATTCACTTTAGCATAATCACGGTACACGGTATGAAATATGAATTTACCTACAGGAATATGAAATTTTTGAATTCTTTTCTAGGATATTTAACTAAGTACAAACCAAAGGGAGCACTTTATTTAAATATTATGCCCCAAAATACCCGATACCAAATTTAAATTATTTTCAATTTTTCATTTCTATGGAATAGAGAATCGAGAATCTTTTAAGTAGTATAAGATTCCGTTTTTTTTAACCATCCAAAAAGTAATTTAACTTGTGCTTTGATCCAATTTGAGTTAGTATGTATATTAAATTGTGGTCCTACTTATTAAGGTTTTAGAATTAATATTTAAAGCTAGTTCCTCTTTTTTTAATTTATATATACAGTGCTTAACAAAATGATAAGACAGGTTATTTTGGTCAAATAATTTCTAATACATCATATATAGCGATTTAAAAATTTCTCTAAAATATTTTAAAATGCATAAGTCAATAGGTTTAAATCGTGTTTTAAAAATATTTTTAATTTTTATATTTTGTTTTAACGAATTAGTAAAAAGTCTGATTTTCAACCATATCAAAATGATAAGACATCTTTTAATTTATCGCGTAAAAACGAATAATATGTTAAAAAATCTTTTGGATTTTATAAATTTATTACTTACCTAATATACCTATACCCTTTGAATACCAGAAATGCGTAATTATGTTAGAGCGTTTTTTCAAAAATTAAGGGTCGGAACACACTATTATCGGGAATCTCTGGCACTTGGAAGTAGTCAGAGTTTTTCATCCTTGACCTAGAAAACTGAATTTTTAGCAGTTCAAAGTTTCTTTACCCAACACATACCATGAGCGATCCAACACCAAAGTTCATCTCTGAAAAATGTTTCACTTCTTTTATTAAAAATACGCCAATAATGACGATATCCATCTGTTTCGTCCAGAATTAATTTAAGTAAAAATTAAGTAATTTTCTGCCTTTCGATGCACTCTCGACTAACTCATTTCATTCAATTTAGTCAATACTAAGGTAACAAACAATAAAAATGAAAAACAAGAAAATACGGTTATCTTCGGCTCGCCGAAGATTAAATACCCTTGCAGTCATGCATATTGCGTTCATTTGGATTTAGTGTCCGATTTGGATGAAATTTGGTCAGTATATTTATGCTAAGCATTTTCATCAATTTCAACCGATTGTTCCTATGGCAGCTATATGACATAGAAGTCCAATTTGGATAGCATATAGAATACACCCCAATGGCATGAACCAACAAAAACTTAAAATTTTAATGTATTTAAAAATTCAAAAAAGCTTAAAAACTAAGAATTTGAAAAAAAAATTTTTTTTTGGTGACCACAAGAGTAGATGTTGTGGCGACGAGGACACTGTCTTTTGTTTTCCCCTCCACTTGAAAAGCGTATTGCGCCATGAAAAATAATTTTTTTTTAACTATTTAAATATAAATAAATGAATGGTAAAAATATCAATAGTTTTTGTTTTAAACGCTGTCGAGAAACACTCGAAATTCGGCACTCACGACTAGAATATCCCCTTAAAGTGAAATTAGTAAATAAATCAAAAATAATACTGTATTTGGTTCACTTATTGAATGTTTATTTCTCGCAAATCATTTTGCATTCGATTTTGCGGCTTGTTGTTGTTTTTTTTTTTTTTTTTAGTTTTTTGTTGTTGCTTGTTTGTTACAATATAGCTAAGGATAGTCATATTACAGTTATTTAATTACCATATTAATAACTACTGATGCTGGGTTAGAGTTAAATCTAAACGTTCATATAGATCTTGCCATAAACTAAGTATTTTACAAGTGGATATATATAAATATATATATATATATATATATATGCAACTCTCACATATTTACAAAAAATATATATTTTGTTTTTTTTTCTTTCCTTTTTTGTGTTATTATGATATATATGTTAAATTAAGAATAGAGCTTATTTAATACCGCAGCCAAATCGCAGAAATTTTCCATTGAGCCTGGTTCTAAATTTACATCAATATCTCCATATTATCGATATTCTTATCATTAAGTTAATATTATTAATTCTTTTTTTTTTGTTTTTAGATTTTGTTGTTGTTGATTCGAAGATAACACATCGAATATTTAACATTTAATAAGCGTAATCCATTCTGTAGTGGGTGTTTTTTTTTCTGTTTTCTTTTTGTGGATATTTAATTATGTTTTTTTGTTTTTGTTGTTTTTAAGTTTAAACTACTATTCTAGATGCTAGAACTATGTACACAGTTCAAAATTTCACTTGGCCTTAGCCCCCATATAGAGACCCTCGGAGTATTTGGGTCGACACTCGGCACAAAACCATTTGCCCTGAGGAGCGACCATGATGCCCACGCATTCGAAGTGAAACCACTCGATGAGACAGTTGTCACCGTCACAGGCAATCATCTCGGAGACCTCGTCGTAGGGACAACGGCAATAACAGTACACCGACTCTCCCTCCCGGGCCAAACGAGCACCCGCAGGCGGTCTTATGGGATAGCGTATATTGTTCGCCTTGAAGTATTGCAATGTCGCGAAATCAGGGTTTGGTAACAGAGCTGGCGGTATGGGCTGATTAAAGGCTCGTGTTGCTGGTGGCGGCGGTGGTGGTGGTAGTGCCAGTGGTGCTCCGGGCAAAAGTGCTGGTGCGGCTGCTGCTGCTGCCACCGCTGCTGCGGGTGGATGAGTTATGGGCGATGGCGCACATGGAGTGTTGATCAATGGCAATAAACTTGTCACATTAATCTCAGCATTCTCATCATCATCATCGTCATCATCCGTGCTGCTATCACTACTATCGCTGGCTCCAGCGCTGGCGGCCGCCAACAAAGCGGGTCGAATCTTGAGCGTGGGTATGGGAGGCAACAGGTGCTGTTGATGCTGCTGCTGTTGTTGCTCCACTGAATGTTGTGTCTGCAGATGTTGTAGCTTTTTCTGCTGCACTGGTGGATGCTGCAGCTTGACACGTTTCGCCGAACGCTTGGCACTGCCGGAGCCTCCGCTCAACGGAGTTCGTTTGTTGCGCTTACGCGTGTTTCCATTGCTATTACTATGGATATTGAGGTGCTGATGATTCCCATGATGTTCACTGTGATTGTTACGGATACGCGGCGGTTTCGCTGGTGTCGGTAAATCTTCCTTGGCCCAGGTAAGCTGTGGCGGGGGTTGTGGCTTAATCAACTGCATTCCCACCTGTAACGGAGGGGCTAGAACGCTGCTCATATTCTCATCATCGCTGGTATAGCCATAAAATTTATTTGGACGCCTTGTGCGCTTCGAGCGCTTCAGCTGACCATCGGCGTCCGAACAGCTGCTGCCCTCACTCATCCTGGGCTGCCAACCGCCAGGACGATGTGTGAGTGGTGTCAGAGTGTGCCCTCCAGCTTCTGGCATTAGCTGCTGGAATGGTGCAGGTGAAGCAGCCGTTGCATCGTTATACGCATTAAGAAGATGGCTTGTAAGATGGGTTGGCAACAACTGCTGTGGTGGCTCCACATGGTGGATCATTTGCGGCATAGACGCTTGTTGTATTGCCGATGGCAGCTGTAGCAACTTGCCTTGACTCGCTGATTTACATGTCGATTTGCGCTCACGTTTCCTCTTCTTGTTTTTACTGACACGCTCACGTTTATCAGCATAGGCAGCTGCCTCCTCGGGAAGCGATGGGGTCGAAGGACGACTATTCTCAACAATGTCATAGTTGCTGTTATCGCCGGGCGCCTGTGCGTTGGCGTGCGATGAGAGCAATGCCAACCGTTTCTGGGCCAACAATTCATTGGCCATTTTTTGTGGATGCGCATCATAGAATTCCTCATCGGTGTCCGAGACGGCGGTGTCAAAGTCTGACTCATTGTAGAGCGGTGCTTTTGGTGTTGGTGTCACTGGACGTGGCTCCTCCTCGTTCACGCTGGTCACATTCACATCCTCCTCGGCTATGTGATTCGATTCGGGTAATTCTGTAGGTTTCTTCTGCGTTTTCTTGGCATTTCCGGAACAACTTGATTCATTGTCTGAGTCATCATCGCTGGAGCTGCTACCACTGGAGCTGCAGCTACAATTGGAGCCACATGAGCAACTCGAGCTATCTGAATCCGAGTTGGAACTGGAACTGCTGGAGCTATCGCTATCACTAGAGGCATTGTCACGCCTCGACTTGTTGGGCGTGGAGCGTGATAGCTTCTTGGGTGAGGGAGCCGGCGTTGGTGGCGGTGTTCTTTGCATTTTACAATAGTCATGATCAGAGCAAATCACATGCAGTTTATTGGGACGCAGTTGCTCTTCATTGGGCACCGTTTCCACAATTTCTGCCAGATCAGTTTTACCCACTGCCGTCGGCTGATTTTGCAACAGATTCTTCCATATGTCTGCCACTTCTTCAGTCGATTCTGAGCTAGCCTCCACTTTAGGTTGCTTCTGTTCATCATCTTCATCATCACCAGCTTCGGTTTTTGCCTGTTTCATCAGTTCGTCCTGCTCTTGCTTTGTTTCCAACTCGGCAGCCGATTTCGGCTTCAGCAACTCCTTATCCTTGTCCACTAGCTCATCGTTGTCGCTCTCGGATGCTGGCGATAGCATCACTCTGGGCATATCCAAGTCATCCACAGAGGAGCGCATTGGCAATGTTCCCTGTACTCCTGCCTCCAGCGGATGAGCAACTGCTGCATCTGAATCACTGTCATCGCTGCTATCCGATTCTGACAAATTGGGAGCTATAAGATTTAGATCCTCCAACGATGCCTTGTTGCGCTTGGCCTTCTTGCGACGCTTGCGCGGCGTCGGCTGCTGTGTCTGCTCCTCCGCAGGCTGTGGTGATTTATCCTTCACGGCTTCCTGTTTCGCCGCACCAACATCTTCTTGATCCACTGGCTCCGGCTTGATGGATTCTCCGTGTTCACCCTCCAGTTTTGCTTGCTCTGTATTTTCTGGCTGCTCTGAAGCAGATCTTGAACGGCGCTTCTCCTCGTCCAGCGTTTGTGTCCCATCCATGGCGTCCAAGCTATTTGCTGGTGATTCCTTGATCTCATGCTGAGTAGCATGCTTCAACAGCAGCTTGCGAGACACGAACTTCTCCTCGCACTGATCCTCGTTGCAGGCATAACGAAAATCACCGATATGCTGACGCTTGTGGACTTCCAGATAGATGGCTTTACTGAAAGTAAACTGGCAATGCTCGCATGTAAATTGTGTGGCTGGAACACAAAAGTGATAGACATGACGCCAGCGTTTTTGGAGACAACGTTTACAGCCGGCGCTTTCGGTACCATGCTTCCAAAACAAATGCTTTGAAATGTCCTGTTTGTTGCGATAGGCGATGCCACAGCGATAACATAGATGCAACAATTTGTGCTTCCACACGTGCGACGAGAGTTTGGCCTGAGTGTGACAATCCTCGAGGCAGATATCACAGGTCTGATGTTGCTTTCGGAGATGCACCATCAGTCGGAATGCCGATGGCAATATTGGTATCGGTGTCGTCTCACTGGCCTCGCACAAACAGCAACGGAATTGTATATCATAAATATTGGCTGTGGTCACACCCGGACAAATGTGGCACAACAGCTCACTATAACTGTAAAAGTTAATGCGACACATGGAGCAAGTGATGGCCGCTTTGGTGTGCAAGCGACGATTGTGCGTGTACAATTCCTTGTGTGTTGCCGTCACATAGCGACACTGGAAGCACTCATAGATCCGCTCATTGAATGGCAACGCAAAGCGTCCATTCTCCAGGCTACAGCAGCTGGCGGAGTTCAGATAATGTCCATCCTCCATGGCAGGCAGATAGCTCTTTAATCTGCTCACAATTGTCTCCGCGTGCAGCTCCTCGGCTGTGATGCTGTCCACTGTAGCGGTGAAGCGATGCTGTCGTATCAGATGTAGCACCAACTGTTTTCCACTCACGGCAATGCGACGGGCATGATTGCAATACAAACAGAATGGATAGACAGCCTTTAGGCACAAACGCACAAAGTCAACCATCTCGAATTTGTCCAAAGGTCGATCCAGTTGCAAGTCCACTGTATGTGTTTCTTCACCGGCCACCTTGATGCCATCCGCAGGCGGTGGAGGTGGCACTGGTAACAAGGATTCAACTGGCATTTCTTTTGGCTCAACTGGGTGCGCTGGCAGTGGCTCCTGCGGCTGTTGTTCTACCATTAGACTATCATCGATGTCCATGCATTCACTGCCCAATGAATCACGACGCTTTACGATCTCTGATCCTGGTAATGTTTCCGTTTCCGGTTCATTTTGCTCCTTTGGCACATGCTTCTCCTCTGAGTTGATGTGATTGTTATGCGGTGATGCGGGTGGCGTTGGTGACCAACGACGTTGCTGTTGCTCCTGTTGCAGCTGTAGATCGTCCTGCTGCTGCAGCTGCAGCTGGTGCTGATCTTGTTGCAACTGCTGCAATTGTTGCTCCTGTTTGGCCATTATATGTGCCTTGGTGCGCTGTATATGTCGCTTTGTGCGCTCAAGTTCAGCTACCATTAGTTTTAGCTTATCTGTTGAGGAATCATCGTCATCCAGATCCCCTGATACATTCGCGGGCGTTGTAGTTGCTTCGAGGAACGTCGATGCCGTTTCAGTGGCAGTTTCCGTGTCCTCTGATTGGTTTGACGTAGGTAGCATCAGTTGTTGTTGTTGTTGATGCACTGCATCTACTGTAAGCAACGGCGCTGGACTGCTGGATTCAGCCGCTGTCGATGGCGTCTCATCGTTTTCGTCCTCCTCGGTGTCAGTGCTGCTGAGCGCCGCATCCACAGATTTTTGAAACTCTTTAGGCACACGCAACATTATTTTTGGCACCACCAGCTTGGGTACTGTATCCTCTTCGCTAGGCGCTGGAACTACAACAAGAGATAATATATTAGTTATGATTACACGAAAATGTATAGAGTACACATACTGTTGTCATGCAATGCTATCGTTGACTGTGCCAACTGTGAATGCCCTGGCACCACATCCGTTCCCAACCAATTTGGTAGCTCCTCCAACTCCTTTGCTTTGGCCTGTTCCTCCTGATGCGCGGGCAGCTGCTTGCTCTTGGCAGTTCTACGTTTGCGTCTCACCGTAATCTTCTTACGGTTGCTGGGACTGCTGCCATTGCGACAACCATTGGCATGACCACCCTTCTGGCCACACAAAGCACACGGCTGCATCAACTCCGCACAGTCGTGATCCTCGAATTGTGTGCCACGCTGGAAACTCGCCTGACAGTTGCAGCACACTAGATAACGGGCTCGATCCTCCTGAGTTTGCAGCGCTTGCCAAGCCTCAACCGTATTGAAATGACGCTGATCCATATCATGCTTGTTCTCCAGATGCAACGATAGCTTCTCAACGCTGGTAAACACATGCGAGCAATACAAACAAATATATCGTTGATGCACCTCCCGCATATGTAGGAAAAAGTTCCAGCATTGGTGCACAGTGCTGCAGCGAGCGCAACGAAAGAAACGCTCCTTTTTCAGGCTCGGGGCGACAACCACAGTAGGAGTTGGTAATGAAATTGGAGTGGTAGTTGGTGTTGCTTCGCCTAGCGATTTATTGGTGGTTGGAACGGCAAGAGCTTCGGCTTCAACTGATGTCGTGGGTGCAACATCTTCCCTGGGTTGTCCGCAGTGCGCACAGTGAGCATTTAGCTGTTGAAAGTTATCAAAGCTATTCGCATTGCACTTGTAACAGCTGAGAAGTTTTCCCAGTTCATGGCAATTTGTTGCTGGGGCCTGCAAACGTTGCATTAGGAGTGACGATGATGATGATGGCTCCTCGGAACGTTGTTGCTTGTTGCACTCAGTTTCGTTGCTGCTGCCGCTGCGCCTGCGCTTTGTTGCATGCAACTGCTGCGCCTCCTCTTCCGTCACCGGTTCCAGCTGTAGCTGTTGCTGTTCCAACGGTTGCTTTTGCTGTTGCTTGGCTCCTTGTTCGCTCTCTGGATGATCTATGACCAGTTGCTGTGAGGTTGAGCTGACCGAACTGCTTCGACTGCTGATTCTACAGTTGTTCTGCTCCTGTTTTACATCCTGGCCAGCGTTGTTTTCTATCACAGGCAGTTGCAATGCTTCATCTTCCTCCTCTTCCACGTCCATGTGAACCTTATCCTGCTTTTGCAGCACAGCCGCCGTATGGGCTCCATTTATTTTCA
Source organism: Drosophila cardini (assembly GCA_018903735.1). Classification (NCBI taxonomy): domain Eukaryota; kingdom Metazoa; phylum Arthropoda; class Insecta; order Diptera; family Drosophilidae; genus Drosophila; species Drosophila cardini. The sequence continues at coordinate 21,071,509 of JAEIGM010000001.1, read as the reverse complement.
TTTTAAGTGATGTCTCCGTTGGCCAATTATCTTTAATGTGCATTAAATACACATCCTTTGCCACATGAACTTCTTCCACATCTGAATCTGACTCAATCTTGATGACATCCATGGGGATTTGGGCTTCAACCTTTTCGATTTTCGCATACATATTGAAGTCCTTAACGGATTCCTCGTCATCTGGTATACTCGCAGGTGAAAGATCATTGATCTTATATACGGGAGATACGGCTGGAATCAAGTCTGCTGCTGCTGCCCCTGCGGCCGACATTACTTCCAGCTGTTCTCTTGTTGCGCTTGTTGGTGAAGAACTTTCAGTTTCATTGATTTTATGTACAGATGATGTTTCTTCAACGTTCTCCGTTTCCCCATCTTCTATAATACTCTTTACATCATTTTGAGTTCCTTCAGCAATCTTTAACTCAGACAACGAGCTTGAGTCCCCTTCTTGTGTGTTCGCAGGTGAAAAGGATTTTGTATCAACCATACTAACGATTGGTGAGGACATCTCCTCATCCTGTGAATCGTGTACAAGCACAGGAGATGACATTTCATCAGCAAACTTGTCCTCATCTTGAGGGTTCGTATCATGGCTTGTAAACACAGGTGATGGGATAGACTCCTTGTCACTCTTGCAATTAAGTGACGGGTCTGTTGCTTCCAATTTTATGTCTTTGTCGATCATTTCCTCATCCTGTGAGCAAGTATCCTCACTGATTTTTATTGCAGGTGAACATGTTGCCGTATCATCGTTTGTTTCTACTTCATCTCCTGATTCATAATCTTCAACAATTTTGATGTCAAGCGAGGGGGAGTCATCACTATTACAGTTGTTTGCATGTAAAGAACTCTCCTCTTCGGATTTGATGTCAGTTAAATGCTTGACTTCATCATCTGCTAAGACTGGCACATGTGATGCGGACGGTTTCTCTTCAGGATCTGCAGCTTTTTCTGCCAAATGTTCCTTATCATCTTTGAACTCATTCTTCAAACAGTTAAGTGTCTCATCTAAACTGTTGGCAGAATGTATTTCTGATAATTCTTGGGGATCTGAAGGTTCTTCTTTGGAACGTCCGTTCTCCAATGACATGCTCACGTCGTCTTTAACATCAGCATCTCCAGTTGATTTAATTATTTTCATCTCCAGCTGTGAGGAAGTTTTGTTTTTCTCCTTCTTTTCCAGCTGGAACGCATCGTTATTATCCTCGAAGTCCTCGTCTTCGCTGGCTGCCGGCGTCGTTTCCGTATCGCCCGCATCGGGCTCAATGTTAGGCGTACTCTTCGTTTGTTGCTGTTCCAATGTTTCCATCATCTTTTCGCATTTATGCGCTGCCATGACAGTAACAAACAAAAACAACAATCATTAACTTTAATCGATAACAATATAAATCGATAAATGTATTTACCTTTGCATGCCGTACAACGACGTTATGTTTACCGTTTATTGGTTTGCGCTTCTTCTTTGCGTACCCACTGCTGCAATGAAAAATAATTAAGCGAATGCATTTTATTCCACTATATATTTAGGTTTGTCATTTTTGTTGGCTCGTTGATAAGCGATAAAAACAGAAAACAGGAAACAGCAACAAAGCAAAATAAAAAAATACAATATCATTTGTCGTTTAATACATTTGGTACGCTATTCGCCAGCCCTGGAGCCGAACGAACAGTGCACATAAAGTAGACAGCGATAATTGAAAATACCAAAATAAATTACGAAAAATGTGGTGCGGTGGTAGAAGAGAAGCAGAAATAAATAAGCAAAACTTTTAGCTAAAAATAAATAACCAATTTACTAGATCATATAATACGCAAAACAAAATTCTTGGAAATTGTAAACTTTTCTGCACAATTGCAGCGGGTGGATTTTTTTTTTGGTGTAATTATGCACGCGTCTCTCTTACCTGCTCACCTAAGCAGCTGCCGGGGCGGACACGCAGCAATATTTACGCGCGAAAACAACAACTACAGAGAGAGAGAGGAGTCACCACAACCGACGGCACGGACGCTCGCTGCACAACTGAGCGAGACACGGCAATGGAGCGCCCAGCGGAGCGGCGGCCGCGCGTTTTTTCTGAACAAGAACAACACCCCTTGCCCTGCGCTCTTCTCGTCTACCTTCCGTGTGTGGATAGGCCAGACGTCGTTGACGGACAGTCGTCGCAGCGCTTATACAATTTTTGTTTTAATTTATATTTTTCGCATTCGGCTGCGTAATAGGTTAAAAAACACGCGATAGAATTTCACAACGATGCGTATTTGTTAAGCGTACACCAATTTATTTGCTCTGCTTGAATTGTGAGTATAGGAAATTTTTTTTGCAAGTCTCGCATCGCGTTTTGCATTTTTTTCCTTAGCTCACTTTATTTGTATGCTTATATTTTGAGCTCACTTTTTGTTTGAATTGAAGGCATGCGCCATTTGCAATTTACTGCACACACTTTTAATATTGCCTATGGCTTGTATATTTACTGTTATTGTTGCTTGAATTACGCGTGAAAAGCAATTTTTTAGCAATTTTATCGACGTTCGCAGCCATTGAACACGCGCAGAAGCCTAGTGATGGGCAATGCGTCGATAACATGACAACAGCATGCAGTGGTGACTGTCCAAAAGCAACACTTCCAAGTAGCGTCCACATGCAACGCTGCGTTCGATTTTCGAGTTCAGTGGAAATCGCAAGTTGACGGCTCTTTCCGTTTCCTTTTTCGCGTGAGCCGTCATCATGAGAGCCAAGGGATTGGTTAGTATTTACAAAAAATAATAGAAAACTAATGTTAAATGTTTTGAAAATGTGAAAAACAAGCAGTTAAACATAGCATGCAGCAAGTTCATACAAAAAAACCTTGTGAAATTTGACCATTCTGTGCGAAAAAGAGAAAAGTGTACCTTGTCAGCTGTAGAGCAGGCAACGCGGCCGTCCCACTTGCCTTCAGCAAAAGGGCTTTGTAGTTCTTAACTTCTCGTAATCAGTGATCATGCTTGAAATGTAACTAACAGTTACAGCTGTAAATAAGTTTTTACCAAATAAATAATAATCTTATAAATTCAACTTGTATACATAACCTATAAAAACAACAACAACCGCGTCTGTGCATGCCCTGTATGCTCTGTCCATTTCGACACATTTGTTTACAAAAACTTGAATGAATTCAAAAGTATAAATTAAAATTCTTGTTAAATTGCAGTTGAAGGAATACGAAGTCGTTGGCCGCAAGCTGCCAAGCGACAAGGAGCCACAGACGCCTCTGTATAAGATGCGCATCTTCGCTCCCGACAACATTGTCGCCAAATCCCGTTTCTGGTACTTTTTGCGCCAGCTGAAGAAGTTCAAGAAGACAACTGGTGAGATTGTCTCCCTGAAGCAGGTGTACGAGACGTCGCCAATCAAGATCAAGAACTTTGGCATCTGGCTGCGCTACGATTCTCGTTCGGGCACACACAACATGTACCGCGAGTACCGCGATCTTACTGTTGGTGGTGCCGTCACACAGTGCTACCGCGACATGGGTGCTCGTCATCGTGCCCGTGCCCACTCCATCCAAATCATCAAGGTGGAGTCGATTGCCGCTGCCAAGACGCGCCGTGTTCATGTCAAGCAGTTCCACGATTCCAAGATCAAGTTCCCATTGGTGCAACGCGTTCACCACAAGGGCAACAGGAAACTGTTCTCGTACAGAAAGCCAAGGACCTACTTCCAGTAAAAAGGAGCGACACCAACAAAATCAGCTGGCGTTAAACGCACTGCGTGCGTTGTGCTCTAATTGGTTTTCAAGTTTTTAAGGAGTAAATCTTTCTAAGTGATTCTTTCAATAAAATGAGTACGTTGAAGAGTAAAGTGCAATTGTCTTTTATTAGTTAAATTATAGGAAAAAATGGGGATTTGTGAAGTGTATTAAAATGCTTGTTTACAAAACGTATGTATTTACACGGGGTATATAATTAAAGCGCTTTTCAACACTACTTTAGTACCGGTTGTATTGCCATGTATTTTATTTAAGTGCTGCCAGATTATTTAATGCAATGAAAATGCAATTGCCCGCGCAATGGATTTCTTAATATGACGAACCAATTTAAATGAACTACTTTAAATTATTAAATTTAAAAATAAATTTAAAATTTGCTATAGTTTATTCAAATTTTAGAACATCCACGTGCTGTTGTAAATACCGCTTGAGCCTGGGCTGTTAATTAACAGTCGTAATGTTAAGTGGGAGTAAACTTAACATGACCTGGTCACACAGTTGACCAATCAATAAGTTTATTTTTTACAGCTGTCGTTGATTTTTTGGTTCTTTTGTTAAACTGCAAGCGAGCAAAATTACATCATTGCATACATTAAAAGCAGATAACAATAGAACCAGAAGAACGCCCAACTAATTAAACAATGAGCGTTCGCCGCCTTGAATTGGAGAGCGAAAGATATACGACATTTGTGGGTTGGCCCACCAATGCCCCCGTCCAAATTGAAGATTTAGTAAAAAATGGATTTTTTGCTACTGGCAACTGGTTGGAGGCCGAATGCAACTGGTGTCACCTACGCATAGATCATTGGGAATATGGCGATCAAGTAGCAGAAAGGCATCGACGTGGGTCGCCCATTTGTTCTATGGTCCTGGCGCCCAATCACTGTGGAAATATCCCACTTGAGGAAATGGCCATGCCGGATTTCCGTGACAGTGAGGGCAACAGTGTTCTTGATGGTGGTGGCGCAAGGGACCAGCAGCAGCAAGAACAGTGCACTTATCCAGATATGTTGATTGAATCGAACCGACTCGAAACTTTCAAGAATTGGCCTGTTTGTATTTTGTGTTATCGAGTTGAACAACGTTAAAGTTTTTTTTAACATTTTCAGAATCCAAATATTACGCCACAAGTGTTGGCCAAGGCGGGATTCTACTATCTGAATCAATCAGATCATGTAAAGTGTGTGTGGTGCAAGGGCGTTATAGCACAGTGGGAGAAGAATGACGATGCCTTTGATGAGCATCGTCGCTTCTTTCCCAATTGCCCACGCGTCCAGATGGGTCCACTGATTGAGATAACAGGCAAGACCATGGATGAGCTGGGTATACAACCAAACACGTTGCCACAACGTCCTAAATACTCTTGCCTGGAAACACGATTACGCACATTTAGTGATTGGCCAATCCCAAATATACAGCCCGCCGAGCCCTTGGCCCAAGCCGGACTATATTACCAAAAGATCGATGATCAGGTGCGTTGTTTTCACTGCAATATTGGACTGCGTTCCTGGCAAAAGGAAGATGAGCCCTGGCATGAGCATGCCAAGTGGTCCCCCAAATGCCAATATGTGCTGCTAGCAAAGGGACCCAACTATGTGCGACAGGTGCGTGAGGCGACAACATCAGTGTCCGCGGCAGCAACAGCTCCCGAGTTACCAACAAACATTGACAGCGCCATGTCAGCGTCGCCAGCTTGTGAAGCTCTCGCTCTTGGGATTGATGTGGGCGCTGTACGAAATACGATTGCACGAAAGCTGTCCAGCTCTGGCTGTGCCTTTGATACTCTGGATGATCTACTGCATGCCATATTCGATGATGCTGGCTCTGGGGCCGCACTGGAAGTAACCGAGCCGCAAACATGCTCCCCCACACCCTCAGCTCCAGCTGCCTCCGTTGTGGAATGCTCGGCAACTACAAGTAAAGCAGCGGCGATTGCAGAAACACATGACACAGAAGCAGCAGCTAGAGCAGGAGCAGGAGCAGCATCAAAAACAAAACCATCTCTGTCTTTAGTGCCACCTGCAATGGTCAGCAACACCAACCCCAATGGCAATTTATCACTGGAGGAGGAAAATCGTCTGCTAAAGGATGCGCGTCTCTGCAAAGTCTGTCTCGACGAGGAGGTCGGCGTTGTGTTCCTGCCCTGCGGACACCTGGGTAACTATCTCAACTAAATAAGGTTCTTTTACTACACATTTATAATCCCAATTCCTGACTCCTTGCAGCCACTTGCAATCAGTGCGCTCCCAGCGTGGCCAATTGTCCGATGTGTCGAGCTGATATTAAGGGATATGTGCGGACGTTTCTCTCCTGAATTGATGGAGAATATATATTAATAATAATTAATAACCAATTAAAGATTAATGTCTACTATGTACTTGTACCGCCTAAGCATATATGGTGGCGGTGGGCGTGTCCTTATCAGCTGTTTATCGTTTACCAAACTGATGGCAATCGCGTTTTTAAACATTGTTACTAAACTAACCTTCGCTGTATCGAATGTGTAAACGTATTATGTGAGTTTTTATTAATTATACTATATATATATATATATATGTATATCACTGTTTACTATATCTGATAATTATGCCTATATCCTGGCGGGCACACAGTAGAAGCTATTTAGACCAAATCGTTCATATAAAAACTTTCAATTTGGAATTTGTTACAGGATCTTATATGCCTTATTTACAGCACCGTGCCAGGGTATATTTGTAGACTTCGGCTGCGCCGGATTCCCACACACACACACACACAGACACATACACATAGCTGTCCATTTCTTGTTATTGATTGATTGTATTATTGAGGCCGCTGATGTAATTGCAGTACACAATAAAAATAAAATACGCAGATAAATAAATATAGAAAAAAAGCAAATACATGCGAAGCTTGAAAATGTTGTAAATTCCCTGCATTATCAATGTTCAAACACAAATATCAGATAATCCCTTGACCAGAGTCACACTGAATGACTTCTGCTTCAATTTTGTTTTCGACCAGGGACTGTAAAATTATTATTATTTTAAAAGCAATTTTGTAAAAACAAAGTAAATTATATTGGTTTTTTACTACACTAATTTAAAAACAAATTTGGATATTTTTTTAATTAAAATTTTGTAAATAAACAGTTTTTGTTATATATGTATTAGGATAAATTTAAAAGGAATCTGAATTTTAAAACAACAAATAATTTCTTGATTTTTAAAAATAATTAAAAAATATATTTTTTCTAATAAATGTATATTTTAGCCAAAAAATTTAATAAAAGTCACCAGTAATGAAACTTTTTATGTTAGTTTAATAATATATTGTTAAATTTCAGAATTGAACCTTTTCCCATTTGGGCTGCACAATAATCAGTTATCGGGGTCAGTTATATTCATAAATTCCCAGAATAGTCCAAGCAAATAAGTAAAACTTGAACGTTTCTACTACTTCATGTAAGCCCTTTTGAGCTTAAAATTTTTTAAACCAACCGTAAAAAATCTGAATAATTGAACTGATTTAAAGCATCTGCCACTCATATAAAAACTATTAAATGGTATGTTATAAAAATAAATTGTTTTTAATTCCAGAGTAAACAAATGATTTTTAAGCTTAAAATAAGTTTAGTTTTTAGTTGCTTAAACGCTTCTTGAACACTACTGAGGTTACCACGTTGCCCACTTTTCCCCCAAACTTGAATGTGGGCGTGGGTATGGTGCAATGTTTCACAAACAAATCCTTGAAACTGGACAGAAGCTCCTCCTCCGTCCAGTTGCAGGATGTGATTATAAATAAACTGTGCTCGTCCTGTAGAAGTTGTGCGACTGTGGACAGGTAATTGGTACGCTTCTCCTTAGGATTGTCGGGACACAAGCTGACCGCATCGTAGGTGCCTTTGTCGTGGACTATGGCGAAGGTTCCCAGTTTTGGAGGTTCACTTTGGGTCAGATCTGCAACGTCATAGTTGATATTAAGAGATTGATCCTTGGCTATGCCCTTGGCCAGTTCAATTGCCTTTGGAGAGTAATCTACTCCAGTTAGCTGCTTGAATCCCTCGTTGCCCAATGCTATAAGAAACATTCCATTGCCACAACCCAGGTCAAGCACACGTGCTAATTGTTTGTCCACGGTTTTTTCTTGTTTCAAGAGCCAATCAACAATACGCTGTTGAGAGTCTTCGTCGAACCAAATTTCGCCTACGTCGCCGTGACTTTTATAGTTCTTGATTTCCCGTGTGTAGCTGGTTTCCCAGTATTCCTTAGTTCCCAATTCAGAGCCCTCCAACTCCATTATTTATACTTTCCAAATATTAACTAAGTTTGTCTACGAAAGTGCGGCAAGAAACAGCTGATTTCTCAACATTTTACAGAACTGTCATTTCATTAACATAGCAATGTAAACATATCGGTGTACGTCGATAAACAGTTCAGAACAATAAATTATTTACATAATATTATTAAATAATGACATGTCTACAATAATTTATTATTTGTTTTGCGATTTGTAAATTACTTCAAACAAATATTTAAAAATTTGTTCGTATATAATCACAGGCGAACCAACTATCGATTGGTAATGTAAACAGATGTTAATACCAGTACAGTTTAGGTATAATTGCACTGTTTGCTTACATTTACAGTTTTAGATTTGCTGCTGACAGTTTACATTTCTGTTATATTGTTGTTATATTTGTTTGCTGAAATTGTCAGTCGATTGTTTCTTGAGTGAGCGAACGTGTCTCGCGCGTGTCGATCTTGAAATGAATTTCAAAAAAGTGCCTCAGAGTTATTATTTTGTTTAACTAAGTTGAGGTTTATATGTGTACCGGGCACACTGTAGCGTTTTTAGAATTAACGTAAGCTACAGCACAAAGAATTGTGGCACAAATAGCTGATAAATTTAGAAGAAAACAAGATACCAAATACGCGCGTTCGTGAGTGCTTTCTGTGCGAGTGTGAGTATTATATGCTTATGTATGCGTGTGTGCATTATGCTAACTGCTGCTACTAAGAGTGCTAGCGAGCGAGCGAGATAGTGAGTGAGAGTTAGAGTGCAACATTGTGATTGTGTGGCAAGTAGAAGGCGAAGAAGAAGCAGAAGCAACGCCAACGCGCTCCCCTTTTCATTGCATTAATAATACGTATCTGTATGTGTGATTTAGTGGTGCCTGTTACTCTTGATACGTTTCGTAAGTTGACGACGCTACGAAAAAATCTTCTTTAAATTTTATACTGGTCGCGTTTTCGTTTCGAAATAAGCACAAATCGCTGCGCGCGACATACAGAAATATGTATATACAGTGAGTGTGAGTGTGTGCGTGTACACACAGACACGTATCTCTTATACATACATATACAACTCTTGCTCAATTGAAGATCCAATGTTCGTCGTCTGGTTTCATTTTATTAAACTGGGCTTTTGGTGTCAAACATCAGCAGAGCTAACACCAGGTGGCGCTAACCCCTAGAATGACCAATCCCCAAGGTATTCCCCAAAATACCGCAAAGCTTGTGCTCAAATATAAAATAAATGCGAAAAGAAAAAAATTCATCAGCTCAGCAGTTTTCTTTTTTTGTTGTTGTGCCTTTCGGTTACCATAAGAACTGTTATTTCGTACAACTGGGACGCGCTCAATGTATGTGTGTGTGTGTGAGTGAGTGTTTGTATATGTATATTTGTAGTGTAAAAAGTATTTCTACAACGCAGTAGCAGGGGAGCAGTTCCCGTTATGCCGCTCGTATGTAAATAAATAATAAATTCCGCGTTCTGTATTTGTTGTTTGTGCGGTCTTCTGTTTTTGGTTTGTTTAGCAATTGGCGCTGCATTACTTAAATATTGATCTTAATTGCAATTGCAATACGAAAATTGTAATTGTTGCCAGCGGCGCTGGCATTACTCATGCATGCAGTTGACGCTAGACTCCCCTCCTCTTTCCCCTTTGTGATTTGCTCCCTTTTTTTTTCGTTTGTTTGCTGGTGGTTTCTCGTTTCTGCTGCAGTGGTTGCAAAAACTAAAAGGAAATTGCATACAAAAAACATGTGGCGCATTTTTGTTTTTCTTTTCGTTTTTTGTAACATAATAATAATAATAGGCGTTTATTTTATAGTTAGTACCAGTTTTACTCCACACGTACATATGCACACAAACACGCCATACACGTATACGCTTAAATAGTTGGACAAAACTCACGTTGTTGTTGCAGCATCACGATCAAACTGATACTTGCTCTCTCTTTCGCTCTCTTATGATCTAGCTGTGTGCTGTGTGCGTACGTGTGTGAATGCCTGTCTCTCTGCGCATGTGTGTGTGTGTGTGTGTGTTTGTATATTAATCGCTGCGTCTCCGTCTCAACTCGTCGATTAACTAGTTTTATTTCATTTTGCTGAATGTCAATTTCATTGTAAATTGCAAGTTGCTGTGGCATTTTTGCAACAAAATCAAAACAAGTTGCAGCTGACTTCTCTTGGGGTGTTTACCATTTATCGTATTTGAAGGTCAAATACCCCCATCGCATTCCCCCACCCTTTCGCGTAAAGTTTTTATTTTCATGTGGCAGCACTAATTACTTATTGTTTTGTTTACTTTTACTCGACATTTCGGTATTCGGTCGTATCTTTCACATTCGCATTTGCGTTCGAAATGGGAGCGAAATTTAACGGTTAAGTAGAGTATTTATCTAGCGAAGAAGGGCCGGGGAATGGAGAATGACAGGGTTGGTCAACGCCTCAGTTGATTGCAACTCTGTGTGAATTTGCGATTAATGGCATTCGTTCGCTAAATAATTTGACCTCTGAAGTCAACAATTAATGCGAATATAGGCAGAGAGTACAGCCTGATTCTATTAGCTTAAATAGGGTAGTTCACACTAAATGGCGACCGTTTCTGCCCTCTCACATTGTTAGTGTGTGCATGTGTGTGAGTGAGTGATAAAAGCTGAGATCTATTTACGTTGTCGGTTTAATTTTATGACCAACACTGGCAGCAGCGACAAAAACTCACAGAAGGTCACGGTTATATACTATGCAAAATCAACCAAAACGACAAGAAAACCAGACTTGAAGCTCTTGTTGCTTGTGCTGCTGCGACTACTCTGAGAAAATATATTTGTTTTAATCGAGGTAACGTGCCAACGATCGCGATCTTGCTACTTTTGAGACAGACACATTTAAAAAACTCTTAACCCATGTATATATTCGGTGGGTTGGACACTCCCTTTTGGCAACAATCAGATACAGATTTACGTACATATGTACATAGATGCAAACATGTGTCTGTAAAAAGTTATTAACGGAAGTACATTCACCTGATCAGTTGAATGAACACGCGCTACGCTGCTTTATTTTTACTTCTACTTTTTATTTATTATTCATTTTTTTCGTCTCGCTCTTTCTCTCTTCGCTATTTATGGCTGTCACAAAATACAAAAACACTGGACAGCTGTTGTGTTTGTTGGGTGGGAAGCCACTCACGTGCAAACGTATCATGAAATGGGAAGCACGCGCTTGTTTGCATTTGGTTGCATTTGACTATCATGTTAAATTTATAAAAACCGCCAATCAGACGTTCAGGTGTTAAGATTTTGGTGAGCTTAGATTGAGCTCAACCTGTTTCTTGTCACGAAACACCAAGAGAGACGAAAAAGTATCTAAACTGTTCAAGGCTTAAGATTTGCATATTAAATGGTTTATATTTGTTAGTCGATCAGTTTCAGCATTTACATCTGTTAAAAGTCTGTTAACAGACGCTGTAACAACATTCGCTGTCACTGTTGTCGTTTTGGCGCTCATTTCTAGCAGAAACTACATGACCTGCCTCAATTTGTTTATTGACCAACACCGTTGCTGTTTATGTTACAGGATTTAAAAGTATCGCTTTGCAACACTGGGCTGCAATGCAAACAAAATGAACGGTAAAGAACAAACAGCGGGCCGGGAATTCAAGCGCAATTCAAATGCCTACGCAAGTTTGCCAGCAACAACAACACCAAAAGCAAAAACATCAATAGTGACGAAAGAGAAACGCAAACAGCAGCGAGAGGAGTCGTTAAGAGAACCAGAACGTTATGGACTCTCGCACAGTTTGTCCAGCGAATCAATAAAACAGGCCTGCGACTATTATGACGACGAACCGAGCGATGAGGACCTGATTGAGATACAGCAAACGCCGCAAGGATTTCATACCCAGACACAGCAGCATCATTTGCATCCCCTTAGTTTTAAAATGCCAGCAGCCATGGACGAGGAGGAAAATGCGTTTTGTGACGTCACCCAAGAACCGCCCTTGAGCACACCGATTAAACAGGCTGACACTGCAGCTGTTGTGCCGGATGAGGCACTCAGTGTGTTGAACGAGTTGGATGCCATACTAGATGTGCATGGTGCATCACAGCTCAACGGCACCTGCATCTCTTCCTGCACCGAGACAACCTCCAATTGCTCATCCTCCTCCTCCGCTTCTTCCTTCATCGGCGATGATAAAGTTGAGGATTATCTAATGGATTTGGACAACTATCTGGATGAAATGGATAAAGAGGATCCACTTTCCATCGCTGGCTCTGTTCTCGGTCATAGTTTAAGCCAAGAGCCACGTACACGCACCTTACCTTTGAGCCGCAAACGGAAGCAGCAGCACAAACAGTCGGATGGGGATCATCAAGCTTTGGACAGCGAGTTCCAACGTGGTCATCAGATGCGCAAAACCTTCAGCTGTGGCCTGACACCAACAACAAGCATACAAGGTAAATAAATATACATATATAACTGCGAATGATCTCAGTCGTGACGTTAGTCCTCAAAAATGTGTAGATCTTTCGTGAATCAATCAGTTAAAACATAAAACAAATGAATCATTTACTTAACAAATGGGTATTCACAATAGTATTGAAACCGATGTTAGTTAATTCGTACGATTTATTCGTACATTTATGTAGATTAACAATACTATAAATAATACTGAAGTCTACTACTTCTACTACTACTTTTATTTACACACTTCTGATACGGTACTCTTTTTGAGTCTATTAGTTTTGTCAGGCAGAAGGAGGAGTTTCCGACCCCATAAAGTATATATATTCTTGATTAGCATCAAAATCCGATTCGATATAGCCAAGTCTGTCTGTCCGTATGAACACCTGAATATCAGGGATTAATTTGAAATGAAAGTCCGTCTATTTGTAGAACAGATCAAATTTATTTCCAGTTGTTGCCTATCGTTCTGCATATTGTAAAAAAAAAACATTTTCAAAACATATAACTTGAAAACGACTGGAGCTATCGTGACCATATTTACATATTATGTATGTGGTACCATTTTAACTATCCTTTTCAAGTTTAGTCCAGACTGAACAACTATATCCTTCAGCTCCCATAGGCCAAATTGGTCCAAAATTGGTTATTTGTGCTTTTGATTGACCGATTCCAACCCAACTCACATATTGTGTGTGCATAATGAAAATGTATACACTTACCAAGTTTGGTCAGGATCAAACAACTATAGTATAGTTTATCTAGAGGCTAAATTCGTCAAAAATTGGTAATTTGAAAAGAATAATTCGAATAAGAATAAGTACGGGGTCTTTTACTGTCCTCTTACTCGGCTGTCGCCTTTCTTACCAGTTTTGAGTTTATTTATTTTATATACCAAGTCAGGAACTGTTTCTCGATGTACTCTTTAAGTTCCCAAAATAATTTTGTAGTATTTTAGTTTCTATTAGACACATTTATTTTTAAAGCGTTACTTTAAACTTTTAAAACAGAGAGAAGATTTACAGAATATTTGTTATGTCGTTAATGATTTTTTGAATTGGTTTATAAATAAGAAAAGTTATATCCTTTAATCAATATCTAAGCAAAATTCATTTGTGTAATCCTAAAATGTAAGAAGTATTATGTCTTTTGAACTTGTTCTTTTGAAGAGTTGTGTTTTCTGCTATTCGAAATAATTTCTAACCCTAAAATTAGACCTTTAAGAAGAAAATCTTTTATGGGAGTGAAGATCAAAAACGATGTTTAACTTAATTTTTCTTATTTAATAAACTGTTCTTAAGCCGATAGCTTCTTAGTTTTAGATTTAATTAAAATTTGCTCAGCAAAGGTTGCATTTATTGAGCTATATGTCAACCAAAGTCACACAGTAAGTTTATATCATGAATTAAGCCTACAGCTCATATAGGCCTTATCGGACTAAATCCGGGATAAGTGCGATAAGCTCCAGTTATCTACCAAAAACAGATTGTGTTCTTGTATACCATGTCTACATTTAATAAGAATCTGATAACAATATCATTTATTCGGCATAGTAAGATTCGTTCCAGTTTGGGAATCAGGTCTTTTGGAGTCTAATCGCTCCACTGCAGATTTACCCACTAGTTTTTGTCCCAGTTTCAGTTAAAAAAAACATAAATGCATAAATATTGAAAACTAGTTCGTTTTCTTTAGTTTACGTATTACTTGAATAAGTTGCACAACTTCTGGTATTGTTAATACTTTATCTTCTGCTTTTGTTTACACAACAAGCTCCATAATTGCTCCTCCCTAAAACTGTTCCACTTATCTTAAGTCGGTTCTTGGCAAATATGTTAACTAAGTCGCTTTGTGAACTGAAGCCATAAATCAAGCCGAGCTATAAATAATTGTCCAGTGAAATTGAGGAACTACTTTTAAAACAATTTAGTCTGAGAATTTGAGTGAAAGTTTTGTAGAAATTTAAGCAATTAACAGTGAGTTGTTGTGTGGAATTCTTACTCATTTCGCAAGTTAAATAACTTATGGTTTTTTTTTTAACAGCTACGTCGAATACATCACTGGAAACTGGTGGCCATGGAGCCGCCCAGGTTGATCTGTGGCGTCGTCAGTCAATGCGACGGGCCATGGAAAATGCTGACGAAACCAAAGGCACAACTGATGCGGAAAAGCAGTTGCAGAACGCAAAGGAGGAAGAGGAGCACGAGGTGGACGAGGAGGAGCAACGGGAGTCGCCACATATATCTACACTCTTGGTAAACCTACCAACGACGACGACGCTGGAAATGCGACGCAGTTTCTCACAGCCAGAATCTTTGCCAGATCGTCAGGGAAGTGCCCTGGAGATGTTGACGGAGGCGCACATCTTTGACAATCTGCTGCAGAACGAGCAGCGTACGGCACGTGCCGTCAGCGAACAGCTGGAGCAGCGACCACGTCAATATGGACGTCGCAGCGAGGGTCATCCATCAATGAGTCCAGGTCGTAGTATTGGCACATTCATATCACCATTAATCCGGCCACAGAGTGCACCAGCGCAGACGCAACGGGGTGTAACAGTGACAGCAGAGACGCCAACGCATGCCATGATGTCAACACTGTGCTCCGAGGGGAGTTCGGTGCGTTCCTCGCGTATACCCAGCCCAGTGTCTCTTGTAAGCAATAGCAGCAGCAGCAGTGGGAGCAGCAGCGACAGTTCCACGGCCAGCACAGGACCTGAACAGGATCAGCTGGAGCTGGGTCAGACCCAGTCGACAATGTGCAATGGCAGCAGTGGCAGTGGGAGTGGAAGCAGCAGCACAACGCCATTGGAGCCACAATTGTTATTGCCGGAAAAATGTGGCTTCAATAGCCAATGGCCACATGCCGCCAGTCGAATTCTCGCATTGATTGGGTGCACCCTTGGGGTGTTTAATCTGTGCCGCTTTGCTGTGCTGACCATCAACTACGGTGGCAACTTTCTGCTGCAGTTCCTGCTGCTCTCCATTGTATTTGGCATACCCATGTTCTGGCTACAGATGTGTTTGGGAGCAAAGATTAAAGCGGGTCCAGTTTCAATGTGGAAGATTAGTCCTATCTGCAGTGGTGTTGGCATTGCTCTTGTCTTAATCCAATGTATGCTGGCCATCTACTCCACAGTGGCCGTTGCCTGGATCCTGGTATATCACCGTGAAGTGTTCCCCACGGCAACACACCGTATTTATCGCTGGCAGGAGCAAGCCTTTCCCTATCGCTATGAAGCCGCTAATGAAACGGGAAATCTAACTCAACTCGTTGCAAACTATTTCAATATTGTGGTGCTGCGACGTCTTCATCTGACCAAGCATCCGGATGTTACTGGTGTGCGTTTCCATGTCAATGATCGGGTAAGTCAATCAGGTATTTCTGGTGCACACTTCAATAGAGCTAACATCGATTCTATTCAGCAGTTGGCGTCCTACTTGGCCTTCATCTGGGCGGCCGTCTTCTTGATACTCTGCAAAGGACTCAAGTCCTTGGGCAAGTGGACCTACCTGATTAATACCTTGCCACTGCTCGCACTTGTCGTAGTAACTGGTAAATTCGTTAGTATTATGGATCAAGTTAGCTTACAGGTAAGTGTTCCCAAATGAATCCTAATTCATTTAAAGGGGTTGGGTTGCTAGTGAGTGCTGATTCAAATCGATCTTAAACTAAATTTTTATTTTAACTATGCTCGTACTTATTCATTGTTTAAAAACTCATAAATAAATTGATTAATTAGTAATTCACTTAAATAATAAACAGTCTTTCAAAATACTTAAAAATACAACGACTTAAATAGTTCTGGAACTTATTTGCTATATTTTCCTAAGGTCCAACCTTGGGTTGAGGGTCAGCCGTTTAATGGTGCGAATTATTTTAGCGAACATAAATCAAATTTGAGCTCTTTAAAAAACCTTAAAGTTTTTAAGTTTGTGTTTGTGTGTTTTGCCTTGACTTGAGCTAAATTAACACTTCTATAAATGTAAATACATTTTGAACTAAATATATTGTATATACGTAGACCACAAAGTTAATTTAAAATTTAATAAGATAAAATAAAAGGCCTAATTAACTATTTTAGAGTGAATTCAATTAATCAATATACTGTATGATATTATCCTTTATATAGTTATAGTTTATAGACCTAAGAGGTCTAGCAGTAAGTAAACCTCTTGCAAACACTCTGCGGTGTCTCCGCAATCTTTCGCTGTAGCGACTTGTGTGCCTTCCAATCTGCTCCTCAACTGTATGCAGTTTGAGGTCCTAATGGAGTGTAGAACCCCGGACATACCAGGGACAGTTTGTTATATGTCGTAGTACCCGATTCTGCAGTACCTGTATACGGTTGTAATTTGATTTTGCTGCAATCTCTCTTTTGTATCTCAGCGATAAGCTGCTCCTTTTATTGCTGAGCCTTTGCAGTTGTTGTAATATAGTTATAGTGTTTTCTAAAATGTTTATACATTTCTTTTTTATATGCTTTAATTATATTTGTTCTAATTTAATCATTTCCACTCTATTGTATAATAATTATTATTAATATAATTGAAATCTTTCTCCAATTCCTTGTTATTGATTTTAAATTTATTTTTAATGAAATAAATAAGGTACAAAACAGAATTAAATAATAATTTATGCAAATCGTCTTATATTTTATATTAATATAAAAAAAATATATATATATATAATAAACTTATTAAATCTTCATTATGCTCTTGGTTATAGAACATATTCGCCTTGAGCGACTTTGATGACTTTCTGGTGAACTCCAACAGCTGGACAGCGGCAACACAGGAGACATTTCTCACCTGGGGACTATTGGGTGCCTCAGTGATAGCCATAACAAGTCGAACACATGCCAAGGGCAGCAAGGCAACGTTAAGACGCGATGCAATATTATTGGTACTCCTGACGCTCTTCGGCCTTGGCCTGATTGCATTGCTCGCTCTTTGCTGCGCACAGATCCTACGAAAAAATGAATATATCTATGTACCAGGATCATTTGGTAAGCCAAAACTATTTCCAAAATTGAAGGTCCTGTTAATTGAGCGATCTCAACTGAAGTCACAAATGAGTAGATTTTGATTCTATATATCCACAACAAATTAGTTTACAGTTTCCATAGACCAAATCGGTCGAAAACAGCTTATTTTTAAGGATAAATGCGCTGTGGACTAAGTACAGAGTCTTTTACAGCCGACTATCTCAACTGTTGCCTTTCATACCTGTCCATCATAACTGCCCACACATAATCATTTAGAATCCTCCTATTAATAGTTATTTCTTTTATTTCAGAAACACCTGATAGTTATACTTCCGTGTACTCCGTGCCGGGGATTACGAATCCTCAACTGCTTTCGTATCCACGGTCGTTGGTGCCTCACTATTCCTCATTTTTGGGGGAGACGTATCGAAGGAATATGACCATATTGCATATTGAGAGCGGATTTCAAGCGTTGCGATTCATAACCGAACTGTTCCCAGCGGTGCTCTCACTGGCCAGCGATGCCATCTCATGGGTGTGGGCTGCAGTAGCCTTTACCATGTTTGCCGGCTTTGGGCTGGCCCAGTTGTGTGTGATGTGGAAACCCATTTCGAGTGCATTAGGAAATTCAACCAGCTCCGTGCTGTTAAGCTGTGTCACTGGATTCCTCTTGAGCATACCTTTTGCCACCGAGATGGGCATCGAGATATTGTATTATGTTGATTTCCTTCTGGGCGGTTCTTGGTTTCTGCCCATCATTTGGGCAGCCCAAATCTTTGGCGTGTTCCTCATACGTGGACGGCCTTACAACGGTGACGATCTGGTCAATGATCTGCGCATGTGCGGCTCCATGTCAGCATTCCTAGCTCTTTCTTGGAACGTGTTACTGCCCATTGGACTAATAACGCTCTCGGTGATCGATTACAAGGCATCTCTATCAAATCAATTCTATTATTGGCGTGGCAAAGCGTACTTTAGCTATGCGAGCCGCAAAATGGGCAGCCTCGTACAGATTGGTATTGTGCTCATCATACCCGTCACGGCCATCATACAAATATATCGCTATTTAACCCACGGTCCACCCGACATTTTAGAGGTGTGTAATGAATGCATTTTTAAAGCCAACTTTAATTGTAAATTCTGCCTTTTTAGCGCATTCAAATGTTGTATCGTCCGCCTGAGGAAGGAGAAGCACCACGTCGTCCTTCCGCACGTTTGCGATCCGCTCA
Source organism: Drosophila cardini (assembly GCA_018903735.1). Classification (NCBI taxonomy): domain Eukaryota; kingdom Metazoa; phylum Arthropoda; class Insecta; order Diptera; family Drosophilidae; genus Drosophila; species Drosophila cardini. The sequence continues at coordinate 21,052,818 of JAEIGM010000001.1, read as the reverse complement.
AGAACGCCGCAACGCAACCAGCCAACAGCAGGAGAGTGCTCAACACGAGGCACAAAATGATGCTCCGCCCAAGTACACGCCCCCTCCATCCTATACAACTGCCACTGGTGCCCGACTGGCCAAATTACTCCGACAGAGCATTCGACGCAGTGTACGCAGGTGAGACTCGTTCAGGAAAAGATCCTTAGAGATTAAGAGCACAAGGAGTTTCGAAAGTAAAAATTCACTTTTCAATGGATAGATCGGGGGCATAAAGTATACTATATAGCATTGGGAGCGGAAAGAATCAGTTTTCAAAGAAAGACTGAGGCTTAGGCATTGGAGTATTAAAGCACGAGTAAGAAATTCGTATAGAAAAAGAAAGGAACTACTGAATTCTTTGAAGAATTCCTTTAAAATATAAAGTATCAATTAGACTTCACACAAAATGTGCAAAGGTTCACTCTTATAGCAAAGGATTTAACAAAATAGTGGAAGAAAATGTACTTCAAAGAATTAAATTAGAGGATGAAATTCATGAAAACAATAAATAAAAGAAATGATTAGTATTAAAGTTGTGAGGAGGCAAATTTAAAAGAAATTATTAATTAAGAGAAAGTTATAACCAATCAATTCACTTGTGAGTCATGAAAGTTTTTAACAATCAGGGATTAGGTTAAGGAGCGAAACGACTTAAGAAACCCTCTACTTTTTAGTAAATAGAAATTTCTAACAGAAAAATGTGCATAGAAAACCAAAGCAAAATACGAACAAGTTAATTGTTCATAGATTAATGTTTATATTGTATCATTCGTCAGCAACAAAACTTTTTAATATGTATATTGTTGTTGCAACAAATCGAAAGAAAGAATTTGAGAGCAAAGTAAGCACATAGAAATATTTCTTAACTATGTAAGAAGCCTTTTTATACTCTCTGCAAGAGAGAGTATATTGTGTTTGTGAAAAGTATGTAACAGGCAGAAGGAGGCGTGGCAGACCCCATAAAGTATATATATTCTTGATCACCATCACAAGCCGAGTCGATGTAGCCATGTCCGTCTGTCCGTCTGTCTGTCTGTCTGTCCGTCTGTCCGTATGAACAAACAGATTTCAGAGATGGTAAGAGCTACAAGTTTGAATTTGGTCTCTATCGACTCGATATTAAGTCAGTCAATACAAGAATCTTTTTTTTTTTCGATGCCACGCCCCATTCGCCCACAATGAGCAAAAAACTAGACACACCTCGTAAAAAATTTATGTTTTGGGCGAATATCTCAGTAACTATGGCACTTAGGAACACCAATTTTGGTATGTAGGTTCCTTGAGACGCCATAATTGCATTGTCATCAAAAATTTTGGACTGCCACGCCCCCTTTTCCCACAAGAAATAAAATAATTTGCAAACTTCAATGCCGATTTTAAGGCATATGTTCTTATCGTACAGTATTGTTATTTCACATTCATTTGAAGACAAAATATATTAAACTATCCTGAAAGTTGCATATAAATCGGACTATAAACAAAAGAGCTAGACACGTAACAAAGTTTATAATTTAACGCCATTTCACTGCACGTGTGCAAGCGAGACAGAAACATACAAACATTTGAGCGAACGTTTTCGCTGCTTTCTAGCGGCAGCGCTGCCCGCGAATGCTGGCTGTGCCAACCAATTGTGTATGTATTACATATACACACACATACATATGTGCGTGCATACATATAATGTAAAATGTATATGTGTGTGTATACATTCAATCAGATGTTTTTGTTTCAACGTGTTTTGTTGCAAGTAATATTAATTGATATACTTGGATACCGATTTTATTAAATGATCGGGAATAAATTGCAGAGAGTATTCTACGGTCGGGCGTGCTCGACTGTACTTTTCTTTCTTGTTTGATCTTTATTTAACCAAAAGAAAGTACAAAATGTTATTTAATGTGCTTAAACAATCTTTCTTAGAAAGAGATTTATTCTGCTCTATCTTATGCCCAACTGTTTACATCGTAGTGCTCATTGGGTGAGCATAAATTTTTAAATTGTTCATTGGTGCCAGTGGTGCATCCAGAGCCTGCCTTGCTGCAGCTGGTGTAGATGCGCTTTCCAATCATGTTGGTGGTGGCATAATTACATGCGATCAGCACCGAGTTCCAGCCATCACTGCCTGTGTATCTGGATGCAGCACAACCCACATGGGTGTTCTTCTCGAACATCATAACGGTGAAGTGGCCAATGGTACTGCAAGGATAGAAATAATAGGAAGAATTCTTATTCAGTATGAATACCTATTAAGTTATTTAAAGCAAAACTGAATACTATTTAGTAATCGAACTAATTATATCGGCAATGCTTCCAAATTTCTATCAACTTGACTTTGATATATTAATATTTCAAAAAGAAAAGAATATTATGTTGTGCTAGGAACTAGCTATTTATTATAGAATTAATTTTTTGACCCCGTACTCTAAAAAAGAGTAGAGGGGTCTATTAGGTTTGTCTGAAGCCAAATATGCGTAACAGGCAGAAGGAACCGTGGCCGACCCTATAAAGTATATACATTCTTGACCAGTATCAACCGCGTAGACGATATCGCGATGTCCGTTTGTCCGACCGTGCGTCTGTCCGTATGAAATCCTGGATGTTCTAGACTACAAGAGCTAGAGCCACCAACTTTGGAATGAAAGTACGTCAAGTTTATATCAAAAGTTTCGTAACACCATAGCTTGGAAACGACCAATGCTATCGGGGCCAAATTCACACAATATTTGTATGGTACCATTATAACTATCCTGACAAACTATAGCCTATAGCTCTCCTAGGACAAATCGGTCGAAAATAGGAAGTTAGTATGAAGCCATGTAGTGTTGGTTGAGCTATCACAACCAAACTCACAAATTATGTGTATGGTATCATTATAACTATTCTCACTAAGTTTGATCCAGATCGGATAACTATAGCCTATAGCTCCCATAGGACAAAGGGGTCAAAAATGACTTATTTGTATAGGGAATTAATGCATAGAGGCTTTCTGCACACCCCTCTTCCGAATTTCTTTGTTACACATCATAGTTATATCACAGATACAGATCCCATTGCAAATCGACAAATCAAATTATTAATGAAGCAAAAAGTAATCAAGTGATTTTTTCTGTTTATCAGAATTGCGGTAAATTTCAGTTTGTATTAAGCAAACATTTGCTTGCACTTGATTGCAGAACGTATAGTGACGTAAAGGCAAATCTGAACAATTACTCTGGACCTCAGTATCAGAATCATCAGTAAATATTGATGAAGACTTTCTGAATTCATCAGAAAACGTTTAATATCTGATACTGTTTGCTGATTTCAAAAGTTATGGAGACCACAGTGAGCTAATTTATATAACAATGCAAATAATAATGAAATAGATGATGACTTATCATATATACCATATACATATATATAACACAACTACGGAGCAATCACTGATAAAAAGTACCTGCTGTATGCCCTTGTTTGCTTTTTATAAGAAGTAGTAAGAACAACTTGGGCAAGCCGACTTGATAAATATCCTATATATTTGTTATAGTGTAATCGACTGCAATAGTTTAAATTAATCAATATGTGAGGTATTAAATAAGGCTATAGCTCCTACGGCAGCTTTATAAAAACCCTTCCAAGTTCTTATCAGATATTTTAATTCTATAGAAGCTTATATGAAATCCAGACTTTAAGTATCCTTCATTAAGATTTGAATATAAAACATATTTCGACTGATTGCTCTTTGGTATGTGAGTAAAGTCAAGACATTCCTTATAAATTTGGGTTGATTTTACATATATCTCACAGTTAATCGAGTTTGTTTATGCGCCATACTCAATGTGAGCATTAGGTTCTAGTAGGTTTATAGTGTTATATAGACGGATGCGTAGTCGATCCTTCTAAGCATATACACATATGTTCTTTTGTGTTCGTATAAACACCAAACTCTCAAAAACTTTAAGAAATATAAGTATACGTATATATTAATATTGGTTCGCTCAAACCCTAACAAACCCTATTAACCTCAGTGCAAAATCTGCATTTAGTATGGATTTCTTTCGAGCAGAATCAGTCGATGTAAATCTTCCATATGTAAAATGCTAAGCTACCAAACTAATTATGCATTTTCTGTATCTGGAGAGGTAATGCTGTTATCCAATATACATTTTAAAGCCCAATAAAAAGGTCAACTCGCTAACCCGAGACCTGAGACCAAGAGCTACAGATAGTTATGGATGGAGTCATTTCTATGTAGACTCGAAACTTCGGACTGATTTTGAAGCAGCTTCTGTATAAAATCACATTTACAGGGTCTGCAATAGTGGTTGACTGGGTTTAGTTAAAAAATAACTTACGGTCCATTGTAGTTCTTTGGATAGCCGTTTTCAATGATGCCGCTGTTGGAATTGGATACCTCGCTGAACCATGAATTCACGCTCTTCTGGACAATGGTGGTCATATCGGGAATTTTGTTGGAATATCCCTGCCAGGCCAGATTCTGTCCAGAGTACTTAAAGGCATCCGTGTTGTGGCAACTGTCGTGCTTCATTTCGCATTGTCGGACATTCAGTTCAGCCAAATAAGCCAATTCGTTGTCCCACTTGATGGTGCCCATGCGACAAGCGGTTTTGTGATTGGGATCACTGCCTCCGGCAATACTGTTACGCTTCTCGTTATGCAGTTTGACAAAGAGCTGCTTGGTCTCATCCGTGATCTTGAGCATCTCAGCATCGGCGGGACATTTACTCTGCCATCCGTTGTTATGGTCGCAGGCAATGTGCTTGCCACCACCGCAAATGGTCGAGGAGCAGTAATCCGTGGCATGTACCGCACTCAGCGCCAGCACGAATAACAACAGACAAAGTGACTTCATTTTACTCACAGTTTTTTGATCAGTTCCACAACTGCGAGTGCCTTTTATAGTTGTAGCTTATCAGTTGGAAGCTACAGGGGTGGATCGCTTATATTGGGCGTTCTCAAGTGAGGCGATTTATGTGGGCGTTAATTGCGATTTCTTGACCAGTTTTAATTATTGATTATGGACTTACTTAACCCACTTAAGAACCACAATTTACGACAAATCAATCTTGTAATCAAATATGATTTACAATCACTCATAAAACTTATTCAAGTTCAAATCAAATCTATTGAGTAATTTTCCAAAATATTTTGATGTGTCAAAATTCGAGCTACGATTAAGATTTGTTTTGGTTTGTTTATCTATAATTTTTGGGGTCTCTGGGAAACTAATAAGTCCTTTAGTTAACTTAAAGCATTAGAGCTGTCACTTGAACTATCATCTGCAATCGCATCTAATCAGTTTGATTCCAAATATAAAAATCAACACATATATTTAATCTAAGTTTGTTATGAGACAAAATCCACCTAAGAAGCTATAATTTACAAAAAAGATAATATTTATTAATCTATATTGAAATTTATTGTTTTTGTTAATAACTCTTGTTAATAAAAGTGACTATAGTCTATACTATAGTACTATATTTCAAGAACAAGTATGTGAGTTCTTAACTCAAGTTTTAAGTAAACTCTTTTTGTACATACTTTTTTAGTTCTTGCCTTTTTGAATTGAGTTCTCGAAAACTTGAGTTTTTGAGAACTCGTTTTAAGTGTGAAGTGTTCTTAAATCAAGAACTCCGATCTTCAAAAATTGAACTTGAATTGAGAATAAATTTCTCAACTTTAGTATTTTTATTCTAAGGGATGATATCAAGTGTGAAATGTGCCGTTTTGAGCACGAAATTCTTGATTATTTCTCTCTGTGTAATGTCGATAGAAAATTCAGTTTTTAATGAAAATCTTATCAATCAATGATAGATATCTGCGAACGTACAAGATTCTGATATCATTTCAGATAGATTTCTACAAAAAATGTTATCAGCATTTTTTAATTTCATTAAACTAATAATTGAATAATGAGGCTTGTCTAAATAGTCTCAAATAGTTTATCGCTTTAAGTAATTAAATTATCTAGGGGTTTTAAAATATTGTTTCAAAAATAGAATTTTTAATAAAATTTCTATTGACACATCGATTTTTTAAAGTACATTGTTTTAATAAAAACTTCAGTTGATTCAATTTAGTTGACGAAAAATTTTATTTTTCCTTTAAATTTTTATTAAACATCACGAATCTTTCATAATTCAATTTTAATTCATCGATCGTCTCCGAAAATATCGCGTTAAAATCAATAAAATGTCAAATCGTTAAATCGGCCTTAGGTCGTAATACCTTTACAATAGTGATTGATCTTACAAGATCTATATAGAAATCCCGTCCTGTAAAAAAGAAAACCCATTAGTGGGTTATTAACAGATGGACATGTCTGTTCACGTTCAGTTTGTAGTCATGATTAGGAATATATTTGCTTAATGGGCTCATTAAACACCTGAGTAAACAATTGGAATACTCTTAACATTTTAGAAAATAAAAACAAAATTACTAATTAAATCAATTCTTTTGTTGTTATCTTACCTGTTTTTAGAGTTCTCGGCGATTCTTCCAGCCGCACTCGTCCCATACTCTCCCTGGATGCGGAATCGCCCTCGCCAGTGGCACCTCCAGACTATCTGACCATATTGACCAATCCCTCAGGATCAGGTTCGGGTGCAGCTCCATCCGCTGGCAGCAGCAGCAGTCCAGAGTCCATTGAGATTGGTCAAAGACCCTCTAACTATGCTCAACGCTCTCAGTCCCTGAGTCGCAAGTTGCAGAGAGCAACCTCGGCCACGGCCACGCCTACGGCTATGACTACGGCGATGGCAACCTTGGAGCGTGGAGCAAGCGCGCAGCAGCAGCAGCGTCAGTATACGGCAGAGGATGTGGTGACCATACTGCGCTCCTCGGTGCGCCATCGCCCGCCGCCGCGACAGACTGCGGTTGGCACTGCGACAACACTACCACGCCCTCCTGCTCACTCTCTGGCCATGTCCACGCACCTAGAGGACGCCTCATTTCGATCGATTGAGAATCTGGTGCTCAATGCCGAGCCGCCGGATCAAACACCTGGCGTCGGGAATATCGAGGATGGAGCGGGGGAGGAGTTGGAGGTGGAGTGTGGTCGAAATAATAATAATACATCTGTGATTTAATGACTAAAATAACAATATCGTACACATAATGTAATTCTATTGGAGATCACATATCTGCTTGCTTTCTTAGACTTGATTACCGCTAGTTATACTATATTTAGTATATATACGAATATTATTTGTAGCTATCGAATACGTAATAATAAATAACTAATTAGTATTTGACAATATGCCATAATCAGTTTCTGATTGGATTTATTAATATTTTGTTAATGAAGGAAAAAAATCAACCCTTAACAATATTTTATACTTTGCCTGATCCGTTGTGATAGCTGAAAGCCCTAGATCTTAACCAGGGTCCCGGATACAATAGAGGAGGGTACGTGTCTGGCAATTGAGTACGTCGCATTTGTGCAGCCTGTCCAGAGAATTTTAAGCCGATTAATAAACGTGACCAGTCAACTTTTCAAATGGAAACGGAAGCATGAACAACAACAGGAACCAGAACATCACATCATCATAGCCAAATGACGCATTAAAATCGAGTCTGCACAATTTAATTTCAAGAGATGATTTTTTGCAGCCGTTACCTAAATTTTGTTGTTTAGTTTGGTTTTTGACTTGCACATTGCATTTTACTATCTGGTGCAGATTTAATCCGTGGCACTTTCAAATTAGCACGCACGCGCCAATTGACAGACAACAAGAGTTGCCAGCCTGTGCAAAATTTAAGTCTTCTGCCCATCTAATATTTAATATAAGTATTACAATTGTAACATAATTGTTAATCATTTTTATTGAGTTTGCTTATGATTCGGTTGAATTTATTTACTAAATTACTTATGTTATTTTCAATCATCTGGCAACGTCAGGGTTTAGTGTTAGCTGTTTTTAACTTAACACCCCATTTAAGTTTTAACAGTTTCAATTGAGTTTTACAGCAACCTAAAATGCACGACTTCTGTAACTAACATGTTGCCAGAGTGCTAACAGTATGATAACCAGTGTTGCCGTTTTGTCCTTTTTACGGACAGATCTGTCCTATTTTTGACTGCGACAGCCGGAAAAATTTTGAAACGTCCCCTGTCCGGAAAAAATGCCTTTCTTTTTTTAGTTTGTCCTATTTCTATCCTTTTTTTAATTTTCTGAGTCTCATATATAATTTGTTATTTTCAACTGCATGTCATCGCTTTGATCATGATTTTTTGAACATTTTCAATGCAATGCAACCCTGTTTTATATGTGTTATCGAAATCTGACTTATCGAACATCGCTCACTCGAGTTATAATTGTTAAAAGTAAAGGATTCCGAAAGATACGTACAAACAAAAATTTAGAGATTCCTGGATGAAGAATGCGACTTGAAGGATTGGGTTTGTCGGGATCCTAAAGATCCTGATAAAGCATTTTGTAAATATTGTAAATGCACGTTAAATGCTAAAATCGACCAGCTCCGCGAGCATGGGCATTCAAAAAAACATATGCAAAATGCAAAGCCCTTTCAACAAGTAAACAAAATTACATTTAAGCCCCTTGTAAGTAGTGCGAGTTGTAGGCAAGAGGCGGCACTTGCACTGTTTTGCGCACAACATTGTGCAATAAGCCCCATTGATCATTTAAGTGAATTGTGCAAGTTACAATTTGATGCGAAAGAAATACAATTGCACAGGACAAAGTGCACATCAATAATTAAAAACTAAAAAAATTACGTCGAAACGGAACTTGCTGCCATAACTATGAAGTGCCTGAAAAATTTTTGCGCCAAATCGGCACAAACATGAATGTTTTAGAATCTGAAAATGAAACACTCGACGAAGTGTTAATAAAATGTATAAATTTACTTAAACTTTTTGTTTTATTGAAGAAAAATTTGTCGTCCTATTTTTTTGTCCTATTAAAAGAATTCTGTCCGTTTTTTGTCCTATTTTCTGGGTCAATCTGTCTTATTTTTTCGCCAAGCCAGCGGCAACACTGATGATAACATGTTCCTATGTTAAAGCGACTTTGGCACGTTGCGTTTTGCGTGCGACTTTCATACAAAGTACGCGATTTGCTGGCGACTTTATGCTCCCCACTCCAAATCATCACTCCCTTTTTAACAGTCTCTGTAAAGCATAAACTGAATTGAGATAGCAGATGTTAACTTCTTGTTATTGTGAAATTTGTCTTTGAGGCGTATGGTCGGTTCGACGGTTGCGCGCCTGTTGAAACTACGAAATTTAAGTGCAGAAAATCGAAAAATAAATAATTGAAACGAAAAAAAATACGGCGCTGCTTAGACGCGCCAAGTAAAGATTATTGTTTAAAGTGAATTAAACTTTCTGTACTGACAAATATAGAAACTTGTGCTAAAGTATTGCAGCTAATTAAGAGGCGCGCGCGTTTTCAAAGCAATTTAGCTAAGCATTCTAACTAAGTTTTGTGGCAGTGCAAAGTTTTTTTTTCGACTTTGCCGCTAACAACAACTTTAACTCCAACGCCGCCGTCGCAGTCGCAAGTTGCCGTCGACGCCGTCATCAAAAAAGTGCTCAAACAAGATTTCCACTTGAAATTCCTGAATTTCGTTCGCAACGCGCAGCATAAAAAGAAAAAAAAGAAGAGAAATAAATCGAAATATAAAAGCGCAATACAAATAATACAAAAGTTTCTGCAAGTGCAGAGGAGGCATCATTTTTAAGTGTTTATATGTATGTGTTTATTATTGTATGTATGTGTGTTATAATTTTGTGCAATTCGGCTAAAGTTTTGGATTAGCGGCGCTTTTATTTACATTGCTGTGCCTGACTAAACGGTAAGTGTGGCCATTTTTGTTGCCAGACTCAATTTGTAGGTGTTAAGCAAAGAAAATAAGCGAAGAGAAGAGAAGAAGAACAACAACACTATATGTATGCATGTTCGTATTCAACTCACTCACACGCACAATTTGTTGTAGTTTTTGTATTAGCATTTTTATGTCGCTGTTTGGCTAGTTGACAAACAAACGCACACTCCTCTCCGGCACATACGCATACACATACAGACGCAATACACAAAGGATTTCATGACGTTTGGGTGGGACGCTAAACTTACCCTCTGCCGCTGTCACCGTAGCGCTGCTGCTGCTGCGCTCTGCCTATGCTCTGCTATCCTCTCTATTTCTCATGCTCATTCGCTCACTCTTACGCTGAACGCCGAATGCTGTGCTACTGAAATTCGTAGCTTTTGCGTCGTGTTGTCGTTGTATGTGTTTATGTGTGTGTGTGTGTGTGTGTTGTTTTTATTTATTTTGATGGCGTATTTCGGCATTTCGCTTTGTCAGAGAGCCAGCCAGCCAGTACATGCGTGAGTATGTGTGTGAATGTGTGAGAGCATGTATAAGCTTGTCTGCGTTTAGTTTCTTCTACATTAAAATGAATTCGCAATAAATATTGCCTATGTCAAATAAAAGGGCGATGAGCCAGCCTTTTTCTCTCAACCTCTCCACCTCCTGTTCTCCTTCATCAACTCTGCCGTTCTCTCTATCCCTCTCCGCGCCTTATTGCCGACGGTCGCTGCTCTAATCTCGGGGGACACTAATGTTTTACGACAATTTGTATGCCTACCAATACAAAACTTAATGCACACATCAATGGCAAATTAGATGTACATACTCCAAAGCAAATGCACTAATAACAATCATTGAGTGTCTCTCTTATTTGTGTACGTACTACGTAGTATGTATTTGTGTGTGTGTGCGATATCGTTGATTTGGCTGTTACTTCCAATACATTGACAATTGGATATATGTTTGTATGTTTGTGTGTGTGTGTGTGTGTGTGCGTGTGGGACAGCCCACTTATGTATGCCTCATGTCTCATTTGTCGTCGTCGGCCAAATGGAAATTGTTTTGTTTTGTTTAGTTTTGTCAACTGACAAATTTTCATTGTCTTTATATCTCTGGTCCTCATTCCACACATTGACGCCAGCACTAATCGCTTACTAAAAAAATACATATGTACACTCAAAAGCAAAGAAGAAGACGGCCACAAAGTGTAAATAAACAACAAAACTACTTACGCACACAGGCACACATACACACACAAGTGCACCAAGACATTTGCTAGAGATGCGACGAAAGACGATAGTAATTGCTTGCAGTGACTAAGTTCACAGTGGCACAAAATCAATAGTTCCAAGCGAAATCTTTTCGGTTTAAGGTTTTAAATTTATTTCAAAATAAACAATTTAAATTGACCTTAATTAAATCATTAACTGTTTTTGATATAAATATATGCTTTATAGAATCAAAAGTACACAGAAAATATAGTGTATACAAACATTTATTAATTAATTAATAAATATTATATTTTATAGTAGTAGTTATCGTATACAGCTATAAAACATTTAAATATTTGCTGAAAGTTCGTACATATTAATAAATTCTGTGATTAACGCACTTCTGAGTTTGTTTGGATTTGATTTGCCCGTAGAATCCCGATCGCTCATCTCTAATGCTTTAATGTCGTCTACATGGCTTCGGTGCATTGCCCGGCGGCTTGACATTTTTATTTAACACGTAGGGCAGAGAAATCCCTTTTTTGTATTCCAATCGTGGTGAAAATGTTGAGTAGATGATTCTAATCTCAAATTGTTCACGGATTAACGTCTCAATTGGGAATGTAGTGCAATCGATTTGAATTCGTTTTGACTCAAGCAAAACGGCAAAAGGCCTGTAATAAAGTTAAAGCATAATAAACCAATCGATTGAAGACTACACACCAAAGCAATCTTCAGTGGTCCGTAGTCTTCTCTAATCACCCCTCTACCCCTCAATGGTTCCCAACAACAAGTAACAAAATAAACAATCGAAATCGCATCGCAATCGGCTCATTTGCTTTTTCAACGCGCCTTTTAATGCCATCGTTAATTGTTCGACGGTTCGACGGGGCAACCATCGAGGCTTGTAATTAGTTGTGAATTGGATTTGGATCACATAAAAGTGTTGATTACACATGGCGATGGTCTTTTGGCCGCCCATTGATGGACTTGACTGGGTGCGAAGTGTTTTTATTTCTGGGTATTAAGGTTAGTTCCCCTTCTAGTACTGCTTCACTGTAGTTGCGGCTACAGTGAAAGTCAGGTGCCACAACTTGGTCACTAGTCGAAAGCAGATTATAGCCCTTCTAGTGTTGCTAATTTAGCTGATTTTTAGCTAGACTAAGACTAAACAATTTTCAACGAGTGTTTAGCTATTTCTAGCTATTTTAGACATGAAACTACGCCAACACTGACCCCTCGGGAAGAAGGTGAGAGAAAATCCTCTTATCTACTTGATGCTCAGCAGGTTGTACTGTGAAATATATACTTATATATACAAATATACGATACCAATCGATTCTTAAAGTTTGTATTTCCCTCTAGCAATAGATCAAGACCCAAATTCTTCTATAGGCCAAACGGTATATTTAATTTTGTATTTCCTAATTTGCATAGCTGTTGCTTAATTGCTGCCTAATGAACCACTGAAAACCGACATTAATTCAAGAAAAACAACTTTTAAGCCAGCCGTTTGCAGCTGTAGTAAAACCAGAAATCGAGTTGAAAAATTAATGTTAAAAAAAAAAACATGATTTCATTTAAAAGTCACTAATTCTTCAATTGACCTGATGCAAATCTTCCAAGCGACTCTGAGAATTATTTGCATGATAATTGCTCAAGAATCCTTAAATGGAATGACTTTTCTTATTTCCAAAGAGATTCGTATCGTCTCTAAGATCTGCGACTGCGTCAGAGTCATCGTCGTCGTCATCGTCATCGGTGAAATATTCTACCTGTGCTTTTGGTAAAAGCAAAAACTTTTCAAGAGACAATTATAAAGTTATCTAAAATTCAATCATTTCCGTGTCGTTTCACATTCTGTTTACCTTTTACCAAAGATGCGCAGTTTTGTCAATTACAAATTGCTGAATTCTTCTTCTTCTTTAGGTTTCTTCTCTTTTCTTTTCTTTTCTTTTTTGTAAATTTAAAGTTGAAGTTGAACTTAACGTTTCTTTTGCAAGTCATGAAGTGGCTCTAAGTCCAAGAGGGAGTAGGGGAGAAATATAGAGGAAGTGAGAGGAGCCTCTTTATAGGGTAAGTACGACTAGTGCAGCAGCTAAACATCAAAGTCATTTCATGTCTTCATAAATTGTTGCGCTACTTAAACCTCCGACGCGACAGAGACTGCGATTGGGGCATGCCTCATGGCTTTATACCACCACCACTAGCACCACCACTGGCCTTTCTTTCTGGCCAGGCCCTCACTTTTTATTTTTTCGACTAAGTGAAATGACCTGCCATTTTGTTTAGGAAGAAACTGCCAAACGAGAAAAAAAGAGGCAAGAAACAAAGTCATGAGCCAACAAGATTGAGCCGAGGGGAAGGTTAATGTCTTATCGACATGCCGCAATCTATGTATTTAATTGACTCAACTGCAATTATAGTGTACAGTGTACACTATATATACAATTCACAAACATATATATACAGTACTATATGTATATATATATTGTATATTTGTTGTCTGTAGAGTGTCTTCTTCCTGCAGATAAAAGTCGCGTCGTAAATACTAAAAACTCGCCTATAATGATTTCGCATAAATCGTGACTACTCGCCAAAATGAAAGGCGAGAATTTATACTAACAGCGGACCAAGTCAAGACTCTTCCTCTTCTTTATCCTCTTCTTGTTTGTGGTTGTTGTTACAACAAGTTACATTGTTGTAGTTGTTATTGTATCTTTCGCTTCATTCGCATCGTCGGGGTGTCGCTGTGTCGGTGTGTCGGTGTCAGAGGCTAGTCCCGACGACTCCCGTCGAATCCATCGCTTTGGTCAGTCGAAGCTTAAGCTAAAGCCAAAATATAAAGAAAACACAAAGCAGAAACAGAAGACCAAGAGTAAGAGATATAAAGAAAAACCTGTAGCCACAATTCGCAATTGCCAACTAGAGATGGTCACGTGACACACTAATCCTTTCAGCTCCCTTCCTCCAATCCAAAAGTACTCCTTAACGAACAGACACGAAAATCTTGTTTATAATAATTGTTATTTATTGTTAACATATTTATACGGTGTACGCGTGTGTGTGAGTGTGTGTGTGTGTGTGTATGTGTGTGTGTGTGTGTGAGTGTGTGAGTGTGTGTGTGTGGTTTAACTAAATTGTTATTTATAATGCATACTTATGGCTATAAATAATAGAAGATAACAGATCTTTCTAGGAGCAAAAGTTATGCTACTCATATCGTATTAATTATGTTATTCGTTGTTATAAATAAATAGATAAACAATTAGATTTTTACTTGTCGTATTTGTATTATGCTGTTACTTAAGATAGGTTGTGTTAAACTATATTCTAGAGTTATTAGACATTTTTAATATTTTACGCTTAAAACAAATATGCAGAAGAATAAATGTCTAATAGCTCTACTTCTTGTATTGTTAGTTATATCTATTTTATTCCTTGTCTTTTTCTCTTTCTCAACTCCCACTTCCATTCTCTTTCTTCACTTCATTTACGCCATTCTTCCTCTCTCTTTTACGATCTGTTCCCCCAGCTCTTCTTATTTCAAATAACCCTCTAATAAATTAGTCACCCTCATACATCGCTTCGCGATCACGTTGATCACGACTGTTTCGAACCCATCCCTAGTTTGTGCAACTGAAGCAACATTTAGCGTTACTTCGACGCTTCGATGCTAGGGATTTTTTGTTAAGTTTTAAGTTGCGTTTTTTTGTGTTTTTTTTTAACGTGTCCATTGCCAAATCGTTAGCACTTGGCACAGCCACAAGACTCGAGACGAAGCTAAAGTCTCAGTCGCAGTTGGATTCGCATTCACATCATTCTCATAATCATCGTCATCGTCATCGTCATCGTCATCGTCATCGTCGTCATCATCATCATGATTATTATCATTGCCTGTTGAAAATCTCTTAACAATGGAGCAAAGCTCTCGTCTACCAAGTCTCGAGCCTTTAGCTCAAGTGTGTAATGAAATAAAAATATGTATTTAAACTTTATTTGATTGTCGTTGATTTGCGCGACGACAACGACGTCAACTGTGACGCCGACTGCGACTGCGACTGCGACTGTTGCGGCGTCGAAGACAGCGTCACGCTCTTCCGCACCCGCACCCACTCTTTCTGAGCCTATCCAAGGTTTAGTTTCTCAAGCTTTGTGCTGCCTAATGAAAAAATGTAATAAACCAATTTACTTTATTTTTTTTTAGTAGTCTTTGTTGTTGTCTACCATTTGCATTCTTCCGCTCCATTCCGTTCCATTCCATATTCCCCTCTTAAAAGATGCTCTATAAATTTGGTAGCTAACCAAGCATTGAGACCCATTGAGGCGCTGCCCATCATTAGCCTGACAAAAGTTCCTCAACTCATTTGTACTTGGAAAATCTTCCCATAATTAACGTCGACGTTGGACATTGAACGAATGCTGTGAATGAACAAATGAATGAATGAATGCTAGATGGATGGTTGGAATGATGGTTTGCTTGTATAAATTGGTGGATGGTTTGTTGTGCCGAGGAGCGGTGTACGGGGAGTAGGTAAATTTCTATGCCTCGCTGCACACAAATGACAGATACTCTGTCCAGACGACGAAAGTGTCCAGAAGATTGCAATTGCCTGAGGGGGGAACAAGAACTGAAGTCCGAGTGGAAGTCAAAGCTAAAGCTAAAGCCCTATTGTTATTGTTGTCATTTGTTGTGTTTGTATGTGTGTGAGTGTGTGTGTGTGTGTGTGTAGGTGACTGTCTCTGGGCATTTGGCGGAATTATTAAAAGTAACACGAACTGACAGACCCAATTCCCAATCCACAGTTCTGTAGTTCTATAGTTCCATAGCTCCATAGTTCCAGTTCCAGTTTCTGTTTCTGTTTCAGACTCAATCTCAGTCCAGTCTCGGGTTGAGTCTCTACTCTCTCATTTGATATATTGCAGGCATCCGGTAGACGTGATGCTGCAATAAAATCCCTGACTATTTTCTCAGCTTATTGTTGTTGTGCTCTCTTGTTGTTGTTGTTATTTTTGTTGTTGCTTCTGTCATTGTTATTGTTGTTGTTGTCACATTGTCGCCGTCTGCGCTCTTGTTGCTGTTGTTGTTGTTATTGCTGTTGTCTCCGGCTGCTCCATCATTTGGTGCCTACACAAAAAACTCCAATAAGAATCAATGCAAAGACCGAAACAACGCAATCCAAATACCCTAACATAAGAAAATCTTTTAAAATTGTATATAGATATAATATTGATTTGTTTTTAAGTAATTAATTGTTGTAGGGGGAAGAAAACAGTAAACAATCTGTAATCAATCACGATTTATTTCAAATAAAAAAAGATTTATTATATGAATTTAACATAGATAAACAGTTATTAGATTACATTTTTCATTGAAATATAATCTGCATTAATTTTGTTACTTTAATAATTATTTAGTGGTGTTATTTAATAACTGTTGATGAAGCTAATTAATGCCAATAAACAAACTAATTTATGCAAATAAATAATTATAAGGACAACATACACTGTTGGATGTGTTTTTAGATAAGTTTTTTATAAACTTTATAAATAATTTATTTCTCTCTACCTTATAGCTTTTATGTAAATAGTAAGTAATAATTTATTTAACACTTTTTAATATAAATTATTGCACTTAAAAGTTGAACTTATAATTGTTAATGTTAACTCATACTATTCAAATTATAGGGTATAGAAAGACGCAGTCAGTTGTATTTACTTTCAAAGGGGAAGGGGGTTGCTTGAGGAAATGTCTTATAGCTAAATATTTTGGCTGTAAGCAGTTAGCTACACAAAACCACAACAACAAGAAACGACAATGACAATGACAAGAAAAATCAACGGCCCACGAACGAACGAACGGTCGGTCGGTCTGTCTGTCCGTCGGACTGTACCGTGAAAGCGTGGAAAGTCCGGCGGAGTCGAAGCATTGAGAACTTGCGACTCATTTACAAATATGTCGCAGCGTTTTAATTAAATATTTTCAATTTTACGGGCTTGTTTGATTTGCATTTTAATTCGTTGGCCCACAAATGTTTCTATTTATTTGTTGATTTTGATGGTGTTCGGAAGACATCACTACAATGGAGACTTGAGATGGTAGAGGTGAAGGTGAAGGTGAAGGTGAGGGTGAGGGTGTAGGGGAAGGGAGAAAAACTTGAAGCTTTAGCTATTGAGCTGAAGCAGAACCGTGAGATTCAAACACCTGGTGGTCTGTCCGCCTTTTGAGCTGCTTTGCATTTGCATTCCCATTTTCTTGGTATTTTGTATATTTTGTATTGGTATTTTCTTCATTTTGTAGCATAACGAATATTTCTTTTTTGTATTTTGTACTTTGTGTCGGTTCATTAGTTAGGATTACAGCACAATTATGTCGCATTTTGGTGCCGCTAATAGTTGTTTATTTATACAATTAGAAATTGAAAGCTCACATAAATTGTGCATTCAAATGGAATCCCAAAATTTCAAATATATTTCAATACAAAGTCTTTCAATTTCGTTAAGCCAAAGCTTCGAGTGAAAGTTCTGAAGCTTAAAGCTGCTTAAACAGCTGAAAGCTGTTAGAACTTTATGAATGCCATAACTTAATGAGCGTTAAGCTCTGATCTGAGCTAGGCATCTAAATGGCATCTTAAATCGTAAATACTTTAGTATTGGAAATTGATTTTGTTATATCGTATTTTTATTGATAATTTTTATGGAATTTTGATCAGCTTAAAAATTAACACCCACTCAAAAGATTGTAATCAGACAGTCAGAAAACGGTTAATTTTTTATAATTGCTTTAAAACACACATTTATTACCACCAAAAATTGAGTAAATTTTACTAGCTGCAGTTTTTGCATAATTTTCCTATTACTCGTTTTTTGGCATTAATCCAAATTTTTTTATTAAAAAAACAGTGTTTGGGGAAGCTTTTCCCATGCAAGTTATAAATACAAAATTCTATTTACTTGATGGGCATGTCTAATCATAGCTAGAAGCTTATCACGGCAACTTTTCCCAGGGCAAATGACTATAGAACTATAATAGAAACTCCCCCCAAATAAAGGGCAAAGAGAGAAAAACATACACCGGAAACGTGGGCAATAGTTCCATGGGGTCTCATTGCATTGCACTTTATCGAAAACCCCATAAATGAAATCAATAATAATAATTTATGTGCATGTGTGCATGTGTGTGTGTGTGTGTGTGTGTGTGTGTGTGTAAGTGTTAGTAGAACAAACAAGAAAAGCTTGCAGCTTATCTTTAACACGGTCTCTCTGTCTTTCTCCCTCTCACCACCTCTCGCGCCCTCTCTTTCGCTCTGATAAGGCCGTAAAACTCGAAGAACTGAAATAACCTAAAACTGGCAACTTGTACAAATCGACCTTAAAACAATTTCAGAGGGACACATCAACAGTTGAGGCCAAAGCTAAAGGGCGCAATGCCCTCAACATCGGATCTTCGAGTCACACGGTGGTTGTTTATATATATATATATATATATAATTTTATTTAGTTTTTTTTTTTTTTGGGTCTAGGGTTCTACGTTTCACTCCGTTGCCCGCTGTCCCTTGTTCACGGTGCAATAAAAGCCAAAGGCAAATAGGTCGAGTCACATACTTAGATATTTATGTGTGTGTCTACATGCGTATGTGTGTGTGTGTTTGTGTATTCTTTCCCCTGGTGAATGAATGACCCTGCCTCTGATATTTCCGGTTCACTTTGCAATAGTTATTAAAAACGTCGGATGCGCTTTGCAAAGCAAAAGTATCCGCAAATGCATCGTTAAATGTGTCTCATTAGTTCCTCGGCAAAGCAATTGTCACTCAATCAGTTGCTTCGTGGACACCCTCTTCGTCTACGGTAGTTTGGCGGGAAACAGCGTTGCCTGAATTTGTTTTGAGCATTAAAAATGCTAAAAATAAATCGAAAAGTTAAGAGAAAACATTTAAAGTAGTTAAAAATACTTAAATAAAAGTTTATTAAAATAACTGAAGACTTTTTCTTAAGAGAACATCAATTGACCTTTATTCAAACCTTGTTTAATGTTAATGAACGGTATAAAAAAATACCTTTATCTTTATTTTATGATCTTTTTTTAATACACTTGTTTGAAGACACGTTCTACATCGTTTTTTTAGCCTTTTAATTCATGCAATATTTAAATATAGCTAGAAGTTAGTTAAAACGACAGCACTGTCACGTAGGGGCGTGCCATATTGCGGGGTTGTTGTTGTTGCAAGCGTTTCGGGTTTTGAATCTTTAGCTGAAAATTGCAAGTGAAGTGTCGTTTAAATTAAATTACAGCCGCTTCGCTACACCCTAACGAAATTCTCAGTACAATTATTGCGGCCGCACGCACTGCATCCACAGCCTCAGCCTCAGCCTCAGTCTCTGTTTGAATCGCAATCCCAGTTCCAGCACCACCATCAGCAAACCCCCACCACCATCACCATCAATACCACGACCACCATCATCATCAGGCGTAACCTGGACTTGGGTACACATACTATATAGTACAAAATACAAAATACAAAATACAATATAAAATATACAATATACGGTGATCAGATGCAGCAACCCTAACTGATTCACGTTGCAAAACACAATCTGTTTGCTGCCTGTCAGAAGACAAACATTGCCACGGCCAAAAGGGATGGGGACGGACATGGGCATGGGCATGGGTACGGGGTACGGAGTTGGTATAACGGTAAAGGATAACGCTTAATAGAAGGGGAAGGCAAGGGGTCGGAGTTGAAGGCGGAGGCTGAGGAAACTCATAAAAGTCCACAACGATTTGTTCTTGCTGCGTTTGCGAGTGAAAACCGTTATGTGGTGCGATAACTGGGATAGTCTTTTGGCTTTCATTCATACCCTAAGCTACAGCTATTTGATTGGGTATATATGCGGGTATTTCATTACTGCAGAAAGCACGTCTTGTTTCAAGTACATATTCAGTTGGAAAAGTTTCACAAGACAGCTATGAATTTAAATAAAAACAAATAATTTATAGAAATTTCCCTTCATTATTAGACATTTCGTGCTGTTCTTTAAGTACTTTCTTACAATACTTTTATACCTCATAACTTCTATAAAAGTTCTCACTGTTCGTACTCGAACTTCAATTCGCAGTTTTTGCTAGAAATTTTCAAACTATCTTTAATCTTAAAGGTAATGAAGAATACATCTAATCTGTTGCATAACGAACTAAGTACTTAATTAAACTGTCTATATATGTATGTAGTCTTTTATATATCTACCTTTTTTTCTTTCAATATTTAAACCTCCTTTCCAACTAATTTGATAACAGGTTCTGGTTGATTACACACATGCTTTGGTATCTCGTAGTTAATCAACTTTGTCTGCAGCATTTGCTATATTTTCCTTCATTCTTCCTTTTTGGGCAAGTCTATTGCAGCGGCAACACCTCAGTTTGAGCTACAAGCAATCGAATTCCTCACCTCTCTCTTTGCCCCTCTTTCAGCTCCATACACACACACACACACACACACACACACACACACACACACACGCACACACTTACTTATTCTCTTACCTTTTGTGCTTTGGGCATTTTTAATGCTTTTAATTTTCGCTGCGCCGTCGAAGAGAGAACAAGGTTTTTAAGGAGGGGTTGAGACAAGATGCTTACGTTAGGGGTTGAAATTGTTATGTGTGTGCAGCGTGTGTGTGTGTGTGTGTGTGAGTGTGTGATTTTGGCTGTGAGGGTGTGCATTGAAGAGGCTTTGAATACTACATCAAGGCAAACCAAAAATGTGCAAAAAATGGGCGTTGTACGACGCGATATATCTAATGGCATTGTTTCCGACGACTCTGCTGCTGTTTAATGCATGTTGGCAAATGTCGAAATGATGTACATGAGTTGACACCCCCTCTTTAGCCTTATACTCAGCCCACCCCCACCCTGCGCCCCTTCTGCCACCCGTTGTCGTGGCATATGTCAGCCCAGACTAAATATGCAGCTGTTAATGGCTCAAAATTAAAACATTAAGAATGACGCGACTGAGTTCCCATCAACAAGGACTGTGATTGGAAATGCGATGCTTTCTCCTCCTCCTTTTCCCCCTCTTCCTACTCCTCCTTCTTTTGACTCCTGCCTCTGACCCTGCACCACACCACTTTGCCGGAAAAGCGCTGAGTAATATGAAAAGTGCTTGGGCCACGATACACCTTGCACTTAGTTGAAAATGATTTTGCGTGGAAATGTTTCAGCACCGAAAATGCATGCATAATTACTCGGTTTTACCTTTTTGCGGGTTAAAGGGCGTTTCGCTGCCCTTTTAAAGCTTTTGAAATGGCTAACAGAGTTCAGTTCAGCACCAATTACAGTTATGAATGTCAAAGGTCATTAACTTATTGGTGAAAGTTTAGTTACGTTCGCTCAATCAGATAAGTTCAAGCTCTGAAACAACAGGCAATTATCAAAGTGCTACTCCACTTCAATATTCATGTTGATTGATGGATGCAGATTAAATCCGACACTGAATTCTTTACTTTAATAGAACAAACTTTGCTACTATTTTATTGGAACTCTTTTACTTTTTTTTTTTGCCATAATACTGGGATTCTGGCCTGGTACACTAAAAAGAGTAGAGCGTTCAAACTGTTGCCACGTCCCATACCGCTCCATTTCCATAACATCATAACTTGGAAACGACTAGAGTTTTATGATCCAAATTCTCACAGTATGTGTATGTTACTATTATTACCAGCCTCAACAAGTTTGATCCGGATAGGACATCCAACAGCTCCCTTAGGACAAAACGGTGGAAAACCTATGATTTATATGAAAAAAATTAGTTTTTATTCACCAATCTCAACCAATCTCACACATTATGTGTATATCATGACTTTATAGATCCTCAACAAATTTGATCCAGATCAGACAACTATAGCCTATAGCTCCAATAGGACAACTAAGTCGAAAATTGGTGGTTTGTATGGAAAACGTGCACTAAGTTGAGTACGGGGTCTTTAACAGTTGACTCTGTCGACTGTAGCCTTTCTTACTAGTTTGTTTAAAAAATCTGATAGTTAAATAATCTATATTGCGTATGACATGTAGCATGACTCAGATTCTTAAATTCATGGCAGAATTCTTTTGATAGTTCTTAAAATATTTATTTTCTATAAATTATCTTATATATCACAGTCTTATTCATAAATACTTTTATTATTGAAACTTTTTGAACTCCTGTTAGCAGAATTCTTTTTCTTGAATTTTTCCACAATTTTCACGCTTCCCCTCCCCAAATTTTCCTATGGAATTTTAGAAATATGAATTTTTATTGAACTCTCTGTTTGCTAACTTGTTTTAAGTTTTTTTTTTGTTGTAGCTAACTTTTTGTGAGTTTTATTGTTAGCAGTCTTAAAGTTTCCTTTCTCCCACTTTTGCTTAGAAATTCCATTTTGTGCCTTTTTATTATTTCTTTAGTATTCCTTTGTATTTACCCTTTGCCACCCTCGAAAGGCTATAACTCTTCTCATTTCTAGACTGAATTCCATAATTCGTTGCTTCTTTACAATTCCCTTGGCTAACATTTTCCAAGAAGTAGCAACCTTTTCCATTCCCCCGTCCCCGTCCCCCGTCCCCCACTCTATGTTCCATCGTTCTTCTGTGCAATTACCTCAGTGGACACAATAACAACATTAACATTAACAACAGTAACAACAACAAAGGCAAGCTACTTACAAGCCGCATGCGGCTTGTGGCATGCCACCGCAGATTGGAGACACCCGAAAGCCAAAAGCCAAAAGCAAATGCCGCTGACAACAGCAAACGTTGAAGTTGATGATGATGATGATGACGACGACGTTGCCCCGCCCCCTTATGGCACATCTTATCTTATCGCGCAGGTGCATGCAGCATGGATAAAAACAGTCGACAGTTGACAGTTGAACAGTTGAGCGGAGTCCAATGAAGCCGACGTCTCAAAGTGAAACACTGACTGCGGCTGCGACGTTGACTGCGACTGCGACTGCGACTGCGCGACTTGGCTAGCAAGTTGATTGGGAAGCACGTTAAGAATTTATGACAACGAGGCCAACAGCTGGGCAACATGGCCATAACTCGCACTGTCTTGGCCAGAGAGTCTGTGTGTGTTTACAACACCTTTTGCGGTGTCGAGGGGGAGGGCAGGCGGTTGTATGCAAATCACTTTTGAATTCAAAATGAAAATGAAAATGAAAATGAACACTCGCATTTCTAATATTTATCGAGGGACCAGAAACATCAAAGCGCTTTTTGACTAATAAGTAAAATGCATTTTGACCCCTGGGTTCTCGCACTGGACTGTTTTAAATTAGTTCAACATATGTTAGAGACCAAACTCGAACTCTCGGTCGACCCCAGTGGGAAATGGCTTTCAGCAAGTCGAAGAAAATAAAAATTTAAAAAAATAAGAAATAAGAATATATCAGCATATTTCAGCATCAGCAGCATCGGTTCAAAAAGCAGTCTCTGGCAAAGGCAGCTAATTAAATGGCTTATAATTTCATGATTTACACTTGCAAGCATTTTTTTATATCTTGTATTTTTGCTTTTCCCTTCGTTTTTATTTGGTGTCTAAACATGCTCATAAAAAATGCTGTGGCCCTAAACACATTGCGCATACGACGCATGGGCCAAAAGCAACTGATGATATTCTTTTTTAATTTCTAAAGATGAGCGCGTGAGGCGATTGATGGCAGCAACGAAAGATATTCAACAGAAAATTAACAAAATAAATAATGGAAAAAAGCTTAAATCAGTTGAGTTGGAAATGAACATTAGACTTATACGAGGCGCGATGTTGTCATTGTTCTTGTTAATTAGACTATAAAATATCCTTTCTTTTAGCATATTTTCTACAAAAATTGTATGTATATGAAATACTTATAGTCTGACTCGCCTAACTTTCGAGTCTTCAACTTTTGAAGTTACTGAGAGCTACGCCTTCGTCCTTTTGCCCATTTCGGCCACAATGGTCTCAGGTTATAATAAAGCAAAAAGACACAAATGCTAATTAATATAAATGTTCATATAATCTTAATTAATTGTAACTTTTTATTGGATTATTTATTACACTTTTATTGCAATTTATGGCTCGACAAATTTCGCTTATTGCTTTATCTTATCTTTTGCTGATTTTCCGAAAAGAAACTGGCTCAACTCAACTTTGCTTAACTTTGAAATCTTTTATGCAATTTGTGAGAACTGTACGCAAATTGATATAATTAAATTTAACTTGTAGAAAAGAAACAAAACTTGTTGTTATTGTTGTTGTTTTTTAGTGTTTTCTATCTTTGCTGGAAAACTTTGTTGCCTTCATCTTCGTGATTAACGTGGCATGATTAATTTGTCACGTGCACATCGCTGAGAAAAAAACTATGAGCTTTCTGATTGTGCAAAGGCGAACCGGAAGAAGTCCGAGCAGAAGCAGGAAGGAGGGGCACATTTGATTTTTATGCTATACGCTGCACAAAATATAATTCAATCAACGCCAAGTGCCACACCCCCAGCACCGCTAGCCCATAACACCTAGAGTAGCAGGCAAAAAAGAAGAATTCCTTTAGTTTTCTTATACCCTGGATCAAAGGGTATAATGTGTATGCTTGAAGTGTGGAACAGGCAGTAAAATGTTGGGATGAGGAATGTGTGGAATTACAATTAAATTTTTTATTGATTTTGTAGTAGATTATTAGTTGTGACTGTAGTTAGGTGCACCATAGCTGCAAGTACTGTACTGTACTTAAAATCAGATTCGAAGAGCGTTTCGCACTGACACAGAGTATATAATAGGCGGGTGGACTCGAGTCTTGTTTTCATTCTCGCTTTTTTCTCATTTCTTTTCGTAGTTTTTAGTTATTTTTGACTTTGCATGCCGCACGTCAGTGTTCAGCGCATCGTTGCTCAAGTGCGAGTTCTGAGTTGTGAGTTGGGAGTAGTATATATTGTATATATATACATTTACTGATATATATGCATGTGTATATATGAGAAATATGGCATATGAGCTGACTCGCAAGTACACTAGCCACCATAGCCAGATGGATGTGAGCGTTATTCTTCTTCTTCTTTCTTCTGGAGGCCCTGGGCCCTAATACTCTGCTCTTCTGTTCTTCTGCTGGTTGCCTGCTGTCAGCTCACGGCGCGCGCAGCAGCATAAATCAACTTATTTCATTGGAATTTATGTTTTGTTGTGGCGTCGCCCTGCGCTGACGCCACATCCATGCCCCCAACTTATGCCTCACACATTCACCAAGGCAATGAAGTAGTTTTTTTTATATACCCGTTACCCGCAAAGTAAGGGTATACTGAAAACGCAACGGTTGCATCACACATCCATCTGGGCAACAATTTTGTAATTGCTTCCCATTCGAGGGCATTATAAGTATGTAGAAAAGTATGGGACAGTTAGAAACAAAGACAGAGGTAGACTCCATTCAGTAAATACACCCACTTACATTCGATATACCTGTTTATCTGTGTGGTTACCTGCATGTTAAACAAAAGGGAAACTGTGATGAAATTTTATCAAAATTCTAGACTTTCTTTTGTTGTTTTTGAGAATTAAGGATAAGTTTTTAACCTATGAAATTTGCTTTTAAATAACAATAAATAACAATTCCATAATCGATACTGAATTTGTTTCCAGTTTAAATGCCAAAAGAGGTAGAGACTTTAAAAATTGTTAGTGTTTTACTTCTACGTCATGTCAGATATACTTCCCAACTAGAATTTAAATTGTATGTTTAAAATAGCGCACGTTATGGCAATCTAAAGATCGGTCGCCTAAAAGTATGCAGCAGTTTTCATACCATGCCTGTTTTAAACCATAAGTACGGGTATCTCAAAGTCGAAAGTCAACTCAAATTTTCTCACTTGTGCTGCTATGCTCCTTTCATTTTTTTGCCTCGCGTATTACTTCATTTTTATAGTTGTTCCTCTTGTTGTTGTTGTCGTTGTTGGTATTGTTGCTGCCGCGCCTGGTTGCTGCGGTGCAATTGCTTCATTTGAGGCAATGTCTTGGACCCATCGGTAGTTGGTGGCTGAGTGGGGCATGGGGAAGGGGTAGGAAGGAGGGGGAGTGGGGAGGGGGGAGGGGTGTCAGCCTTGTCATTGGCAGCCAGCCGCGTGTTAAAATGTACACTTTGCATTTAAATCATTCCGGGAAGTTGGTTTGTTGCTTCGTTATATTTATCTGCTGCCATTTACCTTGCGACGCGTTGCAGAAGCCATTTCAGTTTTTCATTTTCTTCTTCTTTAATTTTTTTTATGTTTTTTTTGGCTAGCCTCAATCAGCGGGCGGATGTACTAAGCAAATTGAAAAGCTAAGCACCTTCTACTATTTTCTTCCTTTTTTGCTTTTCTGCTTTTCTCCTTTTCTCCTTTTTTTGCTGCACTTGCTGCATGTACCCACACGGGGCCATACAAAAAGTGCCACATTATGTGGCACCAAACGAAGTGAGCGGCTTGCCACTAACTGCATTTCGGTTTAATTTAGTTTCAGCCAAAGTGCATGCCACTTCCCCCGTTCCCCTTGCCCACCCCTCCTCAGCCTCCTTTGCTTCCCTGTCTTCGCTGACTAGACAACTTTATGACACATTTGCAGTTATTTTATTTTTTTCGAATCGGGTAATTTGGTAAACGGCTAAATGGTCTCTAAAAAAAATTTGTAAAGCTTACCGGCGAGAAAAAACAGGTAATTGTTTGAGTAAGCGATAAAAAAATGTTAGCAGAAATCTATTTAGAAAGTGTGCAACGTACAAAGAAGGTTTTACAACTCTCTCGCTTCTTCTTACTCGTTTTTTAGTGCATTCCCATAGAATCAAGTCAATAAAGTCAGGTCTAGTCTCTAGATTGGATCAGTAAAAGTATAAGGCTATAAAAGAAACTACATTTAACTAAGCTGAAACATTCAGTTTAAAAGATAATTTTTCAAAAAAAAGTCTTTTTTTGTAATTTCTGACTACACTTTTGGCTTAATGATGATGCTTGTTAAATTATAATGATATTATCATGTTTTCTTCTGCGTCTGCTGTAAATGCTGATTTCACATAGGTAATTTAGCAACGTGAACAACGCCCACAGGGACAACAATAACAACAACTACTACAACAGTCCCATAGTTCGCAATTAGATGTAATTTTCATTGGTGTCGGACAGTTAATACAAATTTTCTCTGTATCCAAGTTTTCCATGTCATGTCACACCTGCCCGTAACTTTAGCAAATATTAATCTCTCTATGCACGATGTGTGCACAAAGAAATAAATGATAAAAAAATAACAAATCTTGTCACTTGTTGCCAATTAAGAGACTACAGAAAAGTGGAAACAACTACGACATCTTTAAGGTGGTTGCCCTAACCAGTAGTCGCTTTAGATCACAGAAGTAGTTTCGCACGCGTGACACGATCGTAAATCTGAGCAGATCTGTGTTAAATACTCATAACGAAATGTATTTTTGTTTTGTTTACTGCGGATTGTTAATTATAAAATGCGCATAAATTTTGGAAATTCACATCATTTAATCGTGAATTTTATAACATCTTCCGCTGTGCATCGAAAGCCCATTAAAAAGCTCTAAAACGATTTTCGAGAGTGGTTAATTGGCAATAAAATCAATAAGAAGCCTGAATGCGCATATATAGTAGCTGTTGATATCGGCTGCTGGAAACCGATTTGTTTAGATAGTTTTATTTAGTTCGAAAAACTGCGAGAGTATTTTATTGGTACTTAGCTAGACTTGAGATATTTCAGCAACTTTTCTGTGTTTTTTTTTTTTGGAAGTAGGTTAGGAAAATGTAGAATACGTAAAACCAGAGGATATACTAACTGCTAAGCTATTTTGAATATATAATTTATGTACTTATATATATTTCTATCTGAAAATAATATTATTATAAATTTTCTCAAAATGCAATAAATTAAATGTTTTCACGGTATTTGAAATTTATGATTAATGCGTGCGTGTAAAAATCTATTGATTTATTTAAAAATTTAAGTTATGATTTATGAATAGTTCGATATATAAGATAAAGCCTTGCGATAGTTAAAAGTCTGCGTGTTAGGGAAAGGCACGGAAAATCATTATACTAAATACCTTATACTAATATAAGAACATAAATTTCAATTGAAAATCTTTCATGCCACACAATTCGTTTTGGAATGCGTTGGGGAAATGCGTGACATGCAATCTTGTCACGCGCTCATCTCTACACACAAACGCACTCACACACAGATGCATGCATGCATAGGCAAAATGAGCGATGAGAGAGTGAGACATACACACATATGTATATTTAGACACATAGCAAGCAGTCTCTGTCAGTCACTGTGAGCAGAGCCCATAGCAGAGGCGCTGCCAACGAACGGTCAACAGCCGCAGCTCTAGTTGTTATTGCTTTCCCTTTCTCCCACTCTACTTCTTGTCCTTCCCCTTCTGCCTGTCATCCATGCTCAACATATCTTTTCGCTGTCTCTGACTCTGTTGGCGTCGCTGTTGGCGTCATTATTTTGCAGTCGCGTCAATTAGCGCCGCGTTTACTGAAGTCTGTTTATTTGCATGCAGCACAATTGCAGATTTTTCCTTAGTTTTTTGCACGCTTTTGCGCCTTTGCAGCATGTGGCAAATACAGACATATGTACAAACATACAAACACACATTTATATGTATGTATAGAGATGTGATATAAAGCAGAGATGGAACCGATTCGGTAAGCCAACAAAAATCATTTGCTGAACTGAACTCTTTAATTGCATTTCGAAAACGCCTTGTTGTTGCATTTTATTGTTGTCGCTCTTGTTGTTGTTGTTGTTTTTGTTATTGTTGTTATTGTTGACTGCTTGGCTTTTGCATTTAATTACTTTGTTTATGGCCAGCAGTAGCAGCAGCAACAATAAAACTTCAATTTATGTGCTGCATGTAGCGTAGCGTAGCACTGAATGTTGTTAAATTCCAATGCACAAATTGACAGGCCACCCACCCAAAAAGCAAACACCCTACTCCTTACACCTTCTGGCGCCCACTGCCCATTGCTCACCGCCCACCTCCCACCGCTCATCTTGTATCTTCGCCCCAAAACCCTCACAGATGAAGCTGCTTTTGTTATGTAAACAACGCGCAAAACTTTTTATTTTGTCGACGCTGCAACGCCTTTGCTGCCCCTCCCACTTCCCTGTCTCCCGCTACAATACGGGAAATCTGTATGCCAAACTCTCGGGGTAGAAAACTTTTCCTTTTTTTTTGTGTGTGTGTGTGTGTGTGTGTGTGCCCCTAACACGCCCCCTCCAGCCCTAGGAGTCGTACAAATAACTCAACTCAACTCGCTGAATGCTTTGCAATTTCCGCTCTTCTAAATTTGTTGAAAATTTGCGAGGCGAACGCACAAAAAAATATGAAGGAAAAACGGAAAGAAGGCAACGACGAAAGTGGAAAAGTGTTCGCTTTGGGTGACTTTTTGGGGGGAGGGGGGGTAAATGTAAGGGGATGCAAGGCGGTGGTTTGACAGAGGAAAAGCTAAGTTTTGTTTGAAAAAGTTTTATGCAAACACAACAAAACGAATCCTTGTTCTGCCTCCATTGCCACCTTGCAACCTGTCAATCCCCCCTCTCTCTCCCTCTCCCTCCCTCTCCCTCTCTCTCTCGCTTTAGCTGTGGCATGCCTCGTCAACTGGTTGCCCAACCTTGCGTAATATTTTAATAAATTTTTGTCGCCAGTCGTCCGACCAACAACAATGTCCTTTTGTCCAATTTGCAAAACTCTTCCGCGCCTGCGCCGCAATTAGAAAATCGCCGGAAAAACTGTAGAAAACAGTGCGTCGAACCTGCGTGACGCAATTGAAATCTGTTGGGATCTAAAAATTGGGAACGCACACACATGAACAGTTTCAATAATTCTTGTGTTCAGTTTTCAGTTTTTAGTTTTTTTTTTTTGTGTTGTTTCCACTTGATGTTTAGCGTTGCTGGCAAAGTGCAATTTCCATGTCAAAGCAGATTTTCTAAATGATTTCATGTCCATAGTACACAGCGGTGAGCATAAGCACGTGAAGAGAGCACGTTCCTTTACAAAAATTTTTAGTTTTTCCATCGTACATCGTCATACCAACGTACTATCGTTCCATTGGCCACCTTCAAATGGCGTGTGTCCTGGTGACGGCGACGGCGGCGGCGCCACTGATGTGGTAATAAACACCCCTTGTGCAGTCTAATGGACCGTAATTAACTTGTGCGCCAACTTCAGCTGCGCTGCCGCAGTCAACGTCTGCGTCGCCTTCGCTGTCGTCGTTGTTGTTGTCGTCATCGTCGTGTGGCTGTCGCTGTACAAGCGATGAATAATAATTTCGCCAGGACCAGGCACAGTGGACAATAATGGCAGTTAAATGGCCAAAACAATTCGTTACCCAATTCAATTTGCATATTACACATATAATACACATATATGTGTATATATGTATATATATATATATATGTTATATGACCATATGGTTAATACTGGTCTCTTATTATGTGGTTTATGTGGTTCGCTATCGTGTTCAGATTGCGTCAAAGTAATTGCCACAAGTTGTCCCAAAAGATAATCATCAAAACTAAGTACTACATAAAAGAGACATTTGTGAGCCATTTAATGGCATACTTATCGCTAATCAATGCGTATCGTAAAAGTTTCTATAGAATACATCAAGCAAATGGGTTTTATTGCCAATGTTTAAAAGAATAGTTTGGACAACAAATATAAATTTACTAAAATTATATATGTTTTTAAGCTATCTACACTTATAACTACCACAAGTATCTGTCTTAAATGATTTAGAAATACATCTCATCGTTGTTTGTGTATTCTGTAAAATGGATTTTTAATTTAATATTTGTTGTTCTACTCTACAAAAATACTAACTTTTACATAAGTTTCATACATTTTATCTTAAACTCATATTTTTAATAAGTTGTGACTAAATCAAATAACAAATTAAAATAGTTTATTAATATACAAAGTTCTACTCCGATAAATTGCATTTGAAACTACAAAAATTGCATACAAAAAAAAATACGTATAAATGCATCAAAAATTCAGTTCTGAGTTCTATAAAATAGACTTTTTGTCGATCTGTTAAATTGCAGTTTCAAAGCACAAAAAAAGCTATCAAAATTACTGCAAATTTAATAAAAATTCTATAAAAAGATTTTGATTTTTTTGAAATTTAATAATTTGATTTTTGCATATATTTTCAAAGGCAATTTTAACGCTTTAAGCCAATTTATGTATTGATTTCTGGCCCATTGTGCTGGACTGCTGTTTTTGTTGTTTTTATCGATGTAGCTGTAGCTGTGACTATGTTGCTGGGACGGTGTTGCTGCTGCTGATGTTGCTGCTGTTGTTGTTTGCGTGACGGATATTGCCTTGTCACTTGCATGTACGAGAAATGTTAAAACGAAGAGAGCGGGTTGAGTTACCAACGGGTTGACTTCTTTTTTTTTTCACTTAATGCCAGCCAAAACCGCTGGCCAAGCCTGGGCAGACCACGAGGCCAGCAGCAGCAACCAGCAACCAACAACCAACAACCACTAACCACAGCGTGCCAATCAACGCAGAGAGTTATCCAACAAAAGCAGCAGCAGCAGCAGTAACAGCAACAACAAGGAATCAGTTTGCTGTACCGTTCGAAAGTTGTGCTAAAATTTAATTAATTTTGCAATTTGCCTAGTCAAGCAGCAGCAGCTACAGCTACAACAGCAGCAACAATAGCACCACCAACATCTAACGACAATTTCTATCTGCTATCGAAAAATGATGATGATTACCATTATTGCCGCTAAGCACGGGCGTAACCAAATGTAAGGCGATTTAGCTGGCGACTATTATAAATACAAATTTAATGAGCGCAACATATGCAACAGCAGCAGCAACTGCAGCAACAACAACAACAACAACAACAACTTTGACTGGACTTTAATGCGATTACATGGCAGCGGCACATTAGTCATTTAGTAGGGGTCCATTTGGTTGTGCGACAGTGTGTGTGTGTGTGTGTGTGTGTGTGGAGTGCTTGTCTGTGTGTGTGGCAGCTTAAACAAATCAAGTCAAATTACTGCAATGCTATAGAAGAATCTGTAGCAAGCAGCGACTGTTGTACCAGCCACAATAAAGGTTTGTGCGCATCCGTAAGATACATGCTGCTGCAGGCAGACAGTGGAACAGACAGTGGGATGAAGGGGGCAGAGAGACGGTCAGACAGATTGTCAGACAGTCGGCAATTGCATGGCCATCGTGCATAACTTCAACTTTATTGTTGGCCTCTCTTTTGCACGCTGTGGCATGCGGGACACTGCAGCAGTAGCTGCCACAGCAGCCGTTGCTCATTAAGTGCCACTCTACGACAGTTGTCGCTAATGCCGCTGGCATGCCGCTTGTCCCCTACCCCTGTCACCGCCACAGCCCCTGACCCTAACACAGCTACAGCTACAGCTACAGTTGCAGTTGCAGTTACTGGCGGGGTCGTCGTCACGGGCCAAGCTCGGGTTACACACAGTCAACGTAAATTTGCAAATATTTGCTGAAATCAGACGACGACAAATGCAGCAGCAGCAGCAACTGTGGCAGCTGGGTTAAGGGGTAAAGAGTAAGGGGGAGTCGACAGAGGTGAAAGGGGGTAAAGCACATAGAAGCATGCCTGGAATGGCAGTTTAGTTTGTTTTTCGGACTATGCTGTTTTAGGCGCAATGCAAGTCTGCTCCTGACTCCTCCTCTCCCTTCCCTTTCTGCCTTCTGGCCATGCCCTTAAACGAGTGTTACTTGAAGCTAGTGTACTAAAGGGGGCACAGAGGAGCAGGGGAAGCGGGGAATGAGGCACTCAAAGCAGCCACTGCAAATAGATTTAACACTTGAGAGGCAAAGGAGCCAAGGCAGCATAGAACAAGCCAAAAGGTGAATTAAAGTATATCCTTAGTTCCCAGTTCCCGGTCCTTAGTCTCTAGTCCCTGGTGCTAGGTGTGCGCTTAACTTAACTAACTTAAACCAGCAGACTAACAAATACAACACACAAATACTCAGCTATGAAATGCGTTAAGTAGTAAAGGGTTTTCAGCTCAACTAAGCATGAATATTAAAAGAGTCAAGATTCTAAAAAGGTGAACTAAATAGTTCAGCGATTACAAGCTAATCCGTAGAATTCAAGTAGCATTACTAAGAGAAAGCATTTGAAGAAATTTAGCACACTTGGAAATACCCGTTAATAGTAGAAGAATGTCTTTACTCTGGGACTTAGTGTAATGGGTATAAGGATAACTACAACTACTACATCTTAAAGTTCTTACTTTAAAGTTTATAAATAAAAGGTCTCTGAATAATTAACTAGTTAATTGACGTGTAACTGGTATAAGTATAGATAGTTAAAGGTCGATAAACCGTGACATTTTAAAAGGTTAAGACAGAGGACACTTATATAAGGAAAGAACTAGAAATCTCGATAAAAATCAAAAAGAATTTGTATTTTAAAATTCTTCAAATATTTTTAATAAATAAATCTTTTGTAAATCATTTGTAAATTCTTGAAATAACTTTTAAGATACTTATTATAATTAAGCAGGAAATACATGTCAAATCTTTCTCAGTGTCTGTCTGAGTTTCCCCTTTGACTTCACCGCATTATATATGTATATAAACCATAATTAACTGTCTGTAAGACCCCGACTCCCAAGTAAAGTCAGAGTCTTCTCTAGGTCTGCGTGTGAGTTGTAAAACATGTAACTTGCTTTATTCATTAGATGTAAGAAATACGAAAAAAGTACAAGTAATCATACAATAAGGCAAAGGAAACCGTTTATTAAACACTCATTGTGTCTTACCTGTGTGACCCACTTGTTGTATGAGTGTGGGTATGAGTGTGGGTGTGAGTCACAATTGTGTATTGAATATACTCACAAGTATCGTGTAATTTGTATTTTAAACGCAACAAACCATAATTTTAAAAATGCGACGTCAACTCAACATTCTGGATCAGAGAACTCTGCGTGCAGTTTATCAAAGGAACTGGGAGCCCACCAAAGCCACCGAACCCAACGAATCTACCGAACCACACTGAAGTCTGGAGACGTAAATAAACTGGGGTTGGGCAGGGGACACCGTACACAGAGAAAAATCGGAAATTAGTTCCTCATTTAATTCTAAACACTTTGCGGTATTTTAAATCGAAAAATATAATGAAAATACTTAACAGTATTTAAAAAAAAAAATATTGATAAATATTTTAACTATTTGAAAATTTATTCCAAATAAGTAATATTTATTTAATAGCTTCTTTTATTGTTTAATATATTGTTTTCCAAATTAAAAATAAAATTAAAATATAAAAAAAAAATATTTTAACTCTCAGAATATAGGTAGATACAAAAGTAGTTTGTTAATATTTAAGATTTACTTTTTAATTTAAAAGTTTAAATTTTTTTTAATTAATATCTTACAAAATATTTATAGAGTAGTTCGCTAATATTTTTGATTTATTCTTCAATTTAAATGATAAATGTTGTTTTTTTTTTTTTTTTTTTTTTTTATTTAAATTTCAAACCAATTTAATTTTAACGCATAGTATTTTTTCAGTGTAGAGGGGAGTTAAAAATGAATTACATGGCAATGTTGGCGGTGGCAGCAACCTGCAGAGTTGCGGCAGTTGTTAAAAATTATTATTAAGTATTTGCCGTGGCTTTCGTCTGAAACAAAGGCCAAGCTCTTAAATATTTAATAAGTACATAAAAAGAGCCCAAAGGAAAAGCGGGAACCCAAGAGTAGGAAAGAGAGGAAGAGAGGGAGATTGGTGTGTGTATAAGGGAGACAGAGAGACAGAGAGTATGACTGTTGTTGAGTCATGTCAATTGGGCTTTGGGACTGACTGACAAACTGGCAAGACTGACTGACTTGGACGTCCCGCTGTGGAGCTGGAAGTGGAATCAATACTCAGGCTCTGGCTGCCCGTTGTGTCACACACACACATATATACTCATAGTGGTGTACTTGTAAGGATACACACACACACACACACACACACACACACTCCGCACACTTGTGCGCCCACTAACGGTGACAATAAATGAGTAAAAATGACTTTCAACGGAATGAAAATGAAACGACAACGACAACGACAACGACAACGAAACGGCAATGAAACGACTACGAAATCGACGCCAGAGTAACACACAGAAAATCTGTCATCAACACGCACTCGACTGTGGGACCATTGTGAAAGCCCATGAAATTTGATATCGATGCGTGGAGTACCATCAACATCAACATCAACAACAATAACAGACGACACCGATAGGACAATCCTGTTCGGTCTGTCAGAGACCAAGTAATTTGAAAATTTCAATACCTTAAGAACTCATCATTGCCTCTTTTTAGTGTCCATTATTATTATGCAGTAGAGTATAAAAATCATTTATAACATTTATCAATATTCAACAACATTTTAGCTTTAAAAAATATGCTTAAAATATTTAAGTTTATGCTGCAAATGTTTCTTAATTCTGATCGATTCTCCTGTGCTGTGTGTACTGCACTTGTATCGAGGGTGGTTTGATGGGTTTATGGTTAGCTGTCATAAAATTATTAGTGAGAGGGCAACGATTTTTATTTGCTCTCTTGGTGTGAGTGTGTGTGTGTGTGTGTTTACCAAAATGGCTAAATGTGCTTTTATTGGCCAACCACAGTGTTTAATAGTCTAGATATTATTTGGCACATTAACTTTTGGCACTTGCCAAAACATGTTCTCCTCCTCGACAGAGTATCATAAACTGGATTAGGTCAAGAGGTTGGAGAGCATTAGCTTTAAGTTGTGAGTTGACAATTTATATATATTTATATATATTTGTTATGCTTTAATGTCTGTAAATACATTTTTGGTTTAAAGAAGAGTTTATTCAATTTGAGTTGGCTAAAAGCGTAATTATTGTATTAGGGAAATAAATATTTGTCTTGACTGTAAATCGAATTGAAAAAACTAACGAAGTGAGTGATAACAGTCAAAACGTGGAAGATTTTAAACTTTCTTAGGTAAAATAAATAAAAATATTTAAAATTATTTACAAATTGTTTAAGCACCGTGTGCACTGTCATAATACTTTTCTTTATCTATTTCCTCCCACCGACTCTTCTGGCAACTCTCGCGATTTGAAAATTTACTACCTGCCACTAATCCCTGTGACGCATGCAGCAGAACTGAGAGCAAAGACTCCCTGCAAACCATGTATAGTTTGTATCTTTTCAGACTTGTACGTAGCTCAACAATTCCCTCTGCCGGGGAATTGAAAACAATGCTCGGGCATTCAGGCAAAACTACCTGACCCCGACAAAAAAAGACCGTCAAGCAGACAACAACAACAACAACAACAACAACAATGCTGCCGGTTCTCAACTGCAATACATTGCACCTGGTGCTATGCTGTGCCATGGATGGGATTGAGTTTTGGATTTGGGTCTGGGTTTTGGGTTTGAGTTTGAGTTTGGGTTTGCAACTGGAACGGGCAACTGGGCTGGTGGTAGTACGAGAGGCCTAGACTTAGTTGAGCGTTGTGCATTTGGTTATTTTTCTCTTTTCTCTTTTTTTTGTTTTTGTTTTGGTTTTTTATGCATTTGTGAAATAGCACGAAACATTTTATAACCTTACATGGAAATTTGGGTTTATGTTGCTTTATTTTTTCAACCTCGAAACAAGTTGGACACAGCTGCTAAACCCCATAGCAGTAATAACAACAAACAACAATAGAAGAAAACTTAAATAATGTTAAGCTTTTTGATGAACCCACGCACAAAAAAAAAATCAACAAAATATCATAGAAGAAGAAGAAACAAAATATGAGATAAGCAGCAGCTCAGCAGTCAACATTTTGACTGTGCGGCACTTGAGGCGCCATTGTAATAATAAAGTCAAATCAAGTCTAAATCAAATAGAGCAACATAATCTGCCATAATACTCAGCCACAGCCACATCCACTCCCTCCCCTCGTCTGTCATTTCTCCCTAGACTCCCTCACTCCTCACTCCTATCCCCATTTAACACTAATTTTGAGGTGCGAGCGGCACTTGATCGCCCATCGTCAGCGTCACTTGTGTTGATCAAGAAACGAAAACTGAATATGAAAATGAATATACTCGTTTGAAAATCAAAATCCAAATCAAAATCAAAATGAAAATGAAAATGAATGTGTGGCTGTTGGCATAAATTGAATTTGATTGTTCAAGTAGTCAGACAGACAGACAGGCAGACGGACAGACAGTCAGTCAGTTCAGTCAGTCAGTCAGGCGACTTGTCTCTGCTCACTGTTTGTCTCTCTATCTAATGTAAGTCGTAATGTTGCACAGTGTGACGATACAAAATATATTTAATATATGCTCACTTTATTTAAAATGCATAACTTATCTTAAATTTGCATTTTGTTAAATTTGGGAAAAAAAACACTCACACTCACACACACACACACACACACACACACACACACACACACACAAACTTAAAATATGTAATGTACTTTTTATGTTGCACACTGGGACATCACAATATATAATATTTACATAAAAGTTAAAAGAAAATTACTTTTGTTAAATAATATTTAAATATTACTGTTCTTAAATATGGAATATAATTGTGGTACTGCACAGTGGGATGCAATAGAAAAGCGATTTGTTGAAATTTAATTTATAATATGAAAACATTATAAATATTTTAGCAGCATACATTTTGAACTATTTGTTACTAACCAATGTAAACAATTTTTATTTGTAATTTAAAGTTTATTACATTGAAAATTACAGACATAAAATTGTATTTATGTATTAAATAGGACATTTACTCAGAAGTCACTTTAATGGATCTTTAATTAAAGCTTAAGAAAAAATTAAATAAACTGTTTAGTTAAAGAATAATCTAAAAACAGAATGTAAATTTTGTATCTTATTTACCAACACTCGTTCCACTGTGCGATGCCTTTTATTTCAATTCAGATCTCAAAAACAGCTGCTTCACTTCATTACCATAAGGTTTGCATCCGAAGGGCAGACCTTGAGGCACATACATGTAGCTCTTGATATCCTCAGTTCAAGCACTCTTCCCACCCTCTCTCTTTCCCTCTCTGTCTACAGTGTTGGGTCTCCAATTTACAGTCTCACTCTCATCCTACTCTCATGCAATTTGATGTGTTATTATGCTTTTTGTTGCTTATCAAACTGAAAATTCAAATTCAACTAGCGGCAGCACATTGTTTACAACGCCCCCACCTAAGGCAACAACAACATTGACAACGTTAACAACAACAACAACAACAACAACAACTACACAACAGTACAACACACAAACACTTGAAGAGCTGCAAAAGTGACACTTCTAAGAGATTAAAGTGACATGTAGTGCTGGACCCAGAGATTCCGACTCTGAGTAGACGACTGTAGAAAGTTGAGCGGCATGAAATGGAATTATTTGTTGTGCGAGTGTGTGAGTGTATCTAAGTGTGTGTGTGTGTGCTATGCATAGATTAATAAATTATAAGCCTGGTTGCCTTGTCGAGACCTTTGCGCTTTCTTTCTTTTCACTCCATCTCTCCTTTGGGACATTCACAATTCTCCAGCTACCAAGTTCCAGTCCCAGCTCCAGTTCCAGTTCCAAACTCAAACTCTGTGTGAATGTGGAGCAATTAATGTTCGTGTTTTGTCATTTCATGCCCCGGACTCTGTCAGGGGATTGTACAACAAACAAACATACATTCATACATTCTACATACACAAATAAGACTTGTTTTTGTTGTTTTTGTATTTTATGCACATAATTAAGCCGGTGTATCCGTAAAAGTATGCGACACTTCCGGCTCTGCTCGACTAAAGAAGCCCCTCCTTACTCCCTATCCCTACCCCTATCCCCTACCACTCGCTGAGTCTCCCCCAACGCCTTCTCTACGATTCTCAGTCAGTCACTCAGTCTACAATTCCATCTTCCTTCCATTCTTAATACAATTCATTGAGCGTTGACCACGCTTCATACTACTTACGTACTCCCTCTCCCACTCTCTCCCCCTCTCTCTCTCTCTTTAACTGTCTTTCCTCTCTTTCTTTCTACACTAAAAGGGGTTATTTTTCCTTTTATGTGGCAAGCATAATAGGGTCCAGAGGAGGCTTAGGGGGTATAAACAGGGAGCATTGTCACTGGCATTGTGATGTTGAAAGAGACTGCGGAAATGCCAGAGCACGAGTGAAAAAATGCAGCTGGACAAGACGTGGGTCGAGATGAAAAGATATAACGTAACACGTAACAGCAAATGAAAAGGCCTTTAATTAGTCCAACAATCGACTATACTTAGATGTTGGCTTAGTTAAATACCAATCAAATTAAGAGAATACTCGGAATTACCTTAAAGGGTATAAGCATTTACTTTACACATGTAAACATTATAAGCTAATTAATTTGTTTAGAGTAAACAAGGCTTATTAAAAGTAAATATATATTTATTTTATTTAATAGATAAAGGTAACAATTAATCAGATTAAAGTTAACCGTAACAGTCATTTGACAGTTAGGAAAAGATATACTCTTCTAAAAATAAGAAGTTATGTCGTTAGAGGTACAAGGAAGAATTCAGAGAATGGTGGAAGAGTTCGGTTGGGTAAAATTATATATAAATTGCTTAAAGTTCCTACCTAAGTATAGTAGGAGTATCTTCTAGTCTATCACTCTCAACTAAAGTTTCCTGCATTACTTTTCTATCTTGTTTCCATAAAAGTGGCTACTATTTCTGCTCTCTTCTTCCCACGATAGAACGATCCATTGATAGTTTCTGATTCATCTCAAAGAATTTAGTTCTGAATGATCTTTTAATGAATTACATTTGCACTTGAAATCTGTTTTCCATCATGAAGTTGAAAGCAAACTCAAGTTTATCTTTTACTGATATACTATATATATATTTATATGTATATATATTTGATGAGGGGTCTTTAGCTGTGAAGAGCCTGCTCAGGGCAGCTCTTTTTAAGATCAAGCCATAAGTTGGACACTTTTGCCGACTTTAGCTTAATCCCTTTGGTTGGTGTTTATAAAAAAATTAACACGCTTCTTGAAGCTTATCTGGACAGCTGAGCAGACAAGTTGTGAGGAAACAGAAGATACAAAATTTGACATGTGTCATAAGCAAATACACACACACACACACACACACACACCCATACATGTATATACAGAAAGAGAGATATAACAAAAAGTGTCAGACAATACTTCAAATGATGGGACACAACATCTACTCATTTATAAGCCACAAAAAAACAAATCACTTGGGGCCAGCACGGGGTATAAAACTCCCTTTCCCTCGCCTCCTTCCGCTTTCCTTCCCTTAGAACGCCTCCGCCCACCTCTGGCCCATAGGGGACAAGGCGCACAAGTTGGCATTATTTGAATTAAGTGCATACTTAAGCGTAATTTATTGGAAAATCCACAAGAAAAGCAGCAAGGAAAAACAGCAGCCTGAGGGAAAGGCCACAACAGATTGTGGGTACACTTAGTAAGCGCCAGTAGGTTTTCCATACTCATAAATCTATTGGTGGTGCTGGTGTTTGGGCTTTCCTCATTAATCTGCGGAGACATGAGACAAGAGTCTCAACTCTTCTTCTTCTATTTGTCTATCTAGCGTCACTATTTGAATAGTGCGCTTTTTGTTTGTCCAAATGTCTGTCGCGTTATCTTAATAAACCCAGGCGACAACTGTCCCTCTAACTCACCCCCTCCTTCTATACCAGTCTCCTGCCACACCCAGTGGGTGTGGACTATGTGATACCGAGGGCCTCTCTATTCATTAGTGTGTTATATATCCGATGACATGCTCTTTCCATACTTCTTGGTACTTGGTACAAGTTATTGGCATGCATTGAATTTTGCTTTGGAATTTTTGTGTGTGTTTTTGCTCTGTGAGCAGAAAACCAAAGAGTAGACACAATCATTGGCATGTATAGAATTTCACTGATTTATGTTTCATATGAGACGAAAGCGCATGACATAGAGCATAAAAGGGGAGAATCGGAAAGTGGAGAAAGGAGAGAGGGAACGGGGTGGAATGGGAGAGGGAATGGGGTGGTAAATAGCTCTACCCCAAAAACTTCCCGAAAGGCACTGGTTCAATCTGAGACTTGAGCCTTGTCTCCGGTTGGTGACAATGCAGTGATTACATCTTTTGAGCATTTCACTCCCGCACTTCCGCTCTTGTCTTCATCGTCATAGTCAACAGCATCATCATTATGATGATGATGGTGATGATAATAATGATGATGTGAAGAAAGGCATGCCTTTGCAGCTAAAATATTTTTGTGCGTCTTTCCTTTTGCTAGCAGAAATGATAAATTTTTGATTGAAGGCCCATTTGGGTGGCTGCCTAGTTGTCTGTGTTTGGCATGCCTTTGATAGGGAATACACACACACACATGCACGTACACACACACACTCACGGTTTGACAAAAGACACAAGTTTGGAAATTGCTGCAGCTATGTGTTGCTTAGCTTTCACATACCCTGGAATTTAAAATTTTAAACAGTTTAATAAAAATATGAATAAGACCATTCAAGAAGAGCTCATGGTAGAGAGAATTTCCTTAACTTCAACATAAAATAACTAATAACTCACTACTTTCATCTTAAATATTTTTTGGTACCCAAAAATGTAGAGCGATAATAAGAGATGTGTATTTTGTTTATACCCTGTATTTGTCCTTAATTCAAATACAGTACAACATTAAATGTAAAGAATTGTTTTTGCATCACTAATAGATGACTAAAGTTAAACACAGTTAAAAGTAATTGTTTTAAATTAATAAAAAATAATTAAATATTCATTTTAGCACTCAATCATAATCAATTTACATACTGTGATCTAACAATATATACTTAAGAGTCCGTTCTACTTAATTACACTAGTTACTGCTGCAAATCATAATTAAATTATCAGCTTAATCTAATAAAATTATAATTGCCTCTGAAATTATTAATGTCCAAAGCATAACTCATTTTGTAGGGTATTAAAATACTTTCCCAAGCTTGTTAAAATACATTTAGCAAACAATATTTATTGAGTTTTCGTTGATTGCCAGTTAAGAATATTTGACATGCCATTTTCCCCCCATTTCCCATTTCTCATTTCACTCAGAGAGTTCGATAACTCGAGTTAGTCGTTATCATTCATATACTCAATCAAATTCCAAGTCAATCGGTGCTGTCAGCTATCCAAATGTTAATTTAAACAATTAATTTCAATCTATGGCATTATAATGTATGTGAGTGTGAGTATGTGATTGTGTATGTGTATGTCTATGTGTATGGATGTGAATATATGTATATATGTTTAACATGTCAATTTGCAAATTAAATACCCAAATGACAGATGGAAAGGAGATTGGAAAGAAGTGTGCCACAAATACAGTGAGGGACAAAAATAAAGAGCTGAACTACACATGGAAATTGAGAGACAAAAGACAAGGGACAAGTGACAGGGGAAAGAGAAAAGGAAAATGAAAGACCACACAGTACACAAGTGCACTAAATATAGATCTGATCTGAAGAGAGAGACCAAAAAAGAGAGAAATACTAGACTGTAGAGTTTGTGACTGATTTTTGAGGGTAAGAAATTGAAAGAGGGTCCAGTACTTAGAAGACAATTTGTAGAGACAATTTAATTGAATCAAAGTGCTCACTTAAGCTCTTTAATCTAAGTAGTTTCGTGCTTTAAATGGGGTAAAATAGATCTTGAGAAAAACAACTCGATTTGAACCAAAAAAAGTTCGTTATTTTACATTCATTAGACAAATTAATAGGTAAAACGGGAAGCAAATTAATTTCTTAATCGTCGTTCATTAAAATTCCAAAGAACTTTGCTTAAGAGAAGTTAAAGAAACACATGTTCTTTGAGGGAGTACACTTGTAGCTAATAAGTTGAGTCATTAGGTCTTGAGAATGGCTTTCGTTATCTTTCTTAAACTATTCGTATAGAAACATATGGTCACAATTTAACTAATAATAGTTCTTTGACTGAGGTGATTAGTCTTCCGCTATTGGAGCTGTCAGCTACTGCTACTGACAGGTGGTTTTTCGAAACAACCCCAAAGGAAAAAAATTTTTGTCGGGATCCTGAAGGTTTCCTGGGAATCTAAAGCTGCCACTGAAACTATGGTTAAGAACTGAAAAGTGGTTTATATTAATTTTCTATAAAATCAATATTAATTAGGTTTTCCCACATCTTTTCCATTTGAAAATTTCAACTGACACATTATTTAAAATTGCTTTATTTAAAGTGATATAAAAGTGACATATTATTTATTTTTGTATTTAAGCTACGTATATGTATGTATGTGTGAGTTTTTGTGAGTG
Source organism: Drosophila cardini (assembly GCA_018903735.1). Classification (NCBI taxonomy): domain Eukaryota; kingdom Metazoa; phylum Arthropoda; class Insecta; order Diptera; family Drosophilidae; genus Drosophila; species Drosophila cardini. The sequence continues at coordinate 21,009,387 of JAEIGM010000001.1, read as the reverse complement.
GATCTATATATTTATATAACAGTCAGTAACAATTTCCTGTCATTGCACTGACATAGACACGCTTGCCGAATTTATAGATAATTTTTCATGATTTTTCTTGACATTCCTTTTTCTCACTCTCTCCCTCTCTCTCTCTCTTCTCTCTCTCAGCAGGTCACAGGCAATCTCTGATGATGTTCTTGCTCACGACAATGATGATGAAGTTGCTGGTGAGGCGAGTCTAAACTGCTGACAGCAAAGTGCCAGCGCCAGTGCGCGTATCTCAAAGATACAAATAGTAGAAGTGCATTTCCGCCTGGACGCCTACCTAACAGAGTGGACGGGACGATAGCTAGTAGCTACCTACGCAGAGCACCTCTCTCGTTGCTCTTTTGTTCCCATCACTCGTCACTTTCGAGCTCGTCACTTGTTACTCGCTGCTCTCTCGCTCTCTTTGTCACTCTCAATCTCTTTCTCTGCCGCGTCGCTGCAACTGTCCAGCTGCTATCAGTTCTGTCGTAGCGCGCGGTCGCGACGGGCTGCAAAAAAAAGTAATAAAATAAATAGAGAAAAAGGAACGGACGGAAAAAGTGTGCGTCGAACGCGAAGAACAACAACAACAACAACGAAACTCGAACAACAATAACAAAAACAACAACAAAATCGACAACGAAAGATATACTCGCATATAAATAAATACAAAGTGCGGGGAAAGTGTACCTTAACGGTATTGTAAAGTAGAAAAACAGGAAACAGGAAAACGGAGGAAACTAGGAAGTGGGAAGTGGGCGCCATCAATCCTTTTTCCTTGTGCAAATATTTGTGGAATCGTGATTGCTGTTGACAAAGTGGCGTCCGCACACGTACTCGATACTTTCAATTAGGCACGTTGCTTATAAATGTGCCACAATGGCGTCGACGTCGAGGACGACGCAACCGTCAACGCTGCAACCACCGACGCGTTGTAAAGCTACGGCTAAGTCTCTAATCCTGTACCGTCTGCGGTCCCGGTCATTGACTGCCTCCCACCCGCTCTCACTCCCGCATCTCCAGCTTTTGTCACTGTTGCTATCGCTGCTAAGCATTGCGGTCCATGGCGAACCGTATGCCGGAAGCTTTGGCAGCTCAGCTATCGCCAGTGGCGGCCTTGGTTCCGTTGGCATTCACATTCCCGGTGGCGGCGTGGGCGTAATCACGGAGGCACGTTGCCCTCGGGTGTGCTCCTGCAGCGGTTTAACCGTGGACTGCTCGCATCGTGGATTAACCCAGGTGCCACGCAAAATATCAGCTGATGTGGAAAGACTGTAAGTACAAAATAACTTTATTTAATCAATATTATATTTACTTGTCCTACAACTGGCAGGCAATGCCACAGTTTAAACTTCATAGCTGAACACTTTTGAGAATTTATTGTAAAGGTCAATTTAGCAAAGGTCAGTGAATAGTTCTTTCCCTGAATATGTCGAAGTATTTATAAAACTGCTGGTAAAATATTTGCATATACTTGGATTGAATATGCAATAGCCAGGATAATTTCTATACTTAAATTTGTAAGTTTTCAAGAAATAAACAAAGGAAATTCAGTTGGTTTATACTTATATTTAGAAACTAATCATTTCCCACTTAAATTATAACTAGGGACTCGTTTTCTCTATTTTAAATTCTCGTTTTTAAATTCTTCATACAATAAATGAATGAATCTATGTCAACTGAAAGATAAGACACAGCCGGTCTTGTAACAGGACTACTAATATCTGAAGGTTCCCTAATAATACTCATTCATAAATACTGTCAAGATACTTCTAGTTCTTTTGAAAGGATAGTTGTCTTCGCCAACTAATTTAGTAAAGATGAACACATGATTATTAGATTTATAAGACTAACCTACTTTTTAGAATGGTTTAAAGCGATATAAAACAAGTAAGAAAGACCACAGTCGAGCGAGCCGACTATAAAAGACCTCGTACTCATTATAGTGCGCATATCACCATACAAATCACAACTTTTAAGCCGATTTGTCCTATGAGAGCTATAGGCTATAGTTGTCCGATCCGGATAGTTACAATGGTACCATACACATGCTGTGTGAATTTGGTTACGATATCTTTAGTAGTTTTCAAGTTAAAGTGATGTGAGGTGCGTGGCGGTAGGGGGCGTGGCAATGATTTGAAATATACTTGATCTGCTCGCGAAGTAGACGAACTTTCAATCAAAATTTGGTGGCCCTATATCTAGCTAATAGTCTCTGAAATCTAGGTGTTCATACGGACGGACGGACGGATAGACGGACATATCTATATCGACTTGGGTGTTGATGCTAATCAAGAATATATATATTTTATAGGGTCGGCCACGCCTCCTGCTGCCCTCTACTTATTTTTAGAGTACGGGGTCTAAAAACAACAACAAAACATGAATAACAAATCCAAAGTGCATAACGAACATATATTTTAATTCTTCAGAAATCAGATAACATTCACAACATCATATGTTGCAAAATAACCTTTTTAAGGGAGCTAAGATGAAGATTGCTGTTGTTTTAGGATTTAGCAAAGAAATCTATACAGAGAGATTCGACTGATATGATAGTCAGGCATACCCAATGAAAAAAACATACACACACATGTATTTCTTGCATGGGAAACTCTCTTATCTGTAGTTGTTTGAACTGCAAACTAACCGATCAAATTTTTAGCCTTGACAATGAATGATCATGTAAAATGCTTGTTATGGATCTTGTGTTGTTACATAACTATAAGCACTTACTTACATATACATGTATACATCTATGTACATAAGAACAGTCGTGAGCAGATGCTCATTTCTGATGTTTACATAAAAATCAGCATAGACAAACAACAACAACTAGAAGTAGAACTACAACAACAACAACAACACTAACATGGAAAGAGTGCTAGAGGCAAATAAAGCCGTGACCATGTCGTACACTGAGAGAAAATACAAGTGTTTTGTAAGAACAAATTTGATGAAGTCTTGAATTTCGGTCAAATAGACCCCTTTACTCCTTTTTTAGAGTACGGGGTCTTAAAACAGAAGTGAACCCTCTGAAAAATAAATTTGTGATTGTAGATCCTTAAGGATGTGAAATGTACGGTAACCCTAAATTCAAGTACATAATTCTTGAATGAAGTAATAATTTTATTGATAAGTTTTTAAGCCGATTTATGATTTAGATAATTAGTTTTAACTTGTCTCCGAGGCTTAAACCAATTCTATAGTATAATTCTTGTCTACTGTACTTAGTTTGAGCTCACTTAGACATGTTTACTGCCAAACTTTTTCTCTCAGTGTGTGACTGTTAAAAGCGAACCTAACGAATCGATGGAAACTGCCGTCTTGTGCTGTCCTCGGACTCGTACATTAAATCGCCATTAAGTTTATTAATTGTCGTCGAAGGAGGCAACATAAAGCGCATCAAGCTTGCCACTTGCCACTTGCCGCTTGCCACTTGCAACTGGCTGCGTCCACTTTGGCAATTGTTGCATGCAACAGCAAATGCATTAAGCCAAACGTCTGCGTTCGTCGGACGCCACATAAATTAACGCGCCGGCAATTAGCAAGTGTATGCAAAATGCCACAGAGCCACACCTACTCCCCACCATCGCCTTCCACACGGGTTGCCCCCACATACATACAATCCCCGGTAGACCCATAGACCTATAGACCGCTGTACAGCGCCACTCGGCGACCTCAAAAACTGCAGTTTTATTATTTTTTTTCTCTACATAAATTAATAACAGATATCAACGTTGACTGCTGCTGCAACAACAATAACAACAACAACAGCTAGAACAACAACATAGCCCAGTTATAAGCAGTCGGCCGCTCTGAGCCAGTCAAATAGCGCTCAGGGACACATTTGTTTTATGCAAAAAAAAAACAAGAAAGAATGCTATAGTCGCCTCGCGACTTTAGGATACCCGTTACTCAGTTTAATTATATTATTAACAATATAATATATTATTAATAATATTAATAATATTACAATCGGTTAGGTAATCGACCCTATTGATTTTAATTCAGATGACTTGAGAAACGCAGAAATTTTCATACAAAATCATATTTAGAGCGTATTTTTGACCGATCGTCCCTATGGGAGCTATACGATATAGTCGTCCGATTTGGATGAAACTTAGTCAATATGTTTATATTATTGACAGATATATTCTGTGTAAGTTTCACTTCGATTGGTTGGCCAACGCAAAAGTTATTCATATAAATTCATATTTGGAGCGTATTTTTGACCGATTGTCCCTATGGGAGCTATATGATATAGTTGTCCGATTTGGATCAAACTTAGTCAATATGTTTATATTATTGACAGATATATTCTGTGTAAGTTTCACTTCGATTGGTTGGCCAACGCAAAAGTTATTCATATAAATTCATATTTGGAGCGTATTTTTGACCGATTGTCCCTATGGGAGCTATATGATATAGTTGTCCGATTTGGATCAAACTTGGTCAGTATACGTAATCCCTAGACGTGTACTTTCTGTGTCAATTTGGTTTAGATAGCATTACTAACAAAAAAGTTTTCTATACTAAAACATGCTATTTTTACCTGTTTTTACCTTTGTATGCACATAGAACGCCCTGAAGTGGGCGTGTCAAAAAACAAAAGCAAACTTGTACTGCTTGGGCATTTTATCTTTCGTTTGCGACCACTCGGGCCTTTCTAGCTCTTATAGTCTCTGAGATCCTTTTGTTCACACAGACGGACAGACGGACGGACGGACAGACGGACAGACGGACATGGCTATATCGACTCGGCTTGTCATGCTGATCAAGAATATATATACTTTATGGGGTCTGCCATGTCTCCTTCTCCCTGTTACATACATTGCAACGAATACAATATACCCTTTTACTCTACGAGTAACGGGTATAATAAGAGACAGAAAAAAGCAAAAGCAGAAAACAGAAAACATATCAACATGCACGGAATATTTGCATTTTAAAATACCAAAACGAGACAGGGTGTTTCATGTTAGTGCGGAAAAACTATTGAATGACATTTTCTGATTTTAACGGACCAAAATTCGTTTGAGCCGGCAAAGAAAATCAAACTAAATTTTGAGTTTCCCATTCCAACCACAAAGAGCTTATACTACGAAAAAGGTAACAACTCTAAAGAAAAGTGGTTGAAATTCGAGTACTAAGTAATGAAATTAATTGAAAGATGAAACATGAGCTACACATGGACACACTTCAGGGGGATACTTGTAAAATGATTGACAGTTTGATTTAAAAACCATAAAAGCATATTTATAGCCCTTTTGCCTTTTGGGATTTAAACATTTTGATGCCGTAATTGAAAACCGATTTAAAAACAGACAAACTTAAGTATTAGTATTTCATGTTTATGTTTCAAGATAATTCTGTTATTATTTTAATTGGCAACTCTTAAGGCTCTTATGGTTTTGGTAAGAGATATGATACAAATTTAAGTAAAATTAAAATCGTTTAAAAAATCTTTTTATTTATTATAGTTGTTTTTTTCTCTTTAAACTCCTTATAAAGAATTTAATTTCATGACAAAATTTAAATATATTTTTTGTCTTTCATTGTTTATTATTGATTAGTTTCTGCTCGAATTTATTATAATTTAGATTTTTAATTAGTGCTACAAAAACATTAATTAAAAAACGTTATCAAGCATTTAAATTGATGCTTTGTTAATTACAACATGTATTACAATAATAAAATAGAAATCTGCTTTTAATATCAAAGATAATCAGTAATTGAGAGGAGAAGGAGAGTTGAGTCACCCTAATGCAACCTAAAGACCAGGCCAGAACTGGCATTATACGCACACTCGTGTGTATGTGTGTGTGTATGTGTGTGTGTCTGTGTGTGTGTTGTCGTGTTTGTCGTGTGTGCACATCAAATATTGAACATGCCCACAACTATCGGCTGGTAAAGCAGCAAATGGCAAAAACAATGGCATTGCACTGTGGAGAAAATGCAACTATTTTTGAAGAAAATTTAATTTTTAGACCCCGTACTCTAAAAAAGAGTATAGGGGTCTATTAGGTTTGTCTGAAGCGAAATGTGCGTAACAGGCAGAAGGAGGCGTGGCCGACCCCATAAAGTATATATATTCTTGATCAGCATCAACAGCCGAGACGATATAGCAATGTCCGTCTGTCCGTCCGTCTGTATGATCACCTAGATCTTTTAAACTACAAGAGCTAGAGCCACCAAATTTGGAATGAAAGTCCGTCTGCTTCGCGAGCAGATCAAGTTTATTTCAAATCTTTGCCACGCCCCTTACCGCCCCCGCAAATTGCAAAAAACAATTTTCACATCACCATAACTTGAAAACTACTAGAGCTAGAGAGACCAAATTCACACATTATGTGTATGGTACCAATACAACTATCCTCACCAAGTTTGATCTGGATCGGACAACTATAGCCTATAGCTCCCATAGGACAAATCGGTCAAAAATAAAAAATTTGTATGAAGACACGTAATGTTAGTTGAGCGATCGCAACCAAACTTACAGAGAATGTGTGAATAATTATTAAAAGTATCCTCACCAAATTTGGTCCAAACATATGAAATAATTCAATCAAAAATGCTGAGTTTTATGAATAAATTGTCTGTTTACACTGCTTGCAATAGAAAAAGAACACAAACTGCAGCAAGCAGTGCAGTGTGTTAACTAAACATTTATTATAAAAGATTTAAGTCTACGTTTAGCTACTGCAACTTCAATAAGGAGCGTGGTCTAGGTAGTAGAGATGCGCGCTTTGTACGTGTTGGTTAGCCCGGGGTCCCGGGTTCGAATCCAGTCAGTGACAAATACTATTTGTTTACTTTTTAAATTTTAATTATTTACATAAACTTCAATGCGGAGTGTGGTCTAAGTAGTAAAGATGCCTGATCTAATTCTTCGCACTTGTATGTGAACCCGGGATCATGGGTTCGAGCGCCGTCAGGGACATTTTATTAATTTTTGTTATATAACAAAAAAATATTACATGTAAATGCAGATATTCGAGCAATTTTAAGAGAGGGGCGTGGTGCAGCTGTAAGGGCTCTGACGCGAGTGCGTGGAGTGCAAGGTTCAAATCCCGTCAGTGAATTATTTTGATTATTTTTTTTTTTTTATTTCAATTCAAATTTAAAATTAAATTTAAATTTAATTTCAAATTGTAAAACACGGCATATTTTTTTTAAAATAAGCCAAGTAAGGAAATTGTGCATTTAATTGTGTATATATTTACATACATTTGTATATAAAAATGTATGTATACAAAATGTGAATCACTCCGTTTTTCTTGTTTTTCGAATGGAAAATGCGCACTTCTGTGAGTACGGGGTCTTTTACAGTCGGCTCGCTCGACTGTAGCCTTTCTTACTTGTTTAGTTTTTACAGCGAACAGAGGAATTTATAACTATTATGTACTGTTAATAGAACAGTAGGGAAAATATGCAATCCTTTGAATTATATTAAACTCAATTAAGTTTAAACAAAATTGTTATTCGAGTGGACCAAAATGTAGTACAAATATATAACACTTTTTTAAACAATATGAATGCCTAAACATGATAGTTTTTTCCATAGTGCATTGCAAAACTAACACTGTACTGCGAAACAGAAAAAAACCCAGATCCCAACCCAGAACCAAAGCTATAACGAGTGTCAGAGTCAGAACCAGATCCAGAGCCGACTTGGCATTTAATTACATAGCAGAGTCATGGTATGAAAATGAAAATGGGATTGGGAATGAGAATGAGAATGGGAAGGGTTTGCAGTGACAGAGTAGGGAGGATTAGAATGGTCACATGGCACAGACAGCGCCAGTCTGTCAGTTTCCATCCGTCAGCCACCCACATCGTTTATACGATTGACACGAGAACTGTTTTGCATATATCTTTCTATTTCTATATCTCTTTTTTTTGTTTGTTGGGTGGCGTTGGAGCCAACCCGAGCCCAACCCAGTCGAACTTAACCCCAATTTGTGCCCGAAAAGCCCTTTCACACCTCGTACAATTCACACCTTTAGTCGCCCTCCCTAAACCAACAATCAACATCCAACAGCAAAAAGGTGAGCCTAATTTATAGCTCGGTCTCGGGCAAAATCTTCAAAGGCAAAAAATAGCAGAAAAAAGTTAAAAAAAAGCTAAAGAAAAAAGATGAACTCAAGCTGAAATCTAATTGGACCCTAAAAACTAACAAAAGCTTTTGGCCAATTTGTGAATGCCTCAAAGATTTAATGAAGTTAAATGTTTAATTATAACAAAACGGCAACAAATACACATACACATACACATAGACACACACTTGGACATTCGAGAGTATTATAATTATTTTTGTAAAATCTTTTGAAAAATGTCTGTCAATTAGAAGCGACTTTTGTTTCAGGTCTTGTCTCCCCGGTATCTCTTTGTATGGTCTATGTAATCAGTTGAATCTAACCAAAAGATGCCCACATCTTTGCCAAGATATTAAGCTCATTAAAAATCTCCATAGATATGCTTGTGTGTGTGTGTGTCTGTGTGTGTGTATCTGTGTGTCTGTGAGTGTGTGAGTGTGTGTGTTGGGGCTTTGCACGATTGAAGCAGCTCATCGGCAACTTGATGCGAGTTTCATTAAGACTTGAGCAAAAAAAACTTAAAAAATTCAAGTAAACTTGGATGGTGGAATGTTTAAATACCCTAGAAATCAGTAGTGCTGTTTAAAATAAAGATATTAGTTAGAAAATATGTTTTTTAAGGATGTATAAACTTTTTTAAAATATAGAGTATACAGTAATAATAATATTAATTCACACAGGAATACAATTTTATAAAGAAAGTCGTAAAACTTTTATATATTTACAATAAAACTTTAATCTAAATGTTAAAATAGAAATTGTATGTTATTAGTAGTAGTAATAATGGTTTAAGAAGTCCAAAATTGTTCTCAGTGTACAATAATGGAAAGCGTTTCAGCCAAGTTGCCTCTAAATGGCCAATAGACAGTCAGACAGACGGTTCGCCGCCTTGATCACAAAACTACACGCCTTCGAAACGTTACAAATGTTATAATGAAACCAAGATACCCTGTGCAAGTGTACAGAAAAATATTTCTCGTTTCTGGCCCAGTCCGAAGGTCTTACTACCTGTTGTGGCTCTGTCGATTACAGCCAACCTTACTCAAAAGCAGCTGAGAGTCTCTCCGACCAGGGCACCAATGAGTTGTTGTTGTTGTTGTTGTCTGCTGGCTGCGCATGCGCAGTAAGTCTGCGGATCTGTGGCTCTTTTAGGTATTTTGTATCTCTTAGGTTGCATTTCATTGTTATGACATCTGCAGGTAACAAATTTTCTGTATCTTTCATTCTGTCTGTCTGATAGTCTGACTGTCTGTCCGTCCGTCTGTCTTCTGAAAGAAACAAGTTTTCTTCCTGCGCATGTTAAATGATTAAATATCATATTTTTGTTATCAGACAAAAGGCAGAGTTTTCAACAGGCTATAACCGCACATTGGTTGCATGTATCGGTTGGTTCTACACATCTGCTGCGATGCAAGAGCCAGACACATAGTGTATCTCAGATTGTTGATGTTGTTGCCTTGTCTTACAAGCAATTAAAAATTATTATCGCTGGAAAACAGAGTTTTGTCTCAACTGATTTCGATTAGCGAACTACTTGGGTTGCAACATAATTACCAGCGAAATCCTTATCAATTTTTATAATCTCTTAACGTTGTTTTCTCTCTCTCTCTCTACCTCTCTCCCTCTCTCTTTTCTGTTTACAGCGATTTGCAGGGAAACAATTTGACCGTGATATACGAGACGGACTTTCAGCGTTTAACTAAGCTGCGAATGCTGTAAGTATATAACTTGATTTCCAATTAACTAGCTTGGTTTTATTAACCTAATCACGGTAGTGTCGCATGCCAATTGATACCAAAATGTCATGATAACATTAACATACATTTTGGACCAAAAATCTAAATTGAATGTTTGTGGTTTAACGGGTTAAACAAGTATTTTTGTAGTTTGCAATATATATGCTTTGATTTGTTAAGAATTTTTGTAGTTCTATCTATCTGACCTAAAATCTATATCTATCCCCGTTTTCTTTCTGCAGTCAATTGACGGATAATCAAATACATTCGATTGAGAAGAATGCTTTGCAAGATTTGGTCTCTTTGGAGCGACTGTAAGTAGAGATCTTCTGTTTGGAATATGGTTTTGCTAGTGCATGTAAATTTCTACAACTAATTTACTCTGAACTAACCAAATTTAATGCTCTTTATAGTAATAGATTCATATAGCTCGTAGCTCTACTAAGTACTTTACTATACATACATAAAACAATTCGATTTGAGTTATGTTTTAAGTTTAACTTTTTTGTATCTTTTTCTTGTTTCGTTTTATGCATATCTCTCTACTTTCGTTGCGTTTCGTTTTGCGTATCTAATATGCTCGTTCACCAAAAATAAAACCAAAAACCAAAAACCAAAAACAAAACAAAAACACCAAAATCAAAACACTCTACTCTATAAATCAGACGCCTAAACAACAATCGACTTAAGGCAATACCTGAAAACTTTGTGACAAGTTCAGCGAGTCTTTTGCGATTGTAAGTAATCAATGTAGACATATAGTGATTTTATCTACCTAGCTACATACATGCGTAGTAGTCTGTAGAACCTTAGATTCCAATCACATACTGACTCTCAATATCTTCCTCTTCTTCCTGCTTGTCTGCCTGCCTGTCTCTCTTTTCTCCTCTCTCTCTCCCTCTCTCTCTCTCTCTTGCTCTGTGCACTTCGCCCACTTACAGGGACATCTCGCACAATGTCATCACAACAATCGGAAGAAGGGTCTTTAAGGGCGCTCAGTCACTGAGGAGCCTGCAGCTGGACAATAATCAGATCACTTGTATGGATGAGCATGCCTTCAAGGGATTGCTGGAGCTGGAGATACTGTAAGTACCAGGGATGAACAGTTAAGGATGGGCAAAGTAGGAGTCACTGGCAAAAGTGCACAAAATCATAAATCTTTTGATAAACTATGTTAATCATAAAATAGTAAAAAGTGTTGAAAATGCATTTTATGAACAGTAAAATTAATTGAAGTAAAATATTAAATTAAATATTAAATTAATTAAACAAATGACAAACGAGCAATTATTTTACATGAAAATAATTTTAGCAGTTTGCTGTACATAATATTTAATACTTAAATCTTCAATTTTTTAAAAAGATTTAAGCAGCCTCATAAATAATAGACTTCTCTACAGAGTTAAACATACCTAAGTTATAGCTAATAAAATTCTAAATTCTGTTGGAAATAGGTGTGGAACGATAAATCTGTAACTAATTTGCATTGATAAGAATGTCAATTGTTGTAGTCCTTTGAAGAGCAGAAATAAATTAAACAATTTAAAGTGCTAAAAAGTGTTTGAAAGTGTTAGAAAGTTACCGTTAAAAATTTCAAAATTGTTAAAATTTAACAGTAGAAAAAGGAAAATAACGAAACAGTGATGGATACTTTAAAAAACTTTATTTGAAAACGAAGCACAGTGTTGAAAAATACTTATTAAGACAGAATAAAGAAACCCATTTATTGCTTTGATGAATGAAACATTTGTGTGCCAAGTGTTTGTATGCCCATCCCTGGCTTTAACCATGAAAGAAGTTCCCAAAAGATGCATTCACTTGATAATGCAACTTATTTTTGCCAATTTTCTTACCTCACTTATCCACCTCTCTCTTATTCTCTCTTTCTTTCTTTCTCTCTCCCTCTTGGAATAGCACACTGAATAACAATAACTTGACCGCTTTGCCGCACAATGTCTTCGGGGGATTGGGAAAATTGCGGGCGCTGCGCCTATCGGATAACCCGTTCGCCTGCGATTGCCATTTGTCCTGGCTGTCGCGGTACCTACGCAGCGCACCCCGCCTCGCTCCCTACACGCGCTGCCAGTCGCCATCGCAGCTGAAGGGCCAAAACGTGGCGGACCTGCACGATCAGGAGTTCAAATGCTCAGGTATGGACACATAAAAATATGACAGTTTTCCGCTCCCCCTCAAACTACCCCTTCCCACCCCCTTCGTGGACCCCCCTAACTGCGCAGCTATGCCAAATTAATTAGTTTTATACGCCAAGCAAGCACATCTGAGTCTTTTCCTCTATCTCTGTCACTCTTGGAGACTTGAACAAAACGTTGTAAATCATAAGCAGTCATATGGGCACGCCCCCGCTGTGCCGCCCACTCCAAACCAATAACATCAGCGGCAACAATAGTTTGTTTCTTGACAATCGGTGGGATCTGTGGCATCAGAGACGGAAATACAAAGGGTGGAGTGAAGGGGGTAGGTGGAGGGTGGGAAAGGGGGAAAGGGGGCATCATCGTGTGTTTGCCAAAACGTTTAACGCCGTCATCGCTTGCTTGATTGGGATGCAGATGCTCAACTGCTGCGGGCCCCAAGCAAAATTTGGAAAGCCCCCGTCTGCGTCCACCACCTCCACCTCCACCTCTATCTCCTCTTCCACTTCCATTTCCATTTCCATATCCATCTGCAAGTCGAACGACTCCAAAACTCTGTTGTGCTCAATGAAGCGGAAAATGTGCGCCAAACGATGCCATGAAACGAGTTTTTTTTTTTTTTTTTTTTTTTTTTATTTTATTCCATCGTTATTATACTTGTTATGCTCTCGGATACTGTGAGTTTATCACTTTTATCATTTAGTTGGCTTAAGATTTATGGCCAAGCAGGATGGATTTCTTAAGAGCATATTTTATTCATCATAAAGCTCTCGAAATAGTTAAGAAGAGTTATTTTGAAAGCATTCTTTAATATATACTAGGAGACTTTTAGGTTCACAAATAATATATTACTGACATCTAAGTTCGTTATTGTTTAATAAATATAAAATATTTATATTTTAGAAAGGATTATTTTTAATAATGTATGGAAAACAATATGACATATTCAAGATTTTAATTTAAGATCATATTTTAGTTTCATACTGACAGAGAATTAGCTGACTTTCTTATATACTGAGTATTATGTGATATATGTTTGAGTGCATAAACTCTTCAATACATTTTATCATTAAGAATTTATTTTAATTTGAACTCCATTAAGACAGATAAAGGTTATGTTAAGACCTTGAGACCAACTAAATGAAGTTATAGACTAACTAACAAGTTATAAACAAAGGGCTCGATCTTTATTAAAGTCAAAGTTAAACTATCGACTGTTTCGCATTTATGGACAAATTCTCAAAACTTCTCAATTTTCTTTAAAGTTGAGTCAAGTGCTAAGAGCTGTAAAATGAAATATATAAATACTTTTTGTTCAGTTAGTTATGTATAGGATCAAAAGAGGATCAATATTTCCGTATAGTGTTTTAGGGCACTAAAAATTCGATGTGTTAGTTGCTTTTTCTTCTTTGGATTCGCTGCTTGTTTGACTTTCGCTTTGTAGACGAAATGCTATGGAATTATGGGGGTAAACATTTATGACCAGCGGCTGTTGTGGTGCTTTTCGCTGAAGTTCGCTTTGGTTTGCTTCGATTTGGAGCCACATCGCGTTGCAGCGTCGTGTGCGCTGTGCAGTAGCATTAATAATTATTATGTTTGTTGCTGCTGCTGCTGCTGTTGGTTGTGTTTGTTGCTGTTGCTGTTGCTGTTGCTGTTGGTGCAGTGGATCAAATCAAAGCCAAATGGCTTATGCGTTGTAACCAGCTTAACCACATGAATATATGCAGTATGAAAATTAGCTTTACACTTACCACTTGCTTATTGCCACTTGCTGCACTCTTACAGGTCTCACCGAGCATGCGCCAATGGAATGCGGCATCGAGAACAGTTGCCCCCATCCGTGTCGATGTGCCGATGGTATCGTCGATTGCCGTGAGAAGAGTTTGACGAGTGTGCCCGTTACTTTGCCAGATGATACCACCGAACTGTAAGTAAAACCCATTCAAACAATCACTTTATCATCAAATTCCACTAACAAAAAAATGCAATTTTGTTTTAATTTTTAGTCGCCTTGAGCAAAATTTTATTACGGAGCTGCCAGCGAAATCCTTTTCCAGCTTTCGACGACTTCGACGCATTGATCTGTCCAACAACAACATCTCGAGGATTGCACACGATGCTCTAAGTGGCCTAAAGCAGTTAACCACGCTGTAAGTAGACGCGCATTTAAGCAACAAGTAGCACAAGTAGCCACAAAATGTGCACTCACTACGCTGAGTGTACATGTTTGTGTGTGTGTGTGTATAAGTACATATGTGTGTGGAGTGGTGTCAGTCAGTCAGTCACACTCCTTGACAGCCACTGGGCCTAGCACTGAGCTTCAGCTGGAGGGGGCTAATCGGCCTATGCTAAGCGTTGCCAACACCGCAAGGCATCAGATTACCTGTGTTCTTGGCCCCAGACCGTTGGGCCTTTGTGTGTGTGTGTATGTCTGTGCAAAACCAGTTGCCGCCCGCAATGACAACAACAAGTATCCACCACAACAAGAGCAGTCTTGCTGGCCTACCATTGTATACCCTGTAACCATAGATATGTTAAAGCGGGTATGCAAAGTACTTTTACCTAAACATATTTTGTACATAGGATATCATAGGCTATCTTGGACAGTACACATGTATATTCAAATGGATTTTATCCAAACTACTATGTTTACTTACATTTTAAAGGGTATCTTCATCTAAGACAAATTTTGAGTAAATTACAGCATTTCTCTTAGTCCTACATACCTTATCTGCCTCTTGTTACAACTGACTTGAACAGATTTCCTGAAAAGTAGACCCACAACTTTAATATGAGAATATATGATGGGACTACTTAGACATATTTTTTGAAGGGTAGCTGTAACTCTTACATACCTTGTTCGCTAAGCGTGAAAAACAAATCCGCTTAGAGGTTTATTAACACCTAAAATCCTGTAAGCTTTATCACATAGCCAATTACAGGATATCTGTTAGTCTATCACAGCATTTCATATTATACTTTTTTCATTTTTTATTCATTTTTTGTCTGCTCTTTGTTTTATGCTTGTGTGTCTGTGTGTGCGTGTTTCTTTCTCTGATTTTTTATATTTTGTTTGCTTCCAGCGTGCTGTATGGCAATAAAATAAAGGATTTACCCTCGGGCGTATTCAAAGGACTCGGCTCGCTGCAGCTGCTACTGCTGAATGCCAACGAGATCTCGTGCATTCGCAAGGATGCCTTCCGCGACCTGCACAGCCTGAGTCTCCTCTCGCTCTATGACAACAACATTCAGTCGCTGGCTAATGGCACATTCGACGCCATGAAGAGCATCAAAACGGTGTAAGTACCACGCCCCATAGACCTAGTACCCCCTTTTACCCCGTTTTAGCCACATTTGTTGTTGGCTCAAGTGCATGACAGGGAGACACGCCCAGTTTTGAGCCTCCAGTTTCCAGTCTCCATCTTGAATGGAGCAGGCACTTTGGTGTTAAACCTCTGAAGTGCATTTAGTAGTTGCTTTGACTTGGCAGCTTCGCGTTGACATTTGTTTAGCAGCAAACAAGCAGCAACATTTCCTTCCCCTCCTCCTCCCACTTTTCCTCTGTCAATACATTCCTATATAAAACCCATCCCGTAATATCGGCTGTGAACCGTAAATATGTTCATTCTAGTACAAGCTACGAACAAAAGATGGGCGGTCTCCATTTGGGAGGAGTAGTAGCTGAAGCCCTACTTGAGTATCGATAAATGCGCTGACTTTAAGTGCTGTGTCGTTCTTAAGACGGTTTGGACTGCGCTTGAGTGGGTTAAGTATTTGTCAGGGTTGTCAACAGAAACAAAACACAAGAAAAGGATTGCATAATGTAAGAAGTGCTAAATGCCTGGGAACCCCAATACAAAGTTGTCTTCTTAAAACATTACTTAACAGAAATTATACAAAATTGGCAATTTATATAGAAACTCAATCAAAATGGTAAAGTTTATGGTTAACGTTACTTAAAATAATATTGAAGATAAAGAGCTTCACATATTTTTAGCTAGACTCATTAGGATAAAATTAACTAAAGATTAGTTTATGAATTAAAAAAAATATTTAAATATTTTAAAAATCGTATTTTTTCAAGATATGTGAAATCATCTCATTAAAACTGCTAGTTAACTCTAGCATAATTAAGATAGAAATAATTATTTTATTTTGATAATGAAAAGATGTAAAATTCTTCTTTAGCCATTACTGCAAACTGTTAAGCAGTGTTATGTGCTCTGATTACGAAATGATTTCAAATGTCTTCCGTTATAAGCATTTTTATGGGCACTTTGTCACACAGCATTAACGGGGACAACTCTGGCTAGGATTTTCTTTGAAAATAGTTTTGAAAACAGCGACAAAAGCAACAACAACAGCAACAGCAAAAGCAACAATAAACAACGGAAACACTGCGAGCCGCAGGACTCGTGCACTTTTAAGACGTCTCAAGTCTCCAATCCAAGAGCCAACAGTTTTGCCTTTCTTACCCCTTTTCCTTACCCGGCAATCCCTTAGTCCTGTACTATGCTCTCCTGTGCTGTCTTGTCCTGTCTGCCGTACAAATGCTCAATGCTACTTTCGTGCTTTCTTTCCATTTATATACTGGTGTATATACTTTGTTATATATATATGTATATATGTATTTATATACTGTTTACAGACATTTGGCCAAGAATCCTTTCATTTGTGACTGCAATCTGCGCTGGCTGGCCGACTATTTGCACAAAAATCCCATAGAGACAAGTGGAGCACGCTGTGAGTCACCCAAGCGGATGCATCGTCGGCGCATTGAATCGTTGCGCGAGGAGAAATTCAAATGTAAGTGCACCCTCCGGCGGCATGAAACGGGGCAACCTGCAAGAAGACAAGAAAAGAATATGTCTTAACTTTGGGACACACTCCATCCATCCACTCAACCCATTCAACCCACGTAAACCCACCCACTTGTCTATTCCTTAGGTTCCTGGGATGAACTGCGCATGAAGCTATCCGGCGAGTGTCGCATGGACTCCGACTGCCCTTCGATGTGCCAATGCGAGGGTACCACAGTGGACTGTGCGGGACGTGGACTCAAGGAAATACCACGCGACATTCCGTTGCATACCACAGAGCTGTAAGTTATCCTGGAATTCTGCTTATTCTTCCCCTACAATTCACCACAAATTATAACTAACAAGCGCTCCATTTAAAGTCATAAAAAATTATTGTTGAATGAATTCATTTAAATGTGGCCTTGTTTTAATGTTAGCTTTAATGTTTAGTATGTAAGTTGAGGTCTTCATTTGTCTACTTAAATTATAATTTAAGAAATGTACTTATCTGAACAATAGTAAAGCTTTTGTTAGTCTGATAAAGGCTAAGACTTTTCCTTAACTAATAAAATTTACTTCTAGAAGATCAGAAACTGAAAGCAACACTCCACAAAAGAGAGTTCAAAAATCACTTTTCGGTATTTCGAGCCTACTTAGTTAGTTAGCATATAAATTAATTTAAAAGCCAGTATATATATCTAGTTAAATTACCAGATATTATAAGAATCAAACTTGAAAATTCGATTCCCTAAGTTATATATTTCTCCCATTTCAAAGTCAAGAATCAATTGAAAATAACACGCCTAATAGAGCAGACTTGAATGTTAATTTAAATGAATCTGTTTACTAAATTTAAGCTCAATGCACATTTTATTTATTTTTATTTTTTATTTATTTTTTCCTCTCTCTTTTTTTCATAGTTTACTGAACGACAACGAATTGGGTCGCATTAATTCGGATGGTTTATTTGGTCGACTACCGCATTTGGTTAAATTGGAATTGAAGCGTAATCAACTCACTGGAATTGAGCCGAATGCCTTTGAGGGGGCATCTCATATACAGGATTTGCAATTGGGCGAGAATAAGATTAAGGAAATTTCGAATAAAATGTTTCTGGGACTGCATCAGCTCAAGACGCTGTAAGTATATGTGCTTAAAGCTCTCTCTCTCTCTCTCTCACACTCTCTGCCCTTCTCTCTCGCTCACTCTTTGAAGCAGTGTGCGTTAAAGCTTTCACTCATATGCAGAGCTTTTGAAACTAAAATGTTTTTAATAAAGTACAGTGAAAAATTAAACTGTTCTACAATTTTATATACCTGTAAGCTTTAAGAATCTTTTGATTTAGTATCTGTGCTCCACTTTGACGAATACTGCTTTAAATATCTTAAAAAACATAAAAAGTTCTATAATTAAAACTTATTTCTTTAACTTTGTTATTATCGTTGCAGCAATCTTTATGACAATCAAATTTCATGCGTTATGCCCGGCTCATTTGAGCATTTGAACTCGCTGACATCTTTGTAAGTATAGCCACACCCCCTACTACCCTACTACCCGACTCCCCCCCTGGACCTTGGTTGGCATTTAATGCATCTGCTAGCTATGCAAAGCAATTAAAACTGTGCCAAGTGGCCAAAGCATCGGTATGCACTTCAATAGATAAATGATTTAGCTTTGGCATTAATTGCCCAGAATCTTTTGTGCCTCACTCTACACCGCACCGCTACACCCCCCCTATACCCAACTCACCCCCTTAATTCATTATCGCCAGGGCAGGGGCACATAAAATGAGGTTAATGGTTTTGATTGTTCTCTAGTTGAACTTCAATCTGATTGCCAGAGTTTTACATCAAAACAGAAGCTGTTGCTGCTGCTGTTGTTGCTGCTGCTGCTGTTGCTTCTTTACCAAATCAGTTCTTCTTCTTCCACTACTTTGTTAGTTGCATGCCACCGAAAGCAGAGTAAACTATTGTATATAATTCAATTGAACTCCAATTTATAGCGGAGCTGCCTACGATAAGAGCACTCGCACACCCGCTGTCTCTATATCTCAACAGCATGTGTGTGTGCGTGTGTGTGTGCGCCTGTTATAAATCAACCCTCAGAAGCAGACACTTGCCAGTGTATATGTGTGTGTGTGTGTGTGTGTGTGTGTGCCTTCGATGATTTAATTAATTAAAATTGAGTTCAATAAAGAGCGCAAAACCATACACGAATGTATGTTAGTACAGTAAAGCCCAGCTAAGTGCTACGCTCAGAGCACATTAAATTTGCATGATAATGTGTCTTAGTAATTATTTAAAATTTAATAATTATTATTAGCATTAATTTTTTTTGGAACACACTGTTTCACATAATTAGGTTTGACTGTAATTGTACTGCTGTGAGGTGTTTGTGGTTCGTTCACCACATCTAAAATTATTGTAAAATTCATTTAACTAGCTAATAAATAGCATCAATGAAAGCCATTAAGTGCTGTGCACCACACGACACCCACAT
Organism: Drosophila cardini; assembly: GCA_018903735.1. Classification (NCBI taxonomy): domain Eukaryota; kingdom Metazoa; phylum Arthropoda; class Insecta; order Diptera; family Drosophilidae; genus Drosophila; species Drosophila cardini. Next base: position 20,990,095 of record JAEIGM010000001.1, on the reverse strand, counting down.
GCTCCATCATTCAGGTGCTTGATGTGGGCCAGAAGGCAGCCAAAAGTGTTAGTTAGTTGCCTGTGGCCAACTCACACACACACACCAAACACACACCCATATGCACAACCAAGTGGCACATACACAATGCTATCGTTGATGGCATGACAAAGCATCATTGCTTATTAAATTAGTCTGGACTTTGCTGGGTTGCGTTTGGAATTGCCAATGTAATTTGCGATCCATTGTTTCACTTGCCACTCTTAGCCAGGCTTGTAATTAAAGACCATTTGGCCAGGCCTAGACTGTTCAAGTGTATAAGTGAAACACATGTGTTGTCCATCTAAACACATTTCCATACACATTGTGCATTGTTGCGAATTATTAATGAAATCCTTCGACTTTAATTGAATATTGTTATCATTATACATAGAAAGGAACAATTGAAATTTATTTGCAAGGACAATTTAAGCTTAATCTTGTCTTAGGACTATGTTTTTAAGCCTAAGCTTCATTTGATTTGAAAGCTTTTGTGTGCTTGAATCAGTTTAATACATTGGAAAACAAGTAAGAAAGGCTACAGTCGAGCGAACCGACTGTAAAAGACCCCGTACTTGTTTTTGACCGATTTGACCTGTGGGGGTTATAGGATATAGTTGTCCGAATGTTAAGTCCTTTAAGCTTAGACCTACTAAGCAACACAATTTCTACTGACCATTTGACTTGTCTTGGGGCTTTGGTGCATTGACTTTATTGTGAAATCGCATCGCGTACTTGCAACTAATTGAAATAAAAACCTCTGAATTTATGTATCAATTTTGTAGGAATCTTGCATCGAATCCATTCAATTGTAATTGTCATTTGGCCTGGTTCGCTGAATGGTTGCGTAAAAAATCATTGAACGGCGGAGCAGCACGTTGTGCGGCCCCATCGAAGGTACGTGATGTGCAAATCAAGGATCTGCCCCACAATGAATTCAAATGCAGTGCCGAGAACAACGAGGGATGCCTCGGAGATGGCTATTGTCCACCAGCGTGCACGTGCACCGGCACAGTGGTCCGTTGTTCCAGGAATCAATTGAAGGAAATACCACGTGGTATTCCAGCCGAAACATCCGAATTGTATCTGGAGTCCAATGAGATTGAGCAAATACATTTTGAGCGCATCAGACATTTGCGCGCACTCACACGACTGTAAGTACATAAAAATACACTGTAAAAAAAAATTATATTTAAATTTAGAATAACAAAAATTGATAAAATTTGTTTTAACTACAAATTAAAAAGATTTAAATTATTTATAAATTAATCTTAAATGTTTAATACTTGAAATATATTAATGGACCACTAAATGCAAGAAAAAGATACTCTTTAATAAAGTATCTTTTATCTTTTTTATATAGTATCTTATCCTATGTTTATGTTTTTTTAAATGTAAGATTAATACTATGAATATTAATTTTTTTACTATTGATAGAACAATTTTAATGCCCAGTGTAAGTGCCACACGTGGCATTTTGCATCACAAATCTTAACTAAATTTTTTTTTTGGTTTCTATTGTTATTTTGCAGCGATCTCAGCAACAATCAAATCACCATACTATCCAATTACACCTTTGCCAATCTGACCAAACTATCCACACTGTAAGTATAGGCCATTTCTAATGACTTTTTAATTGCCACAATGCACGTAGTAGCTGCAAAACGGCTAAAACGGGTAAAACGGGCAACACGAATCGAATCGAATCCAAAATCGCAAACGCTCAACGACTCAACGACTCAAGAGGGCTTGACACAATTTTTATTTTTTCTTTTTTTTTCTTCTTTTTTGCATTTTTTTCTTGCTTTTTGCTGTGGCAATTGCAATTGCGGTTGTGGCCACCCTTGGCCTGGGCTCGTCTTAACCGGGCACGAAATTCATTCGAGACGTTAAGTCGTGACTCGTGCTTAAGCATTAGTTGTCGTCTCTGTCCCCGTCCCCGTCCCCATCCCCACCCCGTCCTCTGTACCTCTTCCTGCCACATGCTGCCTGCGCATGCGTGCGTGTGCGCTATCCACAATCAAAGCTGTACCGTTTTGAATACCCTGTAGTTATTGAGTTATCATGAACGGTAGGAAAACTTAGCACCAAAACATATTTTGACAATTTGATGAACAAATAACTAGATGGTTTCTATAACTCAGGCATAAACTGTTAACGCTAGTGACGAAAACAGTTCTGTATGCTAAACTAGATGCTGTATACCCTGTAGATGTTAAATATTGATTTAAAATATGTCAAAAATGTCCCCAGGTATCGTCATATACATTTCTAATGCTTTCGCCAATAATTATTTTATTATATTAATAAACAGGCCATTTATGTAGTCAGTCACATAAAAGCACACATTTTCATAGGGTATATTCAATGTCTATGCACTAGACAACAAACTAAAGAGTACTAAAACAGTCTGACAGTTCAATATAGCGTAACTAGCAGACACATATTAAGTAAGAGGTATCTACATGTTCCATCAATCTACATATTCCATCAAGCCCTAACGATACGCTAACGATACGCTCAAAGACAAAAAACAGAGGACTCTGTGTGCACCTAAAGGGTATCTAAATAGTCAGTCATGTCTAGGACTTACCTAACTACCGCATTTCTTTTCGGGTATTTGCTGTTTCTGCCTTCTGTTTGATTTGGAAATGGCTTAAACGTTTTGCAATTACTTTCATTTCTTTATCAACATGTGCATGGGCTGAGATGGGTGTGTGTGTGTGTGTGTGTGTGTGTGTGCTTGTGTGCAATTTGGTAACATCTTTTTGGCTTTTTTGCAGCATCATCTCGTACAATAGGCTGCAGTGTCTGCAGCGTCATGCGTTGTCTGGTCTAAATAATCTGCGCGTGCTCTCGCTGCACGGCAATCGCATATCGATGCTTCCGGAGGGCTCCTTTGAGGATCTCAAGTCGTTGACACACATGTGAGTGCAAGTACAGTAGTTATTGCTGTTAACGTTTATTGACCTTTTCTCTTTCCCCCTTTCCTCCTTCTCCAACCCTCTGTAGTGCACTTGGCAGCAATCCATTGTACTGCGATTGTTCACTGAAATGGTTCTCGGATTGGATCAAACTGGACTATGTGGAGCCAGGTATTGCTCGTTGTGCGGAACCGGAATACATGAAGGATAAGTTGATCCTATCGACGCCATCCTCCAATTTTGCTTGTCGTGGCAAGGTGAGAAACGAGATATTGGCCAAGTGCAATGCCTGCTTCGAGCAGCCCTGTCAGAACAGGGCACAGTGCTTGGCACTACCCCAAAGGGACTACCAGTGTCTGTGCCAGCCCGGCTATCATGGCAAGCATTGCGAGTACATGATCGATGCCTGCTATGGAAATCCTTGTCGAAACAATGCCACCTGTACGGTACTCGAGGAGGGACGCTTCAGTTGCCAGTGTGCGGCGGGTTATACGGGAGCACGTTGCGAGACGAATATCGATGATTGTTTGGGAGAAGATATAAGATGTCAGAATAATGCCACCTGTATCGATGGCGTTCAGTCGTATCGCTGTGAATGTCAACCGGGGTTCACGGGTGAATGGTGCGATACTAAGATCCAGTTCTGTAGCCAGGAATTCAATCCTTGCGCGAATGGGGCCAAGTGTGTGGACCACTTTACTCACTACAGCTGCGATTGCATGGCCGGATTCCATGGCATCAACTGCACGGACAACATCGATGATTGCCAGAATCATATGTGCCAGAATGGCGGTACCTGTGTCGATGGCATCAACGACTATTTCTGCAAGTGTCCGGATGACTTTACGGGCAAATACTGTGAGGGCCACAACATGATCTCCATGATGTATCCCCAGACATCGCCCTGCCAAAACCATGAGTGCAAACATGGCGTCTGCTTCCAGCCAAATGCCGCTGGATCCGATTATCTCTGCAAGTGTCATCCTGGTTACACAGGGAAGTGGTGCGAGTACTTGACCAGCATTAGCTTTGTCCACAACAACTCTTTTGTGGAACTGGAACCACTGCGCACCCGACCAGAGGCGAATGTCACCATCGTCTTCAGCAGTGCCGAGCAGAACGGAATTCTTATGTACGATGGACAAGATGCTCATTTGGCCGTGGAACTGTTCAATGGACGCATCCGGGTTAGTTACGATGTGGGCAACTATCCGGTGTCCACAATGTATAGCTTTGAGATGGTCGCTGATGGCAAATATCATGCCGTGGAACTGTTGGCCATCAAGAAAAACTTTACACTTCGTGTGGATCGGGGTCTGGCAAGGTCCATCATCAATGAGGGATCTAATGATTTCCTTAAGTTAACCACACCCATGTTCCTCGGTGGCTTGCCCGTGGAGCCCGCCCAGCAGGCCTATAAGAATTGGCAAATACGCAATTTGACCAGTTTCAAGGGTTGCATGAAGGAGGTTTGGATCAATCACAAACTGGTGGACTTTGGCAATGCCCAGCGTCAGCAGAAGATCACACCAGGATGTGCCCTGCTCGAGGGTGAGCCCAACGAAGGCGAAGAAGATGATGAGCAGGATTTCATGGATGAGACCCCGCACATCAAGGAGGTAAGTCAACTAATCCTCATGATATCAATCAAAAATACATCCACTAAAATGATATTTAATTTGTTTAGGAGCCAGTAGATCCCTGTGCGGATAACAAGTGCCGTCGTGGCAGTCGCTGTGTTCCCAATGCCAATGCCAGGGATGGATACCAGTGCAAATGCAAGCACGGACAGCGCGGACGCTACTGCGATCAAGGTGAGGGCAGCTCAGAGCCCCCAACAATCACTGGTACATATTGCGCCTTCTCTCTAACACTCATTTTGCACACCGAGCGGGCTTCTAACAAGAACCATTCACTGATAAGTTATCAAAATCAAACTTTTCATCTCATTTGAAGACTTCAGGGCAGTCTTGCTTAAACAGCTTGGGAATTTTAAACGAAATCAATTTTAAAAACTGATTAAATTCGTTATATAGTAAACTTAAATTTAAAGTGTAACAGCTTTGGTATTAAACTGTTTGGGAATTTGAAGCAAAGTATAGTTTTTATATCCAGTACTTCAGCTTTTAAAGACTTGTCAGTTAAATTTCCATATAATAAGGTAAAATTTCTTTATATAAAATGTCTTTGCTTTGATTCCATGCCCTTTCATCTGGGAAACATTCTCTCGCCCTCTTTCCCCAACTTTTCTCAACTTTTGCCACAAATTGAAGAGTTCTACGCACTCGCTTGGATATGCAGCATAACTTCATTTGCTTTCTCACACATACACACAAAACACACACGCACACACGCACACACAGTCATCACACATACTTATGCAGGGTGTAATCTCATTAGCTGGTTACCTGCCTTGTCAAAGGTGGCTCACTAATTGCATTTTCTACGTTTTGTCTCACATTTTATTGCAGCCGCCGCGACGTGTCGCAAGGAGCAGGTGCGAGAGTATTACACGGAGAACGACTGCCGCTCGAGGCAGCCTCTCAAGTACGCCAAATGCGTCGGCGGCTGTGGCAATCAGTGCTGTGCCGCAAAAATAGTGCGAAGACGCAAGGTGAGTAACATCAACGGAATTCGCGCAATACAAATTGATAATTTAGACGTGATAGATAGTGTAAAAAATAATATTTATAGTATCTACCAATTTAGCATTTATTTTTTTTAATCTGTTACTTGTGTTACCTTTTAGTGAATGGGGTATACCTAAGAGAGGCATGACCTAAAAGTGACTTTATTATGAAGTTTATAGTTCAAGGTAGAATAAAGTAACTAAATGTAATGTCTCACTTGTTACCAACACTCAACTATTGATTTAATTTCGAATGGTCCAAAAATGCGGTTAAAAAACCAACTGAAGTTATGGTTTTCATACTACACAGATAGTCCCTGGCAAATCAATGAATTGAGGCTTGTCTCTAAAGGTTTTTTAAATGGGTTTTAATGCAAAATGTTTGGTATCTCTCGACGACTGCTGCCTTATGCTATGAAAAAATCAGACTGTTGCCCAATTTGATCGTATTGATCGTATAAACAGTCGACTCCCGTTATTTCGAACCTGTGACATTTCGATCCTCTCATTAATTCAAGTAGTTCTAATTCCCAAATTGTTAGTTATCTCAAATTGAAATTTAAATGATGTCTTTCAAAACTTTTTAAAATGTTTTTCTATATTTACAAGTTAGGAACTTTATTGCATAGTTCATTCTGAGTTATTTATAACACCTATGTAGGTTCTATTTGAATTCTTTCAAACCCCTGGAATTTTCAATACCATTTTCAGGGAGTTAAAATCAACACTTAACTTTTGACTTTAAAAATTAATAAATATATAACTTGATGTTAACACCTTTCTTTCTTCTCTTTCCATCTCTCTCTGTCTCCCTTTCTCTTTGCTTATCTTTATATTCACAGGTGCGAATGGTGTGCAGCAATAATCGCAAATACATCAAGAATTTGGATATTGTGCGCAAATGTGGATGCACCAAGAAATGCTACTGACTGAAAGATGCGACTACCCAATTGCTTATAGGAAGCAATAGCAGCTTAGATGTTAGACTAGGAACACAATTAAACTTAACTTATAATACCAATAACTATAATAATAATAATAATAATAACAATAACAATAATAATAACCATAATAATAATGATAGTAGTAGTAATAGTAGCAGTAGTAATAACTTTAGTCTTAAGCCGCAAAGCAGTAGATTTAATAACACTGGGCAGCAGCTGTTGGGCGTGGCTGTTGCTCAAGAGGGGCAAGCAGAGACGGAGGCGGAGGTAGAGGCGGGGGCGGACGAGTATGACTATGCCATGGAAGACATAGACACAGAAACAGAGCAAATGCAAGCGGATCTCTATAACGAACAGATTTCTGATGATGACGATGATGATGATGATGAAGATGATGGTTTAGAAGAATATGATGATGATGATGATGATGAAGAGCCGGAGCAGCTGCCAGATCCCAAAGGACTGGTATCGCCTGGCTCGCAACAACAGCAGGATGAGCAGAAGAAAGTGGAGGAGGAAGAGGAAGACATGGGCTATGATGAGGATGATGAGCGTTTGGCCTTAGAGCGACCACGCACAACGCGTCCTCGCGCCGACGAGGAGCACTTCGTAAATGAGGAAGGCAGCGGAGCGGGAGGCGTTGGCTACAAGGGTCGCTTCAAGCCCAACAATGGCTTTCGTCTTACTCATCTCGAGAATATCCGCAAGAAACTGCTGACGGAGAGCCAACAGGTAGCGGTGGGCGTAGGCGTCAATGGAGGCGGGGCCGTACCGAGCACTTCGATTGATCTGCGCGAGAGCAGCGGCCATTTTGCTAACGATGATGAGGATGGCGAGGATAACGATGACGGCGTCGATGATGAATACGCTGACGGCATGAAACGGGAAGACGGTGACTTCTATGATCCACATCGCTCCAAGGGAGCCAATGCAGGCGGATCGAGTCATTACTTCCGCAAGAACAGTAATGATGCGATCAAAATCATATCCACGCCGTTGGGCAAGGTGGGCATTGTCTATCAACAGACGCCCACGGACGGAGAGCTGGACGAACATCAACGGGGGCAGGCACAGCAGCAGAAGCTGGAGCTGGAGCAGCAAGCACAGCAAAAGCAAGCGACACAGCTCACCGATTTCGATGCCCTGTCACCGGATCCGGAGAGCAGTCATCGTTTTCCATCGCCACATCCGAAAATAACGCCCGTACTAACACCCGATGGCAAGGTGGCGCTGCTTTATCGCGGTGATTCGGAGAGCTCCAAGTACGAGCCCATACGGAATCTGACGCACAAGTTCACGAGCTCCAAGAGTCCCAAGCACGAGGACTCCTCCGACGATTCCTCCGATGATTCCGTGTACACAGATAGCGAGGACGAAAGCGCCGGCGATAAACCCGCTCCGGCATCGAATGCTGCCGTAGCGACGCCTAAGCCGTTACAGCCCGAGATACTGGAACCACCGGCACATGCTCCCAATGGTGGCTCCTTCATAATCCGACCCACGTCGGACTCGCTGCTTCCCATGATTAACAGACCGTTGTCCGAAGTGCTGGGTATCAAAAAGAACCAGTTTCAGGAGACACGAGTACGTGATCGGATACCTGGTATAGGCAATGGTATGGGCGTAGGTGACACAGAGGCCACGCCCCGTTCCCTACTTACTCAGCCCGCCCAACAATCGGAGCAGAAGTCCAGTGGAAACCTACACTTCCTGACCAAGGTTAATCTGGCCGAGTATCCTACAACGAAGCAGCATCAACAGCAACAGTTGCCCACAGGTCGAGACTTTGACTTCAGTAGGGATAATACCATGCTGGACGAAAGGTCGCGAGTGAGGGAGTTGGAGCAGCAGCGGGAAAGGGAGCGGGAGCATAACGAGGCCACTAGCAAGGGAGGAGGCACAGAAGCCCATACGATAGCCAATGAGCAGCTGTTGTCCAAAACAGAGGTGATCAATCTGGCGATAATACCGCAATTCGATGAGGACATGGAGCGTTTGCAGCGTCTCCATGAGAGCGGTGGCCTCGGAAGCCGACGACACCATCGGGCTCGGCATCGGCACAAGCAAACCGAAGAGGAATTGTCCGGCATCCATTGCGTCATGCAGGTCATGATGGGCATTGCAGCCGTATCCACTGTCTTTGGCATGCTGGGCACCTTCTTCAAGCAGCGAATTTTGGATCAGCTGCGACTGATGCACTGGTAGTACAATAAACGGTATTCGATACCTATCGAATACTTATCCCCACCCAATCCCAGAACCAAATCCAGTCCCAACCCAAATCATCATCATCATCATTATCATCAGGAATCAAGCGTCTTGATCGAAATCTTACTACTACTACTACTATGACTAGCAATACTTTTCCCCCAAAAAATACTACTACTACTACTGCTCATATATACTCATACCATATGCCATTATTATATATATAATATATATACTATTCTATTCAATTAGGTAGAGCTGCAAAATCTAACGTGGACACCCACAAAACGGCTGTAAACCATTCTGTTAACGTCACATTAACAGCAGAGCTTAACATTACAGAGATTTGTCGACTTACAGCCGATATTTAGTGGCTTCGATTTGCAGCTCTACTCCCTATATACACCCATATATATGCATATATATCAACAGCTAATACTTACACTATATATTTTATGTATCAAGAAGCGGTCTTTTCCCGCTCCTATTCCCCTTTCGTATACTTCCGCTTCTTCGTATGTGAAAAGTCACATAAACTTATAACTTTATATGTATATACATATATATATATATTAACTATATACTTACTAGCAAGCTACCCAGGCGATGTACATATAACAGCACATTATAACTGAACGATTACTTATATGTATGTATATGAACGCAACTGTAGCCCCTGCCGAAAATGCAAAAAAAAAATTTCCTCACTTTCCTCTCAGTTTTCCACAAAAGCCAAATTGTTTCAAAATTTAGCCACTTTTATATTATTTTATCAAATTTCATATTCATTTCACACACCCAGAGACACCGTTAAGTGTATAAGCTTTAAGCAAGTCATTGCATGTGCCACGCCCATATACCGCACGAACGCCCAAGAAGAAAAGAAGAGAAAATCAAATCACATTCCTCCCTCCTATTTGAGCCCCGTCAATGAGAATTGAATGTAGTGAAAAGTTTCCCTTTGTAGATAGAAAACAGTTGTTTAAAGATTGGAACGAAAACAAAAATGATAACGATTAACGATAACGATAAACGATAACACTGCAAACATCCGCACGCACACACACACAAACTTGTAACGGTCGTTTTAAACGCTCCGTACTCTCAAAGAAAAACGAGTATAAGATAATAATAATAAGAGTGCATAAACAAATTCAATTAAGTTTAAAAAGTTGCTCAACAAACAACAGAAACAACAACAACAACGACGAGAACATTAAACCGAACGACAACAATTTAACGAATTTTCAACAATTGTTGCAAAGTGTTTTTCCTAGTATTAGTTTACAAATTAATATACATATAATCTAAAAAAAAAATAAAATTAATAATTATAATAGAATCGGTAACTAAACTAAATGTGTGCTAAACGTAACTAACATTTAACTAACTAAAACTAAAACTAAAACTAAAACTAAAACGAAAGTAAATCCTAAACATAAATCGGATAACAAACATCTAAGCTGGGTAGTCGCATGTAAATCTCTAACAATTAACAATTTACCAACCTAAGTTAGACCTAATTAATTAATTAAACATACAAATATAAATAATATATTAAAACCAGAAGAAACAAATTGAAAAGCATTTACCTTAACCTAAAAAAATATATATTATATAAATATATATAAATCTATAATTATTTATACTAATGCTGTATGTATGTATAACTCTATATATGTATATGTAAAATGTTTTTGACTATTTTTCACTATTTATACGCTATATATAGTATATATACCACAAATAGTAGTATATATACTATATACGATATGATACGTCTTTTTTGTCCGCATTTATTAGTTGTTTCTTATGTACATATATACATATACATGCATATATATGTATGTATATTATATATATATATTTTTATTAATGTATAACTATTCGCACTAATTATATGCATATTATTGTGTATGTATAACCAATTGAAAATATAATGTGTAATAGCTGTTGCTAAAAAGTTAACTATCAGTTTTCATTATTATTATAATTATTATTGATTTTTTTCATGGTGTAAAACGGCAACGAGTCCAACATTTTTTAAACGGCCAACACCAAAATTTGTTTTAATTTTTAAATCTAGTTCGAAAATTTTATATTTTCGGCGTTAACAAACTTTAAAGGCAAAACAATCGCTTTGATTCATCTGTGTGTAATATTTATTTGGTAATAAAAATCACAAATATGTTCAAAATTCTAATCAGCTGTTATTTAAGGGACTTTAATTCTAATATTGGTTTTCTGAACATTCGGCAATTTTCTAAATAACTTCTGAATTTAAAGGTAAGAAAGTTCAACATTAGGACAAAATATAAATAATTTTAAAATGGAAAAGTTTTAAAAATATTACCGACAGTTAGAATACACAATTTAAATATAGCTTGTACCGAGAGAAGTGAAGTATTTAAAATAATTTTGGATTTAAATAGAGCCTTAATTAAAAATTTGATCAAATTGATATTCGTTTAGAAAATATCTAAAATTTGACACAGCTTCGAAAATATAAAGTGTTTTTTATATGTCAATGAGTATGATTGGAAAAATATTGTAAGAATTGTAAGTAGCAATTCGATAATCATGAGCAACATAAGATTTAATATTTTAGTCTGAACCAATAATGTTGGATTTCTCTTCACTTAAGACTTCAAGTGGTAATTTCTACATACAGATTTAATACCAGGTTAATAGAACCTTTAATAGGTCGCTAAGAGCAAAACCAAAATTCTTTTGTGCAAACTGTTAGACTTATAGCTAGTAACATTAAACATAAATATTTTCCACAATTACCATAAAAAAGGTAAATAGGTAGTAACAAGTCAGCAGACATGTTAACATTTATCAGAAAAGAAATTAAATTCGATCGTTATACTACTGGACCTACTCAACAACTGCATAATACAATAGATGTCTTTATTTGATGATAATTTTATTTAAGTTCGAACTGAATTAACATTAATATAGTTAACGGAGACACACAAACAGATGCTTAACGGTAAGTCATGAACGAAGAGCTGCGAATAAAATAAAAGAATTTTTTAGAAATGTGGGTTATAATCGTGAAACAAGATATAACTCACCCGCCGAAGGAGGACTTTTGCTGATTAGTATTTCCAGTTTGAGCCAGGTTTCCAAAGGATAGACCCGTATCAGTGCCTCCGAGTGTTTCAAAGATGTTTCCATCCGCAGGCTTCGGTTGGGCGCCAAAGGCTGGCGCAACCACACCGGGACTGTTGCCAAAGGCTCCAAATCCCTTGGGACTGCCGAATGTGGGAGCGCCACCAAATGTGGGACTTGCACCAAAAGCAGGAGAGCCCCCAAAGACGGGCTTGGCACCAAAGACACCAGCTGGTGACTGTTGTGTCTGCTGCTGTTGAGGTGAACCGAATCCGGACTGAGCCACTGAAGCGCCAGTGTTCTGGGCAAAGCTGCTGCCAAAACCACCTGTGGTCGGTGTCGTCTGGGCAAAGGAACCAAAGCCAACAGAGCCGCTGTTGCCACCACCAAAAATCGATCCTCCAGAAGCAGCTGGGGAGGATGCATTTGTAGCGGTGCCACCAAACACAGAGCCACCACTAAAGCCAGTTTGTGCAGGCTGTGCTGGGCTAGCACTGGTAAACAGATTACCACCGCTGGCTGTGCTTGATGAACCAAACACACTCTGTCCAAAAATAGAGCCCGTGGGAGCAGCGGCTGGCGAACTCTGTGCACTGCTGCTTCCCCCGAAAATTGAGCTGCCTCCAAATGGCGAAGCATTACTGCTGCCTCCACCAAAAATAGAACCACCGGATGGCGCTGGAGACGCTGTTTGCGAACCAAATCCACTGGGCTTTACAGCTGCAGTTGCAGCTGCTGCCTGGCCAAAGATGTTGCCGCCAGAGGCAGCAGTTGCACCTGGAGCGGCTGCTGGAGTGCCACCAAAAGGTGAGGGACTGCTGTTGGCTGCAGCTGCTGCAAATAGACCGGTGGGTGGGGCTGCTGCTGCTGGAGCTGCAGTTCCAAAGACACTTGCCTCCGGCTTAGGCACGTTTCCAAATATATTGCCAGCAGGTGGAGAAGATGCAGTCGAGGCCTGAAAAGGAGTAGCATTCGTTGCAGTAGTTCCAAATGCGTTGGAACCGCCAAAAATCGAAGTCGATGTATTGCTGGTGGTGGATGCTGCTGAGTTGGTGGCTGTAAGCGAAGCAGCGGGTGTAGAGCTTCCAGTGCTCAAGCTGCTGAATGCATTCGAGAAGGAGAAGCTGCTGCCAGGTGCGGCTGTTGTTGCTGCAGTAGCGGGAACTGTAGTTGTCACTGCTGTACTAATGCCGAATGTTGCTGCTGTAGTTGTAACCATCGTTGGAGCAGCTGTTGTGATAACTGTTAGTGCAGATGTTGCTGCTGCTGTTGTTCCAACTGTTGCCGGTGCTGTTGTTCCAACTGTTGCTGCTGCTGTTGTGCTCAGTGTTGCTGCTGCTGTTGTCACAACTGATGTGGCAGGAGTTGCAGCAACTGTTGGTGCAGAAGTGGCTGTGCCGAATGTTGTGGCAGTGCCGAAAGTTGGTGTTGTCTTGCTGACGCTATCAGCAACAGTTAGAGGGACGCTGCCTCCAAACAATCCCTTTGAAGTATCGCCAGCTGTAGATGTAATCGTAACTGCACTTTGGGAAAAACCACTAAAGATGTTAGCCGGAGCAGCATCTGTGGAGCAGCAAGTGATTTAATAAATAAATGCAACTGTGAAGAAAGTAAAACAAATCACCTGGAACCTTCTCCTTAACTTGCGGCTTACATATGTTGACTGCACCAAAGAGATTATCCTTGGGCAATTCAACGCTTCCACCGCCGCTTGGCTCGCTCACTGGTGCGGCAGCTTTGCCGAAGGCAACAGTGGTTGTTGGTAGAGAGGTGGTGTTTGAGCTGCTGGTCACAGACGTGCTAGTGTTTGAGGCAGCTGCAGTTGTAGTCACACTGGTGGCTGCTGGCACCTTTAGAGCTGTAGTGTTTCCCAGGGAGGAACCGAAGCCGCCAAAACTGAACGTGGAACCTCCAATAGTGCCAGAATTGCTGCCAAAGCCAGAGAAGCTAAAAGGCTTCCCAGCTGGTTCACCGACAGCAGCTGCTTTGGGTGCTTCTGTGGTGTTGCTTGTGGTTGTTTGTGGTTCAGAAACTGCTGCTTTGGTTTCGACTTCCTTTTTGGGTTCAATAGGCTTGGCGGGCGCTTCCTTGACCTGTTCCGTTGCTGTCGCTGCTTTGGGCTTTGTCGCGTCCATTGGAGTTGTATTGAAACCGGAGAAAAAGTTACTGGAAGCTGCAGCTGGCGCTTGCGAGAGTCCACCAAAAGACACGGCTGGTTTCTCGGCACCCTGTTGGGCGAAGCTGAAGGTAAATGAGCTCGTTGGAACGCTGGTGGCTGGCTTGGCAGCGTCACCAGCCTTAGTGGGCGGAGGCACTGCAGCGGGCTTTGCAATCGAGTTATTCTGGAAGAAACTGAACGGTGCTGCAGCAGGAGCAGCAACTGCAGTAGCAGTTGAAGCTAAAACAGGAGCTTGTGCAGCAATCGCTGGTTTGCTCTGAGGCTTCTCCACGGCAGCAACAGTTGCTACTGCCTTGGGCAACTGAACGGCCACAACAGCAGGAGCCGCTGTGACTGCTGCAGCTGCAGCCTGAGTCGCCTTGTGCGCCGTTGCAGGCTTCACATTTGCCGCGGCCGCCTTCTTGCTAAGCTCTGCCTTCCGTTTAGTCTCCAGTATAACCTCCGATTTAAGTCCAACGCGATCTGGTCGCTGTGGACTAATGATTTGGATTTTGTGATTGTGGAGCAAACTGCGAATGCTCTGCAGTTTCTTCACCGATAGCTTGGCGCGATTCGAGTCCACGACTTGGTTAAGACTCATCGAAAGTATTGAGTCGGCAAGTGTGTCAACGCTGCAGGAGAAGAGATCATCGGATTAAGTATACGTATTTATAGATATAAGTGGCTAATAGCTAACTAGATAACATTTAAATAAACTATAATTAAAACTAGTCCACAAAGACACACTGATAATCAAAGTCTTTGGTTACCCTCGAGGAGTGATCAGTACAGATAAGGCTCCTTCTAAAACTCGATTGTTGCTACTGCAGCTGTATGATATAGTGATCTAATCCGATCAGGGTAGAGAAAACTTAGACTCACGTATCGTTGTTAAGGAAGGATTGCAGCAAACCACGATCCTTTAACTTCGCCTTGATATTAGTCTGCTGGATGCGCTGATCGGAGGCAAGATTCTGCAATCGCGTCAGACGCTGATATATGCCTTCCAAGCAAGGCATATGCATCTTCGACTTGGAGTTGCGACGGAGTACATCCTGGTACTGCTCCCACTGGGTGTCAATGTGCTGCTGGGCAAGACGCAGCTGAGCCTCATTGGCTGAAAGATAACTCTGGAGCCGGGCAAGCAAACGTCGTCCCGCAGCGTCAAAGCTGGTGGAGCTCATGAGTCGAGTTATGCTGACCAAAGAGACGCAAATGAGAAGTGTATTCGATTGAAACTTTTTGGGATAACTCACTCTGGATTCCGATAGACATCTAGCTTGGCACGACACTCGGCCATCATGGTATACGCTTCGCTAAGGGCGTGGCGCAATCCCTGCACATCCAATTCGAACTCCACATCATTGGCCTGGTCATTTAGCTCCTGCAGATCCGATAGGCGCTTGGCATAAAACTTGATCGACGACGGGGATTCAATCTGCAAGAGAAATTGGTTAAAGCGAGTTTAAACCGTTGAAAGTATTGGTTATCCCACCTGGGAGAGCAACGCTTTAGTTTGCTGCTTTTGTTGCTCGATTTGTTCGCTAAACGCATTGATCTGCACGCTCATGATCTCAGCAATGACATCGTCTATTTCCCGTGCACTAATCTCGGAGCTCTTGCCAGGAGTAGACAAGGGCTTTATAGCGCCTCCAGCTGGAGCAGCGGCAGGAGCAGATGTGGGCGTAAATGTAGGCGGCACTGTGTAGAGTGGTTTGCTGTTATTGGTCTTCACAGCTGCAGCTGGGGCGGATGATGCAGCGGTGAACTGTATGGGAGTAGGAGCAGCACCAGCAACAGGTCCCACTGCTACCGGCTTATCCAATTGACCAAAGCTTGGAGCTGCATTCGCCGCAGGTAGATTGAACCGTGGAGGAGTCGCTGATGATGCATTGGTGGCAGCTACACCGCCAAAGCCGCCAAAGCTAGGAGCTGTCATGGGTTTGGTTGCAGCTGCAAAGTTAAGCGGAGCACTTGGGAAACTAGTGCCACTAAAGGCAGGGGCCTGGGGTGCCTTGATACCAGCGTTGCCGAAGCCGGTGAACAAGGAAGCCGGCTTGTCCTTAGCTGGTGCCGGCGTTGACGTGACCGTGTTAGGTGTGAATGCAAAGGAAATATCGGAGAGTGCAGGAGTATTTTGTTCAGCTTTCGTTACAGGCGCTGCTGTTTCGGCTGGTGGTTGCTCCTCCGGTCCAAGCAGCGTGTCCAGCGCAAAGAACTGACCGGAAGTGTCCGCCAGAGGAGGAGGCGGTGAACAGACGGACACAGCACCTGGCTTCAGATTGAGGAAATTGAATGAGAGCAATGTGCCATCGGTGCCCAGGACATGGACCATTGGCATGCTGGGCAGCTGCTGCTCATTGATGGACAACTGGTGAACTGAGGATGTGTCGTAGACGAAGCCCAAGGGAAACGTTTCATCCTGGGTCTCCTCGCTGAGTGGCAGCTCAATTCGCGCTTCATCGAGCAGCGTTAACTGTTGCCAAGTGGGCGTGTCTCCAGGCTCTGAGGTGCCCAGCACACCCACTTCCACGCCGTTTGCCGAGCTAACCAGCAGCAGATTCCACTGTTGCACATGAGTGAATTGGAACTGATGATTTCGAGGTCCATTTAGGCTATAGCAAATGTCATAATAGTTGGTGTAGGTTAAGGCGCCCGCCTTGGGAGCATTGATAATGTAAAGCGCTGGATTGCAGTCCACGCCTTGCTGCAGGAAGACAACGGCGAACTGGAACGTTGACAGCCAGTGCACAGCAAGAGTATCAAAGGGTCCTGCGTGGACATTCGGTGGACAGGCCAATGTTTTGGCTGGTGTCAAGTCCGGCTTGAATTGTTGGAGTTTTCCGTTTGGAAATCCGAGGACGAGCTGCTTTCCTTTCGGTGACCAGCAGCCGCATTTAACCTGTTGGCTCTTGTCCAGCGAATGCAGCTCGAAGTTTCCGCCTTCCTTGAGGGTGTACATGCCCAACCCACCATTGCTCAAGACAACGGCCAAGCTGTTGGGCAGCACGGGATTCCATAGCAATTGCACGGCAACCACAAAATCCTCGGGTGCCAATCTTATACTGTAAATTGGGTGAATGTCCGGCGTCATAAAGGATTGCACCGTGTAAATGTACAGCAAACTTGTGCCGTTATCTTGTATGTAGTTTATGGCCAGTAGATTGCCATCCGCGCTGCAGGACATGTAATTGGGAACGTGGGGCAGTACCACACGACGGGCCAGTGGTTGCTTGCCACTCGTCTTAGCGGCAACAATATCCTTGATGATAATTACTGCCAAAGGGGGAAAAAATGATAAGCTTTATATCAACCAGTACGGGCATACGGGGTCGTGGCATAGCTAATCTTCACAGACTTCAATGGTTCCCAATGAACAGATTGCTAATTAAACATATACTTTTCAACATTTCAAGTACAGGGTCTTACACACCTTTCAGCTCCGGCGCTGCTGGATTGCCGGCAAAGAGCATATCGCGGCTGCTGGAGCCCGCCAGTAATTTCACCGAGCTTCGTAATTCGCCGCATTTTCTAAATGCCACGAATTTGTCCTGCAATTTGAACTGCACATCCTACATAGGCGATGAAACTCAGTTAGAACTATCCAATCACATTTATTTCAATTCGCTTACTTGTGTGTCTTTGCAGTTTGGAGCGTTTAGCGCCATTTTTGCAATCGCTTCGTTGGAATCGGCGTTGTTGCCTTAACACGTGCTGTGAGGCTTCTGTGGACTTGCTGCAAATGATTTAAGCAGAAATCAAATAAAGGTCCCACTCAACATACACATTAATTGCTGACACTGCGAACGGTGTGCAGGAATTTAGTAAAAATAAAACCAACCAGAAAATTGCGAACTCGCGTTGCTCAGAATCGTTGCACACTCGAATATTATTGCCTTGGCAAAGACATTTTACAACACTAGGTTTTGCAGCACTTATACATTATTGGGATTCCATAAAAAAGTTGAGATTCTTCTAGGTTTTAATTTAGACATGGTAGAAAATATGTGATGCTTAGTCATATATAATACAGAAGTTTATGGTAACATATTTATTAGTGTTTTTATGTATTTTGGGTGCAATTCGACATTCTACATCATATTAAGTAATAAATCTAAAACTATCTGTACAAACCACTGCATTGCAATCCGCGGATTAATGTTAGCGAATACATAAATACATTAATACACAAAACAACTAATTGTTAATTTTTTTTTTACCTATGTATTTGCTAAAGTAAACTTATAAAGTTTTCAAAAAACGCAATTTGCAAGTCTCAATTGCGGACTATCACTTTTGTTGAATCGAATTCAAAATCGCACTAATGAAAGCTTTGTTTAGGGAGGGAAATATGAGAGGGGAAGAAAGAGAGAGAGATTCGAGTGTGTTGAGAATGTAGGCAGAAGTCCAAAGCTATGATATCAATAACAACAACAACAAATACTTGGGCGTAAGCATTAAGGGATAAGCAAGTAAACACACACATAAACATAATATCAAACTTGTTATCATACCGCAAATCGGCGTTTAGGAATGCAAAACGAAAATGCGATAAACTTACTTTGACACAAACCCAGCTATTTCATTGTATTATTAAAAATAAGTAAATTGTACAAACCGGGAGCAGTTATAATAAAGACACAAGCACAATGAATAACTCTTAAACACAAACACGATTAACTCAAATGTAGATAGTGCTGAAAATATAATCTTTTTCGGTTAAATCTGGTATTTAACGAAGTAATTTTTGCAAGTATAACTTTCCGAAAAAATGGTTAAGGATATGTAGACAATATTGCGTCCAAAGTGCTCCGAACTGTAGTTGAGGTAATTTAATTCAAAAAATATCGCACTATCGATAAAATTGTTTTTCTTGTCGCTATCAAAAACGGACTTTGTGTTGGCAGCGCTGTAAGACCAGCTGGTGTTCAGTCGATAGACTTTTCGATATGTTTTCAAAAGCATATACACATCTCCAGCTGTGTTGTTGTTTGTTGTCTGTCTCTGTCTGCGATTTTGTTTAACAAAAGCATTGTTCGCGCGCGCAATGCTGCTGAAAAGTGCATTAAATACCACCAACGATATTAAACAAAACATGTAGTGAAAACGATTAGGCAATTAATTCTAGGAGTGCTGCGCAACACGGTGCTACTACGTTGTAGTTGTTGATGTTGTTGTTGTTGTTCCTATCGTTTTAATTAGCAAAGCAAACGGAGAATCAAAGCAACCCAAACGAAAATCCCCATACAAAGCTTCAAAATTCATTTGTTATTTCAAAACGAGTACACAAAAAGTAAAGAACGAAATATATGAAAGTAAAAAGTTTTGTTAACTAGGTAAGCTATTTCGCAAGGAAGCTCTGGCAGGTAAGTTATTACATTCATAGAACGCGCTGCTCGTTAAAATTTATTTTAATTGCATTTTTGTTTGCGCAATTGTCAGACAGACGGCGGCAGAGCTGAAACAGAACAACGAAGCACAACAAAAAGGACGCGCAAATCTTTCAAAATGATCAGCAGCTTATTTTCACGGCTCATAATGTGAGTAGAGAAAATCCAATAAGAATTTAAAAAAAAGGTCACTTTGGCTTGCCGAAGTGTAAATACCCTTACAGAGTAGTTGAGGCGATAAAAAGACAAATTTTACTAGTGTGCATTTTAAACAGAATTCGATGCGTAATTGGAGTAGTACCTGTACATACCACTGATTCATCAGTGAATGTTACAAACAGTGTGACTAATTCCTGATACACTCTGCAAGCGTATAACAAGAGGCCAGCAACAACACCAACACAAGCACACACACACACACAAGCACGCACACGCTCGACTGAGTTGTTGATGTTGTTGCTGTGTTGCGGTTCTTGCTGACCCCCAAAATTTGTGAGCGAGCAAAACTCTTTATATTTTTTTTATTTCAAGTTTCTGGCCTTGCCTCTTATGGAAGTTTGGTTAATTTTTCTTTTTTTTTTGATAGTGCTTCCTAATTGTGTGGGCGTTACGCTGTGATTTCTCGAGCGTTGCCATCCAGCCAATTGTTTGTTTATTAATCAGCATAAGAAGTTACCGTTACTCAGCTGTTGTGCATCGTCAAAGTCAATTGAACAAGCGCCATATTAGGCATTGTGTGCTGTGTGTGAGTTTGTGTGTGTGCGAGGTTGTCGCACTTCGCCTTGCCATGCTGCAATATATGGCACCGAGTCGATATGCTCCATGTAAACACACTTGCCGCTAAAAACTCCATGCAAATTGTTTTTGCTCATATTTATAGTGTTGTTGCTGTCACCCCGAACCCCAATCCACGGTACCCCCTCTCCCAGACACCGCTCTGATAGTCAAATCCAATAGATACTCGCTCGTCGTTTTGTTTTGTTTTCGGGAGTAAATGCCGCTCTGGGTTACCTTCTATTAATAGAAAAGATTCTATGCCGAGCATTAGACGCTCTCTCTCTATGTCTCTCACTTTTGGGCAGCTGCTACTGTTGCGGCGAGAATAGTCTGTGCGCGTCGCTTTAGCTGCGAGGAACAACGCTGGGCAATGCACCGTTATGAGCCGGCCTAGCTATCGGCAGGAGCAGCAGCTGCTGTATCAGCAGCAAGCGGCTAATATTAAACGCCTACGTCACCAGGCATTGCCCATTTACGGACGCAGTTACTCGCTCGAGGAACAGACCCAAGCGGGCAACTTTGTGCCCGTCTACTCCAAGTTTCTGTATCCACAGCAGCAGCAGCTGCAACAACAGTTCGGATATCACGACTCTCTGAACTCCCTGGACAGCAGTGACTTTACAGATTATGACTATGACGCTGGACCCTATATTGTTGAGCAGCCAATGGCTCCTCCGCCTGCGTCCAATGTGGTGCAAAACCTGAATGCCCTGGGGCGTTTGCTCGAGCTGGTGCAGCGCTGGCCCCTGCCCCGTCTGTTATTCAACACGGCCTGCATTTGCTCGCTCATCATTATATTTATAGCTCCTCGTACTTGTGCCCAGACTTTACTTTTTCCCGCTTTCAGATTGTTTTTCGGCACCCTGTATCCGGCCTATGCCTCCTACAAGGCTGTGCGCACAAAGAACGTCAAGGAATATGTAAGTCGAATAGTCTAGACTAAAGTAAAGTATCCATTTCTGTATTGTTTCTGCTTTGCTTTCTTCCAGGTCAAATGGATGATGTACTGGATTGTCTTTGCCTTCTTCACCTGCATCGAAACATTCACGGACATCTTCCTCTCATGGTTCCCCTTCTACTATGAGGTCAAAGTGGTGATTGTCTTGTGGCTGCTCTCGCCAGCCACAAAGGGCAGTTCCACTTTGTATCGCAAATTCGTGCATCCCATGTTGACACGACGTGAACAGGTGTGATCTCTATATAATTCAACCTACATACATATATGTATATAGATATATCTTTACTTATTCTCTTTGTTTGCTTTCTTGTGATCGCGGCAGGAAATCGATGAGTATCTGAATCAGGCTCGCGAAAGGGGATACTCGGCGGTGCTGCAGCTGGGTTCCAAGGGCGTCAACTATGCCACAAATGTAATCATGCAGACGGCCATAAAGGTAATTCAAAGCACTACAACAACAGCAACACCAACACGCGCATAACACACGCACACACGTACACACAGTATCACACATTTTCACACACACACTCTTACACTCATACATGTGGCACATTTCTCAATTGCTTCTACAACAAATTTGCCACCAGCGACGTTGCATAAAATAAAAAACTGCGCAACAACAACAACAGCAGCAGCGGTAGCAGCGCCAACAACAACAACAACAACAGTCACCGCCTCAATTTCAATATAGACAAAAGTTTGCGCAATGTTTTCGCTCTTTGCTGCCCCCGTTTCGATGATCATCATCTCCATCTATATCATCATCAACATCATTAGCATCGTGAGCATCTCGAGCAGCAGCCGCGTGCCAAACGCTCGTTGAGATCGTCATCGTCTTCATTGTTTTCATTAACTTTTAAATTATCGTTTAAACAAGCAAACAAACAGCAACAAAATAGAAGATGTTATTCCCCCCTTCCGCTGTTCCCCTGTTCCCCTCTTTACCCTCTTATCCCCGATCAGTCTCTTAGCCAAATGTTTGTTTCGCATTAGTTTTAGTTTCTAGTTTTTTAGTTATTTTAATTTCACTCTCTCTTCTCTCTTAGAAGATAGCAGATATATATATATTGTAATAAAATTGATTAATACTATATATGTATGTAAACTCGATCTAGATCCAGATCGATCTCTATCAAGACACACAACATTTGTTGCCTTTGTTTCGAGTGTGTAAACAATTGAGTTGTGGATAAAATTTGTTTAGTAACCAGACGGAATCATATGGGGTCAATATAGTTATTTCCAGCTATTCAAATGCTTGAATCCACACAATGGGCATTAATCATTCAAGTGGTTCGCCACAAAGAACTCGATCCATATATATACATAAATATAGCTACTATATAAATCGTTTACTTGAAAGAAAACTTCCTTTGTTAGCTGAATAAGGGAATCGTTTATACAATTTCTACCATATTCAAATATATATATATATATATCATTATAGCCATATAATGACGTGGTTAGCTAGCCATTGTTTTAACCACATTCCACATTAATTGATTAGGCTTTGAAATTAATATAGTTCTTAAATCAAATCCAGATGATTCAGTTTTAATTACATAGATGTGAGCTATGTAATTTCAAACTCGTAGCTCTTATCGTTTCTGCTGCACGATAAACAGTGAAAGAGTATTAATTATCTACGTATTAACCAGTTGTTAATTAGTTTGCTAATTTATTTTGCATTTACCTATATCGAAATTCATATCAGTTCACGCTCTAGTGACGAAACTAGCAAATGTAATAGATGTCACTAGAATTAGATTTATATATGTTTGTGTTTGTATCTGGAATTTATATGTAAATCTAGACCTGGTTGCACTAGAATCGCAATTCAGATACTATTTCTGCCTCTAGGGTAGGGCATATAAATAGACCCGGGAGTGGGAATCGCATGAGTTGACTAAAAATGAGACAGCCAGAGTGTGAGTATGTATGTGTGTGTGTGTGTGTGTGTTAGTATGTGTGTGTGTATTCTTAACTGAACTCTTTATACCCATTACTTGTAGACTAAAAGGGTGTGCTGTAAACGTTGGAATGTTGATAAAGAGAGAAAGGATTAGTCTATAACTATATCTATAACCTATAAAGTGTATGTAAATGTTCAGTCGAGTCAAAAGAGCTATGTTCGTTAGGAAATTCTGAACTTATATAAAAATCGTACTGTTGATAAAGAAAACTTTTTTGATTATTAAGTGATTTAAATGAAACTTACTCAAAATTCATTTGAATTTAATGTAGTAAGAACCGAACTGTTTTAGGAACTCCTTTAGGAAACATACTACAAATCGGTCTAAAGTCTATTATAAGTATACATAACTTCCTATTTTGTCAAGATACACACTTATTGTATTACTCCGTTGGAAAAGTTTATTCCGTACTTCAAATCATTTACTAAATTGAGTAATGGGTACCCCAAAGTCGCTAATCTAGATCACCCAACTTGTTTATCGTACACATCTTTTCATATATATGTATATATATTTTTTTTTACATATAATTTTGAAATTGAAATTACCTTTTTCGTTGCCTTTATTATTTTATTAACGTTTTTTTTCCTTTACAATTTTCTCTCACTTGTGTTTCTTTGCATTTATAACTTACCAAAACAATATAAATAAATTACCTGCACCTGCCTGCCTGCCACTACTAACACCTGCTCTGCAATACACGATCCACGACTCGCAATCCACAATCCTTGCGCTTCCCAAGACCATACAGATGGCCTCGCCCACGACGGCAGAGACGCGGGGGCTGCAAAACTCGCAATCCGCGAGTGAATTGAGTCGTGATCACGATATGCTCGATGGCCAAGAGCTGCTCTTGCCCAGATCCAGTTCCTTGAGCGGCATTGAGACGTACAGCAGCCAAAGAATGGTTATAACTGAGGTCGAGGAGGACCAGTTTATGCCCGATGCGGGAGCAGCTCGGCTCCGAGACATGCCAGCAAGGAAGACCAGAACAGCGACGGCGGCGACTGCTTCAACAACATCAGCTGGTGTTAAGCGGGTCACTCGGGGTGGCTCCAGGAGCAAGACTCACGAGACTGCGTCTGGGGATGCTGGGATCAGGAGTCGTCGCAAGTTGCGCGAGGCGACGCCCGATGTGGATGTGGAGGGGGATTAGAGCGGGGGATTTCCCGGATGATAGCATCGCATGATACTCAGCAAAAACAAGCACAAAATTAAAACAACAACATTTGATAACCACATCACCTTCATCATCAACCACAACACTCGATAGTTTTAACCGATCACACTCGCTACTCGATAGTCGATACTTTTAAATTTCAATTGAATATTTATCGTTTAGTTGTAAATTATTATTATAAAAATATTAACATTATATGCATAAATGATGCCAAGTCACAAGTCTCTTGCTTTCAATCCTCGCAAAAAAGGGTGGCGGCAACCTAGTCCAGACCATCAAACGGAGCTACAGCCTTAGTGATCTCAGTGAGCCAGACATGCACCGCACCCAGGACGAGCTGGACGAGGTGATGGCTACATCCGTGATGTTGCGTCCTCAGCCCACACGCCTCATGCGTCAGCGCCACCAGACGCCAGTGGGACGCTCCGCTAGCGGTACCCGCCATTCCACGGGCATGTACTTCACCGAGGTGGACGTCACCTCGCCATCTTCCTCCTCGCAACCTTCTGGCAAACATGCCGGCGATTTCAAGTGAGTGCTTGATTACACTTTGTGGTCCACTGGTTTCAAGACACGTTTATTCCAACAGCTACAACATACGCAGCACCGACGACATCAGCTCGGGCTACTCCAGCGCCGAACCGGTTAGTGCTCCGTTGGGCGGTGGCCTCAGCCGCACATCGTCCATGACAAACGCATCAAAAGCTCGGGTGAAGTCCAAGCGCAATGAGGTACGTCGATAGCTTCACCTTGTCAGAGGTGTGTTCTGCCTCCTTGGCCCCTGTTGTCAAAAATTTCAAAGGGTGTTAGGTTTCTTGTTTGTAGAAGAATCCTCCGACACAGAATAGTTAGACCTTAGATATAAATATGCAAATTTTCTATAAAAAGCTGACAACAGAAAGTATATATAGTCTTCAGTTTGAAAACTGCATTACTGGAGAACTTTGGGTACTATCGCAACCAAAATCGCACTTAACAAAATCAAAATCATTACCTATAGTGAAACTCTGGAAGCCATTTACTTTTAACTGAAAATTGATCTAGTTGTCGAGGTGTGTTTTCCGATCAGTTTTGGATTCTATGTATATAGTTATTGTGACAAAGGTCCGTCGAAATCAAGTGTCTAGACTGAAAAACGAACTACCAAATTGTTATCTTAAATATCTTGATCATCGACAAACTAAAAGGCACATCTGCCATTGGACTAATTGATTAAATTGATAAATCTTATCTAAAATACTCTTGGTATCAGAATAATTATAGTACAGCTTCATTTTGTCCTAGTTACATTATTATAATGACGAAAACTACCAGAAATCATTTGATCAGACAATGTCTTAAAGATATTTCCCTCTAGGATTGATTAGTTTAAGTATTTGGATTAGTTATAGATTGATTAGTTATCAACTGAGGAAAGGACTAGGATACTTTCCAAACTATTTGAGATTTAGGAACCCCTCGAAGGAATTTTAGAACGTTAAGGTAAATTAGTGAACCCTTTTGATATGATACGATATCGATTCGATTAGCAACTGCTGGAAGATCTGCGGGCGGAGGTGTACTTGGAGAATGAGCGTTACTTCCAAGTGGGTAACCCTCAAGGTTCACCAGCTGTTACCCAAACGCAGCTCCAGCTGCAGACTGTGGAAAGCGAAGAGGAAAATGAGACGCGGTCTGATAGTGACGAGGATGAAGATAGTTTCTATGAGGCATTGCCCTTGGAGGATGCCACTCCAGTTCCGGAAACGGGACCAGAGCCGGTGAGAACAGAGGAACTTACTGACAACGAAGATTCCTTTAAAGAAGCAATAAGTGAAGAAAAAACAACACAAGAAGTGGACTCCAATGTTGATCCATTTCTGTTGGTTGTCACCGAATCAAGCCTGGAGTTGCAGGCGCCTCAAGCCACCCCCACACGCCCAATGTCGCCACGAGAGTTGCTGGCTACGCTGGAGGAGATCCAGCACAGTTTCCGGGCGCAGCTGGAGCCTGAGACGTCTCCACAGCGTCCGAGGGCACAGCACGGTAAAGGGCGTGCACCGCCCCCTCCTTTGCCACCACGCAGGGAGTCGCAGTCGGCGGATACTGTGAGCGTGACGTCATCAAACTCGCAGCTATCGGAACGAAACAAGTCAGGTATCGGCCAACTGTTCAAATCTTTGAAAGAAAATGTGCTACGCAGCAAGAGCAATGTGAAAGCTAATCAGAATCAGAAGCATGAGGAGGTGGATCTGGGGCTGAGATCAGCTAAAGAAACGCGAATCTGATGTAAGCCCAGTGAGAAGTTGCGTTCAAGCTCAAGCTCAAGCTCATCATCCACTTCTGCTCTTAACTCCATGGTTTCCCTCTTGTCACTGTCCCTACCCCTCAGCCCTTCGAGCCTTGCGTTGTCTACTAACAAATGTTTTGCATTTCCAGCATGTTACCAAAATAATCCACTTACTTGTTTCCTTGGTAATCTTCAGGGTGTCTTTTCGTTTCAGGACAAGTCCATGTCCGCTAGCTGCACTACCTTGCCTCGGATCAGCAGTCGCAGGACAGAAAAATCTCAGGCCACGACGACTTCTACCGGCCAGGCCAAGACGCGCAGCAAGTCCGACAAATCGGACAAGTAATGCCCGCACCCAAATCTACCAAATTTTACATAAACAATTACATATAGTTCACTTAAACGATAAATACTTCTTATATACTATAGCTACCAGATATTCCTGTCAAGAATGTTTTCTGAAAATTAGTTTGATCGGTGCTCAAATTGGCCAATGAACAGCAAAAAGTAAAAGATACACAAATATAAACCTCATGTTTTAGTTTAAATTGTAACTAATTAAATACTATTGATATACTATAGGCATTATAATGATATAACGGTGATTCCCAGATATATAATTTTCTTGTGATTCTGTTCCACTGAAATACTGATATTTGGAAATGAATATTGATCCTTTAGCATTAAGTAATTAATTGGAGGTCTTCTGCTACATCCAGGTGTTACCAAGGTTCTAATGTACTAACCAAAAACCAAAAAAAATAAATCTATCGATATCTAGTTTAAATTCAATGCATTATGAGAATAAATAAAAATAAGTAAATTACGTGACATTTTATGGTTTTAGTTTTTGTAATTTCAGAAATTATACAGGGGAGGTTTTTAGGTTATGAAAGTAACTTTTCAGGTTATGTTCATAATTGCCTGAATTAATCATTACTGATTATTTCCAGTCATTATAATGGTATTTCCAGAGTGTATAATTACTTAATAAATACAAAATAAGATTTTAAGTATATAGAATTTTAGTCGCATTTATCAAAAGTATTAAACCGTGTTCAAAGCTATTAAGACGTGAAAGAATGCGATTACACTCAACGTATACGACTAAAAGATACCCTGCAAATCTACAATCATGTCTTTTTTATTAACTTTTAGTAGCTAAAGTTGAAGTTTATTTTGTATTTAACTTTTAAAGTTCGACAAACTATTAAATTCATTTAATATATTTATATATCTTCCATAAACTCTATATATTATAAATAAGTACATATATGTATGTATATTTAAATTATTGAAAATTGGAAAGCGAGAATTAAAGTAAATGTGAAGATCTGATGCGAAGGAAGAGTTTTTCCAGTTTGAGCCAGTATAAATCGTGACTTTAATACAGACTTATTTAATGCACACGAATACTCCCTTTCCCATATGTGTGAGCTTTGCATACACACAAATGCACACATGCTTAGGCTGTGGAGTAAAGGAAACGGCTGACTGCAAGTGGAGAGAAAGAGAGAAGAGTACCACTAGCAGCTTGGTAGAAACGTTCGGCTTGAAGAAACTTGGCGTCTGAGTCGCACATGCGCAGCAGCTGATGCGAATGCTCGCTGACCTTGACCCTCAATCAAAGCAAGCGCAGAGCAGCAAGCAGTGAGCATTGCGAGCGAGGCAGACAACGGTTGAACGCGATGCGCATGCAGCCAGACTGGCGAAACTTGTTGCCAAGTGCAGCAAATCAGACGACGCAGTCAAGTTGAAGTTTTGCCCCCAAACCGCAAGCGTCGCCACTCCATGCGCACACTTATACATGAATGCATGTGTGTATGTATGTGTCGCTTGCAAGTTTTCACCATTAGCAGCGCATGGCGACGACTGTACTTTGCTTAAAGAGAGAGAAGAAGCACATCCATACGCAAGTGTATGCTTTATTCCCACGTGTATGTATATGTGTACAATCGTAGGTATCGTTGCACAAGGAAGCAAAGTAAAGAAAGCGGCGCACAAAACAGTGAGACACACGCACACACACACACGCACACTGCCACACACACTCACTCACGTATACATATCAGCACGCTAGAAACAATGGCAGAATTTTTGCTTTATGTGGCGGCACCTCTACCAAGCTGACTCAGAGACACAGCGAAAGAGCGAGCGAAAAAGAGAGGGAAAGAGACGAGGCCAGGCCATCAGCTGCCGCGCCATGTGTTCGCGCAAAAATCAGAGGGGGCAGCTGCTGCTTGCATTTGCCGGCTCAGAGAACAAGAATTGGAAGCCAAACTGGTTAGCCAGCCGTGCGTTTGCCGCTGACAGGGGGCAGAGCAGGCTGTTAAAGAAACTGAAAATGACAAAGATCTGTAAAAAAAAAACGAAGGAACATTTGTTAAGTGAAAGACAACGCATGTATTGTGGGGTTATTATTATTATTTCTTTTGTCTCAAATCAGCAGCTCCAGCATTTTAATTTACAATTAAAAAACAATCACAGTGATATTTGAATTTTCTCATCATCTTCGTAGTTCGCCTTGCTTTTTTTTGTCTCGTACAAGTGAAAAAGTTTTTACAACTGAGTCTGTTTGTCTGTTTTTGCTCATCTTCATTTTCATCCTCATTATGCAGCTTTTTTTCTTTTTGCTTTTCGTCTACTATCTGCCATTGTTGAGTTGTTCTTGTTTCTGCTGTTCTTATATGTAGCTGCTAGCTAGCATAGCTAACCTAGAGATCTTGCTTATTGATGATAGGTGAAGTGCAAAAGCTCGCCGGCCGCAGCTTTATGGAGTAACGTGTCTCTCTTTCTCCCTCTTTCTCTTGCTTGCTTCTACAATATCTTCTTGTTTATCTTCTGCGTGTTGGAACTCCTAATAGGATACTTAGTATTACATACATATATATAATTATATATATACATATACATATTTTTAGCAAATTTCTTTTTGTTTAAGGTAAATTATATATTCTTATATAGTTTTTGTTTCCATTCGTTATAATTGTAATTAGTAAATTCAAACACGTTTGCAGCATAATCGTAATATAGTTGTTGTTTTTGTTGCTTCTGCTATTGAATTAGCAGCTACCAAATACAACGACGTCCGTCCGTCTCTCTTCTACTGATTCCAACTGCACAGCTGCACAGCGCCGGCAGCATAATCATGGATTTCTTCTTCCCCCGGACTGCTGTTCATCGTGCTTTCTCCAATGCTCTTCTTCCTCCCTCATCGTTTTTATCATCTTCGTCGACTGCAGGCTTAGAGCTTAGGAATTAGAGATGTGCTGCTTAGATGATGGTTAAATATATGTAGGTGTAGGCGTGTATGTATGTGTACGAGTATGTATGTGTGCGTGAGTGTGTTTGGGGGTTGTTTTCTTGTGTGTCTGTTGATCTTGACTTGGTTTTACTGATTGGTCGCTTCTGCTTCTTCTTTCTGTTTGCTATTTGCTGTTCTGGTTGTTGTTGTTGTTGTTGGCTGGCAATTGATTTTTTTCATTAAATTTTTCTTTTCATTTTTTATTTGACAAAACATTTTCGTTGATTTCGCAGAGAGCGCTAAAGCAGCAACTCTCTCCTAGTTCCGTCCTCCCTTCTCATCGCATTCACGTCTCAGATGTCCGCTCTTGCCACAGCCATAGCAAGTCTTTGACGTCTCCGGGCAGTTCTTGGAGATGTGTCCGGTGCGGTTGCACTTGTAGCAGGAGACATTAGACTGTCCTCCTGATCCACGCTCGTTCACTGCTTCTGGGCAGTTGCGAACCCAATGTCCGGGCTTGTTGCACCTGTAGCATGACGGATTGTCCGCTTGAGTGCAGTCCTTGGAGATGTGGCCAACGCCGTTGCATCGATAGCATCGCTCTGCCTCTTCTGGGCACGCGCGTGCGAAGTGCCCAAATTGATTACATTTGTAGCACTTTTCACGATTGCGACGCATGCCACCGCCGCCGCCACCATCACGCATGCCGCCACCACCGGGTCCACCACCTCCTGGTCCACCGCCGAGACTGCAGTCCCGGGCAAAGTGGCCCGGCCGGTTGCACTTGTAGCACGTGGCAGACATCGACATTGTACTGTACTTGAGTTAATTAGATCTGTGTACAACTCTTAACCACACGTTTCAAATCTCGGACACACACACGAGTTTAGCTGCTGCTGCCTGCACGAGCAAACTGACTTGCGTTAAATGCAAAAAACAAAACTACAGGATATGCGAATTTCGCTCGCCGTAGTTTTTTCGACGCCAAAAATTAAAATGGCTACCACACAAAACTAGTACAATGGTATCGACAGAAATTTAGTATCGAGTATGGAAAAAAGCCGCTGAGCATTCACTGTTCAACGCACACACAGGGATGCTTTGATTACAATAATGCAACACTGCAACTCCACGAGGTTTACTTTGGTACAAAAGACTGCAAAACGTGATCGAAATTTTAGATCCTATAAAATTTCTTTAAAAATGTATATGAAACACATTCTAGTATGAGTTTGTTTAAACTACAACTATTACTTTACTATAAACAATACAGATATATGAAATATACAATTTATTGACATTTGTTGCAAGTGCCATTGATAATAATTGGTTTGCATCGCTATGCTCTGTATTGGCTATTCGCTGATAAACAGAATACATATACATTTCGGCTTTCACTTTTGTAAATATGACTTCGGCAATCATTCGGCTCGTTTTTAAGTGCCGAGAGTTCTATAAATATCAAAAAGCTCATGACTCCAAAACGTGTTATTTTATCGGTTTCTTTTTATTGCTACATTCGTACCACTGTTCTTGACACGTGTGGTTACCAGACTGTCGTCAGCAGCCTTGCCACATGCTGATGACACACTAAGTTGGCAGGCCACAAAACTCAAGCAATATTTGCTCCCGTGCTATGTTTTTATGTGTTTTTTACCAACAATAAATAAACGCTAGTTATGTACCCAAAATGTTAATTGCTTTGGTAGTAATTGCCACACTGAGCCAATGCACAGCCACGTCCACCATTCACATGCCCGTGACGACACAGGACATAATTGCAGGTGACGTGTTCTTTGAAATAATTTCGCCGCAAGACCTCGAATACACCTACAGACTGCGACCGGCCAAGGACTTCGGCGTCTCCTTCTCCAACAAACTGGAAGGCGTCCCGCTGGTCCTGGCCGATCCACCCGAAGCATGCAAAAGGCTTCGAAACTCCCGTGAGATGCATGGCAGCATAGCGCTCATAGACAGAGGGTAAGTCTAATTAAAGCTCACTATCATTGATATCGAACTTATTTTGATTTCTTGTTATCTGGTTTCCGTTAACTCTTAACTGTCTACCGTTGGACATTGACAGCGACTGCTCGTTCCTCAGCAAAACACTTTACGCAGAGGCTGCTGGGGCTATTGGCGCTATTGTAACGGAGTACAACTCAAATTCACCGGAATTCGAGCATTACATTGAGATGATACACGACAAAACTAATCGCGATGCACAAATCCCGGCCGGATTTTTGCTTGGCAAAAATGGCATGATCATACGGAGTACGCTGTTGCGTCTGAAACGTGTTCATGCCCTGATTAACATACCTGTGAACCTGACCTTTACTCCGCCATCAAAAATCAATCATCCGCCCTGGCTGGGTTGGTGAGAGGAGATCAAGAAACATGGAGGAAGAAGGAGGAGTAGCCAAGACAGAAGCGTCCAAAATCTAAAACCAAAGTGCACACTTAGTCAGCAGCGCTTTTTACCTGAACTTGAAGCGTAGACCTGTATTATGATATATACATAGGTTGTAAACCACTTAAAGCATAGGGATTGAATTTATATTGATGGAAATCCCACGAAATTTAAATGAATTCTTAGAAAATTTTCAAAACATTAGTCAAATTGAATGAAATGAATGAAACTATTGTACTAATTTATTCATTACTTTGATCACATTCTTGTCTGCATTTAAGTCACAACTTCTATGTATAAATCGATCTTTTAGACAATTTATTTTCTTACCATGTATTCGGATGTTTTCAACGATTTAAAGGTTTTCCCTTCAGCAGCTAAACTACTTTAGGATCTCGTTATGAAAATACTATTTAATATTCGATTTTCGTTATTTAAAATAACAATACATTTATAATTTATGATTATTATTTGTTTTGTTTTGTTTAGTTTTTTTTGTTATAGAGAAATTTAAAACTGTTACGGTTTTTGGTTCGGTCATAAAACGAAGTGCTCCTAAAAATTGACTAAAAAAAGTTGAAACTGAACTGAATTTAAGTAGTTAAATTGTAAACAAAAGCAATTCCCAACAAACAAAAACTTAAATAATACATTGTAAATAAAATTGCTAAGCAAAAGACAGATCGTAAATTTGTGAGCTTATTTAGCAAAATACAATTTACTATAGATAAATCATTTTTAAAGCTAAGTACAAATGTGTTACCTGCTCTCACCTACCCCCCTTCACCCACTCGGTGGGATCAATGTGCTCAGAAATTGCCCAGGGCGGTCAGGTTGAGACACATGCCCAGGGTGAGGACCACAATGGTCACGACGAGTATGGCAAAGCACAGGTAGTTGGACTGGATGGGCATGCGGAAGAGCTTGGCGGACATGTCCAGGGAGGAGGCGAATAGCAGCGTTGAATTGAGATCCTCGGCAGAGGTGTTGTGGTAAACAAACGGACGGACACGTATCTGGTGTCCATTGGCTTGGGCATTCTGGCACACCCGAGTCACGGATCCGGCAACAAAGAATGGCAGAAGACCCAGGAACAGCCACAGCATCACATTGGCAATGTTCAGCAGGACCAGCTTGAGGGCGCAGTAGTGGAAATCAAAGTCCTTAAACAGGTAGACGAGGCCAGCGAATGCATAGGACAGATTCATGACGATCAGGAAGCATACGGGTATAGAGACATGCTGATTGACCCGCTCCAGCAGCTTCCGAAACTCTAGAACCTCTCGCATCCAGTCCAGTGAGTCTATCGAGTGCATCAATAGCTTGTGGGACAGGGTCTCCAGGTGTACACGCAGCAGGTAGCACTCAATGTAGTAGCTACTCAGGATGATAATCTCCACCAGATCCTGCAGTAGTATAGTGCACAGCAGTCCAATGCGCAGGCAAAGCTCCCAGTTGCGCAGGGCATCGGCGAGCCAGGCCACCTTGATGATTTGCTCCGGCTGCATGATGACCACACAGCAGGCGTAGGCGAAGAGCAGTAAGAGCAGCGCCAGAGCCACTCCCAGGTAGAACCAGAGCATGCGGCACAGGCGTTTGGGCTTAGAGGATATCAGGAATACCCGCTCGATGAGATTCTGTAACTGCTCATGCTCTATGACCTTGCAGACGAGCACGGCGGAGACGAAGCTCATTAGGTTCAGGATACTAGGCACCACGTACCCAAAGAGCAGTTCGCCTATGGTATTTGAGGTCTTTGAGCCAGAGGAGGAGTCACACACGTCAGTGTTGTTGCCATAGCCACCAGGTCGTATGTCCCGGTAACTACTGAATCCACGATCTCCACTGGAAATCCGAAAAGAAAAGGATTAATCAAAGGGATTTGGGTTTAATCCTCTTGAGCTCACCGGTAGCCACAGAGATAGCGCAACACATAGCCTACGAGGAGCACACAGAGCACCATCAGGGCTTGGATGTAGCTGCAGCAGGCACGCACATTGCTCATGTCCGTGGAGATGGGATTGAGACCGACTAGGGTCAGGATGGCCACATAAGGACGCAGGAACTAAACGAGAGAGATTACACAATGGAACTAAAGTTGTATGGGATGAACAGGCATAGACATGTATACTCCACCTTGCGCTTGCAGTAGCTGAGCAGCGCTGATGTCGGCTCATGCTCTCCCGCCTGCTGCAGTTCATCATGGACGTTGCCGTTCAAGCGATTGATAAAACAAAAAGAACTATCCGCATTATTACGATACATGACAGGCGCAGACAAAGAAGTTTACATGCAGCGACAGCGACCACGACAACAACTACAACAACAAGAGCAAAAGTAATATTTACACAAACACACACACACGCACATAACGTGACGTCTTTTCTTGCTGTTGTTATTGTTGTTGCTGCTGCTGTTGATGACGATGGAAACGACGACGATGACGACGACGACGATTACGCCGACGGCAATGTCAGTGACAGTAACTGCGACTGGAACTGGAGCGAGTGCGAATGGAAGACGATCGTAAGACGCTGGCGGCGCAGCAACAACTGAGCGCATACCGAAAGTCTGAGCGAATCAGAGCGAAAGCGAATTGAACAAAAAAAAAAAAATGAAAAAAAAACTTACGGCAAGCTCGTGCAGCCAGGATGAAGCGGCGGATGTGGCGCGGCTGCTCAAGACCAGCGATGGCGACTCACTGAGCAGAGCTACAGCTGCTGTTGTATTCGCCTCGGTTGTAGTTCTCAGCGCTGCTGCTGCCGTTGCCGTCGCCGTCACCGCCGCTTTAGCTTCAAACGGCTCTGTCGCTGTTGTCGCGTTCATCAATTGTAACTATAACGGTAAATTGAATAAATTGAAACTCGAGCCGCAGCAGTGCCGAACGGCAAGCCGAAGCTTTCCTGTCACAGTTTAAGCTCTCCTCGAGCTTTGCTCGCTCACTCACCCACCGTTCTCTCCCGAAGGCCCCTTTTATCAATGAAATTTATCTCGGTAACAGAAACGTCGCCTGCTCAACGCTGCTGTGCACCTGTTACAGTTTAGATAGGAATCAGCTTGTTATCGTGCCCGCTATCTATACAAATTACACTCTTCGGCATGCTCCTCATATGCATATCATGCCAAAGTACATACATACATATGACTATATAAGTGGAATGCATGAAACTCTATGCGTGTATGTGTATAATCAGTATTTTTGTTTCTCTTTTTTTTATGTTTTCCTCTGTGTCTCGTTCTCGCGATCCGTTGACTTTGCAGCTTTTTGTTATTCTATTTCATTCGTGAGCTGTGAGAAACGACTAATGTTATCTGACTGCAGCTTTACGAGCATTGTAATTGTCGACGCTGCTGCTGCTGCTGCTGCTACTGCTACTGATCGTGGCTGCATTTCTCTGCCGCTTTTGTACTTAAACGGTACTTTCTGATAACCCGTAGGATCAATTTGACACTTTCAGCAAAAGCTTGTTGCGCTACACGTCAAAGCGTACGACTTTAAGACTTAGTTTCTATTAAGTTTTGAAAATCGAGAGAATTTTTATAGACGTAAAGTAACTATTAACTTTTAATGATGGTTTAATAAATTTTATTTTTCTGTGTCGACTGTACATAGATTAAAAATATAATAATTATTTCAAATTATAATACTTATATTTAGGTAGTCATAATAACAATATAAAAATTAATATATTATATAAATATTTTTAATTTTGTAGTACAGCTTTTGGCTATCTTGACATTAATATCAAAATTGGTTTTTAATTCAGATACATTATTTAAAAGCTGATATACTTTTAAAAACTGTCATCGTTAAATTAATAAACTAAAGTCTAATCACTAACCATACAACACATAGATGCGTCAAACGCAAGATTTTTTGAAAGCAAACGCTAGGCTGCTTCTAGACCCCCAGAGAGCTTCGGCAAAAAGCCGAACGCTCTAGCGCCCCGGCGAGTCGATCGCCGCTCAGCAAAAGGCGAAAATAATTTAGTCTGCCTCAGCAAGCGAAACGATGAGCACGGCTATGTCGCTTGTGTTCTCGTTTCGCTTTAATATGTTTGTCTCTTTCTAGCATGCCAGATACACACATTTTGTGACATCTCGCAACGGCAGATTTTAGCAACCAGCTCACTGATACAATTTCTGTTTTCAACAAAATTGCGATCCAGCTAGGAAGTTAGGCTGCTTGTATTAGGATATGTATGGTTTTAGGCCGGCCGCACTCAAGTGTCGCTGTGGTGCAGATGATTAGTGCTCGATCGATGAACAGAGAGTCGTGGGTTCGATTCCTGGTCTGCCATTAAATTAAAAATCTTTTATTGTGTTGTTGAGATGTGTTGCATTACCGAAAAAGTATTGTTTATTTAGCAAATGTTAATAAACGATTGAAATAATTTTTTTTAAAATTGGGTTTTGTTAAAAAAAAAATTTGAATTTAATGAAAACATGCAACAACTGAACTTTCGAATTATTTTCTTTTAAATGATTCAACGCGACTCGAACCCACGACTCCGCGCTTGCCGATCAAGCACTTAACCACCAGCGCCACCGCGACATTTGCATTCGGCCGACCTAAAACCATAGATATCTTTCTAAAAGAGGCTTAACTTCCTAGCGCGATGGTTATTTTGTTGAAAACAGAAATTGTAGCAGTGAGCTGGCTGCTAAAATCTGCCGTTGCGAGATGTCACAAAATGTGTGTATCTGGCATGCTAGAAAGAGACAAACATATTAAAGCGAAACGAGAACACAAGCGACATAGCCGTGCTCATCGTTTCGCTTGCTGAGCAGTGTTGCCAGAATTTGGGAAGCACCATAAGCTAGATTGAAGACAAAAATAAGCTAGAATAAGCTAAAAATTAAAAAATAAAGCTTAAAAAATAAGCTAGTCAAAAAAACACGAAAATAGTCGATTTTTTTAATTTATATATATATATATATAACAAAACAGAGGAGTAGGAGACTGCACTTTTTTTTGTACATTGCGAAACACTCGGCCATAGCACCTATTGAATCGGCCATCGAATGATGAAGCTGATGGAATCGATATCGATATGATGCTATGGCCGATTCAATAGGTGCTATGGCCGAGTGTTTCGCAATGTACAAAAAAAGTGCAGTCTCCTACTCCTCTGTTTTGGTGATCTGTCTAAACAAAGTATTTTGTTAGATTGTGCCACACTTGCAATGGACGCAATATGATTTTTGGTATTGGCATGCTGCCGCAATTCGTACAACTTGGCACAAATCAATGCCTTGCAAAATCAGGAGTACGCTTAAATTCGTCGAAATTTAACCACAAATCGCGGGAAATTTTGCTTGTAAGAACCTTTCGGCATTTTTCTCAGTTCAAAAACGAATTTTATAAGCGAGAAATGGCCAAAATACAAACAAAAAATATGATTTTAGTCCTAGTTATCGATTGAAATGGCCAAAACTTACAATACAATCAAAAAACAAAATTTATTTTGTTCTAAATTTTTTTAAGCTGAAAAAAGCTAAATGAAATTTGAAATAAGCTAGATTTCAAGCTATAAGCATTTTGCTTATTTTGCAAGCTATTTGATTTTAAAATAAGCTAAATCTAGCTTAAAATAAGCTAATATGGCAACACTGTTGCTGAGGCAGACTAAATTATTTTCGCCTTTTGCTGAGCGGCGATCGACTCGCCGGGGCGCTAGAGCGTTCGGCTTTTTGCCGAAGCTCTCTGGGGGTCTAGAAGCAGCCTAGCGTTTGCTTTCAAAAAATCTTGCGTTTGACGCATCTATGTGTTGTATGGTTAGTGGTCTAATATTGTTAAATATAAATTTTAAAATAATATTACAAATTCTAATTATTTCAAATTAAGAACTTAAAATTGAAATGTTGCTATATTTTTTCAGAACCCTCTGTAGATGCTTAAGATATGTTCTTGGATCTTACTAAGCTTTTGTAGCGCATTGCAAGGTCATTAGGGCCGATCCCCAAACTTTGTGGCCCTCTCTCTCTCTCGCTGCCGTTGCTGCTGTTATCGTACACGAAATACGAATGACAAGAGTAAGCAAATTCCACAATAAATAAAATAATTGAGAGACTCCAAATTGCTTTACTCACTACTCAAATTCGCTTCCCGACGCACAGATCAGTGTAGATCGTTGGTGTCATGAGTGTAGCAGTTTTTTTTTGCCTTTTCCCTGTCACACGCAAGGCAGTAAAGTAACAAAATTAATGTTGAACAGTAATTAAATGAAATTAAATTAAAGACAAGTCGTCAAGTTGTTTAAACTTTTCGTGATGCGGCTCAACTTGAATTGATGCTAAACGTCGATTTGCATGATGGACCGAAGCCGCAGTTGACGTTGACATTTCCATACCCCGTAGGGTGGGGTGGGTGGTATGGGAGTAGAAAGGGGAGAGGGAGGGGTGAAGGTGGTCACTGACAACATTGCCTGAAACTCTCCGGTCACTCATGTAAATTAGCTGCGTTGTCAAATAATGCTGATTTGTTGTTGGTTCGTTGGCAGACTAATAAAAGCAAAGTTGTTCCATGTTCGGGGGCACACACACATTCTCCTCCAGCTCCAGCTCCAGCTCCAGCTCCAGCTCCACTTCCATCGCCATTCCCCTGCCCATGCCCATAACCATACCCATACCCAGTCCCTGTCAGACCAAACTGACCAATAGATATCACTTGACGCATATCTCGAATCGTAGCAGAGAGCAGACAACCCAAACAGAGTTCCGTGTTTAACAGCAGCAGCAGCAGCTTTTTGTTTAAAAATCAAATCAAATATTACGAGAAAATTTCAATGCGGTTAAATGCATAGAAAATTCTATGTCCCCAAAACCACAAGCCACAAAAACGTAAATGTTGACTCGACGCTCATCGGGAAAGGTTTTTCAAATACTGGGTTGTTCTTGCTTTAAGTGAATGTTCCATTCCACCGTTTCTCTGCGAATTAAAGTAGAAAATATAGGATTTAAATCCAGTTGAACAAAATTTACATTGTGTATATTATATATTATAATTATTATTATTATTATTATTATTATTATTATTATTATTATTATTATTATTATTATTATTATTATTATTATTATTATTATTATTATTATTATTATTATTATTATTATTATTATTATTATAATTATTGTTATTATTATTATTATTATTATTAATATTATTATTATTATTATTATTATTATTATTATTATTATTACTATTATTATTATTATTAATAAAAGTATTAACATTAATTGGTGTTCTTAGAAGAACCAATGGTCAGGTCAATGAGTCAGGGTCAAACATAATTAAACGAAAATTAATTCTCTTTTAAAACACAAATATACGTGATGAATGTGTCAATTAGAATTATGTTTCAATGAAAACTAATAATTTTTTTTTTTTTGTTAAACTGGTTTCATCACAATTTAAATAATCAGTTAATTTTCGAAAGTGACAATTAGTACTTTATTCCAATGAAATGTTCAGTTCCTTTTCGTTTCATTACTTCATGTGGTCAGTTATATTGTACCTTTTGTAATTGTAATTCAATCAGGAAGGAATATTCAAAGCTTAAAAACAAGAAAGAAAAGTACAGTCGAGCACGCCCGACCGTAGAATACTCTCTGCATTTTATTCCCGATCATTTAATAAAATCGGTATCCAAGTACAAGTATATCAATTGATACTTGCAACAAAACACGTTGAAACAAAAACATCTGGTTGTATGTATACACACACATATACATTTGATATTATATGTATGCACACACATATGTATGTGTGTATATGTTATACATACACAATTGGTTGGCTCAGCCAGCATTCGCGGGCAGCGCTGCCGCTAGAAAGCAGCGAAAACGTTCGCTCACATGTTTGTATGTTTCTGTCTCGCTTGCACACATGCATTGGCATTGCGTTCAATTATCAACTTTCTTACATGTCTAGCTCTTTTGTTTATTGTTCGATTTAGATTCAACTTTCAGGATAGTTTAATATATTTTGTCTTCAAATGAATGTGAAATAACAATACTGTACG
Source organism: Drosophila cardini (assembly GCA_018903735.1). Lineage (NCBI taxonomy): Eukaryota > Metazoa > Arthropoda > Insecta > Diptera > Drosophilidae > Drosophila > Drosophila cardini. The sequence continues at coordinate 20,949,878 of JAEIGM010000001.1, read as the reverse complement.
ATAAGAACATATGCCTTAAAATCGGCATTGAAGTTTGCAAATTTTTTTATTTCTTGTGGGAAAAGGGGGCGTGGCAGTCCAAAATTTTTGATGACAATACAATTATGCCGTCTCTAGGAACCTGCGTACCAAAATGGGTGTTCCTAAGTGCCATAGTTACTGAGATATTCGCCTAAAACATCAATTTTTTACGAGGTGTTTTCAGTTTTTTGCACATTGTGGGCGAACGGGGCGTGGCATCGAAAAAAAAAAGATTCTTGTATTGACTGACTTAATATAGAGTCGATAGAGACCAAATTCAAACTTGTAGCTCTTACCATCTCTGAAATCTGTTTGTTCATACGGACGGACAGACGGACAGACGGACAGACAGACGGACAGACAGACGGACAGACGGACATGGCTATATCGACTCGGCTTGTGATGCTGATCAAGAATATATATACTTTATGGGGTCTGCCACGCCTCCTTCTGCCTGTTACATACTTTTTTTTTTGCACAAACCCAATATACTCTCTCTTGCAGAGAGTATAATAAAATGTATTATAATTTTATTAAAATTGTTCTTATATGTATGGTAGACATGGAAGTATTGATAGTTAATAATTGCAGTAAAATTTATTATTTTTTAATTAATAATTTAAGTTAAGTTCGTTAATAGTCAAATATGTTTTAAAATGTAAGAAAAATAAAACTTTAAACACAATTCTTATTAACATTAGTTGGGAGTTGCTTCTTAAAAGATTTTAAAGTTGAAAACTTAAAGTTTTGCCACGCCCATGTGCACAGTTTCTGCTGTATGTCGCTTGATGCACGCCCCAAAAAGATCAGATAGTGCGACGTGTCAAGTGTCCGAAATTCAATTAGACTTCATTAGCATTAGCAGCCGGTGACACAATATTGTTGTTGTTGTTGTTGTTGTCGTTGTTATTATTATTGTTCTTGTTGTTGTTGGTACTGTCTGGGGCCAGGTTGTGGCTGTGGCGTGCACAGATTTAACCGTTTGCAGATTAGCATAAATGAGATCATTAAAATGCGCTTACGTTTGTGTGGGTGGCCTGTCTCATGGGTGGTTTAGTTTGGGTGGCTTAGGTCTTTTGGGTGGTTTTGTGTGGCTTTTGGGTGACTACTTCTCTGTCTGCGTCTCAGACTCCGTCTCTGTGTTCATGTCCGTCTCGATGTCCGTGTCCGTGTGCAAGGTGCCACTTCCTTTCGCACGTAGCAGACGCAGCCTGCAAATTGCCTGTCTGAAGGTGTCACGGCTGCCAGTGTCATTGCCGTTACATTTTGGTTGGTGCTGGTTCGTGTCTTGGCTACGCTTCTGCATAACCTAAATTTGCATAATTATTGCTGCCATCTCTGGCATTAATGTTTAATATAGCAACTAGTTTTCGGGCTGCTTATTGCTGCCCATCTCTTCCACCATTTTTTTTGTTTGTACCCCTCTTTCCCTCTTCTTTCCTCTTTGTCTTTTTATGTGTGTTTTTAGCTAAATTGCTCATTACATTTTGTGTAACGAGGCAGTCAACAAGCAAACACTTTACACTGTCGCACATGTCTGGGGTACTTGCCGAATGATAGTTTTATGTGATGAGTAGAATTATTTATCTTTGTAGAAGTGACTTTATTTTGGGACAGAGTTAGTCCAATGTATGTAACAATTGTGTGTGATCGTGTACGCCATACGATCTAATGAGTAAAATATCACAATTACAAATTTTAATGATTTTTAAATTTTTTGTATACAAGCAGAATATACATATGAAGCAGTAGTATAGGGCACTCCAGACTAAATTTTATAAACCGATTTAAAAAATTAAGTAGGAAATTAAAATTACTCAAAAATATAACTAAAATTACTTTGAAACTATGAAAGTTTCAAAACTTTATTAATACCAAAACTCTAATGGCTTTCGTTTGTAATCGAAAATGATGTTAAAATTATTATAATTCTGGATTTTCTTAATTAGTGCTTAATACTTTATTTAAGTACGGACTTTGTTTTACAAAGATTTCAATATTTACAGTTAGGATAAAAAACTTGTTCTTGAACAAAATGGCTCAAATTTCATTTAACAACAAAATGCTAAATAATTCTCATGTATCAGCTTAATTTAAGAATTTTATGTTTAGCTTTAGTACGATATTATAAATATTATAATAATATTTTTTAACAGTTTTCCTTGTACCTAAATTTATTATTAATGCTTTCTTTTGCATATGTCTTCCTTATATTTTTACTTATTACTAATATTCTTAGACACCACTGTTGTCGCTGTGTTGTTTGCTCTCGCTTTTGTCGTGTATATTTTAATTGGAATCGTGTTCAACTATCTTATTTGATCACATTTTACAGTCATTTTATCAGCTATTGTACTTTTCTAACAAGAGTAATGTGTTTGGTAATTTCACTCTAATTTAATTAAGTATTACTTTGTTCGGATCATTAGGAAAACTAGTAAATAATTTTTAGCTGTATGAACAGTTTGTTTTAGACTCTGTAGCTTAACTAATTTGTATCTTCGACCTACCAAAAAACTTCTTATCTTTACAACAAATTATCTTATCTTATTCCTCGTGAACTAAAAAGACCTGTTATAAAATTTTGGTTAAAAGAGACTTAGCTTACGTATCAAAGATCAAGTCAATTTGTTATGAAACTGGTTCGTGATCGGACATCTATATCAAATAGCTCCTATAAGACCATAATAAGTAGTTAATAAGTAGAGATTATAATGGAAACTTCAGTGCTTAGTAAGACATCTCAGAAGGCACCATATCGAATAACTGATTCCCTGTAAGGTACGGGGTCTTTTTAAGTCGGTACTCAAGGTTGTAGCTTTTTCTACTAGTTTCAAGTCGATTTAGTATGAACAACTTTATTGTTTTAATAGTTTTTCATATTTTTCTAGATTACCTGTGTTTTTACAGAGTCTTTTTAAGTCGGTACACTCGATTAAAGACTGTCCAACTAGTTTCAAATAAATTTATAATATATTACACAAACTCACTAACTATATTTGTTTTTTTACAGGGTCTTCTTAAGTTGGTGTACTCGACTGTAGCCTTCCCTACTTGTTATTGATTATTGCTGCTTTGGGATATGAATTTAATACATTTGAAGATACAACAACTCGTTGTCTAGCTATCTATGATATGCTTCATGCTGGATCGGAAGGCCGCTACTATACGGCCGTAGACATTCCGACAAAGAGTGCGCTACGGGATATGTGTAAATATCTAGGTAGCTAATTGGCCAGTCAGAAACCTGTTGATATTTGACGATTTTTCCATGCAGAATTGCAGTTGTTGTGTGCGTAGAAGTGGCATAAGCCCGTATATGATGGCTCCACACATACTGTGTGTCTGTCTGTGTGTGTGAGAGAGTGTTACATGAGGTGAGTAAGGTGAGGAGTGGGTGAAAAGCCTTTCCGCACCCGCCAAAAGAGCTAATTTTGATGATATCCACGAGGCAAGCAGAGAGTCCATTTTGACAGGACTTTTGGAGTTTCATGCTGTTGTCTGCTCTCAGTGCTGCACTAAAAGCCTGTCCCAGCCTGCAAATTGAATCAGTCCCAGTGTATATATGTGTGTGTGTGTGTGTGTGAGTGGATGTGTGTGTGTGCCCAGAGGGCGACGTGCGCGCTCTCATGAAATGTGACCGCAATTGCGGTTCGTTAGCTGCATTTCAGCTAGTCCACTTGCATCGGTGATGCCAATTTAGCCTTTTTCGAATAGATATGTACGATTTTAGCTACTTAAGCCGTAATATCAACATATTTAACTAAATTGCAAATTATATTAGTTAAATTGATTATTTTTCATAGGCTTACACTTGATATTTTTAGACCCCGTACTCTAAAAAAGAGTATGGGGGTCTATTAAGTTTGTCTGAAGCGAAATGTGCGTAACAGGCAGAAGGAGGCTTTTCCGACCCCATAATGTATATATATTCTTGATCAGCATCAACAGCCGAGACGATATAGCGATGTCCGTCTGTCCGTCTGTCCGTCTGTTTGTCTGTCCGTCTGTCCGTCTGTCCGTCCGTCTGTATGATCACCTAGATCTTTTAAAGTACAAGAGCTAGAGCCACCAAATTTGGAATGAAAGTCCGTCTGCTTCGCGAGCAGATCAAGTTTATTTCAAATCTTTGCCACGCCCCTTACCGCCCCCGCAAATTGTAAAAAACTATTTTCACATCACCATAACTTGAAAACGACTAGAGCTAGGGAGACCAAATTTACACAATATGTGTATGGTACCTATATAACTATCCTCACCAAATTTGGTCCGGATCGGACAACTATAGCCTATAGCTTCCATAGGACAAATCGGTCGAAAATGGGTAATTTGTATGGAGACATGAAGTTTTAGTTGAGCGATTGCAACCAAACTAACACATTATGTGTATGGTACCATTAAAACTATACTCACCATGTTTGGTCCGGATCGGACAACTACATCCTATAGCTCCCATAGGACAAATCGGTCGAAAATGGGTGATTTGTATGGAGACATGAAGTCTTAGTTGAGCAATTGCAACCAAACTAACACATTATGTGTATGGAACCATTATAACTATCCTCACCAAGTTTGGTCTGGATCGGGCAACTATAGCCTATAGCTCCCATAGGACAAATCGTTCGAAAACAACTTATTTGTATGGTAAAACGCGCACTAGAATGAGTACGGGGTCTTTTACAGTCGGCCCGCTCGACTGTAGCTTTTCTTACTTGTTATTCCCTGGGAGGGTATAGTGCTTGCGATCTCACGTACATACATATGTCCCTCTGCCCGTGTGTCTGTTTTTCTGAAGTTTAAGATTTGAGAGACTTTAATAGCAAGAACTACCAAAATTGGATTGTGAGTCCATCAACGTGTCAGGCAGATCAAAATTACTTAAAATTTTTGCCAAACCCCAGCCTCCCCCGCAAATTGTAAAAAAACATTTTCATAACTCCAAAACTTGGAAACTATTAGAGCTATCGTGAGCAAATTCTTACATTATGTGTATAATATCATAAGAACATGATCGAGAATAGAGAACTTAGTCCTATGGCTCCCATACGAAAAATAGGTTAAAAATTGTTGATTTGTATAAATTTGTTTTGTATATCATGGCTCTATTTATACTAACCAAATTTGGCTTGGATTAGAAAACCATATCATTGAGCTACTACAGGCCAAATAGGTCTAAAGTCGGTACTAAAACGAATACGAGGTCTTTTACAGTCGGCTTGCTCGAATTTCGGTTTTATTATAAGAGGAACTAAACGTATTTGCACATTGGCTGAGCTACTCTTAATGAGTTTTATGGTCGTAGTAGTAGAAGATAGGTCAGTTGTGTAGCTTGACGGAAGACACACGTTTCAGTGCAGATCTGATTAACTAACAATTTAACATATTTTAGTAATGGGCAATTTATGATAATTAGATGTACAGGTATTTTATATAATAATATTTATACACATAACTTTTATTTAAATACATTCATAAAGAATTTTTAAAAATTTGTTTGGTTTTGTCCTGTTTGTTGTGGCTAGCAGTGCGCATCACTGAATCGCACTCGTGCTCAGTGTCGAAACGGTGGCTAACCCACTGATGTACACACCCTAATACACACCCATACATATACACACACGCACATCCATACACACAGGCACGTTGCAGGTGCAAAACGTGCATTGGGCCGCCAAAACAAACCGACTCCTGTTTCTGGACAATGCAAAAGCATTGTGCTTAAGTGGTGAACTGACCAAAAAGCACTTTGACCATGCGGTGGTGCCACAGTGGTGCATTGGCGGTGCCAGGTTGGTGTTTGGGCGGTGCTGCTGCGCTTAGTTAGACCTTTAAATTGTCGCCAGCTTTATTATTTATGACAAAATGCAAGTATCAAAAAGGCAAAGCTAAGGATTTCCAAGGCACTTAGCGGCAATTAGAGAAGCTAAAAGAGAAACAGACTGGGGGAAATACACACGCACACACACCTGTAGCTGTAACTGTAACTGTAGCTGTAGTCGCCGCAATCACAGCCAGGTAGGGCGGCGAGTCGAGGGGAGCGGCAGAGAACGTCTGGGATTTGCGCGCCAGCGAGTGGCATCAAATGTGGCATTGGAGGCAACTTGAAGGTAATTACGACAAAAGACGCACATCCTCAGCACATCCGTCCAGGCACGCACAAAAGGACAAAAAACTTGTAGCAGCAAAAGCTACTCCCCTTTTCCGTATGCTTTTCCGCATGCTCACCTCCCTCCTGCCGCCTCTTGGTGCCTGTTCGGTTTGACTTTTCAACGCTCGACAAAACGTGACAAGCATTGAGATTTGGCGGCGAGCTGTAAGCTGAAATTTAAAAGGATATGTCGCCGAAAATGTGTTAGCCTGGCCTTAACGGTCTGACCTACTCATGAGTGCCAAATGAGTTGTTAGACCAAAAACTACACGACTCTTGGCTCTCCAGAGAAGTTTTCCATGGTCGATGTTGCTCCTCCTTCTCTGTCGTCTCCCCCCCTTCCTCCCCACAGACTGTTGCATGTTCCGCTTGATGCTTCAGCCACTGTGTGTGTGTGTGTATTTTAGCCTGGCTTTTGTTGGCTAACTAAATATTGTTAGGTAAAGTAAACGACTTTGTAGACATTGGCAAGCGACCAGGCCGCAATCTGTGCCCAGTGGCGTAGTTTAGTCGAGGGTAACGGCACAATTGCAAATTAACTGTCGATAACGATAACGATAGCATCGGTCGAACTGGTAGTAATCTAATCGTCATTAGTCGTCATTGTATTATTTACCCTTCCAAAGGGTATTATGTTTTTGTCAAGGAAGTTTGTAACGCGTTAAAAGAAACGCGTCCGACCATACAAAGTATATATATTCTTGATCAGCATCAACAGCCGAGTCGATATAGCCATGTCCACCCATAGGATTCAAATTCACACATTTGCTATCATTCTCCAGCTGTTGACCAAATTTCATATGGTTGAGACCACTATGTTATATAGCTGCCATAGTAACAATCGGTTGATCCTATCATTGAGGCATTTGTACCCTTTTGCGAATTATATTTTTGGGACGCCTCTGGTCGCCGTTCCGCCCCGTTCTGCTGGCTGCCTATTACCTTGTTTGATATACAATGCTCGGCTTCATAGAAGTCGTCATCCTGTCATGGGTGCTGCTGCTTAGCTGCCGTTTATTAGAAAATTTCCTTTTTACCGTTATATTTTCATAACGTTTTCCTCGACCGTTGTGTGAAACAGAAGCCCTCGTCGTAGACGCTTTGCTTGCAGCTTGGGACGGACGTATTGCAGCTGTGTATGTGTGTGCTAGAAATACACACACACATACACACAGGTGTATAGGAAATGTCTAACAAGAGTTTCCAGCTGCATAGGCGGGATATTTATTTCTGAATACGTATATATTTATATATATGTCTTGGTGTATCGGTGTCTGATTTTTTTGCTTCCCTCTGTTGACGCAACTTGCTCATTAATTTTTTACGCTTAATGTGCTTTTCTAATGATTTTTAAATTGCTTCTCAGATTTCAAATTTTGCGATTTTCGCCATTGTGAAATATTGTGTGCTTCTCTTTACCGGTCTTCTTCGGCTTCCCAGGGATAATACCAAATTTGAGTTCCCTGGACGTCAAAGTCAAATGGCGGCTCATTAGTGACGTTTGTGTGTGTGCGAGTGTGAGTGTGGGTTGTGGGTATGTGGGTGTATGGGTGTGTGGGTTTTTATATTGAATCCATATTAATTTACAGTTTGCACAACAGCCAAATGAACGAAACAATTCTGAATGCAATAATTAAAATGCAATAACAACACCAACAAGTGAAAGAGCAAATATGCTGACGTCGGGAATAGCCGACTGCAAAATACCCTGTATTTAGATTTTAAATACTCATTTACTTTAAAGCTAAGTATGGGCAATTGCTATAGTATTTAAAATTATATATAATTTAAAATTAATCTCAAATTTTTTACTTGGAACAATTCTTAATTCTTTTATACTTAATTTTGTTGCACTTTATTGCCAATTATATTTTAGTTTGTTTTACATTTTTTACTCAATTCTTAATATTTACAGGTGATATAAGCCATATACTTCTATATTTTTACACCTTGTCGGAGTCGATCGCAGGGTATGCACTAGTAAGCGGATTAACTTAAGTCGGGAGACTCTTGACATTGGATTAATTTTGATTTTTAAGCCATTTAATATAAAGTTAAGAAAAATGTAAAATGTTTTTTATGTGCGCCCAAATGTAGGCAATGAATATTGGATTAAGTATTTTATAGTGCGGCACTCTGTTGACATCTACTTAAAATCTTCTTACTTATGCCTCTTTCTCACTGCCTCTATTTTCCATCCAGTACACAATTGTCTCCATCCCTTTCGCTGTGCATGCAGCAATTGTTTGCAACTCACTCACACACAGACGTACACAAGCTCGCTTGTGATCTTATGGCTCTCAGGCATCACGTATACGACGCGTTGTGCACTTTGCCAGCTTGCCAGTTCTTTGGGCCAACGTTTTGTCAGACTGACAAATTTAATTACTCCTCTGTCTGCGTGCGTGTGTGTTTGTTTCGTTACTTCGGCAATGGGCTGTGTTGTTTGCGTCGTTACTGATACGACACTTGGGCGCAGGACGAAATGGGAGACAGAGTGAGAGACAAAGAGAGAGAGAGAGGGAGAGAGCAGGATTCTGAAGTCACTTCATTTGATGCGTCAATCAGCACAATCAAAAACTGCAGCCATGAAAATCAATTAAAAAGCCGTTGACATACTGCACAGGCCAATGGGGTCCAGACTCATTGGATTGTCGGCTTGCAGTCCTGTTAGTCCTGAATATCCTGCCGCCTGGACAATGCTGTCAACAACTCTGAACGTTTTGCAATTGACGCTGTCGGGATTAACATTTATATTTCAGCAGGATTCTCAGTCCCACTACATGTATATACACCTTTTGCCTTATTTTGGCAGAGTCGCTATTGTCGATGCTGTTGTTGTTGTTGTTGTTGGCGTTGTTATTGTAATACCTTTGATGGGGAGTGTAATTCATTTGAAATGCAAATTCCTTTGTAGCGGATATAACAACACACTTGCAAAACAAATCAAAGGCGTCGCCATGATGCGGCATTTTCGATTGCCAATGCAGGAAAACAGTTGGCACTGAAGCCTGATGATGTCAGCGTATTGCATAGTTAATTGCTGGCTCGCTGAGTTGCCGAAAAAAAAGCAAAACTATAAAGGCAAACTGGTAACAAGAAACGGACAGAGGCGCCACTTAATAAATGAAATGTCATTGAGGCGTGTGGCAATCAACAAAACAAAAATCCAAACGGATTTAACACCCGGCAGTTGGGGTAAATGACGTATGAGCACAAGTTTCACTGCCAATGAGTGTGAGGCAATCAAATTGTGGGCATTGCAGGGCGGAGCTGGACAGAGGATAGTCACTCACCAACCAAGTGACGGACTGACCGACTGACTGACTGTCGGACTGAACAACTGGCTAGAGCTCGCCTGGCTAACTGACAGCTTCCAAGCGAGCGCTGAGCGTCGTTTTATCTGCTCTTGAGTCTCACACTCAAAATCATACACACACTTACACACTCGCATATACGCACACCACTTGTCATGGACACCCGTTTGTAAACCGAAACTTTTATTGACCGACTTCTGAATACTCTACAACAACTCTGGGCTTATTAACTAGTACGTTTCTTTAATTTAAGAAAATACTTGAAAAAGGATGCTTTAGCATTCTTTTAAGCATTAATTATTTTTAAAATTATCTTATTCTTTCTGTAAATAAAAAGTGTTCAGTAATTTATAATTGTAACTATATATAATTTTTAGTGGAATACTTTCCCAGTTTATGATTCCCGTTTGCATATACATATAATTTAAAACACAAGGTCTGAAAACTATGCCGCGAATAGGCGTGTCCCGTGATGTATTGGGTATACCCCATTGAGCCCAGAGGTATAAAGAGTTAAGGGTGTACACACACAAAAAAAAAAGGAACGTGACCAAATGCAACTACAACTACAATTGCATCTGCAACTGTAGTTGCTGCTACTTCAGTTGCCGCTGCTGATGCTACAGTGACTTTTGCTCGTATGCGTACGGTTGCTGCGTCAGCTGCAACTGATGACATTGTCAGACAGCAAGGCGCAGGCAGGACTATAAAAGGACTAACAGGGCTGACAGTCACTCAGCGTCAGTCAGGATCTAGCCAGTCTCCGCTTTCTGCCTTTTCCCGGACGTTGTGCAAATTAAAAGTTTGGCCCACACTTGACACGTGCTTAGAAGTTAGCACCGCCCAGCCACCAATCCACCAATCCACCAAACTACCGCACTGCAAAGAACCACACACGGTTGATTTTTTGGCCCAACATGTTTGCGGCTTGTGCTAGCGTTTTTACTTTTTTTCCTTTCGTGGTTTTGCACTTTTCACGTCAGGGGACTTTAGAAGCGATGCCAGTGAAATTTATGAGACCACGCCAAACGTCAACTTGCGTGCAGCTGCATAAACTTGTTGCATACTTTGGGGGGCAGCAGGAGCGAGCGAAAAAGAATGAGACCGAGACGATTTTGCTGACTAAGCGCCTGTTAAAATTTATGTGCATGCCGCTAGATGACGCCACTAACAGGCCAAAAGGTTGTAAGTCATTTTTGACTATTGTTTGTTTAGAAAACAATGCTACTTTAATTTGAGCTACCATATTTTAGGATTGCCATATTATTAAAAGTGGTGGATGCTCTTTATATTTAGTAGGAAATAATAGAAAATAAATATTATTTGTTTGCCAATGTATTTGACAGAAGTATATTTACTCTTACTCTGTTCCACTAAATAAATTATACTACCTTTGTCTGAAAAAAACAAAAGTCTGTAGTATCTAAAGCAAAAAAATTAAATTCAGAGGCTTTTCTCTAAATTTATGGTAGCTCTTCAAAAGTTTTACGGGTGCTTTTCCTTCCCTGGCTGAAAAAACTAAGTCTGGCTAATAAAATTCTTCGATTTTTTTTTTAAATATATATACTATATTCATCTTATCCCTATAATATTTAATGTACAAATATTCGTTAATTTTCCAATTATTGATTTTTATTTTTAAATGGCTTTTATAAACGGACTATATAAATAATTTAAATCGTAACTAACTCCAAACAAGTAACTAACTGTAACTATACTAGATATCTACTGACGACCGACCTCGATAGGTTAAATCAATGTAATCCACAGGATCACGGGAGCTGGATACGAAAATTGGATTCTCATCATCACTTTGATCCATTGATGTTTGTTTTGGATTCTCATCAAATTCCGTTATGATCAGGGATGCCAAATGTATTTCTTCTGGATTATTTGTGCGCCTACGAGTCCTCTTTTTAACTTTACACCAGTAAACTGTGCGATTCCTCAATGTCATGTAGATAGTTCCCTCCATTTTAGAATAATATGAAAATCTTATTTAAAGTTTGTTGTGATTTGTTATGAGATGTGAGTCTTTTGATTATATTTGTTGTATTTATAAATGACTTAAATTCAATGCAAACTTTGTTTTATAAAAAAAGGGTTGTTTTTTTTTAAATTGTTAATTTAAAAATTGTACATTGTGATCATGCTAAATCATAGCATAGAGATAAAAGTGGCATTCAAATTTGTCAAAATTTGTCAAAAATTAATTAAAATATCATTATATATTTAAATATACATAGATTACGATTTGAATAAAAAATAAAATATATGTGTGGAAAACACTAAAGTGCAACAAATTTATTAAGAAGTAATCCAAAATAACAAAATCATAACAATTTAAGTAAACAATTGTGGTATTAACTCAAGTCGGTTCTGAAGTTTCTTGAGTAGTTTCTCGTCCTTTATAACATAATCCAAGTAGAGCCTGAAATGGTATGTCAACAGGTTTATAGACCTTGAAGTTTGGGCCAAAAGCTGGTCAAGATAAACACTAGAGTACTTCTTGGAGTCCTGCAGCGAACGAAGAAATCTTTCAAAGTCAATAAGAGCTAGAAAAATGCGACTTAGATCTGCTTGGAGTATTCCATAAGTGTCCTCTTTGAGGGAACGTTTGCATATACAGATGAGTCCAGGAATCAGCCACAAAAATGGAGTTCCATTGCTCAGTTCGCACTCAATAAGTCTCTTCGAGGAATCTTTTCCTAGATTCTTATTGACCAGATAAGGAGTACTAAAGGGTTGATTGAGCATTAAAGGACGCATATTTAAATGAGTGTGATGAGGTTTTTTCAAAACATGGGGTGCAAAGGATTCCATTGCCCGGAAATGTTCCAGGCGACGCATAAAAAATGCGATTCTGCCCAAAATAATATTGTACACTAATTGCCATCTATTTTTGTGTCTGAGTTGAAAGAGATGGCTACATTCATCATTCTTCGTATTGGCCATAACTTCATAGAAGTTCTTGGCCACTTGCAGCTGAAAGCCGTGTAAACACGTTGTCCTTATGGCCAAGATAAGTGAGATTTCATCTTCTTGGTTTTGAACTCCCATCTCTTCCCGGAGAGTCAACGGCAGCTTCTTTAGCATCACTTTTCCGTAGATGAACTTGATTTCGAGCAACTGGGATGTTATTAAGGTAGAGATACAGCAGGCTAAGCTCAGCAATTGCCAATCGGGAGAGTAGAAAGCTGCAGTTACAAGCATTGGTAACGAAGATTTCTGGAATGCAAGCCAGATATTTGGCCATTCAATCCAATGTGCCAGTATTGAGTATTCCTGCTCTGGCTTTGACTTTGACAATTGCCATACCTCGTAGCTGCGGTTAAAGTACTCAACGAGGAAGTGGTAGAAGCCAGTTAATAAAGCACTGATTGCCAGATAGCGATACATGTCCATGTTTAAATCCTTTTTAGCTTCGTAGCAGCTAAGATACAACCAATTGCAGAAGTAACTCAAGCTGATCTGTACGGCCAACAGACATAGTTTGAGAGGCTGCCACCAGCTGTCGCAAATGGGGGTTTGTTGGTGCATAAGGCACAAGAACATTCCATAGCTAGCTGCAATGAGCATCAGCAGCAGTAGACGCAACCAAGTGTAGAAGTACATCGTTGTCCCGTAGAAAACATCATAAAGCTTATCAGTGTTAATGGGATCAGCGACATCGAATCGGGTGAACAGCAGAAAAACAGTTAATAGCTGAAACTGCAGTTGGTAGCACTTGCAAGTGGCTAACAGGAATCGATGCTGTAACAGCTGCCAAATCCTTGGATGCACACCAAACATTCTTTACTTTGATACAATTTGTCTTAAAACTTACTTTGAGTAATTTCTAATTTCAGTTCATTTGAACTCTATTCTTATTTGTAATTTTTACTGACAGTTGTCAAACAGAGTTGACTTGGATTGATCATTAAAGTAGCTTAAACAAAAGTTGTTCTTTGGGGGATAAAAATAGACTTGAGTTGAAAATAATATAGCATACCTTTAGGAGCTTTTCTAATACTTTTGTCGATCCAAAATATCATAAGCTTCCCGTAAAATACCTGTTACGTTATCGGTTCAATCTTTTGGTCTTTTAAAGCTTTTAAAACAGTCACCCCTTTTAAAATTTAAAAAATTCAAGTTCTTCCTTCAGTGTGCGGGAATAAGCAGTCTAAGATATTAAAATTTGTTGTCAAAATATTCTTGTCCACCATTGTAAATCTTGAAAAGAAATATATCAACCCTCTTATACATACATGTTTACAATGGTCTAAGTATGTTCAATTCAACAACGAATTATCTCAATTCTCTTAACTATGTAAATTTTCTTCCTGAAAAATCAAATCATAACAAGTAAGAAAAGCTACAGTCTAGCAAGATGACTGTAAAAGACCCCGTACTCATTCTACCCTCGTTTTTCCAAGTCATTTATTTTCAACCGTTTTGTCTTACGGGAGCTGTATGCTATCGTTGTCCAATTCGATACAAACTTGGTGAGGATAGTGTTAATGGAACCACACACCTAATGTGTTGTCTCTCTAGCTCAATTCGTTTTCAAGATATGGTGATGTGAAAATAGTAGTTGGTGAGGTGACCATAGTTTTTACAATTTGCGGGTGCGGTAGGGGGCGTGGCAACAATTTGAAATAAACCTGATCTGCCTGACATCTAAATTTATCTAAATTTGCTGTCTCTAGCACTTATAGTCTCAAAGATCTAGGTGTTCATACGGACAGACGGACATTGCTATATCGTTTAGGCTTTTAATGCTGATCATGAATATACATATATGTATTTAATGGGGTCAGAGAAGCTTCCTTCTACCTGATACGCACATTTCACTTCTGATAAACTTAATAGACACGTGTACTCTTTTTGAGTTCTAGGTCTAAAAGTATTCATTCAAGTTAAGAATGTTTATTATGAGTTACAGTAACAAAAGGAAACAATTTGATTACTTCTATGATGATTTAGAGACAAGAAATAATCTATTACTAAAGTAACTAACTTGTTGATAAATACTCTTCTGAAATTGTTTTGATATCGAAATTTGTATAGATTTCGAGGATGTGTGCTTTGTTTAAAAATGAATTCCTTTTGGGCTAACAAAATATATTCAAACCGAGTTAATCTTCGTTTATGCAGCTTGCCATATTTGTTAAGAGTAAAATGTGCAACAGTTGCATAAAATATTTAGCAACTGCAACTATTTTTAGAATGTGTTGCTTTTAACAACAGATTTTACTTTACGCAAACTACCAAAAACTGAATCAAATATTATTTATGGCTTTTGAAATTTTGCAAGCGACGCAAAACACGTTTTTTGTTAGTCCAAATTTCACACATGGAATTGCATAATTTGGAGGTATAATTTTAAAAACCAACTGGCGGCCTTTTAAGCCAACACGAGGAGCCAAGGAGTGGGGATAGAGGTTGGGGGTTGGGGGTGGTTTTTTGAGGTAGAGCTAGGGGTAGGGTTGGAGGATTCTCTGTGGCACTTAACCCGCTTGTAGGGTTCCATTTGTTTTTGTTGTCTTCGCATACAGTTGCTCTTTTTTCAGCGCATGTTGAGCGTGAATATTTATACCCTGTATTTTGAGTATATGGAGAAGGCATATATAAGTATTATTTTATTTGTATGGTAATGTACAAATGATTTATTGTATATTTAAAAGTTTTGATTATATGAGCTTCGTTAATTGTAAAAGTGTTAAATAAGGTTAAGGGTAGTTTATCTAAACCATTTACTCTAAATCATATACTCTATAATGAGGATCTCAACACAAAGTAAAATATTTATAAAACATATAATTTTCTTGGATGAAATGAAAGAGTGAGTTCAATGTGAATGCACAAACATTTTATACGCAATTCATTCTGGATACAGGGTATCATGTTGTCTAACAGATTCATCTTAAGCGTACTTACTTGTTTTTGCGCTGCTTCTGGTAGGGTTTTTAGTTGTCAACAAAAATATCACTTGTTTGCAGGAAAAATCTCAGTTGTTGGGTGGATAGACACCGAGTTTTGTATACGTTTCTCTAAAAAGTGCCATGTGAGGTGGTTGAATGCGCCCATCCATCTGTTTGGTGTCATTCACAATTCACGCCACATGATAAAGAGACAGATAGAAAGACACAGAGGGAGATAGAGGGGGAGAGACAGAGACAGAGACAAAGCACGGGTTGTGGCGAGTCGCGTTTTGGTAGCAAAACAAAAATAGCAAACGCGTGCGGAATTGAGCAATTTTTATGAATAGCAATAGTCAGAATGGAGTTGGAGTAGGAGCAGGAGTCAAAAGGGGTCATGCAGATATGTATTTACAGGGGATGGGGGTGTGATTGGGGATGGGGTGTAGGGCTCATCCCTTACATCAGTTGTAGGCAGTTAGGCAGTTAGTGCGGCCAGGACCGTTAGTTCATCTGTCAAGTCCTGAGAACTGGGGGGTGCTTGACAGTTTGACGCCCCGTAATTCATGGCATGATGAACGCAAACTCTAAGCCCCCTTTTTTTCTAGCCATATTTTGCTGTTGTTACTGGCGTTTTTGTGCTGACATTTTACTTGTGACAAAGCGGGCGTTGCATATGTTAGCATTTAACATGGGTTTTTATTTTTCATCTCTGACGTGTTTCTTTTTTACTCCAGTGTGTACCCTGCAAAAAAAACCAAATTAAATTAAACATATTTTAAAATGTTGCTAATTTCATTTCGCTGGCGCATCAAATTCAATTTTTACTAAATGAGCCGCGCCAGAGTAAATGGTTACCATAAATACAAGTATTGGCAAAAGGGTTTCGACTGCTCATAATTTATTACCTGCAGTTGGCCAACTTAATTATGCGCTTAACGCAATTATCCCAAGCGAAAAATCGAAGCACAAATTGCGCAAATGCCAGTCGCAGACGGAAGCGAGTAGACAATATAAAACCTAGAAGTCAAGACTTTGGAATACCCTGGACTAAAGATTTAATATGTTAAGCTTATTGTACTATTGTTAATGTTATGAACTTTGAAAAGGCTTTGAAAATAGTACTTTACAAGTTTTAAAAGTTTGTAAATTTTATCTTAAATGATTAAGATTTCTTTGTTTAATTTAGTTACATTAAACTCAGTTTATGTCTTTAAAATTATTTTTTAATTCCTAGCGATATTAATGCCTTATTTCTGATATTGTTTAATGCTTTAAACCCGGGTTCTAAAATAACATTTAATCAAAGGTTGACTACATGATACTCTGTAACCTTACTTGAATAAAGATACAAGGTTTTCTATAATTTAAAGTGTTAAACTCACCCAAATTTATGTTAGTTTTTTCTCCCTCTAGTCAGTACACACACAGTTAATTTATTTATTCAACTAATTAAATATTAAGAGTACCCCTATATCATTTTTTCAACAACAGCATTAAAAATTTATATATTTATTCTAGGAAAATGCGATCAAATTCTGTAAACTTTGAGTTTTGCTTTCGTCACTAGAGTGAATTTTTAACTTAACTTTTGGCTACAACTTAAACGATGTCTACAGTTGACCCAAGTAACTGGCATACCCATCCAAAGGATACGTCATAAAAAAGTGCAGTGAAGTCAGACGTCGCGACGCGACGCGTCGTCGCTGGCGCTTTGCAAAATTTGCTGGCCATTCATAAAAGCTGATAATTGAGTCGACGGAGGCGCCGACCGCGACGCCGACTGCGGCGCTCAGCGTTGACCACAGAGCAAAATTTTTATTCAGCTGCGTAATGGAAGCGTCGACAACTATCCCGAGTCTCAGTTCCTGACTGGCGACTACTGACTACCGACAAGCGACTCTGTCACTCCCGTCTGTCTCTCCCGCTGCTGATACCAATCCCTTTGCCCAGCTGCCAGTTGAACTAATTTAATTAATTGAATTCATTTGGTGACGCTGCCAGCAACCAAAATTCACCAGCACTTCCATATGTGTGCCTGTATACATGTGTGTGTGTGTGTGTGTTTGTATCGGTGTGTGTGTGTGCGTGTATAACACAAAATTAACGGTGCAATTGCCGCCTACCGCACTAACCCAACCACTCGCTCAATATCCAGCGAAGTCCAATTGTATTTCGCGTGAAAGAGTGCATTTCTGGTTTCGGCTTTTGAGGTTGAAACGCTCTTTTCTACCAATCACACACACACAAACGTACACATATCATATATCAGGTAGCATCAGGTAATACCAGCAGCATTGCCACTATCGACTGTCGACTATAAACTGAACTGTGGTATCAATAGGAATAGACAACAGTCCATCAAAGGTTGTGAATTGTTGTGGACAACTTGCCTGTCACTCCAATATTGTTGACCACCATTAACTTTTCAAATTTTGTTTAACCAAATCAGACAGAGATATTCATTCAGGAAATTGATTTCTTACTAGCTTTTAGCGGAAGTATTAATAGTTTATCTCTGAATAATTTCCATAGAAGGTCTTCTCCTTAATTAAACAAGTAAGAAAGGCTACAGTCGAGCGAACCGACTGTAAAAGACCCCGAACTCATTCTAGTGCGCGTTTTTCCATATAAATTCCCAGTCTTCGACCGACTTGTCCTATTGGAGCTATAGGCTATAGTTTTTCGAACCGGACCAAACTTGGTGAGGACAGATATAATGGTACCATATACATAATGTGTTAGTTTGGTTGCAATCGCACAATTAAAACTTCATGTCTCCATACAAGTCCCCCATTATCGACCGATTTTTCCTATATCCTATGGTTTAAAATGACAATTAATTAATACCTTAATACTCGATTACCAGACAACCAGTTCGTCTACAGACATTTACATCCTACAAGTGAAGGAGAAGCTTTCCTTTTGAAAAAACGGACTTCATATTCAAGATTTTCGGCTTAAATTTATGCTGTATTCAAAATTATCATAAGAAAATATATAGAATTTTTGACAGTGGGTTAATTTAATATTGGAAATGGGTTCAGTCATAACTCGATTGTTATTTTATTTATAAATTAAAATGTTTATTTGAATTTAAAAAAGGTTATCACAAAGTGGCCACTTATTTATACTAAGAAGAACGTTTTACATGATCATACTTTTGTCATATACTTCTTGGAAAAGATCTCCGAGTTAGTTGGAACTGAGAGTATCAAATTCAGTTTACTTAATTTTAAGTATATTAGCAGCTCAAGCAGCTCATTGATTCCAGTGGGTTTTCAACTGTGCAATACAAACAAATAAACTGAAAAATAACTTCTAAAGTTACAAAATCGGATCTAGTTGGCCTTCCTTAATTAATACTACAAACAGATTTTAATTATTACATTTCATTTTCTCAATATTCACAAAGCAGAACGAATTCTTCAAAATTTTAAAGCCGTTTCAAGTGTAAAATTGGTTTTGTTTAATTTAAAATTTGTATTTGGTAATCATATTCATAATGTCTTATCGATTGTTTTTACCAAATTTTGGGCGAAGTAATCCTCTTTCATTTCTAAAGGTATTTTAACTTTAGTTCAAACAATAATTTCAAACTAATTTCGTAATCACTTTAAAGGCAGTCAATAAACAGAAAATGATGCGCAACTCAAGTAGCTCAGCCAGAAGTAAGAATACTTCAAATTTAAATGTTTGTACACTATTTACAACTATATACGACTTTATTTGTAGGACCATCGGTGCCTTTTTTTGATAGTCCAAGTATTATATTTTCCACTCAAGCTTTAAACCATCACTGGGGAGTAAGTATAAATGGCAAGATATGTAACTGGATAAGGATCTAATTGATTTACTTTTTGTAGGCATGGCCGGTTGTAATTACATTTTTTCTCGGGCTCAGCTGTGAGGTTTTTGGCATGATGTACTTGGGTGCTACGCGAAGTGATGTCTGGTTGACTAATAGTCCGGCGCAGTGCGAGATTGTTGAAACGCGCAAGGGCTATAAGCCGAAAGTAATGAAAGTGAGTCTCAGAAATTGAATAAAGTACTTAAAACTTTTTAGACTCTGTACTTAAAAAGAGTGCAGGAGTATATATGTTCCGACCAACTAATGTATATTGATCGACATCAATAGCATAATTTCGATTTAGCGAATACCATTTGGCTGTATGAGCACCTAAATCGGAGACTATAAGAGCTATAGACAGTAAATTTGGAATGAAACTCCATCTACCCTTAGTTTTGTCACAGTTGTGGCTTCTAACTCATTGAAATAATTAAATTAACTTTACTTTTTTTCAAAGATCAGGGTCTTCAACCAGAAGTATGAAACTCCACCGGGACTTATTGAGGCGGTCATGGGACAAACCGATGGTCCAGCAGGTAAGTTGAACTTCAAATATATTACATCTAATCATTATATATTATTTAATTTTATTGCTTTTACAGAAGAACCACCTAAAGAAACGAAAAAGAAATAAGTTCAATAGCCTCAACATTTTAATTTTACTTTCCCAATTGTAATATAAATTTTGCAAGAATATCGTTAACAATTAAATTCACGATTCTACAAATAAAATAAGATTTGACAAAGTTACCTTATTTTTTATAATTTTTTGTCCGATCCTATATAGTGTATACATATATTCTTGATCAGCATTAACAGCCAAGTCAATATAGCCA
This sequence comes from Drosophila cardini, assembly GCA_018903735.1. Classification (NCBI taxonomy): domain Eukaryota; kingdom Metazoa; phylum Arthropoda; class Insecta; order Diptera; family Drosophilidae; genus Drosophila; species Drosophila cardini. The sequence continues at coordinate 20,929,806 of JAEIGM010000001.1, read as the reverse complement.
GGTATGTCAGTCTGGCGTATGTTTTTATGCAAACTAGTTTCTCAGTTTTAATGATATCTTGATGAAACTTGGTAGAGATGTGTACGCAGTTCATATGTTAAAGCGGCTAGATCGAATTACTATATCATACAGCTCCCATGGGAACAAGCGATTGACAATCCATTTTTTTTTGATTGTATGTATTTAGTACCAAAGTCTATTGAGCGATTTCAATTAAATTCAGACAATATGCATTTGCTATCATTCCCCATATGTTGGCCGAATTTCAGCCGGATCGGACCACTACATCATATAGCTTCCATAGGATCAATGGGTAATTGAACACATATATGCATGACTGAAAGGATATTTAATCTTCGGCGAGTCGAAGATAACCGTTTTTCTTGTTATTATATAACCAAGGAATATAAATAATGAGATTATTATATACAGTATATAATAAAAGATTCGATGGTTGCTCACTTAATTTAAGGACATTCTGTGTTGCTATGCTGTATTTCTGTGTACCAACTTGATTTTGATTTTTATTTGTATTTTATATCTAACTGCAGTTCTCCTGAGGGTTGGGGTATATGAAGTATGTAAAGATTAAAGGCTTTTACCGACAAGACGTACTGTGCACAATGAAGTGTTTTTAGTCCCTCCATTTATAGCTTTTAAACTAATGACATGTCACTCAAAAAAACAATAATAAGAATACTGTGATTAAATTGTGTAAAATTATACAAAAGAATTGTTTAAATGCAAGTTTAGCCACAATTAAGTTAATTTAACAGTTATAGTTCGTTTTAAGAACAGACTGTGTTGTACATTACGTACTTCACTGCAGACAGTGAACATCCCCTGATTCGATTGGGATTAAAATATATCAACTATCGGACAACTTTCACATTTACAAATGCATTCAATAAAATTCAAATTTTTCGGTTTATAAGGAAACCTTTTAACCGAAACTTTCAAAGTGTATGATTACTCAAAAATAGGCAGAGGGTATTTTGAAGTCGGTTGTCTCAATTGTAGCCTTTTCTGGCATATTTAATTTAAGTAGAATTATGGTTTAATAAAAACAAATAATTTGGTTTTTGAGGTAGGCAGCTGGCTTACAAGTGACTTACGCTATAACATGATATTAAATCTTCTCGTTCTGTAGAAATTGAATATAGCTGCAATCAATGATCAGACAGTTTTCGATGGCTTTGTGGTCATTTTAAATTAGCGCTTCACTGGTTGCAATTACAATTATGCGATTCGGAAGTTGAATTTTCTCTCAACTACGGACATTTTTAGGGTTTAAAGTATTTTCACTTTCATGGATTTAAATTGAGTTGATTTTTTTTGGGTATGCGTTGAACCGTTAAACTTTTCATGGGACCGCAAACAAATTGCACAAATAAAAAGCGTTTCCCTTGGTTTACTATTCCGACGAATACCCTGTACTCTAACATATAAAATGAGTTATTCATGTTATGGTTTCCAAGTTTTCGGTTATATTTGAATTAACTTATGAATAAAATTGGAAACCAAACATCGAATAATATTAAGATGCAATTTGTAGTTATTTATATACATCGTTGTACTGGGTATCTGTTAGTTATGTCTAATAAGAGTAGCTTAGAGCAAGTGCTTTGTAATTTTGTTGCAATTTGCAGCATCTGCAACTGGGCTCACAGTTTTAATTATCATATTCCCCCAACGTCAACCTGATTAAAATTCAATGCGCAAATTGATGGCATTGTTCTAAACATTGATGAGGCGAGTCGGAAAAGGAAGTGGAGGGATGGCTGGATAACAGGATGGTTGTATGCCAGGATAGCAGGATACGAGAATTGGCAGAACTACAGCTGGCGGCAATCAACACACCGCGGGCAATGATGATATCCAACCGGTGCCATGTCGTTGTCCCTAACCGTGGCCATGCCCTTTTCCCCATACTGTCTCCCTTCTCCTATCCAACCCACCTCTGCTAGTCCTGTTCGTGTATCATGTCTGTGTCCTTGCTGTCAATGGGAATGCGACTGGCAGACAATGCCAGCTCAATTTCTGTTTCAGCTAAAATGATTTCAATGGCCGGGCAACAACAAAGCACTCGCCGCGGAAATGTTGTCAATTATGCGTGTGCGTTTTCCAATTCTTCTTTGCCTCCTTCCTCTCCACCTCCTTCTTCTCTTTCTTCCAGCTTCAACTCCTGATTCTGGTACTGCTCCTGTTACGACATGTGCCGGATGTGCTGGCTCATGTCGATTGACTCAGATTCACTCAGTGAGAGAACTGTCAGCCCCAATTGACTGCAACTGCTTTTCAGCTGTCAAAAGGCGAACAAAGAAACACCCAACTGCATGTTTTGGCCCAGTTAATGGTTGTTTACGGTTGTTCAATGATAAACTGCTGAAATTCATTTTCAAATAAACTATTGCTTTAAATCGCTATGCTTTATACACAGAGAAATGTGGTCTGAATTTACAACTAGATTATAAGTAGGATACATATGGGATATTGAATAAGTACTCCAAGTCGATTTACCACAGCCTCATGTATAAAATATCAGGGCTTAAGACCTTTGGAAAACAATGAAAATTGGTTTAAAATACTAAAGTTATTAAATTATTAAGTTTTTATTATTAAGTATTGTAAATTAGCTAAGCTTGAGACTAGTAAAAAGCACTAAAATGGCTGTTGTTATATATTTAAATATTTTCAAACTCAATTTTGCTATCTTATATATCAATGTGTGAGTGCAACGATCTGTGTGACAGATTCCCAGTGTAATAATTCCCCATAATTCACATCCTAGATGCTTTTGTGCCTTTAATTGTTGTAATGAGCTTTGTGCCTTTTTGGGTTTGTTGCACAGACAAAGACTGCTTTTTGGTCCTTTGACATGGATTTGACTTCTTTTGGCGTTTGTAAGCTAAAATTTGCATTTGCACTGGCACAGCTTAAATCGCAACTGCAATTGCAATCGCAATGGGATTGGGATTGGGTTTGGGTTTGGGTTTGGGAATGGAAATGCGAATTGTAAATGGAGAATCGGAAACGGAATCGGATTCGGAATAGGAGTACGAGAATCCTTAACCAACTGCTTGGCATGTAAACATCGTAGCCGCTTGGCGACCGCAATTTATGAAGTTGCAGCCGTAATGCGCTTTTAACCTGCAGCGTCGAATGCTCCGGAGACGCCACTTCAACCGGCAACGGCCGCAGCTTATTATGCTGGGCACGTGGGCGAAAACTAAACACAGCGCAGACCAGGGGCATAAATAGTACACACAAGTCTAGAAGAAGAGGCATTGGGTCGGGTAGGAGAAGGAGCCGGGGGAGCAAAGGGAAACGGAGGCTTGGGGAGGCCAAACAACATAAAATGTTACACGAGTTGTGCATGTGCAGCGCACAATAAATACGCACTGCACTATGGAAAATCAACCCAAGTTTTTGGAGAAAACCCTCGGCATGAAATAAGACTCTGTAACTAAGTATAAGCAAAATCTTAATTTAATGTAAGTCTAAAATTCCTAATTTTGAACATATTTCTTAAATGGAATGGAAACTCGAATTCTTCAGTGAAAAAATTAATGAGATATTTTTCATTCAAGTAGAAGAACTAAATTTAAGAATATGCAGAGTCACCCAACTTTTGACATTAATAAGAGTTTATTTAAGTCGTAGAGTCTTTTCCTAGGTAGTTGTCAATTCAACTCAAAGTGCTTAAATCTTTATTTAAACTTATTTCGAAATGCCAAAACTGTCCGCAAAGATTTGAAAACATGAGAAGTTCGCAAAAAGTAAATATATTTTAAAAATACTATTATTTAACATAAATTTTAAATTTACAATAAACAAGGTAGCTTTTCTCACAGTACAAGGAGTGTTTAAAAGGAGACAAGCGATGTAAGAGCTAGAAACTATCATGGTCAAGTAGTTGGCCCTGTTTAAAATTTCTATGGCACACACACAGCCATACACACATACACACTCTGGCAGTGTGACTTACACAGCTTATAAATAACAAACATGAGTTATATTGTTTGTGTATGAGAATATACCATAGGAGAAGGGGATGGGGTTCTTGGGATGGTGCTTTGGCTAAAAGTCGGACAAACTGAAATGGCAAAGAGTTCAAGTCCATTGATATGTTGGGGCAGTAGGAAGCTCATTGGCACAATTAAATCCAAACAAAAACCAAGCAAAACGAAGCGAAGCGAAACAAAACAAAGTGAGGCATAAAAGTGTTGGGCGCCTGAAAGTATGCACAAATATTTTGACAAAAGCAAATGTTTATCAACTTAATGCTCTTTGGCTTTTGCATGCGATTAAGAGAGACGCTCTCACACACTCAAACACAAAAACACAAAGCACCAAGCAGATAGACTGTCACGAAGGGGTTGAAGTGGGGACAGCTAAGCTAGAGTGCAGGGTGAAGGCAGGGAGTCAAAAAGTCAAAGTCAAAGTTGTTTGTTTATTTGCATCTATTTTTTGCACTTTTTGTGTTGCATTTACTCACCCATAAGCTTGGCATATTGACTAATACAAGCATTTAGACAAATAGCTTAAACTCGTAATGCTTATCAACTTATAGATAAATTTTTTAATCAATTAGTTAATCTGTCCGAAAAATTATAAATCATCATTATTTTTATTATTATTATTGTTATAATTATAATTATTACTATTGTCGTTATTATTATTATTATTATTATTATTATTATTATTATTATTATTATTATTATTATTATTATTATTATTATTATTATTATTATTATTATTATTATTATTATTATTATTATTATTATTATTATTATTATTATTATTATTATTATAATATTTAACTATTTGAATATACCGTTACTGCGTAGGGTGTATAATATTTGCTAAGACCTGAATTGCAGCTTTTGCTGCCGTTTTTCACACCAGAATCGAGTGAAGTGCAAGGTACACGCTTGGACGAGTGTGCAAAAACCCAATAACCCAAAGCTCAAGGTGACAATGATGAAGATGACGACGACGAAGACGTAGACGACCATAAGGACGAGGCTAAGGATGAGCATGTTATGAAGAAGGATGCAAGGGACAGACACTCACTCACAGTCAGTCCGTCACTATGTCACTCAGTCAGTCAATCAGGCACGGTGCATGTGTGATGTGTGCATGTGTGTTTGTGTGTCTGTGTGTCTGTGTGTTGCTTGTTTGTTTACCCTTGTTGCTGCTGCTCCGTTGCCTTATTATATTTCAGAAGCACTCGTAGTCGCATGCGGCACAAAACGTTTGCTGGCTGTCTTTTTATTGTTGGACAATGGTTGAAAGTAGAAGAGGGGATTGGGGGTGGGATAGGTTCTTGGGGACTGGAAGAGCTATTCATTTTTGATACAGTTGCTTGTTTGTTTGCCAACCCCTTTGGCGGCAAGTGCATAAGTCACAGGTTGTCGTTGTTGCTGTTAACCTTTTGTTCCCCACCTTTTTTTCTTTTTAGTTTTTTACTTTTTTCGAGGTCACTTTATGCTCACATGGCCGCATGCAGTTGAATAAATTTGTACAATGTCACGGCAATTATGTAAAACAGCGCCATTAGTGCAAAGATTTTCACCTCGAGCGATTTTACCTGAAACGGACGGATGGACACGGACTCCGGACATGGACCCTTGACAGCCTGACTGACTGACTGACTGACTTACTGACTGACTGAATGAGTGGGTAAGTGAGTGAGTGAGTGACGTCGCTGCATTTGTTGAAATTTATGAGGCATGATGTAGCCGCTTGCCGTGTTGCCAGCGACGCAAGGACAATGCAAATGTGTGTGCACATCTGAGAATATTTCTCTCAGCGTATGTGCATGTGTGTGTGTGTGTGTGAGTGTGTGTGGATTTGTTTGTATATGTTGATGATGTCGCCATTGCCGTTGATGCTGTGATGCTGGTGAATTATTTATGCCAAGCTTGACATTTACTTAGACCACGGCAACGTTGTCGTTCAACTTGCAACGCAATTTACTGTTCAACACACATGTACGTATATTTTTAGTGCATACTTTAAGGCGCATTTACTATTTATTAATTGCGAACGGCCTGGTGTGAAAAGTATGCATTACAACAGAGTATGCACGACTTTATAGATTCAGCTTACAAGCATTCATATCAGATTTTCAGCTAACGCCAACCGAAATGCTTTAATTTCATTTTAAATATTCATAATTCAATTTTGACTTCGTTTTTCGCACAACTTTTGTGGGCAGTCAACGCAGTAAGCTCTTCTTCATCCCCATCATCTGGTGCATTTTGTTGCAGTTGTTGCCGCTGTTGCAACTTGTGTTGTTCTACTCTTGGTTTATGTTATTAATGAGCAAAAGTCGAAATGCATGCCGCAGACAGCTGAAAAGAGTGAGAAAGGAAGACCACAACGAGATGCGATAGCAATACCCTAGCTATAGTAAAGCAGTGACTAAGAGTCGGTTTAAAATATAGATAGGTAGCAGCACAAAATATAAATTCTTTAAAATATATATAAAGTGAAGTTACCGAGAAGAGAAGAGAGAAGCTGGTAACGGCATGAGCACGTTAATGAAAAAGTTTAAAACACAAGAGTTTAAAAACTGTGAGGTTTCAAAACAAATACATTAATGAACTAAATCTTATTGTAGAATTACTTACAATTTCTTGAAATAATAATTTAAATTACAGAAATAAAGTATGATTTTAAGATCATGAGATAAAGCATAGCTTTTAAAATATATTCAAGACAAATAAATAATTTAGCTTAATTGTTTTAAAATTAAACCTGTATAAAATATGTTTATTTTATAATTTTGCGATTTATTTTTTACTTGATTCATTAAGAACAAAAATTAATTTCGAGTCAAATTTTAAATGGATAATAGATTGGACTGAGGGCTATCAGGTGCTACAGTATTTAAACACAACCTTACTGGCAGTTGCAGGACTTTGACCATCTTCAAGTTTAGTTGAGTTGAGTCCAAGCCGCGGGCCTGGAACTTGCCAGAGTAGAGCGTTTGTTAAATGCAACGAAAACAAAGCAAAGTAATAATTTTCAAAGTTCTGACGTTGCTTCCACTATCTACAAAACAAGCCTTAACATTCTCCTTACCCTTTCCCGGCTTATCCCGATTCCCCCTCTCCTCCCCACTCTACCCTTCTCTTTCTCCCACCATATTCTGTTGCACTTCGTTCAGTGATGCACTTAAATATGTATATTGTATTTTTAATATGGCTGCGTGGCCATTACTTTGCGCTAAATAAAGAAGGGAAAATATGGAAAATTGAAAGGCCGACAGTGGACTAAAAAATTAAATAATACTTTGCTGGCACCACCCTTTCCCTCACCAAAGAAAATTACAAGGAAAAGATGGAAGCTTGAAAGTTGAAATGATTTTGTCGTTTACCAAAGAGCAGTAGCTTCTTTGGCTCCTTTGGCTTTGGATTTCTAGTCGGATTTATTTATATATGATGCTCAGCGGGAGCAGTTACAAAAGGTAATGCTTAAGCCTTTAGCTGTCAAAAAGGGCTGTAATAATAATAATAAGCATAATAATGCATGACTCTGTTTCAGTTGTTTAGATTCAGGTTCAGATTCGGATTTGGATTCAGATTCAAATTCTTTTTACTTTGCTTCTTTGTTTGCAAAACGTCGTGCGAGTAACTAAATAAATAGCTCAGCGATTTTACATTCTGCTCAACGGCTCAGTGAAGTTTTTGAAAGTTGTATCTAGCAAATGCGCCCCAAATAAAAGCTGTATCTATATCTATGAGTTTCAGGTAGATCTTGGGTTTGGGCTTGAGCTGCGTCTGCTGCTTGTGGGATTTATGTTGTGAAAAGTGAAACATAAGCACACTGGATTGCAGCGACTTAAGCAAGCCAACAACAACAACAACATGTATATATCCGCATGTGTAGGTACTATCTACTTATATAAAAGCAACGACACGTGCCATTTCATGAGGCAGCAGCATAAACGGTGAGCAGCCCACATCACACCCCGAAACCCAAGCCCCGAACCCCGAACCTCAACCACATGGCCCCAATCCTCAAGAAAAATAAAAGATAGATAACAAATACATATATGAAGTTGAAATGAGTTCAAAAATGTTTATATCCGTTGCAATTGCCGGCAGGGAGCGAGCACGGATCATAAATCGCAAAAAAATGCGCTGGCAAATATTGCGGAAAGTGCGCAAAAAATAAGTAAGAAATCGACAATAAGCACAGGAAATAAGCACAGCTCTTGAGCACATAAAGTACGTATACTTCTATATCATAGTTACACACACACGTACACACACACAGACTCAAGCTTAAGAGATATGGATACAGATACTAATACAGATAGAGATAGAGATACTGATACGGTGCGCTCACCTGGGCTGTCAGGCCAGCCGTTGATCTAAGGGTATCTCTCGGGTAAGCAACTGATTCAACTGTTTAAGCACAAGGCAACTACATTTTTAATTGACTTTAAAATTAGTTTTGCTTCACATGAAACACAAGTAATACAATGCAAATACAAATAATACAAAGCTGTTGCATACTTTTAGGGACAGCTCAAAATTGCGACGGAAGTTTCTAAAGTATTTCACATTTCTTTTACCTTTGCTACATATAGTTTATTTATTTTCTGTGAGAGACCATTCGACTGACCCTCGTGGCAACATTTTGCACACTCAAATGCACAACAAATGTAATAAAAAAATACAACTAAACAAAAAAGCAAATAAAATGTAAACTTTTTCTTTTGTGTGCCATGTAGAGGGAAAATGGCTTTGGAAATGGAAAAGAGTTATACTGGCGTGCCGCAAATGCATCGAATTGGAAAACGTGTGCGGCCATTTGTCTGAACAGTGGGTAGTGGCCACTGTTTACGGGGACTCTGCATAGTTATGAAAGTTGAATTTGATATTTGTGCCAACGGGTTGCACATAATTATGAACTTGAGAGGTGCCAAGTCGACCCACAATTTTCAACGGTGGTGTGTTTGAGTGGGGAATTGCTTTGAAATCTAAACAAGTCAATTGTAAAACTCATGTATGGTAATTATAGTGTTTGCAGCTTCTGATTTATTTCAATAGTTGTTAATTAACTTTTAGCTCTGCTAAGCTCTCTTCCTCTCTCTTTCTCTCTCTCTCTCTCTCTCTTTTAAATAGTGTTTTTACAGTTTTGGACTTTTAATTGCTAATGAAAAACAAATTCTCTGTTAACAGAGACAAGTATTTCGATGCTCTTCGCTTAATGAAATCTGTTATTAAAGCTTTAAATTTCTCAAATTACTGATAACATTTCGAAAGTTAATGCTTTGCTTATCACTAGCGCTCTTTTGTTCTCGTTTATGATTTCTCAAATCAGTCGTCGTTTAAGCCAAGCAGCGTATACAACATCAGAATGCAAAATAAATTGATGTGGATTGTAATCGCATGGATTTGCTCAGGTGCAATCTCAGCCTCAGGGAATCAACAAAGGACAGTCGTAAGTAAAATCAAGATTTGTGTAGACCAAGAAATCGTAAATAAGTTCAATAAATACGACCGAAACTCACTCACATTAAAAAGAATTTTTGTTCTTAACTTTAAAATATATTCTTGAATTTATGAACGATTATATTTGTTGAATTGCAATAATCTTGAATTTAACATTTTTGCTATTTTATTAAAGATATAATTCCAATTTGATAGGAAACTAGTCTTAGTTGAGTCTACTTATATATATGTGTTTATCTGACCGTACATTTCAGTATTAAATTGAATAAATATTTAAAACATTATGTTTTCTATTTAAATTAGCTATATGTAGATTCCAGTGATAAGAAAAAGCTGATTTGAACAGCTGAAAAGTGATTTGTTTTTATTTGTATTTTATAGTACAGGGTATTCCCTGCTGATAACAAATTTAAGTTAAATTAAATTACAATTTATATTTCTTATATTTCTTCGAAATAGAGTTGCTCCTTAGCTAAAGAAATAGAAAAACAGTGTGCAACATACTGCTATGAGGCCATGAAACCTTTACTTCAAGTAGCACATCAAAGTTATTCGAAGGATGCAAAGTTGGCAGATCTTAAGGACGAAATAAATGAGCTAAAAGTGCAGCTAGCTGCGTACAAGGAAAGGGAATCGAAAAATAAGGAACTTCTTGAAATGGCAGCTAATGTAGCAGCTATAAAGGAAAGTCTGTTAACTAAGAAAACTATTTTGAACCAAGATAAAGATAAATGCAAGGAACCTACAACGGAAAAGGCAATAATCATATCGTCACAAGCGACACCTAGTAGCTGCATTTCCTCTGGTGTCTCCTCCACATTACAAATGATTAAAGTTCCTGGTTTGGAAGAGTTTTTAGTACCCTGTGTCAGTCATATTGCTGGACCCGGTTGGACACTTATTGAACAGCGATTGAACGGAAATACCAGCTTTAATCGTGGCTGGGATTCCTATAGAGTAGGCTTCGGAAATTTAAACGGTGAGTTTTTCATAGGTCTGGAAAAGCTACACCATATACTGGCCAGTCAACCGCATGAACTGTTCATATGGATGGAGGACATGAGTGGGAAAATTCGATACGCAAGTTATGACAAATTTGTGGTGGGCGATGAGAACTCAGGCTTCAAGTTATTGTCTCTGGGAAAACATACTGGAAATTCAACAAATTCATTGCAACGAAATCTGGATATGAAATTCTCTACCTACGATCGCGATAATGATAAGCACACCAGTTCAAACTGTGCTGAGATCTTCAAAGATGCCTGGTGGCATTCAGCCTGCTCGGATTGGTGCGTACAACATTCATAAATAATATAGTTCAATTTATTTATATAATATTGTGTGCTTTCAGCAATCTTCATGGAATATACAATGATGCATATCATTGCATTTATTGGAATCAGTCTAACCTGAAGAATAATTCGGACTGTCTCAAAAGATTTTATATTCTCATCAGACCTAAAGCTTTAAAATAAATCCAAAGACGTCATGGAAATGATTTGATACAAATATTAATTTATTCTTGCTCAATTTCCATAAAATATGTTGTTTATATTGACGCTCATAAGGTTAGGTTACGTTCAGTACTATAAAAATGTTTTTGTCCAACAGCATAAAAGTATGCAATTGTTTTTGTTATCTACAGAATTAGAACTATGCAGCGCCACCTGGTGTAAAGTAAGTAAAGCTATTTATATGTTTTGTAGCTTATTTAAACGTTTTCTCTTTTGATTTAAAAAAGGGAAAATAATGATTTTAATCTGATTAAAAGATTGTGTTACGCGATTAGTAGTTTATTAAATTGAAAGTTTTTTCCTAATGGACCATAATAATAATTATGTACCGTGTGCTTTTCGGTCGAACTCGTCCGATTCTTTCCACAACTTTTCTTGTCTTTCACCTTAAATATCAGTTTTCATTTATAAGCAATTTTTAGTTGCACTCAGCTGATGATAAACTCCTTGTTTCTGCCCTTTACTCAGTCTTTTCTTGGGCAAAAACGTTTCGGCAATTTTCGTTAATTTTTTGGTAGAACATTTTTTAATTCCCCAACAACGTGGTCTGCAATGCATTCTAGCCAAACTAGTTGGCCAGTTTTGTGCCGTTGGCCCGTTAGCCCATTGGCCCGTTTTGCCTGGTGTTTCGTCGGCAGTAGCTTTAGTTACAGTTCTAAACAGGGCAACGGTCCAAGTGGCAACGGTACGAGTTGGTGCTGGATCAGGAGTTTGGGCAACAGCAGCAGCAGCAGCAGGAGTAAGAGGGGAAGCTGGAGCATCGCTAGTAAGAAATGCGGTTACAGTGTCCAAAGGCCGTCCTGGAATGCCATAAATAACGTTGTCGGCAAAGCGAGTCCAAAGTCCGAGGCGGGCGCCAGAGATCGTTGGGTGCTTGGGATGCTATACTATGTCCCTTCGTTCCCTTGGTCCTCTTGCTGTGCAATGTGCAACGGATAGCGGCACGCTGCGTTACGTTTTTGGCTCTAAATTAAATTTTTGCCAACGCCAAAGAAGCTGCAAAATTTTTGTGCTGCGCATTGCACTGATGCGGCGGAAGCTAAGAGCCATTAGCAGAGCTCCCTAGTTCCAGTTCCCATTCTGCTCCTGTTCCTGCTAATGCTTCAACTCCTGCTCCTGTTCAGCTTCCCTAACTATTTCTCTAGTGCTGGATTTGCTTTGTGGCAACGGCTCATTATAGCCATGTGTATGTGTCTGTGTGTGTGTATGTGTGTGTGAGTGCGTGTGTATATGCGTGTGCAATTAGTAGCGCTTTTTAGTGCCTTTGCACCCTGGCAAACATCCAAAGGGCAAGTGATATGAGCTATCACAGAACTCATTGAAATTTAGTTAATTTCCATTGAAGTCAGAGACTTTAGGTCAACTTCTTGATGTTGCCACATTATTTTACTGACAATGGCCAGACAGCTGCCCAGTTGGACTGACATTTAGCATGACATGGCCATAAACTGTTGGACATGACAAGTTGGTGTAATAGTTGCCACAAACTCTCTACTTGAGCTACTCTTTAGTTCCTGCTTGTCTAGGCATTGTGCATTGACAAAAAGCCGCGCGTTATCCTTGCTAAGTGCAAAAGTGGATTGCAGTCAGGATTCTGCTGCTACTGCTACTGCTGCTGCTGCTGCTGCGACAACAGAACAACATAAAGATGGAGCAACAGAAAAAACACTAAATAAATGGAAGCCAGACAGGGACACTTGCAAATGAACTAAGAGCTAGGCGGCAGGTAGAGTTAGGCGATGCTTGCAACAAGGTGTGCCAACATGGCAACACGGCAACAAGGCAACAAAGAGGACACAAGGGGAGGCATATAAATGATGCTCGCGGTGCTGCCGTGAAGTGCATAACGTGGTAGCCAACATTATTAAATAGTTGAGCAGCAGTTACAAACAACTCTTTGTCTAGGCAACTAAGCCAGTATCAGTAGCAGTAGCAGCTGGAGAAGGAGCAGAAGCAGAAGCAGGAGTCAGATATGTAGTGGAAGCTGCTAGAGTTTGACTCTGAGCATTGTAAGTACCATAAAAATGTTCATAATACACGTTAAGCGTGTGGCTGGTAGCTAAAAGCAGTTCAGGTTGACACTGCAAGAAGCGTTAGTAGAGGGAAGGTAGAAAAAGGTGATGGGTTAATGTGCAAACTGACTGAGTTATGTTGTGTCAAGGTAGTCATGATGTGACCGCTAAGAAAGTGCCAAGTGTCACAAGTTCAGCCCTAAAGTATGATTGAAATGAAACGCAACCTTCATTGTACTGAAAGGTATTGTCTGAAGGATTTCCAGCAATAAAACAAATAAAAAGAACTTAAGGACAATGAAACATAATACAGATTATTTAACATTATTTGCTTACCACTTTTATATATTTCTTTTCGTATGTATAACTTAGGATTCAGTCATGGTTTTATCAAATTTATTTTTGGAAACTTCACTGGATTGAGACATATGTAAAGTTATACGATTTATCAGTACGTAATGCATAACATGATCTACTGTCATACTAAGTTTAGAGGCTATAACTTTCATAGACTCTGAGGTCAAGGAGTTCATACTGACAGAAGGCAGTCCGACATAGATATTCCCTCTTCGATGCGAATGAATAAAAATATAGTCTCCTTAAACCAAATGTTAAAAGGACATCCTCTTATGTTGCATTGTTTGGACTAAGTACATCATTTGGTCTGACAAAAGTCTTTGGGCATAGGCTAGAATCAGACTTATCAAACGCACGTAACTGGGCAACAGTATTAACAGAACCCCAACCCCATTACGCATTTCGCATCCAAAAAAATACAATGAAATTGAATTTAGAGTAAGGTAGCAGGCACGTACTCCTAGATATGGCCGGCAAAACTTTTTTTTCACAAATTATTTTTGAAGAAAACTTTTGCTGCGAAAGTTTACTGCATAATAAAGAATGAACAAACGAACGAATGAGCTGGCGAATGAGAAAAAAGAGAATATAAATGCCAAAGCAAAGGAAAAAGCACAAAAGAAATGATTCCACGCTTCTGCATTTGGCTTTGAAATGGTAGCGCAAATCAAAATTCTGTGTATGATACTCGTGCACGGCTCCGAATGGAGGTGTGTGTGTGTGTGCTTGAGTGTGTGAGGGGATGGACAAACTTTAAGGAATTTAAAAATTCTAGGCTACAGAGTCGGACTAATTGGCTGCGATGGGGATGCCATATCGTATGCGTAATGTTCGACGACAAATCAAGCATACGCCATGTAAACGACTTTGCATTTGCGGCTGCTGATTTTGTTTGTTTGAATTGCTTGAATCGTCAGCTAAAACAAACAGCTTGTCTGGCATGCAAAGCATTTCGAAAATGAAAGGAGCTACAAAAACGATGATGATGAAACAATAATACACAACTTCCCCTTCACTTTCCATTCCACCGGCCACCCCTACCACCGCCATTACCCGAACCGCAAAATAAAAAAATGAACCATGAATTTTTCACTTATTTCCACTGGCATTGAATTTTCATTTCGTTTCGTAGAGTCTGCATTGTTGTTGTCCCTACACACGTATTCATCAGACATATATACAATTCACTCATACATATGCATATATAAATATGTATACTATATATATATGTATATATATTTAACAAACGGCACGCGGTGCTAGAAAGCCAACGTCTCCTTATATGAATTTCAACATTTTTTGCACAAATGAATGAGTTTTAATTTAAGCATAATTGCTTTTTGTGGGTTTTTTTTTGTAGCCACATTTCTCGTGAACACTTTTCCATACACACCCTGGCCATATATATTATTAACGCCATTTTATAAGTTCCTCGATAGATCCAAGGGGTATTGTAAACTGTAAGTAACCCTGTTATTCTTATGAGTAAAGTGTTTTAAATAGAATCATTTTAAATTTTACAGTGTCCAATAGCTTACAAATTGAAAACTTAAAATATCAGACTAATGTAATCTATTTAAGAACTACATTCTATTACACTTTAAGCTTAATTTATATTAATTTTTGAGTAAAATCTTTAAGAATCGTTGAGAAATGACTCAATCAATTTATTATCCACTTTTAAAGGCTGAAAAAAGCTCAAAGTGCTTGAAAATTTAAACGTTATCTTAAAATAATATTATGGTATATATTTTAATAAATATGAATTTTTTTTAAATTTATTTTTTTGACTTTTTTTAAATTTATTATTGTGAATCAACAGTAATACAAGTTGTATAAAATATTTTATTTTTATCAGTTTCTTAAATGTTATTACAGTCTATTAAGTATTCTTATCAGTTCATATATATTTACGAAAGGTTACTAGTTTTTAAAAATCTATTTATTTAAAATTTAGTTTTAATATTTATTTATTTCCTTTAAAACAATTAAATTGCTTTTAATAATTATTTTAATGAGTTTATTCAGGTTTTCTTATTTGCTAAAAATGATTAATTTTCTAACATTTAACGTAAAAACTGCGGAACATATATGTAATCATGTCGGAAACTTCCAAAGTATCTTTTGGTTGAGTAGGTTTTGACAGTCGTTGCTGGTATTCATGTCGTGTATGTCACTCTGGTTGTTGTTGCTGTAACTGTTGTAGTTGGCGGATGAAGCGCATGCTTAACAAGGCTCTACTGATATTAACTTTAACTAGTGGCTTGAAAATTAATAAGTGTATAATTACAGTGAAACATTAAGGAACATGAGTTGACGCTTTAAAGCTTCAACTGGTTTTTTTTTTCTTTTTGGAGACAGCTGCAACTGCGTGTGTAGATGGAAATAAATCCTGTTGGAGCAGGAAGAAACTTGTCCTGGAGACAGCAGACATTTGTCTTGTTGCTGTGGCAGTTGGCTGTTAGCTGTTGGTTGTTGCTGCTAGCTGTTGGCTGTTGGCTCTTAGCTCTTTACTGTTGCTGTTGCTATTGCTGCCACCACAGGACGCAATTCCCTGCACGCTTTCGGGCTAAGCTCGTCGAGCATTCGTTGTGCCATAACCAAAACAATCATCATTTGGACACTTTTAATACTTTGTGTGCTACGAGTTAGCTCTGGCTCTGACTCTGACTCTGACTCTGACTATGGATAGCAACTGACACTGCTGAAGCCTTTGGCAATCCCGCCGCAGCAGCGGTAACAAGTGGCATCAACAGTGACAGCCAACAAGCAGTCAACACCGAACAGGCGACAAAAGTTGCCCCAGTGTCTGTCGTTGCCTAATTTCATGCGACATAAAGTGTCGTCGGACTCGGGCAGTCAAAACTTTGCAGCTGAAATTCGTTGCGTCTCTCGCGGGATTGAAATTTATGCGTCCTGGGAAGTTTTAAAGTCACACAAACACAAACACACTCACACAAACACAAACACACACTCACACACATACAAACAGAGTAAAAGTATTAACCAAAAACTTGGCAAGCTGATTAGTTATGTGGTTGGTCAGACACACAGACACACCAACACACCGACAAGCTCAAACGTTGTAGTATATGTGTGTGTGTGTGTGTTGGTGCAACATGCGGCAGTCTATTGACATGTTTACTACATGCCACAAACCACGATTGGCAGATTGGTCTTATGTGAGAGATAACAGATAATTAGTTTTAATTACTTTAAATTATTTTTTAACTTTTTTATGTGCTTATCCAGGATATAATTAGGCTGTCGGTGTTGTCACATGCACCATAAGGTATACATATTCTTGATCAGCGTCAACATCCAGAGCTGTCACTTGTTTCGAAGGATCTTAGAGATTCTAGGGCAAACCCCCATTAAATACACAGACAAAAGATTGATATAGTATCATATCTTAGTATGTCTTATCTCTGTGTATTTGTTAAAGTTTAAATGATTGATTCATATGATATTTAATGACCACAAAATATGTTTATTTGTTGTTTTCCAAATTGTTTCTGGCAATGAACTTTAAAATTTAAATGAGATTTATTTAACGGACTGTACTTGTTTTGGCTAAAGACCTTAAAGGTAAACCCTCAACTTAGAGATTAAATGGGCCTTGGCTGGCAATTGTAGTTGTTGCATTTGCCCCCCTTGCCAGTGCCACCCCCATGCCCTTCGTAGCCCCTCCTACCATTGCCTTGTCGCACACATTGCGGAGAGTGCTCAATTTGGGAGAATTTAGAAGCGACTGCACTCAGTGCAACTATTTCTCTAGACCGTTCTACAGCAGCAACAACAAGACCTACAACAACAGCAACAATAACAACAGCAACAATAACAAAAAAGTTGTTAATTTTTACGTAATGGGAAAAGTTTTTAATCTCTCGTTTTGTTTTGGGTTTTTCGGACTGATTTTTTGTATATTTCGTTTTTTGGCACGCTTAGAGAGCGCAACAGAGCAAACACAATAAAATCAGGCTTTATGGCAACTCTGGCTAAAACTGTAAACCTCAAAAAACTGTAAACCAAATACAGTTGCCGTTACAAAGCTGCAATCGAAACTGCAGCACAACGGCAATATCAACAATAGCCTCAACGATTTTCAATAAAAGTTGTACAAAAAGGCCTGCATGACTCTTAGATACCCTGTATTAGTCACTGCATTTGCGACTTATGTAGTAGTACTTACAAGAGTGATACGTTGATTTTTTGGTTTATACATAGAATAGTTCCACATATATTATACCCCTTATATTACCCGTTTTATATTATGCCCGTTTTAGTCTCCATTATTGTAGACAGGGTAAAGCGCTACGGTTTAATATATGTGGTGGCATCCCCATTAACCGATTTCCATTTAGAATTAACACATCGGCCCCAAAACAAATTTAGTTACCAACCTCATAATCAGTTATTCGCCAAAATTCGATTGCCAGGCCATAAATTGTTGTCGTTATCATCAATAAGTGATAAACTTTAGACAAATTTGTCAAAATTAACTGTCGAAACATTAAAATTTGTGGTTGCATATGCGAATGCAGCTGTTGCCATCAAAATTTCAACATGTTGCAAACTCTTGGCAACAGAATATGTTGAGAAGCATTAAAATTTGTAGGATTTCCATTAGATTGGACTGTATAAAATTAAAATACTTTAAACAGAAAGTAACAAAATACATAAAGGGGTTTAAATTAATATAAAATGTTATATTTTTCTTAATTATAGAGGTCTATTTGTAGTACTACTTAATAATTCTGCCTAAATTGACAGCATATAGTATCAACTGAACTCATTACTTATTTAAAAACCTTTCAATAATTTACAATAAACACATTAATTTATTAAAATACATTTGAATAATTTGTAATTATTAAAAACATATTTCTCTTTTTCGAACACATTAAAAGCATATAAATTATTTACAAAATTATACGTGCTAAGAAGAACAAAACAACTGAGAAACATTAGAAAATATTGTTATACAGTTCGACAGAATACGAGTACAGCTTTCAAAGGACACAAGGACACAAAACAAATCAATTTCAAAGGTTAAGCCCAAAACATTTTTAAGCATTTAAGATGTTTTTAAACCCCGTACTCCAAAAGTGTACAGGGTCTATTAGGTTTGTCAGTCGCGAAGTGTGCGGAACAGGCAGAAGGTAGTTTTCCCAACCCCATAAAGTATATTTATTCTTGATCAACATAAAAAGCCGGGACGTTATAGCTAAGATTGTCAGTCAGTCCGTATGAACACCATGATCTCAGAGACTATAAGAGCTAGAACTACCAAACTTGGAATGAAAAGCCGTCTATAAGTCAGGAAAATCAAGTCCCTTTAAATGTTTTGCCACGCCTCCTACTGCCCCCGCAAATTGTAAAAAAACTATTTTCCCATCACCATAGCTATGAAACTACTAAAGCTATTTCGACCAAATATATACATTTTGTCTATGGTACTGTGATAACTTTCCTGACCAAGTTTGGTCCTGATCGGACAACTATAGCCAACATTTCTCATAGGACGAATCGGTCGAAAATTGGTGATTTGACATTAGTTTTAATTAACAGATCTCAGCCAAACTCACAAATTATATGACTCAATATATCCTCACCAAATTTGGTCCACATCAGATAACTATAACCTATAGGTCCCATATATCAAATCGGTCGTAAACCCGTTTTCACAATCAACAAATTTATCTATTCAATAATCCATTTAAATTACTGCATATTTTAAAGTTCCCAGCTACAGGGTTTAAAAAGCAAGAAGGAATCAATCAAAGTATAATAATTTTATAAAGTCTTTAAGTATATATTATATGAGTCGGACCAATTCAGTAAACAGGGAATCAAACAAACTGTAAATCACATTGTTATGTAATTGGAAATTGTCACATTCACTGGGCTCAAGTGGCTCGTAGGACTACGAACAAAGAATAGCTGAGAATTCTAAGAATGTAGAGAATGTTGAATGCTAATGGATTCACCTGCAGGGTTGGTTGGCCGAAGGTGAAGGACTGAAGGGGTAGTGGCAAGCTTCCTTGACATTGTGCTGGCCAAGTGGATGGCTTCAGGGCCTTGTTAGACTTGACATTGTCTTTCATGATAGTCTCCAGTTGCACTTTGTAGGCATTCGCCTAATTTGCTTTGTTAGCCGACTGCGACTGCCGCTGCAACTGCCACTGCTACTGAGCCACTTTTGGCCAAATGCGAAGCGGATGTTGGCCAGAAATGGCGATGTGTCGCCAATTTGCAGCAATCGTAAGTGGCGCTGTGAAATTGTTTTACTAGTAGTAATAAAATGGCAGACAAGCTGCTTGACTAACTGACAGATAGACAGACGGACGGAGGGACAGAGGGACTGTGAGATAGATAGACAGACAGACAGAGTGGCTGACAAACTGAGTGAATGAGGGAATGACTGACTGTCAGAGTCGTTGGAGCATTGTGATGGCTATAAATGGCTTTCTGGCTGTTGCTTATACTACCAGCTGGTGGGCGTGGCAAGTAGTGGAATAAGGCGGATGGGTGAGGGGCAAATTGCCCTGGCATGTGAGCTGAGTATACGCTGACTTAAACAAATGACTTCGGGTAACGTCCTTTTGCTTGTTTATGCATAAATTCTAAATAATCCTGAAAAGTGAAATGCGAAATGCGCCAAAATGCGCGCTCCTTTCATTCGCCAGAATTGCGCTTTACTCTAATGTTTGACTGCCGGATTTGAAGGCATTATTTCTCCGACCTTACCCCATTCTCAAAAAGTGGGCTGGTCCATAGTCATTGAGCACACATATGTGTGTGTGTGCTTATATTTCTGCATATACACTGACAAAAACAAAGTTATTGAAACCAAGTTATAGAAAAAAGGTTCAATATAGTTATCATTCTAAATGATATCTGAGACAACTTTAGTTCTATATATTTTGTGACGTGTAACCATATTTATTAAGAAAGTGGCTATGAAAGCTTAATGCATAATTGTACATTTAGAATTACTTTATAATTCATAAATTTAAAGATTTCATTAACATTTAAATCAGACTTTTAAGCAATAAAAATCTGTTTTAGGCACTGTTGTTTGAAAGAAGTTTTAAGTTAACAAAAAGAAAACATATTTTAATTTTTAACGTAACATTTTCCATTTTCTTTGTCCGTGTATTATCTTTTATGTATCTGTGTTTGGACCAAGCGTCGTATGCGTAATAATGCTGCGTTATCAATTTACATTCGAGGACTCTGCCTTAGTGAAATTTACTTGCAAATTTGAAATTACGTCAAAAAATATCATGTGAACCGCAATTTCCATCTTTATTTTCTGTCTGCTTTGCTCTGTGTTTCTGTTGTTGCTGTTTTTGTTGGATTTTGATGGCAGCTCTCGGCAAATTTTCAATCAATTGCTACTCTTCCAATTTCATGCATGAGAGCTGCTTAAAAGGTAAAATGCCAGTTGACCGGCAACAGCAGTTGTGCCTCATGTTGCATGCAACGCACACACACACACACACTCGAACTCTCTTACTGTAGAGGTATATGTATGTGTGTGTGTGTGTGTGTGTGTCTAAAATTGAGGTATTCAAAAGTTTTGGCAGCCTTGACGATGCCATGCGGCTATTGCCATTTGAAGTCTGGCAGACTCCGTTTATTGTTTTAATTTTGGCACACTGTGCAAAGCATTGGACATTGTTTACCACTTTGCCATTTGGCTTTGGGTGCCAGCAACAGCAACAACAGCAACAACTGCAACAATATCCATCGAGGTGTGCCTTAAGTGAAATGTTGGGTGGCGCCTCAGAAAATGAAGTACAATAATTGTGTGTGAGACAAATGCTTGAGCCGACTAAGAAAAAACGTTTAACAACTGAAAACTGAACTTACAGATATTCTGTTATCAGATATAGCTAATTTCCAGTTATCCCTATAAAACTATATTTAATGCCTGCAATACAGGGTATTAAAAAGTCATCAATTGACGGGTTGAAATTGGTGATTGGGATAGACGGGTATGTGGATAACAGTACAGACAAACTGGTTATTTGGTTATTGGGTATTGAGAAGCAATAGGAAAATGCTTGACGCACTTCAATCGAAACAATTTTGTGAAATGAAAAGTGTGAATACAAACAGACAAAAGAGTAAAGAATTAAGAGAAGATAAAAAAAAGATATAAAAGAAACAAGATATAGAAGAAACATTATTAAATTACTTAAACGGCCATTGGCATGAGTTTGTTTAAAGAAAGGCAATTCATAATAAATTTACTATGAATAATAATAGAAATAAATAGAATTATTAACCATTTAAATAATGACTTGTAATTTCTGTGACAGCTCGTTAATTTTATTCGTCGAAATAGAAATCAGAAAATACTTTGCATACGCATTATTCAATAAAATAAATAATTGTTCATAATCAGATTATATTTTCATCATTTTATATATTTATGTACAATTTAACAATGCGTAATTTACAACATATTTCAGATTGTTCGAGACTTTTCAGTTTCAACTTTTGACCCAATCTTGGTTCGTCTGGAAATTTGTTGGCTTTAACAAGCGAACTAATTGAGAGACCAAAAGTTGCTTTTAGTCATACTTATTTTGGGGTTTTGCGAATATGCGTTGCGTATACGCCACATATGCCTGGATTGTTTGTGAGTAGGTATGTAATAACTCTTTGTACCGTGCCAGAGAAACTATAAGTGCAATTGAAGTTCCTTGGCAGAGCCTCAAGATTGCGCCACTCGATGTCCTTTGCGTTCTCTCTGTCTGCATCTGTGTGTCTCTGTGAGTGTGTGTGTGTGTGTGAATGTGTACACAGTGACAAGCCGTCGAGCAGGACTCAGTCAGAGTCAGAGTCAGAGCTGAGTTGAGCTGCCTGACAAAAACTTGCTGCAATTTTCGACTTGACTGCCAAGGAGTTGAACTTGCACTCCTGCTCGTTGTCCTTGTCGTCGACAAGTTATTTTATTGATAAACTTTTTGTGGAGAAGCTGGCAGAAATGCACATTGACTAGGGGAATCAGAGGGAGTGCCAGCAGAGTGAAGGCGAAGTGACGGGTGAGGGGAGAGGGACTCTTTGACGGTTGCTCTGCGCGAGCTGCGAGCTGCGAGCTGTCTTCACATTGTTTGGCTTAAATGGCATTAAATCCTTTTAATGCTGGGTGCTGGCAACGAGGGAGGGAAGAGCCAACTTGCAGGCACTTTGGGGAAATCAATTGTGCTGATTGTCCTGCAATTGAGCTGCCTCGACTGACTCGACAGCTGGCCAAGGGATTGTCATTGGGATCGTAGCTAGTTGTATCCATTTTTTGGCTCTTTTCCTTTGTTCCTTTTATGTTTTTTTTGCTGCTGCTTGATTTTGTCTTTAGCTGAGTATTTATTTTAGCTATGCGCCGGCACTTGGCACTTTTTTATTATTTTATTTGCCATTGATACTGACTCCATTGAATCGCTTCTAAGCCATTATCCGCGTTCAGGCAAATTGAAAGATTTGCAGTGTTGTTTAAAGGCAAATATCGGCAAACTGTTGCTGGCATGCCAACACGACGCAGGTGAATGTCAATCCAACTCCAACTCAGACTCAGACTCAGACTCAGACTCCGACATCCACTCCGCATCCGCATCCAAATGCGAATGTGAATGCGATTGCGATTGCGAGTTGCTTTATTATCCTGGGAAGAAAGAGTGAGAATAAGACGTTGCCAGGACAATGCTGTAACTGCAGCAATGCGGCATCGTGCTGGCATCTTTGGCATACCTTGCCACGTTTATTGCCACTTTCAAGTTGCATGAAATTAAACCCACTTTTACGAGCAGTTATGTGAGGCCTCCGACTCAATATCCGTGCAAGTCATACAACCTTGCAACTTAAATCTTAAAGACATTTTCTACTCTCAGCTCAGTCTTTTAATTATGCAAATGTGCGGCTGGCGCTGCATTGAGGGTTATTAATTGCGAGTGCAGCAAGTGCGGCTCAAGGATTTCAACTTAAAGGCTTGGTTTGGTTGTCAGTCATGCCCATTAGAGGCGGCCACAATCACCGCTGAAATCGCCGTCGCCTTCGCCGTCGTCTTCGCAGTCACATAAATACAAAAGACTCAAAAAGCGGCCAGAAACAAAAGCCAAAGTGGCCAAAACCTCCGCAGCCAGAGAATCTTTTAGTGCTATCTGAAAAGCGGCTCTAGTGCGGTCACGTCGCCTTTTTGCTCTTGGTTGATAAGGAAAGCGCTTAGAAAAGCGTGACCGCAGCAGTAGCTACACTGACCAACAAAATTGAGTGTTAAACCCAAAAACATGAGATTTTTAAGTTTACACTTGAATTGAGACACGCTTGTGATCAAACAGCTTAAAAAAAAGAGCCTTGAATAATTAATGTGAGAACAAAATGCGCTGTAGTTTACTTAAAATATGGACTCTGTTTAATTAAGTTTTTCTCAGTGTAGAGAAACTGTGGCAGCTGAGGTCGAGCCTGGTTCTTGTCCAGGTGCAACCTGCCGCAAGATAAACTCTGTGTTGCATGATGAAACAGAAGCGATGAGTTTGAAACCGAAAGAGGGAGAGGAAGGGGTGAAGAGTTTTAAGAAAGTGCAACTTTAGCAAATTTTTGTTTGTGCTGAAAAGTTTTTTACTTTCCTATTTTTTGCTGTTATTCTCTCTCTTATTCACGCTGAATAAATCATGTTTGCTCTTGCCTTTTGTTTGGTGTTTCTCTGTGATTTTTTTAGTTGATTGTTTTCGCAGTCATAAAACAATTGCCGTTAAGTGTAGTTAACTGCACGTGCAACGTTTGCGGTTGCATGAACACAGATTTAAGTCTCTTTCTTGTCTTGCGAACTAAACTGTTGCATGCTTTTAGGCTGTCATTGTGCTCAGATTTATGTGTAAATATTATTAACCAAGACAGTAAGACAAGCAGACTAGAAGTTCAACATACTATCTGCGTATAATAAATATTTCACTGTGATTTATCTATTTGCTTTCCATTTAAACTACTAACCGACTGCAATGTTTGTTGTGGGCATTCTGCAAATACAATTACAAATATTTAAATCATTTTCTCTAAATATTTTTGGCTTGCAGAAATAAGACAATTTCAAGCTTGGATTTTCTAAAAAATTCATTTGTTAAAAATTTCATTCAATTGAAGAATTTAGTTTTCATGCACTCAAGCAGTTAACATCTTAAACTACTCAACAGACGTCCTTTTTCTATTTCATTCGCACTCAAACGTCAGTGTTGTTAGATTAAAAGCCTTAAAAAGCCAGTTTTGTGAAAAAAGGTAGAAAAAGACAGACAAGTTTTAAATAAAACATACGCTTAAATATGATGTTTATAATTAAATTCAGATTTAAGACTTGAAAATTAATTTCAAATATATTTGTCGCTTTGAATGTATAAAACTTCTCTTAGGTTTAAGCTTGAAAATTTAGCTTAGAATAAGCTAAGCCGACAACACTGACACACACACACACGTAATGTACACTCACAAGACTTGGCAGCACTTTAAGCAGTTCGTCTTGATTTATGGCAGAAATTGCACATACAACTTGAAAGTGTAGACTGCTTTTTGGCATCTATTCTGGCTAATAAGCCAGACTTTTGGCCACACACAAACACATATATACATACTTATTTTAGCCTTTTAATTGCCTTTAATTTTCAACACCAGCGGACACAGCACGTAGTCAGTCTTCAGTCTTGGCCATTGTTTTGGCGCTTAAGGCCTTTTCGGCTGACTGCCAGTCGAGTGTGCTAAAGTCAACATAATGCCACCATATAGACATAGACAGTCACACTTTTACACACACACACACTCGCACACAAACCCGTACGGCTGGCAAGAAAACGGAGCTTCGACGTGGCCGTAAACGTAACGCGCTTCTTGACGCTACTCAAATATTTACATTCCATTTAGGCGTCGGGCTGTCTAGGCCAACTTGGGCTGCCACTGCCAACAGTTAGTACCGAAAGTGACTGTTGACTGAAGCACTTCATCTTCATTTCACAGTTATTTTCAACTTCATTTGCGTGGTAAATAGGTGAACAAATACGCTCACCCAACCGTGTACAGCCCCCAACATACCCCTGACTCCTGTCTTCCGTCTCCTCTCAGACTCCCCTCTTGACTCTTGTGGATTTGCGGGATTCGGGTTTCGGGATTCGGGTTGAGTTTTCGGGTTGAGTCTTTCGGGCAGCACGCCGTCTTGGCATTAATATTTTCCTTGGTAACTGTGTCATCGTGTCGTTTAACTTATTAGCCTGGCCAGCTCTGTGGCCTATTTGCATTAGCTTTAAAGTTTTTGTTGCTTTGCAATACTCTACAAAAGAAGAACTTATTTACTTTTCAATTGTTTTTGTCACTAACATAGAAAGATATATTTGAATGCAAGATAGTAAAAAGATTATTTTGATTTTATGCTTAATCTTTTGTGGTTTATTTATTTAAGATTGATAGAAGTAAATTCTTTATATAACAAAATATCTTTTAAGGCATAAGATAAAACTATTTTAAAACCTTTTAAGAACTGCTTCTTATTTAAAGTTAGTTTAAGAATACTTAGTCGAAGTCATTTACTTTCTAATGTTTTGAAAGATGTTTATAATGACGACAAGTTAAAAATTAAACTTGTTAACAGAAACAAATTTAAAACCGATGAGTTAGAGTGTTTATTCATATTCAATTGCAGGGTATTTAACTGTGTGATAGTAAAAGTTCTTTTTGAAACCTTATATTTTAAATTTATATAAAATGAATATTCATATTGAACATTTTAATCCCATTATATGGTTATGAGTTATAAGTAAGAAAATTAGTTTCAATTAGTTTAAAGACAGTAAATTTCAGTGAATAAGTACTCAATATATAAAGAAAGTTGGGATGAAAACATATAGAAGTACGATCAATATAGAAAGAAACGAAGTGATTCATGCTGGAAAACATAAAACTGAAAAATACTTTTGCTTCAAAGTTAGTGTATAAAATAGTCAATGTGCTTATGCATTAGTTATGCATAACTCTGCTGATAGGGTTGACAAGTCGAGCACAAAAAATGTTGGTTAAGAGCACAAAATTTTGTTTGCTGCGCGAAGATGCAGCGCAGATTAAATAATTCATTAAGGAAACTTGCAGAGTGCCTTTGCCACCCACTTTCCCTCTCTCTACCCTTAACCCCCTCATAACCCTTTCCTTGGTTTCTGTCTTCGCTGGTGCTACCCTTAGCCCTTCACCCTACACCCTTAACCCCTTACCCTTAACCCGCGTTGTCATCAGCGTCATCGCCTTGTAGATGTTTTGATAAGCTTGGGTAATTAAGCGCTGAGTGTTGGCGTTAGCTTTTGGCGTTTGGGTTGACATGGCCGTAAAATATACCCGTTACTGGGTAAAGTTTTAGCGCTCGAATAGACGACATGAATTTAAATAGAAATTAAACTAAAATGAGTAAGTACAGCAGAAGCGGCTAGATTTACAACAAAAACAACAACAACAAGAACACGTACAACATTTGGCGCTTAAATTGTGCAACCAATTTGGCTTTTGGGCCCGAGACTCGCTTGGGATATTGCAAATATTAAATACAATTTAATAGCAGCGCGAAATTGGCGCAGCTTGTAAACAAGCCAAGGCAACAGGCCAACTGCCAACAGCCAACAGCAATTAAAACTGAGTACGAGTCGGCGAGTGTGCATACACACGCACACACACACACACACGCACACACACACGCACACACTATTTGTATTGTGTTATGTATTGTACTCTGTGTGTGTGTGTGTGTGTGAGGCACTTCATATGCATGACAATGTCATGGCAACTTGTAAGCAGCCACGCCCAGCCACCACCGCCTCCCTACTTTTCCACTGTTGCAACACCAGATTTATTGCAGGAAAGCAGTCGCTCCGCTTGTGAGTGTGTGGCAAGCAGTGTTGCCACAATAAAATATGCTAAAAAATCAGTTTGATTCGATTATTTCAAATGAAACATATTTTAATAAAAATATGTTTATTTTTAACTAATTTTATTTACCTTCAAACAAATTATTGAATGCTTAAATGTGAATGATTTGTTTCTAAAATTCACTTGAGATAAAACAAGTAATATTATAAGAATTAAATATACAATAAAAAAAATTTGTTTTTAAATTCTACTGTACAATTTTTTTTTTTTTAATTTTTAGTTTTTGCTGCTTAAAATTGTACCTCAAATTAGCTAGGTTTTTAGCTCATATCTTGTAAGAAATACTATATTATTAGTTACTGTTTAAAATTAGCCAAATTGGCAACACTAGTGGTCAGTGTATGGCAGTATTTTTTCTCAATATATTCGGAGATTGGCCATTGTTGGCCTTGGCTTGAAAGCTTTTTTCCTTGTCGACGTAAAACCACTGTAAGTAACTAAGTTGCAGTTGCAGTTGCAGTTGCAGTTTCAGTTGAACTTGCTTTTGTTGTTGCTGTTACTGTTGCAGTTGCATTGTTTGTGCTGCTTGTGGGATTGCTGTCGGCCTGTGTTTTCAATAACAATTCTCACAGCTTGTTGCATTCCGTTTCGTTTGTTTGGCCCCTGTAACAACAACAACAACAACAAATTGTGATAAAGTTTCTTATCGCATTAAATATATACCTATATGTATATATATATTATATATGCACATACGTATGTCGCGTTGAATATTCAGATTTGCTTTTCTACTTTGACATCCGATTCATCGTTGGAATTCAATTCAAAAAGAACAAGAAAGAAAAGTACAGTCGAGCACGCCCGACCGTAGAATACTCTCTGCATTTTATTTTCGATCATTTTAATAAAATCTGTAGCCGGGTATATCAATTGATACTTGCAACAAAACACGTTGAAACAAAAACATCTGTTTGTATGTATACACACACATATACATTTGACATTAAAAGTATGCACGCACATATGTATTTGTGTATATGTTATACATACACAATTGCTCGGCACAGCCAGCATTCGCGAGCAGCGCTGCCGCTAGAAAGCAGCGAAAACGTTCGCTCACATGTTTGTATGTTTCTGTCTCGCTTGCACACATGCATTGACATTGCGTTCAATTATCAACTTTCTTACATGTCTAGCTCTTTTGTTTATTGTCCGATTAAGATGCAACTTTCAGGATAGTTTAATATATTTTGTCTTTAAACGAATGTGAAATAACAATACTGTACGATAAGAACATATGCCTTAAAATCGGCATTGAAGTTTGCAAATTATCTTATTTCTTGTGAGAAAAGGGGGCGTGGCAGTCCAAAATTTTTGATGACAATACAATTATACCATCTCTAGAAACCTACATACCAAAATGGGTGTTCCTAAGTGCCATATTTACTGAGATATTCGCCTAAAACATCAATTGTGTCCGAGGTGTTTCTAGTTTTTTGCTTATTGTGGGCGAACGGGGCGTGGCAACGGAAAAAAAAAGATTCTTGTATTGACTGACTTAATATCGAGTCGATAGCGACCAAATTCAAACTTGTAGCTCTCACCATCTCTGAAATCTGTTTGTTCATACGGACGGACAGACGGACAGACGGTCAGACGGACAGACAGACGGACAGACGGACATGGCTATATCGACTCGGCTTGTGATGCTGATCAAGAATATATATACTTTATGGGGTCTGCCACGCCTCCTTCTGCCTGTTACATACTTTTCACAAACACAATATACTCTCTCTTGCAGAGAGTATAATAATGCATTCACGGAAATTGTAAAGTTGAATCGGCTGTAAAATTTGGATACAGCTGCTTAAATTAACATATGAATTTAAATATGATAGTTAAGTTAAGTTAAACAGTTATCGCACTGTTTTAAATGCTTCACAAATGAATTTTAAATATTTACTTTTGAGATCTGATTTCATTTTTTGCTTAAAGTTGACTGATTTCATTACATTTTTTGTTTTTCTTTAATTTTATACTTCTCAAAATGTGTATATCTCAATTAAAAACTGGCTATTTGTTAATAAAACTAAAATAAACGCCAAAGAACTATACATAAAGCTGAATCTATATGTAAATAGTACAGTATACTTAGTATATATTAACACTCTTTTAATTGTGTAATAAGTGTAATCACTCACATGTTTCCAGTGACGTAACCGTAACAAAATATTGCTGATGTGAAGTGTGAACGACTTCCAGACACCTGTCACCAGAGACATAACACTGAAATGTCTTTGAAGAGCATTCCATAGAGTGGTTTTTTGGTAAGGGTATTGGGGAAGCATAGCATACCCTTTTCATGACTGCATTAAATTGCCAACGTTGGACTTAAAAAAGCTGCCACCACGAGCACATTGACTACAAAATAAAACTTCACATTGATTTATTGCCGTGTTGGGACACTCTCTCCTTTCTCTCTTTCTCAGTCTCTCCCACTCTACTTTATGCGCTTCTTCTCACTCTCGCGTCTCCTACTCCAGTTGCTCTCCGGTGCATGAATGTCACTGCTGAGCCAAACGGACAAGACAACGAACAGAGCATTGGCAAAAGGCAATGCCAAAGGCGAAGAACAACAAATAACAACAGAAGAAAGATAGAGAGAAGGAGAGGGATAGAGCAAGAGAGAGAGAGAGAGAGGGAAAACAGTGTAGCAAAGAAATCAGCGCACGTTAGCAATTAATAATGGCCAAAAGTAGTGGGAATAAACAGACAAAGTCCACGGACAGACACAGACATTTGGCGGCCTGCGTATAGGGACTAAACCCAACCTGAAACACACACAAAAAAATCAGGACCGAAAAGTACAGTCGAGCACATCCAACCGTATTATACCCTGTGCCAAAACAGCTCGCTAGTCAACTGATTGACTGACAAAAACTGGCTGCTATGCGCTTAAAGATCTCTGGCTTGCTGGCACCTATAAGCTAGCACCACTCGATCTGATTTTCATATGTCGACACTTGCAAATTAACATGTACACCCATTACTGGTGTCTGCCTGTTTCATTGCTCAACAAACCCATTGTACCCTCGACACAGCTTAGTAAAAGGGGAAAAATGAAGCAGAACAACAATGTGATATGGGCATAGAAAAGATTGCCGAAAAGGACACAGCTGCAGCCTGTCCAACCAACGTTAGTCGTGTCCAGTGACTTTAAATGCTAGACAGAATTTCAGTAGCAAACTAAGTAAAAATGCAATATTTTAAATGTTGTTTATGTATGTATACACCTAACTTAAATTATAAGTATTTACCGATTAGATACTGCTTTTTATATAAATCCCTAATCTAAATAACAATATGGACTTTCATTTTGCTATTTAAATTTTTTAAAATACAGATTATAAATTGAAGCGACTTTTTGATGCAGCAAATATTAACTAGTAAGAAAGGCTACAGTCAAGCCAGCCGACTATAAAAGACCCCGTACTTATTATAGTACGCGTTCTTTCATACAAATAAGTAATTTTTGATCGATTTGGTCTATGGTTGCTATAGGATATACATAGTTACCCGATCTACTAAAGAAAGTTATAATGTTACCGTTTCATGAAGCTATGGTGTTAGGGGGCGTAGCAAATACGTGAAACAAACTTGATTAGCCTGCAGTATAAAAAAAGGGGGGATCGAGATCTTATAGTTCCTGCGATCCTGGAGGGATGGCTGGACAGACAGTCATTTCTATATCAACTCGACTGTAACTTTAAAGAATTAACACATTTGGAGGCTGGCAAACCTGAAAGACCTCTTTACTCCTCATATGTGCGGGGTATAAATAAACATAAAGAAATAATCATAATAATTTTGCTGCAAATTAATAAAAATTAGTTTTGTTAAAATTGAATAAAAAGTTTGCTGCAAATTCTCTAAGCGTTATACGAATCGGCGTTTTATGATTTTAATTTAAAAAAAAATCATAATGTTCATTTAATAATATAGAAATAGTTGGTTATTCCTTTATATAAAATATGACTGTCAGATTTGATTTTGTATGTTATCAAAAATTTGAACTTTAATTTTCATTTTGCATTTAACAGACTACTAAATTTAAATGTCTATTAAAGCCATTTAGACAACGTAGTGCTAGGGACAGTTGCATAATATAAAAATTAAATGCCACGTACGCAGGCACACCCTTTCTCTCACACACACGCACACACACACACATGCACACATAGAGGCACGCACATTGCGCTGTCATATGTAATTATTATTTTCTAAAAAGCCATTCAAAATAATATAATTTTAAAATGCACGCTAGCCGATGACGTGTGTGTGGACCAGGCGCCAATGGTACTAATGGGGCGGGGGAGCCGCAGCTGGAGCGGATGCGAATGAACGGAGCGGTCCAGCTGGCAAACAAATGGTCAACAGTCAATGGTCTATGGTCAATGGTCAACTGCCGATGGTCAACGGGCTGCTGCTTGGTAACAAATGTCGTTAAACTCGTTTGGGAATTAATTTATGTTACTCTGGACGAAATCAATATGCTCGAAGCGTAAAGAAAATCGCCAACTGGTTAAATAGCGGGTGCACAATTTTCCATTTCCTTTATTTTTCACAGCGGCCATGTGTGCTGCATTAACATTTTGCATATGTTTCGATTTACACACACACACACACACTTACACACACTCATTGCATACAGTCAACTAATCCTAATTTAAATGCTTTGCTCACATTACGTATACGCCGCATGTGACGCTTCAGTTTCCTTTTATTTGTGAGCGTACGTTTTAAAATGATCCAAAAATTTAATTGTTGTGCGAAAATTAGCGAAATATACAAACGATTGCAATAAAAGACGAGCGCAACAAAATCGTTTTGCATAACAAATTCAATTAAATATATATTGCCAGTATTAAAACGCCATTAAGCATAATTGGGAATGGAAATTGCGTTAAAATAATATCAATTGGTGTACGCCAATAATTTACAATACCAAAATAAACTACATAAAAATTAAATCTACTTAATTGGATAACCCCAATAGTTATACTGTAATCTCCTATTAAAAACCCTAAGCTGAGAGCAGCTGTAATTATAAATAAGTACAAAGATTAATGAAAACAAACATAAAATCTGGCAACAATTTAATTTTTTAATCAATAAATATTTTTAAGAGGACTTTATTGCTACTTTCTCCATTTATGATAACCCAAACTTACCAACTAACAGCTACAAAATGGCCAGAAAGTAGGAGAATCAGAAGTCTCTCCAAGCCTAAGAAGTCTCTTTCACACTATTGTCTTAAAGTTTAATTCTTCTTGCGGATAACATTCAAGTTTCATATTCATTCGTTTACTTTTACTTAATTTATTCATTTATTTATTAAACTATTTGTAATTATTAATTCACTTATAAATGTATTTTCGAGTATTTTCATTTACTTTTGTCAGTTGGTTGCTAAAGTTATCAAAATATCTCAAATAATTTGTGCAATACAATAAATCGAAGCATATTGTCAGTGTGTGTACGTGTGTAACTGTATTGTTGCAACAGTGTGTACATGTGGATGCCACAAATCTCTAAATTCCCACAATAGTTTTTAAAGGGCGAAACAAATTTATTTGCGCGCAGCAACAAATTATTGTTCAAAGTTTTAACGCCAACAAGTTAAATCAAATATATGGCATGTACACCCCTAGTTGTTGTCCCTAGACCCCGCACATTGATAATGTTCAGGGGTCTATCAGGTGCGTCGGAAAAAGTGTAAGATTGGATAACTATATCATAAAACTCCAATGGATTCAACATATAAGTACTTTAAACTGTTTGGATTATTGAAGTATTCTAACATAACTCACACTTTATATACTTATATAGATTGATTTAATATTAAAAGTTTTTACTTTCCAAAATCATTAATTAATAGTTATTAATTGTTTCACAGAAAGTACGGGATCTTTTTAAGTCGGTTTGTTTGACTTCAGTCTTTCCTAGTAGTTTCATTTGTTGTAATTGCTGTCATTAAAGTAGTTGCTTTTGTTGCTGTTGTTGTTGCATTGGCAACACCAAGTTCAACAGCAATTAAAATTGCCAAAAAAGAAATAAATGAACAACCATACCAACAACAACAGCAACAACAGAGCTGCTGATCTTAAGTTGCTCTGTTTAACAAACAACAACAACAACAGTTGCCAACAACAACGACAAAGTGTAAGAGTCATAGCCAGGACAACAACCCGTGAAACTTTGCTAACATTTTGTTGGGCGTCCAAAATTTGTTCGCTTCCCGAAGTAATAAAAATGTTTCAGCACGCGAAATCCTTGTACACTGATAAAAACGAATGGGACAAAGTACAATATTTAAAGTTAAGTGATTTTATAAAATAATATCAGGAAAAAAATGTGAGTATTTATAATATTTAACAGGCTAAGCAAAGTTTTCCATAAAAAAGTTTAGATTTTAGAAGAAGTTATTTATGTAAATGTAAATAAATTTTATAAATCTATATAAAATTATATAAAATATATTTCCATCTCAATAAAGAACAAAATGTTCTCTACTCATTACTGATTTTCGATCATCGATTGAATATAGTATACAATACAATTATCCGAATTTAACTAAAATGTCTGAAATAATTACTAATTTTCCGGAACAGTAACTTCATAAAAATAGATAAACCAAGAGTTTTGTACTTTAAAATCAAGTTAAACTTCTTTTCTTTTCAGAAATACTTTTACAGAAAATTAAAATAAAATATTTTAAAATAATTTTTTTAATTTATAGTCTAAGAAATTTAGTTTTTGGCAGTGTAGGGAGTTGAATTAGAGCTGGGAGTGACGACGACAACACACTGAATGTGTTTGGGCGTGTGTGTGTGTGTGTGTGTGTGTGTGTTTGTGTGTGTATGTGTAGAACGTAAATCGTTGTAATAGAAACATTGCATTTTATTGCATTTGTTCTCGTTTCTGGCTTTCTGCCTTTCCTTGCTTCGCTTCGTTTTGCTTTGCTTTGCTTTGCTTTCTTTTCGTTGTTCGCCTTTTTTCGGCCAATAACATACATAGAACTGATAAATGGCCAAAACGGCTTTGTGTCGATGTCTTGCTGCCAGCTGTGTCAGCTGGCTAACTGTCCATATTTGTCTTTGGGCCAAGAAGCTGCACAAATGGCCAATGAAGACTTGACAAAAAACACTAAAATAACACACACTTTTCAATTTGTGCTAAAAGCGTTGACCAACTAAGAAAATCCATGTCCCAATCTAAGCTACAGACAGGAGTTACTAGTTACCAGCTACCAGTTACCAGCTATCAGTTAACAGTTCCCCGTTACCAGATTCATATGTGGTAAGCTGTCACGCTGCTGCAGCTGCAACTTCATTACCTGCCGCGGTTGCACACAGATGAATGGAAGCTCTCAGTTCTTATAAATGATGCTAAATTCACCGCGTTATATTTTAGCCAGGCAGCTGCTGTGTTTTGTCTTTGCCTTTGGCTTTGGCTTGACATTTCGGAGCTTGCTGTGTGAAAAAGAAACACACACACTTTAATTAACTTAAGTACAAAGCTTCGGGCCATCTTTGAATCGAGCCAGCTGCCAAAAAGCCAACGTTGGGGCCAAGATGAATAATGCAGTGGACACATTTGCATTGCATTTGCAGCTGGAGGCTGAACTGACCACATTCAAGGGGACAGCAGCCAAGGAAAACACATTTGTTTTAGCTGATAATGGCATGGACTTAAGGGCGTGGCATGCAGCATAAAAAATGGAAAACTAGACAAGCTTTATAAAATACTTCAATAAAAAATGGTTAGGCTGAATAGTTTTTCAGGGCGGTCTCTATACAACAAAGGAATTATTTGGCATAATAAATTCTCAAGTAATTCAAGCTTTGCAAGAAAAATATTCTTTGATGATTCCTAACAAATAAACAAAAAATTTAATAATTTTATATATTTAGTTTATCATGTGCGGTCTTGAAATAAAACTAGATTAGAGTCTTATTAAACAATAAAAGAGTCGTTTAGTTCAAACTATCAAAATTGACATTAAAATCATATGTTTGTTGGTTATTTGCTGGCTAAATCGGAATTTTAAAAGCTATTCACCTGTGTAATTCATGGCCAAACTAAACAGTGTAATTTAAGCCACCGCGTGGGGATTTTTTGCATAGATTTGTCTATTACACTAAGCCGCTTTGAGTGCATTTAATCAGTTGCATATTTTTCTTTTTGGAAACTGTGTGTAATGCAAATGTTTTTAGACAGCTTCATCAGTACTGAAAATGGACATTTCTATGCCCGCACACACACACACACACACACTCACACATCGAAATATATGTTTCAGATTTAATACTGCATAGTGTTTAGGAAAATGGCGAAATAAATGCATTCATAGTTTGTTGAATTGTTGGGAAATGCGAACAGTCAAACTGTGACAAACATTTTCCTGACGATTTTCCCAACTCAAATATGGGCAAATACGTACAGATTAAAACAGATTACATTCGAATTATTTGATAATATCCATGAACAATGGACGATGCTAAACGCAAAAAAAGAAAAAAATGAAAACTTTTTCCCTCAAATTGAACGTTTTCAATGTTTCGAATTAATTTTCATTTACTTTTCGCCATGACCATGACTACATTATTTTTACAGTTCGATTTATATATCTCATTCGTTTTTTTATGCTTTATTCATAATACGAGTTTCAAACGCCATGGCATCGATGATATGTTAGCTTTGATTTGACTTTACACTATAGATTTCGATGAAAGTATATTCTCTAGAGCGACTGAAAGCCATGTTAAACTAGACAATAGAATGGGTTTTACTTTTGTAAGCTAGCGAACTATACTTAAACCCAGTGTGTAGCTAATGGGAGTTACAATTAGTGCTAGTAGAGCGATAATATAATTCCGAAATATAATATAATTAGGTTTTGAAATAACTAATGAATACAGGAAAGATTTTTGCAAACAATTGTTTATGTTAAAACTAGAAGATTTTTATACATTAGACACAGACTGAAAGCAGTCGCGAGTGTGTGATAAATTAATTAATAAACTTTGTTTAAAATTAAAGATTAATAGTTAAAGTTAGAAACTCAAATGAACTGCAAATTTAAATAGAAAATTAGAAAATATTAAATGCATCATTTAAAAAAAAATCAAATATGTCTTTATACATCTTTTTGTTGATATGACAACTCAGATTATAAATGCTACCAGTTTTAAAAATTAACTCAACTGTCGCATAAGGAAACATAGTGAGAGACAGTGAATATGAAAGAGATGGGCATTTTGGGAGTGAGAAAATAAAACAAAACAAAACAATCGTTGACAAAAATATTTGCTTGCACTTTGGGGTGCACTTGACAGTGGCAACAACAGCAGCAACAGTGGCAACAGTGGGATCAGCAGCAACAGTGGCAGCAGCAACAGCAGCTCACATTCAGTATGCAACAACTATGACAGAAGTCCGCTTAACATTTGAAATCGTTGCCCCCAGAGGCCCACAAAAAGTGAAGACTCAAAGTGTTGCATAAAACAGGGTGCAACTCTGGAGGGAGCAGGCAGAAATGGCAATTGGAGACAGGGAATTGAGGCAGGGACAAAGTTAACTGCAAAGTTTATGGCGCACACCTTTGCGTCTGTGAATCTGTCAGCAATTTGCTGCTGAATTTGTCAAGCAAAGTCAAGAAAAATTAGAAAAAATTATGACTTCCGCAATTGTTGGCGAACAAAGGATCAGAAACTAATGTAACCAAAAGTTCAAAGCCAGGCAACTGTTGCTTTTTAAACACACAGACACTGAAAGAATGAAAGGGATAGGTAGAAGAGGAGAAAGAAGGGAGAGAGACACACATACACACCCACACACTTTCACACGTTGCAAAGTTTTCAAATAGAAAATGTTTAATTTCCCCAAAGACAACGTCGATGCGGCTGCTTCTGCTGCCATTGCCAAAAACGCAGCGTTTTCAAGCCAAGCTAAGAAAACTTTCTTTATATTTCACAGTGTGTGAATGTATGTAAGTGTATAAGGGAGTATCTGAATATGTGTATGTGTGTGAGTGTGTACGATTGTCCAAGTCTCCAACGTTGCTGCAACAGTGCAGGCGAAAAGTTTTCGGCTTTTCGACACAAGTTGTTGGTGTGCGCGTTCGCCTCAGAGTCAAAGTCGAACTTGTTAGTTTGCCATCGCGTTGAAAATTATATTATTTTCGAACTTTTCAAATGTCGCCAGAGAGTCCAAAAATTCTGCTTCAACATCAGTGACAAATTGTTGCCAAACTGTGTGTGTCTATGTGTGTGTGTGTGTTTATGGTGTGTGCATTAATTAAACGTATATATCTAATGAAGCATACAACAAGCTGTTTATAAATATTTAAATAGCAGTTAAAGAAGTATTCAACAGAGTTTGAAAACTTCTATACCTTGATAAAGTTTGACTTAACTCGAGATTTAAAACTTTAAATAAAGTCAAGATTATATCGAGTTAACTGTTAAAAAAGATTAGGCGAAATGTTAGTCGGAGGAATTGGAATGTTTTGGATTGAGATCAATTTTCCATTTCTAATTCAACTACAGAAATAAATAATATTAGTTAAAACGCTTTCCCAGAAACTAAACAAATATATCTGAATATTTGTCAGTTATAACTTAAGCTAATAAAATCAAGGAAATATATATTCCGCTTAGCTCCAATGTATATATTTTAATGCAAAGCTGCAAATAACCCAAATTTTGTTGAGCTCTGAAGCATTTTGATTGTCCGTCATCATATTCACTTTGATATTTTGCTTTCAATTTCAAGTCACTTGGGGAGATTAAATGGCCAACCTGCTGCTGCTGATGCTTGTGGTTTGATGGGCGTGGCTCGACAAATGGACAGCTAACCAGCAGTGGGAATAGTGGATGGGGAATGGAGTTTTGGGGGAGAAAGGGGGCTAAATTCATGTCTGACTTGGCAAACGATTGAAAGGGCAACGAAACTGGCAAACTGGAGTGCAAGCGGCTTTGTCAGCTGTTGGCCATGTGCATTGCGTACATGATAATCACGTTTTGGTTATATGCCTGTATCGACTTGTTGTTGTATGCGTTGCATTTGCATTTGGGGCCTACGTTGGCATACCGTGGTGTGGTTTATAGCAACATCTTGTCCAATTTATTACCACTTTCATTTGGTAGCATAATAGGCAATGTCCATTCACTAACCCTCACTCTCTCACACACATACACACACACATACATACACACTCAGGCATTTGCGGTAAATGTGCATATCTATAACACGTTGCACTCAAAAATACTAAAACTGACTCACATTGGGTCGCAGGTTGTAGTTTTGGTTCGTCTGCCTCATTTCTGCTTCATCAGTTACATGTTTTGAATAATTGAAGCGTATTTAGTCCTCATGCTACCGAGCTGAAATGCTTGCCATTTTTTCAGGTCTGAACAAGTTATTAAACTATTACTTAGGCTATTAA
Organism: Drosophila cardini; assembly: GCA_018903735.1. Classification (NCBI taxonomy): domain Eukaryota; kingdom Metazoa; phylum Arthropoda; class Insecta; order Diptera; family Drosophilidae; genus Drosophila; species Drosophila cardini. Next base: position 20,891,045 of record JAEIGM010000001.1, on the reverse strand, counting down.
AGCCATTCCAATGCCTACAAATTTCTCTGATGACTTCTAAAGTGCAATTTTAAGTATTACTCGGCTCAATCCAAAGTTTCTTCGACTTCATCATCGGGTTGCTGATTTGGGCAAAAACTGCAATTATTGCATATTAAGCGTGTTGCATTAGCATATATGCCACTGGTAGTTTGTGGGTGCGGTTTGGTAGTCTGGCAGTGTTGCAAGTTCAACAGCCTGCTCATAAATTGCGTATACGCCTGTGCTGAAAATGCCATTTTTGCTGCATATCCCCAGGCGCACTTAGAACGTCATCATTGCCGCCTTTTGATTCAGCCAGCAAGCGAAAAATGTCACACTGCCAGCTCCAAAGCAGCGAACAGATTTGCTTCTGTTGGAATACCACAGAAAGTAGCAACGACTTATGTATACCTGTCAACTATAGGAAATTTTGATAATATTTAACTCCAAATATAAAAGAAAGACGAAAAAAACTAACAATGAACGTAAATTACTCTAAAATATAAAAAAATAATTTTAAAAACATTATTTAAATACATAATATTTAAAAAAATACTAAACAGTCATTTATTATAAACTATTAATGTTAATAATATATAACAATTACTATACGATAAAACTGAGATATAAGAAACTATAAGCACAAAGCTTTTAAAATAAATTTCTAAGTTTAATTTCTAAAGATATATTCCTCTGGTAAGCATTAATTTTATAAGCCAGTAATCCTATTTTCATATACATTCAGAGATAATTTTGAAACCTATTTTCTTATTTCTTTAATCTAATCTTTTGCTTATCTATAATTTTATATTAATATAATATAGTGATTATTTGAAAATGTCAAACAATAAAAACGAAAAGGAAACATTTCAAACCAGATCTGTGGCTTGAAAAAAAAAAACCAAATGGATTTGAATTTGCTTAGAATAATACACCCATTTAGCAACGATCTGAGAGCGGGTAGAACAACTCTCGAGTGTTGGACGCGGCACTTTGAGGGGCTTGTCCCATGGTTGTTTCAAAATCTGGTGGCTTTGTGTTCGTCTTTTGTGGCTGTTTGTTGTTTGTTTGCTTGTTTGTTTGTTTGTTTGTTGGCAACAACAACGACAGCACTTGAATACTGCTAGCAACTGAACGCAGCTGTGAGTTTTAATTGCAGTGAAAACAAAATGCTAAACACTTGTTGGCTGCCCCGTAAAGTCCCGTGGAGCCCCGCGGGCTACTTTCCCGACTCGTTCTCGGTGAGGTGTCAAAGCGGTGACGCCTACTTCTCCTCCGAGTGCTCCTACTCCAAGTACTCCTCCTCTTACTTATCTTTATCCTCTCTGTTGTGGTAGTTGCTTTGATTGTGCCATATCTAAAGGCAGTTTCAGTTGTTTTCAAGTGTCCGCCGTTTGCTTTGATCGTTGCCAACATTTTACGACAGTTTCTGTTTCAGTTTTAGTTTGCCACGTGCTGCAAGGGAAGATCTATTTCAATTAAATTCGAATTCAGATCTAAAAAGTGCCATTCGAATGTCGACATCGTCACTGTGGGAAAACATGAAATCCGAAACTCTATTGAATGAATGCAATTTCAATGAATGCAAGCTCTTTTAGTTTACTTTGTTTTGGCAAGAAAATTAACAAGTGGAAATATGGGAGTTACGAGTGCTTTTCAAGTGGGCCCCAAATAAAATGTGAAAATCAAAAATTGACTAAAAATAAAAAAGGTTTTGATTCTCGTCAGTGTGCTCCAATTATGAGTCCTGCGTTAGCTCAGTTCGTGTTTGCTTAAAAATGATTCTGACGTAAACCTACAAGTTTATGCACGTCATAAATAGTTCCAAATATCATACAGTTTTCTATTTCTATTTATATCTCATATACAATAAAGGAACTTGTTTTAGAAGTTCGAACTTGTTACTAATAAGTAAATAATTACATCTTTAAACCCTGTAGGGGAAAAAAATACATGCCATGTTTGAACGTCCATCTGTTTCATAAGCTAGCTATAGCCAGAAAATCTACTGATTGATATATTTGCCATCCGTATAAAACCCAGACAGATATTTTAATAATTTATCAACTGTAGGACCTAATAGTTCATATAACTTCCCTTCAGAATCGCACAAATTGTCTTCTATGTTGTCTTCTGAGACTGATTCCAAATAAGTACAGGGTCTTATACAGTTTGCCCGCTCTTACTTTTGCAATACGATTTTAATCCTACACTTGCATTTACAATAGTTTAAAGGAATTAAAATCATTTTGTTGTTAGTTAATCTTAAGTAATTTTCCATTATCAACAATTGCTAACTTCGTTGCCAACTTAAGCTGTGAAGACAGGAATCGACAATAATCGTGTAGTAAGTATATAATTAACTTTGATTTGTACATAATACAAAACAACCAAGTCCCAAATTCAACAGCACTAATGGCACAAACTCCATACGCCCCGTTGGACAACTGTGAAACTGACAATTGATGCTGTTAGTATTATTGCTGCTGTGGATGTTGCTACTGCAGCTGGCATTGTTACTGTTTGGAATACTGTAATACTTGGTCTTCTTCAATGATAGTCAGGACTTTCGTCTAGCAAACTTAACGAAACTTTCAAAAAAGAAAAAAACTTTTTCTTGTCACTTTGGTTGGTGTTGCTTGTTGTCGGTTATTCGCTGATTGGTGTGGCATGTGATACGATTTTTATGTAAAATATAATTGCAGATTAGTCGCAGCGGAAATGTGAAATAAAAAAAAAAGAAAACAATAAAAAACAAAGCAAAGCAAAACAAACAGCACAAATTGTAATCGTTCTGTTGCCGCTTAAAGGGGATTAAAAGAGTCCGGATTACACTGCCAGACAGGAATGGAATGAGAAAGCAAAAGAGGGCCACGAATGCAGCTGTAGGTGTGAAAAATGTGGAGATTGTTGAAGCATTCGACACTGGGCCAGTTCGTTCATTCATTCATGGAAATTACTGCATCAATTTGCTGCAACTCGAGTTGTTTTCGGGTATTCATATTGCAGGCTTTTAGCACTCGCATTCCATTTGCCATTTACAATTTGCCACAAAGATATTTGCAATTAATTGAAAGCCAAGGGAAACACACATAAAATAGAAATGAATAAAAATACCTTTTTGAGTGTAAGAGAGACAACAACTACGATAACAACAACAACAACAACAAGTGGCTAAAAAGTTCTTTGCCACAAGTATGTTTGAGAGCCACAAATAGCTTATGGAGCAAGCAATATGGCCGCACATAGCTCAAGCTGTTACCAAAAACTCCGACAAAGTCAAAAATATGACTTCAAATTAACACACACACACACAAAGGCACACACTCACACACACATACCCTCAATCAGTCAGTCAGAGCATCATTCAGTATAGAATGGCAATGCGTTTCGCCTATTTGCACAACAAATGAAGTTGAAAATGGCTTGGCCAAGTACAAGTATGTTGGCTTCTCGCTCTGCCCCATTCTCCCATTCCCCTCTTTCTCCCTCACTCTCTTCTTCCTGTGTATGTGCTTGCCACTTTAAATGGAACGTAAATATTTGAGCTGCATTGGCAGCAACGCCGAGGTCAGTTGCAGAAACCTCTCTCTCACCTGATTTCACCTGAACTGACCTCAGACCAACTGTCCTCTCACCTCAGCAAGTGGTAATCGTCACAGTCTCCCTCAACTTCACTCAACTCATCGCTTATATTGATTTGCTCAATTCAATTGGCAGTCCAAATTGCAAATGGCTTCAACTTCTCATAGTTACTGCTACTAAAATTCCATTTAAGTTCCCCTTTGATGTTTCTGCATTTAAATGCACTTGTCAGTCTGCACTTTATGTTCCTCCATTTGTTATTCCCAACTGTTTAGTCTTTTAATGATCGACTAACTAATAATGGCAAGAAAGCTTTGTCTTACTACATTCTCCAAGAATTTAATTAAGAATTCTATAGATTATAATTGCAGATAGTTTTTTGATGGATATCACTTTTTATACCATCGACTTTGAAATACCTAATAGAATATTTGAGATTTAAAACAGGTGAGCATATGTGTCCTTAATCTATTCCAAACAACACACACATCAAATTGATGCATTAAGTATATTAGATATTTTTTCAAGAAACGATGGTTTTAGATTTCTGTAGACAATGTGCTATTACAGGAATCTGTTAGGGTATCAAATCTTTTACAAGAAAGACTTTTCTCCATGAACATTCCGGCAAATAAGTAAAGTCTTTAGATAGATTTGTAGCCAATTTCAAAGCGCTCTTATAGCTTTTAAAAGTAGAACATGGCCCAAATCCATTAGACCCTATTTTCCATATGAAACAAACTTTAACATTTTTAAGTCTCAAACTAAATTTGGACCTTTTCTCCCATAGTTCAATTATTCAAATTATTTCAATAATTGTTCAAAATTGAACATGGTGTGTAAACAGAAAATAACAACGCGGAGATTATTTTAAGAAATTATGTAAATCCTAAATTTCGAATCAAAGAATACTTTTATTTATCTCTGCTTGCGACCCATTTCCATGCTTGGAAACGAAGCCTAAGATAAGACTAGATCTAAATATAAATCCACGCTCTATCCTCTGCGTTTGGTACAATACTAACTATCTTAGAGGAGAGCTCTGCCTGATGCTATATAAGACTAGGATTGTAAAAAATAAAATCAGTTCAAATTTTGTTCTTCAACTATAGAGTTCAATTTTGTGCTCAAACCTAAAAGTCTTGCTGTCCATTTGTTCAATAATTAAATGAAATATATTTGCCAATACTAATTAAGTAGGTTGTATTCAACCGATTTGCAGGCTATTAAATTGCATTTAGTGAGTGCATCGCTATGCCTATATCAATTATATTCTACAGATGCCCTTGAGCGATAACCCAGTATCTGTCGTATAAATAACTTGCTTTCCGATTTAACCCATGGGTCGCTAGTTGTCAGTTGTCGGTCAACAGTAGCTGTTGGCTATAATGAACGGGACTACGTAAACATAAATTATGGGTAAAACCTCGTTGTTAGTTGCCTCACGGCTTATGTTCACATATTTGCGCAGCATACTTCTGGGCGCCATGCGCGAATAGTTGTGCAGAAAAGGGTTGCATACTTTTCGGCAGGCCGGCACCTCCTTTCCCCTGGAAACTCTCTATCCACTAGTTTTGTGGCACACGTTGCAGTAAAAAGCTTTTTGGCACGACTTTCGTGTATTTTTTTCTTGGTTTCGTTAATTTATTTTCATTTTATTGTTTTTACTTTTCATGTTTGTATGTGTGTTTGTATTTTGCTCTTTTTTGGTGTGTGTGCGAGTGAGCGTGTATGTGTACAATATTACTTAAATTAAAAGTTGCTCTTTAATCATAATATATTCACAGTTTTTATCATAACTTAAACTAAGGTAATGCCTTCATAATATAAGTATGTATTTTTATTTTTTGTTACTCTCATTTTGTATTTAGTTAAATACGAATATATTTTATTATATTTACATTTTGGTGTCTTTAAATAAGTGCATTATTTTTTTCACCGCTCAACTTTAGTATAAAGTTTTGAATAAACGTATAGATATTGCTAAATTAAGTATTTCCTTTAAGAAACAATTCTCTAAATTCTTTTTAGAAATGCACTTTAATTTTTTGCCGATATGTGTTTTGTTTCTTTTTTGTTTTTTTTTTTTGGTTTTATTGCCCAAATATTGTGCGTTTGAGTGCTTGTGTAATTAATCTGCCTTAAAATTAATGTAATACAATTGCTTCTAAACACAACTTTTATCAAAGCAAATTACATTTGTAAAATTAAAATAGATTTATAAATATGTGTAATTTAAAGCCTAAGAACCATTGAAAACTCTATAAACAAATATTATTGCACTTTTTTTTATGCTTGATGCTTTTTTTTTTGTTGAAAGTGCCACAAACTATCAACATTTGCTATGCTACAAAAGAAACAATCAACATACTCTCCTCCATAACGCACACTCCAGACTTCAGACTAACTAAACCTATGAAGACTTTCAACTTTTAACTTTCAACTCTGCGGCAACTGTACAGTTACATTTAAGTATTTTTCTATATGTATATGTATGTGTTTAATAATATGAATATGACTATATGCATTATGGTACTTAACACGCTTAACATCTAAGTATACAGTATACTTTTTTATCATCTTTTATTCCCTTTCTTTAATCTAAACGAAGCCCGCAAAAGTATGCAACAAATAACATGCCTAAAATTGCCATAATTAGAGTGTGGGTGGAAACGGGATGAGGGAGAGTGGGGAGGGAAGGAAAGGGATTTAAAACTCGGTGTATTTAGGTGTGTGTGTGTGTGTGTTCTCTAGAAACCTTAACTATTGTTAATTTCATTTATGATTTTGTGTATTTTTGGTTGGCTTTTTGTGTAGATTGAAGTAGAAAACTTAACTGATTTGTGTTGCTATTGTTGTTCGATGGCAACCCTGTCCATCTACCTGACCAGCAGCAGTAGCAACCCTGCTAACAGTATTCCCAAACTATTTAACTTCAATGCACCGGCTCCATCGCCATTTCCATCGCGACAAATTTCCGGATGTCGTGTGAAGTCCTCGCAATAAATCTGAAATGATTTAAAACGTAATACTCATTGAATTATTGAGAGCAAGAATTAAGTATTTAAATGAAATGTGGTTAAATAAAATGAATAATTAAACATTAGCTTAATCTGTGGTTTAAGTGAATTCGCACATACCTTGGTCAAACTGTTGGCATATTTATCTACCAATTCACGCGTAAATTTGGCGGCTTCATTACCACAAATCTTCCTAGCGGCATCCTCTGAGCAGTCTACCAGTTCATTAATTGAACTGTTGAGTAAAAATAAAACAAATTGCTTGATAAATTGTAAATAAAATGAAGCAAATTGTTTGTAACTTGGTGGAAATAATAAAATATTTGATTCAATTTCATTCTCTGTACCTCAAATCCTTCGCTTTCTTAGACTCAAAGTCAAGTCAGACACAAAACAGTTTGTAAAACTTAATTTTAGTTAATCATTCTCTTTGGACGATTTTAGAGACTATTTGTGCAAACTGTTTTACAATTAATATTTAAATAAATTTAGGCCAATTGTTGAATAAATTGCAAAACCGAATGAAGGCTAACAAGTTTACTATAGTTTAAAACAAGTTTAATAAATTGAACTTTATTTAAATTTTGAAAATTAACTATATTTTAATTCAAGTTAAGACTTAGCAAACGTGTTTTTTTTTTACTACAGCATTATCAGATATTCAATGAACCGATAATCCGATAAAAAGTGATTGGTGAGTTAATGCATTATGAAAACAAACAGAGGGATTGACAGAGCGCAAGAGGGGGGGATTGCGATTGAGAGTCTCGCATAATGCAGTGATTAAAAAGGTTTAAGCTCACCAGCAAATTGTTTTAATATTCTCATTGAGTGTGCCATTTTCTTGGTTCTCTTGATTCTTGTTGGGCTTTAGGAAGACCATCGTTTCCTTGTACCTATTGGCGCACACCTCAAAGTCCTTTTTGGCCATTTCCGAGCAGGGAGCGTGTTTCAGATACTCTGTAAAAAATGAGGATTTGAGATATTTTGACTTTCAATTAAGTGTATTTGTGGCAGTACTCACCTTCTTGGAATTCACCCTTGTTGCAAAGATCCCTGATGAACTGATTGGTGCCATGGTAGAGCTTATTAAACTGGTTCCTCTGCTGCAGATCCATGCAACGACGCGTGTAGCTCTGAATGCAGCGCACGCCCTTACGCAGCTCACTGTAGAGTGTAACAGTGAGGAAGGGATGAAGGGTAGAAAGGTTAAAGGGAGGATGGAAAGAAGGGAGGAAGAATTCGCATTAGACATGGATAACAAACATGTTGGCATTAATGCTGTTGTTTCAATTCAGCGTGCTACAACTTACTGACAAAGTTTCTCCAGTTCGTCCTTTTTGGCAGCACCAATCGAAAATTCCGAAGTTAAATGCAGCATTTCAAGTGGTTCGGCGCACTTGGTGAACTCCTCCTGGCCGCATTCCTCTGACCTTACGACCGCCATCAGGAGCGCTGTGTTTGGCACAATGCACATTTTCATTGTGAAATTCGAGTACAAAAATGTAACAGCAGCAGCGGCAGCAGTGGCAGCGGGAGGAGCAGGAAAAGGTGCAGGAACGAGATGGGAGAAAAGGAGACAAATAAACAAACTGGCAAACAAACAGTGGATAGTGCTCGAGTTGAAAGCTAAAAGGCAATCTGAGACTTGACGCCTCTTAGTCTCTCAGTCTCCCAATATCCCAAACACCCACGCTCACTTCCTCTCTCTCTCTCTCTCTCTCTCTCTTTCGCCCTTTCTCTCATTCTAGCGCTTTGCAATCTCATCGCTTTTGCAGCTGCAACACAAAGTTGCAAATGTGCGTCAGGGGTAATAAAGTTGGGCGTAAGTGAAATTGGCATTTCATAAATTTAAACTTTTCGGTTTTTCGTGGTAAACATTGCCACAGTTCATCTCTCTCTCTCTCTTTCTTTCCCTCGCTTTCCCTCTTCTTCCAGCACTTTTGCTCTTGAGACGGAAGTTGACGGACTGACAATTCTCACCTGATCGTCGCAGATAAGTAAGAAAGAGAGAGTGACAGAAAATGGAAAAGAGAGAGAAAGATAGAGAGAGAAAGAGAGAGAGTGAGGCCCAGACGTACACTCTGAACTGATATAAAGTTTACAGTTACACTGTCAAGTCTCATTTAGCACTCACCTGTCAAAAGCAGCGTCGTCGTCGTCTTCCAGCTCCAAAAATTTCGATGCATTTTGTTGCCCTTTACAATTTACAATTTACAATTCACAACTTGCAAATCGCTTTTGTTTATATACAATTTATTATATTGTATATATTTTTTTGTTTTGCCTTTTTGCAATTTCACCTTTAACTTCTAATTCACACTTCTCACACTCTTCGCCTTTCCGTAGTTCTAATGATTTCGAGTCGCTTGCAATTCCTCTCCCGCGTTGCCTCGCGTTTAGCGTCACAAGACTATTAGCGCGAATGGTAGAATAGATGGGCAAAAGAGGGAGAGAAAGGAATAGAGAGAGAGGGAAAGAGAAAATATAGTTTGAGTACTTATAAATCACGACAGAGTTATAACTGAGCACAGCAACTAATTGGTATTAATATGTCTCGAATGCAAAATAAATTGCGAGTGTGTTTAAGTGTATACTCTACTCTAGGCAATATTAGTTCACGCAAACCTATTAAAGAGTGCATGCATTTAAATACCCTATCTTGGTTGGAGGTTATTAATGGTGTATTGGATCAGTTGCATTACATCACGTTAAAATTGTGAATGTCAAACAAAAAACTTAAACAAAATTAAAATGATTTGAAAATACACTTAGGATAATAAACAATAATTATATTAATATTCTTTATTCAAATAATTTAACTACTCATATTATTATTATATGATGTTTATCTGACCAAAATTACTTCTATACTTCGACTCAATTTTCATAAGTAGAGCATTTAACAGTCGGCATTATAGTTTCTATAACTGCATTCTACCTTGATGGTCATTTTCCAAATCATAATTAATTATTTGAAACTTTTATTATTTCATGCGTCAATTTAAAATTGAAACCAACCAAATATTCTCTAAAATATGTCAACAAATTCTATAAATATACAAAATTATTCTACGTAAAGCGAGAGTAGACAGTGTATATGAATTTTTTTTTTATATCTTATATATGTTGTTGTTCTCTTAGCTAGAAATTAGTCGCATATATTTATTTTCTTTTTAAAATGGGTTCAAAGTACATTGATCTCGACAGATACATATATCTTTTATATTGTTTAATATATTTTTCATTTAAAAAACTTAAGTTTCCCTCAAAGTTTAAAAATTTTAAAAAATATAGTAAATATTATTCACTGATTTAATTTTATGATAATTTTATTACAATATGTAAATTGCCGTCTACAAAGTAATGAGTAGAGATTTTCTTATTAAAGTTTAACATATTCACACCCCTTTTAAAATATTAATAATTTCTAAAGTAATTTTACTTAGAAATATGTAAATTAAAATGAGTTTTTTGCGTCGCAAAAAGGCAATTAAATTTGATTTAAGATCGGTATGAATATTTTTAAGAGATATAGTACTCATGAACGGTGTTATAATTACGGTAAATTAACAAACACTGGATAATTTTTAAAGTCATTAGAAATGTTACAGCAATTAACCAAGAAATGCTGATAATGATCACATTATGTTAAGTGAAATGATTATTTTGGTTTAAAGGAGTGATTTCTATTCTAAAGTCTTTTATTTAACTTAAGTTTTAATTATTTTGAATTACTGGAAATTTATATGAAAACACTTTGTGTTTAAGTGACGAACTTCAAGCATTAGCTGATATGCCTACTGTGAACTATACCCTACAATGCAGTCCGCTATGTGAAGACGAGTAGGCGTGAGAATAAGCAAAAGAAATGAAAACACAAAACGATGAAAACGAAGCAAACGAACAAAAAAAAAGCAAATTTTGCTATTCGTTTCAGTTTTTGTGCCAAAATCATTTTCTCTTCTTTTTTTGTCATTTGTTTTTACTTGTCTGATGCATAGCTGCAGGTCTGTATGTATATGTGTATGTGTGTGTGTGTGTGAGAGAGTGGGTGGCTTGATATTTATTTATGTTATCTCGTTTAAAGCACTTTTAGTGTTCATAAATAAACAAAAGGCACATTTGCAATATCTTTTAATAGTTCTCGAAATGGGTTTTGTTTATTTTCAATTAATTGTTTACAAATATGAGAAAATATTGATATTGTTATTGTTGTTGTTATTGTTGTTGACCGAGGTCAGTTATTACACATTTGTATTTCCAGTTTCATTAATAGACTCTACCGGCTAGAAGAGTTTCATTTTTATGGCACAACTAATGGAAATTGCATACATTTAGATTTTAGATTATTCATTTCAATAAATTGCAATTGATTTGCCAAATAAGAGTTTGCATAAATTTGCATGCAAAAATACGGAAATACCATATACATATACGATGTACAGTTGTAATTGCACTTTACGTTTCCAATGATCATCAGCTGATGTTGAGTTCAATTGACGAAATGAAACAAACAAAACACTTAACGATAAAACAAGTGCAATGAAACAAGAAGCGACAAAAGCGACGAAAGCGACGAAAGCTACAAAGTAAAATTAATCAAAATGAAAACAAAATTGAGCGAATTTTATTTTTAAGACTGATCACTAATTGCATTGCAGCGGCGGGCCTTGAAAGTGTGGCGCGAAGGGAACCTGGGTGGGGCGTGGGGCCGCACGTGATGCGAAAGAGTGTAACGAGATAAAAGGAATGCAGTCGGACGAGCCTCTCGCCCAGTGCCATGCGATCTGTCTGTGTGCAGCCGGCATAGAAATCAGGTTTTTCTTTAAGTTTCTTTTGACTTTATATATATGTATGTGTGAGTGTGTGTGTGTGTATGTTGTTTTTGGCAGTACTTAAAGCGAAGTGAGTTAAGTAATTTATGCGATTAACTGTTTCTTGTTTGCGCATTTTCTACAACTTGTTAGCGTTCACACCTGCGCGACGATCGGCCACGAAATCGCAAATTTCAAACACTTTCCAAGCTGCCAGCAACTGTCGAGACGCAAGCGCGCCGCGTTGTTTGTCGTGCGAGTAACCAAAGCGTACTGAAGAAGCAACAGTGACAGCAGCAGCAGTAGACATACAAGCAGCGACATCGACTGCAGCAGCAGCAATAGCGACAGCAGCAGCACTAGAAGGCAGCACTAGACCGACCTCCACCCAAGCTCCGAGCTCCAAGCTTCGTGTTTCGTTGGCACGCGAGCAGCACTCGTTCGGTAATAGTCGTGCATGTTGCTAGCAACATTTTGGTGTGTTGCTGGCGAATGTTGCTAAAGCCGAAACAACAGGTATTTGCATGTTGCTGTTGTTGTTGTTCTTGTTGTACTTGTTGTTGTTGGTTCGCCAGCTGCAGCTGATAACAAACAGCTGCAACTGCTTAAAACCCCATTGAAGAAAACAAAAATTTGATTTGCTATTGTTTATATCATTTTGGTTTGCACTTGATTTATTATAATCACTTCAACGACTATTGATAATAGTCAAAGATATTTTTTATTAATTAATTGAATAAGCCAAAGCCAATGAATTTCCTGTTAAAGTGATAAGATTCACTTGTCGGCTATCTAACTCACTGATGGCCTCGTCAATAAGCCAATAAGCCAAAGACAATTCTTGCCAATAATTTCATTTAGCTTTGTTAAATATGTATGTATTTGTTGTTTATATTTGCGTAACACAAACAACAACAAATAACAAATAGCAAATAATGAAAGCAACAAACAAGTGACAACGGCGTCACTTCAAATCAAGTGTCGAAATTTACACGTGTGTCCTTTTGTCCTCCCTGTCGCACACTGGCTTTTTGTCTCAGTCTAGCGCCCCACAAGTGCCAGTGAAGTGGCCGCAGGTTTTTGTTTTCATAATACCCGTACTCAAAACGGGGGTATCTCTATTAGAACTCTAAAATAATTTTATATTTCATTATATAATTTTATACTTAATTCTGTTTTTTCTCCGTTTTCTGCTTGTTTAAGAATAAACTTGCATTTAGTAGTTAAACTTAGGTTTATTTAGTTCAGCACAGGTATATCGTAGTCGAGCTGCATACCTTGTTTGCTTTTCCTGACTTGTTTGTATATTGTTAATATGCAACATTCGTTGAGTTAAGCTTTGTTTGTTATATGCCAATTTGTCGTAATGTCTGTGTGTTTGGTGTAAATAATAACTAAATTAGGCAGCGATTTCTTTTTTTCCACTCTCATATTTGTTTGAGTTCACTCTGAAAAGGTTCATGGCCAATAATCGAATGTCACGACAGGTTAAAGTGGTCTACTGAAATGAAATATGAAGCCGTAAATAATTAAATCAATATCTGGCAAAATTCCCATCGATTGAATAATGCACCAAGAGACGACTTGCAGTTCTTAATAATTTATTAGATTACATTTTCTATTTAATTAAATTTTAAACTTAACATAACAAGAAACCAGTAAGAAAGGCTACAGTCAAGCGAGGCGACTCTAAAAGACCCCGTACTCCTTTTAGTACGCGTATTTCCATACAAATCACCAATCTTCGAGCGATGTGTCCTATGGGAGCTATAGGCTATAGTTGTTCGATCTGGACCAAACTTGGTGAGTATAGTAATAATGGTACTATACACATAATGTGTTAGTTTGGTTACAATCGCTTAACTAAAACTTCATGTCCTCATACAAATCACCATTTTTCAATCGATTTGTTCTATGGGAGCTACAGGCTATAGTTGTCCGATCCAAATCAAACTTGGTGAGGATAATGGTACCATACATACAATATGTGAATTTGGTCTCTCTAGCTCTAGTCGCTTTCAAATTATGGTGATTTGAAAATAGTTATTAACAATTTGGACATCGGACATCGCTAAATCGTCTCGGCTGTTGATGCTGATCAAGAATGTATATACTTTATGGGGTCGGAAAAGCCTCCTTCTGCCTGTTACGCACATTTCGCTTCAGACAAACCTAATATACCCCCATTCTCTTTTTTAGACTACGGGGTCTAAAAAAGGTTACCTTCGGCTCGTCGAAGATTTAATACCCTTGCATTAATTTGGTTTAAATAACCAATTTCTCCTATGGAAAGTATATGTTATAGTAGTCCGATTTGAATGAAATTTGGTCAGCATATAGGGAATGGAAAAGCATATGTGTATGGCGTGAATTTGGCTGAAATCGCTCAATAGATACTGAAAATTGTCATACTATGCATTTGAACCGATTGTTCCTATGGCAGCTATATGATATAGTGATCTGATCCGAATGAATAATGGTCAACATTTGGTTGAAATCGCATAATCGATACTAAAAGTATTCATACTAAGCGTTTTCAGCATTTTTAACCGATTGTTCCTATGGAAGCCACATGATATAGTAGTATAATCCGATTTGGATTTTAAATTTAATTTTGTTGTTAGAAAAGTAATTGTTACTAACTATTTAAACCCAAATCAGTAACAGAAATAATTAAATAAGTATCAGAAATAAAAAAGACAAGATATATAAAAATAAACTATTAGTATCCTTAAATCACAACAAAAGAGGGCGTTATTTCCAATATCCGTTATAATTTTACTGAGCAAATAACTAAAGATAATCTTAAGTACTATCTGTGAAGTAGAAAAGACAGCTATAAAAATAACTAAAAACGAAGTTTATTGACGCACATGAGTGCGATTAGATACGCAGATAATTCGCACTTCAATGTCGTAAATATAAATAAATATTTCCTAAACAATATCTATAATACTTAGACAGTAGATTGTAGCTCACTTGAGACTGTAAGTTCTTGATTCCTTAGCAGAACGTAAACTATCTTAGAGTTACAAAACCAAACCACAAAACTCTTCTTAGCTTTAAATGGTTCCAAAATACCAATTTGGTTACCAAATGTTACAAAACTATAGTTTGTTCTATGAACATTTTATTTAAGCTTTGCAGGTGTTTGTGTGTGTGTGTGTGTGTGCGTGGGGGACGGGTGTGCGCATTGAGTGTGTGTAATTTTAATCTGCATTTTCGCATCATTATAAACTGGCAGGAAATTTAAAACGCTAGGGCTGAAAGTGGTGCAACAAGCAAACGTATTTATTCAGTTCATATTTATATGAACAAAACCGAGAAGGTCAGCCAGGATGTGTATATGTGTGTGTAGGTGTGAGCAGAGGTCATTACCATAGGACACATGCATGCGTGAGGACAGAAAAAAGAAGCTTAAAGCCATTGCTTATACGACAAACGAAAACAAAATGAAGTTTATTTTATTTGCGTTTGCTGCTCGGGCTACGATGGCAGCAGAAGCAGCAGCAGCGCAGCAGCAGAGTGTCCCACACAAGCACAACAACACCTATATGCACACATGTGGACTTACCCCACACACACACACACACACATAAAAGCAATATCTTGCATTAAGCGAAACAAAAACAACAAGCCGAAAACGACAAAAGCACAGGAATAACGGTGAAAGTGGCTAGCGAACTGCTCGCCGGCATTGTAGTCTATGTGAGAGCGAGAGCGGCAGAGCGTGCGAATGAGTGGGATTTTGTTTGTTTCATCTCCCTTTTGTTTTGCTGCTTCTGCCGCTGCTGCTGCATTAGTTTGCGTTTGAACTTTGCAAGTTTTACTCATTGTTGTTGTTGTCGCTGTTGTTGTTGTCGCTGTTGTTGTTATTGTTGTTGTTGTTGCTAGCTGGCGAGTCGAAAGTTCTCTTAACTGTTGATGTTTACATTTAGCGCTTGGATTTATGAACTCCGCATGCGAAGCACGTAGCATTGGACAATTTAAAGTTTAGCTCCCACACACACCAAACACAGTCACATACACCACACCCACCCACCTATATCCTCTCACCCCGCATACACACACACGATAAGCGTAAGCCGTTAAAAGGCTAAGCGAGAAGGACAATTGTTCGAGACGACAATAACAAAAATCTTCGTCTGTTCGTCACCCATTTCATTCCAAGTATTTACACTTAGTTTAGTTTTATTAGTTAAGCAACAAAGCGAAGGGAGAAAAGTTTAAAAATTAATGACTACGTAAACTTAGTTTGTCAACTGGTGGGATTAACGGCGGTGTGAGGTTTAGGTACTGCGTCCAAAAGTCTGCTATGCCACTGACCAGTTGTCAGTGGGAATGTGTCTCGACTAAGCTTTTTATGGCACCATACGCAGGGGTTGTGGTACTCGCTAAACTTTTATGGCAATTTGTTGTTATGTAGAGTAAGTAAATGATTTTGATTGATACGAATTCTTTTTAATAATTAACATAAACTTCTGATTGATTTGTTTTATGTTATGTTTATTTTATTTTTAATTGCATATCATTCCTTTCCTCTTCTTTATGTCTCTTCCTTTCTTAACCAAATAAAGTTGTTGCCTGATTATCTTGCAAACGCGGCTAAAAAATTGCAATGATTGGAACGTTAATTGTGGCGCGTAAATCTAATAAACAGACACAGAACACTATGCCACAACATTCATCAGGTGCCGGCCTAAAGCAAAACACTGAACAGCATACTCCCCTTTAGGTTGCCAGGCAGAGAAACCATTCGGTTGCACGCCAGGATTTACGAGTCGCATTAGTGGCAGCAGCAACAGCAGCAGCAACCGTTTCTGTTGCTGGCTCATAAGCAAATTTTTGTAGCACAAAGGCAATGTGCGACGTGCAACGTGCAGCATGCAACAGGCAACTTGCAACAGTCAGGCTGACTAGTGATGCACTTTGGTCAAGTTTGGCTGGAGTTCCAGTTTTGGCCGCCGACTCGGTTTTCTGACAGTGTTTACGACCGCGTTGACAGTTTAAATCGCTGTGCGCTCGTATATTTTGACGTTTTACAGCCTTTACTTTAATTTACTTATACGTATGTGTGTGAGAGAGAGAGAGAGAGAGAGAGAGAAAGACAGAGATAGTTATAGATATAGAGACTGTAGCACTTGTTGCCTAGACGCAGGCGCAATAACGTGAGAAAGTGCGATTTTTGGGTTCATTTTGGGTTAGACATCGCAGTCTTTGGGTTAACAATCACTTGAAAGCTAAAAGATACACACACACACACACACACATAGGTATACGCGGCCTACACGGTAGACGGCAAATCGGGCCAAGACTGAGTCTCTTCGGTTATGGCCTTGTTTGGGGCCGGGTCGGAACCGTGATTTAATCGCCACTGCCCAAAAAACTCATAATAAGTTATGAGTACTCGTATTTCTACAGTTCGATTCGTGCGCGTTAAAGTAGCGTGGAATATGTAGCATTTCATTGTGTTTGTTGTTGTTGTTGTTGTTTTATTACTATTGTTGTTGTTGATGTTGTTGTTGGTGCTGCTGCGAGTTTGGTGAAGTGCGTGGAGTGCGTAGCAAGCACTCGATCAACAAAAGGCATCACTTGGATGTCGCCTCAAGTGGATATGCGGCGCAAAGTGTTGAAATAAACTACAGCAACTATCTCGCTCTCTCTCTCTCTCTCTCTATCTCTCTCTCAATAGCTGTCTCTCTCCCTCTCTCTATTTGTGTCTTTCTCCCTCTGAGCCACAACAAGAACAGCAATCAAATCAAATAACTGTCAGATTAAAGAGCACTCGCCCCCAACGCAGCCCAAACATCAGCTGTTCCACAACTCTTGGGTCTTGGGGTCTTGAGAATGAAGCAAACACTGAGTGAAAAGAGTTTTCGAAACTTATTCGCTTCACCGATTCTCTACTTTGTCTCTTTGTTGGCTACTTCCTCAACTAATATGCGTATCATCTTAGGAATTATCAAGCACTTTTGCTATGCCTTATTACCAACAGCAGCAATTCTATTACCAACACAATTCTATTTCAATCATAACAGAGTTTGGCAATTTCATTTCAAACTGACAAGTTTAAATAACAAGGAACTCACCATCTTTACGATTGAGTTTGGAAAAGTTTACTACATGGCCAGGGGCAATCTTAAATATTCCCATAAAAGTGATAAGAATTTCAGAACTTAAAGATACGCCGATTGTGTTACAAATTCTTCTTAAAATATAGAGTTATTTGCATGTACGTGTTATATGCCAAAAATCACATTCATTAAACGATTTGGATTAATTATGTGCATAATTTTGACTCTGAAAAATAATATTAGTTTCGTTCAACGTTGGGAAGATGTTAATAAGAAAACTATTTTTGTACTTCGCTTTAAGTTTAATTTTCATGGACTGAAAGATTTTATACTTTTTAACATAAGTTTTTAAAAGTAATCCTATATAATTCTATTAAAATAGTATATTAATTACAAGAAACTTTTTTCGCTTAGTAAAAAATTCTAAAATATTGTAAAAATATTTTAAATTGATATGAAACAAGAAAAGCTTAATGTTATTAAAAACTATAATGAATGTCTTATAACACCTATATAATGAGGCTGACAACACTCACACCGTTATTCTTCTTAATTTTCCTTCTAATGAGCTCAATAACAATTCAAAGATATTTTCGGGGAAAACTAAAAGCTATATTTATAAAAATCCAATTGGAAAAGAATGAAGATTACAAATAGTGTATGTTGTCATTCGATATAACTTTAATTAGTATTCAAATTTTTAATTCACATCAATATTAAAATCGATATTATGGAGACATTGTTTTTGTCATAATTGTTATTAACATGAACATTATGAACATATGATATTGACGACTGATGACAGGATCGACTGGTGAACTTTTGATTATTTGTTTTTTATTCAAATTACGGTCATTAAGCAAATTTAATTTATATTCCATTTTAAGGAAATAATTCAATGCGTTTTGGGCGTTATAATAGCTGGACACTTCAATGAAATTTTTGGCAGTAAACTTTTCTTAACAATTTTGTATGCTATGCCTTTTTGGCATTAAAAAAGGGGAAACGTGTTTGTTTTTAGACCCCGTACTCCAAAATAGAGTAGAGGGGTCTATTAAGTTTGTCTGAAGCGAAATGTGCGTAACAGACAGAAGGAGGCTTTTCCGACCCCATAAAGTATATATATTCTTGATCAGCATCAACAGCCGAGACGATAAAGCGATGTCCGTCTTTGCCACGCCCCCTACCGCCCCCGCAAATTGTATAAAACTATTTTCACATTATCACAACTTGAAAACGACTAGAGCTAGAGAGACCAAATTCACACATTATGTGTATGGTACCATTATAACTATACTCACCAAGTTTGTCCTAGCTCCCATAGGACAAATCGGTCGAAAATTTGTGATTTGTGTGGAAAAACGCGCACTTGAAGGATTACGGGGTCTTTTACAGTCGGCTTGCTCGACTGTAGCCTTTCTTACTTGTTTGAACTAAGATAGGAACAACAAATTAAGCAACTGAAATACTGGAAAATTATAAATAATTTGTTAAGTTTAGTAAATTAATTAAACAAATTCAAGGAATTTAAGTGAGTGTTAAGCGTGTAGTCTATGGTATATCTTAAAGTATTTGGGTATAATTCAATATTACACATATAGTAACATACATTTAAATTATTTTTATTAAGATAGGGAAGCACTATTGATTCACTTTTTACCAGCTTAGAAAATTGAAGCTTCTATTCATGGAAAACCTCAAAAAAATTTCCGTCATAAAAATATATATATATAATTCTATTTATAAGTAAATATGTCAATTATTTATTCTTTGGCGAATGTTTTTAATCGGAGTAGATAAATAATAACATTGCATATGTTTTTTGTAGTTCCCATGAACATTTCTCTCAGCAGCAGCAGAGCAAAGCAGCGACTGCGCAGCCGCAGAGGCAGACGCAGAGGCAAAAGAAAAAGAAGAATTACGTTGACAAGCAGCTGACAACGCTGCTAACCCTAAACGCCCAAATGGCCATTGATACTCAAAGCTAGCCCGGAATCGCTGGTCCATTAATGAGCAGTTGCTGTTGTTGTTGTCGTCGATGTTGTTGCTGCTGTTGCTTCTAGGGAAAAGTTCAAGCCATAGGCAACAGCAGCAGCGACAACAACAAGTTCATTATTGCCAACTCATCACGTGGCTGAAACCGAAGCTTTGGCCCAGACTTCTTGGTCAGTAACTTAAGCTTGTAGTTGCTGTTGTTGCTGTTGTTATCGTTGTTGTTGTTGTTGTGTTCTTGTTCCCAGTACCTAAGAAATGGCAGCAACGGCGTCGGCGGCGTTTAACTGACAAGAAGCCGGATTATTAATCGACGTTTAATTAATTTATAACCAATTAAGCAGCAACATAATGCGGCAAGCTACAGCAGCAACAACAACAGCAGCAACGACAACGGCAACAACAACCACACAAATGTCCGCTGGCTACCGTGGACCGTTGGCTCTTGGCTCTTAGCTCTTGGCTCTTAGCTCTTAGCTGTTGGCTGCTTTTTGCTGCTGTTGGCTGCACTGCATCCACAGATCAGCAGCAGCGTCAGCAGCAACAGCGGCAGCAACAGCGGCAGCAACAACAGCAGCAATGAGTGAGTCGTAAATGCCAAAACTCGTTCTAAGTTTTTTTTTTATTTTATTATTTTTTTGTTGTCGTTTTTGCTGCCGTTTTGCACTACAAAAAGAATTAGCCAAGGCAGCAACACATATATATCTATATATATTTATTTGTGTGTGCTTAAGTGGAGGGGGAGTCAGTTGAGCACAAAAAAAAAAGAAGAGGAAGAAAAAAGCCAATGTCACAATTTATGGCATTGTTGCGGCAACATGCACCTGCAACAATGAAGCCGCCGTCGCTGCCGCTGCTGCAGCAGTTGCTGCTGTTGCTGTTGCTGCCGCTGCAACCTGTGCAAGCTGGCAAACGGCGGCATGTTTCCACTGATCAGCTTGTGATTTCTTTTTGCTCTGCAGCGGGAAATCCTTATAAGCAAAATATGTTAACGAAGCATGAAAAGCAAAAATTAAATTAACAAACAACAGAAACAACAACAACAACAACAGCAGCAACAGCAGCAGCAATGAACAACGGCAACAACACAAAAAAAATTAGCCTATGCGAGCCTTTCTAAAAAGCCAATTGGTCAAGTTGGCTCATAGTCTCATAAGCTGGCCTATTAACACATTCACTCTGGCACCACAGGAGCCTCAGCACCACGCACCACCGAACACCACCGCAAATCTCCAAACACCTCCAAGCACCACAAAACCATCACACTCGCATCAAGGTTTGCAGCTGTCAATAGAGCAACTCCCGCCGTTTGATCAAGTGTGCCACAGAATCAAAAGCCCAAATTATTGTGGCACGTTGCAACGTTGCTGATGCCGGCAACAACTACAGCAGCGACTGCAACTGCAACAGCATCAGCGACGACGACGGCGACGGCAACAGCGACTGCGCAGTTAGCGTCAAGATTTATGTGATCCTTAAGATTTATTGGTTTACGGCATTGTTGTTGCAATAAAAAACAACAACATTCATAAATTATCATTAAACGTTTAAATGTGACGCTGCTGCCGCTGCAGTCGCGCTGCTGCCGCTCTGGGGGCGCAGCAGCAACAGCAACAGCAGCAATTGTTGCTGTTCTGGTCAGCGCTGTTTGCTATCTTTATAATGAGCCAAATGACATATTTATATGTTGCTGCCGGTCGATGTTGCTTGCTGTCGCTGCAATCAGCACTCACTTGCATGCAATTTCTTTTGGCCTGCAACAGCAATAACAGCAACGATTGCAGCTGTTCTCATTGTTGCTGTTGCGTCTAGACATGGCGCACCAGAGGTGACATTTGATTGTCATTGTTGGCATATTAAAACAGGCTCAGAAGTCTGCACGCGCCGCCAGCGACGCCAACCGAGCCCAATACCAACAACAACAGCAACAGCAGCAGCAGCAGCTATATGGTCAACAAGAACAACAACTACTACTACAACAACAACAACAGCAGCAGCCTAGACAACACTAGACATTGGCGACACTTGGCTCCAGCCCCAACCTCATGTCCAAGTCTTGAACTCCTCTTCAGCTCAGCTACAGTCGTCTCACTGTATGTTGAACTTCTGCCAATTTTGTATGCAACAGTTGCCTTTTGTTTTGTCAGGGGCAGGGCCAACAAGCAGCAAGCAACATGCTTAACCAATAACAGCAACAACAACAACAACAACAACAACAACAACAACAACAACAACAACTACAACGCAGATAAACAGTTTTGAGCAGTCGACACACGCAGTGACATTGTCAACTCTAATGAGCAATTACTAAAAGGGGGGCCCACCTCAAAGATTGAAATGTTTATGCATCCTCTTTTCTCTCCTCGGTAGTTTTATTTTATCCTTTTTGCTCTATTACTGCTACTGCTACAAGTTCATCCCTTTTTGTCTCTTTCTTTCTTTACTTCGTTTCCTCCCTCTCGCTTTTTTAATAAGTATATTTTGGAGTTTCTTTCTGTTTGTCTGTCTCATTCGTACACACTTTTGTTCTTGCCAAGACGCTTTCTCTCTCTTTCTCTTTTTCTTTCTTTCTTCATACCTTTAGAATAACCTCGATTAATCCTTCACTCCTTTTCTTAGTTTAGTAGTTTAGTAACGTTTCCTTTGCATCACTTTCCCCATTAAGATCTCCTTCTTCCTCAATCCTTTTCTCTGTGCTTCTATGCAATCTCTTCTCCAAGTATTCAATCTTATTATTCATTTATTTCTCTTTCTACTACTCCTTTGCTTTTTTTCTTACAATATTAAGTTTCGATCTCTTTTAGTTTTCCTTTCTCTCAATCTCCTTCTCCTTTCCTTGATTTTTACATTCTTCTCGCTGTTGCTTCTTCTCCTGTCTCTGTCCTGTTCAACTCTGTATTTTCCTTCAAAATCATGGAATATAATGTTCTTCTGGTCTCTGTCTCTCCCCTCCCCCTTTCTCGTCCTCCGGCTTTCTTGTTCTTTTCGATTTTATCTTCTCTCCTACTTTCCATCGAACTTTAGTAAATAATGATTAATTTTTTCAACAAAGAAAACTCTTAAAATATTTCTAATTCTTAATTTTATCAGCTTAAATTTGTGCAATTTCTTATAAGTAGCTTAATCAGTAATGAACCCACATATGACCACACATCGACATATATAAAATAAAAAGCTATAGTCAACTGATTCAGCTAAATTCCGACCCTAATAATTATTCCATTTACAGCCTTATCTTTAATGGCTTGCAAATTAAATGGAAATCAATAATAAAAATAAAACTAAAAACAATTAGCTTAAATTCTACAAAATTCAAAAGTTGAACATCTAAAGACTGGAGGTTTTTTATTAAGACCCCCTTTGAGGACGCCACTGGAGATCGAGTGGCGAGTCTTGACCACAAAGCAAAGATTCGCCTGTAGGTCGAAATAAAAGTGCGTTAATAGCCATAATACAAACGCACACACACACACACACACACACACACACACACACACACACAGACGCACACTATGACAGTGTTGTGGCATGGAGTTGGCTGCTTGCAACGGAGCTGCAACGGTTGAGAGCCTTGCAACAAGAAAACGCGCCTTTTACAAATTTTTATTGAAAAATATTAAATTCTCATTAAGGCAAGCAAGCAGGTTCAGAGTCCCCAGTTCCCAGTTCGCAGTCGCAGCAAAACAGACAGCATCATTTTCCACACACACTTCCACACACACACACTCACACTCACACACACACACAGAGACAGAGAGTGCAGTTTTTCCTGAATGTTGGCGCGCGCGCATGCGCCGATAGACTCGCTTAGATAAAAGATGATTTATGGGTTTTATGGTGTGATGGGAATTTTAATTTAAGCATTTTTGCCAACAAAATTAAAGGAGCTAGCCACAGTGAAAGAGAAAGAGGGAGATTAAAGTAGAGAGTGAGAGAGAGAGAGAGAGAGAAACGTTGCTACAAAGCTTTGACCATTGGACATTTGCCTCTATTAGGCAATTGGCAATTGTCAAATGAGGCTGGCTGCTAAACGTGGCCCAGACCATTTTTAATTGAGCCAAAGCGCTCGGCACAGCATGTCGCAAAGGCCTACATCAAATGACGGCCAACTGTCCATTATGCTCACTCACCTGTAAAATAAATGGCAAAACTGCCAACACTTTGGCAACGCGCTGACAACTCTAGAGTCTCTGGCTCTCAAGCTGCGATGCTAACTTGGGGGCAACCATCATGCCACTGGCTGTGGCAGCAACAGCAGCAACAACAACGACTCTTACGACTCTTGTTCCAATTTAATGCAGAAGCTAAAAGGCTAACTGGGCGACGACGGGGGCGCAATTGTTACCATGTGACTCTCTGATCTGGCTGGCAGTTACCGTTAGGTGTCAAAGATTTCATGCCCCATGTCGCAAAGTAACGACACACAATCGATCACAAATCAAACAGACAGAAGCAACAAGAAGCCAAAGCGAGACAGAGATAGAGGTAGAGCGAGGAAAAGAGAGTGGAAGGAGAGAAGGGAGAGAGAGAGACCCGCAGTTGCCGCCGTTCGCCGTTGCGACAACCGTCCAAATGTGTCTCAAAAATCAGGCCGCAAATGCCGCACAGTTTCATAAATTGCACATGACCTGCCGACCAGCAGCAGCAGCAGCAGCAGCAACAGCAGCAGCCACAGCAGCAACTGCTTCAGCCAAAAGCTAGCTAAAAAGGCATAACAATAAATTAAAAATGGCCAAATGCACACAAACACACATATACACACACACACACACACACATATAGACTCTCTACTCCACTTCACTACAAACTGAAGTTTGTTCTTCGTCTAACTCCTCACCTGCCTACTTCCCTCTCTAGCCCAGATGCTCAACTCAGCTCAGCTCACCTGGCGATTTGGTTATTGGAGCGTTTTTTTTGGCTGATGGACAGACAGCCTCGAATCCCGAATTCGCATTCAATTGCAGATCAGCTCGAATCTCAGATGCATGTGGCAGGCTCTCATTGATGGACACATTCGATGATGCATGGCAGCAACAGCAGCAACTTTATTGCCTTTTAATGAGCCCAATGTATTTGTATCCAAGTATCTAAGGCTGTGTGTATGTATGTGCACTGCACACTGTGCAGCTCGTACTCTCGGATGCATGTCAAGGGAACTTTTGATGCTTGCATCTTAAATATGTTTTTATTTCAGCGCAGTCTAAATAGTTTAGTTTATTTTATTTTATTTTATTTTGTAATTACAACATAAAAGCAACTATTAGGGGACAGTGGGGCCAGTGGGGTCAGTGGGGCCCTCCTGTCACCACCTGTAAAGCAAAACTTTGTAAATCGTTGATTTTTACCAATTTTAAAGGAAAACTTAAGATCAGGTTATTACTGTAGAAGATATTCGATTTAAGATATATGTATCATAATAAAAACTGAACCAATTTTATTTATATACATCATTGGCTGCATGTATTTGTTTGAAAGGTTTAAAAATCGTGTAATTTCCCACTTGATTCTAAAATGAAGCTCATCTTATCGACTACGAACGACCATGGAACAATATTGATCAGATCCCTTGGCACCTCTAAGTTTGGGAAGTGGTATCCTTCGCAATCTTTTTTTCGAATCCGTTACTAAAAGTTTTCGCACAAAAAAATCGGGTAAAGTTGCTTTTCAAAATAATCATACACTATGATTTCTTAGTTCTCATTAAAATTATGTAAATTAGTATATGTTTCTTATAACATTTCTTTCTATTTACTGGGATACAAAGCTCTATTTTAAGGGCGCCCACCACAACTGGCCCAATAACGTTAGTGTAACTGATCCGACCCTAAGTAGGAGACACTACAGTCAATATGAGTCCCTTTGAACACTTACTCAAAAAAACTTCTTCTTTTTTAACATTTTTTATATTATCCGTAATTAAGTAAGTGCTGATTTATGTGACACAATGTAAGCTATAGCTCTATATTTGCTCAATTTCGAATGTAGACTTCTTGCAAGTGATAAATTTAAGTGATTCCAAATGCTGTTCTGTTGATATCTGTTGATATTTGCTCATATATAACACTTTTCGGTTTTGATAAATAGTCTATAGGGAATGAAGGGGTGGTGGAGCAAGCCGACTGCAATATACCCTGCACATTTCATAAACAAATATTGAGAAGAACATTGCTTCAACGGTTTTGATGGTATAAAACTCAACAATTTTATACTGAGAACAGCTCGTTTTCAACAAGATCGTAAGATTCCTTGTTTTGTTGACTGAAACTTGTTATTTAACTTATTAAAACTGTGAGTAAGTTTCAAGAATAATAAACTCTTAATATAATTTCAACCAAAAAACATTGAAAATTACCCTTCCTCTCTCAGTGTGTATATAAATATTGAATACTCGATAAATACTGACTTAATGATATTATTATATTTACATATAGAACGATAACTGAATAGTTATTAAAATTGTCTCAACACAGTAATATATACCAATAAAATATACCATTTCAAATAAGTTGATTATAATATAGTCTTAGTTGTAATAGATATAATATAAATATATTTCATAAGTCCGATTATGACTATTAAAATTAATAAAAAAAAAATATCTAATTTCATAACAACTTGCTTTTTATTGGTAACCGTAAATTATTGATTATTATTTATTAATTCACCGATAAACTAGTTAATTGGCAACTAAAACAAAATAAATATAAAACTCGTAATGCGGAAAACTGTTAAAAATAAAGAAAAATAATTGGTAGAAAAATGAAATGTTAAATAAAAATCATTAATTTACCTGTTGTATTAACTGCTGAACTATGCCTAGTGTAATAGTGTGCAGAATTATTGCAGTCAGTGTAGTCTGCTCAGTTGTTTACTTTTACTCATTTGCATGCTGCGGGTCATTAAACCTGGCGTCAGCCTCGCATCGAGTTGACCTGACCAAAAGGCATACATACAAATATACACATCTAACATCTATATATACACTCGTTGTAGACATTGGGAGTAAGGTATATATTCATATTAATTAACCCAAAAACCGGTATGTTATATATGTCTAACCTTTATGCTAAACGCGTCGGCAACATCGACAACGGCAGCAGCAGCAGCAACAACAGCAGCAACAACAACAGCAGCAACAGCTACTGTCTGTCGGCTGTGGTTATTATTAATTTACCAATAAATTGCCGCTGCGTATACGTAATATTTCACAATTTTACCTTAATGACCAAAGCGTTATTCATGCACTGATTTCCGCTGCAGGTGTCATCAACAACGAAGGAGAAAGAGAAGCTCAAGCTTTGGTTAACCAGTTGAGAGTATTAGCAAAAAGGCCAAACCAAGGCCTCGCATTGAAATTACAAATGACGAGAAATTTGTCATCTTTATTATTGCAAACAACGTGCGCACAAACAACGACGACAAACAACGACAATGCTGCCCCTGGACAATTGGCGGGTGCGTGCCACAAACAGAGTCCGAGTCTGAGTTGGAGTCAGAGTCAGAGTCAGAGTAAGAGCTGGACCCCGATCTATGGGGCAGAGGCATACACAAAGGCCGCAGTAGTTGCTGCTGCTGCGCGCTGCTTCTGCTGTTGCCTGTTGACAACTTGCCACACATCTTTGGCTAAGCCAGTGGCCGTTGGACAGTGGCCAGTGGACAGTGGACAGTGCACAGTAAAGACTGGGACAGGCCACTTGGTAGCCATTGTGCGCTCAATTGATTTTTCATTTAAATGAAAATCCACAACGGATTTGGCCCCAGCCACTGTTGTGTGGCTTAATGAGCGACCGTTGCTGCCACAATCCGTTCCATTGCCGTCCGTTTATTGTTCAGGTTCAGCAGCGAGTAAACATCAATGCTACGTGTATGGTACAAAAAGTTTATTTTTATTTTTATTTCGTATTTCGTATTTGCCGCACAAAAAAATAGATGTATATATGTAGTATGTAGTATGTAGTATGTACTATGTAGTATAAGGTATTGGCGTACAAAAAATAATACACTTTGTTCTCTTTTTATGCTTGTTGGTTTTATGATTGCATCTGTGGATTCTTTAGATCTATGTGGCAGTTGCATATCTTTCTAACAATTTATTGATCTGTAATTGCACTTACAAATCAATTTAATCATAAAATTGCTACTATGGAGTTAAAAGTAGAAACTTTAAACATTTCTAAAAATAAAATGCATCAAGTAATAGAGAGAGATTAATGGAAAAAAGAGAAATTATTCAAAAGAAAAAATAAATCTAGTTGTAATTTTGTATAATTAGCAAAAGCATGAGTTTGAGAATTGAATAGAAAGGCGCTTAATTTCAAGAGTAGCAGTACCATTAGAAAAAGTAAATTATAGTTAAATAAATATATAAAAGTAAAAGGAAATTGTGCTCTGAAACATAAAATCAAATAGGAAGGCTTTAAATAAACTTAAATAACATATTATAAATAAGTTTAAATATAAAAATTTACGATATTAGAAGAGATTTGTATAGATAAATGAGGTTCAAGAAGCTTCTGGTTAAATTTAATTGTATTGAACAGTGTTTAAGGATTAGAAAGTGCTGAGTTTTGGGCTCTGAGTTACAATAAAGTTTAGTTTAAAAAAATAACTAAATTCATAAAAGAATAAAACAATTAAAGCGCCTTAATAAAAATTCTCTGGTCACACTTAAAAGTAATAAATTATAGATAAATAAATAAGCAATTTAATTGTTTTCTTTAAATAAATGGAATTTAAGCTTTGCTTAACTTTTGCCTTCAGTTTCGGAATGTATTTGAGATTGTAACTGTCGAAAGACAACTGCCATATCGTATGGTACAAATGTAACTATATAGTAAAATATAGTCTGTATAAGTAATTATATGAGAATTTAATATAGATTATTGTCTTTTATAAATATTGCTTGGCTAAAGCTGCCTCTTGTGTTTCTCTATTTGATTTGATTTCATTTCATTTCATTTTTTTTTCATTTTATATTCTGTTTGATTTGTTTACAATTTTCTACTTAATATCCAATATAAGTATATAAAAAATTTGTGCTAAAATTAGTTAAACCTTATTACTGTCTAATCGATATGTAAAAAGTATCTCGTTTAGTATGTACACACAAGTTGCTAGCACCAATACAAATATCTGTATGTATATGTAAGCCTATAAAAGTATATAAATATATATGTATATATACGATCCATATAAATTTATTTTGTAATAGTTGTAATTTGTCACTATACTCGTAGTACCGCTTGTTAACTTGGCTTCTTGAAGGCAACGTCTGTTCAGATACAAAAAGATTTTTACAAATTCTTCCCGTCTCGATTACTGGCTAAAAGTCTTAATTCTAATTTGGGCTTTGAGCCCGTTTAATAGTTCTAAATTGAGCTACTTAACCGTTACGACATATAAAAACTGAACGATATACGAATTTGTATACGATATGATATGATATATGAAACAGATTTATCTTGCTTTGCTTGTATAAATAATAAGGAGAAACGTCCAACATATTGTGACATGACATCAGCGGCCTCATTCGGGCGTATTTTTAATTGTTTCCTATGTATCAAAAGGGGGCGTGGCATGTGGTATATAGTGAGTATTTCCATATGGCCTGCGGCTCTCAATGTCGTCGCATATGAAGCGATAAATGATCGGAGCGACTGAAGCTTCGAGTGCACAGTTGACAACGAAAAGGCTTCACTCCCGTGTGTTTCCTGTAGTGTCGGGTGAGCTCGTCGGAGCGCGCGAATCGCCAGATACAGCCCTCCCAGGTGCACACATACGGTTTCTCACCTGTAAAATATAGATATATATGCAAGGTAAATACGATTATTCAACTTGATAAACAGTAAGGTTTATTTCTCCAGATTGTGGACACTAATTGGTTAGATAATTAATAGGTCTGTAAAATATATATTTTAACAATTATGTTTGTAAAAAGGATAAGAATTTCTTGTTTATACTTCGGCACAAGACACTCACCTGTATGTGTTCGCTTGTGAGCCTTGAGATGCGAACTTTTGGTGTAGACCTTGTCGCAGCCTTCGGTATCGCATTTGTGTACCTTGCGGTTCTTGGAGAGATCATTGTAGCCGCCATTGGATGAGGAATCACGACTGAATGCGGCACCGCTGCTCCCGCCGCAGCCGCCAAAATTGATGCCACTGAAGCTGCCGCTGTCCTTGCGCCCAGCACCCCCGCCACCCAGTGCCATGCCCCCAAAGGCGGGGTTCAGTGCCGCATGGGGAGAACCAGCGCCTGCATAGCTCTTCCAGCTGGGCGAGCCCATGGAGGCACCAGATGGTGCTCCTGCAATGGAAGCCTTGTTGCTGTTACTGCTGCTGCTGCTGTTGGACGTGGAACATTTTCGCGGTGTTTGAGCATCGGTGAATTTGTAGGGATTCTTGAAGAGACTTAACAAACTGAACTTGCGATCGTAATCCTGCATTAGGGCACTGCTGGTGGCACTATTGCTGTTGCTGGTGCTGCTACTGCTGCCGTTGTTGTAGCTGCAACTGTTGTTGTTGTCCTCTTGCTTGCTAATCCGGCGGTAGGTAAAAAAGAATGGCGATGCGGCAAAGAATGGCGAAAATGGCAACTTGGAGACGCCGGAAGCGTACAGCTGTTGCTGCTGCTGATGTTGTTGTTGCTGCTGCTGCTGTTGACGCCCAAAGGCGCCCAACGTGGGACCAGCGCCTGCTGCATACCCGGAGGCAGAGGATGAGCATGCTCCCGAATGCTTGCCATTACTATAGCTACTATTATTGTTGATGCTGCTGTAGGCTTTGTGGCTGGCAGCTGCTTTGGTGGCGGATTTGTTGTTGTTGTTGTTGCTGTTGTTATAGTTGTTGTGGCTGCTGCTGCTGCTGGTGGCGTGCGAAGTGCTCGCTGCAATTGTAAAGGCAATTGAAAGTCAGTTAAACAAAATGGCCAACTGTGTGAGTTTTTATGGTTCGCAAAAGCTTAATGAGACTCGTTAAGTGTACCAGGTATTGGCATAAAAATCAGCTTAAACTTAGTTTATACAAAGATCAGAGAAGGAAGACGACGAGACGTGGAGACGAAGCAGTCGCCATCAAGTCAACTCAACCTCAACTGTCTGGAACACTTTGCCTTGTCAGTTAACAGTTGTACACAATTTCCTAATTTCGTTAGCCTGGTCCCAAGTCACAGTCTCAGTCGCAGTCCCAATCTTTACCAGGCTAAGCAGATACCCAGTTGGACCGAGTCATTGCATCAAAAACGTTTGCATGTCGCGTATTTTATGGGCCCCCAGACAGAGAGTCAGACAGACGAGATGCTGGCGACAGACGGACATCAAATCCGTGCAGTCGTGATCCATTTAACCTGTACTTGAGCGGCGCCGATTGCCAACTGCCAACTGCCACAACCAGAAACATACACACACATGCACAAACACATACACATACAGACAGCACTAGCAGAGGGACAAGTGTGTCGATTTTGGCGCCCGCGACATCAATTTCCAACAGCAGCAACGTCAGCAGCAGCAGCAACAACAACAGCAACAACATTGGCAACAGCAGCAGCTGCTGCTGACTGAACTGCAGTTGAAGTTGCCTGCCTGACTGACTTACTGCCTGGTTGCCAATTTCATCGGATATTTCTTCCCAGCCCAGCTTACAGCTTACCTCCCCCTAGCTCCCTTCACCCATCTCATTCCCTTCCCTTTGTAAGGGTTCCCTGTGTTCCATATGATTGCTTTAACTTTGTCTTCAAGCACTTGACTCAACTCTCGCATAAAAGCAAAAGATTGCGACTGGTTTTCTTTTCTTTTTTGTTTTTACTCATATTGATCAAGTGCCATGAATGAACTGAATAATTCTTACTTAGTAGCAGTTGAATAATGAATAACGATTAAGCAATGGGACAGAGGTTTGGCTAGTTGGAACTCTAAGATCATGTGGAACAAAGTAAGCTTGTTGAGTAACTATATACATATATTGATTAAGTCATTCATACTAGTTAGATTAGAATTGGTTTACTCTGATAAAGAATGGAATTAAGAATAAGAAAACGAAGAAAATTCACAACGAAGTCTAAAGAAATTTGGGATTTTATAAGTTTGTGATAAACTGAGCTGAGTTATTGAGTTTGGGAAGTGGTATTACTTAGAAAATTCCAATGGTAAACATTCGATTTGATCTTCCCAATCATATCCTGTCACTCCTTTCTATAATTTGAATGCATAACCATTTGAGGAGCAAACTTCAAATACTCTTTTTTAAAGTTAATATATCCTGTTTAACATAGAGTAATGGTTTGAAATTCTTTAACATTCATTATTAAACAGTCAGCTTATAGTATCTAAACAAATCTCTAGATTTATGCTCTTAGTGTCTAATTTATTGATTAGTTATTGAATAAAGAAAAATCCCAAAAATAACAAGACAACCAATAATAAAATCATTATTTAATTCAGATTTACAATATTGAAAGCAAGCAGAAAATTACAGTCAGTAGACAAGTATAAATGTGACCTTGGTGTAGGGCATTTTAAGCCTTCGATGATTATTCCTGTTATTTAAATAATTAACTAAATTTAAAAATATATATAATTCCACTTTCCGTCTCAGTCAGTTTTTGTCTACTTTTTTTATTCACTGTATTATTAATATTTCTCATAGCATCTTCCATTTTTATACTTGACCTAAACATGCATATTCATGAATACTTTGGAATTTTTATTGATCTTGTATCAAGAAAAGTTTGCAGATTATGTTGCGATAAAAATTTGTATGTTTATGGGCAGTTTTAAATTTGTTATAACTTCATATAACTACTGAAGATACTTTATAGTTTATGGTTTATATTTATTAATGTTATTACAAGTTTTACAGTTCCCAACAGAAACTGTTTTATGGTCAATTAGTGCATAAAGTCATGTATTTTTTTTTAATATATGATTTCCCAAAAATATTTTAAATTGATTTTATCTACGTGGGGCTTTGTGAATATTCTGCAATAATTTTATTTTTATAACTTTATTTGCTTTTTTTAAATTTGATTTTTTTGTATTTTTCTTTTTTTTTGCCGGCTACTGCGACCGCTTTCAATTTTCACTTGTTGAAGCTCTTCTCGTTTAGCTGTCTGTCGCCGTTGGTGTTGTTGTTGTGCTTGTGGTTGTTGGCCAAACTGTACGAGTGACCCATGCTTAAGTGCTTTGCTTCTTTGGCCCCCCTCGTGCAACAACATGACCGAGGGCAAAACACTGGCAACTGGCAACTGGCAACTGGCAACCGCAACCTGACTGACCGTACGGTCGCTTGTTTTAGCCTCGAGTGCTTCAAGTGCGTTAGAGATTTTTAGACTGTCTACACATGTGCTCAGGGAACTACAACTGGGGACCTGCGATCTTACGTTAGACTCTTGTTATACCCAGTGCCGTGAATACACTAAGTTTTGTTAAAGGCATATTAAAGAAGTGTTAAAAGTTATATTTCTAAGTGTAGGGGCTCAAAATTTGTAATATTGCTGTAAATTTCATAAAGGTCCCTTCGTAGGAAGTGACCATATGCGAGCGAGACAGAGCACGTAGCTGTACTTAATTTCAAGTAGCGATCTGTACTTGCACAGGGTGTATGACGGTCGAGTGAACTCATCTGTACTTTCCATTCACGTTGTTGCTGTTAATGTTGTTACTGATGCATTTGTAATTTCCATGCCAGCATTTGGCTTAACAGCGCCCAAGGTACCACTGTACCTTCCCCTCTCTCTTTGTCTAACTCTGTCTCTTTCTCTTTCCATGTGTGTCTACCCGTCTCTAGTGTTATTAAAATTGATGGCATTTAATTGAACTGGCCATCAACGTCAGCCCACAGTGCCGTTTGGCCGTTTTGCCATTTTGCCATTTTGCCGTTTTAGCCATGTTGCCCCATTTGCAATTGCGTCGCTTAGAAGGGACCATTCATTTGGCTTTTGGTTTTAGACAAAGTTTTGAATCTTTGGCGAATGAGTGAGAGTAACTGCGGTGCATATGCTAATGCGCATTACGTAGCACCACCGCCCCACCGCACCACCACTATACGCGACCAACTGTCATATATTTTGTGTCCCGAAAAAACCAAAAAAAAAAATAAAAAATGTCCATTCTCCGACTGTGGCTCTCAGTGGGCATATAATCACCGCTTTTACCGAAATGTGCACGCTGACTTCCATATTTCTGCCAATTTAGTGGCACCGACTTGAGTTGAGTAGAGTTTAGTTGAGTTGAGGCGACCCAGAGATTTGAAATCACACTTGTGCCTATTGCCAAAGTGGTGCAATAAAAAAAGTGAATGTTGCCCCGAGTGGCACACACACCAACATACTCACACACCAACACACACTCACAGAAGTCATGTTGGTTGTAAGCCACATGCGGCAGCTCCTTTGGCGCGTCTTCAAAATGGTCGTCTTGGCCATAAACTGCTCATTTGACTTTGGCTGCAAGTTTCAAACGGAGAGCTGCAAACTCCAAACTGAAGACTGCAGACTGCAAACTGTTGCGTTGCATTGCGTTGAACGTGCCGCCCGAGCAGCCAGCGATAATTATGATGAGGCTGTCGACCAAAAGCCAAAGCCAAGTTAACACACAAGCCAAGCAACCCGGTTGCCATGCGATGCAATGCGGATCTCGCACCAAATGCGACTTGTTGGCAAAACCAAACAATAAATTACAAAAAGAAATATAGAAAAAATGTAGAAAAAAAACAGTTGATAGGGTTTAATGTGCACTTGGTGTGCCGATTGGTTATAATTGACAGTTCGCTTCGCTGGCTAAACTCACTAGCTGACTGTCGCGACGTGCTTCGCTGCACCACCAACGGCTTCGACTGCGCCACCGCCAGCACCGCTAGCACCACCACCAGTACTAGCAGCACTCGCACCACCAAGTCGACTCGTCGTTATGTCTGTTACGTTTCTTGGCAGTTAATTGCCAGGCGAGCTTACATTGATTTACTAGTAGATTTTTATATAAAACTGTCGTATTTAAGTTATAATTATGAAACAACATGGCGTATGAGCAATGCGATTAAACACACCACACACACACACACACACACAAACACACACAGCATTTTCGGCCACATCTAAACGTTTGCACATCTGAATTTATTGCATTGCGCATACGCCGTGGGGGCAGTTAACTGTACTCAGCCGCCAGCTAAACTATCACACACATTTACGCTAACACACACACACTTACTCACGTACATATTTACACTCACATGTCTATATATATTTCTTTTTGCCATTTTTCACACTCTGCGGGCGTCTTTTGAACCTTGAAATAAAAAGTTTCCCACACTTGCGATAGCAGTCTGGCAAAATGTTTCGATTTTCCTTTTAGCTTTTGCCTTTACCTTTTGCTATCTATCTTAACTGAATTGAACTCACTGCTTTCCGTTCCTTTACCCCGCCTGCTCTAAAACTCACTCAAATGTAAGCTCCTAACTCCTAACAACAGACTCCTAACTCTAACTCCAACTCGAACTCGAACGCTCTGACTTCGACTTAGACTCTGACTGTCTTGCTGGCTAATCCAGCGCCTGATTCCCAGCCAGCCCAAAATGGTAACAGACGTAGACTTTGTGGCAGCAACAAAAACAAAATAAAGAAAAAAAAAACTAATGAGCAACAACAACAACAACAACCACAATAGCTGCAATAACACAGGCGAATGCAAACTGCACCTGCCAAACGAAGCGGACAAGCAAACAAACAAACTCCAACAACAACAACAATCAGTAGGAATAGTACTTAACAACGAATTGCACATACTCTACTGAAATGTTAAGTATTTTCCTAACAATTTATACTATTACTAAAGGAAAAAGCTGTGTTTCAGAGAAGTGTTTACTACTTTTGTTAACTAAATTTTCATCTAATATTATTATTTTTAATAGTTTTGAAATAAAACAATTATGACTGCATTCTAAATAAAATTTATTTTAATTTATGTTACTTTAAAAATAGTGAATAAACATTTTTTGATACTGGAATGAAGCAGAACCTTGTTGCTGGAGAAGTTCCTCATTAAAGTATTTCTTGAAAATAATTAAAACAAAAAAATTTAATATAATAATAAACTAAAAAATCAATAAAACTTATCAATTTAATTGTCATTAAATGTAAAATTCTAAAACTCTAAAGATATATTAAAAATAGTCTGAGATTTATATATTTAATACAATAAATCTTAAAGTTTGACGAAACAATTGCCAGTTTAAACAACAAATTCTTTATTTAAAAATATATATCACAACATATGATCACATATATTATTTATTAACTGTTTTAAATGTTTAGAACTATTTACCTGTAAATATGTAGCATTTGTCTCAAAACAACAGATTTTTAATATAATTTTATATACAAGAAATGCTTTAAATTTGCTTCGTTAAGGAAGATTTTAGAGAATATTAAAATCTTAAGAAGTAAATTTATGTAAAAGCTAATTTTGGCATTAAACTTGAACTCTTAGCCAAACAGTTCTAAGCTTTAAGCCAGTACACAATGAGTTTCCAAGACATCTGTTGACAAGCTTTGTCACTGTGTCGAGTATACCCTATGAAAGCGTATTGTTGGCACTGCCCACAGCATTGTCGTCTCTTCCTCTTCGAATGCGACTGCGACTGTGACTGTGACTGAGACTGTTGCTCCTACTGCGACTCCTACTGCAAGTTTGCCTTCGATGTTGTTGGCGCTTCGTTAGCGGCTGCCGTTTTATTTCTGTTTTTATTTGTATTTCTATTTGTATTTGCTATTTTTTTTTTACTTTATATTTTTTTCAGTTTTTTTTTTTTTTGTCCAATTTTTCTTGTTTTTGCATCGCTCGATTTGTTTTTTACGAGCAAATTGTGCAAATATCTTAAAGCTTAGCAAAACTGACAACTAGATAAATTTAAATGAATTTCAGCGCTCATAAGCTGACAGCAAAATGGGGCTGGTTGGCAGGCGGCAGCTCAGTTAGCCACGTTAGTTAACTGCCTTGTTGGTCAGGGCGCATTCTCGGCAAAGCAACAAAAAAGACAAACATTTAATTGTTTGCTACCAATTATGTATTTGTCAAGTTAATTGGTATGTCAACGCAACTTGTTTTTCCGAGTTACCCGATGCCTGGTGGTGCCATCAAACGACCACCGCCAACGACAGAGCCAAAGCCAAAGCCAGAGCCACAGTTACAGCCAAAAGCCAAAGAGACAACAAGCCAAAAGCCAAAGTCAGTTAAACGCCAGACGCATTGTCAATAAGCAGCCAAGATGTAGCTGAAGCTGAAGCTGAAGCTGACGCTGACTCTGACGATGAGATACAAACGCAATGCCAATCATGCAGCCATTTTACACCCGGTCTAGGCCTGGCCAAAACCAAAAAAAGAGACTCATGCCACAATTGCTGGCAATAGCCGCCGTGAAGGTGTGAAAAGCAATGCGAGGCAG
Source organism: Drosophila cardini (assembly GCA_018903735.1). Taxonomy (NCBI): domain Eukaryota; kingdom Metazoa; phylum Arthropoda; class Insecta; order Diptera; family Drosophilidae; genus Drosophila; species Drosophila cardini. Next base: position 20,854,119 of record JAEIGM010000001.1, on the reverse strand, counting down.
GCCAAGACTGCAATCGTTGCAGATCCGAAGCTGCAACTGCAACTGGAACTGGACTCGTTTTGCTGTCGCCATTGATTGTCAGCGCGTGTTGCACTGCAGCAGCACACCGCAGCACCGCACTGCACCACAACACTCCACCGCTCGACCGATTGATGCACTGGCGTTGATGGATGGGCTACTGGCCAAAACCCAAAGAGCCAAAGAGCCAAGGAGGCTAAGGAGAGACACCTTTGGTTAGCTTATCGCGCGATCTAAGCGCTTAACAAATGCTTTACGCTAATGACAATTTTGTTATACATTTTATGCATGCAACAGGCGGCAAGCAGGCAAACAGGCAAACGGGCAAACAGGCAACGGGCATACATGGCGTATACGCAATGCCGATTGACGATGCGTGCTACGATAAGACGACGGCCAGTTGTCGATGGACAAGTCGATAAATAAATTTATGCACAGCCCAAAGAGGCGTAAAATGTGCTATTTGATTTAATGCTCAAGTGTTTGTGTCTATTTCTGTGTGTGTGTGTTTATGTAGAGGTGTGTGTGTGTGTGTGCGTCTGTGTTTTTCGCAATGATAATCGATTTATGGTGTGTGAAGTTTGTTTCTGTTTTCTTGTGTTATTTCTTTTTTTTTTGTTTTCCTTTTTTTTTTGTGTCATTGCTAATTGTGTACAAATATGGACAAAAGCGTGGACACGATGCAGAAGGCTTTCCAAATGGTCAGCACTCGTAAGTAGGCAGCATCCAAAGACAGAGCAGAGGCAAGCAGTTAGTCAGCATCATCAGCAGGCATAACATCAGCTTGAGTTTCAGCTTGAAATTCAGCTTGAGATTCAGCTGCATCTCTAACTTTAGCTTGAGCGGAAAGTTGCCCAACAGGCGTTTTAAAATGCCTCGGAGAGAAATAATTTATGCATTTCTTTGTCTGCTGCAGATAAACGATGCGACGGTCACCTAAAGTGGTTTCTACAGCTGTCTAACTCTGTGGCCATCCCTCTCACTCCTACTCTCCCCTATCCCTCTCTCTCTCTTTCCTCTTTCCCATCTGTCTGTGCTCTTGTGACAAGTAGAATTCTCGTTTTGTTTACCTATTTAGCCAGTTGGGCGTTTAAGTGTTTGGTGTATTGATTAATTGATCACATTTGTTATTGATTAGATGAGCTAAAGCTTTATGTGCAAATAGGCCAAGAGGATTAAGGTGTACTAACTTTTTGACTAACTAAATTTTATTTGGTTAACTATTTAAAAATTTGTTTTATTTTGAGAATATACTTCAAATATAACGTGTAAAACTGAAGATCAATTTCAAAGTAGTAGATTTAAATCTGGCTTCAGTTTTATTATATAAAACTATATATCAAAGAGTAGGAAGTTGACTTTTTAACAGATAATTTCTAATAATAAACTCATAAGTAAATTCGATTTCATTTAACTAAGCTACTATTTATGTTTATACCCGTTACTCGTAGAGTTAAAGGGTATATTGTAATCGTTGGAATGTATGTAACAGGGAGAAGGGGGCATGGCATGTATAACCGAGTCGATATAGCCATGTCCGTCTGTCTGTCCTTCTGTAGGTCTGTAGGACCGACAAATCGGACGACTATATCGTATAGCTCCCATAGGGACGATCGGTCAAAAATACGCTCTAAATATGAATTTGTATGAATATTTTCTGTGTTTCCCAAGCTATCTTAATCAAACTAACTAGGGTTCATTGCCTATTTGTACCACGATTTTACTATAATTATTATTATACCCTATTCTTAATTTATTAAATTTAAAATATTTATTAAGTCAATTAGAAAGACTTTGTGTTTGTCTATATATTCATTATCAAAGATTTGTTTGGCTTTATTTATTAAGACTTCTTTGAAAGCACCTGTCTATTTATTGGCCCAAATATTGAAAACCTCAGTCGAATGTTTAACGATCCTTTGTTTAGATCTTTATATGGAATTGCTCTTTAAATAACCAAATCCTTTTGCCTCAAAGTTGGAAACTGAATGTATTGGGCAAGAAAACGTGTGTCTCTAATATGCGTTGGTATCTCATGAATTAGAGTCGGGAATAGGAACTGTAGATGCAGATAGAGATGAAGCTAGAGATGGAGCTTGACTTGGAGCTGAAGTGCGAGTTGAAGCTGGAGTTGGAGCTGGAGCTGGAGTTGGTAAGCGGTAATTGCTGCGTGTTAATTCAAACAAATGTCGGGAATTGCGCATTTAATGTGAAAATGAAGAAACATTGCGCTTTGCTTGGTGCCAGGTTGCCAGACTGTCAGACTGCAAGACGGCCAGATCGGCAGACTGTCAGAGTGCCAGACCGCTGGCTGGGATAGCCATGGATGGAGTAAAGTGTTTATTCGTACCAGGTGCTATAGCCAGGCCCAAACGAGCTAGCAAGTTAGGTGGAGCGAGTGAAATAAATGATCCCAGCTTCATGTTTAATTTATTTGAAAGTTAACACACATATAACAACACTAACAGCAACAACAACAGCAGTTACAACAACAACAACACGTCGCGACACGCCGCCGGTGACTGTAAAACAGTAAAAACAAAATACAACGTAAAGATGCAACATTCAACTAAGGGGGGAAGGGGGTATTTTGGTGAACCAGGTTTGGGGATCTGCCGGCTAACGGGCATTAATGCGTCGTAATCACACTAAGCAGACATTAAATGCGTTTTCGCTGTTTGAGCACCAGCCCCGAACTCGCAAAGCAAAAGAGCCAAAGAAAAGAGCCACAAAGACACAGTGTTGCCAAAACTATTTGCCACTCGAAAAAGCTAAAAGTAAATTTCAGTCGAAAAATACTTAAAAAACACAAACAACTTTTGGAGTTAATTCATCGGTTGTCTGCCACTACTGATTACAATAAAATAATATAATAATAATAAATAATATAATTATACCCTTTTGTAAATCATCAAAATACTGATTAAAAGTCGGTATTTAAATCAAAAATTTAGTAGTTTTCTGTGAAGGAATTTAAAATACTTGTCTGGTTTTGATAAATCAGTTTAGTTTAGTTTTAAACTAAATTGTAAATGTGCTTACTGTCGATTGTTTTATTAAATAAAAATCATAACTTATTATTGACATCAATTTAATTATTTTATAAATCTATGGAAGAAGTGATGACTCGTTTAAGGAGATCAAATTATGATAGTAACATTTTTCTTTGTTTGTTAAATTATGAATTGTTTCGAAATTCACTTAGAGTTTAAAAACAGCTATTTATTTAGAAGTGGCTTGAAAACTGCTAAAGTGGCAACACTGCATGCATAGCCAACCAGGCGCGTAGTCGCTGTACCAACAATACAAAGAACAACAACAACAACAGCGCTTAAATGATTGATAAAATAATTGCTTGCACGTGATGCGCACTTAGCAAATGAACAAGAGAGAGAGAGAGAGCGCGAGCGAGAGATAGAGAAAGCACGAGGGAGGGATAGAAAAAGAGAGTGAGAGAGAGAGAGAGAGAGAGAGAGAAAAGAGAAAGGCTTTGGCTTCACGCAATGCACACGAGTGCGAACCAAGTGTAATACCAACAAATCTTGGCCTAAAGGCATCCCAGACTCGCATCCAATCCCAAATTAATCAACTGTAAATGACACCAGTTGAAAGTACATTTTATGAACAAAATTTGACATAGCCATTAAATGGAGAACAATATAAGAAACGCTAAATAGCAGTGTCTTAAGATAAGTCTTGTTTGAGCTTTATTCTATACATAATTTATGCCGATAGCTCACCAAAGGTGCGATAAATTGTCGTTAATGTTACCGTAACTGAAGCTTTAGTCATACCAACATTCGTCAGTGATAAGTAACTTGTTTAAATAGGATTTAAACTTATATAAATTTTTAACTTTAAACAGCTAAAGTACTTGATTTCCTCAAAAATTATACTATATATTTTTACGTTTAAGCATTCCTTCATTGATTTCAGAGCAGCTTTTGTTAGTTCATTACCAGAAAATTAACCCAAAGAAGGACAAATGTATTTAGAACACATTCTAGCTGCCAATCGATACAAATTTGTAAGGCTTCCGAGCCATTTTAGGTGAGTGTCATTGAAAGTTCAGCAGCCAAAAAACTAAAGGAAAACAAAATAAAAACTGTATCAAGTCGACAAGGCCCAAAAAGTAGAAAAAAAAAACTGAAGCCAGGGCATTGAAAATTTAACGAATTATAACGTGGGAAACAAACTGAGGGACGTTACGTTGGCAGCACAAATTGCCGCAGTTAACGGTTCCTGTTTCGTCGCAAATTTGGCTAAAGCAGCGGACACAAAACAACCAAAAGCAACAGAAACAGAAACAGAAACCGAAAGACAAGCTGAATGGAAGCATCCACAAGCCAGATTCGAGTCACCCAAAGATTGCCACGACAAGTGGCCCCCCGCACGGCACCAGCTTTAGTTTTAGCTTCAACTCCAACTCCAACTCCAATTCCAACTCCAACTTCATCTCAAGCTCCAGCATCAGCATCAGCTTCAGCTTTTGCCCGCCCACTCGTGCGCCACATTATTTCATGCAAAATCATGCCATGGGAACCACGATCACAACGTCGCGTCGCGTCGCGTCGCGTCGCATCGCTTCTCCCCAAATACAGCAGTCTAGAACTATTACCAGTCTCTGACCATGGCCAGTATATCTCTTCCAGTCTCTCTTTCTTTGATACTCCGTTTCAGTTCCCGCCTTGGCCTGAGCTAACTGCAACTAATGCACAATCATCGCAGATTATTTCATTTAATGTCAATACAAAAACAGCAAGCAAGCTGCGGCTTCACCAGCTACATCTTTGCTGCCGCTTGCTGTGGCAACATCCAAATCCACATCCACATCGGCATCCACATCGGCATCGGCATCGACTGCGGCATCCTGGCGTGCATTGAAAGCTGAAAGTTTGACACTCCAATTCTCAATGCCGCTGGGCAAACAAATTGAGTGGAAGCGATTGTAGCAGCAGTGAGAGAGGAGAGAAGAGGAGAGTGGAGATAGATAGAGAGAAAGAGGGGATGCGAGAAGTACAGGGGCATAGCCCGTTAGTGTTTTGCAAACGAGTTTAAACTGCTGTTGACTTTTGAAAAGTCTAAGGGCCCAGATCAGGCCCAGACCCTACTAACTCTGCCCAATCGACCAGCTTTGGCCACATTGCTCATACGCTCCGTTTGACCTTGCTAGCCGACGATCGATTTTTTTCTTCTTTTTTTTTTTGCACAAATTTATATTCACTTCCAATCTTTTTCCCCGTTTTTTTCTTCTTTGTTGTTATTATTTATGGTCTCGACATTGTGATATTTATTTGCGATCGTCTTGCGATCACATCAGTCATGCGCCTTTTCCACTGAAGTGTGCAATCAATTTAAAGCCAACGATTTGCATAAACCTCAACAAACGATACTGCAAAAAGCACCAAAAGAGACGGCTATAAATGAAGTAATCAACTGAGACGAACACTGATCGAGTGAAATGTGTTCAATTTGGCAGGGATAGTCAGGGAATGATTCGAATGTTTGTAAAATATTCAGTTGTATTTCCCATTTTTAAAGGATTTAACTTTGTTTCTTTACTTTTATGTGATTTTATCTTATTAGAAACGTTAATTAGTGTTTATTTTCAATGACTAAGAAGAATATATTTATTTATTATATATTTATTTATTAGTTTTAAATGTGTTAGCCATAAATTTGAATAATATATATAAGTTTTTAGGTAAGCCCCAGTCCATTTTTCAAGTGTAAGTAAAAATATGAACTGTCATTGTCTAGGCTATATTATTACACATAATTAATACTGTTCATACTGTTCTTTCATAATTGTCTCTGTCAATTATTTATATTCATAGCCAATAAGTAATTCTTTATCAATTAATTTAAATTTAATTATTAATTTAACAATCAATTTTAATTGAAATTTTTATAATCAATTTCAACTATCAAATTTGCTCTATATAAATTTTTTTTAAATTTATTTATTTAACTATTGTTTTTAGCTAATATTCAGTATAAATTTGAATTATTTAGTTAATAAACTTTTCATTTATTTGAAGATAATATTTTGTTAAAACTCTGTATTTATTTTATTAAATTAAGTTTTTAAAAAAAATTTTTTCTCTGATCAATTTTGGATTCTTCTTTTTTTTGAAGTAGTTAAATTTCTGCTGCATTATGGACACATCCTCAATGAGCATTTAAGCATGTAGTGTGTCCTGTTCAGTTAAGACTCGACTCGACTCGACTCGACTCGACTTGTGCATGATAAGGCAACAAGATATGCGAAGAGAGAACAAGACACTTACGACAACCGGACAAGACAAGACAAGGCACAGAAAGAGAGACAAACTAAAACTGCCACAAAAGGAAGCAGACAAAAAATAAAATAAAATAAAATAAATAAAGTTAAGTAGATATCTGGCAATCGGTTAAATTAATTTGTTGTCACCAGTTTGTTGAAATAATCTTAGCCAGGCTGTTAGTAAAACAAATGAGTGTGTGTTGGTGTCTTGGCCTGGAGCCCACAACTTACGAGTAGAGACACTGAGAGACTCCGTCCAGGTGGGTGGCAACAACCAGCAGCGACACATGGCTAATAGCAGCTGTTGTTGTTGTTGTTGTTGTTGTTGTTGTTGCTGTTGTTTGTTTTGTTATTTGGTGGTTTGGCTGGCTGGTTGGCTGGCAAGTTGGAGCACTCGGACCGCAGCCCAACCCAAAATTGTTCACCTGTCAAATCAGCGCGCTGCGATCTTTTATTGGCCACAAACAGCGGCAAAAGCGGCCGAGCGGCCAAGCGCCAATTGTTGCCCACAACAGCAACAACAACAGCAGTTACAACAACAACAGCGACAACCAGATTTATTTATTTAAGCGTCCAAGTTGTGCACCCATTTGAAATTGTGGCCGCTGCCTCGTAAAGACTTAATTAAGCCCCAATCTCGACTATCGTTGAGCCAGTCCCCGAGTCTCTCAGCCTCTGAGTCTCGGAGAGTCTTGAGTCTCAGACTCCGACTCTGACTCCGACTCCGACTCTGACTCTGACTCTGTTGACCATTCGTTGGCGGCGATAAATTTATGCCGCTAATTTGGCAGCGTTAACTCAATTTGTGACCACAAAATGCACAATTTGTCGTGGTTTTTGATTGCCAGCATTCGGATTGGCCAGCCCCGCAGTGAGTTGCATTTGCAATTGCAATTGGAGTTGGCTAAAAGCAGAGCAAAAACAAAAAACAAAGAGAAGAAATTAAACTGAGACAACGCCCCAATACCAATAAGCGGAGTTTTTGTTTTTTGGCTTTGTTTATTGTCTAATTATAGCAAACAGTTTGTTAGTTGACTGTTAGCCAGTTAGCTAGGCTAACAACAACAACAACTACAACGGGCCAGCTAGTGTAACCAGATCGTCTAGCCAAATCGCGCCTCTAGCATCTGAGCAACTGGGCACCCATGCTGCGAGCTAAGACCAAGACCAAAAGACGCTCTCGAGTGCATCCATGGACATGGACATCCAGACACAGAGTTTCAGACTTTTTATCAGACTGAGCAAATCTTCAGCAGACTCCACACACACACAAACACACACAATTGACTGTCGTCTTAGCCACAACATTGTGGCTCTATAAAAAACAAAATAGAAAAGATTTTCCCATAGTTTGCCGCTTCATATTTTAAACTGATAAAAGTGTGAAGTGGCTGAAAATGTGGTTCAGCTTATATGCATAAAAGTTGGCAGCGTTGCCGCCTTATATGGCTTATAGCCATTTGGCTAACTAACGGACTGAGCACGCACTCTCTGACTCTCAGAGTCTCGAACTCTTTGACTCTCCACCACCGCCAACACACCACTAACTGGGCTCATAAATCTCAGCAATTAATTTTTAAAGTGTTGTCGCTGCAGCGCGGCAAATGCAACTGCAACGCGGCAAATGCAACTGCAACTGCAGCCATGTGACAACTGTCAGCAACTACTTGCAACAAGCATTCAAGTTAAGTGAATGAAATTTGCTCAGATTTGTTTAACCACAATTGCGTAATCTCCACAGACGGTGGACGGTGGCTTTAATTAAACTGCGCGAACAACAAGCGTAATTCGAAAATGATTCCAAACTGATACTTTAATTAAATAAGTATTTTATTGATACAGAAACACTTTTTATACACTTCGGAGTATTTGGCGTAGAAAAAATATATATTTGCTAATATCAAAACGAGGCTGTGGGGATTTACCACTTACTTATTTAGCAGTTAAGCTTGTCTTATTTCTTGTTCAATTGATTTAATTTTTAACAAAAATCGGTATATTTCAATACAACTCAAGAACAATATTTAGAATAGAACAAGTAAGAAAGGCTAAAATCAAGCGAGCCCACTGTTAAACACCTCATACTCATTCTAAATCGCATTTTACCATGCAAAGCTATTGGTTATAGTTGCCCGATCCGTACCGAAGATAGTTAGATAGTTATAATCATCATATACACATAAAGTGTGAGTTTACTTGAGATAGCTTAACTAAAATAGCACGTCTTCATACAAATCTCATATTTTCACAGATTTTTCCTATGGGAGTTATAGGCTATAGTTGACCGATCAGGATCAAACTTGGTTATAATGGTATTATAAACATAATATGTGAGCTTAGTTGCAATCGCTCAAGTAAAACTACATGTCTTCATAAAAATCACTAATTTTCGACCATTTTGTCCTATGGGAGCTATAGGTTAAAGTTGTCCGATCGGGATCAAACTTGGTTATAATGGTATCATAAACACTATACGTGAGTTTGGTTGCAATCGCTTAAGTAAAACTACATGTCTTCATAAAAATCACTAATTTTTGACCGATTTGTCCTATGGGGGCTATAGGTTATAGTTGTCCGATCCGGATGAAACTTGGTGAGCATAATTATGAGGATAGTTGATCTGCTAGCATAATAGACGGACTTTTATTTCAAATTTGGTGGCTTTAGCTTTTATATTCTTTGAGATCTAGATGTTAATTCGGACGGACGGACTGACGGATATCGCTTTATCGTCTCGGCTGTTAATGCTAATCAAGAATTTATATTCTTTATGGGTTCGAAAAAGCCTGCTTCTATCTGTTACGCACATTTCGCTCCTGACAAACTTAATAGACCCCTCTACTCTTTTTTAGAATACAGGGTCTAAAAATGAACAATTAGATGTTATTAGTTAGTACGACTAAGTAGTTGCTTGTCCTGTTCTAGATTCAATAATTTCTTGTTTAATATCAACCAATTTGTTTCAATAAAATTCTAAAATTAATTAACTAAATGCAGTAACACAATAGTAACAGCAAAGTGTTCCTAATAATTTTTTTACACATTTTTCAAACGCCCAAGGGTATAAACGGCAAGATCTACGAGACAGTAATTTGTTTATGTTTAATCACTTATTTATGTCTCTAAAGAACAATTTGTTTCAATAATACTCAACAAAGAATTTAAATTAGTTGTACAGAGAGTAGTACCAAAGTTATATATAAAATTTAATTGCATAAAATAAAACCAGATCAGTTAACCATTCTCTGTCTAAAATTGGCTTAAACTATGAATAATCGTCGACATATATCATTGAAAACAGATATTCCCACATTTTGAATTCTCTACGAAGACATAACTTGATGCCAATAGTTGCAGAAATCGAGAGACACCTGTTATCGATGTCTCCTTTTAAAACACTTGACACAACTTTATTTGAGGCATTTTTGATTCTAAAAGGAAATGAGAAACTACTACTCAGAGTTATTCGAATTCCTATACCTTAAAATGGAAAATACAATTGCATTGCATAGCTGAAACTTTATTTTATTTTTAATTTTTGTGTATTTTTGGTTTGGTTCGATCGAGTTTTGATAAATTCCCCAGTACATTATTTACAAGCACATCACATTCAAATCGTTAGCCAAAATGCGCTCAATTTTTGTGTGTTTATTTCATTATTTATGTGTATTTTTTTTTATATATTTTTTTTCAGTTTCCAATATAATTTGCGCACAAATATTTTCACGAACGTGGGAAAAGCTCAACTGTCTCGTAGTTCACAGTGTCCAATGTTGTAATGCTCAGTCTCTGCTTGTCCCGCTGCCTCCCTATATCTCTCTCTCTTTCTCCCTCTCTTTCACTCTCTGTCTCTGTATCCTAGCCCAACAGATCAGCTGCAATTCATGTCAAGCTAAAAATTCAACAGAATTCGAGCGCCGCTTGTCGATGTTGCAGTTGCAGTTGAAGTTGCAGTTGCAGTTGCAGACGCAGCTCAGCGCGAAGTCAACCAATTATTTTTATCGATTTTGTTGCAGCCACAAAAGACGCAGTCGGCTTTGGCTTTTCATAATCAAATGTGTTGCTGTTGTTGCTGCTGCTGCAACTTGGGTGAGTGGCATCACCGACGCAGCAGCTTGCCTGGACTTATGCCAGGCGCAAATGTGCGACTTGTTTCGAATAACATTCGCAGTCGCAGTCGCATTCGCAGTCGCATTCGCAGTCGCGTTCGTACTTGTATTCGCATTCGTTGTCAATGATTGAATGCATGCATGAGTGCATGAATGACTGCCGCGACTGCTGTCAGCTCTCTAAGTGTGTGAGTGTTGAAAATCCTTTCAATAAATAGCCAAAGACAAGTAGCCGTTAAAACGCATTCAGTCTGATTGCCAGACAGTCAGCTAACTTGGCCAACAGTCTGGCTGTCTTACTGTCTATCCGTCTTTCTGTCTGTCTTTCTGTCTGTTGTTAGCTGTTCACTCAGTTAGCTGTTGAATTTGATTCATGATGCTGCTGGTTGGCAACTTCGTCTCCCAGTTGGCACCGTGTGGCATGTTTCGTTTGTTGCGTTTTTGATCGCAATTTGACAATGCGAACAACAGCAACAACAACAACAACAACAATAACAGCAAACAAACTAACAGACAAACGGACAGACAGACATTAAAATGTACATGCGCCCGCTTGTCATTTAACATTTTTATGATTTTTAACATGCAAACACTGGCAAAAAGGCCTCTGTCTTCAGTCTGCTGTCTTCAGTCTTCTGTCTTCTGTCTGCTGTCTACAGTCTTCTTTCTGAAGTCTTTAGTCTTTTGAGCATTTGGTGTTGGGCTGTGTTTGGCTTTTACGGCTTAATTAAAATGGCCAACAAGAGAAGCGTTTAAATTGCAGACACAGGAAATGTTTAACTAAATACTTATTTATGGAAATAACTTCAATTTGGCACTTTAGAAATATGTTTTCTTAAATTTATGATTATAGATTTACATTAGCATTGATTTAAATGTATTTTCTTCTCAAATGTGTTTCGTTTCCATTGTTCCGCGCAAGTAATTAAATAGCTTTAAGTAAATTTCGAGTTGTTTCAAGTTAATAGATGAATTAATTTTGTTAATTATTCATTTAATCAGTGAATTAATGGAAATGACATGAATTTAGCACTTACAAAAAATAATTAAATTAATCAATAAATATTTTTAAAGTCACATTGATTAAAATGTTTTATTTTTCTAAAATGCTCTTTTGAAAAAAAATAGTATTGACTATTTGTTCTGTTCTACGTTCCCAATGTTCTTAGCTTTAAATAAATTTCTAATTGTAAAAACTTAAGAAAATCGATTTCTATAATTCATAAAACAATTGATTGCTTCAATTCGTCAAACTAAAATGTGTTTCCTTGCCATTTCGACTGTGGTGTGTTTCGTTTCCTTCGTTCCTAACCCAAAATTGCCAAATAATTGAATCACATTAAATATATCCCTAATTTTGATCAATCTAAAAAATGATTGACTCAAGAAAACTGGGCACATAATAACTAAAGCAATGTGAATTGTATGTCTGTCTGATGATGCTGCATTCGAGACAATCTCAGTTCCGATGATAAACAATAACAGCAACAACAACGTGAAGAACAACAACAAAAGGGGCCAACAACGGCGACAGCAACAACAAAAATAGAACGTGAGAAATATTATTCGATGAAGCGCCAAAGTAAACGCTTCAAATGTTGTTAGTTTTTTTCTTCATCTTCCTCTTGATTTTCAGTTGTCGTTGTTGCTGTTGTTGTTGCTGCTGTTGTTGTTGTTGTTGTTGTTGCTTTTGTTGTTAGCAGCCCATTTTGCGCCTGGTACACGCTACTCGTTTGTGGCAGCGAAAAACCTTTTGAAGGTTGATTGTGAAAGTCACGATTAACGGAGGAGTCACAATCGAAATCGGAGGAGGCGTCGTCTTTAGTTTTATTTCTGTCTCATTCCCTCCCGCCCTCGGCTTCTCCTCCTTCTCCTCTCTTTGTTCTCTTGTTTAGTTTCTTTGTGTGATATTTTCAGAATCATTACATATCATTCAAATATTTTGCGATTCGAAATTTGTCGGTTTAGCTCAAAAGGTGACAAATTTGTAGCATGCAACACATGTGCGATTATCCAAGTTGCTATTTTAAGCTATTTGCGTTTGAAATGCACCGACCGCTGTACAGAGAAGCAGTGGGAGAGGGAGAGAGGGAGAGGGAGTAGGGTAGTTGGAAAGAGAAAGAGAGAGGGAGAAGCTAGCAAAACACACCTTTCTGCCACCTTCCATCATTTGGCATTGCGAAATTGTCGTCAGATTGTTGACACACCCGACAGACACAAGATGCTAGCTGTGACTGCGACTGCGACTGTGACTGCGACTGTTACTGTGACTGTGTTGGGGGCACAGCTTTAACGCTTTTATTATTATTTCTTTTAAATCACTTGGAGGCAGCTTCTGGCTCACTTCGTCTCACCGACTCGCTTGCTGTCTGCCTCTTTGGCTGGCTTGCTACATTCTACACCTCCGCATTGCTTGCTCCCACACATGTTCGACGTTCTTGCCGCACATATCGGTTACAAAAACGCAGATCCACACCCCAAAAAGAAAAACCAACAAAAAACCAGAAAAGTGAAAAAAAAAAAAACAAGAAACTTCCGTAAGCAGTCGACAGTTTAATGACTTTGATGACGCAGCGTGTGCTTTCAATTTACGACTTAAGGCAACTGCAACTGCCACAAATGCAACAACTGACACAACTGATGCTCAGTTTTAACTTTAACTCTTGCTGCGTTTTGTGGGCGTTACTTAAAGCTGCCTCTTATTTTTAATTTTTGCCTTTTTTTTGGATAATCAGTGGGTTCCAGTTGCCATTTGATGAGTTTGGGTGTAACCAAACGTTGTGAGTGTAAATGCAAAACTACATCAGCTTAAATAAAGCAATTAAATTCTTAAACTAATGAAAGCAAGACTTTAATATTAAATGCATTCACTATATAAGGAAAAGAAATTTCTACAAAACTATGAAAGTATTAAGTCAAAGACAACTTGGCTGCCTGTCAGCAATCTGCTAAGAAATCTCCAATAGACTAAAGTTGAAAGTGGGTTACTCTAAGTACTTATTTAGATTAAAGTAGCCTCCATCGTTATGTATTGTAACGTACTCAAATTTATTTATCCTAGTAAGTGCTTGAGGTGCCAGTTTTACACCATTCATAAACTGTTTAACGTTAATAACTGTTTACAGTCAGGTCCTTCTAAAAGGCTTTAACTAAAATTGCAATCAAACAAGTAAGAAACCGTACTCATTTTAGTGCGCATTTTACCATACAAATAAGTTATTTTTGACCGGTTTGTCCTATGGGAGCTATAGGCTATAGTTGTCCGACCCTGACCAAACTTGGTGAGGATAGTTCTAATGGTACCATACACATAATATGCTAGTTTGGTTACAATCGCCCAACTAAAACTTCATGTCTCCATACAAATCACCAATTTTCGGCCGATTTGTCCTAATTTGATAGCTCTGGCTCTTGTAGTTTAGAAGATCCAGGTGTTCATACGGACGGACAGACAGACAGCCAGACGGACAGACGGGCATCGCTATATCGACTCTGCTGTTGATGTTGATCAAGAATATATATACCTTATGGTCTTAATAGACCCCTCTACTCTTGTTTAGAGTACGGGGTCTAATAAATTCTTCAGTTATCTAGTATTTTCTATATATAATCCCTCCATTATGTTTAGAATTACACAAATTAATAAAGTATCTTTCAAAGAAGTGCTTATACATTTATAATCGTTTTATTTCTTTTTTATGTTATCAAGAAAATATTATAAGGTCATCGAGGATCAGTTCAGCGTCTATAATTAATTTTAAGGCACGAAGAAGATATCGTTCTATGGGCAGTTCGACTCGATGAAACCTTTTTAAAATCCGTATAAATTGGTATGTGGGTAAATAACAATATTTATTACCAATTTATTAGTTGTAACGAATCTATTAGCTATTGAAATTCTATGTTATCAGTAGAACAATTGATTAATTATACCAATATGTAAGTTCTTTTGTGCAACATTTTCCAATTAACATTAACCCAATTCTAAGTTGATTCGTCTTGATAATTTTGAGCACGATTCTGTTGAAACTGTCACTGGTTTTTTATTTTTTTGGTTGCCAAGTTCTTTGCGAATTGACAACTGCCACTGTGTGAGGAAATCAACATTACTCATACGCCATGTGTATTTGATTTACATGTTTTTATTGATGGCTTAGATGCGATTGTCGTGTACTCACAGAGTTCTCTTTTTGGCTGCAATAAATATTTGGCTACCAATTTTTTGGGGTTCTCTTTTTTTTTTTTTTGTATTGTGGTTTTGGCTAAAACATGTGCCGCGAAAATGAGCCAATTAAAGAAATGCAAGCATCAACAAGAACCATAACAACCTTGCGACCAATTCAGCTGAGGAAAACCAAACAGAAATATATAAAAAATAATAAAATTGGCACACACACCGCTGCTGCTGCTGCTGCTGCTGTTGTTGTTGTTGTTGTTGTAGTTTTGGCTAGAAGTAAAACCAATCAAGTGGCGCACAGTGTCACTATTACCACCTGACATTTACACAAATCTTGCTTTATGCCTCAACGAAATGAAACAACAACACAACACAAACACACACACACACAGACACACAACCCAACAAAACAAACAAACAAACGGCCAAGCGACGACTTCCTAACAACACCGCTCGCCGGCTATCGCTTGGCTGCGATCGGAGTGTTCGGACTTGGTCACAAACCAGGCTAAGACCTAGTCGGGCAGAGCTCCACCAACAGCAGCAACAACAACGGCGGCTTATCTTAAGAGCCGACCAACAGCAGCAGCAACAACAACAACAACAGCTAAACTCTTTTGTATGCGAGGCACATGCACCACAGCACCACTGCACCACTGCACCACTTGGCATTGCCTAGCTGCCTGCCTTAAACTGATCGCTAACAATCAATTTATTGATTGAGGTCTCAGGTGTAATCGATAAGAATGTTTTTTTTTGTTTTCTGCTTTTTAGCTTTTTTTTCTACTTTACTTTTGAGTTAGTGCTCCAGTTTTTTGTTCATTTTTTTTTATTTTTTTATTTTATTTTTTGCTGCCAGAGCTAACATATGACATGGCTACATGACATTATCCGATTCGCATTTGTTTATCTATTTATCTCTTGCATCGTATCGAGTCTGGCCCAAGTCGCAAGTTGCAAATGTTGATCAAACCAGGGATGGACAAGGCAAACGTAAATCCCATTAGATGAATTAATGTATATATACCCGTACATTAGCCAAACCAACTACAGATCATAAGTAATAATAGCGATTACTTAGTGACTGCAACTAATTTATTCCAATTAAGAGCATAATTTTTGTAATAAAGTGATGGACATGCTTTTAATACCCTATGATTAGTGTGTCTGAAGTGTATAATAGGCATTTGGAGGCGTGGCAGAAACCATACTCTATTTGTTCTTAGTAACCATGATCGATGTGGATAAATTCGTTTGTTTAAATACTTTAAAAACTGATTAAAAAATTTATTTTAACGTCAAAGACTTTATTCTGAAATTTAAATAAATCATTTTATTTACTGAACTTTAAAACGTATTATTTAGTCGCCTGAGTGCTGGGTATTCTGTAGTCGACTACTCTCGACTAGAATTTTTTTTTAATAAATATTGCTTCTGCACAGTTAATTAGTATTAAAAGTTGTAACTAAAAATCTTTGTCTTATTTTTGTTAAATTATTTTTACTTAACAAAGTCATTACTTATTCGATTATTTTTTAAAAAATTTCAATATGATATTTTAAGTGCAAATTAGTATAAGCAACTTGATACTTGAAACACATAAAATATTCTCTAATATTTTGATTTTAATTTAAAAATGTTAATGTGAAAATTCTTGAAGAACAAAATTTATTTATACGTTGCTTGGAAATCACCCACATTTTTAAAGAAATTAACAAAAATTGTATTCACTAAAAATTATCAGCCATTTTATCCATTGTACCCTTTGTACCCTGTTATTGTTTACATCGGTCAACAGAAGAACAAAATCGTTCTTAGTTCTAAGTAATAGCCATTATTAGACCCGTACTCACAAAAAGTTCAGGGGCTATTAGATTTGTCAGAAGCGAAATGTGCGTAACAGGCAAAAGGAGGCGTGACCGACCCCATAAATTATATATATTCCTGATTAGTATCAATAGCCGAGACGATACAGCAATGTCCGTCTGTCTGTCTGTCCGTATGAACACCTGAATCTCAGAGACTAAAGAGACCAAATTTCTAATGAAAGTCTGTCTATATGTCAGGCAGATCAGGTTTATTTTAAATCGTTGCCACGCCCTCTACCGCCTCCGCAAATTGCGAAAAACCATTTTCATAACACCATAACTAAGAAACGACTAGAGCTTTCCATGGTACCATTGTAACTATCCTCATCAATTTTGCTCCGGATCGTACAACTACTTAATAAATTAACGATAATAATTAATTAATAATTAGTTAATTACCTCAACAATTCAATAGAAAAACAAATTTAAAACAAAAGGCTGATGTAAAAATCAATTATTTTAAATATTTTCCCAGTACAGTCAAAGCTCCCTTGGCCGGACAGCCACGGTTACAGTATTTTTGTCCGCCCAAGGAGGATTTCCGCCCAAGAGAACGGATTTTGTATGAATATCATACTCTTGGGACTATAAAATTCGTCCGACTAAGGGAGCTGTACGCCTGAGGGAGCTGTCCGCTAGTAGAGCTTTCACTATATTTAAATATTATTTTGAATTATACGTTTCTTAAGCATAACATATATTCCGTTTCTGTTTAAGAATATTTGAAATCATCGACTTCTGACTTATTTTGTAATTCATTTTATCTTGAGTTTCCAATTTTCTTTCTTTTCAGCGATCATTATCGTTACTTTATATACTTATAGCCACTCGATACTACTATATATCCTATCTCCACCAATAAAATCCCCTTACGTTGCCATCTCTGGGATGAATGTTAATTAGCCACTTGGGTCATTGATTAGCGGTAGCTAAATAAACAAAATAAAAGCCAAAATAAAAAAATGAGTGCACTGTGCAGCGGGAACTTGGCCAATAACGTGGGCGTACGCAGGCGTTTTGGCCATTTTATTATTTTTGTTGCAGTTGTAGTTGTTGTTGATGTTGATGTTGTTGTTGTTGTTGTTGTTGTTGTGGGTTGCTACAGATTTGGTTAACAGTTAACAAGCTTATCGCTCTCTATACGGCAAACAAAAGGTGACGCGACTGCAGCTGTTTTTTTATTTATTTATTTATTTTGTTTATTTTTATTTTTTTGCTTCTTGATGTTGATGTTGTTTTTGTAATGCAACAATTTAGTTCAGTTTGCTGCTGTTTTCTTTTTGGCCATGCAGATAATTAAGGCAAGACGTTGCTAGCCAGCCAGCCAGCCTGTAAGCCTGTAAGCCAGCTGCGGCTGCCAATTTCGGACTGGCCAGGAATCACAGTGCTCGGTTCACCCACAAAATCTGGCCAGATTCAGTTCGCGTCCAAGTCCGTGTCTGGCAGCATCCACAGCAGCCTCAGCAGCCACAGCAGCGGTTAGTGGCTTTTGTTGTTGTCTTGTTAGCCGCCAGATAATGATCTGAGCGTGGATCGGGCAATTTAATGGTTACTATTAATAACGTGATACGAAATTGGCGTTAATTTGTAGAAACACAGCCGCAAAAATCCCGCTGACTAATTTGAGGCAAAACTAAAAGTGTAGCACTTTTGTTATTGTTATTGTTGGCCACCAAAAAAGGATGTGAATGTGTGGTGTTTGTTGTGGTTGTTGTTTCTGTGTGGTGGGAAAAGCAAGTGAAGGGTGAGGAAGTCAAACGAAGTCATGAGTCAAATTTTTCTGTTTACACGAAGGCTCCATTTAGGAGCATGTGCGCGGGTGCTGTCTGAGCACGAATTGGAGGCGGATGCAACAAAAGCAAAGAAACAACAACAGAAAAACAACAACAACAACGACAACAACAATAGCAATAGCAATAACAACATCAACATTTTGGCTAAGAATTCTTTCACAGCTACGAACAAGCCAACAGCAGTCGCCTGTCCTGTGGTTCGTGGCTATTGTTGGCTTTTATATAAGGCCAAGACAGTTGCCAGTTGCCAGTTGCCTGTTGATAGTTGGAAAGGCCTGAAACCAGTGCAGACACCACAGTGTCCCTCCCTTCTCCGTCCTCCAACTGCACACACATGTTGCATGCCTCCAAAAACAATGCAAATTGCTAATATGCAGCGCGTTTTTTATTTGTTTCTATTTTTTTTTTCTATTATTATTTTAGCGTGGAGACAAATTTTTTTGGGTATTTTGTATAGTTTTTCTGTCGGCGGCACTTATGACCAATAAATATGCAGCTACAATTTTGTTGCATGTGGCATTGTCTGGAGACTGAGAGTCTAAGAGTCTGAAAGTCTGGCAACGCTTGCGAAATTAGCTGCCAGCTAATGAGCTACACGAGCAACAACTGTGAGCGTTTCACTTCAATCCAGATGCTATTCCTATTGCCTATTGTAGATACAGATACAGATACAGATACAGATGCAGATTCAAATGCGATCGATTCATATCCAGTTCGATAAACAGTTTAGTTTTTGAGGAGCAGCCGTCGTCAAGACCTTTGTGTCGTGGTGTATGATTCGTGTGGGTTGTTGAGAAGAGTCGTCTTCACCATTTGGATGAGTACACTGATCAAAATAAATAGTCAACTCTCAAATGATACAAACATATCTTCAATTTTAATATTATAATCCTAAATATTTCAAAACCTTAATGTAGGCTTAAAAATCTTGAAATTCCATAAGTATATAAATTATATTTTTAATAGAGTTGTCTTGAGTTTTTATGACAAGTAGGGAAAGTATTCTCGATCCATAAGTCAATAAAAGCAACAACAACTCATTAAATTTACTCAGATTTGCAACTGGTTCCGACGGTATTTGGTAGATAACTGGTTATTATGTTAGCTATAAAGATGTATTTAAAAAATATTTAGGATTATTATACACGTCGAAAACATTTTGCTAAACATTTCCACACAAAATTGTGATAATAATTTTATAATTTTAATCTTTTTAAAAACTCTACAAATAAGCGGAAATTAAAGATAGCTTTTATGTATAAAAGTAAAATTTTATAATATTAGAACTGTATTTTATCAGTGTACTTTTTAGCTGGTACTCGGTATCGATCGTCAGCTGAGATCGTCGTTAACATGTTATTGCACAGCACTTTTGTCAGCTTTCGAATTGTTTGCTCACGAAAGCGTGGATCTACTTACTCCTCCTCCACTTCTCCCCCTCCTTCATCTCCTTTTCCTCCTCCATTAACCCTTTAGCTCAACTGTAAATATTTATATATTTCTATATATTTACTTAGAGACATATATATATATCTTATGTTATGTGTGTTTTTTTCGCATGCTCCTTTTTGACTGCTGAGGAGATGCGAACATTTTAGAGACACTGTACAGCAGGTTTCGGCACAGTTGCCACATGGGCGTTGATTTATGGCCTACACTATGAAGCACGGGGTGTGGCCGGGAAGGGCGTGGCGTTTTGTGGCGTGACGGGGGTACTTGTTAGGCGTTAACTGAACACCAAAAGCAAACGCATGTCTGCGATCAGTCTCAGGTTTCAACAGCCCAAAAACTTGCATAGATTTAGGTATGGAAACTACGTTACGATCTTGAGAGCTATTTGGTACAAATTTTATGGTGTTTCGTTGATAAATAGTCGCATATTTTGTCACATCGGTTAAGAAAGCTTAAAGAGTTCTACTGAGTTATTTAGAGTAAAGAATAATTGAAATAATCTACTAATAAAGTAATTTTGTCATCAATTACTGATCGGAGTGGACCTCAAATGGTTTATGGTATGTAGCTGAAGTATGTTCAATTTTAGTTACTATAATTATTTGAAGAAATACGTTAAAATTGATTAAGAAGGGAGTGAACAAAACCTATTTTACTTAACTATATAAATAAAATAATCAACTAATTAATTTTCTTATGGTTTTTACATAATAGCAGCTCAAATGGCTACTGTAAAAATGTAAATTCGGTTAAGCTACTAATCCAGAATTTATATGGAAAACATTTTGCAAAACTTGATGTGTTTTTTTTTCTTAAGCACCAACTTAATTGAATTACATTCCCCATTTACAACATTAAGTTGGTATTCGATTACACACTGATCGTAGAGCTACCAAACAATCTAAACAGTTAAATTTTAATAGGAATTCGGAATTAGGTAAATTGATGGACTCAAAGTCGAAGTCGGAGTCCAAGTCGATGTCGAATTCGAATGCCATCAAATTGGCTGAGAAATCGTCTGGAGATGCAGTCAAAGACATTCAAATGATCCTCGCCCATCCGCAGGTACAGTCAGTATACACTCCCCGCCCTGTTTGCATTCCGCCTTAAGCCGCACCCTGTGTTGTCCAGTGTAATTTTTGGTTCGTGTGGCATATGCTGCTATAACATTTTGTAGCTGCTGCTGTTATTGTTGCTGCTGCTGTTGTTGTTGTTGTAGTTGTTGGTGGTGTGTCAGTTGCACGATTGCCAGAGAGACAACGTGTCTCCAGTGTCATCAGCATCTCCATTTTTTTCCTTCGCTTTTTTTTCTTTCTGTGTCTTTTATTCGGGTGACTGTTGCTGCAGTTGTACTTGTAGTTGTACTTGGAGTTGGAATCGGAGTTGGAGTTGGAGTTGGAGGCGACGCTGCCCGTTGTTATGGTGCAGAAAAATTACTATGACAACGCTGGAAACAAGTAAACCACAGTTTACATTCACTCAATTTGGTGCGACAGGGCGATGGGAGCAGTGCGGTAGGATGGGAGAGGGAGAGGGAGAGGAAGAGGGGGTGGGGGATTCGTGGAGGAAGGAGGCACAGTGTGGCAATGGCAGAATCGTGGCGTGGTGGTGGCACGCTCATCTTCAATTTTTCTACGATGCGACGTCTCTTTGGGCTTTGGGTCGGGCTCACACTCGTGTTTCCTCCCCTCCCCACTCCTTCCCTGGCTGGGATAGCAACTAAGATTGAAGAGGATTGAGGGCCGGGAAGGGGGCAGCGGGAAGGGAAAAAGGAGGATTGGGGAGGGTTGGGTTGCTTTGGATACCTGGCACTGTAGCCGATCTGCGCAGCAAGATGAGTGGTTGGCAAAAATGTTTGAATGCGATCACGAACTTGACCTTTCACATAACCTCAAAAAGGCAGTCACTCAGTCAACTCGAGTCCAAGTCAACTGCAAAGGAGCAAGCGACAAGCTGAGCTACATACGCGCCATGTTAAACAGACCTCGAGTGTGTGTATGTGTGTGTGTGTATGTGTGTGTGTGTATGTGTGTGTGTGTATGTGTGTGTGTACTTGGAGTATCCAGTGTACCTGGTATCTAGTCGGGTGTCAGCTTCTCAGCTTCAACTTCAACTTTCAGCTCGAGCATAATTAAAAAACAATCGTCTAGGCGATTCTCTATCTCCCTTGCACCCCATCTGACCATCCCTCTCTCTCTCTCTCTCTCTCGCACTCTCTTTCTCTCTCTCCCCCTTTTGTCGCATTGTGCGGGCCAAGCAGTGCATTTTTTGGAGTCGAGGAGCGGCTCTGCCTCCAGTTATGAGATGGCAAACAGCGATGTGAACGCTCCATCTCTATCGGTTCAGATGCCAAAAATCAGCAGCAGCATTCGGATCGATGAAGTGCAGCAACGGTAACACGAGAAAACAACAAAACTTGCATATCATTCAATGGATGAGTGCACTATGGGCGAAATACACGAATTTGTGGACACAGTTATAGTTTTAAATTCCCAAAACACCGGTCATAAAGCATATTTAGGATATGTTGGAGACAGTAGAAGGCGTGGCAGTCCACATAAAGTATATATGCCGATATAGTGAAGCTCTCACCTCCATTTTGTAAATTTATTAGCCTGGTTCTCAGAGACTATATGTGCTAGGATTACAAGATTTGACATTTAGGTCTGTCAAATAGGGAGAAGTCATTGATAATATCTTGTACTAATTATTTTTAAATATTTTCCATAATTACTACTATTACTTATTACTTATTTAAAATAAACAAGAGCTGTCAAAATTCTAACCAATAGATAAATAGTATTTGTTTAAAAATCTTGAAGTTTCTTTCCACAGTGAACTGTAGAGAGGTGCCCCATGTTGCCAGGCTGTTGCCTGTTTGCTGTTGCCTCGTCTTAAGGTCGTTCGCTTTGGCAACGACCCGCTTGTCGCCGCATCTACTTAACCTGAAAGCCTATGGCCCCAAGTGCCGTGCCAGCAGAAGAGGACTACGGACAGAGCCCGAGTCTCAGTCTAAGTCTAAGTCTAAGTCTCGATCTCAGACTTAGACTGAGCCTAAGACTGTGGGTAAGGCACCATCACCATCACTAGTTCCATCCTCCTGCTTCGTACTCCTTCCATCTAACCCTCCCCTCTGCTAGTTCCAATCCTCTCGCCTCTCATCTCTGCCGGGCTAGTTCAACAGCTTTATTTATGGGCTGTTTGGGTAGCTTAAATAAATCAAGTTGTAGTTGTTTCGTTTTAGCTGCAACGCTTCCCAGCCTGCAATTAGACTTGGTGGGAATTCGCACTCAGCTTGTGGGTTATTCCTCGGGTGTCTGTTTGTTACTCTAATACCCTGTTACGCTAATACCCTGTACTCCTAATTGCCTAATGCACAAAATTGCTCTACCAAATTAGGTATTTTTTGATTATTTTTAAATTGAATTATATAATTTGTATACCCGAGAAACTTGAGGTCTTTGGAACTAGTTCCAACAATCGAATTTTTATTATATGTCTTATAAGAACTTATAGCTGCAAGGCAGTGGAACATTTTTTTTTTTTAATGAATTGGGGACTTAAAAAGACACATAAATAATACTTATGAATACTATTCATCTTAAAACTTATTTGGAAAGTCAAATAAGTTATTCCAATAAACTAGTTAAATTACTGGTTCAGGGTCAAATTATTATACTCATTCCAATGGTTTCAGATTTTTTCAGTAATTTTAACTGTTTTCAAATTTCAGGACTCGAAAGATTCTAGAATTCTAACTAATACAGGGTATTTCATAGCACTGCAACAGACTACATTAATTCTTCTTTTTTTTTGCTTTCATTCAGTTTGAGGCAAAATCGGCTATCGGCTTTTGAGGCTATCGTGGCCGCTGCCTAATTGCATAATTATTTAAAAGCTATAATTTATGTAGCCAAATAGTCAAGTGTATATATACGTATATATACTATAAGTATATAAATTTATGTATGTCGATATGTATATATGGATGACCGTTAAACTTGAAAATTAAGCCAGGGGTCCCCCCATTATGTGCCGTTTGTTTTACAAATTTTAACGCTATTTAACACATTTGCCACAGATCCGCAGACAAGTCGACAACTCAGATCAGGTAGCACGCCATAAAAAAGATAAACCATTAACAGGCGAACGAAACAAACGAAACGACGAGAGAGTGAACGAGTGAACGGAACGAACCATGGTATGGAACCTAAAATTAAATGAATGAACCAACTTTTCTATGCGCTTCTCAAAAGCTAATACACCGTATTGACAAAATTAATGATGCCCTCACTAATATCATGCCTAATTGATTAATATGCGCAACTCTCACAGACTTAGACTGAGACTCAGACTCAGACTGAGTCTGAGACTGAACTTAACTCGACTTGACTTGAGTTAAATCTTAGCTTCATAAGACTTGGCTCTAATGAACGCAGCGCGTTTTGGCTTTTAGCTGTTAATCTTACTGTATAGCCATTTAAGGTAAGCTCTGCTTCTTAATTAAATTATGTGTACCGCTGTGCACCCTACGGCCACTCTACAGTCTTTGGTCACAACAGCAGCCTAACAACCTTATAACTATCTATATATCTGACTATATATCCATTTATCTATCTATCGTATAACCATCCATCTAAAAGATGCCTTAGTCGCTTATGATGTCGCTGTTGATGATGAGTTGCGTTGAGCTCAGTTAAGTTCAGTTGAGCTAAACCAAGTTGAAGTCCGGGACAACATTTTGGGGCGTTGCTGTTAACTTCACACACAAAGAGAAAGGCTGCCAAAAAGGTCAAATGGTCAACAGCTGGTGGTCGGTCAAGTGGTTAAAACCAACAAGAACCAACAACAAACGACACACGCTCTCTATGGACTTGTTAGTTGCGCTAGATTGTGCCCTGTCTCCCTCTATCTCTCGCACTCTCTTTCACTCTCTGGCTCCGTCTCTTGCTCTTGCTCTTGCTCTTGACCAATGGGCCAGAGTTTAGTTCAATTTAGAGTTTTTAGACCCTGTATCCAGAGATTACAAAAGGGCCTTTTAGACTTTTATGAATCAGGTGCTTAACATGAAATAAACTAATAAATAAATTTAATAAATAACAAAAGATTAGTATAAAGAACTGTTATTAAGAACACAAAATGTTAATTTCCCAGAGGATTGGTAATTTCCCAGTAAAGATATAAATATATTAACTAAATAAGCATTTTTTTAACAGATACAGGGTCTTTGCTAGTCAATCTCTCTCCCTAGAGACTGTAACATACCAGGGTTCTGGCTCAGTGGGCAAGCAACTGCTATGTCTCACTGTCATTACTGGCGATGCGTTAGAAATGGAGCTGCGTTTAGGCCAAAACAGCGTGAGTCGGCTTTTATGGGCCAACAAGTGATTTTACGATGATTAAGACTAGAAGGGAGGTAGGGAGGGCGAAGCTGCAAAACGTTGCATGTTGCTGCATGTTATTGCATGCAACCGATGAGCTCACATTAAATGCAAATGGAATGATTATGCGCTTGTATTTCATTAGGTAAATGAGCAGCTGGTAATGCTTGAATGTTAACTTTATATCGTTTAGTGTTCAGAGCATTCCAAATTTCACTTTCGCCACAAATCGAACAAAATGAAAAATGAAAATCCTTTAAAAGCTCCACGACTAAACAAATATTCAAATCAGCGCATGAAATTTATTCATTTCAAAAGCAATACATTGACAATGAGTTATTGGCATTTAAAAGCGAATCATTAGACGAATCACCCGGAACACATCAACTAAAACCCGATTGCGGTACGAAAGTGAAACCGGAACCCGATTTATCTCTTGATTCTGCTTCAGCGGGATGAGTTGTGGGCTAGACCAGAACGATTGAACGTTAAATAATGCAAATAAATAAAGAATTTCAATTTTATTAATGGATTGCATAAACTTTAATAAATAATTCAATTTAAATTGCTTATCGCAAATTCTAATTAAAACATTTTCTATTTAAGGAGCTACGATTTCTAATCCATTTATTAAATATATTTTTATACAATAAATCTAAATTATAGTTGAGCTATAGAAGCGACTGTAATCGGTTAATAAAACTAAAACATTTTATTTTTTAATTTTTTTTTTTTTTAAGCTTAAACTTTCCTTAAAGTTCCTTCCATTTCAAAGCGATTATTTTGGGTGAAATTTTTCGCTTATCGTGTAGGAATTTCTACCGCACACCACCCACAAATAGAAACTGTGTCCGATCTACTACAAAGTATATAGTAGCTGTCATTTTTTATAATTAAAACAAATTTCCACCGTTTAGTTTTAGAGTCGAAATGCAAATTGGTTACATTTTTTTAAGATGACCCGCTTTAAAGAGTCGATCGCTTTGGGAACTTGATTAATTACTCGGAACCATAAGCGTTGCCTTATGCTAATAATGTGGCCGAGAAACGGTAAGTGTTGGTCCCAGACAGGGCCCAAAATGCTATGGTATACTTCTTATAAATATATATAATTAGCAACTTACCGCGCGGAGAACGTAAACTCAAATCAACTGGTTCAACTTGAACCGGAGGGCCCTCTGCCTGCAAAGAAGAAGAAGAAGATGAAGATGAAAGAGAGTGAGATAGAGAGCAGACGACAGAGAAAGAGGGAGAGAGATCATCTCATCGGTAAGATCATCATCATCAATGGAGCTTATTAGGTATGCAAGTAAACAATAAGGCCATAAGCTACAGCTATGGCTAATCAAGTTTGACAAAATGCTGCGAGAACTATTCAGCGGGGGGTAAAAGAGTGTTAAGTGTGTATGTGTGTGTGTGTGTGTAGTGCATGTGTGTGTGTAGTATGTGTGTGTATTTATCTTCTATCTATAAAGCTGCGTGTTTGGTAGCTGTTTCAGGCTTATTGAATTCAACTGCGTGGAACAACCGCAAATGACTTCCGTCGTTGGGGTATGGTCGTACAGATGGACGGACGGAGAGGCATCTGCCCCATATGAAAACCGCAATTGTTGCGCATTATGCGCTTACGAAATCTTGACCAATAAACTAACGGCAATAAAACGAAACGAACAAACCAAACCAACAAAAAAAACACAAAACCAAAAAAAAAAATAGTTTTGAAAATAAAATAAAAAAAAATAATAATAATAATAATAATATAAAGCTGTAATAAAACTCCGCAAAGACTACAAAAAGTGGCTAAAAACAGTTATCGGCTGCCCGCAGCGCCATAAAACGGATAAATTTTAATTTAGCGCTGCATATGCATTGGCCATATATGAGGCAGAGCAGCGACTGCGACTGCGACGGCGACGGCGACGACGGCGGAGACGTTGTTACTGGAGGTGCGAAAGCGCCAACACTTCGAGATACGCGGCAATCGCAACACTTTTGGTCGAAACGGATGCAACAAGCTGCCAACAACAACGACAACAGCGAGAACAACGAGCAGCAGCAGCAACAACAACAAGAACAACAACAACAACAACAGCAGCAGCAAACAGTGCCCAGTGGGCAACAACGACAATTGTCAAGCTTGTAGCGCAAATTATGAAAAAATGTCAGCTTCGAGTGGGCGATTTACAAGCTGGCCAACTTCTAGACGCTGAGACTTTTACAGCCACGCGATGTGGCATACCCCTCGGACAGCATTCGATAAATGGGTATGATAGCCCCGATAAACAATTTAGATAACAATTAAACTATCACACATAATGTTTTCCTTGTGTAGAATCAGAGACTTAAATTCTTTTTAGATTCATTTCAGCATTCCGTGCTCTTATAACGTTTCATTTCAACATTCCGTGCTCTTATAACGTTTTCTTTTTGTGTTTCATTTCAGTATTCCACGCTTAGTTCGCCAAAAACCATATTATTATGGTCCACCCTCATCATATTGTTTCAAAACTTTATTTTCAAAACTCATTAAATAGTTTTAAATACTTAAACTTCAAACGCCTATTCTCTTATTATTTTAATAGTTAAAATAACTAACTAGAAATAATGGCCACTTACGAAAAATGTTGTAAAATTATTGTAAAATCTACAAATATATATAAAAGACTTTTTCTTAAACTAATCCATTTCCTGAACATAAAATATAAATTGCTTTTTTCGTTACAACACCAGTATTCAAACTTTATTTTTAATCAACTTTAAAGTTAATAACTGATTTAATTTTTTTTTTTAAGCTTAGAGGTTGTTTAGTTTTTTATTTGTAGTTAAGCCCATGACATAAAATCCCAATGTGTTTGTCTAGGGCAATAAATATCTTACTGATATTTAAAAACTAATCATACGATATGAAAAATTTTCCAATCCTTTTTGATACATATCTTTTTGTCTGGCGCATTTTGAATGGTTTTCCTATCACAGTTCATTCCGCTTTTCTTAAAAACAGAAAAATTTAAAATTTTCTTAATTCCAATCTTTCACTAAAGAATAACAACGACTTTTAAAAGAGTTCGAAGTTAGCTCGTTTTTTTCTAGAAATTTAGAAATGATGTAAAGATTTCTACCTGATCATTTACAATTCTTATTCGGTCTAAACTAGAGCAGTTCAGCTTCTGATCAGTTGTTAGTAACTGTAACTCACTTTAAATAGTGATCAGAACTAATTGCGGGGTATGTCTATAGTCGATACCCCCCAGAATATATAGTCGGCTTGTTGCGGCTGCTGCATTTACTTAAACAACGACTGCAAACAAACAACAAATGATCATTGCCTTTGGAAAACAACATTAGATCAGATAGTTTGTCTTCGATTGTGTCCGGGGCCAAATCGGAGATATTCGAATGTTGAATGTTTTGGAGCATTGCATGCGATGCGATGACTTTTGGCTGTTGATCGTTGATCGTTTATCGCTTATCGTTCATCGTTCATTGTTGGTCGTCTTTCGTATATCGCTTATCGCCTATCTTATGGTTTGCATTGACAACAACTTCATTGGTCTATCGATAGACACGAGATGCATTCCGATTGATATGCGACCCTAGCAACTGTCCAGCAATTTTATCTAATTGCCTCGCTTAACTGTGCTGATTTATTGTCAACGATCTCGATCTCGATATCGATTGCGATCGCGATCTCAACTCAACCCCCTTTTCACTCCACTCCACTCCTCACTAGGCGTCTTGCCCTTCTTTATTATATTGTTATTGGCGTTGGCAATCACTGCGCTAATTTGTGTGAGACGTGCTGAAATTTCTCATAGGCGCCGATTGAAAGGAGTTGACCATTAGTTGTCTATGATCATTGCTGCTCCTGACTTGATGGCCAGTTTTATGGATTGTTTTCCGCCTGGTATGTGAGCTGGCAACTGATATTTTCTGCTGGAATTTTTCGGGCCAAGATAGAAAAAAAAGACGTTTAGAAAAACTTAGTTGCAATGCGGCTTTTTTGCTTTGTGTCTTCGTAATTTGTGACAATTGATGCGTTTTAAAAGGCGACCAATTGCAGAACTGGGAATAGTTGCTCAATGTCACTTATGTTATGAGTCTGTCTCGACAGTCTTTGAGTGAAGAATCTTATCTGGTGCAGAGAATACTTATTTTATAAACAACACTTAAAATCCAACTCAGGAATATTTATTTCTTATTCCAGGCTACTACCAAAGCAAACGTCTGACAAAAATACAAAAAACGTGTCAATAAAAAATTGAGAAAGAATTAATAAACTAATGTAAAAAACTGTACTAAATAACCATACAAAGCCAAATTCTTAATTAGAAAAAAAAAAATTTTTAAAACAATTAAAGTTAATTTTAATTGTGCTTGCATTGATACTCACCTCCTTTGCTGACAGAGGGTCGGATCCCAGTCCATTCTGTAAACAGAAATAAAAATTTGTGAATAAAACTTATTGGCCAATTACATGCATATGCTGCTGGTTCGGTAGGTGTTAGCCCAAAGTAAACAAAATTAAACTGTGAAGAAACTTTGGGACAAGGAAAGGGAAAAGGAATGGGAATGAGAATTGAGAAGCGGGAACAGAGAACAGATAAAAGGGAGCTGAGAACTGAGAACGAGGGCAAATGGTACAAGGAACATGGCATATGGCGTTGCCGTCTGCCATTGGCGTTGGCGTTTTGGCGTTTTGGCTTAGTGACTCGAGTGGTGCTTACCATGAAAACCATTAAATTGTAAAACGTCTTACAAAATAATAATTGCCCGGCAACGTTCTGGCCACGTTACGGAACTGCGACGAGTGCAACAACTGCGATGACGATGACGGCGACGACGACGACGATGGTGCTTGAAATAATCGCTGCAACTATTGTAGTTAGTCTCTATTGTCGCAGCAGCTGTTACCGTTTGCTTTTGCTGCATGCTACCCGCCAAATCAATGACAACCAAACACAAGTACACAAGAACACAAGAAACACAAACACAAACACACTCACAGTTACACTTGCATACATTCACACTCACACCCAAAAGCGAGTGGAGTGCAACGCACGAAGCGGGCAATTGGTTCGGTTCCTCTTTAAGGGGCTCTTTTATTTTTCGTTTCTCTAGTTGTTGTTTTTGTTGTTGTAGTTTAAGGTGCTTTAGCGGCGGCGGCGCAGCCAACGCGGGGCAGCGACGTCGCCAGCCGCATTGTGCAAAGTTTGCAGACGAAGCGAAAAGCTTCGCGGTGCGTGACGCGTTGCAGTCCGAAAACTAAGAGACGAAGGGCAAAGGATGACACAAATACAGAGAGTGCGAGTGGGGGAGAGCGAGAGAGTGAAACAGAGTGTATAGAAGAGAGTGAGAGAGAGTTAAAGCTGCTTAGTTGGCCATAGGCAAATATTATTTAACGAGGCGGCAAGCCATGACCGAATTGTATGTTCCAATGTTCCAAACTTCCAATGGTCCAACTATTCCAAACGCACTGGCTGCCAATTGAGTTGGGCGTCAAACGCATAAATTCATAAATACATCCGGTGGGTCACTTATTAGCACTTATTGCAGCCAGTTTCCTGGGCGGGGGTGTTACACTTTTCTTGCATATCCGCTCAATTGCCGGACACACGCAGCCGCGGGCGCAACAAACAGCAATCAACGCACACACAAACATACACACACACACACACGCGATAAAACTACGATGCACACTTAATTCGATCAACGGCTGTTGCTGCTTCTGCCGCTGTTGTTGTTGTTATTTCTGTTGTTGCTATTGCTGCTGGGGCGTTGTAATCACGCTCTGTTGTAGTTGTAATCAAAAAAGGCTAGGCACATGCTACGCCCCACGGGCTGCCGCGTGTTTAAATTTATTGACACTCGACTGTCCGTGTGTATGCGTGTGTGTGTTGTTGTTGTTGGTGCTGGTGTGCATTTAGCATGTACATGTGTGTGCAAATTACAGCACATCCGTCATTTTAATTTCACTTAAAACGCCATTTAAATCAAACGCACGCACGCACGCGCAGAATGCAACGAAACGCAACGAATGCCGGCTGCAAAACGTAAACATACGCAGGCGAAATGCGAAACACGATAATAAAACAAACGCTTAGCGTATAACGTATAACGGAATGCGATAGACGAAACGAATGAAACTGAAACGCAGGCAACGTAAGCTTACGTTTATATCAGACGCAAAGCAAACTTGCACTGAAAGCACTTAAAGCAAAGCAAAGGAACCTCGTATCAAAGCAAAGCGAAGCTCCAAGACAAAGGCGAACCAACGAACCAACGAACGAACGTACGAAAACTAAACGAAGCGCGACACACGACCGACAAGCGCCACGTTCGCTGCTAGAATGAAGCTAACTTGAGCAAACATGTTGCGCGCTGTGCTGTGTGTTGGAGCAGCTTTAACAGCTGCCCATACATTTGCGTTTGCGCGTGTATATGTGTACGGGTGTATGTGTGTATATGTGAGCGCAAATGTGTGTGTTTGTGTGTGCGCCAGTTTGTTTGTTTTGTTAAGGTGGAGCTAGGCTAAATGACAAGTTGGCGCGCATATTATTGGGTGGCCAACTGTTTACATTGTCTCAAACACACACAAACATATTCATACATACACTTGAGAGCGGTAGTTGGGGTATATGTATGAATGAGTGTGTATGTGTTGGTGAATGGGTATTTGTGCTTGCTTGTGTGTTGTTAATTAACATGCATTGCCACACACAGACGCGTGACAAGTTTGGCGTAGGTGTTGGCGCCGGCGTTTCTCATTGGCTGTCGGCTCTCGCCCAAAGGCAATTAATATAACAGCGCATAAATATAAAGCTTTTGTGTGTGTGACAGCTTTTTTTTGTTGCTTTGTTTACTTTGGATGGTTCCACGTCCATCAGACTTGTTATGTGTTGAGCTTAATCTCGAACTGCATCTGCATTGCTGCGCGAAATGACGAATGCGAGAAGAGACGAAGAGGCGAATAGGCAAAAGCACATGAGCTAAACCTGAGACAAAAAGGTCTTTTGGTCGGCAGCTGTGGGAGTTTTTTTGTGTCCTCTCTGTCTCACTCGCACTTGCTGCTGCTGCGGCTGTGGCTGCGGCTGCTGCTGCTTGACTTGCACCGTTAGACGCCGCTGATCCACTTTTCCACGCGCTTTGACAACCATTTTTGGTAACAATAAATCGTGATACATCATCAAAAGTCAATTCAAATATGTAGACAACGTTTTTGTTGCTGTTGTTTTTTATTTTGTGTTTTTGTTTTTACTTTTGTTTTGTGTTTTGGTTTTTGTTTTTGCTTTTGTTAACATGCCGCAATGCGAGACACAAAAAAATATTTTAATTTTAATTGATTGTCGAGCGAGATTTACGTGCACCAAAAGTTTCTTCTCACGCTCTTGCACACTAACACACACACACACACACGCACATACATTGATGTTAGATGACAGGATTAGAATTGGAATTGTCAAAATGGAAAGCTGTTGCCGTTTCTTTTGCACGCAAAATAAAAACTATACTTTATAACTAAGAGATCCAATTTCTTACATACTAATAAATAACAATACGCCGATTTAACGTTACGTTTTTTTCTGTTTTTTACCCAAAGTCAAATCAACATAAACGCAATTGAAATCAATATACTACGTGACTTAAGCGTAACCAATGCGTGTTTTTAGCAATCACACAACGAAAAAACAGCAACAAAAAACGTGGAGACAAACGACCTACTATAAATTAATTAAAACAAAATGCAGCATACTTTCAGGTGGCCCATATAATTAAGTTACAATAAACACACTGGGTCTCACCTTGCCTAAACTGGGTTTATAGCATAGCCGAGACCACAACCATTGGATTTGCTCGATAGCTTGCGATCACAACACACAAAAGTAGGCAGCAAGTTTATCAACAACACTTCATAGCTCGAAGAGACACTCACTTTAATTAAGTATTAATTACATTATTACTATACTTGGGCTGTTAGCAGAACTCTAAAATGTATGAAAATTAAATTAATTAAATCATATACAAAAATTATTTTCACATTCATATGTACACGCAGTTGTGTCTGTGTACAGTGAAGACTCTTAAACAGTGAGCACAACAACTTTTACATTGAGTGCTCTAAATAACGAATTATACTTAACATTATTTAATTAACTCATTTAATTTCTGCCAAAAGCAAATGGAAAATTTAATTTTTGTTTAATGAAGAAAAGTTAACCTGTTAAAAAATGATGTATTACTTTTTAATGTTTTTGAGTTTTAATTTAATTTATTTTAAGTCGCTGGCAAATCCAGTCATAAATGTTAACTCAAATGGTTTTAATCAAATCTGAAATTTGTGATATCTAAAACTTTACTTTACTGTTGTCTTGTTATCAAAATTGTTTATGGTTTGCTTGGAGTTACCAGTGGTCAGGTAAAGAAGGCCAACCCGAAAAAACCCTGGACGTGGGTTTTCTACTGGACCCTCTAGACTCGCTCGGGTTAGGTAAGCCCGGGAAATGTGTTTTCCAGCGGAAGTTCGCGAGCTGCATTAATCGGGTATTTTCTATTTTCGCTGGCAGGCAGGCGGATAATTATATCCGGAAATTTGACTTTTCGCTCGTATTTTTGGATTTTTTGTTTTTCTAGATGATGTTTACGGGACTAGCGGTGTGTGTGCGGGTGTGTGTGTGTGGGAATTTACTAATTACGCATAATGAAACCTTTTTTGTGGAGTTTCCTTATTTGGATTTTTAATGTACGATCGAGGATTTGAGATATACCAAAAATTTAAAGAAAGCTTGCATTTAATCTATTACTGACAATTAAAAACACATCAAATTACTTACATTTTCTTTTTAATTTTTAATTAAAACTAAACATTTTAGGTTAAAGCTTTTAACTATAGCTAAAAACATATTAATTCACATCAAAAATTTAAAAATAAATAAAGTTTAAAGCTTTATAGCTGCTGCCAGTCTTAAACTCACATTCATAGTTTTATTTTCTAGTTTCTAGAATTTCTAAAAACAAAATCAAAAATAACCCAAGTCCTGAAAAATCCCCACATTTCTCTTTCTCTATCACTCTCTCCCTTTTGCGCTGTGACAAAACCCAGAGCGAAAAAAAATTGCAGCCGCCGCTAAGTGAAAAATCCAAGAGCGAAATGCAGGCGAAAGCGAATTGAGGACTGACGTCATACCTGCGAAGCGTTGTGTTCGCCATAGGCCCGAAGCAACGTAACGAAGTCAAGCGTCAGATGCGTGCGCTAGAGCGAGACAACTAGTGAGAGCAGCAGCGAAGAGCGAGCAGCGAATGAGGAACAAGCACAATGCAAAACATCGATCTGAGCAATGGCCGGCAGGATCGTACGTCAGTTGCGTTTCGTCATTGCCTCTGCGCGCACATCACACACGGAAAACGGCAGAAAACGACACGAACGGTACAAGAGATAGCGGGGCGTGAATCAGTTAACTAAAAACTGAAATATATATTTAAATAAACTACAAGCATTACAAGTATATGCAAGTGTGCAAATAAAAGCAAAGAAATCTATTCAAAATTGCCTATCAAACAATGAGCGCGCGCTCCGTGTCGCCAAAGGTGCTGCTGGACATTAGCTATAAGCCAACGCTGCCCAACATTATGGAGCTTCAGCACAATGTGATCAAGCTTATTCAGGTGGAGCAGCAGGCCTACTACATGCCACACCAAACCCATCAGCAACACCAGCAGCATCAGCAGCAACAGCAGCAGCAACAGCATCAGCAGCAACAACAGTATGCACCTTTGCCATCACTGGCGCCAAATGCCGCTGATTATGCAGCTTATGGCATCACTGAACTGGAGGATACGGATTACAATATTCCTAGCAACGAGGTGCTCAGCACCAGCAGCAATCACAGTGCTCAAAGCAGCCTGGAGCTGAACAACAATCAGAATAACTTTGAGCAACAGCAGCAACAGCAGCAGCAGACGACAACTGCTGCTCCTGGAGTTGTGGCAGTTACAGCTGCTGCACAAACTACACACGGTTATATGCTCAATGAGCATGGCAAGCGGGCGCGCAGCAGCAGTGACTATGATTGCCAAACGGACTCAATGTCCATGCAACCAGAGCACAAGAAGTTGCTGCAGCAGCAACAGCACCAGCAGCAACAACAGCAACAGCAACTTTATGTGGACTACTTACCCACGACAGTGGATGAAGTTGCAGCTGCGCAGTCTCAGTCGCAGTCGCAGCCACAAACGCAGGCGCCAACACAAAACTCCTGCGTCTCTCCACATTCTCACTCCCACTCGCATTTTGTTTTTGCCGCTGACGATGAGATGCAGGATCACAAGCCGCATATTTTCAAATACGGCGTATATCCCCAAACTATTGTCCAGCAACATCAGCAACAGCAGCAGCAGCAACAGCAACTGCACTTTCAGACAAGCTACAGAACTGGGTAAGTGAATCAGGAATATATATAGAATAAGATTTCGATAATGGGTTGAGAGACAGATAAAATTAATAAGTAGACTATAGAAAATCGTACTAAAATTAATCCTAGCCTAAACTTTTGATTAAGGCTGTTTCTTTGATATGTATTTAGAATATGTTTTTTAAATCAAAATATTACTCAACACTTCAAAAGAAAAACTAAACTATTATTTTAATGACGATTATCAAAGAATTTGTTTAAAAAATACTTCATAATTTTATTAAGGATTCCTTTCCCCATTCCATAACCCTTGATCAGATATCGTTTAGGAATTTTCTTTGAATTTTTATTGTTCAGAATTAGTTTATTAGTTTTTTGTCAATAAGTTCTTGTTAAAAATTCCAATAACTGATTTTTTTAATATTTTAAAACTATTAAAAGTGTATTTTAAATAATTAATTTATATTTCTAAATAATATTTTTCTAAAAGTATTAGAAAACTTTTCAATCAATCCGACAGATACATATATTTTTAGTTCTATAAACCTTTTTGATTTATGACATATATAATATATATTTATATATATTCCGATTCGCAATTGTATCAGTCATATATAGTAGTAAAAGTTGTGGCATCAGCGGAACTATTAATAGACTAAATAGATCGTATAAAAACAAATAAAAATTTGTTTCCTTTTTGATATTTATTTGCTTAAAAAAACAAGGTTATTCACGTATAAACTAAACAAACATAAAAAATCAACAATTTGTTTAAAAAACAGAAAATTTTATATAAGAAAAAAAAAGTTTCTAAATATGAAAGTTTTGCTCATTTAGCTTTTAGATTTTAGGAAATAGAATTAACTCGGAGAATTTTGATTTTTTGTAGTGTAGCTTACTTTGAACAGAAACAAAGATATTTTTTAAAAATTTAGAAACGTGTGTGGAAACTTTCAATTTTTTATTAAAAATATGTAGAAATTTGGAAAACACTTTTAAAATCTTTATAAATAATTATTGTTATATTTCTGAGAACAAGTTCTAATTCTGAACAGATTTTTATATAATTATTATTATTTTATTAAGTTATCAATTTATCAAGTTATATGAAACTATTTTTGAAAATCTTAAGAAATTTTGAAATTATTTTTCAAGCTAATACATATAACACATTTTCTAAACTAAAAATAGTTATATATCTTAAAACTATAAATACTTTAATACTCTATTTTTTCAATAACTCCTACTAATTGAAAAATCTATCTTCACCCAACCTTTCCTACAGTCAAAACTATGATGCCTACGAGCCAGCGAACAGTTTGAATGGCAGCGCGTACTCCAGCTCCGACCGGGATGAAATGGAGTACGTTCGGCAAACAGCGCTCAGCTCAGTAGGTGGCTATGCCAAGGAGGACGAACTGGAGGGCATGTCTCCAGCCTGCTTGGGCGAAGATGGCAGTCTGCTGGATGCTGTGGATGCATCGGGAAAAGCTTTTCGCAAACCACGACGACGACTGAAACGTAAACCAAGCAAAACTGAGGAATCGGATGAGTTCAGCAATCAGCGGGTTATGGCCAATGTAAGGGAGCGACAACGTACCCAAAGTCTAAACGATGCTTTCAAGGCTCTGCAGCAGATAATACCCACACTTCCAAGCGATAAACTGAGCAAAATACAGACTCTTAAGCTGGCCACAAGGTAATTTTAAAAACTTAACATTTTGAGATAACTTTACTTACTAACAATATATCTTTTGGTGACTTTCAGATACATTGATTTTCTGTGCCGCATGCTAAGCTCCAGCGATATTTCGCTGCTGAAAGCTCTGGAAGCACAATCCTCCCCGGTATCTCCGGGATTTTGTAATGCCAGCACTCTGCTTAGTGCCGCCAATGGAGCCGAGGCTGATCTCAAGTGTCTGCGCAAGGCAAATGGAGCACCGATCATACCGCCCGAGAAGCTGAGCTATCTATTTGGTGTCTGGCGCATGGAGGGAGACGCCCAGCATCAGAAGGCCTAAGCGGAGTGTAGCAGATCGTGATGGACTTTGAGACGAAGACGAAGACGACGACGGCGACGGGGACGAAATATTGATTGCCATTGGGGCTTCCAGTTACTGAACAAATAAAACACACAGCGTGAATAATTCCAATGCGAGTGACAAATCGGGCACTTGCGCATCTTTCCATATCTTATAGATGACTAAGCTAAAATACTATTTAAACAATGAGAAAACAAAAAAATTTAAACAAATATCAATTATTTTTTAGGTTTAATTTTATGTTTAGCGCTAACTAAATTAAATTGTATAAATTAAACGAAAAGAAAAAAAAACATTCGCCATTTTGTTTGCATTATTGTGGTGGCTGTTGCTGTTGTTGTTTCCCTCGTTCCCCCATTAAATTAGGCGCGAAAATGCCGACTTTATATGCCAGATACTTACTATATGTGTGTATAAGTTGATAAATTCTCATACGGAATCGACAAAGAAGGCGACATACTTAGAGCGTAACGTCATTCCGGAGACAACAGACATTTGAACAGACAGACAGTATGTATCTCAAAGATACATAAATGTATCTGTTGCGCTCCTACTTGTTCATGAGAACTGAACAAGAAGAAAATGGCAACCAGAATCGAAGCTGGAAAATAGGGAGCTGGAAAGTGTAGTGGAGAGAGATCTGGGAACTCACATCCACATCCGGTGATTTATGTGCATTTGTTTAATTCTCTCTATGTATGTCGCACTCCCTCTCTCTCTCTCTCTCTCTCTCTCTCTCTCTCTCTCTCTCTCTCTGTCTCTTTCTCTCTCTCTCTTTGCACTGTTTGGAGTTTCACTTTGGTTGCCACATAAAAACTGTTTACAAAGTATTCGGCAAAGTATTTATGTCGTCCAAAACTGCATATTTAAAATGCTCATAATTAGCTCAGTCAGTTGATTTAGTCTCTGAAGCGCTTCAAAGGCGCAACAAATATCATTTTTAGTTGCTTGACTTAATTGCTTTTTAAATGACAGCTGGCATGAGCAGTTTGAGTAACACACAAAGTACGATACATCTATACGCCTTATATGATCATAAGAATATATATTTAAATATGTACATATGTATATAGATATATTACCAGACCCATTGACAGGTTGTTGCAGATACAGACACACTCGTAAGTGGGCTAGATCAGAGCACATAAAGTACACAAGATACTTGGGATAAACAGATGGATTGTGGAGTATTTGTATAGAAATTACGAAATGGGGCTAAGTGAAATAAGTGTGTACACAATATACACAGTTTTTGCCACTGAGCGTTATAATGATTCGATATAAATTCA
The DNA here is from genome assembly GCA_018903735.1 of Drosophila cardini. Classification (NCBI taxonomy): domain Eukaryota; kingdom Metazoa; phylum Arthropoda; class Insecta; order Diptera; family Drosophilidae; genus Drosophila; species Drosophila cardini. The sequence continues at coordinate 20,815,298 of JAEIGM010000001.1, read as the reverse complement.
CTAAATTTATGAGTTATAATAGAGCATGTTTAAAATGTTGACAAAATATCAATTTTGCTACTCACCTCAGAGGTATATATGAAGGAATCGGTGGTTTTAGCTAGCACCATCACAGAGTTCCTTTTGTTCATAAGATTTAGATCGCTTTTATATAGGTTTTTGAACAAATAATACATAAAAACTGCTAAATCTTCTTGATTTCAAGACCAAGTTCCCTTAAAATGATTATACTGCTCTCTTTCGACCCTTTAATCAAACTCTTATTCATCGTGGCAAAGATAAATAAGCATAAATAACTAGTTAACATAGTTTTCTTAAGTAAATTCTTAAAGTATAAATGGAAAATCAATTGAAATTCCTTTCAAGATTCTCCGAATCAAGTAATCTCTTCCCAACTCCCATTTGAAGTGGAAATCTACCAAATAATAACATGCTCCGTTACGTTATTCAATACTTGTTATTGGATACGCAAAAAGAAAACCCTTTTTTTACAGTAAGCCATCATTTTTAGTTCCACTCAAAGTAAGACATAGCTTAAGTTTCCATTCTGGTTCAGATATTCCAATTTAAGAGCAAGGAAACACCCTTAATGCTAGATCGGGACTACCCCAACTCAGAACTGTCAACGCCCCATAGCTGATGTATGCCCATGTTTTAGTCTTAGGGCTCCTAAAAACCAATTGAAGATCATCTCAAATAACCCAAAGGCATAAATTGTGTAACTAATTTTAGAAATGGTCTCAGTCACACACACACACACACACACATACGCACACAGCAAGGACAAGACATTTTCCATTTTCTATTTTCCAATTTCCTATTATTTTAATTCTTTTGTTTTTTCGCTTGGCAAATTCACATGGCTGTTAAAAGTAGGATTGTTATTAGATGTACGCACATGGTAATCAATGGCATGTGCTATGCGCCTCGTCACCACTGCGAATCACAGCAAGGACCTGAACAGCGGACTAGACCCTGAACCCTGGACCTCATGTCGTTCTGCCAACAAGAGTTTTCCCAACATATGTGACTCATAAATGAAATGAAAACAATGCGTGTGGGAGTAGGCGAGGAATGCGTTTTGTGTATTGTGTTTTGTGTTTTCCTTTCATCTTCCTCTGACTTGAAGTAGGCGCCGCCTAAAACTGCTCAATGGTTTCCCAACTTCAGCTCAGGATCAGACTCCGACTCCGACTTCGACTCAGGATCAGCAGGACTACTATCGAACCGAAAGTCAGAAACTCTCTTGTTCATTCAGACTCTAGGGTAATGGGCTTATAAATCATATTGTTTTTTGTTGCCTGACAACTTCCACATTTAATTAGATGCAGTTTTTCACTGGAAGCGAGAAAATCCATTAACAGTTTCACATATTGTTAATAGAGAGTATTTATTGGTTTTTTTGTTCTGTGTACCTAAATTTTGTATTTCAAGCCAAAGAAAAATAGTAAATGGTAAAATATTAAAGCTACTTAATAAACTTAAAGAATTGTTTATTGAACGAAATCGATTAGAATACAAAGGGTACCAGAACAACTGTACATTTTTAGACCCCGTTCTCTAAAAAACAGTAGAGTGGTCTATTAGGTTTGTCAGAAGCGAAATGTGCTTAACAGGCAGAAGGAACTATTTCCGACACCGTAAAGTATATATATTCTTGATCAGCATCAACAGCCGAGTCGATATAGCGATGTCCACCTGTGTGTTTGTCTATCAAATCGTTGCCACGCGGTCAATAATTCGTGATTTGTATGGCAAAATTTTCTTTTAATAAGGCGATATCAACCAAACTCACGCATAATGTGTATATCGTGACTCTATATATCCTTACCGGTTCAGACAACTATAGCCTATAGCTCCCATAGGACCAATCGTCAACAATTTGTGATTTCTATGGAAAAACGCGCACTAGAATGAGTACGGGGTCTATTACAGTCGGCTCGCTCGACTCTAGTCTTTCTTACTTATTTGGAGTAAAAGTTAAAGATATCTCTTAATTTGTTGCTTATGTTTGTCTGGGAAAATATTTTGAAAACATGGCTATATCGACTCGGCTTGTGATGCTGATCAAGAATATGTATACTTTATGGGGTCTGCCTGTTACATACTTTTCACAAACCCAATATACTCTCTCTTGCAGAGAGTATAAAAATGTTGGTGCCATTTAGACAAGCCTGGAAGGATAAATACCATGATTATTGGAATAATGATGATAATCTAAGTTACAATACAAGTGTTGATATGTAGTGCTAACAAATTAAAAGCTGAAGAGTGATCAACTCAAGATATCAAGTTTTTAAGGATCTATTCCAGATACTATGGTAGTTGATTGAAGTAAAAGTTGTTGTAGTTTAATATGTTGTAAATTTTATTTTATTAATATTTATTTTAATTTTAAATTTTAATAGTTATTATTCGGAGTAGATAAAAAAAATGACCTTTCCTTGACCAAATACAATAATATGATCAGTACTTTAAAAAAACATATTTAAAACCAACAACAATTTTAAACAGTTCATATGTACAATTAAAAATGTTTTCAAATAAATCATAAATATTTAAAATATTCATGAAAACAGAGCGCAACCATAAATAGTAATAATTAAATAAAATCTATATGAAAATATATATATACATAGACATATATTTAATGCGAAATCGGAACATGTACATTACTAATGTGTATTATTTATGATTTCTGTGAATATTTTTAATTATTGGCAAAAGCATTTAAACAATATCGAATACATTTACATTTACTGCCCCCTGGCGTGTCGGAGACATGCCCCCATGTTGTAACTTGCAACACGGTGTGTCCAAAAAGTATACGAGGCGTTTCAGATTTCAAAGTACGAGAACGGAACGGAAGCCCGAAATGGAGAACGGTCTGCTCTACTCGTATTGTGACCCAGAAGGCAACCGGGTCTCATTTGTGGACTGCTGATTGATTTTTAGTGTGAAGCTGCCAGTATCTCCCCCCTCCTTAGTAACCCTCACTAAGTAGAACATCTGCTTCATGCAACGATGCCAACAACAAAATTATGCACTGAGTTTGAGTAATTAAAATCAATATTCTCGTTCTCGAGGTGTTCAAGCATTTGTCGAACTGGACCAACAAAAACAACAACAACAATTACAATAATAACAACAACTACGATCAACAACAACAACAACAACTGCAGTTTGCGTTCTTCAGATTTGTTTTGTTGTTGCTTTTGGCATCGTTTCGAGTGCATTTGCCGATCAATCAACGATCAAAGTTCATAAGTTAACTCAGCTGACTAATGGCAACCGCCAGAGTTGGCAGCGTCCCGTCAACAGCAGCAGCAAGAACAATAGCAACAACAGCAGCTAATGTACTAGACGATCCTATATATGTATGTGTGCTTATATATGTACACTGTATTCACTACAATCGAATGTGCGTAAAAACACATTAAAAAGGGAAGTAAAAAAATATGTCCAAGTCTTTCATTTTCATTGATCGAATTTTTGAATATCCTACAAATATCTGCCAATTCAAAATTATATTACAATTTAAACTTAATAAGTAAAAAAATATATATAATCTAACAATAAAACAAATTAAGAATTTTTTTATTATTGTTTTGTTATTATTTTTATTGTTTAAATTACAATTTGAATTTTACACTATTATATTTTGTTAATAATTTTATTGTTAAAGAATTTATTATTTTCAAATAATTTTAATTATAAATGAAGTTAAAAAATAGTATGATAATTGTATTGTTAATATTAATTTATTATTATTATTATTATTATTATTATTATTATTATTATTATTATTATTATTATTATTATTACTTTTATTATTATTGCTAAAAAGTCTATCTATTTTCCTTTGCATCACACGAATACTCAAGAGACTGCATATACCCTATAGTATGCTTTCATATAATGGGCATATCTGACTACTGTATAAAAATCGAGAAATCACACAGAGGCGCGAAAGGGGAAACTAAAAACTACTCCGTCCGACTGTCCGTCTGTCCGTCTATTCGCCTGTCTTTCTGTTTGACTGTCTGCCCGTCCGTCAATTTGTCTGCACCGTACGGTACGCGTTGCTGAGGCGGGTCGCTCGCATCGGTCGCATAAATATTTTCCTTTTATATTTTTTCAGCCGAAGATGCGCAGCACATAAACCCTATGTAGTTGTTGTCTATAAACAAAAAAGCGTCCATAAAAAAGCACAGTCCAAAGATGAAGACCAAGACAGAGAGAGAAAGAGAGAGAGAGAGAGAGAGAGAGAGAGAGAGAGGGACTGGCAGCGTTGGCGGTCGCCAATGGAATAACAAAAACAAAGTGAAGAATAAGAAGAGAAAGAGGAAGAAGAGGAACAACGCCAAATCGATGTACTTTTTGTTTATTTACACAAAATGATTTTAGTGACTCGGGAAGGCAGCCAGGAAGTAACTAAGTAAAACGCCTGTTTGAACTCCCCCCAAAAAACCTAAAAGACAAAAGTCAAAAGATTGAAAAGGAAACCGTTTACAGAACGGTCTTCTGCTGTTAAAATGGTTGTCTGTTATCATACCCGGTAATTGGAAAGTTGGAGTGTGCAAAACTAGTTGAAAAAGAGCTCAGAAATTAATAGTTGTCAAAACAGTTCAAACATATAGCTTTTACTTTTATAATACTGAAGCTACAAGGAAAAGTTTATTTGGATTTCAGGACTGTATTCAATTCTAAAAGAATATTCTTAAAACGATATCTTTAGACTTAATTAATTAAGATTTTTTTTTTTAAATATTTTCGAAAATTTATCTAAAATTTTAAATGGAAAGCTAAAATCTAGAGTTCCAGGGAACGATTTTCGAGTAGCTGCTTTTTGGCGACTTTTTGGCGACTATAATTCCAATTTCGAAAATTCCTTTGTTTTATAAAACTTTTACTTATGAAACATATCTATAAATATAACAATTTTTACCAACTATCGGGTATTCCACAGTTGATGGTCTATCTAGAGCGTACTTATATGCTTTTTATTGGTAGCCCAGTAGGACGAAGTTCTGGGAATTCAGCGCACACTGTCCGCTGCATCATTTGATGTAAACGCTTGACACTTTGCGCCTGTGGAACCCCCAAGGCAAACCGCAAGCGGGCAACATCTGGCATCTGCCGCGGAGCCAAAAAGATTAATTTCTGACAGCGCGGGAGCGTCCCCAAAAGATACAGATACAAAAGCAAAAAGATGCGTATATACAGTTATAGCATGAACTGCTGATGGACGCTGATGCGCGTTTTCCACGCCACGCTTTTCACGGTCGCATTCATCAATTGTTGGGCACACTGTAATATTAGACGAACCATCTCAAGGAATCTATATAAATGTACTTCGGATTACATTTTGGCACTGGCATGGAAACATCTTAACGCTTTAACGGCGTCAATGGGTCTCTAAAACTAATCATTGCAGCCACTTGACAGTATTTTTCAGTTTTCGACTTTTCAACTTTTTGAATTTTTTGGATCTTCGGATTTGCCGTTTAGTACTTCATTATAAGCGCACTAACGATGTTATTTTAATGATCTCAGCCCAAAGAATCCACTTGACAAAATGCAGCAGCAACAACAACAACGCTCAAGTATTTCACACAAAGAGATGAGCAGAGAGAGAGCGGAGTGACAGAGGGAAAAACGCTGTCCCTGAAGGGTAGCAGAGCCCTATATAAATACTTATGTATATACAGAAATACATACAACTTATATATAGTATACCACTGTATACCATGTCACTGCATTTATATTTTTTTGCACAGACAGACATTTTTATGCCTCGGAGCAAAGTGTGAAAAAGTCCGTTGAATGTCGAGTATTTCTCTTGGTGCCTTGTTATGGGTTATGCCTACACATATATAAGTAGGAATATTACTTATAAATGGCCGGGGAACTGTTGATTGGCATTGCTATAAAAATTCATAGAGCCCATCCATGATATGCCATTGAAAGTTGTTGCTGAAAGATACTGCCAGCTCTGAGCAGGTACGAAAATATTCCAAAATCTGGGATTTCACCCGCCAAATAAAACAGAAGGACTATATACACAAAATATAAACTGTTGATTATATAGAAAGACATTCGTTTGCAGCGATCATCTGATCATCGAAAAGTTGTCCACAAAGGAAATAAAACAAGAAAACGGTTAAATACTATACCTCTGGTTAACAGTATATACTATATACTGGTTAACTTGGATTTGATTGTTTCTACGGCAGCTATATTATATAGCTGTTTGAAATTTGGTTAGCAGATAGGGAATGATAGCCAATTCATATTTTGTAAGTTTGGTTGAAATCTATAAACAGATTCATTATTGTATTAAGCATTTTTAACCGATTGTTTCTATGGAAGCTATAGTATATAATCTAGTCAAGCGATCTGCGTGAAAAGAGAATAAAGATCTGTAAATTTCATCAACTGAAAAACAAGTTCGCATAAAAGCTGATGGACAGACAGACACACAGACATGGCTATATCGACTCGGCTGTTGGTACTGATCAAGAATATACATACTTTATGGGGTCGGCCACGCCTCCGTCAATGCGTTACAAAGTTCATGACAAAAACCGTATACCCTCTAAAAGGGTAAGAATACAATGCTATTTTCAGGGCTTTTCAACCGTTTACCTTTACTACTGTATCTTCACTACTTTAAGTTATATGTAAATAGTTTTCAAAACAGAAATATTTTCAAACTAATTTGAAGCCTTTGATAATTATTTATTATAAACGGTTGTTTTGAAAGTAAAATTGGATTAAGCTCATCTACAAATAATGCCATTTCTTAAACCCTAATAAATTCTTTCTAATATTAATTTTTAGTTATTTATAAGATTAATTGTCTTAATTTATTTCAACCCATTTTGAACACATATGTATTGAGAGCAGTCAATTTATACCGACGTGAAACTATCAATCCGTTTTATGTTGTTATAACCGGTAAGTTAGGTTAGGTTAGGTTAGGTTAGGTTTAATATAATGTTGTTTATCTCAACAGTATACACTGTTGTTTGATTGACTTTTTAATTGATGCATGTATCAATTAGTTTCGATTAGTATACATTTCAAGAGCCTCTCTAACTATGTATTCAATAATGTGCTGGTTAAGTCAATAATTGACTAACTATTTACTGATAAAGTCGTCTGGTGTGCAAGTAACAGCTTATTAATATAACTTAAACAAACTAATAACTACATAGATATACATATCGAGTAAAATTAAAACACTGTTTCTAAATTTCTTAAAAATAGGTAAATAAAGCTTGATAAAGATATAGATACAGCTTAAGATAGAGGTGTAGAATTCGATATATATTAACAAAGAAGATAGATATAGATAGATGTAGCTATAAAACACAGATACTTAGATATATAGTTTTTAATCAGGATATACATAGTAGTTAATATAGATATATATATATCAATTCTACATATACAATATATTTGAGAATATAAACTCAATGATATATATAGATATATTTATAGGTAAATATAAAACATAATTATAGTTATTTGTACAATTTTATTGATTAAAATGAACTATTGAAAAATTTGAAAGTTAGTTCAAAGGTTGTTAAATATCGCTCACCCAAAACCAAAAGATATTTCGCAACTGCAATTAACCCCGTTCCGAAATGTCCAAACAGTGCTTACAATCAGTTTATGCCCTGCTCAAATGAATATTTAGCCAAGTCATGCAACTCTCAAGTTGTATCTATGTATTATATATACAACATAATCACACATATAAATATATGTACGATATCTAAGTATTTGTATTGTCTGTACATATGTAAATGCCAAGCTTTACTGCACGCTGCTGCACTTATCTCAAAAGAGGAGAAGTGCAAGGGGTAAGGGGGAATCGACTTCCCTCTCCAACATTTGTTGCAACTTGCAAGTGCAGCGACAACGAAACGCATGAATCGTTTCGTATAAGAGAAAAAGAGAATCAGAGAATTAGCTGCAGAATGCCAAAGAGTGCAGAGTAAAACACGTGTTTCGAATTAACCAAATTCCCCTATGCCTCTGCCACACCCCCTGACTACCGCCCATGCACAAGCACACGCACACGCACACTCACACGCACACTCACCCTCCAAATTTTCTAATATACATTTCTCTCGCTCTTTTTATGCCCCTCGCTGAAATGTTAACGGCAACAACACTGCAAAACTAACATAAAAAACATTGAAGAATTTTAAAGAAGTTCGGAATGATCAAGTATTAGATACCCTACAAAAGACTTCAGTTGCTTCTCTTCTCAGCTATGAGCTAATAATTGGTCTGGATATCACAATCGACTCTCGATCACGATTATTACTTTCAATATAGGTACGTTTCTTACCAAATTGGTACATTTATTTACGGCTGGTACATCGGATTTTAATTGGTACATTATAGGACTGACAAGTAAGCAGTTAGATAAATAAATAACTAAATAGCTGACAATAATAATTATCATCTTTTATAAAACACTTTTATTAATTTAAGCTTAAAACTAGAAGTCAGAAATTAATATATATCAAATAACTCATCAGAGATTCCTTGTTAATTAAAGAAAAATATTAAAATAAAATTAGCGTGCTTAAAAAAACTTTATAATATAAAGTTTATATGTAGTAATTATATTATTATTTGTAAATGTAATTAAAAATATATATATAAATAAATATGAGTTTCTTTACATTTACTCAAAAATAGAATATAATTTACTTAATATATTTTATACTTTTACAAATACGGTAATTCTAAAATTATAGCTTATACAGGAATACAAATTGCTGCATACTTTGAGGAGTTTAATCTTTGAACAGCTGTTTTCTACGGTACCGAATTTTGCTCGTCTACGTAAAATGATTGATAGAAAAAATTTTTTTCTTTCGACAATTCCTAAGCCTCAATGTGCGTTTGTCAACCAAAAGTTCCTTGTTCCTTGAAATTGCCATTGAAATCTGGGTATTAAGACATATGTATATACATATGTTAGCATAGGGTATCAACATTTCTTCATTTGGAACGAGTATAAGTATTACATTAAGCTGCAATAGTCGGATATACCCATTAATTACAGGGTGCAACTATTGTCGACAATTTGCACGTGCGTGCAACAAAACAAGAAAAAATGCAAACTTCAATTTTTTGTTCGAAAACAGTAATCAAATGTATCTGAGTATCTGAGATACTGGTAATAACAACGAAAACACACAGACACACACACACACACACACACACACAAACACAGAGAGCACACAGGTCGGCTTGGCCGAGTTAACTTCGTATCAACCTGTTGACGACGCAGACGCTGGCGTCGACGCTAGCAGCAACCGCAAGCCGCGAGCTTCAGCTTGGCTTTGTCTCTGGCAGTGACTTTTGAGCGCAGTTGACGAGCTGAGCTGTGGGCCTAAAGACGCATCCGACCAGCAGCATTTGTATCTGAAAGATGCAGTTGTAAACTGAATCAGACTTAACGGAAATAATTCTAAGTGCGTTCAAAATACAAAACTAAATCAAAGTCAACAAATACACAGCGTAGTTTCAGCTTTAAGCATCGATTTAAAACAAGCGATTAGATTAGTTGCGATTTCTTTAACTTGGTCATTTGTCGGCGCTCCATTGTCAGCTAAAACCGCACATCAAGTGCAAAAAAAATCAAATTATAAAGTGAAACAAAAGAAAAACCTCAGTGAAAGTGAAGATGCCCCATCAACGTCACCAACATCATCATCATCATCATCATCATCATTATCACCGTCATAATTACCATTGTTAACACTACCAAGATCATTGCTATGATGGGACTGTCGACTGTTCATGACGCTGCGACTGCGATTTGTATCTTATAGTTATGATGAAGTGCACTTGCAACAAGGAAGTCAAAGTATCTGAAGGTTTTTGCAGCTTTGCAACTTAACAACTTGTAGCACTTTCATGATGTATTACACCCATATATATTTGAGAGACAATTTTGTTGATTTATAGACAAAAATGATGCCGCACTTTAGTCACTAGCATATGTTAAATGCGTTTACGAGTAAACTAAATGCTCAAAATACGCAGTTAAAATTGAAATATAGACCCCTTCATATCTATGTTATTGCTATAAAAACACTTTGTTAGCTTGAATTCGGCTAAAAGATCGTAAACCACATAATGATCCACTAAAATCGCATATGTTCAGGTTTTTAGCAAAACTTTCCGAAAACTATCACGCATAAACCGCAACCGCAACCACAACCTCAACCTGGTAAACCTGACAAACCCAAAAAATAAAATAGAGATACAAAAAAACAAAAGCATTCACCTTGGACCAAACAAAAGACCTCAAGTCGCAGTCGCAGTCACAGCCTCAGTTTCAGTTCAAGTCACAGCTAAAAAAACCTTAAAAAAATAAAAAAAAAAAAAAAAAAGCTAAAAAGTCTATTTATCTTTGTGTCAGTTTTACTGCAATTGGAATTCACATCTCACCGAAAACCTAATTATCCGCAATTTCATTTTAAAAGTAACACAACAAAAGTAGTGAAAAAGTGCCAAAAGTGCAAAAAAAGTGTCTGCCTAATTACCTAGAGTGGAAGTTACTGTTAATCAACGCTGTTAATGCCACCACTGTTAATGGCCTGTTAACCGACTGCAAAATGAATGATGCTGTTGCCCCTGGCCACAGTCCAACAGCCTTGAACTCCACACAGGTAAACTTAACTTACATTTCCACTTATTATTAACATTTTTTGACTTTTTGTTGTTGTTGTGCTCGATCTGGAATCACCAAACCGATAATCTACCTTTGTTAAACAATAAGATAAAACCATACGCTCCAAACCAGTTTTCTTTTCAAATACATCCGAATACTCTGAACCCAGTTAACATTGTTGTGAGGAGGTTTCAATCAAAACTTTTTACTAGTTCACTAGGCAACATTTTAGTTTTTGAGGGTCGATTAGACTGATTTGTTTTGATACTGAATTGGTATAGCCAAGGGTGTATTTAGTTTATTGAGACCCCATTAGGTAATATTGGCAACTGAATTAGCTTATTAAATTTTTCAAACAAATTTAAAAAGAAAACTTTATCAAATTAAAAAAAAATTAGATTTATATATAACTTTATAATTTATTTATTATATTAAATTACTTTAAAATAAAACAAAAAGTTTCAATTGAGTTAAATTTGTATTGCATTAAAAATTGCCAGGATTATACATATAAATCAAATGTATACCAGAATATTATAATTTTTATATATACAGTGAAAGTTCGCTTGGCCGGACAGCCACGGTTCCAGTATTTTTGTACGCCCAAGGGAGATATCCGCCTGCGGGAAAGGATTTTGTATGAAAATTATGCTCTTGGGACGGTAAAATTCGTCAGGCTAAAGGAGCTGTCCGCCTGAGGGAGCTGTCCTCGAGTAGAGCTTTCGCTGTATTCATTTGTTTTATAACCTTGACCATTGACCTTTAAAATAATTTAATATACCAATAAAAAATAATATACCTGTTTTGTAACAAATCTTTGCAAATTGGTGTTAGAAAGAGAATCAAAAATTTTAAATTATTATAAATAAAAATTATTATAAATGATAATCTCATAGAATTGGTATTATCCGGAGTCTGAGATTGCCCTATTTTATTTATGGACAAGTTACTGTATTTAAAAATAGAAAAACAATAAAATTAAAGAGCTGATCTGAAATAAAAATGCTTTAAAAGTTTTAATAATATTTTTTTATTTAAAATTTTAAGATTTATTTCCATAAATTTAATTGATAAAGGCTTGAAACTCCATTGAGTTAAAAACAAAACTGAGTGCGCTGTTTGTATATTTAAATAACATGTAAATCGTGTTGCAGGGTATCTAAACGTTGACCTTTCTCTACTTCAAGCTTTCTTACTTGTTTTCGTTTGTTTTGCCTTTTCGTGCTACAGAATTATAAACAGAGTCGCACTCGTTCATTTTCTACGCATTGAATGGCTAAAACACGTTTCATGTATGGTCTTTTGTCGGTTGTCGGTTGTCGGTTGTCGGTTGTCGGTAGTCGTTTGTCTGGCGATTTCGAGTCATCTTGATTTTGATGTTGTATATTTAATGGTCGACTAAGTTTGAAAGTCAAGTCCATGGCGTAGGTCAACACTAAAATTGTTGACAGATTTGATGTATATAATTTATTTTTGTTTGTGGATATATGCAGGCTGAAAGTTGTCGAGTATTATACAGTATTGAGCCAACTATCTTAAAATCATTAGAGTACTCTACCATACAGTGTGTGTCAACAAACCGTTAAGTTTTTTATAGTTAATTACTCATGGCTTAGAGCTAAGCACACAGAACTTAACCAGAAGTACTTAAACTATTTGGCCAATGCCAGTCTTTCAATAAATAATAAGGAAGCTTTTAAAACAGTAGAGCTGAATCGATCGAAAGATACCCTGGGTTGCTCTTCGCACAAGATTAAAAACCTGTTTCTGAGGTCAGTTTTGTGCCAAAAGATATTACCACTAATTAAAATGGCAACAAATTGTATCAAAAGTTGTCTTTTTTGGCGGTAACTTGTATCTAAGTGTTTGTATCTCAAGTGCACTATCCGTTGCTGTTATTAAAGCATTTAGTTTTTTTAATTCCCCATTTTATAAAGCAATTAATAATTAAATTTTACAGAAAAAGCTAAAAAAATTTATAATTGCGATAATGACTCTAATAACAAGTAAGAAAGGCTACAGTCGAGCAAGCCGACTGTAAAAGACCCCGTACTCTTTCTAGTGCGCGTTTTCCATACAAATCACCAATTTTCGAACGATTTGTCCTATAGGAGCTATAGGCTATAGTTGTCCGATCCGGTACCATACACATAATGTGTGAATTTGGTCTCTCTAGCTTTAGTCGTTTTCAAGTAATGGTGATGTAAAAATAGATTTTTGAAATTTGCGGGGGCGGTAAGGGGCGTGGCAAAAATTTAAAGTAAACTTAACCTGCTTGACATATAGACAGACTTTTATTCCAAATTTGGTGGGTCTAGCTCTTGTCGTTTAAAAGATCCAGGTGTTTATATGGACGGAGGGACAGACAGACGGACAGACAGACAGGCGGACAGACGTACATTGCTCTATCGTCTCGACTGTTGATGCTGATCAAGAATATGTATACTTTATGGGGTCGGAAAAGCCTCCTTCTGCCTGTTACGCACATTTCGCTTCAGAAAAACCTATAGACCCTTCTACTCTTTTTTAGAGTACGGGATCTAAATATTCCGGCACAGACTACGTAATGAATTAATGCCGCTGAGGGTCTTGATTTAGGTAAAACATTATTATATAGATTTCGATCTATTCCTAATTTCCTGTTACAAACCTATACCAAACTTAATACACCCTCGGAACAACGTATTTAAAGCAAATACTTGTGTTTACTTGATTTTAATTATATGTTAATGAATTGGGTAAATTTAGCAGCATTCTCAAAAGCTTCGATTTCTGAGTCAAAAGTTTTGAAATTCCTGTTTAGTTAAATGTTAAGCGGGTGTGATCAATGCCAAAAGTTGAAAAAGCTAAGAAAACATTGTAAAACATGATGAAAGGCACCGACACAGTGCCATTAGTCGAGGATGGAGACCAATCTCGTAAGAATACTCACCTATCCATCTGGTACAAGGTAATAGATAATGTCATACTCAATTCATGCTGAATAATATAATCCAATAAACAGATACTGTTCTATATGCTGGGTCTAACATCAGCCCTGATTATCTGTGTTCTCATTCGATTGTCCAATAAACTGGCAGCCGATGCCGAGCACAAGGCCCTGATGCACTTCAAGGAGATATCCAATCGCATAGGTCATAGATTTGATAATTAAGTAGAACCGACTTCGATAAGTGTCTCCCTTTTGATATGTTAATTAATTGTTTAAATAAAGTGCTGACTGATTTACAGATTTGACATCCAGTTGAAAATTAAAAGTTAAATTAGCAGCTAATTAAAAGAAGGGATTACTAAATTGACATCTTACATAATTATTCTGTTTAAGAATTAAGAAATTTATAGTATCGAGTTCATGAACAATGTGTGACCGAATCAAATATTGATAAGGCCATAAAACTTGTTTAGCTCAATCCACAAGGGTCAAAGATCGCCAATTTTAATGACAAATAGTATAAACGTTTTGTATATTTAAATTGGATGTGCACTATAATTGGGACTAGTGTTAACATTTATATCGAGATTTTTTGAAGGGAGCTCGACTTATAGATATCCCTCATTAGTTTTTTCAGTGTTTCCAAAATTGATTTAAGAATTTACACAGGAATCGATTTATTTAAAAATAAAATATGTTCGTGTGAGTTAATTTTATTCAAAACTTAGTTAATTTGGAATGTTTTTAATTTAAGTACAAACTTAATTTTCTTAAGTCATCAATAATTTTTGTCATTTTTAAATTAAATTATTATTTAATCGTTGAGTTTTTTACTTAAAAAATATATCCCAAATTAGACCCAAGAAAAACTTGTTTAAATTATTTGACCTTTTTAACGCAAAATTCTTAAAAGTCAAAGTTAAAAGACGCTGGTGCCTAAATTGTCTAAAAAACCCGCTTAACAAGTTTATCTTCAAACTTTGCCAAATTTTTTTCTAAAATCCTGTTATTTCAATATTTTTTTTAAATACATCTAACAATCATGTTGCTTACACAAATATACTCACTGTTTAAAGCTGCGTAATAGCACTAACAAAGAGATTTTAGATACTATAGTTTTAATAGGAATGAATTATTGCAAATAGATGATTTTGAAAAAAACACAGAGTGCTTTTTAGACCCGTACTCAAAAAGAATACACGCGGTATGTTAGGTTTGTCAGAAGCATAATGTGCGTAACAGGTAGAAAGAGGCTTTTCCAACCCCATAATGTATATATATTTTTAATCAGCGTCAAGACAGCCGAGGCGATATAGCAATGTCCGTTTGTCTTTCCGTCCGGAAATTTAAAAAAATTATTTTTATAACACTACAAATTGGAAACTAATAAAGCTAACATGACCTAATTTACACTTTATATGTATGGTGCCATTTTGACTATCCTTACCAAGTTTGGACCGAATCGGATAACTAAGTCCTTTATCACCCATTGCACAAATCGGTCGAAAATAACTTGTGTATGGAAAAATGTGCACTAGATTGAGTACGAGGTCTTTTACAGTCGGATAACTCCACTGTAGCCTTTCATACTTGTTAAATCTGAATAGCGATCGTTTTGCCCGATTGCACTAGATTTTATATGAGGCAAGGATAGACAGACAGGCGGACAGACAGAGGGTTGGCGATGTCTACTTCTCCCTGTTACATACATTCCAACGAATATAGTGTATCCCTTTAATCAACGAGTATGGGGTATAAAAACAAAGTTTTATTGTTGTTACATTCTTCTAGCTTCACACGGCTCTTAAAATATCTTACTATAGTGTTCAGATTAAGTTAAGTAATTCAGAATATAATACCGATCGATTGTCATTATGAAGTTCTTGATTTATTTTGAATCGTGGCTGTATCCTGGCTTAAAATTCCGTTGAATATTGTGTTATAATGTTATATACCATATTAATTATATGATTAATAAATTCCTTCTTTAGAGACCACCAAACGAAGTAGAGATCAACATAGAGAAGGCCCCAGATATACCAAAAGCTAAAAGGAGCCGCTGTCGCTGGCTTCTGTTTCTCATAATGATACCATTGTTAGGTACGGGCACAGGGTTGCTCTGGTTCCACCAAGGTGTCTGGTATGGACTGGCTGCACTCTACAGCTCATTGGTGTTACTTTTGCTGGTAAAGCCTGGTTGGCGATGGTTCTATATAGCAGCAGTGACGACTCCACGTGACACAAGGTAAGTGCCAGTTTGAATATGTTTGTAACAATCCACAACTGTATGTATTTTAGGGCTCTGATTGCCTATATTCGTGTGCTGATGTTCGTAAAGCGTCAGGAGCAAAAGAATCTCAATGTGGGCGACATCTTTGAGGCGAATGTGTCGCAATATCCCGATAAATTGGCAATTGTCAGCGAATCTCAAAAGTGGACTTTTCGTCAATTAAATGAGCACGCAAATCGGGTGGCAAATGTGTTCCATAGCCATGGTTATAAGAAGGGCGATATAGTGGGTTTATTGCTAGAGAATCGTGCTGAGTTTGTTGCCACCTGGCTGGGTCTCTCGAAGATCGGTGTAATCACACCTCTTATTAACACCAATCTGCGTGGTGCCTCACTCCAGCACAGCATCAAAGTGGGCAACTGCACAGCCCTCATCTATGGCATCAGCTACAGATCGGCTGTCATGGATATAGCCAAGGACTTGCCAGCCCATGTGGCGCTCTACCAGTTCAATGACGATAATTCCCTGTCAACGGATACCTCACATTCGGAGGGTCTTACTCAGGGCTTGGCGCAGCAACTGAATCCACTGTTGGAATCTGCAGCCAAGGATAAGGTAGCTGCAGGTGCTACACGCCCCGATCATCATGATAAGCTGATCTATATATACACATCCGGCACTACTGGACTTCCAAAGGCTGCTGTTATCACACACTCACGGTAAGAAATTCAATCGATCAAAAAGAATCTTCGGACTTGTGTTTTCAGCCAAATTTTAGTTAGCATATTTTAGAAGGAGTATGCCAGATATAAATAGTTTTCTTCGGATTCTGACCAATTATAAATTGGAATTATTAAGGCTTTTAGCTTTGATTTTAATTATTAATATCTAGAAAGATACGATAGCTAGGTTTCTAACAATTAATTCCTATACTTCACTGTGTTGCTTCTTATTGGACAGCAGCAGATAAAACGGTGAAAGGATTTTAAGAAAGCATCTAAAAGTATACTATAGTATTTTTATATCTCTGAGTTTGAGATCACAGGTCTAAGAACAGGGAAAAAGCCAGGAAATATCTACGAAATGTTTTCGTTTTTAATTAGATTTCGAATAATTCCTTCATAAAATAGTCAAATAAGTGTAAAGACATGTACGAATGAGTAAAATAGTATAGAAATGTTTATTTAAAATCGGAATTTTATAGTTTACCCGAGATTTGATCGTTTTGGTCTGATGAGCATAGTTACTTTTGAGAACCGATTAATGAGCCGCCAAGAGATTCGTTGTGTCGAATCTAACCCTGTATAATCCCCATTCAGATTGCTGAAATTGAATATAAATAAAATATTTTATGTTTTATTAATATTAGTTCATCTCACCTCAATCCGCAGCAGCTGAACCACCATCCACCATGGCGCTTTATTGAACAATTTTCGTTGGGACATTCATCATTGTCATTATCCATAGTTGTGAATTTCTTATTCAGGCTTTCTCTCATACCATCTCCTGAATATCCTGTAAAATGTCCAAGAGAGACCAACTTGTAACCTGTTTCCGCGTTTCCAATCCTAAAATCATCATAGCGAGCGTTTCGAACTTGAGACATTGTGTCTATCATTAAGATATAGAGCTCGTGGGGCTCACTAGATGTTATCCAATGCAGTTTCTCAAGGCCAATGAAATACTCCGATCCCAAATCGCCAAAACCTAGACGATACTCCGACCAATTTCGATTAAAATCTACTTTTCCATCGGTTCGACGCTGTATAACTATCCAGCCAAATCCCGCCGAATTTGACACACACTCTACTTTAAATGTAGTAAAGTTGGGTAATTTGATCATTTTAATTCCAGTGAACTCTCCAAAATCATAGCAGCTTTTAATTAAAGGATCTCTATTGAATATCATGCTGATCGGAGGATTTTTCAACTGCAGTGTTCGAATTTCCTCATCTTTCTTTTGAGTACTGACCTTAAGCTCGTCCATTTTGATTTGGAATATTTCTTTGGCATGGTCTATCCTCAGTTCACATTGTTTCGCACTCTCCTTGAGAGATGTCTCCACAGTTACCAACTTAATCCTAGTTTCCTCCAATTGTTTCTGTAGGTCTGCAATTTGGGCATCCTTCTTCTGACACTCTGCTGACATATATAGCAGCGGTTTCACCACCTTGAAGCAATACGAAGCACACTGATTCTCCAGTTCCTTTGATAATCCACAGAACTGTTTGAATAAATTTGGCTTTAAAGTTCAAATATTCACACACAACAAACTATTTAAATTACCGACTCATCCTGGTATTGTTTGTAAAAAGTCGAGGATGATGCCAAAAAGCCTTTGGCTAGACATAAATATATAAACAATTTAAATATAGCTTCCATTTAATAATTGTCTCATCAATTTATTTTTTCCGCACTTCAACTGTGGCTCATCAAAGCAGAGATTAGACTGATCGGAGGCAATCAGTCATACTATTATTCGGACTCAACTCTCGGGTGATAAGTCATCAATTGGCGCTCTTAGATTAATATAAACAACTCAGAATAGCTAGAGTAGAGTGCACGCAACAGTTTATATACCCAATCCACTGAACCTATCTAAGTGTAATCCATTATGTGTGCAAATCGGTTCCGAAGTGAAACTTATGAAAATAATAAGTATATAGAAAATAAAAATATCATTTGTTTAGTTATACAAATGCTCGACCAACTCTTTGAGCTTAGATTTGAAAAAAAAAACAGAACGGAACCAAACTTCAAACTTCCTTTTTTGGTAGATGGAGGCTTTCAGTTGTGGTCATTAGAATTTTTTTAGTTTATACATACTAAGTAAGTAAATAACTTTATTTTCATTAAAGCAAAATGCTTCCAATGTATTTTTTTATACTCTGAATACTGTTTTACTGTTACATACAATAGTGTAGCGTCAGTTCAGTGCATGGCATGAATTTTAAAGCTACGCCAAAAAGTATGCATTGATTTTTTTTAACAGACTTGATATGGAAACACTGCTAACAAAATAGCTGGAACTACTACTTCAATAGCACAAATCCTCGGCAGTATTAAGAGTTAATTATAAATAAAATTTACTGATAAAATTTGAAATATTGAGAGCTATTATTCGAATATTTCATATTTCACTCTATAGTCGAATATAAAATACTCTTTGAATTATTTCTCTTTTTATTGATTCTTAAGTCTTGAAACACGTTGATAAAGCTAGCTAGATTTTTAAATAACAAGAACTGCCATATCTAGCTGTAAATAGTCAAATTCGTAACCCTACTGAGCTGCTTGCTATTTTCTATTTTTTATTTCATTTCAAGATACTTCTTTATTGCCGCTGGCATACACTACGCCCTGGGCTTCCGAGACGATGACGTGTTCTACACCCCGCTGCCACTCTACCACACGGCTGGCGGTGTGATGAGCATGGGTCAGGCCCTGCTATTCGGTTCCACTGTGGTTATACGCAAGAAGTTTAGTGCCTCTGGCTACTTTGCCGACTGCGCCCGCTTCAACTGCACGGTAAGCAAATCGGAGAAACTTCCACGCACACAACTGTTACATGTCTAATCCTTGCAGATTGGTCAGTACATTGGAGAAATGGCTCGCTATATACTGGCTACACCGACGGCAACCCATGATCGTCAGCACCAGGTGCGAATGGTCTTTGGAAATGGACTGCGTCCGCAGATCTGGACACAGTTCGTAGAGCGGTTTAAAATCGACAAAGTGGGTGAATTCTATGGCGCAACGGAGGGCAATGCCAACATAATGAACAACGACAGCACCGTGGGTGCCATTGGCTTTGTCTCACGCATACTGCCCCAGCTGTATCCCATTTCCGTGATACGCGCCGATCTCCACACGGGCGAGCCCCTTCGCAATGAGAAGGGTCTCTGCGAGCTATGTGGCGTGATGGAGCCGGGTGTGTTTATCGGCAAGATTGTCAAGGGCAATCCCTGTCGTGAGTTCCTGGGCTATGTGGATGCAAAGGCCTCGACCAAAAAAGTTGTCTACGATGTCTTCTGCAAGGGTGACATGGCATTCATATCGGGTGATCTTTTGGTGGCCGATGAGCGTGGTTACCTGTACTTTAAGGATCGCACAGGTGACACATTCCGCTGGAAGGGTGAAAATGTCTCCACCAGCGAAGTGGAGGCACAACTAAGCAATATGGTGGGCTACAAGGACACCGTTGTCTATGGCGTAAACATTCCCCAGACGGAGGGAAGAGCGGGCATGGCAGCCATATACGATCCAACTCGAGAGGTCAATTTGGATTCATTGAGCTCTCAGCTGTCCCAATCCTTGCCCAACTACGCTCGCCCCGTATTCCTACGCTTTTTGCGACGCATCGATCTTACCGGCACCTTCAAGCTGCGCAAGATCGAGTTGCAGCAGCAGGGCTACGATCCCACAGCCATCAACGATGAGTTGTACTATTTGCAGCCAAATGGTGGCTATGCTCCGCTTACTCCAGACATCTTCGAAAGTATACAACGCAATGAGGTTCGCTTTTGAAGATGTACCCTGAAAGTGGCCTTATGGATTGGCCAACCACTTGTAGCATTTACTTTTACTTTAGACTTAGTATTAGGTTTAGTTAATAGATTCGTATATTGTGCTAGCGTATTAAATAAATCTTACAGGCGAACAGTGGAACAATGTCTATGGATAAATACTTTCAGCAATCGCAGTCCTCAGTCTTCCAAGGGAATATCCTTTGTTAAATCGGAGCGCTTCTTTTGCTCCATGCGCTGCTCGACCTGTTCGAGGCGCTGGCTCATGTTGTCCAATGAGCTGAGGAGACCCGCTTGAATCTCACCATATCGTTTCATGGCCAGTATCAGACTTTCCTCGATCAGTTCGCTTTGCTGTGCGTATTCCCCATTGTTCTCCGTGATCTGCTTCAGCTTGTCCAGACACTCATTGGGTATGCTGCGAAAGTACTCGGCACCCAATGCTGGTTCCAGCTGCTTGACGCGTTCCAATTGTTCACTCTGTGCGTAAAGCTCCGGGGCCACTGCGCTTAAGTATACCTCTTTGGAGCGCACCTGCTGTTGCTCCTCAAGAAAATTCGGATCCAAATACTTTTCCAGCTCTGCAGCACGACCTACACACTGCTGCAGCTGTGTGCGTCCTGTGGTCGCTTCACTCAGCAAGGCATTCGCGGAGCAGAGCGAGTCCACAATGTTGCTGCTGCCGTCGGAGTGCTCAGCATTCGCCTCTGGCAAGGGGCCGAGTACTCGTGTGAGTGCATCTATTCTCTTTTCTAGTATGTCGAGGGCTTCCATGTTAAATTGTAAATTTTTCTTTCAGAAAGCGGAATGATGTCAGTGCAATTGGCAAAACAAAAACACACAAAAATACCAAAAACGCGTTGCACTTGCAGTGACTTGATAATACTAAAACTAATAATGCCGCCCTGGTTAATACAAAATCGATAACTGCGATCCGATAAGTACGTATAATTTTAGTCGATACATAAATTACCATTTATTCGCGCCAAGATTCACAATTTAAAATTTTCCAAGGATAAACGTTCTGCATCCTTGTTAATCTCCGCTACACTATCCTCAGATATTATTCGCACTACATCAGCGTCCAATTCGTCACCCGCACTGTCATCTAAAACGCACAAAAGTCCATCATTTTCCATATATGGAAAAAAGAATTCCGGTTTATCCCATTTCGCACGTTCACCGATGCCACAATGAGATTCCTGATCCATATGCTCGGCGAGCAGTTCAAATTCATCAAATTGCAGATCACAGCACATGCATCGCAGCAAGCACAGCTGGCGGCGCACATAGTTAACAACCTTAATTTTTTGATAAAAATTCAGAGAGCGCGTTGTGGCGTCAAAGTCCAGACGATGAGTTTCCAGCATGTGCTTTTTCAGTGTGGAGAAGAGTGTCTCCTCCTGTGCACAATAAAGACACTTGATGACATGGGACTCCCCATCCGCAGCCCAATCGGACCAATCTGAATCATTGTCTCCATCCGAATCCTGGCGCGCAAAATGCTTATCAAAGTCCACGCTCACGGTGTCCTCGGCGACAGATTTCCGTTTTTGACGTTGCTGCTTTCTTTGTGTTGTTGGCCGATTATAGTTGACCAAAAAGAATTTGTCGTACTCCCTACGATTGGGATTGATGCGCTTGTGTCCCTTCTTGCGCATATGCTCCTTAAGCGTGGGTCGGTCCTGGAGAATAAACTTGTCAAAACAATGCTTAAATCAATCTTCAAATTTTTAACAAACGCACCTTAAATATCTTTTCGCAGTACAGGCACAATAGCTTGTTTAGGTTCTCTTCCAGCTGGTCAAGCAGCTCGTCCACATAGACCAACTTCTCCGGCTTGCCCACGAGCAAGAAGTGCTTGTCGAACAAATGATCCAAATAATCCGCACGCAGACCTTTGATGATGGTGCGACAGAAAAGACACTCTTTACTGAAAGAACGATCAGTCAGTTCAAACTGATGGCGTCCAAGGGCGGCACTGAGGCGCTGTTCTTGTAGGCGCTTGCGCAGTTCAAAGTCCTGGGGCAATATATCACAGAGTAGATAATATTTCTCATTCTTGGCGTAGGTTCCGTCTGGCAATTGGTCCAAAAACATTGTCGTGCAATATTGTTCGAATTCGTGGGCTAAATGATAAGATGGCATGATAAAAAATGTTTTCAGCTAGGTGGCCAGGCTCAGTTACCTTGAAACTCCTTTTCCCAGTACTGCAGATAATCCTCGAGGATCGCGATTTCATCCACATCTGCAATGACCAGACGATGTTCGAGGTACAAATGTGCCAGGCAGTCATCTTTGTCTGCAGGGAATATAAACACTTTATCGCATTTCAAGCACTTGATAGCCGTGTTTGGCGAAGGTTTCAATGGTTTCACGTCCTTTGTAGCCACTGTGGCCGCTACATCGTGAACTTCAGGCAATTTAGCGTCTGACTGCTCCATTTGTTGACAACAGAGTGGAGTGAAATCGATAAAAACCTACTCGATTTATCACTGATTCCTTGGCATCGACTAGTTCTGACTCCAAGTGGGTATTTTAAAATGTTAAAAGCTTGCTATGAATAAAACCTGTTGTAAATTTCTCTTTGCATAATTTATTTAGATTTTATCTACGTAAAAAATAATTATCTTATTATTAAAAAACATTTAATGATGCTACAAGTAAATATCGTGAAATATCGATACTAGTTCGGTGCTTATCGATTTATTTGTAATATCGTTGTGGAACTGGTTTCTCTGAACTGACTCACTCAACTGTTGCAACACGTGTGTCTCTCGGCCATTTTCAATAACCTGGCACCGCGTGCAAACGTCTTTGAGCATTGCGTGCCTTGATTGTTAAATAAAATAAAGTAAAATGGCAGATGTTGGTAAGCAAGATAAATTGAACAACATAAACAAAGTGCTTTATTTGCAATACCGCCTATGCTATTGCAGATTCGCGGAAGAAAAAAAAGAAAATCAAGGAGGAGCCTCTCGATGGCGAAGACATTGGCACTCTGCAAAAGGAGAATCAATTTCAAATCAAACCCTCCTCAAAGATAGCGGAGTTGGACACTTCCCAGTGGCCACTGCTGCTCAAGAACTTTGACAAGCTTAATATACGGTCGAATCACTACACTCCACTGGCACATGGTTCCTCGCCGCTGAATCGCGACATCAAGGAATACATTAAAACTGGTTTCATTAATCTCGATAAGCCATCGAATCCCAGCTCCCACGAGGTTGTTGCATGGATAAAAAAGATTCTAAAAGTGGAGAAAACCGGTCACTCCGGAACATTGGATCCTAAAGTTACAGGTAAGCCACCCTCAGCCATGTGCTTAAAGTGTTGACATTGTGAGATATAAAAACACCGTTATTAACTCCAACTTGTGATAATTGCTTGATTACAAACAAAAGCAGACTTTAAATTTCAAGTGAATACAAAGCGTGTTATTTATTTTTCAACACAAACGCGCGTGATTTCAACTTAACCTCAAATGTAACTAA
Organism: Drosophila cardini; assembly: GCA_018903735.1. Classification (NCBI taxonomy): domain Eukaryota; kingdom Metazoa; phylum Arthropoda; class Insecta; order Diptera; family Drosophilidae; genus Drosophila; species Drosophila cardini. The sequence goes on along the minus strand of JAEIGM010000001.1, from coordinate 20,791,405 downwards.
CGCACGTGCACGCGCACATTTTCCAACACAGGCTGCCTGATTGTGTGCATCGACCGCGCCACACGCCTCGTCAAGTCGCAACAAAGTGCCGGCAAGGAGTATGTGGCTATCTTTAAACTGCACGGCCCTGTGGAATCGGTGGCCAAGGTACGCCAAGGGTTGGAGAAGTTGCGTGGAGCACTTTTCCAGCGACCACCTCTAATCTCGGCTGTAAAACGTCAACTGCGTGTGCGTACAGTCTACGACAGCAAACTGTTGGACTACGATGAAACACGCAACATGGGTAAGTCCATCTTCTCCTCCTTAATAACATAACTGGAGCCAATGCGTCGCTTTCTGGCTTAAGACAGAGACGTGGAACCAAAGAAATATATCAAAATTTTAGTATTTGCAGTGGCAAATGCACAGTTTTATTGGTAACACTCTTTTTCGCTCTGTCTCGATACTTATCTGTCCAGGTGTTTTTTGGGTTAGCTGCGAGGCCGGTTCCTACATTCGTACAATGTGCGTCCACCTGGGTCTAGTCCTGGGCGTCGGTGGCCAAATGTTGGAGTTACGTCGCGTTCGTTCTGGCATTCAATCGGAGAGAGATGGCATGGTTACAATGCACGACGTGCTTGATGCCATGTGGCTGTATGAGAACCATAAGGACGAGTCCATGCTGCGCCGTGTCATCAAGCCTTTGGAGGGACTGCTTATCAATCATAAGCGCATCATCATGAAGGACAGTTCGGTGAGTTCTCTTAACTTGGCCAAGATATGGTATTTACCCCATGATATTAAGCCGGCAGACGATTGTATTTTAACCAGCAATGTCTGTGACTATGACTGGGAACAGTAAAGCCGCTGATGTGTGTATGTTGGAGCTGCGCCTTAAGTGCGTATCCGACAAAGTTATTTTCAGACTACAAATTCATCATTTTATAATGCATTTTTAGTATAATTTGAATATGCTAATATTAAAAAATATTTTTTTCTTGAATTCCAGGTAAATGCAGTTTGTTATGGTGCCAAGATCATGTTGCCAGGTGTGCTCCGGTATGAGGATGGCATTGAAATTGAACAGGAGATTGTCATATGTACCACAAAGGGCGAGGCTATCTGCTTAGCCATCGCGCTGATGACCACAGCCACCATGTCCTCATGCGATCACGGTGTTGTGGCTAAAATCAAGCGTGTCATTATGGAGCGAGACACATATCCACGCAAGTGGGGACTGGGTCCTAAGGCCTCGGCCAAGAAGGCGCTTATTGCTGCCGGCAAGTTGGATAAATTTGGCAGGCCCAATGAGAACACACCTAAGGAATGGCTAACTGGTTTTGTGGACTACAATGCCAAAAAGCCAGCAGCGGCTGTAGCACCACAGACTCCAGTGACACCCACCAATGGCTCAAGTGAAGTCAGCAAGGTACTACAAACATATCTTTATAATTCTATAACCTTTTTGCTAATATCGCTTGTTTATGTGCAGCGTAAACTAAGTACATCCAGCGTTGAGGAGGCGCAAGTTGAGGACACATCAGCCAAATCGGAGAAGAAGAAAAAGAAGAAGAAGCACAAGGGTGATGAAGAGGCACCAGCTGAGGAGGAAACAGCTGCAGATACAGCTGATGTACCTGCTGAGAAGAAGAAAAAGAAGAAGAAGGACAAGGATAGGGATAGAGAAGAGGCTCAGGAATAATAGTAGCATACAACTACTAACTACAAATAACATTAGGAATTAGCCTTTATGTCCTCCACTATTTTGAGCATTTTTCATAGTTGTTAAGTTTAAGGTTGCAGACGCTGACTTACTGTACAGATGCAAATTTTAATGCATTTATAAGTGACATTCGCAATGCAATAAATTTATATTTTTATTGTAATTTGTTGGCTCTATTCGATTTAGTACTAGTTTAATTAGTTTCACCTACAGCATCAGCAGTCTCGACACTCTTGTTAATAAGGTGAGTCCCCTACTTGATTTTGATTATTTATTTCATTAATGTTCCGCTGTCATCTGATGAGTATTAACTTTCGCCCCTATCTGAAAACTTAAGTGAAACTTCTCATGTTGAATGCGAGATTGGTCTTACTGAATTGACAGCGAAACATAATTTAAATACATTGCTTATAACAATTGTTTGAACATTTAATTAACTCAATTCTTTGTCTTTACAGGTCATCTTTTGCGACTTTTCTAAATGGGATGGGGAACGTAAAGGTAAATTTATCAGTTAATTTCTTAGAGTATCAGTAAAATTTAATTTTGATGAGTTTTTAACTTTCGCCCCTATCTGAAAACTTAAGTGAAACTTCTCATGTTGAATGCGAGATTGGTCTTACTGATATTGAAATCTAACATTAAATACTTAATCCAATCTAAACAATCATTAATTTGCCTATTTCTCTTTTTTGTTTTACAGAAACCATAAGCCTCTACAACTTTTGATGTTGCAGTTCCATGAAAGTAATGGTTAGTAGTATTTTATCTTACATAATTTATCCATTTATTAGGCTGTTCTATGATGAGCAATAACTTTCGCCCCTAGCTGAAAACTAAGTGAAACTTCTCATGTTGAATGCGAGATTGGTCTTACTGACTATTCTAAATTTTACATAAGGTTAAACATATCTAAATCCTTCACTAATTTGATGTTTCATTTTCAGATTTATCCAAACGGAGAGAGTGACAATCTATTCTGAATAATTTCAAGGTAAGTTAAACATTATAAAGCGTAATACAATGCATCGATTCTATATGATGAGCAATAACTTTCGCCCCTAGCTGAAAACTAAGTGAAACTTCTCATGTTGAATGCGAGATTGGTCTTACTGAAATAAACTTAAATTTTAAAACACTTGTAATAAATTTCAAGACAATATACTTATTAGTTTCTTTTTATTTTCAGTTTCTTTTGGAGCTTTCTACTCTTGGGTTTACTTAATTTAAAGGTGAGAATTTTTCCTAGATGTTAAATTTTTTATGTTTAACACAAAGTATGATGAGAAAGGAAAGCTGAAACTGTGTAATGATTCACAAATACCGCAACAACACAATCCTCAAAAATAGGTCCTACTGAACAATATAAAAATTATAAGTAATGAATAAGTAATTTTTATTATTTAAAACATGTTCTAATTGTTACGTTTTGGTTTTTTCTTGCAGATGTCCGTTTGATACAGCAGAATCCAACATTTGGATAGTATTTTAAAGGTGGGTTTCGTCAAAAATTTAGCATTAGTATAAAATGTCTTTATTTGATGAGAAAGGAAAGCTGAAACTGTGTAATGATTCACATATACCGCAACAACACAATCCTCAAAAATAGGTCCTACTGAACAAATATTTAGTTTACAATTATAGTTAATCATTAAAACAACAAAGTAATAAAATTTTCCTTCTAATTTCAGGTACAGTACACCCTTAATGATGCTTCCCCTTTCCAAGTGGGAACACTAATATTGCACATCACTAAATCCCACATGTTACATATTTACCCGTCCCTCGTTGTACATAAATAAAGGTCTAAAAAAACAAGAAATAAAACCACAAAATAAACAAATTGTTTTCAATATGGGGGCACTTGCATACATAACCTACAAATAGTAGGGTTGTACCGTGGCAAGGTTTCTACGGTGCTTTTGGTGGGAAACAGAAACCAGGGTTGCCACGTTGCGCATTAAACACACAGTCAGCGGTAAGCGTGTCTCAAGGCTTGCAAAATATTAATGTAAGGATTTGCTTCTAAAGTTTAGTTTAAACTAAACGTTGCGTAAAGCACGTGTTTTCTTCACACAAATTTCGTACAGTGTGCTTCAATTGTTAATTTCCACTTAATATAAGCGAAAGCTTCAAACAAACGCCCACCTTATATTTGCAACACAAAGAAACCAAAATTTTTTTTATAAAACATGTATTTCTATTAATTGATATTGCAGAAATTTCGACTTTCGCGCTATTTTTTTCTCAGCTTTGAATATCACCAGGCTACAATATTAATCTGGAAGTACAACCCTGTGTTCCATTCCACGCTGCCACCTTGGCGCGCTGTTATCGTTCACCATATTGAAAATAGTCAAGCAGTCGCCGATATACATGTATGTGTGTGTCAATTTTTGTGTATGTACTCGTTTACATGCGCTACGCTTTTAGAGACGTCAGCAGCGAGAGCCAAAAGAAATTGTGCGTTTCAGTGATAGAATATAAAGAATTTAAACACATTCGAAAGTTTTGCTCCAGAAAACAGAGGAAGTGCACCTTGTGTGCCAGTTTTTGTGCAGGTAAGTGGTTAATTTTTGGTTTTCGTAATTACGTGACAGGACTATTTACAGTATCGCAAAATTTGTACATGCCGATTTCACCAAGCATTGTAAGGGGGTGGGTGCTAGGTGCAGCTAGGTTAACATTATGCTTAACATTCTGACGCATGCGATCGGCGGTAGCGTGTGTATGTATCTGTTGACGTGACGCCATGTTGGATTTGTTTTGAGGTTATCGATTTATTTCTTCTGAAGGGTTTTACATGATTTACAAAGGATTTGGTTTAAATGAACACTTTGTGTTTACGTGAAACCTGTTTAAGTGTGTATTTTTTATGAACTGTTCATTTCTTGGCATATAATATCCTAGTCAAAGAGATTACATGAGAATAGAACGTCTCTTTTAATTAGCACTGTTAATGGGGAAAAGAGAAGAAAGCACTGCTTCGACTTCACTGTAAAAGTTCCTTTTCTTTCTCTCTATTTGGCATATCAATTGGCAAAAATAATCGGATATCGTTGCCCACGTGCGCACGCACACATGCACACAAATATAAGTGTACGCAGGCATACGTGACATAAGCGTGACAATTACTGTTGTTTCATTACCATTGCATTTCATTTGGAATGTTTGGGAATGGGATTCACATCATACTAACACAAACAGACACTCACGCAAGCACAAATTCATGCAAACAACCACACATAACCAGTCTCTCGTCACAGTGCCTTCGCAGAGCTGCTTGCGATCGCAAAATCTTTGGTCGCGTTCTTTTTGAATAAAACCAAGAGTTATAATTATCTAAAGTGCCTTTATTAAAGTTATAACCCCTCATACGCGATGTCAACAACAGTTTTGTATTGCTGACAATAGTTAAAGTCAATTTGCAGTTTCTGTACACTGGGTATAAACAAAGTGTGAAAATGTTTAGCTGCTGCTGATTCTCTGTGGTATACCTGTGTTGTGTATGTGTATGTATGTGTTTGCGTGGGTTGTTCAAAGGCGCTTAAATAACAAATCCACTAACAACAACAACCAGAAACAACTCAAGGGCTGGGACGCAATTCTGTCTTCAATTTACCGTTTTCAAAAGTGCGTAACAATTTATGTATGTATGTGCAAATGTAAGTTTGTATGTAAATGTGCTGTTAATGTTATTCTGTCTGTATGTAGCTCGCAGATTTCGATAACGTTTCGATAACATGTAGCTATAATATGTCCTTTGCAGTAAGGTTATAATGAAGAATACATGCATGGTTTTGAGAACTTAATAAAGCAGGTAAACCAGAAAAAGTATTTGTTTTGCTACCTGCGAAATTTTGTACTTTTGTGTATACCATAAATTTATATGTGTGTATTACTGTGCAGCAGTGCTGCCCATTCGCATTAATAGCCTCGATATAATTGGCAGCACTGTTTTGTAATATATTTAGTAAAGTTAATGTAAGTTTTTTTTTTTTAAATAGCTTACTACATTATTAAACTTGTAGTTTGTGTGTAAAAAAATTGAAAATATTTTTGTTAATTTGTTTGTATAAAACTTTGGCATTACTAATTGATCAATGTGTAAAACAAAGCGTAATCGGATAAGAGCCTGAGATTTGTGTTTCACTTAAATTAGACCGATTTCATTACCGGGTTGTGATGAGTTTTAAATTTTATACACAATTTTATACTGTGTCAAAAAGAATACTTTAATAGATTAAAATAAATTGTTCCGAAGTCGATTTGGATTTTAAAAACTAATTTAAATATATCTCTGGATATTTTTAAATTTGTTTCTGTTTTTAGTCTCCTTAATTAAGGTATTAAAATTAATGTCAAAAACCTGTAAAAATAGGAGAAAGTTATATTAAAAATTTAAATTTAACTAATCGAACAAAAAATAACTTTAAAATACATAATTTCTTTATTTAATAATTCGGTTGTCATAATTTGCATATTAAAATAAAAATAATTCTTTACTAAAAATTAATTAAATGGTTTTTTTTTGTTTACAGAATGACACAAGAATTGCCGCCTATCGTATTGAAAGGCAAAGATTTGATCAAATATCGGTGCTTACTACGGAAATATCCAGTTTTGCCGGATTTCCTACATTACAATTGGGGAAAGGTAAAGCGCTTCATTATCTATGCCCTGAATCCGCGCTGTGTACTCCGCAGTTACGGCTGGAGAAAGCGCAATAATCGTGTCGTCATCAAGCGGCGAGCTCGTCTCTTGCTCTTCGATCCGCGTCTGAAGCGTATGATCAAGAGACGCAAGGCCAATGTGAAGCAATGGTCGGCCAGTCTGGTGCGGTATCACAAGAGAATGGGCCACATCACGGAGCACGAGGAGACGGAGCTGTACGGCGAAGAGCTGTCCAAGCTGATGAAGCAGCAGCTGGAGTTGCTCAAGAACAGCAAACGCGGCATTTCGATCATTGAGGATGCCAACAAGAATGTGGAGTTGCGTCTGGAAAAAGAGGAGGAGAATCCAACAGATCATGTCAATGAGCAGCAGGATAAAAAACCTGCAACACCGATAGCATCACCAGCACCACCCGTAGAGTCAGAAACATCGCAGTCCATCGATAACAAAGAGGAAGTGATGACTGTGTCTGATTTAGTACCCAGCAGTAAGACTGAAAAGGCTGCAGAATTGACACCGGAAAAGTCGGGAGGCAGCAAATTCTTAGACATGCTGATGAGCAAAGTGCGCGTCAAGAATTTCGCCAAAGAATCGAATTTTTCCATTACAACTGAAGTTACTGATGTAGCCTCTAGTAAAACAGATGTGCCCGCTGAGCTCTGCAGTGATCTTAGCTTTAATGATGACGTCGGCGAGGATTTCGTTGGCTTCGACGAGAGCGCACATCAGCCCGGTATGTTGCTCACTCCGTTGGTGCCACAGAGCTGCAAGACGCTGGACGGCAACGGAGCCTTTGTCAGCGATGCTCTGGAGGCCTACATGAAGAAGAATAAGCTTCGCGAGTCCAGCCTAGACGATCGGGAGCGTCTACTCGAGCCTATGTACCAAGACGGGCGTGTCACGGCCCACAGTGTGCCGCCGTACATGGACATGCCGGCGGTGCCGGACAGCCTGCAGCGGCTGCGGACTGTTGCGGATCGGCGGCTCTACCTGCAGCGTTCGAAGAACCAGAAAATGGCCATCATCAACAACGAGGCGAATGTGTATAGGGAGCTGCAGCGAAAACAGCGTCAGCGGAAGGTGAAAGTGGCTGCTATGCAGCAGCTGCAATCCTCCAGCTCCCAAATGCCCTTCACCCGCCAAGGATGGCAGGCGGCCAGCTATGTGGCCACCGACTATGATAAGTATTACTATCAGGTTATCCGCATCGATGGAGATATGGTGCGACTACCGGGAAGCCAGGGCAACAACGCGCAGCGCGAAAAGAAGCCGCATCGAAGCAAGCTAAACGCCAAGGAATTGGCCAGAATCAGATGTAATCCGGACTGCGTGGATGTGCGTCTTAGCAAGGAGATTAATCTGCAGCCTACACGATCTTGTCAGGGTAGTGGGAAGATGCAAAAGCTCAATCAGTATCCACTGCCAGCAATCTTCCGACCATGCCCGCTCTCACAGAAACCCTTCCAGAAGCCGCTAGATGATGACACGGCCGCCTTGTTGCTAGCCGGCGGTAGCATGGCCATTGTTAGCATGCCCACTGTGCAGCTGGACGTAAAGCCGCAGCTGGGGCGACCGCTAGACGAGATCGCCAAGCGGTACCTGCAGCACATACTGCCTCATCATGACATAACCCGCGAATGGGCCGAGTTTAGCGTGTCCACGCTGCAGGAGTCACCCAACAACATGCGCGAAGCGGAGGAGCAGGCATCGCAAACGCCCGCGGGCAGACGCAAGAGCTTTACTTTCGTGATACCATATCTAAATGATCGCAATCATATACTCGTGCGTCGGGTTGTCGATCGGTCCGAGCAGCTGGACGATAGCTTCAGTGCAGCTCAGCCGCCGGAAAAGCTGCAGCAATTCAAGTTCCGTCAGAACTTGACCCAGTCACCCGACCCCATTGAGTTGGACTGCGCGAATATGATCAGTGAAATGATCAACACGGTCGCCATTAGCTGCAGCGAGAATTCCTTTGTTAGCATTGATCCCGACGCAGCGAGCAGTGTCCTTTCAGAGATTAGTCCTGTCAAGGAGGAGAGCAAGCTGGACAAAGCCGGAAAATTGGCAAACAGCAAGCAGTCGAATCGTAGACCAAGTAAACAACAACGCTTGACCAAGGAACTGCGCCGTCTGAATGCCACTATCATCGATGCAGGCGCCATGGCAAAGGATGGTAAGGAATCTAAAATTATATTATAAAGATCGCTGCCAATTAACGTCCACATGGAATAAGTGTTGAAAACATTTTTAGTACATGAAAATATCCGTATTCCATTGTGAACACATCAGCTCAAATGTACGTCAATTTTTAAAATTGGAATTCTCCACCTGGATTCTACATCAGGTGTTTACTGTGGATATTAGTGTTTTTATACCCGTTACTTGTAGTAACGAACGTTTATCTATAATATTTCCGGGTTGCTTTTTTTGATGTATCGATAACAAAAATCTAGTATTTTTTATATCTTTTTTCCTAACACTGAAAATATTTTTAAATTCAGCAACAATAATACCTGAAAAAGTTAACTTTTTAACGGAATTTTTAGGGAATGCCACGCCCCTTTTCCTAAATTAAACAAAAAAGTATTAACTTTACGCTTTTTGAACAAGTTTTCCCTGTAAACCCAGTAATTATAACACCCAGAAGCATCAAATTATACAAGTAACTTCATGGTAGCCAATTGCCATCCAATTATATTGGATGTCACTGTCCAAATACAATTAGAAAAATAATGAACTTGATATATATATATATTGTATCTAAATTTTAATTTATAACCGACACAAATATTCAATTCTAAAATATAGTAAAATTTATGAAACATGGTCTTCGGTTGACCCAATTCTACAGTTTATCCATTAATACCCATCTCTAATTGCAGCTCAAAAACCTTGTGTCAGGGAACACTGCCAGTTGGGTTGCCTCTGCGAGAGTCTGGCCGGAACATTCCCGCTACGGGAGCATTGCGGACGTGCGGACTGTGTGCTTGAATGCCGCTGCACGGGAGCGGAGCTGACACGGATTATGCGGGTCGAGACAGACGTGAGTAGTTGTTAAGCAGATATTGGTTTGGAGTTAGTTTAACACCAAGTTCAATTTTTTTTAATAGGGACGTGGAATTTCCAACGAGGATGCCTTTAATCTGCGGCGTCAGGCCACAGCTCGTTTGGCCAAAATGGAGAAGGATTTCACCTCCACACTGGTGCTGACCGACAACGAGACGCTGCTGATCAATGAGACGCAGTGCGACAAAAAGCGTCGCTGCACCAAAGCTCCCAAGCGCTACGAGGATTTTGACGATTCTATCGAGGATGACGACGATTTGTTACGTCCCAGCAAAGTTTCCAAACGAGAGATTGTCGTCAAGCGACCACGTGGCAGCCTCGAAACAGGAGCCGCAACGGCAACGGGTGCAGGATTAGTGACTGGATCGGGATCGGTACCAGGTGAATTTACGCCATTGGCATCCCTCCGACCACCATGTAAGGTCAAGGACACGGATTTCATGCAGCTGAAGCATTGCCAGGTGTCACTGCGTCGTCTGCCTGATGTGGGCAATTTGGCAACTTTTTGTATGACCCATCAGCTCTACAAGTGCTTTTGTGGAGGACTGGCGCCGGAAGGCAAGCCGGTGATCATTGAGAAGGACGAATCGGATGCTGCAATTACCCCTTATGTTCCAGAACTGGCCACTCGAGCCCACTACAGCTTCGAGCGTGCCCAGGAAGAGCCACAGCAAGCGCAGTCCAAGAAACGGCGCAAGGAGAAACCACCAACACCACAGCAGACCAAGGTGCAAAAGACCAATCCACCCAAAGCAGAGCTGGCAACACCAGCACCTAGGTCTGTAACCCCGCTTACCGTGAAGCTAGCTCCGCCTGCGACCACGATGCCACCTCAAAGGCCCGTTGAACTGGATATTATATTCAGCTACTATCGCTCGCAGCCACATTTGTGCCGTCGTGCCATATCAGTGCCAAAACATTGCTATTTGCGGCTGAATCGGCGCCGTACAGAGCGCACGCTAGAGGATATAAGGCGTACCGAGACGAAGCAGACGCAGGATTTGCTCAATAAACGGATTGCGAATGCCGTGCGCTTCTATCGTGCTGAATTGGATCAGCAACGACGCCTGGAACTGGAGGAGAAGCTGTCGGGCCAGAAGAACCAGGAGGAACCCTATGTCATCATCGTTCGAGACGATTCCGACGAAAGCGAGCCGGGAAATCCGAGTGCACAGCAAAGGCTCAACGCAGAGGATTCAAGCACGTTTGAGGTGGTGCAGACCAAGCGCAGGAGGCAGCTGCCGGCACCAGCTGAGGAGACAAGGGAAGTCAAGGACGTTAAGGAAAAGATCAAACCAAAGCCACCACATATCCCAGCTCAACCGGAAATCCAAATGCCTAAAATATCCTCGTGCTTTTCGCTGAACTCAAATGCTGGCTCAATGGACTTTGGTGTAGGCATCCGCGCCAGAGCTGGATCCTCGACCAGCATAGACGATGGCTCGTCGGTGGACTCCACTTTCCGCGCATCGTACAATGACGTCATTCTGAAAATGAACTCGCATGTGAGCAAGAAAATGCAGGACATTGATCTGGCCTTGCAGCGTGAGAGTAAAATAATTCCTGCTCCCAACGAGGACATACTGTGCATCATTAAGTGGACCAACTTCCTGGCAGCCTTTGAGTCGGAATTTGTATTTATCTGGGATGTGCAGATGAAGAACTACAGCTTCCTGGCAGCGACCATCACTAATATGATGCCAGCGGTGTGTGGTGCCATTGCTGTGGTCAACACCCGGTTCTCACCCGACCCCAGCAATTTGTGCTTGATGGCACGCATGTTGCTGGAGAGCAAACGGAACGAGAACACCGCCCACCTGGCTGTGGTCATGCAGGGCAGGCAGCAGTACTGGCTGGTCAAGGGCTTCCTGCGTCACATGGAGGGTAATGCCTGCACAAAGCCGACCCCTCAAACCCATCCCATACTGACCAAGAAGATCAACGTGCTCTGCTCGCTGATGGTCAAGCAGAAGATCAGGGAGCAGCACAAGCTACAGCTGGTGGCATCAGGCAAAGCCAACTCGGATACGTCCAGCACAGCATCTGTGGAGCCTGCATCCTCTCCAGCTGCAGTTCCTCCTGCAGTTGCAACTCCTTCGCCAGCGGTGACTCCTGCTCTAGTTGTTTCTCCAGCTCCAAATACGTCTCCCGCTCCCGCCGTTAACACAGTTCCAATTGGACCTGTTTCAACGCCCCAGAACAAAGATACCGCTCTGATCATACGCAGCAATATAGAGTTTCGTAAGGTTAATCAAGCGGATGTGTGTTCTCTACAAATCCCCGAGCTCAATGACAAGGATCACCGCTGGGTTGTCCTTAATGTCTACGATGATTTCTCTCATATCTTTGTGCCCGCCTTCAGGGACATGATCTCCTTGGATCGCATCTATCACGTGGTGCGAGCTGCCCACGAGTCGAAGAAGGTGATCAAGCTTCAGTTCTTCAAGGATGCACCTTACGATGCCTTTGTGACGCCCTCGTCTAAACGTAAAATCTACTTCGGACCTTTGCCTTTAGACACAGAGGCCCCAGTGCTGGTGTTGCTCCAGAGTGTGGATGGCAAGATGATGCTTCGGGAGGTTTATCAGCGGGAACACAACATCAAAGTGCAGCAGGAGCGTCGCACCATGGCCTTTTGGGTGCTCCAAATCAATAAGCAACTGCACTTTGAGATTGACTTGTCTACTACTTCGTTGACCAGGAAGGAGGATGCACTGCAGCAGCAGCAACAACAACAATTGCTCCAGTTGAATGCCAAAGATAGGAATGATACACTTGAGGATGAGGATGATGACGATGATGACTGTATGATTATAGACGACGATGACGAAGATGAGGTTGGAGCTAGTAAAGATGCCCCTGTACAGTCAGGTCAGCCAGCTGTGCAGAAGGAGCAACCACGACGCCTGAACTTTACTATCCAAGCAGTGCCGAGCGTCGGGGGCGGACTCCAGATCACTAAGACACCACAAAATGCCCCCAGCAGCGGATTTATGCCCCTGATAGCGAATGTTCCCTCTACGGGGAGCACAGCGCCTACTACACAGTTCCTGACTCCTCAAGTGCAGGTTACGCAAACAGCTGTGACGTCCACTGTGTCCAGCCGAGGTGAGTCCAATGCTGAGGCACCACCAGCCAAGGTTAGTCGCATCTCAGTACAACGCAAGACGCCGGCCACAGCAACGACAGTGGCAAAGGGCACAGGATCAGGTGCTGCCCTCAAGGAGGGTGTGTCAGGAACTAAGCTCAATGAGTCACTGCAGCAGTTGCTGAGCGGAGGCAATGGGAATCTCAAAATACCAGCGGGCACAAGAGGAGTTACCATCACTAAGCTGAATGCAGTATCACCAGCAGCTACTCCGGCTGTGCAACCAATTAAAATAGGCGCCAAGCGTAAATCCTCTGATGTCTCAGCCACTTGCACAGCTGTAGAAGCTGGCCTCGAGACGGAAGCTTCCAGCATTAAGCCACCGACAATCCTCAAGCAAACTGCCACTACAATATCCCTGGGGAACTTGCCAGTGCACCAGGTGCGTCCGGTACCAGAGAAGCTGCAACAATTGGCAGCTGTACGCAAATCCTTGCCCGTTAAACAGCCGAGAGCCATTGAACCGAGACCATCGTTACCGGTCAAGTTGCCGGTGTTGGCAGGAAACGTGGGAGCAGGAGGAGCCGGAGTGGCCCCACCGGAGCAACTGCCAAAATTACCCACCGTCCAGTCAGCGACGAAGGGGAATAAAATCAAATATGGTTTTTTGGTTGCCAAGAACTTGCCACGCTACAGGGTAAAGCTAATGGACTCCAAGTTTATGGTCAAGATACCCGATGAGGGTGTGTTGGCGTTCAAAAACTGTACGGCCGCCAGTGTCTATCTTAATCGGTAAGACTATAACACAGCCTCTAATTAAATTTAAGCTACATAGATACATCTGATTTTGTTCATTGCAGTTATTTGTCAACTGCTGGAAATCACGGGGATTTCCTGCCCGGCGATTGGAAGTTTTTGGCATTCGAGGGCGTTGACCAGAAAGCCGCGCAGCAACAGCAGCAACAACAACAACAACAACAGCAGAAGTCGGCAGCAAGCAAGACCGCAAAGAATCTATCGGTTCCAATGATGACGGCACCCATTGTAATCGAAGACTAAACAAAAGTATTTGAAACTCAGTTTCTAGGCCATAACAAATTTACCCGCGCAACAGTTTAAATCGAAAGACATATTTAATATGTAGAATTCTAAGTCTTTACATTGTATAAGCTAACATGAATTGTTTAAGTTCGTTAATTATGAATTTTTTTTATATACGTATATAATTTGTTTTTTTTTTTTTTTGAATAATCGCAAATTCTTGTTGCGGCATTAAAACAGCTGCACAAGAGCGTGAGAGGGAGATGGGTAGAGGAAGAGGAAGAGGGCGAGAGCAAGAGCACAAAAATAAACAAAACATGAAATTTCAATTCCCACCGTAGCGCGTTTCATTGGCTTGCGAGCGCGTTGTTCCATTTTCACATCATTCCAGCTAAACTCAGCTGTTATGCGGCGAGACTGACAGTGTGTATCGTGTGTGGCTTGCGATTGATTCAGTTGAACCTTAAGGCTTAAGGTAAATAAGCGAATTACTGTGCGGCATTTATAGTTATTAATCAAAAGTACAAAAATCAAAAAAGCTTTGATAAACAACCTGATAAGCGGTTTGCACATTAAAGCAGGCTAAAAACAACACCGTACACCGCGAAAACCGAAAAATTGGCAACAACCAACCAAGGTCAGTCCATTGGAAATAGAAATCTATATGTATGAAAGAATATGTGCAAGATTTTAACGACAGTGATGAGCAAGTTAAGGTAGCAGTGCTCATATAATTAAAAAGGAAACTGCTGAAGAAGATTATAACACTTAGTTTATTGCATTGTTAAAATATATGAACGCAAACTTCTTAATCTTTATTTTTAATATATTTTGCACAAGATTGCATTTTTTGCAGAACGATGAGTAATTCGAACTCGTCACGATTTCAAAAATAAAAAATATATGTATTTTTTTATTACCGTTTATTGCCGCATATTGGTATTAAAGTATTTTAGTAAGTCACAGTCACATTTTTAGTATTCGCATGCAAAATCGCTCATCTCCATTGTTTATCAAGGTGTGTGAAATACTACGCGAAACGAACTGTATGTATGTGTGTGTGTGAAATGTGTAAATTTGTTAATGTCATAAAACGAAAGCGCAACAAGTTCTCAGTCGAAACTATTCGTGTATTTTCAGTCATTTAATAGAACCCACTGCAAGCATTTGTCGCGCTCCGTCCGGTATTGACGCTTCCGGCTAATCGAGGGAACAGAAACACCAGTAATAATAATAACGATAAAAAAAATAACAATAACAATAAAAACAACCACAGTACCAAAATGATCAACGAAGCAATCAGCGGTCAAAAGGAGAACAGCTCTGATAACCAGGGCTTCATACGCATTGCGGACATTCCGATGTTGAATCAAAGTCACTGCAAAATGCGCGATCCAAAGCGCGTCGAAAGGATTATTAATGAGTTTGTTCGCGGTGGACCGGAGCGAATGCAGTTCGTATCGGATTTCGATTACACAATTACTAAACAAAGAACGGATGATAATGAACCAGTGCTTTCGAGCTTTGGTATTTTCCATAACTGTAAATCTCTGCCGTCAAACTACAAGGACGAAACGGACAAATTGTTTCGCAAATATCGACCCATCGAAATAGATCCACATATGCCGATTGAGGAGAAGGTGGACTACATGATTGAATGGTGGACAAAGACGGCGGAATTAGCTAGTGGATTTCCATTCGATCACACCGAAATAGATCAGACAGCAAGTAAATATAAACATGCGCTACGTGACCGAACCAACGAGCTTTTTGCCACTCTGCTTCGCTTGCAAATTCCGGTGCTTGTGTTCTCGGCTGGACTTGGCAACTCGGTGGTCTCAGTGCTACAGCAGGCAGAAATTATGCATCCCAATGTCAAGGTCGTTTCGAACTTTTTGCAATATCGGGATGGTCTTCTCGACGGATTCCAGCTTCCAATGATACACACTTTCAACAAGAACGAAACGGTTCTCGGTGGCAGCGAATATGAACTTGTTCACACACGTGACCACATCATTGTCATGGGTGACTCTCTTGGCGATGCTGACATGGCCAACGGTGTACCGGCCTCATCGCACATCCTGAAGATAGGTTTTCTCTTTGATCACGTAGAGGCAAACATGGAAAAATATGTTAATACGTTTGACATTGTCCTCGTTGATGATCAAACAATGGACGTGCCACGAGCCCTTCTTGCTCTTATCGATAATCACCACCAATTACGCCATCCCCACGTCACCACCAACGGAGAACAAGTTCAGATAAACTCTGCTCTTTGAATAATCAAAGCTCCAGTTTCAAGTGCTAATTGTTGATAATAAAAAAGAATTAAAAAAAGAAGCTAATAATTAGACGGTTTAGGTTTAAAACCTCACGCATGTTTCACGTTATTTATGTATGTACATACAAATGCTATGATAATAAATTGACATATATACATATACATGATAAGTTTAAACAGATAGTTTGCCATATCTTAGCTGATATTTTATATATTTAAGTCATGATAAAAGATATGATTCTGTCTGGGAACTATGGAAATAAATCTTATCATAATCTGTTTCGTGAGTTAAATAAATTTCTGAATTTGGGCCCTAAGTAAGCGCGAATCAACCACTATATTATCTATTAAAAATTTGAACAATCGGACTTTAATGATGGTAAGTAGGAAATTTGGCTTGAATTTTAAATCACAGTCAAAAAAGTTTTCATAAACAATAATTAATAAATCAGTTAGATGGGTTTTATTTAAAGGGTATATAGGTAATACTGTTTTCTGATTCATGGTCTAATCATACGTTGTTTCAGCTTTTATATGTAAGGCACTGCAGCTATTTGAATCAGCTGATCTGATTATTTTCAGCTAAACAAACAAGAAATAACAATATATGCAAAAATAAAATATAATTATAAAGAAATGCAAACAATAGATCAAAAATAAACTAAAGAACGTGACGCTTGTTTATTATTATATATGTATGTACGCAAATACCTTGGCGGGCGGTCAATGTTTATATATCTAAACCAGGGCCGGATTTACATAGGGGCCAGTGGGGCCAGGGCCCCAGGGCCTCCACCACGAGAGGGCCTCCACCACACGCAATAAAAAATGTTGTAAATCGCTGTTTTATATCAAACTATTTTCTGTACCAAACTAATGTTCATAGAAGTTCGTAAAAAATGTAACAGTTCAAGCAAAGATCAAATTAATTAGTATTATTTCGATAAAAATACTGAAACAAACTAGTAAAAATATCGTCCACGAACAAAAGAACTACTAAATGATATGCCGAGGAAAGTCATTTATCGATTATTTAGCTTTAGCTTTAGCTCATTATAAGTTAATTGATAAAAATCGCTCAATTGAACTGGAAAGAACTTGTAACGGTAAAAAAATAAACATTTTTGGCTTTTGCTCGTTTCAACAAAGTGCGGTTTAAGTTGACATGGGTGACCGAAAAGTGATCGACACAAAAGTCTAAGAGCTTAAATATGCGACTCGAAAAAAAAGAAAAATGGCTGCAGAAAAGAAATAGAGGGTATTGATACACTATTATCAAAGACATGAAAATTGGACCCTTTTTTAATTGGTACATTTGATAGGTCTCAGTTTGGAAAATGATATCCTCCGTAATATGTCTTTTAAATCACTGTTGACGAGTTTTGCGCAGAAAAAATCGCGAAGAGTAATTATAATTGTCAATAAAATAAAGTACGAGATAAGATTCTTCTAAAGTTTCATTTTTGTCTCTAGGATATCGAGTTCTATTTTAGAGGCCCCCACCACACCTGGCCCCACGACATTAATGTGGTAAATCCGGCCCTGATCTAAACACAGCTGCAAAACAAAAACAATCAAGTAATAAAAGTTTGCAAACAATAATTTGCAATAATAACATATATATCAAATATTTTGAATATGAAATAAATTTAAAATAGCCACTATGAAAATTCTATGTTTTTAAAATATTAAGTCATAAAACATAAATATTGATAAACATTTCGTAGCTATAAATAATTTAACAGGCAATTTTGTTACCAGCACTGTTTAAATCTTTTTGATGTTTACCAACAACGAAAAGTGTTTAGTGCTCGACAGTTTCGAACAGCTGGTACTTTTGTCATTTTTTAGGACATTTGTGCAACACGGAGAAAATATACAAATCATTCGTCTTAGCAGGTTTTACGCAGCCAGAAAATTTAACGTAGACAAGTGAAAAGTGGCTTTTACATTGCATTAAACCAGACAGAGAGTCTGCAACAGAATAAGCTGCAGTCTATACCAAATAGACATTACATCTAGGCAGAGCAGTTTTCCATTTATCAATCAAAAATTATGTGCTGAGTGAGTGAGTGGAGTGAGAGCGATTGATCAGCTGGGAAAAATCACAACAACAACAAGTAGAAGCAGCAGCAGCAGTAGGGAAGCACAACTGCTGAACACAATTGCAGCGTCATGTTTGGCTTTGATGGCGAGTATCGGCGCAGACCGGTGCAAAGTCTTGGCGGTGCCTCGCATACCTGTGACCGGGATACGGCCATACGCAAGGCAGCGCTGGAGCGACAGAAACGAAACGAGCTACGTCAGAAGGCCAATGGTGCCGTGGTCTTACAGTCATATGCCCGCTCCTTTATACATCGCCAGAGACGCAAACGTGCGGAGCGCGAGGCATTTGATGCGTATCTCCACGCGCATCGGGATCGTGTGACAGAGGATGAGAGTTTGTGTTTCCTTTTGCGACGCATTAGCTTCTTTTACAGTAGCCGTGTGGTCAAGGACAGTGAACGGCTGGTGAGTATGGCATATGTCAGAGCCAATTAAAATCCCTGCTTATAACGATTTTTGTTTTGATTTTCTGATCTCATTAGATTGAGATCTGTCAGCAAGTCCTGCGCAATCCTTCGCGCCTCTTGCAGCATTCAGCCCACGATGCTGTGTGGATGCTGCGCGTCTGTAAGCTTTTGGATGCGTGTTTGCTGCAGTTGACACTACCACAAAGTGCTCAGGCCATACCACTACGTATGTTGGAGACCTTCACCACTGTATCCGCAGTGGAACGTTATGTGGAGGACGAAACACTGCTGTATAAGTACTTGGAACGTGTCTTTGGCTTCCTCATTGCACGCAACTACTTTGTCCGTTTGCGTCAGCTGCTCGATGAGAAGTGTCCACCGCTGGACGGCGAGACACTGAATCCGCCTGGTCCGTTTGCTGACGCGCTGCTCCAGTTGCTGCTGCGACCGCTTGCCGTTGCCAGGCGCAGC
Source organism: Drosophila cardini (assembly GCA_018903735.1). Taxonomy (NCBI): domain Eukaryota; kingdom Metazoa; phylum Arthropoda; class Insecta; order Diptera; family Drosophilidae; genus Drosophila; species Drosophila cardini. The sequence goes on along the minus strand of JAEIGM010000001.1, from coordinate 20,772,569 downwards.
TGCACAGTCGCTGGCAATACCGAGCAGTCTCAAATCTTCTGTCGCAAATTTATTACCGAAATATTGGCTACGCCACATACGGAACCAATTAGGTACTTTCTGTTGCCCTGTCTGGCCGAATCCATAGACTTTCCATTTGCATTGATCATGCAGTCGCTACACTTGATGCTGGAATCAAGCATAATGTCGTCCGCGGTAGATGCAACGGACACAGATGAAAACAAGCGGAACTCAATGTTCTATGGTGTTATCCAAACGACCGAGATCAAACAGACCAAGTCACAGCCACGGGAAACTTTGTTCACGTCGTTTTTATTAAACTCTCTGTTGGTGCTCGATCGCAGGCAACTGGGTAAGGAGAAACATGCGTAACTCTAATGGATACATACTTTTATCATATAATTTATTGTAGTTACGTTGGAGCAGAGCAATCTGCTGATCGTGTATGTGCGTGTTATTGCTCAAATGATGCCTAACATATTGCAATTACCGAAGTCAACACTACGTAATCAGTCGGTGCCCCATCGTCACACAGATTCGGATGATGACGATGATACGGATGAGTCAGATGAAGAAGAGGATCAGCCAACGACACGCATTCTTGACTATGACATGGAGCAACCCTGTCGACTCACCGGCGAACTGAGCAGCAAGGAGCGCACTTGCCTTTTGGAATCAATAGCCATACTAAATGAAATGGACCGTGTGGATTTCATAGTGCAGCAAATGGAGCCACATATTGAGCACACTCAACTAATTTATTCACTCTGCGAGATCTGTCACAATCTAATGATATACAATAAGCATGCGGTCTATGAGTATAAGTATGTCTCAAGTTAAAGCGATCAATACCATAATTTATGTAACGTTAAATATCATTTCAGATTGCTTTATACATTAGCATTTACACCTAAGTTTATACGCGCTGTGTGGTTCAAATTGGCCGCGGAATCCACTCAATTGGGTTTCTCAGCGCCACTTACACTCATTTCCAAAGGTGTTGTGCGTAAGTATAAAATGTTTAAAGTGCCACAAAAAGTATCCTTTACTAATCAGCATAATTTTTACAGCCAAGCAGCAAGGCGTGGATCGTACTATTCCCTTGCTGGCAACATTTTGTATGCTCTTTGGACGACTATTACCCACCTTGCACGACGTTGAGTTTGTAGAGAAGAAGCTGTTGGTGACGCCCGTCCAGGCATCCATACAGCATGTCCGACTGATGCCATTTTCCATTGCGGAAATAGTGCAAATGTCCAAGACGCTAAAAGACATAAGTCTCGGCTTGGTCGAGTTGGCTTTTCGCAGTGTTCTTGGACACACTGATGCCGATGACAAGAAGTTTCGTCACCAGAAGCAAATCTGGGCCAATTTGCTAAATGTAGTCGTCTTTGTGCTCAATCAAATACACACACGTGATTTGCGATTGGGTTTCTGTCCGGATGCTCATTGGACGGTCAGTCGCTTGGATTTGCCACTGGACAGGCCTACAGATCTGCCATTGACACACAGTAGTCGAATGCGTGGTATTCGCCCGTTTCAGCCAATACGGGACTTCACGCGCGAGGACTTTGAGAACGGTCCGCCTATGTCAACAAAACAGAAACGCTCAATAACAATTCTGCGCGAAATTCCCTTTGTGGTGGCGTTTAATAAACGCGTGAGCATCCTTCAGGGTTTGGTGGCGGCCAACAAGATGCGGGTTCAGGGTCATCAGCAAGCCTTCTTGCAGGGTCCTTCCATTATGATCACTGTACGGCGTTCACATCTCTACGAGGATGCCTATGATAAGCTCCGACCAGAGAATGGTAATCTAAACTATATTTTTAAATGAATATATTTTTAACATTAGTTTCCTATTTGCAGAACCGGATTTACGCCTTAAATTCCGAATACAGTTTGTGTCTTCGTTGGGACTCGATGAGGCGGGAATTGATGGTGGTGGTGTTTTTCGGGAATTTCTTTCGGAACTTATCAAAACGGCCTTTGATCCGAATCGAGGATTCTTTATGTAATTCACTTTAAAATGATTTTTGATTTAATTGTTATTAACATAATATTTATTTTCTAGGGTAACGACGGACAACAAACTGTATCCTAATCCCAACGTGGCAGATTTATTTGGGGACTTTGAGAAGCACTATTATTTTATTGGTCGTATCTTGGGCAAGGCAATATATGAAAATCTGTTGGTGGAACTTCCGCTGGCAGAATTCTTTTTAACTAAACTGGCAGGCAAATATTCAGATGTGGATATACATCAGTTGGCCTCTTTGGATCCGGAACTGTATCGCAATCTTCTATATCTCAAAGACTATGCTGGCGATGTCAGTGAGTTGAATTTGGATTTCACTGTAGCCAGCAGCTCGCTAGGACAGACACAGGTTGTGGAACTTAAACCACAGGGACAGAGCACGCCGGTGACCAACTCAAATCGCATCGAATATCTGCAGCTTATAGCCAACTATAAACTAAATGTGCAGATAAAACGTCACTGCAAAGCCTTCAGAAAAGGACTCTCCAATGTGCTGCCCATTGAGTGGCTATATATGTTTAGCAACAAGGAACTGCAAATACTCATATCGGGCGCTGAAATACCTATTGATCTGGAAGATCTAAAGAAGCACTGCAAATATGGTGGCGAATATACTCCAGAGCATCCCTCCATTGTGGCATTCTGGACAGCAGTAGAGGGATTCGATGATCTGCAAAGACGTCAGTTGCTCAAGTTTGTCACTAGCTGCTCACGTCCACCGCTTCTGGGATTCAAGGTAATTCTGATTACGATTCATGCTATTAAGCAAACTTTTTAAAATTCCCTTTAAATTTTAGGATCTGGATCCGCCATTTTTCATACAAAATGCTGGTGATATGGAACGTCTGCCCACGGCCAGCACATGTACAAATCTGCTGAAGCTGCCACCCTTCAATACTGTGGATCAAATGCGTGAAAAGTTGCTCTATGCCATACAGTCCGGTGTGGGCTTTGAACTAAGCTAAACTGTACATCACACCCTATACACCTATACCTATTCCGACACACAAACATATTCAAACACATACACATACACACAGAGAGACATATCGAATGAATAAAGCAACACATTGATTCGGACGCCCATCCCTCAGCAGGATTCGAAGGTTTGGACAAATAGCAATTCCAATTCATATATAGAGATGTACATTATGATTAACGTAATTAATTGTCTAATGTAAAGTATGAAGCTTATGAGGTCTGTTTTCCAATTTTACTTTTTAGTTCATTTTTGTGTTTTTTTTTTTCGTAACACAACAATAAATGTAAAAAAAAAGAACAAAAAACTTAAAGAAAATCAATCAAATTTATGTGGAAAAGTTACTGCATCAATTGTTGAGGCCTAAAAGCAAAACTTTTAAATTTACGAGCTGCCCACACCACTTGAGCTGTCAGGTCATTCATGTGGCTATCTTTGAGTGCTAGTGGGTGTTGGTATTGGGTTGTGTGTGTATGTGCTAGTGTAAGTGTGTGCAGGCTGCTATTTCCGTTTCATTGTGACACAAAGCATACGGAAGTGCACGCAGATACACACAAGAGCTGCAGCACAAACACTTTGAGATACAGGGACTTAGTGTTTCAGAAAACACTCTTTAATTGATTTAACACCGACCTTTGGGTGAATTTATATTAGATTATAAAGCGATTAAATTAATTCTATTGATCTGCGTTGACACCAATGCATGATCAGTGGACGAAATTTAATAAAGTTAAAGAATTAATTGCAATTTCTAGATTAAGGATATACCCATGTATATTAAATACATTTTTTTAATATTTTAAACAATAAATTTTAAAAATATCTAAAGCAAACTTGATCTGTGTGACGCATTCGAACCTCCATGCTGAGTTTGGTTGAAAAACAAACAAAAAATGTGCCCTGATCTTTTTGAAATAAGGGTTCTAAAAATCATTCGTATTAGAGATTAATGAAAGGAGCATTATATATTCAACTTTATTATTAAACTTTGGCCAAATCATGTTGATAACCACTAAATTTTAAGTATTTCGATTTGAAAAATACCTTAACTTAATGAAGTTTTTTCCCCTTTCTAACCCACTCGACTTAACAAAACTATAAACAGGGCTAACAAAGCCCGCACTTTTAGCATCACTTATAAAGTCTCTGACCCTTATTTTTTTAGTTTTTGTGCTGTAAGTTCCTTGTAAATGGTCTCCATTTCGGAGTAACTTCCATTCGAATACTCGTTCAGTCGATTTTTATATTCGTCGCGTGGAACATCATTTAGAATATTTGTTACCTTTTTCAAAAGGTAGCTGCATTGTTCCACATGTGGGACCCTAGTTTAATTTTGATAGTGCCATTGACATGAGAAATGTTCGCACTTTTCAATGAGAGCTTGATCTGCCACCCTTAAGTCCAAAATTTTTTTGATGAGTATTAAGTTTTCAGTTATCCAGCATTAATAAGTCCATCTCTTCATTAAGAGTTGAGACACTGTCGTTCAAATCTCTTTGCTAATTGTAGAAGCGCACTGAAAATTGATTACTACTTGATCACCTTTTATACTATTAGTCACGCTTCAAGCAAATGAGGGAAGCAAACACTCTTTCACTTTGTGATTTCGTGCGAGATTAATAATTAACTTAAATTTTGGCCTATCACAAATTACTTATACTGCACACTGATAAAATAATATATGTTTTAAATCAATATTTTGTGCTTGAAACTCTGATTTATATAAACAATAGAATAATTCCGATTCCGCAGTGTAAGTATCCCATCTTTGCTAATAGTAATAGCATACTAAAAATGAAACACCATTTCAAAATCTTAAATATGGTTTGAAATTTTAGACTAAGAAAGTTTAGATTTTATCTAAGACGGCCGTTAATCGCTATTAATGCTATGCTATTGGGCGTAAAAAAGCTATATCTTTATTTATGTATTTATTTATGCATTTCAACACAAAAAGGTGGTAGCCTGACTTAATTTATTTAAATAAATCATAAAGTTAATACTTATTATTTACTTATTTTCTATTTAAATTAAATTTAATTTAAATCTAGTTTACTTAATAATGCAGTTCTGTCCTACAAAACACAATTTAAAGTCGTAAAAGATATTCTTGTCTTTGACAGTTATTTTGCATCAATTAAATTACAAATTTATAATTAAGGGGAACAGAGTCTGTTGCTAAGGCAACACAAGTGAATCAGGTAGGAGAAGGGATGATGAGTAGACAGGAGAACATTAAGAAATTAACATGTATTCAGAGTTAATAATAATTTGAAATAAATTTTACAATGTCTACAACAATTGCAATATGTCATAAATAGATTCCATTGATAACTTGAGTTCTAACTGCTTTAATTCCATCCACGTAGTTGGCCTTTTGGATGATACGTTTGTAAATCCTCTGTGGCGCCGAGTCCGCGTAAAGAAAGTCAATGTGGTTATAGCCATGCACTTGGAAAAGCTCAATGCGACAGTTGATCAGTTCACGGGCCAAATGCCGTATATCCATACGGCTAGAAAGTGCGTCCCGATTTCCATAGAAGAGGGTCATATTAAGGCGTATGTTTTTTAACTGATAACTGGGAGGTGTTGATTGTCCATAGTGTTGGAAATTGACTTGGTTTGAGCGATGGTCAAACTGCTGAAATTTACCTGCATGAAAATTGAAATGAGTTGTGACTGACATGTTAGACATCCTCTCCCTTCCTTGCTGCCCATTTTCTGGGCTTGTGGTTTGCCTTACCGCTGTTGATGAGCTGTCCGTAGTGTAAAAGTTGACCTCTTGAGATGCCTGCTGGTGTCGTCTCCAGAATTCGGGAAAATATGTTCTACAAAATGTTCACATATTTAAATTAAATAAATATAAATTGAGTCATATCAAACTGCTTAAAACAATGTATGTTTTAGGCCCAGTGCTCGAAAATAGTAATGAGGTCTAATAGGTTTGTATAAAAAATTGAATTTAAGAAAGAATTATAGAAATTGATTTACAGTTTCATATAGTTTCATATTATTTTACACTACATCAAGAGCCGAGTTAACCCATCGAGTAACGAAGTACTTTTGTGTCGCAAAGTAAAAATTGGACAACAACCTATATTACCTATAATGTCTCTTGTTATATGCTTACTAAATTTGGAAAGCATCGGATAACTATATCTAAACTACCAAAAATTTGCCAATATTTAATAAGGATACTAAAACTCATTTTGTTGTTTGGGACGTGTTAAAACACCTCTCATTATTTGTTATTAAAAGTGTGTATAATCGCTTCAGAGTTAGTAAAAAAATTTAAACAATCGAGCGAGCTGACTATAAAAAACCCCGTACTCATTCTAGTGGGCATGTTAGCAAACAAAAAGGCAATTTTTTTTTTTTACCGATTTGTACTATTAGAGCTATAGGATATAGTTGTCTGATTCAAACCAAAAGTTGATAAGGATAGTTACAATGGTCCATACACGGACAGACAAGCGTACAGACGGTCATCGCAATATCGACTCGGATGTGGATGCTGATCAAGGAAATATATACTTTCTTGGGAAATGCTTTCTTCTGCCTGTTACGTACATTTCACTTCAGTCAAACTTAAGAGAAAATGTTGTAGCTGTAATTTTAAGTTTTCCAAATAAAGTATAGGTTTATAATTCAAATAATGTTGTGTTTTTTGATAAAGAAAGCTAAAGAAACTATAATAAATCTTGTTTATCAGTGTAGCAGCAGCAAATCAACGCAATGTGACCTGAACCGATGACCTTAATGATTATGCATACTTTATCGGAGGTAATGGGTTTTCAGTAAGCATTTCTAATGAATATTTTAAAGATATTTGCTTTAAACTTAGCTGACTGTTCTCCCAGTCGATCTTGCATCACGTCCTGAAGCAACATATTGTTATTGTATTTTTGTTTTGTTTAAGTTTTGTTTTTGATGCTTATTTGATTTTCCTTTCTGGTTTCATTCTTTTCAATTCGGTTGCAACTTGTGGCAAATAGTTTTGTGTGTCGATGCACAGCCAGCAGCTTGTTAGTACCACAATTTCTTTATTTTTTTTTGTTCTCACTTGTATTTATTTTTATTTTGTTTCAGTTTCTGTTTTTTCTTTTTGTATATTTGCTACTGTTTTTATATTGCCCGAAATCATGCTTCACGCATTGCAGTTGCAAAGTGTGTTGAACTTTATGTGGCATGAATAAAGGGGAAAACTCTCAGCTAAATATGCACAAATATTTATTTGCGCGGCCAGCGAGTGCTACAAATTGTATAGGAGAAGAGGGAATAGGGAATATCTGGTAAATGGAAGGAGGTATTTTTCTGAATTGTTTGCCAGTTGTCACAAAATATCGTCTCCGCTCCCTTTGGCTTCTGTCTCTGAAGGAGTCATCGCCTTTTGCTATTTGCTTAGCAATTTCGGTGCCTCAGCTCACTCAGAGTCTGAGTCGGAATCTGAGCTTGTTTGTTGACTCTACGTTTTTTTTTCCTCTCGCTTTTCTATTTGATAGGAGCTATGACGATGTAAGAGATACGACACGCGGCTGTACTTGGCTGTAAGCTTTTGTTTATTTGACTTTAAGTTTGAAAACGTTGAGCGGTTTATTCAGGATTTTAGTTAAAGAAGTTGTAGTTTTTATTGCCGCTTTGACAAGTTCTTGAGTAAAACCAGATTGCGGAAAAGTTCGGTAACTATTTGTATATCGAAGGTCGTAAACAATTTATAATACTCACTTGGCTTTCACTTGGGCTATCGCAATCCAGTTAAGGTATGAACAAAACTTATGACTGCTCTACAAAAGAGAATTCAACAACTATCTATAGCCTGTCAAACTTTCTCACCTGTATCGTACTCAGTGTACGAAAAAAAAACAAACTTTAAATCCATACAGTTTACAGTTTTCCTTCGATTCAAAGCCAAAGCTAAAGCCAATTGCCAGGACCCTTTGCCTAATAACTAACAAGCACCCAACGCCACTTACCTCTTAAACGTTGTAAGGCTAAGCCTTTTGGAGCACGCTCCACACAACGCCGCACAGATAAGCCATAAAGTTTGGGTAAAAATAACACGAACGCGATTTATTTGCCATATTTCATGGCAAAACAAAATTTAAATGTGCTGTGTGCGAAAACAAAAAGTGTTTAAGGCAACCTGGCGTATACGTAATGTGTGTTGTACAGTTACCGCCAGAGCGGTCGGGTCGGGTTCTAGGACTACCAGCCAGGGTTTGCCCAGCCCCAGCGGCTGTTCAAGCCAAAAGTTTAGCGCACCTTTTGGTCCACATTACTGGAAAAAACTCCATGACATTTTATCACATTTCACCGAAGTGGAAATACCCTAGGATAAGTGAAATGGAACTAAATGTTCACTTTTGCTGATAGTTGGAGAAAAGGCTACAATCATATGAGCCTTTGTATTTGTGATATTGATCAAAACTTATTTGATTATAAGTTAATCAAGAATAAACCATATTAAATTATCCAGTCTCCGAGTTGTGAACTATCGGATATAAGCAATCAAATAGTTATTAATTTGATTGAAAGTTCTGTGAATAAAATGCATTTCTTTTAAAACTCAAATGAAATTATTTTAAACTCAAAGGAGAGATAATTTTGGTTCTGATTGCGATACTGGTTTTCTTGGCGTGTATCAAAACATACAAAAAAGTTGAATAACTTTGCGAAATAACTGGAATAACAAACGTGCCACAATAGTTGGCACAACTGGCTGGAAACTGGGCAGGCAGCTCGTTTACGCATTTAAATTCAAATAACTTTTATTACCAAATCTAAAGCCGTCTCTTCAAAGTGTGTGTCTGTTCGTGTATGTGCATGTCTGGTGTGTGTGTGTGTGTGTTTGTGTGAGCAGGAGAAGTGGGTGTGGATGGCACACTCCTGAGTGCAATAAAAACTTTTGCATACAACAAAACTTTGGGGCCGCTTTGTTGGCTAAATTATGGCTGCATATGTATATAATCGTACTCACACGATCCAGCGGATACTCGCTGAAGCCCACATAGAGTGATGTTATGAGCGTGCAGAGCACATACGTTGGCAGAGCAGGACTGCAAAGAAGAGGTCCACCCACCTGGGTAAGCGATGTGGCAGGAAGAAGCTCGTGAAGATTCAGCTGATTCAGCAGCAGCTGCAACAATTGTAACAATCAATCAACGCAAGTAACACATGTCGTATACGCAATATCGAGAGTAATGATAAAAAATCCTCTAACATTAATCTTTAAATGATGGCTGTTGACAAATAATATTATATTTAATAACAATAAACATATCTTGGCACTTGCATACTAAAATTATTTATTTTTTTACTGTTTAGAACTAATCTTTTTTCCTTTTAATCACTATTTGTGCACTTACCGTTAAGCCAGCAGAGTCACTAGCCAGCAATCGCAAAGGCAGACTGCTTAAATTTTGTAAATAGGCGATTGGAGCCAGAAACGAGACACTCGCAAATCTGTTATTAAAATGGGGTCGCTGCGACAAGAGCACCAAGAGGACAGTGGTGCCCTGTGAATGACCCACATAGTGGATTCGCTGGTGACCCGTCACGTGGAGCACATGCTCCACAATGGCAGGCAGGTCATAGACGCCAATCTCATGCCAGCTAAAATCCCAAAAGGCCTTCTCGCTGGCGGAGAGTATGCGGTGTCGACGTGACTGAGTTGTGCCACGTGCATTCGGCAGCCAAACGTCATAGCAATGTGCATGCAACTGAAATGCCAAAGCGCGTGCGCGACCAGCTGCCACAAAATCAGCAGCTGAACCGATTAATCCATGCATCAGTACAAACGGATGCTGAACAATTGTTGGACAACTTTGATTACGTGGCGGGGGAATACGCTGCATTGTCAACTGATAACCATCGATGGTTTCCACACGATGCACTTGACACTCTGCCCCGTGGCGTTGCACTATCTGACAGATGGCATCAACAACAGCAATGTTGCATGCAGTTTGCAGTCCGATGCCACACATATAAAGCTTAAATATGTTTGCATACATTTTTTATCTCGTGTGATTTAAGACATGTTTTCTCTTATCTAAGTTTCGGTTGCGACGTACAATCGACGACTGAGACACAAAGTTTGGTTGTTCGCTGGTTTTGTATGTGTTCAACGTGACGTATGCGCAATATAAACAATACGCAAACAGACAGAGGGCGACAGGCACCGAATCGGGGTAGAGCAGAGGTGGAAAGAAACATATGAGACAAATAAAGAGAGACAGAGAGAGAGCGGGAGAGAGAGAGAGAGAGAGAGAGAGAGAGCGAAAAAAGTCGATTTATTTGACAGCACAATTGTTGTCATATAAATAATAAACTTAGAAATATTTACTTGTTGGCTGTAATTATTAAAGATAGGTTTTACAATTTTACTTATATTTTTTGCCGCCGCTTTTAACAAGATTTTTTGTGTAGGGCATTTATAAGTCACCCTATCTTCTTAATACCTTTTCGTGTTTGTCTAACTTTTGTAATTTTCAAGTTTGTTAAATTTATGTCAAGTTGTGCTGACGTGTTAATTGTTGAGCCAAATCGAACGTTTAAACATAAATAATGGGACGCTCGGTGGGTTACTTGGTGGTTGGGAGAGTGGAAATAGGAGAATGAAGAGCACAGGGAAATAAAAAGTAAAGTGTTTGAGGTGATGATATGGAATGTAATGAAGTGTCCTTGTCGCCCAAATTAGCAATATTAATTTACTGTAAAATTTGTGTGGCACAGTTGTGCTGCAACTGATTCTGTTGCAAACTTTCAACTTTGAGTGTACTATAAATGTCGCACATGGCGTATATAACAGATATATATATATAGCTAGTTATATTTGGATAGATATGTATATGCATGTGTGGTACTTGATGTTGTTGTATTTTACTGCATAGGCATACTTAACTGCCCATGTGATTTACAATTTGAATTGCGTCTACGTGTTGAAAATGCAATCGTGCTAATTAAAATGACCGCGATAGTGCGTGTGAAATTATTACACAGTGCCTCAGAGTGACGTCAGTTACAGTTTAGTTTTCGTTGTATTTTGGATGCTTAACTATCGGCAGAGTTAGTGCGGTAGTACGACAAGTTTGGGAACTGCCAATTGACCAACTGCCGTCACATCATCTAGTTGAGGTTGACCATCTATTTGAGCTCCATTAAACGCGAACTGCGTAATAAAGAGGGCATGTGGCCTAAATAAAATTGTTAGCATTAAGGAGACTGTTTGGCAAATTTGAAATAAATTGTCATAAATTATATTCCTTAACTAAGCTATAACCTCGATAAGCAATATATGTTTAGTAAAATTAACAATAAGTCTTGTCTGAAATGGTCTTTAAGTCAAATCGTGTTCTAGAAATGCAGCAAAAACTCAAATTTATGACCCACAAAAAGTGTTACACCAATTGTACAATATTAAATAATTAATTCAAATATTATTTCTTAAATAAACACAATTAACTTATACCAAACTGCAACTCAATGTTGTTAATTGGCATAATTATCTATGATATCCTCCTAGCAGTATATTTTATCTATGCTTTACGATCCATTCATTTGCTTATCTGAATTGTGCATACAGAACGACTTAATTAAAAACGGAGTGCTCATTAAATTGAATGCATTTTCTCAAGCAAAATTGTAGACAGACAATGAGAGCATTGCACCTGCCCCCAAGACATAGACAAAGACACGGTCGAAAGGATGAAGTTGCACTCAATGTGATGATTTAAATTCTGATGAAGGTGGGGAGTCGAAGAAAAAGTGGAGAGGAGCATGAGGAGTATGATAGACGTTGATGATGACATTATCTCATGCTCATTGAACACAAATGTGGCGTTTTGTCGCACACCATAAACGATGAAGATGTCGTAAGTGAGTAGAAGAAGAGCAAAACATGTAGAGGAAGGGTGTGCAAAACATCCGAATCAAAAACAAAGACACAAATACAAGAAAAAGGAAAAAAGAAAACTGAGAAACAACTGCATCTAAATTTTGATGACATTTTTAGCCAGACATTCGTTTTTCTTCAGAGTTCCTGAGAATACATCGCCCACCTGCCCGACTTCATTCATTTCACACCCGTTACTCATGCAGTAGGGGTATATTATATGTCTTTGTTAACTAATTTTAGACCCCGTACTCTTAAAAAGAGTAGAGGAGTCTATTAGGTTTGTGAGGAGCGAAATGTGGGTAACAGGCAGAAGGAGGTGTGACAGACCCCATAAAGTATATATATTCTTGATCAGCATCAACAGTCGAGTCGAACGGACAACTATAGCCTATTTTACTTATTTGTATGGAAAAGCGCACTAGAATGAGTACGGGGCTCTGACAGTCGGCTCACTCGATTGTAGCCATTCTCACTTGTTAACTGTCTGCACACTGTACGCCCCCTAGGTACTAGATACTTTTACAGCTGGGTCAATAAAATGTGCTGCACATTCGTCTTTTTATTTGATATTCTATAGTATTTCAATAAATTTAATTAATTACACTTGAATCAAATATATAGATAGAGCTGCCTACAATAGATCAAAAGAGCTCAACTATGAGGTAAACTCAACTATCGGGTATTTAAAATTTGACTTAAACCCAACAGTTATTTTGTGCTGTTAAAGCTGCTTTTGTTCAATGCCATCAACAAACATTAAACATTCAAATAGATGTAAGTAGAGCTTTGCACTAAATGATAAGAAAAAGAAAAGTTGAAATAAGAAATTGAATATCAAAAAATTTGAAATGGAAAATATAGTAAAATTGTAGTAGTATACACTTATAAACGAAGTTTAAGTAGCTTGATATTTTTTATATTTTTATAGATAATTTATGTAACATATTCATCAATTTTTCTTACTTTCATTGCACACAACTCTGCACAGAATCTAAACAACACCATGGCAATGAAAGGGTATCTTTTAGTTGGTAACTTATAACTTAACCTTCCATTTATTGTCCTGTGTAGTGCTCTATGGCTGAAAGATTGAACAATCAGAAAAATTCTTTCTTAACTTTTCCCTCATTGTACTTCGTGTGGTGCAGTGGCTCAGTGGTGCAAGCTGTGTCTCAGTTCACTGACTCATTTGTTGATGTTATAATGTGGAAGTTTGTGCATAAAGTTGGCATTCTTTTATTTCGGTTAACGAATTAAGTTAGCACGCTTCAGGCTCATTTAAATTGACTTAAATCGTGTAACCCACCGATTCCCCCTTGGCCTGGCCATTAGTCACACCCACTGCCAGTGACTCTCTCTCTCGCTCTTTTCCTCTACTTTGCTCTCTCTCTCTCTCTCAGCATCTGCCTTCTTCTGCTTCAACCATTTACGCCAAGTACTTAACAACTTTAATGAGCGACAGGCAAAAAACTGCCGAGCACCCAAAGTAGCCAACGCGCACTTAATACTAATGGCTGTCATTATCCTTTATCCTTTGGCTGTCGCTTCAACTGTCAGTCTCGCTCTCTTTTACACTCTCTATCTATTTACCATTCTCTCTTTATCTGTCTCTCTGACCGGCTGTTTATCTGGCCTTTTGTTTGCACGCACATTTATTAGGCAAACCAAAGCGCAAACCCGAGAGCCCTCTGCTCTGCCAGATGGAAAACCAACTTGGCAAGGAACAAAAAATGGAAGTAATGGAAAGAAACAAAACGAAAAGAAAAGAAAAGAAAGCAACGAAAACAAAGCATAAAAAAAATTAACTTAACTCAATTTAAAAAAGTTTTTTGTTTTTCGCATTATTGTCTGTTTGCTGTTTGTTGTTTGTTGTTGTTTGCCCAAAAACGAATTAAGCCAGAAAGCAAAACTTTAAGTAGCTTTTGTGTCAGAGAAAGTATTAAAATCGTTTCTCAAATGGAACTGAATGAGACACGAGCTGTTCCCTTCCTCCCTGTATCCCCTTCCCACCCGGAAAAACCCATCAACTCGCTTCGTGTACAAAAGGAAGTGGCCAAAGGATTCCATGCACCAAGTGTCCTTGAGTCATATTTACTTAACTTTGGCTTGTCAGCATCCGCCCACACCTCACTTATCATTCTCCACTCTTCATTCTGCTTCTCAGGGCTCAGAATGGTTTTTAGTTTTAAAATGTTCGCCAAATTTTTGATTTCCAGCTGGAAACATGAATTTTCAGCAATTTCTGCAAGCCCTGTTGATCAGTAAACCAAACAGTTTTCGCATTTCTAAACTCACAAGTGGCTGACATTGAGCCAACAGCTCATGGAAGAGACCCAAAATCAAATGTTACCGAGAAGAGTTTTAATTTTAGTTATTAGTCTTTTGTGTAAAATTCTTTGTGTCTCTCTATTAGGCACATAACTAAGTCTGTTTAATGTTTATCTAATTCATTATAAAATCATCAAAAAGATTTGATTTATTAAAGTTTTCGTTTGGTTTACAATAATTTTACTCATTGTGAAATAATCGTTAAGAGAAATCAAATTCATGCTTGACAGTTTTGTTTCAACTAAATTGTATTTAATGTTTATTAGTTTTCATATTTATATGATATTAAGTTTTATATGAAAATCAGCTAATATGGATTGAGAAATAAACATTTTTCTAATGAGGTCGATTTTAATTCATATTTTATATACTTTAATTATTTTAATTTTTTTAAGACTCACACAAAATATTATAAAATATTTATAAAATGATGTATTTTTAATTTTAATTGGATATATTTTTGGAAGCACTTAAATAATATTAATGATGTATTTTACTTATCATCATTATCTGTTAATGATCCATTATGTAGGTGTCTTCTTTGAATACACTTGTATTGGATTTTTATAAGTTTAATAATTTCTCATCAATTATTTTAAAACTAATAATTTCTTTAATTTAATGTAGATCAAAAAATTATTGAAAAATACTAAAAGCATTGAAAATTTTACTTTTAACAATTATGTATTTAATTAATATTTCTTAGTTTTCCTTAACAAATGAATTGCACGTGAAATCGACAAACTGTACGCTTTTGATTGCTCTTAATCCTTTAGCCACGTTGGCGTCCTGGGGGCACTGTGGCGCTGCTTAAGGGGCACGCAGCTGCTTACACAATTTGCCACGAAAATCAGAGTAAGATCTAACCTTTCAAGTGGGGCAAACCATTAAGTTTTATCTTTGTGCGAGATTCGTGGTGCAGCTTACCAAGCTTCGTTTGTTCAGCAAAGACACGCATCCTGGCAGAATAGCACGGATTGCCCACCTGGTTGCACCCGCATTCACATAGAACAACAACAGCAGCAATATCAACAACAAAAACAACAACAACAACCAGGCGAATGCGAAGGCGAAGGTGAACGTGAAGCAGCAACACTGGCGGCATAAATCGCGCCATGAGTTTCAACTTTCAACAAAGATGTAAGCCAAGTTAATTGCTTTTTGTTGCCTTGCTACCTTTTTCGCTGCAATGTCAACAATGAAACTAACGGCTGCTTCTTCGCTTTTGTTGTTGGGTTTGTTCATGTTGTTGTTGCCGCTGCTGCTGTTGCTGCTGCTGCTGTGCCGGTTGCTGCTATTTGAGCAGCACTTCACAAAGAACAACTTGGCAACAGCAACGGTAAAAGCGTTTAGCTAAGGGGAAGTACGCGCAGCCATTTTGTTGCCAGCTCTCTTGAAAGGCTCTTGAAAAGTCGTTGCCTAACCTTAGGCGCAGTCCAAGAGCTCACTCAGCACATCTGCTGTTTCTCTCTCTCTCTCTTCTCTCCAGTGCTGCCAGTTTATCAGGTGCTAAAAAGAACTATCGAAAGTAGCTAAATAAATTTGGAAAATAAATCTCATCGATTGAGAACAAAACATAAATTCAGATTAAAATTCTTTGGAATTTTAAAATTTTATTTGTTTATTTATAAAGCATATTAATTATAATATAATGTTTCTTAAGCAGGTTTTTAATCAAATACTGTCTGAAACAATATAATTTTTATTTAAATTTTAAAACAAATTAACTTATTATTTTAAATATAATTTTTAAAGTTTTATGTATTTCACTAGATGTTAGTATAATGTAATGCGTTTGTAAGTGTTAAATATAGCTATAAATTAGCTCAAAAGCCAACACTGCTTACCTTCTTCTCACTCTGTCTCTTTCGTTATCTTTCGCTCACTCTGCCTGCTTAGCTTAAGTCTAAGTATTCTGTTTCAATGTCCTCTGTCAGCATCTTGGCTGCAGTCCAAGTACCAAGTATTGCTTCCTCAGCTACTCCCTCTCATTATTAATGATTAAAATCGGCAACGGGCGACGACTTTGGCTTCAATCAATTTACAATTCATGGCGCCCATTGCTTCCTTGTCTGGTCGTTCCTCCTGTTGTCCGTTTGTCGCCTTGTCTTGCTGCCTGTCGCCCAAGCAAAAATTCGCTAGAAATCAGTCAACTGTGAATATTGCAAAATGAGCTTCCGCCTTCGCATACACTTCCGGCAGCAATTTCCGTTTCCTCATTACCTTTTTATACCCTGCAAAATGATTATAAATTGTTTTTTGATCAAGATTTGGCAACTACAACTTATGGAATGCCATGAAGGAATAAAGTTGTTATAATATCTAGAAGAGCAAGAGCTATGAAGCGAAGTGGAAAGTTGTTGAGGGTCTCTCTTGAAATTTTAAAGAGTATCTCAGAGTCTAGCAGCCATTCTACTGCGACTCTTCCTTCTGAAAATATCGGAACTGTCCATTTTGGAAGGGGAGCTTGTGTGAGACCGTGCACACGCCTTCATATGACAATTTATTATGTTTCCAGCTTGGATTTAAACTGCTCGACAATTATTACACAATGACGGGACGACAACATCGGGACGACGCGTCGTGACATCGGGACAACAGCGACTTCATTGCCGTTTCGTGAATGCGAATTCGACAATTTATATTTTGTGCAAAGGCGATGGGGAGGATTCGGAAAGAAAGTGGAGCAAAGGGAGTACTCAGAATTAATGATGGCAAATTTGCAAAGTTCACAAATTTCTTATTAGTTGTGTTCGTGGTGGGGACATTGGGGCTCGTCTCCCCAAGCTTCATATTTCATTTTGAGGCAGTTAGTTAGGGAACTGCCATTGCGGCGTTTTCTGTGGTTTTAAGTTTTCACACTTTGGCCTCCAGGACCAGTTTGCAGTTTCATAGCTTTCAACTTCCAGTTCTCAGTTTCACAACCCAGCTTCATCGCCAAGCGTTCTAATTTGAATTTTAATTGAGGTCTCTTTGTGGTTTTTTAATGCTCTTCAGCATTTTTTATTGTTGTTTGTTGTTTTTGGTCGGCTTGCCTTTGCTTTGAAAATTAACAATAATTATAAATAATTATTATGTTGTTCAGGTTTTGCTCTTACGTGACCGGGATTTTACTAATGGGGTCGATATTTATGGGCACCTTACTTATTCAGCAAATTTCTTTAAATATTCTCCAATAAGAAAATATTGTTGTAATAAAAGCTCTTCGAAAATTCCAAAAAGAGCTTTTAAAATCAAAGTAAAGCAAATTAGTTAAATTTTAAAGGCTACTTTAATATTCTAGCTGCTATTTCAGAAATATTTCAACAGCTCTGAAAGTTTGCAGCTTTTTAATATTTTAATTGTGCTGACATTTTTACATATACAATCTATTTTCATAAATTAATAACTAAAGTTGTGCAGTTAGTTTTCTTTTTTCAGTTTGTCGTGCGGGAATCTAGTTATTATTGCCATTGACAACCCAATCAAAATGAACTACTGACTTCAAGATACCTGTTAAACAGTGAATTCTTTTATCAGATAATATTGAGAACTTAACTTGAGAACTTATTGACTTAAGTAACTAATTTTTGCATATGATAAATATTTGTTTTGCTGCTGTTGTGTTTGGGGTATACTTCAGTCACTAGTGCGCACAGCCTCTAATAACATTATTGTTATTGTTTAAAATTTTAAATATTTTTATATGACAGTTTCAAATCCTACCCTAATTCCCCGAGTAACGGGTATTAAAACGAAATCAATGGGAAAATCTTTTATGTTTTATGCATTTCACATGTTATAAAAAAGAACGCTTAAATCGTTTGCATGCGAAAAACTCATCACGGAAAATGAATAAAAATCAAATAAAGTGTTCAAATGTTACGAAAAATTGAAATTGCTTTGTCCCCTGACACTACCCTTTAATTTGCGTTTGCTATCTGGAAAGCGAGTCAGATAGTCAGAAAAGGCGATTGTAAATAAAGGGGAAAAGGTGGTGGGGTGGGGGTGTAAGGGGGTATGTATACATTCATTTATGTGTATGACATTCAAATTGTGCCATATATTTAGTCGGACATATCGTGCGCGTATATCGCATGAACTATTGTTGTAAATATAAATTTAATTGCGCAAAAAAGTGATATAAATAAATCAAAAAAAAAAGTATACAAAAGCATGGAAAGTGGGAAAAATAAAATATATTCAGTTTGCAAAGGCAATTGCAAGTTTTCGCGATTGGAGATATAATTAATAAATGCCCCTCTGTCAATTCAAAATGTAAATTGAAATGTAAAAAGTTTGGCTTTCCTTTTGGGTTTTAATAGTTTGCTTAAACAAAGCAAAAAAGGTGAATATAATATTGTAATATCAATTTAATATTAAATTATGAATAAGTATAAATTTTATATAAGTGAACTGGCTTTGTTTAATCAACTGGAAAATATTGTTTAAGTGGTATAAACTTAATCTAAATAAAGCTATGAGCTTCATATGTAGGTATTATTTTCAGAACGGACCTCAGATAAGAAATGGTTTGAAAGATAAGGATTTAAGGAGTAAACTTCCAGCTAGCTTAGAAATATTTTAAATAGACTAATGCCTATTATTGAGGTCAAGTGTGGAGGAATGCAAATTTTGGTCTTGCAAGTGCTAAGATTGTTAGCACATTGATTAACTTTAAATTACAGAGAACTGTAATCAATAGTTGATATGGGAATAAACGCTGAGATCTCAGGGGTAATGGCTAGAAATACCAAATTTGGTATACAGACGACTTCTTTTGTGTAAAGTCAGATACAAATTTGTAGAATTTTCCATAACACCACATAAAACAGATAAAGCTATCGTGTCCATATCAGACTTTATGTGTATGTTGTTTGGTATCTATCTATTTCAACAGAAGATTGCACAACACACCCATAAGAAAAGTCTGAAACTAAAGAACGTTTCACTTATATCAGACTTCATAGGTTCACTTAGTGCATAAGTAAAGCGTCTCTCAGCATTCTCAATACTTTTGTTTGAAGCTTTTATAGAAGTTCCGTGTTGGCATTTAGTTATCAAATTCACAAAGTCGTCGAAGTTGAATATGAAGCACATTAGACATTTGCGCCGTCTTCCCTTGATATCAATAATATTAATGATGAACACCAGCACATGAAGACAATGGAGAATACGATAAAATATCGAGTACAGAGGCCCTCCAAATAAACTATAACAATTGCATAATGACGATGAAAAAATGGTGTTTACTGTGATTTAAAATTGTATATTTAATTACTTAAATTAACTCAAATAAAATTGCCAGAAAGTGTTTATTCTTCTATCATCCACTGATTACCTGTTTGCTATTAATCCTCAAGATCGTAGTCGTTTTTTATACCTTATAACTCTTTATTTTCTGACTTTGCTCTATTCCCACCATTATGGTGGTAAGAATACTTACTTTCAATTTTTCATGATATTCGGCAAATAGTAAAATTCATTCTGACGTTCACAGAATGGGAAGATAAACCGGAAACCCTAAAATGGGTTGCCACAGTCTTCTTCATCTTGGTGACCCTTAAACTAACAAGTAAGAAATGCTATAGTTGTGCGATCCAGATCATACTTGGTAGAGATAGTCGTTACAGTACATACACATAACATGAAATTTTGGTCCCGATCTCTCTAGTCGTTTAAAAGTTATGGTGATTTTTAAAAAATTCGAAATAAACTTGATCTGCTACCGAAAAAGACGGACTATCATTCCAAATTTGGTTGTTTTATCTATTATAGTGTCTGAGGGTGCTTATACGGACGGACGAGCAGACAGACGGACATTGCTATATTGTCTCGGCTGTTGATGCTGATCAAGAATATATATACTTTATGGAGTCCGAAAAGCTTCCTTCTGCATTTTACGCACAATTCGCTTCAGACAAACTTTATACCATTTTTTGTGTACTTTATCTGAAAAACAAGAAAGAAAAGTACAGTCGAGCACGCCCGACCGTAGAATACTCTCTGCATTTTATTCCCGATCATCTTAATAAAATCGATATCCGGGTATATCAATTGATACTTGCAACAAAACACGTTGAAACAAAAACATCTGATTGTATGAATGCACACACATATACATTTGACATTATATGTATGCACGCACATATGTATGTGTGTATATGTTATACATACACAATTGGTCGGCACAGCCAGCATTCGCGGGCAGCGCTGCCGCTAGCAAGCAGCGAAAACGTTCGCTCACATGTTTGTATGTTTCTATCTCGCTCGCACACATGCATTGGCATTGTGTTCAATTATTAACTTTCTTACATGGATAGCTCTTTTGTTTATAGTCCGATTTAGATGCAACTTTCAGGATAGTTTAATATATTTTGTCTTCAAACGAATGTGAAATAACAATACTGTACGATAAGAACATATGCCTTAAAATCGGCATTGAAGTTTGCAAATTATTTTATTTCTTGTGAGAAAAGGGGGCGTGGCAGTCCAAAATTTTTGATGACAATACAATTATGCCGTCTCTAGGAACCTGCGTACCAAAATGGGTGTTCCTAAGTGCCACAGTTACTGAGATATTCGCTGAAAACATAAATTTTTTCCGATGTGTGTCTAGTTTCTTGCTCATTGTGGGCGAACGGGGCGTGGCATCGAAAAAAAAAAAGATTCTTGTATTGACTGACTTAATATCGAGTCGATAGAGACCAAGTTCAAACTTGTAGCTCTTACCATCTCTGAAATCTGTTTGTTCATACGGACAGACAGACAGACGGACAGACAGACGGACAGACAGACGGACAGACGGACAGACGGACAGACGGACATGGCTATATCGACTCGGCTTGTGATGCTGATCAAGAATATATATACTTTATGGGGTCTGCCACGCCTCTTTCTGCCTGTTACATACTTTTCACAAACACAATATACTCTCTCTTGCAGAGAGTATAATAATTAAGATTTACTAAAAATGAAACACTTGCCTGCATTGAATTGTAATTTGTATCTCTCCTGGACTTGTACAGAACTCGATACGAAAATGCAATTCAGAAAATGGCAATTAACTTTTGTAGTATCTTTTATTTTTCTTTATTTTCCATTTTTCGATATTCCATTTTCAATTTCATACCATCTTTTTTCATTTGCTACTTTTCTCAACTTTTCTTTTGCTTAGTCACTCACAATTAGAGGACAAGTTTTAATTAAACATTTTTTCATGTTTTTTTTTTTGATTTATGATTTTTGTTGTTGTGGAACCGTTTGCATTCGAGTTTTAATCTGAATTTGCATTAATTTTTGATTTCAGCCAATTGCGTGACACAATTTCATTAAATCGCATCAAATTTTCATTTGGGTAATTCCTTTAATACAAGCTTAATTTAATGAATTAATTTTAATTTTTAAGCCCTTTAGCTGGCTCACATTTGTATTTGTATTTACCTTTGATGCTGCTTATAAATTTAATTAGTAATTTATTTATTATTATTACCGTTTACTGTTTATCGTTTGCTACAAAAAAAGCTCATTGCGTGTTTGGTTTGCATTTGTTGTTGATGATCTACCCTTACATTGGGCATATTGGTTTTCCTGCGAGAGTGTTCATCTGTCGTTACTCACTTGTGGTTTTTCTTTTAATTTCTTTTGATTTTCCCTAAGCTAAGCGCTGATAAATATGCTACACACAGAGACACATTCATCTAAATATACCAAAAAAAAAAAATAACAACAACAATATCAATGTGGGACTTTGTATACATAGAATATTTTGTGATTATTATTTATTTATTTGGCAAATAAAAATCTACTTTATTTCATACAGAAAAAAAATGCATTTGGACTTTCAATTTGGACTTTGCAACTGTTCAAAAATGTTGTGCTTGGCATGTTAAAATACAAATTTGTTTCTTTGACTCTTTCTCAATAATATTGTGGCAGGTACCTGATACTTAAATCTCAATATCAATATCAATTTGGGGTTAAAGTGTGGGATTGAGCAAATGAAATGTACGGTCACGTAAAAGATACGATTTATAAATACATGTGATTTATTTTTAGTTTTGGTTTTGGTTTTCGTCTTTGCTTTCGCCTGCGTGTAAAAGCGCCTAAAAGCGAGCTACGTACTACTGCAAAAATGTTAGTGATTGATTTCTAGTTTTGTATACATATATAAGTATATATATTTATAAATACATCAATACAAGTATGGCAAAAAACTTGAAGTTCACTTGAAGCCTACACACACACACACACATAAATAGTATATATAATTATATATTATTCATAGTTTAGCTTTAGTTGATTTTTATATATTTTAGTTCTAAATTGTAAATATTTGTTTGCTTTGATTTGCACATTAACATCTAGAACTTATTTGTATTTTCTTATTTTTTTTCATACTTAATTAGCTTTGGTTTAAGTTTTCTTTTTATTTGTTTTTGTTTTGTTTTTAACACTTAGGGTTTTGGCAATTGGAGCATCGGCATTGTTGTGGCATTAATGCCATTTGTTGCGCCGAAAAACTCCAATTATTGGACGAATTGTTGATATACTTTGCGGTTTATGCTCAAAAAGTGAGAGACAGAGTGTATTTTGTGAGTTAAGAGAGCTTTAGTTAGTTTTCTAGTAGATTAGAGCATAGCATAGAATGGATAGCAATTGGATCAACATCAACATAAAGGAAAATTGAATAAAATTATTAAAAAACATAATTCAGAATACTTTAAACTTTAAGTTAAGCAAACATTGCTCAATTACTTCCAACTGAAATTAAAAATAAATAATAAAAATGAAATTTAAATTTCAAATAGCTTAAGGTGTGTGTGATACATGTGCCCTTAATGCCGTGTGATGACATTATTAATTGATGCTGATGCGCATTGATGCCAGTTAATGAAAACACGAGCATCAATATTTGTTTGTTGAGCTGCTCATAATTTAAGCTTAAAGGCAATACGTTTCCAAACATGGCCGTTGCATGGTACTGAAATACTCCCCCACACACACACGCACACACGCACTTCCATCACACGTACATGTACATATACATAAACACACGCCACTTGGCACACAATCATATGCTTCGACAAGCACAAGTTTCAATTTGTTGCACTTTTTAAGCATTAAGCAGCTGCCCAAGCATCAGAACTTAATCGCAAGTATGTGTGGGCCTGTGTGTGTGTGTGTGTCTGTGTTTCCATGAGTGTATGTGTGTGAGTTTGCATTGGCCAGCAAAGCGGTTTAGTTGCATTTTAGCTTTTAACAGCTACTAGATTTTGTTTTTGAAATATCGATACCCTTTCCATTGGGTATTATAAACGACACATGTATTGTGTACACGTCAAAATGTTAAAGATATGACAGTCAGAAATGTGAATAAAAAATTAACTAATAATTTTTTCTTTAATTTAATTTGCCTGCAAGGGTATTAAATCTTCGTCTACCTGAAGTTATTTTTTCTTTTTTTGCGGTCGTGTTGTATTTTGATTTAAGTTTTTGTTTGTTGTTTGCTGCGTATTTAGTTTTGTTCCGTTTCGTAGTTTATACAACATTGAAAGCACACGAATTAAGCACGTCTAGAGCATTTAGTTAAAATTACAATTTACGCACTAATACACACATAGAAACGTTTAACGAAAAGCAACAAAAAAAAAATATTGTAAAAGTGGCAACTTTCATCATTGCATACAATTTTGAGTTTGTTTAATGGCTTTAATTTTAATTAGTTTAAATTTTAAACGGCTTGTTGAACGCTATCACTGCAGCAAATTGCACTACTTAAAGGCTATGCTTAGTTAATAGAAAATACTCAGCGGACTTTCGTTAGTAATTACGTACTAAATGGTATGTTATGGCATGGTATCCGGGGATCACAGGGCAACCTTATGAGTTGTTGCTGAGATTGGACGGCGGCGGCCATTGCCGCTTGATGACAGCAAAGTGTGTCATTTGAAAGGTGTTTGTCTGCTGGCAACGTCGCTCCACAAATCCAGTGAGGCAGTAGCCCATGTTGTAGTCCTCCATCGAGATGTTCGATGTCAGATACAGTTTGAACTCATCCTGAAATGCCATCTGAGATTTTGACTTTGACTGCGCTCTGCTGTTACTGCCGCAGCCATCTCTTCCTGGTGCCCCTTGAGCTACTTGTGGTGTTGGTGTTGCTGCTGCAGATGCTGGTGTTGTTGCACCGCCTGTCGCCGTTATTGGCGGCCTGCGAAAGTGTCCGGCAATCAGTAACGAGCCCTGCTGCTCCATGGGTAACATCCTGGCTTTAGTCGCCAATCGTTGCGTGCCAGCATATTCGACAATGCGACATCGATTCGGCTGCCACCAGCAGGGCGTGATGGTCCAGTAACTGGAGGAGGCAGTACGCGCCCAACCCTCCTCGGGATACAGCAATATCTGTGGAAGCAAAGCAAAGCAAAGAGAAAACAGTTGAGATTTTAGCCAGGGCCAATTGCAAATTGGTTTTGTGTGTCGCACTGTCGCTGCTGTCGCACTTTAATTGAAAATCGTAATTAAAAACTGCAAACTGCTTCAGATTTGCATTCACACATATATACACACACACACACTTAAACTAGTCATTCATTCATTCCATATCCATTCATTATTGAAGACTCTTGCTCTTCCTTCCTAACTAAACATCTTGAATGGAGACACTTTCGAGTGCATTTTCCCCCATTAATTAATAATTATTACAGAAAAAAGAACATTAAATTGTGTTCGATGCTTTTATGAACTCAAATAGTTCAATTGATGCTACAACTAATAGCTTTCGATACGAAGTTTAATGGTTAATTAAATTATATTGTTACAATCAGTGTTTTCAAAGTCCATTAATTTTTTACTCAGCACCAAAAGAGTGCTTAAAGTACAGGAGTGCAGAAAGTAATGCAATTATAATATACATCATATCTTCTGATTAAACAATAATAGGTCAGATTCGTATGTCTGTCCGTCCGTGTAAACACGTGGATCTCAGAGACTGTAGGAGATAAAGACGTCAAATTTGGGATGATTTGGTCCGTGTATATGTCAAGCAGATCAAGCTTATTTAAAATTTTTGCCCCTACCGGCCCCGCAAATCGTAAAAACCTCATCATTACTTGGCAACGACTGGATCTATCGGTACCAATTTTGCATATTATGTGTATGGTATCATTACAACTATCCTCACCAACTTTCGTTTCAAATCAGACAACTATCCTATATCTCCATAGGACAAATCGGTCAAAAATTACTTATTTGTAAAGGTAAAATGCGCACTAGAATAATTACGGGGCCTTTTACAGTCGGCTCCCTCGACTGGATCGTTTCTTACTTGTTTGTGATAGATTTTAAATAAAATATATACTGATAACAGTCCCTATTTTTTTTTACATAAAAGTTGACCTTAGAAGCACCTAAAAGTATGCAAAAATTTTTAAACTCTTTTTACTTAAATTCAAAAATTAATATAAAAATTCCGGTTGATTACTGTCCCTAATTCGTTAAGCTTTTATGAAAACTTTTTATAGTAAGTAATTAATTAACTAGAAAAAAACATTTAAATAAAGTGAATCGATTTTTTCCGTTTGTTATTATTTTTGCTCTCCATTTCGCTTCTGTTTGTTTTGCACCGCAAACGTTGTCTGTTTTTGTTGCTGTGGTCACTGGCATGTGGCATGTGGCAAGTGCCGGCTTTATCAGCAGAAGCCCATAAATAATATGTGTTAGTTAGTTTATCATGGAGTCCCTGTGATTGCAGCCTGCGGTAGCTGTGGTCTCGTAAAGAATTTTATTATTAATTTATTCATTATGATTGTATTGTTTTGACTTGGCGCATAACTGGGCGTATGCTTAATAAGCCGTTGCAGCTGCAAAGACGACGCTAATCAAACACTGCATTAAACACACAGTGCAGCGGCGATGATGTGAGAGAGAAAAAATGAAAGAAAATCTCTGGAATTCAAAAGAACATTTTTTTAAAAGAATTGAAATAAAGCAAAAGAGGGAAATAAAAACTTGAGCTCCAGGCTAAAGCTGTGTTGGCCACTGGCCATTTTCCTCTGGCCATTGGGGCCACAGCAGCTGCTTTTGAAATTGAAGTGGATGTTGCCGTTGCAGTTGCAGCTGCAAAGTGGCAACTGACTGTGGGTTGTTGTCTACAGTCTACAGTCTACTGTCTACCTCTTGTCTCTTGGCTCTCCGCTATCGGCTCTCGACTCTCCATTCTCCACTCTCAGATAACGTTAACTTTTGTTGAGTTGCTGACTTTAAAATATAAAATGCTTATGCGGTTTTTTGTACACTTCTTTGCAGGTAAATTGTTTAAAATTAATGCGCCGCAGACAACGCTTAAAAATGCATACATTATTTTCTCTTTTTTATTTGCTCTTAACGCATTCGACGGCAACAACAATGCATTTTGCGTTTGCAGCTGCCACAGCCACGGCACATTAATCCCGAATGAAACCCACTTGACTATTAATGAAAATTAAACGATTTTCGAGTGGCCGCAATTGAGAGGCTACAAAAAGCGAATGCATTGTGAGATGAGAGTTTCTGGTGGGGACTGCACTCACTGGTTGTAAATACCCATTAATAGATAATCATTGCTTTTTAAAGTAAAACCTAGTTACACTAAGAGATCTGCAATTGCTATTCCATTTAAATATTAAATACTTTAAATACTGAGTTTAAAGAAGAGTAAACAATTTGTGGGGTTCTAATTGTTTTGGGCTCTTATTTATACAGAGAACTGAGAGAAATTTCTGAGAAAATGAAAAATTATACTTAAGTAATTATTAAAAAATAAATTATCTACTTTATTGAATATCTTCATTAAGAAGGATTGTGAAACAATGGAGTTTAGCATATGTGAAATAATATTGGACACAATTAATTTATATTAGTTAATATTTAAAAATGATTTGTTGAACAAATTTTATGCAACTGTCAAAACAAAAGGTTTTTTCTTTCAATTAAATTCGTCATTTTTAAAATCAATCTATTTTCACCTTCTCTAGTCTCTCAAAATCACTAATGAGTCAGATACTGTCGCTAAAATGTGTTACTTGAAGTAGTTGAGGTATAAATATAATAATGTGGTGCATTAAATTTAGTTTTCTAATACAAATTAAATTTAATTTTTTTATTATGAAAATTTTCTTGCTAATATAAACTATAAAGTTATAAGGTCTTGAAACTGGAGTAAAAAAAATCTAAGGCTTACGTGAATTGATCAAATCTATATATATTATATGGTATAAAACCGATTCCTTTTGTACAAACCATTTAAATTTAAGCTTAAAGATGTAAAGTTTCATTGGTGGGAGGCGGCATACAATTTTTTATATTTTTTAATTCGATTTGTTTTTTGTTTCTTTAAAAAAATTTTTTTTTCATACACTACGTACATTATTTAAAATATATTTTGTTTTCATTTTGAGAGGTATATTTGTATCAGCTTTAACTGTGGAAACACAATTTGTAAATCAGCTGACCTCTTTTGTAGCTATACTGTTAACTGCCAACTAATTAGTGACCACAAAATGCTACAGCTAGTCACATAATTAGCATTTCGACCAACTTCAATTGTTGATTTCGTTTGTTGTATTAAAGCCGAATAGCCGAATGACCACAGTTGTTGGCCAATAACTAGCTGTGTGGGATGCAGTTGGTATCAATCGTCCAGTCAGATTGGCGCACACACAAATACACACACACAAATACATACACACTTATACTCACACACTCACACACAAATACACACACACAGTTTGAAGCAGTGGTGGGTCACGTGCTGCATATATGTCAACTTGCCCCACATGGCAATTGCTGCGCTCGAATTGTGCGCTCGTGTTTGAAAATGATCAAAAAAATAAAAAATTCTATTAGTAAAGGCGAGAAGTTCTTACTGTCAAACCTCTGTATTTATTCTATAGACGTCAATTGCTTTGATTTCCTTTGATAGCAGAAAAGTGTTAAAATTTGCAAAGATGCAAATAATTATATTAAAAATAACATAAATTAATTTGTTTGTTTAAAGTTTTCCTCAGTAATGTCATTGAAAATTTTAATTTTTTTACATTTATACTCTAGTATTTATTAAATATTTGTTTGACAAATAAAAAATATTTTTTGTGTTGATTCATTCGATAAACATAATACACCCTACGTACTGTTTAGGTACAGGGCTAAAAAAAGAAATGTGGCAAAGGAGCAGGACCAGCGCAAGGGTAGCAGAAGCAACTGGGGCAGCACCTTAATAAGCTGCCAAAATGCGCAGCGAATACTGCAGCTGGTTAAGGACTTTGGTTCAGGTCATGTCCGCGCTGCAGTTGGCGCCCAGCCATTGCATTATTCAAAGTTGCCAAAGTGCATGCTGCGAAATTGAAAATGCAACGCAACAAATCGCTTGCCACTATCAAGGGTCATAAAATCCCCTTTACACATACACCCACACACACACACACTTATACTCTTACACATACAGAGAGAGTCACACAGACACAGTGCACGCTGGAAAATCACTTCCGCTTTGGGCTGCAAACTGCAGCGTTGGCAATTTTATAGATGGAGGGCATCAGGTGGCATTGTCGATGGCAAAATCGAAAACGTGGTTCTGAATGTGGTTCTTCAGGCAACCAGCAACTGCACTATGGGAAGAAGTACATTTCTGGCCATAAACGAACTGAAAAGCTGTGCTGATGTAAGGGATTCTAGAACCATAAATAGAATTCTTCATAAAAAGTTATTTGTTTTTTATCAATTAAAATAAGACGAATGTAATGAATTAATTTGAAATAAATAACAGAATTCTGATTGTTAATTATGACTATTTTGACGATCAAAATGCTCAACAGGATCTAGCGGAGATTAACGATATATTTATTCATATAATCTAACTGTTTGTAAAATATTTGAAGAGTCCGGGTATGCTTTTAAAATAATCAGAGTCTGCTTATCAAGAAAAAAAATCTCTACAAAACTATTAAAATAAAATGAATTGTTTAATCCAATATATCGAAATTGTTTTCCATAGTAAATTGGTTGAAGGGAATGTGGATAGAAAGTGAAGGAGTAGTTTCCTTGAGGCGTCCATAATCGATTTCTACTGGCACGCAATTGTTTGTTGACTTTGGTTTTTATTGCGTGGCATTTTATTGCCACAGCACAGCGAACAGAGAGTAAATAACCATCATTCTCATTCCCATTCCCACACTCATTCCCATTCTTTTTCTTAGTCTGATTCTCATTGCATTGTCTGAGCTCAGCTGGTAACTTTGTCTATTAATTTGCTTAATGAGTTCATTGACAAATATTGAACGGTTACATTGCCTTTGCTGTCGACTGACTTAACAAATAAGTGCGAAAACTTTTTGCTATGCAACCGGGAAAATGGTGAAAACTTTTCCCATTTTTATTTTCGTTCGACGGTCGCTGACATTAATTAATTAAGTGCTGCCGCAGATATTTCAACACTTTAACAGTCACTCAGTTTGTCAGTTGGCTATTACTTAGTCAAATTTAAGGGTGTGTATGACTGTGTGTATGTGTGAGTGTGTATCTTCTTGGGCCACTTCAAGTTAATTACTCGCCCTCATAAGTATGCTACACTGCGCAGCTAAATCCAGCGTAAGCTCGAAAATCAAAGCTTCAACACGATTGTCTAAGCACTTGAGGCACAAAAACACTTGCCAACAGACATCCCGCATCCACAGTTACATCAGTCTCCCCTCTTTTCCACTCTTCCTACTCCTCCATGCTCTCATCCAACTTTAATTTCATTCGTTTGGCTTATTATAAGCTGGAATGCTGTCTGCATTCTAATTAAACAAATAGCTGGACAGCTATACAATGCCAATAGAACTTTACCGAATCGAGTTTTTATATTCTCAATCTTAATACACTGATCAAAAATCATGAATGCGGAAAAAATATAAGTGAATATCACACTTAAATGTTAGCCAATAATTTTTGTATTTATATTAAAGTCTCTTAATCCAATTTTCATTTATCTAGATGGTTTGATTGATTTTACCCCAACGTTTTTAAGGATCTCCTCCATACAGAGCCAACTATATAAACACTTATAATTCAATTTTTTAAGACTATTCAAGACAATTTAAATTCAATTTAATTGCAGCTCAACTGCCTTAATACTAAACCTTGTAGGGTATACATATGTCGAGCAGTCGTTCTCTTACTCGCCTTTTGTTGCGGCTTTTTATTTGATAGAAGCCATTCGTAACTTGACTTTGAGTTCTTTTCTCTTCATTCTTACGTGTTTCGAGTATTTCATTCAAGTGTTAAAGGAATTGAAGTTTCTATTTTCTATTTGCTATTTTCTATTTCCCTCTCGTAAACTGTAAATGAGTTTTCAGCTGGCTGTAAACTTATCTTTGGCTTTCTTCTCAATTGGCATTGCCATTCGTATTTATTTATGCGCCTCACGCGCTGCACTTTCAACGAATTCTGGAGCCAGGTCCATTCTGGCTACTGTATCCCGTATTCTTTTCCTGAACTGTGGAACAAGAAGCAGCATTCAAATTGGTCTGCAGCTGGCAGGGTTGGAAGCTGGAAAAGTTTTAATAAGTTGCTCATTAGCAGAGAAAATGAGGCAGCCGAAACAAAATAATTTACACGGCCAACATCCGTTGCAATTAAACTTGAAGGCAACTGAAATTTTGCTGGCTTAGAAAATTGCAGGAGATTCAACTATCCTTTTTTACTGGCCTAGACCAGCTGGGGACCATTCCTATCTCCATTCCCTTTCGCCGTGCTAAACAACTTTACGGCGTGGTGTAAATGTAGATGTCAACGGATGTTAAGAAAGCGTCGGCGAAAGATGCTTCGGCCTCAAAGTTTGCCGCGAGTATTTTCTAAATTTAATGAGTTGTATTACGGCAAACTATTTCCTCTCACCCAGTACTTTTATACCCCATTTTGCACCCCCTGCCTCCCATTGTAACCCCCAGCCACAACTTTGGCGTGTTGTTAAGCGCAACTTTATATGGCAAAGTTTTCATGTGTCTCGGATGTTTCCCTTCTTCGCCTCTGCGGCATTGCCTGTAATGCAGAAATTAAAGTTCTTTGGCAAAGTACAAGCGCCGCCAAAAGTTTTCGTACCACTCACAGTTGACATGCCGAGGCGCAGGATATGCGTAGCTACAAATTTGATATGTTAGACAAGCGCTGTGGCGACAGCAGTTGCACAGTGGGATTTTTACAACATAATGATAGATAAATAGTAGAAATTTAAGGCGGGTTTTGAGCAAAGTGACGATCAGTCACTGCCTTACTTTTAGTTAGAACAGGAACGTACAGTGAACGATCGATAAAAGGGACTTAAAACTAAAATAGCTGATTGGGTTAGTAAGAAATATTGCGTTGATTAGAATAAGTATATACCTTGTCAATTTGAATAACAAAATAAAGATTAATGAAATGTATGACATCACTTATTTTATCCTATGTACCTTATGCCTTATTCAGCTACTAATAAACTGTTATAGGGTTTTCACCACTAGCGAGTTTCAAATTGATCTTCTTGCCTGTCTTTTATATATATCATCACATCTCATAATAAATTCCACACAATGTTCATTCAGTGATAGACGCACATATGTGTATACCCGAGTTCCGAGTAAGACTAATATCCTTCTTCGTCTGGTTTTGCCGTGTGTAAAAGATTAAGCACATTTATGTGACAGAGTTGGAGCTGAGGACGTAGACGATGTGCCACGCATGTGCCACAATTTTAAAGTAGCGTTAATGAAATTTGAGTTGCAGGCACACACAAACACACACATCCACACCCACACCCACACACCTACACAGCTATTTGTTTGTGCTGTGGAAACCAAAAGTTGAGAATGGAACCAATGTGGCTCGGGAGTGGCACTAAAATGTCTGACAGGATAAGCTGGTAGTGACTAAACTTTATAGAGCAGATCCCTGGCTCAGCAGATAGCTGTTTAGACAAGTTGAGAGTTATAGTTTCAGTAAGCAGGACTCGTTAAAATGCTAAAAAGTAAGAGTTATGCATTAGGAAATTGAGATACTACTTCATAGAGTGACTTGAATCTACTGTAAGCTGAGTTTTAAATTCTCATTAACAGCCACAAGTTGTTGCTGCACAATAGTGAACTGGCAACAGTGTATTGTATATACACTGATAAAATTTGTATAAAATTAAGTCATTTTTAATTAAGACCATTTTCAAAGCATTTATAGATTAATACTTATAGATTTATAGCTAACTTACTCATTTTATATTTATTAAATTCTTTAACGTTTATGATTAATACTTATATTTGTAGAAACAGTGGTCTATTGAGTATGAATTTTTGATTTATAATAAAGGAATGTTTAGATCTTTAAAGATTTGAGACTAAAACTTAAATGTTACAACTGTTTTATAACAGTGTAGTTGTGCATCAAATAGTCCCAGTCACGCTTCGATTCACACATTCAGCCAAAGGCTAAATCCCCAACCAGCAACCAACTCAAAAGTTGGCGCTTTGTAACTTATGCCAAGTCAATGCCAAGTTTCCCCAGCGTATTGCAAAATAGCTCATCAATAACCCATTTGGCGATACGCTAGGCCCATGAAAAGGCTGAGCATAAGGACGGAACTGTATCAGGCGGAAGAGGAGGGTATTCAAGGAGCGGTGATCTGACCTGACCTCCGTTGGGAGCAACCTCCAAACCGGATGTAGTTGAATAGCTTAGCTTTGTAAATGTGCCGCGCCTTACTCAATGCACACCATAACAAATACGAATGCGAATGCGACTGTAAATGTGAATGTGGATAAGGATACCTTCGAAAAGGATACCTATAATACATCCGGTTGAATGTTGTGCGTGGATTCACATTCATTCATACTTTAATAGGACTGGGAATTGTAGGAGCATCGCATAAATCAGTCGCGGAAATGAAAAGCCAGGCGTTTGCTTATAAAATTTCACAACCAATTCAGAAAATCGACAGCAAGTTTTTTCAGCTCCTTGTTTCAATTATTGTTAATGACAGCTCGGCTGATGGCTGAGTATTTTTTTACCCAACCATTTAAAGCAAGAATCTCAGCAGTGTCAGACAGGCAGAGCATGCAACATGTTAAGCAGCCAAAATGAAATGAAAATTTAATAAAATAAAAATATACGACTCCATACATCGTGCTACGCCCATGCCTGAAGCTACCCAAGCGCAAATATGTCGGGGAGGAGCTATCAGTGGGCTCCTGTGGCCCAGTGAATGGCAACACGAAGGGCAGGGAGTGGGTGGCAGAAAGGGACGAGGGGAGTCAAAGTCGAAGACGTTTGCTTAAATGAAGATGTATGCCAGTCGGGCGTATGAGTAATATGCGCAAATATGCGCATAAAATAAAGCAACTTGTAGCAATTTCCCCGCTTTCAAGCCGTGCCCCGTCGCATTTTCCTTTCCTTTCCCATCCCCTTAACCCCTACGCCCCTCCACACGTCTCTTTGGGCTGCCTTTCATACAGCTGACTGCCTTGGCACTTTGGCGGCGTTGCCTTCTTGTGTTTAATTTAGCCAGCCATAAACGTAATGCGGCGCCTGAAGTACGTTCTCTCCGAATTTATATGGCGCCACATAAAATCCTTACTACCCTCCCCTCCCCTGACCACCTCTTCACTCTCCACCCCACCCCTGCCGTATTTCATTGGCAAACAGTGCCTAACATAAAATCATTTTATTCGAGACTGCTTTAAAGGCAGCAGATTGTTTAATATAACCCAATAGAGCCCACTGTGCACTGTGGAAATTTGCTCTTTCGACTTTCGACTCTACACGATGACAGTTTAATTGAATTTTTCCAAAGAATAGCATATTTAACATGTTAAATATCAACTGTTCTTTTGTTGCCTCTCAAATTCAAATGTAGAAGTATCAAAAATAATACCAATTGATTGCTAAATAAACAATTTATAAATAAAAGAAAATTTAATAGAATATGAAAATGAAGCGATTTTTGTTGAGAATTCTCATTTGCAATATTTTTCCACTCAAATTATATTTTAATAGGCTTATACAGTCTATTTTCAATGGAACTTTCTAGAATTCCTTTGATGATGCTGCTTCCCCTTCATCTATTGTTTGAGGTCTTTGTTCCTTAAAGATTTAAAATTGTATTCTTTGTTGTGCCCCATTGTGTCTTTCATATCAAAGAGTAGTCATGGCATGGGGCATGATAATACCCCTGCCATATAATGTCGCTATTCCGCGAATCCGTTGGCTGCCAGCACGTTAACATATCTGCGATATCATCCATCAAATATCAAGCGGTCTTGCTGGTGCTGCGGAATGAGAAGCGGCATACCAGGCTCTGAGAGTGTGTGTGTGTGTGTGTTTGTATTCGACTTGTATGTATGCTGGTCGGATGACTCCGAGTGCCTCCTGTCAAGCCGTCAAATTTGCAAAGCCTGCCGTTTTCCCTTTGGCATACGAAAAATACATATAGGAAAATGTACACATATGTATGTATGTAAACGTATATACATTGTGGCTTGGATCAAGTTCGTTCGAGTGTATCAAGACACTTTAAAGCTGCCTCTTTTATTTGCTACATAAAATTTAAGTTATTTTGTTGTCTAGTTTATTGAATTAGCCCAATATACACAGACCCACATAGACACACACCCACACAAAGGTTCACATACACATATAAAATAAATTGAATTAAATTGATGCTCTTGGAAATTGAGGAGCTTTTCTTGTGCTCTGCTTGTTTTGGCAGCAACTGAAAAGGAAATTGCTTTTAATTTTGGCACAAATCTCTTTTTAATTTTACTCTTCTCTGCTTCTTGCTCTTCTTGGCAAAAGACAAAATGGGTTCAGCCAATTCTTGTGTGCTTGCTATCAAAATCAAGGCCAGAACAAGCCAAACATACCATGACAGCACATGGGCCATCGAAATTGCCACAGACTTGGAGCTAATCAAGCGACAGCTGTGTGGCGTCAAACTGTTGTATTTGCCACAAGAAAATGCAAAAACTATAGGGTTCTTCCAGCCACTTACACAGCTCGCTTCGAGCTAAAGCAAGTTGGCCAAATGCTAAATATATGCGGCAATAATTAACTGCATTAGGCAGCAGTTAGTTGCAGACAGTTGCAGTCTTTTGATGCGACAGTTTGTGAGTCCTTCTAGGCTTCTACTTCTTCTTCTTGTGCTCTTCTTGCCGCCAGCTTAACTTGGCATTAACACAATTTGTCACAGCAGACGTTGCTGTCTGAAAAGCCTCTCGACAGCTTAGCAGAGCAACACTCGGGGGCAGAGGAAGATGGAAAGGAGGAGAAAGCAGAGCAAAATGTAGAGCTAAAAGAAGAGGCAAAGTTCCAAAAAAGTATACATGGTTTATGTATGATATAACGCAATACATTGTCTAACAACAACAGCAGCTACCCTGGCACATTGAGCCGACAGGTGAAATGAAATTGTGTACCCACACTCACATACACATTTGCACACCTTATATACCTTTATACACACACACACATACAATTCAAGCACAACATTTATTTTGAATGTGAACAGCAGGAAAATTAAAAAATTCCACAGCATTGACAGCTAACAACGTTTTAGTTTTGCGTTCAAAGCAAACTACAACAAAAATTTCACCTTAAACGAGGTATAAAAACATATACAAACGAAGTAAGTTAAGGGTGAAAAAGAGGGGGTGGGGATGAGGGATATGAAGGGGTTGCGGTTGCTCCACTTGGTGGCTTAGCGGCGCCTGCACTTTGCACCAAAATTCGTTTAAAGCGCTTCCGAGCACTCTCCTCTAGAATATACCCGGTAAGTTGAATACTGAACATACAAAAAGCTATTGCATGCTTTTAGGCGAAAGTTTGGCTGTCGATAGCTTAGACAGTTACAATTGTTTGGGCAATCTGGATGTAATTAAATGGAATAATTATTGAAAATAATGAGAATAGGGAGAATAGTTTATCCCGATTTAAGCAATTAAGCCTATTATCGACTATACTATATAGTGTGTAAGGTATTCAAGAGCAGTGTACACTAGCTTTACATATAACGGGTATTCAAGCATTTCTTCCTTTTTTGGCTAGTGCGTTCTGTCGTTTTACCAGCAAACGCAGGTGTAAGTGAAAGGTTCTTTTTGGCCAGCTACCCGTAATCCCTTTGCGTGCAAAGCATGCCAAACTAAAGTCTGTGCACTGATGGAAAAGTACATTTACATGCGCTCAGAAATACATTTGCCACTAAGCCACACAGTCGTTTTGCCCGAGATGATGAGTAGTTATGTGGTTTTAAAAACATTTCGAAATACAAATTTAAATAAAATTTGTGGTTCAATTTAAGTGGAAACATATATTCTTGCAACACCATCAGTTCGATATATAAAAAGTCTATAGTTTAGATCATAGTTTGTAGACTTTGTGTGCAATTATTGTTTAATTTTAAAGTCCGTTGCGTTTTTGGCTTGAAATCCGGATTGAAATATGAAATATCTCTTTAAATTTATTAGGCACTATTGTTGTCGTTGCCACAATCATGGAACTTGCCACTCAGCAGTATAGTGGTTGCAATCTATTTAAGATTTTGCCAACGTCGCAACTAAAATTACGCATTCGCCTTGTGGTCGGCGGTGGGTTTTTGGGGCCTTCAAGTAAATCGCCTTAGCTGCTTTGCTGGGATTTAAGCCCTAATAAACTAGCTGAAATGCATAGTTAAGCCGTTGTGCAGGCTGCAGGCTGCAGGCTGCAAACGATGGCGTTGGTTAGAAGGCCAGACACGCCCACCAGCTGACAGCTCGTAGGCGTACCTTAAACTTTGTCTGGCATTTAAATCAGTGCCATGGTGTATAAATCTAAAAGTGCTACTTACTTATCGGCGTCTCTTGGCTTTTACCGCGTATAGACGATGACTCAGTGTTGGTAAACTAAGCAAAAGACGCAAGCAGTCTCTGTCATTTTATTTGCCTCTATCTTTTTTCTCATTCACTTGCTGGCGCTGCTTCTTGCTACAAATCATGATAATAAATTCCAATTTTATTTAGTCAGTGAGGCGGCAAAGCACCCTTGTCATCGTCAACGCTTAGTATCTGCGAGAGGTCATCGCTGGGAGGAATACGGCCAAAAATAGCCAAAAAAAAAACAAAAAAACCAAAAAACGGAAAAAGGCAAACGCTTCATCTGCTTTGGGGCAAAAAGGGCTGACTGACTCGCAGTCCATTGCTTCAACTACTTGGATTAACAGTTCATTTTTATGACTTTTTATTTTATACACTGTCCTCCTTTGTTGCCACAGCGAGAGGCATTCAAATAAATTTTGCTCTCGAATTGGTTTATTTTTTTCTTTCTTACTTTATTTTGTCGTCGGCGCCAGTTTAACTTTTGCCGGGCATAATCAGGCCTGATTGTAATGAATGAGAACAGTTGGGGCCAATCACGAAGAAAGAAAGCAGCTCATCAGACCGCAAACACTGGATATAGATCCGCAAACCATCTAAAATCTCCACTCTCTATCCATCTTTCTAGTACTAGTTGTTCGTCCTGTTGCTGTCGAGGACTGTGGTAGTCTGAGCTGTGGCGGTCCAAACACATTCCTCGTGTGCTCCAAATGTTGCAGGATTCACGCGGCGTGCAATGAACACACACAAACACACACACACGCACACTAGTATGCATAGAGATCATGCTGAGGGATTTTAAGCGAGCTACAGGACATGTGACAGCCAACAGTTTGCCATAACCCCCACTCCTCACGACCATTCCCCTTCCCTGTGCACTGCTTTTTGCTGTCTCTTCATTGCCTGTTGGCAATTACAACGTTGCAATGTTGTCGCCATTTTTCTCCCATTTTTTTTAGCATATGTATATGGAAAAGAAATGAATAATTTTCTGAGCTGAACGGCTTCAAAATACCTGAATGAACTTTAAAATAGTATAAAATAAATTGTAAACAAAAGTTACCTAGCTCACGCAGACAAGGGCGAAAGTAAATTTTATTTGCGGAATCAACTTCAAATTTGTATATTTTATGTTTTAATAAATTGATGTTTGAATCAATATTTTGTAATAAAATTTAATAAAAAAATTCATTTAAGAAATATTGATTTTATAGTTTTCTTGATATTTAATAAAATAAATATAATGTAATTGAACTATCTTCAATCTACTAAGATATACTATAACACAAAAAACTATAATAATTGTTAGTAATTTATTAATAAATCATATTAATTTATTGATTAAAAAGGTATAATTTAAAAGACATTGAAATCTAAGGTAATTTTTTGTGTATTTTATTATAAATAAAGCTAATAGCCGATGTAGATTTAATGAACATAATTTTTAGGTGTTTATAAGTTTGAAAACAAGTTAATATAAATACTTAAAAAATTCCAAGTTTTTATCCTTCATTTGCTTGATATTCTTCGGTTAAGCTGAGGTAATAAGTAGGCTTAATTTAAAAACATATATTTGACAAGAATGACATGGAAGTATTGACTAACGTCCCTAATGTCAAATCTGTCAACTCAAATTTTTAACAAGATGTGAATTTTCAAAAATCTAGCTTGCTTTAGAGATTAAGTTAAAGTAATAATTTTTATAAAATTTATGATTGTTATTCTTTATTATTTCGCGTTAAAAATAATTTAAGATACTATTAGTAGCTGAGTGTGTCGTATCCTTGGGCCTAAAAAGGGATCGGGCATAACAATGCTTGCATACGGTGATATCCAGTGACACATACATACACATATGCATGCAGTGTAGCTGACAGACACGACAGGCAGACGGACAGACGGACAGAGAGACAGACGAACTGACGGACAGAGGGCCCAGTCACTTCCGCTTGCAAGCGAGGCTGTCCATTTTATAATACCCTTTTTTGTTAGAGCTCTTACGGCTTTTGTTGGCGGGGCAGTTGCTTGATTTGCATTTGCATTTGAGCTTGTGCCCGGGATATGGCCGTCAGCAGCAGGCAACATCCAACAACGAGAACGACAGCAAGAACAGTAGAAACATCAACATCAAGCTATAGCATAATTATGGGCGATGAAAGGGAAAAAGGACTTTGGGCCAGCTATAGTCTGTTATGCATGTGCTGGGTCACTAATGTTGGCACATCATGATTTCTTTGAAGCGCAAACTTGGCAGACTGAATGTTTAGCAATCAGAGACAGAGCCAGTTCGAGAGAGAAAGAAAGAAAGAGATGACAGGAGTGGGGAATAGAGAGAGGGAGAGAGAGAGAGGGAGAACAGGAAGTGCCTCTGACACTGATAAACTCAAAAAGAAATGAAGCCTTTAAGCTGCTTTGTCCAAACTTTACGATAGTTTGGCTTGTTTACTTCGTAATGGGCACTTTGTGCACAAAGTGCAAACAATTAAAAGCAAGTGCTCTTTATAAAGCAAATACTTTCGAATAGCAAAGAACAGAACTATCTTATCAATAGAAAATATCATGAGCAAATATCTCAGCTGTAAAATTCTTACAGCAGAAACACTTCAATTCCTGCCGAGTGAAATAAAATTTCTATTATTCAGATGTTGTCATGACGAAAAGATATTCAAGTAAAAGGTGGACAAAAACATTACCTTGGCCACAAATTATATAAAGGTTTAACTTTTCCTTCAGCTGCTGTCACTTTACTTAATCACATCAAACAAATTCTACTTACTTTTAACTTAAAACTTAAAATGCAACTAAATATTATGTGTAATGGGTATGTCAAAGTCGAAAATTTGTCAGTCAACAAGAGACTTTTTTATTAAAAAGAACGAAAGTCAGATTTGCTAAAATTTTAATAAATCTATTTAAGCAATTAAGCCATGATTGCTACCTTTTTTAACATTCTTTGTTATTTTCTACTGTTCAGGCTTGTGATTTAATTTGCAATTTGCAAAAGATACAATTTTCCATCCATCTTCTTGTCGCCTGTTTGAATTTTCATCTCTTGGACTAACTGCATTTGAGGGCTGCTCAGTTGATGACATAAAAGAAATGACATTAGAGCTCTTTTTCAAGGTAATGTACAACCGCCCCCAATTTCCGTAATGCAATATATAATCCCAAATATTTTGTTAGGGGGTTGGTTTTTTGGGGTGGTTGCAAACAGTGTGGTTACCCCCTTTTGACTTAAAACAAATATTGTTCCTGCTTCAGCTCTATAGCTTCATTAAAAAATCGATGAGCGCTGAGAGGTGTAAATGTATCTCAAACTCTGGGGTTTCTATCAGAGGTAGACTTGTATTTTGTTACGATAGTGAAGGGTATGTCAACCAAAGTCAATGCTCGGTTGTTGTCGAACTTACAAGGTATCTCTTTACTAAATTAATCGGTTAGTTAACTCAGAGTGCATTCACCAAATGTGTCCAGAGACCTAAAGAACAGTTCATTCGAAAACTCAAAATTAATTTAATTGAAATTAAATTTTTAGAGTATTTTTTATTAAGTATTCTAAACTAAATTTGTGTTTTATGTAATCTTGCATTAAATATCTAAAATAAATATATTTTTAATATTTGTGAACCAATTTTGTTTAAATTAATACTTTTTCTATACACTTGAAGTTTAATATAAATAACTAATACCACTAATTTGGCAAAGTTTTTCCACTTGATTACAAACAACTCTTTATTATCTATACTTCACTCTGAAACACTTGTAGTCATACCAGAAGCTCTATTAACTCTTTCTTAAGCAAACAATAAACATGTCTTGGCCCAGAGTAAATCCCTTTAATTGCAGTGCATTGTAATACTTTAATCCAAGTGCTAGAGAAGGCTTGAAATTATCATCTATCTGTTTGTTGATTTGCCAGAAGATCTTGATACCCATGCAAAAAAGTGGCTCCTTCTGATTTGCTTATTAATGTTCTCTGACATAGAAAAGAGTTTTCTTTTTTGTCTTTTCTTCTTTTTTCCCTTTTTTTTTGTGATTTTTCGTGCAACACAGATGCTGCAGTATTCGGTTGGTCAGTGCAAAATAGACTGAAATTGATGATGTCACTTGATAGGGCGAATGAGTTTTTCATTTTTCATTTTGCATTTTTCACTTTTCACATAGACAGAGACAGAGGCAGAGAGAGGAGCAGAGACAGAGATGGACCCAGTGTGGATGAGTTGGTAGCCAGCTTGGAGTGCTTTCATGTTGTTTAACAAATTCATCCTGTTGCTCTCGCTTCAGTGCGTGCCTAGTGCCTGCAGGACAGCCAGCACATTGCATTGTATCCTGCTGCACATACACATGCACACACACACATACACACACACGTACGTACGTGTTTACATAAGCGATTTTTGGGCAGGCCATTGTTGTGCATCGACCTGTTTGATTGGCTTGCTTTTTGCACGTTTTTAATTAGTAGACGGTTCGAAAGAAAGAAGACTGCAGCATGTAGATTGTGTGTGTTGCAGGGTGTTGCAGCGTGTAGCATGTAGCAACATTGCCTTTAAGCTGCCAGCGCATTAAACAAAACGAAATATTTCATATGCGCACTGCGAATCCAGCCGCAATACTAAATGATTTATATGCAAAGTGCTATGAGTATGAGCTTGAATATGAGTACAAGTACAAGTATGAGTATGAGTATGGGCATGGGTATAAGTGCGAGTATGAGTATGAGCTTGAGTATGTGTGGCGCCATATGTATGTGTGTGTGCACCTTGGCAGGCGCCACAAACAAAAGGCCAACAATCGACTCAATTCCACACGACTCGTTACAGCCACAGCAACAAATTTTCCAAATTTTCTAACAATAGCGAACACAGACATTTACAACACATGTACACACACACACACAACTACATACATTTACAATATGTAAAGTTGAATCACTTGTGTATTGGTTGTGCTATTCGCGCTGCTGATGGCAAACTGTGTTTTCACTCCTGAAACACTTCTAAGAGCTCTGTTTTCCGAGTTATGGCTTTAATTAAAACCTATAAATTTAACTAATGCGTAGTTGAACTATGATAAAAGTAAATGGAATAGTAGAACTAACTGCCCCTCTTTTTTAGCTTCTAGTCCTTAACTCAGTTAATCGATTTTATGTTGGAATTATGTTAAAAACTTGTTTAAATTTTATTCAATGGTTTTTTTGCCCATTTTAGACTATGCTTTTTGGTGGTTCCGAATTTAACGTTAACTATTTACTAACTACTGTTTTTTAAAATAACATAATTTATATTAAATATTTATAGTCAATATTAAACAATTACTCTTGTATAAATTATAAGAAAATAAAGGGGGTCTTCTTTAAATTATCATTGGAAATTAATTTATTATTGATTTAGGATTGTAAATTTAAATTTATTTAATTCGATTTTGTTTGTAAGCTGCTTAAGTAAATATGTAATCAGCGTACAGTTTCAATACATATGTATATTTAGTCTGTATTATTGTTAAATGATTTTTATAATAAAAATACAATTTCAAATGTTTTCCTTTATTTGAATACAAAATATCTTATGCAAATTTCCAGACAGATTTAATCAACGTATTGAATATTAAAGCTGATTGCAATCGCTAAAAAATAATTTCGACAAATTCGCTTTGCAGTTAGCTGAAAGTAAACTAATCCCAGCTATGTAAATAAGCTTAAGGCTTTTAAATTTGTATAGATGTTTGTTGAAGCGAATATCTTTTGAATCGTTTTTCGCTTGTCATTTCCTAAAAACACACAAATACTCACACACACACACACACACAAATATATAAGTATATATAGAGTTATGTACTGTTGGTCTTACAGCTCAGTTGCTACATTTTGTGGCGCACTCACCTTATTGGAATTACCATTGAATTTCAATAGCTTCTTGCAGGATTTACCGCGACTCTCGAAATAGATTTCCTGTGGCGTGCGTCGACGTCGCTGCGCTGCCGGCAATGTCGTTAGTGTCTTACGTTGCACGAATAAGGGCTCGCTGTGGCTGCATTCAGTACCTGCCACCGATTGTGTCGCCTTGTGGCGACTCACGCAAAAGAGGCGACTCAAGATACCGCAACAACCGTTTGTTGTTGCCGTTGTTGCTGTCGACTCTGCTGTTGTTGTTCTGTTTGTTGTTGCACTTGGCGGTGGTGTTGTATTTGTTGTGGCATTGTTGTTAGCACAACAGCGGGCGGATATGGTCATTAGGTTGGCATTGTGGCGTGTCTGGCGATTGACGTCCATTTCCATGGTGCGCAACAAAAAACTGTTGCCTACTTTTGTGCGCGCCGAGCCGATTTCTGCAATTTTTTGTCTTCGTTGTACGTTTTTTGTTTATTGTGTTTATTATTGTTGTTTCTGCTGCTGCCGCTGCTGCCGTTGCTACTATTTAAACACAGCTTCCGACAATTCCGCTCACTGTTAACTTTCTCTTCCCTGTTTTTTTATGCAAATTGTCAGCCGGAAGTTTCTGTCAGCTCCCCACTGAGTACGTACGTATTTTAATGTGGGTGCGTATGTATGTGCGTGTGTGTGTGTCCGTGTGTTTGTATATATTTTGTGTATTTATTTTTTATATTCACTTCTTTTTTACTTTTTTATTGCCACTGAAAATAGCATCGCGCCATGGCAGGTGGTT
Organism: Drosophila cardini; assembly: GCA_018903735.1. Taxonomy (NCBI): domain Eukaryota; kingdom Metazoa; phylum Arthropoda; class Insecta; order Diptera; family Drosophilidae; genus Drosophila; species Drosophila cardini. The sequence continues at coordinate 20,728,807 of JAEIGM010000001.1, read as the reverse complement.
CAATGTCGCTGTTTATTGCTCTTGTTCCTGCTGCTGGTTGTTAAAGATACAACAACTTGGCGCCCTCACACGCACATAAACGCACACTAATACACATTCAACTCACTCGCTCACTCGCAACACACAACTCGCAAGTTGTCAATCGTAACAATTTGCACTCACTGTGCAGCCGCGACGCTTACGAGTCGAGGGCAGCAAGCCAACTGATAGCAGTGACTGTTTGTGTTTGCTTGGCTCTGGCGCTGACTGTGCCTTTGCCATTGCCTTTACCGTAGCAGCGTTGCCAGATCGTGCACTGCATTCACTGCGCATGCCTGGCCAAACAGTGAGCGCTAAAAGCATGCATGCGACTGCTTGTGAATGAAGCAAAGATTTTCGCCTGTTTACGTTAGTTTTTACACTGCTGCTTATGATGTTTATGTGCAGGGCAAGAGTACGAAGGGAACGGAAAGTGGCGGGAGAGGGGTTGAGCGGGTGGCAGGTCAAAGTTGTAGCGCATTTTGCTTTATGTGTGTAATTGTTTGGCGGCAGTCGAGCGGCGCCTCTAACTATGCAGCACTTTTTATAATACCCTGTAATTGAGTAATGTTTGGGGTTAATTAACTACTTTGAAGGAATAATGAATAATGAATTCATGAAATAGTGGGGGTAAAATATATCTAGTTTTTTAATTAAAAAATTTCAAATGACAATTGTTGAAACCTAACTTTCATCTTTGTTGTAAGGATATTCTTTGAAACTAGTAAGCATCTTGGGAAACGTGGCTTAAAACCGACCGATTTGCTCGATTGTAACTAGCCAACAAGATTATCGAAAACAATGTTATTTAGAATATATTAAAAGTAACAATCAGTCTGAAAATCTTAATCTTTCTGTTTAATCTTTTAATATTCGGTTATCATAAATTATTCCTGTTTTTCTGATAAACTAATAAATAGTGCCATTAGATCTATAATAACGAGGTATTTATTAGTCGTGCGCCTCTTTTGCAGCAATGCTCTCGTGGCAGATTACTAACTAAAGTGATGAGAAGGCACACATTTCATCAGTATATGTAGAGTGTGTGTTTCAGTGCAGTGTGTGCCTGTGTGTGTGTGTTTTGTGTGTGTGTGTGTCAGTCTACTCTGTTCGTAATTTCAATGTTTCAACGTAATCTTTGATTTGATTATGTTGTTGAGCTGCCTCCTTGGGGTGCACAAAACGTGCTACGATGTCCTGTTATCTCTTCTCTCTCCCTTTCTCTCTCTTCCTCTCTTTCTATCGTGTGTTTGTGTGTGTGTTGTGTCTCGGCCACTTCCGGCTGGAGCTGTAAACGGATTATAAAGTAATTTAATGCTTTTTGTTGTCTGCCCGACAAGATAGTCGCCGAGTGCGTTTGCGAGTTTGAGTTCGAGGCGGAGTCGGAGACGGAGACGAAGTCGAAGTCGGAGTTCGAGCTCCCATTGCATGTGTGTGCAAACGTCGGCAATAAAAAGTTTTAATGCTTGTTTTCGGGGCATATCATATCGCATTAGATCACATCACGCATACGCACTGTTGTGCCCATTTAATGAGTTGAAGTTTGGCGGTTCCGTTAGTTATCCGTCCGTCCGTCTGCCTGTCCGTCGGCTGTTTGTCTCTCCGTTTGTCTCGCCAACATTTTTGGACGTAATTAATGTCAGACAGTTTGGCAGCATCGGCAGCTGTTTGTTCGGCTGTGTGTGGTTAGTTGGTCATTTTGGCAACATGTTTATCTGCCTCAATGCACATATACTTATACACAAGCATATTTATGTACAACCCACACACACACACGCTCACATACACACACACGCATATCCAGCTAGATTGTCACATTAATTTTGTACGTTAAGCTGTCAACGTGGCCAACATTTTTGTATCTTATTCGTTTGTCCAGCAAGAAACATTCTTTTTTTTTGTGTTTTTTTTTCACGCACGTTTTTCTATGCCTGTCGATTGCTTTGGCCAAAATATCTTAGCCATTATTCTAGCTTTCATCTCGGGTCCAGCAGCAGTAGCAGCTTCGATAAGTGTGTCTTAGTTTATCTTTATATGTAGGCTTTCCTCTAGTGTTGACCCTAGCTGTTGTTGTTGTTGTTGGTGTTACTGTAGCTGTTTGGCAAATAAATACGTTTGATAATGTGGCACGCACATTATATTGATGGCCCCAGTCTTTGCCACCTTGCCCCTCATGCCACATTTGCCCCATTTGCCACAGCAGCAACGGCAGCTTCAGACGTTAAATTCAATAAAGTGCAAAGCATTTAAGATCTCTAAAATACATCGAATGAATGCAGGGATGTTTTAGTTAAATATCTGAAATTGTGACTATATATATGTATGTATTAGTCTGTATTAGTGTCATTTAAACAAATTTCTAATGCAAATTTAATTTTAATATTTGTTAACTAAGTAATATAAATATTAATATTTCTTTATTAACTGTAACTTACAAGTAATTCCTTCAGGGCCGGATTTAACATATTAATGCTATGGGGCTAGGTGTGGTTAGGGCCTCTAAAGTAGACCTCGATATCCCAGAGAAAAAAAAATGAAATTTTAGAAGAATCTTATCTCGTACTTTATTTTACTGAAAATTATAAGTATCCAGCGTATTAACTCTTCACCAACAGTGATTTTAAAGACAGTTTACGGAGGACATCACTTTACAAACTAAGACGTGTCAAATGTACCAATCGAGATTATCCCATGGTTGTACGCAGTCGGTTTTTTATAAGCTTCGTTTTTGAAAACTACCGTTCTCCGATAAAATTCGTCACCAGCATTGACAAATACATGCGCAGGGCGATTTCAGCGTTGGGAAACGTTGAGCATAGATCGTTTTCTATTATGAAGCGATACTAAAAGCGTTCAATTGATTCGTTGATCAGATATTAAAATTGTTGTGACAATTAACTAGCCCAACACTGGTTGAAATGCGCTGACACGAAATTTGTCTCTTGGCTCTAGCTCAGCAGCATAGTGGTCTAGTGGTCTGCGTCGGGTACATTTATTTCAAGTGCGTACAACTTAATAGTGTTGGATCGCTGATATTCTTTCCCCGCAGTTTCGAAGCTATCGAAGGAGCATCTCTTAGATTCCACAACATTTTTAATGACTTCATCGAAATAATTCTAATTCATTTGATCTTTGCTTGAACTGTTACATTCTTTACGAACTTCTTTTAACATTAGCTTGGTACAGAAACTAGTTTGGTATAAAACAGCGATTTACAACATTTTTCATTGCGTGTGGTGGAGGCCCTGAGGCCCTGGCCCCACTGGCCCCTATGTAAATCCGGCCCTGAATTCCTTTAATGATCAGTGTGCCATGCTTATTCACTAAATATTATATCGATTAAATCCAAATATTGGCTTTATAGAAATATATAAATTTATTATTTTATACTCTCTGCAAGAGAGAGTGTATTGGGTTTTTATGAGTACGTAACAAGGAGAAGGAAGCGTGGCAGACCCCATAAAGTTTATATATTCTTGATCAGCATCACAAGCCGAGTCGATATAGCCATGTCCGTCTGCCCGTCTGTCTGTCCGTCCGTATGAACAAACAAATTTTAGAGATGGTAAGAGCTACAGTCAAAACAAGAATCTTTTTTTTTTGGAGCCACGTCCCATTCGCCCACAATGAGCAAAAACTAGAAACACCTTGAAAAAATCGATGTTTTTTGCAAGTAGCTCAGTAACTATGGCGGGAAGATGATGCAGAGAGTATTCTACGGTCGGGCGTGCTCGACAGTACTTTTCTTTCTTGTTTTTAAAAGTTATTCATAGACAATTTATTGATATCTGCTTTAATGTAATTTCATTTGTCATTGTTAGCAATATAGTTGTATTTATATTGCTTTTGCAGTCAGTTGCTTTAAAAGCTTTTTAATCAAAGCTTTATTTTATATATCGTTTTGTTATTCCATTGCAGAATGTATAATGTATTTGTCATGATGTTCGTTATGTATTCCAGCATTCTAGATCAATAGCCAAGTCAATATAGCCATGCCCGTTTGTACGGCTGTCTGTCCGTTTGATTTTATGCGAACTACTCTCTCAGTTTAATAGCTAGTCTGATGCAATTTAGAACAGGTGGGTATTCCCTCTGGACCAAGATTATATGTTTAAATCGGCCAGATCTGACCACTCAATCTTGTTGCTTTCAACCAAAAGCGGACCAAATACTGTCAATATGAAAATAAAGAACAAATCCCATGTGTAAACCAAATTTCATCTATATCGGACCACTATATCTTATAGCTGTTATAGGAACAGCAGTTTGAAAAAAAGTACAAATTATTAGAAAATTCCAAATTCATTCTATTAATTTCTAAAGAAAAAGATCCAAAAGAATTAACTTTAATAACTTCATGACCAACTAAATTTATTTAATTTATTTTTCAAAGTGATCGGCGATTTTCTTTACGAAGCTCTGCCCTGTTATTTATAGGTTCTATTAAATAATGTTAGTCATGCATTTTCTTGTATTTAATCCCGACTTTCTTATGTAATATTTAACCATTACATAGACTTGTATAACTTTTTGAAACCCCAACAATACAGTTAGTTATAAGTATAACTGAAACTAGATCAAAATTATATATGGCTTTGTACATATACTTTGTTCTAAATATATATGTAGTAAATTTAAACCATTCGATAGAGTTCGAAATCCTTATAGAACACTCAATTTGTTAACTAACTTTTATGATTCTATCTCATGAGGCAATCAAGCACATACGTACTACATACGAGTGTAGACACACTCGAGTGCAAATACAATTTGGAAACTCGCTTCAAACACGTTGCAGAGGACTCAACTTTATCAGGCTCCATTCGCTACGCTCTTTCTCTGCCCTTCCCCTTTTTGCCCCCTTCCCTCTTCTATTTCCATTCCTCCCGCTGTCCCTTTTCGCGTCCCTTCCCGTGTGTCCTCAATCAGTCTCAATTACGCAGCATTTTTGTATGTGTCGAATGCTGTTAGCAATGAAAACTGTGCAACTGTAGCCGAAACTGAAAAGTTTCAATGCATTTTACCAACAAAAAACACTCACACACACACACACACACACACACACACACAACCAAAAAAATTGAAACTGTTGCCTAATTGCAAAAATGCTGCCGGGCAAACACACACATACACAGGCAAACACACATTTTATATACATATACTATAGTATATATGTATATAGAGAGAGCCCAACTTTGTTGGACCCAAGCTTTTCGAAAAAGAAAAGTACGCTAAAAGCTTAAACAAAACCTCAATAAAGCCGATGGGCAGTGCTTAGTTTTTGTGGAAGTAGTGGTAAGAGAAGAATAAAGAGTGTGTTCTGAAGGGGTCGGGTGGTCGGAGGGGTCAGAGGAGGGCGGCACGCCAGAGGTCGTTCAAAACTATTGAGGTGGCAAATGGCAAACGGAAAAGTTTTTGGCGCAGGCGCGGCATTGGGGCAAGTTCACTTTGCCAACGGCAATAGAAGCACCAACAGCAACAACAACAACAACAAGTTGATGTAAATGACGCTTTTATGTTGCAATCGCGTGATGCTTTTTCTGCTTTCTTGCCAATCCCCCCTCAAGGGTATACTGATAAAGCGTGGCAGGCCACAAAGGGTAAATATGTATTCCAGATCAGCAGTAGGAGCCGAGTGACTATAGAGAAGCCCATCTAAGCCTATCTTGTTATCTGCCTTATTCTCCACATTTCCAAGTATAGTACTCTCAGGAAGCAGTTAATGTACTTCATTGGTAAAAATGATCGATTAACACATATACTCTTTTAATCCTTAAGCTTTGAATTTTTTCCCCTTTTAACAATTTAAGTTAAAGGTATTTTCTAGTCAGAAACTCTCCAGTTTCTCTATTCATACTTTTTACTTTTTGTTCTCTCGATTTCTTTCTTGTATATTTCGTGTACTTACTTTTAAATGGCTTTTTGTTTCATATGCAGTGAAATTTTATGATTATTGCGCAACGACAAAAAAGTTGGCTACACAAAGTTTTTTTGCCTCATGTACTTGGCTAAATGTCGCGCTTTGATGCCTTCGTTAAAGGCGACTGGTAGCTGTCTTCTGGCACTAGTATTGTATCAGGATGCGTGTTGGTACTTGGCATGCGCTTCCCCTCACTCCTTGATTCTACTCTCTATGGAGATAAGAACGATGACGATGACGATGACGACATCCCAATGAAATTTATGCAAATGCACGGAATTTGTATGAAAATTGTTTTATTTCATAGTGCACACACATACAATCATAGAATCACTCATGCTTACACACACACATACACACACACGCACACTCACTTAGTGCACGCTCATGTCATTGTCTTGTGCTTAAGCTGAAATTACTCATACCACGTGTTGGCCGGCGTTCGCCTTTTTGCTGACTTTGACGTCGCTCGGTTTTCCTGAAAGTGTGTGTGTGTGTGTGCGTGTGTGAGTGTGTTACGTTGTGTTTTATGCAAATTCGTTGCTCTGCGCAACAATGTTATTAAAAAATGATAACAAGCCAGGGCCAAGCAAGAACAAGAACTGAAACAACAGCAACAAAAACACGTCACGAGACAACGACAACTGTCAGTTAGACGGCTGCGGCTGTCCCATGTCAAGTTTTTAGTTCGCTGCTCCCCATTGTGGGTGTTGTTGTTGTTGTTCTTGTTGTTCTTGTTGTTGTTATTATTATTGTTGTTGTCTTTTGCATGCGTTACGAGCACAGCTACGAAATTATGCAGTGAAATATGTTGCCACAGAAAACAAAAATAAAAAAAAAATACAGGGAAAAAGGAAAATAGATAGAAAGCCGATAGGTTTCAGAGCGAATATTTGATGCTCTTTGTAAATTATTTTGGGAAGTAAACTTAAATTGTTCATTAAATTGCATCAAGTGTAAGAAAATATAGCACTTAACTTATTGAAATGATATTTATAGATTTAATTTCGGGTTTTGTTTACCAGCTTTGTCTACAAATTTTAAATAAAAATATTTTTCATGTTAAAGAGACAAAAAATGAATTCAAAAATTATTTTTATTCTGCTGCAAAATTTAATAACCTACTGCTTTTATTTGCTTTAATTCAATTTGGTTTAGTTTCCTCTCTAAGATTTGATACAACATTTTTTATTTAATTTATAAATGTAGAAAACGTCTATCAATATTTTTATTCAGTAAAGTTTTGATTTGAAATATGTGTTAAATGTGATTTAAGCTTAAAACAACTGAAGCGTACTACAGTTACTAAAAGTAATAATAAATAAAAGTATATCTTGGTGTGTACACTTTTAAAAGTCAGTGTGTATGTACTATATGAAATAACAGTTGTTGTACATGGAAAAATGACAGATAGACAGGCAGCGACGTCAACCGATGGTGACGGCAATGCCAACATGTTGCCAGCAAACCAACAACAACAACAACAACAACGACTACAACAACAGCAACAACAACAATATTAAAATGCAGTTGAAACTTTAGTACTACGACCCCAGTTGAGTCAAGCAATGTTAGAAATGTAAAAAGCATGTCAAAAAATTTGAAGCTCCTGGAAAAGTTGGATACGTTTTGAATACAAAGAGTTTAGCATTTTAGTCATACCATTAGTTTTGCAATAGTTCTTTAAGAACTTTGATCTCTCACCCTCTTTTTAGCACTATCTGTCACTTGAACACTTGTTTCAATACTCAAATAATAATTTATCACTTTGTTTATTTTTTGTGGCAGTCTAGAATGAACTGTGCAATCCAGAAATATCAAAATAAATATGGGAAAAAACCACTTATTATCGGAAATGTAAACAAAACAATGAATCAGTTGTTTTTAAATACACATAAATCAAACACTCATTAGAAAAATACTTTTAAATGGCACTATGCCAAAATATTTTGAATACTTAGTGTTTATGGTTGAAGATATTTAATAAATATTCATCAGATTTCTCTTAACGAAAAACGTGTGCCCCACTAATTGTCTGAATAAGTATTGCCCATGAGTATCTTTGGCATTTTGACAATATTTTCCCACACGTTTCTCACTCGATGATTAACTAAGACAAGTACTACGCACCAACTTTGATCTATAAGAAAATTTTTAAATATTTTCTCTTTATTTTTAGAAAATTGTTTTCCGCTATTTGTTATTAATAATGGTCTCAGTTTATGAGCAACACAAAATTAGAATTTTATTCCAAGGCGGAAGTATAGTTTATGAATTAAGAAAATTAATATTTATTTCATTATGCTACACAGAGCTTTCTTCGAAAAGTTGGATATAGTAGAAGATAACTATAAGGAAATCACTGAAAATTGACAATATTGTATTATTTTGGTATTTAAAAGCTTAAGGTTTCAAAGCATATGGAGTCTATTGAAGAAATTTTTGATGTTTTGCCTTCAAATTTTATTTCAAGAATATAACTTTTTAAATTTTATTATAAAATATAAATATATTTTTTGTAAATTAATTTATATTATTTAATACGTATTTTAAAGCTTAAGATAAAAATGGTTAGATAAAAGTTAGTTTAGTAATCAACATATCATTTAACACTTTTATAGTAAAATTGTTATTTATAATAACGAAAAAGCTATAATATTTAATATTTAAGTTTAAGCCCAATTCCAAGCCAGTAAAACCCAAAATCTTTTTGAATTTATTAACATTCATTTTTAAGAATTTAACATTATTCTTCATAAAGTATAACTATATTCTAATAAAACAATAACAAATTTTATATTGAATTGCTAATGTATATAGAGTCTTTTCAGGTCATTTTGAATATTCAGCATTCCTGTTATGTTCAGTTTGTTTTCTGGCTTCTGTCGCATTTTAACATCATGTCAAAATGGCGCTTTGTTGCCATTTAAATGTTGAAAGTTGTAGTCGTTGGTATCATTGTTGTTTTTGTTGTTTTTGTTGTTGCTGTTCTTGGTTATTTTTTGGCAAGCATTTCATTTGGCATTTCGCATTTGGCATGTTGAGTTGCTGCCATTGCTAATTACATGGAATGTGACCTCAGACTGATTTTTGACACGCTCGCCTGGACAGCAGTCCTGTGTATATGTATAGCTATCTTTCTCTCCCTCATGCTTACTTTGGTTTTGTGATAAGGACATTTGAGCAATCATTTTATTAAATGCTCACATCAGCATACACCAAAAATACACACACACTTACACAGTTGCACACTGATGGACTTTAACTACAAGTTTATTGTTATTGTGCGCTATGTTGGCCGTAATTTTGCAGCTTAACCCAAATCCAATTAAGTAACAAGCGTAAGCCACTTGGCAAGCGACAGCGACGACACATTGCCTCGTTTAACCCATTAAACCTATCCTTCTCTCTCTCTCTCTCTCTCTCTCTCTATCTCTCTCTCACTCATACTCACACACATACACATACACACATACACATACACAGTGACATGCCAAAACCGAAAGCTGATAATTTCAATCAATTTTAAGCCACAGTCACAGAGAGCCATTTTGCAGTTGGGCGCCTTTTTGACTGCAATTTGGGGTAACATTGCATTGAATGCGATTGTGTGTATTTGTGTGTGTGTGTGTGGTATGTGTGTGTGTGAGTGGTATGTGTGTTGTGTGTGAGTGTGTGGGTGTCTACTTTGTTGCACGAGTATGTAATTTGGCAGGCAACTGTCACTTCTGTTCTTGCTGCCTTCTAATCAAAACTAACCCAACTCAAAAGATTCAACCAATTAGTTTCGACTCATGTGATAAACAGTTAGTCGAAAAATTCACAAAAAAAAATTAACAATAATGAAATGCAAAATGTTACGACCTGTTTTTGTCATATACCCTAGGAAAATTGTCATCATGAGGGTATATTTGACAAATAAAAGCAACTACATCACAATAGGCATAAAAAAATATTAAATGAAATTTCTGATTTCGAAGACTTTTTGCAAAACCAACGCAATAATTAATTAAGTTAAATAAACAAATAATATTATTGTATGTATAACATGTATGTACATACCATTGGTCGGCACGGCTAGCGTCCGCAGGCAGCGCTGCCGCTAAACAAGCAGCGAAAACGTTCGCTCACATGTCTACGCGTCTAGCTCTTTCGTTTATAGTCCGATTTATATGGAACATTCAGGATAGTTTGATATAGTTGGTCTCCAAACGGATTTCAAATTACAAAACTATACAATAAGAACATATGCCTTAAAAATGATATTAAACTTTGAAAATTGTTTTATTTCTTTTGAGAAAAGAAAATGCCAATGCATTTATGCTGTCTCTAGGAACCTGCCTGCCAAAATTGGTGTTCCTAAGTGCCACAGTTATTTTTTTCGAGGTGCGTCTAGTTTTTTGCTGATTGTGGGCAAATGGGGCGTCTCATCGAAAAAAAAGATTCTTGTATTGACTGACTTAATATCGAGTCGATAGCGACTAAATTCAAACTTGTAGCTCTTACCATCTCTGAAATCTGTTTGTTCATACGGACAGACAGACAGAGAGACAGACAGACAGACATGGCTATATCGACTCGGCTTGTGATGCTGATCAAGAATATATGTACTTTATGAGGTCTGCCACGCCTCCTTCTACCTGTTACATACTTTTCACAAACCCAATATACTCTCTCTTGCAGAGAGTATATAAAGAGAAAAAGAATAAAAGATTGCATAGAATTTTTTAGTGTGCCACTTTAGTAAAGAAGAAGAAGAAAAAAAAAAATTAGTTATAGATGAATTGAGATATAACAAGTAAGAAAGGCTACAGTCGAGCGAGCCGACTGTAAAAGACCCCGTACTCACAGAAGTGCGCATTTTCCATACGAAAAACAAGAAAAACGGAGTGATTCACATTTTGTATACATACATTTTTATATACAAATGTATGTAAATATATACACAATTAAATGCACAATTTCCTTACTTGGCTTATTTTAAAAATATGCCGTGTTTTACAATTTGAAATTAAATTTAAATTTAATTTTAAATTTGAATTGAAATAAAAAAAAAAAATAATCAAAATAATTCACTGACGGGATTCGAACCTCGGACTCCACGCACACGCGTCAGTGCACTAACAGCTGCACCACGCCCCTCTATTGAAAGTGCTCGACTATCTGCATTTACATGTAATATTTTTTTGTTATATAACAAAAATTAATAAAATGTCCCTGACGGCGCTCGAACCCATGATCCCGGGTTCACATATAAATAAGTGCGAAGAATTAGATCAGGCATCTTTACTACTTAGACCACACTCCGCATTGAAGTTTATGTAAATAATTAAAATTTAAAAAGTTATCAAATAACATTTGTCACTGACTGGATTCGAACCGGGGACCCCGGGCTAACCAACACGTACGAAGCGCGCATCTCTACTACCTAGACCACGCTTCTTATTGAAGTTGCAGTAGCTAAACGTAGAGTTAAATCTTTTATAATAATTGTTTAGTTAACACACTGCACTGCTTGTGTTCTTTTTCTATTGCAAGCAGTGTAAACAAACAATTTATTCATAAAACTCAGCATTTTTGATTAATTTATTTTATATGTTGTGGTTGTCCGATTTGGACCAAATTTGGTGAGGATACTTTTAATAATTATTCACACATTCTCTGTAAGTTTGGTTGCGATCGCTCAACTAACATTACGTGTCTTCATACAAATTTTTTATTTTTGACCGATTTGTCCTATGGGAGCTATAGGCTATAGTTGTCCGATCCAGATCAAACTTGGTGAGGATAGTTATATTGGTACCATACACATAATGTGTGAATTTGGTCTCTCTAGCTCTAGTAGTTTTCAAGTTATGGTGATGTGAAAATTGTTTTTTGCAATTTGCGGGGGCGGTAAGGGGCGTGGCAAAGATTTGAAATAAACTTGATCTGCTCGCGAAGCAGACGGACTTTCATTCCAAATTTGGTGGCTCTAGCTCTTGTAGTTTAGAAGTTCCAGGTGTTCATACAGACGGACGGACGGACGGACAGACGGACAGACGGACAGACGGACATTGCTATATCGTCTCGGCTGTTGATGCTGATCAAGAATATATATACTTTATGGGGTCGGCCACGCCTCCTTCTGCCTGTTACGCACATTTCGCTTCAGACAAACCTAATAGACCCCCATACTCTTTTTTAGAGTACGGGGTCTAAAAATTAATCAAATTATACAAATTCTCAGCACATTTTAGAGAAGACTGTAACAAAATTGTATAGTATTGCTAGCAAAGTACTATGAATTATATATTATATATATAATGGGTAATATTATGCCTTAAGCATGTATTGCATTGAGAAACTACTGCGTTTCTCTTAAAAATGATACAAACTCCAAGCAATTTGTTTCTCTATTAGAATGAAAATTAAACTTATAATAAATTGTTTAACTTTTGTGTTTTCCTGATCACTTGAGGACGAAATTAAATGTAGTTTTTGTATTTGGGCATTTTCATAAATATATAAAGCGCAGAAAATCTAATAGTTGGTTGGGTAAAGAGCGCAAGGGGCCAAAGTACGTCATGGATCCCGAAAGATATCAATCATTATCTTTTACTCAGTTACGATGTAGCCACCATCCCTCCTCTAGTTCGGCCTCTCCCTATGATCCTGTTTTAATTCAATAGGGACTCATTAATTTAAATGTTGTAACAAAGCGTTGTTGTCGGACTTAGCAAAACCCACGTCATTATCCCGGAAGAACTTTTTTTTTTTTGGTGGACCGCCCTATCCGCCCACAGTGAGCCAGAAACTGGACACACCTCGGAAAAAATAGAAGAAGTTGCATGTAAATCGGACTATAAACAAGAGAGCTAGAAAAGAAACAAAGTTCATAATTGAACGCAATGTCAATGGCCATACATACCAATAGTAATACCCGGATACCGATTTAAGCAATATAATCGGGAATAACATGCAGAGTATTATACAGTTGGGCGTGCTCGGCTGTTCCTTTCTTGTATTTATATTGGTTCGCTTACAATATTCATTTAAGAGTACAAGTTGGCGTTGCCTTAACGAAATTCAGATCTAAGGAGGCGTTGATTTGTGAAATTTATATACTTTAGGCACAGATCTGTAAAACAGTTAGTTTAAAGGCAGTTCTTCTTTTATTAACAACCTTTTCTCTCCGTTTTTGGTTTCGGGTGTTTTATTTTTCCAAATTTTAGTAAATTTTTTATCATGCTTTCCTTTTCAAGAAATTCATGTGCCAAAAAATTATCGTCTTTCGTTCGGTATGGATCGGTCATACTTAGGAGTCAACAGTTTCGCAACTGTACTCCTATCGGAGGTAAGAGTGCATTGGTACAAAAGACCATTGCATTAGAAACCTTTAGCAGAAGGCCTGAAGACGATTGTATCTCGTGCAAAAAACAGAAGGAAACAAAATCGGGTGCGGTAGATAAAGATTTTATTGGTTCGCCAAATAATGAGATCTTTGGCAAAAAACAAACGGAAGAGAAACCAATTGCGTATCTCAGTGACATGATCGATAGCAAGAAACAGAAAGAAGAAAAACCCTTTGCTGATGAGATTGTAAACTTTATCCGTAAGCCAACGTCGGAATGCTTTGGTAAAAAGCAACAGGAAGAGAAATCAACTATTAGTGACGTAACTTGCAAGAAACAGAAAGATGAAAAACCCTTTACTGAGATAAAATCCTTTATTCGTAAACCTAATGCAGTGGAAATTGAAAATTGTATCCTTGAACCTACAGGATTTATCCGTAAACCTACAGCATTTATTCGTAAACCAACTGCAGAACACTTTGGTAAAAAGCAGCAGGAAGAGAAACCGTGTCTTAGTGACGTGTCTTGCAAGAAGAAGATAGATGAGCGGCCTATTGCTGAGATCGAATGTTTCATCCGTAAACCTACAGGATTTATCCGTAAACCTACAGGATTTATCCGTAAACCAACTGAAAGTTTTGGTAAAAAGCAGCAGGAAGAGAAACCGTGGATCAGTGACGTGTCGTGCAAGAAGAAGACAGATGAGCAGCCTATTGCTGAGATCGAAGGTTTCATCCGTAAACCAACGGGTTTCATCCGTAAGCCAACAGGTTTCATCCGTAAACCAACTGCTGAAAGTGTTGGTAAAAAACAGCAGGAAGAGAAACCGTGTCTCAGTGACGTGTCTTGCAAGAAGAAGATAGATGAGCGGCCTATTAATGAGATCGAAGGTTTCATCCGTAAACCAACGGGTTTCATCCGTAAACCTACAGGATTTATCCGTAAACCTACAGGATTTATCCGTAAACCAACTGCTGAAAGTTTTGGTAAAAAGCAGCAGGAAGAGAAACCGTGGATCAGTGACGTGTCGTGCAAGAAGAAGACAGATGAGCAGCCTATTGCTGAGATCGAAGGTTTCATCCGTAAACCAACGGGTTTCATCCGTAAGCCAACAGGTTTCATCCGTAAACCAACTGCTGAAAGTGCTGGTAAAAAACAGCAGGAAGAGAAACCGTGTCTCAGTGACGTGTCTTGCAAGAAGAAGATGGATGAGCGGCCTATTGCTGAGCTCGAAGGTTTCATCCGTAAACCTACAGGATTTATCCGTAAACCTACAGGATTTATCCGTAAACCTACAGGATTTATCCGTAAACCTACAGGATTTATCCGTAAACCTACAGGATTTATCCGTAAACCTACAGGATTTATCCGTAAACCTACAGGATTTATCCGTAAACCTACAGGATTTATCCGTAAACCAACCGCTGAAAGTTTTGGTAAAAAGCAGCAGGAAGAGAAACCGTGTCTCAGTGACGTGTCGTGCAAGAAGAAGACAGATGAGCAGCCTATTAATGAGATCGAAGGTTTCATCCGTAAACCAACGGGTTTCATCCGTAAACCTACAGGATTTATCCGTAAACCTACAGGATTTATCCGAAAACCAACTGCTGAAAGTTTTGGTAAAAAGCAGCAGGAAGAGAAACCGTGGATCAGTGACGTGTCGTGCAAGAAGAAGACAGATGAGCAGCCTATTGCTGAGATCGAAGGTTTCATCCGTAAACCTACGGGTTTCATCCGTAAACCTACGGGTTTCATCCGTAAACCAACAGGATTTATCCGTAAACCTACAGGATTTATCCGTAAACCTACAGCATTTATTCGTAAACCAACTGCAGAACACTTTGGTAAAAAACAGCAGGAAGAGAAACCGTGTCTCAGTGACGTGTCTTGCAAGAAGAAGATAGATGAGCGGCCTATTGCTGAGATCGAATGTTTCATCCGTAAACCTACAGGATTTATCCGTAAACCTACAGGATTTATCCGTAAACCAACTGAAAGTTTTGGTAAAAAGCAGCAGGAAGAGAAACCGTGTCTCAGTGACGTGTCTTGCAAGAAGAAGATAGATGAGCAGCCTTTTGCTGAGATCGAAGGTTTCATCCGTAAGCCAACAGGTTTCATCCGTAAACCAACTGCTGAAAGTGTTGGTAAAAATCAGCAGGAAGAGAAACCGTGTCTCAGTGACGTGTCTTGCAAGAAGAAGATAGATGAGCGGCCTATTAATGAGATCGAAGGTTTTATCCGTAAACCTACGGGATTTATCCGTAAACCAACAGGATTTATCCGTAAACCTACAGGATTTATCCGTAAACCTACATCATTTATTCGTAAACCAACTGCAGAACACTTTGGTAAAAAACAGCAGGAAGAGAAACCGTGTCTCAGTGACGTGTCTTGCAAGAAGAAGATAGATGAGCGGCCTATTAATGAGATCGAAGGTTTCATCCGTAAACCAACGGGTTTCATCCGTAAACCTACAGGATTTATCCGTAAACCTACAGGATTTATCCGTAAACCAACTGCTGAAAGTTTTGGTAAAAAGCAGCAGGAAGAGAAACCGTGTCTCAGTGACGTGTCTTGCAAGAAGAAGATAGATGAGCGGCCTATTGCTGAGATCGAATGTTTCATCCGTAAACCTACAGGATTTATCCGTAAACCTACAGGATTTATCCGTAAACCTACAGCCTTTATTCGTAAACCAACTGCAGAACACTTTGGTAAAAAGCAGCAGGAAGAGAAACCGTGTCTCAGTGACGTGTCTTGCAAGAAGAAGATAGATGAGCGGCCTATTGCTGAGATCGAATGTTTCATCCGTAAGCCAACAAGTTTCATTCGGAAGCCAACAAGTTTCATTCGGAAGCCAACAGGATTTATCCGTAAACCTACAGGATTTATCAGTAAACCAACTGCTGAAAGCTTTCCCAAAAAACAACAGGAAGAGGAACCATTCGTTTTGAATGAAATGGTCTGCAGAAACTAAAGGCGAGAAGCAAACGATGGTCATTGAAATCGCAGACTAAATTGTCAAAGATAATCAAAGTTATAAATTATATATTAAAGTGATTAAATAGAGTTGGGCAATTGCATTCTTTCCTTTTTCAATTAAAACGAGAATAAAAAGTACAGTAAAATCGGTAGCCGGGTATATCAATTAATAGTACTTGCAGTAAAAGGCGTTGAACAAAAACATATGTACGTTACATATATCCATGTATGTATATACCTCGGGTCGGCACGGCCAGGGTCCGCGGGTAGCAGTGACATTGGGTTCAATTATAAACTTGTTACGCCTGTAACTCTTTTGTTTATAGTCCGATTTATATGGAACTTTCAGAATATTTTGATACATTTTGCCTCCAGTCGAATCTCAAATAACAATACTGTACGATAAGAACATATGCCTTAAAAATGACATTCAAGTTTGAAAACTTTTTATTTCTTTAAAGAAAAGGGGGCGTGGCAGCCAAAAATTTTAATGCCATTGCATTTGCGCTGTCTCTAGGAACCGGCAAACCAAAATTGGTACTCCTAAGTGTCATAGCTACTGAGCTATTCGCAAAACACCAATTTTTTACGAGGTGTGTCTAGTTTTTGCTCTTTGTGGGCGAATGGGGCGTGGCATCGAAAAAAAAAGATTCTTGTATTGACTGGCTTAATATCGAGTCGATACTGAAAAAATTCAAACTTGTAGCTCTTACCATCTCTAGAATCTGTTCATACGGACAGACGGACAGACAGACATTGCTATATCGTCTCGGCTGTTGATGCTGATCAAGAATGTATATACTTTATGGGTTCGGCCACGCCTCCTTCTGCCTGTTACTCACATTTCGGTTCAGACAAACTTAATAGACCCCTATACTCTTTTTTAGAGTACGGGGTCTAATAAAAGTATTTATTTTTTTTGACTTTTAAGTAATTTAACAAAATTTACTCGATATCCATGGATCTTTCTCTAATTCCTCTAGATAAACCGGTTTTGTAGTTGATACTTTAGTTCTATTGATTATGAATTGAGAACATTTTTTTGTTTGTGATAAAAATTTAAAAATAAATAAATTATAACTTTTGAACTTACTTTTAGCATAGTAATCTTTAAATCGTGTTTTGTGGTTTGTTTAAATTAACAGAATATCTTGTCAATCACTATTTATACAACACAGCGAAAGGTCTACTCGCGGACAGCTCCCTCAGGCGGACAGCTCCCTTAGCCGGACGAGTTTAACAGTCCCAAGAGCATGATTTTACTGTATTCTCTTCTTGGATACCTTAAATTAGTCAGTTTAATTGTACCAGTTCCAGTTATACTGATTAAGAACCAAAATCAATTGTTTTTATTTGGATAAAAATGAAAAATAACATAAATTTTTATGATTTTGTTAGTGAACACATAGTACTGGTAGTATTAAATAGATTTAATCATGGAATGTACTGATAATATTATTTGTGTTTTGCTCATAAATAAATAGGAAGTATCTCTAATGAATTAATATTACTGGGTATCTCTCTAGTTCTCGTCAGTAATTGCTCAAAATCAGCGTGTCTTATTGTTGTTGTTGAAAATGTATTGATGTTTTTTTGCTTTGTTTATGGAACGGACCTCCAACGTTTTCGCTTTCGATCGTGGCTGACGCAAGAACTGGGACTCGAAGGAGAATATCGGAATTCTCTTCTCTCTTTTTCACTCGCATAGTTAAATCTGGACGTGGGTTTTAACCTGGTGTGTGTCCGCATCTGGAACTGTGTCTGGGACTTTATCTGGGTCTGGGTCTGCGACTGGGTTTGTGTGTTGTGTGTTGTTGTGTGTGCGTGTTTTGAAACAATTCTTGCTTACTTTGTTTTGATTTCGAGGTTTTTGGGTTTTTATGTCTGTTTTTTTTCTTGTACAAGGCGCTCGCTTAATAACGTTATTTTCTGGTCATTGTACTTTTAATGGGCTGCGTTGCAGGCGAAGCAAATCAAACGCTGCCGTCATCGCTGCTGCGGCTGCCGCTGCTGTTGTTGTTGCGTTGTGGCGTTTACTATTGGTAGTTGGTATTGGTTTTGGCAACGGCATCGATCATCATCATCATCCTCATCCTCAATATCCTCATCATGTGCTGCTCATGATCGCTGTCCCTTTTGTGATTGTTGTGCTTGTTGTTGTTGTTGTTGCTGTCGTGTTGGTTGCGTGGCAGCAACAACTTATCGAAAACAGCGATAACAACAGCAACATGAACAGCAGCAGCAACATCAACATAAGCGGTGAGCATGAGGACGACGAGGAGGATGATGGAATATGTAGGCTCTTATAAACTTGAGCTTCTGGGTGGCAACGCGAAACAGCACACACACACACGCACACACACACGCACACACACACGCACACACACTCGCACACTTAAACACAGTCACAAAAGCTCTCTCATCGCATGACAAGCAACAGAAACGTTTAAGCAGAAAGCAAAAACCGCTGCAAAGAAGAAAATAAACAACAAAAACAAAGCGAATTACCAAAAAAAATATACAGTTTAATCTGTGTGTATGTGTGTGTGTGTGTGTGTGCGTGGTATTTATTTATGCATGCGTAGGAAAAATTACAAATTAATTGATTAATGAAAACAGGCGAAAGTCAATAAGTTTCCGAAGTATTCAAGGTTAAGTGCTGTGGAAGGAAAGGACTCTGGTCACAACAAAGCGACACTTTAAGCATTAACAATTTCATGATATCTTTTGTTCTAATTATATAATACAGTAGTTTAGGTTAAAGATAATTTGTATTTAAAACTTTTAGTTATACTATTTTATAAAACATATACTTAGTATAATTTGTTAGAATACTAATCTTAAATATTCTTCAAATAAATTTGGAAGCTGTCAAGAATTGTAATCCTTGTCTAATTACTTAACATTTTTTAAAGGCTGAATAACTTTTATCGAAAAGCTTTTCAATAAAATATAGCTAACTAAGAAGTGATTAAATTGTTATATAACGATATATATATAAATTTAATTTTTAATATTTCTGTTTAACCCTAGTTTTATATTATATTATAAAATAAGCATTAAAATTTAAATTTTTTATTAATTTTTTTTTTTTTTTTCATAAGTGTGGGTTAACGTCCTATGGTGAAGGCCTTAGACAAATAAATTTAAATGTTTTACCATTTTTATTTTTCAATTTTCGGGCTAATATTTAAGAACTTTTAACTAAAATCTTACTGTTGTCCAAAAATTAAGGTCAGCAAATCAATTGGAAAACAATCAAATATGTTATAAAAGAAACTATTTACTATATTGTTGTTAATTTGTTACTTCTAAAGAGCATTGCAATATAAAGAAAGTAACTCATCCTGAAAGTATAACAAATACATTTCTTATAAAATTTAATATATTATTACATTATATTTCCAAACATTTATGTAGTACTTTAAATATAACTAATTCATTACACGTTTTCTTCTCTGAATTTAGTTTTTGAAAGTTGCAAAAGATTAAGATTTAATGATACTCGAATTTGACAAAAGGGAAATATTTCAGAATGAAATTCTATTGGCTTTCGTTGAAGTACTGAGTACTGAGATTTCTTGTAGTTTCTTTCAATTTCGCAAAAGCTACCTACAATTAAGGCAACTTCTTTGTTTTCCTTTTGTTTCTGTCGAAGACATCCGGAACAGTTGCTCATTAGCATAAGTATCCTTGTGCTTATCCTTATTCAATATCCTCTTTGCTTTCAGCACAAAATGCACAATGTCTCGTTGCACATTTTGAATACAAGCTGACATTGTTTCAGTTCTGTATTCTGTATTCTGTGTTCTATCTCTTCGTATTCCCAGCTCTCCAATTTTACTCTATTACCCTCCGGACAGATTCTGCCTAATGCAACTTTTGTGTTGTGCGAAAAGCGCAAAAGATTTTCCACTGCAATTTCCAGCGGAATGAATCGCTTGCCATTGCCAATAATCCACAGTGACAGTTGGCAAAAATGCAATTAAAAAATTTTCACTTTGTCGACTTTGTAATCCCCTCCCTCCTACAGTCCCTGCCCATTCCCCCATTTCCCCATTTCCCCTGTGGGAGCAAGAGTGAAATCTTTCGATTTGCTTGGCATAAGTTTGACAGCAGCTGAGCCCTTGGTGACTTTCCACTTGCCCCTGCTATAAAGAAAAACATTCTTTCATTTAATAAAATGCGTGCCAAGTTGACAATTTCCCCCGATTCTGGCATGCCGCTGCCAAAGGACACGGGGACATCGGGACACGGGGATTCGGGGATACGGCGAAAAAGGACATGGGCCAAGGATAAGGCAGGACTAAGCAAAGCAAACGCAATAGCAAAAGTTTTTCCCTCAATTTGCTTTAGCCATTTCTTGCCACACTGCCACGCCCAGCTGTCAGTCAGCCGCCCATCTCCAACTTTCCTCTAGGCATTCAGCAACAGTTGTCTTTCTAGAAGTATTGCCATCAGGTAAAAGGTACCAGGTACCAGGTACCACGTACTACGTACCTGGTGCCAGGTGTTGGTGGCAGATGCTTCACCTTTGCTTTGGCGTGTGTGCAACATTTATTTGCTGCCCAGGGCTAGAAGGTGTTGTAATGTCCTAAAAACTCACTCTTTGCGAACTGCATTCGAATGGCAAATGATGGATTTGCATTGCACCGATGGATGCGTGTAAACAAATAATCTACAGATGCCTGGAAACCACAACTTTGATGTGAGCAATTGGGAGATGGGAGTTGGAAGTTGGGAGTTGGTAGCTCGGAGCTGGGTGTTTAGAAACCGCTCAGCTATAAAGCTGGGAAGCTGAGGAGTACTGGTAAGAGCTGGGACAAGGGCTCAGTTCAAACAAAGTCACCGAAAACATGTGAAGCACTGGACCACACACATTCACTGAGTGGTAAAAAACGAAACAAGCCAGATTCAAATGCACGTAATGCTCGACTATGGGATACCCTACGCTTTAATGTATTGTAATACTTGGATCGATTGAGTAAAATAAGTAAATAAATTAAGAAATTTAAACTTAGCTAAATAAGTAATTTAACGCTAAGAAGACATGCCCGCTCTGTTAATTTGGGCTACAGGGTATTTTAAGCAAAACGGAAAAAAATGTTGCTCTCCAAACTCCTTCTTCAAGCCTCTGCCCTCAGTCCTCAGTCCTCTCTCCCTCACCTTACTGTCAGCAACCATTGTCGTATTGATTATTGTGATCTGCCGTGTGCTTGGGCCCTGTTGGGTAATTATGCAGGCTACGCTGTGGGAGGGGCTGTGGGGGGCGCGGCTGTCATTTATTTTAAACGATTCCTTTACACATGTCGGAGGCTGTCGCCGCTGCAGCCACCAATCACCAGTACACCAATCCACCAATCCACCAATCCTCCAATCTTCCAATCTTCCAATCCACCAACCCAACAGTATAGCTGAGCAGTCACTGCCTCTGCTGCTGCCGTTACTGCTGTACCTGCCATTGCTGTCGATGGTGCTCCTTCAGCCGTTGACGTTGGCATGCCAATCATTTCGCGTTGATGAAGTGCGAGTGTGAGGCAAAAATGTTGTACCAATAACTTGGATGCATTCACAAAAGCAACAGACACAGAGAGGGGAAAAAGCGAGGCGAGGAGAAGCAGCCGAAATAGGGATTGAAGCAGGT
Organism: Drosophila cardini; assembly: GCA_018903735.1. NCBI lineage: Eukaryota > Metazoa > Arthropoda > Insecta > Diptera > Drosophilidae > Drosophila > Drosophila cardini. The sequence goes on along the minus strand of JAEIGM010000001.1, from coordinate 20,706,909 downwards.
GTAGGAGAGGAGCAAAGACAGCGAAGGAAATTAAAATTTCATGAGTTTGTCAGTTGCAAATTGCTGATCGATTTGGCAACACGATGTTAACTCTCTAATGTTGGACTTACACTAGTTGACATGATACAACTACTAATACTGTGACAATCTGGAATAAAGCTTATTAAAAGCTTTATTAAGACAAATCTACCCTAGATCTGCCCAAGATATTACTATTATATCAGAAACCTTCACTGATTCACTCAACACATTTAACTCAGTTATTCACTCACTCAATTGGGCAGTCAGTCAGCCAGTCTGGCAGTGACTCGATCTCGTTCCACCTTTTTGTCAATAATTAATTTGTTGAAAAATGCAAGGCAACGCCGCTTGGGCCACCACCAAAGCCAACTTCAGTCGGCTTCAACCGGAGTCGTCAGTTGGGACAGCGTTCTGCATTATGCATGAGTTGAGTTGGCTTGGCAGGGACCCTTTACTGTGTACCCTACAACCTGGGATTTATCCTGCGTGGCCCTTGAGTTATGCGCTTAAGTGGCGCCTTCAAGGTTGATTCCAGATCCGCCCTCTGCTCCAGCTTCTGCTTCTCCGCTGCTACCTTGTCATCGCCAGTAGCCGGATCGGTGTCTGATTAAGTCACTTGAATTTTTCGCTGATTTTCTAACTGATTTGCTGTTAATTTGTTGCTACGAGTTGCAGCACACTTTCTTCGCTCCCCTCATCCCTTAACACAAATACAAAAGAAAAACTGTATTTCCTGTTAATGATACGCAATAACATTACCTTCTGCATTGTCAGAATTCCAGGAAACCCCGAGCAAACTCAGGTAAATGACAGACAGACAGACAGACCGAGCAGCGTCAGCTTTATAATGTGCATGCAAAAAATCCAATAAACAATAATGAATATGCGCAGCTTAGATTAATTATACTTATAGAGAGTACCCATAATCAGTCGGGTAATGCGGATGTATTGGGTGAGTAAAAAAGGAAAAAACAAACTAAAAAATAGTATAAAATTAATAAAATTATGTACCAAAACGCTGGAAATAGCTGAAAAGGCAGATCAAATATTATATCATGAGAGATTATCTTGTCTGAGGTAATCGTTTAGATCTTGCTTAGGTCCACTGTTAAAAAATCCTATCAAATAATTAACATATTTAGAGCTTTATTGAATTACCAATTTATAATCTTCTTTCGATATTAATAAACATAAAAACATAAAACAATAAACTCAGTTAAGCTTTCAACCAAAACCGATTTGAAACTAACTGATCTAAAAAGGGGAACTAAGTGCTCTAATTTTTATTTGCTAAAAAAATGAAAGGAAATCGAAATTATGACTTGGACACGGACTGCGATCTGTAAACTGGGAACACGTTGATGTTGTGATCTGAGATGCAAGTCAGAGCAACAGGCGTGGACAAGGCGGCGGCTCAGCGCAAGTGAGTATCTGAATCTGGATGTGGATCTGAATCAAATGTTTATCTACCGTGTGCTTGTGGGTGCAATATCGGATTACATGCGGGGAGGGGAGAGTCGTGAGTAGGGAACGGAGAGCGAAGAGAGCGCGAAGCTGTTGCGGCTCAGTGGCGCTCGGTTTTTTGTATTGAAAGTCACGTGCCGCACATAAAACAAACGCAGTTTATGTTAAACTTCTTGTTCTTGGTGCTTTGTTTTCAATGAAAACGAAATTCAAAAATCGAAAATTGTTGGCGCGACAAAACACAGGAATAGGCAACAAGGCACAAACTGAATGGAACGGGAGATGGTGGTGCAGGAGAGACACCGCTAGAACGAGAGAGAGAGAAAGAGAGCGCAGGGAAGTAGAATGGGTAGAATACTGGCAGCAGCCTCATCAATGGAGCAGCCCTGAAGCAGGCAGGCACATTAATTAAGCCAAAGAGAAAAAGTATAAAAAGCTATATATAAACACACATATGTACATACTCACGCACGCACATACACACATACTCACAGAAAGCATATGCACATGTGTGTTGCCTGGCAGCGCAGCTTTGACTTCGGCAATCGTCTTCGTATTTTTTTGGGGCGGCATCTTCGTAAGCATAGCCGCAGTCGCTGCTCGCTGCTAGCTGTTTGCTGCCCGCTGCTTGCTCTCTGTTGACGTTGGCAGCGCAGTTGGCGCTTGCTGCCCTCGGGATTTCGTTTGCTTTGCGCACGACTCTCATTTTGTGTTTGCTCGTCAAGGCAGACGGAAGCAGCAGCTTCAGCTTCCGACCTACGCGCGTGCCTCCCTGTGCTTCTGTTTAGCTACATACGAGTGTGTGCAGTTCCTCCTCTTGTTGTAGTCAAAAGCAAAAGCAAAGCCTCGCGAAATACCGTTCGAAAATACGAATACCGCTAACTAACGGTGAAAGACAAAAGCAGTGCAAACAATGCGCGCAAAAAAAGTTACAAACAACAAAATTTAGCAAGTGAGTGTGTTCCACAGATATGCGTGGGTGTACGTGTGTGTGTGTGTTTGGGTTTGTGGTAGGCGTGCGTCGTTAATTGCTCAGCATAGCAACAACAGGTGGCAACCCCTTGCCTAGGACCAGCCTCCCCTTTTGACAGCGTTGCCCAATTGCTGCAGCGCACGCAAATTCGCAGAACTTTAATTGCCGTTGCCCGTGTGTGTGTGTGCGAGTGATTGTGTGTGTGTGTAGGGGGCGTGTGGCCCGCAATTAGCAAATCTAACAGTTCCAAGAATCGATTCACTGCAGTCAAAATTAATTGGTTGCCCCACAGCAAACAAAACAAAACACAAAATTAAAAGAAACAAAAAGAATCAGAAATCCCAATGAACAGAGAAGAAAAAGGAAAATAAGAAAAGAAAAGACTTTAAAAGCCGCCGCAGTTCGGTGCCAAAAATAATTTCTTTTTGCCGATATTCGGGCAGCTAAAGAAGTTGTCACAGGCAACAACAGAAACAACAACAAAGAGACGTGTGTCAAAGGTTTGACAGGCCTTAATTGTGCTGAGAAGTAGGCGAAGGGGAGACGAAAGAGAAGAAGTCAGAGTGGGGAAGGGATGGGTATGTTGTTGGGGTTTGGGTTGGGGTTATTGGGGGATGACTAAAACCCGGCAGTCGATGGAGGATTAATGATGGAATAAAACAATTTCTGCGAAGTAAGCTGATGAATCGAATATAAGGATAATGATTTGGGGTACAAATATGATCGATTGGTTTATGAAATGCCATTGACAGTTAATTACTTAAATTAATTTATAATAAATATTTAAACAAAAGGTCTCAAAAATGTCTTAAAAACTGCTCGTATTAGCATATTTTGAAAGATTTGTTCACATTTCAACACAAGCCTTCAGGTAACTTGACACAGGTGGGAAACAGGTGTTTTGGCCAAACATGAACAGGGTGTGAAATGTCTCACACATTCTATATAGAGTAACTAGAACTACCAAACACACCTGATGCTAACTAAGTCAACTAATGTGAATTAAAAATCTCTAGGTGATTGCAAATAATTTAACACTTACAACAAATCAAAGTGAAATAAAAGTGAATCAAAAGATCTGCAATACAATCAATTAAAATGCGACGGCAGCGTCTGGCCAAGCAGCCAGAATGCCCTGTAGTTCCTCAGCTGCTGCTATTACTATTCTGTTTGGTGGAGCTGCGAGCGGAGATTTCCCATTTTCCATTGGCCAGCAATCGTGTGGGTCAAGAAACGCTCGAGTCCTCACTGGACTCTCATGTCCTGCCGTCCAGTTGTCCACAGCGCTTGGCCTATGAGAAAATGTTGAAGAGCATCGATGACGTCGAGGATTTGTATGTGGACGTACCAGTTCACATAGCCCTGGAGCAGCGACAAAAGAAACGGTAAGTCAAATACCCATATTTCCATATACCCTGTAGTCAGAGTCTTTCTGTCCGTCTTCTAATCTGAGTAATGCGCCTAAGTGCGCTGGCGACGCCGTCTGTCACACAAATCAAATTAGTGACCCACACAAGCCATAACAAATATAGTGAAGATGGCACAGGGTGTGACAGGGTGCCACGGGGTGTCACTCGGGGCGTGGCATCAAATTGGGCGCCATTTTCAGATGGTTTGAGTAAAAGAAACCAACAAAAATAATTTATAACCACGACGTGTGGCTGGCCAAACACACAAAAACCAGCGCCAGATTTTTACAGTTCCCATAAATATCAGCAATGTGTGTGTTTGTGTGTGTGTAGTGTGTGTGTGTGTGTACTCCTTCTTCTTCTCCTACACTTTCTTTATCCCATATTTGTCTAAGTGTTGTTTGTGTCTATGTGTGCTTTGTTAGTGTTTGTGTTTTTGCTAGGCCGACAGCTGCGACCGCGTTGCACGTGGCGTATGAGCAACGTTTTTTCTGCCTCCTCTTATTGTTGTTCTAGAACTGTTGTTTCTTTTTTTTTTTTTCTTCTTGGTTTTTGTTGTTACTGTTGCCCTCTTTGGGCCTGGGTCAAGAAATACCGTCACGTTTTCGCTTAGCTCGCGCGCCTGGCAGGCATTTTGCTTTCTGAATTTAATATACACTGAAAGTTACTTAGGGTAAGCTGGCTGAGACAGATACTTTGTAACTATCAAAGGGAACTAACGCTGCCTCCCAAACCTTATGGTGCACTGCCTTACCTAAGCTCAGCTTTTATGCCAACTTAGTTCGTTTTAGTGGTCGATCATCGCGTTGACCCTGCAAACAAATCGTTTTTGGAAGCAGAAACTTTCTATCTAAATTTTCATTTCAATTTCCATTTCCATTTGAAATCCAAGCATTTCCTGTTTGGTTAGTGCATAAAGCATTCGATATGTCGCAGTTTGTATATCCTGCTTAAAATTACTTTTATTTCTGTCTTTTATTTAGCCCCAAAGAACGTGCGAACCTTTTTGTTGTTGCCACTTTGGTTTTGGCTTCGGCATCGGCTTCGGCTTTTTTGCTGCTCATATAACTCTGATCATTCTGGCATAGAATGTCAAACATTCAAATGAATGTTGTTGCTCTCCCTGCAGACGTTCTATATGTAAAGACACAGGAGGAAAAAACTGTGCACTCTTAAAAAAAACCCACTTAAAAAACCCACAAAAATAGAAAGAGTTTTAAGTGTTCATTTCAAGATTTTGATCACATAAAAATATTTTTACTTTTCACTCACTCAACATTTAATAAAAGTTAATTATTTTAACATTGGTGTTTAAATATAGTAATATATTTTATATTATTAAATATTTATTGATTTTTTTATTATAAAAATTGCATGTTGAAACTTTCTTAAAAAATTAGCAGCCAATATTTAATTAGCTAATTTAATAGTTTCTTAGTACTAACTAACTGATTAAAAAAATGGTTAATAATTGGCATTAAATTTGAACTTAGATTAGGAAATAATTTTAATAAATTTATTTAGAATACAATATTAGTTTAAATCCAAAAATTTAACTTAAATTATGAAAATATAATTGGTAATTTTTTTTAAATTTTCATTATATGCTTTTATTAGTTTTTTAGTATATTATTTTTATTAAATATAATTGGAATAACTAATTGCATTCAATGAGGCTTACATCTGTTAAAACTAAAACAAAACATTAAAAACTTTTAGAAATGAATTTAAATGTTAATTTAAAACTTCTATTCATTTTTAAATATTTTAATGTTTTGTTTATATTATTTGCTTAAAATATTAAAAAAAATTAATAAATTTTTTATTTGTTTATGTCAGAGCTGTGCTTGTAATCATTATAAAATGTAGATTTAATAAACATTTTTGAGTAGCATTGAAGACCTTATATATATTTATATATTATTTGTTGGCTTTTTGCCTCAAGAAGCATTTTATTTTAATTTGAGTTCAAATATTTTTTTATCAGTGTCGTTTTACGAAATGTCGCGCGACCAGTGGACAAGCGAATGCTCCAATTGCACGGTTGCAGCACCTCTGGTGTTGCTTCTGAGCTTTGCGGTGTATGTACATGATGTGTGTGTGTGTGCGTCTCCAGTTGCTCTATATGTAGATAAGTGTGTGTGTGTGTGTGAAGCGTGTGAAAAGGAGCGAATTGTGAGCACAACATTTATGAGGCGTTCAGTCATTAAGAGTTTTGCTAGAATTAAGCGATCTGCAGATGTTTGCACGCACTGTTAACTGGACTGTGGTAAGTATTCTTCAGGCAGGACACAGCTCCTGTGTTGGCAAACGGCAAATGGCAAACTGCAACCAATCAAGGAACAACTCGACTTTATTCTCAACGCAAACAAATCATAAATATTTATTTTATGACTTAATCGTTGCTGTTTTTCCCCTCCTGAAACTGTCCTCGATCTGAAACTGGAATTCGTTTTCGTATTCTTATTCGTATTCGTATTCGTATTCGTTTTTGGCATTGGATGCGGGACTGGGCCATTCAGACGCTTCGCACCACTGCACCACCTGTGGCATACACGTATTTGGCCAATGGCCCGAAAATCAAAACAAACTACAAAATCTTGTTAATGTGTTGTTATTGTTGCTGCATTTTTATGTGCGCCGCAGGCTGAAATGTTGTAAACAACTTTTATTGCACTCGAGTGCCAGAGTAAGAGGCAGAGAGAGAGAGAGGCAGAGAGAGAGAGAGAGGGAGAGATAGGGGTAAAACTACTCCCTCACAGTGTGCTGCTTTATGGCGTGAAACTATTTATTTGTAGCGCGTATCAAAGAAGCCACAATAAAAACAACAACAACGACAACAACAACAAGAGAAATAACAAGAGAGCAATAAACATTTTTTGGCCATAAAATGCGCAGCATAATTTTTCGCCTGAAAGTGCGCAGACCTTCGGCAAACGTTGACGACTTTCAGCATTGGCACTAAATAAACTTATACCCAAAGTTGATATTTTTAGACACGACGCACAGACTTGTCACTGCAACTGCAACTGTAACTGTAACTGCAACTGAAACTGCGACGGCGACTGCGACTGAAATTGTAGCAGCCACATGCGACTGACTGAGTGTGAATAGAATGCGCACCAGACAGACACTTGGGCGTCGCTAAGATAGACAGACAGGGAGACAGACAGGGAGACAGACAGACCGAGGGACTGCCAGACAGACAGACTTCCCAGTGTCGCTTAGTCACCCATCAGACGTTGCTCAAACGCCATAGTTCAATAGTCTAAAATTTCACCAAAAAGCAAATCAACAAACACACACACACACACACACACAGTCACTCACACTCACTCATACACACTCTCTCACACACTCACACACACTGTGATATTAAAGTGCATTCACTAAGTGCGCACTGTGCCCATTTTGTGAGTGCTTTGTGAGTAATCGAGTGAATACGAATGAGAATGTTTCATTCAATGTTTGCGCGCTAAATAAATATTAGAATCAATTACATAAGAATAGCAAATTGAATCAACTACAGTTATAAACAATTATCTTTGATACTCTTAAAGATCCGTGACTCATTAGGTGAAAATATTAATGTAAACTGCATTCTTTTGATAGGTGTCAACAACTTGTTAGGATTTCAGAATACCCTTTAATAAAGTGCATGAGGCTATTTTATTTTTTCGAAAACTTTTCTTCAATATGTTTTTATAAAACTTTTCATTAATTTTTAAAAAAATATATTTTTGCATAAAGATTCTAATATTTTAATTTATTAATGGAAGAATTCAGTAAATGTAAAAATTATAAAAATTAGTTTGAAATTACAAAAATTTATTCGAATTTCCAGGGAAATCCTTTAAAAATGTTGCAAAATTTATAAAAATTTGCATTAAAACTAGAATGCTTTTAAAGTTGTTTTCAATACTTTTTTTTTTAGATTTTAAGGAAATGTAAAATTAATATTCACACAGATAAAGTAAAACATAGAACACATTTTCTTTTGCTTTATAATTGTTTTTAAAAAATAAATTTTTATAATAAAATTAAGATTCTTTTTTTGCTTGCTTAATTTAATTAAATTTAATTTTATTCAAATTAAAAAAAGTAATTAAATTTTACAAGGTAGGTCAATAAGGCTACCTTTAAAGTAATTTTTTTAAATTAATCAAATTAATTAACGTAATATTATTTAAATTAATCAAAGCATTTACAACTTTGATTCATAAACTATTGGAAATATTTAATATTTTTATACTATTTCGAGCTCAAAGCTTTATTTTTGCTATTGTGTTGATAAGGTTTTGATGTAAAAGAAATTTATTTCTGGTTTACAATTGTTTTGTTATTCAGAATTTGTTCTGTGCTCAATTCTAATCTCTTTAAATTGTTGAAGCAGCAAAGTTTTTACTTCTTTTATTTGCGCAACAAATATCCAAAGTTTTCACAGATTTCGATTTGCAAAGAGTCGGTAAATATGCTACTTATAACCATATTATGTGAGCCAGTTAGTTTTTCTAGCCATTCGCCATATCTCTAGCTGTATTTTACGAACTTGCTCTTTGCATTTTGCGTGACAATGCAGGAAAACTGTTCATTCAAAGCTGATTGTCAATTTGAGCAAGGAGGAAAAAAAAGGCGATATAGAGAATTGAAGAGGGAGTCACTGGATGGAAATGAAGATGGAGATGCAAGTGGAAATTGAGATGGAGATGGAGATGAAAATGGAGATGCAGATGGAGACCAGACCAACTGACTGCCCGACTGTCTGGTTGTTTTTATGCCGTCGCTTTTGAAAGTTGCAAAAATAGAATTTTGTCGCTGATTTTAAGTATTTCGCGCGAAAACTACAACTACCAGACGGGACCAGACATTCAAGCCAAGCAAGCAAACCAACAAATGAGGAAGACAACAACGACAGCAACCACAACAACAACAATCACAACAACAACAACAACAAGAACAACAACTACCACCACAATGACTCCACATTGATGTTGTCGCTGTCGCTGTCCGCTGCCTTCCCTCAATTGCAAATTTATGTGAATTGAGTCAATTTTTATGGTTTGAACTACTTGGTTAGTTGGTTTGTTTGTTTGTTCGTCCCAGTGCTGCCAAATCAGCCATATTCCAAACCAATTTGCAGAGTTTTTTTTCTAAACTTCTAAAAACCGATCGATGCTTTACTTGTACTTGAACAAGTTTTTTAAGTAAAACATTTAATGTACAACGATCGATTGTCTTTGAACTTTAATTCTATATCTTTATACTATTAGATATGAAGACTAAATTAAGTCGAAGAAATTCAACCTTTTTTTGCGTCTTCCCTTTTGTTCTATTTTGTTAGTTATCTTAACTAAATTAATCAAGTTTAAAAGCTCTTATTATTTTAAGTTGTGCTTAAAGAGGGGAAATGAACATTAAACTAATTTACATTACACATTGATGGTCTATTAATCAAACTCTTGCGAATATACCAGAGTTGGGCAGCAAACAGTCGAGCAACTCGATAGTAGCGCGTAAGCTTATAACACTTTGCGTCTCTTTACGGGCGTAAAACGCACAACCGGAGCCATTGCTCGTTGGACTTGCCGTCGTTCCCTGCGCCACTTGGCAGCTCGACGTTGTCTACGTCTAAAGCGCCTGCAGCCAAGTCGGTAGCCATAAAGGATCTCGCCGAGAAATGCCAGAGAGGCACCGCAAATACCCACGATGAGGACACCTAGAGCACCCTTGACATGCTCCGTGGTCAGGACAATGGCATTTTTTGCAAAGCTTGGTCGCATTTTGGCAATACGATTGAGATAAGTGTTGTTGTATCGAAAGTCAGAGTCGATCTTTTGGATAATGCCGACATCACGCATGTATCTGATGAGCATGTTCATCTCATAGATAAAGGGAAAGCCCGCCTTCATAATCATCTGCAGAGGACTCGTAAAAACGTTTTGGGGAAATCCATAAATCTCATCCGCATAACGGTTCTGCAACACGTACATACGACTGCTCAGAATGCAGCGCAATCCTTGCTTCACATCGGCCAGATTATCGGTTCGTGGCAGAAAAATCGCGCTAGAATTGTATTCATCGTGTATCCACATGTCCTCTGGGTTTTCAAACCAATCGCGACTCTCCTCCATCCCACCAAATGGAATTCCCGCCTCAACCACTTCCTCCAGCTCGTCCAACTGATGCAAATAGCCCGGAAACTGAAAGGTTGCTATCATTTTGGAGGAGTAGGTAGCCACCACATTGATTCCATAGAGGGTCAAAGCTATAAAATACAATCGGGTTGCCTCACAAATGGGTCGTTCCTGTACTGCAACCCCGATCGTCACAGCCATAGCATTGATTGCAGTCAAACTAAGTTGTTGGAAGTACTTTGGTTCCGGTAGAATTTTCACCAGAGCATACCAGACGAGCCAACTGAGCAAGAGCACCAAGAGGAAGCTGACCCAAGTGCTTAAAGCAAAGATGCTAATCATGGCAATCCAAGGAGGACGCGGATCAGCGCTCTTGACGAACCAGGTGTGGGCATCCTGAAGATAACAATCCGATCCCCAGAAATCCACGAATACTTCATTATCCGGAAAGTAACCTCCCATTATGAAGTCACATTCACCGTCAGATAACTTGGCTAATAGACCATCCCATTTGCCATTCTCGTCCACTTCCCCACGATTCTCACGGCTGCAGGTCTGATTTGTCTGTCGAAGGACGAAAAGGAATGTAACAAAGCTATTAAGGTATTGATACACCTGAAATACCTTGAAAGGGTGTAAAGCAAATATTGAAAAGTGTGTAACAAGGTGTAGGAGACATAGCCGAACCTACAGGGCTGACACATATGTTCTTGATCATTCCGAACCATGGGTATATAGAGTCAGGATATACACGTAATGTGTGAGTTTGGTTCCGAATGCTCCAATCGTTTTCAAGTTATGGTGTTATCAAAATGGTTTTTTACAATTTGCGGAGGCGGTAAACGCGTGGCAACGATTTGAAATAAATTTGTTGGCTCTCACTCTTATAGTCGCTAAGATCTAGATCATGCATATGGACGGACAGACGGACGGACGGATATCGCAATATCTTCCGGCTGTTGATGCTGATCAAGAACATATATAAATATATATGTATACTTGTTATGTACATTTCGCATCTAAAAATCACAAGCAATTCAAGTTTGTAATTTTTCATCAGGATACATTTGATATGGAAATCTTGTTTACTGATTGAGACCTCTCAATTAAACTCTCACTGAAGGCGTTACTTTTACACTTTTAATAAAATGATCAGATTTACTTCCAATTGGATAGCAATATTATATAATCATCTAGGGCAGAATGTAAGACCTTGATAGAAAATAATATAAAAACTATTCTGTATATATTTAGCAATCTTTATTAAACTCACATAAGTTGCTTCTACTTTAAACATATTTACCGAATTCCATCAAAATTGGATAAGTCGATTATATAGCAGATATGAAAATAAGTAGTCTAAAGAAGAGATCGATTTCATAACTTATGACATGCGGACATTGTGGATATTATTTATATTCAAGTTAGAATTGAAAGTGATTAATGGGTATCTCAAAAACGTATAAAGTTTTAAGGAAATACATGTTTGTATTATATAATTGGCATAAACACCCCTAACGGGGTATAGCCTGATGGACAATTTGCCTCCACGCTCCTCTGTCCTGTGCGCGACTCCGCCAGTTGGTGACCCCGTATGTCGCCAGAATGGTCTCCACCTGGTCCCTCCAACGTGCGCGTGGTCTTCCTCTTCTACGTTGTCCGCCAAACACCGTATCGAAAACTGATCGAGCTGGAGTTGTATCCTCCATACGGGCAATGTGACCAAGCCAGCGAAGACGCTGAATGTTAACTCGCTTAGCTATGTCCACAGCCCCGTATAGCTCATACAGCTCGTCGTTCCATCTAATACGGTACGTTCCGCCAACGCAAACAGGTCCGAAGATCTTGCGTAGGATCTTTCTCTCGAAGACACCAAGAGCAGCTGCATCCGACTGCGTCACTGTCCAGGCTTCCGCACCATAAAGAAGCACTGGAATGATGAGTGTCTTGTATAGTGTGATCTTCGTCTTTCGAGAGAGAGCTCTGTTGTTCATTTGCCTACTGAGCCCAAAGTAACTCCTGTTAGCAAGTGTGATCCTCCGCTTGATCTCCAGGCTGACATCGTTTTTGCTGGTCACTGCAGTTCCTAGGTAGACAAAGTCCTTGACGGACTCAAAGTCATAGTCTCCAGCAGTAAGATGTGAGTCAAGACGCCGCGACTCTCTATTACTGCACACCATAAACTTTGTTTTGCCCATATTCACTGCAAGTCCAACTCTAGCTGATTCTCTTTCAATAGCTCCAAAAGCCGCAGTAACATCACGCTTGGTTCGACCAATGATATCAATATCATCAGCGTAGCCAAGGAGCTGGACACATTTGTTTCCCAGAATTGTGCCCATCCGATGTACTTCAGCCTTTCTTATGATACTCTCCATCAGCAGATTGAAGAGCACACAAGACAGCGAGTCGCCTTGTCTGAGACCCCGCTTGGTATTAAAGGTTTCGGAATGGTCATTTCCTACCTTGACAGAGCTGATGGTGTTGCTCAATGTCATACTACAAAGCCGTACTAGCTTTGCAGGAATACCAAGCTCAGACATGGTGGCGAACAGGCGCCCTCGCCGCGGGCTATCAAAAGCAGCTTTGAAATCGACAAACAGATGGTAGGTGTCGATTTGGTTCTCGTACGCTTTTTCCAGGATTTGGCGCAGTGTGAAGATCTGGTCAACTGTGGACCGACCAGGACGAAAGCCGCATTGATATGGTCCGATCAATGCTTCAGCATACGGCTTAAGTCTCTCACACATTACGCTCGTGAGAACCTTGTATGCGACGGGAAGAAGGCTGATGCCACGATAGTTGGTGCGTTGTGTCGCATCACCCTTCTTCAGAATGGGGCAGATCATACTGAGGTTCCAATCATTGGGCATGCTTTCCGCTAGCCATACGTTGCAAATGAGCTGGTGCATGCACCCTACCAACTCATCGCCTCCAGTCTTAAACAACTCAGCCGGGAGACCGTCCGCTCCCGCGGCTTTATTGTTTTTAAGGCGCTTAATGGCGACCTCGACTTCCGTATAGCTAGGGATGGGAACTTCAACACCATCATCTCTGATTGGGGTTAGTGGATCTTCTTCGTCGGACTCCTGGTTGTCTCCAGCCAAAAGACCTTCAAAGTGATCCCTCCATAACCTCAGTACGATCCCTGCATCTGTGACAAGATTTCCATCATCATTCCTGCAGGCAAGAGATCCAGACTTATACCCTTGAGTCATGCGTTTGACTCTCCGGTAGAAATCACGGGCATCATTCCTGCTCCTGCTGTTCTCCAACTTCTCACACTCAAGCCTTTCCATCTCCTGTTTCTTCTTCCTGAAAAGGCGCTTCTCTTCTCGTCTCCGCATCCTATAAATATCTACCACTGCTCGTGTGGCTCCTGCTTGCAGCGTTCGTCTGTATGCGGCGTCTTTTGCAGCAGTCGCTTCCCGACACTCCTGGTCATACCATGGATTCCGTTTTGGAGGACGTTGGAATCCAAGGGTTTCCACAGCAGAAGTGTTGATGGCAGTAGATATGCACGTCCACATATCTGAACTATTTATAGGAGTTGGAGAGAGCTGGCCGAGGCGGCCTGAGAGTCGAGTGGAGAAGGCATCCCTGTGCTGTTGTGATTGCAGCTTTCCGATGTCAAGCTTTCTTTGCAAACCTTGACGTGAGATTTTCGCGACACCCAGTCGTGCGCGAACCTTGGCTGCGACGAGGTAGTGGTCGGAGTCGATGTTAGGACCCCGACACGATCTCACATCAAGGATGCTAGACGCATGCCTTGCATCGATCACAACATGATCAATCTGGTTGCAAGTCAGACGATCAGGTGACAGCCAGGTTGCTTTGTGGATGTCGAGATGACGGAATCTTGAACTACTAACTATCATATTGTGCGCAGCAGCAAAGCCTATAAGTCTAAGCCCGTTTTCCGAGGTAGACTCATGTAAGCTATGCTGTCCGACGGTTGCTCCAAAGATGCCCTCACGCCCGATTTTGGCATTAAAATCTCCAAGGAGGATCTTAACGTCATGTGACGGGCAGCGGCTATACGCTCGGTCGAGCTCTGTATAGAAAGCATCCTTGGTAGCGTCGTCCTTCTCCTCCGTCGGGGCGTGCGCACAGATAAGGCTGATGTTGAAGAATTTGGCAGCTACTCGGATCGTCGCAAGTCTCTCGTTCACAGGTGTAAACTGTGAGACTCGGTGCCGTAACCTGACTCCTACGACGAATCCACAACCAAACTCATGCCTATCTGTATGACAGCTGTAGTAAATGTCACAATCCTTGTTCTTCCTGCATCCCTTTCCTTTCCATCGCATTTCCTGAATAGCTGTAATGTCAGCCTTCAAGTTCCTGAGAGTATCCACCAGTTGTTGGGTGGCACCGGGTCTGTACAGTGTCCGTACATTCCAAGTGCATACTCTCAAATCATTGTCCTTATTGTATTTGCCGTGGTCGTCAACGTTATTCGGGTATCTATCCGAGGCTCCTCTTACATCCTTCACTGAAGTTGCTTTTTTCCATGGGTGGATATCAAGTCCTACGCCACAACCTAATTTAAGGATTAGGATCCCGCCGCACACTTTGGTTTATAACTCAGCGGGTGCTAAGTTACAATCCAGGAGAAACCACGTGGAGGTAGTGAGTCGACTTGAAGAGAGCAGGGACAAGGATCACACTGGCGCCCACCAAGTTGGACGCAATCAGGAGCTTTGCCTTGTGTACTTTCCCCCTTTCCCCCCACGTTTGTATTTTTGTAAAATTTGTATTAGTAAAATATTACCAGCTATTTCTACTAGCTAACTTCTCTAAAGTAGATAGTGTAAAACAGTGAGATTTATATAGAGTTGGTTACCTCAAAGTGCAATCGATTTCGCATGAATCCGAGGATTCTCATTTCGAGTCCCACCACACAGTCCTCCTCCACAAAGGGAGCCGCAATGGATGCACATATGTTCAGAGTGCAATTGTTGGGGCTGAAGCCACTAATGTAGTCCAACATGGCCACCTGAACTGCATGAGGAGATGGATATAGCTGACCATTCTGACACTGGCCTACACTCTGAACATTGAGGATGCGACAGTCGATATTGCTGTAGTAGTCATTGACCAGGATGTTATAGTCCGTGGATGAGTTGGCATAGAGAAGAGCCACACGGTGGACGTAGAAGTTTTTCATGAGATCGTTAAAGATCTTGGAGGCCACCGTCCAGGGTTTGTCCCGCAACAGGGCATTGTGGTAGAGCACCACGAAGCGAGCACCAGGATTCCAGGATTTACTTTTGCTCACGTATTTCGACATCAGTCTGTGCAAACGTTCCACGCTATCCACAACAATGACATAGTTATCCGCTAGAAGCAGTTCCCCAAAAGATTTTGAAGTGGCTGAAACATCGGAAATAACTCGAATTTGATAGAAATCCCTTTCCGGATGGTCTCCTGGCACACTAATAGCTTCGTTGATGCGCTTACTGAATCCATTTTGAATAAGAGCCGAGGGTAGAGACATATTAAAGACATTGGTTATCATCAGGTTGTAGGCACGTGTATATCGTTCCAGGGGATTGCGAAAGAAAAACAATTGGGCAAAGCTGTCCAGACAGTCCACGCCTACTTTCCATGTATGTGGTCCCACGTCCTTGGTGGGTAACATATATATAACCATATTAGCCGATTCATTCGATGGATTCACAATCCCATCACTGCCAGTTGGCAGCAAGATTAGGAGCAACATTGCCAATTTTGGCCACATTTTCCGTGTATGTCTCGTTGAAGGATGATCGGGCAACTGATGTAACTACTCGCATGGTGGCCTATTGGTTTAGAACCGGTGGCTGTTTTTGCTTGTTTGCACTCTACGATGAGCAAGCATATAAATATTGGGTACCAACTTAATTAATCTTAATTTATTTGCTTTTTACTAAATATTTTGATTAGAGTGCTATGACTTTACACATCTTTGTGTACACTTTAAGTTTACGGTTTATAAGTTCATGGTATCAACTGTATTGTAAGGGACTTAATATATTAAAGATATATTTTTTAAAATTATTTAAATTTTTAATTTTAAAATCATTATATACTTTCTTAAGATTTAATGTTTTAAAATAATTTGTTATTCATTTTAATGAATTTTAAACATTGGAGACCCAAAAGTTTATGGTGTAGTGGAGTTTTTCTTTAAGTATGAAGGCCACTTTTCAAAACATTTTAATCAAATTTATAAAAATATACTTAATTTGTATATTTATAACATTTTTTCTTTATAATGTATGTCTCTCTCCTTAATTTTCTATGTAAAATATTACCCAATTTAAACTGTTTCCACGTTTACATTTAAATTAAAGTTAAAAATATTATATTATTTAATTATTGTTTACTTAACGGGTGGTGTTTACTTTATTTAAACTACTTCAAGTAAAGATTATATGCTTAAAATAATTAAATATTTTATATAAAGAGATATTGTATTATTTATTAATTTTATATAATATGTAATTTTTGTAATTTTATATTATATGTAATTCTTGCTTACATTTTTTTGATTGCAATTTTTTTTGTATATGTAGCGTATTTTATGTCGACCAAGTCCAATTGGTTATCGCCACATGATGTTTGCCTTGTTATAATTGACTGCTGTCATCAGGCAGGCAATAATAACAACAATAACAACAACAATAACAGCATTACAGAACGGTTGCAATGACAACAGTAAAGCTTGCAACTTGCAACATGCGAGGCTTAAATTAAAGCAAATATAAATATTTGTGCAGTCGCTGCGGCGCCATCGGAAAATGGCCGACAACAATGGCAAATGCATTAAAACACTCCATCAAACTGTTGGAAACCTTTTGGCGGTACGCTGCCAAATTCGTCTGGCTGCTGCGGGGGTGTTGCATGCCACAACATGAGTAAGAGCATGTGGAATACTGAGGGGTTGCTCCCTTGGTAAATGGCGTTGGCCG
The DNA here is from genome assembly GCA_018903735.1 of Drosophila cardini. Lineage (NCBI taxonomy): Eukaryota > Metazoa > Arthropoda > Insecta > Diptera > Drosophilidae > Drosophila > Drosophila cardini. The sequence continues at coordinate 20,689,952 of JAEIGM010000001.1, read as the reverse complement.
GAAGTGGCCGGTCATAAAACTTGAGATGGCGGCCATAAGCCAAGTCAATGAGTCACTTTACTGCAATGGAGCTGCTGGCGCTTCCGTCACACACACAAACTGATGCATGTATGTGGGTGTGTGTGTGTGTGTGTTTGTGTTTGTGCGGCAGAACATTTGTCTTGCCTTTTGTCATTAAAAAAAATTGATCGTAAATTTCGCATTTAATTACAAAACAAAAACGAAACTCTTAAGCGTCACTTGGCTTCTTTACAAAGATACAATACACTGCAAAAAACAACTGATTTCAGAATAAAGTTTTTAAAGTGAAACTCTTAAATAAAGAACACTTAAGGACCGCTACTCAAAAGGTTAATAAAAATAAATTATGTACGGATTGTTATTCATAATAATTATTGTTTTTTTTTCTAAATTTTTAATTACAAATATTTGTTCGGAAATTCTTAAAGCTTCTTTAGTGATTTTTTAAAATTAATGTATTCGACTGCTCCATACTCGTACTAGTTTTAGTACTGCAGAGCTCAAAGCTAACAGCAAATAAGATGAAACTGGATGAAAAGGAAGCCAGTTCCACACTTGAACAGAATCTTTAAGTGCAACTTTGTTGTTACACCAGCTGCCAAAGGCGCTGACTCACTCTGGACTCGAACTCAAAATCAGACTTGGATTGGACTTGGACTTGGACAAAACAAATTGTGTGTGATAATTTAGTGTCATGATTTTTGACAAAGGGCGTTAACAGTTGACTTCCACTCCGCCCCATTTTCAAAGCACTTGCCCCTCCCATGCCCCTTTTACACCCCTTTTATGCCCCTACATCATTTACTCATCAACTTGTTTTATTTCCTTTTTGCAGATTTGTTTTGAAATTAAACAACTCAACGCCGCTGATGATTCTGTTCTCATTGCCCGTGGCACGTCAACTTTACTACAATCAAACAGGTATGCTGGCCCTTTTGCCACGCCCTCTTTTACTGCAGTGGCAACACCTTTAATATCTTCATTTGCATGTCCACAGCAAACATCATGCGCCTGACCTCGCCAGTCAAGGGCTCCGGCATCGCCATGGCCCGACTGATCCTGCCCTGCGCCCTCCGCGGCCAATACGATCTCTTTGTACAGGCTCGACAAGGCGGGGCTCTCAAGGTGGAGGCACAGGCAAAACATCCTCATCATTCGTGGCCGCTGCTCAATCACACACATCGCATCGCCATTCGCACCCAGAACCGAGTGCGAAAGCGTCAGCTGATCGTTAAGTGGGAAGCTAGGTGAGTTCAATCAATGCTCAGTTAGTTAATCGAAAATTAGACTTATTTTCTGCTTGATGAACTAATTTATGGAATTATTGAATGCTAATAATTCCAATTATTAGTTTACTGATTGATAAATTTAACGATGAACAGACTGTTCTCAAAATGCAATGATCTATTGATTAATTGATTGAATGATTGATTGATTGACTGATTGATTGATTAATTGATTGACTGATTGATTAATAGAATAATTGACTGTTTGATTGATTGATTGATTGATTGATTGATCGATTGATTGATTGACTGATTGATTGATTGTTCGATTGATTGATTGATCGATATCTGATTACTACATTCGTCACTTATTAAGCATGAATAAATAATTTTAATTTAAATTTTATAATTTATTGATGGAACTACTAATTAAATGATTGACTGGCTATTTCGTATTTGCAATCATTTCCTGATTGACCTATTTTAAAACACTTACTGATTGTTTAAGGGGCGGAGAGAATATTTGGTCAACTAAAGGATTGATAAACTAGCTGACTGACTATTGATTAAGAAGTTATATGAATAGATTATTGTGTGAATTATTGCTTGACTGACTGATCAGATTATTGACTAAATTAATTTATTTAGTTACCTAATGTGTTATTTAACAAGTGCAATTGAATGATTTATTAACCATAATTAACTTTCTGTTCAATTCACTAATAGATTACTATATATTTAAATTATAGTTGCTGTTAAATTACTGTATACTTGACTATATATAAGTTTAATAATATTCTTGTTTGTTCAATCAATTCGTATAGCAAATTTGATTACCATGCGATGCACTATTGCTTGGTAGTCCAACGTGTGGGGTCTTCTACTGTCGGCACTAGTAATGACTTCACCAGTTTCTGTGAGGCAATCTACGCTTATACACGGCAACAGCAGACACATTCTCGTGCCGCTTCTGGTCCCTGTTCGGGAGCTGGTAATCTCTTTGATTTGGTCTGGTCCCGAGCCCCGAAAAGAGCTCGTCACCTCAATCCGAGGCACAATCTGCACATTGTATGCACTGGAGCAAGGACACAACAGCAGCTACGAGGATTGCAGCCGAATAGTAGCTATAGATTGCAACTCTTTGGAGTACATCAGCGTCTCCAGAACCTGACGCTACAGTTGGCTAGCAGTCAGGTGCATTTCAATCGCACACATCCAACAGCGTTACGGGAACAGGCACTTTCTCTGCTCAAGATTGGAGGATTACATGGGGTACAGGTGTATAGCTTCAAGGTACCTGCGACCACGCCCCCTCCAAGCTTTATGCGATATCTTCTGCTGCCTTGTGCAGGCAGCGAGATTCGTGTAAAGCTGCTGCGTCATCACGAGATTGTGGCCAAAGTTGGTAACATCTACTTGCCCACCTACATCAAGCAGGAGGGCATTAAGCCGGGTCAACGTTATCTGATGCGTTTCGAGCCCAACAACGAGGACGAGGCGCTAAGGGCACAAAAAGTTCGAGTAAGCTACAAATCAAAACTTATCGATAACTGTTATAACACTTTTATATTCGATTTTAAGCTGGCATTGAGCAGTGAGCGATTATTCCGAGATTTACCGGAACTTCCCGAAAACATAACCGTTTTCGAGGTACGAACGCGGTGCACGAGTACCACCATCGCCTGGAACAGCTCCCCAGATGAACGTTCTCTCAGGTAAATCATCAACTCAATGTCGTTAACAAAATAGTAAATTCTTTACTTAATAAGCTACAAGTGCTTTAAAGAATTAAGGATAAACATAACACAATCATCTAATTAAAGTATATTAATGTTAAATTAAAATTTCAAACTAATATTTATATATGTTTGTTACACTTATCGAATAGCTACTGTGTCATCGTCTTCAATCTGCCACAACGCAGCGGCGTTGATTACACAAACTATTGCATGGACTTTGGGGCACAGCGAGTAATGCAACACAAGAACTTCAAATTTATACGCTGTCGCGACAAGCAGTCCAAGTGAGTACAAAATCCGACTACAACATACCCCTTTAAATAACTTGAATTTCATTCCAGTACCAGCGGTAAACTCGAAATGGAAACCATAATGAGTTTAACACCTGGAGACAGTTATTTAATCTATGTGACCGCAAATCTGAGCATGGGAAAGCCGTTGCCGTATCAGACTCTAACGGTGCACATGGGCAACCAATGCGTGGATTTGGAGTCACAGGAGCAGCCTGAGTACTACTAGGCGTATGCGCAATGCTTGCGTACCACTAGACGTATGCGCAATATGCTGCATTGCAGTTCGCATTTGTCAAAGCAAAAACTATCCGTCGTTGTAAAGCTACCTAATCCACTCAACTAAACTTAAAACTAAACTATATGCAATACCATATTATACAATATATATTTATATATATATTAATATAAATTAATATATATATATATATTTGACTATGCGGGTTTTTGCGCTAAGCATAAAAGACTATATATTTAAATGCATATGGCAAACGTAGCTACTTGAATGTTTGTATGATTGAGTGTGTGCTTGTGAGTGTGCCTGTTTGTGCGTGTTTGTGTTTGTGTTTGCCAGAAAATTCCAAGTATTTTGAGTTTTTATTCTTTCTCATATTAAACCTAGCTTTAAATGTTTTTTATATATAATTGTTTACGAATATGTTTTGTGTGTGTTCATTGTTTAAACTCTCGCATTGGTTTTACATTTAATATAGTTATTCATAAGTTTTATTTAGCGCTAGGCTTTTGCTGTTAAGTTTACCACAATGAAATTTTGTAATTTTTTACATACCAACATATTACATTTATTTTAGCTAAGCCCAATTATACATTAATAATAGCTATAAATGTATACATAGGAATATGGATTATGTATATGCGTGCGTTGTATTTTTTGAGGCAACTTAAGCTTGAAAAAATATTGAAATAACTAAATAATGTGGACAATAAAATGTGCTATGCAGCAAATGCATATTTAAAAACGTTTGCTGTAAATAATATGTTTGTTAAAAGGATTAAAATACCTACAACGTTGTTAGCACAGGGTAGCAGACCGTCAATCTCACATTACGTGCTTCGTAAATGTGTAGGACAACCGATGACAATCAAACCAGGTAGCCAGTTAAATAGTGGCCTTAACGACAAGTGATAAGAACTACCGATACCTGTAGATAATTATTCACTAAACGTTCAACGGTTGTGCGTGCTCGCATTCTTTGTTTAGTTAAACAATAAACGCTGAACTCAGCACACGGGGTGTAATAATCGTTGCATACTTTTGGGCTTGCAGTTTAAATGGCGCTGCTGCCGCTGCCATTGCTGCGGCCTCTGCCACGACTGCATCATTTTAATGACGTATCAGACGTACTGCTATATCCGATTATTCCAATTTCGGATTTGTGCCAAATTCATACCAATCAGCGAAGTGTTTTCTTGGTATTTGTTGGAATTCTCGCCATAGTCGCCTTCGTTGGAAACATAGGCACCCTGTATGTGAATTTCAGACGCAAATTGAGACCTTTCTTTCGCTGCTGCCTTATTGCATTGGCCTGCAGTGATTTGCTCTATTCTATCAGCTATACTACAGCCTACGTGGCGCACTTTAATGCCAAATATCTGGATTTGTGGGTAAGCTGTGAACTGGGGCTTTAATGGCTTGATAAATTAAGATCTCACGTGATAACACAGTTAAAATGATTCCTTAAGATCTTACGTCACTAAATGTGTAAAAAAAATACGTTTCTTTTAGATCCTGGGTCGCTTCATGTGCAGTTTAGTGCCCTTTGTCAATACGGCGACAATTATGTTTAGTAGTCTTATTTTGGAGGCCATTGCCATGGACAGATATATGGCTATAAGGCGTGCTGCAACTGGTATTTGGAATCCAAGCTGGCTTTACTGTGGCATTTGCATTGGTGCCATATTTTTAACCTCGGTGATTTGCTCGGCTCCGCTTTTTATAATCACCGACTTCACACATGTGTATTTGCAACCAACAGAGGAACTGGTGGTCAGTGAACTCCAAATGGCCAGCATGTGCATGGGCATGAGTGTAAGTATTAGGTATTGAGTATTGGGGCTATAAGGTTAGTACGCAGCTAAAGATAAGCGCGATTAAGACGCAAATTACTACGCTTTTGTTTGCAGAACTGGGCAAGTGATTAGATTTGTCGTTGTTTACTCCCAGTTCTCGGTTTTTATCAATGGATTTTATTTTTATATGTTACGAGCTGCGTACTAGCCTTTACATGCTGTTGACATGTGTTTCATATCTTATCAGCTAAATAATTTGCATTTCTATTTATATAACAATTCCCTTACACAGGGAGTCGTTGGCATTTACAATGTGGTTTTGCTTAGCCTCATCTTTCTGCCCTGTATTGTGGGCTTTGTCTTTCTCAATGCCACAATCGCGCGGCGCTTGTGGCAACGACGTCATTATCATCCGGGGAAGCCGCAATTTGTGTATCTGCTCAGTAAGCCGGAGACAACGTGCGCCTTGATGACCGCTTTCAGTGTGGCTGCCTCGTTGGACTTAAGTACCAACAAAATGATACCATATTGCAACTCCACAGTCACAACCACCTCCACAGTCACCTCCACATCTGCATCTCAGACCACTTCTACTGCAAATAAGCAGGCGGAGTATCTGAGTCCGGCGGCAGCGGCACGTGTGGCACGGCATCGCCGCATGGTGCATGTGGTAATCCTAATGATGGCGGCATTCATGGGATTGCGTCTTCCCGCCTGGATATTCCTCATCTTACGCTTGTACGGAACCTTCTCCTCTCCGGTTGATTGGCTGCTCTACTTCAGTTTTGGTCTGCTCAATCTGACTAGCAGTGCACTCAATCCTCTCTTCTACACATTCCTCACCCAAACAATTCGATGTCTCTCGAGGCTAAAGCAGAAATTGCAGTGTTTATTCTGCTGCTGCTGTCACCAACCAAAGTCCGATGTGGATATGAATACGGCTGCGAATGCAGATTCAACGATGCCCAAGGACTCCGTTGAGACAGGTCTTTGTTGTTTTTGGTGTGGCGTTCAGGTTACCTGGCACTGTTATCACAAAACTGTAAAGACACCTGCTGACACTATGTCACCTGTAGAAGTTCTACCTGTCAATCATATCAGTGATCTGACGGGAAACATCTTCACTATCTACAGTGAGAACTCGTTGGCAACGCGAGCGTCAAATGAATCCTCCAGCTGATTAATTGCGTCATCAATCATGAACATTCTGATGATAATCATTTGTTGATTCATTTAATGGAGAACTATGTTTTGGTTGTTTGTCAACAGCGTTGATGGCAAAGTTCAGGCATAACTGATAGGCTCCAATCGCGTATTCTTTATATACTGAAATGTTAATTATTTTGCACAAAAAAAACACACACAAAAATATGGGAGACAAATAAAAAATATTGAAATTTTTATTGTACACAATTTGAAATTAATTTGTTTTGAATTTTCTATTAATATATGACAGTTTAATTTGATTGTGATTTAAGTACCTGCTTAATTTGAATTCTTTTGTTTATAGCCAGCAATTAGTGGACATAAAAAGATTTTTTTTTTGAATATATATGTAATTTGAGAAGAAATTCATAAAGAGATTTAGAACAATGAAAAATTTGATAAATGAACTGAAGTAAATTTACTGTGTGAATTAAGTAGGTTTACTCAGAAATAAACACTTATATATAATAATTTGCAGAATCTTGTTAATGTTCAACAATCGCATATATAGTATGTAGCTTAAATCAGTTTCCGTTTTTTTCTGGACTTATTCCAAGATAAGCATCAGCCTAATTAACGTCGAAAACTGCTGAAGCGAACACCACAACAACAACAAAGAAAACAATTCATCACGCTCCTATTGTGAATTTAATTAAATGAGCGTATCAAAAGCTCGCGCTCATTTGCGTTCGCTCTCTTGCGCTCGCTCGCTCATGCACTCTCAGTTTGGCGCCTTGCGAAGAGTCTGTCAGCTGTTTGGTGCTTGCAAGCTTGACTCAAAAGCTGCGTCGGCTTTGTTGCAGTCACTCAGTCAGTTGTTGATTGCGCTTCGTGTTGAGCAGTTGGATTGTCGCTGGAACGGAAGAGACGACGCGCGCATGTGTGAACCGACAAAGGCAGCCAATCGGGTGAAATCTACGACGACAGCAACAACAACAGTAATAATAGCAGCAATACCAACAGCAGCAGCAACAACGAAACCAACAGCAACAACAACAACAACAACGGGTCTCTTCTTTAATCAGTGTTTGTCGTTTGGCTGTTTCAGCGCATGCCAAAAGTGTATGAAAACAGTGAGAAAATTGTAAAATAAATAATGTAAATTAAACAAAGCGAAATGTAAATAAATGAGGCCAATCGCTAAAAGAGAGTGTCGCAAAATATTGCTTATGGTTTATAAATAGAGAAGCGGCCACAAAAGAAAGAAAAAGTGACAAACCAAAACCAAAATCAACATCAAAATCAAAACCTAAATTAAAAGAAGACCAAAAGTTAACAGTGTTTTCGTTGTTCTCATTGTGTTCGCTGTGTGTTTCTGTGTTAATTGTGCTAAGTTCTCTGGACTGACAACAGGTAAAAACCATTAAAAGTAAAACAAACCTAAAACACGCTCAAAATTTTAAACCAGTTGCGTGTGTTACACATTTCGCCAGTGCGGGAAAAAAAGAAGTCTTTTCACTTGGCCACGACATGTCGAATCACGCATGCGCAACTGATGTCTGTCTGAAGCTAAAGCTTTTGCTGGCAGCTTTTACGGTATGTCGACAAGTTGACAATTGCTCAACTGATCAACTATTCATGTTGTCAATTGATCAACTTGCGGCTGTTTCACTTTTCCTCATTGCTGAAAAAACAACCGTTTGACATTCTCAAGCTACTGTTCTTGCCCAGTCTCTCTCGCTCTCGCTCTCCCTCTCTCTCTGTCGCTTTGTTGTATTCCGTTATTTATCTCCCTCTCTGTTTCGCACAGTATGAATTGGTTTTTAATTTTTTACTCTCTCACTCAATTGTAGTTTGTCATTCCGTGTGGCATACGCAAGACTTCTTTTGGGCCTGGTTACGCAGCGCTTTCATTAGTTTTAGCCGCCTTTGGCATTTGGTCTTTTGTTTTCAGTCTTCTTTATTTTAAATTTTTCCGTTTATGCTTCTATACCAATCGTGTATTACCTATACCTATCTGCATACCTAATTAGCTAATGCTTAGTATACATACATATATAGGCCGTTTGCTAGTTTCACACATTTTGACCACATTCAAAAGAATCATAGTCTGAAAATGCAAACAATCTGGTTACAATGGAACGTGACTGAAATATTGCATATAAACTTGGCCTGATATGTGGATTTTTGTGATTCCATGTGAGTAATTCTCTTCATAAAAAAAAGAAACTTGAATCGAACTTGATTAATCGGGCAATGCGATTTATTTGCACGTGTGGGTGTGTCCCTCAAATATTTTTGGAATTTAACAAGTTTTTGTAGGCCAAGAAGAAATATAAAATAATACTCGTAAAAGTAGATTTTAATTTGTTGTGTATTTATATAAATGTATTTTTCTAATTTTGTTAATTATAGTGAATGACAATTTTATTGTCTTAAGTGGAAAATTATGCGTTTCTCGTTTGCATCATCAAGAAAAGAAAATCACTTTCATTTTCTTTCACTCTTAATTATTATAAAACAAGAAAAGTTCATTTTAAACATTGCATGCAGCGTGACGACTGCACCGTTATTTAATAGCTACAAAAAAAAAGGCCAAAACAAAAACAAAACCAGAAACAGAAACAGAAAATACTAAAAAAGAGCTAAAACAAGAGCTGCATAATCGAGTCATCGAGTGTAACTGTATTCGGTATTTAGCACATTTCTCCAAAAAAAAATAAAAAAAAAAAAATTAAGAAATTTTCAACTGGAAAAAATTGTATAAAATGAAAAAAAAAAATTAAATAAATTTTCTAAAGAAAGTGAAAGTTTTTTTTTGGGTGCGATTGCGGTGAGGCCTTTTAGTGCGTCTTTGTTGTTGTTGTTGTTGTTGTTGTTGTTGTTATTGTTACTGCTGGGTTTGTTTGTGGGCAAATGGATATGGCTTTTGAGTAATTGGTTACGGTCCCCAGGGAGCGTGGATTGAATAAACAATAAAAGGTCTAAGGCCAGCAACTCCCAGGGCATATAAGATATGTCAAATGAGTTTTGGGTTTTGTCATAGTTCAAAGTTTTTTCTGAGATTAACTCAATAACCTTGGCAGAAACTTTAGACGAACTGAACTGAAATTTAAAACTCGTTTTGTTTTGTGTGATTATTGTCTGAATAATTGTTGTTTTCCCAGCGCCCATTGAACCCGAATTTGTTGTTGTTGTTGCTTGTAGTAGACACTTTCGATTTCGCACAAAATGAAATCACAAATCAGAAAAACACAAAACAAAATTTACAATAAAAAGTCGCGGGTCTCTTTGCAGACCCTACTATACACTTATTTCTTATTACACACCATCTCGTTGACGATTTCACTCGACGTCTGAGGGGCCAATGTACCACCATCGCCATCAGCACAACCATAACCATCTCTGGCCCCTCACACACCTCCCCTCGATCCACACGATCTGCATACCCCTTCTCGGGTCTTCTGTCTGGCCAGTACGGCATGCCAATTGCCATTTACCATTTACCAATTACCATGCGAGTGAGCAAATGCTGCGCGGCATTGAGACAAGCCGACAATCCGAGTCAGCAATACACCCCCCTCTCCATGCCCCTACACCAGCCCATTTCAGAGTCATAGTGACTACATTGAAATTATGCATAATGGGTGCGCACAATAAACAGACACAAATGGTCTTAAGGTTATCTGACAGATGCCACAAACAAATCAATTTGTATACTGATCCAACACAGGGGCTATCATATGACTCTTCTAGAGCAACAGATTGTTTTAAGCGGTTAATATTGGATTTGAAACAATCTCAATGTACTCAAAATGTTTATATCTCATTAGATTCTAAAGGAATCAGAGTTAAGTACTTGACTATATAAGTATGTCAAGTTAGTCTCAATCTACTGATGAATAGGTTCTGTTATACTCCTCATATGATAGCTCATTTTGGTATTAAAGTTGCTTTAATTTATTTATTTACTTAATTTTAATTAATTCGAACAACTTAAAATATTGTTTAATACAATACAGTTGTAGATTAAATAAGTATAAGTAATAAAATGGAAATATTTTGTGGTTTTTTACAGTAACAACTATGAATCAAGTTATTGGAACCGATAATGGGTGTAATGCAAAAGAACTTTGATATTATTTTATTTAAAAACAAGAAAGAAAGGCTACAGTCGAGCGAGCCGACTGTAAAAGACCCCGTACTCATTCTAGCGCGCGTTTTTCCATAGAAATTCTCAATCATCGACCGATTTGTCCTATGGGAGCTATAGGCTGTAGTTGTCCGATCCGGACCAAGGTGAGGATAGTAACAATGGTACCATGCACATAATGTGTGAATTTGGTCTCGCTAGCTCTAGTCTATTTCAAGTTATAGCGATGTGAAAAAAGTTTTTTAAAACTTGGGGCGCTGTAGGAGGCGTGGAAAAGATTTGGAATAAACTTGCACTGCGTACACTACAGACAGATTTTCATTCCAAAATTGGTGGCTATATCTCTTGTTGTTTAGAAGATCTAGGTGTTCATACAGACGGACGGACGGACAGACGGACAGACGGACAGACGGACAAGAATATATATACTTTATGGGGTCGGAAAAACCTCCCTCTGCCTGTTACGCACTTTTCGCTTCAGACAAACCTAATAGACCCCTGTACTATTTTTTAGAGTAGGGGTCTAATAATATCGCTGTATTACTGCCCTATACTCATGCCTTGTGGGAAACCACATCGTTTACTTTGTAATCGAAGGGAAACTTTAATTGGAATTAAATCCGTTCTTTGTCTTTTTCTTTTTCAACTACTTTCGCAATTATAAACATTTTATTTCATTGAATTGTTGGAAATTATTCATATTATACTAAGGATTCCATAGTAGTTGGTAGCACTTAAATATTACTCATACGATATGTTATCCAGGATATGCAGTGTGTCCTTGCTGAACACTTATTTGGGGGGAGGGGAGCGAGTGCCAAATCAATTTGTCAATTTCTGTTTTGGGCGTACGTGCATTCAAAGTTTGACAGCACTTAAAAACTCGTTAACTGCAAATGTCAGGCATGTTTAAGCCACCCACAACATACGAGCACACACACACACACACCAATACACAATGGTATCCATTTTAGTTCGTGTGCATGTGTGTGGTCGCAGTCAACCGTTAATGGCCATTAGAGAGCAATTGCAATTGCAAACTGCAACACTTTTGTTAAACTAGAATGATTTATGCGCTATTTGCTTGCTTTTCCCTCTCATGACATTGTTGTTATTGTTCTTATTCCCTGTGTATTTGTTGACTTTGGCGAGTCAACAACTTCACTGAAATGATATCACGCTTAAGATACACATTTCTGCTTTATCAGCATCATTATGGTTGAGTTTTATTTAGAAATTCTATAGCTTCATTCGCTTGTATTCAGCTGATGTTGTGCTTTTGTCTCAATCTTGTATATTTTTACTTCTTTTTCGCACTTTTTGATTGTTGCTCTTAGTCAAGTCTTTATTATCCTTATCTGCAAGTTGTTATTATACCCTTTTGTTGTTTAAATATAAAGTTATTTTATTGCATTCTGAAGAAAATATAAAAATGAGTTGATAGTGTAAAGTGGTTTACAGTGCAGTAAACTTAAAATATTTGTTCAGAGATTAAAGCATTTTTACTATTAAGCTTCACAGGAAATGGTTTACTCTTAATTCTTAGCAGAGTTGGTTCACTATTAGTGCAACACTTGTATGGATATAAAGCTTCTTGATCAGTTCTTGACTGGAAATAAAAGTTCTTAATTCGAAATCAGCCAAATTCATTCATTTCTTGAGCAAGACAGTTAAGAAAACAAAATCCGAAAATATATATCGTAAAGTGAAGTACTTATTCTCCATTTTTACGAAAATCATTTGAGTGCAAAATTTGCATATTGTTGTGTATACCCTGTAAGGGTGTATTATGTTTGTCCAAAAGAGCATTCGCCGTCTGTCTGTCCGTATGAACGCTGAGATCTCAACCAATATAAGAGCTAGAGCTACCAAGTTCTATATGTCGTATAGATGTTATGTCATGTGCCACGCTCCTATCGACCCCGCGAAAAACTATTTTCATAACACAACTAGGAAACTACTATAGCTATCAGGACCGAATAAGATGTATTCTTTCAACCAACTATACTATAGCTCCCAAAGGTTAAATCGTTCAAAAAATGAAATATTATTTGAGTCATCTCAATTTTATTTTGTTTAAATTATTTAAATAAGTATCACAATAACTCATCGCATTAACATTTATTTTTACAGGGCATACTACGGTCGGGAAAGCTCGTCTGTATTTTATTTCTTCTGTATTTTATTTCAAAGGAGTTTCGGATTCCGAAAACGTGAATTGCCGATCAAAATATTGGTGACTTGGCACTAAAGGAGGGCACACATACACATACGCACACACACACACACACTGAATAATTCATTTACATACACATATTACCCAAAACAATTTATAAACAAGTTTATCATAATAATGATTGTTCATATTTTATTTTTCCTTTTTTATCGTTTTGTAAAACGCACCGAATGTAGGTCAAGAGGGGCTACCCGTGTGAACTGGCTGATCCGACGAGGCGACAGAAGGGGGAAGAGTAGTGGCTGTGTCGAAGTTACGACACTGACGATGCCACAACAGCTGTGCCACAGCCAGAGTCGGCGAATCTGCTGGCTCATTACGGCACTTGTCATTGTGGGTCTTACAGAAGTTACCAACGGTAAGTGGAGCAAGTGACTTGAAAGAATAGAACTTAACTTAACTTAACTCTTTTTCCATTTTCCCATTTTTCCATTTTCCCAACAGCTCTGCCTTTTATTTATGCAAATGCAAGGGCGCCTATTAACTGGACACAACCGGTTGTAGACGATTGGCAGGTGGAGGTACAGCCGCGCAGTATAACACCGCATGTGGAGTTAAAATATCATCCGAATCGGACTAACAGTGAACCCTCTGAGAGCGATGCAGATTTCCTAGAGCGTCTGCGGGCGCTAAGGAGGAACCGAACATCAGCCAGAATGCTGTGGTATGATGCGGCTGCTGGCGATGGGTTGACCTATCCTCCGTTTGTGGACAAGGCTTTGAAGCTGTTCAACCTCAAGCAGGTGGCCTTTGAGATTGAGAACAGTGTATTGTCCAAGGTGTCCTGTACGGCATGCAAGGCAGGAGCCGGTCTGCTGCAGCACTACATTAAGACGGGTAAAACGGAGGCGGAACTTATGAAAATGATTGCACAATACTGCACCAATTTAAGCATTCAGAGCCCCAGGGTCTGCGAGGGCGTGGCACAATTGTTTGGCAGCGAGGTCATCTATGTACTGCAGCGGGTAAATCTCGGGCCCGACGAGCTATGCAGTTTTATCATAGGCGATGGCTGTGGCGATGTCTACAATCCGTATCATGAGTGGGAAGTAATCTTTCCACCAGTACCCAAACCACCCCGCCTCTCTGACCTTCCCATACCAATGGATGCAGCGCCGTTCTTCAAGGTTCTACACATCTCCGATACGCACTACGATCCCCACTATGTGGAAGGAGCGAACGCGGACTGCAATGAACCACTTTGCTGTCGTCTAAGCAGCGGAAGACCCGCTAACCCCAATGCAGCGGCTGGCAAGTGGGGAGATTACCGCAAGTGCGATACTCCTAAGCGAACGGTAGACAATATGCTGGCCCACATTGCCGAGACACACAAAGACATTGACTATATCCTGTGGACGGGCGATTTGCCCCCACACGATGTATGGAATCAAACGAAACAGGAGAATCTGGAAATTATCAAAGAGACGGTTAAACAAATGACTGAAAAATTTCCCGGAATCCCCATCTTTCCAGCCCTGGGAAACCATGAGAGTGCCCCAGTCAACAGCTTCCCTCCACCCTATGTGAACCAGGTGGATATATCCATCAATTGGCTTTACGATGAACTCGATGTCCAGTGGCGTCGTTGGCTCCCGCAGAGTGTCTCCCACACTGTGCGTCGAGGCGCATTCTACTCTGTTTTGGTGCGCCCTGGATTCCGCATCATTTCGCTCAACATGAACTACTGCAACAACAAGAACTGGTGGCTGCTTCTGAACTCCACAGATCCTGCTACGGAATTGCAATGGTAATAATAAACTAATAGACCGAAAGTGATTAGAAAAGTCGAATCAATCGATTGTAAACACTCCTCAGAATCATACATACATACATACATTGAGTCCGAATTGATTAAAATACAACAAATGTTATTTGAGAAGGAGACCTTCGGTTACCAGTTTAATCTTATATTAAATTTTTCGTTCCTTTTTAGGTTCATCTATGAGTTGCAGAGCGCGGAGTTCTCCAATGAAAAGGTTCATGTCATTGGCCATATACCTCCAGGACATTCGGATTGCTTGAAGGTCTGGTCTCGGAACTTTTACAAGATCATATCTCGATATGAAAGCACTATAACTGCCCAGTTCTATGGACACACGCACTTTGATGAGTTTGAAATGTTCTACGATCCACACGATCTAAGTAAGAATGATTTTTCATTCACTCAGAATTGGATACTTATGTTAATATTCCATTGTCTCTGTAGCACATCCCAATAGCATCGCCTACATAGGACCCTCCGTATCGCCCTACTATGATCTAAATCCCGGCTATCGTATATACTACGTAAGTATATCATTTAAATCATTCAATTGTAAGTTTGTTTAAAGTGAACTCATTTTTTTCCAGGTTGACGGTGACCACGATACGACAACGCGTCTGGTTATTGATCACGAGTCGTGGATTATGAATCTCAAGGAGGCAAACCTTTATGGCTACCCGATCTGGTATAAGCTATACACAGCAAGAGCCGCTTATAATATGAAAGCATTACGACCCAGTGATTGGGATAAATTGCTTAATGATCTGACCGACAATCAGGAACTGTTTGAAATGTACTACAAGTATGTGAATCATATTCGAAACTTAATTGTGGAATTTATACTGATCCAAAGTCTCTTTTGATTAGAAATTACTGGAAGAACTCACCGGCTCGACCCACATGCGATGCGGAGTGTAAGAAGAGAATGTTGTGCGACTGCAAGAGCGGAAGATCCCATGATCGTCGACATTTCTGTGCCGATGTTGAGTCCAAGATCGACGAGGGATCCTCAAAGTCATGGAAATCTTGGTTCTATCGTGGACTTAGCAATTCGTATGTATTTGTAACTAATTTGTAATTATGTGCTTGGTGTTCGTTAGTTGTATTGTTTTTGTCTAACTGTTCGATTGTATTTGTTGCATTGAAAAACAGCATTTTACTCATTTCAAATAATTAAAATACATTTTATTCTCATTGGATTTGGGTTTGCACATTAAACAGCGGGGATGAGGTTACAACACAGGAGAATAATGTGGACACAGACTGGAAAGGATTGGATGTGGTATTTGGTACATATGGTTAAGGTGACATTTAACAATACATTTTGTAAATATTTAGGTTTAAGGTACACTTGGTTCATGGTAATAACTGAATAATCTATTACAAGTATCTGACAATAAATGAACAATACTTTGAACCTTCTCTTTCCAAATATTATATCTCCCTTCCACAGATATAGCCTGCTTTCATCTATAACTTATCTGCCCAAGTATCTGCTGGGATATGGCTAAGGCTCCTACATCCCACAGATCAAATCATCAAGTCAACTGAAAGTCAGTGCAAATTTCAACGCCTACACAATAAGTTTACTATGTGATAATTAGTACTTAAACTATGTTAACTATACCTACAAATATGTACTCTATGTTTATGTTTATGCTTACGATTCACGTGCATCACATTGTCTCCCTTCCTGGCTTAACGCCGATTGCCTCTGGACTTATCAACGCTTCATTATCATTGAGTCAATGAACAATAGTCATTAAATTAGTCGCATCATTGTCCGCGCTGTGGGTGTGGCCAGCCCTTGTTGAGCTGTTGGAGGAAACTGCATCTCTGACGCCTGTTGCATGCCACTTAAGGGCAACCATGGAACAAATTAATTGGTAGTGTTTTAAATGTATACTTAAATTGATAGTTTTAAGCTAGTATACGCGTAAATAAAGTGCAATTAGTTTAATGAGATTAAATTTACAATTGTTTTTAATATTTATATAGTAGAGAAAACACGTAAATAACTTTATATTAACTATTTATTACATAATGCAAGTGCTTCCCAATTTATTCAATTCTAATGAATGTCAAAATTAAATCTTAAATCAAATCTACCGCGCACTTAGTAAGATAACAGTGTTGTAAAATGCCATACGTTAACAGCTGGCAGACTTAACAGCATCTACTGTTCTAACATGAACATTAAGAGAAGGCGCTCCGCTTAACAGAAGTTAGCTACAGTCGCTTAACAGTGTGGCGTTATCAACGCGGCGAATTGTGTAAACATGTGTGGTGAGTTTCCATTTCCTAACATAAGTAAAAAACGAATTCACGCAGTCAAAAAGTGTTGTTATTTATTGAATATATTGATTGATTGACTGTTAAAATTGTATATGATTTTTAAAGACCTACTATTTATTAAAAATATAAAGGGGTCTTTTAGGGTTTTAAGAGGATTAAGAGCGTAACGAATGTTCGACTCACATTTTTCTACGCACTTCTATTAAACACCACAACTTTGAAACAACTGGAGCTATATCAATTAAATTTATATATATTACAACTACAAATGTGTGGTACGAATTGGTGTATCCTAACAGAATTTCAAATATATTGCACAACTATATCGTTCAGCCTTCATAGGTGAAATTGATAAAACGAACTTATACATGTATTGTTAGCTTGATTCTTTATACCCTGAAAAAGTTTAGTGCACAACTATATCATAGAGCTCACCATTGGATCGGCCATCAGTAATTATAATTCCTTGAACACCCACACATAATTTTCAGTACCGTAAGGACGGTCTAGGAGTCAAACCTTCGTCGCACGATCACCGATCATTGCTTGATCACTTTTTGTAGAATTGAGCTGTTTGTTAAAATGCTATGTTGTGAAACTTCATTGAATACACACATACCAAGATACACAGGCACACATATAAAATCGAAACGAAAGCAAAAGCGACGTAGCAATGGTCATTATGTATGTTAAGACCAAATTGTTTTCGTTTGCCGTACGTTCTGCTTCCTTTGCGCTAATTTTTCTAAGCAGGGCCTCGCTCTCTAGGTTATTTTCCCAACTCTCTGGGGCTCCATAAGTAATCAGGCGTTTGCTTTTAAAATATCTTAAGTCTGACGCAACTATTAAGTGTATGGTTGGGGCACCAAGCTTAAATCCAATTTTCGATTATACATAAATATATACTGAAAACATTACTCTCACTTGTTTCGGGTATCGTTCCGTTATTTCCTAGAATTACAGTCGACGGTCATTTTACTCTCTCGTTTTTGGCAGTTGCTACCAGAACCTTGTCGGCTTTGGAGTCTAGTGTTTCAAAAATATATTAAATAAGCGAATTGGTGGACATCTTTTTAATCCTCGTGCTATATATGTATAAAGAAAAGCACAACGAGGAGATGGAATCAAATGTACTAGATGGACAAGCCCTGAGCATTGATAGAGAATGCGGGATTAGAATTCCATCATTTCGTAAAATGTATAAGTGTTGCGAAGTCGCTTTCCGCTGCTTACCGAAACGTTGTACCATAGGAATCTTAATATTTTTGGGATTTCTTATAACCTTCAGTATGCAGTCTTACATGATCATCTTGACATACATATGCGATAGTGGAAGTGTAAGCTACAGTTAAAGAGAGATACTTTTAAATTGATTAACGCAGTTGTATATTAATATATATAAAAATGGTTTGTATTACAAGTCTGTGTCTGTTTCTCGTTGTGTTGATTATGTGCAACGTTTCCAGGGCATAAAGCAACCCACGTATAAATCCCCAAAGACAATAGGTAAAAATCACAACGCCCCAGTGCCCCAGATCCTTGGCTTCTACTCTTCAAGTTCCGAAATGATTCACGAGAGCCGCTGACAATTATTATCACTTAGTACGGATAACTGTGTTACTGAAATAACCCAACCAAATATAACACATGTTTTGAATATATTAAGTTCTGATGGGGCTTATAGCTCATATAAGCCAAATCGGTCGGTAGTTGGTTAATTGTTCAAAAAATACACTCTAGAACGAATACGGCTGCCTTAGCAGACTGCTCGCTCAGATGTAGTCTTCATGTCAGCTTTCATGACGTCACTAAAACCTTAGAACCCTATGCTCTTGGGTACGATAGTCTCTCAGAATAATCTAAAAAAATGTAGAGGGGTCTATTAGGTTTGTCTGAAGCGAAATGTACGTAACAGGTAGATAGAGGCATAGCCGCCCCATAAATATATACACAGGTAAAAACAGGTAAAAATAGCATGTTTTAGTATAGAAAATTTTTTTGTTAGCAATTCTATCTAATTTACACAGCAAGTACACTTCAAGGGAGTATATATACTGACCAAGTTTCATCCAAATCGGGGGACTATATCGTATAGCTCCCATTGCGACGATCGGTTTGAATAACGCTCCAAATATGAATTTGTGTGAAAATTTTCTGTTTCCCAAGCCATCTAAATTAAACTCACTAAGGTCGATTGCCTAAACGATTGTACTATTATTACTATTATATCCCAATGTTAATAATATTATAAAACTGAGTAACGGGTATCCTAAAGTCGCGAGGCGACTATAGCATTCTTTCTTGTTAATTTTAAAGGACGTTTTTATACCAATATATAGTTTCTCAACGAGTATTAGTGTTTTGCTTCTGAAGACTCACTATTGGAGTAGCTCATCAAGCAATCTCTCCTGAGGCTCTTGACTCAACGCTTTTGTCATTCTTACCTGTCTTTCCTTAATCCTCTTATTTTGTCTTATTTCAGACGTTTGCAAATCTGTATTATTTTTGGGGCTTTATTATTGCTCAAGCAGTCGGCGGTTTACTTCCATTCGTGTTTCCGGCGAACAAAGTCTTTGGCTTTTCGATCCTCGGTTATTCTGCGTTGAACCTCTTGGTGCCCTTTGTTACGGAACTAAAGGAATGTCAAGGAACGCAGTGGGTTATTCTGTTGAATGGACTCGTTGGGGTAAATTAAATTCGTGGATGGAAGTACAGAATTATACTTTACATTTTTTAAACAGGGTATTGGACATTCGGCTTTTATTGGCATTCTGCGCTTTTGGATACCACTCATGGAACGATCCCGATTTGTCACCTTTGTCATCTCTAGTTGGTCAGTGGTCGACTCTGTGGGACATTATCTGACTGGGTTCCTGTCCGATTCTAAAAACTACAAATCGCCATTTTATACCTTTGGAATAGTTGGCATTTTTTGGTATTTCTTCTGGCATTTTTTGAGCTTTGAGAGTCCGAGTAAGCATCCTACTATCAGCCACGAAGAGTTGGAATACATTGTTAAGTCACTGGAAGAATCTGAAGCGCCCTCTATCAAAAGGACATCACTTTGGAAAATCTTTATGTCGATGCCTGCTTATGCTAGTCTTGTGAGCGGTATCATTCAAGCATTGAACTTATTTGTGGTGACATCTATGAAATTTCTAATATCAGAGAAGTTCGATACGGACTTGTCGAATTTTGATATTGGTACTAATTTTATAATTATAACAATTGTTGTGCCCATTTCTGGAATTTTGGCGGATTACCTGCGTAAACACGGCGTCCTCTCCACGACTAATGTAAGAAAGCTTTTCTTCTGCGCTGGATTTGGTTTAGAATCGTTGCTCGTTCTTTTTTGGATGAATGCCACAACTAGGGTAAGTGGACATATGAAAAGAAATAGAACAAAGGGTTATTCTATTTTGGTTATCACTATTTTAGTCAAGTGCCCTGCTTGTTTCCGCCTGCTGTGCTGTTTTCTACGGGATTGGCAGCTCTGTTACCTGTGTGAATTTTTTGGATATTGCACCACGATATGTGTCCTTACTGTTAGGTGTCTCACAATGTATTGATATTAAAGCTTCATATTTACTTAGCTCTCAAGTTAACACTGATGTAAGTTTATATATATTTAGAATTATTAACTGAATCTATTATCAGTTTAAATTTGTTGTAGTCTTTCGGTAGCTTGCAGCCCATTTTTTCAGCGATTGCCTACATCAATATGATCGCTTGCATTTTCTATGGAATTTTTGCCTCGGGTGAAGTACAGTCCTGGGCAAGGCCAAATGCAGGTAATGGTCGTATATTGGCATATCCTACAAGAGTCATAACTGACCATAATTGAAAGATGTTGTTTTGATGCTAACTTGACCAAAAAGGACTGATATCAGACATCGGTTTAAAGACATCAAACATTTATACTCTTAAACAATTTTTTTATAATTAAGAATTCTGTTTATAAAAATAAAATTTTTGTATAATTAAATAGACCTTGAAAACAATAATTGATTGACTACTAAAATTGTATATGATTTTTAAAGATCTACTATTTATTAAAAAGGTAAAGGGGTCTTTAGGTTTCTAAGAAGATTAAGAGCATAACAAATGTTCGACTCACATTTTTCTATACACTTCTATTAAACACCACAACTTTGAAACAACTGGAGCTATATCAATTAAATTTATATATACTATATTACAACTACAAATGTGTGGTACGAATTGGTGTATCCTAACAGAATTTCAAATAGATTGCATTGGTATATCGTTCAGCCTTCATAGGTCAAATTGGTAAAACGAACTTACACATGTATTTTTAGCTTGATTCTTTATTCCCTGAAAAGTTTAAAGCTAATTGAGCACAACTACATCATGTAGCTCCCTATTGGATCGGCCACCAGTAATTCCAATTCCTTGAACACCCACACATAATTATACTCTCTGCAAGAGAGAGTATATTGGGTTTGTGAAAAGTATGTAACAGGCAGAAGGAGGCGTGGCAGACCCCATAAAGTATATATATTCTTGATCAGCATCACAAGCCGAGTCGATATAGCCATGTCCGTCTGTCTGTCCGTCCGTATGAACAAACAGATTTCAGAGATGGTATGAGCTACAAGTTTGGTCTCTATCGACTCGATATTAAGTCAGTCAATACAAGAATCTTTTTTTTTTTGTTCGATGCCACGCCCCGTTCGCCCACAATGAGCAAAAAACTAGGCACACCTCGTAAAAAATTGGTGTTTTAAGCGAATATCTCAGTAACTATGGCACTTAGGAGTACCAATTTTGGTAGGGAGGTTCCTAGAGACGGCATAATTGTATTGTCATCAAAAATTTTGGACTGCCACGCCCCCTTTTCCCACAAGAAATAAAATAATTTGCAAACTTCAATGCCGATTTTAAGGCATATTTTCTTATCGTACAGTATTGTCATTTCACATTCGTTTGAAGACAAAATATATTAAACTATCCTGAAAGTTGCATCTAAATCGGACAATAAACAAAAGAGCTAGACATGTAAGAAAGTTGATAATTGAACGCAATGTCAATGCATGTGTGCAAGCGAGATAGAAACATACAAACATGTGAGCGAACGTTTTCGCTGCTTGCTAGCGGCAGCGCTTCCCGCGAATGCTGGCCGTGCCAACCAATTGTGTATGTATTACATATACACACATACATATGTGCGTGCATACATATAATGTCAAATGTATATGTGTGTGTATACATACAAACAGATGTTTTTGTTTCAACGTGTTTTGTTGCAAGTATCAATTGATATACATACCCGGATATCGATTTTATTAAGATGATCGGGAATAAAGTGCAGAGAGTATTCTACGGTCGGGCGTGCTCGACTGTACTTTTCTTTCTTGTTTTCAATAGCGTAATGACGGTCTAGGAGTCAAACCTTCGTCGCTTCGATCACCGATCATTGCTCGATTATTTTTTGTAGAAGTGAGCTGGTTGTTAAAATGCTATGTTGTAAAATTTCATTAAATACACACATACTAAGATACACAGGCACACATATAAAATTGAAACGAAAGCAAAAGCGACGTAGCAATGGTCATTATGTATGTTAAGACCAAATTGTTTTCGTTTGCCGTACGTTCTGCTTCCTTTGCGCTAATTTTTCTAAGCAGGGCCTCGCTCTCTAGGTTATTTTCCCAACTCTCTGGGGCTCCATAAGTAATCAGGCGTTTGCTTTTAAAATATCTTAAGTCTGACGCAACTATTAAGTGTATGGTTGGGGCACCAAGCTTAAATCCAATTTTCGATTATACATAAATATATACTGAAAACATTACTCTCACTTGTTTCGGGTATCGTTCCGTTATTTCCTAGAATTACAGTCGACGGTCATTTTACTCTCTCGTTTTTAGCAGTTGCTACCAGAACCTTGTCGGCTTTGGAGTCTAGTGTTTCAACAAGTAAGAAAGGCTACAGTCGAGCGAGCCGACTGTAAAAGACCCCGTACTCACAGAAGTGCGCATTTTCCATTCGAAAAACAAGAAAAACGGAGTGATTCACATTTTGTATACATACATTTTTATATACAAATGTATGTGAATATATACACAATTAAATGCACAATTTCCTTACTTGGCTTATTTTAAAAATATGCCGTGTTTTACAATTTGAAATTAAATTTAAATTTAATTTTAAATTTGAATTGAAATAAAAAAAAAAAAATAATCAAAATAATTTACTAACGGGATTCGAACCTCGGACTCCACGCCCACGCGTCAGTGCACTAACAACTGCACCACGCCCCTCTCTTGACAGTGCTCGACTATCTGCATTTACATGTAATATTTTTTTGTTATATAACAAAAATTAATAAAATGTCCCTGACGGCGCTCGAACCCATGATCCCGGGTTCACAAACAAGTGCGAAGAATTAGATCAGGCATCTTTACTACTTAGACCACACTCCGCATGGAAGTTTATGTAAATAATTAAAATTTGAAAAGTTAACAAATAGCATTTGTCACTGACTGGACTCGAACCCGGGACCCTGGGCTAACTAACACGTACGAAGCGCGCATCTCTACTACCTAGACCACGCTCCTTATTGAAGTTGCAGTAGCTAAACGTAGAGTTAAATCTTTTATAATAATTGTTTAGTTAACACACTGCACTGCTTGCTGCAGTTTGTGTTCTTTTTCTATTGCAAGCAGTGTAAACAAACAATTTATTCATAAAACTCAGCATTTTTGATGAATTTATTTTATATGTTGTGGTTGTCCGATTTGGACCAAATTTGGTGAGGATACTTTTAATAATTATTCACACATTCTCTGTAAGTTTGGTTGCGATCGCTCAACTAACATTACGTGTCTTCATACAAATTTTTTATTTTTGACCGATTTGTCCTATGGGAGCTATAGGCTATAGTTGTCCGATCCAGATCAAACTTGGTGAGGATAGTTATATTGGTACCATACACATAATGTGTGAATTTGGTCTCTCTAGCTCTAGTAGTTTTCAAGTAATGGTGATGTGAAAATTGTTTTTTGCAATTTGCGGGGGCGGTAAGGGGCGTGGCAAAGATTTGAAATAAACTTGATCTGCTCGCGAAGCAGACGGACTTTCATTCCAAATTTGGTGGCTCTAGCTCTTGTAGTTTAAAAGTTCTAGGTGATCATACAGACGGACGGACAGACGGACAGACGGACATTGCTATATCGTCTCGGCTGTTGATGCTGATCAAGAATATATATACTTTATGGGGTCGGCCACGCCTCCTTCTGCCTGTTACGCACATTTCGCTTCAGACAAACCTAATAGACCCCTCTACTCTTTTTTAGAGTACGGGGTCTAAAAATATATTAAATAAGCGAATTGGTGGACAACTTTTTAATCCTCGTGCTATATATGTATAAAGAAAAGCACAACGAGGAGATGGAATCAAATGTACTAGATGGACAAGCCCTGAGCATTGATAGAGAATGCGGGATTAGAATTCCATCATTTCGTAAAATGTATAAGTGTTACAAAATCGGTTTCCGCTTTTTACTAAAACGCTGTACCATAGGAATCTTGATATTTTTGGGATTTCTAATAACCAGCGGCATGTAGTCTAACACGACCGCCTTGACATACAGATGCGATAGTGAAAGTGTAAGCTACAGTTAAAGAGAGATACTTTTAAATTAATTAACGCAGTTGTATATTAATACATATATGGTTGTATTACAACTCTGTGCCCGTTTCTCGTTGTGTTGATGTAGTCTTCATATCCTTTGATACGTCCTTAAAACCTTTAATACCTATAATCTTTTGTACGATTGTCTCTCAAAATAATCTTGTTATACTCTCTGCAAGAGTATATTGGGTTTGTGAAAAGTATGCTACAGGCAGAAGGAGGCGTGGCAGACGCCATAAAGTATACATATTCTTGATTAGCATTACAAGCTGAGTCGATATAGCCATGTCCGTCTGTCCGTATGAACAAACAGATTTCAACGATGGTAAGACCAACAAGTTCGAGGTTGGTCAGTTGCGACCCGATATTTAGTCAGTCAATGCAAGAATCATTTTTTTTTTTTTTGATGGCAATCCCCATTCACTAGCAATGAGCCAACAACTAGGCACACCTCGGAAAAATTGATGTTTTTAGCGAATGTCTCAGTAACTATGGCACTAAGGAATACCAATTTTGGTTTGCGGGTTGTGAAGGACCACCTTCACATACACAGAGGGCATGGAGCTCTAGGTTTAGTCATTAGTTTTAGTCACATATACCCTAGAGGAAGGGAATAGATTAGGTAGGGTATAAAACGGCAACTCGCTAGCGACAAACAACCGGCAGAACAGCGGTAAAATCAACGACACACACACACCACGAACCACATAGAGATCAACATCGAAAGAAAACGTAAAACAGACGAAACCATGGCGACGCCACACAGCAGAAAACAACGACGCCGGCAGCGAACGAGAGCAAGCTACAGAAAGAGAGAGAGACAGCAGCCAGAAAGAAGACGAAACGATTGCGACGCCGCATAACAGAAAAACAACGACGTCGGCAGCGAACGACACAGCAGCAAAGCAGCGACGCTGGCAGCAAGCGAGAGCAAACTACAAAGAGAGAACAAACGGAGGGAGGCAGAACATCGTGACGTCGGCAGCCAAAGCGAGACACAAAACGACACGCGACAAATGAGAGCGCGCTGCCGTTGATCTTGTTGGCAGAGGAGACTTAGAAGCAATTTGCAAAATTTACGCTCTTCAGTTGGTTTTTTACCACCGCATGGAGAAGTCGCCAAAATATGCGTAAGCAGGTAAGCGTGGTTGCCGGCTAGGGAGGTTAGGTTAGGTCAGG
Source organism: Drosophila cardini (assembly GCA_018903735.1). Taxonomy (NCBI): domain Eukaryota; kingdom Metazoa; phylum Arthropoda; class Insecta; order Diptera; family Drosophilidae; genus Drosophila; species Drosophila cardini. The sequence goes on along the minus strand of JAEIGM010000001.1, from coordinate 20,664,220 downwards.
TTTTGTGAGACGGTGCGAGGAGTGATAGACATTAAGTGAAGTGAAATAGAAAATAAATCTCAACAGTGCAACGAAATTACACGGCTTATTAATTCCCCTTATCCACCCACGACGACGCACAGTGGAACGAATAAGCAAATTACGGCGTTTTACGCGTATATTTGCCGGCACAACGGACAGTGGAATCTAGCGCGTTTTACGTGCAGATAGCTAACGACGACGCACAGTGGGACGGATGAGCAAATTACTGCGTTTTACGCGTATATTTGCCGACACAACGGACAGTGGAATCTAGCACGTTTTACGCGCAGATAGCCACCGACGACGCACAGTGGGACGAATTGGCAAATTACGGCGTTTTACGCGTATATTTGCCGACACAACGAACAGTGGAATCTAGCGCGTTTTACGTGCAGATAGCCGACGACGACCCACTGTGGGACGGGTGAGCAAATTACGGCGTTTTACGCGTATATTTGCCGACACAACGGACAGTGGAATCTAGCGCGTTTTACATGCAGATAGCCAACGACGACGCACAGTGGGACGGATGAGCAAATTACTGCGTTTTACGCGTATATTTGCCGACACAACGGACAGTGGAATCTAGCACGTTTTACGCGCAGATAGCCACCGACGACGCACAGTGGGACGAATTAGCAAATTACGGCGTTTTACGCGTATATTTGCCGACACAACGGACAGTGGAATCTAGCGCGTTTTACATGCAGATAGCCGACGACGACCCACTGTGGGACGGGTGAGCAAATTACGACGTTTTACGCGTATATTTGCCGACACAACGGACAGTGGAATCTAGCGCGTTTTACATGCAGATAGCCGACGACGACCCACTGTGGGACGGGTGAGCAAATTACGACGTTTTACGCGTATATTTGCCGACACAACGGACATTGGAATCTAGCGCGTTTTACGTGCAGATAGCTAACGACGACGCACAGTGGGACGGATGAGCAAATTACGGCGTTTTACGCGTATATTTGCCGACACAACGGACAGTGGAATCTAGCGCGTTTTGACGTGCAGATAGCCAACGACGACGCACATTGGGACGAATAGACAAATTACGGCGTTTTACGCGTATATTTGCCGACACAACGGACAGTGGAATCTAGCGCGTTTTATGTGCAGATAGCCAACGACGACGCACAGTGGGACGAATAAGCAAATTACGGCGTTTCACGCGTATATTCGCCGACACAACGGACAGTGGAATCTAGCGCGTTTTACGTGCAGATAGCCACCGACGACGCACAGTGGGACGAATACGCAAATTACGGCGTTTTACGCGTATATTTGCCGACACAACGGACAGTGGAATCTAGCGCGCTTTACGTGCAGATAGCTAACGACGACGCACAGTGGGACGGATGAGCAAATTACTGCGTTTTACGCGTATATTTGCCGACGCAACGGACAGAGGAATCTAGCGCGTTTTACGCGCAGATAGCCATCGACGACGCACAGTGGGACATAGCCCGTTTTACGTGGACCTATGTAACGTACCGGGATTCCTCATCGTTGGTGTGCCAAACAAACTCTTTTCCACTCAGTTGCATCTTGCCCTATAATAGTCGCTAATTCCACCGCAGCGTCTATTTAGTCTCGCTCCATGGTTCCAGGTTTTATAAATTTCTTATAAAGAGGACTCAGGTAGACTGAGAAATACCCCAGCCTTAGAACTTCTGTACAAGTGGCGCCCGAGCAGGGACCCTGGAGCTTATTTTGAAAAAAAAAGGTAGAGAGAAAAACATCTTTGGTGGAATAAAAACCCACAAGTAGGGAATCGCGAGTGGAAAGAGCAACATAACCTCAATGCCACACGAGGCGCGAGTCTTTTGCGTTACGTCTTCTTTGATTTTCTCCTCGTGTTTGTGCACACGCAAGGAATAGCAGCCAAAAACGCAGGGACATAGAGAAAAGCCACATAGCAGAAAGCGAAGAGAACGAAGCAGAGAGAGAGTAGCAGAGAGTGCACCGAACATAACAGAGATAGACAGAGCAGAGTTAGACGACCGAAGCCGAAACCGAACCAGTGTTGCCACATTAGCTTATTTTGAGCTAGATTTAGCTTATTTTAAAATCAAATAGCTTGCAAAATATTTGAAATGCTTATAGCTTGAAATCTAGCTTATTTAAATTTTCATTTGGCTTCTTTCGGCTTAAAAAAAAATATAGAACAAAATAAGTTTTGTTTTTTTTTGACTGTATTGTAAGTTTTGGCCATTTTAATCGATAACTAGAACAAAAATCATATTTTTTGTTTGTATTTTGGTCATTTCTCGCTTATAAGATTCGTTTTTGAACGATTTCCGCGATTTGTGGTTAAATTTCGACGAATTTAAGCGTACTGCTGATTTAGCAAGGCATTGACTAGTGCCAAGTTGTGCGAATTGCGGGAGCATGCCGATACCAAAAAACATATTGCGTCCATTGAAAGTGTATCACAATCTAAAAAAATACCTTTTGTTCTAGCTTATCGTGCTTTCCAAATTCTGGCAACACTAAACAGAACCCGAGTGGCAACGACGCGACGTCAGCAGCGACGCTGCCGCGGCCTATATAAGGTCAGTAGCTCAACGTGCCGAGATCATTCTTTGCTCGACACGCGAACCAAGCACATCATAATTTACTCCACATTATAGCCATCGGAAAAAAAAAAGTTTGCTAGAGCATTCCTCTAAGCAAATCATTGTTCATAATTCATCACATCGCTAAGGTGGAGCCTTTTTTTACATCGACGCTCCGCTTCGTTTTGTTTTAACCATCGCTACATTTCTCTGAGTTATCGCATAGTTTGCTAGAGCGTTCTTCTAAGCAAATCATCGTTCGTAATTCATCGCATCGCTTATATAGAGCATCCCTCTATATCAACGCTCCGCTTCGTTTTAATCATCGCTACGTTCCTCGGAGTCATCGCATAGTTTCCCCTAATCAAACAATCGTCGCCGAATCATCGCATCGTTAAGATAGAGGCATTTCCTGATCATCGCATTAGGGGACTATCAATATCGCTCGACTTAACTATCGCATCGTCCCGGCGTGGCACAGTTGACGACGGGCCTAATCCAACTGGCCTACCGCCACATTATTGTTCTGTCGCATTGCTCCACGATCGCTTTTGTCTATCGCCGTGTTGTACTAGCCTGGCTTGGTCATCCACATCGGTTATAACGCCGAATTGTGGAACGATCAACAATAGTTTCGATAAGAACATCTAATCGATTTGTGCCGTCAGACTTGTGGTGTAGCTTAATTGGATGGCGATTTATACCAGGCTGGATAAGCCAATCTAATTGAACTGCGCAAAGAAGTTGACTTAGAAATCGAGCTAGAAGCCCCGTCGTGCGACATCGATGTTTTCACTCGGAAACTCTTCCACCATGAGCAAACACAGCTGGGTTAGTTATAGTCGCAAGAACGAACTAGAAGCGGTATTATCGGAGTTCAATATTGACACAACGGGCACCGTAGAGGAGCTACGCCGACGCCTTTCAGTGTTTATTGACCGTGAGGACTTACCCGCCGCCACACGACAACGCTTGGACGAGCTGGCGGAGATGTACGGGCCACGGTCCTCACCCGATTCGCCGCCACCTAGCCCTGGTAAACCCAAAGAGGAACGAGGGGAGGTGAAGCCGGTTACGGGCATAAGTTTAACGGTACCTCCGCGAAAGGGACCGAAGCGAACAACGGACGACGTCAACCAGGGGCAACAGGAATCTTCCCCGATGGACAAGCATCGAGACGAACCCTCGAATGCCGGGCTGGCACAACAACTCCAGAAGTGGAGAATCACCTTCAACGGAAAAACTCACATGAATCTAATTCGTAACCCCACTACCCCACCCACTACAGAGACGATGCACTGGTCCATCACGAATGCCACGACGGATTGCTTTGATGTAACACGGGCTTGTCGACGGTGCGGCGAAATGGGCCATTTCCAGAGCAGTTGCCGAGCTAGTCCGAAGCTATTCTGTTGGGAATGCGGACGCAGAGGAATACGAACCGTAGAGTGTTGTCGACGACAGCAGCGGCCAGCGTCTCCAGGGCCAGAGGGACCACCCGGGGACGGATCAGCCGCTGTCCCAACAATAAACAAGGAATTAAGCATCGCCGCGGGCCGGATTACCGCCCCGGTTTGGGTGGGCGGATGGCCGATGGACGGAACCATCGATACCGGATCAACGAGGAGCTTCGTCAGCACCGCGGCAGCAGCATACCTCCTGCCCCAATGCAAAGGGCGGAGGGTGTACACGACTATCACACTAGCTGATGGCACCACCAGAGTATTGGATAAGGCAATCCTAGCAGAGATTCACCTGGGCACCAAGAAAGTGACACTACAGTTACTCGTCCTGCCCACCGAAGTAGATGAGCTGATCTTGGGCCTAGATTATTTGAGAGCGATAGGAGCAACCCTTCAATGTGGGGACTATCAGCTGAGATTCAAGGAAGAACATTCCCCGGTGCCGGAGCAGGTTATCTTGCCCTGCGCTAACGATCGCTTTGAGGTACGGGCCAACCGGTCCGGAAAAACCAGAGGCGTTCGAACGGCGGGGCACCCAACGGAGCAGCCGCTACCAACAATAGCGGAGGCTGCCCCAGACACGCCACCATTGACGGGCAGGATACCCGGGATGACAATCACGGCAGGGCGTCCAGAAGCACGGACGCCAACGGCAGCGAACGGGAGTGCCATAGCGACCAGGCCGGAGGAACCCCAACACGAGCAGGGTTCAGATATCGAGCTTTGGGTACCACCCCCACGGGATTGGCACACAGACGGGTGCCCGCTACCGGGTTCACTGGTGGAGCGACTCCAGGCCCAACTGGCCATAGGACCACCGAGGGCGGCGAAATTTTTAATGACTGCAGCCGGACACCGGTACCAGGTTATCCGGAGTATGGCAGGCCGCTATACCATAAAGTATCGCGGCCCGGAGTAAGTGAGGGGGGGGGGGTGTGAAGAACCACCTTTGCATACACAGAGGGCATGGAGCCTTGGCTTTTAGTTACTAGTTTTAAGCATTAATTCTACTTTTGTTAATTATTTCTATTTTGTAAGCATTAAGAACTTTAATGAAATATATAGATAGCAAGGAGTTCTTAGTCTCATATACCCTAGATGAAGTAAATAGAGTAGGTAGGGTATAAAACGGCAACTCGCTAGCGACAAACAACCGGCAGAATAACGAGGAACGGTTAAACCAACTACACAAACACACACAACTAACCACATAGAGATCACCATCGAAAGAAACGTGAAACAGACAAAACCATTGCGGCGCCACATGGCAGAAAACAACGACGTCGGCAGCGAACGAGAGCGAACCGACAAAACCCTGGAGACACCACACAGCAGTAAGGCAACGACGCTGGCAGCAAGCGAGAGCAAACTACAGAGAGAGAACAAACGGAGTGAGGCAGAATATCGTGACATCGGCAGCCAAAGCGAGACACCAAACGTCATGCGACAAATGAGAGCGCGCTGCCGTTGATCTTGTTGGCAGAGGAGACTTAGAAGCAATTTGCAAAATTTACGCTCTTCAGTTGGTTTTTTACCACCGCATGGAGAAGTCGCCAAAATATGCGTAAGCAGGTAAGCGTGGTTGCCGGCTAGGGAGGTTAGGTTAGGTCAGGTTTTGTGAGACGGTGCGAGGAGTGATAGACATTAAGTGAACTGAAATAGAAAATAAATCTCAACAGTGCAGCGAAATTACACGGCTTATTAATTCCCCTAATCCACCCACGACGACGCACAGTGGAACGAATAAGCAAATTACGGCGTTTTACGCGTATATTTGCCGACACAACGGACAGTGGAATCTAGCGCGTTTTACGTGCAGATAGCCGACGACGACCCACTGTGGGACGGATGAGCAAATTACTGCGTTTTACGCGTATATTTGCCGACACAACGGACAGTGGAATCTAGCGCGTTTTACGTGCAGATAGCCAACGACGACGCACAGTGGGACGAATAAGCAAATTACGGCGTTTTACGCGTATATTTGCCGACACAACGGACAGTGGAATCTAGCGCGTTTTACGTGCAGATAGCCAACGACGACGCACAGTGGGACGAATAAGCAAATTACGGCGTTTTACGCGTATATTTGCCGACACAACGGACAGTGGAATCTAGCGCGTTTTACGTGCAGATAGCCAACGACGACGCACAGTGGGACGAATAAGCAAATTACGGCGTTTTACGCGTATATTTGCCGACACAACGGACAGTGGAATCTAGCGCGTTTTACGTGCAGATAGCCAACGACGACGCACAGTGGGACGAATAAGCAAATTACGGCGTTTTATGCGTATATTTGCCGACACAACGGACAGTGGAATCTAGCGCGTTTTACGTGCAGATAGCCGACGACGACCCACTGTGGGACGGATGAGCAAATTACTGCGTTTTACGCGTATATTTGCCGACACAACGGACAGTGGAATCTAGCGCGTTTTACGTGCAGATAGCCAACGACGACGCACAGTGGGACGAATAAGCAAATTACGGCGTTTTACGCGTATATTTGCCGACACAACGGACAGTGGAATCTAGCGCGTTTTACGTGCAGATAGCCAACGACGACGCACAGTGGGACGAATAAGCAAATTACGGCGTTTTACGCGTATATTTGCCGACACAACGGACAGTGGAATCTAGCGCGTTTTACGTGCAGATAGCCAACGACGACGCACAGTGGGACGAATAAGCAAATTACGGCGTTTTACGCGTATATTTGCCGACACAACGGACAGTGGAATCTAGCGCGTTTTACGTGCAGATAGCCAACGACGACGCACAGTGGGACGAATAAGCAAATTACGGCGTTTTACGCGTATATTTGCCGACACAACGGACAGTGGAATCTAGCGCGTTTTATGTGCAGATAGCCAACGACGACGCACAGTGGGACGAATAAGCAAATTACAGCGTTTCACGCGTATATTCGCCGACACAACGGACAGTGGAATCTAGCGCGTTTTACGCGCAGATAGCTAACGACGACGCACAGTGGGACGGATGAGCAAATTACTGCGTTTTACGCGTATATTTGCCGACACAACGGACAGTGAAATCTAGCGCGCTTTACGTGCAGATAGCCAACGACGACGCACAGTGGGACGAATAAGCAAATTACGGCGTTTTACGCGTATATTTGCCGACACAACGGTTAGTGGAATCTATCGCGTTTTACGTGCAGATAGCCAACGCCGACGCACAGTGGGACGAATAAGCAAATTACGGCGTTTTACGCGTATATTTGCCGACACAACGGACAGTGGAATCTAGCGCGTTTTACGTGCAGATAGCCAACGACGACGCACTGTGGGACGAATAAGCAAATTACAGCGTTTCACGCGTATATTCGCCGACACAACGGACAGTGGAATCTAGCGCGTTTTACGTGCAGATAGCCGACGACGACCCACTGTGGGACGGATGAGCAAATTACTGCGTTTTACGCGTATATTTGCCGACACAACGGACAGTGGAATCTAGCGCGTTTTACGTGCAGATAGCCAACGACGACGCACAGTGGGACGAATAAGCAAATTACGGCGTTTTACGCGTATATTTGCCGACACAACGGACAGTGGAATCTAGCGCGTTTTACGTGCAGATAGCCAACGACGACGCACAGTGGGACGAATAAGCAAATTACGGCGTTTTACGCGTATATTTGCCGACACAACGGACAGTGGAATCTAGCGCGTTTTACGTGCAGATAGCCAACGACGACGCACAGTGGGACGAATAAGCAAATTACGGCGTTTTACGCGTATATTTGCCGACACAACGGACAGTGGAATCTAGCGCGTTTTACGTGCAGATAGCCAACGACGACGCACAGTGGGACGAATAAGCAAATTACGGCGTTTTACGCGTATATTTGCCGACACAACGGACAGTGGAATCTAGCGCGTTTTATGTGCAGATAGCCAACGACGACGCACAGTGGGACGAATAAGCAAATTACAGCGTTTCACGCGTATATTCGCCGACACAACGGACAGTGGAATCTAGCGCGTTTTACGCGCAGATAGCTAACGACGACGCACAGTGGGACGGATGAGCAAATTACTGCGTTTTACGCGTATATTTGCCGACACAACGGACAGTGAAATCTAGCGCGCTTTACGTGCAGATAGCCAACGACGACGCACAGTGGGACGAATAAGCAAATTACGGCGTTTTACGCGTATATTTGCCGACACAACGGTTAGTGGAATCTATCGCGTTTTACGTGCAGATAGCCAACGCCGACGCACAGTGGGACTGATGAGCAAATTACGGCGTTTTACGCGTATATTTGCCGACACAACGGACAGTGAAATCTAGCGCGCTTTACGTGCAGATAGCCAACGACGACGCACAGTGGGACGAATAGACAAATTACGGCGTTTTACGCGTATATTTGCCGACACAACGGACAGTGGAATCTAGCGCGTTTTATGTGCAGATAGCCAACGACGACGCACAGTGGGACGAATAAGCAAATTACGGCGTTTCACGCGTATATTCGCCGACACAACGGACAGTGGAATCTAGCGCGTTTTACGCGCAGATAGCTAACGACGACGCACAGTGGGACGGATGAGCAAATTACTGCGTTTTACGCGTATATTTGCCGACACAACGGACAGTGAAATCTAGCGCGCTTTACGTGCAGATAGCCAACGACGACGCACAGTGGGACGAATAAGCAAATTACGGCGTTTTACGCGTATATTTGCCGACACAACGGTTAGTGGAATCTATCGCGTTTTACGTGCAGATAGCCAACGACGACGCACAGTGGGACATAGCCCGTTTTACGTGGACCTATGTAACGTACCGGGATTCCTCATCGTTGGTGTGCCAAACAAACTCTTTTCCACTCAGTTGCATCTTGCCCTATAATAGTCGCTAATTCCATCGCAGCGTCTATTTAGTCCCGCTACATGGTTTCTTATATAAATTTCTTATAAAGAGGACTCAGGTAGATTGAGAAATTAGATTTTCTTTACAGGGTTCCTAGAGACAGCGCAAATGTTAATAATCAAACGCAATGTTAATGCATTTGTGCAAGCGAGATAGAAACATACAAACATGCAAGCGAACGTATACTCTGCATGCGTAGCGGCAGCGGTGCCCGCGGACGCTGGCTGTATCGACCAATTGTATATGTATTACATATACATGCATACATACATATGTACGTGTATATATAGAATGTCAAATGGATATGTATGTGCATACATATGCTCAAACAGATGTAGACGGCGGTTTACTTCCATTCGTATTTCCGGTGAACGAAGTCTTTGGATTTTCGATCCTCGGTTACTCTGCGTTGAACCTCTTGGTGACCTTTGATACGGAACTAACGGAATGTGGATTATTCTGTTAAATTGACTTGTTCGGGTAAATTAAATTCGTGGAAGGAATTGCAGAATTGTACAGTACATTTTTTAACAGGGTATTGGATATTCGGCTTTTATTGGCATTCTGCGCTTTTGGACACCTCATGGAACGATCCCTATTTGTCACGTTTGCCATCTCTTGTTGGCCAGTGGGCAACTATGTGGGATATTATCTGACTGAACTCCTGTCCGATTCTGAAAACTACAAATCGCCATTTTATACCTTTGGAATGGTTGGCATTTTTTGGTATTTCTTCTGGCATTTTTTGAGCTTTGAGAGTCCGAGTAAGCATCCTACTATCAGTCACGAAGAGTTGGAATACATTGTTAAGTCACTGGAAGAATCTGAAGCGCCCTCTATCAAAAGGACATCACTTTGGAAAATCTTTATGTCGATGCCTGCTTATGCTAGTCTTGTGAGCGGTATCATTCAAGCATTGAACATATTTGTGGTGCCATATATGAAATTTCTAATATCAGAGAAGTTCGATACGGACTTGTCGAATTTTGATATTGGTACTTATATTATAATCATAACAATTGTTGTGCCCGTTTCTGGAATTTTGGCGGATTATCTGCGTAAACACGGCGTCCTCTCCACAACGAATGTAAGAAAGCTTTTCTTCTGCGCTGGATTTGGTGTAGAATCGTTGCTCGTTCTTTTTTGGATGAATGCCACAACTAGGGTAAGTGGACATATGAAAAGAAATAGAACAAAGGGTTATTCTATTTTGGTTATCTCTATTTTAGTCAAGTGCCCTGCTTGTTTCCGCCTGCTGTGCTGTTTTCTACGGGATTGGCAGCTCTGTTACCTGTGTGAATTTTTTGGATATTGCACCACGATATGTGTCCTTACTGTATGGTGTCTCACAATGTATTGATAGTATAGCTTCACGTTTACTTAGCTCTCAAGTTAACAATGTTGTAAGTTTATATATATTTAGAATTATTAACTGAATCTATTATCAGTTTAAATTTGTTGTAGTCTTTTGGTAGCTTGCAGTGTATTTTTTCAGCGATTGCCTACATCAATATGATTGCTTGTATTTTCTATGGAATTTTTGCCTCGGGTGAAATACAGTCCTGGGCAAGGCCAAATGAAGGTAATGTTCGTATATCCTACAAGAAAGAATAATTTAATAATTGAAGTTGACCAAAAAGGACATCAGAGATCGGGTTTAAGACGCAAAGCATTTATACTCTTAAACAATTTTCTGCTTAGAAAAGTGTAATTTTTGTAAACTTTGGAAATAATAGTTCGTGTTTACTATATTGAAAATCAACGAGTTTTTAATAGACCAACATAATTTGCTATGTGCACTGCCCTTTTAAACAGATGGATGAGCTGAGATTGGAGTTCGAAAAGAATCTCAATATGAGAGCTCAATCAAATCCATTAGTTTAGTTATAGGTATGAAAATAACTTCGTTACAATTGGGCTACTAAATCAAATATAAATTGTAGAAATTCTAATGAAAGTAAAATTCTTAATTAGTTCTTGTTTCTAATAGCTTTAGTTTAACTTAATAAACATACCATATATTGCTTAATTATAGTCTAAAATTGCAAACTTTAGGTAATCAAACATATTCGGGTTTTAGTTAATTTGCGGATGAGGTGGAGATGAGTGGGAGGTTTTCCCCACCCTTTGTTTTGGCCAAGAACAATGTGAAATGGCCCAAAACTATTATGCCACAATGCAAACCCATTTTGATTATTCCAAATATGTGTTGAACTTAGTCAAAAGGACCAAACAGGACTCACTCTCAAGTTGCTTGTACCCGGTTTTGCTTGAGTTGCGTGCGTGTTTTCCCGCATTCTAGATAAGACACGCAACGCAGCGCAGTCAGCGTTCACGTCAGCATCGACGTTGGCGTCGACGTCATCACCTTGCCTTGTGGCTGCCAACGCATGCGAGGGAGTAACGCATACGTTAGCGCTTGTGTGTGTGTGTGTGCGGGTTCGTGGGTGTGGGTGTGTTTGTGTTGTCCCGGCAGCTTGTCATTATCCCTTTGTCACACACAAACACACACGCAAACACACACATACACGCTGAGCAAGCAAAACAATTCCGTTTACATTTCCCACATTCCGCACCCAAACATTCACACACAGACGCCCGCACACACACAAACGTGTGGCGTGCGCCGCATTTTTGCTTTGCATACTTTTCGGCTGACGTCGCTGCTGCTGGGAACCGCACACATGTGCGACAAACAAACAAACAAACAAACAATAACGGCAATGAAATGCGTGCAAATTTTTAGAAAAATATACAAACACATCAGAGCGAGAGTCGAGCATTATCTCATGCAGCAGGCACAGGACGATGCCGCTTAAATGGCGCTTAACATATTTGATTTTTTTCCGTTGTTATTCGAGTCATAGCCGTTGTTGTTGTTTTAGTTATTGTTGTCGTTGTCAGCATTGTTTGCTGCACCGATAGAAAATAATTTACAATTCGACTTAGCACAACAGTTTGCTTTCAACTTAACCCATTAAATCAGTCAATGGAATGTATTTTATTAAGGTTTAAAGCCAAATTCTTACAACTAGCTATCAGATTCAAATAAAAGTAAATAGCTATAATGGATTAAGCTTATGATAAATCTAAGACTGCAAATAAATTTCCAAATATATTTTGAAGATTTTCTCATAATTTAAGTAAAATAATGGGAGATAAATACTGAAGTTATTAAATTTTATTTTATTTTAAAATAGAAGGATAACTTTAAAGAGGTGTGTTTAGGTGTGTCTTTATGCCTTAAAGAAAAGCAATTATATTCTTTAATTAACTGGAAGGCTTTGTGATCTGCCCAAGTCGAGAGAACTATTCTATAAAATTAAGGAAGCTCGAACAATTATGTTTATATTTATTGTTAGTTTATAAATTAATCAATTAGGATTAACAATTTTTATATGAAACTTGCATTAATATGTTAATGTATGAGGTAGATATGTGCTTAATAATTACAATACACAAGAAACATCAAGAGTAGGATTTGAGATACATTATGTATAAACTGCAATACAAGATTAGAAAAGTATATTAGTTTGAATGACATGCAAAACAGTTAAAAATCTTTAAACCAAGCTGCAGTGTCATATGTTCTATATATTCTTGTTGTTATTTTGAATCATACTTTAGTATAAATATGTCTTAAGAATGGAAAGTCAAGTATGAACGGAGTAAGTATGAACGGAACAAGTAAATAACCAAGTGAGAAGAGAGAGAAGAGAGAAGTCTTGTTGGTGTAGCCGAGTAAAGCAGAACTCATAAAGCTGAGATATTTAAAGAATCAATGATTTATTTTGTTTTATGTAAATGTATCACAACAATACGAATAAAGGGTATCAATTCTGACATATAAGACTCATCTTTATACTCAGTTCATTTGAGAATCGGAGAACGCATTGAATTTTAATTTTCATAACATAACTTATTGGTCATTTAAATTGAAGTTTTTTGTTTATTTTTAGCGTTTGGCATACAATGCGACAATCTTAGGTCAATCAATTAATCATAACTATTTAACAACAATAATTGGTTGCAAGTTTGGGTTAATGCTCGAGTTGACAATGGGTTAATCTGCACATATTGAACCAAATTGGGAATCTCATTTGAATGCCGTAACACGTTTTAAAATAAATGAATGCATTAATTATTTTAGCACACATAAATCGCTAAGCTGTCGATGGCAATGTTTTTTGCTTATGACCACGCCCACTTGCCGCACACACAAGCACACAGCCATGCACACCCACATCAACATACACATACAGATTTTTATTAGCTACGCATAATTGCTGCGGCAATAAAGTTGCTGTCGTTGCTGTTGTTGCTGCTGCTGTTGTTGGTTTGGATGTTGCTCCCAGCTCAGCACATGAACGTGAACGGACATGAACATTGTGCCGCGCGTGACCCGACAACATAACGACATTTAAGTAGCCACCACAGATGTGGGCGGTGGGTGTGGCTGCTTGCTGATGTAGCTTAACCATGTTTGGCAACATGTTACAAAAAATTGATGCGACTGTTGTTGTCGTTGCAGCTGCACACACGACACACAAAAACATAGCAACACAGAAACACAGCAACACTATTTATTGCTGGTAAAAAACTTGTCAAATATTTGCCAAAATTTATTGACGACTCGTTTAACACAGCGTATGCGCAATATCCCTTGCCAACGATCCTCTTAAAGCCCGCTGTTGCCGAGAGTAGTTAGCTGTTGTCAGTTACAACAGTAGTAGTAACATCAACCATCAATCCCCAATCCCAGTCCTGTTTTCCGAGCACTCAGCACTGAGTACTGCATTTGATAGCTGACTGAACAGCAACAACAACAAGAATAGCAACAGCGTCGAGTTGTTGTTGTTGCCGTGTAAAACGCAAAGGAAAATTATATTTAATTACTCAAGCAAAAGCATGACAACTGCAAACGTCGACAGTCAGACAAACAGAGCATTGGATTGAGTACTAGGGACGGGGCAGCAGCCCTATCCCTGCCCCTAGCCTAGCCCAGAACCTAGCCCTGGGTGTGGACTGTCAGCTTGTCAGCAGCAGGCATCAGTGCCAAGCGGCTGGTCAGCTTTTTTCTCTCGAGCTTTTTAAATTTATATTTAAATTGTAGAAATAAATATTCCAAAGAGCGGGCGGTGGGCAGAGAGATGTTGGACAGTGGGGGTGCAGTGAAGGGGAAAGAAGAACAGGGGCATTGCTTAAAGTCCTTGCAGTTGGTATCACTGTCACTACTACTAAACAAAAGTCGCAAGAACAGGGAGGAATAGAGGTTCCCTGTATTAGAAATGAGCTGGGGGGTGTGTTACTCACATGGAGGTGAAAGTATTTTGAGCACAATTACTTCAGCTAGAGAAAGGTCAGTCACAACATACTGCTGCCATTCAAAGTTCCATTAAACAAGATAAGATAATATCCATATACATGATTATACCCGTTACTCATGTAGTGAGGGTATATTAAATCTGCAGCGAAATGCGAGACAGACAAGCGATATCTTGAACGATCTCTTGAATGATCTCTTGAATGATCTCTTGATCATAAGTTACAATCTCACAGACTTAAAGTGGTAGGATCAACAAATTTGGTTCTTGTTTTTAAGAAGCATGTTTGTTATAATTTTTTGACAAGTTCCCAACTCAAATGTTTCTTGGAAATCCCAATACTTAACTTAAGTGACGGATATGTTATAGTCTATAGGTTTTTACAGCATTTTAGCTTGTTTCAAGTTCGTTTCCGGGATCTTATTGACTCACTGACAGCGCAATCGGCTCTTATCAATTGCTAACTATCGAAAAGTGAGTTAATACCATCTGATAAGAACAACAATTATATTATACTTATTTGTTTCGACCTTATCGTATTTAAACTTGCCTTTATGTCTGTGTTAACACGCGCCGTGGGGAAGTCAAATTGGGCGTGAATGGGCGTGTTCTAAGGAATGAATCAATTTTAATGAACATCGTATTGTTTCTTATCGAATTTTCTTATTAATTAGCATCAAATTCGATTATTTGTTTATTGTTTTTTTTAGCAGACACTCCTCTAAATAAGTCAATTTCTGATGTTCTATGATTTCTTTTTTAGATTTATCGCTATTATTTCCAATCACAGTGTTGATTGCTTTGTCGTATTCAAGGTAGTTTCGGTAGAATCTTTATCTCATTCGAGTTTTTTGTATGTTGTGCTGCCTGTCCAATTGCATTGATCTCATCGAAATGCTTTAATTGTTCAGCTGAGACACACAATTTCACATTCCACCTGGATTTCCTCCAACTCTAATCACTTTTCTCACTGACAGACACCTTTACAAAACCGCAAGGCAATTCAACAGGGAACTTGTAAAGAACATAGAAGGAAACAGGAAGATATGGAAAGAGACAGAGGGAGAGAAAGAGAGAGGGAAATGGAGAGAGCGGAAAAAATCTCAGCTGCAAATGACTTGTATGCCATTGAGATAAACCCAAAATTATTTATTTTTGCCATAAACTCGTAAAGGACTTTTGGCTTTGCCATTGTTGGCTAGTCTCATGTGTGTATGTGTGTGTGTGTGTGGGTGTGTGTATGTTGTTGGCATTTTCTATATGTATTTGTGTTTGTATTTGAGCTTTCAACACCAATAGCAGCAGCAACAACAACTACAACAATCACAATGGACAATAGCAACTAACTACAATTCCGTAGGCAATTAATTTAGCTGGAAAACCAAAAATACAAAAACATATTCTCACACACACACACACACACACACCAAGTCAAACACACACGTGGCAGAAATATAAAATGGCGGCACAATCGGTGCCGACGTCGTCAGTCACTTGCAAAATCAAAAAAAAAAGGAAGAAAAAACGAAAAGCGGCGAAAAATAAAAGAAAACTTGAATGGAAATTCAATTGAGTGACATGAAAATGGAATTTTTCATATTTTGCTGTTGCTGCTGCTGCTGCTGCTACTACTGCGGTTCTTGTTGTTGCTACTTTTATTGTTGCTGTAGCTGCTGCTGTTGTTGTTAGCAGCAACTGCTGCTGAGTTGAGGCAAAGAGAAGCGAAATGTTTTGGCTGCCAGGCACATCACAAACACAATTTGCTGTTGCTCTTGTTGTTGTTGTTGTTGCTGCTGCTACTGTTAGCCGCAATAATAGTAAAAATAACAACAATAAGCTAGGGAACCAACAGCAGCAGTCGACCCACACACAGCAGCAGCAACAAAATTTCTACTCTCTCTCTCTCTCGCTCACACTCTTCATCTCTCTCACTTTGTCGTTCTTATGTGCTTCCCCCCAAAAAACGTTTGCGTCTGACATTTTCATAATTAGGTATTCAAAATCTTTAATAACGGTTACTCTTGCTGCTGCTGTTGCTGCCAGTTGCCATTGCTGCTGTCGCTGTTGATGTTGTTGCTGGTGCTGTTGCTACTACTGCTGCTGTGGTTGCTTCTGTTGTTATTGTTGTTGTTGTAGCTCGAGCTGTTGCTCAGACACAGACACACGCGTCTTTCTTAAACGTTTTTTGTTGTCCTTGTATTTTAGTTTGGTTTTTTTGCGCTCCTGTTGTTGCTGCTAATGTTGCCACAATTTTTTGTGTCTGTGGGGCACACACACACGCACATGTATGTATATATATACATATACACATTTAGAAATTTCCTGATGGGTTTTGGACAACTTGCTGTTATATCTGTCGGTCTATCTGTCTGTAGGTTAAGCAAACGACTGTCTACGGCAACTCACAGTGGATGTTGCAAGTGGCAGCAACAGCAGCAGGCAAATTTTCTTTGAGCATTACAATTACGTGACAGCTGCGCTTAAACTCACTTCTTCCTATGATTTTTTTAAAAACCCAAATGTAAAAAAAAATAAAAATAAATGAATGAAATCATTTCTCGAATTCTTCGAAGAGTCTAATCTAACAAAATTTTATTATATGCTATTTCGAGGGTTTAATTAGTTAGGTTATTAAAGGTTTGGTAGGAAGGGGATATGAATTTAAAAAACTAAATATTCCTGATTAATACTACTACTTTTAATATATTTCAGTCTTAAATGAGAAGATATGACATGATATGAATTACTTAAAGGACTCCAAAGCTAGTTATATGAGACTATAAAATTGTTTAGTTTAAATCTTCACAATTAGATACATATATAAAATAGTTATTAAAGCACTTTTAGGTAGAGCAAACAGCTTTGAATTCACTTAAAAATGATTTTAATAAATAATTCAATTATTTTGTTGACTTTCAATAGATGTGAACCAATTTAAGGCTAATAAAGTTTCTATGTCTAACTTAATACAACTCGTATCAGTTTAGAAATTCCCAATTTCAAGTAGCTAGATTGTAAAATCATGACTAATATTAGACTTTGAAATCGAATTCACTTTTTTATTAAATTTCTTTCAAAAGAAATAATTATTTGCTAAACTCAATGTCTGTTTCGTTGAACCGTTTTTTCAAACTCATTTACATTGTGTACTCTTCAATAGCCGTCATTGACAGGAACACGGTGTTCTGTGTAAAGTCCTGACTAAAGGATGCGGCACTTTTAGTCTGGGCTTCAGCTCGGTAGCCCCAGGTCACCTGTCACTGTCGGTGACAATTTTTACGCGTCTTGTTGGACAGGACAACCGCTGAGCAGGACGACCTGTAGGACGACTTACAGGACATTACTTACAACTTGGCGATTCGCAGTAAGATAAAATTAATAATTATTAATGACATAATGAAATACTTATCTTAAAAACCAATTCAATTGGTTAAATTATACTTTGTTATCGACTATTATCTATAATCATTATCAAATAAAGAGCATAGGCATTATCAATTCAACTCAATATTTGTTCCTGCTATCTCAGCGTGGAAACCTCATCTAGAACTAGATGAGAATTTTAGTAAAGTGGGTGCGCCTACGGTACGTGAGTTCCGAGTAATCATCATGACCAATTTGTGTTGTTTAGTAGTTTTAAATTGGGGAATTACACATGTATGTACCTATCAGTACTAAAACCAATAATGAAGGCACTTAAAATCATATGAAGTTCAATCAATTCTAAATTCGTGTTGCTGATTAAACGTGCAGAATGACTTGGTTTGGCTGTCTGGTTTAACGGTGCCATCAGCTTCGCAAATCAATAAATTATCAATATTATTCTGTACTTTACCTCTTCTATCTGACATTAACCTCTTATCAAAATTAAAGTGAACGAATACTTATATTAGATAACCAATTATTGATTTACTAACACATTGCTCATAGCTTAGAGTTCGGTTTACTGCTTTCACTACCTTTTATCAGTGTCATATGATAATCGTTTTTGTAACATAACTAAATGAACGCAAAACGTACACTTCAAAATATTGGGGGCATTCGAATAAAGAACCGAATTGAATTTTTTTAGTAACTATTAGTGGTAAAGAAAAGTTAACTTTATATGTTAAATAAAATAAAATTCTAGAATTTCAAGGAATATATGTCGACCATATTGACTATTTGTCTGAGTGTATGTTTACTGTATTATAGAAAATGTACCATAAAAGCCCCATTGATAAGAGATAAGAGTTTTCAACTTCACTATTTAAGTTAAATAATTTCCTGGTTTCAATCAGTTGCAGAACGGATTCCGAAAAGTGAAGTACTCAATAATTAATAGAAATGAACCCTAAAATATCAATTGTCCTGCTGTTGGTGCTTGGTTGCTCCTTGCACGGAGCTTACACACAGACCACGACCCCGACCGAATCTACGACGGTGGAAAACACATCCTCAGAGTCAACTCCTACTGGTTCGACTCCAACAGGATCCACGGAATCAGAGTCCGAAGGAACCGGAAGCACAGAAGTCACAAGTTCACCTGCACCATTCTCCTGCTCCACCCACCCAGGAAAAGCAGTTGATCTAAAAGCCGTAAGTATAAAGAAAAGAAAAACTATATGAAAATTATATATACGATTCCTAACCACTTGTTTTAAATGATTAGATCTCGGGAATTTGGTATGAGACTGGTAGGGCACCCAATGTGGAAGGTACTCAGTGTTTGAGGTATTCCCTCCCTCAGACCGCGACTTCCGATAACAAACTGAAGGTTGGCGTTGAATACGTAAATTCAGCTAATAACAAGTGGGATCGCGAAGATGAGTCAATGCATTTGCCCTGGGATGAGGATGGCAAGAATGGCAAGTTCACATGGAATCTGGGAGGTGTCACTCAGTTGACTATTACCTTGAAGTTGGTTGACACCGATAACGAAAAGTATTCCCTGTATTGTGGCTATATGCCCGGTGACCTTTCGACATTCTACAAGGTTCTTACCCGCAAACGTGAACTTTCTGACGCAGACAAGACGACAGTTCAGCAGAAATTCCAAGAGTATTCTCCAGGTACAGATTTGTCCTGGGTTGAGCAGTCGGAGCAGAAATGCAACTCAGCTGTCCGATCAGCCGGTGGCATTCTTGTAGCCCTTGCATTGGCTCTCCTTGTCCGTCAAAGAAACTACTGAACTAGGACGAAAGACTTTATATGTGCAATTTGTAGTTAAATTTTTTGAAATTGTAAAAATTAATAGACTTTAATTATTAAATAATTGGGTAATGTACAGTATTCAATTTCCAAAAAAAATTATGTTTATTAACTAAAATTAAAATAATACCCAAATACTGATAATTCATTTTTAAATTTTTTTAATCAAATGATTTATTCCAGCAATTGATTGCGATTAAGTTACGAGTAGTGACAAAATCAAGTTTAATTTGGTTTCAGTTTCAGTATATAGTCGTAATCATTGGTTTATATAGTTCTATAATTTCACACTGTCCGTTTTCACTGCTGACGTCATCGATTTTGTTGATTTATTCGTAGCTATCTTTATGATAGCCACTTAATTTTTATGGATATTGTAACTTCCACATGGTAAAAATGCACGTGTTCCACCAACTTTTGAAAAATTCCGCTTTTTAGCGGGCATAATAGAGCTTCAGATAAAAACCTACCATATTTACCGCTCTGGTCAGTACTATTTTATTTACGGAATTTTATATACATATCACAACATAACATAACATAACATAACATAACATAACATAACATAACATAACATAACATAACATAACATAACATAACATAACATAACATAACATAACATAACATAACATAACATAACATAACATAACATAACATAACATAACATAACATAACATAACGAAAACTTAATAACGAAAATTTGCAATAAATTAAGTGAAAATAGCAACAATTGTGTTCAGCGCTAAGCAATCAAAATGTTGGCGTCCTTAAAAGGTGGAAAATTTCGCAGCCATATTTTCAAAAATATTTTTTAAATTTTTTTACTTAAAATTTATATATGTTATTGCTTTACTATATGTACAGGGCCATTTACTGCCGGTTTATTATATTGAATTTTTTCTTTGAGATTTTTGTTTTATCTTTGTAAGTCGACATAAGTTTTGACATTTAACATATGTCAATTTAACACTTTAAGTTTGACCGCCAAAGATTGAAAATGCCGATAAATTAATTTTTAGATTTAAACTGATGGGTCTGTCAGAGTTTCTCGAAAACCTTTAGTAGAAACTAATATCTATGGGATCGGACAGCCGCAAAAAGCTTTAATCGAAGGCTGACCCGATTTCTAGTGAATCTTAAGTTAGAAATTCCAATTTTAACAAAAGACGTCTATATACATATATATACTATAGTTATATAAGGAAAAGTGAAAATTCAACGCAAACTATAACAGTTATTCCTGCTGACTTGTAGGTGAATTTGGGACTTGATTCTACAGTTTTATTGATATGCGTAAGTTTCCTTTAGAATGACCAACTATTTTGAGAGCGCCACAGGTGGAAGAAAGCCAGAGATGACTTTGCATTTGGCCGACAGCAAAGTGTGGGCGACCATGGGTTAAGTTTGCGTTGAGACTGTGGAATATATAAACAAATTTACACCCAAACTAAATGCGCCCCGTTCTAGGGGAGGTCTTGAAGGATGTGTTATCTGCTCGCACTCAGTTGTTGTCAGTTGTCTATTGGACTGAGCACCACCCACTGTGCCGGCTTATTATCAAAAGTCAGTCAATGCCGCGTCACACACACACACACACACACACACACACACACACACACACACACACACACATACACAACAGCTTCATTTTGACCTGATGCCCTAGAAGAAGACGCACTAGAGAGTTTGTTGTTTGCCCACAGGGAGTGAGGGGGTTGGTCGGTTTTGGCATTGGGGTTGGGGGTGGCTTTGGTATGAGTTGAGCTTTGGTTTGTTTGCTGCTGAATTGGCGCTGAGTAAACAACTTCTTTATCGCCACGATACACGCCGCAGTCAGATAAATACGCAGCAGCCCTCGTCGTGGCTGGATGGGAACAGCAGGAGGAGGGTGTAGTGACAGTGGAAAGGGAAGAAGAAGCAGCGAAGTATGACACGAGCTGTTAACAGAGATTTCGCATATGCAGTGGCAACAGCTATAACTGTCACTCACACACACACACACACTTTATATACACACAGCCATGTGGAAGTGTGTAAAAATTCTTATTTAAAATAAAAATTAATAATTCAATTATGCGTCAGATGTAAGACAAATATTTGCAATTGGCCATTTGGTAACAGTCTCACTCGTCTCTTGGCCTGGTCACAGCTGCCTGTTTGCTTGTATGGCAGCCAAATTGCCGTGATTTCATTCAATTTGTCGCAGCAGCAACAGCAACAGCAGCAGCAAAAGCTGTGGACGAGGCAGCAACAAATGTTGCCACTTGCTGCCCAAATTGTTTTCGTTTGTGGAGATTGAAACTTCCCTGCAGCTTCTGCAAAATGCGCATAAAAAAATGTTGCCACTGCCGCTGCTGTTGCCTCTGTCGCCGTCGCTGCTGCTGCTTCTGCTGCTGGTGATGTGTCCAATGCCCACAGCGGCTGCTCTGTCAATACAAAGTGGCACACCTCGTGTTTCCATCCCCTTCCCTATCCCCAGCCACGCCCCCACGACTACGTCAGCTGCCTTCTGTGTGCCAATGCACAATTGTTGTTTGTATGAGAAAATCTCGCCTAATGGCGTTTTACATTATTTGCCGCCTGATGCCAGAACCAACTGTTACCAAGTGGCAATGCCACACGGACCGGCAGAGAGAGCGAGAGGAAGTGGGCGTGAGTGTGTGAGCAGGACGAAGCAAGACCTGCACATATAAATGGAGATGGAGACGTAGAGCAGGACAAGAGCCGTTGCCAGTTGTAACAACAGTTGCCGACTACGTAGATTTCTGCTACTTTTCCACCTCCTCCCATTTGTGCACACCCTCCTAACACCCCTCTTGACACCCTTGCCATCCATGCCACCCTTACCACACTTGCCCCCTTTGACGAGTGCCAAATGCGCTTCGCCGAAGCTTGTGGTTTGAGTGCTTCGGTTTTCGTTTGTGGCAAACACCATGGAACTTTAGGTTGGGGCCACAACTGGGGCCAAGGAAGCGTAAGATGAATGGCCACTTATTGCCAAAGCTGGTTCTGCTCAACTTGCGATGGTCAATTCGGAGACATTGAGATGTTGCCAAACTTCAATTGATTCACAATACATTGAATCTTAATTGATCTCTAAACGTCTTTTTAAATAGACATAAATCTATATACCAAACAAATATCTATTGTTTACATATATACTCTAAACCTATATATATATATATATATATATATATATATATATATATATATATGTATATATGTATATATATACGTTCCATTATCGTTTGCTCAACTGTTCTCGGTGGACTAAAAAAAAACACTCCATCATACTCTCCACTCTTCTTCCCCTTCCTTCCCCATTTGGTCCATTCTTGATTGTAAACGCATTCCCATGTCGCACATAATCCTACGCAGCTGTAGAAGAATCCCGAATTCCGAATCCCGGAATCCCCAATTCCAAAAACAAAATTAATTTGCTCGCTCATTTCGTCGCTTAACGTCTACACTGTGCCATCCCCTTCGAAGGGGTGGACTGGAGTAGGGGCGGGAGTCGTTCGCAGCTTTATGTACACACACATGCACATATACACATGTATTATGTGTGGGTCTAAGCATTTGACATGGTGTGAACACGCGCATAAGGCCATTTCAATGGTTTTCAAATGTACAACAACTGTTCGGTGGGTGCTGGGGGTGTGGGGCTTCTGCCCTAGGGCTGGGTAACAGTATTCCATCTGTCTCACATGAGTGTAAGTGTGAGTGAGAGTGTGTGTGTACAATTGGTTGGCAATTTATTTAAATATCGGCACGCAGTTGGAAACGCAATGCCAACTGGAATTTCATGCCAAGTGAAACACATTTCAGCGAAAATAAAACGAAACAGCAACAGCAAGAACAACAAAAACAACAACAACAACAACAACAACTGAGATGTTTCGGCTGCCGAAAAGGAATTTTTTCAGCTGCTGCCGGCAGCACTCGAACCAACGTGTTGGAAGGAGAGAGAAGAGGGAGGCTGCGATTGCGACAGCGACAGCAGCTGATGTTAATAGCCCAGCGGGGCCAAATGCCGGCTGCTGCCAAGCGAAATAAAAGAAGAAGCAGAAGAAGAAGAAGACGTGGAAGAAGTGCAGACTGCGACGATGTCTGGGCAGGCAGTTGTTGTTGCTCGCTTTGCCCCTGTCCCTTTGATAAGCCTAAGGGGTGTGTGAGTGTGAGTGTGTGTACGAGCAGCTGAACAGCTGTTTGTGACGCGACGAAGCAACTGCGCATGCGCCTGGCTAAATGCAGGCGAACGCAATGGAATCAAGATCCGAGTAGCATCACGAAGGCGAAGACGAAACCAAAA
This sequence comes from Drosophila cardini, assembly GCA_018903735.1. NCBI lineage: Eukaryota > Metazoa > Arthropoda > Insecta > Diptera > Drosophilidae > Drosophila > Drosophila cardini. The sequence goes on along the minus strand of JAEIGM010000001.1, from coordinate 20,640,435 downwards.
CCGAAGCGATTAACCGAATGACGAACACGAAAACGAAACATGTGCGACTACCTGAGCAATTTGAAACTGAAACGGCGCTCACAAACAAATTCAACTTTCAACTAAGCGGACGTCACGCCGCAACATCGACAGCGACAGCAATAGTAGCAGAGGCAGCAGCCACGGCGTCTACGTCTCACAGTGCCTCAGTTGCTCTCATTTCGTCCCGCGTGAATGTTGGAATTCGGAATTCCAAACGTTACCAGTGTTTGTCTTCAGTCGTTTGGCAGCTGCCCGACATGCCGGTACATGTGGCGCGTCTCTGTTTCGATTCAAATCAATGTTTGTTGTTGTTCGCGTCGCGTTCTCGGCAACAAATAAACAGAAACTAAATTTAAAATAAAATGTGCGAGTTATCGTAAAGTGATTTGTGGCGCGAGATTCATTCACAATTGGTTGCGAGTCAATTACGCCCATTGTAGTCAGCGAGCACGCGATTTAAGTGGGTGTCATTACGAGCAATTGTATCTTAAAGATATGCAAACAATGTTACCAACATAACAATTCAATAAACCAAAGTTAAAAGTAATATAAATTAGAGTTTATATCAAAGAAGAACATAAAACAAGAAGAAGAATACTACAGCCACAACAGTCAAAATGGTAAGTCAAATGGCAAAGTATCTCAGAGATGCACATCTGTTACGAGTATCTGTGTGTCTCCCCTCCGCCTAACTAAGCGCAACACATGTTGATTGTCCATGCCGCGATAACGCCAGCTGTCCCAGTCAACAAAACAGACTCTTTCAAAATATATATATGTGTACATACAGACATACAAACATATATACACATATATATCTGGAATCTGGGCAGCTGCGTTTGTGTGTGTGCTCTTTAAATACATAAGTACGATGTATATGTATATGTATCTCAAATACGACGCATCTGTTTTTTATTTGCGCAAATGTTTGGCATAACACACAACGCTACAAATTTGACTACTGTGTATGTGGTGTGTGTGTGTGTGTGTGTGTGTGTGTGTGTGTGTGTGTGTGTGTGTTTGTCAAGTGCGCCGCATTTTTGCATTGCCAGAACAATTTCTTGCAGCAAATTCATTTTGTCAGTTTCACGTGCGAAATTATAAATTACGAGTATTTCCCCGAGATACTTTTCCCCCACTCCGTGTTTTCCTCTTCCGCACGTGTTCTTTGCGGAAGTTTCTGCTAACCAAAGCTTCTGGCCGCCTTCTGTTTCTGATGGCCTTGAGCAGATAGTCCCAACTGCAAATAATTGCAGCTAGATGCCATTTCAATCGCAGATTCGCTTAGTATCTGTATCTCGAAAGCATCCACTAGCAAAACAAATGATAAATGATATCCTGATAAAACACATCTCACAAAAAGGATTGTTAGCAGCAGTCTTGTTGTATTTAAATTATATAAGCTAATTATGGCAATCATGGCTATTAAGCAGGTCGTCCTAAATGGGCCATTATTTAGTTTAACACGTGCCAAAGATCTGCAGCTGTCTGTTAACAATTCTTTAGACCAGCTGCACTCACAGCTGCTTAATGCTGTATGACTCAGAGCCTAGGTGAGTTACTTGGTCTGGCCTGGCCTGGCCTGCCTTAGCCTGCCCTGCCTTAGCCTGGCCTTGACTAACTGGCAGCAGCTGTTGGGGAACGTCTGCTCATTGATCTACTCTTGGCCAAAAGCGGAAGGTTGTTGGCGTGTGAGTGAGAGAGAGGGATGGGGAAAGAGCGGCAAGTGGCAAGAGGCAAAGTGGCAAGTGTCTCAGCCAGCTGCTATTTTACCTGACAATGGTTTTTTGCTGCCTTCTGTGGCAAGACACCTGCATAAACATTTTAACAGCTTGTGGTCTCAAAGTGAGTTCTGCTCGAAACACCCTTTCCAAGGGTATGTTACTTGGTATATGAAACATATTCAGTTACGTTAAAGATCTTTTGTCGAATTAATTTATTTTAATTATTTTGGATAAAATTACTAAAATATGGTAATAAATGTTTACTGAAAAAATTTTAATGGCAATATAAATTAAAAGTTAATAAAAAAAATTACTCGTGCGTCGGCCGGGAATCGAACCCGGATCAACTGCTTGGAAGGCAACTATGCTGACCATTACACCACCGACGCCTACATTAGGAGCAGACTTAATACAAAATGTTAAACTAATGTAAATTATGTTAATAATGTTACTTCTCTATTAACATTAATATTATCAATAATATCCTTATTCACGTTATTATTATAGCCTACATGTTATGACAGTTACTAGCTAATTGTTAAATGTTTGTATCATTAATACTATTATTGCCGTTTCATATAATTTATTATTAATTTAAATTAATTTAATTTCCACTTAAAAATATTAAAAATTTTGTCTAAAACCAAATAATAATTAAATCAGTAAGAGTATTAAAGTCCATGCCTAAAGAGCATTTGATACTTTATCAGTTTGCAGTAGAGTAAACAAAAGTAAATTCTATACAAACAAAAACAGTACTAATAAATGCTTGAATAGGCCAAGTATGAAGAACTTGCAATTAAGATTGGCTGTGAAAGTCAGCAGCAATTAGCAATTAGTGTAATTTGTTGTCAATATTCCATTGAATTAAATCAGAACTGTAAGTTGAATGCCCAAAGTTTCGGCTATTCGAAAGCAGGTGGACAAGTTCGTGTTGAATAATGCATAGAAAGGACTTTTGCTGATTGGCGGACTGTCAGTTTGTGTGATTGACATATCGGCGATTAGCTAGAACCAGAAACTCAGTGAATGCAGTTGCAATTTGACAGATAGATGGACATTGTTGTATAAAGGGCAAAGTTATTAGTGTAATAAGCGAAGGTGAATGAAGATGGAGGTAAGAACAAAGTCACAGGTGAATTGCACATGACAGGTGCAGCGGTTAGTGGGTGGTATGCCATATGCTATATGCCATAAGCCATATGCGGAATGTGGCAACCCAAAAATCCCTGCCCAGTCATCCATCAAGTGCTCAATCAATCATTAGCGCTGTAAACTTCAATCTCTCGGCTGAGGAAATAAAGTTGTTGGCCACGTTTTCACACCTTGGCAATTAAGAGGCAAGCAACACGCCCCTTAGGCGACACGACGCCCATGTGGCTGCCTAGATGACATTGAATAATGAGACGCCATTTTGTTTGCCCGCCAAACAGCTGAGACCCAACAACAAATGGCAAATGCCGAATGGCGACCGGAAATAAGTCAATTTGCTTATTAGCAGCAACAACAACAACAGGGAAAAGAGAACAATTTGTATCCGAGCTCAAAGCCCAAAGCCAAACAAAGCTTTAAATATGTCACGCACAGTTGTGTGTGTGTGTGTGCAAGTGTGTGTAAGTGTGTGCACACACTTAATCGAAAGAAGTCAAAAACAATTTGTTGAGCTTTACTTTTTCATTTTCCTTCTCACATCCTGAACCTTCTTCTAGCTTCGCTTCTGTCTGAATCTGTTTGTTCTGTGTGTTTGGGTGTGTGTTGCTGCAGTGTGGCACTGCAAGTGGCAGCTTATTAAAAAGACGTGGCCAACAGCGCACAGCAAAGCAGCCAGAATATGTTTTTTGGCTAACACAGAAAATGTCAAAGAAAAAGTTGAACATTTTTCGTATTGTTTGGTAAATAATTCGTAAAGTCGGAATAAAAACAGAGAGAATACACAAGTACTTATTTAAATTATAAATTGAACATGGAAAAATGAAGAGAATTCTTCCAAACTTATAACTGATCTTTAAGCTAAAATAAAATTAAATAGTTAAAATAGTTTCTACTTACAAAAAATTGAATTCAAAGCTGGAACTTTCTTTTTAGACTGTATTTTCTTAGTATTATATAAGAATGAGACCGTATTTAATAACACAAGTCTTTTATAAGCTATTTTTAGGATCGAAACTAATTTTAATTTTTACATTTAAGAGTTTAATTTAAGCACAGCAATATTGTTTTACAACATGTTAACTAATAAAATCATTTTTTTTACTGAGTGGAAATATCATAAGTTAAAACAAATTATCTTAATTGCCAAATACTCTTATAAAGCTGGTCAATATCAGTTGAGCTATGCTGGAGTCTATTGCGAACTCCAGTGTTATAATATTTTCTGAGCTTAGATCTTTATGTGTTGTTGTGTTTAAAGTTGAAGTCAACAGTTCTTAAAAATATAAGAATTTTTATTCTTAATAGATATGTTTATTACTTTAGGTTATTAAAACTGAACTTTTCTATTCATATAAAACTAGTTTTAAGAATCCCTAAACTATAAACTTCGTATATACTATATCACATCTGAAGTCTACACAAAGTAAAGTATAGTAAGAAGAGCATAGAGTAAAACTAGCACTTACTGACCAAATAGAAGATATGCAGTTGTGGCATGCGTCGTCTTGTCTATTCGCTGTCATTGAATCGAGTAAGCAACAAGGAGAGCAGAACTACACAAAGTGCTGAACAGTTCATTCATCTTCTTCACAGTGTTGCTGCCACTTTCAACAGACTCTTCATTGTGTTAGTTCTCAGTTCCCCTTGCCCTGTCTGCCATGCCCCCTTTTTCGCTATACTTCCGCCCACTCAACTAACTGGCAATCCTTTGGCCCAACTCAACTGTCGCCTCTTATGTTTTAAACATTTTCTAAATAGTGCGCACAAGTTAAAAAAATATATATGTATACGAAAGAGAGAGAGAGAGAGTGAGAGGAGAGGAGAAAGGCCACGAATAACGGCATGTCCAGCGCAGATATATCCCCATCACACCACTACCCCTTCCATACCCTTTCCCCCTCCCTCTGATGTTGTCTCTGAGTTGCTGGCAAGTTCCCAAATTGTCTGCTTGGGTTTCCTGCTGCTGTCGCCGCTGCTTTGGGCCAAAAACATTTGAATTGAATTTGCAGCAGCAGCAGCCACTGCCTCAATCTCCAGACACAGCGCTGACCTTGTCACACATACACACACACACACACACACACACTTAGATACTTTTGGGCAAAAGGGGCGTTGCCCACCGACAGCAACAGCAGCAACGACGACGCAGCTGCCGCAATATTTCTTGCGCCAGATGAAACGCAGATGACGCCAGGCAACAACGAGCACCGAACAACGAACAACGAACAACGGACAACGGACATTGGAAAAGAAGCAAGTGGCAAGGGAAACGACAGCAGCAGCAGCAGCAGCAGTAACTGAAAAACTGCGCCCGCCAAGTGGCAACAGCTGCCGGCTTTAACTACATCGAGCAATACATTTATCTGCCATCTCTTTCTCTGTCTCTGTCTCAGTCTCTTCTTGCGTCTTGTAAGTTGTCATGTGGCACAGTTGTTTGAGCTGCAGCTCAAGTGGCGGCAACAGATTTAAGCTGTTAGTTATCCACCAAAAAGAAAAAAGAAACCAAAAAAGAAAAAAAAAACACATCATTCATCGATAGGAGCATGTGTCGCCAATGGTTGCCCCAAAATGTGGTCGGAATAAAGAAAAGAGTGCTTTACGGCAATTGCACAGGTGCAAGCATATAACCATCAGCAGCAGCTGCTGTCAGTCGCAATTTTTAATTGAAAACGACAGCAGCAACACACAACACCGCAGCAACTGTCGAGTGCAGCCCTGGCCACAAGAACATCAACGTCGCCAACAATGGCACGTGCCAACATGTGTTGCCGCCCCTCGTCGCACGCCCCCTTACCTCTCTCTATCTGTCTAGTTGCCGCTACGACTGTTGCAGACAACTTGGCTGCACAAGCAATCAACAACAGCAGCAGCAACAGCAACTTGAGGCGGCGGCACGTGCTGCACTAACTGAAAATGATTTTCCAATCAGACACAGCAGCAACAACAACAATCACCAAAGCAGCTGGAAAATCTTCAATTGGCCACAAATCGGCCTCGATTCGTTAGAAAATTGCAACAGCAACGGCAAAGGCAACTGCAACAGTTGCAGCTGCAAGGCATCAGCTGCATAATTGAAATTCTGGCAACATGCAGCCAATGTTCTAGCCGTCGCGACGTAGCAACTGCAACAACATCTGCAACACCAACTGCAACTGCAGCTGCAACGCCAACTAGTCGACTCCTCGACTACAACGTCTGCTAAATGTGAGGGGTGGAGTGGGGTACAAAGTCTAGAGTGGATCGAAATGGAGTGGAGTGGGGTATAAAACAGTTCATATCGAAAAAATAAAACAGACCATAAAGCCGATTAAACGCGACACTCGCTCAGTTGTTGTTATTTCTGTTTTATTCCTGTTGTTGTTGTTGTTGTTGTTGGTGGTGCTGCTGCAACTCTTTGTTGTTGTTGCTGCTGCTGATGTGACACGACATTATCTTATTATGCCTGACACTCACACACATGCAGGGAAATGAAGCATGCAACGGAGAAACACACACACAGACACAGACACACACACACACTCATACACACTTGTGTTGACTAGTGTTAAATTGTTGTTGCTGTTGCTGTTTGTTTTTTTCTGATGTGTAATTTAAAATGAAGCGATGCTGCGGCACGTTGCAGACACACACATGCAAACTCACACACTTACACTTGTGACAAATAGCAACTTGCGAGGGTTACTTTATCAATTTGCAAATGTAGTTGTCTTAAGCAAAAGAAAAGCAGACTAATTAACAAATTCCTAGGGGATTCAGCAAACAAAATATTTATGTACTGAAAGTTTTATAGATAAGGCATTTAAATAACTTAACAACTGATTAACTTTATTTTTATAATAATACTACAATTAGTTAGATATTTACATTTAGGTGTCGTCCCTAATTATATAGATCTCAATAGAGGATAAGGAGAAAACTGCATATACACTCAAATTTTGCAAAAGTTGTTCAGAATCGAATCATTATATTCTCATAGTGTCTTTTAATTTAAGAAACTATTTCTATAATTGTAATTTGACTGTTAGTTTGTGATGAACTAATGTACATATGTATGGTTATTATTACTAGCTATTGACTTAATTTTTCTAATATATAATTTAAAACTTAATTAAATTTGCTTATCATATACAAACTGCTAGTTTATAAAGCAAATGGTTTTTTGTTAAATAATGAAAATTATAATTTTTAATGTCAGTAACCGAATGACTATTGTTTTTACCCATTGAAATTAATGCAGTTGAAGTTCCATAAACTTTTCTGACAACACGTTCGCTTTGTGTTTGTAGCTTCATGTGTAATGAAGCAGCTGACGCAGCAAGTAACAACAAAAAAAAATTACACACACACCCTTTATGCTGTAACTGAAATGTGTTCATATGTCCTTTTGTCGAAATGTACATACATATGTTGTTATTGTTGCAGCTAGTGTTGCTGTTGCTGTTGTTGTTGCTGTTGCTGTTGCACAGGTGTCGTCGCCAGTAATCTCTTTCAGACGGCGTTGGCGGCGAGCGCCACTTGTGCATAATGGCGCAGTCCACACACAAAACTACAACAACAATTGTGCAAAGCCGGACTCTGTACGAGGGGTATGTGTGTGTGTGTGTGTGTGTTAACTGGACTCGTCCACGCGGCTGTCATTTGCACACACACTTACACACACACTCACACACGCACACAGAGAACGTGAACTGGCAGCTTACTGTTAAAGCACATGCAGCTGGGCTGTGATTTCAGTCATTCCCAAACTTTCAGCTCTCCAACCCTGTAGCCCCCTTCAACTTCAGCCCTGGTGAGCAATGTGAGCAACCCTTCAGAGCTCTGTGTTTCTGTTGTTGTTATTACAGTTGGCGCGCCTTTTCGTTAACTCTGCCACAACTCTTCCTCTTACCCCATCCCTGTCTCCATCTGCTCCCTTAACAGCTGTGTGTGTGTGTTTTTGTTGGCAAAAGGGATAAAAGTATAAAATGCTTTGGTGTCCAGCCACATGGCCAATGTACTATGGAATATTTTGTCATTTTCTTCAAGTTATTTTGACAAATTTAATTGCTTAAATTAACCAATTTTAAACTGTTATTAAAACAGCTGAAAAACTATTTTCTGGCCTTTTAAGTCTATACCCACTAAGAGCTAATATCTCCCAAAAAGATTACACTGGACTATTAGGTGAAAATATGCGTAACAGGTAGAAGGAGGCTTTTCCGACCCAATAAAGCATATATATTCTTGTTCAGTATCCGTCCGCCCGACTGCCCGTATGAACACCTGGGTTTCAGAGACTATAAGACCATAAATCAAGTTTGTCTTTAATTAATTAATTAATAATACTCTCCGCAAAGGTTTAAAAGTAAATCTATAATATTTATTGTTTAAAGTTCGATATTCAATATTTGTGGATAATTTGTAGCATTTCTCATAGTGGAAGATTTTGGTTATCCTCGGGTTCCTCCTTTTTATTCAGCTTATCCCAGGTCTGCTGTTTACCCGAGGCAAAGATGCAATAGAAAATACAACCGATAACATTCAAACCGATAGTTATGGTAAAAATAGACGACCATGTGCTCGGTGACTAAAGGGAAAGGGATATGATCTTAAATTCAGTTATGAAAATAAAGTATCTTTTAGCTTACAAAGTCATCAATAGATTCGTAAAACAGAAAACAGAAAAAGAGTCCAATACTGTGGGAAACACCCTTTAAAACGGGTGCAAGGCGTGGGGCAATATCTAATAGATTCACTAAGGTCACCGAGAAGCCAACACTGGCAAAGATATTACTGCATGCAAAAAGCATCAATGCATTTGTCTAAAAGAGAGAAAAGAATTTTAGGACCAAACCTTAATCAAGGCATCATAATGCAAATGAGACTTACCGCTGTTTTAGAATATACCACAGCAAGCAGAAGGAGTGATTCGATGCCAAAACCTGTGCAGTAGAAAAGCTTTCTCACCTTTGTAGTAGAGACGCCGTTTAAACATAGATAGTCCGCCAGAATACCCGAAACGGGCACTATTATAGCCATGGTTAAAAATGGCAATACCCCAAAGAAACGGCCTGGCTTGAAATTGAATTTATACTGAAAGTACGGCCATAAGTACGAATTGAATACAAATTCATTCCAGAATCGCAAGAAAATTGCCAAAATAATAGCATAAACAGCCCATGAACGTAAGATTGCCCAACGCGATGTCGTTTGGGTCGAAGGCGATTCCGACTCCTCCAGAGATTTCTCAATGTATTCCAGCTCAGATTGGCTGATAGTTGGGTGATTACGAGGAGTCTCGGAGCTCTGCCAGGTCCAGATCAAATACCAAATGATGCCTAATATGCCATAGACATAAAAGGGCGCTTGAAAACTCAGGGATTCCGAGAGATGCTTAGTGAGAATTCTACCCACAAACACTCCTATAAAAGAACCCGAGGAAACCAAAGTGATCAGACGGGATCGCTCCAAGGGTGGCGCCCAGAAGCGCAAGATTCCAATGCAAGCCGCATTCCCAACACCCTGTGATTGGATAGAAGAGTAGTATATGGTTAGTGCTTCGATACTTCTTAAAACGAATTCGACTTACCTCAAAGAGACCCTGCAGCAGAGATATGCACACCGATAATTTTCCATAAGTGATGGGCAATATGAAATTTAGTAATGAAGAGCCCACGATCGAAAGACCGAAGATTTTGTTGGCCGGAAAAAAGAATGCGAGAAAACCGCCAGGTACTTGCGCAAGAAAGTAGCCAAACATAAATAAGTAGTGTATATATCGTAGGTTTTTATTGTTCCATTGGAGCTAAAAAGTTGTTCAATAATTAATAGTTTATATCAACTACTAATTCAAGTTCATGAAAAGGCATAATATTTTATAGAGTATTCATTAATTGACCCTGTACTTGTCCCTGTAAAAGATCGGGCTAAGATTGTCAAATATTAACTTTAACAATTGAAAAAGCGATCTCAAAGCGATCTTTAAAGTTGTATATAGTCTGCTTTCAGCTATTTTAATAGAAGCTAGGCAACGAAACTGTGTCAGTGACGTCATTAATAAGAATAATTGTTAATATACGTACTCAAATAAAACTACTGTAAAGCTGTTGTCAAAAAAGAAGGAAATTAAGGTGTTAATTTTATAAACTGATGCTTACAGTATATACTGCGTCTGAGGGGTCGAAAGAGTCGGTGTTGCTTCGTATTCCGAAAGCAATGATGTATGCCAAAGACATCATAATGATCATCATGTAGCGCGTGGGTAAACAGCAGAAACTGATTTTCCAATAGTTATCAATCTTGCGGAGAAATGGCGATCTACTCTCTCCATTCCTCCCTTCGTAGGCGCTTCCCTCTGATTCGTCGTGGTGGTTGTAAAACTTTTCCATTTTCGATACAAAGCTCTAAAGTTTCTTTAGTTATTTTTTATACTCTCTGCAAGAGAGAGTATATTGGGTTTGTGCAAAAAAAAAAGTATGTAACAGGCAGAAGGAGGCGTGGCAGACCCCATAAAGTATATATATTCTTGATCAGCATCACAAGCCGAGTCGATATAGCCATGTCCGTCTGTCCGTCTGTCTGTCCGTCTGTCCGTCCGTATGAACAAACAGATTTCAGAGATGGTAAGAGCTACAAGTTTGAATTTGGTCTCTATCGACTCGATATTAAGTCAGTCAATACAAGAATCTTTTTTTTTTTTCGATGCCACGCCCCGTTCGCCCACAATGTGCAAAAAACTAGAAACACCTCGTAAAAAATTGATGTTTTAGCCGAATATCTCAGTAACTATGGCACTTAGGAACACCCATTTTGGTACGCAGGTTTCTAGTGACGGCATAATTGTATTGTCATCAAAAATTTTGGACTGCCACGCCCCCTTTTCTCACAAGAAATCAAATAATTTGCAAACTTCAATGCCGATTTTAAGGCATATGTTCTTATCGTACAGTATTGTTATTTCACATTCGTTTGAAGACAAAATATATTAAACTATCCTGAAAGTTGCATCTAAATCGGACAATAAACAAAAGAGCTAGACATGTAAGAAAGTTGATAATTGAACGCAATGCCAATGCATGTGTGCGAGCGAGATAGAAACATACAAACATGTGAGCGAACGTTTTCGCTGCTTGCGTAGCTTAGCGGCAGCGCTGCCCGCGAATGCTGGCCGTGCCGAGCAATTGTGTATGTATAACATATACACAAATACATATGTGCGTGCATACATATAATGTCAAATGTATATGTGTGTGTATACATACAAACATATGTATGTTTTTGTTTCAACGTGTTTTGTTGCAAGTATCAATTGATATACCCGGATATCGATTTTATTGAGATGATCGGGAATAAAATGCAGAGAGTATTCTACGGTCGGGCGTGCTCGACTGTACTTTTCTTTCTTGTTAATTAATTGTTCATGTCAGCACTGAATTTAAACACAACCTTTAATGACAAGCTGCTGATGTTAACTGACGAATCTGAGAGACAAAGAGAAAAAAAATAAGAATACTTATCAAATTAATATTTTTAAGACTGATTTGCATTGTGTCTAAAAGGTTATCTAAGAGTTGTTAATGATTTGATTCTAACAACACACTAGCATCGCATCTCAATTCTCAAACTGAGCGCAGATTAAAAATGTCTAGCTCAAGAAGAAAATGTTTGCAACTTGATAATGTTCAATGGAACTTGACCTCCTTTCTCCGAAATACTTATTTATTTGAAGATAATTTTTCAGTTAACACTCAAACACATTTCTATAAACAATTGTTCAGTTTGGTATGAATACTTACGTTAATGAATTAGGAAATTCTTATCTGTATAACATAATCCTATTAGTCATACTTTTTAATCGGGATCGTTCTTGATTCCGCTCTAGCTCTGATAGTCCCTGAGATCCAGGTATTCATACGGATCCATATACTTTATTGGGTCGACCACGCCTCCTTCTGTCTGTTACGCATGTTTAGTTTTTGACAAACTTCATAGACCCCTGTACTCTTTATGAGTACGGGGTCTCAAAGCAACCTCCACTGACAAAATGATAATACCAACTGTCAAGTCTGGAAGAAAGATTGTTGTGAGGAAGAAAAAAAATTCAACAAAAATAAAACCAACTTATCAATTTTATTTAAAGCATTTTTTCCAAGAAATTCTCTTAGTATAGGTTTGTATATGTGAATGCAAAGTTCTGAATTTGTTTGTTTGGGGCTGTTCTGAATTGTACCGAATTAATTATCGACAAATATATAATTGTTTGAAACCAATACCACACTAATATCGTAACATGTCTCAGCTCTTAGAGCTCAACGAGAAATAAAATATTTTTATAAAAATTTTAAAGAAATAGTTAGAAGATAATTCAATATCGCAATTTACCGATTTTCAATATTTTAAATCTGCATTTCTGTTCATAAATTAATAAATTTGTGATGCAAATTTAAAGTGTTTCTTTAAAAAGGTTTTGGCAGCAAAATGTGCGATTAAATGCAAAGTTTTAAGAATTGGAAACTCTCATAATCAATCCATCAAAAGGTCTTTAAGGCGAACTAGGTGTATTCGTAGTCACTTTCGATTAGTTTTTTTGTACCATTTACTTGAAAAAGCATTTATAAAGTCAAGACTGATGATTAGCACACTTGGGTCTGAATGAAAAGTTACGTGATCTAAAATTTAGTTTACAAAATAATCATTCAGCTGCTTAGCTTCCTTGGACACTGACACAAATGGACAAAAATACAGGCGTGACTATTTTAACTTGATTCGAGACAGTAAAAATAAATTTTTTTTGCGCAAAAAGTTTTAATTTGTTCCATAGTACATTGTAAGGTCTGAGTAGACCTTTGCGTTTGGACATTTTTACACATGAATTAAATGAATGTCGTTGAATTTTTTATGATTTGTGCTGAGGCCTAATTGAAAATTATGCGCGACTTGTTTTCTCTTTTATTTGCTGCTGTTGCTGTTGTTTTTGCTTTTAATTTGTCATTGCTTTGCTAACGGTTTGCCTAATAGTTGGCACGCCCACCACCGCCCACCGCCCACAGGCCATAGCCAAGCTCACATAGACCCACGCCCGACCCGTTTAAATAATTACTTTTTCTTTTAGCAATTTTGCCAGCAGCCGTTGCCAGCTTGGCAGCTGCCCCAAGTTTTGTGGCAAAAGTTCTGCGGGCGACATTTTCCATTTTAGCCGAAGCTCAAGCTGAGGCAGCTTTGAAGTGGCTGTAAGCCCCCTCCTTCCCCTGCTCTTAAATTTTAGGGGAAGGGAGGAAGAATGGAAAACAACTCAAGTTGAAGCCTGCTGCTGCTGCTGTTGTTGTTGCTGTTGCTGTTGCCTGGCGCCTGCTGCCGCCGACAGGACGACAGCTGCTTGAGCGACGACAACACGGCTGCTTCTGACATTTGATTCATTCGTCATAGCCTTGGTGTATGGCTGAGCTTTTCCATTTCCCTTTTGGCCCAGCAGCTGCTACCAACCAGTCAGTCAGCTAGAGAGTCAGACAGCCAGGCTGCCAGACTGCCAGACTGCCAGACAGCCAAAGCTATTAACTGAGTCAGGGCAAACCGCCCACTCACCTGGCGCACACACAAAACACTTGTTGTTGCCGCCTGTCACGCATGTTTCGCTTTGTTAGTTATTTCCCCCCGCCAGCCACACCCCTTTTCCAACAGTTGACAAGTGTTATAGACGCCATATGCCGGCTGGATCCGTCATTAGTTGCCTTGTCCCCCTTGCATCTCCCCTCCAACCCCCACCACCCCTTTGCTTTCCTCCTTTTAGCCAGCTGCCGTGTCAAGTGTTTGTTTTTAATAGAATTTCATTTGCAGCATTTTTAGTAATTTGCCTGATGCGAAACAGCTGTCTATCTCTCTCTCTCTCTCTTCCCCTCTCTTCTTCTCCCTCGCTCGCTCTCTATTTCTCAGTTCATCTCTCTCACATATTTGTAATACTCGTAGTATCCCAAGTGTAAATATGGCTAAGTGCGACGATTGACTTTAAACATTGCGCCAAAAACTGTTTTTACACCTCAAACAAAAATTAAATGAACGGGGTAAAGGTTGCGTTTGCTGCTCATCCAAAACATGAATGAAAATTACCAGATTTCCCCTTTCCGTTACTCTTTCTTTCCACCTTAGTAGTTTTTGTTTTTGGTTTTTTTTTTATTCTTTTGCGCTTTTGTTTATGCAGCCGACAAGCTGCACAAACTCTCACAGTTCCAATCCAGGTATTTACATATTTTAGTGATAAAAATCAACAAAATTTTCCCATTTTTACTCGACATGGGTCCGAACCGGACATGAACATGAGCAGGTGCGTGCCAAAGGGTGATGAATCTCAGTGGTTGGGTGGTTATTTCAGTGGGTAGTTCGGTGGTTCTCTGGCTCAATGGTTGAATGGGGAGCAATTCGTTTAATATGTGGTAAGTGGTAAGTGCTACCTGAGTGTCTTGTTGAAAGAAACGCAGTTGTGGCATGTGTGTAAAGGTGTGCGAGAAGACGTTGCACACACATACACACACACGCATACACACACACAATAATTAAATCATTAAATATATATTTAGTTTAATATGAATTTTAACACTGAGTTTAAACTCTGTCTATGTTAATTAATTATATGTTTAAATTCTTAGCAAAGTAATTAAGTAATTTGTTATGATCTTAGTTTAGTTTTATTATATTTTTTATTTGTTACACTATATTTTTTAATCACATAATTGTTAATTTTTGCATTGTTATTTTGTGAATAGCTGAAATTGAATCCCACAGTCCAAAGCACTTCAGATGAGCGTGCTCGACTTTCAAATACCTTCTAGTAGCACCTTAGTTAAAACAAAATGAAAGAAATGTGCACTTGAAATGTATTTGTTTAGTTATTGAAATCTATAATAATTAATTAATTAATGACCAAACGACAGACAGACCTCTGTTTTAATGTATTTTCTTTTAAACAGAATATGAAATTTGGTTATTAATGTATTCATTAATTATTCTTGCACTAACTACAAGAACATAGCAACTAGCGTTTGATTAAATCAAAAATCAAAACAATTTAGTTCCGTTTGGCATTAAGTATTCTCATTGTTGTATCCACATAGCGGTGTGGAAAGCTAAACAATATTAAAATTGTGGGCGAGGTTACAGCTGCCCATAATGAGACCCAGTCACAGACCCAATTTCACTAAGGTTGTACTAAGGTACAACTAAGGAAGGTAGTGATGGTAGGAAGGAAGGAAGGATGGTGAGGAGAGGGTACAGAAGGGAAGGGAAGGAAATGTACAAAAAGCAAGTTTCTGTTTGTGCGCCCAATTTGCATGTCAGACAACAATTTAATCAAATTGAAATCAAATAATTTGAAATCATAATGTGAGAACTTTGTCACTTGATGTTTTTGGTATTTCGTCGTCGCATGGGAACCTGTACAGGCTGCACTGCCTAACAGCCAGACTGTCTGCTTATAATTACAAATTGTACGAGGGGCGTTGTTGTTGTTGTTGTTAGAGTTGTTGTTACTGTTGTTGTTCTTAAAATTCCTTAACTAATTTGCGACTATTTCCAGATGGCGCTCGATGGCAAAGCGATAATTAAGGAGGAGATTACCGACAAGGACGCATATGAGGCGGCCACAGCGGCAGCAGCAGCAGCGGCCGCAGTCGCAGTCGCCACATCAACAGCTGCCACATCCGCGTCATCGTCAGCGGCCTCATCAGCAGCAGCAGTAGCAGCAGCAGCGGCAGCAGCAGCAGCAAACACAGCAGCAACAGCGGCTGCAATTAGTCGACGGCTTAAAGGTGAGTGTCCATGGCATATGGGAATTGGTGTGGGTAGATGAAGTGGAGGTGTAGATTGGGTAGTAATATGGAAAAGCGGGGGAGTGTGCGTGTGGAAGTGTGAATGGGGCATACATTAAGGCGTTTAATTGGCAGCGACTTGGGATTCAGATTGGGAGCAAGTGCAGCCATGCGACAGGCACGACGATTGATGGTGTGAATTCCAGCAGCTGTGTGCGTGTAGCTCTCCCTCCATCAGCATAAGTGTGTTTGTGTGTGTGATGTGTTTGCTTTGTTTGTATTGTGACAGGGCAAATGAAACATGGAACTACAACACACCAAGAATACCCAATGAGAAGAATACCCAAACAAGCAGTTGAGCTGCTTTTTGAATTACGTTTTGTGTTTATTTATATATTTAAATGCTTAATAATAGCAATCAAAACTAAAAGAATAATTATTTTAAGCCTGAACTTAGATAAAAATAAGCAATTTATTTAAAATTATTTAAAATTAAACTTAAAAGAGTACATGTTCTAAAAAATGAACGAATTCTGCGGTAAATTGGCAAAAACTTTGAATAATGCCCCTAAATGTACATTGTTTTTAATTTTTTGAATTGAACTAAAGAAATTATTTATGAAATTAAATAAGAAACTATATTTTTGTAAAATCTATTCGAACCTTGATTTAACCAACACTTAATATAAAAAAAACTCGTTTTATATAAACAGTATTTTTACAAAATTGCGTTAAATGCTGGAATCATTCAATATTTACAACTAAATTCTACTCTTGAACTTTTCGCTTTTTGAGTGCTTCTTTCCTGCGTTTGTTGGGAAACTACAAATTTTTGTTTGTTTCAATTGTTTGCAGTCACCGCAAACCCACAGAAATACTTTGTCTTTACCAATGTGTGTGTGTGACACAGGCAGGCCACAAGCTTTTCCTATTTTCATCTCCTTTTTGTGCGTTTGTCCAAAAATAACAGCCGCTGTTGGCATTCCCAGAAACTCAACAACAACAACAACAACAACAGCAAACCCGCATTTAGGCAAAAAAAAACGTAGCTCGCTTTTAGGGGCTGATGTTTTGTGTGCTCTGCTGTGCTTTGCTTTGATTGCTGCTGTTTTTGTTGTTGTAGCTGTTGTTGTCGCTCTAGCAGTTACTCCTGCTGCTGCTGCTATTGTGGTTATGTTGCTGTTGTGCGTACCTGTGTCACTAGCTGTGGCAATTCCCAGGCCATTGATGTGGGCGTGCGTGTGTAAGTTTGTCCTGCATTTAAGGCGCTTAAATTCTATCAAATGGTTCTCTTTTTCTAATTAACATTCAAAACTGAAATGCTTCACAGCTGAAAAATAAAGAAATTTTGTTTAACAAAACTGCTGCAACAGCAACAACAATAAAATCAGCAATAGCAGCAACAACTATAGCAGTTGAAACATCATTATGACCGCCTGCTGATGATGATAATCACAAACAGCGCATGATGAATATTTGCCAAAATGATTGTTTTCCCAAATGACTATGCCAGCAACAGCAATAGCAGTAGCAGCAGCAGCAGCAGCAACAACCACACAAACTAAACTTGCTAACGTTTCGTTTTGTGCGCTCGACTGCAATCTATGGGACGCAGCTGTGCAAATTCTGTTGCCCGCACACATATA
The DNA here is from genome assembly GCA_018903735.1 of Drosophila cardini. NCBI lineage: Eukaryota > Metazoa > Arthropoda > Insecta > Diptera > Drosophilidae > Drosophila > Drosophila cardini. The sequence continues at coordinate 20,623,116 of JAEIGM010000001.1, read as the reverse complement.
CACACACATGCACACATTTACACATACACATATATTCAGGAATACTGACTGCCAGTGGCCCATGCTGCGTATACGTAACCTTAAATCGATGGAAACTGCTGCTGCTGCTGCTGCTGTTGAAGCTCACTCATGATGCTGATGTTGCGCCAGCCGTTGAATCTCCCACAATGCCGCATTGCCACGCCCACTTAAGCCTCCCAAAAGCACACACACAGACATACAGTGAAAGCAAATGGCCAACATTATGTTTTAGAAAATATGTGAATTGTCAACACAAAATTTTCGTAAATAGTTTTTCGTGGCCGAAACATTTTTCGTGCCCAGTCACAGCTGGTCAAATGGCCAGTTCTTTCCCCATTTCCCTCTCCCCAGGGGCACAACTTTGGGTCAGTTGCGGTTTTTGCGGAGGCTAAACAAAACTTTTAAGCCCCAAACCAACTGCAATATTTTACAATTGTACACAGCCAGTTAGATACTCAGTTAGACAGATAGATAGCCGGATAGCTAGATGGATACACAAACGGATACAAATATAGATACAGTTACTATCTGTACTTATTTTGCTCGCTGCTTCTTCATTTTCTTCCTCTTTATACTCTTCTGAAGTTTCTTTTTGCATAACAGCCAATTACAGAACAGGCGGCATCATGTGATCCATCATTGTCTATGTTTGGCGTTTGATAAGCCGCCGCCAACTCAGTTGAGTGATGTCTCCAACTTGCACTCTATCTCTCTTTCTCTCAATATAAACATATATACAAATTTATATATACTTGTGTGTGTGTGTGTGTGTCCCTTCGATTGGCGTGCCTGAATGGCTGTGAAAACACAGCCAGTTGCAGCTGTATCCACAATCATTATCACAAAAGCAAACTGTGCAGCAGCCACAGCAGCACAGCAGCAGCATCGACTGGTTGCCATCAACGTCGCCATCGTCATCGTCATCATCAGCAGTAGCAGCAGCGGCAGCAGCAGCAACAGCAGTAGCAGTGGCTCTGGCAGTGGCAACATTTGCACCCCACATCAACCAGCAAATTCACGCACACACACACACATAAACAATTTCCATTAGCTTGTGCAAACACTGTTTTCGAGTGTGTGTGTGTGTGTGTGTTGTTTGGTCGCCAATGCAAAACAGGCGACAAAATATTTAGCGAACGAATTTCCTTTTTAAAATGGACAGACAATTCGATAAGATAGAGCTTATGGAAAACCAGGATAATGAAAGAGATAGATAAAGGAGAGGCATAGAGAGGGGTGTGGAAAATATTAAGATGCTTTCTTGATTAGACAAACAAATATGTTGAATACAAAGTGTATTTAAATAAATGTGAAAATTCCATTAGTTATTTTAGCTTTATTCTAAATAAATAAGACAAATGTTTACAATTTAAGTTTTAAACAATCAAACAGAAATTCAATAGTTTAAAATTAAGGGAAGAAGAAGGGAAATATTATTTTCTCTAGCTAAAAACCTTAAATATTTTCACCTAACGCAGATTATGATAAAATATTTTATTATTCTGAACCTTAAATAAAAAAATTCATAAATTAATATGAATTAGGCGTGACACTTAATATAAAATTTTAATAATGTAACTAATACGCAGTACATAAAATTTAAATATAGGTGTGACTGATATATGCATACGAGTAGAGAGATTAAGTCTTGAACTAAATTTTAATCTCGTTTTGTTGTTTAACTTTAGTTTAAAGTAAAAATTGTTGGATTGTCAGTCGTTGTAGAAAACGCTTTCGTTTTCATTTGTCGCCTGGGCAACAACTGTTGTGTTCTCGTGTTGCTTCAACCATCCGCCCACTGTCCTCCTTCGCCTCCTCTTTCCGCCCCGCCCCGCTGTCCTTTGTCATCATAAACTCAACTCTCGTCCATCTGCGCGTTGCGGCTTTTCCGTTGAGCTTTTCATTTTTGAGCTACACTCGAGTGCGTTGTTGTTGTTTGGTAGGATCATGACGAGGAGGCATGTTGCATGGTTTTTCCCCACCCTTACTCCCTACTCCCCACTTGCTGTTTTAGTCCTGGCATGGATATTAGTGCGTGGCATTTGATTTGCTTGCTTGGTTGAAATTTTGGTGCTTGTTCCCTGGCAAATGGCAACCAAAAATGTTTGCTAATTTATTTCCCATGTTCAAACAAATTTGTTAATGTTGTGCAACCTACTGGGCAAAGAACAAGACAGGATAGAACAGGACAGAACAGGATGGGACATGACCGGCCAGAATCGAACAAGTGCTGTAGCTTGTTGTGGTCAAGAGAGAGAAATATATTTGTGGCATGGCTGATGTTGCAGTTTCCGAGTTTGAGCTCCTACAACGGCTCCTAATGTATTTGTAATGCGCTTTGCCTGCACATCCTGTCTCACTACCACTCACTCTCTCTCTCTCTTTGTCTCTTTTGCTCTCGCTCACACTATCTTTTCATCAATACACTGATAAAAATAGGTTGGCAGCTTTCTTAAAATTTATATTCGTTTAACAAAAGGAATTATGTTTGGATCCGATAATAGGAAATGAAATCGATGAATTCGATTTTGTTGGGTTGATTTTCGAAGTGTTTCTAATAAATAAAGATTCTGAACTGTATTTATTTTTAGAATTTTATTATAACAATTTTCCATAGAAATATTATTCTTTGATTAGCTTATACATTTTATTTCTGTGACTTTAGTATTTTTAAGCCAAATGACATACCGATTCAAATTTACAAAAGATACACATATTTGATTAAAGAAGCAGATATTTTTTTCAGTGTATGTGCTTACGACATCTTGTTTCTCTTGGCTTGGTTTATTGTAAGCTAACTAACGAGCTGACTATGTTTGCTTCTTCCTTTGGCAGCCAACAGCAACAGCAGCACCAGCAGCAGCAACAGCAGCAGCTGCAACGGTGACAAGAGCTCATCCGCATCCTCCTCAATCGGTTCCAGTAGCAGCAGCAAAGACATGTCCATCTCCATCTCCGCCAGCAGCAGCAACAACAACAACACAGTCCCTACGCCCAACGGCAGTCGAGAGAGGGAGCGAGAGAGGGAGCGGGAGAGGGATCGTCTTTGTCGCACACCGCCAGATTCACCGCCAGATCTTTCGCGTCGATCACCGCACTCTCCTCCACAGCAGCTGCATCCACACCAACGTCCACAGCGCAACTCCAGCGCATCCCCCGTTGTTAATGGAGGCGGGCCAAGCTCCGCAACATCCCCGCCGCCAGGATCGCAGCACGCCGCATCTCTGGCCGCAGCCGCTGCAGCGGCAGCCGCAGCCGCAGCACATGTGGAACAGGCGAGGCTACTCTCTAAGCTTCGAAAATTTTTGGGAGCCTTAGTGCAGTTCTCCCAGGAACTGGGTCAACCAGAGGTCAGTGAGAGGGTGCGGGCATTGGTGCTGTCCTTGTGCAGTGGTGCCATATCGCTAGAGGAGTTTCGGCTGGCATTGCAGGAGGCCATCAACCTGCCACTGCGGCCTTATGTAATGCCGCTGCTAAAGAACAGCGTGGCATTGATGCAACGCGAGATTATGGCCCTGGCGCGTGCCACAAACCAGTCGGCATTGCAGTATGTGACCAGTAACGAGCAGGCCGTCATGGAACTGACGCCTCATGGCGTAGTGAGTGCTGAATTCGCGGACATTTTTGTACAACTTGAGGCGCCCCAAGCCACGTCCACTAATGTCAACGGAGGTGCTCTATTCAAGCGCCGCTCCTCTGACTCCATGATGGAGCATGGAGCCCACAATGGGCTGCAGGAGTGGAGCGAGTACATGGCCAGCGGTGGAGTTGGCACTGCCGCCAGCTATGCCCCGCCAACCAAACGGCTGGCCCTGCACCAAGCTGCCGCCCACTCGATGCTTGCCTTTGACTACAGCGCAGCTGCAGCAGCCGCTGCAGGCGATGTGGCAGTTGCGGCGGGTTTCATGCAACGCGATGAACGCGACTTGCGGCTCGGCGAGGCAGGACAGGCGCCCAGCCGACATGCCCCGCCCCAAGTGGCACGCGGCAACAATGCTGCCACTGGTGCAGCTGCCACAAGTGGGGCCGTTGGGACAGGCGGCGGTGAGGAGGAGTGGAAAAACATACACACCATGCTCAACTGCATCTCCGCAATGGTGGACAAGACCAAGCGGGCCATTACAATTCTGCAGCAGCGTGGCATTGAGCCACAGCACGGTGGTGGTAACAACCAGGAGCTGACTCCCGCTGCCCTCGCCGAGCTGCGACGCCAGACCGAGGAGAAGGTTGCCGAATTCAAGCGCAACGCCGAAGACGCCGTCACCCAGGTGAGTTCATTGTTTTCCACACCGTTTCCCACACAGACACACAACACCTGAATCTATCAATTACAGGTGAAACGACAGGCCGTTATCGAGATCCAAAGAGCTGTAGTTGCAGCTGAAACAAGAGCCGCTGAGATCATGACCCAAGAACGTCTTCGCATGGAGAAGTTTTTCATGGAAATGAGTCGCCATTCGAGTGGTGAACGCGATCTGGACAACAAGTCTCCTTCCATAACTAGTGCTCAAAATGTAAGTGACATTTTTATCTAACATTTAAGAACTTACGATCCTTAGTAGTTGTTTAGGTAACCCTATAGAAGTAACCCTATCACTTGAGGTTGAAACACTTCCTAGCTTGCTTGCTGCCGTTTCCAGTGACTTTTTATTATTTTTAATCAAAGGCAATTGGTAATAAAAAGCACCTTCTTGTGACGAAAGCATTGAATTTCTGGTATCACTTAAAAAAGTTTTTAATACAAGATCGATGAAGGCTAAAATGAAGTGCAGTATCTGTTTTTGTGACTAGCTTAGATTGTCGTTCCTCGACTTCCGTTAATAAAATTCTAGCCCATAACGAAGTATCTTTTTAGTAACTAAAACGGTTAGTTTTTATTACACTTTAAAAATTATTTTTACTAAAACATCTAAATGACATTTTACATGAACAATTCCAATAATTATTTGTGTTCGATCATGTGATAAAATTTTAATTGCTGTGTTGTTGAACAAGCTTTTCGACTTAATTTTTCGCTAAGGATTTTGCTTAATTAACTAAGCTTTGTTATTTAAATATTATTTTTATTTAACAGGGCGGCAACTTGCAACAACAATGCTGGAACTGCGGCCGCAAAGCCACCGAAACGTGCTCCGGCTGCAACATGGCGCGTTATTGTAGTGCTTCATGTCAATACAGGGACTGGGATAGCCACCACCAGGTAAGTTAGATGAGAACTTTTTGTTAATTGTCACTGTCACATGCTTCTTTCTGCACTTCTTGTGTTTACAGGTGTGTGGTAACTCAAGGGCAAGCGAGCTGAGCGCCAAGCACCTACATTCGGCCAATGCCAGCGGTCTGCGTAGTGCAATGGCCACCCGATCTCCACCCACCCCCACAGCAGCAGCTGCTGCAGCTGCAGCGGCAGCCACTGCTCATCTACAGGCAGCGGCAGCGGGAGTTAGGGAAGCAGCTGGTGGCACAGTAGGGAGTGCTGGCGTAGGCGTAGGTGTGGGAGTGGGTGTAGCCGGAGGAGGCTCTAGTGTGGGCGCTGGTACGCCTAGTGCGTTGGTACCCAATGGGTTGGGCTCCAAATGACGCAATCGCATGATGAAACCGAAGAAGAAGTATTTGTGCTAGTCAAATTAATCGAAGCGAAATACGAATAAGTAATTATGATTATAACAGATTCTACATATAACTATGCAGTTTAACTAAAGTAAATCTTAACCAAAAAGTAAGGAAAGCACATAAGCTGTTTTCCACATTTTTCTAATAGTTTTCTAAATGATACTTCAAGTAAACGAGTTAGAAATTAAATTGTAATTTGCATTCTTAAAATTCATTTTACATTTACGGCTTAGGAAAATGTTGATTGGAATTGTTGCGTGTAAAATTTAATTAATCTGCTGATAACTTTGTTATTATTTAAGTTTTATTTTGCGTTAATTTACTCACAACACTAATTCCACACTTGCTTACTCAAAATAATTGAAATAACTTCTGTACGAGCACTTCAAAAAGTAATAAAATTAAAAATAAATATAAATATTTGCACCACTTAAAGTTAAAAATACACTTTGCATAAAATATTTAAAATATATATATATAAAAGAAAAAAACAAAAATTAAATGAAAAGCTGTAAGTAGTCGATAGGTAAACAAAAAAAAAAGAGAAAGTAAACAAACTGAACATAGTAGTATTTATTATTATTATTATTCTTATTATTATTATAATTGTATTCTATTATAATGGCTAATTTATTGATTATACATATTTATTAATTAGTATTTATTGTATCTCTAAATCAATATTTAAATGTACTTTAACTATAGACGAACAAGAACATCATGAAAACCAAAAGCAACGGCTAAAACTAAAGTAAATGTTACAAAAACTACAAAAAAGGCTAAAAGAAACCAAGAAATAAAGTGTTTTAAACCAAAAGATTGCAATTCGATTCTACTTTCTGCTTTCATGGGGTGCAGCCTAAAAGCAGGCAACACAGTGCAGCAGTTGCTGCCATGATTTGCGCATTAGTGTGTATGTGTGTGTGTGTGTGCGAGACTGTGTGCCTGTGCTACAAAACCACAAACTACTGTGATGAAATTTCAATTATCGTCACTCAGCTGTGCCATGTGAGTGTGCACGTGTGAGCCAGTACATATTGTGTAAGTGTGTGTGTGTATTCGTATATATGGCTGCGTATGTGTGTGTGGCACACCTGCTGCTGTCGCATTGCAAGCAAGCAAAAGCTCGTTAGTGCCTTGCCTCGCCTGGGGGCGCCCACAACATTTGTTGCACACAAACGCACATGGTTTGTGGCTGACACACACACACACACATACACAAATACCACCCACACACACACACACACACATACACACATTTGTAGACACTTCAGGATCAGCTTGCCTTAACTTTGCTTTTGTCTGGAATTGCTGTGCTCTTTTTTGCACCCCTTCAACCCTTTACTGGACAAGATGATTACGATGATGATAATGATGATTACAATGATGATGATGGCATTTTGCTACCTGAGTGATTTTCTAAAGCCAGCTCCATGAGAAGTCGGAGAGGAGTGACAGGCTGCCACATATTCAAATAGCTGCACGTCCAGCAGTTTTCTGATTCTCCCTCCCGCTCTATCTTTGAAGCCATCCTTTTCTGGCCAGCATATGCTGTCGTTTTGTTTGTTCCAAACTTGACTGCTCCACCCCTGCCACAATGTTGCACTCGCGTCCCTTTGTCCCACATCTGTTTGCTGCTCCGTTCGTTAGCTTCTATTTAACATGCAGTTATCGTTTGTTATCGCCAGCAGCCACAGCTCAGCTCTGCTCAGCTCAACTGAACGAGCCACAGACATGGACATGTTGTCAACGGCAATAACAGCAGGACCCTTAGACAAAAAGCGGAGCATTTCGAGTACATCACTGCATTTGCATACCCTGTAAACATTATTTCCTGTGTTTTATCAACCGCATAATTAGCACAGCTGCTAAGGGTATGAAAGACGAGTTTCCCGCATATATACAAATTACACGATAATCTGCTTCAACTATCGTCCACCACGCCTTTCAGTTTCTATGTTACAAATCCAACTTATTCTCTTCCATTCACACATTTAAAATGTTCTCAAAAAACATATTTTTTTCATTGAAATTTCCTTTTTAATCCCAATTCATCTTAAGTACTTGTATCGAGGAAGCTTATATTTTTGTCTTTGGTAAATCGGATAGTTTTTTTAAAACAATTAGTTTATAGTTAAATTTAATTTATGTATTGTTTAATTCTGAAAATTTTGAACCAAATACTTGCATATTTTATACCCTCATCTGAGATTTGCTGCACATAAAATTCAATAGGTAAATTTATCATTGGATAGTATTTCAAATAAAATAAACATACTTTTTTAAACCATTATTTCAATTTGTCAATGGATAAATTTTCAATAATTTATTTACTGTTATAGTTAAAATTCTTTTTGCTATTGGTAGCATTTTTTGAACCTCAGTACATTTATCATATAAATCCAACCGAAATAATATTTGCAAAATGCCAAATTAAAATGAGATATAAATGGAGAAATTTATTAATCTTACATCTATTATATTCTATTAACAAATTTTTAATTCATTCACTAGATAAATAAATGGTAATTAATTTAGTAATTGCTGTTTCGGTGTGACAAAGTACACTTCATACCCAGCATACCCTGTCAATGATAGTGCTAAGTGACTGTTGTTGATTTCCTTTGTATTGTCTTTTGGTTCGATTGGGTAAATTGCATTAACATTAAAACGTTAAACTTGAGTGAAAATTTTAATTAAAATACTTCCAACTAGCGCACAATGTGGTGGCCCGTCTGGGAAATCGGAGTTTTCTGTTGCCTCGGCCTGTGTCTGGCATAAAAATATTCATCATAAGTGGCTGCCACCAGAACCAAAACCAGACCCAATGCCAAAGCCATAGCCAAAGCCAAAGCAATAGCCCACTACCAAAGCCAGAATCAGCAGCCGCCAGCTGCTTACAGAGGCAGTCAACGGCGCTGGCAGCGACGCAGGCAGCAATTGTGCCATTTCAATCGACATCTGTTACTGATTTCAAAGAAACTTTTGTTGACAACACAAACAAATGCCAAACACAGCAGCACAGTGGCAATAAGCAAGACAGAGAAGGTACTGCGGTAGAGCGGGAGAGCAGGAGAGCGGTAGAACATGATGCTGTCGCCTGGGGGGCAATGGGGCAAGGTACAAACGTTTGACGCTTGCCTGCGCACGACTCCAGCCACGACTCTAAGTCCGGGAACTCTCACGTGTGCCTTTGCCCCGAGCTCCTTTCCCCGGGCTCCTTTCCCCAAAGTATTGCACAGCTGACGTTAACGTTATCAGCACGCAAGCTGCTGCCTCTCTCACTTCCCTACCCACCCTCTCTCTCTATCTCTCTCTCTCTCTTTCAATATATATGTATATATGTGTGTGTTTTGTTTTTGCCGGCTACAAACAAAGTTGACTGAGGTTGCCTGCATTTGAAGGCTGTGCAGCAGCAGTGAAGAACATGTGCGTGTGCTTCCCTACATACATATATTTGTATGTATGTGTTTGTGTGTGTGTAAGAGAATGTGTGTGTTTTTGGCGGCGCCATTGTCGATAATAACGATTGGTCTGGTCGGGCCGGGTCGGGTCGGATTGGGCGGAGGAGAGGGTCACATGAAGGCGCAGTTAGAGAGCAAGTTGCCGCTTTTGTGCGCGTAACATGTGTCAATTACAGGCACACACACACACACAAATGTACACAATCAAACTAACTGCTCTCACACTCTTACATCCACACACACACACACACACACACACACACACACACACACATACACAGCAGAAGGTTCCTCTCTCACCGTCGATAACTCAAAAAGCTGCCAAAAAGTATGAGCACATTTTTTATACAGGCCGCCCGAAAGTATGCACATATATTTTTTATATTTCTTTTGCCGGCGTTTGACAGCTACGGTGACGTCGACAGCGACGTCGACGCCGACTCCGACGTTAACGCAAACGCTAACTTGAACGCCGCTGCTGTTGCCAAGCTTTATGTTAATTTATTTTAGCATTGGCATTTTTTGTGTATGTGCTCTGCGTCAACGACAAATTGTTTTACTTTGCGTTTGTTTTTCGCTTGTGAGGCAAATGCGTTTAATTAAAAGTAAAATGTTTTATTTATGATCTCACAATGTGCATTAACAGCCAAGTGGTATATGCAAAACATAAATCCCTGCTGGTGTTAAATTTGGGAGTAACGATGAACATCTTCGTGCAATGCTGAATATTGTCGTGTTGCATCGTTTCACTTCGGACAGTTTCTTGTTGGTTGCGAGTGTGCGAAACTTTTCGAAAAACTGATGTGATTCTGAACTGAACCGATTCTTGATCGAATACTACATATGCATAACTATTACGATTAAAATGTTTGCTTAGGATTTTGCTTTCAAATTTTACAAATTTTTGGCAATAATTATGTTTATTGTTTATAACAAAACGTATTTTTTATATAATTATATTAATTTGCATTATCTAATTTCTTAATTTCTGCAAATTTTTCATAACTTTCAATAAAGTTTTCTATTTTTTGTAGTTTTCAATTTTACAACTATGTTTCCTACCAACACTTCTATAAATTCCTTTAAAATGTGCATAACAATTACCGATGCTACCATTTCCCTAATATCAGAACTATATTGCTGATATGTGCAGTGTACAATGTGCACATATAGTAGTAAAAAAGAATTAATTTTTCAATCAGATTGCTTTAAAATAAACAAATTTTTTTTCGTTATGCCAATCACACATAGCATAGTTTCTAAATCTTAATATCCTAATTTAAATCTAAACAGATCGTTGAAAATTTTTTCTCCGCGCAAAAGTAGGCAGTGATATTTTCAAACGTTTCTTAAAAGGGCCGCCAAAAAGTATTCATCAGATAATATCAATTTACTTTTTACATTAGATGCAAAATTTAAAACAAAAGTCTTTCATTTGTTTCTATGATTCTTACAAATATAAATTTTCATGAGTACTATATTACCCAGGTAGTTTGTTGGGAGTAGTCACAAAGCACTATATGCTCTATTACATTACGAAAAATAGAACATTTAATTAAATAGATGTTTTAAAATGATCATACATGAAAAAAACTTTTGTGTTTTAATAAGAAAGCTATGTTAATTAAGATCATAAATTTAAGTAACGGTTTTGAAAAATAATTCTACATTTGAATTATTGAAAGAATCAGGGCAAAGCAATGCATTGAAACTGAACCTGTTTATGAGTTAATAAATCTTTGGACCGCAGTGATAAGCAAAATACTCTCTCAGTAACGCTCATTTCGACGCACTGCTCTCAGTCATCTGTTTCCACTGTTTGTCACAACAAATAGAACCGGCAACGCTGAGTTTGTGTTCAGTATTCAGAAACTGCTCAGTTGTAATTATTTGTTGCTGTCGATTAGAACGAATTTGTTTGTTCGCGGTTGTTTTCACATGCAATTACTGTATTGTTCTGCTGCGGTGTTGTGACGAGTATTTAGCAAAAAGTATGTCAATTGATGCATAATGCGATGACAAAATGTTCTTAAAAACTGCAAGAGTAAGGAGGGGCCTAAAAAGTGAATTCAGAATTCCAATGAATCGAAGCCAAAGTCAGTGTCAGGCTCTTGAATGTATCAACATTATGTATATGTATCCAAGTGTAACCATGCCAAGTTGGCCAAGCAAGCCAAGTTAGCTGAGCTAGCCAACATGGCCAAGTGAATCAACTGGTTGAAAGCGTGTGTAGAACCGTTCAATGTTTTGTGCGTTGCATACGAAATAAGTCAAGGTCCCAGTACCTCCACGCATAGATGCCAACTTTTACAGTAGCAACAACAACAACAACAACAACAACAGCCATAAGAATATAAATTCATATTTGTGACGCACAATTATATACACTGAGTGCACAGTGGGCTACTTGTGTACTAAATTGTTTAAAACAAAACAAATTTCTTTAAATATATTTATTATTTAAATCATGTGAAGTTTTTGTTCACTTTGAGTAACGTAGCAAATAATTTGTGGCCCACTGTGCGGTGTCTGTCAGGCGTACGTAGAATCTTAGCCGTATCATTGAACTTTGTCAAACGCTTGTTGCTTCTACGGTTGTTTTATTATTGTTGTTATTGAAACATGGTTAACCTTAACCCTTTTGTGCGCTAAGTATTTCTTAATATATTGTATATATTCTGTTATAGTTATATATAGGAATATCTTTTCGTTTACATTGTTATCAGAATTCCCTTTGTTGTATCAGATGTTCGCCTCTGTTTTTAATTTTTGTTTACTTTTTTTTATTTTATTTTTGTTGTGTGATAAGAATTCTTAGATTGCAATACTCTAGAAACAATTTTCCATAACAAAAACTGATTAAACCAAATCGATTGAATTAGTGAATTTAAAGCGCTAATTTGCCTAATCGTTCTATTTATAGAATTTATTAGTTTGTTATCTCAACGATACGATTAAAACATTTAACATTGGAAGTATTTCTCAAATTACCTTCACAAATTGAAAAGACACACATTCATTGGAATTGGAATTGGAATTATACCAATATATAGCTGTTATTCAATCCGGAATTACGAGGGAATTAAATATAAGTATTATGTTAACATTACTGCTTAAACAGAGCAGAGAAAAGTCCAGATCAACTACTTATTAAATAATCCAGTTGTTCTGATAAAACAAATACACAATAAACTCAATTGTTCATTTGATTTGCACGTGATTTACAGAAACTAACGATATAAAAAAAACTTGGGCAATAATTACATTAATTAGCATATGAACATTAAAATATATGTATATTAGTCTACTTGGGACAAATGTAAAAAAAATAATACTCTCTGCATTTTTTATTCATTGTAGGTGAATGAGGTGTGGGATCGAAATATAGGAGACTCTTGTATTGATTGACTTAATATCGAGTCGATACTGACTAAATACGAACTTGTATCTCTTATTATCGCTGAGATCTGACAGACAGGGGATGGCTATATCGACTCGGCTTGTGATGTTGATCAAGAATATATATATTTTGCGGGGTTGGCCATGCCACCTTTTGCCTGTTACATACTTTTCACAAGCCCAATATACTCTCTCTCTCTCTCTCTCTTGCAGAGAGTATAAAAAGTATTTTTAGTCTTTAGTCTTTTAGTAGATGTCACAATTATTGTAATATCAAAAACTCTAATACAGAGTATACGCTACTTAGTTTTTTGCGGTAGCTTAGTAGTCTACTCGGGATGAATACAAAAAAACACAATTTTGTTTCCATTCTCACAGAGAGATAATTTTGATTCTTGATGTCTTAATTAGGATAATATCAAAAATTCCAACACCGAGTATAAACTACTCAAATTAATTATACAGTTTTAACATATTTTTAACACTTTAATATCTGATACAAATGGTGTACATGAATAAAATAATTAGGGTTTATTTTTCAATTTTAGGGTGGAGCATTCATTTAACCAGTAATTTAAAAATTTAAAAAAATCTACCGTATGTTTAAAGTACTAGATAAAATCAAGAATTATAGAACTATTTATCACAACGATTTTATCGATGCAATTGCACAAATAACAAGATTAAGACTTCAGGAAATTTAATATTTACTTTTAATATTACCATGTGTGTTGTTAGTATAAGTGTTTACCACATCAGAATTAAATACTTTCATGAAATTAGAATATTACTACACTGAAGAGTCATAATTGATTGGTAAATCATATCTAGAAATCAGGTTGTTAATTTTGTGGATTTTTAAAATAAATATATCACATATCAAAGCACTGATATATTGTCAATTTTATAATAATCGGTATATTAGTATTAATAGTAGTTGCAGCTAACTTAAAGCTCATTTAACATTTAACAATATAAAATGTTAAAAGTTTTGAGATATATATAATCTATATATAATTAACAAGTCTTGACATATGTGTGACTTTTTACATCTATTCTTCAAACTAGCTTATGTCAAGTGCCGCTTTCGCAGGGCTGGTGTAAGCCCCATCTGGGAAATCAGTGGGTTTCTCACCTAAGACTATGGAGTATTGTATAGATAAGGCGTTTGGTGTCCACATGTGCTGTAATTCTTGGCGGTAAAACGCGTATCACTGCGAACTGATAAGATACTGGATATGGTAGATTGTTAGGGCCGGTCCGGAGTGGGTGTTAGTCAGCCAGTGCTAGCCTTTGTGAAGTGTTGTGTTCTGTTTGGAGGTGCAGGCACAGTCTGTGGGGATATCTAGTTAGATATCAAGGGGCTGTCAATATACAGATAATATATATACAGTGATTTAATAATGTAAATATTCTAATTTCAAGTGAGCGAGTCTAAACAACAACAGCCTGAGCAGCAGGAGGACGACAAGAGAATGGAGTTACTTCTGGAGCTCAATATGAAACAGAAACTGGCCACCAGACTTGGCATTCTGATCGTTGGCAGCTTCATCTTTGCCACCTTCTGCTGGGACAGTGCCTTGACCAGTCTAACACTCGGTGCTCTCATGGCCCTTATGCTGCGCAATCCCACAAATGTCTACGCCTTGGTAATGACCTGTCACAGGGACTTTATGTGAGTACATTGTTGATTGTTAATGATTTATCAGCCGAATAGAATTGCATGCAACATTAGTTAAGAACTTTTAAGGGACAACAATTATTATTTGATCTCTTAACTCTTCTTCTTCTCCACACTTTTAGAGCCTTTCACCGCTTTATCGCGCTCAATTTTTACTTGATTCGCAAGGATCGCAAAGGTTGCACCGTCGCCCATTGTTTTGAGGAGCAAGCGATTCAGCATCCGGAAAAGATCTGCTTTATAATGGATGAACGGCGTCTGAGCTTCGGTGAAGCGCTGCTCTTCAGCCAGAAGGTGGCAGGATACTTTCAACAGAGAGGACTCGTAAGAGGCGACTGTGTGGCCCTTTTGATGGAGACGCGGGTGGAGTATCCCCTCATCTGGATGGGGCTGAGTCAACTGGGTGTTGTTACGGCCCTGATCAACTCTCATTTGCGTGGAGAATCTCTGCTTCACTGCATCCGAGTGGCCAAGGCTTCCGCCTTGATTGTGGGCAGTGAACTGAGCGATGTTCTACAGTCGTTGCCTTCATTCAATCTGCCCATTTATCAATACACGGACACGGAAGTGCATCAGCTGTTGCCGGGCGCCACAGAACTCAGTGGAGCTCTAGCCGCACAGACTCCCCTGCCTATCAGTTGCAACATAGGGTGTTCTGCCCGGGACAAACTGCTTTATGTATACACCTCCGGGACTACGGGACTACCCAAGGCGGCGGTGATTACCAATCTGAGGTTTCTATTCATGACTGCTGGAGCGTTCTATATGCTGCAATTGAATCGCGATGATGTGATCTATAATCCGCTGCCTCTATACCACACGGCAGGTGGCATTGTGGGCGTGGGAAACGCTCTGCTCAACGGTTCCACTGTGGTGCTGCGCAAGAAGTTCTCGGCATCGAATTTCTGGAGTGATTGCTGCAAGCACAACTGCTCCGTGGCTCAATATATTGGAGAGCTCTGTCGCTACCTTCTTGCCACGCCCTACAAGAACCATGAGGAGCAGGAGAGGCAACCCAAGCACCAGTTGCGTCTCATGTACGGCAACGGGCTGAGACCTCAGATCTGGACTCAGTTCGTCACTCGCTTCGGCATTCCACACATAGGTGAAGTTTACGGCGCGACCGAGGGCAACTCCAATCTCATCAACATAACCAATCGCGTCGGCGCCATCGGATTTGTGCCAGTCTTCGGCCGAAGGCTTTACCCAGTCCAGATCCTGCGTTGTGATGAGCTCACCGGTGAACCACTGCGTGACTCTCAGGGGTGGTGCATGCGCTGTGGTCCTGGAGAGCCAGGTCTGTTGGTGGGCCAAGTGGATGCCAGGAGAGCGGTCAGCGCCTTTCATGGATACGCTGACCGAGCTGCGTCCGAGCAGAAACTGCTTCGCAATGTCTACAAGAAAGACGACTGCTACTTCAACTCCGGAGACATGGTTGTTTCAGACATTTTGGGATACTTCTACTTCAAGGATCGCACTGGAGACACCTTCAGATGGCGGGGCGAAAATGTCGCCACTCAGGAAGTGGAGGCTATTATCACCAACTGCATAGGGCTCAACGATTGCGTCGTCTATGGTGTACAGGTGAGATCTCAATGGGGCTAACTAAATGCCAACTATAAATAGAATCGGAATTCAGAGAAAAACGATTTTATTTATAGTAAGAAATCTAATTTTTACTCTGTCTTTAATTGAAGAAAGTTTAACTTTTACTTTACAGGAAACCGATTCTTATATTTTAATTCTTTATTTTACCCTTCCAGATACCTCATGTTGAGGGAAAGGCTGGAATGGCGGCCATTGTAGATCCCACCCGTAAAGTGGACATGGATTACCTGTCCATTGTGATAAGGGGCAGTCTGCCGCCATATGCGCGTCCACTTTTTATACGTTTGCTGGACGAGATTCCGAGAACGGCAACATTTAAGATGAAGAAACGGGAACTGGCAGTTGAGGGTTATGATCTGGAGAAGGTGAAAGATATTATATACTATCTGAATCGTGATGGGATCTATCGGCAGCTCAGTCGGGAACAGTATGAGGCATTGCAGACGGGTACAGCAGGACTCTAAAGGAAAAGTTAAAGACACTCACTTACACTTTAGCTAGTTTGTATATACACACACACACACACAAACAAGTATACACTCACAGACAGGGAGATACACACAGACACTCTTGTACGTAGTTTGAAATGTATTTTAACACTTAAAAGAAACGACTGATGAAACTTTTAGCCAAAGCCGAGCGCGTTTCATTCCCATAACTTGCCCATAAAAATGGCAGCTGAACCGATAATGGCCTTCAATACATTTCCGGTGGGTAGATGCAGCAGCACCACTACCACCACCACCACCACCGTGAACCACCGAGCACCACGCAAGACAGCAGCCACGGCCAAGCCAAGATATATCGAAAGTGTTAAATCCCCAAGATTAAGTTCTCGCTCATTGCCAGCTGCTGTGGCCGTTTGCTGGTTGCTGCTGTTGCTGCTACAGTTGCAACATTAACGCCATTTCCGTTCGCTAGCAGCAGCTGCGACGCAACAACAACAGCAACAACAGGAACGTCCACCATTCTCTAAGATAAACGATGTGCAAAATCCATACAAACAACAACAATGCTACTCGCTGTTGCGACTTGAAGTTGCAACCACAAGCAGCGCAGCCCAAGTCGACGTCGCCAACATCGCCTCGCGTCGCTTCTCTTCGATAGAAGCAATATCGATGGCGAAAAAGTTGTGGCAGGCAATCATAAAAAACGAAGAAATACCAACAAAGCCCCTTCTTGCAGCGAATCGGATACCAGCCACCGGTTGTATGGGGCACAATGCCACATATTGGTGGCACCAGAACTTCGGCGTGCTCATAAAAAACTGTTGAGACAAACTATGCTTTGTGTTCCTGCCTCATGTTGTCTCTACAAACATTCCTTACACGTAAACACATTAGATATGGAATTCTGCTCAGCAAAACCTCTTTTATATGATAACCTACGATTTGTGATACCTTTAGTTTAATTCTTGCAGAATCCATTTAATTAACAAGGAATTTGCGCACAGTGTATTACTGTGGTTTGCATTTAATAAATTATATGTCTCCTAGGCTCCAAATGTCTTTTCGTTTTCAATTTTATAAGAAAATTATAATTACTCCAATGCTTGTTGATAAAACGTTTTTATTTCCCAGGTTTTTAAGTGAGGATTCAGTTTTCTTCAAAGATGACTATTTTTACTTTATCGAATTAATACAGTCGAAGAAATAGTTGTTTCATGTCACAGTTGCCAACCACAGTACATATGATATAGATATAAAACTAAATGTTTAACGTTTTCAAAAATCATGCCAATATCAATTAAAGCTTTAAGGCCAGAGCCGAAAAGTATGCAATAATATTTAGTTGCTTCATGCTAAATCTGTCTCAGAGTATTCACAAATTATTGACTCTGGACATTCTGGTTACAACCTTAATTATGAGGTTAAATCATTGTTCCCCAAATGGTTATAGCCATGGAGAGGCAAAGAAAACATGTCTTAAATCTAACCAGCCACGTAATCGGTGATTTTCTGTATTATGTGTCTAAAAACAAAAGAGTTTTCCATAAAAAGGAGGAGTACTCTTCTATAAGTCTATAATTTGTATGGAAAAGTAATGGCTCGAATGCGTAAGTGGTCCTTTTAAGTCGGCTTACTCGACTTTTAACGTAACTAGTTAACGTGTTATTATTACCTATTTATTTCGTTATATTTAAACTTTCTTCTATGTAGTGATCAGTCAGTAAGGGTAACAACTTATAAGATTATCAATCTTTTTTATATGCATCGGAATTCTTGCTTTTACCACAGCCATGTTTACACTCATGATGTTATCAATTACCTTATCAACAATCCGTGAATGTGTGAAACACACACACAAACAACAAGCCACCCACTCCCCCTATTGGCAGCATCAACAACACCAACTGTGGCAACGCCAATGTATCCGTGAGCTTAAAAAAATGTGCATAAAGTTGCATTGGCAGACAGCTGGTGTTGCAGGGCTTCGGTGTATGACACAAAAAACGAAGAGCTCGAGTTTTGTCACTATCGTCGTTGGCATGGCTTGCCAGCCCCTGCTGTTTCCTTGCCCCATGTTGCATGCTTTCTCAGCTGTTTGCATCGTCGCCGTCATAAACAAAATGGCAGTTACTGGCGGGCAGAGCGCATGCATAGCTAATATCAATATAAGCAACAACAACAACAACAACACTAACACCAACAACTGCTGCTGCTGCTACTGCTGTTCCGGCTGCCATTGCAACTGTTGCTGTTGTTGTTGTCGAGTCGTGCGCATCGCGCGTTAAAGAAGAAAAATTAAAAATTTTCCAATAATTTTTCAAAATGTTCGACGAGTTTGCCGGCAATCGCCTTTATCTGCTTCCCATTCTCTCACGCCCTTTCTCCCTCTCACACTAGCGCTGTCTCTTTCTGTCCTTATATTTGCTGCTCTTTCTCCTTCGTGCCATTTCTTAAGCTTCATTTTTGGATGGCGCCACAGCTGCCATTGGAATTTCAAAGCTATTAAAACGCTTCCAGGCGAACAACGACCAAACGGGCTCCATGTTGTTGCTGCTCCACACTGAAATTGTACCCCAACAACAAAATGGCAGTCCATCAACTTTTCCACACTGTCTGTAACGCTCCCATAAAGTATAAGTTACCCTTTAATCGATTCTTTGATGTAGAAATATTTTCTAGATCAATGATAGTTTTTAAACGGTAATATAAATTTGTCTTTTATTTAAAAGTAGTATAACATTTAAAACAATAGGAAATCAGGAAAACCAGAGAGATCTAACAAACGGTAATTATCTTTCTTTACTTAGTTAAGATTACTTTTAAAATTTTAACCATATTTTGAATGGAGAATTGAGCTCCGTTAACCCATTTTCCTAGTAACATTTTATATTTAAATAGTTTAAAACAATTTAATAATATTATTAACATTTGTTTTATACGTATGTGTTTTATATTTATGTTAAAATGGTTTTACTAAAGAATATTTTTATGTTCGATATACCAAAATTTTAGACAAATATAATATTATCTAAAAATCGAGGTAGTCCTGAATTAAATAAATTAATATTATTATTTTTATTTCTATTATACCTTAACTGATGCAAGTCGATGTTGATTATCCTCTCACCGCACAACAACATTATTTAACTTTTTCAATCTTTTTTATTAAGAATACTATGAAGTATTATAATTATTATTTAAATTAATTTGCATGCAAGTACTAAAGCTATCAGATAATTTTACTTTATAATTTGTTATTATTCACCGCTTAAATCATTACAGGGTATCTGTGGTGCAGTAACCTAAAAGCGATTACTTGTTTTTCGTGCAGTTGTTGTTGTTCTGCGCTTGCTGCTTGTATGCATTTGGGCTTAAAGGTTTTGCTTGCTTTTGTTTTTATGTGGCACGCAGCCGTCGCCATCCTCTGCCCTTTCGCTGCCGCTGTTGTTGCTGCTCCGCTGCTGACTGCTCCGTTGCTTTGCCGGTTCGTGCTAATTACATTGCACCTGTGCGTGACGTTTGACGCTGGCCTGTCCGAGCTTCAAATGTCGACTCTTTGTTGCTTGTTGTTGGCATTTGCTTAGTTTGTTTTGTGGGTGTACGAGTGTGCGAATGTGAATGTGTTAACGTGTGTGTGTGTGTGTATGGGTGGGTGGCAATTGCAACTGCAGCAGTTGCCAGCAAAAATTAATTAAAACCCAACGTGCCGCAATGCAATTAAATTCGATTTGGCTCAGGAATCGAAGCTGTGACGTCGACTGCGACTGCGACTCGAGCTCAGCTGAGCGGCTGTTGTTGACATCATTTAATACAACAATACAACAAAATTATATTCGACACATACATGCTCACACACACACATACAGGCGCACATCAAAAAGTTCACACAATGCAGCTGCCTAGGACATGTCTTCCCCTCGTCCTCCTTTCGCTTCCCCCTCCAGCTTTTTTCAAGCTTTTGTTTTGTTTGTATTTGTATTTTTATTGTGAGCTTCGTATACGTTGGCAGCTGTTGGCTGATCTGCCTATTTGCTTACTCTCACTGTATGTGTGTGTGTGTGAAATTCCTGACTGGATGCTGCTACTGCTTTTGGCATGCCAGTATATGTGGCACTCTGTGTGTGTGTTTGTGTGTTAGTGTGAGCCCGCGTTGTTTGCTTGCTTGCTTCGTTCGTATTCGTTGGTTCGTTGATTCGTGGCACCTTTTGGATTTGACAGTTTTGTAATTAACTGCAGTCAGCATGTGCGGCATTGGCGGCGTCAACGGCAACGCCAACGCCAACGCGAGCGTCGGCGTCTGCGTCGGCATTGAGGGCAGAGCGAAATATGTTGCATACTTTCAGGCGGTACAATCGAAATTGCCAATAAGCAAACGGTTCGTTTGGCACTTTTGGTGCGCAATTAGTTTTTGTTTTCAACTTTACTTATACCCATACAAAGGAGCAGCGGTTCTAAAAATTTAATATTTTTGACGAGAAAATTTAGAAAATTCTTGATTTGAAACATAACTGGGTTATTAAAAAACTGAAGTATTTAAGGGTAACTTTCATTTAATCACCGGTTAAAATAAGTTTTAAAATCTTAATAAATATTTTAAATGTCAATAAAATATTAATTAATAAATTTGAGAAGTTAGATTAGTTTAAGATGTCATCAATGAGTTTATATATATTAGGGAAACAATAGTTAGTTTCTTCTATCTTTATGATCGATTGTGTATGCAGCTTCTTGCATGCGTTTGCATGTTAATGGAAGACTCTAGTCAAAACGTTTTCTTAAGTGAAATACTTGCAATCACATGCCAAGGCTTCAGCAGGCTGCAAGACTCAGACACAGCTGTGGCAGCAGTCAAGCCACAGGACAATGCAGAGGACACAGGAAGCAGGACATTGGATACCGGTACACTGGACACACGTGTGCGCTTTTGTTTGGGCTTCTGTGCGAGTTTGAGTTTAAGTTTTAGGTTTTGGTTTTGGTTCTGGTTCTGGTTGTGGGTCTCTGGCTTTGCTTAGGTTTCTGTTGTTCGAGTTCAGCCCGATATACATTTTGGCCTTTAGCAACTGTTGTTGTGACTTCCGCTGCTGTTGCTGCTTCTTCCTCCCATTGTTGTTGTTGTTTTTTATGGGCAGTCCTTGGCGGCCTTTATGCGCCCGCATATTAAACAATTATTGCCAAATGGCAAACGACAGCTGCGTTGTGTCACCATCGCCGATGTCGTTAGTGTGGGCCGAGGCATCAGGCCTATGTGATGGCCACGTTTTTTAGCCAAGCAGTCGACAGCAGCAACAGCAGCAGCAGCAATAGCAGAAGCAAAGCAACAGCAGCAGTATATGGCCAGGACTCGGATTGGGTTTTTGGTTTGAGGTTGCGAACTGAGAGCTGGAAACTGGCCCAGTGCCTGCATTGGGCTTACAGACGTTTTTTCGCGTTTCAGCGTCTGCTGCAATTTATGTGTATAAATGACAAAAGTACCGTTATTTATGGCCAGCAACCGCAACGCAATTTGGCAACACTTGTTGGCCAATTGGCAAAAATGTGAAACAAGCTACGCCCCCTACCACCTCTCTTCGCCCCTTACTCCAAAAAAAGTTAAGATAAAACCTCCGCGTTCCCAAATGTTTGTATATATATATATATATGTATATAGTGTATATGTATTACAGCCATGTGTATTGCAATATCTAAGTATAAGTCAGAATATTATCTATATTCCAGAACGTTTAAAATAGTAAAATGCTTATGCCGAAGAACTGATACACTTTATGGAACATAACGGCATAATATTATTATGATAAGGACAATTCAATTGTTGATGTTTTAATTTAATTAATCAGTATGTACCATAATTATAAGACCTTAAATCATACTATTAGTTATTTATTTTTAAAGTACATACCAAAAACAAAAGAACACTAAGTAATAACATTTATTGTTAGTCATATTTTAGAAAGTTATTGAAATGTCCCACTTAGTCGAGAGACTTTTAGCTTTTAGAGTATATCAGTGTCACAAAGGACAGCTGCTTGTTTTTGGTGACTTGGTCGCTAAAGATTTTGTGCCGTCCTTGGCAAAATTTGAATTTTTATTGCTGATCGATGCGCGTGAGGCCCCATTGACACGCCCACTTATACGCCCACCAAGCAGTCAGTCAGGCAAATTATGCGTATTTAGGTCGTTGACTATAACCGTATATTCGTATATCCGAATATCCGTATTTCGCATCCTGCCGCTTGTTGCTGTCATAAATCCAGAAATGCCCTGTGTGTAAATGTGCCAATGCGTTCGCTCAAATCGGGCCACAAAAGGTCCCTTCCCACTCATCCCCCTTGGCTATGGCGTTCTCAGTAAGCCAATATTGACCCTTCTGTTTTGTTGTCGCGCTTTTATTATGCTAATATTTTTTAAGGCCATTGCCAAGATTTATTGAAATTACTGCGGCGCACATCACAGTATTGAGTATAGAGCATGATGGTTGCAGTTTGAGCGGTGCTAAAGAAAGGTGGCAACGCAGCGTATGCGTGATGTGAGCATCAATTAAAATGCCATTTAAAGTGCAGCTTGTTGCTTGTTGTATGCTGCATGTTGCATGGCACCCGTTTTTTCCTTTTACTTTTTTTTTTGCAATTATAACAACTAATTGGCAGCAAAAACTATTGTTATAGCCGACAGAAGCAGCAGCTGTTGACTTGGCCAAGCAGCAAAAACTCGCTGAAAAATGAGTTGCATAAATTTTAGCTAACATTTTTGCGAACCGACAAGGAACAAGCGATACGACAGATGTATTTGGTTGCATTAATTTCAATTTTTAAACACTTATCACTACAGAATATATGTTGATTTTCTAAGAGGGCCCAAAGCGTTACAGAATCCTTTCGATGTATTCACAATTATTGTGCCTTTGGCATACTTAAATTTTATTGTGATCGAAAAATGTGCCACAAATTATGCCACACACATCCATTGCCACTTACAAACACACACACACACACACACATACACAATCACAACACTTCCTTCTGCATGTTTTCTAAAGCGTTGTTGGAAAAATTGTACAGGTGTTGCTTTTGTTTCACTGAACTCGGGTTTTTCCTTTTTTGACAGCTGTGGCAGACCATGCCCACATCGCCCCCCAACCAGCCATCAGACAGTAGGCAGGAGGCAGAAGGCAGCGGGCAGTATGAGGCGTTGTTATGATTTTACAACAATATTATTTTTCCATCAACAATATCAGCAAAAATCAATCAAATTCAATTAAAATGCAGCCGAAGGATACAAAAATCGTCAAACAAAAGGCAACTATAAAAATAAAATACGACTGCAATTATGCAAAATTGCAATTAATTTTAATTTTGAAGCAACAATACAAAAAAAAAAATACAATAACGAGTGCAACAATAACTATGCTAGTTACATAAATTAAAATTCACATTAAAATTGAAATTAAATAATGAGACAACAAAATAAATTAAAATTTCCACAAACCCAAATCAATCAATTATGCGGACAAGTTGTGGGAGTGTGTGTTACGGGTGTGTGAAGGTATATATGAGTGTGTATATGTGTGCATACACACAAACTTATGCATAGCAATAAGCGAGAAAATGTTGTTCAAAACGATAGTTTAATACTCTTACTATATACAAAACTGAATAGAGGGGTATATAAGGTTAGTCTGAAACCAAATGTGCGTAACAGGCAGAAGGAGGCGGGAGCGACCCCATAAAGTAACGATATATATTCTTAAGTAGTAGTATCAACAGTCGAGTCGATATAGCGATGTCCGTCTGTCCGTCTGTCTCTCCTTCCCTATGAACACCAAGATCTTACAGTCTATAAGAGATAGAGCCATCAAACTGGGAACGAAAGTCCGTCTATTTCGCCAGCAGAAAAAGTTTATTATATATAATTGCCACGCCCCCCACCGCAAATTGTAAAAAACTATTTACACATTGCCATATCTTGCAAACGTAAAAAGATATTGGGACAAAATTCACATGTTATGTGTACGGTACCAATAACTCGTCAAGTTTGATCTGGATCGGACAACTATATATAACTCCTATAACGCCTATAACTCCCATAGGAAAAATCGTTCGAAAATGGGAAATTTGTATGAAGACATAGAATGATAGGCACCCAATCGCAAGCAAACTCACACATTTTGAGTATGTCATGATTATAACTATCGTCACCAAGTTTTTTCCTGATCGGACAACTATAGTCCATTGCTTCCATGGGGCATGTGGTATTAGTTGAGCTATCGCAACTAAACTCAAATATTACGTGTACATATATGATGATTGCAAGAATTCTTACTGATAATGATTTGGATTGGGGAACTATATCCTAAAGCTTCCATGGGATAAATCGGTCATTGTCTATGTTTATGCATTGTATAATTTTTGCTGTATTAAGTGTGTGTGTGAGTGTGTGTGTGTGTGTGTGTATTTTTATGTGTGCGTGTGTATGAGAGCATTGCGTATACATTTACACAAGTGCAGAAATTCCCAAAACACAAATCCTAAAAAAACATTTGTTACTTTTTGTGAAACGTTGTATACATTTGGGAGGCGGGTGCTCAGTGGGCGTGTCGGGTTTCGACCACACAACAGTTGAGGCAGGGCCAAAAGAGTCAAGCGGTAATGCAGTGTGTGTGTGTGTGTGTGTGGGTGTGTGTGTGTTATTATAGCTGTGTTGACATAAGCGTAGCTGGACCAAGGGGAGTAGTGCTCTATCGGAAGGAAGACGCCGTAATTCAGGGTTGTTCAAAGTTACGAAAAGTGCTCAACTTTAAAGATTTGGGGATCAAATATTAAAGTAAATATAACAAGTTAACATTAAGTGTTTTATAAACGATAATTAAATGAGTAAAACATATAATAACTTACTAAAAACAAAAGTAGTTTTCTGTTAAGCTATAGCTATGTATATCGGTAATAGAGTTTGACTGAATCCCCCTTATAATTATTTCAAGCTGCGCCTGCTTTTAAAATGTCATCAGTACGCCTCTTTTTTGGCAACCATGAATTGTCGGCAAAAGCATTTGTTATCCGTTGTTTCTATTTGTTTTGGCCAGAACCTGGTCTTGGACAAGGTCCAGTGGCACAGTGTCCGTCTGTGTGGACGGGTATTTAGTTTGTTGCTCTTGTTGGAAATAAATGTATAACATTTTATAACTATTCATGCTCGTAAATTCGAGATTATTTTGTGGTATATTTAAATTTAGCCACACAAACTCACACACACATACATATACTCTCAGCTTTGGTTTCGAATACAAATTGCATTAATGTGAGTTCAGCGGTTTGACTGCCAACGATGGGAAAGCACTTGAAAAGCCAAAGGAGATGAAAACTTGAAAGTAATTAGAAAATAAAACAACTACAAATTGTCTGAAATACTCGGCGGGCATTGATTGATTTCCGTAGAAAACAGAGGCACTACTCGAGTGCCACTAAAGATGCGAAGTGCAACCAAAAATAGATTCATGCAACTTGGGATGCAGTTTGGGCTCATGAAAATGAAAGCAGAAAAACATATGTACAAAATGTTCCTAATGACTGCGGTGACACTTTTGTGGAAGTGCAACCAACACGACGAATGTAAGACAGAGTGAGAAATAGGCACAGAGTGAGATAGAAAGTTAAATATATACACACATAGACAGGGAGATATAATAGTTGTTAGTGTGTGTGTATGTGTGTGTGAGTTGCATACCTGTGAATGTTGTGCTGATAAAATTAGAACGTGAAAGGCGCTGCAGTTGACAGCGTGAAAATTTGTGAACTTAGAACAGGAAAAGTCGACGGGATGCCGTCGCTCAAATGCAAATCCGAACAGCTTGCAACACAAATGCATCTACGAAATCACAGATACATGCACACTCACACACATGCACACACACACACGAGTCCACAGATCCTCTTAGATACAGCTACAGTTTCATGATGTACATAAACCAAAATAGCAGTCCCAATATAATCTCAGCTATTTGTTGCTTTAGATTTTGGTCTGTCGTGTTCGGTTGATTGAAGCTGCCATAATAAACAAGCAAGAACAGGGAAAAAGAAAGCTTAAGATACCCTGTAAATGAGTCGATGTCTGTTTCATATATCATAAATTCTAGTAATGAGTCACATAGATTTGGAGACTTATTCCAGTAAAGTTTAATCTAAGGTGAACACTCCCATTACACCACTCTACATACAAATAGTGACAGAACTTTAATCACACAAAAAAAAACCTAGAATACGTTCAAAATTTAGATAATCAGTTTGTATTAAACTACAAAAAAAATTTTGTTTTAAGACAGGAGAGCTTTATGATACATATATCATGTCCCAGGATATCGGGAACTAAGGGCTTAAACC
Organism: Drosophila cardini; assembly: GCA_018903735.1. Classification (NCBI taxonomy): domain Eukaryota; kingdom Metazoa; phylum Arthropoda; class Insecta; order Diptera; family Drosophilidae; genus Drosophila; species Drosophila cardini. The sequence continues at coordinate 20,596,514 of JAEIGM010000001.1, read as the reverse complement.
CAACAACAAAATATCATAAGAAAGTAAATCTAGTACTTTTATAAATATCTTTAGAAAATTTTACTTAGAACTTTTCTTGTTGATCATGGACACAAGTAACTTGGTTAAACTAGTTTAAAACATTACATTTTGCTTAATTTCTTTTAGATAAAAGTTCTCGATTTCTTCAGAAACAAATATATTTTGAAATAAAAGTAATTAAGTGCTTTAAACGAATAAATACGCAATTTCCCGCAATTAATATACTGGTGGGTAAGTCATAAATATCTAATAGAAAATGATTTAAAACGAGCTCTAATTAAGTTATAAGCTTGTTTAGTATGTATTAGACCAATATTTAGTGTTTCAAATTCATTCAATAAATTATTTATATAACTATTTACTAAATAAAAGACCAGTTGGCTTCTTTCTTTAGTTTTAGAAAAAAGAACGCACATTTTCCTAATGCTCTAACGCAGGGGCAATGCACACACTCAAACTACGTACATACGTATCACTATGTGTGTGTGTGTTACTGTGCTTGTGTGTGATCGGCTTTCTCGCTTTAGTCGGCACTCGGCTCAGTAATCGGCAGTCGGCAGTATGCAGTCGGCTCTTGGCTGCCAGTGAGCCGAAGCGAACTAGCGACGACGTCGTGTGTTGGATTGCATTGGGTTGGGTTGAGTTGGGTTGAGTTGGTTTGAGTTGGGTTGGGTATTGGGACTCAAAACTGGGGACTGACTCTTGGGCCGTCATCAGCGTTGTCGCTTGCGATCAGTTGAGTTTTGTGCGTTGAGCGGTTAAGTTGCGCGTTCAGCTCCGGTTCCCCCTATTTAAGAATCACTGTGTAAGATTATTTAGTGCACAGAACAGAACAGTACAGTAGAGATCCAGGTTCAGGTTCAATTTGAAGTACATATTCTGGTTGAGGTTCGGTTTAATTGAGCAAGAGTCCCGACAACGCCTGCATCGAAGACTTTCGAGTCCCACGCAATCAGAAGAATTGTTAAATTGTTGTTAAATCAAAACCCATAAATCAAAATGAGAGAAATTGTGCATCTGCAGGCTGGCCAATGTGGCAACCAGATTGGCGCTAAGGTAAGTCTCCTTTTCTTCTCTCTCTCTCTCTTTTTCTCTGCTTCTCTGTTATTTTATTATTTTTTTTTTTGTATTCTGCTTATTTTTTATTTCGGTTTTTGGGTTTTTTCTTTGCTGCTTTTTGGCAAACGCAGCTAATTTATGCACAATGCCCGAAAACGTTTTTCAATGAGTTTCCAAATCGATCACAACTCTGAGTAAACGTCGCCGCCGCCTTTTACAGCGCATTCAGCAATTAAAGCAAAAGAAAATTAACAAACAACTTTAAAAAAAGAAACAAAGTATAAAAAAAGGCCAACGAATAAACATAAAGAATAAAATACGAAAAAAAAAAAGAAAACTTTAACGAAAGCAAATAAAAATGCCAATTGCAAAAAAAATGTATATAAAAATGAGCAATGCATTGTAGCGCAAAGAAAAATAAATTAATTTTAGTTTATCAGACATTCGATATGCCCTTTAAATGCACTCTGATTATTATTAGAGACAGCCCCCTAAATGAGCTGCAATTTAGCCTCTCTAATGCAGGGTATTACTGCATTTCCCCACTTCTCGCACCTTTTCTATACCATTCAATGCATTTCGATGCCAAAAACCTCTGGAATTATCATTGCGGTTGTATCTTTTCGCTTTGTTGGGTTTCCTTTATTAGCCAGACCAACCGCAAGAGGTCCAAAAATAAAAAGAATAAAAAGAATATGCCACTCGGTTGGAGTACACAGAAAAAAGGGGAAACTCAAAATTTATTACATAAAAAATAATAATGAATGCAAAAGTAGGCTATGTAAAAGTTTTATGGACTTATCTTGAGCTACAAATAGTTTATTTAATTAAATATAATCCCAAAAAAAGTACAAAAATTCCAAAAACTCTTTCAACGAATATGACTATTCCAACAAAACTTATGCTCAATTTGCAATAAAAATAAATTATTGAACAGCTGTTAATAAAAATGTGATTGTGGTTTCACGCACAGCTGAAAGTTGATGAAAGTTCAACCAGATGGTCCGTACTTTAAAGTACTACCCTGTTAAACAGTGTTGAGTGTTGGCTAACTAGTTAATCAATGAGTAATACATACTATTAAAAGTAGTTACAGCAATTAGCTGCCCTCCACCATCAATTATTGTCAATAAAACAAAGTCAGAGCTTTAATCAATATAACCAATTGTACAGCGTGCCACAGCGTTGCAACCCAAAAAGCAGAGAGATCATACCTCATGCTGCTTGCAACTTGACGCATTCTTATGCTTCTCTCGTTATTGTAATTTTTTGGGAACTTGGAACCGGTTTTGTGAGGCATTGACATGTGCCGGGCTCTGGCCGAATCAATGTCAATGCTTGGGGACTAAATAAGTGTGTCACGTTGCACAAATGCTGATAAACGACAAATGACGAACAACAAAGCGAAGCCAATCAAACGATGATTAAACTATAACACACAATTAAATAAAAGCTAAAGATAAGCAAATATTGTACGAGTAAATTCTTTATTTTTCTCACTTTTATTTAACTTTTTTTTCTGTAGTAATTCCACAGTCATGACTCAATTGAGGTTTGCGATTTGTGGGAAATGAGACAGAGAACCAACAGTGAGGAGAACGAGCGGAGGAAAGGTAGAGAGATAGGAAGGTAGGGAGGTAGGGAGTAGGGGGATGGGTCAATGTCGCTTAATTTAACGCTAACGCTTAGCATTTCTCAGAAATTCGGCATAGTAATGGCTTTATGGAGCAGTACTCTTCAGAGTATGTGTATATACTTAGGTATATAATTTATATACATGTACGTAGTGTATACTTGCTTACCATGAATGAGATCCGAAGTCTGTTTATCTAAACCAAACGACAACGACCACGACGACGACGTCGAAGTCGACGACTTGGTAATTTGAGAGACTCGTTGGTTTCACATTACCCAAGAGATTGGGAAACAGCTGAGTGGACATTTCAAATGTGTGGGGCAAGAAATGGAAGTGTCAGTTACACTGACACACCAGCTTCTTAAATCCCAAAGATATGAACGAAGATAATATTTAGACCGTAGTGTTTAAATTAAGAATTTTCATAAAACCAATTTAAAATTGATAATTTACCAGTGCAAATAATTTCCAAGCAAACTTGTATAACTTTCTGAATAAAATCAGTTTAATCTTTGAGCAAATACCTTAAAATTTAGTCACCTCAATAATGATAATCAAAAAAATTATAAAAATAATTTTGATTACCCTTGAAGAGTTCCAAAGAGTTGAATTAGTTTTCTAAATGTTTTCTAAGAAACCTTCTGATTATTAGTTCAAAAATAGATTTAAATAACAATGTTGTTTTATCAGTGTACCCACATTTGAGTATAGTTTGAATGTGAAATCAGAAGCCGAATCAGAGTCACAGTCAGAGTCAGAATCGCAATGAGAATCGAAGTTGGAGTCGGAATCGCTCAAACCGCACAAGTGCATAAAGGAAGTGACTCACGAATCCATATGCTACCAACTACTGCAACATTGGGTTTCCCTTGAGGGTGTATTTTCTGGTCATTGAATGGTCAGTGTAAAATGCAGAGAACCTCAAAATTATACTCGTATTCAGTTACAGGATAGGGGCACATATGAATTTCCATTTCCATTTTGAGTCTTCGTTTTGTGCACCAAGACGATAAATGCATTTTAAATAATCAGCCCGTGCTTACATATACAATGAAATTATAATTTCATATATTCTATATATAAGTATACATTATATACTTATATAAATATATATATGTGTATACAGACTGAGAAAGTCAACAAACTTCTGTTGTTTCTTCTGAAAGATTTATTATCGCCCTCGTTCGACTGAAACAACAAAACAGCTGCTGAGCGAAGACAAATGCTTTTGATAGAGGAATTGCGGGTTGGACAGTTGGAAGTGAAAAGTGGGATGTGGAGAGTGGGGAGTGGGTTTTTCAGTACTTTGGCATCATGTGAAAATTGCAATGATTTTTTGCATATTTTTCAAGGGCTGCCGGAAAAGCAGCTAAAGCTACTAAAGCTGCAGGCGATCCAAAGACTCAAAGATTCAAGACTTGTGCTTGTTCAGTCTGCAGATTTCAGACTGGCTTCGGCTCCAAAGTTCATGCCCGAGTGATTTCAAGTGGCACAGACTGAAAGACAGCTACAACGATGGGGCAGCTACAGACATGCAACACTTAATGAGGGCGTCGGCAGTCGGCAGTCGGCATTCGAGAGTCGGCAGTGGCAGCTGATCGCATGCAAAAGGGGATGGCAAGGGGGCGTGTCAGTACAGGGGCAGCATTTAAAACTAATTGGAAGTCTTAAGTTTCTAGTAGCAAGTGGCAAGTGGCAGCAGAAAACATCAGTAGACAACAGTAGAAAAGCCTGCAGCTCAAAGAGTTGCCAACAAATAAAGATTTTCAGTGGAATTTTCTTTTTGGTTTTCAAATGATTTGTAATTCAGTCGGGTAAATTAACTGTAATATTCTCTAATAGCAAATTAGCTAAATGAGTGTTAGTAACAATAGTGAATAATATTATTCTAACCATTATGCTTTAAACAATTCTTATTTGCCCAGAGGGAAACAATTTTTCTAGAAATTTTGAAGTCTCAAATTTAAAAGCAATCTAAATCAGTAAAAGACTTTAGAGAAAATTTTAAATTTAAATAATTAAGACTTGAATCATTTTCAAAATCTTAATTTTCCAAAGTTCTCACTTGAAAAAAAAGAAATTATTTTAAGATCAGTCATTATATTGTATATCTCAAAAACTTTTTTGAGGTTCCTGAAACGCTTTAAATTCCCAATTAGTCGTGAGTCATTTTCGTAAAATACTTTATCCACCTTTTAAAAGAACATTCTTCGGTCTTTACCTCTGATCAAAGTTTATTAAAAGTTGTCTATAATTCGTGGTCACCGTGATTTCGAAGAGTTTTAAGAATTTTCTTTTCAACATTCTTAACGTGTTATTTTATAATTGTTTTTTCCTCTGTTTGGACTGATCGTGTTGCTGATAACTTAACCTCCAGCTGCTTCTATTAACCTTTTCAGGTGCTTACCCTTTTCAAATACTAAATGTAAACTATCACAAGGAGTATGACGCAGCTAAAGACAATTTTCACAGCTGGACTTTGTATTAGATACCCCCACCCCTTTTCCATTTCCCATTTCCCCAAACAATCTTCGCAGTTAACCAAAAAAAAAAAGTAATTTCCCGTAACTATCAAGAGCATCGTCATAAAAAGGAAAAATCCGAAGAAAAATTAGTTGAAAGTAAAGCGATCGCAGTGTAAAGAAGAAGAAGAAGATGGAGAGATGAAAATGAAGAAGCAGATAGAGTAAAAGACATGAAAAACGACTTTTCACTTCAACAGTTTTGTGTGCTAATTTATTTTTGTTATTACCCCCTTTGTTGTTGCCCCAAGTGTGGCAGTTGCATGATTTTGTTGTTTTATTTGACTTGTAAGCGCTCTCGTCCGGCGTATAAACTACGCTTGAAGCTTCATAATTGCAATGGCCACACTCCAATTAAATTTGATGATCTTGCGGAGATTGTAGCTAGTAGTTGTTGTACTTGAGTTTGTTGTTTGTTGTTGTTGTTGTTGTTGTAGTTTTGTTATTGTAGTTGCACTCGAGCTGCCTTTCAAATAAACAAAAGCAAACTGAGACGCCATCGGCTGCCAAACAGAAGACTAGTCTATGGATTGCAGACCGTAGAGTGCAGACTGTAGATTTGGAGCCATTACTATGTGCTGGGGATGGGGATGGGGACTGAGACTTATTTTATTTTTCACATCAAGTTCAAGTGCTAAAGGGAAACGAGACAGACAACAATATATATCACTGAAAAGGGAAGCACAAAGGGCTGGGGGAGTGGCAGGGGAAGGGCTAAAGGAAGAACACTTCAAGCGATAACATTTTTATTATTTCCTCGATGCCATTCGATTACTATTTCTGTCTTCCAATTGGAATGCCAAAGAATTTCTATCTTCAATTATCGGCAATTTATGCGTTTTCAATGCGTTACGTTGCGCTTCAATGGCAACAATTCAAGATATTCGTTAATGAAATCTAATGTGGATCCCTTTTTTGGTTAAAATAGTTGAGAAAAGCCGAAAAATAAACGCGTGTTAAACGCAGCAAAACATTTGCAGAGCGCTTCCGCAATAAACGCTGGCAATGAGTATATGTATCTTAGAGATACAACAGCGCGTATCTTTTGGATTGCTTGAGCAACTAGCTGATGTTGCTGTTGTTGTTGTTGCTGCTGCTGTCTTCTAATGATGTTGTCGATGTCTACAACTGGCGTCTGCTGGGTTAATTTAGTATCTTCGAGTTGATGCCTGGGTCGTTGGCCTGCAGTTTAGCTATGACTCAGCAGCAACAGCAGGAGAAGCAGGAGAAGCAACAGCAGCGGCAATATTTGTATATCTGTGGTTTCTGGCCAGTGCCCACATGCCACAGGCCGTTGGCAACGTGCAACATGCAACGTGGAACGTGCATCGCCCATGGCAGTGCTATTTTTAACACTTTCGCTGCATAAGGTTGCACATTGCACCCCAGGAGCGTTTGCCGTGCGGCATTCAGAATCCGAAACAAAATCAGAATCAGAATCAGAATGAGAATGAGAAATCTCTCAACTTGGAAATGTCCCATGCCGCGACACGCTGCACTGAAATATATTCAAGTAAAATATTCAAAAAGTCAAACCGAAATGAAAAACTATTTTTGACTCTCTGACTCTCTGCCTGTATGACTGTATGACTGTTTGTTGCCTGCGTTGTTTCTTTTCTTTTAAATTTAGCACTAAATCAGGGCATGTTGCAGCCATTTCACTGACGGCTAAAAACCAAAACTAAACATAAATTTTCAGCCTTAACAGTGTACGATGTGTCTCACTTTTGGGTGCAGCCCCTTCTCAATTTTTTGTCTCTAGTAAAATATAAGCCCCAAAAAACTAAAAAATAAAAACAATTTTATGGTTGCTGCGACTGAAGAGAACTTTTAATAATTTGTATATCTTTTGAAGTGTCTTCTGGCCTTAGTTTCTGCGGCTGGCAACATGAACTCTGACATGGCTCGTAACTCAGTTTGATAAATGTCATCTCAAGAAGAATCATTCAAGAGGTTGACAGATGACTGACTGCAGCTAGAAGCTGCACACTATTGACCAGAATTTGACTCTAACAACAGATTAGATAAATCACAACTTATCTTATCAGCGGAAACTAGAGGAAGCTGTATGATTACCCCATCTAAATAACGCTCTCAAGCAGCGCCCCTAATAAGGCAACTGAACAAAAATAGATATTACATCCATCAAGAATCTCCCCTTCTGTTCCAAATCCGCGTTCATAAAAATAGCTGCAACAGCTTCAATATCTTCGTTTTTTTATGGCTACAACACAGTCCAAAAGTCATTAAATTGATATAAACACGATCATTACTAAGTATCGCACTTTCTTGAAAAGAAATTATGCCCAAGAGGTGTCATATGCTTGTAAATATGGAACAAGTTATATATGATACCTCAAGTACTCATTTTACAATTAATTCTTGGCAAACTGGAGTAAACTTTAAAGAAAATTTAATTGTTTACTTAATTACTCCTTCAATATAAGATTTTTTATTCAACTCTGATACTTTATTTAGTTTCTTACGAATTGTAAATAATACTACTATATATAAGATAGTATCTGATAGATACGTAATCTATACATTTTTACAAGTGTGTTATTGAATTTCATATTCAATACTTAATTAGCCAGACTCTTAAGTTTTTACTCAGAGTTTTTTATACAACTCTATTTTTTTTATGTTAATTAAATCTTCACCGTTTTATTCTGTATGTTTTTTCAGTTCTGGGAGATTATTTCCGAGGAGCATGGCATTGACAGCAATGGCATCTACATCGGTGACAGTGATCTGCAGCTGGAGCGTGTCAGTGTCTACTATAATGAAGCTTCGGGTAAGTTTCTTGCTTTCCTCTGGTTCCATTAACGCTGACTCATCTTTCCATTTGCATTCCAAATGCGATTTGAATAGCTGTGACGCGTTCCTCGGGTGGCAAGTATGTGCCACGTGCCATTCTTCTGGATCTGGAGCCGGGCACCATGGAGTCGGTGCGTTCCGGCCCGTATGGACAATTGTTCCGTCCGGATAACTTTGTCTTCGGACAGTCCGGAGCTGGAAACAATTGGGCCAAGGGACACTACACGGAAGGTGCCGAGCTGGTGGACAATGTGCTCGATGTGGTGCGCAAGGAATGCGAGAATTGTGATTGCCTACAGGTAAATTTCCCCAAGATAAATAAGTTCACTTGCTTTACTCACCTTTTTGTGTTGTTTACAGGGCTTCCAACTTACGCACTCGCTGGGCGGTGGTACTGGATCGGGAATGGGTACTTTGCTCATATCGAAGATACGCGAGGAGTACCCGGATCGCATAATGAACACCTATTCGGTGGTACCATCGCCAAAGGTGTCCGATACGGTCGTTGAGCCGTACAATGCCACCTTATCCATTCACCAGCTGGTGGAGAACACAGATGAGACGTACTGCATTGACAACGAGGCCCTCTATGACATCTGTTTCCGCACATTGAAGGTGTCCAATCCAAGCTACGGTGATCTCAATCATCTTGTTTCGCTGACCATGTCCGGTGTTACCACCTGCCTGCGTTTCCCCGGCCAACTGAATGCCGATCTGCGCAAGTTGGCTGTGAATATGGTACCATTCCCGCGTCTGCACTTCTTCATGCCCGGATTTGCGCCCCTCACCTCACGCGGATCGCAGCAGTACCGCGCTCTGACCGTACCCGAGCTAACCCAACAGATGTTCGATGCCAAGAACATGATGGCAGCCTGTGATCCTCGGCACGGTCGCTATCTGACTGTGGCTGCCGTCTTCCGTGGCCGCATGTCCATGAAGGAGGTGGATGAACAGATGCTGGCAGTGCAGAACAAGAACAGTTCGTACTTTGTGGAATGGATACCGAACAATGTGAAGACAGCCGTCTGCGACATACCGCCCAAGGGATTGAAGATGTCCTCGACATTCATTGGCAACACCACAGCCATTCAGGAGCTGTTCAAACGCATCTCGGAGCAATTCTCGGCCATGTTCCGTCGCAAGGCTTTCCTGCATTGGTACACCGGCGAGGGAATGGACGAGATGGAGTTCACCGAGGCTGAGAGCAACATGAACGATCTGGTGTCGGAGTACCAGCAGTACCAGGAGGCTACCGCCGACGATGAATTCGATCCCGATGTTAACCAGGAGGAGGTCGAAGGCGATTGTATTTAATGGTGTGGCCAGAGGAATGAGGTGCGTGCGTGAACGTCTCCTTTTTGGTGGCCAGCATGTGTTTCTGCGTGGCATGCGGCAGCAGTTGCGCGCTAAACACTGTGAAATACTTTGAGGAGAACGCAACAATACACACAGAGACACACACACACACACAAGGATACACGAACACACTCACAGTCACATCATTACAGGAAATGTCAAGCGTAGTTTGACAAACAACCGAATTCAGCCGGAAATGCTCCTAAAACTCTCATTTCACTCGCTTTCACTATTACTACTCATGAATCACTTTTCACTTAGTCACTTCACACTCATTATTCACTCTTCACTATTCTCTATTCACTTTTAATTCTTTGACTTAATTCCTCTTTATACTCGCTTCATTCTACGCTACACTTTACACGGAGGCACGTCTATCGCATTTCTCGCAGCCATTTTCTGACTTCTCTTTACCCCCTTCATCACATCTACTCTTCCTATCCCCGTTCCCTTCCCTTCATCAACACTTCGTTTACCTAATTTAAGTCTCAATTTTATAACATTTTCAATATATATAAATAATTATTTATATGCAAGATCATTGAGTAAAAAGCTTTTAGTATCATATTATATATTTCCAAAATATACAAGTATTTAAACATCAAAAAGTTAAAAAAGAAGAAAAAAATTCAAAACAATTGCACGATTTTCAAGATATTCATTTTTAAAGAAAACATATTTCAAATTGCTCCGAAGACTGACGGAACAGGCATAAGTTTGGACTCAAATGGCAATATTACGAGGTTACTTGTAACGTATGTGAACACCCAAAGATCGATCCTACTGAAACAATTTGAATATGTAACATTGTATTATTCTTAAGCACGAAAATGTTTCTTAAACTCCTGTGCATAATTTTCTAGTAGTCTTTAATTATTACCCAAGTAATTAACTAATTATAAAATTGAATAATAATTCTGCAAAACTTTTTCAATAAAATGCAAATTTGCTTAAAAAATAAATCACATACAAATTAATGACTATTTTGATTCAATTATTTAATTGATAAACATTTACATTTATAAATTTAAGGTATGATTTCGAGGGTCTTCCTTAGCCTATAACATCTACAGTCGACAGTGGCTAAATCAACGCACCACTGAAACCTGTGGTTATCCAAGTTTTCAACCAAGTCACAAGAGCGTTGCCACTTTGTTGGAATTTTTTCGAACTGTGCCCGCTAGAGGTCGCTTGCGCTCAAATCGGTTTCGATGGTTCAAGCAAAGCTTTAATGCAAAAGCTTTAGGGTGACCAGCTCATTAAATACACAGCAACTCAACAGTTGAAAGCTCGAACATTTGAAAGTATTAAGTGTACGTTAAAAACATTGATTATTTCTTGGAATTTCATTAAGTTAAGTATTTATATATATGTATTTATGTATATATATTTTTATTTATATTCATTTTTTTCACATATCTATTATTTGATCTACTTGATTTTTAATTTAGCCCTCATTTCGCATTTTGAACTTTACGTTATTAATGTTATGTTAATGTTAGTGTTATTTAATTGCTTTGTTTCTTTAATTTGCTTACCTACATTTACGAACTATGGTTTAGAAGTATCTCTTCAAGTGATCTTATTGTCGTACAAACATTTCCATTAACTTATTCTTTTACAAATTCTACTGAATTGACAAACATTAAAAGACGTTTATGCCTCCCGCCCTTTGCCCCATGAACATCAGCCCCTCCGCGATGTTGGTCTCGTGACACAAAACTTGACGAATTACATACACGTCATTATGAATATCTAAGAACACAACAGAACGCATACAGATACACGGAAGAACTAGAAGTAAAAGAGTAGAAAGAGAACCATAACAATCAGAAGAAACCAAGAAGCAGAGAAACCAGTTTTGCAGAAAGAGCCGGCCGGCATTCTGTGTAGACGTCAACACACGTTCTTCCGTCTAGACTTTAGACTGTCGGGTCTCGAGTCTCTGGGTCTACGGGTTTTCGAATATTCGGAGTGACCAACCGGCTAAAGTGCGTTTAACAGTTATGTCACTGACAATTAAACGACACGACAGTCGAAGAACAGGTCACAAAAGTCATCGGGAGCGGAAGTTCCTGGGTCTGAGAATCTAGTTGAAGTTGAGTTGTCTTGTGATTTTCATTTTGTTTTCTTCTACACTGAGCGCAACTCAGCAGAGCTGTCAACCAGTTAGTCATACAGCAAAATAGGCAAATGAAAAGGCAATCAAAAAGTTTGCAATTTACACTCTTTGGCGTTGCGTCTCCTGCCACTCCCCTCCAACCCTCTCCATGCCCCTATCCGGCCATCGTCTATCCCAACCAGTTGTCCATCCAAATCCAGTCGAACCAGGCAACGAGATGCAAGACAGCACAACAAAACTAAATAAATGTACGTAGACAACAGCCCAAGCAGCGATTGACCCAGTTTTCAAGACGACAACAACGACAACAAAAACAACAGCGACAACAACAACAACGGCAACGACAACGACAACGAACGACCGCCGAGCCAACAACCTACGTGCCAAAACGGAGACGTACGAGGTACAGTGGGACAATTCTCACTCTTAAGTTGTTAATAATACTTAAATTTATTTTTACTAAAATACCAAATGGTTTTAAATATACTTTTGACAAAAAGATACCAAACAACTTCAATAAAGTATAAATGGAAATTGGATTAATAAAAATACCATCAGCAGTTGCCTAAAAATTTAGTTATTTAAATGTTTACAACCTATTTGAAAACCTTATAAATACTCTAAATTCTTTCTTTTAAAATTAAACTTACTTTTTGTAAAGCCAATAGGTATATATAAAATTTGGTACAAGAAATTTTCTAATAAACGCGAAAGTTAAGTTAAATATTATATTATTAAAATAAAGTTATTTTAAAATATAGGATGTTAAGTTATTTAAATTTTCATTTATATTATAAATATTAGTTTACTTGTATCTTAAAAACAGTCATTTTCAATACAGCTAAAATGTCGTTATATATTTTATAGCTTGAATACCATAAGAATTGGGTTATTTTAATAATATTATTATTTTAACTGTAGTTTTATTATTTTAGCATTTATGTCTTAAATATAGACAAGCAGGCCAAGTTAAATAGTTTTTTAAATAGGTGTCACCAAGTTAAACTTGATTATCTGACCATGAATTTGTTGATTTATACTTATTAAATGGCTTCAAATGGCTGTTTCATATAATGTAAAGTATTAAAATATTTAACTGCAAATATATCGGTACAAATGTAATTTGTCCCACTGTGCGTCATCGCTATGGCTCTCTGAAGCGTACCTGTACTCGGCACCGATCCTCAGCTTGAGCACACCAACTCTGACTGAATCCAGCTGGAAACTGTAGCTTTAGCTGTTGTTGTTGTTGTTACAGTTGCTGTTGCTGTCGTTGTAGTTGTAGCTCGAAGTGCAATGTACTCGACGCCAAATCGAAAAAATCTCGTTTTCTGCAATTTGCCGATTCTTCAGAAATAAGCGAAAACAAAACTTGCTTGGCTAGAAGAGTTAGGAAGAGTTACGACTCTAAAGGGGTATATGCGGAGGGTACGGGAAGGCAACTAAGATGGGCTGAGCTTTAACTGTTGCTGCTGCTGCTGCTGCTGCTTGTGGTGGTGTTGGTGGTGCTGGCACATGCAAACAGCACGTCAATGCACTCTGATGTTGGTGGTTTTTGTTGCTGTTGTCTAGTAGCCACAAAGACCGCAACGCCTCGACTAGTTTAGATCGGACTGAGAGTAGACAACGCTGACTAGACTTGATCTGGGCGCTGTTTATTTTTCTTTTTTAATTTTTTACTATCAATTTTTGTGCGATACTTGTGTATTTGTATTTTAGCTTGCTTGCGGTTTTATTTTTTTTTTACTCTTGTGTAGAACAACAACAGCTACAACAAACGTAACACACATTCACATATGTAATTGCATGGAGGTAAACCCATAAATACCCACACGCTGCAGTTGGTCATTGATGCGACCGCACAGCGTGCCCAAACTTCTACTTACATGTGTTAAAATACGTATGTAGATACATACATATGTATGTGTTTGCTTATTTAAACATATATTGGGGCCTCAAGCTTGGAGCCACGCCAAGGCAGACGTTCACTTGCGACGTTGCCAAAATTCGTTAGAGCAAGTGCTTCACAAAGTGCAGCGGAAGTGACTCTGATTCAAGTGGAGTCCGTCGCTCGGGGCTGCAGCTCTAGACCAGCACTGTTGCCAAATTTCACATTAACATTAAGGCTCTTAAAGCTGTCATAAATTAATGATATATGGTCTGTTTTTGGTTAGATTTTCTACGATGCAGCAAATTATAGTCCATGTCACAGCCCACAAAAGTTGACTTGAGTATAGAACACTCAGGCCAAGGCTGATTTCCATAAGTTTAAGTAAATGTTTTTTTGTGAAAACATTAACATATTTAAATGACCTTCTTTAGGCAAACATGCAAAAAGTTAATAGTTAAAAATAAATAATATATAAAATAAATAATAATATGTAAATCTGGTTTAGTTCAGAAATATTAAACGGAGTCCTTGTTCACAGATATGTTTAATAGTTTTAAGTTTAATTTACTATATTTAAGATAGAAATGTTGTTATATGAGATACTTCAACCTGGTGCAGTAACAGATCTTTCTGCTCATACCAATGCTACAGTGGCAGATGGATTGATTGTTGCTTTTTGTTTTGATTTGATCTGCTAGAAGAGTTCAATGTATGCCGACAGTTTTCGATAAGCCACAAACTTCGACTTCAGCGGCTTCATCTAAATGCGCATTTATTGAACCGTTGATTTCTTACCTACATATCGATATCTCTCTCTGTATATCTATGTCTATTCTACCAATCTGTGAATTCAAAGTGGGTGCAATGAGCTGTTGTTGTTATGGTTGATGTTGTTCTTTCTGTTGCTGTATTAGCATTTGCATCCATTCGGATTACAAATGCAACGCATTTCAACTTGCCTGGACAATTGACAATTGACAATTGGGAATTGAGTTTCATTTCATTGAATTGAGTGGGGATCATTAGCACCTCAGCTACTACGTAGCTAAACAGCAACCTGTGGCAACAACTCATTAGACAAATTGCCAACACTAGCCTACTCCATTCCATTGCATTCGATTCAATTCGATTCGCCGCGATTTGATTTGATTTGATTGATTTGTAGCAACTGCTTCAGTTGCCAATAGACAGAAAGTGACCAGCTTGTTTAGTCATTTTGCAATCGCGGGGTGGGTAGGGGAAGGGGAGGGGTAAGGGGAATGGGAGTGGATGGGAGGGAATGAATTAAATGGAGCACTTCAAGTTCCATACTGGTACTGTTACTGTTAGTGGTATGTCTGTGTTTCTTGGGAATAACTCGAATAAAAAACTTAAAAAATGTGCCATAACGGCACACGCAGTACCTACCAAAAATTAAATAGAGCTAACTGTAAGCGACGTGCGTTTACACAAATGTCAACGATTAATAAACCTCTCAAAGAAAATAAAGACGACAAGAAGACGATGACATTATGACCGACGGCTACTGCCACTTCCACGAATTGGCAAGTGATAAAAAACAAAGAGGGGAAAATGTGACCAGTAGCTGTTCTCAGCCTGGCCAAAAAGTCGAACCAAAACTGCATTGTATGTCTCTGATGTTGGAGTTAATTAACAAACAATCGACACACACACATAGAGTTCAACAACAACAACTGTAAGAAGCGTAACAACAATAAGCATGCAATAATAAAAAAAACTGAAAAAAAAACTAAAAAACAAAAACAAATACGAAATTAGCCACAAGGCGGGCACTTCAATACGAGAATGCACCGAAATTAGTTGAAGAAAAACTCAAGAAAACAGAAATTAAAGTTTTAAGATTACAACAGTGTTGCTGACGATGCCACTGCGGCAACACCACAAAGACAGTCAGACAGACATAGAGACAGATAGATAGATAGACAGATAGACAGACAGACTCAATGTAGAGTCATGCCATGTGAACCAATTTGTGGCATCAATCTCAGGCATAATGCGAAATTGGCCAAGCAACCAAAAGACTCACATATCGCAGATCCCGACAGAGTCCAAAATTACTCGACTCCAAACGAAATTTCCATTGTATCCAAAAACTATTTGGCACCTGTGGGTAACATGCAAATCTAGTACAACACATCAATAGTACTAACTTTTTTGTGGGTGGTAAAACAGCATGAGACACCCTGGAAAATATATATATATGGTAGAGTTAAACTATATAAATATTTTTATGATCTTGTCGTGAAACTAATAAAATATTGGCATGAAGCCCCAATACAAAAAGTAGTATCGTAAGTTTGGAGTATAACTCAGTTGAAGAAAATCGTATTTAAGAATTTCCAATGATGCAAGGAAATTTTATAGATATTTAATTGCATCTGAGGAATTGAAAATTTTTTGATAACTTTGGAATTTAAATATAAAGACTCTACTAACGTTTTTATTTAAATGCCGCTGATGAAACTCGAGCTAGGTAATAGCCCAAGGCTATTAAATAAGGAACTTGTAAAATGGCATTGATCCTTGTACATAGCACCGTAGATTTAACAAGTACCCGTACTCATTCTGGTGCACGTTTTTCAAAAAAATCACAAATTTTCAACCGATATGTCCCTTGGGAGCTATAGGCTATAGTTGTCTGATCCGTAGCAAATTTGGAAAGACATATAGAGTCATGGTGTACACATAATATGCTTCATTCATGCAAATCACCAAATTTTGACCGCTTTGCCCTATGGGAGCTAGAAGCTATAGCTATCCGATCCGCATCAAACTTGGTAAGGAAAATTGTTGTGGTATTATGCACATAATGTGTGAATTTGGTCTGCATAGCTGTGATGAGACAATAGTATTTTACAATTCCTGAGGTCGGCAGGGGGCATTTCAAAAAGCCTCCTTCTGCCTGTTATGCACGTTTCGCTGCTGACAAACCCAAGAGATCCCTCTACTGTCTTTTCGAGTACAGGGTCTAAAAATAGTCGTTTTTAAGGCAAAATCTACAAGCAAACTAATATAAACATATATTTTCCTAATGAAATAGTTTCTATATTTTGGTATCATTCATATTAAGGATATTCGTACAAATTTTATATTGCTTTATCAACATTTTGGGTATCAATCTGTTTAAAAAAAAATTTTTATTTTTAAGTAATAGATTTGGATTTTGTTTAAGCTACAATTCTAAGAATTTGTGAAGTTTGTGCATAAATGCAACGAGCACTTTTAAAGTTTTAATGACTTTTTTTATGAATATAGATATTTTTTTTTATTTTTGCTGCATCATTGGATGGTATTAAAATTATATCTATTTACTGGAACCACAACATGCATATGACATAAAAGCCATGTGATCGTGCTTAACATATTTGGCTTAATGTGTTGTTGTTGTTGTTTTAGTTATTGCTGCTGATGTTGTTGTAACACATTAAATCATGAAAGGAGAGCGCGCTTTGAGCTGTTTTCATGTGAGTAAAACTTGATGAAAATGTCAAATGTTTTTAGCTTAAGACAAAGGCCAAAACCATACACAAAAAAATATTAACAATAAAACCCCAAAAGAAGAAAATAACAAAAAAAACTAAGTTGGAAAAATGTGGCGACAACAACAATAACAACAACAAAAGCAAATAATTCAAAACGAAAATACGTGAGCTCATGAACGTGGTTATATGAGTAGTACTCATACCAAAGCAGTACAGTACCCAAAGAGCCCTAAAGTGGCCCACGATGAATCATTCGAGTCTCTCGAATGAACTGAGAGTAATGTGGAATGTGTTCGGGTTTATGAGAGACACGCAAATAGGGCTAATTACATTAAGTACCAGTTAACTTGGCTTAAACTAAATGTTTCAAAGTTATGCGATTTGAACGAATTTCTTGAAAGTTCGAGCAAAAACAACGTTATGTAACCTAAATTCAGACAAAAAACGTTTATTTATTTACTAATACATATGTATACCTCCATTTCTTAAGAAAAGCCTTTAGTTATCTAAACTAACTACAAAAATTTCTATGAAAAAGTTTGGAAAACCTACAATCAGTAGACACTTCATTATTAACGCAGATTATTCGGATATCAGAGAGTCCAATCCGTATCCGGATCCGAATCCGAATCCGGGTATCAAACACTTACAAACTACTTGACTATAAATAAAATAAATTTATTTTGAACTATTTGTTTACAAACGAGATGAATTCCCCAGAGATTAGTCGGCATCTCAAGGACAATCTGACTCATTTTGTTTATGTTTACGTTTTTGAAGAAATTAAATTAAATTTCTTATAATTTTTATATTATAATTTTGCTGTGATGACGCGCAGCTATTAAAAGTATATGCATAAAAAAACCCAGTGAATTTTATATATATATTTTAATGCTAACTGATAAGATAGATGACATTACATTATAGCCTGGTCGAAAACTAACGCAGATTATTTTTTTTTTAAAATATAAAACAATTTTAACACCCGCAACAAATGATTTTTGACAGCTTTTCACACGCAGAAAAATGGCATTTAAACAACGAGACAAGAAAAGAAAACAATCAGAAAAGGAGAGAGGTGGAGAGAGGGGTGAAGTGCTATAGAGAGAAAAATAATAATGTTAAAATTGAAAAATAAAAGTAAAACCAGCAAAAGCAAAAGCAAAAGGGGCATTGTTGACTTTTCAGCTGGGCTTTTGTTAGTAACTAACTCTTTCTTGTCAGCCAAAAGCGCGCGCACAAAACTCGAATTTAGGTCAAACATTATTCAAATGTGGACAACTCGGACAGTGTACAGTACAGTGGGCATAGTGAATGAATGGACAGTGAGAGTGAGACGGCAAAAAAAAAGAGGTAGACCGAAGACGACAAAGATAGCGACTTGGACTCGTTGGCTGGCCAAACAGCCAAATAGCCAAACAACCAAATAGCCAAATAGCCAACCAGTTGACCAGTCGAGCATTTAGCGCTCTGCTGCTGCTGTTGTTGTTGTTGTTGTTGTTGTTGGTGTCCCGCTTTGAAAATGCATAAAACGCGCACGCGGACTCCTAAGTCGGTCGTTCCAGCCCCGCTGACCATTTGGCTGGCACGTAAGAGCTCTGATGATATAACCAGGCCCAGACCCAGGCCAAGCGCTAAACAAAACAAAACTTAGCTACTAGCAAATATGTGTGTCGTTACAGCAGGGCTGCTAGGAGGGGAGGTGGGCCAGAGAGGGGAATGGGGGAACGCATACCGTGGGCCGACCAAGCGACCAACTTACTGACTGACTGACTGACTTAGCCCAACTTGGCTTAACTTGACTTGGACAGCGACTGCGACTGCGCTGCGACTTCGACTTCTGCTATGGCTTCGACTTGGTTCGACTTGGCTTGACTTGGCTTGGAGTATCTTCGCTGACTTTCGTAATCGCGCGTTATTTTATTATTTTTTTTCTTTTTTTTTTTTTTTTTTTGCAGCGCTTCGTTGATTTTAGCAGCTTGATGGCTAAGTCCAGCGCTATATTGGCTTAGAGCTGCTTCTCTGGCAGCAGTTCTGCCCACACACACAAGAGCCTAATCACAGCTTGTAAATCTCTTAAACGCGCTTTCTTGTTTTGGGTGTGGTCTTTTTCAGTCTTGACGATTCCTGAACCGGTTGCCAATCTGCCCCCACTTGCCCCACAATCCCCACTTACCCCACCTTGCCCCTTGTTCCAAATTCCCCACTAGCAAACTGAAGAGCCTTTTGTTTCCTTTGCTGCCAATTCGTAATTGCCAGATCACGTTTCAGCGCCTGCGGCTGACTTTATTTATACAGTTATCGGCAGCATCTGCCACACAAAATTTGTTTCGCTTTGTTAGCCTCAATTGTTGACACATTTATATTTCGGTGTACCATCAATTTATGATCATCGCAAATACGAGTACAATTGTCTTTCAAATAGTTAATCGTGAGCTTAACAAACCAATAAATAGTTTACTTTTCTGCGCTTTTATTATGTAAGTGGTAAATGGAAACAACTTAAATTTACTGACTTGAAGATTCTTTCGTTATAGTTAATAGCAATACAAACGGATAACTAAACTAATATCTTAAGTCTAAAAATAAAATATAAAATTTTATTTAAAATGTTATTAGATATAATATTAGTATTATATAATCTTTAAATTGTCAGTAATCAAATTAACTTATGTTAAGGGAATCCAATACACAATTTCCGCTTAGAACTGCATGTTACTCTTAGCATACTGCTTTCGTCACTAGCATTAACTGTCACCTGCATCGATTTTAGTTAAGTTAAGTTAATTTCAAGTCAAAAGATACAGTCAATAGAAATATTTTTATGTTTTTTAAATCATATTCGATGCATTGTTTATTTATACATTAACATTTAATTAAAGATATTGTAGTGAAATAGAAAAAAACACTACAAAAGATTAAGTAATTTAAAAATGAATATTTAATTTGTTTCCGTTTATATTGTCGTTATTATTCCAAAAGAAAGAGTTGCTGAACTCTTATAAAATAAAATTATTTAATTCAAATATTTAATATTTAAAATATACATTTATATTAATAAAATTTAACGTTAATCATTTTTAAATCCCATAATTAAAGTCCTTTTCCTCTTGTTAAAGTCACCAGGTGGCACACATGGCGTATGAGTTACTCTTCAGGGCAAATAATAACAAATTAAAACTAATTACTTGACTATTTTTTATGCTTAATGTTTGAATTTAATATGTAACTTATAACTCTTGGGTGCATAATTTTTGGAAGGGCCTAAAACGTTGTAATTTTTAGAAATTTTTGTTAGCCAAAAAAAATGAAGTGAAAAACAACAACGCGTGTGTAATTTGTGCCTCGATTTTTTATGATCATTTATTTATTTATATTTACAGTGCTGCGTGCATAATTTTCCCTAAATTATAATTCATTTGACGCTGTTGTTGTCGTTGTTAGCTGTTGCTGCTGCTGCTGCTACTGTCGCTAACGGCGACAGCAACGGCGACGGCGATTATGTGATTTTTCTTGCCGTACATTCGTCATAGTCTTATAGCCATTTTGTTGTCGTAGTCGCTGCTGTCGTTGTTTTTGTTGTTTATGTTGTTGTTGTTGCTTCGTTTTCACTTTCTATCGAGCGCCAGCGGCAGCAGCAACAGCAACAGCAACAGCAACAACACAACTACAGCTACAACAGCAGCAACTTACATGTGTGCATATATTTGTTGTGCTCTGGTGTGTGTCTGTGTGTAAGCACAAACGACACGCTGACCCAGTTTCTCATACAACTACAAACGAACGTGGAAGCACACACTGGAATTAATATTATTATGGTTTTGGTGATGTTGTTGTTGTTGTTGTTGTTGTTTTGGTTTGCTTGATTTTCTTACTGGTCTTCGTGCTTCGTCGGCCTCTGCCTGATTCGGTTTCTTATGCATTTTATACAAACGAGTATTCGTACTCGTACTCGCACTCACACTCACACTCGCTCTCGCACTCACTCACACACTCATTCCATTATCAATTATCATTCGACGATCATTCGATATTATGCAGGCACAGCATGTGGGCCTCGAAGCCTTTGCCGGCCAAATAATTGAAATTGAAGTTCCGATGGTATTTTGGGGCTCTGCATTTGCTTTAATTGACCGCCCTGCCAAAAAATCCAACTGAAACCAACTGAAAAGCGAGTCACCGAATGAAGCACAATGGTGGACAGAGGGGAAAAGGGAGGGTGGGGAGCAGAGACAGGCTAGAGAAGCATTTCTGTTTCTGCTTCGTTGATTATGTCTGCAACAAAAGCTCTATTAACTATAGAGACGCTCACTGCCGCTGGCTGGCGATATCGATCAGAATCACGAAAATGTAATGCACATTAACTAAGCATTTTGATATGCTCAGAATAGAGCATATACGAATTGTCATACAGCATGTAGCACACCAATTAATATATGACTTGGGAGTGTGCCTTGAGGGCAACTGAGGAAAATGTGTTTTTGTTTTGCACAATTGGACTCTATATGTCCCACAATACAATTCATGGAACCCTCTTTTTGGTAACATAATATCGGTCATACTCTCATCAAACAGTCTACTTGAGAACAAAAGATATAACTGTTTAAAAACTTGACTTTAGACTACCTAAGTATATTAGGGTATGAGTAGTTCGATATTTGCAGGGTGTCTTGTTAGTTGTTACTGTTTCTGTTGCCGCTGTCGTTATTGTTAGTTGTTAGTTAGTTGTTGTTAGTGCTGCTACGATTCCTGCCCTATGCTAAGCCACTTCACGCGTCAATGAAAGCGAAAGGAAAACTGCTGCTGGGGGGCTACGAAAAGCGGTGCTTTGGTGAGGAAATGGAAAATATTGAGCAAATACTTTGGTATAAAGATTTTGCAATCAGCAAGAACCACAACAGCGTGACTAGGCAAACTTTGAATGTAGATGAGCAGAAAAGGGACATGAAAAGGACGGAGGGGGAAAGAGGGGAAAATAGACCAACTGGGATGCACAAGACACAGCAGAGTTACCTAAAATTTTAAAAGCTCGTAAAGAAATGTATTTTAATAAATACGAATATGAAATTAATTTGTGGTTGACGTCGCATGCAAATTAATGTCATACGTATAACGGTAAAAATGATGTAACTACCTGTCAACTAAAACTATAAATATTCCCCCTTCCTTCTGCCCTTACCAAAGCCCCTTTCCCCTCGCACTGTTAACTTTGAGTAGGTTCATAATATTCATGCATATGCATATTTAATGTTAGTTGTGCCTTTTTCTGTTTCTCTCTGTCTCTCTTTGTCTCTATCTCTGTCTCTGTCTGTATTTGTAGCTGTATCTGTATCTGTGTTTCTGCCTTTGCGGCCTAAAGTGTAAGTATTAAATATGCAAACAACAACAACAAATAAGAAACGAGTTTGCCTGTTGTTGTTGTTGCTGTCGGTTTGTTTAATAAATAAATAAATAAATAAAAAATCAAAACTTTTTTTTACAAAAATTCATGTTAGCATGCAGTTACAAGTGTGTGTGACTCTCACCCTCTCTTCACTTGGTATCCCTGCCTCTTCTCCTTCCCCTTCCCTTTCCCTTTCCCCTACCCCTTTCCCCTTCCTGCCTGTCACCGTTTATCCAGAGTCCCTGTTGCGGTACCAATACCAGTCCCCACACCTCTTTCATGCCCGCTGTTTTCCTGTCCATCGTCATTCTCCCCTGTTTGTTTGTCGGCATCGGCATCGTTGTCGCTGTCGTTGGTTCGTTGTTTGTTTGTTTGTTCAAAACACTTCAACACTTGAATTCAGGTTTTTGTTTTTTTTTTTTTTTTCGTTTTCAATTTCCTTTCTGCAGTTTTCCTTTTCACATTGGCCACTCAGCCACTTGGCCAACAACAACATTTGAGGCGCCCCAAGCTCCACAGGTTTTAACTCGTCCGAGTATCTTTAGGAATTTCCATTAAATATTTATTGGAAAATATAAAAAATCTAGTTATAAAGCTCAGTAGTCAAATTATAAACTTGCATTTAAAAGCTGTTTCTTGAGTACCACACGTCGTATAAGTTATGTATGTTGCAGTATGCAGCTATATTAATCATACGCCGTGTTCGACGTAGCTGTTAGCAAGAAGTATTTTATGTTGTTGTAAATATTTCTAAGCTCTTTTAATTTTAATATGAAGCTAGATTTCGAGTTAAGCGAAGACTTATTTTTATTTTAATAAGAAATGTGTGACTTAACTCTAAAGTATTTGGAAAAATTTTTAATTTTAAATGACCAATGTGTGCAGTATTCATAACATAATGAGAAGTCTATTCACAGACAACAATTTGATTTCTGGGCTTAAATCAAATCTAACGTCTGGGAGTCCTTAAGCCGAATTTGAAGTGCTTGATTTGAGAATACAATATATTTGACAAAGACTTTGATGCCATATGATGAAAACAAAATATTTTGCAATTAGACTCTGTAACGTTATCTTTTAATCATCAACTTGTTATATATAGAATAATTGTACTTAAAAATAAGCTTAAATCAAGAATTTTAATCTAGCTGTGATTAAATAAATGCTTTGACCGATTCTAAAATTCAGAGATCCCCTGTATTATGTTACTATGGTATGTAGATATGTGTGTGGAATGTAGTAGTAAAGAAGTTAGTGGGCAAAGTGTAGACAAATTTCAAGATTTACTTACATAAGTCAAGAAATTGGTGGTATTATAAGAAAGATACAGTATATATATACGTAAACTATATTTGATTCAATTTTGAAGTAGGTTTCCCCCTGAAAGACCTACAGTAATTAAAATGTATAACTAGTAAGTACTTTCTGATTGTGCCTAGTATGACCGTTTAAGAATTACCATCTCATAAGATATTCAAGCTGTGTAGAGCATCATTAAATGTATCTTTTTATATAGTTTGTCACTTCCGCTGGGCTACACTTCTGTGTTGGGTGATTTTTGCCGCATCATGCTCGGCCAAAAAGTGCCACCACATTTTGGCGCCAAAAGCAGCAACAATCAACAGGCAGCGGGCCAAGAGCAACAGAGCAGCATAGCCAGTTGGCCAGGCCAACATTGCCTCATTTCGCCGGCTGAGCTTGAAAGTAAAAGTGGTTTGGCTTTCTTTTGTGGCACACGCTTTTGGCGCTGCTTTCAAAGACTGCGACAAGTTGCCGTTGGTGTTGTTGCTGCTGTTGCTGCTGTTGCTGCTGTTGAGTCCAAGGTCAAGAGGAAGACTTTGAAAGAAAAATAAAAAGCCAGGCTAAAACAATCAGCGGCAACTGTCTTACAGTGAGAGTGAGAGTGAGAGCGAGAGTGAGAGCGAGAGTGAGAGCGAGAGTGAGAGCTGGAGAGAGAGGCAATTCGATCTCGGAGCAAGTGTGTACCGTTATGCGCGCCAGTTCCGGTTTATAACTGGTTGGAGCATCTCAAGAAATGTAGTTCATGTAACTGGCACAGTCGCATCAACGAGTTTGGAGTTACGTTTATCTGATCCCCTCTCCCTCTCCACATCTCTCTCTCTCTTTCTCTCCATCTCTTTCTGTGTTTCGCTTTGACTCCATCTCTGTCTGTTGTTTATGATTACGCGAAAACTGATTTGACGTGGGTCTCAGTTTCCAGTCATTGTGGCCGTATTTATAAATATATTTATGTCTGTATCTGTATCTGTTTCTGTATCTTTATCTGTACCTTTGTGTATGTATCTGTATCTGCATCTGTTGTCGCCTTGTTTGGGCCTGTTTATGGGCTTTTGGGTTTTGCTTTTTTGGATTTGGCTTTTAGCTCGAGCTTAGAGACGCGATGCGACTCGACCTGACGCATAACACATTTTTCACTCAACTCTTTTGCGTATGCATAATTAAGCACCGTTAACGGAACTGTTTTTTATTTATTCATCTTTTTGGAAAATGGGCTTAATGAAATGACTTAGTTTAGGTTTTTGAATACTCGCATTTTGTAATAGCCAACATGGAAAAAAAAGGGCAAAACTCACAAAAAAAAACACAAAAACTAAAAGAAAATATGTAATATTTTGCTAGGTAGTTAAAATAATTAAATGTGTGCTTACGTGCCTCCTTATATAATGGGCCGCCCAGTTATTTAATTGCCTTAAAATGTTTTTAACTGCAACTGCTTATGAAATGAGGTTGCCCGTTTCCAGTTGCCAGTTTCCAGTTAGCCATTTAGTGTTTTTAAGACAATTAACTTGCAAAGATCTTATGGAAATAAGCCAACAGAC
Source organism: Drosophila cardini (assembly GCA_018903735.1). NCBI lineage: Eukaryota > Metazoa > Arthropoda > Insecta > Diptera > Drosophilidae > Drosophila > Drosophila cardini. The sequence goes on along the minus strand of JAEIGM010000001.1, from coordinate 20,571,364 downwards.
AACAAACCAACCAAATAGCTAAACAACTAAACCAAAACAACAACTAGACATAAACTAAAAAGTTGAAGGAGTTACCTCAACTACATGAAGTCTTAGACTTCTTCTGGCTCCACGTGGGCGATGCCTGACATTTGATATGCATTTCGACTCCGAAGACTGTCAGAATTGGCACGCCATTTAATTGTTGTTTAAATTTACACTTTAAGCCTGTCAGCAACTCAACGACAACGTTGTCTTAAAGCCCACACACAACCACACACAGCTACACACACACGCACACACACACACACACACACACTCAAGTTTTAATTCAAGTCTGAAAAGCGAAAGTTCCTCGCTCGACACCTTTTCACTTTCAAGGCCGCGTAATCGATACACAGTTGTCACTGATACATACATACAAACACACAACCACACACACACACACATTTAAATCTGAAACTAACACACCCAATCCAATCAAAATTCGGACTAGACGAAACTCACGCATGTGACCCGAAAATGCGGAAGACGAACTAAAAGAATAAAAGAGCCACTCACAACGAACTGCAAATACTCTATACTCAGAATGGGAATTAACTCTGTTAGATTATTTCTTATTGTTCAGTCTGAAGCATTAAAATTTTGTATACAAGGTAATTCAGTTCCAGAGATCTAGTTTTTATCTTTTATCTTTTTAAGAAAATATTACATTACTCCAAGCTCTAAATGTGTATAAGATACTTTTATGAAAACCAACAACAGTCAGCCGAACAGTCACAAAAAATGATCAAATATAGATAAACTGGCAAGACTTTTTCTCAATTAAAACTTATTAATATACCTTTCGATGTTTATTTGAGTAAAGTTTCATATTTAGCTTTTAATTTTGAATATTTTACATCAAAATAAAAATTGAATAGAAAATCCTAAATAAAAAATCTAAAATAGAAAATCTCTTATGTCTCTTAATAGAAAATCTATATGAGATAGTTTTAAGTTAACACAACTTCTAACTGCCCATAAAACCCAAAATTGTTCAACTCTTCAGCAAAGTCATGTTAACCCAGTGTAGAGTATGCCGAAAGTGAAATATATAAAAATAGTAGAGAAACAAACAAATCCGAATTGTGATTGTAACACAGAGCACATCGAATTCATGTGTTTTTTTTTATATTCGATCGATGAGTGGGCAACAAAGGCGGGAGAATGGAAGGGAGGAAGTGGGGAAGTGGGAAAGTGATGAGAAGAGAAAAGAGAGGAGAGAGAGAAGAGGGCAGAGTGAAGAGGAAAGGGCCTGATTGATAATGCGCTCGCTACACATTAGAATCATGAATGGGATGTCGTCCATAAACAAGTGTATAGTGTATAGTGTATAGTGTATAGGATCCAAAAATAGACAAGCGCTTAGTCTGTGTGACGTAACACATGTTTAACTGGTCGAAAGCTAATCGAGATGGCTTAGGTCAGTTACGTAAATGGTGTTGGGCTACAGGAAAACGAGTTAAGTTGGAAGCGGAAATGATCTGTAAAGAATTAGACTGTCAATAAATATATAAATTACAGTTTTTAGCTAAAATTCTTTCTTAACTAAAGTCTTTTTTGATCTTTAAATTGAATTCCCTATTAAACTTAATTAAAAATATTATTATAAGTTCAAGTGCTTACGAGATGTTTTTTTGGCACCTTCAGATGAGATTTATATATTGTATATAGAATTAAATAGACACTGCACTGCACTTTCTCACAATGAATATACGACTGTACTAATTACATAAAATTTTATTTATTTATTGTTCCATTTTCTCATAAATTCTGGCAGCCAATATTATGTACCTTTCAGTTTTGGCAACTAATGACAAAGGCCAAGAAGAGTAGAAACTTATTTTAGCCGTGTAAATTGCTCACTACAGAGAAATGCATTAAAATATCTCAGAATTAAGCAGATTCATGACATTCCGCTTAAAGCGTGCCATCTTATAAGTAGAAAGACTTTGAAGGAATTAAATTTCCTAAGATTTATTGATTGGTTGTTTCTTGTTATTTTGTGGGATTTGAGACTTGGAAAACCTTACTGATCAGAAGATATTATTAAGCTTTCAAAAGTAATTGTTATAAATATTAGTTGCTATGGTGCATAGATGTGATCTGCTGTAATCAGCTGCTTTAATGTGATCATAAAAATCTTTGATCACTGCACTAGTTCGACCCAATTGCTACAAGACGTAGCTTTTGCTATGTCCGATGATTTTTCTGATTCTGATGCTAATGCTAATGCTGATTCTGACCTACTTAACAGCCAGTGTCTGGCCCTTTGAAGAATTCTCAGTTCTGTGTTCTGACTTCTGAAATGCCTCAAGCAAAGATCATGTAAACGATTCCAGACACATTCTGCATTTCAATTCAATATCCATTCGCAGGTCCATACCCATTCCCAATTCCCAATTCCCACTCCCATTTCCAATTCCAAATACAGTCTCCCCGCATTCTCAATTCTCGATTCCCATTTCGATTCCCCAGATGCACATGCTCACATATAAGTTTCTCACCCAGAAGGCACCCTAAAACCAAAAATTTCGATTTGATTGTTGGTTCTGTTTCTTATTTTTTTTATTTTTTGTCTCTCTTGCTCTTGTTGTTCTTCATCTATGCGTCTATTTTACAGCTGCTGACCTAGTTTTAGCTCAAAGTCAAGCGAACTATATGATATTATGTTTGTTCTGGTTCTGGTTCTGGTTCCTCCCCACGCTTCTCCTCCCTGTCCCACTCTGCTCCTCCCCACATCTTTCAGTCATTTCTTCGTTTCGTGCGCCCAAATTGAAAGTGAATTCTGCTGTTCTTGTGCACCAACAGCAGTACCCACCCTCTTCCCCTTTGCCTCGTTTACCACCCTTCGGCCCCCCAGTCCTGGTGCAGCAACAACTGCAAACAACTCAACAATGCCGCAAAGCAAACAAAAATTAACAACAATTTCAATTTCTTATTATTGTTGCTGTTATATTCTTTAAGGGAGCTTTTTTCTTTATGACTAGGGCATATTTAGGTTTGTTTGTGTTTCTCTCTCTGTCTTTCTCCCTTCCTCTCTCACTCAGTCTCCGCGTGTGTGCTTGTGTGTGTGTGTGTGTAGTAAAAAAATATGTGTGTGTTTTTTTTTTCGATGAACAAAATTGGGTCAATTTTTTGTTGTTTGTGCGTTTGCTTGCTTGCAACAAGTGTCTGAGCCCTGCGCCCTGCGCCCTACTCCCATCTCTTTCCGACGCGTCGGGTCTTGCCCTAAGATAAGTTAACCATGCACTCTTCCCTCCCAACCGTCTTCCGCTGCCCTGCCAGATTGATAAAGCAGCGACAGCGATGGGGACGGCGACGGCGACGGCGTCGTTGACTGCGACGCCAACGCGCAGCTGAAAAATGAAAATAGCAGCGCGCGCGTCTTTTTCGTGTGTGTTTTTTAAGAAGTTTTCCAAAAGGGCGCGCTGTAAATTTTGCCGCACCAACACAAACTTAAACGCACACACACACACCAATAGACATCTTGTTGATTAGCAGACACACACAGGCACACACACACACACACACATACGCTCCGTGTGTGTTGGCGTTGAGATTATTTTCTAACATATATTTTTTGTTTCTTTTCTTGTTGTTGTTCATTTTTTTATTGTATTTCCTTTAGTTTTGTTGTTGCTCCGTAAGAAAAGTAGGCCAATGGGTCTCTGGGTGAGTGCTTTGGATTTAGTTTAGTTTTTCTTTTTTTTATTTTCTTTCTGTTTGTGGTATTTCCATGCCCTTGCCAAAAATCAAGTACTTTACCTTTGCTATGAAGCTTGACAAAAAGTAATCAAAAATCGGCTTTCTAATAGTTTTAAACAAAATTTTATAGCCCATCTTTAATTAATATTTAATGACTTTCATACTAAACAATATTTTTTGTTAAACATATGTTAATTACTTTGTGTAATACTTTAGTTTTAACATAACTATTTTAATATATAGTTAGAAAGGAATTTGATGGGATTCTACTTGGAGAACTATACGTTTCTTGCAATTGTCCCGGTCAAAAAATTCGTGAAGATGGATTGTAAGTATTTTGTATCTTTAAGATACTTCTAGTCTATGCGAGCATACTTATCTCGTCCCAAAAAAAACTTTTGTTGTTGTTTTCGTTTAGTGCAGAAGAAAAATTTATATGTTTTTAATTGAGCTGCTGCTGTTTTTGTTGCTGCTGCTTTTACAGCTAGATTTAAGTATTTTTTCTTTTTGTTATTAACTTTTGCGCCGCCTGAGTGAGTCGAAAAGTGAATAAATTCAATCCAGGGTATTGCATTTGATGCCAAAGTTGCGTAACTTGATCAAAGGGGCAGTTTAGGTAGACGGGGAAGATGGGGTGAAGGGGAAGTGAAGGGGCGGTGGAGTCGAGTGGAGTCGAATGGAATAGATGTCTTTATTTTTGCGTTGACGCTTGATTTATAACGGTGGAAAAATCGTTTAAACAACAAACATCGAAAAACGCAAAACAAATTTTGTAGGCCACGTTAATAAGCGCAACATAACGAACATAATATCTTAACTTGGTCATCAGCCGAACAACAAAAGAAAAGGCATCTTTTACAGCAACAACAATAACAACAATAACAACAATAACACCAACAACAACAACATTAACAGCATCGAGCAGATTACATAAGAGACCCACACTCAGATGCACACTCTGAGCTCTGAGCTTCGAGCGAGGGGAGCTGGGGAGCTGTGAGCTCTAAGACGCAGCAGCTCTAAGGGGCCGTCGAAAAGAAAATAGTCAAAGCATTGTTCGGGAAAAAAAGAGGTGAACAGAGCAACGCCGTTAACGTCTTATACCCCGCACTCAGCAAATACTCGAATGGGGTATGCATGGAATAGCAAGCAGAAAACAAACACTTAAGTCAAAGAATTAACATAAAATGCATGTATCACATATAAGTTTAAATCAAAAATTTAATGTAAAGTAAAAGTAATTAATAGCCGTAATAGATTTGTAATTAAAGATTTTAAGTTTAATCTCTGCATAGTTTTTTAACAGATTCTTTTTAACCATATATTTATATATATATATTATATGTATATATAAGTTTGAAAACATTTCTTATTATTGTTTAAAATTTTTAATTAAAAAGCTTAAAATTTGCAATATTGGTTAAAGGAAAGGATAATGTATGTAATCTTATGAAATAGACTGAAACTTAGCAATTCTCTTTTAAAAACAGGAGACAAATCCGTATTTAACCATATTACTTAAGTTAGTTTTTAAAGTAATTTTGAATTCCCATAATTGACAATAGTTCAACTCTTGTATTATACTTAGAAGGTATATTACTGAGCAACTTGTAGTCGTGCATACTCTACTAGAGCACTCTTACTTGTTTTAGCTTTAGCTGGATGCTTGCCTCATTGTTGTTGTCGCTGCTGTTACTGCCGCTGCTGCTGCTGCTGCTGTTGGTAGATAGCAAAAGTCAGCAGCATAGAAAGTGAAACCGCGCTTGCCGCAGCAGTTGGCCACACGATCAACGATAGTGACAAGAGGGAGAAGAGTGACTGACGATCGCAGAGGGGACTCGGGACGTGGCACGACGCTTGGCTTTAAATATAAGCCAAGCAACAGCAGCAGCAGCAGCAGCAAAGCAACAACAAACTATTACTCAATCTGTGCTAAAAAAAAAAGATAGACCGATAGATGCATAGATGTAAAGCTGACTATTGGAATTGGTATTAGTATTGGTATTTGCTGCTTGAAAAGCAAGAAAATAAAAATGAAGTAACCCACTTTTTTCCGTTATAGTTTTTATTGTTGTTGTTACTGCTGTTACTGCTGTTACTGCTGCTGGGGCATAAAGAAAAGGCAACAATGATAAAAATGTGTAACAGCCAAAGCAGAAACCGAAACTGAAACCCAAAACGAAAATGAAAATGAAAATGAAATTGAAACTGAAGTGTGAAAGATAAATGAATTCAGTGGATGCTGCTGTCTCTGCTAAAATTGGAGCATTGATAAATAGCACAGATATTTGGATAACCAAAAGAATTCGTCACAGTCGATTGAAGATCAGAAAGAATAGCTTTATAAAATGTCCAGCTGAAAACTGTCAAATTCAAAGTTTGTTGAAACGAAATAAATAAAGAAACCAATGTTAGATTTTCCACTAGTTAAGTTTATTTGTTTAATACCTTTCCATTAGTTTACTTTTTACTTAGTTGCTTTATTATCTTTCCTTAAGGATTTTTTTTGGAGATTTTTATCGAATTTCTTATTGAAATTTGTCTTTTTCTTTAGTAATTTTGTAAGAACTAGAACAAGTTAAGTATATATTAAGCAAATATATTTTAATTATTAAACTGGCACATGTACAAAGAACTAATACTCATAACACAGGCTAACCACAAATGTGAAAAATATTACGTATACGTAAAAACTATAACTTCGTTGACATCAAACTAAGAAAGAAACTTGAAATCAAAGTCATAATTAAAGCTAAGTACACTGCAAACAGTTTCAAATAAATCATTAAGTATTTTCTTAGAAGTTAAGTCTCTAAAAAATATTCCCTTCAAAGTTTAAAGAGACTTTTTACATTAAAGTTTAAACAGACTTTCCTTGTGCCAATCAGTTGTCTCTGTCTGATTATGTGAGGATGCTTAATCTTTCACATTGATGCTCACATAATTAACAAATACGAAAATATGCATAATGCAAGATGAATTTATGTACCGCTTGTTGCAAATTTATCACTTGATGCTCATAACTCATACGCCGTGTGGTTCGAGTACGAGCACAAGTGCTTGGCGCTTAGTTGAGCAGTAATTGTGCGTCAATTTGTTGGCACACCAATTGGCCAAGTGGCCAAGAGGCCAAGAGGCAGAATGAGCAGATGGATGGATGTGTCTTGGTGAATGCATAAATGCAAGTCAATTGTAATTGTGTTTGTGCGATTTGACATGACCGCCTGCTTTCACCTAAGCGGCTTAGAACCCTTATCAAAGTCGAGCTTTAATTTCAAACTGGGATGTGGGGAGTGGGGAGTTTGGAGTGGAGAAAGGAGAGGTGGAGGGGAAGCAACACCCACACCGATAATTTCACTTTTGTTGGTTTTGTTTTTGACTGCAATCGGAGGCTGCAATTAGCTGTCATCAATCAAAGTGCTCCAACAATGCAGACCTTTAAGAGCAACTGGACAGAGCTCTATGAGAGTTAGGTAGATGGAGTGGTGTAGGGTATAGAGGGGAGGGTAGGGAAGTCGACTGTAGCGCCTAGACAAATTGTACGCACACAGCTCAAATGAAAGTTTTATATATAAATTTTAATTTTTTTTTTGTAGTTTTTTTTTCTTCTTTATAATTTTGGTTTAAGGGCCGCCTCAGGTCTCCGAAAAGGGCTTAGCCCAAAACTTTTTAAGTGATTATCAGCCCGGGGCCGTAATGCATTTCAGTTGCTGTTGTTGTAGCTGCTGCTGTTTGGCTTTCTCTGCGCGTTAATTTGTCTTTTTAGTTGCATTAATTTTGTGCTTGTCGTTTATAAATTTGCTTTTCGTTTCGGGTTTGTCTTACTGTCAAATTGTGTCGTTGCCGCCTTGGCAATTGTCTGGGTCCGTGGTGCACCAACACGTGCCCCCAAAAAAGAAAAAAGCCAAAAGCCCCAGCTCCCAGTCCCCCCAACCCTAATCCCCAAACCCTTGGCCACAAACCCCGGGACAGCTTGTCGCCTGCCTGCCTGCCACAAATGTCGCCCTGTTGCTATCTCCGCGACATCATCACACATCATCTGAGCAGACCATGTTGCATCTTTTGTGCTTAACCCTAAATATGGCGGATATATTTCATTTTGGTAGCGATTTTCATTTCTCCTAACTGGGCCCAAAGCTGTTTACTTGAAATATTTAGGGAAATAAACATAATTAAATAAGTTTTTGTGTTTTTTTTCTATACAAAGTTTATTAAAATTTATTTATATATTTGATTTACAGTGTGTTTCGTTTCTTTTGTCGTTTAGATTATAAATTAAAATGAGAACATTGCGTTGGCCTTACAAATTAATAGCATTTTCATCTACTGCGCTTATAAGCATTATTCAAATTTATTTATTTATACTCAGTTGCTGTTGTTGTTGCTGATGTTGTAGTGGTAGTTATTGTTGTTGCTTGTATTCTCATTAAATTTGCTAGATAACAATAATAAAATTAATATACAATATTTCTTATTTATTTTGGATGTTTCTTTCTCCTTTTCGGTGCAACAAAAAAAAAGCAATTGAAATTGTTTATTAGATTAAGCTTAAAGCTAAAGATTTGCTAATAAATGGTTGCAATTGGTTGACAACTAAAGCGGGGCGTGGCAGGGGCAAACAGAAGCAGAGCGCGAGCTGCACACCAGTGTTGATGTTGTTGTTGTTTTTTGTAGTTCCTTTTTATTATAAACATATAAGTATATTTAAATAGATTTACATAAATAGTTTTTGTGTTTTCTTTTCTTTTGTTTTGTTTTGTATTTTTGTTTTCTTTCCTGCTTGCATTATTTATACATACATAGATAATATTTTAACATTTTTATTTTTCTTTGGCTTAACTTATGCCTACTATGTTATATAATTTGTATCAAAATGTGCAAAACGTAATTTACAATTCATTAAAATTAAGTACAATATATTAAAATTTATATATAGAAGCAATGATAACAAAACATGGAAAATATAAGAAACGCCCAGCCATTAAAATGTACAAAATGAGGAATGCCAGCCAGGAGGCAGCAAAAGAAGTAGTAGAAGAGGTAGAAGTAGTAGATGTAGTAGCATTAAAGTAATTGAAGTGAAATGAGTGTAAAGAGAAACAGAAAAGAGTAAGCGAAAATAAAAAGACTTAGACTATTCTTAAGTAAATAACTCGATTTACATGTATCAAACTTGTTGCACATATTTACACATAATTTTGTTGTTTTATTTTACATAATCTTTGCTCAATCGTTTGAACTCATGCGATTCGAGTCATTTTACTTTATGTCCTTAAGCTTACGGCGCTACCCATTGAATCAGTCACACATACATACGCACACACAGGCAGACAATCACACTCATTTACAAGCTCTCTCCCACATACACTCGTGCATTCTCTCTCTCACTCTCTCTCTCTCTATCTCGATGTATCCCGTTTAGTCAATCGCAGCTACAGCGCGTGCTCGTTGGTGTTGAGAAAGCTTCGACAAACTCGACTAACTTCGGGATTTGTGTGATTCATAAGCTGCATATAGATTTGCTTATGCAGCGAAAGCTCATTGGTCATTTCGCTCAGCTGACGCAGCAGCGCGTCCTTCTCTTTAAGCAGCGATTTGACCCGCTCTTCTACCTCCTTGGAGCGAACTTTTGCCTTCTCGCGACTCTTGCGCACTGCAATATTGTTTCGTTCGCGTCTCCTTCGGTACTCCTCGGTTCCTTTGTCCACATGCTTGTTGCCGTGCTTGCGATGCTGCTGTTGTGCGTGCTGCTGTTGCTGTGACTGTTGCAGCTTACTGTGATGCTTCAGCAGTTGCTGTGCGTTCGCCGTCAGGTGCGGCAGATTGTGATGCGCCAGAACATTCGCTGTCGTTAGATTGGTGAACTGTGTGGCATTGTTTGAGTTGTTGTTGTTGCCATTGTTACTGTTGCTGTTGTTGCTGCTACTGTTGTTGCTGCTGTTGTTGCTCAAATTGTTGCTCTGATAGGCATTGTACAGACCATTGCTGTTGTTGATGAAAGCTGCAGCAGCCTGGCTGCTCACTGACTCCTGCAGATGCCTGCGATAATCCGGATCAATGGGCTCCTCCTTAATGGTGCTGCTGGAGTCACTTCCTACGGAGCTGTTCTCATCACTCGAGTGGTTGTTGTATGTGGCATTCGAGTGTACAGCCTGTGGCATGTACGCAAGCGCAGCACGACCGTATGAATGCTGTTGCTGACGTGCATTGGCCAATGTTTGCTGCTGCTGCTGGAGTACTTTCGCTGCCGCACTGACCATGCCACTCGGTGGCAATGTGGCAGAGAGACCTCCCGGACTGGTAACCATATCACTGAATATACCCAAGGTTTCTGTATCCCTAAACTGATCGTCGATCAGATGTTGCAAGTCGAGGGTTATTTCCTGTGTGGTCAGTTCATCCAGATCCGTTTGTGTGCTGTATTGTTGCAACATTTGTTTCTGCAGCAAATTGTTGCTGTTGTTATTGAGCTGCATTTGTTGCATCGCGTGCTGTTTAACCAGCAACGCTGCATCCTGCACTGTTGCATTGTTGTTTGCATCAGTTGTCACCTGTTGCTGCTGCTGCTGTTGTTGCTGCTGCTGTTGTTGCTGCTGCTGTTGTTGCTGCTGCTGCTGTTGCTGCTGTGCACTGGACATCGCCGTCAGCGTAATCTGGCCAATTGTTGCCTGTTGCGGCAGCGGCTGCGGCTGCTTCTTGAGGTCCAGCTGCGCCAGCGTTTGCACCGCATCCGCGTACATCTGAGGCGATTCCATGTTCAGCATTTTGAGTTGGGCGAATGAGGGTAAAATTTTGATGCCTTTTTGCTTAATTGGAACTTGCAATTGTGGGCGTGGCTGAGTAGGTTTTTGGAGGATGCTTTACTTTTGGATGCTTTTTTTTAGTATTCCTTCTTGCAGCCACTAAAGCATTTTCAGGGCCCAAATCTTTGTGGTTGAGGTAAACTGTTCTTTGGAAATGTTTGCAGCGATTTTTTACAATTATTAATAATTTTAACAATTCACATTTTTTGTTTTATTTTTTTTTATATTTTGCGGCTTCAATCAGATGTTATTTACTTCCGAATTGTCATTTTAGATTTTAATCGAAGCACATTTGTAAATATTATTTTTATAATACTTTAATTTTAATAAATTTTCACAACAGTTTTTTATTGAAGCCGCTTGAATTTGTCACTGCAGCTGCGCGCACTGCTTTCTTATTGTTGTTGTTGTTGCACCGTTTTGTTGTTCTTGACGTTGTTGTTGTTGTTGTCGCGGAAAGTGTTGCCTCCACGCACGCGATTCAGCGACTGAAGTGTTTCAGCAATGATGCAACAGATTTTATATGCGAGTATTTCTTTATTTACAAGTCGTCAACGCTGACGTCGACGCTGACGTTGACGTTGACGCTAACGTTTACGTACTCGTTAACGCCGACGCGGACGCTTTGTATTAGAAGGCAACTCCTGAAGAACCGTTATGCGCTTTACGCTTTGCGTCTTGTGCCGAGCGAGCTTTCAGTTTGTTGCGCGTTCGCGTCCGCTGCTTACAATTGGTAAATTGTAACTGTGACAAAAAGTCTTTAGCGCAGCAGCAGCAACAGCCACAGCGCAAAGAAAATGAGACGCAAACGCAACTGCGACGCTAACAGCGACGACGACGGCGTCGGCGGCCGAAAAAAAATAATAGCAAGCGCAACAACAAAAGCAAGAAGCAACTCAAGCACATTCACAAACAAGCACACACACACTCACACAACCACAAGCTCGTACACACTGACACAATGAGAGTCAAAGCGCCATAAAAGCCCCAAAATGACTTCGCCGTCGTCGCCGTTGTCGGCGACGTTGACTGCGCTGCCTTTACAGCAACTACCTGTGGATGGTGGTCAGGCCCGACAAGCGCAGCACAGAGAGACAGAGGCAAAGAGAGCTAAGAAATTGAGAGCGCACGAAGAGCGAAGCCAACATGCGATCGACAGCAAAAGCAAAAGTTTTTCCCAATCACTTTTACTCTCAACGGAACGCCAAATTCAACAGTAGCAGCAGCAAAAACAATAACAACAAAAACAACAACAACCAGATTGGTCGGAGCATTGCAAGGCAGTTTACTTAGCATGCATGTTGTTGGTTTTGTTTTCTTTAGCTTTGAATTGTTGTGCCGTGCGCGGGAAGTAAAGCCAAAGTGCTGTGCCGTAAAGGAATCCAGACAAAAGCATAAAGAATTGTATTATTAAAAACTATTTATGATACGAGTTTTAAACGCCTTTGTTGATATGTGTATGTAACCATGGAAATAAATAAATAATCACATTCAAGAGATTCTAATTTTGCAACACTGAAACTTACTTTTGATTCATCCCCACAAATAAGTCAGTTTATTTTAGTACTTGATTCTAGTATATTACGCGGTAAGCGCTTATTTACTCGTTTCTTTTGTGTCTGTCGTATAAATGGCATAGCAGTTTGCCTTTTCACTGTGTGAGTGTGACGTCACTACAGAGCCAAAGAAACGCACAAATACAATTGTAGTATGCAAAGGCAAACCAAAATCCAAACAACGAAGCTGCCGACGCGATGCGAGACGACGTCGCTGCTGCCGAAACTACTTCTCTCGCTTTCATTTTCGTTTGCTGCTTAAAGAGGAGTCGGGGGCCGAGCAACACCAGCACCACGCCCGCATCATAGCCGACACTCCGACGCACTCCCCCCACCGCACACCGTCCACAGCCCATCGCCCACCTAGCGACTGGCCTGCGCACTTTGATTTATGTTTAAGCTGCTTGCTGTTTGTTGCTTAGAAGAAAATAAAGTTTTAGCTGCACTGTTGTTGCTGCCTCTGCCTCTGCCGCTGCCGCCGCGCATGCGTGACTGAGTGTCGGAGAGTGAGTGAGTGTGAGTGTGAGCATGTGTGTGTGTATATACATATGTGTAATCAGGAGCTTTCACGTAATAGTAATAGTAATAGTATGCAGCATATGATCGTTTTCTTTTGCGTTTTATTTATAATAAAATGCTGTTATGAAATTCATGAAAATTAGCACGCTTCGTAGTTTTGTTGATTTAAATGCAGCGATTTGTAAAAGTAGTCGCGCAGTCTCACTCACACAATCAGACTCTCGCGCTCTATCTCCTCTCACTCTCTTTCTCTCTATCGTACTCTCTCCCTGTCGATCTGGCTATTTAGGTCAAGTTGCGAGCTTTTTATTTTAAGGGTGTGCGTCTTTAGCGTTTGCTTATACTCAACGACACTTACTCATACAGTACAATACGCAGTCGCTGCACATGCACGATAAGCGTTCATTGCTGCCAGCTGAGGCGGCAGAAGCAGCAGGAAAGGCACCTTATCAGTCAAATCGGCAGCAGAAAGAGAGGCAGCAGCGAATCAATGGGAAACAGACAGTGACGATCAAAGAGGGTGGATGAGGGTGACTGTCCGCTTAGATATCGAGATATCGATATCGATGACTACATATGCGAATTGTGCAAGTTTGAGTTGCTTCCTTGTGAGAATTGCACAAATTGCAGTAATCGAAGCTCACCCTGAGCACACCTTTGTGTATGGTTGTAACATTGACAAATGCCAATGATGATTTACCAATCATCAGTAATTGATAAGCGCTTATCAGCAATGCAAACTTACTGCAATTACCATAACAAAGCACAGCTGATGCAATCACACTACCAGCAAACACACCCACACACCTATACGCACACCCACAGACATGCTGTCTACTAAGTTCTTACTACCAACAGCAGCAGTTTGAGCCCAAAATGAACAATTAATATTATTATACATTCTTTTTTGGCAAATGACAGATAAGCAACCCACAAAAATCAGTAACAACAACAACAACAACAGCAACAAGTCGTAAAAGGCCATAACGCGTGCAAGCCAAAACAAAAACAAATAACAGTAGAGAACACAGCAAAAAGAACAACAACCGCGACATTATAACAATAATAATAATAATACTTAAATTTAGCGTTCATTGCACTCGACCAAATCAAAAAGCCAAGTTAAGTTGGCTGACACAGGCCAGAATCATACTGCGATTTCTGTTAACAGAAATGGCCAAAATACAAATATATTAAAGATAATACTTAGTATTTAGTTAGTACAGTGAAAGCTCCACTCGCGGACAGCTCCCTCAGGCGAACATCTCCCTCAGACGGACATCTCCCTTAGTCGGACGAATTTAATAGTCCCAAGTGCATGATTTTCATACAAAATCCGTTGCCTTGGGCGGACATCTCCCTTGGGCGGACGAATATAGTGGAACCGTGGCTGTCCGGCAAAGGGAGCTTTCACTGTATTTAACATTTTCCAAGTTTCTGGGGAAAACTCAAGTAAATATCCGCTAAAATTCCTCAGTGAAAAGTCTCGAAAATGATATACAATTTTATAGGTTTTTAGTAAATAAAAAAATTTTGTTTATTTCAGGAATATTTTATTGTTAAAGAGTCTTTAATAAGACTTTATCAGTTAGACATTTTTTAATTGCAATTACAGGGTATCTTATTAAAATGCTTAAAATTTGAAGAATGTAATGACTCTTGTATACAGGGTATTTTCAAGTCAAACAACTAATCAAATATTCTTCGAAGTTAACAAATAATTTAAAAATATCTAAATATCTTTTTAATCAAGTAGATAAAATATTGTTAGATAACACTAAGTAGTAGTCCCACTAATTAAATTGTAACTAGTTTAAAGGGTATTTGCTAGTCGTGCAGTTATCGAAGCTCACTCTAATTAATTTTCAGCTGTTATAGACAAATTGTTGTTGTTGTTGTTCTCTTCTTTATGCTGCTTTCTTCAGCAGTTGTTAGTCACCGATAAGCGAAGAATTGCTGGTTACTTCCTTAAACTCGAACTGGTCGCATTGAACCCGATTCCGGGGCATATTCATGTGGCTATATCGCATATCTGGAGCTGTTAAAATTCTCACGGCACTGCAACTCGACGACTTTCAATTGAAAAATTGTTTTCGATTTGATTTTCTTCGGATAGGGGGTGGGGGTGGGGGTGGTGGGGGCAACAAGCCCCACCGAAAACTTTTCGCCGAACCGAACGAGCAGAAAACAAACTTTCATTGTATAATCCCGTAGAATCAGCAGTAAAAACTCGGCGTCATCAGGTAGAGGCAGGTAAAGCTGCTAGGGGAACGTGCTGCTGTTACTTCTTCTATGGAAGCAGCACTGCAAATGCAAAAACAACAAATCGCTAAAAAAGAGTTCGACGAACTTTATTGTTTATTGGTGTTAAATACACTGAAATTAGGTGGAAACAATTGAATTATAATTAATATTCAACCAGACTTTGGGCAAGACTATATAGCTGCCCTTATTATTGGAATAATTATTCTGTTATATTTCCAAAATCAGCCTTTTTCTTATGTGAACTGTTTGGAAAACGAAACTTTTTAAATATAATTAGAGTAGGAGTTAATGACATTAAACCCCATTTGGAACTATTATCAGTATAAAGCGCCATCTATTGCTCAGTCGTATTCACCATTGCGTTATTGTGGACTTTAGAGACACCTGGTGTTCAATTATATTAAAATGCTAAACTATTTAAGGAAACATAAAGCGCCATCTTTGGTTTATTTATAATTGTCTGGCCTGCTTGCAAAAGTCTTATACACTAAGCACATTGTGTTTAAAAAATCTGCAAGCAGTTCATCAGCAAGTGCTGCCATCTGTTGTTCACTATTTAATATTTGACTAAACTGCTTTACTGCGTTTTATACGACTGTCCTCTGTTAGGAATTTTTGGAACTACGAGCAGTGCAAAATGTATATTATTAGCAAGCAGTGAAAAATACGCGCGCATTTTAAATATTGTACAGCTTGTTGGAACACAACGCTCAACCAAACTTTTTGGAGGTTACGGAAAATTCTTAAAAAGAGTATAGGAGTCTATTAAGTTTGTTTGTAGCGAAATGTGCGTAACAGGCAGAAGGAGTCTTTTCCGACCCCATAAAGTATATATGTTCTTGATCAGCATCAACAGCCGAGACGATGCTGTCTGTCTGTCTGTCTGTCTGTCCGTCCGTCCGTCTGTATGAACACCTGGATCTTCTAAACTACAAGAGCTACCGCCACCAAATTTGGAATGAAAGTCCGTCTATAGTGTACGCAGTGCAAGTTTATTTCAAATTTTTGCCACGCCCTCCACCGCCATAACTTGAAAAAGACTAGAGCTAGAGAGACCAAATTCACACATTATCTGTATGGTACCATAATACCTATCCTCACCAAGCTTGGTCCGGATCGGAAAACTATAGCTTATAGCTCCCATAGGACAAATCGGTCGAAAATGGGTGATTTGTATGGAAATAAGCGCACTAGAAGGACTACGGGGTCTTTTACAGTCGGCTTGCTCGACTGTAGCCTTGCTTGTTATCAATGAATTTCAATATTCATTAAGTATTTTTATGGAATTTTGAGTTAGGTGCGTAAATGAAAGAAAAACAGTCGGAAGGGTTAGAAAGTTATGTGTTTATATAAGCGCCTTGTGAAACCAAATTTAGTGGGTATAAAAATACTAAGAGTTCTACGTATATTTCATCTAACTGCGACGCCAAAATGTAAGTCAAATTTTTTGTGCCCCATCAAGTCTTAATTTACTGCTAAGATAACAGTTTCCATCTCTGATCTCTGTTTACTCTATATTATCTAAGCTAATAAAAATTAAAAGTGGATTCAAAACAATTAATAACTTTAATTAAAAAGCATATATTATTTAAATAAATATATTATTAAATATATTTTATTATTAAAATATAATTTATTAACGTGTATCTGTGTATCTTATTTTGTATTTAATAGAATTATTAGATAATGACTTATCGTATTTTTAAGATAGTGTCAACCACAAATCATTGGAACGAATAATAGCAGAAAAGTCGAATCCACTAAAACTCGAAGCCTTCGCATGTAATAGAAAGAGAAACAGCGAGACAGGCAGAGCAGAGAAAGAGAGAGAGGGAAAGGGACAGGGACAGGGAAAGAGACAGAGCATAAGACTGATCCCCGAACAAATGCATTGATTGAAATAGTTTATTTGCAGCTTCGATCTGGAGCTGGACATGGAACTGTCTGTCTTCCTGGGACAATTTCTTTTTGTTTTTGTTTTTCAGCTTTTTTTATTTATTTATTTTCCTCTTTTTTTGTGTTATTGCATTTGTTTTGTGTTCTTTTTATATTATTTGCGATGTTGGCAGCGCAGAGATAATGATGACGAGCTGCCAGCGAGGCTGCTTGCATCCAGAGGTTGCCTCAGTCACCGTCGCCGTCGCCGTCTCTGTCTCTGTCTGCTCCTGTGCCTTACCTGAAACGCCATAGAGTGCCTACGACTGATTGGGATGCCTTGTGAAGCGACGTGCACAGAATGACATTTTGTGTGCGCACAGTGGGCGCGATAAGGTCGCTAACAGTCCACTCTCGATGCTGAACAGTGGTTAGTAGTGGCAAGTATCTTGTATCTCGTCCCCGTTCCCGTTCCCGTTCCCACTCCCGTTCCCATTCCCGTTTCTTTTCCCACTCCCATTCCCACTCCCATTCCCATTGCCATTCTCATTCCCAGAGTCACAGAGGTTTTGCTCTGATTTCTGGCAAAGTGCAGCACAAATTAAAAATCGTTCGCAATTGCAGCAGATCGATCCAACGATTCAACGATTCAACGATTCAACGATCGATCGATCGACAGCTTCGCTGTGGAATTTTCATATGAGCGCTTGATTTCAGCAAAATTACATACTTGTAATTTTAAAATGCTACCGAGTGCCGAGTGCCAAGCTCCGAGTTCTGAGTTCTTCTCTCTACAACAAAACTAAATAAATACAAAACAAAAATAAAAAAAAATAAATGGAAAATGAAAATAAATAAATGAAAAAACTTAAAGAATTTTAACCCCAACTCATGGAGACGTCTGCAAACGTCTTCCACTGATCACTTACGCACATTTTATCACAGCCAAGCTGGAGACATCGCTCAGCATCAGCATCAACATCAGCTTCAGCTTCAGCTTCAGGTTCAGATTCAGCTTCAACTTCAGCTTCAGATTCAGCCTCAAACTCAAACTCAAACTTGAACTCAAACTCAAACTCAGCTCGGATTCAACTACAGCTTCAGTTCCATCGTTTGACAATAAGTGGAAAAAAATAAGTTACCGTTCTACGCGCTGAAATTTGTTGTGCGATCGACGATCCTCCGTCTGCGTTTGCCACACACACAGTGCTGGCCAGCCAGTAAGTAGCTGAAAAATGCCAGAAAAAAGCTAAAGTGTGTATGGATTCTCATGGAATATAACTGATTATTAACTTAGACGATCAAAATAGCAGTAAAATGGACACATACTTTTCTAATTAACAGTAGGTAATGAATTAAATTTTGTATATTTTATGGTAAAACGTAACATTTAGTATTGTGTTTTAATTAAATATTGTAAGAGCTTAAAATCGGTGTAAAAATTGTGTTAAATTACGCAGAAGATTTTTAGCAGAAATGTAAATAAACACACACACGAGAGCCAAAGCACAAAAAACAGAACATTTGCTCTGCTCCCATCTATCTCTCTCTCTCTCTCTCTCCGTTTTCTGCTACAGCTACTAGCTACATATGTATAGCGGTAGTTTTTAAAACGACAAAGCTGAGAGCATAACAAAGCACACACTTTCCATCGTTAGGCTACGTCTCTGCTACGGCTCTGCTACGACTCTGCTACGACTCTGCTACGGCTCTGCTACGACTCTGCTACGACTCTCGACAAAACTCAGAGCGGTTGCCAGAGCACAACGAAAAACTACGTTGTAACAGAGTATTTTCAAACGCCTAGAATTGTTTTAAAATGAATGAATTATACTAAAGTAAAAATTGTATTTATTTAGTACTATGTTTAAAAAAGTTATTCCAATTTAAGAATTTTGTATTTGAAAACTTTGTGGTATAAATGATTATAAATATGATAAATTTTAAGTTAATACTCAATATTTTGTTAAATAGCTAAGTATAATTCTTTTTGAAATTGGTTTTTAAGCTTAGTTTAAATATTTTAATTAAAACCTAGTTTTGAAAATAAAGCTCAATTATTTACAAATTAGTAAATATCTTAAAATAACTTAATTTTTTTCTCTTAATCGTACTAAAATGAGTTTATAACGTTTAAACACAACACATTATTGAATAATTTCTTTAGCTACTAAATCTGGCGGGAAAAGGTTACTTGGCTGGACTAGTGGCAACACTGATTGATTGGAACTGCTTTGTGGCCTGTGGCCTGTTGTCGTCTTCTGTCCTGACGATCGTCGTTGTCGTTGTCGTCTGCAGTTGTTGTCAGTTTTTGCTCAGCAACAGCAACAGCAACAGTAGCAGCAACAACAACAACAACAACAACAACAACTATCGATCACTGGCAATCGATCAAGCATTTCGCGTACATTATCCGAGATGCGTGGGATAATTCTGTTCTAATTTGTAGCCCGAGCAGACCTCAAGCCTCAAACTGACGTCAGTTGGCCAAAAGAAATGACTGACAGGGCCAAGGGAGGAGGGGGGTAAAGAGGAGGTGGAGTTGATAATTGATAGAGTGTGTGTGTGTTTGTGTGTTATCGTTATCATTATCATTAGCCAAGTGGCATGCAAAGCACGTGCAACACATACGAAGTACGTGGCACAAAGACACACTCGTATAATTGACTACTTAATATGCTAAAGGAAGTTCTAACTGATCAGTCGGAAGAGCATGAAGAGTGGGACAGGTGAGTGAGTGGGCAGAAGGGGGCGGGGCTTGCGAGGGAGGCAATTGAACTTCCGTTGCTGGCACTTGCCACTTGTTACTTGCCACTCGAAACTTGCCGCTGTTTGCACCTGTCCCTCTGACTCTTCTGGCCAATACCAACTCTCATGGTCAACGGCAATTGCATGCAAATGAGTTTAAGCCATTTGGTAATCAGGTGAAATGGTCACGACCTGTTAATCGTTTTATGATTGTAGCGGTGCTTTTGTTTCCTGTCCTGTGAGCAGGCCAACGGTAAATCCGGTAACAACAATACAGTCACACACACACACTCATACATACGACTTGCCAGTAAGAAGAAGAAAACCCTTTTCCTTTTTGTTTTCCTTTTGTTTGCACATTTTATTTAAATTGTAACGCGTCGCGAGACGCGATGACAAAGACCTGAAAACGATGCCGATCGCAATCCCAAAACCAAGTCCATGTACAAGTCCAAGTCCGAGTATGAGTCTGAGTCCAATCCCAATCCCAATCCCAATCCTGAAACTTATGTGTTATTCATGAGTTGCAACAACAAATGCGACTTTGCGTCTCTTCAACCAATTGCCAATTGGTACAAGTTTTGACTTTGACTTTGGCGTTGGCGTTTCGACTGCCAACTTGCAACTCGTACAACTTGCCACTGCCACAAACAGTTGCCACAAGCAGGCTTTGGTTAAGTGGTTCATTGTCACCCCCAGCGCCCAATTAGACACCTGAGCACTGAACTGAAGTGCTGAACTGAAGTTACCTGTCTTGTTTCCATTCGGATTTGTAAGTCGATTAGATGCAACAGATTCAACATAAAATTCACTTCAATTCATCTTTCAATATTGTACTCTAAAAAGGTCTCTTCACATCAGATCGGTTAGTGATCACTTGTAGAACTTAAAGACATTCTAAAAAACTTCTTTTTATAAAAAGTTTAAAGTTGAATTCAATCAAATCCAAAAGAAACAGTATTTCGCTCTGACTAATGACTTTATCTTTCTAGTTAATATAAGTTTTGCTAGAATTCCTTTCATAAACTTATTTTAAATTTAAATATGTATCTTTTCCTTAAATAATTCCTTCTTAACTCAGATTGTTTTCACCCATAAAATTGATTTGTACTAAAAGATTAAATTAATAAAAGATATCTAAATATTTCAGTGTTGATGGAACTCCTTTACTTAGACTGTTATTAAATACCCTTAGCCGAATACTTAATACCCTTGCAGTCATGCATATTGC
Source organism: Drosophila cardini (assembly GCA_018903735.1). Classification (NCBI taxonomy): domain Eukaryota; kingdom Metazoa; phylum Arthropoda; class Insecta; order Diptera; family Drosophilidae; genus Drosophila; species Drosophila cardini. The sequence continues at coordinate 20,550,638 of JAEIGM010000001.1, read as the reverse complement.
GTTAGTTTGGTTTCAACTACCTATTGTTCCTATGAAAGCTATATGATAATGTAGTTCGATTTGGATGAAATTTGGTCAGCATATTGGGAATAATATCAAATGTGTATTGAATGTAGTTGAAATCGCTCAAAAGGCACTAAAAATTTGTATACTAAACATTGGAACCGATGGTTCCTAAGGCAACTATATGATATAGTGGTTCGATCAGAATGACTTTTGGTCAATATATGGGGAATATTGGTTGAAATCGTTCAATTGATATTAGGCGTATTGAGCATTTTCAACCGATTGTTCCAATGGGAGCTATATTATATAGTCATCCGATCTGGCCGATTTTAACATATGAACTGCGTGCAGAGAATACACTTCTGTACCAAGTATCATCAAAATAGCTTTAAAACAGAGATACGTTCGTATAGAAAGGGACGGACAGAGGGACAGACACGCCTCCTTCAATGCGTTAAAAACTTCGTGACAAAAGCAATATACCCTCTGCATGGGTGTAATAATTTTGTTCTGGGATTCAGATTTCAAACTGTTTATATTATTTTATTTGAAACTGAATGAAAACTTAAGTTTTTTCCAATTTTACAGAAATCCTGCATAAAGAGTTCACTTCTAAATATTTTCTTAATCATAAATCCTTAAAAAACTTGCCAAGGATCGACTTCAAATGCTACTCCTTATGGCAATTTGATGTTCAACAAACTTAATTTGAACTCATGTTAATTCTTCTACCTTTAAACACTTTTGTAGGGAAGTTTTAAATCATAATTATCTTACTATTAATTGAATTTTATGGCACTCTTTTCTATAAACCGACTTAAAATGCTTCTATTTTGAATTTCGATTGAAGTTTCAAAAACTTTGCTTTATCTTTTAGTTGAGACTCAATTCAGTTGGTAGTATCGATTTGTAATACGTCTATTAGGTTAGCTTTGGTTAGGTGGTACAGAAAACTACATACGTCTATTAACAAACAGATTCTTTACAAGAGCTCATTTTAGATTAATTTTCAATGCTTCTATATCTAATTTCATACAAAATGTTTGAACACTTTGTGCCCAAAATGGCAGCTCTATAAATACCCTGTACTACTCCCAGTTGCATATATCCAAACAGCAAATCAAAAATGTTCGAAAAGTAAATGGAACAAACATTTTCTCTCAGCTAAAAATAATAAATAGTTGTATATACAAATATATAAGAATTCTATGTATTTATACATAGATCGGTCTCTCTCTCTCTTTCTCTCTCTCAAACTCTTCCCTCTCCCACATTAGCTGCAGCTTTGAAGGTGAACTTTTGTGGATTTTGGCTGCAAATGTGATTGCATAAGTGGAGCAAGAGTCAGGATCGTACAGTTCGATTAAATAGCTGAAATAAACGCACGTAAAACGCTAGCAAATCGCGCGCAAATAATTAAGTATTAGAAATGCTGAGAAATTCCTAGTAAAATGCAACACGCAGAAAAGCGTCAACAAAAAGTTGTTCCCAGTTGAGACGATCAACGAGAAGGAATATGGCCAAGTTTCTGGCCAGACTAGCTGACTGACGTTCAGTTAGAAATACAGCCGGACTGGAGCCAGCTGCAGTTTCAGGCCGCAACGGAGCATGGGCGTGGACAGAAGGGATTCAAAAACATTCTCTCCTCCACTTCAACATTTCCCCTCAATACAGATAAATAAAAGAGTATTCCGTATTAATCCCTACTATATCAATAGTATTGTTATTCTGACTACTCTTAAGTCGAGTTTAGTAAATTATTTTTGAAAAAATAAATTAATTATTGAGATCAGGGAAAATAATTTGTATTGTAGTATAATATTCCAGTTTTCCCATTTAAGCACTTTTTATATATTCTTTAATTCTAAGTAAAAATCTGTAATTAAATTAAGAATTTTGTGAATTTATTGCGAATGTTTTTAACGTACGTGAATATTGTATTATTATGTCTTGGAAAAATAATATTAAAAGTTAAAATTGAATGATTTTGTTAACGTGTTCCTCAAAACATCTGCATAAATTGAAACATTATTAAGTTATTCTCATTAAATGTTTTAAAATTTCAAAGAATTTTCATGCCAAAATCAAAAAAAATTATGAATATAACAATAAACAATAAATAAATTTCTTTAGAATATAGAATTTCATACAAATTTATTTGACAAAATAATTTCTAAGAATTAAATAATTATTTCTTAAGTAATATTTTTGTATTAAGAAGCTTTGACACATAATTATGCAAAGCTTTTCAGTAAAAGCTCACGTATGTTGCTTGTGTCATTTTAGGATTAAAGTGGATTTAAGACTTTTAGAAACTTTACTTACAGCAGAAAAGCTTTTGGGACCCTGTTCTACGCCCCTGGCTGGATTCTCAGTCAATACCAATTAGTAAGCGCTGCACAAAGCACATCCATACAATTGTGAGAACCTTGTGGCCAGCGTGTGAGTATGATGAAATGTCAGATGAGGCAATAGATTGGAGCTGGAAACAGAGATGGAGCGGAGGAAGGAACAGGAGCTGGAGTTGGAGCTGGTGCACCCGCTGCGGGGTCGCGCCTTATAGAGCTGGAGAGCAGGCAGCGTTCTATTTTGACAGTCATTATGATTAATTTAAATCATTAGGCAGCCCAGGCAGGTAGTAGTAGGAACGCTGTTTTCTGTCCAGTTTTCTGTTGGAGATGCTTGCTGGAGACTTGTTTCCAGATTTTAATTAAATACAGTCAGTGGCATCACTTGCCTTGACTCTTTCTATGTCTACTCCTATTCCTATGCCTATGCCTATTCCAATGCTATAGCCAAAGCCTATTCCTATTGCAATTCCTATTCCACGGAAGAGACATGCTGGCGACAAGGTCTGAGCAGACTGTTGTTGCTGCTTTTGGCTGGAAAAGGCAATGTTTGCCATTTGGAGCGGGGAACGAGCCAGGAATGCATCGATGTTTGTGGTTGCTGTTGTCGTCGCCGTCGTCGTCGTCGTCGTCGTCGTCTCGATTATCAACTGGGAGCAATAACTGGCCAGTGTATCGATGGATGGATTGTTTGGCAGCTCGACTGTATCTGTTAGTCACTGCACGTGGCCAGCGCGCTGGTGCAGACTTTTCTTGCGAACGGCTATTTAAGGACATTGCGCAAATACTCGAGACTCGGCCAGCGGCAGCAAGTAAACAGTAAGCAGGGATTGAGGAGCAACAGCAACAGCAGCAGTTGCAGTAGCAACAACGCCACCGCCACCACCACGCAAATCCTCTAGAGCATTTGCTGACCATATTGGCCATGTATTGGCCCTCGCCAGCTGAATTCCTGGCATAGTTTAAGTGTATCGCTTTTTGTAGGCCTAGGGGGACTACCAACGGATCGTACTGGCGATTTTTGCTCAAAATAACAAATTAACTTAATCAGTGCTGATAAGCAAACACATACAAACACACACATATATATTAACAAAATGGCAGCCATTGTATATTTAATTAAAAACTCAATCACGCAATCATTGAAACAACAAAACCAAATGTTGTCGATAATCACGATAACAACGATTCAAGGCACACCGAAGTGGGCGGAGTTGGCAGCCCCAATGCGATCTATGCGTCGGCGCAGCCAATCAAATGAGCGCAAATGGCAGATGTTTGCACAAATGAGTGTAGTAAATTATGCATAAACAGTGACCGAAAGAGCGAGAGAGAGAGAGAGAGAGAGACAGTGAGAGATAGAGAGCGAGCTAAAAGACTCACACATACACACTAAAGTCTCCTATGTAAACGTAGGTTTAATTAATTAAGCCATAAAGCTGTCGCAACAACAAAGCAAAAACCAAAGCTCTTTATGTACTAAGCGCTCTCTTTGGCGTCAAGCAATAAAGAGAGCTTCTGCATGAGCGCTCTTGCTCTCCCGCACACACACTCATTCGCTCTGGCGCTCTGGTGCTCTCTGTGAGCAACCGGTTGTGTGGGCAACTGCGCTCCAAGTTTGGAGCAAACATTGAACGCCGCTGCGCCGTCGCTTGCCATACGCGTGCTTTGTTATTAGGTATTTGCACGCCATCTGAAGCACAACGAAGGCAACAATCGATCGCAAAGTTAGCTCGAGACCGCCAGACGCACCAAATATAACAACAGCGACAACAACAATCAACAGCAGCAGCAGCAGCAGTAGTACTAGCACCAGCAGCAGCAGCAGCGACAGCGGCAGCAAAATCAACGGCAACAACAACACTCACGCGCAGTTCACAACGTATAACGAATTTGGCAGTACGACATTAAATCTGCAAATAAAGCAAAAAAGACCAAAACAAGTGCGAAGCATCTCTCCAACGCGACAAATAAGTCACTACAAACAAAACCAAAAAAAAAATAAATAAATTCAACAACGACAAAAACAACAACAACAACAGCAACAAGAATTGCAACAACAAAAACAGCAAACAGTTATCTGCAATTTATGAATTGCAACATTAACTTAATTCCACGCATTACAAACATTTGCATTTACATTTGCAAATTCAAATTGACGCGCGCACACACTCTTGCAAATTGTGCAACACTGCGACTGTTAAGGAACTGTTAAAGGCACTGTTAGCTAGCAGCAAGAGTTGTCAGTTTTTCTTGAGTGCTTGCGCCGCGTGTGTGTGTGCGTATGGTGCTGCAACTTAAAATCGCGAATTATTTCTTAATAATAATACAAAGATAAATCAAATCATATCGTTGTTATTCAAACAAAGTTGCGACGCGTGCGATAAAGGCGTAAGCTGAAAATAACTGCAGCGCCGCCAACGGCAAACAGCGTAAACAGCTGACGGCCTGCGCCAACGCCAAAGTCAGCGGCACAGGCATTGGCAAAAGCAAAAGCAAAACCAAAAGCACCAACAACAACAGAGCGCGCGCGCATTTGTGTGAGTGCTTTTGTGTGTGTGTGTGAGTTGCGCGCTCGTGTTTGTGTGTGTGCGTGCGTGTTTTTTTGTGTTTATTTTTGGAATTAAAAGCTAGCAGCCGATTGTGAGTGTTTTTGGGGGGCAAAACTAAAGCAAAGCAAAGCAAAGCTAAAACCCAAAATCGAAAATCTCTAAAAGTGTGCCGCAGCGGCAATAATAGACGCGCGTGGTGCCTTGGATTTACTGTACGGCTCCACGGTGGAGAACTTTTACCTTAGAATGGATCCAGCGCGCGGTGACTCGCGCTATAACCTAAACTACTCTATGAGTAGTATAGGTTTGAGTCTCGCCGATCAGGCGGACATGTATGGCAATCCCGCCGTGGCAGCGCTTGGCGCCCGTCCACCCAGCGGCGGTTTGCTCCAGAGCATGGGCGGTGGAGGCGGCGGAGTGGGTCTTGCCATGCAGCGTCCCAACCCAGTATCGGCAGCGGCAGCACAGCAGCAACAACAGCAACAGTGCCAAACTCTGGGCAACAATCAAACGCACAGTCCACAACACCAGCAACAACAGCAACAGCAGCAGCAACAACAACAACAGCAGCAGCAGCAACAACAGCAGCAACAACAACAACAGCAACAATCACGCGGTCTCAAGCGCAGCGGCAGCGACTGTTATGAAGATCATCGATCTAGCGGCGGAATGACGCTGCAGGGACTGGAAAGCTGCGCTGCAGCAAGCGTCGCTGTTGCCGGCGTTGACGTTGACGGCGTCGACAGCTACAATCCGCTGCCCAATAAGAAATCACCGCCCGCCAATGGCAAAAAGACAAAGGGACGTGTCAAAATCAAAATGGAGTACATTGACAACAAGCTGCGTCGCTACACAACGTTCTCAAAGCGCAAAACGGGCATCATGAAGAAGGTAAGACAGGTGAAGTACCACCCACAACAAGCCCTGTACACTGCAACAAATTGGTGTTGAAACTCGAATTTGTTCCTTTTAGCCAGAGTATTTGGGATTACCTTGATACCTGTTGCTCGATACATATATTGTATTATTTTTAGTCTGCTCGGAAAACCACCTAAGAAATATTTATTTATTTTCGTTTTCGTTTTCTTTTTTGTGTTTGCCTTTTCATTTTCATTTTCTTGTTCGTTTGTTTTTCTTTTGGGTTTCCTTTTGTATTGAGAACAATAAATTTTGTGGGCAGATTTAGTTATTTGACTTTTCACATTATAATCATTTAATATATTGTTGGAAAGAGTTTAGTTAAATTGAATTCTATATCAGTTTTCAATTCACATATTTTGTGGGTGAGGAATTCTTCAAGTGTGTGGCACGTTTTGAGCGCATGTGCAATTAATAAATGCTACCGAATTCTCAATTCTCCCAATTCCAATTCCAATTTCAGTACTAGTCCCTGCGCCTGGCATTGTTTTTTGCCTCGAGTGCTTTATCGTTGTGTTGCCATCGTGCCCAACCTGTGCGGCATGCCCCGCCACACCTCACCCCATCCCGTTTTGGGGCAAGGACAACTGTTGCATTCGCTTTGGCGGCGACGGCGCTGTGTAAGCGCGGTAGCCACGATTCTGATTCCGATTTCGATTCCGAATTTCCCTTTGTCTTCGGCTTCATAAAATGTTAATTTGCCGGTCTCGCAATTGCATTCAAAGAACAGTCCAATCCAAAAACCTAAACCCAATCCCGATTCCATTTCCAATCCCAATCCATATGCTGTGTTGTGCTGTGTTGCGTGCTGCTTGGACTCATTGTCATGCGAAGAAATCGCAGAGTTTGCCTGCCTTCTCCAACTCCTTCCTCTGATCGTTTTCCTTTTTTCCGATTTTCCTCTTCAAATGACCAATTTTCACACGCAAACTTACATAATGTATCCGCTCGCTTATGCTCGGCATATGAAATGCTTAACATTTTTAAATAGACTTCTTTGGCCCCAAAGTCGCGGCGATCAAAACCAAAAAAAAAAGGAATGAAAAAAAAAACACAAAGACAAAAATCGGCAAACAGCAGCGCTAAATCACGATCTCAGCACGATCTTAACTACAACAACAACAAGAAATCTTATGAAATATTTTGGATAAAAACCAACACAAAATACCACAAAAAAAAAAAAAAAAAGGAAAACTTCAAAATGACCTCGAAGCATTTAATACCCTTGCTTAAGTGGTACATGTGGGTGGAATCAGATCCAAGCGATCTTGATCAAATACTTAGAGGTTTTCTTTGAAACTAGCCAACATCTAAGCAGCGAATATGGTTCTACTATAGGTTTAACAACATTTGAGAAGAAAAATAAAATGGAATTGGAATACAGTGAAAGCTCCCTTGGCCGGACAGCCACGGTTCCCGTATTTTTGTTCGCCAAAGGAAGATGTCCGCCTGCGGGAAAGGTGCAAATCATGCTCTTGGGACTGTAAAATTCTTACGGCTAAATGAGCTGTCCGCGGGCAGAGCTTTCAGTGTATAATGTTGAATAATAAATACAGGGTTTTCCAACTCATATAAAGGAGAATTCAGTTCACTAAATTCACTAACTTAATTCACTAAAGGAAATTTCAGTTTAAACAAATGTGCAAATTAAAGAAATTTACATATATTTTTAAGATTAGATAAAAATTAATAAAAAAGATGTTAGTTATAAATTTATTATTAAAATTAATGAGGATTTCTAACACATTTATTATCACAATTGGGAATACTTCGAAAAATAGCTTTCTCTATAATCTACACTCCTGGACAGTAAAATAGGTGTAAGAAAAAATATTTTCTTAGAAGCCGAATATTATTTTATTCGAAGGGTTTTGGCACTCCGAAATTAATTTTTTTTTGATTTGCCCACACTGTCTACATGTTAATTAATTGAGTTTCAAAAATATCAGTTGCACATAGGAATAATTATAGACTCATGTGTGGAAAAAATAGCAATTTGCACTGCACACGGATTTAGTAATAGTGAATAGTAAATGATTTTAAATTGTAAAATTTGTGATCGGAATTTCTGAGCTAAAATTATTTTATATTTTTTTTACGATCTTTAAATTAAACTATAGCTTCCCCAAACCTAAATAAGTTGCCTACAATTGTTTAAATAATTAATTCTTCTTAAATTTGTTTAAACCTAAAGTAAAGTTTACATTATTTGCTAACACCTTAACTCTTAGATAGCTATTTATCGAACTGGAATGCTGTTTAATGTTTTTAAAGCTTTATTTTGCTTTTACATAACTTAATTATCTCCTCCCTTACAAAATCCTTAAATAGTCACATGTTGCCTGAAAAAGTAACTACTTTTTCGATGAGCGTATCACACAAATATTTGACCCCAGAGACATAAGTTTCTCCACTGATTTCTTGACTACTTCAGTTATTGTTGTTGCTGTTGTTGCTGTTGTTGCTGTTGTTGCTGTTGTTGTTGTTGTCCTGCTTTGGGGCCCTACTTATGACAGGCGCGCGCCTCTTGACAGGGACAAAACTTTTGTTATATATTTTTAGTGACTTTGATGTGGCCCTCATCGATGTCCGCAACGTGGACAGTTGACAGGCACACAATGGATTCGCTTGGCGCTACACACGCACACACACACGCGCACACACTCGCACACACACACTCGTACACTCATACGCACTGTCCTACAGGCTACAAATTGCGGTTATTGAACTCGATCGGTTTGTGGCAGATGCCATGGCAGAGTCCAAAGCAGACGCCACACACACAACCTGTCCGCATGAGTTTTGTACTCCGCACTCCGTGTGCTTTTCACTGTCCAATTTTGGGCATTTAGCAAAAAAAAAAAAAACAGCTAAAAAGTCTGTCTCTCTGTTAGCTTGGGCGTGGGCGGTGATATCGCTTGAATTCGTCCCCAAAAAAGGCCAAAAGTGAAAAGTGAGCTAATGTCAACGCAATGATCTCATTTGTAGGCCTGGCCTAATTGCGTAGGTTGTGACTGTGGCTGTGGCGGTGGCTGCTTCTTCTTCTTCTTCTTCGTCTTCTCTTTGAATGTCTGCATAAATGCATGCATACACTGCTAAAAAGAGATCATCTTCAGTAATTTAGATATAGCGACTTGAGAACTCTATTTCTCTATACAGAGTCCTTTTATTTAAACCACATAGCTTAAAATTTATAAATTTTAACTTCACTTAGTTTATTAAAATAAAATTTCCTTTCAGTGCTCTTAAAATCCAAATGTTTGTTCAAGAACATATTTTGATCAGTGTACACACATGTGTCTGTCTGTCCGTCTGAGTCTCTCTGTCTGTCTGTCTGCCTCTCTGTCTGTCTGTTTGCCATGTAAAACGCTGCAACAATGGGCCACAGGCTGCTGCGAGGCGCAAAATGCCGCCAAAAGGTGTTAAATTGAAATCACGAGGCCTGAGGCCTGAGACCTGAGGCCAAGTTGGAGGCCAAGCGCTTAGCTTAGCTTGGCTTAGGCTTTGGCTTTGGCTTCGTTTAACTTGGCTTGGGAATTGTTTGCGTCTTGTGGCCAGCACGGAAGCGTATTGATACCCGAACAGCGGCAGATTGTGCACAGATAAGACAGCAACCAGCAGGCAGAGGGCTTTTCAGCTTGCAGCTTTCAGTTTTCAGTCCACCTTTGCTCCACCTTCACCTCCTCGTGCCCAGTTGGATGTGGAAGCCCGAAGCCGACAGTTTGGCTGCCTCGACGAGTCGGCTCGCCTTTTGGCCACATGCAACAACAATCGCCTTCTAACAAATGACTCTGCCTCGTTGCGGTCTCTTGGGCTTGTCCTGTCAACAATTTCCCCGCATCTCCCGACATTTGCTCTTGTCTCCCGTGTCGTGTCCTTTTGTCTTTGTGTTCGAAATTCAAATTGACATGAATTGTTGGACCGCTGACTGCTGCCGCCTAGTTTGCTGCTATAGCCTAGAATCCGAATCCGAATCCCAATCCAAATCGAAATCAGAATCTGCTCCCAGGGAAGACAAGAACGACACCTACTCAGTCCGCGGTACTCGATACTGGGTACTCAGTGGCCCGGGCCGTGTCAATTGTTTGCATTTACACATGTTACACATAAAATTGGCAGCCAACTGGCAACAAGCAACAAGAAACGAGCAACGTGCAACGTGCAACAGGCAGCAGCAGCCGCCCCAGCACTTTGTGCGTCTCTGTCTCTGTCTCTGTTTCTGTCTGAGTCTTATTCTCAGTGCCAGTCACAACAATGTGTACAACAATTTCATTAATATTAATAAATGCTTTGTGCGCGCGCGTTTTGTGCGCGTTTCATGCGCGATTTTAGCTCAATCTCCCGCGAGTTATTTATGCGCTGAGCCATTGGCTGCCCCAATCTCCCTGATCTCTCGCTCTCTTTCACTCTCTGCCTCTACCGCTCCCTCATCCTCATCCTCTCTCTTTTTTTCCACCTCGCTCTGCTTCAGACAGCGGCTTTATCGCTTTAGAGTAATTACGAGCTGTTGATAGGCAGCTTTAGCTACCGTCGATGGCCTGGAGGGAGCCGCGTCTATCCGCGCTAGAGATGTGTGCGTGACTTTACTCACGACACAAGTTAAATGTACAAAGACAACACCGTACATAAAGTGATTAGAGTCATTATTAGAGCTTTGGGTGAACGATATTATTTTTGCATATTTAAAATAATCAGTTCAATTCGCATTCCACTTAGAAATCAGATTAGATTAGAAGATAAAGATTATTTGGAATTTCTTTGGTTTTGATTTAGGCAAGTATATACAACTTTCATAAAAGTACATGGTTACTTTTCTACTGGGCTCAATTTTAGTTTAACACGCAAATATTTACTATTTTCTATATATACAGTGAAAGCTGCCTTGGCCGGACAGCCACGGTTCCAGTGCTTTTGTCCGCCCAAAGGAAAGGATTTTGTATGAAAACTAAGCTCTTGGGACTGTAAAACTCGTCCGGCTAAGGGAGCTGTCCGCCTGAGAGAGCTTTCCGCGAGTAGAGCTTTCACTGTATATTAATATCGGCATTCTTTATACCTAATTATACAATTTGTGAAATTCCCTTATCGATTTAGGCTCTAGCCATTTTTTACCACAATCCAGCATCCAGATTTCAAATAGTTCCATATCTAGGTGTGAACTATGAACAATTGGGTTATTCTTACATTTCAAAATTCAGACTTAATTTAAAAGAGCACCAACAATTATTTGTTTGGTTAAATAATAGTTTTACAACTATTCCGAATTCAGTATTAGATTACAAATATCCTTTCTGTTTTAAAACAGTTATTGACACCGAGATCAGTTTATGAGTTGTTTTCTTCGCTGACAACGATTCAACTTAATTCTTAGATAATTTGAGCTCCCATTTGCTGATATATTTATCTATTGTTTGCCCATATCTTATACCTAGTCACGCTTCCATCTCTAGCATTTTGGCAACTCTGCTTAAAATTTGCCTGTGTACGTTATCAGTGCAACAAAATCGCATAGTTTACTCTAAAATTTATGTGCCGCTTTCAGCTAAAGCACAGCATAGACTACGACTAGTTAACACAACTTTAACCACACTTCTCATTCTCTCCCTCTCTCTCTCTTTCTTTTTCACTCTTTTTCTCAGGCCTACGAGCTGTCGACACTGACCGGAACCCAAGTGATGCTGTTGGTGGCAAGTGAGACTGGTCACGTGTACACATTTGCCACGCGCAAACTGCAACCGATGATTACCTCGGAGGCGGGAAAGCAGCTAATACAGACGTGCCTCAATTCACCGGATCCGCCGAGCGTAGGCGGCGGAGATCAACGGATGTCCGCGACGGGCTTCGAGGAGACGGAGCTCAGCTATAACATCGCCGATGAGGACTCCAAAGTAAGACAATTGATTTACGGTCATCACGGGCACGCCCATCTCGCACATCCCCAGGCGCCGCCCTCGCACTACAGTCTCGAACAGAGTCTGATGCAGTCCGGCTATAGTGGAGGCCAGGCCTCGCCCCTGTCCCACGCCCAGGCGTACGGCGGACACGCGCATCACGCGCATGTGCCACATGTGCCACCGCCGCACTCCACACACTCTCATATGTCGCACACTCATGCGCAGCGTTAAAGCCTTTCTAGGGTATATAGTAAACATAAAGATATAGATACAGATACAGAAAAAGATATAGTAGTACTAGCAGATACATGTGTGTGCGAGCGAGTGTTGTGTGTGTGTGTGAGAGTGCGTGTGTGTGAGTGTATGTTTAACATAAGCAGATCCAAAGTGCAGCGTTTTGGCCATGATTAGACTAGAAATGACCATGGCCGAAAGCGACGATCTCGCCGCTCGTTTTCTTGTTAGCTCCGTAGGCGTAGTGGGCGTGGCAGCTCATTTAAAACAATTATTTTTTGTTTATACTAGTCAAAACTCTTACTTAAAGGCGACTGTGCCATAGCAATCCATATATACTATGTAATAAAGATATATATATATCTGTATGTATATACATATAGTTATATACAAACCCCCATAGCAATACCAATAGCCATATAAACTTCAGTAACCGATCCGATATGATCTGATCAGAATCGAATCGAAACGAACCCAGTGCCATTCTACATTCTGCATTCTATAATGTATCTACAGAATATTTAATTCACTCAAACACACAGTCGAGACTGCTTTAGTTAGTCCTTAAGCATAAGTGCAATAGAAGTACTGCAAGACAGAGAAAACACTCTTGAAAGAGAGATAGAGAGAAAGAGTGTCAGATACTGAAACCAGAAGAGGGAAATAATAGAAAGATTTGCTGCGAAGAGTCTACAATTTAGTTATGATCTTAACTGTGTTTTTAATAATTATAATCATAATCATAATCATAATCGTTTAGCAAATGTTTTAATCAGGGCTGCGTCTGGCGGCCTTCTGTGCGATGAGCGTGCTCTAACCGAACCTATATAGTTTCAAACTATATAGTATATATATGAAAATCTATATATAAATAAATATACACATACTTATATTATTTGTTTGTTTTGTGAATCAACTCAACTCATCATCGTTTTAGCTTAATCTTAGAGCTATTTATAATTTATAGTTATGTTTATTTGATTTTCTCTGACAATTTGATTTGCTTTTTGTTCTTTTTCAATTTGCATAATTATAATTAATTGATCATAAACATAAACTATTTCTATGCGTGATAATTTAAATTGAATAATGCTAAGAATGCGATTAATATTTCAAATTAGCTTTTGAAATTCTCAACTAGCAAATCAAATAAATTATACTTATACTTACTCTTTGAGCTGCCTGCGACTCTCTACTAACATTTATTGTATATTTTTATTAAAAATTCATTTAAAAGCAGCTCAAAGCAATTTCTTCTTCAATGTGGCATGACAACAAAAGTGAAAAGACACAAAAAAAAATACAAAACATTTAAGACAAAATACGTAATTTTCCAGCAATTTAATATAATTGATTAATTATAAAATAATTTCAGACTAATTAGTGCAGATTGCATTTCTGTCAAACAGAAAATAAAAAGCAAAAAACACACAATTCTTAAAAAAAAGAATGAAATTAAACAAAAGTACACACATAGTTAAATTAATTTTAAACGCTTTGTGCAATTAGCTAAACAAACGCAAATATTTTTAAAAAGAAACAGAAAATAACAAAAGAAATATTATGATAAGTGAAGACATATGTTTAAAACTCCAATATAGTAACTATATAAATGCATAAACATAAACATACATATATTTTATTTAGCGCAATATTATAAAATAATAAAAAATCGAAAACATTAAGAACATTCTGCAAATCCTGTCCACAAATTGGCCGAAACACACAAAAAGTTGTTAACTAGTTTTTTAGAGGTTTTCAAGAGCAAGGTTAAGAGCTTTACATAACCAGCCACACGAGCTGCTAATTTCTTGTTAGCCTACACTGTAAAAAAAAAAAGAAATATGAAAACAGAAAAATATTAAGCACTTAGCGAGTGGGCAGTCCTCTGAATGAATTTGTATCTTTAGCTGTTTATATCTGTATCTTTTGATAGAGTTTCATCACTGTGTTGTAAAAGCTTCCGCTTGTACTATGTGTAGTGTGTCGTAGAATTCCGGGAGGGGGTGGGGGTACCGAACAATAGACCCCATGGAAACTGCATGTGGGTTTTGCGTGTCGCTTGTGACGTCATGAGTGCTCGAAACGAGTTCATAAATCGATCAACAACAATTGGCTCGTCCAAGAGCCAAGTCATGCATCAGCAGTTAGTCTCCTCCCCTTCCCTCCTCTCTCTATGTTCCAACTGCTTCACCTTACCTCACCTGGCCGTCTCCCCAAAAACTCTCAGATCTTGGCATGCAAATCGCGCGCGGCATTTTCAATGCCAGGCCAGCTGCCAGTCGCGTAGGCTTCATCGCATCTCTCTTTCTTTTGCTGCTGCTGCCGCTGCTGCTACCCGATGACGTGTGCCACTGAAGCCACTCTTTTTTTTTTTCGGCTACGCTGTGTCGGCGACTGCGACGGTGACTTCGACAGCGACAGCGACTGCGACTGAGCACGCTGCCAGCTGTCGTTTCATTCAGTTGGAGACGATGAATGAACTGAGACAAGCGGCAAAGGCAATGGCAAGCGGCAGCCACCACGCAAATGTTGTGGGTGTGACACCAACGCCGCTTCAGGTCACAACAAACACACACACACACACTCATAAACAGACACACACACATGTCGAAGAAGTAGGTGTGTAGCACGTGTGGCTGATGGCCTACAAGATACCCTGTCATCAAGCTTAATTTAGCAAGCGAGTACATTATACATTACACTCTATTGTATTTGTTGTTTTGGGGTAAGGAGTATATTAACACATCTAATCACATGTTGCAGATACCCAAAAGATACCCTTTAATCAAGCAAAATTGATGAGCTTTGTACTTTGAGGACTTTTTCGTCCTTCAATATTGCCGCCTAGATATGAAAGCCTGTAAGGCCTAAAGTGAAAACAGCTCGAGAATCGAACAGAGTGATAGACTTAATTATAACATTATCTTATTAGATACTGTATTTTTAAAGTACATAACAGAAGTGATAGTCGCGATAGTCGTTTGGAGTGTTTTTTCGTCTCTTATCACCCTTTCACTTGCTCTACTCTACAGTACAGGGTATCAGCTAGCTACGTCATCACCTTTTGTTGTTATATCTGCCAGCTGACTGATAAACTTCAAAGCTTGTTGGTTGTTTGGCTGTTTGGTTGCTGTAGGTCGTTCTCTCTGGCTTTGCCGCCAACTCCAAGTCCAGCCAAGGTTAATTGTTCACATTGCAGTGGGTTGGCTATATCTCAGTTGTTGTTGTTGTTGTAGTTGTTGTTGGGCAACTTTGCGCCACATTTAACAATACTTATGTATAGCAAACTCTTATATATCTCTTTGCTGCGCGGGTGTTTTGACTATATAGCATTACCTTCTTTGGCCGCTCACCTGAGCATCTCGTACGCCCACGCCCCCTCTTTAAAAACTTATAAAAAAGTTAACTATATATAAGTTAAATAAAATATACACACGCAGTTTGTTGGCATCAGATGTAGCTTTTATTTGAATATTTATGGATTAGCAGCTAATTGTGTTCAGTGACCCTAAAAACTTTCCTTTTTGTTACTTTTCACTCCGCAGTTTTCGTACAGTTTTTACTAATTTCATACAGTTTTATGCGAATTTGATAGGAGATGTCTGTTTTGTATTTTTAATATGACCGGATTTTACTTTGATTACACATTTTTCTAATTCGCCTCAAAATTAGTTCATTTTATTTTATTTAGAATTCTGGAAAATATTGTGTAGTTTAAACAGAAAATTTTTGTGTTTTTTGTGATCTTTAGTGTCTTAGCTTGAAATACTTAAAACTGATCAGTTTTACAAATTTTTTTATATAATTTATTAGCTTTTTTCAAGACAGACAACACAGTTAGGTGTCTTTGTGCTTACTAGGCTCTGCTTATAGATTATTGTAGCTTATTTAAGAATTCATAATAATCCTAATTTCTGTCAACCAGTTTTATAATTTGAAATAGTCGCTCAAATAGGTCCTAAACTGCTTTCTTGACATTCGTCACCGTTTTTAGTGGTGTTAGCTCCTGCTCATATGTAGATTTTATAGTTAATAATTTTTTAAAACCATTTAGAATTCTTCATTTATGGCTAACAAAACTATCATATTTTTATATATAACTCTATATACTTTTGTATAACTTTTGTCCACAATAGTTCAAAGCTAATTTATGTCCAAAATCACGAAGTGCAGCGAGTTGTTTAATTCAAATGCTGGCTAACTAGTAGCTTGAAACGATGCCTTTTGCTCTCTGGCTTCTCTGGTGTTGTCCACACTTGTATGTTGCCCCTTTCGGTGCCCCCTGCGTTGACCACTGTGAACGGGGCACACTAAGTACATATCAGTTTGAGAAATTAAAAGCATTTTGCGGTTCGGCTGTAACTATCGGAGCCGCGTGCCGCTCGAAACTCTAACGACATTTCAATGATTTGCTGCTGTGGTTGTTGCCGCTGCCGCTGCTGCTGTTGCTGTTTCTGCTGTTGTTTTTGGGGCCAAGCGTCACCAAGTTGGCCACGTGCGCAGCACAAGGCACAAAGCAGGGAGACAGGCCAACAGACGGCACAAAAGCATTTGCAATGCTCGCCGATTACGTACGGTACGAGGGCGACCTCTGTCAGTGGCAAGAGTCGCCACCAACAACGCAGCAACGCCAAGAATCTTGCGTGGCATGAGGCTTGAAGCAACTGGACTCTTCCAGTCCCTGGTCTGGTCTCTGCTTTCGGGTCCATTCGATTCTGCGTTTTAGCCGCCGCGCGTTGAGTTCTAACCACATGCCGCCACAATGTCCTCTTAATTTCCTAGGCCGCAGCTGCAGCGATGATATCGTTGCCAGTTCTCTCTCTCTCTCTCTCGCTCTCACTAGCTCTCTTTCTTTCTGTCTTTGGCTGTGGGCTCGTTTTTTAATTCAACTGATTGTACTGCAGCTTCTGGAATTCGGCATTTCTTAAAGCCGCACATTGTGAGCTTCGCGTCGCGTCGCGTCGGCAACATCTTGAACTGCCACTGGCACTGGAGGTACCTGAACTGCTGCCAGCTTGCAACATCTTGTGGCAGTTGCCGCCTGCCGCCTTCGCAATCTGCAATACAAAACAAAACAAAACAAAATACAGAAAAAGAAAAATAAAAATAAAAGAAAAGGAAAAGAACTTTAAGAAATGACAATTTGTGAGCTTCTTTTTGCTGCTCGCCGTGTATTGTTTTTTGCCTGACTTGTCTGCTGCCGTTTGTGCCTCTTGCTTTCATTGTGATTATTTAAAGGCCAAAACCCGCCAACAGGCCAACAGACCAACAGGCTAACCAGGCAACCAACCAAACTGGCCTTAACGAGGCGCTTGTGGCTTTCAGAACGTCGTCCTGGCGCATTTAGTTAAGCAATTATTGTTGGCAATGCAAACAAATAATGCGTGCATTGTATGCAACTGTCTAAGCAGCGATTGTGCAACTGTGCAACAAATATACACCCCTTCCATCTCCTTCTCCATCTCTATCTTTACCACCCCCGCCCCTTATTTGCCGCTCCCCTTTAACATTCACTCCAATGCTGACTTACTCCAATGATTTTCCAAGTTAATCAAAATTCTTTGCTATCGACTATGAAATCTCAACGACCTTACCCCCCAGGTATACGACTACCTTCTGCCGCTTACTAGCGCCATGTGGCAGACAGACAGACGGTCGGACAGGCGGACGGACAGAGCCATCCCCGTGTCACGCCCAAAACGCTGCCACTGAAGCGTGGCAGAGACGGGGCAGGGAAGTCAGAGGGGAAACAGAGAAACACACGGCAGAGAAACGTTTTCCACTCGCTTCACTGCGCATTTTATGGCTGAGAATTATACATTTACTTTTATTTTATTTTATTTTATTTTTTAGCTATTTTTTTTTTGTTTTTTTGGATTGTCTACTTCCATTTGCCATAGATTAGATTTATTAAGTTGTTTTCCATCTTAATTTATGAGGTGAATGCGCTGATGATCTTTCATAATTTTCAACGATTATATCATGGTATAAAAGATCTTTTGAGTCTTAAACTTACTTCATTTGGCTAAACTTAATTCGATTTCAACTTAATTATATAGTTTGAATCAGATTTACTTATCTGGAAAAGCTTCGAATTCAAATTATTTCGTAAATAAATAATCAATTTTTGACCGATTTGTCCTATGTGAGCTATAGGACATAGTTGCCTGATCTGAACCAAACATGTGGAGGATAGCTATAATTATGATATACAAATAATATGAGGATTTTGTAGCGATCGCTCAACTAATATTACATGTCTTCATACAAATTTTCTATTTTCGATCAAATTTTCCTATGGGAGCTATAGGCTTTGCTTGAGCGATCTGGTTATAATGGTACCATATGAATTGGTCGGGATAGCTTTAGTATTTTTCAAGAAATAATGTTATGAAAATGGTTTTTCACAATTTGCGGGAGCAGTAGGATTCGTGGAAAAACTTTTTGAAAATAACTTTATCTGCGTACACTATAGACGTGCTTTCATTCTAAATTGGGTGTCTAGAGCTCTTGTAGTCTCTCAGGACAGTCGGACATAGCTACATCGACTCGGCTGTTGATGCTGATCAAGAATATATATGCTTTATGGGTTCGGCAACGCCTCCTGATGCCTTTTACGCATATTTCGCTTCTGATTATTCTAATAGACCCTTATACTCTTTTTGAGTACGAGGTCTAAAAATTCTAAATCTGTTGAAAACATTTTTGCCTTTCTGTACTTAATAAAGGATTTTCGCAGCTTTTTACCAGATGTTATATTTCCAACTATACTCTATGTATTGATCTGATAATCAAAATGGAGAATATAACTTATACTTGTCCTTGAAGTTCCTAGTAGTTTTGTAAAGTATATTTTACTAAACTCAATATTTTCTAGTAAATTTCTATAATATTGTGGATTCTATGATTAAATAGGTACTTCCAAATAAATGTAGTGTTAACAACTCAAACCTTTACACACTTCTCGGCGATCCCAGTATAAGACTAGATTTTCTTAGTTCCTGCGATAGCAAAAGCGTTAATCAATTGCTTTTTTCTATCCCTGTATACAAAATAGTTCATTTATTTCAGCTTTTTTGTACTTTTTACTTTGAATCATTTGAGGTTAATTAAACTAGTTCTTCGCATAGATCTTAGACAAGCAATTTTCAAAGCTATTTACTTTTGATATATAAAAGTTGATTCGCTTTCAACATTTAATTTTATTGTGGGCAGGAAATGAGTTGTTGTTGTTTCGTTGTCGATGTTTTGTGTAGTAGCTTTAACCCGGTACTGGGTGCTGAATAGTGTATAGTATACTGTGTATTGAGTATTGGCGACAGGGAACTTGGAAATTGGAACTGTGGGCAGCAGCGGTTCGGATTGTTGTCTATATATCTGTGTGGGAAGTCCGCGCGCTTCATTATATAATGGATTGGATGGCACAAGTGAGTGATGGCGTTGGTGCGCTTAGAATTTATTACCGAAGATGTTTTGTCAGTGTTTGCTAATACTACAAACATTTGTTAGAGTCATTTAATTGTTCAATTCGTCTTGTAACTAGAAAATATTAATAGAGTTAAGTAATTATGGGAACAACTAAAAAGCAGCAGTCGACCCACGGAGACTATTGTATTTAAAACTAAAAGCTAGTGGAAACTATAGCATACTTGACATTTTAAAGTAAAATCTTTCTATATACACATCTGATCATTAAAAATTTGGGTTGAAGTATTTATAAAAATATATTTAATCGAATAATATTTTGGACAGTTGTACCAATTCGGGCAATATGAGTATTTTAGACCCCGTACTCTAAAAAAGAGTAGAGGAGTCTACCGTCCCCGAAAATTGTACATAACTATTTTCCCAAAACCATAACTTGAAAACTATTAAACCAAGAGAGACCAAATTCACACGTTATGTGTATTGTAGAATTATAACTATCCTAACCAAGTTTGAGCCGGATCGGACAACTATAGCCTATAGCTCTCATAGAACAAATCGGTCGAAAATTGGTGATTTGTATGGAGACATGAAGTTTTAGTTGAGCGATTGCAACCAAACTAACACATGTATATGGTACCATTATAACTATCCTCACCAAGTTTGGTTCACATCAGACAACTATAGGTTATAGTTCCCATAGGACTAATCGGTCGAAGATAGGTGATTTGTACAGAAAAATGCGCACTAGAATCAGTACGGAGTCTTTTACAGTCGGCTCGCTCGACTGTAGCCCTTCTTACTTGTTTAATATAGTTTTTTGATTAATTCTATATGGTGAGCAGTATTGTCTTCCACTGTTGGTTCAGTTGCACGCTGAATACCATCAGTAATAATATTCTTTAATTTTTGCCTCATTCCACTTGATGAAAGTGTCATAAATTTTCAATTAAAGTTTTATGCTTCTGCATAGATTTTGACAAAGTTCTTTTGCAGTCGCGACGACTTGTCTAGAGTCTAGACTATAATAATAATCAGAAGTCCAAACATGATGATGAAGAAGTAGATGCAGATGATGGCTACAAAGACCCAACCTTAGTTTGATTGGCGCCGATTAGGGAATTCAGTCAGAGTTTGCATAATGTCTAAAGAGAATGACTGCAATTATTTGTGAATTAACATTTATAACACTTGATCCTGTGCGTATGGATCGTTGCACGTTGAATGTTGCACGTTGCACGTTGCTAGCAGAAGGTAGAAAGCGAACCGTTTGACGCTTCGCTGCGTTTAAAAAGTATTTTTCGTGCCTTGTTGCAGCAAGTGGCAAGAAATATTTGCAGCAGCAGCAGCAGCAGCAACTGTAATAGCAACAGCAACAGCAACAACACTTTGTTTTGTCTGTCCGAGTGGAGATTTGTCCATTTGGTTGTATGTCTGTTATGCGGATTCATTGCAACCGCAGTCACTTGTTCAACTTGCCGCTTGTTGCAGCTCCTGTTGTTGCTGCCGCTGCTGTTGTTACTGCTGCTGCTGTGCTAAATTTCACACCAACAATGAGCGCGCGCCACAATGAATGAAAATGAGTGACGAACCAGACACTTTAGCTTTAGCCTCTGTTTGCCTTCTGGCTAAATCGATACCTTAATTCAAAGGCACGCCAGACCGCATTTTTGGATAATCAACTGCTCGGAGTTTGCTTCATCCGCTGCTCAGTTTGTGGCACGCGTGAGATTTCCTGTCGCAGCTCTCAAGTTGCAGGTTGCAAGTAGCCAAAAAATAAGGAAAACAACAACAACAGCAACAACAACAAAAAAGAAAACAAAAACTTAATTCGTATATCATTTTTGCTGCTCTTTTCGTATTGTATCTTTTTTTGGCGCTTCCGATGGCTTATCTGCCACTTGGGCCTGGGAATTGTGGCAGAGTGAAGCTAAGTGAAGCGTGTTGTTGCTGTTGATGTTGCTGTTGTTCTTGTTGTGCAATTGCCTTTTAAAAGCTGTTAACATGCGTTGTCATCGCTGCCATATGTTGCACGACGCGACACAAGCTCGAACTCGACTCGACTTGAATCGACTTGTATCGACTTGAGTCGACTCGACTCCTGGTCGCCATTTGGATTCAATTGTCGCCACCTGGCACAACTGAACCCATTTTGCGATGCTTGGATCAACGCGTGAAGCTGCAGTTTGTCATCATGCGTTGATTTCCCCTGAAATCTATGCGAAAGTGCAAAGCCCACAGATTTGCGTAGCTCACAGCGCTAGTTATAGCTTCCTCAGTTCACATGTGCCGTCCCTTATTTGGAAGCTTGTGCGCACCGCAATAACAAAAACAGCAACAACAACAAAACTAAATGAATAAAAAATACAGAATAACAAAACCAGCACAACAACAACAGCGTCGGCGGCAACGGCAACGGCAGTGACAGCGACAGCAACAGCCAAGCCGAGTCACACAAGAGTGAGACAGAGCGAGAGTGAGTGAGAGTGGGAGAGGTATAGACCGAAGCCGAGTGCAACGTGGTCGCCACATTGGCTGACTTATGACGAAAATAATTGCGGCTATCGCGACTGGCGATCGCGTCATCGTCATCGCCATCGACATCGTCAGCGTCAGAGTTTCTTGTAGAAAGCTCATCGAAGCTGCTGTGTTGCTGCTTTTGTAGTTGTTGTTGTCCTCCCTGCTTGAAATGTACGTATACCCTGTAATACTGTAAAACTGCTCAAATTCAGTTTTACATATTTTTAAATTTAATGTTGGTTACTTTTTGACTTTAAAGCTTTCTTTACCAACATAATTTAGAATTTCCAAAATTTTTTAAAATTTTCAATAATCTAATAATAAATAATCGTCAGACTGATTATAAGTTTAACAAACATACAGACAATAATTTATAATACTTCTAACAGTTTCAAAATCGTCAACAAACTATTAAATCCCGAAACAGTTTTTTTATTCTTTTAAAAGAATGAAAGTAAACAAATCCGATGTGAATTTCTCTTTTTGGTTACTTGTGATATGAATAATTTACTGATTTGATTTAATTTATCAAAGCCAAGTATGCTTACGTGCTTCATCGAACTGTCTAAAAAAATTATAAAAATTTCTCGAATTTATATTCTTATTTCTATTCTATCTGTCATCGCCTTTTATAAGCGATTAAAATAGTTGCACTGTTGTGTATTGTTTCTTTCATTACTGATTTATGTATCTCATAGGAGGAAACAAATGTGTCATGGATAATGTAAATGGTTTAAATTGAACTACTTTTTTAAAGCTGCTCAAAAAGTTTTTTTTTTGTAATTTTAACAAAATTTCACATAGTTAACTTTATTGAAACACGATTTTGAAAATCATAAACGCTTTCATCCATAAAAAATTTGATTATAAATGTATCTTTAAAAAGAGTTTAAACAAGTAAGAAAGGCTACAGTCGAGCTAGCCGACTGTAAAAGACCCCGTACTCATAGTATTTGCAATAAAACACTTTGAAACAAAACCATCAATTTGTAATAGGGATGCAAATCGCCAAGAAAATGCCGATATCGATATTAATTAAAATATCACATCAAATCAAATATCGATATGGACATAATGACCAAATATCGCATTCGAGATCATATCGCAATTATAGTTACTATCGTATTGAATATCGATATATGATTTATCGAATCGTATGCATACATGTGCGTGCATCGTCCACGAGCAGCGCTGTCGCTACACAAGCAGCGAAAACGTTCGCTCACATGTTTATATGCTTCTGTCTCGCTTGCACACATACATTGACATTGCGTGCAATTGTTAACTTTGTAACGTGTCTAGCTCTTTTGTTTATTGTCCGATTTGTATGCAACTTTCAGGATAGTTTGTGATACTTTGTCTCCAAACGTATTTGAAATTACAATACCGTACGATAAGTCCAAATGCCTTAAAAATGGCATTGAAGTTTGAAAATTAGTTCATTCTAGACATATGCATGAATGTAATCATTTCAAACATCATAGTACTGTACAGTACTGTAGTGTTCTCAAAAAATACTGAACTCATATTTTACTGTACAGTAGATTCATTGTGTCATTGATATCTCAATGAGAACTCTATAGAATGTTGTACAGCTTTCACTAACATTCAATAAAAATTGTACAGTAAAAACACTGTACTCATATTTTCAATGAATGATTCATTTGCCCTTTTGAATACATTCATGCATATGTCTAGTTCATTCGTGTGGGAAAACGGGGCGTGGCAGTCCAAAAATTTTAATGACAATGCATTTATGCTGTCTCTAGCAACCTGTATACCAAAAATGGTATTCCTAAGTGCTATAGTTACTGAGATATTTGCTTAAAACATCAATTTTTTCCGAGGTGACCATAGTTTTTTACAATTTGCGGGGGCGGTAAGGGGCGTGGCAAAGATTTGAAATAAACTTGATCTGCTCGCGAAGCAAATGGACTTTCATTCCAAATTTGGTGGCTCTAGCTTTTGTAGTTTAAAAGATCCAGGTGTTCATACGGACGGACGGACAGACGGACAGACGGACATCGCTATATCGTCTCGGCTGTTGATGCTGATCAAGAATATATATACTTTATGGGGTCGGAAAAGCCTCCTTCTGCCTGTTACGCACATTTCGCTTCAGACAAACTTAATAGACCCCTCTACTCTTTTTTAGAGTACGGGGTCTAAAAATAATGCCTACAAGTTTCCTACTCGATATTTTCTTTTCACACCATTACACAAAATTTGTTTAAATATTCGCAGTAAACATTTAATATTCAATTAAAATTCAATTGATTCTGTGAATTAATAGTCAATCTTCATAATGGTATAAAATTCGTTTTCATACATTTTGATATTTCCTACAGCGTATCTCTAAGTCGTGCCCATTGTCAGTTGCATTTCAAGTAGGTCTTAGTATTTTTTTTATATTTTTAATTTACTCTTTGCATTGCTTCCTTTAGCCGTTATACGCTGCGTATGAGTAATCAATAATAATTTTATCGCGCGTTTTCTAGTCAGCTTGTGTGGTCGGCGCATTTAATTTTCATAATGTTTTAAGACTCGCAATCGATTGCCATAATAATTTCACGCAAATATAGCACGAATTTGGAACAGAGAAGAGGAGTGGGTGGAAAGTGAGCAGAGGGGGAGTGAAGAGAGGGGAGAGAGCGACACACGACAATTTCACATATTGTAATTTAGTTAATTCGCATCGTTTGGCGTACGTACGTACGCAAATTCGCCAACATTGTCTATGCATTAGCTATGTACATGTAGTTGTAGTTGTTGTTGTTGTTGTTGTTGCTGTTGTGGTTGTTTTTGCTGTTGTTGTCGTAGTTGTTGTTTCTGTTGCTGTTGCCGTCGTATCGAAGGCGACTGTGCGGCGTCTGTTGTTGACTGCGTTTGATATGCAAATTTTCCTGCCATTTGCTTCAGAAGGCACAGATACAGACAAACAAAAACAAAACACAGATACAAACTATAACTACACTCATACTCTTTGCCACAAATACTGATATAGATATAGATACAGATACAGATACAGATACATGCAAATGTGAATATCGCTCGTATTCGTTCTGTTCAAATCGCTAAATGGCATCAAAAACGCTATTTGTTCTGCCAATGAAATTATAGTCTATAGTCTGTACTATCACAAAGTTCAAAATTGCAATTTTGTTGTTGAAAATGGTTCGAGGTCAATAAAAGACTCGCAAATGTCTTTCCCAGTGTCCTGTTTATTACGGTTCTAAAAGTATAAGCTGAGATGGATCTAAGTAGAATGAATATTTCCAGAAACAGAGTAGCTTCATTTAAGATACCCGTTACTTGAGTTTACTTTTTAGTTTTTCACTTTAAAAAAGAAACTCTAAGTCCCTGAAGTTCCTTCATATCTTTAAACAACTGTATCTACATATAAAACGAGGGAAACACTATTAAATCAATCCGCCTACTCATTTTAAGTATTTTTTTTTTATGGGGATCGAAAAATCCTCCTTTCCACTTCAAAATACGCACACTTCACGAGCAAGACAAAAGCTAAACTCCGTTCGCAAGCAATTTGGCAAGTAAACGATTTGGTCGCGTTCTCAACATTTTCGGCGCTTCATTTGTCGCATTTTGCAGCTGATTGACTGCGAACAACTGCAATTGCAGCGGCAACACATGGCGTATGCGCAATATTTGCAAGCAGACAATGGTCCAGCGGCAGCCTTAGCATCGGCATCAACATTAGCAACAGCTACAGTTCGACTTGCCACTTACGCGAAGCGACGCGTTGCAACGCCTTGACATGCCCACACGTAGCAGCAACAGCAACAAACACCCAACAACTTTGCAACATGCCACGAAACTTTTTGGAATTTATGTTGCGCCGCTTTTTTCCTTATTTTATTTAGTTTTTTTTTTTGTTTGTTGTTTTTAGTTGTTTGTTTTCCAATTTTGTGTTTTTGTTTTTGTTTAACGGGCGGCGTGTGAGAATTTCTTTTGAAATGCAGCATCCAACGCGTGTTTAGAGGGACAGCATTGAACCCTTAATAAGCTGCATAGGTTGTACCCAGTGCCCAGTGTAAATTTATAATGTGGCACGCAATTAATTCACATTCACAGCCACAAGAACTGCCAGAAGCTGCAGTAGTAGCAGAAATTATCACACCATTCAAATGACGCTCACGATGGCGGTCCAAGTGTTTGTTGTGCTTGTTCTTGTTTTTTTTTCCCAGCTTGTCTTTGGCGGCAAAACATTTAACAAGCTCAGCTGTCCAGTTAGCCAAGTTAGCCACGTTAGTCAGCTTGGCTAACAGATGCGGCATGCCACCTAGAAAGCGCACGCTAGGCGTCCAATTGGCTGGCCAAACAACAGCTGCAGCTCCAGTACTAGCTCCAACTCGAGCTCCAACTCCAAGTGGAGGGGACAATGGACACTGGCTGATCGCTGGCTGGTGGTCCTTTGTCAAAGCGCGCGCTGTCAACGCTAATTTGTGGCCAGAACCAAACCGCAGCCTGTTGCCAACTCTCGCGTTTAAAATATAGCCATAAATGTTTAGCACTTGCCATCGAAGTAGTTGCAATTGCAGTAGCACTGGCAGTGCCAGTGGCAGTGGCAGTTGCAGTTCCAGTTGATCAATAAAAATCTGCATGTTCTTAATGCCAGCAACGTGCTAGTTTTACAAATTACAAACAGTGGCCCATTTAAGTTTATGTACACGTTGAGCAGCATCATCAAGTATTTTCCCACGTCTCATTAAAGTTGCAGTTTAAACTGCTGCGAAGGAGCATTTCTCATCTCAACTCATCGTTCTCTGTTCTTTTACTTTCTATCAATTCAATGTCCAATGTCCAATGTCCGGACGTCCTCATCGTCATTATTGTCAACTCTCAACGAGTTGCCAATCGTTGCCTGTCCAACTGTCCGATTGTCTCCTACCCTCCGTCCCTCCGTCCATTCGTCCATTCGTCTGGCTGACTATCTTTCAGCTTCTGCCTGCCGTTCTAGATTGATGTCTACAGTCAGCATTCAACAACATAAACGATCCGATCCGAACTGAGTTTGCCTGACACAGTTTGCGCACTTTAACATTTTTTTTTTGTTTTTGTTTTTGTTTTTATTTTGTACATACACGAAAAGTGACTCTTCACTTGGGCCAAAACCATTTGGCCAAAATGTCCTACAAGATGACTTTAATTATCTACGAATACTATTCATTGATTGGAGATTTTGGCAATTACTTGTGTCTGAATATGTATTTTAGTTCAGTTTTAAATTCTGTTTTCAATACATTTTCTTATAAAAAGTCGAGATATTTATAAAAACCAAACATTATTTTTACATTCCCAGAATTAAAATAAATTGTTATTTTATTTTATTTAAATCTGTCATCATTAACATAACTATCAAAAAATTTCAACATTATGACATTAAATAATATTTTTTAAAGACTTTTTTATACCCCTGCAGAGGTCCCGTCTGTCTTTCTGTCCGTCTGTTTCTATGCGAACTAGTAGTTACATATGTGTATTCTCTTTGCAGGCAGTTCATATGTTAAATTCGGCCAGATCGGATCCCCATATTATATAGCTCCCATAGTAACAATCGGTTCAAACGAAAATTTTGTTGAGCTAAATCAACCATTTTGAGCCTATATGCATTTAGTACCAAATCCCATGTACAAACCAAATTTCATCCAGATCGGGCCACAATATCATATAGCTGTCATACGAACAATCGGTTAAAAGGCTTAGTTTGATCATTTTCAGTGTCAATTAAGCAATTTTAACCTAACTCACGTAATAAACATTTGCTGTCATTTCCTATAGTATGTTTACCTAATTTCATTCAAATCGGACTACTATATCATATGGCTGCCATAAGAACAATCGGTATAAATGCTTAGTAGGAAAATTTTCAGTATCCATTGAACGATTTTAGCCAAATTCATGCAGTACATATACAGACCGAATTTCATCCAAATCGGGCTACTATATCATATAGCTGTCATAGGAATCAATTGGTAACTGAAATCAAATTAACGTATATTGCGTTATTTAAAGGGTATTTAAACATCGTCAAGCCGAAGATAACCGTTTTGTCAACAAGTCAACTCTTGTGAATTAGGAATAAAGGACGTTCTATATTTTATCGACAACTGACTTTACAACTGACTAATAAAACAATAAGATTTTAGAATTTTTTCAACTTTTAATAGCTGACAACTTAACAAAGAAAAAGTATTCGATGCACTTTTGTACTTTCAATTTGACATAGACTTCCTTAAGAAGATTTGGTTCATCGATATAGAACTGCCTGACAAAATTAAGAATAGTTTGTCCGCTTTCTACCCACTTGCTATTACGTCTTAACTTATTATTATCCTTATAAAATAAGTGCCATTTTCCGAGTTGGCAAATAAAACAATTGTTATCCTAATAAAATATAACACTATATATTAAACCAGATGGAAATAACGAAATATTTTTTTCAAGAAGTGTTCCGTAAATGAAGCTTGAGTTTTGTCACCAAGTCTACTATTGTTAACAATAAAAATTAAATGAATTTTCTCAATAAAAAAGTTAGATATGATCATTCAAATGTAATAAAAGGTTTATTTAAAAAGTTAATGGAAATCTGTCGCTATCCTACTAATAGTCTGCGATGACTGGTTACAGTGAAGACCCTTTAAATTAAGTTTTATTTGAAAACACCTTAATATTTGTAACTTGGAAAGTAATTTTCTGTTGTAACACTGAAGTCTGCCCACTCTCAAGTCAAGTTGCTTGTTTTTTTTCCGTTGTTATTGTGCTTTGATAAACATTCGATTCTCGTAAATACTCGTACATATGTGCTACATATATGTATGTATATATATATATATATTTATATCTAAATAAATACTTGTATATAATTAAACATAAGCATGTGCGCGTTAATTAAAAGCTGAGTGTGTGCTCGTAGGAGTTAATTAGACTGCGGAGGTGTATGTACGACAGTCTCTTGGGTTCTCTGGCTTTGACTTTGACTGAATCTGTTGCTGTTTCTTTCTACTTCTCTGTTTTTGTCTTTATCTCAGTCTCTGGTTATTTTGTTCGCTTTCAAGTCAAGTTTCAGCTATTAGTCGCTCAATATTACGCGTTTTGCTGCGTTTTGCTGTACAACAACATTATATATTATTTGTATTGTTGTTGTGGTCTTGAGTTCTTGGTCGATACGTAGTGAACCCGGGGCCGTTTGGTCTGCTCTGTTCACACGCTGCTCATCAACAATTGCTGTCACGAATTTTCCACTCGGCGCTTTTTGCGCGCGCTACTTGTTTGTATTTTAAAATTTATTTATTTGTGCAGCATCCACACACACACACACTCACAACTACACAGACATGCGATGAGTGTACTGTGTGGCTGCTGAGGTAGCAGTAGAGTCCTCCTGGAGCGCACCAAAGAATGCATTTGATCAGATAATGTAATTCGCATTTTAAATTGAGGCGCATTCCCAGTTAGACTTCTTCTCACATGCATTTACCGTGTGCATCCTTTAGGCCTCAGTGGACTCTGGTCTTCTACTCTTCTGTATTCTGTTCAGTTCTTTTCTGCTCTGCTCTGTTCTGGCCACATCTCTTGGTCTTGGCCATTCCAGCGTTGCGGGCGTTTGCATTATTACGCACAAGTAAATCATCGAAGACGTCGCGACGTCGTTGTCCCGGCTTGTTAAGTAATTTAGTTGGCTTTTTTTGCCTTTTTTTCTCTACAATATTATATGTATTATTATCTGGCGTTTTTCTTCTTATTCTTTTATTTTTTTAGGCGACATTTTGTTATTGTTTATATGCCATGAATTGGTATTCAATTAGACAAAGGTGTTTGTCAAATGGAGATTAGCTTAGACCTCAAATTATATTTCATACGGAATTTTGTACTGCAGTCAATGCTCTCCTTTTAAGGAAATTTGCAATTAATCAATCATTTCATCGTCTATTTCTAACCGCTTAATTTATTCATTTTCAATATTGCTTTGCTTTGTGTTCACCGAACAAGTTTAATATCAACAAACTCAAATGCATCCAGTATCATTTCTATACCATTTAAAGTCATATGACGTTCAGTTAGTTAATAAACTTTTAGTTTCGTTTCTCTGAAACTGAAATATTGTTTAACTTGTTCTTGTTAATTAAATACTTAAATTTTATTTATTATTATTAAACTCAGCTAATTTCGTAATCTGATTGATTTCTCTTCGTAAATTAAGTTGATTGAAAGTTCATTGGGTTTTACTTTTTTGTGTGAATTAAATGCAACTAATTAAAGGTTTTTAGCTTATCGTGAAATAAACTTTTCTCTTCCTTAAATCGAGATCGGTTAAGATCTTATTTTCAACCAACTTTTTGACTCCAAGTGGACATTAGCATATCTCAATCTATGATCAATAACTGCTAGACTCTTTCGCAGACAATTTGAATGTCATAGTGGCCAATAGTATGATCAGATCATGCGGATGGACGAATGGATGGATAGATGGATGGATGGATGGATGGGTGGATGGATCGCTCATGGGATCATAGTCTAACGATTGAATTTTGATATTTGTGACACGCAGATTTTCCATCAGTGTCAACAAGGCATTGTTTTTCGCCATCAACGTGGTTGGTCCTCCAGCTCACTGGGTTGACAGGACAGACTGTCTGTCTGTCTGTCTGACTGACTGACTGACAGAGCTGATCGTCGATTTTTCAACATCAGCCCCAAAATGCAAAAACGAACACAACGCGTGCATTTGCATAGTCACAAAATTACGAATATAGGAACCGGATCGGTAAATGCAGAAAGTGTATATATACATACACATACATATACATATATGTATGTATATGTATGTATGTGTATACGCAAGTATCGCTTTGAGCTTCCTGGTGTCTATTGTGGATTTATGTACCCACACAATGGTTGGAGAAACTAAGAGCTGGTCTGATCTGGCCAAGTGTTGTTAGAGACACCATTCTAGCGGTTTAGCCAGCTTGTTACCAGCTTATTGCTTATTGCCATGAAAATCTATCAAAAATGCATCATGCATTTATATTTATTATACGTAAACACAAAAATAATGTGCTTGACATTTGACCCGGCCCACAACGACAACGTGGCCAACATGTTGCCACGTCTTTTAGGCTGATTATGAAACGGCTTTTACTGCCTTCATATGTATATGTGTGTATATGTGTCTTGGTGGCTTTGTCGGTACCTGGCCAAGCAAGCAGCCATTGTCTTTGGCCTGATCACAGTCCGTTTTCTGCGAGACTCTTGTGGTATTTTGCATTCTAACACAAATCAAACGAGACCCCCACTCAAACAGTCAATAGTCAATATTCGATAGGCAATAGTCAATAGTCGATAGTCGACACTCGCCACTTAAACGCTCGTTTATAATGTTGTTAAAATACAATAAATAGCCAGGATTCGCAGCAGGCGGCAAAACGCAGAGATCTCTCTTGTTTTCTCTCCCTCGCTCTCTCTCTTTCTCTCTCTGTCTCTCTCTCTGTTTACACACATGCTGATTTATGAAATGTGGACGCCGACTTGGCGGACAACCAAAGGCCAAAAACCCCCCCGGTTTCCAGTCCCCGCCCCTCAATCTCCTTCTCCTCCATGCCATACTCTTTGGTCTAGAGTTTGGACCAACTGCTGTTTGTTGTGTGATTGCAGTTCTTTGATTGAGTTGTCGGCATGCTAGGCTACTGTTTCAATAGACCCTGAGCTACTTGCAAGAGTTTATAGTATATGGAACTGTAAATAGCACTATTATTCATCTCAGCCGATTCTGTACAGTTATAGATATTTCTTCAATCCTTTAAGTATTTGATCACTTTAAGACAATACTTCTAGGTACAAGATTCTTTATGACAAAAATCTAAAAAATTCAGTCCGTACTTTCGTTTTAAAAGATTTCTGGAAACGATTCTAAAACAAATTTGTATTTATATTGTCATATCATAATTTATGTTTGGAAATTTATTGATTTCTAGAAACTCAATTGTATACTTGTGTTACTTTATAACTTTTATTCAATTCTGGAAACTAAACTCATCCAAAATTCAGATTTACTACTCTGTGTTTTTGTGCCATTTTAAATATGTTTACTCTATGATTACTTAAGCAGTAAAAATTAACTACACATCTTACACTAAAGTCCAAAAAACTATGCGATCATATTTTTATTTTTTAAATTTTCAAGTTATTAAATATTTAATATTTAAGCTATAACTTACCTTTAGTAATATTTCAACTTATTTTTGTCTTCAAATATTCACTTGATTAATCTTTTGCTTAATCTTTTACTCACTAACTGCAAAGTTCTGACTGTCACACACTTGCCGAACATTTTGCTGATCGGTCACTTGCACTTTAGCCATAAGGCACGATCAAATGGATCGATCGTTCGCTGATTCGTGAATCGTCGTGCGACTCACGCAGTTGCTCACAGACTGAAAACGCAATCGATGCAGCTGCGACTCTTGAGCCGCCACAGTGTTCTCCTCTCTGAGAAAACTCGTTTCAGACTTAAGAGAGCGTTCACTAATGGCTAACCTAAGTGTGGGTGAAATGGCGGCTGTTTTGTGCTCTCTCACACGACGTAAGCCGCTCTCTTTGTGTATTCTCTTAAGTTGATGAGCTCGCTCAGCTTTTGTTAGGCATCTGATTACATATATCTTATAGTCAAAGCTGTGGGCGTGACTTGTGGAAGAGCAATGTGTGCGTGTGTATTAGATTTTATAGACTCGCTTTTGTCCATTTTGGGGCTGGGCCTTATGTACATTGGCCGTCGCGACAAATGAGCAAGCAAATGAGCGACAATTTATGAGTTTCTTTCTTGTCGTTTTGAAAATTTAATTTACACGAATTTGTTAAAAGATCACGTATACAGCAATCTATTGCATATGTATAAAGACATTTGATATATATAGTTTTTGTATCTGTGTGTCTACAATTTGTTGGGTGTAACCAGTTTGTCAGTTCTCAAAATAATATGAAATCAGCTTTGATTTTGTGGGCGTGAACACGAGACGCGACTTTTATGTTTGAATTTTTTTTCTATAGCTCATTTTTGTGAAATGACACAATTTAATGAAGTCTTTTAAAATCGCTGTGTTGACTTGTTTAATGATCGAAGCAATCGCTACGTTTTGGTTTAAGTTTTTTATTAAGAAATGCTTGCTTAATTAGTTGCTCTCTTTAAAGCTGCATTTGAAGCTGTTCACAAACTATAAAAAACTGATGACATCACTTTATTAAGAATT
Organism: Drosophila cardini; assembly: GCA_018903735.1. NCBI lineage: Eukaryota > Metazoa > Arthropoda > Insecta > Diptera > Drosophilidae > Drosophila > Drosophila cardini. The sequence continues at coordinate 20,517,477 of JAEIGM010000001.1, read as the reverse complement.
TAACTTAAACAAATTCTTGATAAATGTACTTATTCAATCATGAAAAGATCGTTTTGTATTCAATTGAATAGTATCTTATAATTTGAATAGGGTGGCATATTCAATTGCTTTCAAATAGTTTAACTTTAGAAAGTAGAACTGCCACCCTATTGAAATTATGGAATTCAGTTCAACTTTTAATTTCTTATGAATACAAAAAGAAAATATGTATTTGAATTTATTTGACAAAAATACATAACTCTTTCATTAAAAGCTAAAACTAAAATTGATTTATTAGATTTTTAAGACTTTCTTAAATAACAAGCAGAAAAAAAGTTATCTTCGGCTCGCCAATTGTTCCTTGATATAGGGCTCCGATCTGGCCGATTTTAACATATAAACTACATGCAGGAAGAATACACATCTGTAACAAGTTTCATCAGGATAGCTTTATAACTGACAGACTAGTTGGCTATATCGACTCGGCTGTTGCTGCTGATCAATAATATATACACTATATGGGATGGGAGACAACTCCTTCAAACCGTTTACCCTCTGCAAGGGTATAAAAAAGTTCTTCCATAAACAAATAACTTATTTAATTATTTTTTAAGGCACATGATTCTAAATTTAAAACCAAACACTAATTATCTTCAAAAGAGTAAATCTAGGCAGTTCTCAGGCGTTCTAAATTGAATTGTTGATTCATAAATAATTAAAAATAAAGAGATAAATTAAATAAAATATTGAAATGATCTCTAAATTAATAGCTTCTTTATAGAACAAACAAAATATTTAAAGCTTTTAAATTTAGGATGCATATTATTGACTTTTATGTTAGTAATTATTGTATCGATAAAACAAAAGTTTATTTAAACTTGATCTGCAAAATCCGACTACTTAGGATTAGCACAATAACTTTTTTTATAGATCAACTGATCTGGCATAAATGCCAAATTCTAATCGCTGTCAGTGTAGAGATTATATAGTTAGTTACGCCATTTTTGGTAAGTTAACTACTTACACAAACGCACCCACAACTACTGACACACACACAAACACACACACATACAGTCCTGAAAAGTTGGAATAATTGCAATTTCCATTCAACTGTTAAACTGTTTGTTTGTTTTGGCCAAGTTCATTTCATTTGTTGTTTGTTTTGTTTGTTCGCTGCTTGGTTTCCTTTAAGCCGTTGTTAGTGGCCATCATAAATTTGCGGAAAGTGGGCGCTTTGCCAAACGCCAGGCTAATCGGTGGCATTTCATCTGTCTACACTGAAAAAAATTACGAGCTGCGAAAATATAGAATGTGTTTTTTTTAACACTTTAAGTTTATACTTAATAATAGTTTAAGTTTACATATAGCTTTGGTAATGCTTAAAGTTGAAAGAAATTTATTAAATATTTTGTTTATAAAAATTTTTAATTTTTGTTGAAAGCAAGTTTTAAATTCTTGTAAGTTTGTAAGTTTCAATTTGTCGTCTATTTATTTAATATATCTTTGAAACATTAATAAACCAATTTTATATTTTTAAGTTTTTCTTTAAGTTTCCCTCGTAAATTAAGTTTACAAAATTTGACTAGATTGCTTCCTTTGCACAGTGTACTTGGTGTATCTGTAAATGTATCTGTACCTGTACCTGTCCCGGCTTGTCCTGTATCTGTCCCTTGTTCCTGTCCCAAGCTGTCCCAGCTTTACCCGATAAGTTGTCGTTGTCGCTGGCTTGTTTCTGTTTGCCGGCGCACGCATAATTAGGTTTGAGTCTCTAGGCTCTGAGGTACTGAGATACTGGGGTACTGCGTCTGCTGCAGGTTCCTATCGAGCCATACAATTTAGCCAAATAATTGCTGGCTGAGAACAATAAGCCAACAACTGAGCTCGTTGCTCTTAGCTCTTAGCTCCTAGCCAAGAGACATAGCCGCAGTCTGTGGCATTTGTTGGGCCAATCGTGGCATCTTAATGTGCACTGACATTTAAATAGATGCTAATTTACATCATAACTGAAACAAGTTAAGAGTTCGAACTTCGAACTACTAATAAATGGATTTTGTGCAATTCTCAAATTGAACTGCTCACGATGTTAGAGCTTTCTTAAGTACATCTTTGGAGCACTTCCTGCTGGCCGCTTTCTTTGCGCGTGAATCCGTGTAACCGCAAAACTGTGATTTGACCAAAAACAGAAAGTCAGCTTGCCGCCAAGCTTGCGGATATAAACGCTAAAACGCTTTAAAGTGCATGTTGTTGGCCCGGATGCGAATGAAACTCCAACTGACAATGTACGCAGTGCTGTCTCTGTCTACATCTTGTTGTCTCTGTCCACTTGTTGTTGTTGTTGTTGCTGTTGTTGTTTCGTGTCAACTCTCTTTGGCTTTGGCTTTGTTCGCCAGCCGCCCCATTTTGCCTGTTGGCCTGTTACAGCCCGTCTTGGCCTGGCCATAACATTTGCTTAACGTTTCCTGTTGAACTCTTCCCCCGCTTCAATTGTCTGTAAATTTGCGGGTTGTGATTCCTCCTACGTCCTACAACACAGTGGTCAACACTCCAATTCAATTGAAGCACTTCGAGTTCAATAAACAAATGCATTTAAAGATTATCCTTTATTGACTGAGTTTTAATTTAAATTTAAATATTATTTAAATTTTCTATGATAAGTGGATTTTTCAATTGATTGATAAATTGTTTATTTGTCTTTTTTGTTAAGTTTCAAAAGCTATTAGTCACTATAACCAAGAGTATTGTTGGCTTTTATTGAAAATTTTAATCTCTTTCTTAGCACACTAAGCGTGCAAATAACTCGTATCAGCACATTTTAATTGATTATCAACAAATATAACAATATTTACTCTAAAGCTTAACTTTAAAAGCCTTTTTAAATGTTTGATAGTAAAAGACTTTCTTTTTAAGACATTTAATTGGCTTAAATACCATTTTAGCTTGAAACTAAAATCTTTTTACTATCAATGATTACTTCTTTACTTAGTGGCTCATAAATAAACATAATCAAAATTATTCATTTACAGCAGAAAAGTGGTAAATTTTTATAATATTAAAATGTACTTAATAAATATATTGTATTCGCAAAATGTTATATAAAGAACTTCTTATTAGTAGTCTTTATTATAGTCCAAAATTTAATGATTTGATTAAAACATCTGGGTTTTTCCATAAAATTTTATAAACAATTTATGATACACAATGGGTTTGAATTTCTGCTTTTAACAAAAGATTTTAGTTAAGAAAATTGAAAAAAAATTTTTTTTTCATAAAATTAAACTTGTTTATTCTTTTGTTAAGTTTCTGTATTTTTCCAAACTTCAAATTTAATTAAGTAATTTTCTTGGCTTTCAAATTTTTAACTTTTCTCTTTATCCTACAAAAGCGGATCGAATTTAGTTCATTTTTCTGATAAATTATATAAAACTATGTTTCAATCCTAGAGTTTTCTAAACTTAAAACTGTTTTTGCCAGATTTTCTATATCCACTGTTGCTGTTGTTCTTGTTGTTGTTGTTTCTTGTATTGTCGTTGCACTCTTACAATTGTGCGTTAGATTTAAGTGCTTTCGTTGTGGGGCTTCATTTGCATTTTTATTTTTATGTTTTCATTGAAAGCGCCAGCATCAATGGAGCCCGCTAACTTGGCTCAAACACACACACACACATATTTGGCCATTCCTTTGTTTGCCGCGGCGTCTGCTATCAGTGTCGGTAGATGCACACGGCATCAACGGTAGCAACAATAGTAACAACAGCAGCAACAACAGCAACATGCAACATGCAAATGTTTATTGCCCAAAATGCTGAAGGGGCAAACATGAGCTGCAAAGCTGTAAAGCTAAAGTTGAAGTTGAATTTGAAGTTAAGCGGGTGCTGACTGTCAACTGGCAGCAGGCAACAGACAACAGGCATCTGGCTAACTGAGAAACTGTGAAACTGGCAACTGTTGTCGCCATCGTCATCGCCATCGCCATCGCCATCGCTGTGAATGTGTTTGTGCCTGTGGCTGGGGCATATCAAAGTGGCCATTTTGGTAAAAACAACTAATCAATCGAAAAGCAAATGTGCCATCCGTCAATCATTGGCTGGTGTAGGTCACACGACACCAGCGAACCAAACGAATTGAATTGAATCGCATTCACTTTGGTCCAAAGCAGCAAAATGCCACCTTGGCTGTGTGAATGTCAGTTGGCCAATTTGGTAAAGGAGCATTCATTCATACTCACACTGAGTACTTGTAATCATACTCGTACATGAGTATTCATTTGCTGTGATCTGACGAACTGACTAAAATGACAGACAGACAACCAGACAGACAGACAGCAAGACAGTCGAATTGTATTTATTATTAGCCTTTCCCAAATTGACTATTTTTGGCGCTGCTGATGGCCACACAGCAAACAGCAAACAGAAACTGCAACTGCAACATGCCGCACATATCACAGCAAGACAAATTTCTATATAATTGCATTTGTTGCAGGCTCCAGTCGAGGCCAACAGCCCCAACACAAAACAAATAAAACACGCATAAAAATCAGACAAAAAACACAATGCTGCATTATTTTTATATATATGTGTATATTTATATATATATGGTATATATATATAAATTGCATGCCACTGTCCATGCATTCCACTCTGCCTTGTTGACTGCTACTTGCCACCGCACTCGTCTTGGGTTGCTTTGGGCTGGCCAGGGTTGGGTTGGGTCGGGTTGGGCTGTGTTTCCATTTTACTCTGTCCAGCAGCGTCTCGGTTCAAGCTCAACTCTAATTGTCATTTAATGAGACACGCTCGGCATTTGCGCACGACACACGACTATCAATTTGGCGAGTTTCTCGCATCGATTCGCGTACTCTATTGCACTTGGGCTTACAGCATGTCCTTGTGAAATAATTTCTGATTTTACTTAATTAATTTGTTTTCACATTCGTCATCGGCATCACAAGTAGTTCAATTTTAATTTGAAAGAAATACCGTTTCAATGAATTAAATCTTATATTGACTCTTTAAAATTTCAATAATGATACAAAGAGTTACGCTGAAAAATTTTATCAATATTATTTTTGAAGAATTTAATTTTTAAAATCGGTAACCATAATCAAAAACAGGCTTTTTAGTGCTACAATAAAAGAACTAGAACTTACATTCTTTAAAAAAAAATATTTTTGTACTTTAAAGTAATTTGCTAATTGAAATCTTTAAATTTTAATTGTTATTTAAAATTTACATATTTTTACTCAAATCAACGTTTTGCAAATCAACACGAATAGTTTCATAACTAACTTTTTATTTCAATTAAACCATAAAGCTAATGTTTATATTAGAGATATTTTATGGTTTTATTTTCAGAAGCAAAATCATAAAAATTGTATAACATATAACAGTTTGTTGTTTTAAGTTTAGATATTTAAAAATTTAAAAATGTTGAAAAAAAAAACGAACTCTTAAAATAATTTTAATATATTTATTTGACAGAATACAGTGAATAGTCTTGTTAATCTGTCAAGAAGTGTATGTTCTTCATGAAATGACACGACATGACACCAAATTAATTAAGATGACAGAATTTATTGCTTTGTACTAACTTAAGCTTTTCATTGTACTTTTTTTTATGTGCTTTAGTTGCTATTTTTATTGCACGCCTTATCTTATTTGCCTATAAAGAAAGCTTAATACTGTAATGCATGTGTTTGTGTGCGTGTGCGTGTGTGTGTGTCAAGAGCAACCCTATGAGAGTTCTATTTATAGCAATGTTTACTAAGCATATAATAAGAATTTAGCCACTCGAGTGTCAGCTGCCTCCGTGGCGCAATCGGTTAGCGCGTTCGGCTGTTAACCGAAAGGTTGGTGGTTCGAGTCCACCCGGGGGCGATTTAACTTTTTAATTTTTTTTTTTGTTTTTTATTTACTTTTTTAAAATACTGTGGACAACTTAAAGTTTGTTTATCGGTTTTAATAATATGACAATATATTTTTGCTGCAGGTAGTTGCATTAACACTGTGTTGAAATAAAACATTTCTTGGTGTGTCCAAAGCTATCGTATTAAATTTGTAGACTTTGTGCTAATAAAGAGTAAAGTTTATATTAATGTAGGTTTGTTTTATTAAACAGCCTTAATTATTTTTTTGATAACACCAGAAAATGAAATCATTTTTCACTTTTACCCTGGTAAATTATGTTTAAATATTACCTAATATTTAGTAATTGATAACCATTTAATTTATTTTCATAATATGACTAGATTGTAATAATTCATTTTTTCTTTTTCCAACACATTAAACAAAGCTCATACGGTTTTTAACTCTTAAGACAATCAGCCATGCATTCAGGGGCTGATCTTTGTGGCAGATGCAACCTGGGAGTCTTCTTGTGTATTTAGTTGCAAGTTGCAACTATAAACCACGGGCGTAACAGCAGTTGCACACATGCTCGGCTGCAATAGTAACTTGCAAGACTTAGATGCAATTGTTGTTGTTGTCGTTGTGTTGTTGCTAATTAAAATGTCTTGGTGCTGTCACTCAAAAGGCAGTCGGTCGAAACACTTAGCCGGCCGGCAGACGTCAACAGCCATAGTCACAGCAACGTCAACACTAACAACAAGAACAACAGACGACGCCCATTTTGGTCTCAGTGGCAACAATGCAATTTAGCCATACGCGTTGCTGCTACAATTTCATTGGAAGCTACTGTCGTTGCTGCTGTTGCGGCCAGCATGGAATGACGTGGCGTATGCGCAATTCCACAAAATGGCGAACGCATTGTTACAGTTTGCAATTATTTTTACCTGGCGGGCACTAATCAAAATTAAAATGATGTGATACAGAAACGATGATGAGCGAGTTAATGTCCGCTCCTGTCCCTGCACGTCCAGTTGCAGTCGAGACTCAAAGTCAGAGCCAGAGTCAGATACAGAGCCAGAAATCAATATTCTAAATTCTTTAACGCGTGTGCACATTTAAGGCAACGAGTTGTGCTCTTGGCTCATTGAAATGCGTGCCAGCGTGCAACGCGGCCAGCACTTATACGCAATTTCGCGCCATATTTGGTGCAGGTATATTGCTTTTTTGTGGCCCAGACACACACACATATATACGGGCTTACTGGCACTTGGCTGGCATATAGAACAGTCTTGGCCAGTCTGACTGGCAACAGCTCAGCTCAGCTTAGCTTGGCCTTATACCTAGACTTAAGTTCAGACCAGACTGTTTGGCTGCAGCATCTCTAATCTGTTTTCTCTTTCACTCACTCACTCTTTCCCACTCTCTCTTTGCTCATTCGCAGGATGATCGATCGCCAACGTCGTCGGGAAACGAATCGGAGGATTCTTCGGATGTGGAGATGCCAATACCGACTGATGCCGAGGTTAAATTCACACCTCAGGAGTTCAAATCAGAGACAGCAACAACCTCCTCCTCAATATCAGCAGCGGCAGCATCTTCTTGCCCCAAATCAATGCCAGCTGCATTGACCTATCAGACTGAGACTGGACCTTCTACATCCACAGCAGCTGCAGCTGCGGCAGCGGCAGCGGCAGCGACAACAGCATCAACAACAACTGCAGCAGCAGCAGTAGCAGCATCAGGCACATCATCCGACAGCAAATATATATATCCAGCCACATCGTTTGCCAATATACCGCCAGATATGCTACGTCAGTTGATACAATCGGGCCAATTACAAGTTCATGCAGAAGAAGGTTAGTATTGCATGTAGGACAGTCAGTTAAGTGACTTCAGCACTCATCAACGATAAATATTTTTAAATCTTACTAATTAATCGTTTTCTCTTTTCAGATGGCAATCAGTACGTGACTATACCTTTAAGCTCCACAGTTGCCAGTTACATCAAAGCAAAGTCTGCAGGGAATACCCCTACTAATCCGAAGTCTGATAAGAGTGGCGATAAAACGCTTTCAATCAAACAGGAATATGATTAGCCGTTCCTTAACCCATCGGATTGGAAAAATTTAAGATTGCTTTTATGACAACATTTGAATACAGATAAATCCTTATCCATATCCAAAATAATGCCATCCAAGATAGAAGATGCACACACAAGTCTATCCATAGTTTACACACACGATCCTTTCATATATCCAAATGTTGGACACAAAGTCATATAATACATATACACATACATACATACATACATATACGTATATCATATTTATATAGACTATTTTTATACCTATATAAAACCCAAAGATGTCGAGATTTGGGATCTGCTTCAAGGGCAGAAGATAATTACATAAGAGTTTTGCAAATTTGAGATTGAATACCAGAAATCTGAGTAAAGATGATATAGATACTGATAATAATGAAGATAAAAATGAAGATGATAATGATGATGAAGTTATTTGGCAGAATGATGTTCCTAAGCTGCAGATATAAAGTTGCTTTGTTAATAGTTTATATTGTTTTATTATATTATACAGATAAACCATTTTTTTGCATACAACAACAATGAAAATGTTTCGAAATTGTATTTTTAAATAAACTGAATACTGAAATTGTAATACAAGCAAACAAATTTGTTGTCTTTCTCTTTTTAAGTGTGTGTGTGTGTATCTGACACTTCGTCTCTTTCTCCTTTCAGTTGATTGCTTTCCATAGTACTTAAAAGCAGCTAAGAATGGTATAGTCGACTCTCGACTACCAAATACCTGTTACTTTACAGTAGTTTTATTTCCATATTTTAATTTTTCATTGTTTTTAATTCCCAAGGATGTTATAGCTATGTACTTTCAGATATCAGTGATATATCTTTTACTTTATATATATCCAATTTATTTGCTTTAAATGATTATAAATGATTGATTAGAATACATATAGTGCAATATACCCTTATCCTACAAGTGTCTGGTATAAAAAAATTATAGCGAAATACAAGCTAAAAATGCCTTTTGGTATTTAGCCTCTTGATGGATGTGTTTATGGTGTGAGAGCGTGTGTTTTTTGTGGTATTGACTGACTCTTATTGATTGATTGACGACATAATCTTGTTGACACTTAACCTAATTAAACGTCGCTCATTACTTAGTTGCTATTACGGTGTGCCCACGATAACTTGGAAGGAGGGAGGTGGTTGGAGCACCTGTTGTTGGACCTCTTTATCCGTTTGGTTTATTTTCGTTGTTGTCTTGGGCAAAAGACAGCTAGGGAAAAGGGAAAAGGGAAAGTGGGCGATGAGGCGGGTCGCTTCCGTTTGAAGCACTTTGCATGCCAAGAGCTTCCACTTGACCACGACGACGACCACAAAGACAGAACGTGTGGCACATACTAAATTACTGTGTGAACACCTTGGGCGGTGCTTGGCACGCGCCTTAGCTTCCGTACAACGATTGAAGACTGGCGATTGACGATTGACGACTTGCGAGTGGGTTCAAGCCGGAAGCCGTTAGGCCAAGGCTTTTATGGCAATGCGACAACATTGACAATGGTCAAACTGTAAAAGTCAAAAGAGGCTCTATCCCCCACCTCTCCCTCTGTCTCTTTCTCTATTGCTTTCTCTCCAATCCACTCTGCGTTCTCTGGTCAAAGTTGAGTGGGTCACTAAACTTTGTTAGTTCATGCCACAAATGTTGTTGCACATGTACTTAGTGTGTGTGTATGTGTGTGTGTGTATGCGCAAATGAAACCGCAATTAACGTTGATTATAGCCACGAGCTGGAGTTGATTGACATTGGTCTGCAGCACAGTGTCCACTTGCAGGCCACTTAGTGTGTGGGTGTGTCCTTGTCTGTCTGCCTGTCCCACGTGTCTCTTTCCGTCTCTGTCTCTATCTGTCTCTGTCTGTTCATATATTTGCGCTGGTTCGCCTACCATTATTAACCACACCCACGCAACTACACTAAGCTAATTCTGGCTACACATTGAATTGAAAATGTCCCTACACAGTTCCCTAATACATTATAATCAGTCATAACAGATATTGTAGCACATATAGCTTTAAAATATGCAATCTAGGAGCATGTATTTAAGGTAAGATTATGTATTTTAGGTTAAATTATTTGTTATAATCTTAATAGAAAATAATATGTTAAAAATCAAAAGTATTTATTACTTTTTTTATGCAGAGGTCTGTTCTACCTGTCTAATGGTTTATTCCAGAAAAATGTAAATTCATAAATTTTTATTTTCAGTGTGTTTAGGTGCGAAGTAAAATGACAGTAAAAAAATGGAAAAGCAGTCCACATATGAGTATTGATCCTGAGGGTGGACAGTTGTTAGTCAGCGAAGGGTCACCCAACGATTATTGTTAATGACTGCAAAACTTAGCATTGCAATTTCTGTTTCAGTTTCAATTGCGACGTGCTGAATGTTGGAAGTGTGCTCTCTGGATATCCTGCACAATACAATCACAAGACAAACTTAGTTACAACAGAAGCAAAATCAATATTAATGAGCCATTAAACACGGTCTCAAGCTGGATCTAATGACTGCACTGTCAGCTACCCTGAAACGGAAATTAAATAGCCGCAGTGTTGAAGAAATCTCACAGGAAGTACAAGTAGCAATACTGCAGAGCAGGAAATCGCATTAGCATTACCATTGGCATCAGCATTAGCATTACCATCGGTGTTAGTACGCTCAAGTGATCCCGCTTAAAAGTCAGAGAGCAAAACCCCAAACCGCAACCGGAAGCGGAACGGATGTTTTAGCCGTAATGCTTTGCATTTGAGTTGCTTCACCTGAGCATGGGCTGTTCCAGTTCCCAATCCACAGCAGCACTTGACGACACCAAAACAAAGGCGATAAAAACGGATAAAGAAAGGCATATTAAAATGGAATACCGTGAGTACTAGACACCCGTAATTAGGGGCAGTCACCGACTCATAAACCTTTCACATAGCTGCCTCCGAGGCATTTACCATACCCCTTGATGATGCGGCCAGTGTGCCAGACCAACTAAACGATACCCTGCGTCAGCCTCCCAAGCGTCTACAGCAACTTATGCAACAAGCCGCCGAGACAGAGCCTCTCACTCTTCTCGAACTGGAGGACAAACAGCAAAAGGCCGAGCAACGACGACAGGAGCTGATGCAGCAAAAGATCGAGAGCATTCAGAAAAACACACAAATGCTGATGCGCGGACATGAAGATCAATCCCATGAAAATGACAACGAAAATGAACAAGGTCTTATGGACAAGGAACAACAATCCGCACAAGACTAACTTATACACAGATTAATAGTGAAAACGTTTTAATATTATCTAAGAAAACGCATTATGTTCTTAATTTAAGAACAAAGTGGCTAGTTATAAAAGTTTAACAGTCCTAAAATGTACATTTTGAGAACTTTTATGGTAAAATATGTTTACATTCATTCAATAATTATTTGCATATAGCTTTAAAGATGCAAATTAGCATTAGGTTTCATGGCTGGCTTAGCAAGCATAATGTCCTAACGGTAGACGTTGTCAACTCTTCAAATCGAGATCGCTGAACATAACGAAAAAATTTCATTTTAGTAGATTATTGTTTCTATCTGAATTATTTTATAACAAGTTTGCATCTAATTTTTACAATAGTTAGTTACTGTATTAGAATAATTTCATTAAGTTACTTATCCGATATTAATCTAATTTAAATATTTTTTTTAAATTTAGTTTTTAAGTACTCTGACCTTGAATAATTATGTTGTAGATAAATTTTTATTTTGCAAATCTAACCCGCAATTCCAAAACATTTTTCTGATTCAGTGTATTGACGAGTTTTGCTCCCCATAAGTAGGAAAAATGAAGAGGAAATTCATGAGTTTAAGTCGTAACTTAAACGAAATCAGATTTGTTCACCTTTCAATAACTTTAGTCAAAGTATTATTTTATTTTGTATACTTTTTTAAAGCCGAAGTTTTTGTACCAGACCTATAGAATTGCCTCAGAGAGGTATTAAAAAATACTTAATTGTGTAATTGAAAGCAAATGTTGTTAACATTCAAATGAATTTTTATTTTGCATTCAGTTTATCAGAATAAATTGATAAAGTTATATTAACTGAAGTTATAGTTTTTGACATACTCAGCGATCAAGTCTTAAGATATTCAACTTAAACTTTCAGTTTTTATCCGATTTCAATGAAAAGGTAAAGAATAGGTCTCCCCGACAAACTCCGAGACCTATGCAGACCCCTATAATAGTTAAAATTAAAGAAAACTTCACCCACGAAACAAATCTAAAAATTAATAAAATTTATCGCTGGAATACAATTTTGTTTTTCATTCACGTTGTTTTATTGTTAGTTTTAATTAATATATTATATGTTTTATTAAATTTATTATTATAAATATTATAATTATTATTATTTGTATGTATTGTAGTATATATCCAAACAATTAGATTGTATGCAATAAATCTCATTTCATATCAATATGCCGAGTGCGTCGTTCATCATTAATTATCCTTTATCCTTCGTCTTTTCTCCTTCGTAATTTGAATTTTGTTTTCGGTTTACTGTCATAACTCTTTGGGCTGACAAATTGTGATCAATATATATATGTGTATGTATATATTTAATTATAGTTTGTATTTAGTTTTGGTGTTTGGGTTTTGTTGACATTTTGCAGAGATATTAAGTTTCTATATGCTTTACTTTGGATGTGTGCGTGGTTGTAAATCATGTCTTTTGGTTTGGTATAACTTTATCATCTTTAGCTCAACTTTATACTTTTCGATATAAATCTATGTAGTTGTTTATATCTATATATATTTATATAGTATGTTATATAAGTATGTATGTATATTTGAGGCGTGCCATTGAGATTACAAACGATGCTTTGATTTCAGCTTTGTTGTATTCTTTAATTAGTTAACTACACATTGATAAAAAGGTTTGTTTTGGTTTTGTTCATTGCGCTTCTCACATTATCATTAGTATGTATCGTTAATCTTTAATCGGTATCAATATCGATATAGTTATCGTTATCATTATCGTTAGAATATGTATCTGTATCTGTATCTGTATCTGCTTGTCTTACATTATAATATACGATTTAAATATATGTGGCTATAAACTGCTATTGCTTTTGTTCTCTGTTGCTTGACTTGGTGCAAATTTGATTATAATATAGTACTACTAAATATGACAAGTTGTTCATTTGGTATGATAAGGTTCGGTTTGGCTTCGTTTAGTTTACTTTGGATTGGTTTACTTTTCTAATTGGGCAGTCGATTTGGCCTTATCCTTAATCCTTTGGCTAAAAAGCTCTTTTATTCATTCCATTAACGGCACAACCTCTTTACTTAGTAATGCTAACTATTTTGGCTTTATGTCTTTAACATGATCTATGTAACGTTGTCTATTGTGCAGGTATCTTTGTTCAATTCTGTTCTTTTCTAAGTTTTCTTTTCTATTTATCGACTGCCCTTTTGCCTGATTTGATATTGGCATCTTCGTAACTCTCTTTTCTTTTTAGTTTAGTTTAGTTTAGTTTAGTTTTTGTTTTTCTTTCTTTCTTTTTTTTTACAAAGTTTTTAATCAACAGTTACAAAAGTTTTGTTCTTAGTAGTTGAACTATGGTGGGTTACATTCTTAAGTAATACTCGTACAAATACTTTACTTTTTATCTCATCTTTGTATGTATTACTACAATTTTGCTTGGTTTACTCATAGTTGATGTTTAATTTCCATTCTCGCTCCTCTGGTAATTCTGGCTCACGAACATGTGTACAAAACTCAAACGAGAACTACTAAAATTATACATATAAATTATTAGTAAAATAAACGAGCAGTACAATCACATTTGACCCCATTGTCTGCTTGATTAATATGATAAGTTTCTGATTATACAGATCCAATATTTAATCATCAATTTTCCCGCCCATATAACGTAATCTTTGTAGTTTGAACTGTATTAAAGCTTTTCATTTTCGGTTTTTGCGTACGCCAACAACTTAAGCTTAACAATAGGTATATTTGCATATAATATAATATAATATAATATAATATATATATTTATTATTAAGTATAATGTATTCCAAATCGTAATCCTTTATATTTGTATTAAATTCATGTTGCATGGAGCATGTGCCTACCTAAAAGTAAACGCCTAACAAAATGGATTCTTCTCATACTTATGATGTGGGTTGCTTTAACTATGTATTTTTGCAACGAGGGTCGCTTATTAAGTTTCCACTATGCCATTTGGACTTAGGAAATATTGAGTTATGTTCTATGATGTCAATCAGTTCTTTAAAACCCAAAGATCATTTTGATTTTATACTTTTTGACGAAGACATTGATTTGTTGGCATTCAAGTTTAAAGATTATTTAGTTCTTGGGATTAATTGGCAAGTTTTGATCGCCTCGATTATGATTTTACTTGGCATACATTTAAAAATTAAAGGTTATAGACTGATAAACCACTAATATGGTAAAAAGTGTTTACTGGTCTGATTTCATTGGTGAATGTATTTGTACGAAATCTAACTTTGTTGTTTCGCATGGCATTTTGGAAACTCATCTGGCAACCCTCTCAATATTTTGTATTACATATTAGGTATATATTAATATATATTTGGAGGCTAGACATCAAAAATCAGTACTGCTTGTCAAAGTGTTATCCTAATCCTAGTTTTGGTTTTCGCTTCACGCTAACAATTTATTTGCACACAACATTTATTGCAACTATTATAATGAACTGAGGTTATTCCTGGGACCAGGGACCTGGGACCTGGGACCTGGGACGTGGATGCAGTTGGTGTCTAGTTGTAGACGCCCCTGACCATGCCCTCGCGGTTGCGGGTGTGCCACTTGCAGGTGAGTATGCGGATATAGGTGCGTCGGAAGGAGGCATTGCAGAGGGCGTAACACATGGGATTTATGGTCGAGTTGATGTAGCACAATGCATAGAAGAAGTCCCACAGCTCGGTGGGTATGCAGTCCGAGCAGGTGGTCAGTGGCTTTATCAGCACCAGAATATTATATGGAGTCCATGTGATGATGAAGCTTAGCAAAATGGCCGAGAGCGTTTTGGCCGCCTTCGATTCCTGCCGCTTCTCCTGTGACTTTTTCTTCTTCTTGGCCGCATTACGGGCATTCAGCAGGGCGTGTTGACCACCTGTCTTGCCCAGTTGCTTTGGTATGACCTTGGCATTGAGTAGTCGTACATCCTGTGGGGCATGCGACATTCGCCTGCCCAGGGGCAAGCTGAACTCGGAGTCGCGTGAGGGCAAGGGTCGTCGAGTGAGCGGTGGTGCTGTCACCACACTCACGCCCACACCCGCGCCGGCACCCGTTCCCGGACCCACACCCACATTCGAAGCGGTCGACGTGGCCACATCTTCGTGTATCATCTTGATGGATGGTGCACAGTCCGCATGATTGCTTGAGTTGCCCACTCCACCGCTGCTCGCACCGCCGCCGTTGCCGTTCGCACCATTGACGCCATCTGGCGGCAGGCGTATAAGTATTGTATAGACCGAGTCCTGGCTCACAGACCGCGAACCAATGCGATTGCCAACGGGCAGAGTGCGTGAGTTGGCACTGCCAGAGTTGCCACCGCCTCCAACGCCGTTGATATTGTTGTTGTTGCTATTGCTATTATTGGCAGCACACGCTGCACTTCCGGCACTGGCCATGTTAGTGTTGACGTTTCCACTTCCATTCCCAATTCCAATCCCAATCCCGATCCCGATCCCGGTGCCACTGCCGTTGCCATTACCATTCCCGTTACAATTGCCGGCCGCGTTCATTTCCTGCATCTGTGAAATTGAGTTTAGAGGCGGACGCAGCGGCGTCGGTGAGACATCCGGTAGCATTATGCTCGGTGGGCGTACCCCGCTGACACTGCCCCCCATGGAGTAGTTATCCCGCATCACGTTCATAGAGGTGCATCTGTGGAGAACAGAGAAGAAGAAAGTAGAACACAATGCGTTGTCGCTTTTAAATATCAAATATTCACTCTCTTTTGGTATTTGCATTGCATCAGGTGCTCGACAACGACAGGACTTAACACTTGACAGGCTACAAACAGGCTACAACAACAACAGAGAAAACGACAACGACATAAAGGACCAGCGGATGTAAGCTATCCATCCATCTGACCACATACTCATACACACACACATAGACATGCACACACACACTCTCACACACACAGTTGATGATTATTATTACACAGAATTGGAAACGCATACAAAATTTGTGTAAATGAAGTTGGACTTTGAGCTCAATCGAAATGCAATCAATCATTTCGTGTTTGCATTTTCTGCAAATAAAAAATGAATGTGTATGAAAGCTTTAGTCGATTTCCGACTATCAGATACCCGTTGTTCAATGACATACATAACGTTGCATACTTTTAGGGGCATTATGTTTTACAAATCGCTATAACTTTCGTTTTAGAGAAACGAACACAATTTATTTGTGTAAGTTAATTAACATAAAAATATATGCACCAATTGATACTAAAAATACTGTTCTATCTTTAAAAGTACGACCTTTACGAAAGTTGTTTCAATTTTAATAATCCCAAAATATTCGTTAGTCTTCCTAAACGATAACTATTTTCAAGCTAGTAGTTCAACCCGCTATGGTTTAACCTTGGTCTTATAAACTCAGAGATTGGGAACTGAGAATTATATTACTCAGTATAAATACCAGTATGTGCATAAATCCTACATATAGTTTTTGTAATCTTGCATTTCTGGGAAATTTTGTTGACGAAATAAAAAAATTAAATTTCAAAAGATAATTTAATAAATTTCATATATAAATATATTATAAAATTCAAATTTAAACTTTTTGCCAGCTAAATTATCACAAAAATATTGTTATTTTTTTCGATAAACGTAAAAAAGTTAAGAAAAAGTAATTTCACAACTTGGTTTAAAATATTTTCAAAGAAAAATATTTTAAGATTAATCACGAGTAAGAAAAAGTTTAAGGGAAAACAATTATCCATTGAAATTCTTATAAAAAGTTTGCACTTGAATAAAGTATAAAGTAAAACTTGGACTAAAGTCATAGTTAGCGTTAGTTTGGCTTAGTTTGTTTAACTAAAAGGTTCAGCTTATCGCACATAAGAGATTAACTTCATTGACACGGACATAATAACTGTTTAATAATACGTAAAATGTAAATTGTCTTAGCCGAAATATATTCTACCTTATAATTACAGTTGGCTTATACCCCAGTTACCCAACCACAAAGAAGAAAGGAAAATGGAAATGAAAACTCAATTAAAAAGAGTTTCTCAACAACAAGAGAAACTTCAAAAGTGCCACAAATAAAGTATACGTAAGAGGATTGACTATAGAAGTTTCCATTGCTGTGCATTCAGCTGTGTAACTGTACCATGAGGCGAACACTTTTTTGGTGCACTGTGCGTCACTTGATGTTTGTGCAGAATGTGCAGGAAGTGCAGTATGAGAGACAGTTGTGCGATATCAGGCGAAATTTCATTTGTTTTTGTGTGCGTTCCCTTTGGGAAATTCAAATCGTTTTGGTTTATTTTTTTGTGTCAAGTGCTTTTTGGGTGCAGTTGAGTTGCGAGAAACACACACACACACACACATACACATGCGCACAGAGTGAGTGTGTGTGTGTACGTGTATGTTTCTTTGTGCGGTGTTTGCTTACTCGAAGTTAGACGATTAAAAAAAGAGAGCTGTTTTTTTGTACTACCTGGAGACGGAGCTTTGTAAAGGAGTTTCAATTGTTACTGGTGTTGCATACCCTAAATCAGATGGCTCCTCCTGCTCATAGGCAAAATCATCGGAGTCCTCGCGTCCCGAATGCCACCACGCGATGCACCACTCCTTGATGCTGCCAAAGCATGAATATGGCTTTTTGATTGTATTCGTGCTCTTGATCTGCATTGATTTAACAAAAAATGTAACTTTTCATTTTGTCCAAATGTTTTTCATAACTTACGCTTGACTTGCGCGAATGCATTCCATGGTATCCCGAGTCGATCACCATATTGGTCATGTAAACACTCTCCGCATCAGCGGAACTCTCAGAACGTGGTCTTCGCCAGGTCTCATGATCATTCGCGCCCAGTTGAGCAAACGCCAGCAATCCTCCAGCCGTGTGATTTACCACAGTGTTCTCATCACTGCAGTAACAAAGAACAGTAAGTAGATTTGTTGAGTTTGTTATTATTATTAGATAAAATTATTTTTTTTTTATTTAATTCGTGTCTATTGCTACCTCTGCTTTAATTTTCGAGAACATTTTTTGACTAGACCTATAATCTGAATTTAAGAGGGCTATATTCACCTTTCTGCTACGAGATAGCAGTGAGTTAAACTTGCTTTTACCTAAGTGTCTAGGTGTATCAGATTTTACTGGGTTTGTTTTAGTTTCGTTTACCTTTCATATGAGTGTTCATTACAGAGTATTAATTTTATTTTTCTGAGCGAAACGTACATGTCTAAGTTATACTTAACACAGAATTGTTACCAGTAATATTTATCGTCTTTTAAATCAAATCCTGTGTTTCCAGAGGAAATGAACCATCGACCAAAGACCTTCCAAATATAGATTCCTTTACTCCTTGAGTTTTGCTGCTCTTGTTCATACAGAGGCACAAGTTAACATCGTTATAAAACATGCACATCTTTTTCTCTCTCTCTCTCTCTCTCTTATAACCTGCACTTATTAAAGGAACATAACCATTATTATAATAAGTTCACAAAGAAGTAAAAACCGGATTTTCCGGGCTAGAATTAATCGTAAAGTTTATCGGAAGCCTTGCAAAGAAACCTTATACTAAGTGTGGCAAATATGTTGTTCGAAGCTATTAGTTAATGCAGTATTTAAATCAGGATTTATTTTCCTATGTTCTCATCAGCGCTGCAAAGTATGCTACACAATATATGAAGGCTATCTGCTTACCTGCTGTTGGATCGTTTACTGGAATCCTTTTTGCCGGCCTGCAAATTGGGTAAGTCCTTCTGTCGTTTCTTCGTTTCACGCCAAATGCGAAAGTAGAGAAAGCACATGATCGTGACAGGAAAATAGAAAGCAGCAATTGCAGTGCCAAAGGTAATATAATGATTTGTCTCAATGAACTGGATGTAGCACTCGTCCTTGGGCACTGTGCGCTTGCCTTCGATATAAGGCCAGCTGTAGATCCAAGGAGGCCAGAGTAACAAGCTGATGCCCCATGCGGCACCAATCATCACAGCCGCTTTGTTGGTCGTGCGCTTGGCGCGATAGGTCAGCGGCCGTGTGACACTGAAGTATCGATCGAAGCTGATTATCAAAAGATTCAACACGGAGGCATTCGAGGCCAAATAGTCGAGGGCCAGCCAGGTGTCGCAGACATGCGGTCCCAGGGGCCAATAGCCCAATATTGTGGTGACTGCAAACAACGGCATCGATATGGCCCCAATGGCAAAGTCCGCAATGGCCAGTGAGAAAAGAAAATAGTTGCTGATCGTTTGCAGCTGTTTATCGATCTTGAATGAGATCATCACCATGACATTGCCAGCAACTGTTAACGTGCTCAGAATCGCCGCTACGAACCCCATGACCACCATCGAGGCTAATGAATATCTCGGCCCCTTATTCTCAAAGCCCATTGTGCCATTTGTTTGATTCCCATATGGATCATAGAGTCCACTCGCTGCCGTCGATGTTAGATTCTCAAGTATTGCCGTTAGCAGTGTGGTGCTTGTGGTGGGGCTGATTGTAGGACTGCTGCTGCTACTGCTGGTGGTGGCAGCGGTGGTTGTGGTGCTTGTGGTTGTGCTCGTAGTGACGGTTTTAAACAACGGCTCCAGTATGCTGGGCGGCCCATGGGCGGCCAATGCCAAACTCATAACTGGCTCCATGGCGTATGATTGATATTTTGATATTTGATTTGCTCTACAAATACATATATTTTTGCTGCTATTCGAGTGCTTTGTTTGCTTTTTTATTTACTTTCTTTCTTTCTTTAGTTTCTGTATTTCTATAATGCGTTTTTAGATTCCAGATTGTTTTAGATGCTTTTGCATCTGGTTGTGTTTCTGTTTCTGCTTCTGCTTCTGGAGTTGCTTATCCTTGTTGCACCCACGCGGCATTGGCGCCTGCCTTGAATGCATTTTCGCAGTGGCCCTGCAATCCGTAAAATAAAAGCTGAGAATTATGTGCCTGTCGCAGGCCTTTGATAGAGCTACCAAAAGACCAAAACGGAATGAGTTTTCCAGTCCCACATACATACATACATACATACACACACACTTATACATACAAACACATTGAAAGTCGCCTGCGGTCGCATTGCTTTGTCCTTTTTTGCAAATGACATTTTCTGTCTGATTTGTTTTAATGAAAATGTAAATGAAAAACTGCTTGAATGCGTTTCCTTGGCAGTCGCACACAGTCGCAGATAAACATGCCACGCCCACACCCACACTCACACCCACAACCACATCCAAACCAACACCAACACCCACGCTTTGCTATTTGCTGTGGCTGTTGTTGTTGCTGTTGCTCTTGTTGGTATTGTGCCAACAATGGGCCAACATGCAACAGTCAGCGGAGGCAGAACTTGGCTGGAAAGAACAGCTAACAGCAAACAGAAAACAGCAAAACAGCTTCAGATTCAGATTCAGCTTCAGTTTCTCAAAACACGCCCTCAGGACACTTTGGCACGGAAATGTTCAAGGCGGCTTCCTCTGACACTTTTGAAAACTATTGATGTTGTCATTGGCCATACACACACATACATATGTTTATATATATGTGTATATATATAGACGGCTCATTGTGTTTTGATTTGGAAAGTTTTGCAATAAGTTACGCATACGCCACGTAATACAGAGCTGCCTTTCAACTGCCAAACACAAACTCGCACACAAAACACTCGCACACATTGATGAATATGACATGATATGCATCATGATTGATCCACATTGGGTCCATTGGTTGCTGTGCCACTATTGACAGCATTGTCTGAATCTTTCTCCCTGCACACAGTGTCCACATTGTTGCGTTTTGCTTCTTCCGCAGCACAAATCACGGCACAAATGTACGTGTCAAAAGGCTTTTCGTACGCATGATAAATGGAAAAAATTGTCTGTGAATAGAAAAATGAAATGACAATGCTCGCAGTCATACACACACACTGAACACACTGAACACACATATTCCATAAGTTTATAATTGAATTATGGGATTTTAAGCTCTGGCCAGAATAGATTTGTTTGCGCTCACAAGAAATATAAGTCTAAATGAATTAAGTGACAATGAAAAGCTTTTAACACAATGAAACAAATATCACAGTTTAATTCAATTTATTTGTCATATACAAAATCATTCTTTATAAATAACTTGTATTAAAAGCGGCATTTAAAGCTGCTAAGCCTTATACGTAATTAAAAGGCATCAAGAGCAGTTTGTCTTCGTCATAATATGAATTCGAGGAACTACCCACTTTTTCATCAAAGAATTTACTTTTTAATATGCTTTTAAACGTACAAAAAAAAAGAGGAAAAATATTGCAAGATTGCCAAACAAGGTGTGACCGATGGGACTCAGTGCACAAAATCTACATTTTGTGGAGCAAGGAATTTACTAAAATAAGAAGGACGAAACTCTCTCTCACACCATTCGATGGGGAGCCGAATAAATTTTAATTTTTAACACAAATTTCATGTGGAAAGTATGTGGAAAATTGAGAAAAACTTTTCCAACAAAAGTATTTTGCTGTGACGTGGTCGGAGTATGCGTTGAACTTTTTTTTTTCATTTTGTTGAAGCGTATACCTAAAGATAATGTCAAAAAATGCTCGCAAAAATGTGATAGAGAAAGTATTTATAAAGTATGCAACGATGGAGTAATTTTAATAACATGTAACAAGTGCATAAACATGGCTAAAATGACTTGAAAGTATTTACAAGCATAGCATAGCATATTATAAATTTGACAAGTTCTCAACTTTTCGCCCTTTTAAAACCCTGTCAAATCACATGAAATTCGCTGAAATTCTCTTAATGTGATCGGAAAATCGCTGGAGAAGAGCAAATCACATTAAAATCGCCGGCCAATTAAACGCGCACACCAGTTAATAAATCAATCAAAATCCGAATATTTATCTCAATTGCTGTCTGGCGCAAGCATACGCATAAATCAGCGAACGGTGGGTGGCGAGGGGGCTGGGGGGAGTGGCAAAGGGAGAAAATTGGACGCAATCGGCATAACAACAAACAGACAAACAAACAGTCAGCCATAAATTGGGACCTAACAACGACAACAACAACTACAACTACAACAAGAACAACCGCCAAATATACTTTTGACAACAGCAACAAAAAATGGCCAAAACCCAAAAGCATATTCAAGTAGCTGCTTGTGTGGGTGTGTGTTAATACAAAATAGATGGCAAGTGCCAAACCTTTGGCCACGTCAGCTTATGTTGGGCAAGGCCAGCTAACTGCTAACAGCTAACAGAGAACAGTCGAAAGCCAAAAGCAGCAGCAATCTTGGCCAACTGTCGGCTTAGCGTAACATTCAAATTTGTTAGCGTCGATTCTTGGCAAATAATCGAATTGCCTGCCGTGCCCGTAAAAAAGGATTTATGGATTTATTATGAAAAGCGACAAGACAGTACCGAATACACACACACACACACACCACACTAACACACCCTCACACACACACAGTCTCACATATACTTAGAGCACAACCTGCGGCTACGCGCGGAATTCATTTGCCAATTTATTACGCTATTTTTATGACCGCCAACCAACGAGTATGTGTGTGTGTGTGTGTGTGTTTGAATATGTTCACTAACACACATTTGTTTTGGAGTCTGATCAGCTCATCAGCAGCAGCCTTAATTTTATCTACATTTTTATGCACAATTTTTGGGCGCTTAATGCGGGCGCTATCAGCTCAGTTGAAGTACATGAAACACACACACACGCATACACACATAGACAATCACTGGGATCTTGAGCTTTTGGGCAAAACCAACAACAAAAAAAAGCACTAGAAGCCTACTTTTGTGCGTTGATGCTGTTGCTGCTGCTGGTGCTGCTGCTTAACTTTTATGTTAATTTCTTTGCGCGAGTTTAATTGCTGGCTCTCGGCACTGGCCTTTGCTTGTTTGCGGAAATTGAATTGCTGCCTGCTGGTGCTTGCGATGGGTGCTGCTGCTGCTGGTTACACCTTATGGCCGAGACAGTCCAACGCTAAGCATATTGCGAACAATTGCCGCGCCCCACCGACCCGATGCGACGACCTACTACTCGCAAGTTTAATCAAAACGAGAGCACTGGAAACACAGAAGCCGAAATAGCTATGGCAACGGCAACGGCAACAGCAACAGCAAACGGCGTTGCTACGCACACACACACACACACACACACACGCATACTCACAAAAAATAAACTCTCTCAGCACTTACATAGGAATCCGTTACGGCGCAAGCTCTCTCCCACATACGCGCTGTCTCCCACTTTTGTCTTTCGGTCTCTCACTGTCTTTCAGTTTCGGTGTTTCGGTCTTTCACTCTCTCGCTCTCGGCTTTCGTTTCGGCGTCTGTCCCCAAGTGTGAGTCTGTGTTGCTTCCACCGTTGTGTAGCTTATTTGTGCACGCTCAGCATCAGATGTAGCGTTGACATTGTTGTTGCTTAAGCTGGCTTCTGCTGCTGCTACTTCTGCTGGTGTTGTCGCTGTCGCTGTCACTGCTGCGGCTGCGGGTGCTGCTGGTTCTGCTGTTGATTTTGGCCATTCGCCGCTCCCAAAAGTATGCTTTGCAATTTGTTGTATTGTGCGCGCACATCTTTACTGGCATCAGCCTTAACGCCAGCGTAAGCGTCGCTGCTTTGGCTTCAATTCATTCCGCCTTTTTCGCAAATTTTATTATACACAATGCGGGCTGCTGCGTCAACGCCAACGCCAACGCTGGCGACGACGCCGCCGTCAACGCTTTGACGCGCTTCGCGTTTATGCTGCCCCAAAGTTTTTACATTCAGCCTGCGCTTAACATTGTAATCAAATTTATGCTTTTGTGTTATAGATACAAATATATAACGCGATTTTCTTATTTTCTATGCGAATTTGTTACCAAATACAATATTTATCGCTAACACAATAACACTACAAGCTGACCTCAACTGTTTGCTTTAATAACAACAATTATTTTAAATAGCGTGTAGTTTTATTGCAAATTATTTAAAAATCTTTTTTCTTTTTTGTTGCTTTACACGTTGCGAGCTGCACGCGTTCACTGGCAGCTGCAGAGCTGATGATGAGGCCAAGCGCACGTTGCTAAATCTCGTCCGGGACTGAAGCTGAAAAGCTTCAAGCACATACCTTAACGGTACCTTTGGCGCGAGAGAGCGCCACAGCCCAATACGAGCACTCTCGCTTACGCTCACGCTCACACTCACTCTCCCTCTCCCTCTTTCCGTCTGTAGTATTCGTCTAGTCTCTCTCAAAGGTTGACTCTCTGCTCTGTCCAGCCAGGAAGCTGTATGCGTGTCAATGTTTATGTATATGTGTGTGTGTGTGTGTGTGCTTGTGTGAGTGAGTGTGTCAAAGCTGTTATCTTTCGCTTTGTGCTGGAATTTGTGTTTGTTGGGCAACATGGCGAGCATCCTCAGCAACACCCTCAATAATGGTCCCAGCCTCGGCTAATGTGTGTGTGGGTGTTGGCAGTAAAAGCGGAAAAACTGTTACAATGTACGTGTGTCTGTGTTTAAATGTGTGTGTGGGTGTGTGATTTTGTGTGGGTGTGTGTGTTTGTGAGTCTCTGCACTGCGCGAGATTTTCATGCTTATTTCAGCAGAATAAAATCAGGAAGCGCAAAAGTTAACAAGAATTTTAAACACTGGAGTCCTTTAAAGTGTGCTTGGCTCGTAGGAGAGATGCATATGGTGTGAGATCACGCTAAGTGACGTTTAGTTATGGCATTTTTGTGCAGTGTATTTCAGACTGGTTCTGCTATTGCAAGCAGTCGAAATGGCAACAGTAACAAACAACACTACAGAAAACTAAATGGATGAATATGAATGAAAGAGCCGCAAACAGACAAGTGCAGAGTCCAACTGCTCAACTACTGGACTACAGGGGAGGTAGGGGAGGGCGTGGTAAGTTTGCTTGTGCCCCAAGGGGACATTGGCTCAAGCATGCTTCTGTCTAACTGTAGCACAGTTGCTGTTTGTGCTCTTCATCAGGCTGAACAGGCAACAACAGCAGCAAGTTTTGCCTGTGAATGGGACTCGCAGGATGATGAAACAATGATGATGATAATGATGAAGACAATCATGACGATGGTAAGCATTGACATGGGGTTTGAAGTAGTCACTGGAAAAGCGCATTCTCACATTTCAATTAAATAACACCAAGAGCGTATTTGAATTTTTTATTTCTTTTCCTTGTTTCGCTCCTTTGCCTTGGCTTTTATTAATAGCAACTCGTGTTGGGGTTTAAAATGAACAACACAATGGGCAAAAAGGCACGGACCACAAACCGTGAGCTAATGCGAACCGGCAACTGACATCGCCAGTGGTCATCAAAGGCCCATGGGCACAATCCAAGGGTCAGTACACATACACACACAGAAACACACACACACATCCTCTTTGTGTTTCCAAAATGACCAAAGTCGGCAATTTTGAAATACCCAAAAACGCTGTAAGGAGAAACGTTTAATAAAATCCAAAAAAACTTTTTGGTCGTTTTGATTTATTTTAATTAATTACTTTTTTTTGTTGGTTTCATTGTTTTTGTATTAAATTTTAATAGATATATGTATATATAAAATATATAAGCATAAACGTTTACAAATATAAATATCTTTTATCATTCTTCAGCGGAAAACAGGGAGGTCTCTCTCTCTCTCTCTTGCTCTCACATTACTCAATTCTCACTTCTCATTCATTGGAATCATCTGCATAGTCTAACATAATCGTAATTCAAATGTGCCACATTAACTTTTGCTAAACATTCCCTCTCTTTCTCTCTGTTTTACTGTCATATCATTATCATCATCATCATCGTTATAATCAACATATACTTAAGTTTTGTATATCTGTATTGTTAAGTATACGCATAGTTGCTGGTTCGGTTATTCATAAGTTATGAATATTTTTCATTTATGTACGTGTAAGTATAATTTATATTTACAATAGCGATAAAATCAACAAAAGATCTGTGTTGTGTTGTATTGTGTTTACTGTGTATTGTTTCTTATTTTGTTTTTGTCTATTTGTTTGTTTAACAATTAATATATACTTAAGTGTATATATAAAGAATATATTAAGTAGATTGTTTGATGCTGCTCTTGATGTTCGTCTGCAGGCAAGTTATAGTTGATAGATAGATATATAGATAGATATACATGTGTATGTTGTGTATATAAATAGTTGCCAGTGTTGTATAACGTGCTTGAGAGTTACAGTTAGACAGGACATCTACATAGTTATATAGTATGAGTAATAGAATAAGTATGTAGGCTAAAATACAATGCAAAATAATAAAATTACTTCTTATGCTTAATGTTTAACGACGACACAATTATTTACTCGACCCGACGACGCGCTGCTTGGCATTTTCTCTATATACTTATACTTGTATATATATTTTTATATTTGTATATAATGTATATTTAAAAGATATGTAGAGGAGGAAAGGAAGGGGGGAGTGGCTGTCGCCTCAGCCCTCGGAATATGAGCTGAGACTGCTGCGCGTCGAGCCGGTGAAATGATCCCGCTGCAACGTATCCGAAGGCATGGAAACAATCAAGGCGCCACCATACAAGGTTTCCATTTCATCCAGCTGCTGGGCGAACGTCTCCTCCAGACGCTGTGTCCCAAAGATAACAAAAGATATTTGAATTAAAAATCTAATAAATTTTAAAAACAATTAAGTAATAGACATACAACGAAAACTATTTGAAGCTTACAACAATTAATGTTGGTCTAAATTGCAACTAATCAAGTTTATAATTATATTTAATATATTTGACATGCACGACAACAGATTTATATACATATACACTATATATAGAGAAATATATAGATAGACAGATAGATAGAGTTAAGAGCATTTTAGACTCATAGACTAACCTCTTGTTGCAGCCGCTGTTGTAGTTGCTTTACGAATGGAAGAAGTGCCGGCAAGAAAAGGTTTTTTTTAGCATAATTTTGATTTGTTTCTTTTTTTTAGATTTGGTTTTTGTTTTTATTTTGTTTAATGTGAAAGCAGCGCTTGTATGTATGTGTGTGTGTGGGTATTTATGTGTGAGTGTGTACAGTGAAGCATCATGAATGTGAATGTATACATATATCTAATGTATGATTGTATAGTAGTTAAGTGAATGCTTTGCATCTTGGCTAAGTGATAATTTTAATTTATTATTTTTTAAATATTTTTTCTTTTTCTTTTTTTTTTTTAAATACTTTATGGAATTCTAAGTACTTTTCTGTGTAATACTGCTGAATGGAATGCGACGGTTGTGGGATTTGGCTAACCAAAAACATTCAAGCTTTGGCATTAATAAATAAACAATTTATTTATTATTTTTTTCATTTTCATTAACAAAAAAATAATAAAACTTTGGCAAACAATTTGTAATGGCAATTTACAGCGTTTTGAAACGTGAAAAAAACAATTAGTCAAAGAGTGTAGGGATAGTATTCAGGATTAGTGAAGATGATATGCATGATTGAGCACCAAGAAAGCACCAAAAATCAAAAGAGGAAGAAAATAAGGATATAATGAAGCGCAGAGTTTAGTTAGTTAGTTAAAGTGTTTTAGAGACGCTGCTTAAATGAGGCGAGTGCGTAGAGTTAATAGACTTTTAATTTTAAGTATGTGTCGGAGGAGCATAACATTTCCTAGCTCTTTAAGCTGCCGTTGTGTCCTCATCCAGGCTAAGCTGTCGCTGGGTTATACGCGGCAATCTGTATTTGGCCGCATACAAATCATGGTAGAAATCATCGGTGTATCCAGCGGCATTAGCCGCATTCCCATTCCCAATTCCACCGCCATTGTTCAGAGTGGGTTTCAGCGTCGAGCGCAACTGTGGCTGCACCTCGTCTAGCAGAGCAGCAGCCTTGCGTCCAGCATCGAATATCAAATCCGCGTCGCTGCAGTAGCGTGTCGAGCTGCTCAGCTCGTGCATATTGTACATGGATTGAGCGCTGCTCAGTGAGGAGCGTCCACTGCTGCGACTCGCCAGCGAGGGTCGCTTGATAGCAAAGGATGTGGAGTGCAGCAGACGCTGGGTGTGGGCGGTTAGCACTGGACCTTCGTGTATGCGCAGTTCAACAGTGTCGTTGGCTTCCGTTGGGCGACCGAAACCGACACCGAATCGATTATTTACCAGTCCCAGCTCATCAGGTGTCTTGGGGAGCACAGGCGGCGTTGTGCTCTGCCTGAACGTGCTCATGGTGGGCTTCGCAGTGGTCTCCTCTGCACTGTTCAACTGTGGTGTGCTAGTTACCACCTTGACTAGCTCATTGGATGCCGGCAGCTGAGTGATTAAACGTAATTTATTTTTTCCGGGCAATGTTGTAGCGTTGGCACGTTTCATTTGCTCCTCACTGCCAATGTCATCCTCCTCCTGAAGCACCAGGTCGCTTCTCATCTGTGCCCGCTGCTGTCTGTGCATTATCGGTGTACTGGGCACACTACGGCTCAGATCCGGTGCTGAGCCTCGGAAGTTGGACCGAACACCTCCAATGCCACCGCTAAGCATCAAGAGAGACGAACGCGATCGCGGAATCTGCTGAATATCGATGAATGTGTTTCGTGGCAAGAATCGGGCCGATCGTTCATTGAAGATGCCACGCAGTCGCAACGGCAGCTCCACCTCAAGATTCTCAAACTCGGCACGATTTGAAACCAGACCAAAACGCTTCTCGTGCTCATCAATAGCAGCGCTGATCAGGACATTCAGTCGCTGATTTGATTTTGATTTGGATTAAGATCAGTTGGTTAGCACATGCAAGCCCGAGGATCAGCCAAACCGACCGATTTGTTTATTTGTTTTGATTTTGTTAGTAGTTGGAAAGCACAGCAGTAAGCATTTGTATTTATTTTGTTTAAACAATTTCAAATCATTATCGTTTTTTTTTGTTTAGTTTTGTAGGTAGTATTTGAGTAGGTACAGTAGTAGGCCACCAAAGTGAATGCATTTGCGTGGGGTGTAAAGAGAGAGAAAAAGTTTATCAAAATATATATAATTTGATTTAGTTGAGCGCGTTCATTAATTGGGTTCCTCCAAGCTTC
Source organism: Drosophila cardini (assembly GCA_018903735.1). Lineage (NCBI taxonomy): Eukaryota > Metazoa > Arthropoda > Insecta > Diptera > Drosophilidae > Drosophila > Drosophila cardini. The sequence goes on along the minus strand of JAEIGM010000001.1, from coordinate 20,488,321 downwards.
CAACGTTTTTACACATGTATCAGCAATAATTAGTTAAACTTGTTAATTTGAGTGTAAATCTAATAAATTATACATTAACGGACTCAGTTTTGCTCTAAACATCATATGTACTGACTTGGATTTTTTACCTATTAAATATTACATATTGAACATGTTTCCGAGGTTTAATTTGGGATTAAAAATGTTTTGTAGATATACTTATTTAAAAACAATAAATCAGTATAGCTATAAAAAAGTAACTGACTTAAAAAAAAAATTTGCTTTCATTTTACAAGTATGTAAGTTTGATTATTTTTATATGGAAAAAAATTAAGACAAGTAAGAAAGGCTACAGTCGAGCGATCCGACTGTAAAAGACCCCGTACTCATTCTAGTGCGCGTTATTCCATACAAATTACCAATCTTCGACCGATTTGTCCTAGGGGAGCTATAGTCTATAGTTGTCCGATCCGAACGAAACTTGGTGAGGATAGTTATAATGGTACCATATACATAATGTGTTAGGTTGGTTGCAATCGCTCAACTAAAACTTCATGTCTCCATACAAATCATCAATTTTTGACCGATTTGTCCTATGGGAGCATTAAGCTATAGTTGTCCAATCCGGACCAAACTTGGTGAGGATAGTTATAATTGTACCATACACATAATTTGTGGATTTGGTCTCTATAACTCTAGTCGTTTTAAAGTTATGGAGATGTGAAAATAGTTTTTTACAATTTGCGGGGGGCGGTATGGGGCATGACAAAGTTTTGAAATAAACTTGATCTGCTCGCGAAACAGACGGACTTCATTCTAAATTTTGTGGCTCTAGCTCTTGTAGTTTAGAAGATCCAGGTGTTCATACAGACGGACGGACGGGCAGACAGACGGACATCACAATATCGTCTCGGCTGTTGATGCTAAACAAGAATATAGACTACTGGGGTCGGAAAAGCCTCCTTCTACCTGTTTCGCTTCAGACAAACTAAATAGACCCCTCTCCTCTTTTTTAGAGTACGAGGTCTAACAATGATGGAAGAAAATTTAGTTTACAGCTTAAATTTACTGCAACTCACAGTATAGCAACTATCTTTAGTTGCGTTACTTGTCTTTATCGCTAGAGACAAATGCTGAAATGCTGATAACAAAGGAAATACCAAACTTTAACTGATAAAATTACTGAGTTATAACACTTTTATCTTTACGACTTAGGTGAGATATAAGCCAAAAATATTTAATTAATACGCATCTTTTATGTGTAAACGTTGTCAAAACTTGGAGGAACGGGCAAGGTAAGGCAGGGTAGGGCTGGAGAAAGGGGGAGCACATGACACCAAAATTGACCACCGTAAACCAAAGAAGGAGTACATTATTAATATTTACAATATTATTAAAATTAACTTAAAAATTCAATCAAATCTACGCACAACTGTACAAAAAACACAAAAACACCAACAAAATGATTCGGATAGCTTTCGAGAAAACCAGCCTTGGGTTGCTTGGTTGGTTTGTTGGGCGGGGAGGGAGCGGGGAGCGAGGAGCGGGAGCTGATATGTGAAAGCGTCATCTAATATTATGTGGAATACACACCTGTTTGCGTGGCACAAGCTGTTCGCGCCAATCTCTCAGCTCTGCCTTGAGACGTTCATCGATCTCCGAGAGCTTGGCATGCTCATGCTCCACTAGCGCTCTACGTTTCTCATTCTGCATCTGCTCCAGTTCTCTATGTAGTGTTAAAGTGAGTGTGATAATTTCGATGTTGTGTGATCAAGTTTAGCTGCAATGAAGACTCACCTAATGGCGCATTCACGAGTGGCGCGCAGTTCATCTAATTGTCTCTGATGCTTGACTTCAAAGCGTCGCTCCTCCTGCAAATACCGCTTCTTCTCCTGCTCCTGGAACTGTTTTACGAAAAATTGATTAATTATATTTGCAGATTCGGATACCAAGTCCATTGTACACACCTTCTTTAAGCGATCTCGCTCAATTTCTGGATCCAGACTTGTTGATATGCGCAACGATTCACGGAACATGAGATCACGTGCCTTGCGCTCAGCTCGAATGCGCTTGGGAAGAGCACGCTTTTCGAGGGTTTGCTTCTTGACCAGATCCTCCTCCTTGCGCAACAGCATGCGCTTGACTTGATCCAGCTCCTTTTCATGGCGTATGATCATTTGGTGCCGCTGCATGAAGCACAGCTCTTTAACATGTCGCTTCGAGAGCTGATGACGCTCGTGCAGCTGCTTCTCCTCAAGCTCCCACAAGAGAGCTTCTCGCGTACGCATCGCATTCTGTTTTTGCTGCAAGAAGTTGCGATTGATGGTCGCTAAATGATCTCGATGCTTTTCGCTGAGGCGGCGAAGCAGCAGTTCATGACGTTCCTTAAGTGAATCGAGAAAGACGCGTTCCTTCTCCTCGTGATCCAGCTCCATGGCGGTGCGTCGCTGTTTAAACTCATCCTTGCGCTTGTCTTTGGGAAATAAATCCACCTCCTGCTTGAGCAGTCGTATCTCTTGCTTCAGATTTTCACGGAATATCTTAAGCTCTTGCTCCTGTTCAGAACGTATGCGTTTCGAGGAGCTTCGCAGTTCATTCTCCTGTGTCTGCTCGGTTTTCTCGATCAACTGCTTATGCTGTCGAGCTAGTGTATCCATATCGGCCTCGTATGTTTTCTCCAACGACATGCGTTCCTGCTCGAAGCGACGATCCTGTTGCTCCTTTGCCATCTGCTCCTTGACATGTAGCTCGTTCTGTTGTTTCTTCTCCTGCTTCTGTAACATTTTCAGTTCGCGTAGCTCTTGCTTGCGGAAATCATGATCATCATAGATGCGTCCGTTCTCTTCATCGCCATAGATGACACGACTGGTCGTTGTCGTCATCTGTACACCATCAATTTCAAATTTACGCGTACGTTTACGTGTCTTCTTTCGTAAATTACGAAGCTCGATTTCTTCCTTCGAGAGACCACCCACACCTGTTGTCTTGGCACGTGGCTTTTGACGTATGACCACCACATCCGTCTCCTCCTCTTCATCAATAACCTGTGGCTGCTGATGATAATGATTATTGTTGCTCATCACAGACGGCGGCGGCGGTGGCATCATGGACTGTGGTTTATTGTCCACCTCGTTGCGACTGTCCTGACTAGTGTTGGTGCCAATGCTGTCCCCATCGCCTCCCCCGCTGGTTATTTGCACCTCAATTCCACGCCGTCCACGCATTGATCCATTTTCGCTTGAACCGGAGCCAAGACTAATGTCTGGTGAGATGCGTTTCTCGTGCTCATGTCCTGGTTTGAAACGATTCACGATAATGTTCACATCCTCGGGCATAATACCGTTGGGTTGCTGCTGTCGTTGAGGCTGCTCGTGGCTGCTGTCTTTCACCTTAATGACCTCATCGCCGACTGTTACAACAGACACATGACTGGTGTCCATTAATAGCAATTGATCGCTGTGATCGTGACTGCCAGATGCGGTATTATAGGCCGAGTCGTCATCCGCATAGGATGGACTCACAATAAGGACTTCGCTTTCGTCTAATTTGCGTGCATGAACCGCAGACGAGGACGAAACTCCATCCTTGCGATCGTTTACAGTCAGTATCATCGATGATTGCTTTACTTGTTCTCCCAGACTGTCGTCCAGCGAAGGGAAGTCATCGTCCGTGGATGACTCATGCAGATGAGTGCTCTTATTCAAATCATTTGACACAATGATGACCTCATTTTGTAACTGCGAATTATCAATAATCACAGGCGGATGTGTGCTTGTCACAACTGTGATTTGACTGACAGATTCCAGACTATTAGGCAACACCAAATGCTGGGCCATCGGTGGCAACGGTGGCGGAGGCACCGATTGCTGTTGACGCAGTCCCGGCGAAGCATCGCTACTGTTGATTGTTATCATTGAAGTGCTTGAGCTCAAAACAGCACCTGCTGCACTTCCCGAGCTGCTGCTGCTAGATGCTACTGATTGTACAGATATTATTGATGAAGCTGTCGGCGAAGGTGGCTGTGGCTTTGACTCCATAATATCTTGGCCAATGCTCACTTCAATGGCTGTTGTAGGCTCTGGCAATTTCTTGGGCGACTGCGTCGGGGAAGGCGTGCCTGCTGTCTGCTTTGCATTGCCTGCGATTGCAGCAGCAGAGGCAGCAGCTGCCGCAATAATTGGGGGCGGTGGAGGCGCTTTGCCCTTCTCCTTTTTGACAAAGTGCTGCTGGAATAACGAAAAAAAATATTAAAAAGTTAGAATAAAAATGAGAACTCTTGTATCCAATTTTAGACTGATTAATCGTTTGAATGCTTACAAGCATTTAGAACAGTAATGGGAACAGTACACGACTCTTAATAATGTCTGAAGTAGACAAGGTTGCCTTAAGTAGTCCGATTTCCATGATTTGAAGAGCATTTAAATAAATTTTTACAGACGAAAGGTTAGTGTATAACTAAACGAATCTTTGGGCCTCCAACAAAAAAAAAAAACATGAAACTGTTTCAACTTTCATTTAAGTAAATTAGCTAAGTGACTAGTTTGCTAAGAAACAGAAGAGTTTTAATAGTAACCTTTTTGTCTATATCCGACTTTTCGTTTGATTCTGCTGCAGCACCATCGTCAGCTGCCTTTGGTTGCAGCACAGCAGCTGCTTGTGGTACTTGTTGTTGTGGTTGCTGTGGTTTTGGTGGTGACGGCGGCGCTGGAGCGGGCACTTTGGTATGCGGCACTGTTGGTTCGGCCACTCCTGGCGCATTGTCTTCCTTGTTGTGGTTTGGTTTGTCTGGTGTTGTTGCTTTAGTAGTAGCAGCTGCTGCTGCTGCCGCTGCTGTTGGTAGACTACTACTTGGATGGGATTGCTCTTTGGAATCCCGCAATATGGATGTAGGTGTACCTGGTACTACAAACGAAAATGCGAGTCTATACAAATGCTTAAATTGAAACACTGACTTGACTTACGTTTGTCAATGTCTTGGCTCTGCAGCGAAGCAGAGTCATCGTCCAGGTCGAGCTGGAGCGCCGAGTTGCGGGGTTCCTGTGCAAAAGACACGCAAACATATCGAAATTAGCATATTACTAAACAAACTCTATTTATATTCTTGCTATCTGAAGAGCCACCTTGCGATATGGCACCAACAGGTAGATTAATTACTTTGAGAAAAAAAAATACAGAATACCAAATCAATATTTGTAGAAAACCTTAACTAAATGAGTCACAATCTGAATAGATAAAGATAAGAACGTGGAATAATCAAAGTATGTAGAATAATCAACTGTTCATAATGGGGACACATGAATCTGTTGAAAATCAATCAAACTGTATATAGATCCGGCTAAAATGTTTCTTTTGATGGCTAATAAATAACATCGGATTAAATTATCAAACATAAGATCATTAAAGAAATTTATAATCGTTTAAACGAGTCATTAAAAAAAGATTTATCAATGAAGATAAGAAATGACTAAGAAGGTTTCATAATAAACCAACTTTGACCGGGCTTTTACGATGCAATAAAAAGTTATATATATAAATTTATTCATATGTATTAATCGATATAGTAAATGTGGCAAAGTGAAGCAGTGAAGCAAACACAATTAAAAGTGGTCTCTTGAAAATAAATGAGTACATAATAAAAAGCAAGATAAACATTTGGCAATGCTGATAAAAATAATAAGTAGAATAACTTTGCTATATGAGGAGCGTGCCAGGGATGAGTGGGGATCTGAAGGGTTTCTTTGCTGTAGAACGACTTACCAACCCTCTGATAGAGCGAGCGCCGCTTCACTTGGCGTTTAAGCTTCTAAATCAATTGCAGATAAACACACACAAAACAACAAAAAATATGTATATTCAAAAGTATACAAAAATTTTAAACGAAAATGATAAGAACGCAAAATGGCCGACAATTGACGGAGAGTTAAACAAATGAATATATACAAATAAAATTTATCACATTTGTGCAAAATTTGTTTGAATAAGATTTGTTTGTTTGTTTTTGTTCAATTGGACAAATAGACGGGGCGAGGAGGCAGCGTGTAATAGAGAAATATACAAAATTTATAGAGTTAGTGTCAATTTCTAGCTCTGGCTGTTATACAGGTGCACTGTGCTTGCAACAGGGAAAGTGAAAGTGGAGAGTGAGTAAATGAAAGCATACCTCAGCCTCATCATCGACGACCTCCTCCACAACCTCGGCCTTGTACTCGAGCAGCAGATCCTTGATGGGTTTGGCATCCAAATTGCTGTTTATAAAACCATGTTGCAGCAACACATCGGTTGAGGGTCGCAGCTGTGGATCCTACAAATGTCCAAATATAAATCAAGTTAATTTAATTTTGTTGGCAATAAATAAAAGACCGAAAGTGCATACCTTGACTAAAGACTTTTTAAGAAAATCATTAAACTCCCTGCTCCATCTGGTAGGCTGCTCTAGTCTTGGAGGTTCGCTCTTTTGTATTTTGAGCAGGACTCGCATTGGCGACATTTCACTATTGGGTGGCTCCATCTGTGCCAACTCGATGAGTGTAATGCCAAGTGACCAAATGTCCACCTTGTGATCGTATGGATTATCTCGAAATGTTTCACACAATACCAGTTCCGGGGCCATCCAATAGGGCGTGCCAATAAATGTGTCGTGCTTTTGCATCGTATGTTTATTTTTGGCTGACACACCAAAATCAGCTGGAAAGTAGCAAATGTAATTAGTCAAATGTCGGATGAATTAATTCAAAGCCGCTTACCCAGTTTGACGCCACCCTCCATAGTTAATAATACATTGCCAGCCTTCAGATCCCGATGTATGACCTTATTTTTGTGCAGAAATGTTAGACCCTCGGTCATGTGCTTGCACACGTAGGCAATTTGTGGCTCAGTCAATGGTTTCTCCAGCTCTACCATGATGCTATCCAAAGCACCGCCGTCGCAGTACTCAATCAGCATCTAAGCATAAGTACAATAAGAGTAAAAGTATATGAATTATTGCGGATCCATCTCAAGTATCGTGACTTGTAAACATATTCAATTCTAGTCAAGCGAATTTTTAATGGATGACTCACCCAAAGCTTATCTTCTATAGAGAATGCCTCATAAAGCTCTACAATATTTGGATGCTTTATTTCGGAGAGTATGTCGATTTCGACCATGTGATCACTTAGATTCTCCTCATCCTCGAGTGTGCACATTTTGGCTGCCGCGAATTGTCTGTGCTCCTTATGCTGAGCCTTGTAGACTTTGCCAAAGGCACCGTCACCCAGTTCACCGACCATTTCCCAGACTTCCGCCGGATCTGTGTCCATTTTGATGTTGTTGTAAAGACGTTTCTTTTTGGCCTCACCGCCACCACCCAAGTGGAAGACCTTCTTCAAGTTCGTTATGAAGGACATTTTGGGGCTTCTTCAACTTTCTTCTTTGTCGTCTTCTGCTGATGCAGTTCTTCTTCTCCAACTTCAAGTTGTACAAATTTGAAATGTATTTATTTTGTACTTTGTTCTCTACATGCTGCAAGGAGCAGCGGCCACCGCCAGGTTAAACTAGATTTGTATTTGGTGAAAGCTAGTATGAGAAAACAGAAATAGAAACAAAAACAAGAAGAGGATGAAACGAGACAAAAGACAACAAACACATGCATCATTGATTGAGATTGAGCTTCATTGATTGATTGAGCTTCGATAGCTTTTGTTTCTATTTAATCTCTCTTCTCTCACCTGCTTCTTCTCCCCCCTATTAGTAGAAGTTGTTGTAGTAGTAGTTGTATAAATGGAAATGGAAATGGGCCAAAGCAACTTTGAGTCTGCTCGGACTCTGTCTCTTCTGGTCGTCAACGTTGTCGACTGCTTAACGCTTCTGTATGTTTATAATTTAATTAGCAGCTCTCGAGCTCTAATATTTGTACACCACATAGAAAGAAACACATACGAATGACTGGAAAATGATTACAAACGAGAAAAGTAAAAGACGTAGACAAAAAGAGCGTAAAACGACGATTGTCTGTGTAAGCATGCATGCTTGTATGTGTTTGTGTGTGCATTTGCATGTATGCGTGTGTCTACGAACTGAATCCGAATCCGAGACTTGGGCTCTACATATTTTTCTTTGACACTTTTTTGGCAGAGCCAGCGGCTTTAGGTATCCGATAAGCACCGTAATTAAAACAATGCAACACAATTTGTAAACAACACGCGCACTCAAAGCCTCAGCCTCGTTTTATAGTTGCTCATTGATGATTACGCCGCGGCCGCCCATTAAACTGGGCGTGTTGTGTGTGAAACTGTAGACGAACGCAGCAAGCGACTGCTGCAAAAACAATTACCTCATCGTCTGATTACACTCATTCTATAGTATTTTTCGGCTACACAATACAAACGACAAACGAGCCCAGCAATTTTTAAAGCATTACTAAACTTTTCGCGTAGATAAAAAACGTTTTGCACTCAAATTGCTAATTGCTTTGGATATTTTGTCAATTTCTCTCGCGCAACACCAGTGTGGCCAGTTAACATTTCTAAACGGCGATATGGCAACGCGCACTGCCTGTTCTATTGACAGACTGACCAAAATGGCGTTTAGAGTGTGTCAGAAGAGCACCACCGATGTGCGTACGCAGTGCCGCCAAGGGCAAAAAAAAACATTTTGTTACAACTACACTCGCACGCAATGCAAACGCGATAGCGACGATTCGTTTTTTTAGAATTTGTTTATTGATTACAACTATTATAGACTGTCCGGTTATTTTCAATAAGGCCAAACGAAATGTAAACAATATTGCATTTAAAATCTTACAGATATATCGATATATCGGTGCGATTTTCAATATTAATACGCGAACTGTTTGGCTATGCTTAGGCGGTGTTTTATTTATTTTTTTCAGCAAGGAGTTATTGAATCACAAGATTACGCCATGATAATGTAAATAAGTATAAATCGATCATGAAATATCGATAGCATATTTAATGTAATATAAACAATCGATATTAAAGCAATACATCGGGCATCTAAAGATTTCGATATTTATAATGCCGATATTATAGCCATCACTAGCCACACGTCAAAGAAGAAGAATCTGCTTGTCATTTCGGTGTTTCGCTCAATTGTTATCCGCAACAAAAAACATTTGTTGCAATTGTCGCAAGTTCGTTATAAGGATAAATCGAGCATAGTACGCTGTGCGTAGCAATTATTCAACACTCAACAAATAAAGCCACAAATTCAAAATGCCGTCGCTGGAGGTAAGCGTAAACAAAGTGATTGTCCACCCGTTGGTTCTGTTATCGGTTGTGGATCACTTCAATCGCATGGGCAAAATCGGTAATCAGAAGCGCGTCGTTGGCGTTTTGCTCGGCTGCTGGCGCTCTAAGGGAGTGCTGGATGTGTCCAACAGTTTTGCGGGTAAGTGTGGAAAATAAAAAGAAAACATGAATAACATCTTGAATTTTTCAATTCCAGTTCCATTCGATGAGGATGACAAGGACAAATCAGTTTGGTTCTTGGATCACGATTATTTGGAAAACATGTATGGAATGTTCAAAAAGGTAAATGCTCGCGAACGTGTTGTGGGCTGGTATCACACTGGACCAAAGCTGCATCAAAACGACATAGCCATAAACGAGCTAATTCGTCGCTATTGCCCAAACTCTGTGCTGGTCATTATCGACGCCAAGCCAAAGGATCTGGGTCTGCCTACCGAGGCCTACATATCTGTCGAGGAAGTGCACGATGATGGCTCACCCACAAGCAAAACATTCGAGCATGTGCCCAGTGAAATTGGCGCCGAAGAAGCCGAGGAAGTGGGAGTGGAGCATCTATTGCGAGATATCAAGGACACAACCGTGGGCAGCCTTTCCCAAAAAATTACCAACCAACTGATGGGTCTTAAAGGACTGAATGCACAGCTGCGGGACATCAAACAATATCTGGCACGCGTGGGCGATGGAAAAATGCCAATTAATCATCAAATTGTCTATCAACTGCAGGACATATTCAACCTGCTGCCTGACATAACCAGCGACCAGTTCACCGGCACCATGTATGTGAAGACCAACGATCAGATGCTGGTCGTCTATTTGGCGTCCATGGTCCGTTCAATCATTGCTCTTCACAATTTAATCAACAACAAATTGGCGAATCGTGATGCTGAGGAGGGCAAGAAGATTGTCGATGATAAGGATGCGAAAGATAAGAATAAGGATAGCAAGGATAAGGAGAACAAGGATACTAAGGATAAGGATGCCAACAAGGATAAAAAGGCTGACGAGAAGTCCGACAAGAGCAAGGACGATGGCGGTAAGAGTGCCAAAAAATAGGAGCGGAGGAAAAAACGGAAATCACGTCGCAAACGAAAGAAACAACCGCCAGAGTCCTAACTGAAAAACAACAACAGCATCAGCGACAAAAACAACAACATCATTAATACCACAAACATCTTTTTGGCCAGCGCATCATGTTACACACAACAACAAAAAGAACAACAGCTAAATTGTATTTAAATTTCTCCTCATAACAAATACATGAACATCGTGCTTAGTTATATATGGATAAACACTCCAAGATCCTACTTTCAATAATTTGTATAACTAAACACGCTAAAAGTAACCAACAAGTTGATGTAATTAAAATTTAATTAATTTAAACTTAAAACAGCGATTTCATTTAAAAGAAGCAGCAAAAGAATCGACCCTGTTTATAACTCCGAAAATGGAATTCAAATCCTTGAAAAAAAGTCAGCTTTTTATGGTTTTTTGTTTTTATTTGGATCTACCAAAATTAAACAAAACTCAAAAATTGGAAAAACAATTGTAAATGGCTGTTTTACAACTGTTTTTCGAAGGTTAATGAAAATAGTTGTTATTTAGTAGACTTATGCATTGCACAGGGTATTCTTAACACCTTACGATATCAATTATGTTTCGGTAATGCTATTAAAAAGCATTTGTACCAATTTAGTTATACAATATACATGAAATTCTTAGTCCTAAGTCGAAATAGCGCAGTTTGATTTATATATTTTGGACAACAATACTTAATGCATATTTGTGTGCAACGAATAACAATTAATTACTGATAAAGTTTAACTATTGAATAAGTTGGTTGCAGCTGAAGTTGGTAGATTAGACGAGTATTTAGGCTAGTTTAAACAATGAGTTTTGCAATTGTGCACTAACAATTGGCATACGATATTAAAATTACGATAACTTTATACGATTAAAGATAAAACCAAAGGGTGAGTAACTGGTCAAAGCTTTTCCGAGTGAAAGCGCTGCAAATGGCTGCTTGCAGTGCTTTCGATAAACGATAACGGTTTCGACTTCAAATAATCGTTTTAACGGTAAACTTTTTAAACCAACCACTCACTAGCCAGCGGGAATTTGAGCGGCTTGCAGCTGCTGATCCTTAGGGCGTGGTTATTGTCCTCGGCAGCAGTTGTTGGATGAATGCTTTGGGAGCTTTTCTCGTTCGCCGAGCCGAGACTTAAACTATGGCTAAGACTAGCACTAGCACTATATGTAATAATATCATTGCCATTCCGTTTGTTTGTGTGCGACAATGGCACATCCTCCGTATCCTTTTCCTCCTCTGCCTCCATATAGCTAAGATTATTTGTGTGGTAAGCGTAGTAACTGTTGAAATCCATCATTTTTTTATTATTGCACATTTCGTTTATTATTCCTTTAGTTGTTGCTGTTGTAGTTGTTGGTGAAAAACTCGTACAATTGTAGTTGTTGGCCTTGCTACTGTGTATATATAAATGCCCAGCATTGTCATGTCACACCGTAGTGCCCTGCTGACCCGGCACCACCGAACCACAACTGTCGTCCGCCTTGAAAGACTGAATCAATCGCTCCTTCAAATTGCCCTTGGAGGCAAAGCAATACTTGTATATCATGTACAGTGGTATGCACATCACCGACGAGCAGGTGACCGCCCATCCCACCTGGATACTCCATGGCGGATAATAGAACTCCTCTCCCAGCATCTCCTTGTAGCCCAGTATCGAGAATATGAAGATGGTCTGCAAGCAATTCCCACATGTAACTGACTTCATATAGCCACTAACCATACACTCACAAACTCAATGTTTGTAATGGTTAGGGATAGACCTATTAGACTTATGCTTACCAGCAAAAACACTGGACTTATGTAGGTCCAACAGATACGCCAGAATATGCCTGGCTTTGAGCCCAGCATCTGCTCCACATCAGCGCTAAATCGATCAACGCCATAGAACCAAAACACGCCAGCGGCCTCGACAAACACCACAAAAAGTATGGCCAATCCGGGTCCATAGACATTCAAGAAGTTGACCAAGACAACGCCACCCTGAAAGGGACATAAGAAGGTTATAGGTCTCAGATCCCGTGGATTTTGTAGAGTTTTAGTTTCCTAAAACTCAAATTCAAAATTCTTTCAATGCAAAAAATTTGAAACTTGTTAAAATCTCAAGTCTCGCTAACCGCACAATACAGTACAATATACTGTACAGTTAGTGTCAGTAGCAATGGCAAGCGAGTCATCTAAAAAAGAACCCTTACTTACACTTAAACTATGTCCTGCTGTAATCAAATATGTTAAGGATGCATAAAATCGTACTTTGTTTTATTAAGATATTTTAAGTAGTTCACTTCATATTTAGAATTTTATACCGTTTTTATACAAATTACTCGTTGCTTAAAAGGGTATGCTATAATCGTTAGGATATGTGTATATCAGTGCGTAGGAAGCGTGGTAGACCCCATGAAGTATATTTATTCTTGATCAGCATCTACAGCCAAGTCGATATAGGCATGACCATCTGTTTCTATTCGAACTAGACTCTCAGTTTTAAAGCTAAATTATTAAAAATTTAAAAATATTTATTCCAATTCAAACCTAGTTTTAGATGAAATTGGACTACAGTGACAGGTCCCTTGGTCGGACAGCAACGGTTCCAGTATTTTTCACCGTTCAAGGGTACGGGTTTTGTATGAAAATAATGCTCTTAGGACTATAAAACTCGTCCGGCTAAGGGAGCTGTCCGCCTGAGGGAGCTATCCTCGAGTCGAGCTTTCCCTGTATATCATACAGCTGTCATATGAACAACCGGTTGGAAATACTTAGGTCTACAATATTTATTGCCTATGAACCGATTTCAACCTAATTTTTTAAACACTTGGTAAGAAAAAAATGTTATTGTTTTAGTTTAGTTTCAACCATCCAACAAAAATTTTGTATTATTTAAAAATGAAACTTGCAAATCGTCGCCCTTTTAAAAAACTTTCATAATTGTTCCCTTATTGGTTGATGATGGCTCCAAGAACAAAAAGTTCATGCACCTGTCCTGGCTGTGGGTGATTAATGATGCAGTATATGACTCTCGGTTAAGGTAAGCATAGAAATACTTAGAATTGGAATAGGTTGATCCATTGACCAATACACGAGGCTGAGTAGGCCGAGTCAGAGTCAGAGTCGGAGTGAAATATAGATAGAAGATACTAAATTACAATTTCAAATGTAATCAGACAAAGTGGTAAATGGGTGGCTAACCTGGCCGTCAAGTGTTTGGCCAATAGCAATAACAACGCACAAAAGCCAATGGCGATTTTGTGGTGTGTGTCTGTATATCTATGTGTGTGTGTGCTGCTTGTCTTGGCCAAAGCAAACAAGTGACCGAGCGACCAACTGACAGGTGATAAAAATGCACAAGAAAGCGGAAAAGGTGATGGGCGGGGAAGGGAAGGGAAGGGAAGTGAAGGAGTGGGCAGAGGGGAGTAGTACCTACTTGACTGGGTTGAGTAAGTATGTGAGATTAACTGAAGGAACGATAAAAAGCACTTAACATGGCAATCCATCGTTTTTTGCTTCAGCTAAACTGGCATATTTAAACAGATCCTAGGTCGTCCTGAGTTCCAGGTCCCAAGACAATCGCAAGTCATGTTCTATGTGCTGCGTTTAATGAGCCATACATATGGAGTAGTGCCACCTCAGCACTCCCCCACCACCACCCACCTCTCTCAATACTTAACAGTTAATTAAACGAATCACGCCAGCTGAAAGATAAGCCAAGATGAGCAGGGAAATGGTTACTCACATAGGTCATCGTGGGCAGAGCACAGAGGAAAATGAAGGCGAGCAGGAGGAGAACAAAGAGTTCCCGTCGTCGACCAATGGCACGGGGATACTCATCGCAGAGTGCCGTTATCATGGCCTCAAGACCGCCAAAGGTGCTGTCCAGTCCCAGGGTGATGAGCATAAGGAAGAAGATGATGCTCCAGAAGACAGATCCGCTCATCGTAGCTATGGCCTCCGGGTAGACAATAAAGACCAGACCCGGGCCCTCCAGGCCAACCTTATCAATAGACGTCTTCTGCACATAGGCCATGTAGCTGATAAGAGTGTGGATATAGAAATATATACCTTTAATCGATTGGAGTCAAACTTACCCCAGCACCGAGAAGATTACGAATCCTGCCAAGAAACTGGTGAGACAGTTAATGCTGCTTGTTATCAGTGCATCCCGATAACAATTGTTGTTAAACTTATTGTAGCTGGACAAGGCCAAGAGTGTTCCAAAGCCAGGACCCAGGGAGAAGAAGATCTGCGAGGCCGCATCTATCCAGACCTTAGAGTTCTTCAGCTTATGCCACTCCGGGGTCAGGTAATACTTTATGCCCTCGTCAGCACCGGGCAGAGAAACTCCCCGCACCAGCAATATGATGAGAACTACGTAGGGAGCTAGGGCCGTTACCCAGACTACCTTCCCGGCACTACGCACTCCCTTCCACAGGGAGAAATAGACGAGCACGAATACTCCAAAGACGCAGAGGGCCAGTGTGGGCTTTACTGGTCCCATGAAGTCCAATCCGTTGCTCTTGTAGCTCTCTAGAACTCTACGTCTGCATCATGGATAAATCCCAGATCATTTTTTAATTGTTTTCCAAAAGTTAAAACTTGAATCTTACTCGAAAAACTCCTTGGCTGGCGAAGTGGCCAATTCGGTAAAGTTCTCGCTGGTGACTGGCATACAATTTTGTGTGTTCCACGGATTGTCACAGGATGTCCATGGTAACTTTGAGGTAAACGAGGCAAACAGGTAGTACACGGCCCAACCTATGATCGTGTTGTAGTACATGCCCATGTAGATGTCGATCAGGCAGATCGCATAGCCAACACCTAGGAGCAAGAGGATGACATCAACAATTTCATAAGTTAGTCAGACACTTTTGAATAAGTTAACAAGCATACCTACAAACATTTAATATAAGCACAACTCAATCACACTTTGAACCAATAAAATTAGTGTTAAATATATCTGTCAGAAATTTCAAAACGCATGAGCACCTAAAAGTATGCAACATTTCCTTGACGGCCGCTTTGCAGTAGAGATTCAGACACGGTTTGGCTTTGTTAAAACTAAACAAGTTGTTGGATTTCTGACACTCTTACTCCAAAAGAGTTTAAAATATCAGAGAAGATACGTCCATCAACAAGTAACCTTAAAGTGTAAAGTTATGTGTAAGTGTGTTTGTGTGTGAGACTCACGCTGTTAGTCTATGTAGCTTTGTGTGTCTGTGTGTGTGCAACGTGGGAATGCCAATCTCTGATTGATAGCTATGAGAGAAATCATCAACTCGAAAAATTCCCACGTGACATTTTATACATTTTTTCTTATTGTCACGGACGTAAGACGGACAGGCAGACAGAGGAAGGAATAACTGAGATGTCTTCAGAGGCGTCCAAATCCGAGCAATCACACACCTGTCCCTCTCTCTACTTTTGCCACAGTTTTTCATGATGATGCCAATAAGACACGTCACGTGATTTCAAATCGCTTTTTGCAGTTCCGCCTTTCCTTTCAGCACAAAAATACAGATACGACTACGAGTACGAGTACAAGTAGTAGAAAAATTCGCATTTTCTTTTTCTTACTCAGACTGCTATTCATTTTAATCGCTTGACAGAAAGTTGGCGCAAAGGTTTTCTCCGAGAGCAAACACTTGTTGAGCAAATGATGACTGCCACAAAGTGATGTTTGCTGTTCAGCTAAGGCCGAAGGGGAGGGAAGTTGGGGCTGGAGTAGGGGAAAGCCCCGTACACTGACTCAGCAAAATAAAGAAAACTCTGTGCAAGTTGTGGGCCAAGTTTAAAGCGGTTTTTAGCCACAGAATAAATCTACTTGTGCAACATAAGAACACATATACCAAAAGTATAGTATATATTTTCATTTGGCAGCAAAAGCTAAACGCATTTTGTTTCCCATTTAATAAAATTATCAACTTGATACACAAACTTTGAGACTTTATACGCTTCCCTTGTCTCTGCTTTGTGCTCCTATCGAGATAAGTCAATTTCAGAAGCCGCCTTGTCGACAATTTAATTACGAGTTTATACTGCGACTGATTTGCTCGCTATTCAAAAACAAATTTGCCTTGAATGCGGCTTTAATTGTTGCAATATTTTCACTTGGCCTTATCTCGGCCCAGTTCGTGTATCCTTTTGAGGTCAACTGATAATGTCGTCAGCACTAGAGTAGCAGCAAAACAATGAAAATCAAAACAACTTTTAGAGACATCTGTTGAGCAGCGGATGCGGGTTGCCCAACTCCAAATAAACCGAATTATGAGAGAGATTTGTTTTTTGGTATGTGTTCGTTTTAGTATCACTGCTTAGGCATCAGAAACGAGCACTCAACGGGAAACATAAAACATACACCATGAACGACTTCATCATGTGAGCGTATACGTAATATTTAAACTCTGCTTACATAAATGTATATAAATGTTGTTTTACACTGCGCTGCAGGCATTCGACTTTGCAAATATTAAACGTTTATTGCCTGCCTAATAGATTTCAATAAGCAATTACATTTTAATGATTATTTTTCTTGCGATTTTTATTCAATATTTGTGATTCATTTAGCTGCCTTTACGGCAGCTGTAAACATGAAAAACAGGTAGCAAAATCTGGTTGCCTTTAGGTAATTCTGGTGCAAAGCTTAAAGGTAAGTATAAACAGAAAAAAGTCGAGCTACCGGACTACTATCAAACCTTAACGATGTAGAAATCACGGTCTCTAAAATCATCTCTATTTCTATATCTTTCACAAAATTGTTGATTATATATATCGCTGCCAGTTAATTCCCACTCATAACACCAAAATCCAAATTAAAGTCCAGAATTTAGATATAAATCTTGTACAAATTGCTTGATAGAGCTTCACTTACCTTTCAGAGCGGGACAAATTCGCTTCCAAATGCTGAGACAACCGCAGCGATGAAACTGTCCTAGAGCTAGTTCCATATAGAACAGAGGCAAGCCTCCAAAGATGAGGAAGAGACAGTAGGGCACTAGGAAGGCACCACCTCCATTTTGGTAGCAGATGTAGGGAAATCGCCAAACGTTGCCCAAGTCGACAGCGAAGCCTATGACGGCTAAAAGAAACTCGGCTTTTTGACCCCAAGTCTCTCGTTGACGCTCCGTCACAGAAACGACCAAAACTCGCTAAAGCCAAAAACATGAAGTTCGATCAAACGAAAACGGAAATAGAGATGAAATCGGGAATAAGGTGCTCTACTACTTGCCTCATTGTTGGTAAGACGTGGCGCGAGTGGATCGGTGACCTTGGCTGGTGAAGCATTGTCGCCGTCGTCTTCATTGGAGTCGTCCTCGTTGTTTGGCGACTCCTTGTTATTGCCCCAAGGTGTGGCCGTCGATGTGGATCCACTCAATGCCGCCGCATTGTGGCCAAACTCGGAGCTATTGTTTTTGCTGCTACTGCGATCCATTTTAATGCCAATCGTTCGGATCTCTGGTTCTGCCAATTGGGGGGCCGTCGGGGCCGAGTACGCCGATCGCGGCACTAGCGGCTTTAGCCTTGCCAGCCGTACACTGCCCTTGGCCACGGGATACGTTTGCGACTGTGCCAGAGCCAGAGCCAAGAGCCAATCTGGGGCTCCTCTCCTCTCCCTCTCTCTTCTTCACTCCCTCTCACTCTCTCGATCTCGCTCTCCTTTACTATCCGCTTGTCCGGCCTCCTCTAGCGTCGTCTGTGCGTGGAAAATTGCATTTTGCTGCCACTGTTTTACATGCTGACCAAAACTTCCGACCTTGAGATTGGAGCTGACCTTGGGCTTGTCATTAACTGAAAACGATTAAAGGATTTCACTTTGTTTCAATCGCTGCACATAAAGTACATTTTAATGAGACTTCTCTAGCAATTGTTGTACACACACACACACACACACAGGCACACACACACACACACACACACACTGAAAAAAGTAACTCACTTTGCCCTTGGCGTTACGTGTACTTGAAAGAAATTGTTTGTAGACAGACCACAGCATTGGGGTGTATCAAGTAAAAATAAAATAAAATATTTGGATTTTTTTTTATGAAAAATTTTTAAAAAATGTTTTGCCAAAGATATGAGTGGCTATATAATTATTTTTGAAGAGTGTACAAAAAGAATTACCCATTAAAAATTAGCACACGTACTTTTGTATAAAAAGTTACTATTTAATTTAATTTATTTTATTTTATTTATTTAACTTATTGTCTACTAATTTATCATATAACTGAGAATCCCCATAAATTTCTAGCTTATGGTTATTATAGTTGTTAACTAGAATTCAGTCCAATAAACATATATCTTTATGCAATATTTTAAAAAATTTCAAAAATTATACTTCACTTTTTAAGTTTTTAACTATTTTGATTTAATATTTAACTTTATGCTTTATAAATAAATAACTGTCTTATCTTTAATAAATAATTCTTTGTTTCAGAAATTGTAAAATATAATAAACTCCTGATGATTTCCATTTTTTATAAAGTAGAACTCAAAGGTAATTTAAAAAAAAAAATTAAAATTTTATAAATTTCAGTTTTTTTGAAAATACCACAATTATATAGTAAAGTATTTGGAAAAGTGTGATTTTCTTTGGAATATCGTTTTCAATTTAATCTGAAGCAAAAACTGAGTGCCCCCAGGCAGATATAGGCGTACGCACATATGGGCAAAATGTATTTGTTTTGTCGGTCACATCGGATTCCCGGAGGTGTCCTTTGTCTGGTAATCTATGGCTCAGCAAGTGGGCCAAAACGCGTTGGCCAACGGCAGCCAATTGGTGCGCTTCGCTGCACTCTCTCTTTTGACCAAATTGACGACGCTCAATGTCAATGTTGTGAATCCTTATGGGCTCTTATGTGCGTATATGGATACATGTACCGTGTTTGTATGGATATTGTTTGGCTTTTATCAGTTACAGTTACACAGCCCCCGGCGGGGATTTTATGTGGTTTTTATTTTTATTTTTTTCTGCTTTAAACTATTGTGTATTGAAAGGTTATTTTTGATGTTTGTTTTGATTGCAGCGATTTAAACTAAAGGGAGTTTCAATCAATATTTATATAGGACATATTTTAGGTTTATGGAAAAATGAATTGAAATTATTAAAGATAAGAAATAATATTTGTATTTATCGTTGACTTTTAATTACTATTTAATGGCCAACATGCTTCACACCTGTCGAGACAATGTGAAAGCTAAGATTGAAGCAACTTGCTTCGTTGGAAAAGCTGTTAAGACGACAAACAACAGAACGTAAATTAACAATTCAAAGTAATCAAAAATCACTTTTGGATACAGAAAAATTACACATGTGAATGGCAAATTAATTTCTACTCATCTAGAACGTGGTGAAGATTGTGGAGTTTTGTAATTGAGTATTGTAGGTAAACCTTAAACAATTTTTTTTTTTTTTTTTTTTTTTTTTTTTGTGGGACATAAATCAAGAAAAATCGTTTCGTTCATGCCAAATTAAAAACACATTTAATGTGTAAAAACTTACAATTGTTTTTTATTTTAGTTTTAAATATTTATTTTCATAACCATTAAATATAAAATATAAAAACTTGAAGTTTTTAAATATTTGTTTCAATTATTTTCCTTATGTAAAAAATTAAAATATTTTCTGTTTTTAAAAACTTGAAACTTCATCTTATTATTTGAACTATTTTCTGTTCGTAAGAATTTAAAAATTTTCTTTATGCATGTATAAACTG
Source organism: Drosophila cardini (assembly GCA_018903735.1). Classification (NCBI taxonomy): domain Eukaryota; kingdom Metazoa; phylum Arthropoda; class Insecta; order Diptera; family Drosophilidae; genus Drosophila; species Drosophila cardini. Next base: position 20,468,306 of record JAEIGM010000001.1, on the reverse strand, counting down.
GTAATTTCTCCATATAGTTTTAATTATTTTTCGTTTGAAAAAATTAAAATATTTATATTTGTTTTAACCATATTTCATATGTTGAAATTTATACATGACCTTTTTGTCTAAAAAATTATTTAATTTGCTTTTAATGTGTAAAAAACTTAAAATTTTGGTTTTATTTTAAGACATAAATATTTTTATTAATTATAAGTAAAAACATAATTTTGTTGCAAAAAATTAAAGTTTTAACTTTTTATTTTAATTATTTTCTCTATGTAATATATAAAATATAGTCTATTTTTAAAAACTGTAAATTTTTATCTTAGTGTTTTAATTGTTGCCTGTTTGTTAAACATTAAATATTTTCCTTTTGTTTTATCGACATTTTATATGCAGAAACTTTAAACATGAAATTTTTTATCAAAAATATTTTAAATTGCCTATAGTATTTTTTTTTGTTCATAAATTAAAAATATATATTTTTATTTTTTGATTAAATTACAAAAGAATTTGGAGCATTGACTGCTTAATAAAATTATTAAAGGAAAGAAAATTGAAAAGTTTTGTTCACATATAATCGTTTTTGCAATTTAGTTGTCTCACCTTCTTCTTGCCAAAAATTGTTATTATTTCTTATAATTTGTTAACACTTTTTTTACACTTTATAAAATTGGTAACAGTTTTAAGCGCATCATAATGCAACAATTTAGATTTTCAGTGTTCACTTGATAAAATTAATATAATAAATTAAATATTTTAACTTTAACTTTTTGATTATTTTGATTTTAGTTTGAGTGGCGCGCGCCGCTTCGCTGTGGCAACTGTTGAAGTGGCAAGCGTGGCGCCTCCTTTTATACGCGAGGCAAACAGGCCGAGAAGACTTCGTGGCGCCAGGACGAGCACCGAGTCGAGCCGAGCAGAGCCGAATTCTTGTCGAATGTCGGTTAAATATACGCGCTTTGCGGCACTTTGGGCCTAAACTGGACAGGTGGCAACTGTAACTTAAATTGCGACAAACTGTTGCTTGCCACAATTGATTCAAAGGGGGAGGGGGTCATGTGTGTGTGTGTGTGTGTGTGTGTGGAAATCTTACTTTAATGCTGACTAAATTTACATGTTAATGAACAAACAACAAAAGTTAATGATCTCAATAATTACATTGCTAATCGTTCGACTAAATTATTGATAAAAGTGACGATGGTAAATATATGTTTTTATATTTTTTTTTATTCTTGATTAATGTTTGTTGAATTCCCACATTTAATTTTATTAAGTAGCGCCCCAAATCTTTATATTAAATGCCAGATTTTGCTGGCTTAGATTGGTTCACATTAAAACATATTTATCACATGTCTTTCTGTTAATTATAGTATTTATAACTCACTTGGACTTTTTTAATTTATGACAATGCAAATTGTGGTGTCCATAAGTAAACATAGAAAACACGCGCAAAGGCTTTTAAATTATTTCAGTTCTAGCGATTTGCAAATCACTTTAATTAGTATTGAGTTTTTGGGCAAGGGGGTGAGCGCGGGGGTGACACTGAGCGACGACGACGGATGCGGTATCTGAGGTATACTGATTGTGTGCGATCTGTGCTGCACACGTTTTATGTGGTTGAGGTAGGTGAGATCCGAAGTGGGAGACTGGGCAGGTTACGCTAGAAAGTACACACAATTTTCGCACTCGCACTCTTCTTAACCGCTGCTTGCGTCACAGTTGCAAGCGAAACTGACATAGAGCCATGCATTCGTTTACTCAGCAAGCTAAGCTTGTGACGTCAGGCTCGCTGTGGTTTCATACACTCTAAATAGAAACTGAGCAATCTTGTGATAGTACCACCATTCTAAAGAACGCCGTTTGTGACGCTGCGTTGTTTTGTTGTTGATCTTGATGTGGGCAGCGATTAGACATCGTATCTGTCAATGGGCATTAAGAGCGCAGTTTTAATACTTTGAACACGATTTGTTGCTGTTTCTCATTCAACGAGTGTGGCACTTGTATCAAGATTTGCCGCGTCATCGTCTGTGCCTTTATGTCTGTGTGTCTAAGAGCTATTACACTCCCCGAAACTTATATAAAAGTAATCCGATATAGAATTTCCTAGGCAGCGCTCACGACCACAAACAACTTATATACGTCATCTGCGTGAAGGTGTCTCAACGAAGACTCACTGCCTCCGACTAGCAGTTGTAATTAAATGCAATCGCCATTGCTGAGTATGTTTTTCACCCTAATATGTGAGTGGAATTTAATTGCACAAATTACTTGACAAATTGAATTGGGGCGCCAATTTACAATGGCACTCAAACTGTATGTAAACTTAACATTTCACTGCTACGTTTAACAGAGCCAATCTGAGTAGAACAGTAAATGTGGTTCGATATTTTCTTGTCTTATAATATCGGCATCGCTGGCGCTGCCAGACTTCTTGAAACTTGTGTAGTTGTAATTTGTAAACAAACTGGGTTTAGTTTAATTTTGTTAGAAATTTGGTAATAATGCGTATTACCAGACACTTCTCTCAGTTGTGGGAGAAAGGTTCCCCCACTGCTAGACAATTGAACACTTACTTTTTCCTTGCACTGCTACGCTTAGTGCTAGTTTTTGTACCACAATTGGGCTACGTGCATCCAGATGAGTTTTTCCAGAGCGTGGAGGTAATGACAGGTAAGTACATTTGACTTTATGAGCGACGGTATTATATTTGACTGATTCTAATTACGGCAAGGTGATCACTTTCGATTGGAGCATACTCGCACCTGGGAGTTCAATAACACGATGCCGGTACGGAGCATTACGCTTCCTTGGGCGCTCCTTCGAGTGCCCTGGAGTTTTTACGAGTTCGCAGCATTGTATGCGCGCAACTGGTGGCAAGTGGAGCTGATAAATAGCTACGCGTACTTAGTGTTTCCTCGCCTGATCTACACACTGATCTCGTACAGCAACGATTGGTGCTTGTATCGGATTTGCCGGCTCTATGGGCTCCGTCATGAGATTCGTCTGCTGGCACTGGGCAGCAGCTGGGTGTTGCTAGTCTTTGGCACACGGACTTTTTCTAATACCCTGGAGTTGGCCATGTGCTCCTGGTTGCTCTGGCTCGTGGCCGAGAGTATGCTGAAAACGAATACTGTGGTCTACAAGAAGGAGTATCTGGAGGAGAAGTACGACAAGGCTGCGTCCATAAGTGAGCGCGTAAAAATATGGAAACTAAAGAATGCTCTACCGGCACATAATCTACAGCACCTGTTCGCCATGTCTAGCATTTGTGTGGCCGGCGTCTTCAATCGTCCTACGTTCCTACTCTTTGGCGCTCCAATGGTATTCTTTTGGTTGCTCCGTGGCATGGGAACACGGAGTGTTAACTTCAGGGACTTCAATCTGAGAATTGGACTCTTCTGCTTGTGTGCTTTGCCGGCGCTTGTACTGTTCATCTTCTGCGATTCATTGTATTATCAGCACCTGACTGTGGGCGAGCTACACATGCTCCACTTGGGCATTGATAACTTTGTGTTTACGCCCTGGAATTTCATCAAATACAATCTGGACTCGGCTCAGACGGCCACCCACGGCGTGCATCCGTGCTACGTCCATCTGCTGGTCAACATGCCGCTCCTCTTTAATGTACTCGGGCTCGCCGCACTGGTGGCTTTTGCCCAGTTGCTCTTGCGGTTCTTCTGCGCGGAGTATCAACTTTTGCCACGCTTCCAAAGCATTGTATCGCTTATGTCTGGAGCTATCTTTGTGCCGCTGTTCTTTCTGTCGCTCATAAACCACCAGGAGCCACGCTTCTTGCTTCCTCTCACATTCCCCTTGCTGCTGCTCCATGCACCAAAGCTGGTGACCGGATTCAGCGCCACATACCCGTTTCAAACGCAGCACCCTCTGCTTCGCTGGCTCTACGCTCGGCTCTTGTCCAGCAAAGCCTCAGCCCCACATCTTCTGCACATCTGGTATGTGTGTAACGTGGTCTTGACCCTTTTCTTTGGCTTTATTCATCAGGCGGGCATCTTTCCACTGGCTCAACAGATGGCTCACGTGATGGCTACAAAACCCTCGGCGACTCACATACACCTGCTCACCTCTCACACATACAATCTGCCGTTGCATCTGGTCAACGTTCCCAGCTCTCGAGTACTGCACTTTAATCCACGGACACATCAACGGTATCGTTACCAGCGTGACTTCTTCTTATACGAATATGGTGGGATGCCGCTGGACACGCTCATGCACAAGGTGAAGCTTATCTCGGGCAACTGTGAACTCAAGCGGAATGGTGTCAACCGTTTACGCTATAAACTGTACCTGGCTCTGCCCGCTTCGCTCAGTGGCGAGCTACACGAGGCACTGCAGCGCTCCAACGCCAGTAGCTACCTACACTTTGAGCTACTGTCGGTATTCTATCCACATCTGTCTACGGAGGCCTTTCCTCGGCCACAGGGTCGTCATCCCTGCGATGTGGATGCACCCCATTGGACACATGATGATTTGCGCGGCACTTGTGCCGTGGAGCAGTCACCTACATTGAGTTTGTCCTATCTGACCCGACAGTTCAGCTCCATTGTGCATCAGTTTGGACTGGCACTCTATGAGATAGATGTTCGGCGCAAACAGCCGCGACAGGAGACATATACGCTGGATCTAGACACCAAACCAGCGAAGCCACTGCCCGAATCTTCAGCGTAATGAAGGGCGATTTTCTGGTTTCGCAATTCCTGTCCAAAATGTGTCTTATACTAAAGATTAAGCTAAGCATTAGGTCGAGCAACAAATATCTGCTATTCTATTCTAGTCACCAAAGTATCTTTATCTCTAAATTACACGAACTCATTTCAGTGAAAACATTCCAGCTTACAACTAAATTATTCATGTTCTTTATCTTCTGTGCAGTAAAGTATTCATTAGAACGTGTAGATTAATTTAAATCTATATTTGTTGAGCTATTAGTATTTTAAACGTAAAACTCTTTGCTATTCAATAAAATTATAAATGTATTTATTAATAAATAAACTTTAGTTTTACTAGAAGTTGTTGATGGATTAAGTATGAATTTTAGAATTAACTCAATAACTTTTAAACTAAGTAAAACTTAAAGTAAGTTATAATCTAAAATAATTAAAGTCTACTACTCCAGTTAACCCAATTGTTTAAATATTATATCTAGATAAAGTGCCGAGCAATTTATTTTTTTGTTTAAAACGAAATCCAATTCTCTGTCAAACAAACTCTAATAATATTTATTGTTTAAATTTCAGTTGTCACCAGAGACGAAGGAAGGTGTGAAGTGGGGAATACTTATTATTATTAATCCATTTGACACGCCGCGATGTCGATCGACAAACATTTGGACCTGGAGTTCTGTACAAGGCGCGGCATCCGCGTTCATTGAACGTTACGGGGCATAAAATCAAGAAATCAAGAAATCATGAAAACAAGAGGAACACAATCTATATATGTATAGTTTTTATCATTGTGTTCTAATTCAGTTTTTTATTTGGAGCTGGCTTAAGCCGTAAACTCGTTTGAGGGCGTCGAAATGTAAGCCAAGAGCAATTGGCAATTGACAATTGCCAGTTGTCTATTTGGCTATAAAACCGTCGAGTTAATTGGCCGAAAGCATCAGTCGCTGTACTCAAGTCAAGCAACAAAATCAAACCAATTCAAACAATATGAAGGTGAGTGTTGATCCTCTTGAAAAGATTATTCATATTCTCTAACCTTGAATGACCTTTTTTTTGCAGTTCCTCATCTGCTTTGCTCTCTTCGTTGCCGTTGCCCAGGCTGGCTTCATCGCCTCTCCAGTGGCTACCTATGCCGCTGCTCCAGCTTTTGCTGCCACCACCTATGCTGCAGCCCCTAGCTACGCTGCCACCTATGCTGCTGCTCCAGTAACCACATACTCGGCCGCCGCTATCCCCGCTGCCCACTCTACCTATGCTGCTGCTGCTCCAGCTTACTCCACCTATGCCGCTCCAGCATATACTGCTCCCGTGGCAACCTATGCCGCGCCTGCTTACACTGCTCCCGTGACCACCTATGCTGCTCCAGCAATCGTCAGTCCCTTCCTGAAGAAGAAGTAAACTGTATGACGCTGTACTTCCATAATTCTCCACCAATTGATCAGCGGAACACTAAATAAAATGTCTACAAAACTCGTAGACAAAACTTAATCGCAAATTTTACTTTCTGCAGATTCAGGATTTGAAGAGCCAAACTCTACTTGGCCATCTGGTTATCTTAGTCTTAGAAACCTTCCTTAAAGAGCTTTTAGGAATCTGTTAGGTTTGTTAATATTGTGAAAAAGGTGGCTATCGACCAATATGAACATCCGAGCCGATATAGAAATGTCGCTCTGTATGAACCCCTTGGAGTTGGTATAAAGCCCACACAAAAATCAATTTTAAATTTTTTCTTCGCTTCAAAGTTATCCCGCTTTCAAATCTTCATAACCTAAACACTTCTTAAGATACTTTAACCAAACGAATTCATTGGGTGTATGATACACTTTGGTTTTGTCTGATTAGAATAGGATGACTTTATCACAGAGCTTTAGAACGAATAATCGGGTGTAAATTGAGCAACTATCGGACAACTATAACCTATAGCTCCCATAGGACAAATCTCTCAAAGATTGGTGACTTGTATGTAAAAACGCTTACTAGAAAAAGTACGGGGTCTTTTACAGTCGGCTCGCTCGTCTGTAGCCTTTCTTACTTGTTCCATAAAAAATCACCAATCTTCGACCGATTTATCCTATGAGAGCTGTGGGCTATAGTTGTATGATCTAGACCAAATTTGTTAAGAATAGTTATAATAACGATTTGCACATAATGTGTGAGTTTGGTTACGATCGCTTAGCTAAAACTTCAAGTCTTTATACAAATTTCCTTCCGACCGATTAGTCCTATTGGAGGTTATAGTAGTCCGATCCAAGTCAAACTTGGTGAGGATAGATTTAATGGTATAGATTTTTAATTAATATAGATTTACCTAAAACTAGTTACTACTAGTTTAATCTACAACTTGATTTTTATCGATTCTTTACCTGAAAAAATATATAGAATAAATCGCTTTTTGTCGTGTTGTATATATGTTTGTTGCTGCATTCTTTATTTGTGATTTGGTTTCAAAATTAAATGCTTAAGAAATATTGAATCGTTTGATGCTAAAATCCTCTGACTAGACTATCCTAAAACCACTAAAGTATTGTAATCCAAATACAAAACAAAGTATGTTTCTTAAGGTTAACTGGGTGCAATGTTGAGACATCAATGCCGGGTTTGATTCGGTGAATCAGCATCCTCGAAGATGAATTCCTCCTCTTGGTTCCAGCGGACAGAGCGTTCCCTATTCCAATCGAATGGGAATTATTTGAAATCGGCAATATATGGAATCAAGTTTCGGTTCGGTTTCAGTTTCGGTGGCAGTACGAGAAAAAAAGTTAAGTTCAGAATATATAGACTTTGTCGCTGTGAACACATAAGAATTTGTGTGTGTTTAGATTGGTAATCTTGTCAAGAGCACATTATTCGATTACAAATCAAAAACCAAAAGAAATCAAAAAGCAAAACTCATTCGATAAATGTTCAATAACGTTGGTAGAACCTGTTCATCCCGGCTGCCGGTGGAGGTGGAGGCGGAGGAGCGCCGCGGGGCGGAGTGCGTCGTGCACTGAAATAACCAATATCCAAATCAATTAAATTGCTTAAAGTTCTTCAGTTCTAAGGTATTTTTGGACTTACGCAGCGACAGCTTCCGCGTCCAGATGGGCTCCAGTACCATAGGTATCGCTCTCATCCATATCAAACTCATCGGTACCAGTGCGTTGGCTATGGGAAAGTATTCAAAGATGAGACAACTCATAGTTTTAACCTTAATGAGCATTTTACGCTAGCTATACAGTTTTTTAAGAGATAGCATACATGGATTTGAAGAACACCTTAGATAAGATCAGTTTTTAGGTAGTCCCACTTTAGGTAGACCCAACTTTATAAACTGAAGATTCATCAGTTTCTGTTTAACTGGTCTTATTTATCAGTTTTAAGGGAATAGCCTAAATGGACGTGGATGAACAGCTTGATGGGATTGACACTTGAAGACTTGTATTCCTCACAACTAACTGCTCTAGGTGTCTGTGGCTGGGGACTTGGGGCGTTGGTCTAACTCACAGGCGCTGATTCCGCTTGTGGACAATGTCATCCATAGCTCTGGCTGTCAACGAGACTTTGCTCCTTAAACGCATCGGCGTTCGGGGCATGGGTACGGCGGCGGGTACATCTGGATTGACGGTCAGAACGGGCGTAACCGGACGACGAGCCACTTGGCTGCTGGCTCTGTCCACATTGGTACTACGTCTTGAACAGAGAATCGAGTCACTCAGAGACTAACTGTAGGGACGTAGAAGGACCGTGAGGGGTAAAGGGGTGAAGGGTCTTTGGAACACTTACAACTTTGGCTTAGTACGCGGTTGGGTTCTGTTCTCCGGACGACGACTGTCGTACTGCCTTTGGTCGGGACTGGCGCTATTCTTGGCTCGCCAGCCGCTGTCCTGGGGCTGTTCGTCCTCAAAGTCTAGTTCTTCGGTACCCTGTCGGTGACTGAGATTGGCAGAGATCAGTGGTCAGGGAGGGTACTTCTTGCGCTACTGGGGGAGGGTCCTTAGCTAGACTTACAGTGTTGGCTTGCCCTTGTTTCTGGACTGCCAAATGTTGATTATCTTTCTAGACTGACTGCTCTCGCGTTCATTGGAGTTGGCTCTACTTGGTGCACTGGATGAACCCCAATTGTCATCCTCGGGCATGAGATCTGATCGACGCCTAATCGGGATTCCAGAAATGAAATGTGATGAGATGAAACTGAAGCTGAAGCTGGTGAAGCCAAAGCTGCTTAGCAAAGTTTGTTTAGATTGATATACTCACAGCTGTTGTCGACTTCGGACCGGAGTATTAATTGTTGCCATTTCCCGTCCTCGACTCAGCTCACGCTCTCGACTGCGCTGCTCACGATCACGATCTCGCTCTCGATCCCTCACTCGCTCCCGCTCTAGTTCTCGTTGCTCGGACTCCTGTCGTCTCTGTTGCTGCTGTTGCTGTCCTTGCCTTGAAGGAGTTGAATCCTCGTCAGCCAAGTCCAAGGTCTCTTCAGTGGCGGTGCGTCGTCTGTAGATTAGACTTGTTACTTTCCTCTTAGACAGATACAAAATCTGAATTAAGTTTTAACTTAAGATTACTTTTAGATATAATTGTTAGTTCACAATTTTCATTCAGAATGATTTGTGATTGTTTACAGTGTGTTGCTTCCTACTCTCTAGCTACTCACAGTGGTGGTCGTATCCTTGCCGTGCTGCTGGTGCTCCTATCCCGTTGTTGATCCCGTTTTCCGGCACTGCTCGTGCGCTGCTTTTGGCGTCCACGGGACTGTCCCCGTTCCTCCCGTTCACTGCTCCTGTCGCTCCTTCTTTGTCTTCCCTTGTTCCGCTTCTGAGCGTGCTGCAAGACATTAAGTCGTGTCTGTATGCTGATTAAGTTGAGGCCGACAGGTGTGCCAATTGCCCAGAGGAGCAGTGTTAAGAAGACGAAGAACCAAAGACCGTTAACAAAGTCCACCAAATTGCGACAGAGAAATATGCGACTTGCATCAAATGTGTCATAAAATGGACGACACTTGGTTGTGGTATCCCCCAATTGTGACTCCATTGTGGCTCGACTGCTGGTCAGATATGTCTTCAGGCTGCCAAGGACGAGAAACAACAAATTATTCAATTGAATCGATTAGTTTCACAAGTGAGTGGTTCCAACTCAAAAGGCACTCGAACTCATTGCATTTGTTGTTTAACTTTTAAGTACGTAAAACAAGTTGTACTTCAGTGTAGAATGGGCAATTGGGGCAATAGAGACGAGAGGGCATGAGAGGAAAGAGAAATGCAATCATGACACTTGGCAAACTTAATCAAACGATTACGACTTTCAATTATCTGATAAAACTGCAAAACTATGCATCCTGAAGTTGGAATCGTTTGCTTGTTTGTTGCTCCGTTGCTTTGCCTGTCCCACCATGCACCATGGGCATTTTTGGCATTTTTCATGGCATACATAGGTTCTAGTACCTTCATTAGGTTTCTAACCTCACGAACAAAGTGTGGGTTCATTGAGACAAGGGGATAATATATTTGAAAAACATTAAAAAACTAGTAAGAAACGCTTCAACGAGTAAGTCTACTGTAAAAGGCCTTGTTCTGAAATAAGCCATTTTCAATCAGTTTGGGCTATAGAAATAGACAGAGTTGTATTCCAAATTTGCTGACTCTAGCTCTTATAGTCTCTGAAGTCCAGGAATACGGATAGACGGACGAACAGGCAGAAGGACATTGCTATATCGCTATATCACCACGGCTGTTGATGCTGATCAAGAATATATATAATTTATGGGATCGGAAATGCTTCCTTTCGCCTCTTACGCACATTTGACTTGTGGCAAACCTAATAGACCCCTGACCCTTTTTGAGCACGGGTCTAATAAAGTGAAAGTATGCAAAAAAATCTATATTTAAAGATCTAAGAAGTAAGGATATCCAGGATGTGCTGAAATCGAACAAAGATCAAAGACAGAAGATTTTTATCAAAAAATATATATTTATTATAGATTAAAGGTTCCAGTAAAAATATGGTAGCGTTAAGTGCTGAATTGAACTGTTTTTATAACCAAAAGTGCTTTTTTTACCCATAGTACTGCCGTTGGAAAGCAAAAACAAAACACACTTTCAATCACACACACCCAAACACACACACACACACACACACACACACACACACACACACACACACACACATCCTTTTACACACTTGTTCTAAGGACTAAATCTGGTCAGCCACAGGCGAGACGAAATGAGTGTTGATTCAACTGTGAGTACTCCATACAGAATCACTCAGAGACTTCAGTGCAATTAACTTGGCAATGTTCTGTTGTATGTGAGTGTGTGTGTGTATGTGTGTGTGTGTTTGTTGTGCACTAGTATTGGCCACTTACCGCTCCGTATAGACGCGTGTCAGATTGTGACAGATCTCACCAGCTTTGTTCTCCAAATATCCTTGAATGTTCTTCAAGTGATTGAGCGTCTGATTAACCTGCTTCGCCCAAGGATCTCTTTGCAGTTCCAATGCTGTCAGATGGTAAAGTATTTCATTCTGTAAATTCTCCAAGGGCTGCAGTATCGAGGCCTGAAGTCGTTTTGCCCGACTGCCTAAGGTTGTCATGCGAGACGAAGTGGCCACATCCTGAATCTGAAGGGATTACAAAGTATAAATTGACAATTGTTCTTTTGATTCCATGGAGAAACATAATTAAACAGACTTATCTGTAGAAAATTGTCAGTTTGTAAAACTATTTTGTTGCCCCTATAACTTTACAAGAGTTCTTAAGAATAGTTTTTGTACCTTTTGATAAGTTTTTTACTTTTGGTAGGCAAAAAACTTTAATTATTTTCCATTTGTTTCCTTAATAAGTCTTTTAAGCGAATTTATTTACTCTTCTCTTTTGGAAAGGAAAGGAACAACAACTTTTATCATTGTTTCGTTGTTAACTTTACGTTTTAAGAGTTTACAAACTATTACTTTTATAAAACATTTCATTTATGACTTTAAGCGTTTATAATAGTTTTCTGTATTTTCACTTAAAAAACAATTATGTAGAAACTAGAATTGTTAACAAATCAAGGAATATTTCCTAAAGTTGAATGTTCAATTTCATTGTGGGTTAGTTTAGTTAGGTTTTTGGGTGGACTAACCCAACTGGCTGGGTAATTGAGGAGACAAATGATGATGTGGATTCACTCACCTGGAGAGCAACGCGCTGCATTTGATCAATGAAAGTGGCCAAATCCTTTTCGGGCGTGGGAGCACCAACGCTATTCCGATATGTGGTCAGATTGAATGCGGATGTTTGGAGCATGTTCTCCAATATGTTCTGAATCGATTGAGTGAGCGAGAGAAGAGTTCGTTCCGATACCGAAATGGCATCGATGGCAGTTGATACTTTCGGGAATTGTTTTAAATCGGCTATTTTTGTGGTATTAACGAATGCATCCAATTGAAAGACATTGTACGATGCTTGATTTTGTTCGCAGCCCCTGTTACAAACACGTTACGTATACGCCATGTGTGTGTGTCCATCATTGATATGGTTGTGATTGTGATTGGTGTGCAGTGGTGTGCGTGTGAGTGTGTAAAGTGTGTAAAGTTGTGAGTTGTTCGAAAGAAATGTAAAGAGATTTTTGGTTTACTCTTCTGTGTCAATGTGCGTTCACTTTGGGCAACTATTGGCCCAAAACCGAGATACACACATAGTTGCAGCTGTCCGCAGAGGGAGAAAAGTGTGAAGAAGAGCGGGCCGTAGCAGGGACAGGGGCATGGTGAGAGCGGAGAGGGGGTCAAATGCGGTCATGCAAATTCTGCAACACTCGCATGCATGCGCATTTGTATCTGTGCAGATAATTGGAATCGGGCTTAAAATTTGTGGCTACAAGTGCTTGTGCTGTGGGTGGTTGTACTAGTTGTAGGGTTGCGGTGGTGCAAACGTGGTCTTCTGCGTAAAATTGAGTGCCGTGCGGTTACCAAAATTTCATGGGGATTTCTAAACTTTGTGGCTTAAATGTCTAAACGGGTCTTAAAAATCTATACTCTCCGCAAATGCAGATGCAGAAGCTGAGGTTGGAATAGTAAGTGCTCTGGTAGTGAGAAGATTCGGTTGCTGGTCGTCTCTACTTGTCGATATTAGCCAAGTGCAAACTGGTGATTGAGTTTGAGGAACTTTTTGGTCAGTTGTGGGTAGTTAAATGCTGCTGATACACTGAAAGTTATTGGATTAGGTGAACTATTTGAGGTCCGTCTATGTGTTACCCCTCCAATGCCCACGAAAATCGTAAAAAACACTGATGTATTGCTTCAGAATTTCCTGATATATCTCATCCTTTCAGATATCCTCTGGTACATCTTCATAAAATTTGGTTACAACTACTATAATCTAATAGAAAACCAGAAAACTTTAATATTAAATAAATGCTTCACTAAAACTCATGTCTTTTAGGAATTTTATGACTTCTATCCTATATAAGGCATACCTGATTTTTACTTTAAGTTCTTCATTTCAGCTATTTAGGTCTAAAAATATCCACATTTCAGAGATATTTTTTTGTTTGCTTGTTCCCCTAATACTTAATGCTCCCCAGTTGGAGCTCAAATGCAATTTGTCAGTTTGGCAATCAGGAGAAGAGGTCTCTAGGGGGCTATCAAAATTACAGGCACGTACAGTATCAAAGTAATTGGATAACAAAATTCGTTACTTGTTGGATATTGGGCTATCTGGGAAATCTAAGTACACGTATATTATTAAATACAATTAGCTTTTAATTCAGACTTACCTGAGGGCTGTGCCCAAGCTGACATTGACCACAGATCGGTTGACGCCAGCAGGACGCATTAGTTCCCCAATTATGCCCGTTTGGGGCTCTCCTGAGTATACATAGCCGGGCTTATCGAATAGTTTACCCAACATTTCATAGTTGTTGCTGTGCAGGGAGCGGCAGAGGAAAACTTCGGTGTTGCCGCCAATAGCCAGAGAGAAAACTCCATAAAAGGTAAGACCAATGCTGCCCAGGCAAATTATCAAGACGGCAATGAAGAACACAACTCCCGATTTTGTGTTTGATTCGCAGAGGAAGCAACAATAGGAAATTAGCATGAAAAGCATCACCCAAACAATAATCATGGCTGCAATCCAGCCAACAGTCCAGTAGGTGTTGGCCCACTCTTTTAGCTCGTTGTAAGCCGGCTCGACAGCTGGCCAAGTTCTCTGGAGACGCTCCAGCAACGCATTAATTGTGGATGTTAACAACTGGGCGTTAGCTGTAGTTCTGTGTCTGATACTTGCAAGTTGTTCCAGCGTATCTGTGAATCAATTCAGTTTTCGGCCAATTCAATTAGTGTACGAGTACTGTGTCGTCGTTGACAGTAATTAATATTGTGTTAAACTTGTCCTATACCTTCTCTCCCTCTCTGTCCCTCGCTCTCTCTTTCTCTATCCTTTCAACAGATTCGAACAATGTTTTCTCTGTTGGCTACGGAAATTGCTTGCTTGCAACGAAATGTGGCATTAAACTGACGTGTGTTATTGATTGAATTGTACATTTTAATTGAGGCTATAATCGAATTTGAACCGAATTTGTATGAAATTGCAAACAAAACAAGATTCCAATAATTCCTAACGATTATCACAAAATAGAAATTGACGCAAACTTTCAGAAAACTTTGCCATTAATTTTCTGTCTTTATTCTAAGTTTTCTTCAGCTTTGTAGACCCAACTGCGAATACCCATCATGTAAAGCTTATAATAAAATAATCGGTATTTTACCTTTGACTAATATGCAATTTAAAGTGTAGAAAACTTGTGGGTGTCAAAGATACAAAACTAATGTACAGGGCTCTTCAATGTGTAGTTCACTTGATTGTAGTCTTTTCTACTAGCTTATTTCTTGCTTTTTAGCCATAATTCACACAATGTTTTCATTTGTAAGAGTCTAGATTGAACTCACAATTTCGTTCATATGCTGTGTCGTGTTTTACTTGTTGCGGGAAATTGCTGAAAATGGAACGTGAGACGCCAACTTCCGATGTCAAGTTCTTGACAGTGGAACCAAATTCAATTTCGCCCAAGTAGCGCATTCGAAAGATGCTCTGGTCTTCTTGCAGCTGACAAATTGTCCGGAAATAGAGTTGCACATTGAACAAAAAAAATTAAAAAAATAAAAGTAAAAGTAAAAGGAAAAGAAAAAAGAGCAAAAAATTAAATGAAATAATCAAAAGTAAAAATCAAGAGAATCTCTGACCAACTAACTCACCGTCTTGAGGGCATCGACTACACCGTTCTCCTCAAAGCTGCGTATACGCAATGTGTCGCAGAGCGGACGATCCCGGTACGTGCACTGCCGCTGCAGCACGGATAACTGTATCTGCAGCTCCTCCATGCGAGCAGATGCCTCCTGGGACAGCTTCAAAGCCCGCCCAACGGTCTCTTGGAGCATGAGTACGCGATAGATGAGCTCCGCGTTTGCTGTGACACATCCAACCATGAAAATGTTATTGTAGCATATTTATTTTTGATTCACAACAAATTCAAGCCAAGACTTGTGCTCTAAATTACACATTGTATGAGCATATAATGCAGTTGTCAGTTGTCATGCTGTGACAACATTTCAATGGATGAGAAAGCCGATTCAGCCTCAAATTCAACTTTAGCTTCTAAAGCACGCGACATCCTCTCAAGTCTTTCATTCACATAATGAAATTGGGTGCAAACAATTGCATTTCTCAGAGCACTTCAATATGTTTACCAATGGCAGAGTGCATTATATGTGTATAAACCAAAACCACTAAGACTTCATAGATAGCAACAAGGTCATTGAATACACTGAGCAAACACTGAAATAGTATGACCATATCTAAAGAAAATAGAGTGAATACACATGGTCGTACGAAGAACGTATTTTTGGTACAAAATTATATTGGAGTTGGGTATTTGTCTCAGTGTTTCACTCTTATTTGAAGTTTTTGATGTTACACAATACAACACATTCTACTATTTGTATTTGTATTCAGTCTGAATAAAAGTTTTTATAAGCTCAAGTTTGCAATTCATTGCTTAACAATTTCTATCGGCTGGTCCGGTCTAGGCCTGACCATAATCACAATAGAGTGAAATTTGGGTCAAGACTGCGTTGAGCCAGACAATCGAAATGGAGGCACACTTAACCCCATGACTTACCCAGGCTAAGTGTCGTCAATGAATCATATGCCAGCTCGAGGCCAGTGTGTGCAGATATTTCCGCTTGAATTGGTTCGCCAAGGAGAACGTCCACGTCTATGGGAAAAAGAAAAGAATCGAAACGAAAGGAAATGAAAAGAAAAGAAAATAACTCTGGGAAAATTTAGAGCACATACTAACAGTAACTGCAATAACTCAGAGTATAATGCATAAAGTTTTAGCATATAATACATGAATCGAAACCTATAAAAATCTACGATGTACGACGTGCGACGTGCGACGGGAATGGCCATAAAGTTGCCAAAAAGAAAACTTTACTAGATTTTTTTTGTTTTTTTGTTTTTTTTTTTCGTTGGTTTTGCACCCACTGACCTTCCAAGTCTTTGACGACTTTCTCAACGGAAACATGAAAGCCATTATCTAGTTTGTGTTTGATTTGTAGATGCGTATCCTTTAGAAAGACCTCCACATCGTGCACCGCAGACTTGACCATCTCCGGCGTCATTTCAATTCCAGCCGATAGTCGACTATTCGCATAAAATATGCTAAAGTCACTCAGCCTGAAAAGTATCCTTAAATTGAGTCAACTTTACACTTTAACTTGGCTAGAAAAAACCCACGTGAGCAATATAAAGACAATCCAGAGTGTAATCACCGCCGCACTCTTGCGACACCGCAGATTATCCTCCTGGGACTCATCCCGTATATTAATCGGTGCATTCCGTATTAGATCCAACTCATCCTGTGCACTCCGACGACCACAACACCAGGCACAGGTGGCAATCAAGGGCACCAGCGCCAATATAGCAAATATGCTCATCAAAGCAATGAAACCCGATTCGATTTTAATGGCCTAATGAAAGTATATTAATACAACAACGGCTCTATAGTTTAATTGATCTATTAAACACTAATTAACACAACTATTATTAATAAAGGTTTTATTTTAAAGTTATAAGTAATTTACAATTTTAAGTTTGTTAACTTTAGTACTTACATTGGCAGCAAAGTCAACTAGGCTCACATTCTTGTGAAGTACGTCACGAATAGAATCTGCCAATATTCAGATTATTATTGTTAGAAGTGTTTATAGTACATACGACAATAACTAAGAAAATAATCACAGCACTTTTATTCTGAAAAGTTCCATTATGTAAATGCCCTTAAACAAATGATTTCAAATGATGATAAGACTCTTCTTTTTAGATTATTTACCCAAAAATAGTACAGGAAAAATGTGCGTAACAGGCAGAAGGAGGCGTGTCCGACCCTATAGAGTATATATATATATTCTTGATCAGCATCAATAGTCTAGTCGTAATTACAATGTCCGTCCATCTGTTTCTGAGAACACCTGGAGTTGGGAGACTATAAGTAAGCACCAGAGCCATAAAACTTTGAATGACTGTCCATCTATATGTCATTCAGATCCAGTTCATGTTAAATTTTTACAAATTTAAAAAAACTATTTGCACATCACCTTAACTTGGGACATGACAGAGCTATCGTGACCAAATTTAAACATTATGTGTATCGAATCATTTTAGATATCCTCACCAAATTTTGTTGGGATTAGATAGTCTTTTTTTCTTCGTATATATCTCTTCTGCATATATTTAAATAGCGTTATCATTTGTCCTATTAATTTAATAGTTTCTCAACTCTCTTTCTACGCATCATTAGAAGTAATCACAACCAATACTTCGTAATGAAGCGTAAAGGGTAAGAGTGTTTATTGCTGTTGACAGACCACAAAATAGTGTTGGTAAACAGTAAAATATATATTTTACACATTGAATTTGAAGCAAATTTATGATCTTTTTATTCAGTCAACTGTTCTGAGTCCCCGTCCATGTGTTGGATAACAACCACATTGAGCAAGTCAGCCTCAGCCAAGGTACGTTGATCGCTCTCGAGGAGTTGATGACGTGGAAATGCGGTCATAAGCATAAAATTCTCACTGGAATACTGCGGCCTCGCTATCCGTACGTATCTATATAGATCGGAGACGTGATGTGTGAGATTAAAGTTGGCGGCAAAGCGGCTTCCATTGGCCAAACGAAACTGTATTGTGGTTACATTCATCTGTGCATTAATGGACAAAGCACGCTCCGCAGCCTGCTCTAGACTTCCATGGGCCTCCTCTGGAGGCTGTGCTGGGTCTGACTGCGTTGTGGTCTCAATTTGTGGAGTGGGTGTGCCTAGAGTACGACCAGATCCCATGAATTGTTTGCGAGCCAAAAGGCGGTAGGATTCGTTAGTGTGATCTTGAACACTGAGTTCAATCCGCCGGCCTAGCTCCTGCATCTCATAGGGAAAGTCACCGCGCATGATGGCACGTAGGAAGCGTTCATTTTCGGGCACTTCGTAGAGCCGCAGGGATCCATCGTCGAGGGAGAACCCCTCGGACCACAGATGCAGCACCACAACACTGTGCTCATTCTCATCTAGCTCCGAGTCTGAATCCTGCCCAGCTTCTCGTGCTGGCGGTGGATTAATAGGATGTGCACTTCCGAGTCGTTCGCCATGGCCCCAGGTGCGCATGCTGCGATCACTGTCCACGGTGGTTAGAGCCGGAGTTGAGTCATCAATTGTGACCCGTTTCGAGATCTGAGAGCTGTCCAGTCGCTGATGTGAACTGTCCGAGGCACCGGCATAGTAAGCCTCGGGCTCATCTTCACGTGTCCGTGCATGTCGACTTAGAAGACTCTGCAGGGACTGCAAGTTCTGGATCGTATTGCCCCCATTGCTTTGAACCTTGGCCTTGTCGGATTCATATCGACTGCTTGCCTGCTCCAGTGCCCAATTGTTCTCCGTTAGATATTGACGTGCCACCTCCTCGGTCACGCCATACTTTTTTATAAAGCTGGCCAGCTTTTGCTCATCGGACATCTGCTCCTTCTCCAACAACTGCCAACAAGTTGATCAATTTTGATAAATAATTTTCAATGAATCATTTTGTTTGTCGACTTTGCTTTGTCTAGGCTGACTTTGTTTCCTTAAACTTGTAATCATTTTCCGCTTGTTACTCTCCCCCTACAAGTCGAGTTATCAGTTAAGGATAAAAGAAAGTATCTTAAAAGGTGCGAAGTTTTTGCAGCGTTTATTCCTTTGCGTAGTGCTCCAGAATGAGTACTGGGTCTCACCGTTTTGTTTCAGTACCATTTGGTTCTTTTTGTGGTTTGCTGGTGGCTAACAAAATGACTTGCATATTTGATAAGGGAAATCGTGTTGAACACGGCTTAATATATGTAAGAGCCATAAAACATACGCCAACTGAATTTAGTGTCATAATTTAATCCAATGTCGAGCACCGAGTGGCATTCTAAATGTTTGTATGGACTAGACACAACAACTAAAATCATTCACACACTATGAACAACAATATTAACCTAATAGGGAGTTTAAAGGGTATAAGAGTAGCAGAAAAGTTACCCTATCACCTAATAATTACCTCTAATCAATTTTTTCAAATTTCATATTAATGTAATTATCTTAAGAATTGATGTGAATGATCTGCGCGTGTAAATCGCGCTCAATTTAATATTCAGTTCCGTTCTATTGTTGGCAGCCAGACAAAACTAGATACCAACACACTCAAACTCAGACACACACACACATAGTCACCCTGACCCATTCAAATTCTTCTTCTTCAGGCATACCCTGGACTTACCAAGCGGCAATTCTTCGGGCGTGATAAGCGATAAAAATTCACTAACGTAGGTGAATATAAATGGTCCCGGCGCGATGTCCATGCCTGGTATGCTGTATGTAAAAAATGTGCCTGGTCCAGTTGTTGTTGTTGTAGTTGTTGTTACTGCTGTTGTTGTTGGTGCCACTGTTGTTGCTGTGGAGCTAGACAAGGCAGCGAGCATGGCTGTTGTTCCTGTTGACGAGGACATAATTGTTGTTGCGTCTGGCGTTGGCAGTGTTAGATTACGTATACGTAGGTCCATCTTCGGCCGCTCGCCTTGAGCTCAGTTGAGTTGAATTAAGTGTGTCTGTGTCTGTGTGGCTGAAATAAATAAATGGTAGAAAAGGACAATAAATGCCTGGTAACACACCATATATATATTTGTATATATATATATGGACCACAAAGAGGGTGGCAATGTTGTAAAATATTTTCGGAATTTTATGTTCCAATTATGCATTCATATTTATGCTCAGCCAACCCCATGTGACACATACGTATATAAATTAATAAATATTGTGCTCGTGCGACATTTTCACATATTTCTCTTCGAAATTAATTTGCTGTTAAAGTTGCTGTAGTCTTTTTTCTGTTTCCTTGTGATTTAATAGACTTGCGGAATGGCAAACATATTTTAACCTAAGCATTTTTCCAAGAACTCGCATGTATAAATTGTCTATTAAAACCTAGGCAATATTCACAAGCATGTTGTTGTCCCATATAATAAGGTTAAGTTTATTTACACAATAACAGTTTTATAATAAATAATTAGATTAACTACTGAACTACAATGTTGCTTTGAAATACAGTCGCTAAGCCTAAGTCTAAGATGTTATACTCAATTGATTACCCTCAATCTGCTTATATTTGTTTGGTAAAATCCCTTGCTTGACCAAGTTAATTTGTCACTTGTCTTTTAACTAGTTAAGTCTTTTCATCGTTCCAAGGTATTGTTCCCAATTTGCCATTTTCTTATTTAATTGCTGTCCCTGAATTGTTGACGCCTTGAATTGAATTTGAACAAAAGCGTTAATTCCATTAATTTTATTTTTCATTTATTTTCGTTAGTTATTCTATCTATTGTGATTCTATTTTGTGTTTTGCATTCTTTTTTCGTCTGACAACTGTTGTCGTTTCGTTCTTTGACTCTTGTTTGCACCTCGTGGGTGATGACTTTCCATTCATGTGTATATATTGTAAAAATGCACATATCGTTTAGTCCCAATACTCAGTATGCTGAGAGTACGACAACCCGTCGCTTGGCTTTCAAGCCCCCAACGAAGCCCTTCAAGTTCGCTGCAACTCTTTCAGTTTCCTTGACAATATGAGCCATGGAACTGGCCAATGGCCATACTAATTGCTCTGCCTCTGGGATTTACAGCGTTCTGAATTAGAGCAAACCAATACGAGCAAAACTTAAATAGTCTTGAGCTCAAAAGTGGGTCATTAAAATGTGATACCACAGCGATGGTTGGGCGCTCCACTCTGTCTCAACATCTCTATCTTTCTCTCTCTCTCTATCACTCTTTCACTTTCTATCCCTTTCTATCTTTGTGCTGCGATTATGTGAGCTCAATGGACACAAGTCAAGGCGCTTGAATTGCTGACCAAGCTCTTCTGAAGGCAACTCGATACGCTGAGTGTTTTTGTAGTTGTTAGCAGCATATTAGTGAAAGCCGTTTTATGATAACTACAGGTATTATGGCATAAGGTGACAACAGTTCATGCCGAAAGGTTAGATTTCTATCTAAGTACTTACATTGTTTACAGTACAGTACTGTTAACTCACTTTACGTGACGTATACTTAACTTTATACCTGATACCTTTAGCTACTGATTAACAGATTAATAACTCTATGTATATTTGTAGTTTGTTGTAGATTTAAATGGTATTGGTGTTGATTTTGGTGACAAGTATTTGAATTGGAGTGAATTGGTTTGATTGAAATTACGCATAACAGTTCAGCTATTCGCAATGCGCAAAAATCTACTAATTAATAAATTATGCAGTGAGTAAATTTACCTCGTCGGCAAAATTAATTGATTGATTTGTTTCTCTCTCCCTCTCTCTCTCTCTCTCTTTCCTTTATCCACGCTCTCTCTTTGTGTAATTATGTTGGATGTAAAATATTATATGACATTTTACGTTTGATTTTTTAATAAAAACTCATTTAAATCCAAATGTAACAAAAACGATTTGACGTCGATTTATTTTGACACATATTCTGTTTTACAGTTAATGAATTTCCCGACTCATTAGCAAACTACACACAGTTGAATCTATTTGTTTTTCACAATACTGCATTTATTATAATATTTATTGATTTATTACGCATGACACTAATAACATTATATTTCCTTTAGATACACATATTATCACTCAATCAAATGAATGATTTACTAAATTCATGTTGATTTATTAATGCACTGCCCAGACAAGCCTTCAATGTCCTGGTGCTCTTGGATATACAAATACTTATATTTGTGATTATTTGCAATTAACTGACTGACTGAAGCTCGACACGTATAGTAAATTCGAACGCCTTCACAAGACTGAACTGTCAACTGCTCGAAGCCCAAATAATCGTCAAAGAAAACATAGAAATTCTCTTTGTTTCTTTTTGTGGCAAACCAGACATATAAAGACCGGCAGAGAAGTATGGTATGATTGTCTATAAACAGTGGTGAATTCTTTATTCTATCTTATTGCTTTTGATTTACCCAGCACGTGTTACCTGAACAATTGGCGGGAAGAGTTAGAGAAAGGCATGAGAAGAATGAAAACTTAATTAACTAGTTTATTCAGATTCCACAATATATAATAGAATGGAAAGCAGTACGATTGGATAAAGTTCCTGAATTTATCTAAACTGATTTCCCTTGAAATCGGTTTAATTTATAATAACTTAAACAATATCTAAAATTATATAAACTATATTAGTTCGAAGTCAAGAGGGGTTACTCGAAGAAAGAATTGAAATTTTGTATATATTATATTATATATATTATATATTATATTTATAAATATTGTTTGACTAAGTTTTTGGATAACTTCAATTATAACTATTTGAATAAAATTCGGTGATTTAAGAACGGTTAAATCATACTTAGTTGCCTAAATTAATTTTGTGTTTTTGTTAACTGTTTTATTCCTATGTGTTTTTGTGTGTCTTTTGCATAAACTGATTTTATTTTAAAGTCCCATCAACGCCAAGCCAGACAAAGTTTTTGCAATGCATTTGGAACAGCGGGGGGTATGCGGTGTTTTGCTGGGATGGCTAGATTTGCAGATGAGAGGATGTGTAGTTCCCAGGAAAAATTCTACTTTTCCCATACCCTGCTCTATTATATTGTCACAGGCTCACAGCATGTCGTCGAGGACAACAAAAACGAGAACGTGTAAGAGAACGCAAACCGTTGCGTTTCAGCGTATGCAATGCCTTTCATAGCTAAAATTCAATTTTCCTTTGATTTATGCATTTTGTAGTTTCAGATTTGCACGGCAGCCCTCAAGCAGCCTTCTCCTACTGGAATTTAAAACTTAAATTCTGAAATTGTATCAACCGAAATTGACAACATCTGTTGCAGTTTCCAGCATGCAGCTTGGAATCTGCTTCTATCAACTTACTTCAAGTCCCAGAGCATTTCTTGCCTTGACATGGGCACTCAGCACTTTGTGAATAACTCAAGAGCTCTTAGCGCTCATATTACCCTGATACGAAATGCAAATGTGACTAACGTGCTTTGTATTTTGAGTCATTTCCACAAAAACGTTGGAGTTTCTTATTTAAATAATAATCAAAGTTGCACCTGATGATGGTATTGAATAATCTGATTAAACGGAATGATTCTATATATTAAGCACCTATAGCTGATAATTTAAAGGTGTTAAAGGGCTTTAACATGGGTTAAGGCTATGTGTTAGTTATCCAATAAGCAATTAGACTAAGTAAAGAGTCACCAACTTAATGTCCCAAACGCGCAATTTACACCATGTGCATAGTTCCCAGAGGAGTGTGCTCTGGTCGCACCCAGTTAACAACGCCGAGTTGGCTATAAAACCACTGGTGACATTACTGTTCAGCTTAGTTGAGAGAGCGACGTTTACGGTGTTGCATGCAACATGGACGCAAATATGATGGCAGAGGAAAAGCCCTGCAGTGTCCTGCCGGGTCCTGAACTGTTGGCCATACCCGGACTGGACTTTCAGCGAGCGAGCATCACTTCAGCTGCTCTCAGTGATGTGCCCAGTGACGTTATTATCAAGTCTCGGATTAGATACGGCAGTCGGCTGTCCGCTTGTAAGGGTCTTCTGCTGGAGTACTCGAAAAGCACTACAATTCATGGAATACGCTACATATTCGAGGTGCATCGTCCCATCTATGAGAAGTGAGTTGTGTACCTGTAAATGTTGTCTGTAAAATGAAGTATTCTCATATTCACTTAAAAAATTTTTCCGTAACTTAGTTTGTGATACTAGTGCCCTTGCCAGAGCAGTTTTTTATGCTGTTTAGAGTGTATTCTTATCCGATTTTCCCTCTAGTATAGTAATAGGTAGTTCCATGAATATTTGGCACCATGTAAATGCTTTCTTTGATTAAAATTAAGTTTACTTAACAAACAGAAGAGTTTATGATACTAAATTATATTTTAACTTGATTTTTTTCTGATTCTGCCTACAATTTTTATCCACTCAAGTTAACTTTTGAGATGATCAAGAATTATTATTGAAGTTATGGTGCAAAACATGTTAAAATAAATGACAATTATTATGAAACATTTACTTATTTAAAATAATATGATCGGAAAATATGCTGTTACTTTATTTTATTTTCTTTAAATATTGAAGTATAATTCTTAGCTCTTGTGCAGTTTTCTGTCTTTTGTTATCAGCTAAACTGATGTCTTAAATCGATTTCAGGTTGTACTGGCTGATATTGACTTGTACTTCAGTATATTTTGCGGTATCTCTCATTTGGGCCACATATCTTAAGTGGCAGGACTCGCCAGTGATTTTGGGCTTCGATGAGACTCTGGTGCCTGTGCACAAGATACCCTTTCCCACCATCACCATATGTCCCGAGATTAAAATGGAACGCAACGTCTTTGACTATTCGAACATATCAGAAAAGATTTTGAATGACTACTTACAAAACACCGAGTTCTCCAGTGTAAATGAAGAAGAGTTGAGTAATTGCTAAATGACTTAAATAAGTTTATTAAAGTCATTTAATTTAACTATTTATAGCTTGATGCGCATGGCTGCCACGATGCACATTTGTGATGCAGATGTCGCCTCCAAGTTTGCTCCATTGTTGTCACAGATGCAATCCAATAATGAGTTTCGGGAAGTGACACAAACTCTTGTGGATTTAAGTATATCGAAAAATGTAACGGGACCGTTTTGCAAATGGAACCAACGCTTCTATTTCTGCGATAAAATATTCGACTTTGTAGCCACGGACGAGGGCATTTGTTACCAGTTCAATGGGCTGCGTCCCAAAGATATTTATCGCGATGAGAGGTTTATTAGTTTTGTCGATCCCGAGGTGGTTAACTTTCAGAATTATTTTGATGTGGAGCTGGAAAGACTAAACGAGATTACTGGCAACTGGTCCTTGGACGAGGGATTCGTTGGTCAAGGAATTAATGCCTATCCACAGCGAACTGTAGTCTCCTCGGTGAGAAATGGATTTTTTGCTTTCTTGCAGGGTCAGGCGCACAATTTTGACTATGATTGTCGGAGTTTCAAGCAGGGTTATAAGGTGTGGTTATTTATATGTATATATACATACGTTCTGTCATCCAAGGGTGTGTAACTTTTTGCATTTTGCAGGTTTTCCTCAACTCTCCAGAGAGCGTTCCACTCACCTCAAATAATTACATACTTGTTCCCCATGGTCATGAAGTCATGGTTAGCGTGCTTCCCAACTATGTAGTGTCTACGGATAACCTACATGAAATTAGCTCGGAAAAGTAAGCATATTTGAATAACTTTATATAAGAATATTCTAAAAGGTTTATATTATCTCATAGACGTCAGTGCTACTTCAATGACGAACGTGCTCTACGTTTCTTCAAAACTTATTCTCAGAGCAATTGCCAGACCGAATGTCTGGCCAATTATACCATGAACAAGTGTGGCTGTGTCAAGTTCTGGATGCCAAGTGAGTGAACGC
This sequence comes from Drosophila cardini, assembly GCA_018903735.1. NCBI lineage: Eukaryota > Metazoa > Arthropoda > Insecta > Diptera > Drosophilidae > Drosophila > Drosophila cardini. Next base: position 20,442,634 of record JAEIGM010000001.1, on the reverse strand, counting down.
ATCAAAAAAAATTATGATTTTATTATTTTATTTAATTAACACAAATGGCGGCAATATAATTATTTCTCTAAATTATTATTGACATCAAGCTTAACGAAGTTTAACTAATTTTCTTTATATATACTTATGGTATAACTTAGTGTATTCTGGCTTTGGTGCAAGTCGGACACCTACATCTCATAGCATTTTTACAAGTTAAGATTGGCTTGTAAAAGAGATTTGCTGTTGTTGATTGAGCTCAATTACCATAACTTTTTTTCATGAAAATTACCAAATTTTGTTTAAAATCAAATTTAGCCAAATGGAACCTCTTTTTAATTGCAGAACCTTTGGATGTTCCAGTCTGTGATGTTAGCAAAATTGCCTGTTATACTAGTGCACAGGATGAATTGAATGCTTTACTGCAGAATCAGACACTCGAGCAGACTTCGAATCCCATGTGTGATTGTATGCCGGCTTGCACATCTCTTGACTATAACTTTGAGATCTCCAGAGCTGTGTACAGGGCAGAAAAAACAATTCGAGCGTTTCGTGAGGTCTACGAGCTAACAGAGTGAGTATACGATATGGATGGGAACTAGAGCAAGCTAATAATGAATATTTCTAGTGCTACAAGCTCTCGGCTGACTGTCTACTTCAAGGAGCGTCAGTTTACGGCCATTAAACGTACTGTTCTTTTTGGGGTGTCCACTTTAATATCCAATTGTGGAGGCATCTTTGGCTTATTTATGGGAATATCCAGCTTGAGTTTCATTGAACTTGTCTATTTCTTCTCAATGCGCATTTGTGGCAGCTGCAGACAACGTCGTAAGCGAAAGCAAATATATCCAACCGATGAAAATCAGGATAAAGTCAACCTTGAGCCATGAGGGCCTTGATGGAATATAATTATCATTTGTATAATCAAAATATACAAAATTAATATTTTATTGAAACTTCAATCGAAAAGCGCAAATAACTGTTTCTTGGTGTATTATTCTTCCGAAAACGAAATAAAATGATCGCACAATTTATTGGAGAGTCTATTACAATTGTCCTTCAGCTTTAGCAACCAAAGTTGGACTCTTACTGAATATCCCCCAAGGGGCTGGATACAGCCGATTTTGAGTCGTAGGGCAATTTTCACAAAATTGATCATCGGTTGTAAATACTGTTGAAATGAATAAAAAGCTATTGCACGAAGATGTTTAGAAGAACTTGTTCACAGCTGTAGTTGTTTTAAGCCTGAAATTACTTAATACATTAGAGGCACTTTGATCAAGCGGACTTTCCATATAGTTGTAATTGTTGTAAATAACATTTTTAGATAATTAACTTAACAGAGCTTAAATCTAGCATTATATCAAAGAGAATTTATTTCTTGACAAATGGTAAACGAATATAGATATTAATTGCAGAAACGATTCGCAAAAGTCTAATAACTACTGACAAGCATTAAAGTAACTCGACGTATGAAAATAGTGAAATTTTTGTGGTCGCGCTTCAATTAAATTCAAATTGTGAGAATGCAGAATTTCATGAAATGCCGACAGTGGGAATGAAGCCAGATGCAAAACCGTAACCAAAACCCGAAACCAAAAACACAACTGAAAAACCTAAACGAGACCAAAACCAGAACATCAGGGAAAAGGACAATAACCAAAATTAAAGCCGCACTAATGAGCACTGACAGAACCGAAAGAGTGCACAAATGCGGTAACAAGCGAACTTGACAGAATTTTGTAGGCGTGGCGACCGCAGGCAACACTAGTGGCCAACATACAACGCAGCATTCAACGTCGTGCAAAGTGATTTTGGCCAAAGTTAAAGAGCTTTTCCCGTTACCAACAGCTGCAATAGCATTGGACCATCCCCCTGACATAATGGGCAGGAAAGTCACGTTTCGCATGGACCGAAAAGCTATGGAAATTTTAATGCCTAAAATCCAGCTACAAATGATGTCAGCGTACAGTCACAACACACACACATGCGCATACACACTTACACACACACACACACAGACCAAAACACACTCGTTCACCTTTAGTGTTTCACGTTAATTGTCTGTAATTGTGTAATTTGAGTACTTAAATGTTACTCCAAATAAACAGTAACTTAGTCCTTTATGTGCTAATGAACAATTAGCATCTAATATATATTTCAACATATACTTATACAATTCAGCTATTAAATTTCAAAACTATTTAGTGGTTGTATTTCGTTACTTGTCTAATACATTTAATTACGTTTAAAGGGGCTTTATAACGTTTTTTGGCCAGGTTCTCATAGCGTATAGCATAAGTCAAATTCTGTTTTTCAAGTTATCTCTCGATCTTAGACGATTTAAGATGCTAAATTTGGTGATAACATAACTGTGATGGAGCTGATATATTTAGACCATCTAAAAAAGAGTTAAGTTTTCTGTTAGGCTTGTCAGAAGCGAAATGTGCGTAGCAGGCAGAAGGAGGTATATATATTCTTGATCAGCATCAACAGCCGATTCGATTTAGTGATGTGCGTCTGTGTCTGTCCGTCTATCCGTTCGTCTGGATGAACACCTAGATCTCAAAGAGTATAAGAGCTGGAGCCACCAAATTTGGAGTGAAAGTCCGTCTATTTCGTCGTCTATTTATAGAGAAATCGTTGCCACGCCCCTTACCGCCCCTCATATTGTAAAAAACTTTTTTCACATCTCCATAACTTAACTTTTAGAGCTATCGGAAGCCAATTTACAAAATTTGTGTATGGCACCTTTAAACCTACTCTCACCAAGTTTGATCCGAATCGGACAACTATTCTTGACAGCTCCCATGGGACAAATCGGTCAAAAATTGGTGACTTGCATGGAAAAACGAGCACTAGAATTATTTCGGGATAATATTGAGCACACTTTAGTATTATAAATACATGTTCGGACATCTCATTATCAATTTGTGTGAGACACTTTCTAGCACAATTAATACAAAATTGGTGTAAATATTTATTTATTTATAAAATAAACAATTTTATAAGTAAGAATTAATTCCAAGGTATTACTTTCGATTATAACTTAATTAATTTGATTTCTTAACTTTATTTAATGTCCTGTAAATAATTAATGTGATACTGTATTATATTTCTAAACCTTATACCGAGCTACCCGTTAATCTGAAAACCTTTCTAGGAATTATTTTAAAGAAATATGTAAACTACACAGGTGAGTTTGGATCTGAAGTGAGATTACTCTACTGAAATCGCCGGTCTTCGATGGGTTAACTCCTTTACCGGCATGTACCCTGCATCGCCCAGGCAACGAATTGTGACATAGCCTGTGGGCCAGATTGTCAGCCAAGTAATTGAGCCATGGTTGAGACTAAATCGGGTCCAGGCATCCGGCGGGAACTGCAGGGCGCGACAAATCAAATAGCGTATCACATTGGCATGTCCGATGATCAGTAAATATGAGTCATCTTTCTGTTCGGGCGAGGCACGAAAGAAGTACCGTCGGAAGGCAGCTTCAATTCGTGGTCCGTCTCTGCGATAAGCCTGCTCTACGTGACAAGCACTGCGATTCTGTGGCGGATCAGCTGGACAGGGAGTGCCTTCGGGCAGGAGTTCGCAACGCTTCATCTTGAGAGGATCAAAGTTGATTTGTTTTAGTATAATCATTGCTGTCTCCTGTGCTCGCGTCATTGTAGAAGCCACCACGTGGTCCCAGACAATGCCCATCTCGAGCAAACGTTGCCCAGTTCTATGTGCCTGCAATCTTCCCAGATCCGTGAGACGATTGCCATCCGGTGTTGATTTATATTCGCCATGCCGAACTAGAACAATGTGACGCAGTGCAACTGGTTCATCGGATCCGGGACCAGATCCGGATGCTTCTGCTGCTCCTACCCCCGCTCCCTGGCCACTTAAATTGGATGCCTGGTACTCACGTCGATCCCAGTTATGGCACCACTGTCCCTTGCCCAAGGACTCCTCCACGTGCTGGTGCTGAGTGTGTGCTTGTCGGCGATCGATCAGCTTTAAGCTGACATAGGTCGCCAGGGAGCCACAACTTAGTGCTCCCAACGAATGCCAGATGCCATATAGTTTCATTAAATTCAAAAAACAAGTTGAGTTTTTAAACTAAATCACAACATTTGATAGTAAATCTGGCGCATACCTTTCGAATTTCAAGTGCTATAAACTTAGGAAAGTCATTGCATTTATTCTTGATGAGCATCTGGATCGGAGTCAATATAGCCATGTCCGTGGTATAAACGACAAGATCTTACGGATGGGAAGAGCTTGAATTGCCAAATTTGGTATTCAGACTGCTAATTCGTATAGTCAGGTCGAGTATATTGTAAAGTTTTGATTCCAAAAATCAAACCCATGCAAGTTCCAGTTTTCTTACTAGTTATCCGACGATCCAGAGAGCCCGTTAGTTCTTTCTTTGCTGTTACAAGTTTAGTTATCATATAGATAGACGGTCATCGATTCGTATGTTTACTCGAATAAAATATGTATATATGTTCTTTTAGAGATCGGTCACTCCCAGTTCTGGCAATTACAAATATAATTTTGTTTCAGATCATATAACCATATAATCTTCCTGACTACGGAATATAAACATCGAATTATTTATTGTTTTGCTCTAATATTTATAACCTTAAGAAATTGATAAAGTGATCTTGTCCCAACAGAATTTAATATAACTTATTAAATAGATTTTAAATAGTGAAGTGAAATGGTTGAAAAGTTTGTTGAGATTCCTCAATTGGTAATCGATTGTTGGTGCACTTTAAAAATGTTCCGGTTTTTTGTTGGGCATTTAAAAGTTAATGCAGATGGAGCAGTTGAATAGAATGTCAACCAACCCACAGTTGATTAGCATGAAACAGTGGGCCTTGGAAATTCTTGAGAGACTTTGCTTGCCAACTTGATGTCAAAGTTATTTTACCCTTGGCAAAATACTTATGAACAACTTTAGAGCGGCAAACTTTGCACCAGGCACAATCAGCAAACCGAAGCCGAACAACTTTAAAAGGTGCCGAGATGGAAGGACAGCGGCAAGAGAAGGACCAACGGATAGGGACGAAGGTTGAGAGAGTGTTGAGTTGATTATGTTGTGCTCCTCTGTTTCAAGTGAGACAACTCAACACTCTTTATGGCTGCAAATGGATTGGAAAATAGACATGAATTATAAATCGTTCAATCTTGTTCACATAGCGCATGTTCCCAACATTTGTTAGTTCCATACCGCTCTGGGTCATAAAAAGTCAAAGGTCTATCACCAACATTTTGACTGGTTAAAATACTTTTACCAAGTTTCTGGTTCATTTAATTTCCCACGCCCTTTACGAAAAATTTGCAAAAGAACTTGAGCCATCGTCATCTCCATGGAAATTTCAATTGCTGCATGGGAATCAGACATATCCACAAGTGGCTGTTTCTGAAAGGTTTCTGTTTCTGTTTCTGCTTCTATTTTATTTTAGGTTCAGCTCTCCGTTCTCTTTTAATTTTTATGCTCCGTTAGATTTGGCTTAATGAAGTTCCAGGAACTTTGACATTTTATCCGGAACGACAAGAGATACACTGATAAAAAAATAGAATAGGTAATTATTGTTACCTCTAAATAAGGATCAGGCTAAGGAGTTCTATTGAGAAATCATTGAATTAAAAGTATTTATATATTTTTATACTCTCTGCAAGAGAGAGTATATTGTGTTTGTGAAAAGTATGTAACAGGCAGAAGGAGGCGTGGCAGACCCCATAAAGTATATATATTCTTGATCAGCATCACAAGCCGAGTCGATATAGCCATGTCCGTCTGTCCGTCTGTCTGTCCGTCTGTCTGTCCGTCCGTATGAACAAACAGATTTCAGAGATGGTAAGAGCTACAAGTTTGAATTTGGTCTCTATCGACTCGATATTAAGTCAGTCAATACAAGAATCTTTTTTTTTTCGATGCCACGCCCCGTTCGCCCACAATGAGCAAAAAACTAGAAACACCTCGTAAAAAATTGATGTTTTAGGCGAATATCTCAGTAAATATGGCACTTAGGAACACCCATTTTGGTATGTAGGTTCCTAGAGACGGTATAATTGTATTGTCATAAAAAATTTTGGACTGCCACGCCCCCTTTTCTCACAAGAAATAAGATAATTTGCAAACTTCAATGCCGATTTTAAGGCATATGTTCTTATCGTACAGTATTGTTATTTCACATTCGTTTGAAGACAAAATATATTAAACTATCCTGAAAGTTGCATCTAAATCGGACAATAAACAAAAGAGCTAGACATGTAAGAAAGTTGATAATTGAATGCAATGCCAATGCATGTGTGCAAGCGAGATAGAAACATACAAACATGTGAGCGAACGTTTTCGCTGCTTTCTAGCGGCAGCGCTGCCCGCGAATGCTGGCTGTGCCAACCAATTGTGTATGTATTACATATACACACATACATATGTGCGTTCATACTTATAATGTCAAATGTATATGTGTGTGTGTGTATACATACAATCAGATGTTTTTGTTTCAACGTGTTTTGTTGCAAGTATCAATTGATATACCCGGATATCGATTTTATTAAGATGATCGGGAATAAAATGCAGAGAGTATTCTACGGTCGGGCATGCTCGACTGTACTTTTCTTTCTTGTTTAATTTATATTTTTATTTTATATATTATATTTGTAATATTTGATTACTTTTGATTTGAATTTCAGAATTTATTTTTTAAATGGCTGTCAGAGAAACTTTCTGATCAATATTAATCTCAAATTAAGACCGAGTTTTTAATAAACAACTTTTAATAGAAATTTTAGCTTAAAATGCAATTTTTATAATATTCGACTAATTTTTATTAAAATGTCAAAAATTCGTTTGTATTTTTATCACAGCTGAAACTGAATGACTATCAGCGGAACAGAGTCCGAATCAGGATCACGGTCGCTCATGGTCTCAGTAACGGGCTCTACTTGCCAAAGTGAATTTTGGCAGTACAAGATGCACATAAGCCTGGCTTATAGATGCGCATAAAAGTCACATCAATGACAAGGAATGTCAGTATCTGGTTATGACTGTCGCAGTGCTCATATGACTCTTTTGTAAGTTACTTTCTTTCGCTTACCTGTGCATACATACATCTTCTCATTCACATTGGGATTTTACATGTAGTTTCTCTGGTAACTTTTTGTCGGGTTGTTAAAGTAAAGCCACTTGAGGTGGCCATAAAACATCCCCACGTTGTTCGTTATTCGTCCTTTGTATGACCTAGATAGGTAAATCTTATAAGATCCGAATGCCAGTGTGAATGCCACTTTATAGTGTGTGTCCGTGTGTGTGTGTGTGTGAACAGGTAGATGAGTGTGAATGCCAGTCAAGTCAATTTAAAGTTGTAATTCGACTTGAGGACTCTTTGAGCTGCGGCCTAGGCTCTTGTAAATGCATCTGAGATATGCATTTATTTAATTACATTTTGGCCAACACAATTTGATGTTAACTACTGTTGAGTCATAAGAATAAAGTGAATGGAATTCAGTTAACTTTATGACAAGAAATATTTGTGAGTAAAGTAAAGAACAGAAGAGACTTTTGTCATCAATCTCCTTTTTTGCTTAATAGAATTCTCACAAAGTAATGGAAATTATGAGCAAACAAATTGTTAAGTTGCACGAGAGTGACTTAATTGAATCTTAGACAACTTCTGCTTCAATTAAGTCATTCGTCTATAACAATTTCAATTTACTTCTTATACAGATATAAAGATATCATTTATCATTTTTATTGTTTGGCTTACACAACATTTGGGTTTGTACCGTGGCCGATAAGCCTGCCAACAAATCCTTAAGAGTTCAAACCGTTGAAAACTGCCTTTCATTGCCAATTTGTGTGAGTTTTGAGTTTTTGCCTTTGTAAACAAATCAGAAAGACGGCAAAAAGGGAAAAGCAATGAAAGTTAAACATTGTTTGCTGCGTTGTTTTCCTTTTCCGCAATAATTTCTCGAATTTGCCGCCAAAAGGCAGCCCCAGGCGCTGTGTCCTTGACACAATTTCCTCCCCTTCCCTCTTCCGACTGACACGCCCATTTCTCTGTGTCCCCCAGAAAAGATTCAAGCTACATAGCCACATAAAAGCGCAAAACTTTTGATTTTCCTAACAGATAATTTCGCCTAGTCGAGCCGAGTCGTCGCTGGTGCGGCAAGAGTCAAGTGGGGGTGTATAACGATGAAAAGGGATGGGGGCTTAGGGGCGTGGTGGATGGGGGCGGGTCTAGGAGGTTGGAAGGAGGTAGATGCCACTTAAAGTAATGCAATGCTGGCAGATAAAGTGCAAAAGGCAAATGAATGCAAAACGCGACAAGGCAAATAAGGAAATCAAAATGGCAAAGCGAAATAAGAGGCAAGCGCAAATTTAACATCCGGTTGCAGGATGTACTGGACGAAGAAAGCACACGAAGGACATGTCGCTGGAGCCTTCCCACCGAGTTGAATCCTGTTCCCTGTTCCCTATTTCATGTTTCTTTAGCCCTCCTTGGTCGCCTTTGCCACAAAGTGTGTCATAATTATGGGTGACCGCGATAAGGGAATGGCAACAAGACGCACAGCTTGTAAAGGACTATACATTCCAGTTAGATAGAAGGCACAATTGATGCCAAGGACTCGGGGCAAGTAATGTTCACAGGGTGAGCTGGCCATCTCCTTGCGACAGCTGCTATTTTTCAACTCATTCAGCCACCCCTGCATACACCCTGTATACTCCCTGTATAAACCCTGTATACACCCTGCGTAGCAGTTTGCAAGTACTTCGCCACTTTGCGCAATGAGAAATTTCCGTTTGTCCAACTATATTTTCTGTTTTTCTTTCTGTTCTTTTCATTTCTTTATTTTTTACTCAGCTTCGCCTGAAAGATGACATTTTTGCAAATTGCCATCATAATAATAATCAAATTCGTGTAAATTTGCGCAAATTCAAGAGGGAAATTGTGCCACCCCCACACAGCCCTGCATTCGACTCCCCATCTCACGACTCTTCGGATGGAGCTCATCCGTCCATTTGGACACTCGTAGATGCATTTCGAGTTAATAGCTTTTTCATTTTAGTATATGTTGATAAAATAGAAAATATAAACTAAACTTTTCATTCAAAATCTGTATACTCTTTTAAGGGGAAAGCTGAAATTCTACAAATTTAGTTTGGACCCACAGATGTGTTTTATAAAATAAATATTTTATCTTTGATTTGGATTTGAAACACAATTATTTTAGTAAGAATTTGTTGATATTAAAAGGTATTTAAATATTATATTTCAGGCAAGAATTTAAACTAGTGCAGATTCTTGTAATAATAGTAAATGTACAGTGAGGGAATGCAAACTTCTAATGGACTCTATAAAATTAAAGTTGGGCCTCTCAACGGAAATTAACTGTTTTGTCAAATAAAATATGAATAAAATAATAATAATTTTATTGCAGTGAAATGAGAAAACGCAGTTAAATTAATTAGAATTTAAAGGAAATCCCTTTTAAACAATTAAAGTGCTCGAATAAGCCTGCTGGTTGGGTAACTAATTTTAATACATACTTTTTATCATAAATAAATAAGTCAACTCTTTCAGTTTTTTATCACCCCTTGACAACTTGTTCAATTGGACTCCTTCACTGGCATCATTCAAGAGTTTCTCTGTTCTTCCAATGAAATAACCTCCAGATGCAATAAATCTTTACGTGCATATTTCAGAGGCGACACAATTAGAAACGAAAACTGCTTGGCAAAGCATAAAACTTGCAAAATATGCAACCTGGTCAGGCAACCAGTTTGAAATACAACTACATGGTGTACAACACACTCTGACACACACACACACACACACACATACACATAGTAACTCAAACGCACACAAATGGCACACTTAATAGCTCATACGACATGTTGGCCCTTTGTTGACTGCCCTCGTTTGTTTACGGTTTAGTGGATTAATGCTAGAGTAAAACTTGGAATGGCAGCAGCAACAACAGCATAGTTTGTTATTTCTTTTGAAGTTAAACAAATCTGCATAAGGTAGAGCCAAAAAGCCGTTACAATTTATGTGCATAAATGTGGGACACAAACAAGCACACGCACACACGGAAAAGAACTGGAACCGGAACAGGAACGGAAACGAGAATGGGTAGGAGTCGGTGTAGGTGTAGGTGTAGGTGTAGGTGTAGGAGCGTGGGTTTCGGAAAGGAAGCAACAGCAGGAGCTGAAACAGGACTCTTTTGCTTGCCGGCCATTGACCAGGAAGGCAGGCAATACAACCTTCTGTCGACTTACGAGTATTCTGCATGTGTTACCATAAATTATTCATTCGTATTTGCTTTCTGCTTCGGTCCAATTTTGTTTTGTACATTTGCACAATTTTTGTCCACATTATATTTTATAGTGTTTTGTTTTTTGCTCTTTTCTTTTTTTTCAGATTTTATTTGGTTTTATTTTGCAACAATTTGTATTTTTATTTAATGCGACTTGTCTCCCTGCTCAAGCGAGATGCAATAAAATTTTATGCAAAATATAATTGCATTATGCTTGCTAACTAATTGCATTGTTAGGCGACTCAAGTTTGGTTTCGTTTCTCTTTGTGGAGTTTGCAATTAAAAGCATTCGCTTTGTTGCCAAGAAAGACTCTTCACGACATTAAAAGTTTTTCATTATCATTTCAGTTAGGCAAAATGTTCTACACTTAAGTATCCCGACTCTAATTAATTTTTGGCAATTTAAAACTTTAAATCCCGCAAATGTGACTATATATATTAAAACGGCAAAATGATGGCTATTATACATCACCCTTTCCCTAGTCTAATCCCGGCAAATATGTTTTACAATTTGCCGTCCAAAGTCAGCAAATCATGGAATACTCAATGCTGCTCTATCGCACATTGATCTAAGCACTCTCCAACCAATTCAGCAGAAAATCGCAATAAATATTCATATTTAACAATAATAATTCACATATATTGGAGCTTAAATCATTTAACACAAAAACGAAGTACATAAAATTTTATGGTCTGACAATGGTCCAATTGTTTGAAATGCAAAACCAAAACGAGTTTGGGAGGAATATAAAATATATATAGAGTTACACTCACACATTTGTGGTCTTTGTCATAAAGAGAATTAACAAAAATAAAGACTGCTTTAGTTAAATGAAATTTAAACAGTCGTTTATCATTAAAATGTTATGATTTCTTTAATGATATTATTTATGGAAGTGTCTAAGAAATTCTCTAAGGATTTCAAATAGAGAATTATTGCATGGATTCAAATTGAAAGTATGTGAGAACCTATATGAAATATTAAATGAAAACTTCATGGAAATTGGTTTGCTGCGATAGCAGTTTAATGAAAATTACAAGGATGCTATTTCCCTATTTACTGACGATGCTTTGCACTTTTATTAGTTTTCTCTTTGTGCATTCTATGTACTCAGCTGGGTTTCTTTAAAGATTGTAGCAGTTAGTACACAAAGGCAATGCAATTAGTTCTTAAAGTAATTAAAAGACACAAAAGTTTGCAGAATTTTCTTTCTCAAATCTTGAATGGGTCACCATGGCGTCGAGCTACGGCAGCAGAAAAGCAGTTTAACCCCAAAAGAAGCCACACGGAGTTACCAGGAAGGAGTTGCCAGTGAATCCGGCCGTAGTCGTGCAATGTCAGCTATGCCATTTAGCCTTGTCACATTATTTTGCTTATCCTTTCGTCTGCTGCGGTAGCTTCTTTTGGCTGTTCTGCTCCGTTTCGCTTTTGGTAGCTACTGCACCTAATTGTTGTTGTAATCGCGTTGGCAACATTTTCGCCATCGTGGCCACAATTCGCCATTCATTCATTCATGGCTATCCGCTTCCCTTTTTGCACACTGATTTCACTCTCTTTTCTCTCTGGACATTTGGCCAACCGCCTGCATCGTCATCAACAGCAGTTGACGATGAGAATCGGAGTGAGAATGGAGAATGGGATTGTTAGTGCTCCCAGAGTCTAGGAGTCATCAACATTATCAGCCCACCGTTGTCTCCTCCTCATCCCAATACCAATCCTTATCCCAATACCATTCTCCATGTGCCTTCTAAAACTTATACAATGTGTGTGTGACACAATGCACTTTATTTTAGTTTAGTTTCTGTTACTGTTTCTGTTTCTGTGCAGTTCAGTTCAGTTCAGCTGAGTTGAGTTCAGTTTAGTTCAGTTCAGTTCAGCTGAGTTTGGCTTGCAGCATTGCGAGATACTAGTACTTGTACTCGAATATAAGTTGGGCTTTTTGCATGGCTTCCGCCGGTCCCTCTGCTGACTCTGCTGTCTGCGTCCTCCAGTGCACTTAGTGCCTTACATCGGATGTTCAATTTCCGTATTTCGGCTGTGTTAAATTCGTTTTTTTTTTTTTTACTTTTCAGACATAAACTAGAACATCTTGCGGTGTCCATAAATGGGATTTAAAAAATATAAATTTTAAAAGGATTTTATGTGCAATACTTTTAACATTTTTAGTTAAGAATTACCAATGAATGTACTGTTATAATTCATTAAATTTTATCTCATTGAAAATTATGAAACAAAAGGGAAATAATTTATGTGTAAAAGTATAACTATAGTTCTATCTGTATTAAGTCAAACTTTAGATTTTATTGTCTGACTTAGTAATTAAAACATGTAAGCAGACTTTGTTTATTAATTTTGTAGTAGTTTAAGTGATTCTCACAATTTTGACATTAAGGTTGTAGTAGTAAAAGTGATTCAAACAAATTTGACCTCTCGATAAACTTGATTTAATATCATATTTTCCTTACTTCATCAATACAATATCCTTACTAATCAAGGTAACACTTTGCCTTCCGTGTGTCGCATTATTGAACATTTGCCAGGATTCATTTACAATTCAACGTATGTATGAGTTGATAGCCTTAATTGTACCAGTCTCGTGCCTGTTCCTCTCAACACTCTACACAAAATGCATAAAATATGCAAATGAAGTCTGTTTAAACTGTGTAAATTTATGTTAAATTGCCTGTCGTCCTTTGAGCTCTGGAGCACACAGTCTCACAGCCTCTTAGTCTCTCAGCCTTTCCATCTTGTCAGCATTTTGTCTAGAAGCTCTGTTTCATTTTCCAAGTGTTGCGCTTGCGGTTCAAAACTGTTATACAACAATATAAGTGGCATACATTTAAGTCCCCGTACTCTAAAAAAGAGTAGTGGGGTCGATTAGGTTTGTCAGAAGCGAAATGTGCGTAACAGGCAGACGGAGGCGTAGCCGACCCCATAAAGTATATATATTCTTGATCAGCATCAACAGCCGAGTCGATATAGCGATGTCTGTCTGTCTGTCTGTCCATCCGTCTGGATCCGGACCTGGATCTTCGAGACTATAGGAGTTAGAGCCACCAAATTTGGAATGCCAGGCAGATCAAGTTTATTTCAGTTAACCGCCCCCGCAAAATGTGAAAAACCATTTTCATAATACCATAACCTGGTAACGACTGGAGCTAGCGGAACCAAATTCACACATTATATGTATGGGACCATTATAATTGTCCTTACCACGATTGGTTCGGATCGGACAACTATAGCCCATAGCTCCCATGGGACAAATCAGTCAAAGATTGATGATTTGTATGAAAAAACGCGCACAAGAATGAATACGGGGTATTTTATAGTCGGCTCGCTCGACTGTAGCCTTTCTATTTGTTATAGTTAAATAAATTTAGTTATCGAATGGCTTTTGAACGCAAACTATGTTACACTTTGTAGTATAATTATTGGTGCATGATATACATATATGTATATACTAATTGTACATGTATTCGTCCACTCTTAGATAATTAAACTAAAAGGCAATCAAAAATATTTTTAATAATAAAGTACGAATTAAGTTAAAATTACAACAGTGCAAGAAAAGCTTATTATGAACCTTCTTTATATTCATTTTAAACACCTTTACGGCTTGTTTTTTAATATATTTTATTTACTCGACGTATTCGTTTGCACCTTTTCTGTACATTTTGCATTCTGCATTCTCATGCAAATACTTCACACCAACTTATAGTACGCGCAATGCCATCCGCTACTTGCTGCCTGCCTCTGCCTCTGCCTCTCATTCAGTTCTTAGTTTTGGACGTTGTTTTTTAGCTTTATGCATAATGTGGCATGTAGTGCAAATGAAAGTAAAAAATACGTCTGGGAACTTTTGTTTAAATCCACGGCAGCGGCTTGTTTGCCTTTTTTAACGTCGACCCACTCGAAGGACATAGAAGAAGAAGAAGAAGAAGCACTTGGAGCTCTCTTCTCTCACATCTTTGAGGTCCCCAAACAATTTGTGCGCTTCAGTGCGTGCGCATTTCTGGGCACTTAAGTTTCTATATAAGGCTATAACGAGTACAAAACCCAAGTCGAACGCCAAGTCAACGTTCTTTTTTTTTATGCTCATTCTTTTAGCCGTTTGGTATCTTTTGTTTTTCCATTTATTCCATTTTTTTTTTCTTTTCATTTTTTCCATTTCTTTCATTTTTGCTTTGCCATTGAACATTGTATAAATTGCGACTGTTTTGCATTTCTCATTAGGAGGGAGCGTTGATGAGTACAATTAGCAATTTGCATAGTAAAAACTAAAGCAATTTCCCTTCTTAACCAAAAGAGGTCGTCGAGTGCCTGGCAATACAATTTTTCTGGCTAATAACTAGCCGACTAGGTGGTCAACTCTTGTTAACAGGAGTTTTATGTTTATGTTTGAGTTTTGGTTTTCTTTTCATACCAAGTTTTATCTGCAAGAAAGTGAAATGAATAATTGCTTTGGTGTTTGTATTCGTAATCCTTCTTTTGATTGAACAGCAAAGTGTAATCTGAAAAAGAGAAATTACTTGAGTTTGATTTAGTAATATGCTAACAGTGGTTATTAGATGAGCTCTGAATACCATCATTATTCAAAATAGAAAGAAGTTACTGTTGATAGAAACATAAATTATCAATGTCTCAAGATTTTATCTGCATTCTTATGTCAGACACGTTCCTAAAGTATTTTCACTGAGATTTACTTACATGCATAGGGCATAATAAAAATTGGTGCAATTGTAATAACGAGAGAGGCCAAGGATATAAATAATTTATGACCACGTCAGAGGAAAGCCGCTCGTTAAGCACCATAATATTGTAATTATATGAACAAAGCTGCTCAGTTAAGTTCACATCGGTTGGAGATTGCGATTCACTTTAATTTGGTAAGCTGCAAAAGTGTCCTCCATGGTCCTGTAATTAACCCACGAGTTCATTTTGCCGGATTCAAAGGATGCCAGCTGTTCGGAAACCATGGAAAAGATACAACAGTGTGGATGACACCACAATGCCCACGTTGCATTTTAATTATTTATTGTTATTATTATTTTAATTATTATTGTTGTCGTTGTCATTGTGTCTGCGTCTGGAGGTCATGTAGGGCACAGGAGAGACCGAAGGGCAAAGGTAGACAGGAATTATGCTGTGTGCGACTTAAGTAGCTGTGGTTAAATCCTCGTCCGTACTTTTTTAGTTTATTGTACCCTGTTGTGATAACAGGCACGGAAGGGTATAATAAACTTATGCAAATTTAACTAATGGGCTACTCAGCCGATAAGAAATTACTGTTCTCTAAATATGACATCTCGAGGGAGTGAATAAAAAATACACTGACAAAAGATCAGCTTTAAAATTAAGTTAATACTTTAAATTTATGATAATTTTCAAGTAAATTTATTTTAAATTAAATATCAACAATCTTAAAATGTATATTGTACTTTTTAATCATTAATTACTTTTTTTTACTTTTTTAGATTATTGAATCTATTAGGAGCTGATATCTAGTTCTTAACATAAAAAATGATTTTATTATCTATTACTTATCTGTTATTTAATTGAATTATTAAAATTTGTAAGCTAATTGGTTTTGTCATTCTTATTGTTAACTTAAAAATGAAGACATATTCCTAAAATATTAGTAAACAATTAGATTGAATTTGTTTTTATTATATATATTTATTATATTATATTTATTATTAATTTCTAATCTATTAAAATTTGTTATTCGTACTGTTGATACAAATATTGAAACAATTTGTCCTTTAAACTTTAACAATTTGTAATACCTATGGAACTAAAAGGTTTTTTTCAGTGTTGTTATAAGTTTAAAAGCAGCCTCACAAATTTAAGAAGTTTAAAAAGTACGTATTCTTTACTGTATCTCTCTACCAAAGTACTACAATCTCAAACATTATCTTTTACCGTTACAATTAACAACAGAATCAACATGGCGCTCACGTAGAGACCGCGATGTGGCCTAAAAACTTGAAGTGAACTTAGGCAAGTGTCGTCGAGGTCAATTTGCATCAAGTGGAAAGCACAACTGACAGGTAAATAGCCTTCTGGGTTCCCACAGCAACGGGGCGTGGCCTGTTAGAACACTTACACCCAAGTAATGGCGAACTGCAAGGAAAGTCGAAATTTAATTACAACTACATATTAGTTAGTTGCATAAACAAGAAGAAGCTGGAACAAAAAAGTTAGCAATTTAGAGCAGGCAACTAAATTGGATGGTAGGTTCCTAAGGACCAAGGAACCTCACAGTTTGTACTGTTCGTTTACGTTCACGCTCATATCTCCGACTGCTGTCAGTCTGGTCCTGTCTAACAAACTTGGTCAATATTATGCTGCTGCTCTTGTTCTTGTTGTTGTTATTTTCCTTGGTGAGACTATTGTTGTTGTTGTTGTTGTTGGTATCAGGCCACAAAAACTGACGTTTATTGCTTGGACGTCTTTTTGGGCCCTTTCTTGGGCATCGCTAGTCTTGGCAAGAGCCATAAATTATTAAATTTTAACAAGTTTTTATGCAACGCCAACTTACTGTCTTGTCCCCTCTTGTCCTAGTCTTTCCTGTCTGCACTCATCTTCTTCTTCTTCCCAGCATCTTTGCATCTGTAGCGCAATTCAAGCAGCCCTGCTTTGACAGTGGCCAATACGTGACCCAAAGTCCATGGGGAGAGCTTCGGCTTTGACCCTTGTCTGTCCCTTATCGACTACTCACAGAGACTGCCCTTCAATTTCATAAAATCATATTAATAAAAGCTAAAGAGGCAAACACTACTTTTGCTCAAAGGTTAGTATTATTTTCTATTTTGGCATAAGCCAATTATTTATATATATTTTAAAATATATACCTGAAATCAACTTAACAGCCTAAGCGCATTTCCAGTTGTGCAGTTTACAAACAAACTCAAAACAACTTTTACAACACACATAGAACTGATATAAAAACAATAGGTAGAAACAAGTTTTAACTTTTCTGTTTGCACACAAAAAATTGAATGAACAGATACCGGAGTCAAGATATCCTGTAATTTGAAAATTTCTAACTAAAGTGTACACTTTTAAAATGAAAATTATGACTATGAACTATTTCTTTAGTGTACGCAGTGCAAGTTTATTTCAAATTTGTCACGCCCCCCACCGCCTCCGCAAATTGTAGAAAACTATTTTCATATCACCATACACACATTATGTGTATGGTACCATTATAACTATTTTCACCAAGTTTGAACTGGATCGGACAACTATAGCCTATATATCCCATAGGACAAATCGACCGAAAATGGGTAATTTGTATGGAGACATGAAGTTTTAGTTGAGCCATTAAAACCAAACTAACACATTATGTGTACAGTACCATTATAACTATACTTGCCAGGTTTGGTCCGGATCGGACAACTATTGACTATGGCTCCCATAGAAGAAATTGGTGATTTGTATGGAAAACGCCCACATCCGGATCGCTCGACTGTAGCCTTTCTTACTTGTTTTTTTTTTTTAATTTTTACTGATCTCAGTCTTGAAATTGTTATTTGTAAGGTGCTCACATAGGTGCCCGGGTAGCTCAGTCGGTAGAGCATTGGACTTTTAATCCAAGGGTCCAGGGTTCAAGTCCCTGCTCGGGCGACTACATTTTTTTGAGTTTGTAAACGAACATTTCTTTTAAAATTAAACAAGAAAGGAAAGTACAGTCGATCACGCCCGACCGTAGAATACTCTCTGCATTTTATTCCCGATCACTTTAATAAAGTCGGTATCCAAGTATATCAATTAATAGTACTTGCAATAAAACACGTTGAAACAATACATCTGTTTGTATTAATCCACATATACATTTGACATTGTATGTATGCACGCACATATGTATGTGTGTATATGTAATACATATACAATTGGTCGGCAGGGCCAGTATTCGCGGGCAGCGCTGCCGCTACACAAAACCAGCGAAAACGTTCGTTCACATGTTTCTATGTTTCAATCTCGCTTGCACACATGGCGTTTAATTATAAACTTTTTTTTACGGGTGTAGCTCTTTTTTTATTGTCCGATTTATATGCAACTTTCAGGATAGTTTGATATATTTTGTCTTCCAACGAATTTGAAATTACAATACTGTACGATAAGAACATATGCAAAAAAAAAAATATATAGTGACATATGTAGACACATATGTACCCATACATTACGCCTAACACGCACTTTTATTTTCATTACACATTCTTCTCCCACAGATTTAAGCCAAACATTATAAAATAATCAAATGGTGACAATAACAATTCTGGCTTCCCACGAACTTATCAAATATCATAAACAATTCGCCAGAATCGCTATTCCCACCATTGGGGTTGAAACTGCTGACGTTGCACAAATCCTGGCCGACAGAATTCTCTTAAAGCTCAATCTCTTCAAGATCGAGATCTCCCTTTATTTACATAAGAGCCAAAAGCTCCAGAAGTCTAAAGTCCAATTAATAAAAGCTCAAAGCCGAGGTTTGCTAAACGTCTTCAGAACATAGCATAAGTTAGTCTAGATTTGTATCTGTACTCCGTAGTATCGTGTTGTGAAATAAAATTATATTTTTTTAAATAACCGATCTTCGAACTACGTTATTGGCGCAGCCGGTAGGATATCGGAAAAATATCCTTGTAACAGTAATCGATCCTTTTCGATCCGCTAATAGAAATCCTTGTACGACCAAGTGACTTTCTAGGATTGAGCACGCGAATTTGCCGCAAAAAGTGATTCGGTTCAGAACATTACAATTTTGGAAAAAACTTTCTGATATCCGCAAAAGAATCAACGCGTGTGTTTTAAAACTTAACAAACCAATTATCAATAGTGGCCCACAGTAAAAGTGCGACCGCCACCAAAAAAATAATTGCCATATTAAGAATACCGCGCAACAAATACTTGCAATACACCAAACAGTGTTCTGCTAATAAATAGATCCTTTGGACTATTTTGAACAACTGTACTTAAAGGACTTATTTCCGGGCTTTACACATCATTAAATTGATCCCTGTAAACAGTAAGCTCCTTACAATCCACCTAAAGAAAATCAAACCTGAAGTGACAACAAAAATAAATTTGTGTGAAAGAACAAATTTTTATTTTCACAAAGAACAACCAAACAATACAAACAAAATTATCCAACATCATGACAACAACAACAGCAATGGAACTATCCGAAATGCACCTAAAACAAGCCTTAGGACAGATACGTCAAGTGCCAATATTTGACGGAAAAACAGTGGAACTGACAGCGTTCATAAGAAGAATCGACTTCATCATGCAGCTTTACCCAACACAGGACGTGAGACAGCACAGCGTTTTATTTGGAGCCATCGAGATGCAGACATCTGGATCAGCACAACGAGTTTCCCAACTCACAGCAGCTACAACCTGGGGAGAACTTAGGAGAGCCCTCATCGACGAATTTAAAACACAAACACCCTACGAAGAACTTCTAAGACGTTTATATAACACCAATTACAACCATAGTATACGTAAGTTCGTAGAAGAACTAGAATATAAGTCATTTGTAATTTCAAACAAACTCATGTTAGAAAATCAGCCACAAAACACAATATTGTACACAAATGCAATGAATAATACAATTAAAGATGTAATTACTAGGAAACTACCCGACAGAATATTTATGACTTTAGCTAGACATGACATTACAACTGTTTCAAAACTTAAGCAAGTCGCTCAACGCGAAGGACTTTACGAAAACAATTTCAATGAACGTACTAACCAAAGTACTGAAAACTCAAAACCCAGCAAAACTAATAATGACAATCGTGGAAAAGGAAATAATCAAAATTATTATCCAAGTCCCAATTATTCAAACAATACAAACCAAAGTAATAAACCAAAAGAAAATGCTGAAAATAATCAGACATTATATAAAGAATTTAAACAAAACCTTGATCAAGCTAGATCACAAAACCCAATGAATAACCAAAATCAAAGCCAAAGATCTTCAAATCCTCCAGTCAAAAGACAGCGAGAAAGTACCAGTGGTCACTCTAAGATGGAAACTTCTGAAAATTTTCATCAAGGAGCCTCGGACCAAGAAGAACAAATCCCTTCATCAGATTAGTATTGAATGGGCAACATTTTAACTGTGTAATTGACACAGGTTCGTCCATCAATCTAATTAAACAAAATTTTCTAAATTTTCCTATCAAACCTTGCCAATTAAATGTACAAACAATAAATGGCATTGTTCAATTAAAAAATTACGTATCTTTTGCACCTAGTAAGCTTTGCCCTACTAATCAAATATTTTATTTACACAACTTTTCTGACAATTATGATATTCTACTAGGTAGAGAATATCTAGAATCCTGTGAAGCAAGAATTGATTATAAACAAAAAACAGTTATTCTTAACGAGCAATCATTTCAAATGAGATATGATCGTGAGGATTCTGTCAAGGACAAGACCGCATTTCAATGCCTTGATCCGCCCCAAACAAATGACATAGCAGTAAATTACGCTATAAATAATGAGTTAAATGAAACAAATCAATTCCGATTAGAACATCTAAACGATGAAGAAAAAACTAAACTAACCAAAATTCTTTTCGAGTTTAGTGACATTCAGTACAAAGAAAGTGAAAATTTGACTTTCACCAGTACAATTAAGCATGTCATCCAAACTAAACACGAAGACCCAATTCAAAAGCGTCCATACAAGTATGCGCAAACATTCGACGAAGAAGTTGACAAACAAATCAAAGAAATGATTGAACAAGGCATAATTCGTAAATCAAACTCGCCTTATTGCTCACCAATTTGGATTGTGCCAAAGAAACGTGATGCATCAGGTAAAGAAAAGTTCCGTATAGTTATTGACTATCGAAACTTAAACGAAATAACAATCGATGATAAATATCCTATTCCAGTCATGGATGATATACTAGACAAACTTGGAAAATGTCAGTATTTTACCACAATTGACCTCGCGAAAGGATTTCATCAGATACAAATGGACCCAAATAGTATACCAAAAACAGCTTTTTCAACTAAAAATGGACATTACGAATATACTCGAATGCCTTTTGGATTGAAAAACGCCCCAGCAACATTTCAACGTTGTATGAACAATCTATTAGAAGATCTAATTTATAAAGATTGTTTAGTATACATGGATGATATAATAGTGTATTCCACTTCATTGGAAGAACATCTATTATCATTAAAAAGGGTATTCGCTAAACTGCGTGAAGCCAATTTAAAATTACAATTAGACAAATGTGAATTCATGAAAAAAGAAACTGAATTCCTTGGACACATAATAACAACAGAAGGAATAAAAGCAAACCCAACAAAAATCTCTGCAATACAAAATTTTCCAATACCAAAAACGCCCAAAGAAATAAAATCATTTTTAGGTCTTTGTGGTTATTATAGAAAATTCATTCCTAACTTCGCACACGTTGTAAAGCCAATGACTTTAAAACTAAAGAAAGGTGCAAGTATAAATATCAATGAACCAAATTACATTTCTGCTTTTGAAAAATTAAAAGTACTTATATCGTCCGATCCAATATTAGTTTATCCGAATTTCGAAAAACCATTTTGTCTCACAACTGATGCCAGCAACATAGCCATTGGAGCTGTTCTGTCTCAAAATCAAAAACCAATTTGTTTCGCAAGTAGAACTTTAAACGAACATGAAATCAATTATTCAGCAATTGAAAAAGAACTTTTAGCCATCGTTTGGGCAACAAAATATTTCCGATCTTATCTCTACGGTAGAAAATTCGAGATCCTTAGCGATCACAAACCACTTGTTTGGCTTAACAATATTAAAGAACCAAATATGAAATTACAACGCTGGAAAATAAAACTAAATGAATTTGATTATCACATTAAATATGTACCAGGTAAAGAGAACCATGTTGCAGATGCTTTATCCAGAATAAAAATTGAAGAAAACTTGTTAGGAGAAACCTCTGACGTCACAGCAGCAACAATCCATAGTGCTCAAGAAGACAATCAATATTACATTTCATTCACAGAAAGACCAATCAATTATTTTAAAAGACAAATAGAATTTGCAAAAAGTAACTCAAATAACGTTAACGTCACTAACTACTTTCATAAAACAAAAATTTTAATAAATTATGTCGAAATGACACCCAATCATGCCAAAGAATTAATTAAAGAATACTTATGTTCAAAGAAGAGTGTTATATACTTCAGCAACGAAGCCGATTTTCTTACTTTTCAGAATGCTTTCGTTGAAATAATTAGTCCTAATAATATTACAAAAGTAATGAGATCAACTAAAAAACTAACAGATCTCCAAACTTATGCCGAATTCAAAGAATACATTATTAACACACACCAAAAGCTACTACATCCAGGAATAGAGAAAATGACATTATTATTTAAAGAAAAGTATTATTATCCAGATTACCAGAATTTAATTCAAAACATTATTAACGAATGTAAGGTTTGCAATGTAGCAAAAACAGAACATAGAAACACTAAATTAGCCTTCGAATTAACTCCAGAAATCCATAATCCCAGAGAAAAATATGTCATTGATTTTTATATGGTAGACAACAAACAATTTCTATCTTGCATAGACTTATATTCCAAATACGCAACTTTAATCGAAGTAAATGGTCGAGATTGGTTAGAAGCCAAAAGAGCTCTCTTAAAAGTATTTAACGACATGGGAAAACCAATTGAAATTAAAGCAGATAAAGACTCAGCCTTCTTGTGCTCCGCACTACAAATTTGGTTAAAATCAGAAGACGTAAATATAACCATCACAACTAGTAAAAACGGTATTTCAGACATAGAAAGATTTCATAAAACAGTAAATGAAAAATTGAGAATTGTCAATTCTGACACGAATCAAGAAGATAAACTAACTAGATTCGAAATAATACTTTACACTTATAACCATAAAACTAAACATAATACGACTGGTAGAACACCAGCAGACATTTTCATTTACGCAGGAACTCCCGAGTATGATGCACAGTTAAACAAGAAAAATAAAATAGAAAGACTCAATGAAAATAGAGCCGAATTTGAAGTAGATACTAGATATAGGGAATCGCCATTAGTAAGGTCTAAATCCACAAACCCATTTAAGCAAACTGGAAACATAACACAAATAGATGATAAACACTATGAAGAAGTAAACAGAGGTAGAAAGATAACACATTATAAATCAAAATATAAAAAGAAAAAAGTAACTAACGAAAGTAAATACGATAATTCCAGATCAACCAATAACCCGAATCACGATGATAACTCCTCATAATTTAACAACTCTAATTATAACATTCATGCTACTTTACTTTATATGTCCAATAAAAGGTCAAAATTTGGAAATCAATCCAATTAATTGTAAAAACGGATATCTTATATTTCAAACAGGAACTATAAACTTACCTATAAAATACGAATATCATTATCTAACAATTAATATAACAAAAACTGAAGAAACTTATAATAATCTAATAAAACAAACAAAGGAATTTGAAAGACTAACAAAAATTAAATATTTAATTGAGAAACTGGACCGAGAAATGAATGGTATAAGACTAGTAAAACGTAACAAAAGAGGACTTATTAATTTCATGGGAACCTTTTATAAATATCTTTTCGGAACTTTAAACCAAGAAGACAAAGAAGAATTGCAATCAAAAATAGATAATCTTTCAGTAAATAGTGTGCAAGCTAATGAATTAAATGAAGTAATAAAAGCAGTTAATAGAGGAATAGAAGTAATGAACAGTTTAAGTATCACCCATGAGGTAGATCAAAGACTTGAATTATTAATTTTCAATTTACAAGAATTCACAGAATACATTGAAGACATTGAACTAGGAATGCAATTAACCAGGCTTGGTATATTCAACCCTAAATTATTAAAATATGACTCACTATCACATTTAAACGCAGAAAAAATAATAAATATTAAAACATCAACTTGGTTAAAGACAACTACTAACGAAATTTTAATCATTTCCCATATTCCACGTGAAATTATAAATACCGCACAATTTGACATTATTCCTTACCCTGACGACAATAAAAACATTTTAACCGAAATTATACATGACAGTTATTACATACAAAATAATAAAGCATTTACAGCAACTAGTAAAGATTTAGTAATGAACAAATGTATTACTGGAATATTAAACCAAGATAAAACAGAATGTAGATATTCAAAAATACATAAAAACTATGAAATTAAGTATGTAGAACCAAATATTATGTTAACATGGAACTTACCTAAAACTGTATTAAATCAAAATTGTATCAATAGAGAAATAATTATTGAAGGAAATTATATGATAAAGGCCCTAAATTGTTCAATCCAATTAGATGAAATATTAATAACCAATACTATGTTAGATTACACGCAAATAATTTACATAAATAATAATGTAACTAAATTAGAACCATTGTCATATGTCCAAACTAAAGAAATTATCTTACAACAAACTAAATTGTATAACACGTTCCAAATTATTACTATAACCACTTTAATAATTATTTTAATCGCATTAATTATGTACATTATCTTTAAATATAAAAATATTCCAAGAAAAATTATTGTTAACTATAAGAACAAAAAAGAATCAACCCCAAACATACACTCAAATATTGAAAATGATATCGAACTAAATGTAAACAAAAATGAAACCGAAGAAATTGTAACAGACCCAACACTATACCCAAAATTATCCGCCTGAGGACAGGCTCATTTCTTAAGGATGGGGAAGTGACATATGTAGACACATATGTACCCATACATTACGCCTAACACGCACTTTTATTTTCATTACACATTCTTCTCCCACAGATTTAAGCCAAACATTATAAAATAATCAAATGGTGACAATAACAATTCTGGCTTCCCACGAACTTATCAAATATCATAAACAATTCGCCAGAATCGCTATTCCCACCATTGGGGTTGAAACTGCTGACGTTGCACAAATCCTGGCCGACAGAATTCTCTTAAAGCTCAATCTCTTCAAGATCGAGATCTCACTTTTATTTACATAAGAGCCAAAAGCTCCAGAAGTCTAAAGTCCAATTAATAAAAGCTCAAAGCCGAGGTTTGCTAAACGTCTTCAGAACATAGCATAAGTTAGTCTAGATTTGTATCTGTACTCCGTAGTATCGTGTTGTGAAATAAAATTATATTTTTTTAAATAACCGATCTTAAATTTTTTTTTTTTTTTTTTTTTTTTTAATTTTTTTTATAAAAAAAAAAATTTCCTTAAGCCCGAAATCAAGCCTAAATGTCTTTAGATCGATAAATAAATCGTAAAAGGTTTTTACATTACTGAATCAAAAATTACAATTTTAAAAAATCCTTTTTTTCCCTCCCCCCAAAAAAAAAAAAAAAAGGGTAAAAAAAGTTTTGATTTTTGTTTGCAGTGCTTTTATTAGAAACTACCTGTGGAGTGAATTTAATTTGGATTATTACTTTTTCAGGCTCTTCTATTTATAGCTATCACAAACACATGAGTAGATTAACTTTTGCATTGAGTGTATTCAAACATTTTAAAACCCTGTGAATAAAAGGAGTTGTACAGTTATTAAACTCACAAATATAACAATTTAAAGGTGATTTTTTTTTATAAAATATGTTTTTCTTTTTAGAGGGAGAGTCATAAAAGTATTTTATTTAGTTTATTTGGTAAGACGGTTTACCTAAGCTTTAAATTTTAATTTAAGTTATCATGTTTAACACAATTAAATCTGAAATTTAATCAATTTTCAAGCCGATTTATGAATCGATAGATAGGCAGTAATCGAAATAGATATCGTAAGAACATATAGAACACTTGCTTTTGAAGAAAATTTTGATTTATAATCGCCGAAGGTTAATAAAACCTTGAATTATCATCGATAATTGTATATTTCTGTTTCCAGCTAATATCGAAAAGATGCGTTATATAGACGGCTGCTTTGCAATAAAGTCGCAAACAGCCTTCGTAAATTCAGAGGTCTTTGCCGTACCACCTATATCGGCGGTACGTAGATCAGTATCCTTGTAAATGCTTTTAATGGCACACGACATAGTCAATGCATGTTTGGCGAGATTTAGGCGACGAAGCATGAGGACTCCAGAAAAAAGCATACCGGTCGGATTGACTTTGTCCTGGCCAGCCAGTTCAAAATTCACCTTATTTAGAGTATCATAGACAAATCCATAGGGACTGACACCGTATCCGGGACACATTGCTTTACTACCCGTTATACTAGAGGCCATCATAACAAGCACATCGCCGTACATGCTCGATGAGACGAGTATGTCATTTGTCTCCGGCTTCATGATCAGATTCAAACACGCCGTATCCATGTATCGCTCCTCAAAAGTCCTTTCGTCCCTGTGCTTGGCAGCCTCATTTCGCATGTGTCGCAGGAAGTTTCCATCGGTCATTCGCATAATGTTTGCCTTGTGAGCCACTGTGATCTTTTTCCGATCAAATTCAGCTGCATACTTGAACACGAATTCCGCAATACGTTTGGCCCCTGCCGCAGTGCTCACTTTGATGGATTGCAGTACACCCGGAACGACACCATGCTCAATACCCGAATATTCGCCTTCCATTACGTCACGGATAACGACACAGTTTAATTTTCCGTAAGGATTATCCTGACCCTCCATATTCCGGCATACAGCTGTGTAAGCGAACAGATCGAACCGTCTGCGCAGATCCTTGTTCCATAGCGGATCCTGGATTGGACCCTTAATGCCAATCTTGTTTCGCCTCAGTGACTCCAGCAGCTCTTGGCTTACTTTATGAGGGTCTTGAGCCGTGATTTTTGGTATAATCTCCCATTCGATAGGCGCTTTGACGGCATCGACGACTGTTCTCAGTGATTCAATCAACTCACAGCCCACACCCTCGCCCTCGATTAATGTAACCTTTTTGGCATCCTTTTTGATCTTTTTCTCTGGCTTTTTGGGTTCCTTAGAGCAAACACTCTTTGCACGGCTCTCTGTGCACTGCTTAGACTCCTCACATCCTTTGGTATAAAGCCGAAGCCAGAGCCTTGCAGATGTCCTACTTAATCGAAGATTTCGTATAGTGTTCATTTCTGAATTTTGTTGAACTGTTAAACTGACATCGAAATTTCTATTTACTCCTACTTAATATTTTTGTTGTCATCTATTTTTCTCACAATCCAATTTGGCTCAGTTTCAAATGCATTTTTGAGGCGGAATTAAGACGCCTTGGCAGCCTCTCAAGTGGGTCAAAGTTCATAATTCTAGAAATTTATATTGTCCCATTTAATACATCCACCTGCGAAAAATGCAAATTAATTCACAGACATACAGCAAATGTTTCCCGGAGTCAGAGTAGGTGGCGTGTGAATATGACAAATGACATGTCAACAGTTTTATGCCCCTGACTGTTCAAGACAAATGGGCTATGGCTTGTGGGCGTGGCTATACAGCCAGTCTGTGATCTGCCAGTGATTTTTCATGCAACAAATAAGTGACCAAGTCATTAGCACTGATGACCATTATGACCAGACAACGACTACGATAACAACAACAACAAAACTCAAACAAACACATACAAACATACACGAACATATGCACACCTCGGGCTAAGATCATAAATAAATTTATACTGTAAACGAGGCAGCTGGGCGTGGCACTTAAGCAAAAGTTTATGATTATTTGATGCCTCTTAATACGACATAATGTTACGGTTTAGTCTTAAATGTATCTTTTTGTTACCGAGCCACAGGCAACCAAAATGAATTAATCTTCTTCAAATGAACTCAACTACTAACAAGATATAATGATTTTTAATCTTTCCACAGTAAAACTACTGCATACTTTTAGGTGCATAAACTTTATGAAATTTTAAAGTAGTATCCTTCCCTATACTCATGTCAAATCTCTAGCGGTAATGTCTGAGGATTGATAAAAATAATATTGAAATAATGTGTTATGACAAGTCACTTCAGTTTACCTCAAATATAAAGCAATTTTTCGTGCATAAAATTAGAAATGATAAACAACGACTTTATGTAGGCCAATGAATATTTTAATAACACCATTTGATTGTCATCATTCACTCAGATTGACTAACAGCTGAGCTGAGCGAAAACTTCTAATTCTCATTCCCATTTTATGTTTTAGACGTTGTACCATCTTCGACTTTATCATGAGATTTTGCTCTTGCCTTTTGGCAAGTACTCGACATTAGGAACTCCTTGCACGTACTCGTAAACCCAACAAAGTACGGTTAACTGACAAAGTCGTGCAGCAAATGTCCCGAAATTTAGAAAGCTTTATAAGCTTTGCATTAATGTCGAATGGGAAATACAATGTTCAAAATGGGATGATGAGTTAACTCGAGTATGGTTAAAGCGGTTCGTTCATTTCAAATATACAAAAAATAACAGATAATTGCAGAGTAAAACCTTTATCAAGTCATTGATAATTTAAACATCCTCTATATTGGATGGTTTAAGAAAGACCTATTGAAGAAATACCATGAACCAGTTAACAATAATAATACGAGTACACGACTTATTTACAAATTGTGTGCTCAAGTGAAAAAAATGCTTAGAACTTCCCTACAAATAAACATATATATGTACATGTATGTGTGTGTGTGTGTGTGTGTGTGTGTGTGTGTGTGTGTGTGTGTGTGTGTGTGTGTGTGTGTGTGTGTGACTGTTTACGAAGGACATTTCACTCAAAGCTCAGAGAGCAGGCTCATAAAAGTGAATTACATTGAAGCATCTGCGTAGTCATTGAAATCCATTGGGTTTGCGATGCATTCAAGATGTGGTTAAGGCGTATTCATGAGTATGATTCGCAAGATGCTTCTATTCAGCGATAACTTTCATTTTCCCTCAACGGAAAACGGAATCGACATTATCATCAACATCATTCACAGTGAGCTAAGCGCTTTTAGAATGCTTCGCATTGACATTAAATAAGCCTTTTGCGCTTTGTCAACTTGTAGTTAAAGAGATTCTAGCACAACTATAGGATTTGTATGACAAATGGAAAAATAATTTGATTAAGAGACGAGCGGAAATAGATAATAGAATTGCTAAAACTTAATAAACCTACTAATTTGAGTATGAGTTAAATTAAAAATAAAATGATTGCAACTACAACAGTTCTCTCTCCCAAAAGTATGCTACAAAAACTTTATTAACTAATCAAATTGAAATTAGAAATTCCCCAGAGTTTTTTGATTAATAAAATGGAAACTTAAGTCTGTAAGTATTAACGTACTGATCAGAAGGCAAACATCCTTTTATCTATAAAATGACAGAGCTCTCTGTTGACTTGTTTATGGAGTCAAGGAAGCACGAGAACCCTTCGTCAATCCCTTGGGCTGGCCTGATATATTATGTCGGATACCCTCCATCTTTATCCTACTCCGACAGCTTATTCCAAAAATTACTGTTGCATATTTGAGTGTCTCGTTCAATATTTGCATATTTTCGCATTTTCCTTTTTCTTAAACTTTTTTTTTCATTCGTGACCCTTGTTGCTCTACCAATTTTCCACATTCAACATTCCCCATCAATGGTTTTCCTTACCTTTTGTTGGTTTACGCTTCGTTTGGCAACTGAACCCGATGCAGGTCGTGGTTCTCAAATTAAGAAAGAGAAAGAAAGACTCAACAAAAAAAGAGAGATCGATAGAGATGGCAACGGTCAGACGGTTGAGAGTGAGTCGTTCAGGCTTTTGCATTAATGCAAACAATACTCATTCTTATCCTCTCTATCGTGCGTGCAGCCTCTGAATTTGCATTTCAATCTGTCGTGCTCTCTCTCTTTTAGTCTCTCTCTCTCTCTCTCTGTCTGTCTCTCTGTCTTTGGGCTGCAGTTGATGGAATGTTATTCAAGTTGTTGCCTTTCGTTCTCTTTCCATTGAGCATTCACGTCATTTTCATGCCGGAGCGTGTGAACGACTGCACTTGTCCTGTTCAATCCACACAACCACACAACCACCCAACCACCGAACCACCTCTCGAATCAAAATCCTTGCCAAAACCACTGTTTATTCCCAACTGGGCGCTCAAATGGCGCTGTTCCATAAAAATAACAAGTCAAACGAGTCTACGCAATATTGCTAGACACAAAGATATCCTCTGAAAAGATTGTTCAAAAATAACCGCAACAATTTCAATGACGAAACAATAATAAAAAGATGCATATATAAAACCAATTTGAATTTTCTCTTCACTGGCATTTGTTATCCATGTTTTTGTATGGCTACAGGGTATAAATACAACGGCCTTTCCTCTCCCTTTCCCTCTCGGACGGACACTTTTGCTGTTGTCCAATATTTTGTTATTTATGGCAATTTGTTCATCCCTAAGCCTGGACAAAACAAAAATAAATAAAACAATACAACTAAGAAAAAACAAAAGGATGCAAATGGACACACTTAGTTCGGCTTGGTGATATCCTTTTTTTTATCCTTCTTGTTTTCTATTTTTTATTTTTGTTGCTGGGGACCACATCTGAATGATTAATTACCCTCGATTTGTGCTGAATGGCAAAATGTTTACCGCCATTTGTTTACTTGTTTGTTTGTTTTATTTCCTTATTTTTTTTTGTTTATTTTGTTATGGTTTGTGGTTTAGTAATACATAAATATAAATAATATTTGCATTGGATCGAATTGACAGTGTAAATACGCTTAGTGTGTGGAATATATACGTATATATACCATATGTGTGTATGTGTGAAGTCAGCTCAAATATATTTAAAATTTGTGTGCATAATCATCAGGATTACATATGAATAATACGACAATTTATGATGCAAATAACTTAAGCCATATTTACATATAGTACAGATGTGTATATGGACCAATGAAAGCAATTAATTGATTAAATATCCACTGTTCAATAGTAAATTTCAGCAATAAGCTTTAAGTTCAGATTACTTAGAAAATCCACAATTTCAGCAGCATAAACCTTAGATTAATTAACTAAATATACTCAATTGTTGTTTTCTCAGTGTCATAAGATAATTATTAGCTAAGAGGATTGTTTTTAAAGTTAAGTGTTCCTAAGTCTGAAAGAAACATCTACCAGGTTTCAATGTCCTTCTGTTTTAACAAGAAAGGAAAGTACAGTCGAGCACTCCCGACCGTAGAATACTCTCTGCATTCAGTTCCCGATTATATGGTTATATCATTAAAGTCGGTATTGGATTATTACAATGGATATTACTGGCAGTAAAACACGTTGAAACAAAAACATATTTTTGTATGTAGGTACATACATATACACTTATGTATGCCCACACATATGTATATATATGTAATACATTCATACATATACTTACATATAACAGTGCACTGCAGTGGTCGACACGGCCAGCGTACGCGGGCAGCGCTGCCGCTACACAAGCAGCGTAAACGTTCGTTCATATGCTTGTATGTTCCTGTCTCGCTTGCACACATGCATTGACATTGCGTTCAATTATAAACTTGTTACGCGTTTAGCTCTCTTGTTTATCATCCGATTCCTAAGTGCCATAGTTACTGAGATATTCGACAAAAAAATCGATTTTTTTCGAGGTGTCTCTATTTTTTTTGCTCATTGTGGGCGAATGGGGCGTGGCATCGAAAAAAAAAGATATTTGCATTGACTGACTTAATATCGAGTCGATACTGACTAAATTCAAACTTGTAGCTCTTACCATTTTTGAAATCTGTTTGTTCATACGGACAGAACGAAAGACAGACAGACAGACAGACGGACATGGCTATATCGACTCGGCTTGTAATGCTGATCATGAACATATATACTTTATGGGGTCTGCCATGCCTGCTTCTGGATTTTACATACTTTTCACAAACCCAATATACTCTCTCTTGCAGGGAGTATAAAATTGCTTAAAATATTAAAACACTTATTTGGGACATTCCTGAATTTAAGACCGACTGGTCAAGCATATATGTACTGGGAATTTGCACTCTACTCCTGCCTGTCTCCAACTTTATACAAAAGAAGAATAAATAGAATAACTTTTAACAGTGCATTACAGCAATACTCGCACAGTGGTCGTTAAATGGGAAATATTACTCAAAATGGTTAATTTAAATACTGTCGCAGATACTACGTGTCTACAGATCCGGGGTGCATTCACTCCCAAAGTGTGGTGAAAGAATGGTCCAAGTTAACTGTATTCCAGTCACAATATTGAGGATATTTTGCAAAAGTCGCAACGCGGTTTGTTTATGTGTGTGTCGAAGCGTAAAAAGGCGCACATTGTGACAGTTAAATATTGCTGAATATTTTTTACGACTCTGGGAACGTGCGTTTCTGGCCAAAAGGACACTGGTCGATACAAAAGCACACACACAAATAAAAGTTAATTAAGTTCTTAAAGGACGTGTTGGTCTGCTGAGTGTTGAATGACCTTTTTTTGTTCGACATTTGCCTTCCTGTGTGCATATCTCTGACACCACAAAAGTCCAGGAATGCGTGTCCTGTGACTCAGGAGTCAGTTTAAATTGATTTTATGCAAACTTATAATTCATTCTCATTTCGGTCAGCTTTCATTACTGGTCGGCAACTGAAGCCAAGTGTTGTCACAGTATTAATTGAAAACACCAATGAAATTGAATTGACGAAAATAGCAGTAAATGAATTTATATATAAATATTAATTTTAAATAATTTATGTATGTTTTGCTGGCATTTATTGTTTCAAACCTTGGGCCATCATCAAATCATTGAATTTAATTGACTTTAAACCGATTTTGTGTAAATAAACCTTGCCAACGCCTCCAGGCAACAGAAACTTCTATTCAAAGCAATTGAAATCCTTTCCTTTTATCCTCAATACGAGTTAATGAATAATTCATTACCATTCACGGCCTTACCCCACGAGTCACTGATTAAATCAAGTTACTGCCATCGTCGACTCTTACTACCAGTCTACAGACTATATCGAAAGTCCTAGTCAAGGTCACAGGACACGCTTGCCAATTGGAACTTTCAAGTATTCCTGTGGGCTAATAACTTAATGAGCGTTAACTGAATATAAATTCAAGAGAAAACTGACTGAGAGTAAATAAAACGTCAAAAGATCTTAAATTTGTATCTTATGGATTCGATTCGATTTGATTGGAAGGAACCGTTACTATAAGAAACTCAATTTACGGTTAATTTTTACAGTTCGTTGCGTATGTATTGACAGGAAACAAACAAAACTTCCATCTAACTAAGGTAAATGTTTATATCAAAACAGAAAAAGGGTCAAAAGGTCAAAGGTTAAACATGCGAGATACAGCACATCAACAAGGGTATTCGATGAATCTAATGATTGGTGAGAGAAGACGATTCTTTAGATAGTAAACGATTGAAAGATACTGCGTTCTAAAATTCTAAATTTAAATTTGAAAAAAAAAGTCTCTAATAACTTATAGTAAATCATTTTTTGAATTTAACAAATTTTAATTAAATTTTAGTTGTTTGCAATAAACTTGTAATTAACTTAAATGAAGATAACTTGTTGTAAAAATCATTTAAAATTATGTCAAATTTTAAGATAACAAACAGATAAATTTTAACTACCATTTGACTTAGTAGCTTTTAAATACAATTTCATTAAAGGTCAGAGAACACAATGTGAATCAAGCAACAAATTTTGGAAACATGAGTGCCATGAGAGCAATAAAAAGAAAAGTTACAATCAAAATGAAACAATGCCAAGGCATGCAACCGGAAACGGAAGTCCGAGCAGACTGAGAACAGTGCAAAGAAAGGGCGCCAGAGAAAAAAAACTCGTAAAGCTAAGACTACGGCTTCAGCTATGGGGGCTATGGGTACGTCTATGACTGGGACAAAGACAATGCGCATCTGAAATGTGAGCATGAACAACAACAACAGGAGCAACAACAACAACAACAACAACAACAACAACAACAACAATAATAACAACTGTGCCCTGTGTTTTCCTTCTTGTCACGAAGGAGGCTTGTTCGCTTTTTTACGATTTTTTAAATAAGCAAACACACTTTTATGACATTCCAATTTTGGGCAAACAAAAGAGCACCAACTACTCGAGTCGGGCCACCAGAACGGGAAGTGGAAGAACTATGGCAGGATATGTTGACAGGACGACAGCAGCGAAATGGCAAAGGCTATAAACGAAAATGTGCAAATGGCTTAAATGGCACTAAAAATTGGATGGTAAACAAACCATGAAACATGGTACCAAAAACTATGTAGGTAACACACTGTGTGTGGGCGTCTGTCAACATGTGTTTTTACTGTCCCGAATGCAGCTGCAGTTTGCGTTAAAGTTGAAGCCACAGCCAGAGTCGGAGCCAGAACTATTGCAGCAACAGTCACTGAATGGCACCGTCCAAAGTCCAAGGAGAACTCTTAATTAAGCGCCCCTCTCCAATATAAAATAGGTGCATCCAAATGGAGGAGGAGCGGTAGGATAATGGAACGGAAACTGCACTATCCTGCCGCTTAATGCCGTTTAATGCTCCTGCCATAAATCTGTCCAAATTCACCAGCACTGTGGCTATATAAATATACGACTTGCGATAGTCGTGCGAACTGCGACTTTAATGGCCTTCGGAAGCGGCCAAGTGAATTTAATGTTAGTTAATTATCTAAATGCACGACTTTCTTACTTGTTAAAAATGTATTTAATTGTTCAAATACACTGACATTAAAATTAGCTTTTAAAATATTACTTCTTGTTAAGAATTGCATAATATAAGTGGCAGAATTATCATTTTAATATTTATTCTTCACTATTTATTCTTTAAGACTATGAAGAGCTAGAATAGTTATTAATGTTGTTACCCATTTTAATGCTAGCATAACACTATAGTGACAATTCATTCAGTTTTTATTGAATTTATAAACAATTTAAAATAAATTTAGTTACTATGTAGTTACAGTTTGTTTCGCTATACCATTCAATTAGGAAGCACTTAGTAGCACTTTACCGTTTGGATCTGTTTAATGTTTTCCTGTTTTCCTGTTACACAACGACAACTATAACTACAAACTGACTATAAACATGTGGGACATGAGAGTCAGGAGCAGGTATTTTTACCTGCAGATTCCAAACAGAAATTGCTGGTTGATGATAAATTACAGGCACTGCAATTAAGAATGCGACCGAGACCGAGAGAGACTCCCATGTTTACTCCCATCCATTGTAGTCCACTTTATTTCCCAGTTTAATGCTGAGTTCTGAGCTCTGGGAAAGTAATAAACAATTGCGAATGGCGTTCGAGTTGACAGCTCGACACTAAAACGGTAATTGCATGTAAACATTTCTTTATGTGCGTCATTGAATGGATTCTGGGAGGATTCTGTGAGGGTTCTGGGAGGGTTCTGGGAGGAGTCTGGGATAATTAGATATGTGCTACGGCTGACTGAAAATGCCAATCTATCGTGAGATTGTGATGGATGTATAAATGATTCGCTAATAGACGTTAAATTTAAGAAAATACTCTTCTTTTTACTATTGACTTTTATTTAATTGAGTTAACTAAGAAAATTCACTTGCTTATAATGACGTTGTAATTGTGGTTTTTACCAGTTGGTGACTCTATATTGACTTTAGTGCTGAGTTGTGAGTGCAGCTGCAGTTATTTCCATGGGAAACAATAACAGCGAATGGCAAGCATCACGTGACGTAGACAGGGGCAACAATTTACAGTTATGAAATGCGCTGCCAACACAATTGCAATAATTTAACTTCCGTTTCATGGCGGCATTTTGTGTTTCCGTTTATGTTCGTTGCCATTGCCATTTCCGCTGTCCATTGTCCCGTTACTCGCCGCAATCTGGTCGCTGTTGCTGTTGGTGCTGTTATTGTTGCTACTAGCAACAACAGTCCCTTTTCGAATCTAGTTTTCTACGTCCACGCAAATACAATGGCATTGCCAATAGCCTTAGCTCGGAAAAACAGATTCAATGTTCCGTGTCCTGTTCCATGTTTTCATGGCTTTGGCTTAGCTTTCTAACTGTGCCACTGAACGCTATCCCTTTCGCTGTTTTTCCGCCACACTTATATAAGCACACCCACACATGTACACACAAAGGGTGCTACGTAGTGTATGCTTTGGCGTCGACCAACAACGCGTCGTAAATTATTCAAATTTTTAGTCGTAAATAAACGCACATAAACATAAGCACAGCCGAGTGGAGCTGCCTTTGCTATTTGCCACGCCCACAAAGCATCTTTCAACTCAAAAATGTTGCATGTCCCCTATACTCCAGCTCAGTTTCCCCTCCCCAAAGTTCTTGGCGGAAAATCGCAGAAATTGCTCAACTGCTTTGGGTTTACAGTTGACGAATTTGCTGCATAGTTTTAGGCGCCTGCAGTTGATGAGCTCAAATTTCCAGCGTTTGGAACATATTTGAACAATTCGCACACACATACACGCTGACACACACGCACAGCTCACCTTACCTCAGCTGTCCTTTAACGGTAACCAGGGTTTGACTTTGATTGGCATTTTAAATACGCACGTGACATTTTAGTCTCCCTTCAATTGACATTGCAATCAGCGTGACTTCAGGTGTCTGTCTTTTGTAGTCGTGTATACCTATTTAGTGCACTGAAAAATAAAGTTGAGCCAAAGTAATGGCCTTAAGTTCTTGATTTTAAGGTAACTATTAACTATTAACTATTAACTTACTAGAAAAAATCTTAAAAAGATTAATTATATATAGACAGTTTAAATATAACGAAATTATATTATTTTAAGAGCGTCCAGGATTACCCTCCTTATGTCATTGTTAAGCCTTGATTTAATTCAAAATTCTTGAAATCTTTTAAGTGTATATTTACACCCAAAGCGTTTTCTGATCTATCTATTTGACATGTTTGTAATGTGTTCAAGATTTTTGAATTCAACTAACTGGCATTTGATTGATTGATGGCCACTCCGATATGTTTCTTCTCCACCATACTTAATTTTCTCACACGTTCTTAAGCAATAAATCAATTCAGTAGACAGTTCAAGTATTGAAAACGAATTCAACCGATATGCAATTCAAGTTCGTTGACAGGTGCTAATATCTTAGATTGTGGGAATCATGGAATTGTTCTGTATCCAAGACTATTTTTAGTTTGTTGATTAATTAAAATTGGCAAACAATTCAAAATTCATTTATTATCTTATATTTAGAATATCTTCATTTATATTCGCTAATAACTTTGAACGATTCGAACTTTGAGTTTGTGCAGACAGCTGCTCACTATTTTTGACTGATTTATATCATGTTATAAATACGTCATTGGATATTAACTGATTATTGCACAGTCATGGTCAAATGCTCGCTAGAAGTGTCACATATATTGGCACAAATAGTGGATATTTTTATCTAAGAATATTGAATTGTCATTCTGATTTCATAAGTTGTTTACTTATTATTATTTTCTCGTGTGTAAAGTAAAACGTCATTTGGTTTTGGAAAATGTGACGAAAACAATTCTTTATTATAAATACAGTTTTCTTATCTTAAATAGAATTAATTATTTATACCATTAGTTTAATCAAATACATTTAACTCGTTAATTTGTTAGTGATTCAAAGACTTGCCTTGCCAAACTCCTGACCACTTTTCCATTTGGATTCTGTGGTAACGTATCCACAAATTTAACTCCAGAGTTTAATTGCTTATATTCGACCACAACGCGCTTGGCTACATAGTCGATGATCTTCTGCTCGGAGATTTCACAGCCGGGTTTTTTAATGACCAAAGCTCCAGCGGAGTCCCCGTATCTGGAATCATGGATGCCAACCACACACACATTCAGGACCTCAGGGAGCTCGGCAACGATTTGCTCCAGTTCGTTGGGCCAATAGTGGCAGGATTTGTACTTGAGCAGATCTTTTTTGCGATCAACCAGATAAAGATTGTTATCGTTATCGAAAAAGCCCAGATCACCAAGATTGATCCAACCATTCTGGAGAGTGGCTTCAGTATCCACGGGATTACCAACGTATCCCTTCCAATTAGAGTCGATATTGATTAACACTTCACCGATCTCATTGTGGGCCAAAGGGTTTCCTTGCTCGTCAAGAATCTTGACCCGTACGCCGGGAAAGATGCGACCAACATTGTTGTTATTGTTATCCTGGCTATGATCAATATTGCCGGTAACGGCTCCCGTCTCTGTGGTTCCATATGAGGACATAACTATTCCTGTCTTGACCAGACTCTGAGCTTGTTGCAGTACCTTCGAGGAGATCCAGCCCCCGGTAATGAAGACCATACGGATTGAGGTAAACACGTCCTCCGTGGCCAAGGGATGGCTGAAGAGCTCAAAGGTCTGCCAGGGAGCTAGACAAATAGTGGTGGGCTTGTGCTTCTTAATGCAGCCAATAAAGTTCTCTGCGTCAAACGAACCACTGAGCACGACCCTCGGAACACTGAAGATAATGCTCACTGCCACGGCGATAAATCCTGTTGCCCAATCCACCGATGCCGTGGTTAATATACAATCTGTGCTATTGCAAAATCTATAATGGAAACTTACTGGTTTAAGAAAAAATTAATTTTTTTTAGTTAGGAATATTTACGGAGCTAATCTGGCCACGTGTTTGTGTGATAGAGCCACAGCCTTGGGAAAGCCTGAAGTGCCCGAGGAGCACAGAATCAAGGCAGTTTGGTCGCCATTATCCGCCAGCATTTCGGGTCTGATAGAAAAACACAATATTGAAATTGAATTACTCCAAAGAGTAACATCAATCACTTACACATAGAAATGTTCCTCTTTAGTGGGCTTTAGCAAGTCCTCAATGCCGAGAACACCCTCAACGCTACCCGTAAGCGTAATTATTTGTGGATTCCACTCTTTGGTCACTTCCTTGATGCGTTCATAGTCGGAGCCATCGCAGAACATAATCTTTGGTTTGGTCACCTCGAAAAGACCCTTGACAACGTGGTCGTCCCTTTTAACATTCACCGCATGGAATGGTGTGGTATGGAAGAAGCATGCCACAATCAATGGTGCCACATATGTGCTAGATTTACCAATGATACCAACGACATCATTGTGAGTGAGTTTCTCCTTTTTTAAGAATAGGGCCAGTCGTGTAGCCAGTTGTCGCATCTCCAAATTGGTTATTGTCCTGTCATCCTCGTTTCCAATCTAGTCGGTAATTTAGGAGCAGGGTTAATATGAGATTCGTTTGGAACAGAAATTTGCAATGTACCTGTACAATCTTACTGGGCCAGTTCTTCATGGCATTGAAGAATATTTCACCAACTGAGACATCAGGATGAAAATATGGAACCCTCTTCATGCCACTCCAAATTTTGGTCTCCTCATCGAAGGTTGTTGGATACAAAACTCTCTTTGTCATTGTGCTTGATTTAGTGTCAATCGAATATTGATAGTTTATAGCCCAAATGGCTGTCTTTATATATGGTTGAAGTGTTTCATATTTATCTTAAAGAACATATTGTTATCGCCGTCCGTCGGTAACTTAATCCGTCACACAACATTTAATAGATAAAATGTTTTATTGAAAATATTGTTTTCCTAGAACCAGCTGATTTTTGTTAGCGCTTTAAATAAACCGTTTTCGGGGAATATTTTTGTTTATCTATGAACGTTAATTTAAATAAATTCGGAGTCCCAAATTATTGGCGATTATTTTCCATTACCATTATTCCATTATCTATTATATAAATAAATAGTACAGCATAAATATAAACTCATTAAACAGAGCTTAAATACAGAAATTTTAAATTGCCGTTTAATGAACAAAACCAGTCAACTTTTTGTTTTTACCACAAAATTTCACTGTTTTATATTCGGAATACATTGTGTGCCAGCCCTAGTAATTTATTCACGCCCCTCCGTCATGGACTACTGTCGGTGACTGTCGGTCACTGTTTAGGGAGTCTCCACTGTACATGCATATTTTAACATGAAATTACGAGCAACAACAAAGTATTTAAAAATGCTTTGAAGCCAGCAAAATATTTTATTACAACACTTGAATAGACACTGTGAAAAGTACTGCCATCTGATAAGGCTAACTTTGGTATTTTGAGAAATATTGTAATAATAGAATGCAATTTAAGGAAAATTCAATTGCCTCAGTCAACATATTTAATTGAAAACAACTTAAATATAGAATATATAAGCTTTTCAGTTTCGATTAGATTAGCTGACAAGATTTTGTTAAAATAAAAAACAAGTAACAGCGACTGTAAAAGACCCCGTACTCACTCCAGGGCGTATTTTACCATACACATAAGCAATTCAATCCTTTTGTCCTGTGGGGGCTGTAGGATTTTATTATCCTTGGTGTGGTTAACTTGGTGTGTTTAACTTGGTGAGGATTACAATCGTGATTCTCAATAATTTCAATTTGATCACGACAGATCTAGTAGGATGTGCTATTAGGGGCTTGGCAACAATTTTAAATAAACTTAATCTGCTCGCGAAATATACGTACTTTCATTCTCTTATAGCCTCTGACTTGAGTTGGTCCGAACGGACTAACAGACAGATGGACAGACAGTCGGACATCGCTAATCGTTATATCGTCCCTGCTGTTGATGCTGATCAAGAATATATATATATAGGTTATGGGGCTTCTGACAAACCAAATAGACTCCTGTACTCTTTTTGAGTACATGGTCTAAAAAGTATGTTTTGTACATTTCAAAGTCGGTTTAACTTCTTGAACAAACATAGTTCAATAATACTGATAAGACTTGCCGACACTTTAGAAAACTATTAAAAACAAAGGATAGAAGTCAAGTAAAATTTCAAAGTTGGTACTTGAACTAACATACTTAAATGACAACAGCTTTAATGAAGTTCATATTAATACCTTAATTTTGATAAGATTATCAGGGACACCTTTTTAAAATCTATTGAAACGAAACATGAAATAAAGAACAGTCGGGATTTACCGATCGAAGAATACCCAGTTTCTTAAATAACATATAACTGGACTACGATCCAAGATTGGCTTCGGGAAAAGAGCAATTTGTTGGGTTTGGCTTTCAATATCTTATCAGTATCATAATTTTAAAAGAGTATGTATACCAAATTTGATGGTTTTGATCTTTTCACCTCTGAGATCTCAGCGTTCATACGACAGGATAGAGATGGACACGGCTATAACCCACACAGAGTATAAAACTCCAAGTTTTGTAGCAGTTCAAAGTCGGTTCAACTACTTGAATTTACATACTTAAATGAAAACAACTTTAATAATGAAAATATTAATTCTATAATTTTGATTAGATTAACGTGCGCACATTTTAAAATATGAGCGAAATTTCAAAGACAGTTCAGATACTTGAACTAACATACTTAAATGACAACAGCTTTAATCAAGCCCATATCAATTGCTTAATTTTGATTAGATTAGCGGACACTCATTGGGTCGAAGTGTCGGTTTCGGTGTTGGTTTCAGTCTCAGTTTCGGTCAACTGGTTGCCTGGCAGCTGTGGTCCATCAGTTAATTTGCTTTGTCCTGTGGAGCAGAAGTCAAAGCTTATTGACAGTTGATAAAGCACATTATAACACAACACACACAGACACACGCAAACACATACACAAGTACTGTCCTCTCATTCCAGATAAATTGAGTAAATTGCTTGGTCAGGAAACACCGCAAAGGAATGATGATGTGTGCATTTGACCCGTCCACCTCCAGCAACCAAATTAATGTCGGTGTAATGATTTCAGTCATGTCTCTATGCCGTAGCCGAAGGGTTCAGTTAATTAACCTAACTCAAATTTACAAAATACGATCCAATAAAATATTAAACCAAAAGAAA
This sequence comes from Drosophila cardini, assembly GCA_018903735.1. NCBI lineage: Eukaryota > Metazoa > Arthropoda > Insecta > Diptera > Drosophilidae > Drosophila > Drosophila cardini. The sequence continues at coordinate 20,400,522 of JAEIGM010000001.1, read as the reverse complement.
AATTATATTTTTTAAATTCGATAACAAGTTTGCCTATATTTTGTTAATTGGGATATCGATTTTGTATTGAAACGAAAAGAAATTAGTGAATTCACTACTTTCTAGCTGAGCGATTCAAACTCATTGCAGTGTATAACAGTTTTATCATGTATAACAGGGAATGGAAAGATAACATTGTTTTTAAATATTTGCGTGACACACAGAATTGTTATTCAATAATTTTTATCACTGCGTTAACAGATCAATAGCTTAACAGAATACCAATATAACAGCTGTTAATGTATAACAGTCCCATAAAGCGAGAACAGTGGCGACCATAAAAGAGTACACACCATGGAAAAACGCAGGAAACCAAATTTGAAATAGAAGCTGAATGTTATGAAGTGATTTGTATTTAGTTATCTTCGGTTACCGATTGTTCCTATGTCAGGTACATGATATAGTATTCCGATCTTTACCAAGCTTCAGCAAAATAGCTTTAAAACTGAGAGACTAGTTCGCATAGAAACAGAGGGACAGATAAACGGACATGGCTCTGTCGACTGGGCTGTTGATGTTGAACAAGAATATATATACTTTACTTTATACAAAATTAATTTTTACATTGTACTTAATTTAGTCTTTATAATAATATAATTTTCTTTAATCAAATTGATATCTTGGTAGTTCCCCAACTTCGACCAAGTTACTTTATACTCGAACAATGGAAAATTAGTCACTCTTTAAAAGATAACATTTCTCAAGTCACAAACAAAACTATCATGATAAGATTATGAAATACTTAAAAATAGTATTAATCAATAATATTATTATAATGAATGGAACAAAACGCAATTTACAATTTAAGATATCCAATAAGTTGATTAGAGTTACATTTTACTACCAAACGTATCGCAATCCATTCGGTGTCCCTGACCTTAGACAACAAAGCCAAAACCGAAGCCAAATTTGCTTGCTGGTGTTATCAGCGCGTGTTTTAACGCTTATCACACTTGTTGGGGGCGCCACGTGTAGTCGCTGCACACGCTGTCGACCTCCGGAACTGTCATAAATCTTGCATACGTGAAGCGCGCGTGCGCCAATTGTGTTTCGATTCCGAAACGTTCCGTCTGGCAGTGGAAACATCGCACCATTCATAAAAGTAAGCGATGTTTTTGCGGCTTTGCGATGCTGCATCTGGGCAAGTCCACTATCTGGTCCAGGGACTTGGGCACGGGCAAACAGTTTGCGGTGATTCCTAAGACGGAGCGGTTGCAATAACGGCAGATTTAACTCACGGGAATAAATCAAAAGCGTTCAGTTGAATGTTTGCCGAAAACTTAGCCGTAAGCAAAGTCAAGTCGTAAACCAAAAATAAATTAACTATCCTTAAAAAATAATTGAATCATTTTTGGCGAATTAATAATGCTTTTCAAAAGCCTCGTGTTACCAATTGTAAAATTGATGATAAGTAAATAATAAGAATACTCTGCGTTAAAAAGTTTCACTCAAGTGTTGTTAAGTGTGGCAAAGTTAGTCGTCAAAGTTAAGTGCATTCTAACTTGGCCGGAATTCGCGGCACTTGCCTAACACGTTGGCTCTCTGATAAAGTTTGTTGCCAGGCCGACGGACGGACAGTGGAGCAGAGCAGTAAGCACATCACATGCAATTTCGTCAAAATATTCGGCGGAACAACAGCTGAAGTTTAGACAACAAAATTTAGCTAAATAACGCAACGGATTCCAGTGACGGCATTACGCTTCTGCCGGATGCAGAAGTAAACTTGTCCGGCAATTTTTGGCTGAACTTTTTTAACAGTCTCCAATTGTCGACTTTCCGCAGTCGCTTGTTGCTAAACTAGCGGGACACACACACGACGCATACGTGAGCGTGTGATGTGAATGGTAAGTGCAATTTTGTGCTCTCAGCAACCCTTCTGTCTCAACCCCTTACGCATTTCCTTGTTGGCTATTTGCGTACTTTTTTGGTAAATTTTGCTAATGCTGTGAAATGTGATGCTAATATTATATTTTACGATTGAGTTTTAGTCAAGAAAACTATAAATTAGAAAATTAGTGGAGGAACACATAAATTTATTACATTTACTAAGTAAAGCTTGTAGATTATTTACAAACAATTTGTATCTGAATACTTACTGTGAGTATCTTAATCAAATTCTGTTACATTTTTTGGTAAAAACACTTGTAAAGTGTTATTTCAAATAGAAGCTAGTTATCATAATACTATTCCCAAATTACACAGAAATTGATTTAAACTTTAAGTTAATTTCTTGTCAAATTTTAGAGCGAAATATTTACCAATTAATAAAGTTATATGTATATAGTTTAAAGTAATGATTACATTAAAAATTAAATTTTAAAATTTATAATAACTGAAAGTAAAAAAGTAAAATTGTTAATTCATTAATCAATTAATTTGCGAATAAAAAGCAATGAAAATGATCCAAAACTGGTTGCAAGGATTGGGAAAAACGCAGAAAACTAAGTAAAAATAATGAATAAATAAATAAATAATTTTAATAAAAAAATTATTTTATTTTATTTGAATCCATGTATTTTCTTTAAAGAGTTATGCGATAAATTATATGTATTAGTTTGTTTTCATTTATTTGTTTATCACCGAACGATTTATCAACTGTCAATATATATTAAAAATGACAAATAACAGTTAAATAAAAAAATGTACAGTTTAATAACTAAAAAATTGTGAGTTCCTAAGGTTTTTATTTCACAATCAATATTAAACAAAAAAGTTAGTCGAAACCATAGCTTTTATTTTGGTGTGAATATCAGCTCGACTGAAGCCTTCGGAAATAGCTGTTGTTACCAATAAAGCGCCACAATAACATGTTTTAATAAAACCCGTCAAAACAAAATAAATGAAAAACAATTCAGTTTAATTAAAAATCTAAAAATATATATAATTTTATACAAAATGTGTGTTCATCTCAAACTAGTAATTGTATGACTTGAGTCACTTTGCATGTCACTTCCTTGGACTTTGCGTGTGTCGCGTGCAGTGCTTGTTATTATTTCACATCTAATTGTTACTTTATTGCTGCCTTGTGTGCTATATAATGGCCCCAAACGAAACTGAATTCGCCCAGGACATCAGCTTCAGACTCAGTGCTGTTGCTGTTGTGCCACGGCATAAATATGCTGCCACTTGGAGGAGCAGAGGAGCTGGACTCGCCCTTGTCACGCCTCTGCAGAATTGGTCCAGAATGGTCAAACGGATGGGCTGAATGGACTGCGTGTCGCATCTATAATTAAGTGAACACACTTGGTACTGGTAGAAGACATAAGGATGTATTTTATCCACACGCACTCACACACACACCAAACTTTCACCAGATGGCATAATGGTGGTCGTTGCCAGGGGGCAATCGCCATTGGGAATTGTGTGTCCATCCCTGAGACTGATATGCTTTACGACCTCAAATGGTATTGTCCCCATGTTATGTATGCCTTATGCCTTCTGCACATCAACGAATTGGCTGAAATTATCGAAGATATGAGCAAATGCTGAAATTTCTATTTAAAACTCATTTTCATTAATTGCCGTTATCAGAAAATGTTCTCTTTAATAAACGAAGTATATTTTCTTAACGAGCACTTGCCACAAAAAGAAAGCCACAATTGCATACGGCATAGAACTCTTCAATTATGGTTAATTACGGAAACAAGCGCGTTCAAGTATTCGTATTGTACTTTGTCGATGTTTTCTCACACAATGACTAATTGGCCTTTGGGGTTCGAAAGGGAATTTCCGTAATGTGTAACTCACATCAAAGTATCCAGGTTCAACAATAACCAATGCTCATGACCCCGCCCATTCGTAATTGGGGTATACAAATAAAAAAAAAAATATATATATATATATGTATATATATATATATATGCACAAGGATAGGCCAATTAAATTACTTACTTGTAATATAGAACGTCAAATGTTTGTCTTTGACATGAGCAGGATTTGTGTCCTTTTGCCATGAGTATCTTTCGAGTTTCATGCATTGTCTCAGTTTATGTGCACATAAGTAAAACACACAGATATGTGTTGGGACTGCTCCTGTCGCAGATACCCTAGATAACTTAACTGGCTAAGCTATGCTAAACGTTTATGCTATAGTACCTAAATCACCCGACTAACTAATTAGTACAAGAGCTTACTCTCAAGTTGAGCTTTGTCAGCTCTCTTATTTCACAAGCAGTCTCTATTCGTGCTCATCCGACTGTATAAAGTATCTCTATAGGCATGCAAATACACAGCGACACTAATGGAGTTTACACACACACACACACACATGCAAGCACACACATATAGTATAGTGTCCTTAAAACAACAATAAATTAGACTAAAACATCCGTAGAGTGTTTTTGCAATGCGATTTGTTGTTCTATGTAAATGCCAGACTCTTACGGACACACTCCTACTCTCTCTCTCTCTTTTCCTTTCCCTTTCTCTCTGTCTGCGTTGCCGTATCCGCAGGCAAAATAAAATAATTAATAAACTTGCTGTTAACACAATTTCTACTTTAATACATTTTTGCACTGACTTACGGGCCATAAGAATATAATTTATAAGCCAGTCCTGTCTGACTGTGTCTGTCTCTTTCTCCCTCTACTTGCTCTTTCTCCATCTCTGTCTTCTGACTCACTGGCTGTCTCTTTTCAAATTTTGCAGTGGATAAACTGGCAATTAATGGATCTATTAAAGCAGATGGGCTAAGAAATATTATGGGGTCAGTAATATAATTATGGCTTGCAAGCTGGCACTTGATATAAATTTATATAAGTGATAATTAAGATGAAGCTATACAATTATAACGACTAAAAACTTAAACACAGAAATTATTATTAACTTAAGATTTGTAACCAACGATTTTAAAATACTTGTCGTGTTGAATGGAACAACCTTACATGCTTTCTCTTTAACTAAAATTGCAATATTATACATATACTGACATCTCTTTCTCTCTCAGCGACTCAACATTACACGCACAACAATTATCTCATGCGTAACTCTTCCTTCAAACATCTGTCAATCATCAGCAACATATCTGCACATGTGCAACGAACTAAGCTGACCATCTGGCGAATAACGGAGCAAAGCGCAGTCCCGAAAATGTTTCACTACAGTGTAGTCCACGAATTTAGAACCGACATACACATATATCTTGAAATCAAACAAGCAAAACTAAAGCGGAATGTTAATTTTCTATAATATTTTCTGAAAGAATTTAATATTAATATTTATTAGGACATTTATCATAATAAACTACAGTAAAATGGAGAAAAATTGAAACTTTGCACTTTTGTTGTTTACTAATTATAATGTAAACACCATAAATCTCTGGTCTCTTGTGAATCTTCTTGCTTTGGCTTTGGAACAAAATTGTTTTATGGAATGCCTTGAATGCATGAACGTGACTTCAATTTGTCCATACTGTTTGTATTACTTGTACTAAATCTTAGTCAAGTGGCCTAGTGCTGTGATAAATACTTCAACTAAAAAGTAAAAATATTGCACAAAACGCTTACAAAGACAAATAAAGTTACGATAAATTCACAAAAATGGCCAAGGGGTTTTTCCCAAATAAAACACAAATAGAAATCAGTAAGAAAGTTTAAGCTGAGAGAATACGATTAGGGGATACCCAGTGTCCAAAATTGTAGTTTACTTAAGCTAACTTTCTTATAATTTATTAGTTTTTTTTTTATTTTTTGATTAGTTCACTTAGAACTCTCCGTTTTCATGTCTTTTTTCTTTAGATTTGCTTGAGGATTTGAGTAGTTCTTCTTACAAGTTACAATTTCTAAGACTTGAGTAAATCACTTACTTTACACAAACTTATTATACCCTCGACTAGGGTATAAAAAGCCGAATATAGTAGAAATAAAGAAATATACAAATGGAGGCATAAAAGTTATGGGTGGTAATATATTGTGTCTGGTGTGGTTGTATGTGTGTGTGTGTTGGTGTATGTGAAATTGTTGCTGCCTAGACGATGACACCAAGGCACCAGCATAAATAAATAAAATAAATCAAAAATGTAAATCAACACTCGTCATTTATACAGAGTCGTATATATTGTATCTTATAGGTCCAGGACAATAATTTGCACTCACACACACCCAGAATATTTCTCACTCCTTCGGTTTGGTCTCATTAAAATTGTCTCGGTTTCAATGTATCTATATGGGTATGAGTATGAGTGTGGGTATGAGTATGGGTGTGTGTGGGTGCCTGCGTTCATTGACTTTGTTATTTCATGTGGTTAGTTATTTGGTTTTGTATGTAATATGAAATCAGGACAAAGCATTCAGTCAAGTGTTTTGGATTTCAAGCGTACCAAATATTAAATTATGTCCTTCACACAAAAGGTTCTAACGAAGCATTTATTTTATTTTTAGGATCTATCTTGCAGATGCTCCCCAATTTCTCTACCCTCCCTTCCCTCCCTCTTTGTCACACTCTCACTTCGTCTATGCTTTATTTATTTATATAATTTTTATTGCCTTTTGCAAAAGTGAACAATACAATAAATCATCACAATAAAAAACTTAGATTAATTGCTGTGTTGAACTATGTTCCAGAAACACAACTTAGTAATCGGGCTCGACTTTTAGCTACCAGTATTTACTCTACACCCAATCACATAAGAATCTGTTATCATTTTAGTGAGGAAAAGTTCTAAAATTTCTTTTACGTTTCGTGACTAAAAACATTAGGTTGTAGTAGTAATAATAAAAGTGCTAGTTAGTGGCTAGAGTTATATCTACTTAAGTTCACTTTCGTCACTAGCGTCGACTACAGTGTTTTGCTTAGCATTTCTATAAACTTTTGTTTTCCTTTGCGGTTAGAATTGTATTATTTCATCTAACTTTCTGTCATTCCAAAAAATAGTTTTATTTAGAGAGAATTTTTGGATTGTCATATTTCTGTTTTTAAGCCAAACTCTATCTTTGAGAACTGTTATAACCGCAGGCAACTCGAACATAATATTCAGTAATTAAATTTGAATTTATTTGAGTGAAAAGGTGTAGTTTTCAGAAAGCAAATGCATGCCTGAAAGGTATTTCAATTAGTAAGTGTTTGTTGAGGTACTTCATTTCCTTTGCGCTACTGTCAAGGTGGGATGGTTGGAGAGGTGGGAGGGTGTTAAGTAGTATTTGTAGTGCCTTTGACTGAACACTCTCCATTGGGGCCATGTTCACGATGTTCTTTTTAAAGCACAAATTTACAGCACTCGATGTAATTTCATTCATTTTGCATTTTGGTGCTTCAGTTCAGTCCACCTCCAGAGAACGTTATTCTGGCCGTGTCTGGCAGCTGCAGACACCTTTTTATTCATTTGACAAAACTGGATTGGGGCTACATTCAACCTTTGTTCGTATTCTGCCCACCTATACATTCATTTTCCACCTGTCCAATGCTTCACCCATCTGACGGTCTGTCCTTCTGTCCGTCTGTCCTCCGGTCCGCCCTTATGCGCCCTTGGGCCCCACTTGGTGTGACAAGTGGACAGATACTTGTCTGCGTGGACATTTTTTTGCGCGTTGTCATTTCCTACAACTGTTTATAATTCGGCCTGAAATCTACTTCATTTTATCAGAGTCAGAGGCTTTACGGAATCTTGCATTTTTGAAATGAATTCTTCTTCGTTTTGCGCCCTTTCTTTTTTTTTTTTCCATTTTTCGTTTCTTTTCGTTCACCGTCATCTTCAATTTCATTTAGCATTCACATCTTTCAGTTGTAATTTCCCAACTCTTAGCGCGTTTCCAGCTGTAGCTTATCCAGTCTTGTCTCTCCCTCTGTCCGGTTGCTGGTCATTCAATTTGACGCCACATTTATTCACCTTTTTTTCGGTCTGCTCTTTTTATCCAGTTTTCACTTCTACTTTAATTACTTTGTTATACGCTGGACTGAACCATTCGTACTTCATCTGAATACCCTACAAAACTTTCATATTCCCATAGACCTTCTGCTATTTTGAAGTACTTAATTCTAATATTGGGTGTTACACTGTCCAGCACACTCGCTTTCGTTTATTATTTAGTGGCAGCGTTGCGTATACGCAATGCAAATTAGCTTTAAGAATTGCGTTAATACTGTCCATCCCCTTGGGTGCGACCATCAGCATAATCAAGCCAAAAGTTAACAAAAAGTTCATTTCTCTAACTGTCCACCAGGCAGCGATGCTATCTCATGGGCAATTAATACTCCCAACTTGTCAGGCAGTTCCATTAGAAGAAAAGAAAAGACAACGAGATAGAGAAACTCTCGGCAAAACTGAGTTCGAACAGCAAACTATTTTCGGCCACACTTAAAAATGTGCTAAACGAAAGCTCCTCCAGGGATACACACAATTATACATCATTCAAAAGAGTTCCACACCCACCAATTCCCACACCGTCGTGCTTTCCGGCATTTAGTTAGCTTTTAAACGTTTTCCAAGTCGGTTCCTCTTTTCTCTCTCTCCTCTCTCTTTCGCTCTCTATCTCTTTCTCTGTGTCCTTCTCTGTCTATCACACTCCATTTGTGCAGTTTCCGCTGGTTGGCCTTCATTGTTTTGACTTCCGCTTCGTGGTCAAGTGCCTGATGATGTGCTCCTGATGATGATGATGATGTGCATGTCCCAAATCTCCGTGTCCCGCTCTCCACACCCCTGTCCACTGATCCGTGTCCCTTGCGCCGTGTGATGCTCCAGTGGCAAACAATAATAAGCGCCTGGCTTGACTGCATCTTGTTTGCCTATGTTTGTGTTTGTGTTTGTGGTCTCCATAGATCTCTATCTAGATCTGTGTCAGCAAATAGATTTAGTGCTCCATTACAGTGGACCCCACGAAAGCGTTCCAACAGTCGTCGAACCGCTGACACTTTGTTTACCCAGCGCACTAGTTAAATTGGGCAGACAAATGTTTAAGTACCCCCTAGTTCACCACACCCCCCAGCCCACAAACATATACAGATATACGCAGGCACTACTAGCTCTATATAGAGCTATCTCTTTCACTTTCCTTTCGCTTCCTCGCTGTAGTTAAAGCTGCAGTTTTTGGTGGGTTTCCGGTCCGTTGAGGCTTTTCCACATTTCCACTGGCATGTGTTGATGTTGATCCGGCTTGCCAAGGACTACGCATATGGAGGTCACTCGCTTGTTTACCCAGTAAGCATATCCACAAACTAAATAAAGAATACTATTTAACTGCTGGAGGATACCAATACTTTTAGGTCATCAAAATAAAATTGAATCAAACTTAACTTATTTGTTTACTTTAACTACAATTTATTGTGTATTCTTGCATAAAATATTTAAAATTAATTTAATGCTGAGTTAGAAAATAATTCAAATAATTGTCTTGCTTAAAAATATATGAATTTATTCTTTAAGAATATATTTAAGTGCTTTTATTCTCAGTAATACTTCATTCAACTTATACAAAGTTAATCTTTGATCAAGACTTTTTCTTGCTCAAGACTTTTTCCTCACTGATAACTTAACCACTTTACTTACTTAGTGTTTAGTTATTTATAATTAAACATTATTTTAATTTTAAACATTTACATTTTAAATTTAAGTTTTTGTCGAATGCTTTAGTTGATTTTAAGTAAATAAATTAATATTTTAAGAGCAAACAAATAATTTGCAATGCATTTGTGTTTTTTCTTGAATTTAGTTGAGTTTGCGCTTGAACAGTTTACTGGCCAAAAGTAAATATTTGCACAAACCGCATCGCACAACATTTTGGCACATGTGTGCATGTGTATCTTTCTTCATGACAGTGTGTGTGGGTTGATAGAACTAATATTTTGGTTCTATAATTTATGTTAGCCTGGTCGAATTCGGCTCAGAGACATTTCAAGGCGATTTTCCGGCTTAACTGTTTTGTTATTTTCGGTTTGCAAATCTTTTTGGCCTGCAACAAATGCTGTCATTTGCATTTATTTCTATTGCTCTCTCATCCACATCCACTGGAATAGAGTGAGATAGCGAGTACTAGAAAGTGAGAGAGAGCAAATACAGATTTTTTTTTAAATGTATGGGAGAATATTTGGCACATTGCTTAAATTATTTTTGCTGGTCTTTTATTTGTTATTATTCTATTTGAATGCAACAAAAACTTGGCAAGAGAACTTTTCGACAGGCGTCTAAGTGAATTTGTTTGTTGTCTGAGCTGCCAACTGAACGAAAATACTGAAAAGAGACAGAGATAGAGAGACCAAAAGAGAGAAAGAGAGAGAACGAATGAAAATGGCAGACACTGACCACTTGGCAAAGAACCAAACAGCAAAAGTCCTCAATGTGGACTTTCGTTTGCTCTTCTCAGCTGGGAATTTGGGACTCGCATTGATTGCTACATTCTCTATTATCCTAAAGTGCTTATCATAATTTCTGAAGCTTTTCTTTTCTGTCATGGTTTGTCTCTTTAGGCTCTACAAAACTCTGACGGGCTTCTCGAATTATTTATTTCTGACGCGTAAGTCGCCTTAGCGCCTATTCCCCAGTGTCTGTTAGAGCAAATGGCTTTACTAGCGCCATCATGGTGAGACCGGAACATGAAAGTAGCAGTTGAAAGTAGTGCCAGGCAGGAAGTAGCTAGCTTAAGTCAAATGTCTACACTTGATGCGATGCCACACTTTTATAAAGTTCCGCTTGTTTCATTCGTTTTTAGGCTAGCAAGTATGTATTTAAAGAAATCGGTTTGGTCAACAGCAGTATAGCAATCTATACTATCAAAGGCCAAGTTGAGTTTGCCCACTAGCCCATATATTTTCAGTATCTAACAACTATACAAGATAGAAACAATTCGAATAGCCAACAATTTAATTAGTTTTGTTAAATCATTGTCTTGAATCGCATTAAAATACACAGGCTCTAAAGTATTTATTCGGCGGATGAAAAATAATATAAGTAAGCACCTAGTATGCACTATTTTTTGAAAAGTTCACAGTGGTTTTAATTGGGCTTTTTTGCAGCATGCCAGATATTTAATTGAAGGAGAAAATAAAATATTGATTGGATTCTCGACAGAAATGGGCAGAAAAATTATTATACATTTTAAATATTTTCATGTAACATAAAATTGCATTAAAAGGTTTAAAAAAACATCGTTTTTGTATAAAATTTTTGATCTCGCAGTCCTGTGGGTAAACAACATATTAAACTTTTGATTTCTTCCCTTTAAATTAATCCTAAATTCAACTAGGGAAAGAAACGACTCGAAAATCGGTTAATGAACTTAACTATCACTTAATTCTGTGGCTTTGCCGAGCGAAATAAGAGTATGTTCTTAGCTGTTTATTCGAGCTCTTAAATATTTAAGAGCTGCAAAAAGCCGAATCGACTTAGCGTAATGCTTGTATCAAGGGGTCAAAAGTAAATCATCAAGGGTCAGGAGTCAGGGGTCATGGGGTTTGCTTGTACTTGCATTTTGTTTACTGCTTGTACCATAAGTGCTTTTTAAGCTGTCTAAAAATTCGATGATATTATTTATACCGTAGATTTAAAACATTTTTCTGTTTACTGTAAATTTGTTGCTACCAACCAACCAAAATCACAAAACATGGTCGAGACATCGGCGCCAAACCTCCCTACTGACGAGTGTATGTTTGCATGGGTGTGTGTGTGTGTGTAAGCAAAAGAAAATCTGTACGTTCAGCTGTATTGACATGATAAACAAAATGGATTTTCTTATTTTCTGTATCGACAATTTAAACGAGTTTCTCTTGAGTATGCGTTAGTGTACAAGCATATTGTCTGATTTAGTCAAAGACTCTTGACTCCGACGTTTGTGATGTACTTATAATTGCAATTCAGACTGTGCATATTGCCAACTCAATACAAGATATCCTTAAAGTCAATAACTCTTGGCGAGAACAAACATTGTCCTTTTCTGGGTGACCATATTCAAAGTTTATTAAATTCTCATGAACGCTTCTTCATCCAGTTGTCCTCTTGTCCGGTTGTTTACCTTTCACCTATGGTAAATCTCATGTCGCTTCTGCATTATATCTGGTCAGATGCTCAGGAGCACATAAAGCGCATAAAATTAAATAAAAATCAAATTAGAAATCCTTTTAAGCCCGCTCCTTCTCGCTTCTTAAGTTTTGCCAGCAGTCCAGTCTCAAACACTTTTGGGTTCTTTTTCCATTCTTTTTTTTTGACGACGTATCAGCTTAACGAAGAGAAAAGCAAATAAAAATTCACCATAAATTTGCTCAAGATTTTTCAGACTACACACCAAATTTTACTTCTCATTTTATTTTGCAGTTTGTTTCTTCGTCCTTCTTAGGTATTGTGAGATGTTCTGCTTTTGTTGTTTGGGTTGTTTGTGCCGCTGTTTTGAAGCTTTATCTGGTTTTAGTTCAACTTTGAAATATTATCCGTCGAAATCTTATTGTGTGCTCGACACACAGAAAGCGGATTAAACTAACGGGATTATATTTGAAGGGGGCAGAATAATAGATATTTATAAAATTGCGAATTTGCCCAAAACTATTGCAAATGTAATCGAAAAAATATATTGTTAGCTTAAATTTAAACAAGTGTTTTTTCAGTTGTTTTGTTTACTCCATTTTTTGTGTGCTTTTAATCATTTTTCAGTTGGGATTTTACTCCATACTTTGCTATTGATGAAGTTGGTACAAAGGTGATAAATATGTTTAGCTTTGAACTATTGATTGCGATTTAGCTTAACTTAGTGACGTCACTATAACACTTTTAAAACTTTTTGTTCGTTGTTTTGAAGCTTAAACTATTGATATAAAGCTTTAATTACCTTATTTCTGTATCAATAGTTGAACACAATTTTATTCAGGATTTAACTGTGGCACAAAAAACAGCACGAAAAAGTCAATATCTGGTTAACAGTGCGGTTACGCAATTTTGCACATTTATCTTCATTTTTGGCATTGTTTTCTTATGTGCTCCAAGAGCTTTTATGCTGCCCTTTTTTACGCGTTTTCCGTTAATGTACGTTGCGGTTGTTTACGATTCCATGCCACCTTTTTTGCTCGCCGTCGCTGATCTGATTTCCGTTTCCGTTTCCGTTTACACACATACACACACTCACACGCTGGGAACAGCCTCCAGTGCTTAATGTCTCCCGCTGTCTTTTCAGAATGTCGCCTGCTCAAAGCAGAAAATTGTAGTTTTTATGTGGTACCACAACTAAAGATGATACACTACACGATGCCCTGTACTCAGTTTACACCAGTTTTCCGGTATTATTTTGCTTGCCTTTCATTTGATGAACTACTATCGGGTATACCCAACCACACAGTCTAAATTCTAAGGTATATAATACATTCCTTATTTAATTCGTGTTGCACGTGTCTCGGCCTTTTTGAATATGAGTGTAGACAGTAAAGCATTTGCCATGTCAGGGAATTCGGGCACTTATTTTCAATTTAAGAAATGCAAATATGCATAAGCAGATTATGCTGATGAGCAGCAGCTTAGTAATGCTTGGTAAACTGTATTTGCACATACAGACATGTTCAGACATGTTCATACATGTAGTCGAATTCGTATATGTATACAATTTAATTTCCTGCTACTGCCGAGTTTCTTGTATTTCTTCTTGGATTATAAAACTAAAAAATGCGCAATACCAAAAAAATACAATAAAATGAATTGACTTTTTAAGACTTTTCGGCTAAGTTTCTGTTTATTTATTTAGCTCTTATTATGAACTTAAATATTCATTGTATTGTCACATTTGAATAACTTTTAATAGCATATTCAGCTGGGAAGAAAACACAAGTTTAAACAGCTGCCAAAGTCAATGGAAAAGTTTCTGATGTCTGCGGTTGTCGACGCTTCTATCGCTATTTGTTGTAGATGTTTCGTATCGATAAATAATTCATAAATTTATATATGTGTGTGTCAACGCCACGGCATATTGAACCAAATATGAACGCATTAAAATAAATCCGCAAAAAATTCTGCACACACACACACACACACACAGACTGACACACACGCTACAGAGAGAATGTCAATGGCACACATGCCACAAAGAGTGCCAGGCGACATATGACCGCATTTCAAATTAGCACACACCAAAGGACTCTCATACACACACACACACACACACACACACACACACACACACACACACGCACACACTCAGGCACACTCATTCGCACACTCAACCAATCGAATTTGCATGTATATGTACTTTGTATTTAAAGCCCCATCGCAGAGTCAAAAAAATGCCGCTACAAGAAGCATAAATACAAATATATATCTATATATATATATATGTATATGTATACATATAATGCAATATAATAAACGTCAGAAGCAGCAAAAAATTCAGAATCAACTGAAGGGTGAAATCGTACACAAGTCGACAAGGAAAGAAGAGTTGGAGACTGAACGAAACAGGCAGATAGATAGAGTGTACTGTAATTTGGGTGTGATAACCCTTTTTAAGTTTTTTTTTTTTTATTTTGGCTTACAGTTTGCGGCAAACATGGCAAGAAACTTAAGATACACATAAATACATATATATACGCAGCTAAAATCCAATTTGGCTAATAAGACATTGTCAGTCAAAATGTTCTTCGAAGTTAGAAGTAGCATTTTTTATACCCTAACAAATTTGATATATTTTGATAAAATAGATTTGTTTGTATGAATTTTATGTGATTTAACACCTCTTTTTAGCCTTAGATATGGAAATGTTTATGTTTAAGAACACAGATAGGAACAAATTTGGCTATAAAGGTTTTATCAATGAAGTATTTATAACACTCCAACAAATATGATAGATTTATATAACTGTATATATAATTCTACATTCATTGTATGCATATTTTTGTGCTTAATTCGCATAAGCTTTAAATGCTTATCGTTTTCAGAAGTGATATCAACAAACGACGACAAGTTGAACCACAGCAGCTAATTTAATCTGTTTAGCGACAGACTTTGGGTTGGTGGTTTGTCTGGTTTGTAATCTGGGGGCGGAAGGAGTCCCATGGTCGTTGATGTGGTGGGAGTTCCCCCAAGTAACAGCCTCTGCTCATTAGGCTCTTCCAGTCAGTTGTCAAGTCACAACAGACACAGTGACAATTTGAGGATGTCGCAGACAAACAAATTAAAATCTGCTTAAAGAAAGATTGTTCATGACTTTAATAACGTTAGTAAACTTTGTTTACTAATTTAAGTGAACCATAGTTGACTTTTCTTTAAAAATTATGTGAAAACGACTAAATATACTTATTGTAATACTGTATATCAGTACTACATTGACATACTCTCACACAACTAGAATATTACTGTTCAAAAGAACCAAAAGGAACTCATTTTGTCATACAATTCATACTAAAACAAAACTATCTTATTCTTAAAGTTATTGAAAAACAATTTCAAGGTTTAAAGATGATTTGCGATAGGTATAAACCCGCTCTGCCAAAGTTTATCAAGCGTCGCAAGATAAAGCCTGTGGTTGTGAGTGCCAAACGACTTCAGGGTATTCTCTACAGATCCACAATGGGAGTAAAGCGAGATAAAATAGCGCAGGCTAACGAAGAGGAGCGTTACTTGCAATACCTGAAAGAAGGTCATGAAGCACTCTACAAACGCTTCACAAATGTTGGTGTTCATTCGCTTGATGAGGAGAAACAAGCCAAGTTGGATCAGGAACTGAAGGAGGCAGAAATTAGGGAAAAGCAAGTCAGAATGGAGGATGAAAGAACACGAAAAGAGCGCATAATACGAGCCAATAGAATACTGGAAGACTTGAAGGCAGGACAGCGTGCTCTTCATCATGCTCTGGTCACAAGTGACATGATGTATCAACGCCAACATGATACAGCTGTTAATCGGGAGATCGAGGAAGATGCTGAACGACAAAGACGCCTCGATGAACTTCAGTGTCCAGAAACTTTGGTGCCTGCCTGTAAGTTCACAGATGAGGAGTTGACTGCTCGGGAGCAAACAAAAGCAATCGAAACACGAGCTTACTTCCTTAAAGATATCGAAGAAAGACGCCAACGAAAACTGGAACAAAGGGAACAGGAGGTGTTCGAGGGAATTGTGGAGAGGGAGCAGTATAAATGCCTCTATGAGGAGGAAAAGAAGAAGGCAAAAAAAGTGATTGAAAAGCGAAAGGAGTTCTGCCAAAGAGCCTATGACGAGGCATTGAAGGACAAGGCTGAAGTGGCTAAATGTAAGCTCAAATTAACATTTTTATACCCTTGCAGAGGGTATATTAATTTTGTCACGAAGTTTGTAACGCATTGAAGGAGGCATCTCCGATCCCATAAAGTATATATATTCTTGATCAGCATCAACAGGCGAGTCGATATAGCCATGTCCGTCTGTCTGTCCGTCTGTCCGTCTGTTTCTATGCGAACTAGTCTCTCAGTTTTAAAGCTATCTTGATGAAACTTGGTACAGATGTGTATTCTCTCTGCAGGCAGATCATTTGTTAAAATCAGCGGGATCGGATGACTATATCATATAGCTCCCATAGGAACAATCGGTTGAAAAAAAAATTTTTTTTGAGCTATTTCAACCAAATTAAGCCTATATGCATTTAGTACCAAATCCCATGTGCAAACCAAATTTCATCCAAATCGGACCACTATATCATATAGCTGCCATAGGAACAATCGGTTGAAAATGATAAAAATGCCTAGTATGAAAATTTTCAGTGCCAATTGAGCGATTTCAACCAAACTCACGCCATAAACATTTGCTATCATTCCCCAGCTGTTGACCAAATTTCATTCGGATCGAACCACTATATCATATAGCTGCCATAGGAACAATCGGTTCAAAGGCTTAGTATGAAAATTTGTAAAGTCTATTAAGCGATTTCAGCTAAATTCACGCACTACTCCTTTGCTATTATTCCCTATATACTGACCAAATCTCATCTAAATCAGACATTTATATCATATAGCATCCATAGGAACCACTGGTAACTGAATCCAATGAACGCAACATGCATGACTGCAAGGGTATTTAATCTTCGGCGAGCCGAAGATAACCTTTCTTTCTTGTTAAAATTAATTCTTTCGATCATTTCAACTGTAAATATATTCGGTAGATGAGAATATATGTGAGCAGATCGATGATAGAGTAATCTGCGTGGATGTGACTAGGCGTCGTAATCTGGATAAACGTCACAACGACCATTATAAAGCAATGCAGCAGAAATTAATAAACGATCGACAAGATCGGGCCATTAAGATCTGTCGACTGCAACAGGCTGCCAAACGAGAGGTTCAACAACGGAAGGATGAGCAAGTAGAGCGTTATAACTTGGAAGAGGAAATTGATGAGGCACGACGTCAATGTTGGATTGAGGATTTGTCCAGGCAAAGACGAGCCTATGAGTTAGTGGAGCAAGAGCAGGCAAAGAAGAAGCGGGAACTGGAGGCGGAAATTCATCGCTTTGAGATCGCTACACGCATGAAAAATCAGGAAGCAAACAAACGATTCTACATCTCTCAGAAGAGGCGGAAAGATAAAGCAACTGCTGATCTCCGTGACATACTTATGGGCCAGCGGGGAGAGTTCCTGCAAAGGCAACATGAGGAAAAGATGCGTATGTCTGCTTGCCAGATCAATCCCAATCTGCAGGAGGACCTTAACTTTATCAGTGATGCAGCCAAAACGGTTACCAAAGCACGAGAGGAAGGACGTCCTATTTATCCAATAGCAAAGGCAGTTGAGATATATAGACACAAGAATCAGTTGGATTCGGAGCCAGAGGGTAAAATGGTACATCGAAGCAAGCTGCGAGACTACTGTTGGCCAGGTTATCACTCAAAGGCTGACTTGGCCTACAGACAGTACGAGCACCGAGATGAGTGCCGGAAAAAACAACAGGCTGATCGGGACAAAATGTTCGCCAATTGTGTTAAAATTACAAAAATAGCTGCCCTGGAAAATCCTTTTAAGCCCTGTGTCCTTTCCTGTCCCGTAAAGTGCTTTCAGCATAGTGGTATGCCTCCCTTGGATACCTCGGAT
Organism: Drosophila cardini; assembly: GCA_018903735.1. Lineage (NCBI taxonomy): Eukaryota > Metazoa > Arthropoda > Insecta > Diptera > Drosophilidae > Drosophila > Drosophila cardini. Next base: position 20,382,530 of record JAEIGM010000001.1, on the reverse strand, counting down.
TCCTTCGATGTTTGCAGACACGTTTGCTACGAGGACGAAATCCCAGTCGGACCATGCCCCAGTCATATGCAGGTTATCAAGCCGTGTAAGAAGGAAACGCCAAAGAACTCCCGGGAAGCTGGGGGTAAAGTCGACTGCTCGAATTCCAAGAAGCCGCTGGGTACTGAGCGAAGTAATTCAAGGCGAGATCCGCCTTTTATGCAAGTTCTATCAAGAAGCAAAGACTTAGTACCTTCTGTGTCCTATCGCATTTCACGCACCGATCGAACTCGCACCTGGCGGTAGTCTAAAGTTTAGCTTTAAAAATTAAAGTTTTGTATGTTATGATAGAAAATAGGACCTTAAAAATTCAACAAAAAATACAACTAATTAAATCAGAAACTTTATTTTTATTTTGACGATTTTCAGGTATTGAGAAATAGCATTAAATAATTTATTTAACTTAATATATTAAATTTGGTTAAATTGTCGTGAAAAGTTAACTCATACATTATTTATCTATACTGGGATTCATATGTAAATCCTGTCATTTAAGAACAAGTTGAAAGATTCCCATACAGTTAGTTTTTCGTCGTTCTGTAATTTAATCCTAATGCCCATACAAATCCACGCTTGTGTGTCAACAAATACCTCTTCTTACTGTGTTGCCTCAACAAGCTTACTGCAAGAATAACCAAAAGTGAAATAAGGCAGCAAGAAATCAAGTGTATGTCGTCTGCTTCTGGTTCTCGGGATTGTTACTGGTGCGGAGAGTGTGACATCAACAGCTTTAAATGGATGCTCGTGTCATTTTGCGGGGATTGCAAATTAGCGTAGATTGCGCACTTTGCCGAAGCAAACAACACGACCGAAACTGAGACAGATAGAGAGACCCAGTGGGAGAGAGAGAGAGACAGATAGGGAGAATGTGGAACGTGAATGCGGAAACGAATGGGATTGAGAAATGGAAATGGTTGGAGTCAGGAGTAGGGAGACGAGTACGCACGAGTGGAAAAAAATCGTACAAACAAACAGATAAACAGACCGAGAGGGTGTAGAAGAAAACACTTGATTCACTTGCACGGTGCTCCAGGTGTGGCATTAGCCGCTGTTGACATACATCTCATCTGGCGGCGTACAACATGTCGTATAAGTATTTTAATTAAGCATCAAGGGCCGCACAAAAACACTGCCTCAAGTTGCGACGAGTCGCGTTTTAATTAAGACCCACTAAACTTAGTCAGCGAATGCGAAAGCAACATTCAAGAGTTCTGGGTAAGGGCAAGGAGGGTGGCAAGGGGGGGCAAGGGGGCCAAAGGGAAGGAATGAGATGCGTTGGCAAAACGGAAAGTTTCCATTTAAGCTAACCTCGCAGCAGAAATTTAATTTACTTTGGCAAAAACTTGCGGCAGCAGCTGCGGCAACACCAGAGCATAAAAAAACAAACCACCGCTTCATGTAGATTACTCATACGCCATGTATGTTATGTATCTATGCGTGCATCGGCGACCAGACACAGCACAGCACAGCGACTTCTGGCAGCAGCCTGGTCTTCTGATATATCAGTTACCACGCCTACGGCGACAGGTGCTGGTAACAACAACAGCAACAAGGACAACAATAACATACTGCGAGTACATGTGAAAATACAATTCCTGCGACTCCCATTTCCGTCATGCATTGAATATGTCTCGTTTTGTGCATTTAAATGCCTCAAAAGATACATACAAACATGTGTATATATATTCATAAATATATAAGTAAAACACTGTTTGACTAAAAATTTAAATGTTCTTGGAATTTATAGAAAATATTTGGATTCAAAACTCATTCGCTGCAATGAAATGGAAAAATATGGATTACAACAGATGAAAGTCGTTTGCTTAGTTTTTGTCTGTGCTTTGATTCATTTATGCAATTTTACTTTTCTGACCAAATACAGTTTTTTCATGCTCACTGTAAACTTTTGTAGTTTGTGGAAATAGCACAAAATTCTGTTATGGATTAACGTTTTGGATTAGAAAACTTAATACTGTTTTATCTACAAAAGTATTCTACCACAAAGGTGTAAGTGTCACATATTTGACAGCAGTTATTGCTTTCTTACTGCTTTTCTTATTTGCTTTTTGGCTTTAAATCGATAAATGCAAACTTGAAGTCTGAATTACTGCAAACAAGAATTATTCGAAGTCGCTTAAATTAAACTGTGGGCGTTGTTCGATTTCTGCGAAACTTTGTTGGCGCCTCTGTAAACCTAACGAAATGAATACTTATACAAAGTTTGGATTACAAACACATACACACAAACACACATACACACACACACATACACACACACACACACACACACACAAACATAGGTTTATAAGATACACAGTTTCATTAAGTCAACGGAACATAAATCAATTTATAGGCTACTGAACTAAGAACACTAAACTGTAAAAAATGGTTTTTTTTTTTTTTGCTATTTCAGTTGGCTGGACTAATGTAAACATAGCATAATTTTGTTTTCTTTACAATATACAAATTATGTAATCATCTTGAGAGCCCAAAATAGAAATTTAAAGCAGCTTTCTTAGACTTAAAGCAATTCGCCTAAAATTCAATCCAGATCAAAGTCAAGTTAAAATTTATTAATCGAATAATTATAATTACTGCCTTTAGGGCTTATATAAAATGAACTTCCAGTGAAGCAAACTTATTTACTCCTCAAGAATTAAGCTCTCATTTCTCAATATGGCTCATTACATGCTCTTGTTTTAATGAGTATGGCCAATTACAAGCAATTTGTTCTTAAATGGCCAACAGCAATTAAACAAAGATACATAGGGCTGAAGTGCCTTGGAGACTTTGATAAACAGGGTCAAGGTTTGTATATCGATTTCACTTTCCCAAAGGAAAGCTCAAGGCGTACTTTATGATAAGTCGAAAAGTGTTAAGTAATACGTGCTTCTATCCAAAGTAACGTGCCACAAATGAACCATGAAACAGCGGGAACTATGTGAATTAATGGCTGACTCGGTGCTTACTTGGAAGCGGGCTTGTTATAAAGGAAAGGAGAGAGTATACTTGAACACAATATACAAATTATAACATAATAAGCACGCAAATTCCTGTGTCGTGCCACATGCTGGGTCGTCCTCAAACAGCAACTTCATATTTGCACCATAAATGCATTTAATGCAAATATTTTCAAGCTGTTGGCAAACTCATTTTATGGCATGTTTGTAACGTGGGGGAAACCATCTAAGATTATACGCAATGGCTGCACATTCTATTTGCACCACAACAAAACTCTTGACAATGCAACCAAGTATTTTGTGGCAGGAGTGAAGAAGGAGCCGACTTTGACTCTGACTCTGTGGCATGCAAATAAAAATTGTTACCAGAGGTCAAAGAAGATCTGAAATTTCTTACATGCAGCTTTTAAGTGCAAACCAAGGAGCCATTTTATTAAAATTGTTAGGGCAGTGAAGTAAAAGTAAGAAATATGAACAGGTGGGCGTGGAATTCAGGTATATATTTAAATGTAATTGCATACCCTATAGTGTGCCCAAACGGACTAAAATCAAATAAAACACAGATTCTAATAACTATAAATGTAACTAGAAACATCTTTCAACTAGTAGAAGAATCCTCTTAATAGAATATTCTTGATTTAATTCACATCGAGCTCACAATTTGTTCACTTGGTGTATTCTAGAATAAGAGATACATTTTGTTAGGAGTATATTAAATTTTATTTATAATTTGTTAGATCATCAATTACATTACTCCGAATTCCACTTGAGCGTAATTTAAATTCGATTATTTATAGCTTAACTAAAAGAAGAAAGCAACTATATTGAGATCACTTTCTGATTGGACAAAAGCTTCATTGTTCCTGACAATAAGACAATTCTGATCGCGTCCAGTAAATTAAAGCTGACTTATAGTTTTCCCATCTAAGTCTTTTGAGACAAAGTGTTACAATTAACAACATGCTGTACACAATTCATGCCTCTGGCTAGTTTGCTATGCGTATTGTTATATCTTTGACAATCAAACTTTTGCTCTAAGCAAACATCTGTCAAAGTCTAAGCATTTTACAAAGTTGCGTAGTTTGCCACGTCTGTAATCTGACTAAATCCCCGTTAGAGCTGTTGCACACCGCGATGAAGTGCGACCATAGAAACCCAAGCACCTGGTTGCATCGATTGTTCTCGTTGTTATCCTTGTCAGGTGGATGTCAGCTCGTCCAAGTGCCTCTGTACTTTTACCTAACTATTGAAAAGGATTTAAACTCATTCTTCAACTTCAAGTCAGCTCAAGATTTGAGAGTCCTGTCTGAAAAGAGACAGAAAGTGAGATTGAATCCATGTTATCTGACAGCTGTAATAGAAGTACTTGAGTATCATGAACACATCACTCATAATATTTGAGAATTTCTTTATAATAACAGTTGATCAATAGATTCTGAGTGATGACAATCATATTATATTCTTGTTAAAAGTATTGAGTTTCCGGTATATTTTATGAGTCTGTTACAATGTGCTGGAAATGTGACAGATTCCAAGAGGAATATATTCGTTATTGGCTTTAATGTAAACATGTATGTATGAACATAATATTTAGTTTCAAAAATTAGCTGCAACTAAAAGTATGCAACATTTTCTTTGCTCCCAGATATAATATATATTGTTTTGTATAAGGAGACAATTTATGTGTTCTTACCTAGCGAAATGTGTGTAACAGGCAAAAGAAGGCGTGGCCAACCGCATAAAATATATATATTTTTGATCATCATCAATAGCCGATACGATATAGCAATGTCCGTCTGTCTGTCAGTCCGTCCATCCGTTTGAACACCTGGATCTTCTAAACTATTATTGCTAAAGCCGCCAACTTTGAAATGAAGTTCGTCTATATGTCAGGCAGGTTAGGTTCATTTCAAATTTTTTCCACGCCCCGTGCCGCCCCCGCTAATTGTAGAAAAAATCTATAGCCTGGGATCTTTTACAGTCGGCTCGCTCTTACTATTTTTTGAAAATTTCAAATGATCTGATTTGATTCTGATTTGAATGATATTTGTAAAGTGTTCGTACTTTCCATTTAAACAACTGCCCGGGTAGCTCAGTCGGTAGAGCATTGGACTTTTAATCCAAGGGTCCAGGGTTCAAGTCCCTGCTCGGGCGATTGAAATATTTTTTAGACCCAGTACTAAAAAAGTGTAAAGGGGTGTACTAGGTTTGTCGGAATGTCTTCATCATTCATATGTATTCATGTAGATTTTTTTTTGCTGTAGCTTCTCAAAACTGAATTATAAGTGTTAAACTATAAGTAAAAGAATGTTAACTAACATTCCATTTAAATTAAAAACTATTTTCAATATATGACTTTGCAAATAACAATATTATTGCCATTGGAGCACAAACTATTTTAAATAAATTCTTACTATCCATAAACTATCAGAAAAATATGCAAATTTATTCTGAATGTATGTGTTAGTTCTGATGTGCGTAATCATAATGTTAGTAATGACAATTTGATTCACTTAGAGTTACAGTGACGTGGCAGGTGAGAAAAGTACTTCCTAATAGTGTGGAAAATAAATTGACTGCATTTTGAGGTTGAATAAGAGACTTAGCGTGCGTATGTCTGTTTTTTGGTGCACAGGTGAGCAGACTTTCAGGTATGTGGTATGTATTTAAATGAGTGTGTGTGTGTGAGTGTATGCTCTGCTGCATTTGCTTCCTGCCGGAGCACAAAGATACACAGTTTAGTTTTAAATGAACTTGAAAGTTCAAAGTTAAAGCAAGAAAGCATGAAAACGTGCAAACTCATTCACACACGCACATACACAACAGAAAGCAACAACAACAATATACTTACGTATAGAAAATGACTTGAAAGACTTTGCCAGAGGGCCAAAAACCAGGGTGCAAAGTGTGTATAAATAAATCAAAGTTTATTTAGCGACAGATACTTTGTGTATGCGATCAACTATGTGAGAATGAATGCAAGTGTATGAGTACACTGAAAAAAACTAAGGCGAACATTAAGGTCAATAAATTGTATACAACTAAAGTGGCAATTTAAGATAAACTTTGATTAAATTATATGAAGAAGTTTATTATATTTACAGGCAAAACATAATTAAGTTTTAAGGGAAAACCAATTTCATTAAAAGTTATAAATTAGGTTAGCTCATATACTATTTCCTTCTTAACAACAACTATATTTTTAACAGTGTCCATGTGAGTGTTTGTTGTTTCTTGTCAATGGCAACGCAAGTGACTTTGATTTGCACTGTAAAACAAATTTCCGCAAGCAAAATGAGAAAAATGTTGAGCTTTGAATTCAAACTGCATGTGCAACGCAGGAAAGAAAGACATACAGGGAGTGGAAGGAGAAATGTAGACGGAGAAGAAGAAAAAGAAAGAAAGAGAGGAAAGAAGGAAGAGAAAACAGAAGTCTGCTTTAGTGTAGGATATTTTATGAAAGCACAATCATACAGTTGACGGAGGCATACCGAAAGGACAATAAAAGCCTCTCAGTACCAGGTGACAAAAACATACTCACCACACTCCCACACACATGTATTGCACAATGCAAGTTGCCTGCGGATATGAAAAACTATTTACAGCTGCTTTCACGACCACCTACATTTGCCTCCCACTGTGAGTGTTAAATCACTATTTTCCATAGTTTCGCCTCTTTTATTGCAGCTCTTTTGCCTTTTGTCATTTGTCTTTTGATTTTCATTTACGATTTGCTATGTAAACTTAATTCAGAAGTTGCCCTGTAGTTCCATCTATGCACTTAAATCTTTTATGTGTGGCATGGGCAATTACTGACACAACTTCACATAATACAAACTATTCTTATATTCAACTGTTAATAAATAAATAAATTTTAAATGGGACGGCTTTTAATCTAACTATGATATGATTTAAAATTTAAAATTAAGTAAATATTACTTTAACAAGGGCATAAAGCAAGGATAAAGCAAATAAACAGGAGGTTTCAGATACAATAAAATTGAAGATTACTCTTTTTTAAGACCCACTTAATTACTGGAAAGTGGTATCAGAGCTTAACTATTAATCGCAACAAATTATTAGATATAATGATAAAATGAATCTATCTATGTTAGAAAACTTCCCATGTAATATATATTAGTATTAGCATATAAACACGTGTTCCAATCATACCATCATGTTGTTGAACCAATTTTAAATATTCTCTACTAGTCGGACTTTAGAGAGCAGCCAAAATGCACAAACCATTGCCTTGTACTCTTTTGATAAATTGCTGTTCAAAACCAACGCAGTGGGTTTTCCTGTAGAACAACACACAAGGATTGCTGAATGCATAGCTATGAATATGAGTATATGTAGGTCTTTGTGAGCCAGAGTTTTGGTCCTGTTTTACATAGAACCATGTAGGAGCATCTTTCATGTAGCTTGTCGGCTGGAACTTTCAATTTAATAACTCGTCAGGGTCTATTGGTGTTTACAATCTGCGATCCCTGTGTTTGCATCGACGTTTGAGAGCAGAATTGTGTTTCAATTAGTTTGCAAAAAAAAAGTTGAAGTCTTAAAGTCTTTTATGGCTTTTTCATGAGGAACTCGGCTTAAAAGAGCATAAACAAAAACTCTTACATTGATTTAAATGGCGACAAAGTTGTAAAAAACAATTTTGATAACGACAAAGCAAATGCCCAGCGGGAGTTTCTTTCACACTCTGTCAAAAGTTACTAAATATATTAATAATAAAAAAATATAAACGATTACTTAACGCCCAAATGCATTGCTATTAAAATGTAATCTGCTTGAAAGTCTCAAGAAGATGAAACAATTTGAGGTGGGGAATTATTAGGCATTACCCTAATTGGCTTCTGGCTTCTTGTCTGGAATTGTTTTAGAATAAAATGTATACTTAAAATCTGATCTCATCTTTGAAATGTCCTTGTCTAACCTTTTAATTCCCACTTCCTCTTTTCCCTTTCGTTCCAGAGCCTGAGCACAAAAGGTAAGTTTCACACCTCCGTTAAACCCAAATTGGATTGTTTACCTGGGTTAAATTGGCAACTTCAGCAGCGGAATGCCTTTGACATTGCCTTTATTAGTATCTAAAATTAGATTAAATATTTTTAGCGGCTTTAAGGCTGATATCTTCACGTATTTAGCACCTTGTCTTCTTGTTAATTAAGCGGCCTGTTAACGGATATTCCCCTTTTATGGCTGCTTCTAAGGCATTAAGTCCTTTAGGGGTTGTGAGCATGATTTGTCAATTTGGTTAATTAACAGCGTCGAGAGCTACTGTCAGGACATTAATGGCATTAATTAACTGATGTCTTTATGCTCTACCAATTGGTGGATCAAGATGAAGAAACTTGTCCACATACATGTAAAAACAGATTATTCCTAACAAATTTGGATCTACGATACCTTTTCCTACTTCTATAATTGAACTTAAAGCTCTTAATGGCTTCTTTTTTTATTGAAAGTCTTTTATTTTCTGATTCATTGGAGTCATTTTTTTCAGCACAAGAGCTGCAAAGTAAGATTGCAATAGAAAACTAAGTCTAAAATACTCAAATATGCTATTTGCGTGGCATTTTGAAGGGAATCCTAGCAAAAGCCTAAAGCATAAAGTGCTCTCATCGACGAACTGTCATAAAATACGATAGAATAAGGGAGTCCAACAGAAAATACCCTGTATTGTGCTTGACTAGTGTAGAATTTTTTGTAAAAAGTCGATTTAAGAGTAGTATTTGGTTCTTAAATTGAATAAGCTTATTAGAATTAAGGTAACTCCTGATTTCACTCTATCCACATAACTTCAATAATACTGTGTCGAACAGACCGCATTTTGCAGGGTATAAATCAAATATTAAGCGGCTGTCATGCGTAGGATTTGGTGAGAGTTGTAGGGACATGGAGGGATATGGTAAGAAACGGCGTCAAAGCGTACAAAATAAAATCACATTTATACAGTCAAAGCATTTATGCTCCATTATGCTCTTAACTTTCGGCTCTTGGCTTTTGTTTCCATTTTGGTAGTCGCCATAAAAAACACAGGCAAGAATATGAAAACATAAAAGCATAAAACTTGATGAGTGTGTGACTGCTGTGCGTGTGTGTATGTGTGTGTGTGTGTGGGTGCGTGTGTATGTGTGACACAAGACAGCAAGGTCAGACGCATTTTTTGCTGGCCCCTAATGGTTTTACATACCACAAAAAAATCATAAGAAATAAAATAAATTTGAGACGAAGAAAATATTTGAAGTCAGAGAGACAGCTTTAAGGGCTTCCAGCCACAAATGTTTGAAACAAGCAGAAGCAGAAGAAGAAGAAGAAGAACGAAATGAAACTCTGCTTACTTCTAAAAGGATCCTTGAGTGAAGTGAAATGAGTCGTGTCTGATGCGAGCAATCTGTGATAAAATATTGCAATAACTGGGATCATAAAATACCCAAATTAAAGGTAAAAGACAAAAGCAAATGTAAAAGTAATAGGAGAGTGAATTGTAGCTGCTTTATCTAAAAATTTGTTAGAAGACAAAAAGGAATGAAACGTTATCCTGTATTAGTTTAATTATTAGCAGAAGTAGGTTTTTAAAACATCTACTCAAAGTGGAAATTGATAAGAATTTTGTTTTATGAAAGGATTGAAAAACATCTTTCTTGTTTCTTAGAAGTCAAAGCTGATCAAATAAAGTATTTGCAAAAGATAGTTCATTCTAATAAGCCGAATCAAACTATGAATCTGAGCTTAGTTTAATGAAATTTTATGCTAGAGTTAAACATTTAGAGTAAATTTATTAGAGTACATCGCATTGCAGTTTAAAAGTCAAACAAATTATGTTGTGCAAGTGCGAGTGCGAGACGAGACTTATAAATTTGATTATATTGCCATAAAGACTGAATGTGTTTCCCATTCAATTGTTGTACTTCTCTCTGGTTGATTACATTTACATTTGTGCTTTCACATTGTTGACACATTTTCAAGTTGAACGTAGCAACTTGCAACACGAATACGCGATGTGCATATGTGGCATGCAAATATCGCACAACAACAGCAACAATCGCACGCTAAGTTGGGACAGCAACAACAAAAACAGCAAGAAGGAGAAGGAGAACTGCTTGATTGACTGTCAGACAGACTAAAGTGAAATATAAGTAAAAATACAGAACTTGAAATGTTGTTCTTCATGACACACACTCGTGGCACAGCTTCAAGTGGCATGGTTACGAAAGCTGATGCACTTGAGAACAAAGGAGCTTAAGAGGTTTTACCGTCTACAACAGTTGCCTCACTCCTTTTGGGCACGCCCATAGCTACACACACACCCCCACCTCCACCCACACCCACGCACATTATTCTCCATTTCATTTTAATCATTGATTATTGATTGATAAGAAACTGCTGATAGCCTGTCCTTGTGCCCTAATATCACACTATCCACACTCATCTATTGTCCTTGATCTTATCCATCAATACAGTGGAGTGTTACGCATCATGTGTATAATATGTAGCTGCATTATAATTGTTCGTGCCACAACTTATTATCATTCACTTCCTGCTAAAAAAAATATATTATAATAATAATGCCATTAATCATTTAATTGTTACCGCAAAATCTTCACCGTATTAACATTCAATTAATGCAAATCAATTCAGTCATTTTTTTCTTTAATTGTTTGTGCGGACACCAGATGGTTTTGATATTATTTAATGCAATTAATTATGTCAGTAAAAATAAAGAATTAAGCGAAAATAAATTAAAGTTACACGCCCAGTTTAATATTTAACTTTAAGATACCCTCTAGTATATACTCTTGTAGGGGCAATAGTGACTACATTACAGTATGATTGACTTGGCTTAAACTAATATATCTCTCAATCAATTTAACTCACAAATGTTTTAATAAAGAATTCAAAAATGACCTCTTTAAACCGAATTGTTGTTATCATTAAAAAGCTCATTGAATATGAAAAGGCAAAAATTAAATCTGTTTTGCTACAATTACACTATTTAGATTGTGTTGATAAATCGTTAATCTTATTAAGTAAAACAATGTTAAATCCACAAATTCAACTGTTGTTGAAACACAGAATATTAACAAGGAAATTGTCGTTTAAATGAAATGCAAATTTTAATTAAATCAGTAATTATGCTTAAACACGTTTACAAAATTATGTAAGCTGCAAATGTCCAAGTAAATTATTCATACTTGACATATGTACTATGTATATGCATTAGAATATATTAAGTAAATAAATATGTTTCAATTTCAACGTGTAAATTTTATAATATTTACATAGTAATTTATTCAACAAATTACGCTCATTTGGAATTTATTTATAATTCTCTACACTATAAATGATTATTTTAATATTAAAATATTACTACGGTTGTTTGTTAATAAGAAATTTGCCATCAATTGATTGAGCATTTTGCAATCAAATATGCCACACAAAATGTAACAAATTGGCAATAAGTAAGCTCAGACTTTGAGTCTACCCACTGGCCTTCCAATTTACATACAATTCTGGTTCACAGACTTCTGTTGAATACTCCTCTTTATCCAATAGATTATACCCTGTTTTGTAGATAAACCTCTGTCCGAATTTATTAAACTTTAAGTCTAGTCTATACTGAACACTGCCCTTTTAATGGGTATGATTCCATTGTCCTCAGGTTGAATAGTACGCATCAATGGACCCTCAGTTGAGTTTGACTTTAGTAGAATAAAAAATGATTTTTGTTTCCATTTTCGCAATCGACACATTTTTATCGGAAACCAAAGTTTTGCCGCATGATTGAGTTCAATTTACAGTTTGACGGCTATCAATTATGTTTCCTGTAACTTGGACACATTTGATTGTGACACTACAGAGTATAAAATATATTTAATAAAATACTTTTGTGAAATACTGTTAGCAAAGTTAAATCGCAGTAATAGTTGAAAATAATCCAAGTAACCTTTGTAAATAGATATGAAATAGTCTCATATTAATTTCAAGTCAGTTCGAGTCCACAACGAGTTATTTGGAGAAAAATTAAAGTATAAATTTTCGTTTTGGATAGATACAAGGAAACAAGTGCAGACATGTTTATTAGAGATGTCACACCTCAACAACGGCTCAAGAAGCCACCGCAAGGTCAACAAATGACCCCATATATGGCAGCAGTCAAGCGGGGACCCTACACGCTGACCCATCCAGTATACAGTAATGCAGAGCCGGAGGATAAGAATGCCAAGATGCACAGCCATACCTTCAACATCAACATGAATGCTATGAAGAACAATCACAAATATCATCAGCGGGCGATCCCAGCACCAACTGCCAAATCGCAGCTTCACAAGCCAAAGTCCCGATCCCATTTGGGGGTCAATGAGCAAAGGGATTTGTATAAACAGCATCGCGATCGTTTGGCCAATATCAAGGGAAAGGTGGACACCTGCCTGCCACCGCCCAAGATGAGGCACAGCGAGGGAAATGCCATGGAGCTTTCCTACATGGAAATGCTCGCTGCTCTCTATCGGAAAAGCAATAATACTTTGCGCACATTTACCAAGTCGCCAGATCGCCTGGCCGCCGGACGCTGGAGGAATACGAGCGTGGCCCGCGAAAAGGAACGCAAGCAGCAGGAGAAGAACAAGAAATTCAATCCTGGTGGCAATCTATTTGATCCACATTTGGGAAAATCGCAACGGAATAAGGCAAAGGTGGCCAAGGCCTTTAGCTATGAGGTGCCGATGCATGTGCTCCATCGATACGAGGGCCTCATGAATGTCTGTGACGTCAACGTGCTGTGCAAATTGTTGCGTCCTCAGATCTACATAGATCTGGAAGTGCTTGGCACCACTATTAAGGGTCGTCTTGCCATTCAGCTGTTCACGGAGGCCTGTCCTCAGGTGGTTCTTGAATTCATGCGTATTTGCACCCATCAGAGCAAACAAAATATAACATTCACTCGCAACTTTGCACCAATTTGGCTTGAGGGATGCATTGCTCTTGATCCGGAGCGCAGCATTGATATGAGCAACATTGAGCATGATTTTGAAGTACTCAATCATGGGGTCGATGCGGGTATTCTCTCCTTTCCCAGTCGATATGTACGCGGTAATGCCCGTACTGCTCTTACCTTTACCATCAGCTATAAGCCGCTGTCCATTCTGAATGGCAAACGGATTGCGTTTGGCAAGGTCCGGAAGGGATTGCAGCTGTTGGACCGAATACAGGATGCCACCGCTCATTTGGCCAAGAATAATCAACTCGTTGCTCTCAAAAACTGTGGTGTACTCTAAGGATTCATCAAATCGAATGGAGTGAATGTGAAAATTTTTGGTAGAGACCAATTGCAGTTATAGCCCCAACATATTGTAAATAGGTCTTATTATAGTTTTTAAAATTTTTTGAGATCCATGTGACAATTATAAAATTGTATGTTAATTGTTATTAGCAAACAAAATCATTAACACGTTTATCCTATATCAATCAATATGAACATTAATTCCAGTATCTAGTTTCGATACGGATAAACTTGGAATGATTAATCCTTGTCCGCCCACAGTTTTCTAAGCAGTCGATAGCTTGGAACACTTGCTTATGGTACTATTCAATCACACTTCATGCGCAGACACGCTGGGAGCATAGAGAACGAAAAGCCAGATTCCTGTATGAACCGAGGTCTGTTCATTGCCTTTCTCAATAGTTTTCGTCTATAACCATTGGTTCGTGGACATATATGTTAAAAGTTCTCACACTGTTTATCATACCATTCCACCTATGCGATTAAATAGAATTATCTGTAAAAACTCCTTATATATATCGGATGGCTTGTTGGCTTTTACTTATTTGAAAGAAAAACAAGCAAACAAAAAGGCTACAGTCGAGCGTGCCGACTGTAAAAGACCCCGTACTCATTTTACTGCGCGTTTTTCCATACAAATCACCAACTTTCGACCGATTTTTTCTATGGGAGCTACTGGCTATAGTTATCCGATCCATACCAAACTTGGTGAGGATAATAATAATCGTACCATAATTATTATGCGTGAATTTGGTCTCTCTAGCTTTAGTTGTTTTCAAGTTTTGGTGATATGAAAGGAGGTAAGAGGCGCGGCAAGGATTTGAAATAAACTTGATCTGCTCGCGAAGCAAACGAACTTTTATTCTAAATAAATCGAAAATGATTCCTTCTGCTTGTTACGCTCATTATGCTTTTCGCAAACCTCATAGACCAGTATACTTTTTTTAAGTACGGGGACTAAAAACCAAGAGCCCTTGGAAAAGTGCTCCAAGTGTTCACCTGAGCTTATCAGATTTGATATTCATAGTTTAGTAACATTTACTTCGTTGTCGTTAAAATATCTCTTTTACATTTTTCTTACATAAAACTAAAATTTTCTTTTAAAGATTTAATATTATAATGGTCGGCGATGGTTTAAACAGTCCCCGCCAACAGGGCGGAAAAATGCAGGTGGAGGAAGATGATTCGCAATTCCCAGACAAGTATTCGATGAGAAACACGCGAGTGCTTAAAGTCAATACGGGACAGCTCACAACATTGCCGGAACACGTGATCGAGACAGCGTGCAATGAGTTGGTCAACATTGTGAACCTTGAGAACAATCTGTTGACCGTTGTGCCATCTGAACTGCAACCTATGAGAGATTTACTAACAGAATTGGATTTGGCCAAGAACCAAATCTCCTTTATACCCTCATTCATATCGCAGTTCACGCGTCTGTGTCAGGTGAATTTCTCATGTAATATGCTGCGCAGTTTGCCCATGGAATTCGCAGGCTTACATAGACTCTGTGAGCTGAATATTTCGCACAATCGTTTCGATCACTTGCCGAGCTGCATCTCCGAGCTGGAGAATCTGGAAACACTAATCGCTAATGATAATCAAATCTGTGAAATTGATGCCAGTGAAAATGGGTTGGGAGCCCTAAAACGTCTTAGCTTTCTGGATCTGTCAAACAATAATATCCACCTCGTACCGCCTGTGCTAGGTAACCTCACAAGTATCATTGAATTGAAGTTGTCTGGCAATCCCTTTCGGCAACCCCGCCACCAAATTTTAGCAATGGGTACGCCCTCAATCATGAATTATCTTCGTGGACGCATTCCCCTGTAAAGTAACTGTAAAGTTTTTAACTTATTCACAATAAACAACAAGTAAGAAAGGCTACAGTCGAGCTAGCCGACTGTAAAAGACCCCGTACTCATAGTATTTGCAATAAAACACTTTGAAACAAAACCATCAGTTTGTAATAGGGATGCAAATCGCCAAGAAAATGCCGATATCGATATTAATTAAAATATCACATCAAATCAAATATCGATATTATCAACATCTGAATTCAAATACGCTATAGATATGCACATAATGACCAAATATCGCATTCGAGATCATATCGCAATTATAATTACTATCGTATTGAATATCGATATATGATTTATCGTATCGTATGCATACATGTGCATGCATCGTCCGCGAGCAGCGCCGTCGCTACACAAGCAGCGAAAACGTTCGCTCACATGTTTATATGCTTCTGTCTCGCTTGCACACATGCATTGACATTGCGTGCAATTGTTAACATTGTAACGTGTCTAGCTCTTTTGTTTATTGTCCGATTTGTATGCAACTTTCAGGATAGTTTGTGATACTTTGTCTCCAAACGAATTTGAAATTACAATACCGTACGATAAGTGCAAATGCCTTTAAAATGGCATTGAAGTTTGAAAATCAGTTCATTCGTGTGGGAAAACGGGGCGTGGCAGTCCAAAAATTTTAATGACAATGCATTTATGCTGTCTCTAGCAACCTGTATACCAAAAACGGTACTCCTAAGTGCTATAGTTACTGAGATATTCGCTTAAAACATCAATTTTTTCGTAGGTGACCATAGTTATTTACAATTTCCGGGGGCGGTAAGGGGCGTGGCAAAGATTTGAAATAAACTTGATCTGCCTGACATAAAGACGGACTTTCATTCTAAATTTGGCGGCTCTAGCTTTTGTAGTTTAAAAGATCCAGGTGTTCATACGGACAGACGGACGGACGGACAGACGGACAGACGGACATTGCTATATCGTCTCGGCTGTTGATGCTGATCAAGAATATATATACTTTATGGGGTCGGCCACGCCTCCTTCTGCCTGTTACGCACATTTCGCTTCAGACAAACCTAATAGACCCCTATACTCTTTTTTAGAGTACGGGGTCTAAAAATTGTATGGTATTCAATAAAATCTGAACTGGTTGTGATATATTTACGACATTTAGTAGGGAAAGATATGGTAAACAAGAGCGGTTACAGGCGATTGATTCGACATTTTTCCATACAAGTCACCCATCTTGGACCAATTTGTCTTATGGAAGCTATAGGCTATAGTTGTTCGATCTGAATCAAAGTTGGTGAGGATAGTTATAATGGTACTATATACATAATGTGTGAATTTGATCTCTCTAGCTCTAGTCCTTATCAAGTTAAAGTGATGTGAAAAAAGTTTTTTACAATTTGCGGGGGCGGTAGGGGGCGTGGCAAAGATTTGACAAAGATAATTTGGTGATTTGGCAAAGATAAAATTGCACTACAGACACTATAGACGGACTTTCATTCCAAATTTGGTGACTCTAGCTCTTGTAGTTTAGAAGATACAGGTGTTCATACAGACGGACAGACATCCAGAGAGACAGACGGACGGACATATCGTCCGTCCCCTCTACTCTCTTTTAGAGTACGGGGTTTAATTAGTTGACGTGGAAATTTTCTTTTTTCTAACATCAATTTTAAAGTACACCGTACTCCTAGTAGGCTTCAAACAATTTGAAAATTCTCAAGTTTATTACAACAACTGGATAGGATAAGATTTAAGTTTTGAAGAAAACTACATAAACTACAACAGTTATGTCTCAAGATGCAAAGCGTACAACAAAAGTACGAACCGAGGGACCGTGAGTATTGAACACACAAATCAATATTTGGTTTAGACGTGATACTGAAATGTGGTTTACCTTTGACAGTCGTCTAAGGGCCTATGATGACGATGCATTTGTGCATCATTACGCAATTCGCGGAGCACGCGAAATCATTGTAATGGACGGATCCGGTAGACCAATGCGCTCTACGGTTAGCCAAAGGCGCTCCTATGCATATGCCAGCCATTTGTATGCACTGGCAACGATGGCACGCAATGTGGTCAGAGATTTGGATCCATCAAATGATGTGACCTTTATGCGTTTGCGTTCCATACGTCAAGAGGTGCACATTTCCATCACACAGGATTTTATAGTGGTTGTTATACAGCGACTAAAAAAACAGAAGGAATAGCTCTTAATACGATAATTGTGATTGTGCGTGTGTGTGAGCTTTAAATGATTCCTAAACATACATATTTAATTCTCTTTGACAATACAAATGCTGATTAAAAACATTTTGTATTATTAGTTTTGCTGTAATCTGTGGAAACTAAAATTGTTTTGGCTTATCAAATTTTCAAAAATTTCGATTTCGATAGCGATAAATTGTGTATAAATTAGCGCAATTCGCTTAATTAGCGAATCAACCAAGGCCAAGCGAACGATAAACATATTAAGTATACGCGATGTTATTCAGCATGCTCAACCATAAACAGCCCCAAACTCGGCTCTTTATAGTCGAATTTTCATGTGGGTATGTGTGTGTTAGTGTGTGCGTGGGTGTCTGTGTGTGTGTTTATGTGGACCAAGCACGAGTCCAAACTCAATTAGCACGATATATTCGTTGGTTGATGCAGTTTTGGCATTTGGGATTTTGAATTGAGTGCGTTTGATGTATTCAGAGATCCATTAAAAGTCAATTTCTTTTATGGACTGTCAGAGATCGAATTGCAAGCAGTCTTTGACTGCGAATTGCAAATTTTCGTTGTACCGCACGATAATCAGTGGATAATGGCAATTAAACTTGTACGTTTTGCTCGTGACTTGAGCATTTGCTTCTCTCTACCAAATATGCTGTTATACCCTGTGCTCATCCAATCTATGCAAGGGAGTTTACTAACAATATTTCCTTGGCTTAAATAAAAACAAAATGTATTAAAATCGTTTGATTTCAAGGGGTATTTCACAGTAGAGCAGTTAACACAGAAGCTTCCTTCTTTTCTGGCTCATTCTTTTTTGACTATTTGCTCTGGTATTGATTTATTGCAGGAAATCATTCTCTCAATGCTGGCTAATTCACCCACACACATGCACACAACGTACTTGGTATTAATGTTACCACATTTTGGTTTTCTTTTGTGTTCTTTTGTGCTCAACTATGTGTGTTTATTTAATGTGATAATTTTATTTTTCCACCATTTATCTGCTTGCTTTTAAATTATATTCTACGATCTTTTAACTTTACATTTAAGCTTTGTTGCCCTGTTTAACAATTGCATTAGTCCATTGTATTAATATTTATGCAGGTAGGCAAATTCTCGATAATGCTAATAACACCCTTGGGTATATTTATCTTTTTTAAACATATTGTAATGTGCAGTCAAATGAATCAGTAAATATTGAAAGAGAATTGAATGAATGTGAAAATATTAATTCTTTTTATGGCATATTTTAGCTTGGGTCATTCATGTATTATTATTATTTTCATAAAAGCAATTGTAATTGTAATTACTGAATATATATTGCTTAAAGGCCAACTCTACGTGGAATTTACTTAAATCATATCGAAATGCGAAAAATATAAATGAAACAGGATGGAATATTTTACAGTAATCTGATATCGTTCCTTATTAACTTAAAATGACGCAAATAACTTGGAAAAAGCTGTGAACTGCACTGAATCCTCATTAATCATCATTCTGCCACAAGGATAAAATAAAATAAAATGTTAAATGCCGAACTGCGTTAACTCTTGCAACGACAACAACGTGATTAAGTGGACGAAATCAGCGACACATGTTGACATTTAATTTATTTGAGTCGAGTTGAGTTGAGTTCAGTACACTCGATTCGACTCGTTTGATTCTGTCGCGAACAGTACAAATTCAATGACCTCAGAAACAGCAACATGATGTTGACTTTTAATGAATATTCAAAAGTTATTAATAATAAAAACAGGTAAGACAGAATTCACATGAAATATGAAAATATGTCTCTCCGGCTGCGGAAAGTGCATTTCATCCCACTGTGCCGTTTGCGAGACATTCAATGACCCTGAGACTGCCGAAATCAGTTGTGCATATAACTTGTAAATCGCTTGAAGGCACTTAGAATATATCACCCTTTATGCGTCTGGCGCTGTTGAGTCGTAAAATTGCACATACGCCCCATTGCAGTCTACATCAGATCTGAATATTTGACCAGAGATGGAAAATTCAATTGACGAAATATTAAATTTACATACAGTATTTTGTATAATAGATTTTAAAAAACAATTTTTGGCTTGATATATTTGTTGTAAAGATATTTATTTTAGATACAAAACCAATACAATTTTACCAAAATTTATTTTTGTCCTACTGTTTATCTGGCATACTCATTTGGTTAAAAATCACTTCACAATACGTTCATAATGTTCCTCAACTCAACTTTTAAATAGTATTACATTCCCACTGCTATGCAGCATTATTCCACACGCATATTCCTTTTACCACATTTGTGGTGCATTCATCATCCGACCCGTTGGCCCTCAAACATGTGTTGCCCTAATTACTTCCATGGCAGACCCAACGAATCTGCACGAGACGGGTGATTAAAGTGTTGTCAGAAGTTATAAATGACAACACATTTGTGGAAATATTTACGAAACATTTTTATATGTCATTCATTCTCAATTTACAATCAAATGTAACATTGATTGCCTATTTTCTGGATAAATAAGCAAATTAGTCAACTAATTAAATGAGTTATATTATGATGACTTTGTAATCTATAATTGCTTTAATAATAAATAAATAAAACGATAGATAAATGATGTAGTTTTATAACTTAAGCAGACTAAACGATGTTGCATTGTACATGAATTAATTAAATTATTAACAGTACTGTTTATTGTTGTGCAGTGATTTTAATAGCAACACCTATTGTTCTTTTAATTGATATCATATGAAGCATTTGAGGAACAAAGCTGTTTGCAATTTACACTCAATATCAAGGCATTATTAATTTTAATTACATTCCAATTAAATCTCAATTTAACTGAGTCCTTGAGCTCAACTATATCAGCTGGCGGCGTCGCGACAACCGTTTGCTTCATCTTAAATGCAATTACCATTCATTAATCGACTATTTGCTTTTATTAAATGAACGGAAGTGCAATCTACTGATGCTCTCAAACTCATTGCTGCTATAATTAAAGCAACAGCTACTCGAACTTATTTGAGACTGAGTAGATATATACGATATACGTTAGTTCAGACTCCAAACCTCAGAGTGAAATTTATTTTAATTACATTTTATTAATAATTGCTACCAATCAACGACCTTAATCATATTTAACTTATATGTTAATTTACCTCTATAGCAAAATGGTTTTTGGTTTTACAGAACATATCATGCTTTTCTCAGTTAAATTTATTAAACAAATATTTCAAACAATTTGGCAGTATTCCACTACATCACAGGGTCGATATAACAACAATATATATATATATATAACCATTGAAGCATTTACGGTATTTCAGCTTTCATTATTCACAGAGTTATTAAATAAATAAACTGCTATCTTTTATGAAATCGCAATTATTTAAATTCCCAACATTTCACATAATCCATCACATTTTTATTAAGCTACCTACTGAAAGTTTATCTGTTAGTTTGCATCGTTACATGTTCAACTTTCTGCCTTAACTCCAAGGACCCGCACTATTAAAAGACCAAAATAAACATTTCTTAATATTTCGAAAAATGCCAAGGGGCACGCTATAATTACATGCGCTGAGTAAAAGAAAACAGCAACCACAGTCGAGTCCAAATGAGCTCTGCCTATAAAACACACACAAAAACACACACACACATACACACATTGAGTATATCCTATATGTACCTGAGTCTATCCACAAACACACAGTTGGACAACTGGGCTTATTTCGTACTAACATAAGTTGTCCCAAGTTTGGCCCAAAGCCAGAGAAGCAGACAAGTTTTGAAAGCATAGTCAATGTACTGCCACGCCCACACCTCAGGTGCACCATACAATGGGATTATGTGGGATACTAGAAGCATTTCATTTGAATGCTTTAATACATACATGTATAAGGTTCCAGAGTTCCAAAGTTTCTTTGTTTAAAGCCAATTTACTCAACTGGCCAAGTACAGTGTTGTCTCAAAGTAGGTTAAATTTAGCTAAACCCGAAAATGTTACTGCTAATTTCATGTGACTTTCTGTGAACGTTGCAATTTCTTAAATGACTTTCTGACTTTACCAACTGGTACCGGTGTCTTGGAATTGTGATGGTTACCTCTATTTCTGTCTTTCCTTCTTTGCCCATTGCCAAAATACTTCATAACAAGTTTGATGCAACTTTTAAAACATTTACGCCAATTTTTACGGGTACGTGACAACGCATGCCAAACACAAACTCACCGAGTTCCCCGTATTTCCCCGTGATCCACCCTGGCAATTACCCACACAGGGTCTGATATGTTCGGTTTCGGGTCTCACCTCTTTAATTGCAGGAAAGCGGGTGATTATTTTGTGAAAAGTTTTAACGTTTTTGGCTTTTACATGTACATGCTAAAAGCTTTGGCAGAACATAAAAATCTGAAATGCATCGCACGTATTTATTATATTCCGCTTTCGCCGTTTTGGGTTAAAACTTCATCCGACTCTGTGTGTATTTGGGTTGGCATGTTATACCCTGCATCAATAATAATGTGTTAATGGAAAGCAGGACAACACACGCACATGAGAGGGTATCTTTAAGTCAGTGATGTCATGAAACTTGTTTGTAAATTCATTTTGCATAGCAATCGAATTGAATTAAGTTACAGCAGTTAAATAATTTAATGTGCATTATTTGAATATTATCAAATCAATCATTTATTTTTTTTCTGATTTATTCACGGAGTTCCTTTTACGGATTTAGCGCACGTAATTCTGTTATTTTGACTTAATGCCGCATAATTCAGCATTTGGATTCAGCTTTGAATGTCGTTATACCATTAAGTATATTTCGACCAATTGCTTATTAAATGTAGAATGCCAACGCTGTTGCTGAAATTCTTGTGCTGGAGAATGAGCAGCTTAAACTTCGTGCATCGCTGCGTATGCGTAATGTCGGGACAAACGGCTCATTAGTTGGCTAAACTACAGCAACATTTGGGGATTATGCAACTTAATGTACTGTCAGTGTTTTAATGAATTTATGCTAATGTCAAAACATTTTAAATTGTTTCGAGTAGATGTGAGAACATTATTCTTAACTGCAGCTATAAAAAAAATCTTCTCAAACTTATATGTATTTTCCAACATATAATAGCCACAAAGTTTACTGCTGCCAACAGCTGTTGGTATAATTTAAAAATTAAATATTATTCATTAGCAAATAATGATGACTGAGTGAAAGATTTATTCATTTCAAGACACTCAAAGTTACGAATGTTTGTCATGAATAAATGTTCCCAAGTGTTGTCACTTTCCAGTGACATCTGAAAATTGTGTTTGCTCAGCATTTTCATTTTATAACTCATTTCATTAGTGACATTAGCACAAATTAACTCGTATACGCCATGTTGGACTAAATGAATTTTAACTTCTCCAAAAGAGCAGCTGCAAGATATCAATTAAAGCATCTGTGGCTGACACCTTCCGTGCCAGCTCCAGAAACTTTTTAGAAATGAAAACTCATCTTTTGACTGACAACCAGAAGCAGCGAACAAGAGTGTTAACGACTTGAATTTGTGCTGAAACATTTTACAGGTGACAACAAAAATTAACTGATTGATGTTGCATTATTTTAAGAAAATTTTAATTCGGAAGTAAAAAAAAAATACTTTAAGCGAAAATAGAATAGCTGAATGAGAAGAACTCTATTAAAACAGCTCTATACAGACAATTTTCTTAAGCAATCCATCAAAGGTTTTGCATTCTCAGACATCTGGTCGAGATGGGTAAAAACGTTGCCACAATGTGGCCTAAATCACTTGCTGCTAACTGGTTGTGGAGGCAACAAATGTGCAATCAGTCAACTCGTTGCTCCCAAACTAAGGCATTTTGTCAAGTGGAATCAGCTTTGACCCCATGTGTGTAAAGTGCGATGCTTCAAAGCAAATCTTATAAATAAACCAAAGCCAGCAAATGCTGCCAAAATGCTCCAACAACAACCACAGCAACAACAACAGCAACAAAAATTCATGCAAAAACCCGAACGCTGCAAATTTGCATTTCAAATGCACACACATTCACACGGATTGTCAACACAAGCTTAAGAACAAAGCCACAGGACGATCCCCTGTTTCAACTTTCCATGCCACACATGTGTGTGTGTGAGTGTGTGTAAGTGTGCATAAAATGCATATAGGGAGGGTATATGCCCTCGATGTGGCTTGAATAAAAGGTCCGACCTTACAGTTTCGTGCATTAACACGCACGCACAAATCCAAAATAGAGAGAATAACACAACGGACACAGAGACAGAGCGAGAGAGAGAGAGAGAGAATGAGAAAGGTGGAGTGGGTGTGGCAGACAAACGGACTGCCATTCATTGCGAAGACAAAACGCACTCTGAATACGAAATTGGTAACTTGCATTCTAAAATTTCTGCCGTGTTCTTCTTTTGTATTGTATTCTGCTGCAAAGTTAACTCTGTGAATTTTATGTTCTCATGGTATCAAATAAACGAGACTCCTTTTAAAACGAATTAATGGCTTTGATTTCAAATTCCAACCACTTTACAATTTGATATTTATATTGCAAACAATCAGTACCAAAATACATAAACCACTGTATGGTGTTAATAAAAGTTTTTACATTTAAATTGTTTTTAAATTGTAAGAGATCAATTACTGTGAATATAATTAAATATTTTAAATTTCAATTCAATTATTTTGACCATTTTAAAGTAAAAGTAAAACTATTTATCACAGTTGAATTAAATTCGTTGTTCAATACTAAATGCCGCAGTTTTAAATGACACCCACACTCATTATGTGGGCACATTTAGAGCCAGCGTGGCAGACTGGCAGACTGGCTGAGTGGCATGTTGCACGTCGTTGCTGTTGTCGTCAATTTTGGCCAAATCTCGTGCCAAGTTGGTGTTATAAGTTTTGGGCGTGGATTATGCAAGCGACGTGCGATGCTTGACAACTGCAGCTGTAGCATCTGTTGGTTCCGCTGGTGCTGGTACTGCTGGTGGTAGGGGTACCGGTGGTGGCAGCGCCTAATGATATGCAATAGTTTTGCACGCTAACCACTGCCACTAATGGAAGTAACTTGAGTGTAAATTCAAAAGCGGATTGTGGCTCTATAATCCAGTAACTAAATTATTTATTCTGCATTTGTCTTTGGCGATGTTCGAGTTCGTTACTCTTGTTGTTGCTATGTTGTCTGTATGTTGTCTATTCGTGGCTTTGTTCAGAAGGACAGCATTGATGACACTGGAATTCGTTTCAAGTTCGGAAAATTTCATTGAATATTCGTTTATTTTAATGTCAAATGCTATTTCGTTTCCTTTATTCAGCTTTCCAACCATTTCTCTCATTTCGCAATTTAAAACCATTACGTGGTTTTACATTTGACACTGGCTTCCAGCTCTCACCTCCCAGCTCCCACCTCCCCAGCTTCCACCTACCAATTCTCTACTTCCATCTACTGGCTCCCGGCATTTGGCAACTCTGCAATGCTACACTAACTTCATTTTCTATTTCAGTTTCGGTTTGTGCTGCTAGTTTTGTGTCTGTTTTAGAATTCTGACTGCAGTTGCAGTTTCGATTACGACCGACTTAACAATACGTGGAATTAAGCGAATTAGCTCTTTTCATTACTTCAAAATTGAATTGGATTTTGTAATCGGGTTCTATTGTCTATTAGTCAGTTCGAGTTCAATTCAATGAATGTCACTAAACCAGCAAAAATGAGTCATGCAAAACCTTGGAATGCAAAAACTAAACCACAGAGGTGTTCACCACATAAGAATGTTCAAAATAATTAATCTTCAGATTTAATTAAGTTATAGCATACATTCATTACATTAATCGATTGCTGTTCCTGAACACAAAAGTGGTTTATTCACCTTGGTTGTGATGCCAAAAATTCATGGCAGAATTCAGTTTGACTCTGTCGAAATTACTGAAGTAAATTTGCCACATTTGACTATAGGACTTAATGCTTTGCAGTTAGCTTATACTTCCTGCTGTGATTTGTAGACTTTAGGATAAACGCAACGATGTACTGGAGCTAAGACGACCTCAAAACAGGCACGATAAATCACTGAAGCAGAGCTTAGGGATATGACAATGTAAGCGTGATAAACTTAATAAATATACGTGGCAAAAAAAACAAATGACAGACAGTATTGTTCTTTTGCTATTCCCCAAAGCAAACTGTTTAAAGCTATTTTGAAACATTTCTCAATGTCAGCGCTGAAAGACGACTAAGAAACTGAAAAAGACATCAACTTTGGGCAGGCTGCATTTCTGATTTATTGCGAGTTGAGACAGAAAAAAAAGAGAAAAAATGAAACTAGACAGAGCCACAAAAAACAACCAGACAAAATCATCCAATTATCTTGTAAAGTTTCATTATGTCAGCGCGTTGTTTCGGCAGAGCCGGAAGTGACGCCATATTGACACCGTTTTCTATCTTTATCGCTTGTTCCTTCTCTTTCACGGTCTTTCGTGCTGCCGCCCATTGTGCTCCATCTGGAAGTCAAAATGATACGAGTTCTTCTCATCCTCTCTCCCTCTCTCAACACTCAATTCTCAGGCTGCTGATAAATTGTCATCGCGGCGCCGCTTTCGCATGTTTTGACTTGATTATGGTGTAACAAATTGTCGCCATTTTGCATATTTGCACATAGGAAACGGAAGCACCGGAAACGACGTCATACAGCGAGCACACCACAAATGCAATGCCAACGAAGAAACTGTCAGCTCTGCCATTCTGACCAACAAAAGCCAAAAAAACCCAAGTTGACAATCAAAGTTAACTAAGCGGGTTACTCTTTCGGTCTCTTCTTTTCACAGTTTTAATGAAATGAAGTTTAAAATTCCTTATAGAGGAACTAAACAAATAGTTCTATTAGTTGAATTTAATATTGCTTTGGTTTGAACTATTTTTAACTATGTTTTTAAGCCGAACAAAGTAAATGTTTAAAATCAAATATTGAATATATCAATCCATTGGGAGGAGTAAAATATATGTCTGTGACAAGGACAAGAAGACATCTATGACTCTATGAATTATTTAAATGCTTGATCAGCACAAACAATCGGGTCGATATAGCCATATTCGTTAGTCCGTTTGTTAAAGACGTAATAGAGAAACTTTTGTTTTGAATGTGTGCCACGACCCATTTAGCAAATAGCTTAACAAATAAATTAAACATCAGCCTAACTAAATTTCTTCACTATATCACACAACCGTCATCGCCAATTCGAAATCCGTTCCAAAGTAAGACATAATTTAGAATAAGTACAGACAAGTTTTGTAATTCTTAAGTTAAATTAAACACAGTCAAGAGTAATGAATTCTTTTTTCTTTACATGCTGTTAAAGGTATATCTAAAATTAATTAAATAAAATAAAGTATATATTTCTTAAGCATTTTAGCATTTGATGTACAGGTGCAGTCCCTAAAGTTTGTACTAACTCCAAACTTAAATTGCAATTGAAATTATTTAATGGGTATTTCAAAGTCGTTTTGTTGCCCTAAGCTTACTTAGCTGTTAAATTGTGCAACTGAACTTAAAACTATTTACTTATCATTCTTCAATTTTAATTCATTACAGTTTGCAATGGACCTTAAGACTGGATCATTGCTGGTAGCACCTGCCGTTAAGAATTCCAGTTGCTCGCATCCGAGATACTCTGGACACAACTTTATACTGCACATTGGCATTGCGGAGACCATTGAAGCGGTGCTGATATTGGTGCTAACTTTGGGTGTGATTGGGGCCAATTGTTTGGTCATTTTCGTTATTAATAATCGTCGCTATGCTGCCTACATACATCAACAGGTGAGTCAGCAATACGGAAACACACAATAAACCATAAAACCATATGAGTCATCTACTAACACTTGGTCTCTGGCCTTTTAGCCACGTTATCTGCTTACCTCGTTAGCTCTGAATGACCTGACAATTGGTCTGCTAATTACACCGTTTGGTCTAATGCCTGCATTGTTTCATTGTTGGCCTTATGGCGAGATCTTCTGTCAGATACAGGTATGTACAATTGGTCACTGAAGCCCCCACAATCCGGCTTATTGCCGCCAATTAACTTGTCATACTGTTGCTTAATTAATAAATTCGAACAACATAAAAGAAATAATCCTAAACGATATAAACAATAACAAACAATTCTGTTTTTATGCTGTAGCATAAATTTATGTACTTAAGCTACTTATTTATTTAACCAAAATGACTTTAATACTAAATGAAGGCTATCAATTTTAAGGGAATATTTGTTTTCCATTTAATATTGTAGTTAAATATTATGTTTATAGGTTGATTCATTCTGTTCTGGCGAATAATGCAAGGGGTAAACACCACTTGGATTATGATGAGGCTACCAAAGAATCAAAAAACTGTTCCTTTTGAGTTAACTATGTCTATCTATGCACATTGATAATGTCGGAAATTATCACTGGTCTGATCGAAGATGTCTTCTTTGCAGTTGTTGTCAAGGAATTGCAATCATCTCCTTAGGTGAACCTATTAGCTGAAGGAAATGTTCTCTTTCTGCTTACTTATCTCTAAATATGTAACTTACTCTTTTTTATTGAGATAACTTAATGCTCGACTTTTGACCTTAATTAAGCCGATAACTAACTTCATTTTTAAACACAGTTCGGCAGGTTTTCATCTATAATATCTCGATTTGTATAACATATATAAAATAATTTATATAAAAATGAACTGGTGTACAGAATTAAGGAACAGATATTTAAGAGTAATATTTCTAATTTTATCTTAAGTTTTTAAAGTAAGAAAAATTTTGTTTTAAAGCACTATTTTCTTAGACCCAATTATAAAATTCGATAATTCAGGAATCAAGTAATCGACACTCTTTTTAAGCAAAAGCGGAATTATCCTACTTCTGACAAAGTTTAAGATTTATTTTAGACCGCTACAAGACATTTATTTTTTCCCTGACAGAATTAAAGCAGCGGATAAAAGCTCTCGTAAAACAATAGATAAAATCCTTCAATTTAATTAATATAATTTTTAATTACGCACTAACTTTTCTCAACCTTTACATTAATCCCTTGCTCTCTCTCTCCTTATCTATCTCTTTTTCACTCTCTTTCTCTCTCTCTCTGTCTCCGTCTCTTTTGACTGCATTTTTTATAGGCCTTGCTGCGTGGAGCGCTATCGCAACAGAGTGCCGTTATACTCGTCTGCATGGCCGTCGACAGATACATGTGTGCGTTGCATCCGCGACGCTATTATCAGCACTCCAGCAAGAAGGTGAGTGGATTATCAGTATGTTGGTGAAAGACGAACGGATGGGCGGAAAGGATGTGGGGCGTGGTGTACGGTATGTGGGTTGCATAATTTTTTGTTGGTTTAGTGTTTTTGGCATACATTTTATGTGCTGCTAATGCGCGGCAAAGCAGATAAGGCACGTTGTCTACTGCGATAAGTCCTGCGACAAGTTAAGATAACAATATTTCACATAGAACAACAGCATTAAACAAAGCGTATGGGAAATTCCGAGAAATCACGCGCCAATAAAATCTAGTAAATAATACAAGAAGCAACAACAACAACAACAATTGTATCTATGAGCCAATTACGTAGAGATAAATAAGGATAATGGGCTCTAAGCTCTTCGCTAGTCATTAAAACACGAGTAAAGCAGAGAAAAGAAAATAAAAAGAAGGGAAAATGATGGAGAATAGGACACAAAACAAAGCGCCAACAGATGAAGAATGAAAGAGCAAAGGCAAGCAAAAAAAACAAAATACAAAACAGAATACAAAAGTGTATGGTAAAAAAAATAACATAAAAAAGGAGGCTGTGTTTTTGGTACTTATTTCCTTGTTTTTTTTTCTGACTTTAACTAAATACGTAGACCGCAGTAAAGATCTGGTCCTGGCCCTGGACCAACAACGAAGGACCAAAGACCAAGGACTGTGCACAGTCAAATGAAGCGGCGTCGTCCACGGAAACCGCAGAGGAAAGGGGCACAAACGAGCAATGGCTGCCAGTTTTCCCCTCCCCCACTAGCCTCTCTCTCTCTCTTTTACTCTGACTCACTTTGTGCCTGTCTCACTCTCGCATACACACACTCACATCATAATTTATGAGCAAGCAAACATTTACGCGGCCTCCAAAAACGGAGCGTAACAAATAATAAAAAAAATAAAAGAGAAGAGAAGAGAAAAATTTGTGTGCGGAAGTGAAAAGAAATATTTTTTTCGGTTCGGACTGCGTAGAGTCGCGTATCATTTACAAAACGGGAGAAAAGTCCGTCCGGCTGTCGGGAGATACTTTTATGATTTGTATTTAAATATGCAAATGGATTTAAGCATTATGACTGCTCAACGGCAAAAAGCAAATTGCCAAATCAATGTAAGAGCTTTATGAACAAAACTTAACTACTTGTCATAGATTGTGATTAAATTTAGACTAGAAAAGTTCAAAAATTTAATAAATGAGTAAGTAATAAACTACTAACACTCAACTATAGAGTATTTAGCACATAAAGTTGATACAGAAAGTTTGTCACTTAATTTAATTCAGTTTCAATTTGAATGCACAAAATTTAAACAATTTTTCATTGATAGCGACAAGTTATTATTTATGCTTCAAAGTTGTTACTTAAAGTATGCACTCCATGAGAAAACCAACAATTTGTTTTATAATACAACAAAACAACACAACCAAAATTTATTATTA
Organism: Drosophila cardini; assembly: GCA_018903735.1. Taxonomy (NCBI): domain Eukaryota; kingdom Metazoa; phylum Arthropoda; class Insecta; order Diptera; family Drosophilidae; genus Drosophila; species Drosophila cardini. The sequence goes on along the minus strand of JAEIGM010000001.1, from coordinate 20,352,501 downwards.
TTCTCAACTTCAAACTCGTATGCAAATACAAATTTTAAGAGGGTATGCAAGCCCCAAAGTTAATGGAAATGTAGGAAAATTGCAAAATATTAGGGAAAGTAAAAGAACAAAGGACTTAACAAGTGTTCTCCTGGAAGAATAATAAAGCAAAAATTCTGCAAAATGAAGTAAATTTTATATTCGGAAATTTAAAGAAACATTACAATAAACAGTAACAACATTTTCAAAAATTTACTTAATATAAACTAACTAGTTTGTACCTTTTGGGCAGGTTTGCTAGAGTTGTGGTACATAATATAACTTAATCCTAAAACAGCTGCATTTTGATAAACAGTCATTCTCAAATATAATGCTTACAATTAAAAATTTAAATTTTAAAGTTGTCGGTATCTCTATGTAAACATTAAAAAAGTTATATATTTCTACTTTTCGACAAAAGTATAATCAACTAAATTCTAGTATTTACAGCTGTTTCGTTGTTCCGTATTTGCTCAGGCATGAGTGTACACTGTACACATAAACTATAACTGATTCTATGACATGATAAATAAATACAATTTTCGGAAAATGTATGTGGAAAAGTATAAATTACAATTAGCTTTTCCGGGTTAGAGTAAATTAATTTTAATTAATCCTCTGTATGAATTAGTTGATTAATAATTAGTTAAAGCATTCTATCTACTTATTTTAAAATTATTAAAAGCTTGAATTTGCAATAAATTGTGTAAAGTATTTAAAAATTTGAAAAGATCGATATTAAATTTTACAAAATTGTTAAGAAACTTTTTAGATCCCGTTCTCTAAAATGCGGTGGAGGGGAGCGTAGAGGGAGGCGTGGCCGACCCCATAAAGTATATTTATTCTTGATCAGCATGAACAGCCGAAACGATATAGCAATGTTCGTCTGTCTGTCTGTCCGGACTAATCGATCGAAGATTGGGAATTTGTAGGGAAAATCGCACACTAGAATGAGTACGCGGTTTTTTACAGTCGTCACGTTTGACTGTAGCTTTTCTTACTTATTTAAAATATTTTAAGTGTCTATCTATGCTTCGTAAAGAGTTTTAACCATTTAAAGGCGGTAGGAGGCGTGGCAAAAAATAAATCAAACTTGCTTTGCATGACACTGCAGTCCTCAAAGTCTCTGGGATCCAGGTCCAGATCATATTAAGTCAGACAGACAGGAATGTATATAATTTCTTATAATAGGACCGGCACTCGAGAAATTTCGCTGCCCGTATCTGAATCTTTAGATTAAAGTTCCCACAATCGATGGAACTACTAGCTTGGTTTATGCTCGCACGCCTTGCAAGAATTCAGCATAAATATTAGTTGAAAATATTTGCATAAAATGCGTTGTTGTGCCGTCTGGTTTATTCCGCCCTTTTGCCCTTTTGCTCTTTTGGTTGTGCGAATAATAAATGCTTGGCAATTTTTTGACTGGCATCGGGGAAATTGGCTGAGTGCCACGCCCAGTTTGTAATAAAGCGTGCAATGTCGAAAATTAATAAATGGAAGCTGTCGCCGCCTGTCGAGGCGACTGACACGCAGACAATGCAATTTGTTGGCCCACTTCTAGCCATATAATGGCATCAAGAACTTGTAACTTCTCAGCTTTTAGCCTGGCTTTTATTGAAACTGCCATAAATTGCAAGCCATTGCTTAAAACCAAAAGCCCGAACTTTACGTTGTTTAATTTATGATGGCGAAAAGTTTCTGATAAACGAACAAAGTGTGCAAAAAGCTTTTGCAAATACTTATTTTGCAGTCTGGCAACCCTTTCAACTTTCAGAGTGCCCACCACTAGTGGTAACGATTACAGTTTAACTGCATGACAAACGATTTTTTTTTTAATCGATTAATGTGTACACAGTAAACCTTAGGAGGAGTCTTGAAAGAAGTTAAGACTAATATTAGATTTTTAGTGAAAATGAGTATAATTAATTTCTTTAATAAGAGATGAGGAACTTTAATGATTAGAAATTTTATCATTTCAATTTGTTGTGTTCATCTTTCAAATCGAACATTCATTATTTTCTGAGCAAACCCATTTATCTATGCACCAAACCTATTTTCCAATATCGAACTTACAATAATATTTATAACTACATGATAAATTTGATATATATTTAAAAACTAAATAACAAAACTATAATACAATACTTGGGGGAAAGGGGGAAAGTACACAAGGCAAAGCTCCTGATTGCGTCCAACTTGGTGGGCGCCAGTGTGATCCTTGTCCCTGCTCTCTTCAAGTCGACTCACTACCTCCACGTGGTTTCTCCTGGATTGTAACTTAGCACCCGCTGAGTTATAAACCAAAGTGTGCGGCGGGATCCTAATCCTTAAATTAGGTTGTGGCGTAGGACTTGATATCCACCCATGGAAAAAAGCAACTTCAGTGAAGGATGTAAGAGGAGCCTCGGATAGATACCCGAATAACGTTGACGACCACGGCAAATACAATAAGGACAATGATTTGAGAGTATGCACTTGGAATGTACGGACACTGTACAGACCCGGTGCCACCCAACAACTGGTGGATACTCTCAGGAACTTGAAGGCTGACATTACAGCTATTCAGGAAATGCGATGGAAAGGAAAGGGATGCAGGAAGAACAAGGATTGTGACATTTACTACAGCTGTCATACAGATAGGCATGAGTTTGGTTGTGGATTCGTCGTAGGAGTCAGGTTACGGCACCGAGTCTCACAGTTTACACCTGTGAACGAGAGACTTGCGACGATCCGAGTAGCTGCCAAATTCTTCAACATCAGCCTTATCTGTGCGCACGCCCCGACGGAGGAGAAGGACGACGCTACCAAGGATGCTTTCTATACAGAGCTCGACCGAGCGTATAGCCGCTGCCCGTCACATGACGTTAAGATCCTCCTTGGAGATTTTAATGCCAAAATCGGGCGTGAGGGCATCTTTGGAGCAACCGTCGGACAGCATAGCTTACATGAGTCTACCTCGGAAAACGGGCTTAGACTTATAGGCTTTGCTGCTGCGCACAATATGATAGTTAGTAGTTCAAGATTCCGTCATCTCGACATCCACAAAGCAACCTGGCTGTCACCTGATCGTCTGACTTGCAACCAGATTGATCATGTTGTGATCGATGCAAGGCATGCGTCTAGCATCCTTGATGTGAGATCGTGTCGGGGTCCTAACATCGACTCCGACCACTACCTTGTCGCAGCCAAGGTTCGCGCACGACTGTGTGTCGCGAAAATCTCACGTCAAGGTTTGCAAAGAAAGCTTGACATCGGAAAGCTGCAATCACAACAGCACAGGGATGCCTTCTCCACTCGACTCTCAGTCCGCCTCGGCCAGCTCTCTCCAACTCCTATAAATAGTTCAGATATGTGGACGTGCATATCTACTGCCATCAACACTTCTGCTGTGGAAACCCTTGGATTCCAACGTCCTCCAAAACGGAATCCATGGTATGACCAGGAGTGTCGGGAAGCGACTGCTGCAAAAGACGCCGCATACAGACGAACGCTGCAAGCAGGAGCCACACGAGCAGTGGTAGATATTTATAGGATGCGGAGACGAGAAGAGAAGCGCCTTTTCAGGAAGAAGAAACAGGAGATGGAAAGGCTTGAGTGTGAGAAGTTGGAGAACAGCAGGAGCAGGAATGATGCCCGTGATTTCTACCGGAGAGTCAAACGCATGACTCAAGGGTATAAGTCTGGATCTCTTGCCTGCAGGAATGATGATGGAAATCTTGTCACAGATGCAGGGATTGTACTGAGGTTATGGAGGGATCACTTTGAAGGTCTTTTGGCTGGAGACAACCAGGAGTCCGACGAAGAAGATCCACTAACCCCAATCAGAGATGATGGTGTTGAAGTTCCCATCCCTAGCTATACGGAAGTCGAGGTCGCCATTAAGCGCCTTAAAAACAATAAAGCCGCGGGAGCGGACGGCCTCCCGGCTGAGTTGTTTAAGACTGGAGGCGATGAGTTGGTAGGGTGCATGCACCAGCTCATTTGCAACGTATGGCTAGCGGAAAGCATGCCCAATGATTGGAACCTCAGTATGATCTGCCCCATTCTGAAGAAGGGTGATGCGACACAACGCACCAACTATCGTGGCATCAGCCTTCTCCCCGTCGCATACAAGGTTCTCACGAGCGTAATGTGTGAGAGACTTAAGCCGTATGCTGAAGCATTGATCGGACCATATCAATGCGGCTTTCGTCCTGGTCGGTCCACAGTTGACCAGATCTTCACACTGCGCCAAATCCTGGAAAAAGCGTACGAGAACCAAATCGACACCTACCATCTGTTTGTCGATTTCAAAGCTGCTTTTGATAGCCCGCGGCGAGGGCGCCTGTTCGCCACCATGTCTGAGCTTGGTATTCCTGCAAAGCTAGTACGGCTTTGTAGTATGACATTGAGCAACACCATCAGCTCTGTCAAGGTAGGAAATGACCATTCCGAAACCTTTAATACCAAGCGGGGTCTCAGACAAGGCGACTCGCTGTCTTGTGTGCTCTTCAATCTGCTGATGGAGAGTATCATAAGAAAGGCTGAAGTACATCGGATGGGCACAATTCTGGGAAACAAATGTGTCCAGCTCCTTGGCTACGCTGATGATATTGATATCATTGGTCGAACCAAGCGTGATGTTACTGCGGCTTTTGGAGCTATTGAAAGAGAATCAGCTAGAGTTGGACTTGCAGTGAATATGGGCAAAACAAAGTTTATGGTGTGCAGTAATAGAGAGTCGCGGCGTCTTGACTCACATCTTACTGCTGGAGACTATGACTTTGAGTCCGTCAAGGACTTTGTCTACCTAGGAACTGCAGTGACCAGCAAAAACGATGTCAGCCTGGAGATCAAGCGGAGGATCACACTTGCTAACAGGAGTTACTTTGGGCTCAGTAGGCAAATGAACAACAGAGCTCTCTCTCGAAAGACGAAGATCACACTATACAAGACACTCATCATTCCAGTGCTTCTTTATGGTGCGGAAGCCTGGACAGTGACGCAGTCGGATGCAGCTGCTCTTGGTGTCTTCGAGAGAAAGATCCTACGCAAGATCTTCGGACCTGTTTGCGTTGGCGGAACGTACCGTATTAGATGGAACGACGAGCTGTATGAGCTATACGGGGATGTGGACATAGCTAAGCGAGTTAACATTCAGCGTCTTCGCTGGCTTGGTCACATTGCCCGTATGGAGGATACAACTCCAGCTCGATCAGTTTTCGATACGGCGTTTGGCGGACAACGTAGAAGAGGAAGACCACGCGCACGTTGGAGGGACCAGGTGGAGACCATTCTGGCGACATACGGTGTCACCAACTGGCGGAGTCGCGCACAGGACAGAGGAGCGTGGAGGCAAATTGTCCATCAGGCTATACCCCGTTAGGGGTGTTTATGCCATTTAATAAATAATAATACAATACTCATAAATTGATGGTGAACTCTCATCGTACTAAAAATTTTTATTGTTGAGAAAAAAAACATCAAACCACAATGGAAAAGCACTTGACGGAAGGATTTCAAGAAATTTCTAAAACTGGAGTTCAAGTTTTAATTTAGTGCATTTAAAACATCAATTCTTCCTTAAAATTGAACAACAAAGAATGGCTACAGTCGAGCGAGCCGACTGTAAAATACCCTGTACTCATTTCTTGCGCATTTTTCCATAGAAATCACCATTTTTCGACCGATTTGTCGAACTAAATGCTAAATTTGTCCGATCCGGACTTTGTGAGGATAATTATAATGGTACCATACACATAATGTGTAAATTCGGTCACGATAGCTCTAGTCGTATCCAAGTTATGGTGTTATGAAAAAGATGTGGTTGTAGAAGAGCGTTGGAAAAGTTTAAATAAAATTGATCCAGGTGTTCATACAGACGGACATCGCTATGTTGACTCGGCTGTTAATGCTGATCAAGATCAAGAGATGCTGACAAATCAACAGTTCTCGTTTCGAGTATGGGGACCAAAAGTATTTCAGTTTTAAAAGTTATTTCATGAAATGGCAAATAATTTTTATACCTTCTAACTATTGTACTTTGTATGCCTTGAGCATATATTAAAGTATTCCTTGTTAAAGAGTAATTTAGTCCTCAATATTTTCCAATATACAATATATAAAGACCTCCTCGTTGAGCCTTGACTTTTATCAGCAACTGTAATACTTATTTCTCTTTCTCTGGCTCTCCATAATCAAATGATAAGCTTTGCTGCATTTTGTTTAAAATATAACTAGTTTAATAATGGCACTGGGCTAAAACTAAAGAAGTTTTCAAGTGCTTCACACTATCGCGTTGTTGGATTTTCAGATCAGTTGAGTGTTGGGAAATGTTCATTACAGTACTGCCATTCAAATGCCAACTCTGAGAGAATAGCTAGACAGTCAGAGAGTCCGGCTCGTTCTGTTTGTCAGCCAGTCAGTCAGTCAGTCAGTCAGTATTTTGGCAGCCTTTCCCAACTGTTCGTTGTCCGTTTGTATGTCGCTTGCGGTTGGTGATGCCTTATGTTTTCAACGTAATCAAAAGTTTTTAATTCCATTTTGCAAAATATTTATTTGCTGAAGGTTGAACTCTTCAACCATTTTCGTAGTTGTTTGATGTGCTTTGAGTTTGTTGGCCAAAGTCAATTTTTCAAGGCAACAAACAATTCATTTGCGTATACACTAGAGTATGCAACTCAATGAAATACTTTCAAGTACAGCTATGTGGTGCTAATTTATAGTTTTTTTTCTGTATTCTGAGGTCATTAGTGAAAGTTTAGAGAACTTTAATGTGGACGAAATAAACATTTTTAAACTAATTAAGTTTTCAACTTTGTTGGTATTTATTTACTAAAAATGAAATTAAAATAATTAAATAATGATTTGTAAATATTGTTACTTAATTTATTTGACAAAATGTTAGTGGATTTCTTAAATGACTTTTGATGGGTTATGAAAACGTGTCTCTGCAATGTTCCGCATCAAAATCACTTAAAATCCAAAACGTGCGCTCAGCCCAGTTGTCCTTCTGTAATAAATCACACAAGAGGACACATTAAAGGGAGGTAAGGGAAGGGTAGTGGAATGTTGGGTTTTCTCTGAGTATGTGGCAATGGGTAATATAGACACAAAGTGAGCGACAAAATGGGAGGTGAAGGTAGCGATGTGGTTAGCAAATTAAACCGAACTACTATGACCAACAACACGACAACAAGAACAACAACAACAAAAACAAGTTAACAAACACAAACTGTGTATAATGTGTGTTTGGGTATGTGCTTATTTCACAGGGATGTGTTGCCATTTTGAGCTTAACATGGATTATCAGCCTGACGGTGTTCGGATTTCTTGTGCTGCCAAAAGGTGAGTTAACCACACTCTCACACACACATACACTCAAACGCACACATATTGAATATTGAATAAATGCAAACAGCTGCTCATTTGGCTTTCACCTGTATATGTATATTTTAACTTTTACCATAGGCTACTACTTCAACAACACGGGTCTAATGGCCTGCGAGCCATTTTACAGCAAACCGTCGTATCGAATTTTGTCCACATGTGCATTATACTTTCCCACCACGATGGTCTTGATGTACTGTTATGGTTCCAGCTTTCATATGAGTCGATTTCGCTTAAATGATCCAACAATGCCCCTTACAGCGGCCGCACATCACCCACATCCCCACCATCCACCGCAACAACTGCAACAACATCAGCATCAGCAACAACATCAGCAGCAACAACAACAACAGCAATCGCACATATTTGGTCACGGTGGCCACGGACACTCACATCACTCCCATCACCACCATCGGGCGCCCGTTATGAACCATTTGAGCATGGCCATGAGCATGGGTCTGGTCGGAATGCCTAGCATGACAAATAAGATTACCAAAAAGGTGAGTTCGATTTAAACAATATGTATATCTTTATTTGTCTTTCAAAACTATGGCCATCGGCTGGAATGTGTTCCAATCGCGTTATTACTATTCGCAAATCCTCGAAGCATTTTCAATATGTGACCAATTTACGATATCTAACACAATTCAATTGAATAACCCGTAACAATATCAAAAAAGAAATGACAAAAACTGTTGAAATATCACGGAATATTGAATAACATATTTGCCTTTGGGCTTTTGAATAATGGTACAAATGCTCAAATATCGTTAAAACTAGCCAGCAAATGAAAAGCGTAGATTTACATCGAATGAAACCCGAATTGTGTATTTAAACCATAAAGAAATGGTTTTAAGTTCTTTCCCTGAGTGGAAAGAGTAAAATAATATTTAAAAATTATTTAAGATACATTTTACAGTATTTTTTAATGAATGTACAAAAATGTTGGTTATACACAAAATTATAAAAATAAATAAATTCACAAATAAGGGCTTAAATTACAACATGTAAGTCATTTTTACATAAACATTATTATTTAAATAAACTACAAAGCACCAAAGAGCTTTTACATTTGGTGGAATTCTAAACTAAATTCAAAATGTTCAAAATTTAAATATTCTATCATTGAAATAATGAAATAAAAGTATAGAAATACCAAAAAAATATTTTCAATAAATACTAAATGAATTTGTTGAAGTGTTTTTCTCATTTTGATAAAATGTTAATTATGTGTTGTGGTATGAGAATTTGTTCTGTTGACTTTTAATTAGATTGTTGAACGAATGCATATTTGTTGCAGATTGTCCCTATACAAGAGAAGAACTCGAGTGGGAACACGTCACGTTCTATGGCCGCAATTTCGCTGGGATTCATTGTTATGGTTACTCCGTGGACCATCCAGGAGATTGTTACTGCATGCACTGGCTCTAAGGCGAGTACACAGGCACACACACATACACACACACAAATATACTTACAATACATACGTGTTACATACGTTACGTATACGCAGCTTACCCACCAATACGTTAACAACAAGAATTTATTTTATTTTCTTTTCTTTTCTTTTATTTTGTTTTCTATTTACAGCTTCCTCCATTTCTTGATTTTCTGGTCACCTGGACATCTTTGAGCAACAGTTTGTGGAATCCGTTTATGTATTGGTTATTAAACTCAGACTTTCGTCGACTTAGCCGTCAACTGATGCCAAACAAAGTAAGTCCTCGTACAATTTAAAAATGTTAAATTTTCCCTGATATCAACTTAATTTAAAGTTCTTTAGTAACTTTTAATGGAAGGCAAAATATAACTACTTGTTCAATGCATCACTTCTCTGATTATCTGATTACTGACCCCAGTCATTTTCATATGTTTATAAAGCTCACCTGCACAAAATAGTGCCCCATCAGTTTGAAAGCTGTTAAGTCAAATACACAATCAAAATTCAGCTCAAAGACAGCTCAACACCCACTTAAAGGGCTTTTGTGTAGCAAAAGGCAATCCGTATTTACAACAGGGACCAAGTAGGGGCCATAAATCCTTGTGTTGCGTGCTACAAACTCTTACAACAGGAAACTCGCTTCGACAAACAACAAAAAACAACACTGAAAAGTGATTTCGTGATTTTATGATTTTATGATTTTAAATTATGAAAGAGAAAATCCAAAGCGGCTTGAATATAACGCCCTCTGCGGCAAATGTAAATACGAATATTCCATTTTGCATTCTTTATAAATATTTTTTGGGGGGGATTGCTTGGATGCTAATGTGAGTCGAAAGCTGGAAAATCCATTTTGGAAAACGCAGTCAAGTTGTATGATTTACTTCCGCAAAACTCGAACAAAACTGAGGTCATTTCGGGCGAATTTATGGCATCTGCCCACGAAACTATAGAACTGGCGGATTGCCACGAATAGATGCGAATTTAAAATGCTTATTAATTTTGTAAACTAACATCAGATTTATGATGTCATTTTCCTTTTCATTTTCAGTGCTTTCCCAACGAGGATACGCCCGAACACAAATCAGCCTGTTGTCACATCAATGCGAACGATTTTGAAATCACAACGCTTCCGATGCCCCCCGAGCCACCCGTTTCGCGTCCACCCAACAACAATGGTGGCACCAACTCTGCCGGAGGCGGGGGTGGTTCTGGTGGAGGTGGTGGGATTGGTAGCACCATTGGGGGTTCAGTGCTTGGCATTTGTGCCCGCTCCAGAGCCAACAGTTTAAGCCGCAGCGCCTCGCAGTACATAAGGGGCACTCTGGGAGGAGGAGCCGGGGTTGGGATCGTTGGAGGAGCACATGGTCATTCCCATCAGCCGACTGGCGATGGATATGCTACAGTTCGGCCCGACATTGAAGGACTGTCCGAGAAGTATTGGGGGGAGATCTTAGAGCGCACGGTTAGCTCGGGAAATCTGCATGCAATGCAGAAGAGTTTTCCACATTTTCCCTATCATCAGCACACCGGCATCGGTGTTCATGGTCATATGCATCAGGTGCATCAGCCACAACAGCATCAGACTACATCATTCAGCAAACACAGTGATCTACATTTGAACATATCCAGTGCAGCTCAACAGGCCACAGCAGCGGAGTTAAGTAAATTTTCCACATCAGAGCCAAAGCTGTGCGAGCATCTCTTCCATGATGCCAATTGTGCCAAAAGTAAACAGCTTGGTGCCACTGCAGATCCCACTGCATCCACCTCCGTCTCCACTGTGGCCTCCAAGCTGGCCATTGGTCGAAGTATACCGGACATTTAGTACGCAGAGGACGTCATACTTGCCAACAGCCAACTAGCTCGCAAGGCAAAATGCACCCACCACCCCCTGCACCAGCAGGCCCAAGCCAGGGCCATGCTGCATGCCACCGTTCCCATCCCTGGGGGCCATCATACGGGCAGTCTGCGACTGAGTCGCGTACGCGTCTCCTGTCACAGTCCCCCACCATCGATGGAGTCGGTTGGTGAGGCCTTGGCCGAGTACCGCAAGTAGGATGTACGTAGAATTAATCTGATCTGGGGTCTAACCATGAATCTAACATTATTTTAAGCATCGTAGGACGTAAATGTGTGCATGTTGTGTGTGTCTGTCTCAAAATAAATACTTCTCTCATAGAGTTAAGAAGAACTTCAAAAGTTTTAGTCCGAATGAGTAAACTATCTGTCTAAACTTTAAACTCTTCTAAAATAATTTTAAGATAATTAACCCTGATTTTTAAATTAAATTTAAAACTTAAAATATTAAAGAAAATTTGTGAGATTTATTAATATTCTTTAAGTTTTTAATATTTTTTAAAACTTTTCTGTAATTTATTTTTAATTACTTATCAAAATAGTCGTTATATACTATATAATGTCATACAACTAAGTTTTTGAAATAATACTCTAATTAATTTTAAGCAAATAAACCCAAAAAATTTAAATTTGGTTAAATGAACAGTTTCTTCAGTTTGATCCCTAATAATTTGTATAAAATTAAAACCATTAATGAAACAAGTGTTCATTTCATATATGTTTGTGATAAATATTAACTAAAGAGCACTCTGTAGCTGTAACTCATATGATATGTGTGTATAAACCGATTTAAATTTAGGAATATGATAACGTTCATTCATGGATATGATAGAATCTATAAACATAACAAATTCACATCTTTCCATTGGATTGGATAGATAAACTAAGTGTTAGTAAGATGATACTATGATCAAAATGAAACTTATCTATAGAATCAGTCTGTCGCTAAGTTATATACAAATTTTTACATTTTAAATTAATAGAGATGGTAGACTTCCTCTTTCTTTTCCAAAATGCTAAAAAATAAAAAATTGAATTGTGAAATCTGTTCATCTATTAGCAAATTCCATTTGAAAATCTCTCTTGACGAGTAACGCAGTTCATATATTAAAGGTTTAAAAAAGTGTTGTGGTTATACATAGAACTAGCTCTCTTAATCTAATTAATCAGTCAATCAGCCAATCAACAAATCAAAATTGCACAAGTTTGAAGTAACAGAAAAGAAATGTTTAGAAAAAATAAAAACAAAATCAAATCCTAACTTTGTGATGGTCATGAATTTAAGTGTAAATGGATATTGAATGATCCATAAATCGTACGAGTAGCTAAATAACAATAGTTAATTAAAAATAATTATTTAAATGGAAACCAAAGACAATTTTAGTTTAGACAACAAAATATTTCAAATATACTCGTATACATCAAAACTTAAGAAAAAAAAATAAATAATTAAATCAACAATATGCCAAAATGAATTGTGAACTTGATTTAAATAAAATGAAAATTGTAAACTGTAATAAAAAATAAATAAACAAATGTAATTTTCAAAATTGTTTTCTTAATCGATAAAGCAATAAAGAATGTCTACAAAAATATCAATTATTTCCAAATGGAATTTATTATTTTATATTTTTGCTTTATTTTAAAATACTTTAAAAACTTCTTTTTTGAAGTTTTTTGGCTGAATATAGTAATTAACACTTGGAATTTGGAGTTAATAATTTGGTTTGGATAAATTTGATAAATCTATTTCAATTCAATCGGATTCGTTGCAGATATTAATTTTGCATTCTTTTCACATTTCCAAATACACTTCCTGCAAACAAAAAGTTTTTCACACAATTTAAAAGTCAGAAAAATTGAACAGCTGTTGCCATTACTGAATGAACGGACAAAAGTGACAACAAAATTTCAGATTAAATTCTGCTAAAATTCTAATCACAATAAACATTTTTGGAGTATTTCTCTTGTTGCCAACAATTTAAAAGCAATTACATGAAAACCGTTTAAAAGAAAGAAGAGGAAAAAACATAAAATTAGCCAGCAAAAAATCTGAATTGGAAACTTGCACACACCAACAATCTTACAACAGTCGAATAAAGTTAAATAAATTAAAAATTATTCAAATTTGATTTTTATTGGCCTTTCCAAAGGGAATAAGATGACAACGTAAACCAAACCAAAATGCAAATTAATTTCGCATGCTCGGCTTAGATTTTCATTTCTCATACGAAATGTTAAAAAAGAAAAATAGTATGAATGTCAATTTATACGTGGGAACGTTCTGTAACAGTACAGGGTCTAACTCCGTAAGGTACATCTCAAAAAACTCTAAAAAAATAACTCGTTTTCTAAAAAATATTTAAATATACTGCTTAAGACTTAGATAAAGAAATGTAAAGAACTAAGTTGGTGTACGCATACACCCTTTGTACCTTTAAAGTGCAGGGTCTAATAAAGATGAAAATAAAAGAAAAAGAACAAGTTCGAGAAAAGTTGAAAAACTAATTTTCACAAAACAATTTTCAGAAGCCTGTGGCAGACAATGACGCCCAGTTCCACCGTCTGCCACGCCCAATGCGCCCCTAGGAGCGCATACAAAGTCCCGTGGCCATTGGAAAGTTAAACACAACGACGACTGCTTCTTTTTGGGCAATTTGAATCTCAATCTGAATCATGTGAATTCGAGTCTGAATTTCCATTTTTGAGTCCCTCTGCGTGTTCCATGCCAAAAAATTACACAGCCCGCTGCTTTTTGTAACAATAATCGCCGGTGTTTGGCACAGGATCACACCGAAGCTTTCCCCATTCCCCGCTCAACTGTCACGCCCCTACCCCCTACGGCAGCAGGAAGGGGCGAGCGCAATATTTTGCGTGCACAAATTCACGCCCAGCGATTTCCACAAAAAACTTTTCGCATGAAAGTCAACTTTACTCTGGCGATGCTCTGTTTTTCTTTTACTTTTCCGCCTCTCGATTCTCATTACATTTCAGATTCTTTTTCTTTTTGTCTTTTTCTGTATTATTTTCCGCCAGCTGGGAATTGGATTTGCAGAATTTCCACCTTCTCCTCCATACTCGACCAATCGTACATCCTGCCAAGGTTATACCTAATTTGATTAAGCAGGCAAAAACGACTAATTGAGGTTTATCCAATTGTGGAGCCCAGTCAAGTAAATGGACAAGTTAACTGAAATTCTACCCAAAGGCAAAACTTTTCTTTCCGTCATTCTGGGACATTTGACTTACTGACTTTTAAGGGACTTTCATTTAAATTACCAACCAAAATAAACTTCATTAAGTTAAAGGTTTCTATTTTCGGAATATTAAGAATGCAATTAGGATGATCAAGAATTTAAAATACTTTGTATTATATTAAAAATATTTGTTATAAAATACTTACTTTATTTTAATATAATAGTATTGTAGATTTAGTAGACATGTGTAGCTAGTAGCCCTTGTAAAAAGTAAAAATCAGCAAAACAAAAATACAAAAACTAAAAACTAAAATACATTAGAATTTTTGTAGTTAGTTCTTGATGATTTTTGCAAACACTGCAAAAATTCTACACAATTTATTTCGGAACTAACACAATAGGTTAGATGTTATCGAATACTCTTCATTGAATATGAATCTCAATATGGCTTGTAGTGCCCAACCGGGTCACAAGAAGTTCTTAACCCGGAATATGGGATCTAAATCAACCGTAGTCAAACCCACGGTAATCTCCTCAAAGCGTTTTGAAGGCATTTTGTCCAGAGCGAGACAGGATGAGAAGAATGAAATGTTGGCTGCAGTTGAGGAGGAGCAGCGATATAAGCAGTATCTTAAGGATGGCAGCGAAGCTCTGTGCCAGCGATTCACAAACGTCAGTTGTCATCAGGTTACAGATGAAGCAACACTGCTCAAGAACAGGGACAAACTTCTTGCCGAAAAAACCAAGGATCAGAGGGCTAAACAATTACTGGAGGAGCAAAGGAAGGAGCGAATAATGCGGGCAAATCGTTTATTACACCTAATGAAACCAGGTCCTCGATCCCTTCAGCAGGCCCTGCTCCAGAGCGATCTGATCCAGCAACGTCAGTTTTACGATTCTGTTAACAATGACATTGCTCAGGATGAGCTTCGTCAGAAGCAATTGGAAGCTGTACAGTGTCCCGAAGTTATAATACCATTTGGCCATAGTACCGAGGAGCAGGATAAGGCAGAACAAAAAGAAAAATCGCACTCTATTCGTGCGGATATCCTTAAGGATCTCGAAGAGAGGCGACAACGCAGATTGGATGAAAGAAAGCAGGAGATCTATGACTCAGCCGTTCAGCGGGAGCAGCACAAGAACCAGATGGCCAGAGAGGACCAGGCGGCCAAGGAGCTGCTGGCTAGAAAACGCGAGGCTTGTCGACGTGCCTATAAAGATGCACTTAAGGAGAAATCGAAGAGAGCCAAATGTAAGTTTCGTGCCCTAAAATTTATACGTAGCAGTCTGTACCCCTCATCGCCGAAAAGCTTAAAAAGAAAAGAAATCAATTAATCACGACTTTTGGTGACTAATCACAAACGATCTTTAATGCAAATTTTTAAAATGATTTTGAGAAGTGTTGTTATTTATTTGCTCCAAAACCATTTTTTGTTGGTCTAGTTTTCTTTAGATGTCCAAATATGTCGTGGAATAACTCTGGTCAACTAGACTATAAATATACTAAGACCGGGTTTCTAATATGAATTATTAGAAATTTAGTACCACATTGCCGTACTTATTGTTCCGACCACTGCAGTGAACTATATTAGTTTCGCCTGCCGTAGAAACTGCTCTCTCTGATTTCCTCCTACGAAGCAGAAGTCGGTACTCTGGAGCACTCTATCGTCTGGGCCTTCAAAATACCTTTAGTCGCAGTTCATTGATACTTTTACTTTCTCACACTAAGGCATTTAGGGGCATAGACTACACAATTACTTTAATTTATACTCCATTCCATCCGATAGTCGAAAGTATATGTGAGCAAATTGATCATCGAATAAGATGCGTTAATCGAGTAGCTAAGCGACAGTTGGATATGCGATATGGCAATCAAATCATGGATATGCGAGCAGATCGGATTCGAGATCGGGAGGCAAAGGCAATAAAGGTTTGTCAGCTGCAGCAGGAAAAAATACGAAACCAGGAAGAGATGCAGGCCAGTCTAGAGGAGAGGTATCAAGTAGATGTGAGTGTGAATGAGCTTGGACGTAAGTGTCGCCAGGAAGAAATGTCCAAGCAACGCCAAGCGTACCAACAGGTAGAGCGCGAACAGGAGGATCAGAAAAGACTTAGAAACGCAGAAATACGAAGATTTGAAATTGCCTCACGATATAGAAATGACGAAGTCAACAAACGATTCTATGATGCCGAGAAGGAGCGACACAAAAAACTTACCGATGACCTTCGCGATATTCTCTGCGGGCAACGCCAACAGTTGCTGCAGCGTCGTCAGGAGAACCTAATGCGTATTGCTTCCTGCCCAGAGGATCCTCATTTGCAGGATGACGCGGACTTCTTTGATGAAGCAGCCCACCTTATGCAGGAATCCCAAGAGCTTGGACGGCCATTGTACCCACTGGCAAAGGCTGTGGATGGCTACAAACGCGAGAATCAAATCGATCCGATGCCCAAGTGTCAACTGATTCGTCGGAGCACAATCCGTGACGTTTGCTGGCCCAACTACTTCTCCAAGGCTGAATTGGCCTATAAGAAGTACGAGCATCGGGACAAATGCTGTAAAGAAACTGAAAAGAAGCGTCAAAAAATAGTTGATGATTGCCTTAGAATTTCCCAAATGGCATCTGAGGAACGTCCATTCAAGCCTTCGGTCCAGAATGGGCTTATAAAGTGCCTGCAATACAGAGATATGCCTGTTACGGATAACAATGACATTGAGATTACAAAAGAAAGTAATTCTCAAGCGGATGATATCATGAATAAAGTCGATTCCATGGAAAACACAAATGAACTAGAAGAGAACAAGGATTTACCTATTGCAGAAAATCAAGAGTCGAATATATCGACTGGTTCTAAAAGACCCTCCGGAGGCTACGATATCTCCCCAGTTTATAAACGGGATGGAATCTCAAGATCCCTCCTCGGCATAGTTTCAACAAAGCAAAAGCGAACCACTAAGTTGAATGAGGGTCAAACAAGTCCGACTCCAAGACCAATGGCTCTACGTCCAGAGTCAATTTTATTTGGATCTTCTAGCAGACCTTCAGCGGGTGCCTGCTCAAGATCATCTTCTGCTGAAAATCAAAAGCGATTAAATAGATTAAAGATACTTACCCCAAAAACACAGACACTTGGAAAAGAGTCCACACGACCAAACAATGTGTACAGAAAAAACGGTTTGGTATCGAAACCTTGTGTACAATTACCGGATCTCAATCGATACTTGATATCAACACCAGAAACTCAACGAAAAGATCAAAAACAATCAACTATTTCCAAGACTAATTTAGTCAATCCAGACCTCTTGTTATCCAAGAAAGGTGCAGGATATCAAAAGCAAAAACCATTTGCAAAACTGCCTGATCTCACATGTTATACGCAGAGGACTCAAAGACCATTTGGAGTTGCAGAGCTTCTGGCACCAGATGAAAATTCCAATGAAATCCCTACGAGTCCAATTCGAAGCACGAAATTACCTGATCTAGCTCAATATTGGACACCAGCTATACAAAAAACTAATGCTAATCAGGGACTGTCAAGCGTTCTGCCCTCAAAAGATTTCAATGATCGATTTTCCATTTCTGAGAGCCGAAAGAAAAGTTAAGATACTTTTTTGTGGCCATTTCAAAAATTTACGTTACAAATGCAGATCTCGTAGATATTCCTGTTAGTTCCCAAAGTGAATAAAGCACACTAAAGATGATATCGAACACTCCAGTCTGCATTCATTGAGAAACAGAAGTAGAGGTCGACGCACAGACAGCACAGGAAATGACGTTAATGGTTTTTTAAAAGCACTTTAACTCGGCGCTAACTTTTACTTTTCATACCCGTTAGTCGTACAACGGAAGGGTATACCTAAACCGTTGGAATCTGTTCGTCTGTAAGAACAATGGGATCTCAGAGACCAACTTTGAAGCACATACATTAAAAATTCCAAAGCTGATCCAGTTTGCTTTTCCGCGTCCTATTTAGGGTATTATATTTCAACATTCGATAATAAATCAGTATTTTAGTAAAAAAAAACTGTTTTTTATTAACTATCTTAACCGGATTGTAACACAATACACTTACATGGGATTAGGGTAAAACTCTGAATAAGTGTGACCAGCTTGCTTTCTTTATAGTCTCAGGTTTATAAAACTCCCACAGGACTATACAGATTTCTAGACATATAGCTACACTATAGACATAGTGGATTATATAGTTTCTGATATACAAATAATAATTTGTTAGTGTTTAACAGCTATGATTTGTTAAAAGTGTATAACGGGTATCCTATAGTCGTGTTTCTACCATATCTTTCTTGCTTTTGTTTTTTTCCCACTTTGTTTTGGTGTTTGGTCACCGCTTGACAGGACGAAGGATTGGGCCTGGGTCTAAAACCCTTACTGAGACAGGGTTCTGGGCACGCATTACGCGCTTTGTTTGGCACAAGTTCAGAGTTCTGAGTTGTGAGTTCAGGGTCTGCGAGTGAGTGAAGTGTCCAGAAGTGTGACCAAACATTCTGTCACCCCGTTGGAGGAGCAATGTCTTTGTTTTTGCCTTAGAAAATGACTCATAAATTCCAATTATTGTGCGAGCCAACTTATTAAGTTACTTTGACGTCCATTTACGATGGACATTTTTGTTTTCATTTAGCCCTTTTGAGGGAGACATGTCAACCGATACGCCCAACTGCACCTAACTTGATTTAACCCACAGCGGCTGATGAACCCACAGCAGGGACTAGCAATGAGAATGGGATTGGGAATGGAAATGGGAATGGGTCGTCTACCACTTGAACTCCGTCCAGGCGAATCTCATCGCGATAATTACGCTCCTTAAAGATGCGCCTCCCAACGGGTTAATCAGAAGCCGTTGGACTTTGTATTCTGTGGAGCCCAAAGCCGCAATTAACGCGACGGTCCGCGTCCAAGACTACTACCAAGAGTACTTTGCAAAGTTATGAAAAGTTTGGCAGCCGCCAAAGTTAACTCATTTGCAACGGTTGCTATAAATCGCTCTTTGGTCAGCCAATCCCCTTATCTTACTAATCTCTCGACCATTCTAATCATGAAAGTGTCCGAGACATGACCAAATGGAGGAGCATAAAAGGAACGGGTTAACTGGTTACGCCAAATCATGGATTAATTATATGCTGGCAGTCTTATAATTTCTTTGCCTACGATTAATTTTAGTAATTTAATAATTATAATTTACGGTTTAATCACTTTTAAAATCTGATTTTTAACGTTGAGTATTTTATTTAATAGCACAGTCAAAAATTGTAATTTTAATTGGAAAATTTTGGTCCTGAAAACTTTAATGGAAATAATTTTAAACAGCAAGTAAAGATTTTATTAATATATAAATTAAATTGGGGATTTATTAGGATTTATATTCAAATTTTTTAAATATAACTTTATTAATGTTTTCTTAATTGCTATAAATGAAAATTTTGAATTTTATACTTAAAATCTTTTCAAATAAACTTATTGTCATACAGTCGACTCAAAAGTGATTGTGGACTAATCAGTTATATCAAATACGCAATATTCGAGTTCAATTAATATTAGCTAATTATACCCCGCACAGAAGGACAGACGGCCAGACTCGGCTATTGATGCTGATCAAGTATACATATACTTTATGAAATTTCACCCTCCTTCTCCCTATTACATACATTCCAACGACTACAGTTACTATACGAGTAACTGCTATAACAACTTTCAAGACCCTGTACATATTTCTAATCACTTTTTATACCCAAACTGAAAATCCTTTTATATATATGAGCTTACAGATCTGCTATTATGAAAGTTTGATACATATATTCATGCGTTCAATTTTGTTATTCAAATATTTTGTTTGTATTGGTATTGAAATATATCATCGTGTACATTGGATTGTAACCAAAATGTTATACAAAATGAAAGTCTCTCACGGACTCTCGTCGAAACGTGTACAAGTTCATTCAGCGATGTTATTTTGATTCCAAAAACAATTTCAAATGTGTGTTATTCTTAACACAAAAAACAGAAAAAAGGTCAACCAATATGAAAAACATACTCCCTTTTGTATTCATATTTTCAGTTCTATTCCAATAGATAAACCTCAAAAAGTGTGTAGTTTTAGCAGCACAACTGATAGATACTTTGTATCTAAAATTCTTTTCAATTATTTTATACCTCTATGGCTGAGTTGAAATAAAATTGATTAAGTAAAGTCTTATCATACACATAGTAGTATTTATGTAGAATTTTTTTACTATACCCCTTTGTGTTTGTTTACAGGGAATGCGCAGTACGTTTGCGCTATTTACTCTTTGAAATTTTTGTAAACCGAACTTAAAACAAGTAAGAAAGGCTACAGTCGAGTGAGCCGACTGTAAAAGACCCCGTACTCACAGAAGTGCGCATTTTCCATACGAAAAAGAAGAAAAGCGGAGTGATTCACATTTTGTATACATACATATTTATATACAAATGTATGTAAATATATACACAATTAAATGCACAATTTCCATACTTGGCTTATTTTAAAAATAAGCCATGTCTTACAATTTGAAATTATTATTTTACAATTCGAAATTATTATTTTAAATTTAAATTGAAAAAAAAAATAATAATAATCAAAATAATTCACTGACGCGATTTGAACCTCGGACTTCATGCTCACGCATCAGAGCCCTAACAGCTGCACCACGCCCCTCTATTAAAAGTGCTCGACTGTCTGCATTTACATGTAATATTTTTTTGTTATTTTGTTATATAACAAAAATTAATAAAATGTCCCTGACGGCGCTCGAACCCATGATCCCGGGTTAACATACAAGTGCGAAGAATTAGATCAGGCATCTTTACTACTTAGACCACACTCCGCTTTGAAGTTTATGTAAATAATTAAAATTTAAAAAGTAAACAAAAAACATATTTCACTGACTGGATTCGAACCCGGGATCCCGGTCTAACAAACACGTACGAAGCGCGCGTCTCTACTACCTAGACTACGCTCCTTATTAAAGTTGCAGTAGCTAAACGTAGAGTTAAATCTTTTATTGCAAGCAAGTGTAAACAAACAATTTATTCATAAAATTCAGCATTTTTGATTAATTTGTTTTATATGTTATTGTTGTCCGATTTGGACCAAATTTGGCGAGGATACTTTTCATAATTATACACACATCCTGTGTGAGTTTGGTTGCGATCGCTTTAATAACACTACATGTCTTCATACAAATTTTTTATTTTTGACCGATTTGTCCTATGGGAGCTATAGGCTATAGTTGTCCGATCCGGATCAAACTTGGTGAGGATAGTTATATTGGTACCATACACATAATGTGTGAATTTGGTCTCTCTAGCTTTAGTCGTTTTCAAGTTATGGTCATGTGAAAATAGTTTTTTACAATTTGCGGGGGCGGTAGGGGGCGTGGCAAAAATTTGAAATAAACTTAACCTGCCTGACATATAGACGGACTTTCATTCCAAATTTGGCTGCTCTAGCTCGTGTAGTTTAGAAGATCCAGGTGTTCATACGGACGGACAGACAGACAGACGGACAGACGGACATCGCTATATCGACTCGGCTGTTGATGCTGATCAAGAATATATATACTTTATGGGGTCGGAAAAGCCTCCTTCTGCCTGTTACGCACATTTCGCTTCAGACAAACTTAATAGACCCCTCTACTCTTTTTTAGAGTACGGGGTCTAAAAAATACAAAATGAAAAACAAAGTTAAAGTTTCTTTGTGATGGATTTCAACTTTCAACTTTACCACTGAACAAAACTTAAAGAGCTTAATAAAAAAGTTCTTCTTACCTGTTGTAAAGGGATAATGGACAATCAGTTAAGTGCTTAATTGTTAACTATGAAATAAAGTTTTTCATTTAGTTGATTACTTTACGAAAGACCCAAAATGAAAAGGCCATAATGCGAATTGTTGTACTAGAAAACGCTTAAATAATGAATAAAAGTAACCGAGACGGAAAAAACAACAAAACAGCAATTCAACAAGGAGAAAGTAAAGAAAATAAAAAGGCAAAGGCAAATGCAACAAGTGCCAACAAACAAAAGGCGTAAAATGAGAAAATGCAAACGGAGGAAACTTCTCGAGGGACAAAAGCAGAAAGGGACAAAGGAAATACACAGCTCACACTGCAAGGGCAGCACACATGGCGTATACGTAATTCCGGAAAGAACATCTCAATTGTAATGTAAAGCAAAATGGTAGCACTTCTCTCTCTTTCTCGCACTATCTCTCTCTCGCTCTCTCTGTCTTTCTGGTGCTGTGCTGTCGCATTATGCGCTCTGCCAGTTTAAAACTCAATAAAAGTTGCAATATGAAAAATTACTTAATGAAATTAACTGTGAAAAGTGTGAGTGCTTGGTAAGAAGAATACAAGAACCGAAACAGAAAAGCCAAGCGAAAAACTCGAGTAGCTGGAAAAGGCGAGCAGAGCTATGGAAATGTCGAGCACAACTCCACGGCAGACGCACTCGACACACTCAACATACTCGAGGAGGCAAGTGAGTGGCAATTTGCGAGAAGGTGGCAATAAGGGTGTTCCGTATTCCGTGGTCCGTACTTCGTATTCCGTATTGCCTGTGCCGTGTGCTGTAAATAATAATAAAGCCATGACTTATTGGTGGGCGAAAGGAGCCCAAGACTACAGGGCTTATGTCTGTCTAGCAGTCTGGCATTACTTAAAGTTATTCCTATTAACAGCTTCTACCGCAAGTGGACTTTTGATTGGCCAATCAAGCTTACAAAACAACGTAGATATAAATAGAAACACAATTTAATATTATCAGCTGGGAGATTGTAACAAACGAAGAAGCTGCAAAAGCTGATGAGAATTTAAACGAATTGGGAAATGTTTTACTTATTAAAAGTTCTTTTTGTAGTTTATGTAGAATGTAAATGGCGTTCAGTATTGGTTGATTGATTTAAAATGTGCTGAGCATAAGACAAATAAAGATATTAATTTTGAAATAAAATATGTACTTCTACTAAAAGTAGTTAAAGCATATCTACTGGATTAATATTTGTTGTTAGCCTGGGGTAAAGTTTTTTTAATTTGTTAAACAAAAGTTGACATTTCCTAAACAGATGATTAGTTTAAGCTCAATTCTTAAGCGTTTTTTTTCCTATTAAATATTTTTCATATGCTAGCAATATACAGATAGAAAAAATAATCTGGATGAAATACATTTAACAAAAAATTGTAATTTTATATGTAATTTCACAATAGTATATTGAAGATAACAATGTTTAACCATTATATATATAAAATATTTTTAAATAATTGAACGGGGCAATTAAGTCAAAAACGACTGACTAAATTAAGGGGTGAATAACTTAAATAATTAAATAACAAGTACTGACGAGCGAAACGACTGTAAAGGACACCGTACTCATTCTAATTTGGTGAGGATATATAGTCATGATATACACATTATGTGTGAGTTTGCTTGAGATCGGTGAGCAAATCACAAATTTTAGACCGATTTGTCCTATGTGAGTTATAGGCTTAAGTTGTCCGATCCGGATCAAACTTGCTAAGGTTAGATATAATCATAGTATGCACATACTGTGTGAATTTGTGGTATGAAAATGGCTTTTTCTTCTACCTGTTACACAAATCTTGTTTCTGTCGCACCTCTACTCCACGCTACTCTTTTTAAAGTACGGGGTCTAAAAATGTAACTATAATTTCCAGTTCTTATTGGGATCCCTGTGTCTCTTAGTCATTCTATACTCATATATTCCCAAGAAATAAAACTCAGCAAAGCAAATTTGTAGTGCAGTGTAGTAGGCCTTCGTAAACAGTTCTCTTAAAGATTTTATTCCATTTACGATCGATTGCTTTAACGCTATAACCAAGATTTGTTTAACATTTCAACATTAGTTTTATTATTTTTAACTGGAAATCTTTATCCTCTTAACTATAAAGGTGAAATCTAATATGGCGAGTATTAGTCTGTTGAATCCCAAAGCGCAAGTTGCCCGTGCCGCTCAAGCATTAGCTGTGAACATGATGGCGGGGATTGGACTACAACGCTTGATGGGCTCAAATCTGGGACCAAGGGGCACGAATAAAATGCTTGTGTCATACGGAGGCGACATCAAGATAACCAAGGATGGAAATGTGTTGCTCCAGGAGATGAACTTTTGTCATCCAACAGCAGCAATGATTGCCAGAACCTGCACGGCCCAGGATGCGGCAACTGGAGATGGTACTACTTCGACAGTGCTGTTGATTGGGGAATTGTTGAAGCAGGCAGAGCTGCTAATCTCAGAGGGACTGCACCCACGTCTGCTTTGCGAGGGCATTATGCGAGCCAAAGACAAAGCTCTCGAACTTCTCGAGTCATTCTGCATGCCCGTTGAGATAGATACGGAAATATTACTGGCCTTAGCAGAGACCAGCTTAAGGACCAAAGTCAATGTCAATCTTGCTGAATTGCTGGCCAAGATTTGTGTGGACGCAGTAATGTGCATTCGTCGAGCTGTTCAGCAGCCCTTCGATCTTAATATGATAGAGCTTATGATCATGAACCAACGAACCGCAATGGATACGCGGTTGGTAGAGGGAATAGTCCTGGACCACGGTGGACGTCATGTCAATATGCCCACCGTCCTCAAGGAGGTCTATATCCTTACCTGCAACGTATCCCTAGAGCTGGAGCAGACCTGTGTCGACTCCGTCTTCTGTTACAAGTCCGTGGAGGAGCGTGAGAGGTGCGTGGCCGAGGAGCATAGGTTCATTGATCAGCGATTGGCCAAGATCATCGAACTAAAGCAAAAGCTTTGCACTGGTAACAACCGTAGCTTCATGGTCATCAACCAGAAGGGAATCGATGTGCCCTCCCTGGAAGCCTTGTCCGCCGAAGGCATTCTGGCATTACGTCGTGCCAAGCGTCTTAATATGGAGCGATTGACTCGAGCTTGTGGTGGAGAAGCAGTGTACTCCCTGGAGGATCTAAGGGAGGAGCACCTCGGGTTTGCGGGACTCGTGTATGAACAACAACTAGGTGAATCCAAGTATACATTTGTGGAGCAATGTCGTAGTCCCAGCTCGGTGACCATTCTAATCCAAGCTCCATCGGGATGCCAGGTTGCCACCATAAAGGATGCCATTCGCGATGGTCTCCATGCCATACAAAACACCATCAGCGATGGTTGCCTCATTCCCGGCGCGGGAGCCTTTGAACTGTTCGCCTTCAATGAACTGAACAAGTTCAAGTACTCGGTTCGGGGTAAACCTCAACTGGGAGTTCAACTCTTTGCCAACTCACTCCTCGTCATACCCAAAACACTGGCAATCAACAGCGGATTCGATGTTCAAGAGATCATTGTCAAGCTGACCACTGCCGCAAGAGAGAGCGAGCACCCAGTAGGTCTCGATATTAACTCTGGGGAACCAATGAATCCCTCAGAGGAGCGAGTCTTCGACAACTACTGCGTAAAGAAACTGATCATTAACTCGTGCTCCGTAATCGCCTGTAATTTACTTCTCACCGATGAAATTATGCAAGCGGGTATGACCAGTTTTAAGGGCTAGTATGTAACTTATGTGAAACTAAGTTTGTTTGCGGATCGAGTAAATATATCATAGAGCTCCAATAGCAAAAATCGGCCATAAATCAGTGATTAGATAAAACACTTGAGAGTTTTGGACCAAACCCAGATATTGTAAATAGAGAAATATTAAAAGTTTTCTGTCTATATTTGGTGAGAATCAAATAACTAGTACAGTAAAACCTATCTTAACGGACCACCCTAATAAGCTGATACTACTCTTACGCGGAAAATTTGTCTCTGTCTTAATTGACTGCTCCATAACAAACACGGGGTCTTTTACAGTCGATTTGCCCCGACAATAGGCAACTAGCTTTAAACAAGTTATAGCAACCCACTGAGTGCCCCTTCAGTCTATGAACTAAATATACCGTAACCGAATTTATATAGTTCGCGTTGCCAATCGCAGCCATCAAAGATTTTTGGCAACACGCATTACCCAAGGCACACATTTGATTAAAACACTTTTCCCAAACTAGACAAACACGTAGCCAATGGCACTTGGGGCAAAAAGAACACACAAGCGCGTAGGTGGAAATTTTGGAATCAACCGAACAAAGTGCCAATGTGTGTGTGTGTGTGTGTGTGTGTGTGTGTGTGTTTATGGGTATGCAATTTTGGCGTAAATTCAATTCCCATTTTCACTTAAAAGTTCTTAACTCGCTTTCTTCCGTCTGTCGCTGTCTGGAGCACAAAAGCTGGCCAAGTTGGCCAAGTTGAGATGGCTTACAAGCGGCCTGGTCAGGATTGAGTATGACTCTTGGACGATGCGATGAAGTATATAAACATGCCCTTGAGGCAAATTAAGTGATTTGCTCACTTTACACATTTTTCGTGCTGATTACTTTTCCTCCTTGCCCCTTTCCCCTCCCAACCACTGAACACTTCCATCTAAACACACCAGAAAAAAAGGGCAGAGGTTAAAATTAAATTGCCGAGAGAGAGAAGAAAAAAAAGAGAAAAGTTCCATCAAGTCTTGATTGGACCAAAAGGTTAACAAATGCGCCTCTAGCTAACGTGAATTTAACAAGAAGAGAAAAATGTTTATTTACAAATTCGGAGCTGGAAATCAAGTCGCGGTGCCGCCGAGCTTCTCTCTAGCCTTCTCCTCGGCAATCTCCTGCTTAATGAGTTTGACCAAAGCTACTATAGTCTCGGGGCTAACCATGGTCATCGGTTGCTTTCGCTTCAGGACGGCTACCTCAAAGAAACTGGCATCCAGAGATGTGGTCAAGTACAGTGCACGAACCACATGCTTGATGGCTGCTGCCTCATTGGGAGCCGATATCATTTCGTTGCCATTCTTTTCCAGATAGCCACGCACTGTGTGGCCTAATCTTCCCGTTGAATTGGCCTGCCACTCATAGTAGATGCCCGAGGGTTCGGTCTGGAACAGATGCGGCACACCATCGTCATTGAATCCACCAATGAGACAGGCTACTCCAAACGGACGCAATCCATTGCTCTGTGTATACAACTGCTTCAAGTTTGCTATATAGCTGTCAAGGCAGTCGGTATATATACTAGCCAAAACGGTGCACATGACCAAAATACTTACCGTGTTATATACTCCACAGTCGCTGGTCGTTCCCGGTTCAGGCGATGACTCTGGGCCTCGGCCTGGGCACGATCTATCAGCACTCGAGCATCGGCCGTGAGACCCGCAAAGGTGATTATAATGTGATCATCGAGTTTTCGAATTTTACGAACTGTTCGATCAATTTGCAGGACATCAACAGCCTTCTTCTCCACTCCCAGCACAATGCAATCATTGGTGCACAGACCCACCTATTAGTTTATTATTAATCTTGTTAATCAGATATACCTTTCTAGTACTCACGACTGTGGAGCCCCTAATTACTGCCTCTTGGGCGTATCCTACTTGCAGCAGGTGTCCGTCTGGGGAGAATAGTGTCACAGCTCCATCATAATTTCGGTTCATTACAAATATACTTTAATAATTTAATACAATAATTTAATACAAAAATTTATTATGATTTAACAACGGGGAGAAAAGAATATCGACATATAAAACTAAACATCGTTTTTATATGTTTCAATTGAGTAATATACATAGTAAAGGGGTAGAAAGGGGAAAATTTATATACTCAGTCCTATGAAGTATATATATTTTTGATCCTGGTATGTACCTTTCCCCAACTAATCTCAGTAATCAAAAGATATTGAGTAACAAATCTTGACACAAAGACTTCCAGTCATTTCAGTTAATTAAGAGTGTTTTAAACTAAATGATAATCTTAAGTTTTACTTAAAAAAATTTTTATTTTATTAGTTATTCATTCGCGTCTAAATTGAATCGGTCCATAAAAAATATTTTCTTATATATATATATTATATAATAAATGAATACCGGGTATTCTAAAGTCATGTACTTACAGCAGTGTTTATTTCAAGTTAAAATCCCAAATTTTTTATATCAAATAATACTTAAAGTTATTAAACATTATCTATCTGATAAAATAAACTGCATTTAAGTAGAAAAGAGCTGGTAGTCAAATCAAGTTATTATCTCATTTGAAGCCAACAAATGTTACCAAAAATAAATATAGGAATAAAAATAACAATAGAGAAAATCGGAAAAGTTGCAACCGTAATCGAAACAGCTTCATTTTGCTAATGTTCTTTGGTCTAGAACCCGATTTTGACCCATCTTCGACCTCGACTGGATACCAATCCGTAGCCGTATCCGTATCCGTATAGCTGTCCCTTTCGTCGACCCAGTTGGACCCATCATCGTGTTTAGTATGCCACAGGCACGCTGTTCGCCATAAATTTATATTTAACATTTTATGACAACCGTGTACTGAAGGTCCTGCGAACAGGATTCGAATGTTTTGGCGGCATACTTAGTAGGATTAAACACGTGCCAACGTGACGTTGCAACGACGCGTCATGAAATAATCGTAACCAATCCCCCCCAAAACATGTGTCCCCAACCAACGTCCTCTTCCGTGGGCATTTCCCATTGGCAAATAAATAAATTACAGAACGCATCAAACGAACAATAAACACAATTATACACAAATTTAATTATTTCAAAACTTTGCGAATTCTATTCATTTAATTAACCTGCGGCTAACAAAACATTTTAAAACACAAATATTTAATGCGGTTTGAAGGCACCTTTTAGCATTTCGCTATTTTATCTATTTGGGATTTGCCTTTGAGCAAAAAACCTCATTTATTTCGTATGTAAAACAAGTAAGAAAGGCTATAGTGGAGGGAGCCGACTGTAAAAGACCCCGTACTTATTCCATTGCGCATTTTCCATACAAATAAGTAATTTTCGACCGATTTGTCTAATAGGAGCTATAGGCTATAGTTGTCCGATCTGGATCAAACTTAGTTAAGATAGTTATAATGGTACCGTACAAATAATGTGTGAATTTGGTCCCGCTAGCTCTAGTCATTTCCCAAATATGGTGATGGGAAAAAAGTTTTTTGTGCATTTTGCGGGACGGCGGGGGCGTGGGAACAATTTGAAGTACACTTGATCTGCCTTACACATAGACGGACTTTTATTCCAAATTTGGTGACTCTAGATCTTATAGTCTCCGAGATTCAAGTGTTCATATGGACGGACTGACAGATAGACAGATGGTTATTGCGATGTACCGTCTCGACTGCTGATGCTGGTTAAAAATATATATATTTTATGGGGTCGGAAAAGCTTACTTCTGTCTGTTACGCACATTTCGACTCAGACAAACTTAATAGACCCCTGTACTCTTTTTGAGTACGGGGACTAAAATAATAATTGTCAAAAAATTCCGTTTCGATTTTGCTTTTAATTTATTTAATACGCAACAAATTAAATTGTGGCTGTCACTTTAAACTATGCAAATCAAATTAATCAATTAAATATTTAAGTTATTCAATGAGTTTTCACTATTTCATATGGTTGCCATGTAAACAGGTAACAATTTACCTGAAAGCTCTGCTGTAAACATTTGAAACTGTTCTGCAAAGTTTACTACTGAAATTTGAGTGCACATTGCAAACAAATATTTTATGATAATTAATTTCTATAAGAGCAAACACACACACAAACATATATAACATTACAAGCTGAGTAAGCAATCCTTGACCTTAGCTACCTTCATATATTAAGTACACGCAGTGTATTGTTTTGAGTTCATTAGGAATAATATGAATAGGTAACCGAATAGGTAAAATCGAACCTAGATCTTAGCTAAACTATTGACAAGTTAAGTATATTAAGTATAAGTGTACTTGTATTATTTACAGCTCATTTGGAAATATCAATATGTATCACAATGTAAAATTTATTCTCTTTTTTACAGCTTACAATTTTTACAATAATCTTTAATTTAATGCCAAAAGTGAAGATTGAGTATTATTTGGATCTAAGGTGTTTAATTTTTGTTGTTCGATATAATGCCAAAATCGACTAAATTGCCTGCGGTGGTGTTAGAGCAGGAGGTAGACGGAAGTTGGCGGAATGGAGCGGAACCATTGTAGACAAGACATCGACATCCTCATCCATCCACATAAAACAAGAAACGACATGACCGAACAGCAATGAAAATGCGAATGTCTTGGGGAACTTTGCACGATTTGTTTGCTCGAAGCTTAATTTATAGCGGCAAATGGTGTTGATTGTTGTTTTTCTTGCTCCTCGTGCTACAGCCACCTCCAGCGCCAGCACCACCTCCACTTCCACCTCCACCACCACCACCTCCAGCTACAGTTTTAGCTTTATTTTCCACGTTCCCTGGCAACCGTCAACGCAACTAAAGACCAATAAAAGTTAAGGGTGCTACAGTGGATAAACACGATTTCGAGTATTGTTTTCGAACGCTTTCGAACACTCTTCTCCAACTTCGATGCGGTGCCTGAAAATTAATGATCAGCATTGTGAAGCTGTAAATGGTAAGTGGCAGTTAAGTATTTGCCATTTATTGTCTGTGTGTGTATGTGTGTGTGTGTGTATACTTTCCCAGCGGCAAAAGAAGCTTGTTTTTTTGCTCGACATGTGAAACATATTTGCTTATTAATTAAAAGGCTGTTGTAATTAGTTATTTGTTGAGAAAATAAACAGCTGCTGTGACATTTTACTTAAGTTCAAATTGACAATAGTTTTCAACAACTTTTAAGTATCATAATTCGTATGGTCTTATTAGTATTTTCCTTTTTTCCCCTTATCGGAAAATTCGCTGTTGAGCTCAAAATTCAAATAAGCTTTCAACAGATAATGCAAGGTCTATTGAGTGTAGTTTTCATATTAAAATGTTCACAAACAAATATACTTAAATGTTAGAGGGTTACACAGTTACTACACTCAAAAAAAATAAGAGAGAGTTTTGATAAAAAAATTTTCTATACAAATTTGAAAACTTAATACAAAGAAAATCGTTCTTAAACTATTTCTTATTGATAAAATAACAATTGTTTGGATTTAATATTTTCTGAAACTATAATGTTGTTTTATGAGTAATTAATTATTAAAGGTATAATACATTTTTTATGGAATAAAACAAATTAAACAAATAAATAATAATAAAATTAAATATTTTTGTTAAGCCCAAAGTAAAACTCTTTTTTCGGCTTGAAAATTTGTAAATCGGCTTAAAAGTAATTTTTAAAACCTCAGTGCTTTAATGTATATTTCCGTACTTTTTTGAAGTGTTGTTACCGGGAAACAGAAACGCTTGACAATCTTTGAATGTGGATAGGATGTCTGAGTGCGGATGGAATGTGGCTGCCAGTTAAGTAAACACTGCGGGAGAGATAGCAGAAGGCGGACATTGGCTGGCGCCTGGCACTGATTCACCTGCTGTTTGAAAATGGCGCCCAGACATTCACCTGAGCCCTTTTAGTAAACCAAGCGAGTGAAAGAGCGAGCGAGCGAGCATTGTTGACTTTTCCTCTATATTCAGATGTTCTTGCAGTGCCGACCCCAAAGTGCCATTTAGTGTCAACGAACCGTTAACCGCCCAAACACCCCTTGCACCCCTTGGAGCATCGTTTTTCAGTCCCACTTTTCAGTTATTAAGTCGTTGGTGTTTATGAAAGAATCGCCAGTCTCCGACGGTTTCCAAGTTGATGGACATGAACGTGATGCGTTTTTATTTGCCCCCAGCAGCTGTGCAGGCAGGCACGTTTCAGGACCTACAGGACTCAGCATCGAAGTTGTATCCTACCCCAATCGGAGTGATCGAACACCTCGGGCTGTGACGCACAAGTTTACCAAGAACTATTTAAGTTTTTGCACAATGTGTCGGCCTATTAATCAGTACGTGAACTCAAATTGGATTTCACTAATACTAATACTAATACTACTAACCAATCTAATTAAGCTAAAGTTGCTGCTAGGTACTAAACAGCATTTTAAGTGTGTATTAAATGTCGTATACAAACTGACCATATGAGGCTTTAATAATAAAACGAAAACTTTACTTCCCGTTGTCTCACAAATTGAAGTTCATCTCAATCACAATGTAAGTTTAAAGCTGCACTTAGCTGTGAAATTAAATAGAAGTTGTCGCTGCTACCGTAAAGTGCAACCAATTGCAGTAAAGTGCAATGCATTTTAAACTGCAATCAGTCAAGCAGACGAGTCCCCTAGCCTCCATTGCACCCTGTTGGTGTGTCTCTCCTCCACCTAGAGACACTTTGGGTTGCGAACTAAAAGCCAAATGGCGACAAATGCCTCACAAATTAATGGCAATGAGTGCGCGGTGCTTCGACGCTATTGATAGATGAAAATGTTGCTTGAAAATGGCAAAATGGAAATGGAAAATGCTGAATGGAAAATGGAAAATGGGAAATGGAAGTAGTGTCAAGTCAGTCGAATAAAGTAGAAGAAAGAGTTCAGAAGTTTCAATAATGGTCAAGAATACGTCAAGTAAATTGTGAGCGCTGCTGTCACTTAGCTGCAGTTTTCCATTTTCCTGGAGTCACTTTAAAGTGACAAAAAAAAGAGGAAAAAATAAAATTAAATTATACAAAGAATAATGAAGACAGCACAATCAGACATTGAAAATAAGACTAAATTATTTTTATTTCCAGTCAAGTATTTAAACTCTAAATCTTATTTTAAATTGAGTAAATTGTTGTTAGACAACGTAACA
The DNA here is from genome assembly GCA_018903735.1 of Drosophila cardini. Lineage (NCBI taxonomy): Eukaryota > Metazoa > Arthropoda > Insecta > Diptera > Drosophilidae > Drosophila > Drosophila cardini. The sequence continues at coordinate 20,319,934 of JAEIGM010000001.1, read as the reverse complement.
AAATAAAAGAGATGTTCAAATAACCATTAAAGTATTCGAATATTCCTTTATTATTTTATTTTGCCATTATATTCGTGTTCGCCAAAAATAAATATTTACAAGCAATCGAGGAACGAGAACTCTTTGTACTTTATCGTGGCTGTCATTGGAATGCTTAACTAGGATTCCCAATGAAAATGCGAAGGAAACTTATCCCTTAATTTATCCAGTCTGAAAGTCTGAAGGTGAAAACAGGTGAAAACCCAGACGACGACAGCGAAAATGTGTTTAACTAAACGTCTAAATACTCTCAAAGGATTTCAGCTCATGACGAACACAGCATAGTAATTGCCAATAGCCAATTGAGCTATATTAAATTATTACCCAGACAAAACTAGAACTAAAGACAGAGAGAGAGAGAGGGGGTGAAAGAGATGAATTAAGGATTAAGAGCAAGGAGTCTTTTAAAGTTATTGGCCACTAGTCAATGCCAGCAAAAACGTAGCACAGATCGGATTTAGGATTGGGATTTCGGTAGCTGTCGATACGAATACATATTACATTTATGTAGTTTCCTTTTTCAGTTCAAACACTGCAATTGCAACTGTCGGGCACAGGATGGAAAGGGGCGGAATGGAACGAAGGGGCGGAAGGAGCCAAGAGAGAAGGACACGCGACCCACATGCATATAAACATTTCACGGCTGGCGACATATCTGCGATATTTTTATGGCCAACGTGCGGTCCTCGGCCTTCAGTCCTCAGTGCTCCGTCCTCGGTCCTTGTCTAGGACTGTGTGCATCCTGTGTGTACTCAACTTGTGTGCACACAAACAAGGCAGCAAACAAACAAAGAAGCACCAAAAAATAAAAATGAAGTAAAATGTATCTGTGGCCTGGCTGCTATCTCTGTATAATCCACTTTATATTTTCACACTAGCACAAAAATTGAATATAAACATAAATCCCGTTTACTATTGGGATTATCAGTCTACAAAAATATCGAAATTGGCAGTTACAGAGATTAAAGATGAAAACGTTTATGAAAAATAACGCGTAAATCAATTGACAAATCGCATTCGAAATTCACAACTATTAAAATTCAATTGTTTTTCAGTTTCGATAAACCATATTTTGTTATGCAATAAAATTCAAGCAGTTCAATTCAAAGTCTCAAATGTTATCGACGAACTTTTATCGATCATGTAAAGCAGTGCGCCCACAACAGCACTTTAACAGTTCCACTTGAGTTCTACATCAGATTAACATAAAGTTTTCAGTCTTATCAGATCTTCCCGAATACGTTGGACGTGTGCGCGAAGGTAACCGGTAAGTTATTGTCGAAAATAATTCAAATTTGGTTAACAGTACATTTTACAAAATCAATTGTTCAACAATTAATTTAAATATTTTACAAAAATCGTGTTGCAAAGAAAAATAAAATGATGCGATAGCTTTTCTCTGAAGCAAGTGTTTTTCTCTAGCATCTGTAAACGCTCGCTATATTTGTATTCTACACTATAGGTATATATATATGCCCATTATATGTGTATATATAGATAGGCGCAATAAAATATTTAATTGATTTTCTTATTTTTGAACGCATGTTTCATGTCTGTAGATCTGTGTGTTTAAAAAATGAAATGTGTTTCAGTTAAATCGACGTTTCTTTGCTCTTCACATTACAAAATTAACATTTACAAGTAGTTTTGATATATACTCAAGTGTACAGATATATTATATGTTTGCATGTTGGTAATAAGGTATTCACATGCAGTCGCATCGCTAATAATTAGTTCCATTTTCATACCGTAGTCTATTTTTATCCACAACAAAACCAGAATAGTCTTCACTCTTGATCTTACAAACTTATGTATCTATTTATCTATGGCATATGTGGAGCATAAACATTGTTGTCTTTACGTTATAGACAAGTACATACATACAAGTACTTATTTGTGCATTAGTTATTGCCTAAGCAATACGGTTGGTAAAACTAGTTTGAACCCAGCAAAAATACTTGATTTTAATCTATACACTGCAAAAAAGGCGTGTAAATCTGTTGAAATAGTTATAAATTTAAATTTATTTACAAAAAAATGTTAACTAAAACGTCATTTTAGTTTACATTTGTTATTACATTTTTTAGTTAATGTCATGTGAATTTCTTCCAGTGTAAAATTTATATTGAAATGCAAGCACACGCCAACGCCTCAAATCTCATGCGATGTGCAATTATAATTACATTAAATATTTGTTTTAAAGTGCACCCTGATATCAGATTAGATTAGGCTGAAAAATAAGATTTAGTTATTACTTTTCACAAGGCCCCAATTGGAAAGGTCAACCTCCTATTAAATGATTGACTCTCTAATGTCTGATAAGAAACAAAATACAAAAAAACTTTCAATTTCAGCTTCAAGAAAGATGTCAAGCAGTCCGAATCCTGTTAAAAAGGTTCCGATTCATCTGCAAAGTGCCCAGAATCGAGTCTATATCAAAAATGGCGAGATTGTCAACCATGATAAGGCCTTTAAGGCGGATGTTTACATTGAAGATGGCATTATAAAGTAAACTTACAAAAATCATAAAATATTTTAAGCTAAAAAGTACATTTGTTTAGATTTGTGGGACCTGCTGCTGACATAACGATTCCGGGAGGAGTACGTACCATAGATGCCAGTGGAAAATTGATCATTCCTGGAGGAATTGATCCCCACACTCATATGCAGCTTCCCTTTGGCAATGCTGTGGCCGTGGATGAGTGAGTATCCCTGAGATACATTTGTATCTACTGTTGTTATTAGTATCTAATATATACTATTTGAATAGTTTTTATCATGGAACGAAGGCCGCTGTAGCTGGTGGCACAACTATGATAAGTGAGTAGTACTATCTTGATTTGAACATAAATTTATTTTATTAATTAAATGTTTTACTTCGATTATAGTTGATTTTGTGCTGCCCAACAAAAACGAGTCAATGATCGAGGCTTATGACAAATGGCGCAGCTGGGCAGATCCAAAGGTCTGCTGTGATTATGGCCTGCATGTTGGCATCACTTGGTGGTCCAAGTCGGTCTCCGAGGAGATTGGAATACTCTGCAAGGAGTTAGGCATCAATTCATTTAAAACATTTATGGCCTACAAGGGTCTCTATCAACTAAATGATTCCGATCTTCTAGATGTCTTTGAGCGCATCAGAGGATTAAATGCCGTGGCAATGGTGGGTTAATGGTTTAGGAATTAATTCGTTATTTTCCTATTTGTATTTTAATTTTTCGCCACTAGGTACATGCAGAGAATGGTGATATTATAGCCAAGAATGCGAAACGCTTGTTGGCCGAGGGAGTCACTGGACCAGAAGGACACGAGTTGTCACGCCAGGAAGAAGTTGAGGCTGAAGCCGTTCATCGTGCCTGTATTTTGGCCCATCAGGTGAGACCAAGATAAATATAATTTAATGTATTGATAACCATGGTGATAACATAGGTGGATTGTCCGCTTTATGTGGTGCATGTGATGAGCAAATCGGCTGGAATCGAACTTGCTCGTGCTCGTCAACGTTATCGTAAGAAATACATATTTGGAGAAACACTTGCTGCTGCCCTCGGTACAGACGGCACTCACTACCGTTGCCAGCACTTTGGACACGCAGCTGCCCATGTGCTTAGCCCACCTCTGAGGCCCGACAAGACAACTCCAGAGTTCATGATGAAGCTATTAGCCAAGTGAGTGAATCAAGCAATACTTCAAGCTAATACTTATATTGTTGTTTCTTTTATAAAAAATAAAAAAATTCAAATATTTAACTCCCAAATTCCCAGTGATGATCTTCAGACAACAGGTAGTGATAACTGCACCTTTAACAAGGATCAGAAGGAACTTGGCCTTGGTGACTTCACGAAGATACCAAATGGAGTTAATGGTGTCGAGGATCGTATGTCTCTTGTTTGGGAGAGAGGTGTACACGCCGGACTTTTGGACCCATGCAGATTTGTGGCAATTACCAGCACAAATGCGGCTAAAATATTTAATATTTATCCACAAAAGGGAAGAATTGGTAAGGGAGGATAACAAGAAACAATCTTTGGATTTCATTACTCATTATTTATAATTTCTAGCGATCGGTTCGGATGCCGATCTTGTCATTTGGGATCCTCATTCCACACGCACCATTTCCAAGGATACGCATCATCACGCTTGCGATTTCAATATTTTCGAGGTAAATTCAATCTTGTTTAATAAATTCTAGCACAATTACAAAAAGAAAGTTTACTTACAGGGTATGACAGTGCATGGAGTGCCGGAGTATGTATTTGTGCGTGGACGAATCTGCGTTGAAAATGGTCAAGTTCGTGTCGCTGAAGGATTTGGACGATTCATTCCAACTCCACTGAAGCCGTCCTTTGTGTACGACAGTATTGAGGGAAAAACAGAGGAAGAGCCACTGGATCAGCAGAACGTTAATGGTAGCACCAACCTTGCTGCGCTAGACACTCATGTATCTGCCCCAGAGCCACCTGCTGTGATGTTCTCTGGATCCACAACACCCTCTACCCCTGAGGGGGCTCGTGGTCGCGTGGAAGGCAAACGAGATCTGCAGGAATCATCATTTTCCATAAGCAGTGAGTTGCAGTCATTTAAAAAAAACTTAAGGAGAAGCTAGCCTAGTGAGCTGAAAGTAAAGGACCCCGTACTTGTTTCAAGCAATAAGTGGACAACTATGTCCTATAGCTCCCATAGAACAAATCGGTCGAAAATAGGACATATTAATGTGTGAAGACATGTAGTGTTAGTTAACCGATCTAAACTAAACTCACATATTATGTGTATATCATGATTATAACTATTCTTCCCAAGTTTTGTCCGGATCGACATCTATATCCTATGGCTCCCGTAGGAAAAACCGACAAAATTGCTTATTTGTAGGGTAAAATGCGCACTAGCATGCATACGGGGTCTTCTACAGTCGACTCGCTCAACTCTACCTTTACTTACTACTTATAAAACATATACCTTTTGCAGAGGAACTGGATACTTCAGGTGTTCGTTCATCCATCAAGGTGAAAAATCCTCCAGGTGGCCAATCCTCTGGATTTTGGTGACGTTCCTAAGTTGTTGTTATTTTATATTTTGTCATTTGAATGTCACATTGAATTTACCTTACTTGTTGTTATTAAATATGCTTTATCAATCACAAACATATAATAATTATTTCTACAATCGAACAATGTCTAACAATCAAAATAAACGAGTTAATACTAAATTCCAAATTGCAGTCAAATCGAATTCTTCCCAGTCTAAAACAGATACCAAAAGCTCATTCAAGATGGCAAGGTCCAATCCATCCAATGTGAAAGTTTTAGTACCAAAGACAGCTCCTCAGCTAGCCAAAACCCCGCTAATGCAAAAGCTTATCAAGTCGTCAAACACAACTGCAAGCTCCACATGCAAATCTAAGACAAAGTCTACGGGAATGAGCCCAACGTCAAGAGTTCTTTCTGGAGCTGCTACAATGAACAGAATCCCTCGTCCCTTTGTGTCTACCTGTCGCGCATTTCGACCCTCCTCCTCCAAAATCTTTGACTATCATTTATCCCCGAAGGAGCAAAGCTATTTTGGCCACTGTCGCAATCCCATGAAATCCGTTCCAATCGATGAACTACAACTGCTCCGCAGTGGACAACGTATCTCCTATTTGGAGACCCGCTATGAGCGAACTCCAGGTGACAAGTACAACTATCCGGAGGCAACCAGCTGGCGCTACGGTTGGTTCCATCGCGAGAGTACATAAACCATTTTTATGATCTCTTTATTTGTGCTTTTTAATATATATATTTTAGATCATTTTAATGGTGGTGACAAGCCAATCTAATAAAGAGTTTTATACAAGTCGGGATTAGTCCAATATCAACTTAACCACAGTGTCTATCAATTGAGTGAAATGGTTGGTTAGGCTAAGAAGTTTTTACTTTTTTTCATTTTTATGGAGTTGAAATTTGTCAATTTTAATATACAATTCGATTGGAAGTAGCATTAAGTCAATAAAGTATTGAGTATTGACTGTAAGAGACCACGAACTTATTCTCGTAAAATGACATTCCATAATAAAAGATAATCACTGAGATCTTAAATAAATCTTATATACTACTTAGAATTGATGTGACTTTCCGTTTAGAAGCAAATCTTGATATATAACTTTATTAGACCCCGTACTCTACAAAAGAGTAGAGAGGGTCTACTAAGTTTGTCTGAAGCGAAATGTTCCTAACAGGCAGAAGGAGGCTTTTCCGATCCCACAGACAGTTCAAATTCGCACGTTATGTGTATGGTGCCATTAAAACTAGCCTCGCCACGTTTAGTACGGATAGGACTACTATAGCCTATAGCTCCCATAAGACTAATCGGTCGAAATTGGTGATATGTATTGAAAAACGCGCACTAGAAAGAGTACGGGGTCTTTTACAGTCGACTATAGCCTTACTTACTTGTTTTAAAGATAATTTTAATGAAACTATATAATAATATAAAATTAAATCAAACAGTTTTTTTAAAAATCATTTTTTACTTTCGGGTTTTTAAACTAACTCAATTTAACTTCTAAGCAAACAATGATAATAAATTTATTAACTTTAAATGATTATCTCTTGTTAAATGAAATTGTTGTTCGAAGCAAATAAAAAAGTCCACAAACATTCTACGAAGTATTAAAGTGAAATATTTAAAAGTCTTTTCCAGATTGCAGTCTCCTTTAAGAAATTAAAGGTCCAGCAAAGTATTTCCTCCCTCATTTGTTTGCCAATCCCGTTTGGTCCGTCTGATTGCCAAAGTACAACAACTACAAATTGCGTAAGCCCGTAAAACCCTCCGGGAGACGATGGCATCGCATCCTTTGCCGGAGTTTTTGTATGCGTCGTGAGTGTTGTGAGTTGTGTGTTGTGAGCTGTATGTTGTATTTTATGCTGTGATGATGCTGTGGTGCGTCTGGCATTTAAAATGATCCATTCGACTGAAAAGTCATCTGACTGCAACTTATTGCCAGCTCTGAAGTCATTTGATTGACTCATGAAAGTCCACAAGTTTTTAATTGTTTTCGTAACATTTCCTGAATTTGTTTGTAGCCCTTACTTTTTTCCCTTTTTAGCTTTTCCGTTATTCAGTTTTATTTAATTGAGAGAGTTGGCACAGTGAACTAGTGCATATGAAGCGTAGTTTGGTCTATCCACTTTATTAACTTTATTTTATGAGGAACCACTTTGAATTTACTTCAGTCGACAGTCTGTCTTGAGTCTGCTGTTTGATAGTCTGTCATCTAGGACATCTTACAAATTTTATTGTTGCATTCCAAGCACTTTTAGCCAGACAAACTTTTACTCAGTACACGCTCTTAGACTTGTTAGTATCCTTCCAAGGCATCAGTTTTCCCTTTTCCGCTATCTTCTTTAGCAGTTTTTCCTTGATTGCAAACAACAACAACAACAGTTCTCCCTAAGGATTTCAAGTTTATTATTATTTAGCTTTTTTCACATTTCTCATACTTTTATTTACCTTTAAACACCGACTTCTGTTTGTATTCAATAAATAGCATCAATGGCAAAACTTTCCTGTCCTGTATTTAGTGTTTATACAGTGCGTCCCTAGACAAATCATAGGATTATATCATCAATTCTCAGTTTTATTGACTTGGTACCATTAACCAGTTAGCACTTTATGTTTATTACCAATTCATGACTAATTGTGAAAGCCAAACCTTAATTTTTGCACTTTGACCACATCCAAAAAACACATTCCTTAACCAATTTCGTAGACCATTTCAATTGGCTTGTACAATTTCAAGAGAATTTATTGGTTAGTGGTTTGACTGCAGAGTTATGAAGTTTTTGCACATTTTGTGGTAACATTTATTTGCAAGTATGGTTTACAAATTGTTTTGCTTCTTCGACTTTTTGGCAATTGCTTAAAACAGACTTCCTTTCCCTTCGTACTCATCCTGCTCCAAGTTTACTGAGGTCAATCCCAGTGGGAATTTAAAACACTTTGTACTGACCTGTAATTACAATTTGATACTGTTGGGGAATAAGTTAAACCGATATAGACTTTAATTTAAGTTTATTTTACATATTTTTTTATTGCAAAAACACTTTTATAAGTAGATTTAAGCACACATTAAATATTATTATAAAACTATCACGTGATTTTTCATTTATTTTTTATTGTTACAATTAGTTTCTTCGTTTATGCTTATGCTTCAAGCATTCTTTCCAACGGAATTCAATAGTTAAACATTCGTAGTAGTGAGTTTTAATACGTGTATACATGTATATTAATCGAATAGAAATAATATGTAATTAAACATTTCGCTTAATGATCACAATTGCTAATTGCTGCTCTAACTACAATTTTTTCTTTACCAGCACATTCACACACGACAACAAACTTCTTGTTAAACTAAGGCGGTAGAAAAGAAAGTAAAGGATTCTAGGGAAATTTTAGTTAAGACACCCTCTAATGGTATGTGCTTGTATTTATAAATATATATATATTTAGATTATGTAGTTAATTTGTGATTTGTGCTTGCTTTTACATTTTCTAACTACAGCCTCGCGAATTGATGCTCCTGTCAAGGATCAATTTAAATACAGATTTCAAATTTAATGTCGACTGTCTACTCGAGTAAACAGAATGTTTGCTAATAATAGTCAGCAAAAACTCCCATATAAACACAATTGGACATTAGGGGGAGACATCATCTTATTTCGCTTTAGGTACTTCATCTGGATTTCTATGGGTCAACGAATCTGGTTTTCGCTTCGACTTGGACGGTCAGATCAGTTTCTTGGGTGTGACTGTACCATTGGCCGCAGCCTTTGATGAGTTTGCAGCCTTTGACTGAGACGTAGCTGGTGTTGGTAACGTTGGTGGCAATTCAATATCCTTCTGCGGTAGGAGTTTCTCTATGTGACGCTCCGCCGCCTCGCGAAGCACAGCTTTAGTTGACGTTTCGTCGCTGTTGGCGTCACTTGCTTTACTACAGCTATTGCTGCCACCACCGCCAGATCCCTTGGGTGGCGATCGTGGTGAGCCCGGTCCCTTTTTGTCGTCTTTTGGCGATTTGGAAACCAACTCATCCATTTGCTTTGCGTTATCTTTCAATGTCTTTGCCTTATCCTTTAGTTCGGGCTATTAAAATATAACAAATTAGATTATATCGAACTATCGGATTACTGATATTTACTTCTGGTTTAAGCTGCTTTGCATTGTCTTGATCCAATGCGCCTAACTCGGTGGCAATATCACGTATCTCCTTGGCCGAATCATGTATTCCATCCACCAGCTTTGCCATATCCTTATCACTTTTCTCTACCTCCATTTTAAGCTTTTCCGCCTCCTTCATGCTCTTCGCAATCGCCTTCTCAATCTTTTGCTCTGCTTCCAGTATCTGTTCCTTGTCCAGCAACGCAATGAGCTCCTCAATAGCAGTTTCACTGAGTTTTATATTATCGCGTCCAATAGATTCCAGTACCTGAAAGTTAGAGAGATTATCTTTATTATTAACTGCTTCATTTAGTTTGTTAAGTAAGAACTTACTTTGCGTATATCATTGACGGTAACAACACCATCCTTGTCCGCATCAAACTTATCCAGCACGGATTCGATGTACTTGATACGCGCCTCATCGCTGGTCTCCTTCAATTTCTTGATGTTGTGCATGAGATCATCGATTCGGACAAGTTCTTCATTGCGTCGTTTGGCTGCTTGTTTGACTAAAAGATCGGTAAACTCCTCCAGCTGCTTCTTGTCAATGTTTGTGGCCGTGCTGTCAATGCTTTGCACCACTTTGGTAATTTCGTTAACAGAAATGGCACCATCCTTATCGGCATCCAGTTTAACCATCAAATCTTCGACAACCTTGAAGCGCTCCTCATCGGAAGCTTCCTTCATGCGGCGAATGGTGCCCACGAGTTCATCAATGTGCACCATTTGGGAAGGACTAGAGCTGGAATCTGTGGCCTGATCGGGATTGTCAACTTGCTTAATCTGCTGCTGACGATGCTCCAGATCGTTGAGCACATTATCCAGTTGCGATATCATTTTATTGACACGATTATATAGAAGCTTAGCGGCTCTACTCTCACGCACTGGCTCCTTAACCACCTCCCGCACCTCGCGCAACTCCTCGACATCCTCTTGATAGTCACGAAGTTCCTCTTTGAGCTCCTTAATTGTCTGCTTCTCAACCACCAACTGTTTGTCCGTCGAGAGCGTTTTCAAAGCATCCGAAAGCAATTGCACATCCGTTGGCGATATGGTTTTCTCCTTATCCTCGGTTACAGCTTTCAACTCCTTTACGCTTTCATGAGGCGTTTTGGTAATTTCCTCGGCAAACACAAACGGAGCCTTGAGTTCTTCCTTGATAGCTGTACGCTTGGCAATATTCTCTTCGCGCTCCTCTTCACGCTCTTCCCGAATCTTACGCTCCTCCTCCTTGATGATTTCAATCTTCGTCTTGTTATCCACCTTGCCCTCACGCTCACCAATCGCGTGACGCGTATGTGCTGCAACTGCATCCGGCAACACACGCATCGTCTCCTTCAGTTTGTCCGTCGTAATGCTGTCATCAGAGATCAGCATGGCGCGTGACAGCAGCAGTAACGTAGGAGGCACCTGAGTTAATTGGAAAAAAAGGATTAACAATAAATTAACTGATATATATTATTATTATATACTATATATTATAAAGTTGGTTCATTTATACTAAATATGTTGATATGCTGTTTTCATCATAAATATGGTATGATCTTTATATATATTATTTATACTTATATCATATGCTCACCTGTTCATTCAGCGACAAATCAATCCACTCCTTTAATTGAAAGCGAAGTCGCTCTGCTGTCAATCCATAAGCACGCATTCCACGAGATTTGCACGCCTGTTGCAATTCAAACAGGTTGAGAGTCTCGACTCCTTCGCGAGCTATTACCCGATCATCGGTGGCCAAGGAGCGCAGTTTCAGTCGCAACTGGAATCGAAGGAGCATTGTGGTGCCAATTGTATTTAGCTCGAGTACACGGCACAATGCCGCCAGCTGCTCACGGGTGAGAGAATCCAACGTGATTTCGTCATCAAAGCGTTTGGCAAACTTGATGATGTCATCGCTGCTCACGTGTTCTGTGTTGGAGCGAACCTTGTTAAAGAACGTCTCAAACTGCTTGGCTTCCTCGCTGCTGTGCTCGATGTGCTGCACTGGCATTTGTCCAAGTGTCTGTTGCAAGAACTTGGCCACTTCAAGGCGGACAGACAGCGATTGTCTTAGACGATCCTGTTGATCCTTTGCCGTTTGAAATGTGGATGGCAACATGCCCGGAAAGAATTTGATAAACACCGGCAGAAGTAATTCCATGAACGGCACAATAATAAACACCGAGAATGGAATCAATCGGAACAGATCCGATGTCGTGCGCTGCAGTTGCTTATTCTCTCGCCGCGTCAGGGTCTTTCCATTGAGAACTCTCCAGAGTAACTTTGAGCTGATGGCCGTGTCAATGAAGAGCAACCGGAATCCATGATAGTAATGCACTATCTCGTCCCAAATGCGTTGCTGTAATGATTTCTTCGGTTTGGCTACGGCTTTGGACGCAGCTTCCGTAAGTTCACTCTCCGGTTTTGTTGCTGACACTTTTGCTACTGTGCTGGATTCCTGAGGAGTCGTCGATGATGTCGTCGTCGCCGTCTTATTATTTGCAGTAGCTGCTGTCACAGTTGCGGCTGATTCGGTGGTTGCTTTAGCGGCTTTTCCATTGGCCACCTCCTTCATAATCTCTTCAACCTTTTCCTTTTGCTGATTCTTCAACTTTTTCACTGTAGCGTCAATCTTTGATGGTGAATCAAAGAGTGTGCGACTCGCATGAAAATGCCGGAGACCATGTCCCGAAAGATAATATTGACGAGAAATATGATGCGGGCAGGCGATCAGCGAGTTTCCACCAAATGGCCTCGACTGCCTCTGTACCATGGACTCCGGACGCAGTGAAGGTTCGCTCCTGTGGTGAATGCTTTTCGTTGAACTGTAGACATAACTGCTTGTTCTGAGATCTGCAGAGAAACAAATTCAAACAGTGTTAATCAAAATAACAACAAATTATTAGCCCGATTCACTAGATTACGAAAGATAAGCTGAGAAATGAAAAATAAAACAAAAGAAAATTAACACCTGTTGATTTTGAAGTGCGGACGTTATGTAAAGAATACTAAAACTATATCGAACAGTTGAAATCATTTGGGGAAAATATTTCTGAAATTGTTTGCTGCACTTTCAGTTTTGCTTTCATTGTTTTTGTTTCGCTTTCTTTCCTTGGCAAGTGTTCAGAACATGTAATATACATACGAATACAAATATAATTCAAGGTAAGGCAGACTGCGTATAGAAATAAGAAAGATTACAATGAAGAGAAAAGAACGCAGCTACGTTAAAAAAAAGAAAAGAAAAGCGAAACGCATTTAACCTTCGGACATTGACCAAACAGACGATTATGTGATTTGCGTGGGTTGATGCGATGAACCCTGTTGACTGTACTTTGTTTTGGTACAGGGTGTCTCATAGTGCGTCAGTAGCAACGACTGGCGTCAATTAGTCTACACCTGTGTGTTTGGCACTTGTCCCTTTTTCTTGATATTCCCACACATCTACAGCATGTATGAGTATGAGTGTGATTATGTATGTATGCGCGTGTTAATATTAGGCGGTGAGCGAATCAATACACAAATTAGTTTTGCAAACACTGCCAAATTAACATGAAGTATTTGTTTAATTAACAAATTGATTGACAAATTCATTTGGATCGACTATAAATGGTATACAATATTTTTACGACAGCAAAGCCTTATCACAAAAGCCAGATGGGTTATATATGTACACATATACATTTTATATGTACTTTAAATTTTTAGCTAGAAGATAAGATGTCTTAAACAACGGAAAGATTTGAGAATAATAATGTCTGCATAAAACTGATAACAGTGAATCGAAGTTAAGTTATGAAACAGTTTGTTTTGTTTAAAACGAGTGAAAAAAATAAAATAGTTAAGAAATTACATATTCAAATAACATCATATGAGGCAGGGAATTTCTTGTTATTGTCAGGCAAATGCAAAAGGGAAATTTAATTTCCCGGTTGTGCAACGAAAACATTGAATCAGCTGTGCGCGAATATGCAGTCAAAACAAAATATGGCAACAGAGGCACGCGCACACAAAAACAGCGGGCACTAGCACACACATTCGTTCAGCGTTCACATACACGTTCACTCACACGCACACACTTATAATGTGTGACAAAATCAATGGAAAGTTTTCGTTTGTGACGAGAAACTTACAGCGCTTGTAGAAATTCTGAAAAACGTATTGCGTTCTCAGGTTTATTGACGATCCTTTGTGGTGCAGCAGTAGATTCATGATTCTGTATGTATTACTGGGGGGTGTGGGGCTGTTGAAGATAGGCGGCTGCCAATCCAATTCCAAAGTTATGTATTGTTTATAATTTTGAATTTCTGAATCACTGTCTACTTAATATGTTTATCTTTGGATTTGTTGTCGTCGTTTCGTTGCGCATGAGAAATTTGATGGTTTGGTATATCTCTTTAAGCCTAAAAGTAGATAGAAAGTAATAGAAAGTACAATGAATTTTGAAAATAATCTTTCATAAAATACAATACAAAATATATCTGTCAACGCTCACTCGCTCTTTTCATCAAATCAAACAGCGCAATTCAACAATACTGGTTCAATGTGTATGCGCGATACATATATGTACACGTACACACACTTACGCGATATTTTACGATATCAGGCGATGTTTCATTGTGTTTGTTGTTGTTTGATGCCTTTCGCACTTTTCAAAATATTACACAACTACAGCAACAATTTCAAGAGCAAGTGTTCTGTGCGAATTTCACCGAGTCGACACCCTGTTTGCTCAGCATGTTTGATGCGCAATTTACCATTTAAGTTCTTTCCGTGTTTCCAGTGTGCTCTCTCTATTTCGTATTCAGATATAAATTCGTGACACAAATTCGATCTTTTGGTTTACTGCAATCGTTTCTTTAATCGCTGTTACCTCCACGCTTTTTTATTTTAATTTGCCTGTGGATGCACAAGTGAGACCGCATTTCAATAGCGATAAAATACTCAATTCTGTTATTTATCGTGCAAGTCTCGTCAGTGCCATGTATCGATACTTTAGATTTAACGAAACATATCGAAAAGAAGAGGGAAAAATTTATTGGTTTAAAATGTGGTCAGTAAACGATTATGAATAATTATAATGAAATATGTGTCAAACTGTTATATTTATATAAAGTTGAAATAAATGTAACAAGTGAAATAATAAACTAAATATATTTTAAAGCCTGCTCAGTTAATTTGACAATTTTATCAAATATTGGTAAATGTCAAGTCCCCAAATAAAAATTTAAGTTTCATTTATAATAAATTAGTAAAATAATAAAATATCATTTTATAATAAAATGTAATTTTATTATAAATATGTATTATTTACACAGCAGTTTAAAATTTTAATTGTTATTAGCGCATTAAATTAGTTAAGTAACATTTAGAAACCAAGTCTAACATAAATTTTTATTTGCCTTAATAAAACTATAAGAAAAAAAAAAAGTAGAGAGGATTAATGGGTAAACGGTTTTGACGCATTGATTGATTGCATTGATATCAAACAGTAATTAACCGTTGCAGCGATGCAATAAAAGGGCCCAAACGCTTCTGGCCTAAACCAGTCGTAAGCTTATAGTTCTGGTAGTTGGATAGAAAATGTGGCAAAAAGTTAAGTGTTGTTTTATTATAATAATCGGTCTCCTAGCTGAGCTACAAATGGGCCAAGGGCAGATACCAGACGGAATGCTTAAATCCCTCAAGGACGAACTCGGATATGAGTCTATACTCGTAAAATCCTGTGAGATAAGCCCAAATCACGGCATTGAAACGCCCCTAATCAACTTTAACAAGAATCAAAACTATTCAATTAAGCCGCTATTCGATAGACGGTTTCTGGCCATAGTTTGTCTGGATGAACTAAATTTGTTGGCATTGCAGACGTTATTTCTAAACTTGGATAGAATGCGTAGCACTGCGACTCTAATGCTGGTAGAAAGCGGAATGGATATGAGGTCTGTGTTCACAGAATGTTTCAGGAATCAAATGCTCAACGTCGTGGCTGTTGAGACCGGGAATCAGGAATATATCTATAGCTATAAAGCATTTCCCCGTTTTAAGCTCGTAAAGCGAAGCATTTCCGATGTGAAAAGGTTTTTTGATCCGCAGATGAAGGACATGGGGGGTTACCGCATCAGGAGCATGCCGGACAATATATTACCGCGAAGTGTGGTCTACATGGACGCGAGGAACCAGCCCCAGTTGACCGGATACTTAGCCACCTTCCTGAACAACTTTGCCCGAACCTTGAATGCTTCCGTGAAAGTCTGCTGGAATCGCATCCCGAAGAATTTGGTAGAGGAAAACCTGACACGGGAAGTGCTAATGAGCATGGGAAAACGAAAGGAGTTAGACATACCCATGTCCATAATTCATATTGGTTCAGTCATCCATTCTCAGGAAATGATTAGCACCATTGTTATGGAAATATCGAAAAGTCAGCTGATCCTACCAATGGAACCTCAGTTCGATATCTTTCTCCTGAGCACACCAAACATTACACCACGCATACATTTCTCCTTTTTCTTCACTTTGTACCTACTGTCTCTTTTGCTCGGTAACAACATACGCCTCGAGCAGGGATTGAGTCCAACGTTTTGGTGCCCTCAACAGTTATTCGACACTGTCCTACGGGCCATGCTCAATCAGGCATTTGTGCTGCCAAGTCGGCCATCCCGAAGGCTTATGCGGATCTATACCTTGATATTATACTTCGGCTTTTTGACCTATACCATATACATTGCCCGGCTTGAGATGATTATGGTAGATCCGCCGCGAAAATCTCCAATAACCAGCTACCAGGACCTGCGCAGTAGCGGCGTCAAGATCCTCATGTCACCCACAGAGGAAAAGCTAATGAGATCCGCAGTTGGTCGTCGACACATGGTTAAATTTTCGGATGTCTATCATTTGGTGAACAGTTCAGATTTTCAGACTCTACGCAGACAGTCCAATAACTCCTATGCCTATCCCATTACTCAGACCCTTTGGCCTCTAATCCAACACAAGTTTATCAAACAACCTCAGGCAGGCTTTCGTCTCTCCGATGACTTTGTCTTTTCCAACTACGTACCCTTCGGAATACCCCTACCGAAGAACTCGATCTATGAAGAGTCCCTTAACCAATACATTCTGATCACCCAGTGTAGTGGTCTATATGACTACTGGTTCCATACTATTTTCCAGTCTCTGGTTGAAATTGGCCGAATGGAGGTCCTACCCTACAAGAGTCCAACGGAATTCTTTCATATATTATCCTGGAGTGATTTTTATTTGGCTTGGAAAGTTTTCAGCTTCAATATAGTTTCATCTATTCTAATATTTGGTTTCGAATCCAGGAAAGTTTTTGCAAAACTTTGGAAAAGATTCAAGGAGATTCAGCTGCAGTCTGTTCATTTCTAAAATTATGATCTGATCACATTTGCTGCATATGAAATTTCTTTGTTCTTTGTTGTCTAGTATTTGTTTAATTGGCATCTCATTTGATATGATTAATGATTTGCATATTTTTAGAAATATGTTGATTCGCTAGCAACATCTCGCCTGATAACCGATACGACAGAAGCATCTATTTTATGAGACCTGACCGCTAAGCGACCCTCAGATCATGTTTCCATAAACAATTTGCGAATGCAATTCAGGTGCATAGCTGAATTTGGTGTAAACTGGGCTTGAATATTGAGAAAAATATCTGATTTACCTGGGAAACTGGTTTAAAAAATATATATATATATAAACAAGTTTTTTTATATGAATATAAGATAGTTTCAGCTTAAATTATGCAAATTGTGGACAGCTTAAATTTTAAAGTTAATATCAGCAATTAAAAAACAAATTTTGTAAGGAAAATAATAATTTAATACGCTTAAAATAGTTTATTTGCATCTATGTATTATCGTAAATAAACAAAATAATCCTTAGACAACAAACTTGATTTCTTCTATCTGTGATTTTTAGACCCCATACTCAAAAAGAGTACAGGGGTCTATTAGGTTTGTCGCAAGCGAAATGTGCTTAACTGGTAGAATGGGGTTTTCCGACCCATAAAGTATATATGTTCTTAGTCAGTTGTCCGATCCGGATCGGATAACTATATGCTATAGCTCCCATAGGCCAAATCAGTCGAATATTACTAGATTGTATGGAAAAAAGGGCACTAGAATACTTATTTTGTAGCTCGACTGTAGCCTTTCCTATATACTTAACATGGAGTCTAAACTGATTTGATCTAAAACTGAGATGTAAGGACCAGTTAAGAATTTTAATAGTCCCAAAATGAGCTGATAAGTAAAGATCTATTTGCTGTTGCCGAAAAACTTAGTAATATATTTAACCAAAAAATATTAACCCATCAGATATATGAAATATAATTAAATTAAATAAATAAACATACAAAAAGTTATTTAGAATTCCCATTTCAACTGTACATTTACATAAAACCTTTAAACTTGAATATTTTTGTCTGAAATTCGTCTTAATTTAGGACTGAAATGACTAATTTTATTTTCAAAAGCTGATCTTTTGATCAGTCGATGAGTTCTCCGAATCGTTGGAGTCCGAATAATTCTAATTCGAGACGATCCATAGTTCGATTGTTTTTGACTATCTGCGAGTGACAGGTGAGAAGGTGCAACTGCAGTTTCCCTTATCAATGGAACGGAACGGATCTAAACAGTACAATGTCAAGGTGATATCAACGATCGGCTAATGCCCACTGTATCTCTATCCCACTCTCTGTCTATATCGCTCTCTTTCTTCGGCTGTGCTGAGGTGAGTATAAATACGGGACTGCGATGGAAGGAAAGTTATGAGTTACGATGAAGTCGATCACGGCGGTTGTTGTGTTAGCGTTGTCAGTCCTTGCCCTTGGAAGCCAAGGCAAGCACGTTGAGTTTAAGGTAGCCGACAAGGATTTCCTGGTGAAGCAGAAGTTTTGCTTTGAGGTACTGCAGCACATCTATCAGGACGATGTGTTCGTGAACAGTTTCGACAGCAGCTACTATGAGTACAAGCCCTGGGAACATGTCAGCGACTATCACCATGTGGAGAAACTGGAGCACTTCTTCGAGCTCTGGCAGCACCATCCATTCCATGATGATCAGGTGTGGACCGTCATGTACGAGCGTCATGAGGAGTACGCCGTTGGCCTAGTCCGTCTGTTCTACTTCGCCAAGAACTGGGAAACCTTCCAGCACGTGGTCTTCTGGGCTCGCCAGCATGTGAACAAGCAGCTCTTTGTCTATGCCTTCACCATTGCCAGCCTCTTCCGTTCCGACATGCAGGGTGTGGTGTTGCCCGCTCAATATGAGATCCATCCCTGGAGCTTTTTCGACGGTCAGACCCTCGAGATGGCTGAGCACTACAAGATGCACGGCTTCCATCATGTCAAGCAGCTGAACAATGTCTACAACGTGATTGTCAAATCCAACTACACCAACTTCTACGGTGATGTGAACTACGAGCACAGTCTGGCCTACTTCCTGGAGGATGTTGGCTTCAATAGCTTCTACTACTACTTCAACCTGGACTATCCATTCTGGTCCAAGGGCAGTGAGGAGGTCCAATTCAACAAGGATCGCCGTGGTGAACTCTACCTCTACGTGCACTGGCAACTCCTGGCCCGCTACTACCTGGAGCGTCTGTCCAACGACCTTGGTGAGGTTCCCAGCTTCAACATGTATGAAACCGTCGATGCTGGCTTCTACAGCGGTCTCCGCGGCTACAACGGAGTGCCCTACCCTAGTCGGGACAACGACCACTACTTCTACCACCCCGATAATGTTGAGTACATCAAGAACGTGGAACTCTACACACAGCGCATCATGGATTGGGTTCACAAGAACAACAAATACGACGTGGATGTGGTCAACCAGCTGGGTAACATGATCCAGGGTAATGCCGACAGCATCGACAAGCAGTTCTTCGGTAGCCTGGACAAATGGTATCGCTACATTGTGAACGAGGGTCGTCCATTTGGCAAGTACCACGAGACCTATCCTGGCACCTTCATGCACTACGATACCTCCATCCGTGATCCTCTGTTCTTCGAGGTGTACAAGAACCTGCTCAGCCACTACTGGCATCTAATGGAGACCTTCCCCGAGTACACCAAGGTCGACTACAAATTCGATGGCGTTAAGATCGATGCCGTCCACATGCCCGAGAGCCTGACCACCTACTTCGAGTACTTCGATGCTGACATCAGCAACGCTGTGAATGTGGAGCCAGTTGTGAAGCACAGCAGCGATGCCCTCTACAGCTTTGGACGCAACTCCTACTACAACGGATCCAGCTTTGTGATCAAGGCCCGCCAGCACCGTCTGAACCACAAGCCCTTCGAATTCACCCTGGACGTTACCGCTGATAAGGCACAGACTGCTGTTGTCAAGGTCTTCATTGGACCCAAGTATGATGAATATGGACATGTGATTCCATTGGAGTCTAACTACCAGAACTTCTTCGAGTTGGAGCACTTCAAGGTTCAGCTGGAGGCCGGTGTCAACCACATCAAGCGTGCCAGTGGCGACTTTAGCTTCTGGGTCAGCGACCGCACCACATACTACGAGCTCTACCAGAAACTGATGGATGCCACCAACAGTGACTACAAATTCAAGCTGGATCAGTCGGAAACCCACTGCGGAGTTCCCAACCGCATGATGTTGCCTAAGGGCAAGAAGGGCGGTCAGGTCTATCAGTTCTTCTACATGGTCTATCCCTTCCATGAGCCCACTGTCCCTCAATTTACCGGCTACGATCCAATTGTTAGCTGCGGTATTGGTCATGGCTCTCGCTATGTGGATGCCCTTCCCTTCGGCTTCCCCTTCAACCGACCAGTGAAGCATGACTACTACTTCGATGTGGAGAACTTCAAGTTCTTCGATGTCAAGATCTTCCATCGTGATGAGCACACCAATGTTGCCTAAGCTCACTAAATTCCGACCCCAAATCAGATCCAACCTCATGACTCTTGAATTATTTCCAGATACCCCTTAAACGACATGTAATTTACTTTTAATCAATAAACGAATAACGAATTCTTAAAATCTACATTTATTGTATTTTAGTCAACTCCAACTGTTTTCTAATATATCCCTGTAGTAATTCTAGAGTAATTTACTTGAAATAAATAGTCAAAACCCGTAGATTCATTTAGAATTCATAAGTTATCCTCTTTCCTGAATTTACTCCTGAAGATCAAAGTTGCCTCAGTACATAAAATACCGACTCCATCCTAGGTTCAGTTCTACGAATCTTCAATAATTTATGGGTACCCAACTATACAGCTATAAATTCGAAGAGAAACTCACTTAAAACAAGTAAGAAAGGCTACAGTCGAGCGAGCCGACTGTAAAAGACCCCGTACTCATTCTAGTGCGCGTTTTACCATACAAATAAGTAGTTTTCGAACGATTTGTCCTATGGGAGCTATAGGCTATAGTTGTCCGATCCGGACCAAACTTGGTGAGAATAGTTATAATGGTACCATACACATAATGTGTTAGTTTGGTTACAGTCGCTCTACTAAAACTTCATGCCTCCATACAAATCACGAATTTTCGGCCGATTTGTCCTATGGGAGCTATAGGCTATAGTTGTCCGATCCGGACCAAATTTAGTGAGGATAGTAAGATAGGTACCATACACATAATGTGTGAATTTGGTCTTCCTAGCTCTAGTCGTTTTCAAGTTTTGGTGATGTGAAAATAGTTTTTTACAATTTGCGGGGGCGGTAAGAGGCGTGGCAAAGATTTGAAATAAACTTGATCTGCTCGCGAAGCAGACGGACTTTCATTCCAAATTTGGTGGCTCTAGCTCTTGTAGTTTAAAAGATCTAGGTGATCATACAGACGGACGGACAGACGGACAGACAGACAGACGGACAGACGGACATCGCTATATCGTCTCGGCTGTTGATGCTGATCAAGAATATATATACTTTATCGGGTCGGAAAAGGCTCCTTCTGCCTGTTACGCACATTTCGCTTCAGACAAACTTAATAGACCCCTATACTCTTTTTTAGAGTACGGGGTCTAATTAACAAAAGAGTTCTTAAACCTTAGAGGAAATTTACTTCCTTCAGACTTATAACCCTTCTCAAAGCTTTCTCCTCTAATATCGAGTAACCTTTTTGAAGTTCTCCTTATGTAAAACAATTTGCAGGTGCTCTCATAGATTTTGTTTTATTCTATAAAGATTAGATCATCTGTAAAGATTTCGATTATTTCAAACAGTTTGAAAATGTAACTCAATTAATCCCTAGAAGTAACTTGTTTCCTTTGAAAATTCAAAATGTTCATCCTATTCTGAAAGCGTTTAATAGTCACTTCCAAGCCAAATGCAGCCAAGGCGATGGTCAAAAGAGCCACATAACCAAACCAAATCCAGTAGAGATCCTCCAGACGCAGGGACCCACCAATACGGAGAGTTGGTCGATTAAGTGGATCTCTAAAGGAGAGCAAACCAGCCGCTGCCATGTCATAAAAGTGCATCTCGACCCAATGCTGAAAAAGTCCCGTAGCTCTGGTATCCATTATCAGACTGCTTATGGGTTCCTCAAACCAGGAATTGTTGGGTAGCTGAAAAGCCATAAGGGTAAGAGTGCTGACACAGGCATCCATGGAGTAAAGGAACACTTCTCGGGGGAAATACTTTTGCTGGGAGCTCAACAATGTCCACTTGAGGCGAGAGGCAAAGTAGACAAAACTCATGTTCATGTTATCCCTAAGGTTGTTGAGCCTGCTTAAATTCACCGGGAGTAGGGGAAGGGAGAGGGAGCTGATGTTTGAGGCATACAAGTCGGCCAGATCAGCGATGTCCACGACCAGAGGTAGACGGACGCGTTGCACATCCGAAAAGCTCCGGGGCTGAAAGTACTTAGGGCGATGGGTTAGAAGTGTACCGAGAGCTGCTTCGTGAATGCAGCTTAGATTAAGACCCAGGAAACCGAGCATTAGGTAAATCCAACGATTGCTGAGACTGGTCTGCAGACGGTAAACAAAGACCTGGCCCAGAAGTCCCCGTAAAGCGACATCGTTGAGTATAAAATCCACCAAACTCGCGCCGTGATCAGTGAGATTCTGGTGTAAGGCGAGTAACCAACCGAAGCAGGAAACAATGAGCAGGGCCATAAGTAAGTGCTGGACATCGCAAAGGATTAGGTAGATATCTTTGATGGGAATTGACTGAGCAATAGGAATCATCAGACAGATGTGGCTCAACTCAAAAGGGAAACTTATGTGGCCGAACTGCTCCGCCTTTTCAATGGCCACAAGACCGGCGGGTACGTCAGCGTGGAGTTCCTCGACCATCGCCATCATCTCTCGAGGATGTAGACTGTGACCTTCCCTAATCCGCTCCGCATACTGCAAAGTTCCATTCAATTTCCAGGCCAAGGTGCGCACAAAGCGACCCACCGACCCCGCCAAGACCTGGGCTCCAGTGCGCCAGTCCGTGTAGATGATGGTGCGAGGATGCTTCTGATCGGGTAACACAACCAACGGCTGGCCATGCATATTGGGAAACTGTTGCACGTAGAAGGGCTTCGTCTCCGCTGAATATTTCCTCACTTGAAACTCTGGATACGGACTGTAGCGATAGTAGAATAGACCATCCTCCTTTGCCAGCACTGCAACCACATGTAATATCCTTAGATCATAGCACTGCCTCAGGAGCATCTGCAAGATACGATGAGACGTCAAGTTGGATGCTCCAGAGGTCACATAAAAGATGTTTTTTCCTCTGCGAATCTCGTGCTGCCAGGTCGTCAGTTGCTCATCGGCATTATCCGTGCTTTGGAAGCATACCAAATGTAGCACTCGCGAAAAGTATTTTCCCGTAGGCGTGACACCTGGCAAGGATTGCAGCACCACTGCCACTGGAGGATCCCCGAGCAGTTGATGCAGCAATTCCTGCGGACACTGATCCGGATGAATCACAAGGGTCGAAGCGTTCGATTCCCGCACCACTTCCTTGATGAGTAAAACAGAAGCAGATGCCAGTGAAATCCACCAGAGGAACACCGTGTGTGCCGACCACATGCTCAATGGTGACTAAGTAAAGGATTTGGGACCAATCAAAGGGAGTTGATGCATTTGTCACACAAAATGCTTTTCACTTTAATTACACTGAAAGCAAAAAAAAAACTAAATTTGTTAATGCAGAAATTTTTAATTAAAATCAATGTAATTTAATTAAACATGCAAGCTTAAGCGACGTTCCGGTCGTCCGTCCGGTCTGTCCGTCAGATAAATAATAATAAAGCAATTTCGTGACGACAGTAAACGGATTGAATGTGGAATACTTCCGAAGATTCCACATAGATTAACCTACATTTCAACACTACTCCAGATAGTGAAGGATTCTTACTAAAGTTTTTAAAACTAAAGCTATTATTTCAAGTTTAAAAGAACACAACTTATGGGTTTTTTAGTTAAGATACAAAAAAATTAATTATATAAATTCTGCTTGAATAGCCAAGACAATAAGAGATATTCAACTATCCGTCAGTTCCTCTGTCCGTATCCATCAGGCAGATCAAGTTTATTTCAAATATTTGCCAACCCTAGCCAAGCCCAAGCCCCGTAGATTTTGAAAACCCATTTTCATATCACCATTACTTGGAAACGACCATTATTGCTATCCTCATCAAGTTTGATCCGGATCGGAACACTATGCTCAACAGCTCCCATAAGATAAATCGGTCGAAAATGGGAAATTTGTATGAAGAGTAGAATGAGTACGGGGTCATTTACAGTCGGCTCGCTCGACTGTAGAATTTCTTACTTGTTTTTTTATTTTTATATTAGTATCAGTTCTTAACAACTTGTACTCCTTTTATGGAAATTATTCGGCACTTATTAAGTTTAACAAATCTTTCCAAGCAGGGAAAGGCAATGACACCACTAGGTAGACACAACTCAGCTACTAAGTAAAGGAAACTAACTTACCTGCAGCTTTTATATAAATTTAAATGCCGAGTCATTATTAATAGGCGTCAAACTTGATTAAAATCTTGCAGTAGACACCCACTAAATGTTTGAATAGGCTTTACCTGAATTATAGAATAATAACAGAAAATATTAGACACATTTATTACATTTAACTCTAACTTACCTGTTCATCATTTATTCACAAAGTTTTCATTTAATATGCATATCTCAAAATATGTACTCTTTATTAGTGTTTTTTGTTTTAGTTATTAGTTACAGATTCATATATGAACAACACTATTCGTTAAGTGTGTGTTAGTGTTTGAGATTTTGTTTACAATTATTTGTCCGTTTCGCAAATAAATATTACAATTGGGTATTAAAATAAATATATGTATATGTGTTTGTTAATTTTGTTTATGTCTTATCTTTAGTTAGATATATGCATGTGTAAATATGCTTTCTCTAGGTACATAAGTCATTTAAATGATTATAAATAATACAAAATAAAGAATAGATAAATTTGTGCATTGGTTATATATAAATAGAGAGCGTAACGCATTAAAATATTGTAGAAGGAGATTTCACATTTTTCACAGATTTAAAATTCGAAAATCGAAAGAAGTACATCATGGAGATCGCTTAGGTAACTAATATAGAATCTTAATCTGAAGTGTTTAAAAGTTTGCACTAAACGGAATGTACAACATTAAATACAATATAAAACGTTCGCCAAATTCAGCTAGTAACAGAGGAATGGGCCACATAGTTAGCCATAATTGCACATCTAACAAAATAAATATAAAATGAATAAAAATAGAGTTGGAGAAGTAAATTTTAAATAACATTTCTCAGATTCGAGCCAGAATTAGGGTTGCTCTTCTGGGGCGTTGAGATGGGCGTGACATTAGTTGGCACGCCATCCATTAGCTGAAGCAACCTCTGTCGTGTTCGCTTATCGCTGACACAAATACATTGTATCAGATTCGTCAGTTGTTTGGCGGAATAATCATCAGCTTGTCGCTGCTGTTCAATCCATTGTTCGAATTGTTCCGGCGAAAAGTAATATGATTTGATGAACACATCGACGTAAGCACGATGCTGTGGATACTTCTGATTAGAGATTAGTTCTAGGAACGACATAAAATTTGCAAAATCCAATTGCATCAGAGCTCTTCCTCCCGCCGAACATTTCTTCACATTCGAAAAGCTAATGGATGTACAAAATGGCATAAATTAAACATAGTTTAGTGATGTTTTTCTACAGTTCACTTACCCCTCCACCAACAAATGTGTGGCTACATGAGCCATGGAGTTCCACACATTCTTGCTGGGCAGAGGCACCTCCTTGGATATCTCTTCCAGGCACATGGCAAAGTTTTGTATATTCTGTAAATTGAAATGTGACAATTTCTTATATTTTAATCCAATCAATCGTGTTTTTTTTTACACTTACGCGATTCAGAACATCACTATAACTGCTATGTTGGTGAGTCACATGATTCGTGTCCCATTTAACCTTAGCCATTTGCGCGAGAATAGCCGTCAGATCGATGACTCGTGACGTGACGCAGGTGTAAACTGGTTTGGCCAGATCCGTCATGAACTCGCCATATTCCAGATAACTGCTTAAACTTGGCCGCTCGGCAGCAGGCAATAGGTGATTCAAATAGTGCTGTAATACATGAAACTGCTGCAGCATACTGCGTCCCGCTTCTACGGCCACGATGCGTTGCGGAAGACCGTACAATGTGTCCGGATTAGCGAGCTCATTGTTAATCTGTAAAAAACTTTGTGTGTTAGCTATGTACCCTTCCGAGTGATATCAAACTTATACCAAGGATGAAAAGTTGAGGGGCCAAACTTTAATATGAGGAAGCACATTGGATTCTACGGCACGCAGACGCTTCTCTAGACGTGGCGTATACAGGTTGTCTGTGGTCACAAGCTACAAAGACAACAAATCAAAATTGGATACTAAACATATAGTTCTATCACAGCACTCACCGCATCTTTGCCAAAGATCTCGTGCACTGCGTACGCATAAAAATCCAGTAGCTCAAGCATGCACGACACAATCTTGGGCGAGATGCAGTGCATCAACTTGCACATTTGCAAGTAGCGTCCAATACAGCGTAGGACATTCAATGCGGTGTTGTTCACTAACAGTTGGCTTAAAAATCGAAAATAATTTACATTAGTTGGGCAACTTTTTCGAGTCCTTTGAAAATAAACCTGCTGGCCTCATCCCCGAACTCCTTGCTTGGGAGACTCTTTTGCTCATCATCGCTCTCTTCGCTAAAATAGCACGAAGCCTCATCCACAATGCCCGACAGAATATCCTCCTCTAGCATTGCCGCATCCAGGCCACCATCGAACGGCGAGCTCTTCTCCGAGAACCTTAAAAAGTAGCCATAGGAACCATAAATAGAGCTACCGCCTCCATCCTGTGAGTGCACCGAGACCAACTCGTCACAATTATTGTTGCTAATGGGTGAATTATTGGAGGACGCCATAAGCGCTGTCGTTGGAGACTTGCGGCGTCTCAGCGTGTGACGCACGGACCTAAATTCCTGTTCAAATCATAATCGTTAATTATTTTAAAGCTTTTAGTATACAACTGTGTCTTACCGGCAGCTGTAGTATGTGGGAAAATGAGTCCAACGGTGTCCAGGACTCATTGTCCAAGAAGAGACAAATCTCTTCAATGCAACAAATATGATAGCGTTTAAAGAACAGTTCGCTCTGTTTCTGCATGGCTGCAATGAGCTTCTCTGACTGCTCGCCACAAAATTCAATGCCCACTTTCTTCAGGCGCTGCACTATGGACAGCACCTGAATAAACTGATCATATTTTAGGGTCGTCAATTTGGCGCTTTGCAGGAACAGGCACACCTTGTTCAGTATATCGTTCCAGATGCGGGACTGACCCTTTTTCAATTTTTGCTGTATGTAAAGGTCTGGTGATTCGGAATCAGTTTCCTCCTGCTGCGGATATAGCTTATAGTTATTGTGCCATATGACCACCTGATAGTAGGAGGCCAGTATAGTCCAGAATGTCTTGCACAAACTTATCAGACATGGTATTAGCTTGTCTACATTAAGTTGCTCGCAAAGTTGCTCATACAGCAGTTTGGGTTGCTCCTCCGCATTGGGTTCACTGTAGCCACGGACGACGGCATTCACCGTCGAGTGTACAGCGGAAATGTAGTTAATGTGCAACTGGTCCATGGCAATAAGTGACTTATTGGCCAGCTTGTAGGCCTCCTGCAGCTTGGCATATTTACGCACATCGAATTTTAGAACCATTTCATTGAGCACAGTGTCCAGCTGGTACTCCATTAACAGCATTGTCTCCTGCAGCTTTTTGTGCAGCGACTGCACGCAATTATATTGCATAAAATCGGCTACAGAGCTCTGACATTGCAGGAGCAGCGATATGGCTGCCGAATAGTTGTGTTCTGCCAACAGTTTTTGGAGCTCCTCATCCGTGGTGCGCTGTACGGGGAGACAGTAAAGAAGAAAGGGAGTGAGAGGTGATTAATTTATTAATCTAAAACTCTTTTTACTGATATCTTCTGCAACCTCTGTAGCATAATGTCTTGGCGTTTTTGAGGATTTTAGAGTTTTTGAAGATTTAAGCAATAAGTAATAAAGTACTTTACAAGTATAAGCAACTAATGCTGCTAATTTATGTTCCAACATGTCAACTGCGTGTACTGCTCTTATCTTTGTGAACATCTGTAATCGAAACTTTCAATTGGAACGCGAACAATACTCTCCTCAGCATCTTAAGACAATTATGTGTTTTTCTGGTTAGGATTCTATATATTATATTAAATTAAGGTATTGTCTGACTTACCAACTTCTTGATGGCCACCAATGTATGCAGGACTTCTTTGAGCACCTCCCGCTTACGGTAACTGGCCAATATCTCCAAGCTGGTCGTTGTTAGATTTGTGCGTGCATAATTTAAATAGGAGCGGGCTTTTTGGCAAGTCCAAAGTGATTCCTCCAGCTTTTTTTGCGTTTCATTGATGGCCTGAAACTCGGAGCTGCAGGCGTTTCTCTGCTCCAATATGTTTTGCAGTACCTGCTTAGTGAGCACCTTTTGTTGAACACGAAGTTGAGCGATAGTGTCTTCAATCAGCTGGTTATCAATTCCAGCGCTGAGAACTTTCTGAGAAATTATAAACAATTGCAACTGTTTTGAATTCAAACTAAGCATATCGCCCCATATTGCTTACTTTCAGCTCGTATAATTCCAGATTGTTATCAGCATCGTAGTAGCAGTCTTCGATGCTTTCTAATATTTCCTGATCTGATTTTTGGCTGCTCGCTGTGCCATCAGTGGCATCCTTTGCTTCTGAGCCCGATCCTGCAGAGGCCGCTGCCGTTGTAGACGGCAAGGCATCTGTTGTGACTGTCTGGATGAAGTAATCAGAAAATCCCATTGCTGGAATTTTCATTTGTCGATTCGTCTGTTGAGCGAAAGTTGTTAGTCGCTGCTTGCTAATTGAGTATATTAATCATTCACCTGTTTGTGCAGCATATCCATAAACCGTGTCTTAAGCTCATCCATTTTAGCCTTGGAGTTCTGCATTTTGCATCCATAAATCTACAATAAAAAATTACGCGAAACAAGATTTCGCTTCTCTCCTACTCCCAAACAATAGAGGTGGAACTTAAATCGATTCCAGAATCGATGCTTCGATGTTTAATCGTAATCACGATACATCGATTAAAATTTCCAAACCCGATTTATATCGAATAGTTATTCAAACTTGAATTAAATGAAATCTTTTTAACCAATTTGAAATAATTTTTAAATGCATAACAGCTAACTATATTAGCTAATTTGAATTACCCAAATTGATAAATAAATAATATGACAAGAAGTTAAAATAATATAATTAAATATCAAATGAAATATAAATGAAAAATTCTTAAAGCGATCTTCCTGAAAAGAGTTCACAAATGTGATACCTGATATTTGTATTTACTTTTTATTATGTTGTGCTAATAACACAAATTTATGCTATCCACTGCAATCTCGACTCATCAATATATAACACGTCATTGTAAACGATAAATAGACAAATGAACACAATAATTTTCAATGGCCCAGGGGAATTAAACATCGTTGCACTTTGTGTTCCTTTTTCCCAGAGTTTAAATAAATATCCCGTGATAATATTGGGAAAAGCTAGCTAAATGATATCAATACAACGCTGGAAAGTCGATACTTAATGTATCGATTTAAAATCTTTTCAAATCAGTATTAAAAAGAGATTGAAGCGGTAATTAGGTACGGTATTTAAAGGAGAAAATCAAAACTAGCGATTTTTCATGAACTATAACACCTGAAAGTGAATAAAGTTTCTGTTTATCACACCAAAACTTATTTCAGAAATACCAAATCCAAAGTCGCATGATATACTAATCAGCACCCACAACAGATTTGATATGTTTCAAACCATTTTCAGCGGGTCTGAAATCAAGATAAATGCGCAATATTACTCGAAAAGTTTTCTTTGAAGCCATGCGCTTTCAGACATTTGGGTAGAATGCCATGTGTGTTTCAACAGGACTCGGCACCGTTTCACAAAGTGCGAGGTATCCAAGAATGACTTAAAAATAACCTTTTGGACGTTTTTACGTCCGCGCAACGCCACTCGAATTCACACGATGCGAATTCCAGGGATTGTTCTCTTTGGACCATTTTGAAAAGCAAGGTTCGTACTAAACGACACACCAGTCTCGAGACACTGAAGAAAGTCCCTTTTTATTTAATTAAATTATTTATTCAAACTAAATTTATTCATAATTGGTTACATTTCGAGTGCCGGACTCTGTATATTTTAATTGATGTGATCTAAACTAAGTTTATTACAACGAAATCGTTGCGAACCTTCCACCGATATGTTCCCACCACACAGATAATGTCACCGGCAGAAAGACGCCTAGGCTCTCGGATAAAGGATCCATTAACCTCGAGGACATCCTGACGCCCAGCACATGGGTATATCTCTACAAAGCTGAGATGCTCATCTTTCATGATCCCACGAACTTGAAACCAAGAAAACGATTTCCACCTAATTGTCTGAAGTCCGGGACAAATAATGCGCATCCAGTGCTCATCACAGTTGACCAGAGACCATTGTGATTGAATTATTGGTTGAGGCGTCGAACACAACGAGCTTTCACTCCAAAAACCAGATGTCCGACTGTATATGGATTGAAGGCTATCGTTGTCGGTAAGGGGTGATGAGCACGGTGAATATTGAAACACACTGGACTCCGAAGAAGACATCAGTTCTTCGGCTTCCTCATTGACTTCAGGTGACGACGGCGATCGGTAAAGAGCTGGCATGTTCATCCACGATCAATTTGAGACTGGTGAATCAATGCTCTGAATTCGGTCTTCTTATCAAAAGGATTTCAAGAACACAAGCAAGATTATTTGAACTGTGATAACACCAATGTATTTGAAGTACAAAAAGCTTTAGCTCAAAGAATCGACTACAAACTACCCTGTAACAAAGTTTTGTCGATATCCATTCGATTTTTTACTAGATACGAATCCGTCTAGATATGCCATGGGTAGAAAGAGTTTAAATTCCAAATTTATTGGGCTATAACCGTTTACTTGGTTCCCATCCAAGTCAAATCGACTGTTCCCGCCTGCATACTCTAAGAAATACGTGGTATATTAGAGATCTCTTACACCACACAGTAGCGCATTAAACACTGTCGTGCCTTCCACTTGTTGCCATTGGCGCTATAGATGAGATGCAGATTGAAGGCCACCTCATGCTGTAGTCCCAGAATCTCGTCGTGCTTTTCTATCAGCGGATGCTGTGCGGCCAGAGCACGTTCATAATATTCGGTGGCGAGATGAAGGATGTTTGCCTGATGATAGATCCGTCCAATGTTATAATAAATTTCCTGTTGGGCGGCACACGATGAGGGAACATTCCCATTGCTGTCAACCCTGCCACCACAACGCAGCTCCGCATAGCGTTGGGCAAACGCCACCGACTGGGCGACAGCTGCCGATTTACGGAGAACTTTCTTCTGAAGCGCCAGCTGATTAAAGACAACGGCTATGGAGAGCGCGACCAGTGGATTAGGGTGTTCCCGAAGTATAGGCACATACACGTTCAGGGCATACTTGTACGAGCTGCAGTTTAGGTGATAGTGACCCAAAAACAGTCGCGTTGACTGTGTAATTGACGGATGTCGTTGCAGGAGGCGTCGCGTGTAGCGGAAGTAACGCACTTCGTCGCCCTGCTGTACCATCAGCGACAGTAGATTCCACAGATTCACATTCTCCGGCTGCTTGGCAATCAGTTCACGAAGGTAGGAGAAACCGATCGCACAGTCGCGATTAAAAAAGCAGGCCAAGATCATGACCCGCTCAATCTCAAAGTGGTAGTAGGTAAACCGCTTGGTGGTCACCATGGCAAAACAGATTCTCTCGATGGCACTATACTTTCCATGGGCATATGCCGTGCGAATCAGCTCCAGGAACAGATCGTACTCATTCTTAATGGTCAGATCGGAGCTCTCTGCATTAGCTGTCTTTGTTGAATCCTGTGGAGCAACGGAGGGAAGATATATGTTGATTAAATTATTAAATTTAAATACACGATTTTGTTTGAGTCATTATTAAACGAATAAGGAAGGCTACAGTCGGCTCGCTCGACGTTGATGCTGATCAAGAATAAATATACTTTATGGGGTCGGACACGCCTCTATCTGCCTGCTACGCACATTTTGCTTCTGACAAACCTAATAGACCCCTCTACTCTTTTTTAGAGTACGAGGTCTAAAAAGTCTCATTTCATTTTATCTGATTTATGTCTTTTTTTTGGAATTTCAGGAAATTCGAGTTCATTCAATTAAATGAATTTGATTATTTATTAGTAAATTTAATTCTAATAAATAAAATTGATAATGACATTATTTTTAAACACACTTTTCAGAAATAAAATAATGTATTTCAAAATTTTAATTTGTTTGTTATTCTCTTGAATAAGTTATGCGGAAGATCCCACAAATACAATAATAATATACATATGTATGGAACACTTTTGATACGGCTCAACGAGATTAAACGAACGGAGGAACATTTACTGAAAAATTAAATTTGTGTTTTTATATTTCAAGCACAAGAACCATGTAATGAGACGTTAAGAAAAGAGTGACAAAGTAACCTAAACAAGAAACCCTTTAAGACCCCGTACTCTAAAAAAGAGTAGAGGGGTCTATTAGGTTTGTCTAAAGCAAAATGTGCGTAGCAGGCAGATAGAGGCGTGTCCGACCCCATAAAGTATATATATTCTTGATCAGCATCAACAAACGAGTCGATATAGCGATGTTCGACTGTCTGTCCGTCCATATGAACACCTGGGTCTTCTAAACTACAAGATCTAATTTTGAATGAAAGTACGTCTATATGCCAGACAGATCAAGTTTAAACATTTTACCACGCCCCCTACCGCCCCCGCAAATTGTAAAAAACCATTTTCATAACACGGAAACTTGGAAACGACTAGAGCTACCGGGACCAAATTCACACATTATTTGTATGGAACCATTATAACTATTCTCACCAAATTTTTTCAGATCAGACAACTATATCCTATAGCTCCCATAAAACAAATCTGTCAAAAATAGTAAAATGTCCACTAGAGTGAGTCCGGGGTCTTTTATAGTCTTGTTTACTATATTTTTATTATTTTCAAAAGATTGATAAACAATTTTGGCCAAAATTTAAAAACTAAACTTTGAAATTCTACACTTTAAATTAAATAAATTAAAAGCCAAATGGCAAAGATGTTTTTGAATACGAATATGTTTCTTGTATTAATAATTTTCAATAAATTATATATTTTATGAATCAACTAACTTCTTCAAAGATCAGTTCAGTTCATATACAAAAATCCACATCGGATTATTAGATTATATAGCTGTCTAAGAAGCAATATTATTCTCAATTTCCAAATACATTTTTTTGTATGGTGCCAAGGGCATTGAATCTTCGGCGGGTCAAAGGTAACAGTTTTTACTGGAACTACTTTTTGGATTTTGAGATATCTCAACGTATCTCAAGGAATATACCGCTTACCACATTCTGACCTTTAATATTTAACTATTTATCTTAGAAGAGCGTTACAAAAGGTGGAAAACTATTGACATGTGTAGCATATTAAACCCGATTTCCTCGATGTTGAGCAACTTTCGTTTGTATCTGACGACTTCGTTCTATAGCTTTCATAATACTAATCGGTTTAAAATCAGTGATAAGTATGGAAAACTTTTGTGGACAATGAGATGAAGTCACGTATTATGTGAAGCCTGTTAGTTCTGTATATTTTCCGAGTCACTCTGTACTGTGGGTACCCCTACAGGTAAATTAATATTTTTATTAATATTATTATTAACTTACCGGTGGTTCCTGTTCCGCAATACCAGTGACATCCGCGGCCAAGCTGCGCATGAGCAAGATCGCTTTGAGTCCTTCGGGATTATAGGCGCTGCCTCCGTTGGCCGCGGCCATCATTTCATCACGGTTCTTGAGCTTGATTGAATGTCGGCTGAGGAGGACATAGCCTATGTCGATGAACTCCTCGATGCGCCCGATTTGTTGCAGCATTACGCATCTTTCGTAGAGCAGGCGGGCATGCAAAGGCTGTCCTTCCTGCTCCCCACTCTGTTCCAGTGCCTTGACAGCTTCTTCATGCCTGCCCTGCTGCTTCAGCAACGCCGAGAGCGTGAACTTTGCCTCGTAGCAGTAAGGTGCTAGTTGAACCACACGGGCGTAGCTTTGGATGGCTTCGTTGGTGCGGTTTATCTGGCGCAAGCACTCGGCTTGACGCAACCAGACAAATGCCGGACACTCGAAGGAATCGCCATCGGTAATGGGTCGCATTAGGGCAATGGCTTCAGCATATTTATGCTCCTGCATTAGAGCCTCTGTGATGTCCATGTACAGCTCGACGCGGTCCACGGTGGGTGTTATGTGCTCCTGCACGTTCTGCACAATATATCCCAGCAGGTGATGAGCGTGCATGTGGATGAGGCTTACGCAGAGCTTGGCGCGGAGTTCGGGTATGAAATCGTCCGGTATATGACAGAAATAGATCAGCTCCAGGCTCTCAATCTCATCCTGTTCCGTTTCCAAATCCAGCTTTGTGCGTTCCCGCAGACATCGCAGAACCTTCACATACTGTTTATTCAGTATAAGCAGCTCAAGGTAAATGTTGAGGTCTTCGAGGGTAAAGCGTGCTCCACAAACGCTATATGCCCCATCCATGGCCTCCAGTGCAATTGTGTGCTTCTCCAGCACATGAAAATAACGAGCCACATTTTTGCCAGTGGTTAAACACAGATTCCACTCATCCGGTGGCATCAAAGGAAGCATTTTTAAGTAGGTAAACATGGCCGCGTTCGTCTCACCCATCCGCTCTAGAAGCTGAGCCTTTCGCAGTCGCAGCAGATAGTCTTTGTGGATCACCTTGATAGCTTTAGTATAGCAGACGCGGGCTCTCGCCAAATGTCCCTGCTGGACGAGTAAATCCGAGATGCGTATCCACATATCGCGATCCTGTGGATTTAGATGTGCAGCTATTGTGGAGAAGTGGAGGAACTTGACTTCATCACGATTCTCGTAGATCTCAGCTAGCGTATAGAATGGTTCACTTGCTAGCGGATTTTGACGAATGATTTCCATACATATGCGCTCAGCAGTGTCATAGCGTCCATAAGCAAACGAAAGATTTGCCTCACCCATCAGACCCAACAGAGCAGCACTCAGCTGGCTGCGTCGTCCCAAACTTCCGCCTCCACCACCAGATCCACCACGCCCAGCTGTGGAGTGCGTTTTTGTCGGCAGAGATCGCTTCGCTGCCGCTGCCGCGCTTGTGGAGGGGCCGGATTGATGTTTATCATCTGTAAGGGCGTTTGTTTCTACATCCACTTCCTCCACCTCCTCGTCGTCTTCTTCATCGCCGGGTTCAAGTTTGGTGCAGAAGTCTGGAAACTCTAAACACTGTACGCCCTGCACATAGCGTCTTATTAACGCGCCCTCCTCCTCCGCCAATTGAGCTGCGTCTGAGGTCTCCGGCGCTTCGTAGTTTGGCTCATCAATTATTTCAACTATTCGCAATGGTTCAGTTTCCTGAAACTGCGCCAGTTCGTTCTCGGGGACATCGTTGCTATCGATTTCTTCAATTAATACTTCACAGGAATCATCACTTGGTGGAGCATCTTGCGATTCGCTCATTATACTTATTTTTATTATTATTTAAAATTTAATTTTATGTGCGCAGCGGTTTTATGTCAACTACAGCTGACGATAACACGGATTTTGTTTAAGTTATCGAATAAGAGTTTGGTATCGCTTCGAAGAGCGATAACAATAAGGAGATTCCTATAACTGATTGAGATTAGTTTATGCTTTGATTTTTACGCAGATTAAATAAAATCAACATGATTAATATTAAAAAATATAATTAATATTTGCATTAAGCAAACTAATCGACCTTTTAGCTGATTTCGTTAATGTTATCATTGTCTCAACATATTTTACATTCTACTACATATGTAAATAATTTGGTCACACTGATCGTTTTGTATGAAATAGCAGAATCGCTTAATATCAAGAAACTCATTCGCTTTTGGAAATCGTCCTGAAACATTTATTACCAAAATACCAGCAAAAATTAAATCTGTAATGATTTTGAGTAACCAGGTTTAGTAAGAACTCTCATACATATTATTTAATATTAACATTTGTGTGTTTACATGTTCATCTTACAGATAATATATCACATTAAAAATTAAACTAATTGTAGAACTGCTCCACAGTGGTGCTGTGGTTGTAGATGTGCAATTTATACGCATAAACGTGCATACACTTCTGTATGCTTAGCACCAGCGGCTCAAATGGATGGCAAATAAATGCACACAACTCCCGAGGGGCCAATGCGTTCTGTGGTCTTTGTGCCTTGGTGTTCAAACGGAACTTGATGAGATTTGTTTCACGATCCCGGAATAATATAGGTTCCGTAGAACATGCCTTTGGACGTTCCAGAGGAGAGACCAGCCTGTCATCGTAGTAGAACACGTCATAGTTCAGATATGGTGAAGTGGAGAAACTCTGCGTGCTAACGGGAACACTGGGATTAAAGCGTAAGGCTGCCTGTCTCATAAATGGTGTCTTGCCAGGATTAACACAGTTCTGCCGCATAAAATAGTGTGTGGGCGATGAAGGTGCATCGCCCGTTTGCAGTGATCTAACATTGCACATTTTGTCATAGAACTGCACCACTATCTGGAGCAGATCTACAGAATCATCATGGTAGACACCCAGCACGTCTTCGCTGGTCATGCTATAGAACACATAAAGGCGTCGCGGTGGTTGTGCTTCTCCTGTCGTCAGAATCGGCGTTACATCAGAGTCCTTGGGTCTCTCCTCGTATCTCAATAATATCAAATCACTGTCAACTAGTTGCATTTTCTCAATTATCATGTATTCTATCTGCAGGAATTGAACAATAAATTAGAATATATTCTGCGGTATGGAGAATGTAAATTGGTACTCACAAAGTCGAAGTTTTTATAAAAGTCCTGATACTTCTGGCCGGCTTGAGAACATTCTTGGTCTATCTGACGATATAGAAAGCTCAGCACTCGTTGCTTGATGTGGGTTATGGGCAGCAGAGTGTTGACATCCAACATGGCAGAATAAGAAGCTAACTGGAAAGCACAGTCTCGCGGTCTGGGGCCGATTTCGTGCTCGTGCTTGACAAGTCGTCCATCAACTAGTTCGTAGATATAAATTGCCTGGCGCAGCCTCGATAGAATTGCTATGGTGTGGCCATGTATGGAGATGCCGTGATTATGGGATAAGCAGATGGCATCCAGTGGCAATTGCACTTCATCTGTGACGATGCCCTTCTGCAGGTTCACCACAAAGAATATGTACGAGAATGGATCGAGTTTATCGAAAAGGTCTGGATAACGCTCATAGTCAGTGATAGACAAGTTGCAACCGTTTAGGATGCACATGCCAGCAAGAAGAACATAGCGACCATCCTCGAGAAAAACGCTAAATTCTCGATGCAGATAAAATCGGGCCGAGTCGCCTTGGCAAAGACGCAACACATACTTCGTTTCGAAAATCTGTTCAAATATCTTTGACCTTAATTGAGTATTGTATGGGCTGTTGTAGGTTTCTGCATTTCCCACGCCCGCCTCATTTAACAATTGGCCAACGCGAGCCGATCCGTATCCTTTGTACGCGAACACTAAGAACAAACGGAGTCGTTATTTTGATGGACAAGTAGAGCAGACTATATCAACTCACCAATGCATGACCGTTGATCATGGGAAAATGCCAACAGCTTGCTGCCGTCCGGTGTAAATTTTCGCAGGTAAACAGGTGGAATTGTAATGCCAATCGTCAGACACGGTGTGATTGCTTTGTAAAACTGCCGCTCATATGATAGGGGAGCACTCTGACTAACTTTATTGTAGCGAGTATAGCCGGACTCCCGGTTTTGTAACATATGCACAAAATTTTGCGTTTTCATTCGCTGGTCTAATGCTAATTTTTCCAAAATCATAATAACAAACGAAAAAAAAGAGCAATGCCAGAAAACGTAAATAAGGCACATAATCGATAGGTCTTATCGATAAGCGTTATTGCATTAACAGTGTTGAACAGTTGCATATTTTGTCTTATACTTCGGCGCAGCTTATTTAAGGCAGCACTAAATCGCGCACAATTTTTATTCACTTTTTTTTTAACGGTTACTTAAAAATTTAATTATTTTTAAGAATATAGTTACATAGTTGGTTTTTAGGGCTCAGGCGTCAAAAGTGTGACAGCATTCGTAGTTTTAAATTTCAAAAAATACCATTCGCTGAATACGTGAAGTTGTCTGCGATCGGCGCCATAATTCTTAGTGCCAGATGATGCCTTTAACGGTACTTTCAACACAGCATCATTTATTTGTGTTTTTCTTGTGAAATTTGGTTTGTCTACGTTCTAAAAGTTTTTTCGTACGTACTTACGTATAATCTATTTGTATATTTAACGCTCTTTGTTAAATAACCTCAACCAACGCGACGCATTCGGTAATTAGGCGATTTTCAACGGTTGGTTTCTCATTAAATGACGTGCATTTCGCAGAAAATTGACATCCAATTGTCGACAATTGCCGGCATGATGACTCACTGGATGGTAGAAGATTTGGCGTTGGGTAAACAGTTCAGCGACATAGACGACGATAGCCCGAGCATCGACGATGAGGAAGAAGCGCAGCAGAAAAGGTGAGCGCACTTGAAATTTTGTCCTTGCAGAGTCTTAAAATATGGCGAAGTGAATGCTATAATTAAAAAAATTTAACTAATAAACCAGAGAAACTATTGTACTTCAAAGCTCTGCAAGAATATCAAGTATGGGTATTTTCTTAGTTCATTTATAATGTGTTTGCTTTGCAGATTTATGAAAATTATGCGTACTTTGCCGCACTACGATCCCAATCAGCAGATGTTGCAGGCCTTAAATGTGAACTTTACTAATGAAAGTCTTTCTCAAGAGGATACAACTTTTGGCGCATACCTGCAGACTCAGTGTCTCGACTACAATAATGTTTGCTCTGTGCTAACCACACTCCTAAGTATCGAAGATGTATCCACTATGAAATTGTATGCTCAATTAATGCAGTCGAACGTTACACTAACAAGAGTTAACAAATTATGCTACAACTTTGTGTTGGTCGGCGAAAGAGAATTCAATCCCGAAGATGTGCTGGCACCGTATTTGGATGAAGTAGTGCTTATACCCAATCAGAGTTTGCTAGCTGAACCTCTGCCAAAGCATCCGATCATGGCACTATTGCCGCACAAGCATGAGAATCTGCACCTAAAGGACCCACTTCGACGCCATGTTGCCTGTCTTGTGCAGGTGTCACGCAACAGCATTCAACTTTTATTCAAACTCAAAGAATTTCCTGGTGATGCATTACTTTCACAATCTTTCTTTGTCATCGTGCGATCTCGTCGTACACCAATACGTTTCATGTATAGAGCAATGCAGCTATTGCAGGAAAATCCAGTGCTGCGACGCTATTTATTTCCTATCAAGTCACCGCTGGCAGTGACTCCTGCTGCCTACGAACTGCCCAACTTGGCACTATTAAATGGAAGCATTGCATACAACGCGGAACAACTGCAGGCTGTGAAGCACATCGTCAATGGCCCAAACCCTCAAGCTCCTTATATTGTATTCGGACCACCAGGTAAGTTGGCAACAGGGATTATAATTTATGCTCTGTGCATAAGCTAAAATTTCAATAAAAGCTCTGGGAAAAGTAAAATGATTGAAGACCCAAATTCGGTCAGATCGAGCTTATATTTATCATCATTTTTTGCTTTTGGTAAACATTGTTAAAGATGGAAGAAATTTTTATGGTATGAGGTTTCCAAGACATGTTGGCAGGGCAACAATAATAATCCAAATCTGTCCAGAAAATATATTAATGATAGGAATGTGAAAAATACAGATATTTAGAACTAGTGTAAGTATTAATTTATGCTTTATTGTTTTGTTTGTAGGCACTGGCAAGACTACCACCATTGTTGAGGCCATTCTACAGTTGCGTCTTCTCCATCCACGAAGTCGCATTCTTGTAGCCGCCGGTTCGAACTCAGCCTGTGACACAATTGCCTTGAAAATATGCGAGTATTTTGCTGGTAATCAACGATTGCAGACCCAGATAGCTGATCGATCTAGAGAGTCACGTCTGGTTACTCAGGATGTGGAGCCGCATCATCAGATAATTCGTCTTTTCTCACGCTCCATATTCGCCAAAGGATTAAGCTCGGTGCATCCTCTACTGCTAAGGAATTCGAATTGTGCCAAACGCATATATGAGCATTTAGGAGTAAATATATTACGGAAGTATGGAATTATTGTTGCTACTCTGTGCACTGTGGGACGCTTAGTTACAACCAATTTGGGGAAATTTAATTTCTTCACACACGTATTTATTGATGAGGCCGGCGCCTCCATGGAGCCCGAGACTCTGATTGGTATCATGGGCATTAAACAGAACGATCAATGCCACGTAATATTGTCCGGGGATCACAAGCAACTAAGCGCAGTCATTACCAGCAATCGGGCTGCTACTTTGGGACTACGGCATTCACTTATGGAGCGATTACTGCGCAGTGATTTGTATGCTCTGAGCCCCAATGGCAATTATGATCAGACATTGCAGACCAGACTTCGTCGCAACTATCGCTCGCATCCGAAAATTGTTGAATTGTTTAACAAACTCTACTATAATGGTGAACTGATTCCGCAGGCTTCACCATTCGAAGTCAATCTGGCTTCCAACTGGAACTTGCTGCCCAATCCGCAGTTTCCCATTATATTCCAGGCCACGCATGGTGTGACACAAAGAGAACTGCAATCTACCAGCTCGATCAACGCCCTGGAGGCCCAGGTACTTATCTGGTATGTAAAGCATTTACTTCTGAACGGTATTGGAGGAGGTGTCCGTGTGAATCAGGAAGATATCGGAATAGTAGCTCCCTATTTGGGCCAATGCAGACTGATCGGTGATCTGTTACGCCGCCAGGGATACCCGAATGTGGAAGTAGGCAGTGTGGAGAAATATCAGGGACGCGAAAAAGCCATTATAATTGCAACGCTTGTGAGGTCTTTCTCCAACATGGGCTTTATGCGCAATCCTCGGCGAATAAATGTGCTTCTGTCGCGTGCCAAGTCATTGATGATACTCATTGGCAATCCAGTGACACTGCGTCATCATCATGACTTTAATTTCATAATAAATGAATGCAAACTACATGGCAACTATCTGTTTAAGAAAAAAGACGGATGCCGTCGTCCAAATTTCCTAAACGATTTCGAGGATAACGGGGAAGATGAGTCTGATGAGGAATTCGTCCCTTGGTATGCCGAAATGCCCACGGACATTTGCATATCCTTACCTAAAAGGCAGCTTCCAAGCCATACAAGTAAGTGATTGAATTTAGGTCTAACAGGTGCCCATTAATAGTTAATATATTGCAGTTGAAGTCAGCAGCTCGGATGAGACAGAGTCGTCAGAAGATATTAGTAGTTCCACGAATGATTCATCCTGCTCTAGTCTAAATACGCAGCTCAACTTAGACATGGAAAATTTATCGCTACGCAGCACCGACGGAATCTTGCCACTTGTTCCTCACTGTGGATCATCAGTATCTTTGTTCACAAGACAAAATATGCTGCAGTAAGTGTAAAACTTAACTTGATGTAATGTTAATTATAAGAACCTGTTTAACTTCTCAGTAGAAAAATCTACGAAATGATCCGTATGAAGATTTAAGATCAAACTCATTATAAATGAAGTCTCCAGAATCGTATTTCAAGAAACCTTTAATTTATTTACAGGAAAGTTTCAATATCTGTTGTAGTTCTTTCTTTTAGTTTGTTTCTTTTTTTTTTTTTGTATTTTTAAGTAACTATTAAAGTCAAGGTTAAAGTTGCTGGTTCAGCTGAATTAAAGTATTTCAATGTTTACAAAACAAACGATCCTCTTGAAAAGAATGTACTGATAAACCGCTTAGAACTAAGAAATAACGTGTGATTTCATATCATTTGACTGTTGAAATCCATCAAATTGCTGTGAACAAAAGGAGAAAATTGGATAAATGTTTTAATATTAAACTCGATATATTCTACGTGAAATTGACCCAAACAATTAGATGAAAATACAATGACGGCTCAAGTATGAAATGAAACGATTTTAAGTATATAAATATAAGTGAAGCAAATCCATTTATTTTCAACTCAATAAAGTCGAGCTAAATATTGTGCTCATATTAAGTATTATTATAATTAAGCAGTGTCTATCAAATTAGTAAACGTTTACAAATTGAACGTGTGATCGAGTTAGTTTTCGAAAATGTTCCAACATCATTTCGATTATGATTTTAATATTTTTTTTCATAATTGTGTGCTTTCAACGCTTTTTCATTTTAAATTGTTCAGTCTTTGTTAATCAACAACATGGTTATAATTTTTTAATGTTTCTTTCAATAAAAGACAAGAAAAACTATATTCGTAATTATAATTATGAAATATTTGAAAAATGCCAAATTTCTTGTTATATAATTAATATTGCATGTTTGTTTTTTGTTTATTATTTTTTGTTTGATGACAAACGTTTTGTTTCTTTTTTCTTTGTTTATTAATAAAATATATTTAAGCAGCCTATATATACATATTTGTGTATGTACGTTATTTATAGGTATGTATATAATATGCTTTCACAAATTGTATGTAATAACTACATTTGGTATAAGACCTTCCTCTCTTTCCACTACCGAATTCTGCCAAGCCAACATGTTAGTTCCAACTTGTAGTCTGTGTGTGTGTGTGCTTTTTGGGTATCTGTGTGACTACTTTATGTGAAAACAACTTTTAAATATTAGTTCTTAGTTGTGCTCAGAGAACGACGCGTCTTACGCCGCAATCCATGCAAAACTTGGCGTGCTCTATGATAAACTTGGCGCCACATTCATGACAGAACTTGGACATTTTCATACTCGCACTCATGCTGGAGGATCCATTCGAATTGTTGCTCGTCAGTGAGTGCTGTGATGTTGTAGGTGTTATACCATTATTTATAGAATTGTTATTGTTATTGTGCATGCTCATATTCTTGGCATTATGCTCATAGTTGTTGTTAATGTTGTCCTTATTATTGTAGGCTGCCTGCATTTGAGATTGCTGCTGTTGCTGTTGATAATTGTAGTTTGAGTTATGTTGCTGTTGATGCTGCTGCTGTTGCTGCTGCTGTGCGATAGCAACGGGCAATGAATGCTCTGAGCTGCTACTGGAGTATTCGGGACAAAATTCGTTGGGACCATCGCCACCGCCTCCACCACCAGCAAAGCCTCCAGCAAATAATCTCTGTCGAGCCTTAAGTGTGCCATAATTGCTCTGCGCTTGCGTCGAAGCATCCATCATGGCATTGTTGTGTTTCCCGGACGTTGCCAGTGCACCACTGGCTGTATGTGGACGTGTTTGGTGCTGTGAACGCTGACCGCTGTTTGTTTGTTCTCCTGACCGCTGGCGTGACAGAGTATACGGGGAGTTGCTACTGCAGGAGTACAGACAGGTTTAAAGTAAGATTGATTATTGTATATTTATTCGACAGTAATTTTGTTTTCCTTTCAGTTAATTTCTTCCGAAATACCATGTAATGTTTTGGATCTAGTCGATAACGTGTTCACTCGTTATTTTCTATGCTATTTAGAA
Organism: Drosophila cardini; assembly: GCA_018903735.1. NCBI lineage: Eukaryota > Metazoa > Arthropoda > Insecta > Diptera > Drosophilidae > Drosophila > Drosophila cardini. Next base: position 20,276,454 of record JAEIGM010000001.1, on the reverse strand, counting down.
TATTGCCTGACATATCCTATAAATCTTGGCGCAAGTAATCTCAGCAGTGCATCTACTAAACTGGATCCCTATATCCCATACAGAGATTTTCTTCACATTTTTTGTCTTATTAATAGTTTAAAAAAGTAGTGTTTTAGTACACTTTTACTATAGAAGTCAACTCTTGACTTAGTTTAGCTAAAACCAGAAGCTGTCAGCGAGACCTGTGAAGCGTTACCCCACGTCAGTATCGCCGTTTAGCCTAACGAGGATTCTTACTCATGTCGTACTTTTCCTTATACCCTTCCCCATTACTTCCCCTATTTTAGGAACAATGAATTTATCTATTTAAGATATAGCTATCAATATGAACAGTTCATGGAGAATATATACAGTTCTAATCTTTTTTTAAAGTGGATGCCAGCCCACATAGCCAGCTTAATTGCTTTACAGGTTCTTCTAAATAAGGTTGTTTTAAACTCACCTGCCGTAAGCCGAGTCCGAGCTGAGCTTGGAACTGGCTCCTCGACGCGATGACTGTGAGGATGACATGGGATATCCATCGAGGCTGCTCAGCTCGTCCGAATCCCCGGATGGTGATGGTGTCAATGGCGAATTAGCCTTTAAATCATGCTGGGCTTGCATCTGTTGGGCCTGCTGCACTTGCTCCTTCCGTTGCAACATATCACGTCGCATGGAGGCGCCCACCTCTTCGCCAAATTGCTTAAAATCGCTGCGCATTTTCTCAATCACATTCTTAGCATTGTTTGCCTCCACATTGGGCATTGGCATTGAAATTGTCGCTGCTGAGCTCGCCGTTGAGTTTAGCCGTTTCTTGTAGTGAACACGGCTAGTCTCATCGTCGAGCTCAGCATCGAGATGATCCTCAGAGTCGCTGATCTTGCTGAATTTAGCATGCTCCGGCTCGTTGCCATTCTCAATGTGTAGGACATCGATGGGCGTTTGTGCATTGCCCACCATGTGGCGCAGTGAATCTGGAGAGATGGGTGAATGACCTTGAGCATTTGGTTCGGTTTCAATGCTAATAAAGATCTCACGTTTTTGCGACTCATCGCCACACTTCTGAACGCTCTCCATATGGCCAGAGGCATTCGAAAGCTGTCGCTGCATCTTCTCCTCGCTGCTGGTCATCGGAGTCTTGTAGGAGCCACTGCTGTGTGGTGGTGTCTTATAGGATCCACTGCTATTTGCTTGTGATTTAAAGGAGCCACCACTGCTTGATATATTCGAATCGGATCTGTGGGCGTGACTCTCATTAGTTGTAGGCGCTGACGGGTAGTGTGTAGGAGTGTTTGGCGACATTATAAGCTGAGAGCTCTTGCCACTTGGGGCAGCTCTATGTGTGGCTGTTGTCGTCGGAGTCGGCGTCGCAGTCTGGGTATGTGTCTGCGTCGGAGTCTGGGACTGTGTTTGGGTTTGCGGTGGTGGTGTCGATGTCGATGTCGTTGTGGAATTCGCCTTCTGGAACGAGCGATGTCGGCTCGTTGTGCGATTCAATAAAAACTCACGACAATCTCGAAACAGAGGAAATTGCTCCTCATCATTCTCATTCTCGAATGATGAGAGAAATTCCTCGAAGTCAAAGTCATCAAACGCCGGTAGCTGTGGCATATTTGGCATAGTCAACGGTACGCCAAGTGGATTCGAGAGCAGCTGCTTCTGTTGCTGTTGCCAGCACTGTTCATCGTACTCCAGAGAGGATCGATTGGCCTCATCGTCGGCACAGCTGCCCGAGGAGATGTACGCCTCCTCGGGAGACGCATCGTACAGAAATTGGTTGCGTCCCAGGCGCATTTTACGCTTCAGAAGATTACGCGAGTCTCCGGAGTGACGCCGCTGCTCCTGACCCATCGTTATTGTGGACTGGGAGCTGCTGCGACTCTGGGAAATCTGCTGTGGGGTCGAACTAGCGTTGGAAGATGAGCCCGTGGAGGACTGCTGCACATTCAGATTATCACAGGGGTTGATCAGCTTGGGATCAATGTAATCCCCCAAACGATTTCCCCCAAAGATGCTCTCCAGCTTAATGGGTGCTCCATTGTTGCCACTACTTTGTGACGGAGTCATTGGCTTACTGATGGGCTCTAGCCTTAATGGTGTGGAAAAGTTATGAGCTTGATTCTCGTTGTTCTCTTTCGGTGTTGGTGGGCAAATGGGTGTCGTCAGAGGAGGAAGCTGAGAGCTGCTCGGATTAATCGTTAGATTCTTAGCCGAGTTCTGTTTGCTCAAATTGTTGCTCTTGTCCTTAAGTTCCTTGCTGTTAAGCTCTTTGGTGGTCGCTGCCACCTCCGCGGCCTTCGCATTCAGTTGTTCCAACTCGTGCTCATACTTGAGGAATACCGCTAAAGAATCGGTTTTGGCCACGCTGCGTGACGGTTGTTTGGATGCGTTTTCCGCTGGCTCAGTGGCGCCACCAAGCGGAAGTTTTAGCTGCTGTTTGCGGTTAGATGCACTCGTGTCCCGACGCACGACACGCGGACTATGGAAGTCATTGCCACAGGCAGCACGGACCGGCATCTCGTCGTACTCCTCCGGTTTGAGGAAGTTGTTGGAGATGGGACCTTCGTCGGAGAGACCACGTTGGATGGTGGGACGGTAGTTGGTGGCGAAAAGCGGACGACTTGGTAGCAGCGGAGTGCGACGCGGTCCACGCAGGGATGAAGTGCGTCGAAAGTTGGAAGTGGGTGTGGTCTTCGCAGCAGTTGTCGTCGGTGTCGTCTGTGGTTTTCCGAGTGTGCCGGTCAAAGATGTTGACATGGTCGACGTGGGTGTGCGTGTATTGGTGGTGATGGTGTTTGTAGGCGTGGCTGTGGACGTTTCGATGTCTGGTGGCGTGTTGGGTGAGCAGAGCTCCTCCAGCTGCCGCTTGGCGGACACAAAAGGATCGTACTTGTCGCTAGTAAGAGGACTGATGCCGCTAAAAGGGCGAAATGGAGAAAAGAAATCATATAAAACACTGAGATCTGAGGCTGAGGATTAGGCTAACTCATCCGTCTGCGCGTCGCTTGGCTGTCGTCTGAAATGCAAGGTGTATGTGTTGATGTGTGTGTGTGTGTGTGTGTAACAAACCTATTGATGAGAGTGCACTCCCGAGTGCTGGCCGAAGATCGAGACGACTTTTTAGAGGGCGACGACGGTGCTTTAATGTACATTGTATCCTCCTCATCCTGTTCCAGGACCACAAGGCGTCTGCTCACGTTTGATGGCTGCTTCCCTAAAGATGGAAGTTTCGTTGGTTCTTTTTGTGGCTCCCCAGTTTCGTCGTCACTGTCGAGCTCATCCACGGCATTGTCGTCCTCATCATCATCATCATCATAGGGATGCTCCAGCAGTTTTGCTTTGCTAAGCAACTGGCCAACTTCCAGGTCAGCCTCATCGAAGTCTCCGTCTAAATCCTCGTCCAATTCAAAGGGGTTCTCTTTGTAGTAGTCCTTTGGGGCCTCGGCTGGTTCCAGGAGTGGAAGTCTCAATTCTTCCCGATCTTGTCTAATTTCCGGGTTGGGCAGGGCTCTCATGGGCTCGGAGGTGTTCATTATGGCGGGCAGACTGGCCCGATTCTTGGGACGGCAGATGGTTCGGATGGTGCTCGTCTCCAGTCTGATCCGTATCTCCCCTCGTGGTGATGAATTAGTTTCATCCTCCGATCCGGAGAACGTGACACTCTTGCTTTTCTGACCAAAAGGCTTTGGTGCTGGCAATAGATCGAAATTGTCGAAATCCCCAGTCAGGATAATTTCTTTTGCGGACAGATCCAGGGAGCTTAAGGCTTTCGGTGGCTCTAACGAGCGCAAATCAATGCAAGGATTCTCCCGCGTCCTAATCCGACGATGTGCCTGACGCACCAACGATGTAGTCGAACGGAGTTTGGGAGACACCTTAAGATCGTGTTCGTCCAGCTTCATTTTAATATTACATATATTCGTTCCAGCTAAGAGGATTGCAGCGTGCGGATTGAGGGTGGATTTCAATGGGTTAGCAAAAGTTTGGAACAAGAAAAGAATCTATAGAATCTCGTAAAAACTACAGTCTTTCTCTAACTTGGCTGAGTGGATCTGTCTACAATGAAGTTTACTGCTTCGCTGATCGCTGCACAATAATTAATTCGGAAAGTGATTATGAAATGAACTAAATGAACTAAAGGCACGCCATGGAGATGCGGTAACCCATCGAGATTGAGAATCAACTAGAGCATGACCAATTCAAGCCACGAATGAAGCAGACAGTTCTGGACTCTCAAAGATCCCTAGCATACCTTTTCGTTTGATCAACCCATTGAGATCTTCAAACTTCATGGCTGCCTGAGGAGCAGCGATCAAATGTTCAACGCTCTCTAGCTTTTGGCGTGGCGTGACTCGGCGTGATTTGGCCGTAGGTAGTGGCACCGCTTCCAGGCAATCCAATTTTGCCAGCTGCATAGATTCAGTCGCGGCAATTCGACGCAATCGATCCACGGCGACGTCGATCTCCTGACACGTGGATTTGCGCCTAGGATTAGGACAGACAGCTCGCTCCTGACTGAAGGCGCTTGGATCCTCAGTTGGCATACAGAGAGTGACCATGTTCTCGGTTAACTTAGCTGCCTTCAACCGTTTCTGTGCTCCGGGGCGTGGCACTTTCAATTGAGGCGGTATCGGTACCGTTCTTTGTTGCAAGCTGGGTTGGATGGGTTTGGGTTTTGGTTAGGTTCAGTTCGGTTAGGTTTTTTTGGGTTGGGTTTGTGGTGTGTGGAGGTTTTAGGAATTGTATCAGTGGGTGTAACCTTCGGAGAGATCATAATGCTACGATTACACGGTGTCTACATGTACTTGGGGGGAGTTTATGTAGTTGGGATTTGAGTTAGCAACGACAACCATAGCAACGCCAGATGGGCCAAGTATAATGTTAGACTAGTCTACAGATCAGAAGAACTCATTGCTCAGACTTACTTATCACTGTGCACGGACGACGTCATCGATGAGAGTGACATTTGAGCCTGCTTTTGGGCCACCATTTCAGCCTCGTATTGTTCCTCGTGTGAGTATTTATCGCGGTTCTGCGAGCGTTTGGTCCTGAAATCAAATAAATGCAAATTCAAAACAACTAAACAGTATAACGTGTACAAGGAAAAAACAGTGTAAATGTCAACTGTCAACTTCAAATATTTCAATATTTATAAATATATACAATTTTAGTTCAATCTAGCGATGGATTGCTTGGTTTCCATTCGAAAGGAATTTGGTATTGTAAGAGGACGTTTTTTAAGCTTTCAAAGGAAAGTAGTAAAGGTTAGATTCTTGTAATTGAAACATTTTGGTAAAATCTATGTGGTTTGCTAAATATAGTTTAATTTAAGCATCTACCAATCACTTTGATGCCCGATTTGTAAATATACTTATTTGATCGACATTTTTGGTCTGGAAACTAAGTGTATCAGATACTTCTTATGAAACACATCCAGTCTAACTTCGTATTTGTTCTGAAGTCTTCCATATCAATATCAAATATTTAATATTGAGGCTTTTCCATATTCATATTTTGTTTTTCGACTGTTGGCTTCTTTGGGATTTTGTATTTTAATCCTGATGAAGTTTGTTGTGGATGAACTACATACTATTTTACACATGATGTGTGAGTTTCATTGAGCTAGTTCCAGTAATTATTAAGTTATGTCAATTTGTAAACTATTGTAAGAGATCGATTATTTTGGCCTTAAGGGAAATTTTAAATACATTTCAGGAAAACAGTGACATTAGTTTAAAAATTCCTTAATTCAAAAAAAAAATTCCTAGTCCAAAAATTCAGCTCTAACTCAACTCGTGCAGTAGCCCGCATAAGGAAAAGGTGCCTGGGTGCGCACATAGTGCACTCACTTAAGAAAGCTGTCAAAAGGGCACCAGGAGAGTTATTGGCCTTTGCTAAACTCTTTCGCATCCTACAAGATCTCTAATCAAAATTCGTTTGCGACCGGACCACCAAGTGGACTATGCAATGCACCTTTGAGGAGCTTCCGGCTTACCCTAACCTTTATATGCATAAGTGTTTGGGTGTTTAGGGTGTGGGCATTCCTTACTTGAGATTGGGTGGTCTATACTGTTTGCGTGCCTCCATGCGCTCCTTGGCCTTGCTGTTTTCGTTGGAGTTGGCGGATTTGATGGTGGCCTGGATGGCCTTCTCCTTGCACCACTCGACATGGCGATCATAAGCCTTGGCATTAAAGCTGCGATCACAGTGGGGACAACGTTCACCGACAGCTTCCTTGATGCGTTTCGTTAGAGAACGATCCGAGGAGCGCATACGATCACGGCTCATAGCGGGTGGCGCAGCTGCCTGTGGTGCGGCTTGTGGTGCAGCAGCTGCGGGAGCACTCTCGGGTGCAGCTGTAGGTGATCCACCGCCAGAGGCTTTGCGCATAGAGGCGCGTGCCGTGGAGCGACCCTGATCCGCGTTGGATTTACGACGAGTGACCGCAGGAGATGGAGCCACAGCGCCCTGTAAAGAATTATATTAAGCAGGAGTCTGGGATTGTGGCAAAGTATAAACTCACCGATTGCTGTGAACCACTGGCCACCGATGAGGACTCCCGACTCACACCCGGTGGTGTATGCAATCCCGCTGCCTTCTCCGCATTGGGTAGCCCAAAGTTCTTGGGCAGTACGTAGGTGGAGAGGGAGGTACCTTCGCGACGCTGACGAGAGGAGTCAAAGACCTTTCGTTTCTTGGAGGCCATCTTCTCGCAAACAACGACATGTTTGCGTAGTGCATTCAGACTGAAGGTGCGACTACAGTTGGGACAAGGAGTGAGGTCAATACTACCGTGTTCGGGCACTGGAATTTCCAGGCCAGAGGTGAGTGGTGCTGGTGGTGGCACATATTGCTCGTTCTGATCATCGTCGGGTGTATCAGAGTCCATGTTAGCTATTGTTGTTGTCCAAAAAGAATTTATATGAAATTAGAAAATGGGTTTCGGTATATATCTGGTTTATATATATATATATATTATTGGATTGTGAGGCTTCAGTTGGCTGGGAAACTTTTGCAATGTTTAATATTGTTCGAAACCTAAAACTAAATTCTTCAAACTTAAACAAAACCCGAAAAGCCTTCTTTGATTGTTGTTCCCTGAACTGAAAATTGAACTGAACAATTGAAAGTCCAAGTATGGAAATGTGCCAATAGAAAGTGTCGAGTTGCCAAAGGAAAGGCCAACTGAAATCCGGCTAACAGACTATGGCATCTGTCCAATTGTTTGGCTTAGTCTTGGGCCAGAAACCCTAAAACTTTCCAGCCAAACAGTCTGCCAGCAATGACATGAAATACTTATCCGGCGTCATTTGTCACGTCAACAGCAAAGAGAAATAAACTCAATACATCCGAATAAATAGACCCATAAATTCCCAGACAACGGCAACAACTGAAATTCACAAATAATTTATAGTTATTATTTGAACTGGATCTATTTTTTTTGTTGCGTGTGATCAGCCTGTAAATTGATATTATTTCGTTTTTTTATCTTTGAGATACTTTATTTTATGCGACGTTGTCAGCAATTGATTGATGAAATGTGGTAATATCCAAATTTGGTAGCTAGTTTGAGACAACATTTTTGGATTCGTTTACTTGATTTGTGGGCGTTCATTGTTGTATCTGTATCTGCGAGATACAAACTACAGGTGCCTCGCTTCACTTGACTTTGGTTGACCCATTGATTGAAGAATCTCTGAATTGTTGACTATGATTTTTAATTCATTTTTGTATTTGTATCTAATATGGGAAAAGGGTCTTTTAAGTAAAATAGAAAAGAATCTGAAACAATGAAATGGATATAAGAATTTTAATAGTTGGCTCAAGTTTTTTTCCATGCTTATTACACGATGTGATTATATAAATCAACAGCACGCAAAATTCATGAGCAACATCTTGAGTTATTCCATTTGTCTCTTTTTCTTTCTCATTTCAATTCAAATCAATGCGAGTTTTCTACGCAGTCTTTTTCAGCATGTAATCCGATGAGAAGTGGGTGAGTGACTGCCTCAATGGGTCCAAAGCTGGTCTTCAGATCTGGTCTGAGGTGTATGTGGCATGCGTTGCACATGAGAGCTTCAGTTCAGTTCAGTTCAGTTCAGTCACAATTCCTCATTTCCACAATTCCTCAATTCTACAATTCCTCAATTCACATATAGTATTTATGTTAATGATGCTTGGCAAACTCGCATTGCAAAATGCAGACAGGGCAGCATGCATTATAAAATTGTGTATGCACATCTTTCAACTGAAGCCACTTGAGTGTTATAAATACAGAGAAGAGAATAATGCCCATATTGTCCAGTAAAAACCAGCTGGACGCCCATTTGAAGGAAATACCAATTGGTACTATGCTGATTTTGATTTAAGGCAAAGTAAATATTAAAACTGATCGCTTGAAGTGCTGAAAGTTCAAGCGATTCAATGGGAGCAATAATGTTTAAAAAAGCCTCCGTAAAAATTGGCTAATAATATGCCCTAAACCATTGTGTGTTGGCCAACCTTTTGAGCCATTAAAGACATTAGCGGGCAATAAAGGTGTTTTCCAACTTGTGAAGCACTTTCAAGTGGAACATTTATGTCCGAGGTGTAATTCAGGTATTTAGTTTCTTTCTGATCTTTCAACTTCTAACTGAAAACCCAAAAAAGGTGAAAGCTATAATTTTGGTGTCTACTTTTCAAGTATTTCTTAACAAATTCTGGCTGTAGTGACATCATTTGTAGAATTCTTGCTGATAAGCACAGAAAAAAGTCACTTAAAGGTCTACAACAAATTTAAAATACAAATAAAAGTTTTACTAAGTAAAGACTTAAAAGATTAAATAAAATAAGTAAGAAAGGCTACAGTCGAGAGAGTCGACTGTAGAAGACCCCGTACTCTTTCTAGTATGCGCTTTTTCATACAAATCACCAATTTTTGATCGATTAGTGTAATGGGAACTGTAGGCTATAGTTGTCCGTTTCAGATTTAACTTGGTGAGAATAGTTATAATAGTACTCTACACATAATGTGTGAATTTGCTCTAATAGTTTCCAAGTTATGAAGATGTGAAAACAGTGTTTTACAGTTTGTGGAGGCGGTAGAGGGAGTGGCAAAAATTTGAAATAAAATTGATCTGCTCGCGAAACAGACTGACTTTCATTCCAAATTTGGTGGCTCTAGCTCTAATAGTCTCCGAGATCCAGGTTCCAGGACTCGGCTGTTTATGATGATCAAGAATATATATACTTAATGGGGTCGGAAATACTTTCTTCTGCCTGTTACGCACATTTCACCTCTGACAAACCTAATAGACCCCTCTACTCTTTCTTAGAGTACGGGGTCTAATGAGGAAAACTTTTCGAAAATAGTTTAATTTAATTTAATACAAAGCTTAAACAAATTAAGACGGCACATTGTTCTACTTAGACTGACCCACTAATTAGTTAGTGATTAAAACGGTTTGCTGAAGAGCGTTTAAATATTTAGCAATTAATTGTGGTAAATTTACTTGATTTAAATGCTGTTTCTGTTTCTGTATCTGTATCTGGATTGGCATGCAAATGATTAGCGGAGTTAGTAGCGGTATTAGTTGTAGTTGTTGTTGTTGTTATTGTGGCTGTTGTTGTTGTTGGAGCAACAGTTGCTGCTGCCATATCAATCTTATTGACAACAATCAAGACACGCTGCAGCTGTACAGCGCCCACAATTGTAGGCGTAGGCGTAGGCGTTGCTGTGGGCGTAACCGACTCACTTGACTTGGCATTGCTTGTAGATTTTTTATTGTTGTTGTTGCTGCTCTTGTTGTTGCTGTTGCGTCGCAGCGAAAATGTGTTGCGTACGCGCGAAAATGTTGACAGCTGCTGCGATTGTTGCTGTTGCTGCTGCTGCTGCAACTGTTGCGCTTCACTGATCGCCGTCGAGTTGAAAGAACTTTGCTGCGCTTGCTGCTCAAAAACATTGATGTTGCCGCTATTCCCATTCCCATTTTCATTTCTATTTTCATTTCCATTTCCATTTTCATTTCTATTTCCAATTTCATTTCCATTTTCACTGCACAAATTATTTATTAACTCATTTAACTGCTCCTCGTAGATGTCGCGACTGTGTCGTTTATTGATTTTATTCAATTGCTGTTGCTGCTTTTGAGACTTTGATTTGAAAATCTTATGCCACATTTTCTTACTCATGTTGCACGCTATTTCCGAAACACACAAAATTGTATATAAATTTCGATTTCAAACATGTCTTGACATGTACGCGCACACAACTTCTCGCGCCGGCGTTTTGCGTTCAACTGAACGGCAGCAACATCAGTTTCTCCATCTTGGCAACATCAGCAACATGGACAACATGGGCAACATGAACAGCAGCAACATTAAGCTCCCTCATGTTGATGGCCACATGTTGCTGCTGTTTATTTTGCATTTCATTAAAAATAGCTGCACTCCAGTAGCGTCTGAGCGTGTGTGTGTGTGTGTGTGTGTGTGTGTGTGTGTGTGTGTGTGTGTGTGTGTGTGTGTGTGTTTGAGTGTGGGTGCTGCAACAACAACAACAACAACAACAACAACAATTGTGTAACTAACAAAGGCGACTATTCTTTATACTCCTCGATCTCCCCTCGCTTAATGCATGTCTTTACGGCTGATTTATTTAAAGGCGCCGCACAAATGTTGCTGAACTTTGGCTGCCTTAGATATATTTCACTTAGCCAACATCTAAGTGGATTTACTCCTATTTTATATATAGTATAATACCAAATCGTTTCAAATCTTGCACTTTTTGACTTCCTTCACTCAAACTGCGAACTTCAAAGACATCAACTTCCTGTGCATTGATACGAAAGCGATACGAAACAAAAAAACACTTTTGGGTGTAGGCCACATGTGTGTATAATTATGCCCTGTTATGGCCAAAAGCATACAGTTGCATAAATACGCCAAAAATGGTAGTCACAGCTGCTGTTGCCATCAGCAACATTTTGTGTTCAAAAATAAACAATTGACAATGGAAACACATTAAGGGTATTCCCACTTCGGTATCTCTAAGTCACTCGATCATTCTGCTTTCCTTAGTTTCCTCGTGTTTGTTTTGTTATTTCTGTTTTTGAACGTTTCTGTTTTTAATTGAAATGCGAATGCACTTTTGAGTGTATCTATATCTGAGTATCTGTATCTGAATCTGAATCAGACTCCGACTGGTCTCATTTGCTCGGCGATAAAGTCACTTGGCTTTTACCCGCTATAAATCACATTTTGTTGCAGCATCCGCTGTGACAGTTGGCTCAGTGACGTCATTGCAGACGAAGCTCTTATGCAAGTTGTCGCCTTGGCAAACTTATCTTGCCAGAGCCAAGTGTAGTCGAGTAATGAACTTGAGGCACGCTATTCTCTGAACTCCACCAAATTATTGAACCAACAACGATAAAATCACATTTATAGAATATGTACACTGAGAAAAAATTATGGAAAAAATAAAGGCCCAAATTACTTGATTTCAGTTTGGAACTTTATTAAATAAAGTACTCCTTACTAGGATTTGGGGTATATCAATTCTAAACGATATCAGAAGTAATGTATGTGAGTTTTTTTCAGTGTATTATGCTTCTAAGATATTATATCTTTGTTATTTCTTAAGGGCGTGAACATCGTTTGTGGTCGCCCACGCGATTTAGACTAGCGACTCACGACTTGCGACTTGTGACTCGCGACTCGCCATAAAACTTCATAATCTCTTCTAATTGTCACGCCTTGAGAAAGACGAAACGAAAATAAATGCTGAAATCTTTCTCTTGAAGATTTTCACGGTGGCTCGAGGGCGAGAAGTAAGGGCGTGTCGTCGTTCATATAAATATAAATAGTGCAACTGCTTGGATGGGTGGCATTTTGGGAGCAAGGCGCACAACATGAACTCAATTTTGTAGGGGCAAAATGCATTCAATGTTTCATAGGCCACCAAATACACTGACAGAAATTTAGAGTACGCAAGTTACTTTCATTAAATGTTTAAATTTTGAAATAAATAGAAAAGTTAATTTATTTCTTTCACTCAAACTCATAATCGATTCCCTTTCGCACACACTTTTCTCACTTTTCTTGTATTTTCGCTACTAATTAAGTTCTATTTCCTCCCGTCAACAGTCGCTCAACTGCTCTCTGCTCTTCTCTCCGTTTTCTCAGCTCCTCAGCCCCTCTGTTCTAGTCAGCTTGTAATGAAACCATTTCAGTTCATTGGCGCTCCCCTTTTAAAAAACTTTATTTCTTAGTTTGTTTCATTTTCTGCTTTTTCCGAACGCATTTTGCAGATTGCACAATTTTCTGTTCTGTTTTCAGTTCAGTAATTTTGTTTGTTGTTGCTTTTGTTTGTTGTTGGTACAAATTGATGTTGATTTATTTTTGTTGCTGGTTCCTGTGTTTCTGTGTTTATCATTGTTGCTATTGTTGATTGCTTTTTAGAAAGTGTGAAATACTTCGAATCACACTAGGTTCGTTTCTGTTTTTGCCGTTAATTAAGGTAGGTAATTATTGATTTGCTGTGGGAATATACATATATGTGGTTCAAAGGTTATGAGGGCAAAAGCAAAGCAACAAAAAAAATATTAACAAATCGAATTTTTAAAGCTTTTTACAATAAATTTATAATTGAAATGAAATTTAGTAGCAAATTTTATAATTATATACAATCAATCAATATCATATAATCGCAATGCTCTTTGCTAAAAAGGTAGCAACATCTAGCAGCACGGCAACACTGCACGCGAAAGCTTTTACAGAGCTTTTTGTTCAAACTGCGCAACTGCTTAGCTTTGGAGTTGCGTTTGATTCGCTGAGCTTAAAGCTCGTGTCGCAACAGTTCAAAAATCAACAATGAATCGTTTTTGAAATATTAAAGTTTTATTTGAATGGACTGTAAAAGATACTGCTATCAGATGGGTCTGTCAAAAAGCGCTAATCTGGTAACTGGTTTCGTAGACGTGCAAAAACTAGCAATAAATTCAGTTGTTAAATTCTATTGTTGTTGTTGTTGTTATGTCTGTTGTCAAATGAATTACGTTGAAAATTGTGTATGTTTAAAAACTGGTATTTTGACTTTGGAATTCATTCTAATAAAACTGGAATTTGTCTCCAATGCGAGTATTGTTTATAGTAAAGATAAGTGTGGGTTATAGATGCTCAGTTAAATGTAGTTCAATGTCAAGGAATTCTGTTATGAATCGGGTGTGTAGAGAGTAGTATATAGGTTATATCTTTTGGGTTAAGTGGGATAATTCCAGCATTTAGCCATGTTTGGAGCGTTACAAAAGTTGCGCCCATTTGGGCCAAATATGAACAAAGGCTATTACAAGACGCCTATAAACTATATAAACTGTGACACTGAGTCCAAGCCCAAATTGTTGCTATATACGATAAATATATGTACATGCTAATATATTGAGCATTAGCTAAAACTGGCACGCAATTTCCAAACGTGACTGGATTCAAAAGTATTCCGAGCTCGATTTATGTCAGACTTTAGACAAGACCCAAATGCTATACTGCGAAATACGGCCGTAAATAATTACGATCTTCCTTCCGCACATTAATCCAACACATTTTGAATTGTTTTTGTTAAAAAAATACATCGCAAAATTTCGAAAGAACTTTTTAAATTTAATTTAATTTAATTAAAATGAATTTATGTCAATTTTGGCGGCTTTAAATGGAAATTGACATAGTTAGATACAGATACAGAGACATAGGCAGATACAGATACATTTGCGTGTATGTCATCGTTCTTTTTTGTTCTCTGTCGTTTGCTTGGCTTCTTCATACTCTTTTTTTTTTGTATTTAACTTATTTATTATTATTGTTTTCTTTCTTTAAATGCCTCCCACGTTTGGTATTGTTTTTCTGTTTTTGTTTTTCTGCCAAGTAAATAAACTATTTGATGTCATTGGATGTGCAAAAGTTGTAGAAAGTTTGTTATTAACTGTTTAACAATTGATTGTACAACTTAGCTGTAGAAAGTGTGGATTGTTTTTAATTAAAACTATATATACTTATAGCTCAGAGATAAATTTTCTATTCTATTCTTGTTTCACCTTTAAATTTATTCCCATTTCCTATGAATTTCAATGTTATTTTAAGTGCCACTCAAAATTCGGCTCTTTTGTTTACTGTGCCCACTGTTTGTCTTTTAAGTTTTTAATTGTTTTCTTAAAATATTTATTTATATGTTTATATATACATTTTTGTTTAGTTTTTTTAAGTACTTCCTTCTCCTCTGCGTGTTTGCGCCTGCGCGGAAGTCGCTTCAAATCAATTTTAAAATTACTTAATTTTATAGTCGGCATTTTTGTTAATGTCTTGATTTTAATTTTATAATTTTTCTATTTTTTTTGATTTTGGATTGCATTCCAAAAAGGCACTGCACTTGAGAGCCACTCAATCGAGATGGGGGCTGAGATACGTGTAAGAGTACGTTTAGATACTTATGCTAATTAACGGAATACTCCAATGTGTTGGCCATTTAGCCATTGATTTACTGTCGATTGTTGGCTAGTTTTTGGTGTTGACTGTAATTGTCTTCTGGCTCTTATACTTACCAAAATCAAAGTGATACATGGTTGGTAGATCGCGCGGTGTTGTCGTGCGAGTTATGGATGTGATAAGGGGTGTGCAGGGGGGCGTGGCGATAAAAATCGCCTCCAGCGGTCGCGTCTCTGCTGCCGATTTAGCCATTTCCATAGACGTTTCCATTTTTCACAATGGAACTCGATTTGAGATTTAATTTATGCAATGAACTCTCTGCTTAAATTTTCACTATTTTTTTCTTTTTGTTGTGTTTTGTATTTTGCACTTTGTAATGCTTCCGCGAAGAGATCCGAAAACGCGCGCGATTTGTGTCGCGCCGCGAGCGATTTAAAACGCGCCGCGAAAATCTTTCGTTCACATGCAAGCGTTTTGCTTTAATTTATATACATTAATGATTTTTGCCTCATTTGCTAATTAATCATATTTCGTTTTCACTGCACTTTCAAAATAAAAACACACACACACACATACACACTCACACACACAAAGGCTTTAGTAATAATTTTGCCTAATGTTGGTTTCTTTTCACAACTCGGCTTTTTTCACGCTGTTTTTTAATGCACGCGAAATTTTTGAGCCAAAATAAATTTGTTGAGTGAATTTTGTTGCTGTTTCTTTCAGTGTTTGGTTCACATTCGAAATTCGTACTTGTAGTTGTTGCTGTTGTTGTTGTTGTCTCTGCAAGTTTTTCACATTATCTCCAAAATCATATGGAAATCTTGCAGGCTGCCATATAATTTAAGTCTCTTTGCGATTACTGTGGGTGCCCCGTGCTGATGTCTCAGTGGTCCACTCCTCCACTTTGTTCGTTGTCGTAGTATCTGCAAAAGGTCAGAGCGTGAGATACAAATTTGAATTAAATTTGAATTTCTTAAGTGAAATGTGAATAATAATGTCTTAAGTTAAGATACTTTTAGGTGTGTATGAAAGACAAATTATGATTGAGACAACCCAAAGACATCAGTTATAGTAATCTTTATCTGTATTTCGGCACTAGCGTTGCTATTACCTCAAAACAAAACCAAGTTATACGAACTATAATTAAAATAATCACTTAATAGCTAAACTTAAAACTTATTAATGCGTTGATAATTTCAGCATTTCGTCACTAGCGTGGATATTTAAGCTTAATTTTCAATAAATATATTGCATGTTTATCAGATATGCGGATAGATTATTATTAATCCATTGTTGAAACGAAACTTGTATGCAAGAGTGAAAAGCGACGAGCTTGCGGTTATGTATCTGTAAGATACAAAACTCGTCGTTGATGACGAACGAGCCTCAAAATAAACATTCACCAATGGGGCTAAGCGCATATTAGCTAATTTGCAAAAAAGCCAACGCAACAACAGCAAAAAGATAGCGAATGTATCTAATGGATACGCAAAATAAACGTAAAAACCAAATATGATGAAATCGTCTAAAGTTAGATGGCGATTTTACGAGTTTTCTTTACGGGTTCGGCTCACGTAATGTGTGAGCCAAAGAGAGAGAGAGAGAGAGAGCTAGAGAGAGTGACAGAGAGAGAGCATAAAATAGCCAATTAATTACCGTTAATGTTCGCTTGATTTTCAGTTCTATAGTTTGCAATGTATCTGTATCTGTAAGCAGATCGTTGTATCTTATGGCCGACACGCTCGAATGTCGAAATGAAACTGAGACTCAGCCGAGGCCAGAGACTCGCTGAGAATCCGCAGTTGCTCTTTATTGCAAATGAAAGTGTACTGAGCTTAGTTGTCTGGGCAATTGAAAAAGCGTTCACAGAAGTATCTCCCACAAGACCCACAATCATTATCATAGTTAACGTCATCATGATTGTTATTCATATTATTATTATTATTATTTCTTTTATATTTTTGTTTGTCGTTGCCTTTGTTGATCTTGACGTTCGACAAGCTTTCAACATTGTCAAAGACCATAAATAAAATAATGTTTGTCTATTTGCCAATTTGATTTTGAAGTTTTCTTGGTTTGTTTTGGTCATTTAGCCAGTTACCAGTTACCAGTTCAGTCAGTTTAAATATCAATTAACGCTTCTCTTCTAATTATTCCAAATTTGGCTATTTTAATGGCCTGACTGGCTCGACTTTATAATGGAGTTCATGGAAGACAAGCTCTACGTAACGTTCAATTACGCGGCTCTCGATAAATAGATACTGCAATAAGCTAAACGAATGTCAAACGTGTCAATAACTATGAGATACTACAACCAAATCGTACTATATCCGATGTGGAACCAGTTAGTGTTCTCCTACTCCTACTCTCTTGACAACAGCTCAATTTATGACTACAACATTTTACTAGATAAAACCTAAATATTTATGAACCCATTGTGAATAATTTGAGTTGAAAGGTTTTTGCGCCGCACTCAGCTATATAAAAAGTATCTTGTTTCTCGCAACTGCCTTGATTCGATTATGCATATTCCAATGGGGCTATATTCGCTTATTCTAGTGGTATTATATCTACCATTATGGTATCGGGGCAACTCTCCCAATGACCACGACTACGACTACGTGCCCAGAATATTAATTGGATTGCTCAAGTGACTAATAGAGTCAAGATTGCTGCTGTGCATGTGCATAACTTGAATTAGCTCTTTAAAGCTGCCGCGCTTCAATGAAGTTGTCTATTAAGAACTCTACCGAACAAGTTATCTGAACTGAAGTAGATAGTAGATATAGTAGTAGTAGAATGGAAAATCCACCGAATGGAAAATCTACTTTTATAAAATTATTTCTACCCACTAACTGAAACCGTGATTATCGCACAGACTACACTATAAGACAAACAAACTAAAATTTGTTTTTGGAAATCGGGGTAGAACTCAAATCCATATAACAAACAGTTATTTTATTGTCTTACAAATTTATATATATTGTCAGTTTATATAGTAAGCATAAAAAACACTTTCAAGCAATAAACAGAGAAACAGAAAAAATGTCATCAGAAATTTAAAACCAAAATTATATCAGGAATCGGACCATATGGTATACATATACATATATGATACAACTTAGAATGACTTTTCGCTTCAACTTCAAGAGTGTTTGTTTGATAGGATACAATAATTTGCCATAATAAAGTACTGATCGGTCCAACTGATTTCTAATGGAATCTATAACTCACTACAGTATGCTTGCGTCACTAGTGTGAATTGTCGTTACCAGTTATGACTGAATAACTGCAAAATGAAAATAAGCGTAACTAATTTTTGCAATACAATTTCAACAGTTTCAAAATACCGAAACATTGAATCATATTTAAGAAAGTGCCAAAATATAATATATTTTATACTATTATAATATATAAAGTATAATATATTGTAATGACAGAAGGACACATAAAATACCCTGTAAATAATATAAATACCTTAAACGAGTTAAGGTTTTAAACATCAATTCATCTTAAAAGTTATTCAATATTTACAGACATTTAAAATACCTGGAATCATACAGTATATTTTTGTTCTTAATGCATTTTTAGACCCTGTACTTTAAAAAAAAAGGAGCTCTCATAGGACAAATCGGTTGAAAATTGGTGGTTTGTATGAAGACATGTAGTTTTAGTTGAGCGATTGCAACGAAACTATGTGAATAGTACCATTATAACTATCCTCACCAAGTTTGGTCGGGATCGGACAACTATAGCCTATAGCTCCCATAGGACAAATCGGTCGAAATCTGTTGACTTACATGAATGAGTACGGGGTCATTTACAGTCGCCTTTCTTACTTGTTTTAACTGTCGCCGAGTCAGCTTACATTATTTACGACTAGTCTTAGGGTATCTTTTAGTCAAACACTCTTGACTAAGAATTACTCATTGTTTTAACTGGCAATTTCAGTATAATTTGTTTAAAAACGATTCTCCACCCACTTAAAAAATACCAAGACGCTGACACACAGGCATTTTATTACTGAATCTAAATAACATTTTATTTTTCATACTTTATCGAGTTCCTTTCTCATACAATTTCCAACTCCTACGCAAAAAACTTTGAACTGAAATCTCAAAATTTCAAATCGAATTTGAGCACGCGCCTTGAGGGAGATTTTAAATGTGGTTTATGTGAAATATATGCCCATAAGTCTGCCCATATATGTTATCTAAATTATGGCTTATACAAATAATTCAGTAAATGACAAAAAATTAAGCCGAATCTCAATGACACTGGGAGATCAGTGATGTGAATTGAGCATTAGGTACATGGTACTAACAGCATGAAACAAGTCTGAGTGTAAGCCACGTTAAACAGGTAATACTGTACGTTCCAATTGACCAAGTTTCACCTTCGAGCGGACTTTGTGGCATCGCATCACTTTCGGCTTGGCACAGATAACCAAAGAGAGACAAAGAGAACGAGAAGGAGCACAAGAACCAGAACAAGAACAAGAACCAGAACGATAGTGAGAACGTTGACACTGGCTTGCTGGAAAAGTGAAAAATTATTGTGGATTTTGGTGTTAAGATACTGAAAAAAAATTTTAGTGTTTTCAAAAAATTATTCAAAAAAGTTTTAAATTTTGTTTATTTAAGTTTTCTAACTAAATAATCCCTTTCTTTATCAGTTTCAATCCCACAACTTGTTGACTAGTGTAATGAGAATAAGAATTGAACTCACATTGTGGACACATTTGACATGGACTCACGTCTGAAGGTCACATGGGTCTGTCGTCTTTGGTGTCAGTTTACCAGCTCTACGGGTTCTCTGGTGTTTAGGGCTTGCCACATGCCACATGTGGCACCGTGAGTTATGCTCTGAATCCATTGGATCGCGATAAGCTATCTTAGGACAAATGTAACCTACGTTTTTTATGGGTCTTACTTTTTATCAGTCTGTATTCGATAGGTCGATAAGCAATTGCATAATTCTGTCACTTGTTCACTATTTATATTGGGCAACAAAATCGAGATAAAGATAAAGAAAAATAAGTAATCACTATGCGAAGAGTGCTTCGGGTACTGTAATTAATTTTATTATTTTTATTAGAGTTGTTTTCTTATTTTAAAGCCAATCAACTGGAACTATGGAACAGCAATTTGTCATCACGCTCAATTGGAAATCTCCAGCTCAAGCTCAGTCTCAGTCTAAGTCTCAATTCCAATTTTAATGCCAAGCTCAACTTAATTATCCACTTAATTACAGGTATACGTGTACCCCTTTATTATAGCTAGATACATATATATGTATCTATAGGTTTGTATGTGCAAAATAACAGGTAACTTGAGGCATTTCATCTGAACCACACGTTTAGTCACTGATCAATTAACTGAACGTTCGCGGATGCGGTTCTAAAACTCGCATCTCGTATTACTAACAATCAGGCAAACAACTAAAAGCAGCTGCAGTTAATGATATTTTATTTAAAATTATTATTAATTATGAATGTCGAAAAATAGAAATAAAACTTTCACTGCCGTCGAAATCTTTCTCTGTCTGTATCTCACCTGTCGGCCTGAGCAAACTACAAGATACTGTGCTTTTTTGTATCTTTCTTTTGGTTTTTTTTTTTTTGCTGTGTATCTACAACAATTTGAAGCGTGCTTTTGTTCTCGCCACCAAAAGCTGATGTCATTTGGCAATCACTTGAGCTCTGAGTTTATTTACACATTTTGTTTTTGTTTTTGTTGCTCAGAATTTGTTTGGGACTCAGTGAGTATCTCTGTCTCGGTTTTTGTAGCTGTATCTGTAGCTGTATCTGTGCCTGTTTTTTGCTTAGAAGTCGACAAGGTTACACTGAATCTCATAGCGAAAAGTTTTGAAAAGGCGTGTTCAAGTCGCGTGTTACGAGTTGTTACGATACTTAACGAATACTTACACTCTATAGCTATATAGTGTGATCCCAACTCAAATGAGACTTGTCAATAGTCTTAGTCATAGCCTTAGCCAGAAAAAAAGCAACGACGCTTGAGATTTGATGTTAATTGCACTTGAATATGCCTCTCCCGTCTACATACTATATATGCATCATATGCAAATGTATATATATATATATATATTTATATAGACATATATACCTCACGTATCGTGGGCATGCAAAGCATTTTGCTTGTGCCTCTTGTGATTGCCGCTTATTGGATTTTTTGGAGCGTTGCAAATATGCATGGACTATACTCGTACTGCGACTTTTGGTTTTCGTTTCTGTTTCTGTTTTTACTTTATTTTTTTGCATTACCAAATGGAATATTGCTTTATATTTTTTCCTCTTTTTTTTTAACGTTTTTGCAATAATCAAAGCACAGTGAAGCTTGAGAAACACTACAAAAGTGATATTGTTGGGCCACAAATATTTAACTTTCTTTCTGCATTGATTTTCCCTTCATCATAAGCCAAATGCGTCGCAGAAAAAAAGGCACATGTACTACCAACTAATTAACTCAAACTCAACAAGTCAGTATGGATCCCGGGGAAAACCTGCTGTTGAAACTCAAACCATTTTCCAGTTATCGATTAAACACGAAGGAGCGAAAGTTCTAGGAAAAGGAAAAAAAAAGTTGGTAGTTGGTAGTGGTTAGTTGGCCATTGGTAGTAGTTGGCTATAAATGGTAACATGACGCCAGGCATAAAAGACCGCACCCAGGTAACCACAGAAGCGAGTACACCCAACTTTCAGACTCCCGACTAGCCAACGTCCTTTGGGGAGTATTACTTGCTGTTGTTGTTGTTGTTGTCGAGGGGAAAACAAACTTTGCTGGACTTGTTATGCCCTCGAAACAGTTGTCATGGCACTATGTACTAAAGTATCTGATGGATTGGTATTGCTGTCTGTTTAATCTGACCAAACACTTTTGAAACCAAACAATTCAATGACTGTAAAATTGTATTTTTTTTTTTTCAAAAAGTAGACCAAAATAATATGCCACACAGTTTTTGTAGCTATATCTTATCTAATTTGCGCAGTATTAGATAAAATGGGAAACCAAAGAAAAAACGAGCTGTTATCTTACTGCTATATAGAAGAGCTCTCTGCTATATCTGATATCGAAGAAGTGTATTTTGCGGAGCCAAACGATAAGATACATATTTTTATTTATTTTATTTATACTGATATCGGCTTTAAATTGAAGAAATCGAGATGGTGTAGAGCTGAAATACGATATGTTACTGGATTGCTTATAAATAGATGGCAGAACGGAAAGGGAAGAAACATTCCAAAGACTGTTTAGACTGGAAAAGCCATAAACTTAGACATTCTTATCAGCACACCTGAGTTCATTATGTTTATTTAATTTGATAATACTTTGAATTTCAATGGAGTATCTTATATCTGAAGGCTTTCAATTGCAAATTAGCTCAATTTTAAAACCAGTTGTCAATATTATGATTATTTGTTTATTTGTTTTTTATTTATTTTAATTTTTTTATTATCTTTGCATTTTCTTATCGTCAACTTATTGTATTCGCAATTTTTACAGTCGATTATGATCATTCTATAATTGAGCATAATACAAGTAATCGTTCAAGAGTGATTGTAAATTAAATTTTGATAAGTCGTAGTACTCTGGTTTACCTTTCGAGAATTTAACTGAAGTATTCCTTTTGCTTTTGCAGTAGTCCATCAATTGACTTTTGATATTGCAGTGCTATTTTCAAGCATTTTAATCAGCAGATTGGATTATTGCACCTCATATCACATCGCACTCACACTCACACACTCCGAAAACACTTTCGATTGTCTTGAACATATATTATATATGAACCTAGGTAGAAGTGGGTACTGAAGGGGCTCCACTTACTTGGAAATAGTTAAAATATTTTAATAAAAATTCTGGTCTGTTTAAAACTCAAATAGTTAAAGCTTTAAAGTTGCCGCAACGAGTTTGATTTCGTTTTTTATTATTATTATATTTTTTTAAGGTTGATTCTTTAATTTGATGTGGAGCCCTTAATTAATTTGCATTAAATTATGTGTCATAAATATGTTGCTTTTGTTTATTTATGCTTGATTTTATTTTAAAATCCGTATTTTTTTTAAACACGCGCGACGAGTGCGACTGACGCTCGCAACGGACGCATTCCGAATGGAAACGGAGAGGCAGCCAGAGACGAAGCCCCGCAACGAGCGCTGAGTAGTGAGCACTGAGCAAACGACTGAGCCGCTCAACCTGTGCGTCGGCGTCTGCGTCTGCGTCGGCGTGAGCGTCAGCGTCAACGTCGCGACGTCGTCGTCGTCGTCGGCGGCGTCAACGTGAACGCTGACATCGCTGGCTTGTTATGAAACAGAGACTGTGTGACCCTAAGTGACTCGGGATATATTAATTTGAAATAAATAAACAATTGCATGCTAAGAAATATCTGCAATTTATGGTGCTTAGGCCCACTGTGCAGCGCTGTCGTTGCGCTTTTCATGTGCTCTTATGAAAATGTTTATGTATTATTTTTTTCGTTAAGTTTTTTTTTTTTTTTTGGCAACACCGGTTTTATTTTTTTGGCTGCTTGGCTCAGATTTTGTTGTTTGCTCAACAAACTTGGGAATCTTTTGTATGAAGAATCGCTGAATCGGAGGCGTGTGTGTGTGTGTTTGTGTGTGTGTGTGTGGGAGTTGGTGTGAATGATTTTGACTGACGCATGCTAATGTGTGACAGGTTTCATTTGTTGCACATCTGTGTGAAAATAAACTGTTTTACGTGGCGACTCCAAATAGTCTGAGTAGAGTCCATTTGCTATTTGGTGTTTAGTGTTTGGGGAATGCCTTGAGATACCTTTAGATACTTTGACACCTGACGCGTGCTGAATGGGTCGCATTGAAATAAATGCTTCCGCTACTGAAATTTATCTAAACTAAGAAACTTACATAAATAACCGAGACAGGAAATGGGCGGGTCAGAAACAACAACGCCGACACCGACGCGTGAGAAACGATAGGAAAAAATAGACAAAGATCAAATTGGATCGTGTCACCCACGCACACAATTACATTAATTATAGTAAATAGTTGCAAGAATGTAAATCGAATATTTGTTTAAAGAAATAAGTAAATATTTATAGTGACAGAAAGCCATAAAATTTAAAGTAGCTTATAGCCAGAAGCTTGGGTTTTGCACTCGTGTCGTTTTCGGGGTCTGTTTTCGTCACTAGTGTGAACAAGAATTTTAACAAATGATTTCTTAGAAACGTTTTTAATAGTTTTAAAATACAATTGACATAAACTAGATACTCAGATAAATACACATATAAATTGATCTCAAAAAATTTCTTTAACAAACACTTTGTCCGTTGACGACTGTTATACAAGCTGTTATACATATACAAATACGGACAATAACATTATTTTCCGGGTTTCGTGGGATGGAATATAGCAACAGGAATACAGGAGTACTGCCCTGATGGGTGGTAAGTATTGTCGATATGGTGAATGCATCTAAATTCACTTCTCAGGTGTATAGTACATGGAATGCAAGAAGAGGCGTGTCACTTCGCCAATGACCGAACGATCGGGTATGCTCTGAGCCATACCGTAAAGAGCGAACTTGCCAACTACAGGCTGTCCAGGATCCTTCATAATCTCTGCCGTGCAGCTGCGCAGATCGGACAAGAACTTGTCAGCTACGCCAGGTTGAGTATGCATATCCGTGACGCAGATATGAACGCTAGAAAAGAGTAACAAGGCTTATTGGGGATCCAAAGTGATTAAGTGAGCAGTCACTTACCCGGAGGGGAATTGCAATGGATTCAGACTCCAGCCAAGTTTGCAGAGAGCATCGGATAGACGGAAAATGTCAAATACATTAGAGCCAAAGGCAATAACAGAGGTAGCCGGCTTGCCAAAGATAAAGATTCCATCGATCTGACGAGCACTGTAAGGTATACAAAATTGTCTTTAAGCATTTCCAATCGTTTAATGGAATCCCATTAGTTTACCCTCTTTCGATGTAGCGCGCTGTGTCCAGAATGCGTTTAGCTGATTCCAGATAGCCCTCATAGCCGAAACTCATCATGGTGGCCCAGCAGGCAGCAATAATGCCACCAGCACGGGATCCATTGACAGTTGGTGAGCCGTAAACGCCGCCAGGCCAGTCGGTAGTGACCGTAAACTGGTGATCCTTGAACTTCTTATGCGAGTACATTATGACCGAGGATCCCTTTGGAGCAAAACCATATTTGTGCGTATCCGCGGAGATGCTAGTTACTCCCTTAACAGCAAAGTCAAAGGCAGGCAGCTGGTAGCCAGCGTGATTCACCATTGCGACTACAAAGCTGCCCAGGCAGGCGTCAACGTGAACTGGAATATCATACTTGGCACCCAGAGCACCAATAGCCACGATATCGTCCATGGTACCATATGGATAATTGGGTGCGGAGCCAACCAACTGCAAAAGGATTATATTATATAAAAAGTTTCGAGTATGAAAGATTTTCTACTAACCAAAATGGTGTTACTGTTGATGGCACGCTTGAACTTCTTAATGTCCACCTCGTAGGTGTTTGGATCGACATCGACATAGCGAACGTGTATATTGAAGTACTGGCCGCCTTTGTCGAAGGCTGCATGCACTGTACGGGGCACAACGATGTTGGGTTTGGTAATTCCCTTGTGCTCGCGGGCATAGTCCCGGTAGGCCTTCATTGCCATGCAAATGGACTCGGTACCTCCGGTTGTCATGGTGCCACAACTGTCGTTGTTGCCATGGAACAAAGTGCAGGCCATTCGCACCACTTCTGCCTCCATTTTGCAGACTCCTGGGAAGAGATCGGCATGCAAGGGATTTGTATATGAGGCTTTGCCATAAACCTCCGTTACAAGTTCTATTAGCTCTGGATTGTAGGCGTAGACGGCACCAGAAACGCGCCCATCTCGCCAATCATAATGACCAGTCTTCAAATGATCATCCACCAGGCGCAGAATCTGCTCGCTGGTCATACCCTTCTCTGGCAAGCGTAGAGAGTATGGCAAATTCTGGTTACTTTTCTTAATATCCGATTCGAAGTCATCTCTTGCCTTGGTCATTTCAGTCTCTACCATGCGACGAACGGGTGGCAGTTTCTTGGCCAGTCTAAAGAACTGACGCTTGCCTCGTACATAAAGGCCTAAAAGATATTAAAATATTAAATATTAATTTGAATATTTATATTTTATATAATTTATAATATCCCCTTAGAATTTGATTAAAACAATCCCATTGAGGTGAGTTTCGTAATGTTTATCAGGTGATTGATAAGCTCATATATATATGTATATACTGAACTGCAATGCTTATCACAACGAGAATTAAAACTTTACTAATAATAAAACATTTGTACCCGGTAGTCAGGCAACTATTTGAGAGTTGATCAGAAACACACCAGTGGTTCAAAGAACGCATAAATTTGCTATCAAGCAATTTGAAGTGTCTGGAACAAAAGTTGTGGCTTTTACAATTCTTTGATAAGAGCTAGTTAGACTATGTCACTTAAAAGCGAAAGTTAGTCATACCGGCGGAAAGTAAAATTTATCTTTTTTTAGTCGGGTTTATAAGGGACTTCCAAATAATATATACTTATTAGAATGCACAACGTTTTAGTTTGGTTAAGATATATTTTTCTAAGGAAACTTGAGGTAATTCCGATCCTTTCCTATAACCTTAAACAAAGTTTACTCTACACAACCACTGAAATTATGTCATTAAAAATTGCGGGTTGATAAAAGAGTTGGGGACTGTCCACATCAAAGTAAAACATAATAATAAATAAATTTAAACATTTTTTTTAAAACGCTTTAACAAAATTATTCTGTTAATTTGACAATGCTTAGTCTTTGTTAATTACCTTCAGAATATTTTAATTAGCCAACATTCAGCAAACTTAAATCTGTGTTTTCGACCCTGTACTGAAATGGGTTAAATGGGTGTATAAAATTCGCTTTACAAAATGGAACGGCAGAGAAAAGAGTAGTTTTATTGTGTTGTATTGTATTACCCCATAAAATATATATGTATATATATAAATCTGTTGGAATGGAACGTGTTATATAGCTGTCATAACAAAGATCGGTTTGCAAATCAATTTTCAGTATTTAAATACATTTTATATTCTTTAAGTATATGGAAAACCTTTGTACTGCTGTTTCCGCTATAGAAATACTACAGGGTCTACCGTAGCGAGCCCTTTCTTCAAGTGTGTTGTAGAGTTCAAAGTTCTTGAACTACATATACTTTATGTACTCAAGTACATGGGTGGGTTGTACTTAAAGGCATTCCGAAATAGAGCAGATAAGATTATTTGCTGGATTAACATGTTTGTGAAGTGTATTTAAACTAGATCGATCGCTAGATTGACACGAAACTAACTTAGTTTAGTATTACTCACTTTCGTCCTTGGTTAATTCCGTCCATATCCACACGCCACCTAGGACTGTTGTAGCTGTGATTGCGGCCACTTGCCATGGCTCCTTGTTGCCAAAGGCGCGATTTATGCAACCGGTGACGGGCTTCACGCAATCGTCTGTAGAAAACGGACGCATTACGCTATCGGTGCTATTGAGTAAAACTAAAATGAAAGATAATATTCTTTATGTGGGAAGTGTTTGGGAACACTACCGAACTGGCGCACGTTCAGTTAAAAACTGAAAATCGTTTGTGAACTAGTTTCGTGATAATCGTTGACAAAATGGGCTGTTAGCTGATAAGCGTATCAGACATGTTCTATAATTATTTATTTATTAGTAATGTATTTGATTGTGCACACATGCATACGCTTAACAATAAAACCAAACACTTTGCTTGAGTTGTTTTTAAAACAACGACAATAAATAATTGCATTTGTCGACGTATGCGTTCTCTTACCTTATGTTCTGATTAATAACTCTATGTGGTTTGAACAAGTGCAAAATACTTTGAAAGTGTCATGAATTAATGGCACCTGTTTGTGTTTTCGCGAGAGAAATTTTGTAAGCAAATAAGCGCTCACCACAGCTGTTAGCCTGAAATCGATAGCAAAAACATATCGAAACCCTGTTTGTGAATGGCAATACTTAAGCTGCCGAAATAGAGAACATATGATATGCGTTTTGTTTTGCCATTCACACAAAACTTGTTATTATCGATAGTAAACTTTTTTAATTTCCATCGTTGCAGTTAAATTATTTTTACCAAATTTAAAGCGAAAGACAAGATGTTGAGATATTTGCCAAATACCCTTAAATTGGTAACTATTGTGCACAAGAAATCACTAAGTGCCTAAACTTAATATTTTGTCGTTACAATAGTGTGCGCACTCAACGCACAGGCGCCTGGCAAGCACTGCCATTCAGGAATTTGTAAAGGTGGGAACCAAATTCAACAAGTTATTGCATTTGACCCTGAAGCTAACATATGTATATATGCATTTAGGTGAGAAATGTTGCAGGCGTGCGTGAAATTGTTCTGTGCCATCAGCCCACAAGAAATTCGCTGTCGATGGGCATGATGACATCCCTTCACGAAGTCTTAACCAAGGATTCCGATGACTTAGAGTTGAGATGCGTTGTGCTCTCGGCTGAGGGAAAAGTCTTTTCAGCTGGGCACAACTTGAAGGAGCTTCATGCCAGTGATACTGATACTCGTGATGCAGTGTTTCAAAAGTTAACCGATATCATTCTGGACATACAAACGCTACCTGTGCCCGTAATAGCCAAAGTAAATGGACTTGCTGCTGCAGCAGGATGTCAACTGGTTGCCTCCTGTGACATCATAGTGGCATCTGAAAAGAGCAGTTTTTCGACACCTGGGTATGTGGTTAAATTATGATTATATTACATTACGTAATGATCAAATTCTTCGCATTTAGAGCTGGCTTTGGAATCTTCTGCAATACTCCTGGCGTAGCAATTGGTCGTGTCATGTCGCGACCTAAGTCTGCGTATATGCTAATGACTGGTTTGCCCATTACCGGTCAGGAGGCCTACATAGCTGGATTGGTCACTAAGGTTGTGCCCGAACAGGATTTGGACAAAACCATGGATGAAATCACTTGCGCCATTAAAAATAAAAGTCGCGCAGTACTCAGTCTGGGAAAAAAGTTTTATTACAACCAGTTAAAATTGCCACTTGGAGAAGCCTATGAATGTGGCAAGAAGAAAATGATTGAAAACCTCGAATTGACTGACTGCAAGGAGGGCATCACTAGCTTCATTGAGAAGCGACCGCCTCAGTGGCAGCATAAGGATTAAAGAGAACGTATGATTCGCTAATCGATCTAACCAGTTGTGCATTTAAATTTTGTATAAAGAAATATAGTTGTTACACATTGCAGATATAATGGAAAAGCGCTTCATTTGCTTGAGGTTACATAAACCCGTTTCTAATTCATACTGATCATCTCATTACACTCATCCAGAAAGACATTTATGAGGGTAAGTCAACACATCTTGGATTATTTTAATTGGTTTACGAATAAGAATGAGTTCTAATTAGGCATTTGGTTATTTATTTATTACTCGTAGAGTTTAAGGTCATGCTACAATGTTGGTATGCAACTGACATCACTTTGTACATAGAGACAGACAGTGGGACATGGCTATATAGACACATCTGTTGATGCAGATCTATAGCAAAGTATCTATACAAAGGGATGTCAAGGACCATTATAGCAGCTCACCATTATGAAGCAACAAAATTGGTCACACAAATGGTCTAGCAGATGAAGTTTAGATCATATTTTAAAGATTTTTATGTCGATCCTTTTGCAAATGAAGAATTGATAGTCCTCTATTAGATAAAATGTTAACTAAAAGCGGTTAAACAAATAAACATCCAGTACTGACAAGTTCTGACTCTTAGCTGCCATTGGAAGTATCTGACAACATTTAATCTTTAGTTTCGATCGTATTGGATTCAATTTATCTTGATTTTCAAGCTTGAAGCTTTATGGAAACTTGGGTCCCTTGTCGGCTAAGGCGTTCTGACTTATTTAAAGATTTTCCTCGAGTTTTCAATGTTATGGTATAATAGCTAGCTCCCAAAATAAAACCAATTGACGTGCTTTCGTAAAGTATGCTCGATTCTTATTTTGTGTGTAGTTTATTCAAAGTTTGTGTTTAAATATTGTGCAAATATTTGATAGTAAATAATATATTTAGAAATAACAACGCCTGATGTTAGTGGCAATTAAGTAATTAATTAATGAAAATCAAAAAATGAATTTTTATGCTGGCAGTTTTCTGTCTGTGTTTGATTTGTTTTGAGTTCCAACTAATTCCAATGTCTGGTTATGCAGTGTAAAAGTCTTGTGGTTTTTTGTTAGTGAGTCTTTTCTTTACTTTAACCGGATCTCTGTGTGTGTTTCTTTGTTTCAATGGTCGGACGTAGAAAATTCTTGAGTCTGTGATAGTTTAATAATAAAATTAAATCAAAATCATTTAAATATTTGCGTTGCTCTAGCTGCCATTACTGTTGTTGTTGTTGTCGTTGCTGCATTGCATTTCTGAGTTGTGTTGTGTAGTGTAGTGTTGATTCAATATTTCGAACTCTTCGCATTGAACTAAAGATAGTTGAATATTAAACCTTATAGGATGTGAACATACAGATATATAGATATAGTTTCTATAGTTAGAGTCTAGCATATACATATGTACTAGGAGTATTTTCTAAAAGTAGAGCAATATTATAACTGTGCAATAATTTGATATTATTATTATAATATATATTTTTTTAAAATTTTTTTATAGTCGCGAAAATAGTTCCATTACTAGATAGTTACGTATTTTCGAAGCAATGCAAAGAGAATTATGCCAAAAGAATTATTTAGTGCCATGTGCTTAAAGACTGCGCATAAGTTTCTGAAATTCCGTACGTAACCCCGTGCGGTTAAATCCCTTTCGTAGGTCCACTTGAATTAGAATCCCATCAAAAAGGAACAAAATGTGTAAAAATAATAATTATAAAAATTGTGTAGTGTCACGTGTTGTTGTTGTTGTTGATGATGTTTAGTGATTGTTGTTATTGTTATTGTGCAATGATTCTCCCTCCGCACTTTCTGCCGTTTTGCTGCCCGTTTGTGAAGCCGGTTCAATGGCAGCTTTAGACCTCTGTGACGGGACGCTTCTCGATCCAAGCCTTGATGGGTTCCAGGGCATTGATGGCATCGACCACGCCACGCAGAGCCGGATATGGCTCCAGCAGATCACGCTTCACCATGTAGTTCATGTAGTCGGTGATGCCGGCAAAGTAAACATCAGCCCAGGTGAGCTATGGATCAAATGGTTTTAGTTGTGTCTCTAATCTTCCATATGTAATAGGTTTCAATAACCTTGCCCAATGCTAGGTGACCATCGTTGTCCTTGACGGTCTGCTCCAGTTTCTCCAAATAAAACGGAATGACCTCAGCGTTTAGGGTGACCAGTTTCTTCTCCTTGATCTCATCCTCGGGCTCATACGAGACGACTGCAATTTCTATACATTAAAAATTCCAGAGTTAATCAAGGACACTGAACATGAAACTGAAGCACACATTGTTCGCTACTTAGACGGAAGTCATTGATGGTATCAACGACAATATCAATCTGCAAATCCTCCCAGGGCGTGGCGCCGCACAGGCCCACAGTCTTGGCCAGGAAACGGGCCATCGATATGCTCTGATGCACACGCTTGCCATCCACTTCCAGAACTGGCATCTGTCCCATTGGCATGGCTAATCAATAGAGATTTACTTGTGTTAGTTAGAGTAACTATAAGTCAAAGATTATATACTAACTTGGCTTAAGAGCGGGCCACTCGTCGCGGGTTACGCGCACGTCCTCGTACTCAATGGCTCCATAGGCAAAGAGGTAGCGCAGTGGTTCCGCCAGGGCCTTGACGTTAAAGTAGAAGAGAGTGTAGCTGTGCTTGATCGGCTCGGTGGGCTCGGCGGGTGGTGCCTCACCCTCGGCTGGTGGTGGTGCCTCGCCATCGGCTGGTGGTGCTGCCTCGCCTTCGGCTGGTGGGGCGCCCTCAGCTGGTGGTGCTTGTGCTTCGTCAGCCATTTCTGTGCTTACTCAATGCAATTCCCTGTATTAAAATTGATTTCGAATTAGAATCAAAGTGTTCAATCTCTGAGAGTATTATGTTTCCTATGCTATGTTATCTTTTTTCCCAAAGTAAACAATTCCACACGCTACTATTTTTTATTTTAATTTGTTTGTTTGTTTGAGTAGGAGAATATAATCTCTTTATTAGATAAGAAGATTCGGATAGTTATTTGTTTTATAACAAGATAAGAAACTTAATTGGGGGCAGATAAGTTCTATGATGTTTAGAAGGTTAAAGAATATTCTTATTAAGCTCGCGATAAGATACTCTTATACCTATATAAACAAATGATCATAAACAAGTGCCCACAAACGTTTCAAGAAGTTTCCAATTTGCACAAAATCTAGTTTTCTTCAATTTCACAATATTGTTTATGTGCATTATTGATACATTTCTTTGGCTCATAGTCGAAATTTCCATATTTGGAGATTTGGTTACCTTCAAGTCATCAGCATTCCTATAGACGATTGCGATAAATCAAAAGCTGACAACACAATAATTACCATATATCTACAGTTATATAGTATAAATAATTGTATATATACATAATATATATTTAAGTGCTTCTGCTGCTAAAGCGGAAATGCATTGATTATGCCTGAAAACTCGACTTGGCGAGACATGAAAGACGGCTGACTGAAGACAGAGATGAGGAGTGCAGAGGGAGACAGACTGTACCCACACCCACATTCACATCGACATCCACATCCATGGAGATCAAATTAAACGACGCGACTGTCTGTGGATTTTGTTATAGTGGTTCTGTCACCGGAGAGGCATTCGAGCCGAGGAGAACTGAGACATTGAGGCGTTGGCGCTGTCTCATTTGGGGGCGTACCCTTATTTCCATTGTCTTTCGTGTTTGGGACAGGAAGTGACGCGAAGCCCTTTTCTCTTGTGTCGTGTGTCTCTGTTGGATGGCTAAAAGAGTGCTGTAAGTGTTGTTGTCTCTGCTGCCTCATTTGGCAGAGTGCCCAGTCAGTCAATCATTCGGCCATTCATTCATTCAGTCAGTCAATTTGTTGCTGAACCTTCTGCTTCTCCTTCTAAGTAATGGTCGATCGGTTGTCTCTTCCGCTGCTCGTGTCTCAAATTGCAACAATCGATTTAACTTCTCTCTCGCTCTCTGTATCTCTCACTCGCTCTTCTCCCATGCTCTCGCATTCGCACTCGCACGACCCGCTGCTGTGGCAGTTTCAATTGAATTTAATTTGGCAAGATCCATGACGAGAGGGTACAAGAGTCATGAGCCATGGGTATTTTAGTGTCATGATTTAATTAAAATTCGATTCGATTTGAAAATTAGTTGTGCTATTTTAATGCTTTGATGTTGATGCTTTTTCTTGATCACTTAATTGTGTGAAATCGACTTTCGACAATGTCTAGAAAGTGCAAGGGAATTAGGTAAGCCGTTCGAAATGTGCAACTTTGAACATAACTAATTTGAGACACTGTATACTCATACGCATATTTAATCAGTCATGTGCTCACGCTCTCTGGATTCCAGTGCCAGATGGACAAACATTTTGAGATAACAAACCATTTTGAAAAGTGACTCGCACTGATTACAGATGAACTAATCAAATCTCGAGAAGAATTCTTATCAATGACATTTACAATGGTCGCACTAGGAAATCCAACTAAACATATTGAATGACAATCGTGATAAAAGTCTTTTGTATTCCATTATCAATATTATATATGTATATAGTATTTTTTTTTTTAAGATAACTATTGGTTGAGTTATATAAGGCGAGTTGATGTTGCACTGCGAGAAGAACTTGGGAAATTGTTCCGAACGCTAAAGTTATGTACCTCACGCTTTGAAATTCGTACGCGCACTCCACGATTGAAAAAATTAGATTTCGAGTTTACTATATCTAATGCGATTCGAAGAAGGTATTCGTTATTGGTCGACGATATTGGTCGATGTCTCGGATGGGTTTGGGTCCACACACGTCGTTGTCCTTCACATATTTGCGTGCGAATGATTCGAGTCGTAGGCGAGTACTGCTGATGTCCGAAACGAGTTCAAAACTTTTCGATTTCGAATCGATTGACCCACAAATCAAATCAATTTAAAGACAGTTCTAATTTTAGTACACGATCACCAAAACGACGGCGTAACCGAAAACATAATGCACTCGGCTTTCGATAGTCTATCTATCTTTCTTATTTTATTTTTATTGAAATTGGCAGAAGACTTCGATTAGCCATTTACTTAATTACATCACTTTAGTGTATACTTGTATGTGCATTAAGTTTCCCCAAAAGCGTTGCGATCCTTGCGGCTGCCTTACCTCAATGAACTTTTACAAAAATTCAGCTCCAGCTGCGCTTCCTAATTGACAATTGTGTTTGGAGATGGCTTTGCTTGGCTTTTAGCTTGACTTTTAGTTGAGCACACACACTTAACCTGCACCGATCACAGCGTCAACAGCAACAGCAATGAAAACTGACTGTGGTTGAAGAAGTTTAGCGGCGGCTTTTATACGCTCAAAATGTCTAAATGGGCGGCGCCACTCCCACATGGAATCGCTCTTACGAGTAGCAGCGACCTGCGCACAAAACGCTCTCAGCTACGCAAAGACACACAGAGAGAGGAAGAGAGAGTACAGTCCACTCTTCGCTCTCTCAGAATGCTAGTGAGTTGTTGGTTGTTACTCTGTGGTCATTTCGTATAATAATTAAACTAAGATTTTAATATACACAATTAGAAAGAACAAATTTATTGTATTAAAATAAGTAATAAAGTAACATTGCCTTGAACATGAATTTAAAAATATTAGTCTGCAAAAAATGCATATTTTCTTGTCTTACCCCAACTCCATTTGACGAAGCTTCGCTCAACGCTTAATGGCCATTGTAAGTGTAGAGAGCAATTAAGCCGGCCGGTTTATTGCTCTCCTCGAGCGTGCGTGTATTGTGTGTGTCTTGAACGCTCCTGTGTGTGTGTGTGTGCTGTCTCTACACTGCAGAGAGAAATTGCATATAAAGTGCGTATGTGTGTGTGTGTTTGTGAGTTTCTGTATGCTGTGGGCGTTGTGACATGTGCTTTTTTCTCAATGCCTTACTAAGGAATTTCTTGCCTGATGAATTCAATAAAATGACGTTGAAATTTTAACGTTTCTATTTTACTAGTTTATTGTGTACACTGTACAGTTTAGTTTACCTAATTGGGCATTCTGTACTCAGTTCTTGAATAATTATTGCTCTTATCGTTTCTTTCATTAACGCTCTTACAAAGATTTTCTCTTTTTAACCTAACGAGAGTAAATTATTTTAGTATTTGTCTAAATATTTGACGAGCTTTCAATTATGAACCAATTATAGCTGGTAGCTTGAACTAAATCAATATTTATAATGGCTTTTAGTTGGGTAGCTTGTTTACCAGTTTAATGATAGTTTAAACAACCCAAATGAGCACATCTTTAAAGATCAGTACACTATTTATAGACGGTAAAAAGATTTTCATGTTTACAATCAATACACCCACGGCTTTCATTCTAAAACATCTTTATCTTAATGGCATCATATATGGACCGAAATTAAAATTTAGTGCATTTCCGCTAGAAGGCTGACTTTGGCTAAGGTTACAGCTAATAGGGAAATATTAATTGGATGCAGGGAAATTGCTCAACGCCAACATGAGGAGTCGTATGAGTCGAATGATTTGTATTGGCGGCGCCAGGCCATGAAATCTGAACGGTTAACCAAAGTTTGTTTATGCTAAAGTGCATTCAGACAAAGTCCAATTGGAGTGTAGGAGATATGAGAGGTTTGTTTATCACTGCTGTAAACTGTGTGTATATTGTTATATAGCCTTCATATTTATATGTAAAAACATATGTATTGTTCGACATCGCTTATGTTATCATTGGACATTGGATGCACCGCGAGGCGCTAAATAAATTTTAAATAGCTAGATACTGCTTTGTTTAGTAAGCAGTTACCTGCTTGCTTTTATAATTTTTAAGCACTGCTTGTATTCGTCCAAAGTTTGTACACTGCTTGCTAAAAAGCTTAGCACTTATCGCTTACTGATATAAAACTCATTGTGCTGTGGAAAGCTGAATGCTACAAATAACTTTTGGCGGCTACGCAGAGATTATTTGAATGTTAAGTTAACGAAAAGTAATTGTTCGATAATCAACAACTACTCACTAAATCAACACTAAATTAAATTTCACAACTTACCGGTGGTTCCCTTAGTGAAGAATGTAAGTATGTGTGTACTAAGTGGGGGTACTTCAGTTTCTAGAAGAACGTTCGAAAATGCGCTAAGATAAGCAAAAACATGCGAACTACTTAAAGACAGACTAAAAACGTAGCCAAAATGGTCAATTGGCCTTAATGTTTTCATTGTTGGCGATTAAATTGCAAAAAGAACCGAACTCACTGATAAGCTGATAAGATAGTCGCACCTACAGGTACATAACAAGTACTTAGTCTGTATGTGTGTAGATTGTGTCTTGAAAAGTTGTTAATGATGTAAAGAAACAGCTGTAAAGACACTCAAACATTCGACAGTTTTCACTTTAAAGTTGGAAAATTAGAAAATTTTAAAATTAGACAATGTGTTTGCTGAGTTTTGAGAGTTTTCTCAATGATTCCAAAAGTTTCTACTGATAGACAAATAGATCTTTGAAAGCTCCAAACTATGTGCCATTGTGTTGTCGGCCTAGACTAATTAAGAATTTATGCCGCCTGCATGTAAATAAAAAGCGAAATAATAAAAGCGCAGCAACAAAAAGAATTATGACAATAATTTGCTATAGAAAATGCGGCAAAACTCATACTCACACACACACAGTGAGAGAGATACACATACAGAAACAGAAACAGCTGTGTGTGTATGCAATCTAAATAATAGAGACAAAAAAATTATAACTAAAGCGGCGGAGTCGGCGCAGCAAAGCAAAACAGTTAAAAGTCAGCAACAACAATCAGAGGCGGCAACAACCGTGTGACAAATAGCGAGAGGGAGAGTCAGTCGACAGTGGTTTAGGCACAGTGGTTCAATTTTGATATTTAACTTGGCAAAGTAATTTAAAAATATATTTTTAAGTGCCTTTGCCAGCTGATTTATAGCTTTTAAATATATTTCGAAAAATATTTTAATATACAGCTTGTTACAGTTTTAGAGCTACTCTGTCCCACTGTGTAGAGAGAGCCACCGACTTCGTACTTGCTGCAATGCGAATTCCGGATCAGTGCCAATTCAAATGCGCAGGTGAGCTGAACGTTGAATTCTCGTCGTCGCTCGTCGTGCAGATATCGTGTCTGATCGTGTTCGTCATCGTCATTGTCTGTCTTTATGGTGTGTCTGCGCAGAACAGTTAATAGCAACAACAATAACAACAAGAACAAGAGCAACAGTTGCGACGACACTTACGCTTGTGTAAGTGTGTGTGTGTATGCGTGAGTGTATGTGTGCCTGTGTTTGTGTATAAATTGCGTATACGCCGTGTGCACTCGTAGAACATTCAGTCGATTGAAACTGACCTTAAATTCGTTTTACAATTTACGCCTTGCCAATTGATGTAAGTGACAAAAATGGCAAATGTTTAAAAAACACACGTATTTGCGTATATATTTACTCTTTTTGTGTAAAAACCCAAACAACAACCAAAATTTTAAAATAACAAAAACCAACAGAAAAACTAAGCCAACGGCTAATTGTTTAATTAACACGTGCACACAAATTATACACATATGAATGTTGGAAATGAACTTAAATAATTATGAAAAAAATGAAAAAATTATTTTACATAGCTGCTTTTTTTTTGTTTTTTGACTGACTGCTGTCGTCATTTGTGTATGTGTGCCCAAGTGTGTGGGTTTTGGCTCATATGAGTGCTAAAGTCACATTTATTTATTCGTTTTTTAGTAGCAAATTTAACGAACTTTTTTTTTTGTAGATCTCACACGAACTTTACGTACTAGCCCGTATCAGTTGCGGTGAGTGTCAGTCAGTTTGTTCTCTTTTTCGGTTAACTATTTGCTTAACTTATCATCAGAACAAGCAACTTGATAAAGTAAAAAAAATGTATATTTCGCCAACAAAAACACTAGGGACAACTTTGTTTTAAGCAACCTGAGAAAGTGTGAAAATGCCTAAAATCTGCTAAATGTTTGTGAATCACTGTATGCCAAATGCATTTTCTCGACTTTGTTTTCCTTAAAAAAAAGCGCATAATTAATTTGCACTTAAAAAAAAACTCCCTTTTTTATCTATATCTTACTAACAAAATCATATCTGTTGTTTGTTTTATGGCAATTTATTTTCATGCCGGAAATTCCTAGAAACGTTTATAAAAAGTCAATCGACAGATTAGAGACAGAGATAGCGTAATGTACTCATGCAATAAAATTTTGTTTGAACGTTGAAAAAAAATATAAAAGACAAGTTTAGTAAGTCATAACCAGTTTAAAGTCAAAAGTGAAACAATGATTGAGTCTATCAATCTATAAATAGAGATTCAGACAATCTAATGGATCAGCTAAATAATACTGTTGATATAATCAGTATTGTTCTATTGCTTGTTTCAGCTAATTAGTTCAATAAATTGGTAATGAAAATTGGCAACGTTGCTGTGAAGTGTTGCAACAATGTACGTACAAAGCATTTAAAGTGGAACCCTTAGATTAAAACTACAATTATAGTATTAAGAGGTATTAAGTAGTTGTATTTAAAGTTACCTGGGAAAACCCGCAGGTGTTTAAAAGTTAAAAAAATAAAGTTTTCATTGTGATTTAACTTTAGTGACTTATTTTTAACTATACAATACCAGCGAGTTGTGTTTTTCTTATCAAAAATAATTTAGACCTGGCAGTGTATCAAATATGGCCTCGAGTCGATATTTAACTACCGATAACAATATTGAATTAGAGTCAACTTTTGTCTCTTTTTGGAACGACCTTTTCGCAGTTAACGAGTCAAGTGCAAGCCCATAATGGTTTACCAATCAATGTGGGTCAACAAATCTACCAAAATCAGTTTAGCTGATAGCTTTTTATATGTCAGAATCAAAGTGATACATATATTTTATTGCATCACTGTTTATAGATCAATATTTTGTCAGACGTTAAGTACATACAAATTTTGGGTAATCTGGAGGCGTGGCTCGAAATCTAGAAGAGTATAATTATGTTAGAAAGAGATTAAATAAGCATTTCTACATAGTATTTACCTTCTGGTTTAACAATTCTTACGCAGTGGTACGCAAATTCGGCCAAACCTCCTGATCTTCTGGGTTTGTGGGATTATCACTGGCTAGGCCGCAAATGGAGCAGAGACTCGTGTCTGTGGGCAATATAAATTTGTCCAATTTATTAGAATTCTTGCGCCGTTCCGATGGGACTTTTGGATCCACTCCACTGCAGGCAGTGCACAGGGAAATGGGTGTAGATTTGGGACAACTTCGGGTGCTGATAGCGGAATGACTACGTTTTCCATCTCCTTGACCATTTAGATTACGGGAACTACGCTCCACATTGGTCTGATTATTGTTGGCCTTGGTTGTAGCTGACTTATTGCCCGTATTGGTTTGGTTCTTTGGCTGTGACATCTCCATGTTCAGCTTGTAAATTGTCCCCTGGCGCTCGATGAAGCCCAATCTTTGGCTCTCCTCCAACGCCTGATCCACCTCCTTCTGCAGTTGGGGCAGCTCATTGAAACGAATGTTCTGCTGTTTGGCCACCTGAATGATAATGTCCTCTTTGGTGCCGGGTCCGGCAAGTGCCATGAAGGCACTATAAATATTTAATCGCTTCATTACCGCAATTTTTATTTTTAAAAACTCAAATGCAAAACTACTAAATTTCGCTTAATTTGGTGAATAGATTATAAAAAAAATATTAATAATATTTTTGTTCAAAGTCGTTACACGTTGTGGAAACTTCGAAGCCCAACTAATATTAAAAGTTTGGAAAATGATCTTATTTAAGCTTTATACTTGGGATAACAAAATCATTGCTTACTAAGAAAAACATTTTCACCATTTTCTACTGGTTTCCCTACTTCAAACGTCACACATAATTAGCTCTGACAGATCATGTGAATATATAGTATTAATAGTGAAACAGACGTGGCTATCTTTGAACCTCAGACGGCTTGACGTCATTTGCAATATAAATAAACACATTAAACATATTTAAATTTTAGCTAGTTTTCAGTAAATATTTGCACAACAATCGTGTTCCTTTAACGACTTGGACCCAATGTCCGGGAGTACTACGAGTATTGGTGCAAACTTTGTCTTTATCTTTATTTCACTTTACTGGATGAACAAGTCACTTGTGTAAATAGTCTGCATTATAAAATGCTACTAATTGCAAGTGCATTTACAGCTCTAATCTTATCGACACTCGTACAAATATCAAAAGATGCAAAAGTATCTTAAAGATACAAAAGTATCTCAAAGATACAAAAGTATCTCAAAGCTTAATTAATTGATTAAGAAACTGGTTTATTGATAACTGTTATTCGTAGCTGCTTAATTGCAATTATGCTTATTGTTTCTAAACAGACTATAAAGAATATACTCGAAATTACCTTAACTCGTATAACTTCTTTCACTTTCTTCTTAATTCGTATGTACATATATTATTAAATACAAAAAAAGCTTTAATCGAAATTTTATTTTTGCTTAACATTTATTTGCAGCGCATTAAAAAAGGCAGACAAAAAAACAAAACCAAACAAAACAAAACAAAAAACAATAAAAAATACACGCAGCTGTTGTCACAGTCACATTTACAGTCGCAGTCGAGACACGAGATACAAATACGTGTGTCGAAAATACCAACAAAAGATAAACAATTTAATACATACTTAAATTAAAATTAAACTCGTTGGAAGTGTTGGCATTGAAACGCAAATAATTCATGCGAAACGCTTGGAAAATGCAATAAAATCACAAGTTTGCATAAAGTAACAAACCAAGAGAGAGAGAGAGAGAGAGAAACAAGTGAGTGGGAGTAAGAAAGAGAGAGCAAGTACATCAAGAGAACCAGAGAGAGGGCTTCTGATAAGCTTTATCAGGCGTTGTTAACGCCTTCACTGCCCCGACTGCTGAGCACAATGGCCGACGAAGACCTCAGTCCGCTGCCGTTTCGCCGAGAGCGCAACTTGAGCAACCGGAACTTTAACAAACGCAACTCGCGACGTCGCAGCGGCCAACTATCGGAGCTGGAGCGCCACAGTAGTGCCGTGGCAGCGGAGAACGCCGGACGACGTGATAGTGACGTGAGCAGCAGTTCCAGTTCCTTTCAGCTCTCTTACTCGGTCAATTCGGATACGGAGAGTGCGTTCAATCGACGCTCCATACTTAAAATGCGAGCACCCAGCGATGAGGATGCTGAGGCAGTACCACAGTCAGCCACACCTACCACGCCTACAACCCCTACAGCTGATCCAGCGTTGCTGGATGTGCGACAGAAGGTGCAGCGCTTTGAGACGCTCAAGAGCAGCTATAAGCGTCAGGAGCGAAATAGTCTCAAATTGCTGGAGAATCGTCGGCATCCAAGCTTTTCCCACTGTCATGCGAATGCGCCGCTCAGAACTCCACCAACGCCAAGGAGGATTGCTCTGCCGGGATTGAGTTCGGGCACCAATTCCCTTTCTAGCACACATATAAGCATTGACGAGGTGCGATCTGAGGATGAAGTCGATCAGATATCTGACTTCGAGACGGATCCCCAAGGAACCGTTGACTATGAGCTCAGCGAGAGCAAATCCGCCGTATTGACTAGTTGCACAACCGAGGAACCCGAGGAACACAAATCCCAAGCGATGCAACGTTCAATAAGTGCAGATCAATCCGCATCGCCTCTGCGCAATGATAAGGAATTCCCAAGGTGAGTGAAGTTTGGCAACAGCGCTTAAATAAATTGAGTTGTTATAGTTTGAAGTGCACTGCGTCGACTGAGGTTTGTGGCTTTGGCAACACTGTTCCTGAAAGGAGCGAAGTTTGACAACAGTGCTTAATTGATTAATCAGAGTTCTCAAAAGAAATTTGACAACAGGGCTTGAATTGTTTATAGATTTGTGAATATACACTTTAATGGATTTCCCAACACTGCTTGGCTAACCTTCACACACACTTTTCGTTTGCTACTCGGTCAACGCCGTGTTACCATTTTAGCAATTTGCAAAGTCGTCGAAATATGCGACTCGGCCATAAACTGTTGTTGGTATTTATCGCCAGCTTTAAGCTGAACTTAATTGACAAGTGTTTGATGTGGAAACGACGACGCTTTGAGTGTTAATTGGGGTTTTGTTTAATTAGTTATGGACTGTATTTGAAACCGGTTTCCAGCATTGACTCAACTGTCAAAATTCAATCCAGAAACTACTAAGACTCGGTTAGGAAATGAACCAAAATTTATAAAATGTATGTATTGCGCTCGGACTTTCTGAAGCTCGAACTTCAGCTTAAACATGGAGAAGGGAACACAGTCAAGCCGCAAGAAAGCCCGATTACCTTTAACACCATCACAGAGCGATATCCAACTGGACGAGAACCCACAGAGCAGCAATGCACAATTCCAAAGCGATGCCAAATCCGACGGGGATTCGGACACTCAAGGCTACTATACAACCACAGAAGTCATTTTGGTCTCCAAGGGCATCAATACGACTCCAAGAGCCTCAAAAGTCGAAGATAGAGTATCTTTAAAATCTGTGAGCAGTAAACGATCTTCATCAAGAACCAGTAACCGACCGTCATCAAAGAGTAGCGTTTCTAGGACCGATGAATCTATATATGTTAAAAACTTAGACGGATCCGACACCGATTCAAATGTTTCAGATAGATCTCCACATTCAAGCGTTATGAATTCCATTGTAACCATTTCGATGACGGCGAAAGAGGGTTGCGCCGAGGGGGTCAGTATCTAGTCTCATTGTGGTTGCATCCAAATTATGTGCTAGCTTTGCAGTGTACAGTTGACGGGCTTTATAGTCACTGGTGTGTCCATGTTCCTGCTGATCATGATATCATGGTTCCTCATCTCTCAATTGGACTTTTTCCTCAATATACTCACTAAAATGGCCTCAACGATGTACAATGCTCTGACCAAAGTCCTTGTCTTTCAAACCACAACTGGCCGTGCCAAGCACATGAGAAGGGTAAGATTAAGTCTAATTCTTGTCAAATTTCGGGGATAACCCTTTTCTTTCTGAGCTGATTCACTCAGTCAAAATTTTATTTATACCAGAAAAGTTTTGTACACGAGCTGTTGCCTTGGTTGGAAAAGTAGTTTATCAGTTGATAGAGGCTTTTGTGATTCACTGTTTGCCTCGTTGGGAACTGGTTATCATTTATTTGTTGTTTTCGTAATGCCTGGGCTCGTAATGTTCTTGGGCTAGTCTACTCAGCTTAGTATTATTGTTATCAATGATAAATGCTATAAAAAGCAGTGTGTACTTTTATTGTTTGACCACTTTATAAGCCCTTATCATGTTCGTTTTTTATTCTTTTCCCGTAGAAACTATCGTTCTACGCCGAGAAGGAAGACTGAAATCATTGGGACGACAAACCATCAACTGGTGGACAAGTTTCATTCTCTTTATCAGCCCAACGAAGAGTAAGTATCCAAGATGCTAAGAGAAGACTAGATAAGTAACTTATAAGCATGATCTATTTCCAGAGAGGATGAAGTTGAAATTGAACTGCGAGTGAAAAGCGACAAGTGTGTGCATCCCATACTCGAGGAACTTATAAACACGGAGGAGGCCTACGTGAAGAACCTCTTTACTGGCCTGGACAACTATGGCAACATATTTCAACGCAAGGACTTGCCACTGGGATTACGTGGCAAGAAGTATGATCTCTTTGGCAATATCGAGCAAATTGCTGAATTTCATCGCGATGAGTTTTTGCCCATGTTACATCGTAATCGTCATGATCTAAAACGTCTCTTTGATGAATTCTTAGGGTTCCTAGATGTGAGTTACCCCAAATCATCAAACTGTAATTTCTTATTTACGTTCTGTTCTTTATTTTACAGGAAAACTGCTTTTATGGCTATGTGATCTTCACGATGAACAAACAGAAATCCTTAAAACTGTGTGATCTCTACAAAAATTACTTTACAGTAAGTACTCATGCATACAAATAGTATGCCATTGTTACGATTATAGAAACTCATTCCGATTTCAATTTATAGAGCATACGACTGGAGCGTGATGATAAGCTGGGTATCAACAGTTTCCTGGTGCAGCCTATACAGCGAATGGCGCGTTATCCCCTGCTCTTAACCCAGTTTATCACTGTGAGTTCTTTGCTTTGATATTCTTTGAACAGTTCTGAATCTGTATTTTGTCTGTAGACCTTCTTCAAAAATCGTGATATTGTGATGAAACCACTGATTGAATCCTGCTGTCGGCTAGAGAAACGTTTGCGCACATTGTTAACCACAACGAATGAATCTGAGATCATCAATGATATTGTGGATTGCAATGAGGTGTGTTTCCCTTTAAACTTAACACTCGAACTCTAATAATCGGATAACATTTTATGTATTTGCAGTTTAATGTCTATTATCAGGGCAAGTTCCGAAAGGTTAGTGAGTTCCAGGTGATGGACCATAAGCTGAAGCGCAGCTATCGTGCCAAAGTGTTT
Organism: Drosophila cardini; assembly: GCA_018903735.1. Lineage (NCBI taxonomy): Eukaryota > Metazoa > Arthropoda > Insecta > Diptera > Drosophilidae > Drosophila > Drosophila cardini. The sequence goes on along the minus strand of JAEIGM010000001.1, from coordinate 20,232,305 downwards.
ATCTTCGATAAGTGCATTATATACACGGAGATCAAAGGGAAACACTTGGTCTTTCATGGTCGATATCCATGTGAACATATCGGCATTTCGGCCAAAACAAAGTCCTTTACTCTGTACTATGAGCGTCGCAAGCAGCAGGAATGTGAATTCTCTGCTGATCCTGCACAAATACAGCTCTGGTTGGATCTAATACGTGGCATGATAAACAATTTCGCGAACGAGGAACACCAGAAGTTGCAGGAGCGTTACTGCCGTGAAAATGATCATTTGCATCGCAAGGCCCCAAGTTTGTCCCTATACCGTGACTCGAATCGCTTTAGCTCAGACAGCGGCATTGGAAATATTTGGATAATGCCAAAACCAGAAGAGGATACGTCCAGTAATCGAACAACTTGGTACGCGGCCACGTAAATTTAGTCGTTACACGTCCTGGGAAATCCCTCCAACTGGATTGGAGTCGTAAAGAAAACTTTTAAATAAGTTTACGCATCCGCATGGGAATAGTCATTCGACTGGACCTGAAAAACCTGTGCAATAAGTCAACTTGTTTTCATGTTGAGCATTTTGAAAATCATTGTTTATAGTTGGCATCGTTTTGTTATGTTCTAGATTTGGTTTAATTAGTTAAGAACAAAATTCAAACGAAAAATGATGAAAAAAAGACAAACTTAGTCTATGCTAAATCACCAAAAATATTTTAAAATAAGTTAATAATTTAATTGTAATATTTAAATACCATTTCATGTATTTCTGTTGTCGCAAGTAAAAGAAAATTGTTGTATCATTATAAAATTTTTTTTGTTTGTTAATTTTTTTAGTCCAGCAATCGAAAGATCTTTTACTTGAAGTTTATTTATCATCTTATGCTTCTCAAACTTTGAACAACAGTATGTGAATATGAGAACTAAACTAGCAAACCACAAGTAATTTACTTGTTAAATTTGCTTTTTCAATCGCTGCCTCCCTCAACAACGTGCTCACTTCAAAGACGTCAAAACAATCAAATTTATCATGAAAAGGTCGCACGCCAATGGTCGGTTGTTCATCACTTGTTCTGGTGTACCTATTCCCCCTGCACCACCAAATTACCAACCAGCTTCCCACTGATATTGTTAATAATACGACACAGAAACAACAACAAACCAAAAAACTTGTTTGGCACTTAAACAGCTGTGACATCACTTTGAAAATGTATAAAAATAAACAATTGGCGATTGTATAAATATAAAAACGCAGAAAATTTAAAATGTTAATACACCGCATATGTGATACCCTTTTAAAATGTTTATATTTATAAATTAATTTACATTTGGAATTAAAATGTTTTTATCTTGGGAAGAGTCAAAGAAGTCGGACAAACAGGAAGTATAACTTAGTACATATTTTGCATTTTATACTTCAACTGTTTCAATGAAAACAATATTTTTACAAGTTATGCATTTATATGATCTGTAATTGAAGCACATTTAATGCTCTGTTCAGAAACCTTTACCATAATTGGAAATTCAACTCAAAACATAGGAGAAAACTATGGGGCTTAAAGTACTATTCTTAGAGCATCTACTAGCCGGTTTCATTGGAACATCTTCAATTTTGATTTGAGCAAAATGTTAGCGGAGTATGCAGCTCGTCAATCGCACCCAGGCAATAATTACGGTTCGTGGAATCTCCGGATTGTCGTTGCCTCATCTTCTTCAGCCCGGAATTTATTTGGGGCGTGTGTGCACATTGTCTACGAACAAAAAAAAATCAATTGCAAATAATATAAATAAAATAATATGTGCACAATGAAATGTGAACAATTTATTTGTAAATTTTGCAAACCGTTGACGACTACGACAACGACAACAATAATAAAGTATGTATATTTATATTGTCGCTATTGGGTGATCTCTCTGAGATCATCGCCATAAATTTGAGTATGAATTTGCATACAAGTACAGCTAAATGTTGCTAATATTTAAACGATTGGTTAGTTATAGTTATAGACTAAACGTTTATATATGTATCTATGTTAAGAATTATAAACAAATTATTAAATAAATTCTGAATGCACGGCAATAAATAATTAAAGTCAAGCAGTGGATCTAATTACTGTTATGAGCAGTAACCAATGTAAACTAATTGATGTGCAACACGCCGTAATTGATCATGATCATTTAATAGCCGATCATTAAATCAAAATTCAGAATTTTAAATTCTCAATTTGGACTAGACAGTTGGGCTGAAAGCAAAAGTGTGGAAGAATTATGAATTCCAGTCGATATTTAATTATTTTTACAGTTTCACATGTTTGTTTATAAACAAATACCTGACGCGTGCTGCCAGAGAGAGAGAGAGAGAGAGAGAGAGAGCGAGAGATAGGGAGAGAGCAAAGAGAGCAAGTTCGGACAGAGAGCGCGAGCTTTTGCTATAAACTTTTGTCGATCGCTCCGAAAGCTTGTGATTTGCGATCATTTTGTCAGTTGATTTCAGTATTTGCTACGGTTCGGTTCGGCTTGGTTCAGCTCGGATCGGTTTTGGATTAGTTGATTTGATTCGAGTGGCTTAAAATGCGACCTTCCCAAATATATGGTTAAAGAAAACGAATTTCAAATGGCCAAACGAGTGCGTTAATTTATAAAAAGTGATTAGATTTGTGAATTTGGTCAAAATGATTGCAATTATCAATTGGTTCGATTTGGTTCCAGTGGCCATAACATTTCTGGTCATACTGTTTGTGCAAGTGTTAAATGTCTATTTGCATGTGCTGAGTGAAAAGACAGAAACCAAGAACAACAACGAGATCGTTGGTTCAGTGACTGAAACAGACTGTGCGGCATCAGAGAATATTATTCATACGCCCAGTTCGCCCCAAAGGAGTTCGATTTCGTTGACATCCTTTAACGGCAAGTTGGAGAAGCAAACAAGTCTTTTGGACAGCGATAGGTAGGTTCTTAAATTCTACTTCTTTTTTGTCTTCGTCTTCGTCGTCGTCTTCTTCTTTGTTCAATTTGCTTTTCATGTGTTTTCCGTTACTTGTACACACTTTCAAAACACTTTTCCGACAGCTGTCCATCATTTCTCATGTCTTGGTGGACTATTAAATAATGTTTCCGAACATTTTTGGAGGGGCGTGTACGTGATTAGATAAAACACTTGCTAATGTTAATGTTTACTTTATGACATCTAGTTTATTTTTACAATATTTCGCTGGAATTCACCGCTAATTAGGGTGAAATTCTCTGGATGTGACGTCTTACATAATACTATGCATACGACACTACTTTTGTAGTTGTCGCTTTGCTAATCGGTAGAACTGAGTATTATAAAAATGTATCATAGGAAGTAATAAGAGCGATAAGAAAACATTATAGGCTTAGAACGCTGTTCATAACGGATGCGATGACATGCTAAATTTGAGTGAAAAATAACTCTACACTAGTTGTTTTCAGTGCATAATTGTGCTTACTTATTAACAAATTTATTGGTAATTACTTTTAGGTTGCAAATAGTTTAAATTATGACATTTCCTGCACGCTTTCCCGATATCTAAATCAGTTTGCAGTTGAAATTTTGAATTTTAATTTTGCAAATACTATTTTAAGAAATATTACAGTGGAATAAAAACGGTTTATAGCTGAATAAATATTAAATGAATTTAATTGGATGTTCTAAATGGCAAAATTAAGGTTATTAGTATATCTGAATAGTTGGGAGGGAAATGTGCAAACTCTCATCTGGTTTCAGTTGTTGTTTTTTCATGTTTGGCATTCATTTTGTTTTGTGTTTACAGTGGCATTTCATTGAACTCAATCAACCCAAGCACAACACCAACAACAGCAGCTACAACAAGTGCCACACCAACAATACCCTCTTCAGTCTCAGCCTCAGTCCCAGCAGCGAACTCATCACCAACATACAGTTCTCACAATGGTTTCCTTACACATACTCTCAGTTTCGAAACCTTGGGCGATGAGTAGTAAGTAACATCCGCACCTTTATCACAACCATCATATTAACACCTGAATTTGTTAATCAACTGAATTCTTCGATCTTTCCTTTAGCCACGAGGATGAGGACACTCTGTCGCTGGAGAATCTTTTTCCCTGCGATCAAAGCGAAATCTATGCGTCCAAAAAGATCAGTTTTATCATTGATGAACTGATCCAAACCGAAGTCAATTATGTGAATAATCTACGCAAAGGACTTGTCAATTATGGCAAATTGCAGAATTGCGAGAATTTGCCTGAAGGATTACGCGGAGAGCAGCGACAACAGTTGCTATTGGGAAACATCTCAGAGATTCTTGAGTTACATGAACAAGAGATTCTTCCTCTAATGTTGCGCAACCAACGCGATCTGAAAGGTCTCTTCGATGAGTTTGCGGCGCACTTTGAGGTGAGTACCGGACTACGTGGGTTGCTATCGACTGTCGAATTAAGAGCAATGCGGTCAATTAACGTGGCTAGCAGTAGCCGTTGGTCCGGTTTGGTCAATCAATCAACTTTCCGCCTAAGCAAATTAAAATTTCAAATAAGTCAACTATAAAGTTATTTGGTATCTTTTACCCTTACTTTGTTAGAGTTTTTGTGATGGGTAAATTTTATTAATTGGAGAGTATAATGACTAGTATTTAGTTGGTATATTTTATTAATCAAAACCAATGGTTGTCTGGAAATAAATGGTTAAAGTACTAAGAGCTCTGTCTGGTGGTAGAAACACTTAATTAAAAGTCTTAGGTAAAATTAACAATCCTAAACGATTAATTTTTATATTTCATCCATGTTTAGAAAACTCATTCAGATTTTAATTGATACACAAAAATTCAAAAATAAATTTCTAATAAATAAAATAAAATATCATTAAACAATTTTAAAAATATTGGAAGTAGAGAAATGCCGAATAGTATTACTAAACCGTTTAAGGAATACTTGACTTAAGTACAGATACTTTAAACAAACATTAAATAATCATGATTCAACATTTGTTGAAAATCCAAATACTTAATTTGTTATTCAATTAAATTGTTTAATAATTATTATTAAATATATTTTAATATCTTACTTTAAATTAAGATAAAAGTCTTCCAAATATTTCTAGTGTATTATAGTTTACTAAGCGTTGTTAGAGTATTAAACTCTTCTATCTTTAGACACGTTTCTCGATCTCTTTGTTTATACTTTTTTGCATAACTAAGTTATTTGCTTAGTTTGTGTTTGATTGACGCTTTCGCGTCTTTGGATTTCGTGCTCCAAGCTTCTATTGTTTTTTAACAGCCTTTTTTTTAGCCAATACTCGTGTGCATTTTATCCTATTTTCTGCTTAATTGCTTGTTATTTTTAGCGACAGCTTATAGCTTTTTTGCGATCGGATTTTAAAGCAAATACTATATATACTTTAGGTAGAAAAAGATAAATATGCTGAGCACAACGTAAAGCTAACACTTTCCACTTGCCCATAAATTATGATTCGAATTAAAATTTTGAATTTAATTTAGTTTTAATAAAAAAATGTTTATTATTTTATGTATGATTTTGAGTTATTTGGCACTTAAGCACATTTACTCACACCTGTTGACAAGTGTGTCACGATTTTTTTGATTTTATAAAAAGAATATTTAAATTACTTTGAATCGAAGTTACCAAGGAAATAAGAATTGAGACAGAAACACGAAACGTGGCTTAGATGCCAAGCCCAACATTGAATTTTTGTCTTTATTTTCTTAAATTTAATCATGAGAATTCAATGTCTAGACAATGTGCAAGTAATGCCTACATGACATGAGTGTAAATTGGTAGTTGTTTGGCACTGATCGAGTCAAATATACCCTGTGAAAAAAAGAGTATCTCTCAAGTTATATAATTAAAGTACTTGCTCTTTACTTAAAAGAAATTTAATACATTTTCTAAGCTAATTTTAGTATATTTCAAGTCCAGCATACCCCATTATGCTCGCTATTCCTGTAGTGTGGAAACCAGCTAAGTTGAATGTTAAGTACAAATTGATAAACAAGAAAATGTTGGCCATTTGCGACTCAGTCAATTAACAGACCAACCACAAAAGTCAAACGATGACGAACTAAAGTAGATACAGTAAAGCCCCTCTGATAAGACTGAAATAATCACCAAATGTCCACAGTAAACAAATACATAAAGCACAAATTTGAAACTACTTGCGAAACAGCAACAAAAATCTCAAACAAATAAAGCAAAAATTTTCATTGCCGGCATTTCAAGTTGACGTCATCGTTTGTATGTAGAAGCTCAAAACAGAGCTCTTGTTATGTGGCTTGGCAAAGATTGATTTAAGAATAAATATGTATACGTGTATGTTTCCATGTCTTTCTTTCTCCCTCTCCCTCTCCCTCTCCCTCTTTCTTTCTCTATCGCACACTTTCTTTTAAATAGCTCAATTCTTATACCCGTTACTCGCAAAATAAGGGTATATTGCTGTCATGTTTGTCTGTCTGTTCACAACTTTCCGAAATTTTAACAGCTAATGCAAAAATACTTAAATTTTTTACTTTTTCTAAGAAACACAAAATGTTTAATTTTAGTTTGGATTTTTTAAGTATGAGCTTGGGATATATTTTCAAAGAAACTTACAACTTTAACGCAATTGTTCAGTTTTAAAAAAGTTTATTCCCGATCTCAGTTATAAAAATCTACTTTATTAAATGACAAACGAATTAAGATAAAATATAAAATGGCAAAATATAATTAAATACAGCCAAAAAATTCAAGAACATGTAGTAGGCTAAGCATGACACGGTCATACTCAATCAGCTGTTAGAATATAAGTATAAGCATATGTATAAGAGAATATGCATGTAGAGCAGAACTATAAAGAAGAAAAGGTATGTGATCGAGTCAGTTTAGAGCTTAACACAAAGAAGAGCAGATGCTTCGATACAAATAAAAGAAAAAAAGAATATTGTTAACTTTAAACCTTTTAAGACATATAAGTATAATAAGTAAAATAAATAAACGAAATAAGAAATTCTATTAGAACCTACATACATATATTTACTCATCATCTAATACTCGACTTGATTGTCGCCTAGAATCCCTATTTCTAGTTCAGTGTAGTATTGTAAATTTAATTGAAAATCTAGACACGCCCCTGCTGGCCGTAAAAAGTAAAGAAAGCTTTCAATTTTTCTTACAACAACCAACAATCAACAAAATCGCATTTTAATAGGATATATTAAATGACTACGAACGGGTATCTCAAAGTCGAGTGCCTTCTAATAGTAATATGCCTGCTGTTTTATTACTTATCATAATGAATGTTGCGAAAGTGTTTCTATGATATTTTGAGATTTCTTTGTGTGAAGCAAGTGCTGCTCTATTGTGGCAACATGTGGTCCAGGGACAATGTAGAGTGTTGACAGCCGAATAATCAATTTAAATTGAAACTGCAAGACGGCACTAAACAGTATACACTGTAGAGTGAGCACACACTTATGTGTACATATAAACATATAATCTTATGTCATGATGATTTCCAAGAACTCATTCACATTGAATATGGATAGCATGCGAATTATCTGAACATTCGCAGGTAACATTCCTGAGGACCCATTTCAAAGTAACCGAATTATAACACTATCGTGCAAAATGTTAATTCCCTGAGATTTGGCAAGTCTTTGGCTTAATGCTTAACAAACATGCTAAGAGCCAACTAACTGATTTATGCTTTTTTTGCTCTTTCCTCGGTCATCCCAGCTGAATCACAGCGCAGATGAGAAAATCGAAACAAGAAAAAAACGAACTAAACCATCTTCATAAAAGTGTGCATATCTGTTTATCCATATATTCTTAGCCATATTTTGGCAACGTGTTGTATAAACAAATATATGTAAATATATATATATGTATGGCTGATATGTATTTCCTTTCAACATTTTGTCTAACAAATTAATGAGACTTTTCAAAAATAATTGGCTAGTCGATTAGTTTCCATATATCCCTCGTTTAAAATCAGTTTTTAGCAAATTTTCATCGATTTTAGTTGGCTTTTATTTATGACTTGTTTACTTTATTTTATTGTTCTTATACTTTTTTTTGGATATGTAACCGAGCAGCTTGATTTTATGGTCTTGAAACTGGTCGCGTTAATTTTTGGGCATAAATCGTACAGACATCAAATTAAAAGCCATAAAAAGCTTTTCTATATAATTTATAAGTCTCCTTCAATCGCTCAGCGTCAAGTGTCAAACTTGTAAAATTAAAGTGAAGTCTCACATATTTTGTCTTGTTTGACCACGTACTTAAAAAGAGTAGAGGGGTCTATTAGGTTTGTCAGCAGCGAAATGTATAATGTATATATATTCTTGATCAGCATAAACAGCCGAGTCGATATAGCGATGTCCTTCTTTCTGCCCGTAAAGACTATGACACCTAAAGCCACCAAATTTGCAATGAAAGTCCGTCTATATGTCAGGTAGATCAAGTTTATTTTACGGTCCCTTTAAATAATGAAAAAATTTTCACATCACCATAACTTGAAAACGACTGGAGCTATCAAGACTAAATTCACACATTATGTGAATGGTACCGTTATAACTATCTTCACCATGTTTGATCCAGATCGGACAACTAGAGCCTATAGCTCCCATAGGATAAATCGGTCGAAATCAGGACATTTGTATGAATTTGTACGACATATGTCGTGTAAGTTAAGTTATCGCAACCAATGTCACATATTATGTGCACGGTACCATTATAACTATCCTCACCATATTTGGTCTAGGTCGAAAAACTATATCCTACAGCTCTCGTAATACAAAGTGGACGAAAATTGATGATTTGTATGAAAAACCGCGCACTAAAATGAGTACAGGGTCTGTTGAAGTCGGCCTGTTCGACTGTAGCCTTTCTTATTTGTTTCATATATATAAACAACCTATAGATATTTACAATCGATCTATAAAATGAAATTTATGAAGACATCATGAGACATCACATCAGACTTTTATAAACAATTTGATTTGCGCTTTAAAGTGATAAGAAATTATAAAAATTTGTAATGATAAGATGTGTTCGGCAAAACATTCGTGTTTTATAAAGACATTTCTATTAATTCCTTGACTTTAGAACGATATTTCTTTATTGTTAAAACCTTTTCAAGTTTGCTTAATAAATTCTTAGAAGAACCCCATTAAAAGACCCTTTAACTAACCCGCATTAACATTAACTAACCCTGCTGTTCAAATAAAGCTGAAAGTTGTTTTGTCAGCAAATAAAATTCATAATGTTCAATTTTTGTGTCTGGGCATTACCCAATTTCAATTCTAGAGTTTGTCTTGGTTTCTCAGTCTTGTAGTATAGTATATGTATATACTGAATTATATATATGTATAACTTGCCTGTTGGGCGAAATCATAATTTTTGAGTATTTAAGTCACGTAATTCTACACCATAGTCACACACACGCACACACACTCAAACATTCACTCACAAACAAATTGGAACTAGCTCGGAACGAACTGTGAACCTTGGCAAAACCACTGAAAAATTGATATTCCACTCGTTGTCTCCGTCTCCATCTGCGTCTCTGTCCCCGTTGAAGGTGCAATGCAAAATATATAATTTTCAAACTGGTTCAAAACAGAAAATACAACATTTTTCATGCATTTAATTTGATTATCCAATGTCTATTAAGCTTTGCCCAACTCCATATCCATTCCCATCGGGTCCCTGGAGCAATTTAAAACCCATAATCTAATGGCACAATAATTATACGATTAGTTGACGGAGTTGGAGACACATTAGTTGACTTAATGTTGGTGTTGTGGTAATATTTGCATTTGCCTCGGGCCTCTGATTTCTGATTTGAGAGCTCGGATTTCTGATTGTTGATAGTACGTTTCAAAATGCTGATTCTCCTCTGTTTCTACAGCATTTGCATGTCAAATGTCTTCAATTATTGAATTAAACAATTGCCGTAGGATGTAGTTGCAGTCGTAGACATTATATATACATATATATTTATATGTCAGAATGAACCCGAAATGAATAGAGGGTATTTACTATATGAAGTCAAAATGCATTCACTGAAAATGCGTCATTTGCATTGTGACTAAAATGCTTTAATAATTGCTATATTTTGAAAGATACTCTACAAAAAGATACAAATTGGGTTTGTTTGACTGATAAGTCTACCTCACATATACCTTTCTAAAAAATAAAAAATTATATCATTTTGAACTTGAAATTTATTTAATAAGTTAAAAGTTAATATAAGACTGCAAGCTCTAAGGGGAATTCAGTAGAAAGTTTCATAGACCAGTATACCCGTATAAATTTAATTTTTCACTGAGTATAACTTTTAAAATATGTGCTAACTTATGACCAGAGTAGCACATAGTCGAATAGACTGTATTCATTCAAGTCATTGTCTTTCTTGGCACAACAAAATGTTTGCGAATTTGCAAAATGATTTTAGAACTGACAGATTGTGTGTCAAATATGATTTTAAATATACCTGAAAACGTTTAATAATACCTAAATATGCAAAACAATTTTAATAATATTATAACAATTTGTTCATGTATTTGTAGAAAAACAATTTTTATTGCTATGTGAGGTTCACCATGGGAAAAAAGTCGTCGATGCAGTTGCGACAGGAAAATCGTGAATGGTTGCAGGTAAGAAAAGTCTTGGTAGAACTGAACGGTATTGATATACTTCTGTTTGCCTTTTCAGGCCCATCAAACGACAATAAAAGACAAACTGGGCATAGACAGTTTTCTGGTGCAGCCCATACAAAGACTGACCAGATATCCATTGCTGCTACAGCAATTCATATCGGTGAGTATTGGATTCTACAAATATTTACTCTATATTTATGTGTATAACTGTCATTAATAGGAATTCTATAAGAGTGGAATTAGCTGTAAACCTGTGCTGAGTGCAGTTTGTAAGCTGGAAACGCGAATGCGACGACAGCTGGATGTGGTCAATCAAGCTGAGGAGATACCCAACATAGATGAGCTAAATGAGGTGTGTGCATAACATTTAAAAAAGATACAAAAGTAAATCCGACTAAACTAATTACTCTTCACTTCTAGCTCGATCTGCAGCAGCAGGGAAATTTCCGGCGTTCAACGGAATTCGATGCACAGCACTATCCTACAAAGAAGAAATATCGGGTCAAGGTATTTCTCTTTGATCGATGTTTGGTCTGTACGGAGGTCAGAAAACGTCGCTTGGCCTATCGCCAGCACTACAATTGGGAGCACGTTGAGCTGCAGCGACCACTGGAATTGGCCACTGCGAATGCCAACAAGATTATCCATCTGCTAGTCAAGCAGCAGGACAAGGACAAGACCAAAAGGGAGGAATACTCCTTTGTGGCGTCCGAAGCATCTATAGTTAAGCAATGGCTTCTGGCCACGCACAAAATCATTGAGATCGCGAGACATGAGCAATTACAGCGAGACACATTCAGTCTGCCCATGGACCTCGTTTTGGGTGTAGTACTGGCCATTTGGCTAATTTGGCAGTACTTGTAGTGCTAACTGTACAATACGATTATTAATTAAGCCGTAGAATAAATCTAAGTTATTTGAATATGAATATGAACATGAGTACGAATAGAAATATGGAAGTAAGTAAAGTATGAATATCTGAACAAGTATAAGTATGAGTAGGACTATCAGCATGATCATTAATGTGAGTACGAATAAGAGTAAACGGAAGTGTATAAATATGAGAATATGTGGATGAATATAGGAATGAAAACGACTATGAATCTTAGCATGAATATGAGCATGCATGTGTGTTTAAGTGTGGGCATCAGTAGGTGCGCGTATGAAAAGGAGTATAAATATGACTATGAATGATTAGGACTATGAGTATGAACATGAATCTGAATATATAAATGAGTATATAATTGAGAATGAGTAATTTTAGAATGTGTATACATCTTAGTATTACTTAGAGTATTAGTTAGGATATGATTGTGATTAGGGTTACGAGTATGAAAGTAAGTTTTAGTGGCTTTGGATACAGATGCGTTTATGAATATGAGTTTGAAAGAATAGAAGTATGAATATATGTTGAAGTATGAGAATTAGTATGAGTGTGAATAAGAATATTACTAAGTATATGCAAATTAAAATTAGTATTGCTGTAAATTCGAATAAGAGTATGAGTATAGATCTGAGTGTGAATATGATTATGAATTTTAGTATACATATGAGTATTAATAGTTTGATTTGAGTACATACCTCATATGCCTATGACTATGAGTATACATAGATATGACTATAACTATTCATACGAATATGAATTTGAGTATGATTATAAGTGTGAGTGTGAGTATGAGTGCTTGGTCACATACAGCAGCCACTTCCATTCACTTCCTGCCCGTCCGAGCGTAAAATAAGTTTGCTGCAGTTGACAAATATTTATGATAAATTGCCTTTGCCATCGCCGTTGTCCTTGCACAGCTCGAGCACGAGGCAAATGCAAAATGTAAATAGCTTTTCGTCTTCTTTTGCGACACACCCATACCCTTACAAAAAGTATCTGCTTCCTTTGGTCATGCCAGCGACATACAGTGGCCACCGAAATTTGTATGACAAATCTATTTGTTTGGAATTTATGACAGACTCCAGCAGAAGAGCAAAGAAACCTGTCATGGAAGACTGAACTCGCGTAGAGTGGCTAATGAACCATCGTCTTCATTTGAAGACTGCTAAAAGAACTAGACAAATTAATAATCACAAATTTCTATAGTTATATGCTGACATTTGTGAAAGAAATTCAAATTAATTTCCAGGCCTAAAAGTTTGTTGAGATATTATTTGGAGCAGCACAAAAGTATGCTCTACTATTTACCGTGTGCCAAAATTTGTTTCGACCACTGTTTGGGCGTAGAAAATCAAAGGCAAATCACATGCTCTGATTATCCGGTCAAGCAATTGCAAAAATTATTATTCATCTTGAGAAAATTGCATGGCAAAGGAAATTCCCAAAAGATCTAAGTGCAGACTGCCTCAAGCCAATCAAAGGCCAAGAAAAAAACGCTAATGAAGTTAAACAAGCGCGCCAAAAAGTATGCAATGTAAATTTTTGAAGCTGTCGTCATAAGAGTTGTGGAAAGAAAAGGGACACATCTCGGATGTGTGAGTGTTTGTGTTGTAAAATTTGCACAAAAGCAATTTGTTAACATCGTACACAAGCACACACACACACACACCCACTCACATATAAACACATACAAGCACAATAACAAGTAGACTGCTGCGCGACTTACTTGACATGTGAGTGAATGAGAGTAAGGGATATATAGGTTGGGGCGGAGTAGGGTCTGTCTAACGGTATTTTGGGTGCTGTGAGATGATTTTCATGCATCTAGAAGCAGCTAAAACATAAAAGCCAAAGAAAAAGTCTCCACGCTTGTTGCCTTATTGTATTATGTCAGTTAAGTTGTCGCTGTTGCTTGCTTGTGGGATAAGGGATAATACCGTGTCCTCTACCAAGCAGCTTAAGTGTATTAATGTCTGTCAAGTAGTTGTCGCTAAGCTGACGTGTATGTAAATGATTTGACATTTTTATGAGCTAGCAAAAATTAAAAACAACAAAAAAAAGGAAATGCTTAAAAAAACCTTTAGAGTGAACTGAACGCTTTTCAAATGGCATTTGTTGAGGTTTAAACTGCATTGCAAATTTCGAGTCTGTGAACTTAAGTAAATATTTCAATATTTTTTCAGGCCATTGGCTAGATTTTGGCAGGCCTCTCACGTAGTTGCCCACACATGCCACATATTCTCGTTCTCGTTCCTCTTCTCATTCTCGTTCCAACTAAATGCATAATTTGTGGAACAAGCAGCAAAGCAAACACAACTTTACCGAGCGCATTGCCACACAATTCACAATATTGCGCCTAAAAGCTGGCAATAGAATTGTAAAATGCCTTGAGGCATAATTTATTTGAATTTAACATGTGCGCGCACGTACTCAAGGCCAAGAGATGGTGAACGAAAAAGTGAGACAGAAGAAGTCTGAGAAGTTGGGGAGTAGTATAGCCAAATATTCTTTGCTTTTTTCTTGGGCATCCAGAACAAATTTACCAAGTAATTGCGCAAATTATTGCACGTAGCATCGCCTAGGCGTAACACAAGTGTAAGTTGTTGTCTAGGCGCCACAGCTGACACTCGACCCACACACAAGCCATCACATACAACCATCACACACCCATCACACATACTCACAGTTCACGCTACATTAAATTAACTTGACATATTCGACTCTCGCTCGCGCTGGCACGCAACTGTTGCTAATTTTTGCTTAATACACAATCCCATCCTACTCCGCCCAACGCTCCCTTGCATCATTTTGAGGCACTGTTGTCCACATACCTCATTGGATATGGGGTCACATGCTGCTTACTGCTTACTGCTCACTGCTTATGGTATAAATTATCCAATTCACGCCTCAACGCAGTTGTCGCCCATGAGGCAGAAGGGCACAAATTGTATTACGTCGCATGTAAATGCAACACTTAGGCACGCATCGATTCCTATTCCTGTTCCTGCCCTTCCTCCCACCCTTCCCTGATCCTGCCTCAAGCCCCAAACCCCAATCCCCATTTCCATTTTCATCATTACATCCATCGCCATTGTCATCTTCAACTCGCTGGTGCTGTAGTCGGAGCTGGATTTGTGTATTTGTGTGTTTTTGGAGTGTATTCGTTTGTCTTTTGGTATTTGGGCTTGAAAAAGTTCCAATTTTGGCTGTGAAATGGCACGTGAAACAATGTGTTCGGCTTAAATTGGGATGTTAGGGAGGTGTTTGGTAAGAGCACAGTGGATTTGAAAACTGAAATTTCAAGTAAATTTAAAATGACATACAATATATTAAGTATACTCTAAGCCAATTAAAATTCGTACAACTTGTACATAGATTCGTTTGCAGTCAGGGATTTACTCAAATGTTTAATAAATATAACATTTATTTCACATGTATGTATATACTTCTGGTATTGACTGTAGTTGCTTTTCTTTTGTTTTTGAAGTGTGCTTTCCACTGTGCTCAATTTCTTTAGTGCTATTGCTGGCACAAATCAACCAAAACAACAATGCCTATGCGAATGTGTGAATTTCAGGACGATGACAACTGATAATAGATCGAATTACATACGCTCAGCACAGCCCGAGAGCAGACACAGAACAAAGAAAGGAAATCGATGCAGAGTTGTAGAAAGAGAGAGCAAAAGAGAGAGGGAAGAGAGAGAGCTTGAGACAGAGGGGGTGAAAAGGAAGGAACAGTTCTATCTGTTGGGTGCAAATGTGAAAAATGTTTGTCAGGCAAAAGCGCACGTATCAGACACACACAGTCACACACAGTCAACCAAACAAGCACACACACACTCAGACGGTGATGGTTCTTAAGAGCCGAAAATGCGGCTCAGCATTAGATAAAAAACAAAGGCATGTAATTTTTTGGAGCATAGCCGTAAGCCACAAAACGGGCAGAGGCTGAAAACGGAATTGGAATGGAAATGGCAATGTGAATAGGAAACGAAAGCGGAAGCAGATGCGGAAGCGGAAACGGAAACGCTTGATAATCGCAGTGAGAAGTAATGCAGCGTCAACTTAGCTGCGAGGTTAAACACGTATTGAATGCTGCTGGAAGATGATCACGATAATGATGATGATACCTGATGGCTGATAATGTGATGTATTCAAACGGTATAGAACGGTGCGAGAAGGTGTGTGAAAATCACGTATACGACGCATTGATAAATGCGCTTTGTTAAGTGGCATGTTTTGGGTTAAATGTGGTGTAAAATGTGAGAGACCATACAGCTAATAGCATAGTTGGGGCTTGGTATTTGGAACTCAGTACTCGGTACTCGTTATACAACCTCATACTACCTCACTCTGAGTGACAGTTCAGTTAGCTGCCAAGACGGAAACTGTCAACCTGGCGCTGTGACGCGTATAAATCGCCTGGTCTGTTGCCTCGCGCACCTGGCGTGCCAACATATGGCACACGGAAGGGCCACGACTAGAACATACTCGTACATCTTGCTTACAGGCCAGCGCCAAATTGAAATTTAAAACGAGAAAACCAATAAAAAACAAGTTACAGGCAACGAAGACGTCGACGACGACGACGACAACTACTACGACGAGGACAACGACGAAGGCGGCAATACAAATTGCAGCGACGACAGCTCAAAGGCTCGACTCCATCTCCCTGAATCCCCCAATCCCCAAATGCAATTCGCGCCCAGGCTGCATACAAATGCCGTGCTCCAAAGTCAGCCAAAGGATAATATAATGCACGTTGTTGAAGAATAATGGTTCTGCCAGAAGACAACATCGTCGCTGCCAATGTCTAAAGGACTAAAGCATGTCTGCCAAGCAGTTGCCCAACCCAACCAAACATTCGTATATCCCAACATCACAACATCCCAAGGAAGACTCAGACTCAGACCCAGACCCAGACCCCGAGCCAGACTCAAACTCAAACTTTGTCTCAGACTGAGCTTCTAGTTTGTTTTGTTTGCTCTCCAGACGGACTGCACAGACCAGACGGACAATAACGATGCCAGGCAGCAATGACAGGCGATTTTAATAGAATCTATGGGTTTCCGGCAAAGAATGGGAATAAAGAAGATGAAGAAGAAGAAGAGTGTGCGGGAACAATGATATTAATGCTTGGCCTATGACTCCTCCGACTCATCGATTTGCTGAGCCAGTGCCGAAAAGCATGTTATGAATATGTTAGTTATTCAATTGTCATCCTATTTCTTTGAGCTGCATTTATACACTGAGAAAATTCAAACACATGTACTAAAGATTTACTTTTGAATTGGGAATAATTAAAGACATAAAAGCTTTTATAAAAAGACTAGAATACACTTTTCTATCAGAGTAGTTCTCGACTTTAAAGTCCATTTAGCTCCCAGCTGGGATCTCAGCTTCGTCGCAGTAGTCTTATATTTTATTCTGTAATGTTTATAAATCTATACTTCACATTTTCACAGTACCAGTAGCTTACAGCTAGTCTTTATTTTCACACCTTAAATTAGTTGAAAAATTCTTTTTAGTATTTTTCACAATGAACTCTAGTATTTCCCAAGAAAAACTCGGTGCGCTTTGCAAAGCTCTGCGTGATTCGGAGCTACGTACCTTAGGTTTATTAGGCTGTCCCATGAAAGTTCGCAAATCCCGACATTTTTTTCTGCTGGAAGTCTTTGTGCGTTCGCACATTGAAGCTGATATTCCATCGGATGCACGTATCAGTTGCAAGTTGATCTTCAAATGTCCGAAATACTATCCTCGTGATCTTCCCGAGGTGCATATACGATC
This sequence comes from Drosophila cardini, assembly GCA_018903735.1. NCBI lineage: Eukaryota > Metazoa > Arthropoda > Insecta > Diptera > Drosophilidae > Drosophila > Drosophila cardini. Next base: position 20,214,991 of record JAEIGM010000001.1, on the reverse strand, counting down.
AAAAAACAATTTCCCAGATGATTTGGTCGGTGAAATACTTTCGGAATTTGACCGTGTCAAGAATCTATACAAAGGATCCCAGCATATTATTCCCATGGTTACCAGTGCTCTCTACATGATTGAGCGCGAGGAGAAGAAATACACAGAAATCGTAACACAAGGCAAGTTTAATTCTATATATAAATAGTATATACATTGATCTTAAATCATTTGTGATTTACAGATGAATCCAGAAACTTGTAGTCGGTTTAACCGAGTCCCCAAATTGTTCAATGTGCTAAATGGAGTATGATTCAGGACAACATAGCTGAGCCTAGATGTTTTATAGTATTAATTTTTATTCATGTTGGTAATTTTATTTTCTATACCCCTCATCGCCAAAATTCACAACAAAAAAATCTCGATGAACTCGTAAATTGTAATGACTAAAAAAGTAAAAATATATGTGAGACTGTGCATATTCACAGGAGTTGTTTTTATTAAAAGTGGTAGTGGAAAACGATGAAGAAATCTCGACAGCTTGGTCAAAATTTGGATTGACGTCAATTAAGAGGTTATTAAAAAGAAATGTGCAAATTGTTGTCCATATGCAAGTGGATGGCACTGGTTCAATTGTTATACAGTATGTTATATAGTATGTATATAGAAATTTTAAACAATATTCCTTAAAATATTTCAAAATTAAAATAAAATATGCATCTAGTTTTGTAAATTTTGTTTTTTTAAAGACTTTCCATAGGTGAATCTTGTTAATTTTATGAGCTTCAGCAGCTTGAGTCTTTCTTTCAGTACGAGTACTCATACAGAAATGGCATTTTGATAAGTCAGTGCAATTTACATCCAATTAAGCATTCATAAAGCTCTTAATCTCTTAAGCTTCTTAACTATACTCACAAAAACGTCAGCTAATGGAAGGGAGTTAGTTAAATTAACCATTTCTACTGTTCATAGTTTTGCTCGATGTTTAAAATTTAATCAAATTTAGCAAGACAACAGCAAACTTACGTTGCAACTGACTTTGATTTGGACTACTCAGCTAAGAATTAAGATTAGAAAATAAGTATAGAATTGGAATATTAAAAAAAATCTATTTGTTTAATTTATGTATTTGGCATTGCCTTTTTCTGTGATCGTTTCTTAACCCACAATATTTATAATTAAATATTTCATCAAATGTCTGTCAAAAAGTAACAGAAGACAAGTTGAATCTTCAAATATTATTTGTTAAATTCTCAAAATTATTACCGATTTATCAACTACAGTGGTTTCCAGACTTGATTACACACTTGCAATTACACAAGTTCATTGCAGGAATATGATTTCGGGAAATGTTTAGCTGCCTACAGGGTATGAAGTGTACCAAAATTTTGTTTGAGTTTTTATTGGGCAAAATTAACTTGAGGTTATGTAATAGCTATATAAATAGAATAACATTCTTAGGTATCTCGTCTGGAATAGCGGCCAATTCATGAATATCCATATAAAAACGAGAGCAGTGCATAAAATGTTAAATATATAAAAACAGAAGAATATGAGTAAGGGCATTACAGTGAGTGGCAAAAGCATATGTTCTATTTATGTTACTGGCAACCCGATTGCAATTTCTACCACTCCATCTCAACCCAGACACACACGCCCACACACACACACACACACCCTTATGCTCTGGTGCAGAGGGAAAGGTATAAAAATTTCAACACGCTTACACAAAAATTGCCAATTAAGCGCATTTATGACTGCAACGCGAGGCATGTGTGGCATGCAACAAGACGCTGGACTTGTAGTCGGACTTTGACTTGCTTCTTCGAATCAGAGCAGGAAGCCGAACTTCAAGGCGGATGCCTTGGGTTGACCTGTAGGTGGCCATAAAGATTCTTAATGTGGGGACGTGTGCACTCGTACCGAATATGGCCAGACCGGATTATTAAGAAACAATGAAGCGAGAGGGAGTGTTTGTGTGTGAGAGAGAGAGAGAGAGAGAGAGAGATGTCGGCAAGTATGCAATAAAAGCGGACACATAATGCCAAGTTTATAGCGCAAGTTAAAACCGGAAACTAAATAGTTGACACCGCGCAAAATGAAGCGCAGACATTGCCAGAGGATTAACATTTACTACCAAAAGTCAACGTCACGTTGCCATGTCCTTTCGACCCTATGTCCACTGTGCCCCTTACCCTGTCCATGGTCCATGGTCCACTGTCAGAGCATCCACTATTGTGGGTGGTTGCCACGATACTGACTCGTAAAGCGCACAAATGACAACATAATTTGTAATTTGAATTTGTTTCGTGCTCAGGCATAAGCAATGAGCTGAAAGCTCCGAGATACAGATAGATCCCCAAAATCCCATTTTGGCCCTTGTGGTCACCATATAAGCTATCGAAAATTCAATTCGCGTTTTGATTTCGAGTTCTGCTACTTTTAATAAATTCAAAATTTGTGTTAAGATTGAACATAGCTACATTTACTAAGGATTTACTTACGTATTTATTTGTGAATGAGGTCTAATGGTTAACTTTCATAGAGCTCAACAAGATGTCAATCACAGCAAAAAGATGGTCATCTGTTGGAACAAAAATTATAATACATTAGTAGACATACGTTTTGAAATCTGAGCAAGTAAGACAGGCTACAGTCGACTTGAGGGAACGGTAAAAGACGTGACATATAGACGGAGTTGCATTCCAAATTTGGTAGCTCTAGCTCTTGAATTTTTGAAGATCCAGGTGTTCATACGGACGAACGGACAGACAGACAGACATACATTGCTCTATCGACTCGGCTGTTGATGCTGATCAAGAATATCAATACTTGATGGGGTCGCTCACGCCCCCTTTTGCCTGCTACGCACATTTCGCTTCTGACAAACTTGATTGACCCCTCTACCCATTTTTAGAGTACGGGGACTAAAAGGCATCTTAGAAATTCCTCTCTCCTGCTGTCTATCTTTCTAGAGTATTATTTCAAATGCCAGCACTTAAAATTGGCGACGATTACCTGCAAATTAATTACTTCATAGACTAACTTTTGTCGAGACAATTTGAAAGACAATGAACTGGCCAGGTAAACAGACCAAATACAAATAGAAAATGGGAAAGAAAAGAAAAATACACGGTTGGTTGGCGAATGCATTACAAATAATTACAAAATTGTTGGGGTCGGGGGGAAAACCCAACAACAGTTGAGTTTAGGGTTAAAAACGCAAGCTCAATTTAAAGATCAGCAAGGACTAGAAGTAAGCAGGCATTATATGTATGTATATATACATATATATGCACATATCTATAGCTATATCTGGCTTGGAGTTGATTTATGCGCTTATCACACAAGCGTCGCCAGTTTTTATGGCCTGTCTCCGGAGTTGTCTGCTTGGCGTCGTTTAGTTACCGGCTATAAACGTCCTGAATGTCCTGCCGCACTAGTGACGCACACAAATTTGCCATTTTAATGCCACGACAAACCCGACGAGCGTTTTTCAATTTCGCAATACCTGCAAAGGCTTAGCCCCAACCTAGTCCTTCGTCCTTCGTCCCTCTCGCGTCCCTTTAACGCTCTTCGGCATCGTGACAGTTTTTCATTACGCACAAATCCTTCGGGCATACAGTCGCCAAAGCCATCACAGCCGCATTAAAGATTGAATGCCATTGAAATAAGTATCTCGCTGCTGTTTGCGGTTGGCTAACAACTTGGCCAAAATTGCGACAGCTGCAGCTAATTTTTGGAATCTAAAAAGACAAATTTTTGGAAATTTTTGAATAATTTGAATTGCAAAGAATTATTTTGTTCAAAACAGTGTTAACTACAATTCATTGTCTTTTACTTCTATTCTAGCTAACCTATGAACACATTAGTTTATAAAATATAGAAAAATATTCAGAGCAAAATTAACAATTTTATTTTAAATATTTAAATAAATATCTCAAGATATGTTTGTTACATTAATTATTAATATAATTATTATTCACTTAATGTTTCATACAATCACAGATTTAGCTATTTTAGGAAAAGTTAATACAAACTAATTCATACATTGTTGAACTATTTTATATAGAGGTTATATTGGCACTAAGTTTTCTAATATTTATTTATAGTTTATAGGGTCGAAATTATATTTTTCTAACTGTTTCATACAATAAACCGTTTATATTGATGAATTTAATCAAGAGAAGAAAAATAAATAAACATTTTTTTTTTTTAAAAATTAATTTTAAAATGTACTATATATACTTTGCTATGTATTTAATTTATTAATATTATTATTATTACAAAATCGATATTCTCCTTGATGTCCTTTCAAAACTTTCCTTTCATAGCTTTCCTGCAAGTATCTTAATTCTAATATTCTAGACAACACATTATTGCCTACTTATTGACTGCCTAGTTTGGACTGAATTGCCTATTACTAACACTGTAGTTTTCTTATCGTAACTACTTTTGACTTTAAGCCTGAAATTCTCGGCATCGTATGATGCAAGCTGCTCCTTAAGACTTATGCATGTCCTGGGTGTGTGTTGTGAGAGGTTTTTTTTTTTGCAATTTGGCCCTAAAAAGTCTTTGAAAGTGACATTATGCAAGTTGTGAGCAACAACTGCAGCTATCTAAATTACCCAGAGACATCCGGCATGGGAGCAAAAGACTTTTGCGATGCTGCAAGCTTAAGGATAAACAGGATGCGCCCAAGGAAGTCACTGCTGATGCGCTCAGACTCTGCAGCTGCGAATGTCTTTGCCACATTTTCTTTATTTATACATTTTGGTTTATTTTTTTTTCCTTCTCGTTTTACATCCAATTTCGATCGGCGACAGCGGAAGGAAATGTTACAAGGATATGTGCAAGGAGCTAAGCGCAGTTCCACTTCTCAGATAGATAAGTACGGCAAATGCTTTAGCATGCGCATAAAAGATAAGTTAATGCAATGACCAAAATGGAATAGTATGGAATGGGATGGAATGGAACACTAAGAAGTGCCAGGGTCGCCAATTAATGAGCTGTCGTCCTGCCGTGTCCTTCTCCTGGCACGTGTTAACTTTTGGCCAAGTGTATTGCATACTTCAAAGCCGTCCACCAATGCCAGAAGTCACGTATTCTGCGTGAGTTACAACGGACTGTGGACTGCGGACTGCGGACCATGCCAAACATGTTTGTGCACGTACGTACGCGTCCAGACAACAAGAACACTTCTATACACCTATACGATGATGGTGACTGGCAACAACTACTGTCCAAATACAGTTTGGACAACAAAATACACTCAACATTTACGAGCTTTCTCCTGCCACAAAAGTGCGAGGAACACATCATGAGGGATTGGAAGAGAGAGAGAGGGGGATGGAGTAGTTAATGTTGCAGTGGCAAGCGTCGCACTTCGTTGTTGAGAAGCATTTGTAGTTGTGTGACGACAGGCACAATCATGTATAGCCCCAAATGCTTCTCCAGCGTCAAAGCAATCTCCGTGCGCAGACTCAGCTCCAAATCGCTGCTCACATTCCGCTTCTCCACAAGATCAACGTGCGGCAACTGCAGCGGATAGTTTACTGGGCAGGTGAAGATCAACTGCAGAGCAATTCCCCATCTGTCGCCATCCTGGTAGTTGAAGGTGCTCACTGGCACCTTTATACGCAGCAGCGGACTGCGTGACAGTACCAGGTAGGGTAATCCCAGATAATGCAGTGTTAACACTTCGTTCCTCTGCAGATTCCTGTTGAACTTGGCGACTTTATCTAGCTTAGTTTTGCCTTCCTCTTCCGCCCGCTTCTTTCCTGACATTTTTCCTAGTTTTTAGAAATTTTTTGAAATTTTGTTAAATTTTTTTTGTTGCCTTTTGTTGAACCGAAAATTGTTTGAAATGTTTGGCGACGGGGAAAAAACATTTTCATTTGCTGAAATTAGCATAGAGGCTGAAAAAAGGTATTACAAGAGGCTTATCCTAAGACAAAACATCTTTGGTGACAAATAAGTTTTGGGATTTGAGTGTAGAACTCAAGAGGTTCCATGACGAAGTTGTAATACACTTACCCACTTACTATACTGGAAAGTAAAAAATGTTTTCTAGTAAAATAAATATTTTTGTTGAAACAGAATCAAAAATTCACAACTGTTTTTTTGTAGTGTATGCGAAAACAGAGCGAAAGAAATGAGCATCTTTTTGCGTATATATGTAAATGTATCTATAAATTAGGTCTGCAAATAGAGTTTGTGTGTTTTGTTGATTTGATTAGCGGAGATTTGCAGACTCGTTGCCATTTCATTCGCTATGCAAATTAGTGAGTGTGATTATCTCGAAAATTGGCAAACCCAACACACATTTTTCCTCCCCTCTGATTCAGCATCCCTTGTCAGTTGTTCATAGTTTCAGAGTGTGCGACTCAGACGTGCGTAAGTTTCTTGTCGAAGGGTAGATATGTATTTGTGGACACGCATATGAGTTATATTTTTATTAGAGCGAAATTTGCATTTTAAAACAGTTCGCGTCACGTGAGACTCTCGACAGAGTTTTCCCTTTGATTTCATGCACTGACGCGTCAGAAACTAATGAGAGAGCCGTGCGGAAAAGAAGGGAGACGACAGATACTCGTTATATAGATTCATCTTCATTCATGCTGGCTGTCAATCAAAATTCAATAAATCTGCAACTTGCATGTATTGAAAACTCTTTCAGGTCTCAAGCTGTCCTCAATCTTTATTATGGCTACCAGAAAGTGTATGGCAGGCGCACAGGCACTCAGACAGACAGACAAGCAGACAGACGGGCAGACGGGCAGGCAAAGGAACAAGTTGACACATTGCGCATACGTCACGTGGGCCTCAAACTCACTCAAACATGTTGCGTTTGACATTGCCCCTACAACTCCGACAACGAACTCTCCGTTTAAGGTGGATAGTGTTGTGGGCATGGCCAGCCGCCCACTTCCGTTGCAGAGCCGAGAGTTTTTCTTGCTTTCGTACGGCGTCGGCTGTGCTCAAATTATTGGTTGCTGCCTGTTGGTTGGCTGGCTTTGGGGCACGTGTAGCACATGGGGCACCTACCCCTGTCGGCAACGCCCTGGAACGTGACCAAAATGAATTGTAGGCGTACACCATGTCAGTCGTTGAATGCGTGCCAAGAAATCCGCATCGTTGCAGACATTTGCTGCATTCACCAACGGTTCATGACAACTTTTAAGTTTCCACTTTCAGCATCCAACTGCAGCGATACATTCTTAAAGAGAACATTTTCCATTTCCTCATTGTATATTGACTTTTTGACTGCTCGCTGTTCTGATTTGATTCCGATTCTGATTGGTTGCCGTACTGCATCACCTTGGTTTGACAAGGGGGAGTATAGGGTATAGGGGTCGGTTATAGTAGGGAAGCGATGTGTTGGTTTGGGTAGGGTATTTGTGGCTGGGAAATACTTGAGAACATTTCTGGCTTTGTTTTAAGAGCTTCTGTCGTGCCACAAAAGTTTGAAGCACTTGTTTACGATTTCAAGTGCATTTGTTTGGGCCTGTCATAATTTTTGGGGTGCAGTTGCTTCGATTTGAAAATGTTCGTTCTCTTCTCTCCTTCGGGAAAAAGGAAAAACTTTTCCACTTTAACTCACTGGCGCAAATCTCAGCTGTTAAGTTCATGACTTTGGTCTATGCTAATGAGGCAAGTTTTCGTCTACTTTTGGCTATAACCAAAAGCCAATGCGAAAGTAATTCAAAATTGTTGGTAAAACCATTCTTGAAATTATCAGTTTATAGTTGAACAATGTTTTGTTGTAAGTTTTTGAGTGCAAATTAAGGTAACTTTGCGAAACAAACAATCACTTAAGACGATTTTAATCTATCTCCTTTTACCAGTTATACTACGACGACGGTTTGGTATGGTTAACAGGTTGATAGTCAAATTTTTGCTGGTATCATTCATTAAATTAAAATTAAATTAAATTGTAAAATGGGTTTTAAATCATACATAAAAGAAGTATATGAAGTTAAAGTATATCTTGATCTTGATCAGAATCAACAGTGAAGTCGATATAGAGATATCTTTTTGTTCATGGTAACACCTAAATCTCAGAGCTTCAGCAACAAAACTGGAATGAAAGGACATTTATTTATACTTTACGTTGTAGATGCTATAGTTGTTATTGTTGGTAAGTGATTACTGATCTGCATGGCTAGATAACTGCAGGAAATATCTAAAGCTAGGTCGCACAATATTTGTATGGTAACAATTTAATATGTTTATACTAAGAAGTAATCATTTCCTTTGGATTAATCGATTGAAAACTAGTTATTAGTATCTAAACTTTTTTTGTATAGAGTAATATATCATCAAAACTCAATCAAATCTATTAAAATATGCTATATATCAAGTATGAATTTAAATGTACTGGGTCTTTTAAAGTCGGTCTGCTGGACTGTAGTCTTACCCATTAGTTTTCGCTGACTTCACTCAGCCATCGCTTCTGATCTGGGTACATTTCCACATGTGCCAAAAATGAAAACACCTCCCAAATAATCAATGTGATGTATATAGACACACCCTTTGAAATGTTCGACAAGCAAATCGTATTTCAAATGATATCTCGATAAGATATGATCTTCGATCCCAAGTTATAAAAGGCGCTCTTGTTGCCTTTATACCTATTAGAGCAGTTGGAAGACGGGAGTCTCGTTAGTCCAGCATGAAATACGCAATTATATTACTACTCGGTGTGCTCTTGGCCACAACTTTGCTTAGTGATGCCCAGAAACAATCGGGCAAGACGAAGAACAAGTTGAAGTCTAAGAACAAGACGAAGACTACTGTCGCTCCTCAGCTGGAGAGGAAGTTGCTCGAAAAGGCCGAAAAATGCTCAGCAGCCAAGTGCAAGTTACCCGATTGCCGTTGCTCGGATGCAACTTTGCCGAAACCAAAGTTCAAGGGCAAGGAACACGAAATTCCACAGGTAAATTATTTTACCTTAAAAAGTTAAACTTAATTAAACGGAAAAACGATTCTTATTTTAATATTATCCCGTTATATCTTATCCTTCTGTATCCTTTACATCATACAGTTCGTTTCCATTACTTTTGACGATGCGGTGAATGCTGTGAACTATGCCCAATATGATCTGCTTTTCGACGGTCTGAGCAATCCCGATGGTTGCCCAGCTACAGGCACTTTCTTCTTATCGCACGAGTACACGGACTATGTCCGCGTGAATTCCCTGTACAATGCAGGTCATGAGATTGCCCTGCACTCGGTGACCCATGGAGATGGCACTGATTATTGGCGTGAGGCAGATCTTGATACTATTGAAGAGGAGTTTGGAGCACAGCTGCAAATACTGGAGACGTTTGCCAAGATTGATCCAAAGACGGTTCAAGGTGTGCGTTTGCCCTTCTTGCAAATCTCGGGCAATAATACCTTCGAAGCAGTTAAAAACCTCGGTTTGACCTATGACAGCTCTTGGCCCACTCAGCAGTTCAAGTCCCCGCCCATGTGGCCCTACACCTTGGACTATTTGTCTGTACAGGATTGCCAGATTGGACCTTGTCCCGATGCTGCTCTACCCGGTGTCTGGGTGAATCCCATGGTCACCTGGACTGACACTGAGGGCTACAGCTGCTCCATGATCGATGCCTGTGTGTATCCTCCCGAGGACGAGGTGAACGCCCTCTTCGAATGGATGCTCGAGAACTTTAATCGCCATTATCAGAGCAATCGGGCTCCCTTCGGCATGTACCTCCATGCAGCTTGGTTCTCGCGTGGACGCAACAACTTTGCTGCCTTCAAAAAGTAATTAACTCTGAAGAATACGTTTCTTTATTTAATTCTTCCATTTGTGAACAGATTCCTGCACCATTTGTCCACCTATCCGGATGTGTACATGACTGGTATTTCCCGCATGTTGGAGTACGTCAAGAAGCCTGTGTTGGGTCAGCCCTTCAAGACCTGTGAGGTCAGAGCCAAGTCCGAGTGCCAACCGGTTCATTGCAATGTACAGAAGACATCCTCTGGAGAGACACGCTACATGAGTGTCTGCGACAAGTGTCCACTCGTGTATCCCTGGTTGAAGAATCCTTTGGGTCTGGATATGTAAATATGTGAATGTGTCCAAACAATAAATGCTGCATACTGTACTAAATACCAATATGTATAAGCTGGGAGCAGTGGGCATGCTAGAAGCAATAAAATCAGCAACTTTCAGACCAAAGAGCCTACAGCAGCCTAAAAAGGATCTTTAAGTTGATAGACACTTAAGTTCTGCTGCTATTTTGGGCAACGAACTGCTTGATAGAAATCCAACCTTACACCTCTTAAAGTTTAGTAACGGGTATTTCATAGTCGACACTCGTCTCTTATGATTTTAGCCAATTTGCATTTAGCGACTGTCCGCAATGTCACTGATAAATGACTTCAAATTATAACCTAGGCCGTGAGGAGCTTAATTAACTCATTCGGGTTAACGGACTCTATGTCCAGCCCAAAACTCTCTCTTTCTCTCTGAAGCTAGGGTCATGTCTTCCATCATCAGCATGCACGTTCATGTCCACGACGAGACATTGTCAATTTTGCAGGACTTGCCTAAGTGTAGCCATATTTTATGGCATGAATTAATACGCCACACGGCATTCTCCATCCCTGGACGTTAGAGGCAAATTGAGCTTGGATTCCTGTCTACTGGACATCAATGCAGCTGCTGCCAGTTAATGACTACTGCGGGTGCAGAGGTGGAGGAGGGACTTTATCCCCTTTCTATCTCCTTGACTCATTGATATGTGTTTTTGCATTTTTGGTCAGTGAGCGCCTAACTTATGGCAGTCACTGTCTGCATGTTAGTCTAGGCGGAGGTATGGTTAAAACTAGTTGCTTGAAAATTTAGATACTAATGCAGTCTAAAGTAGAGATAGACACGGGTTGTTGCAGACCGTTTTGAAATGATCGGTCTCCTGCCTAAAAATCTTAAAGTCTCAATTTTAAAGCACATTTGAGTAATGGAGAACTGAAACTAGTATATTTTTTCATTTCATAGCTCTAAAATATGTTAATAAAACATTTTAAATAATTTAAATTCTATATAAACTTTAAATTTTTAATTTTGAATATTTTTATTTTCTTAGTTGTTTCAAAAATGTAAAACATTTCAATAGATGTACATTACTTTCCATTCTTATTTCATAGGCAGTCTGTTCGTGTTATATAATATTCCAGTAATTTCCTTATTTATTTCATAGTAGTCGCTCCTCTCACTCGCTTATGGCAATGTTTATTGGCCAGAACATAGCCTTGTGGACAGCTCGCTTCCAAAATATTGTAGGGCCTTACAAGGAATATATCTTTTTGCATCCATTTGGGCACTTCCATAGCAGGTTTATTGATAGTTAAGTAGACATGTGAATCTGGAGTTTCTGCTTCTATGATTTCACTGTCGAAGGCTGCGACTTGTTGGTAAAGAGTTTGCAGCAAAATCAAGTAAAGGACACCACGAAACATTTTTAAAAACTTAAATGAAATCAACAATAAGAAACTCTTCTCTGAGCTGCAGAAATATGACTGAGATTCGATGAATGAAAGAGTTTTCTTTTTAGTGATTTGCAGTGGCTCAGTTTTGGCCATTTTTCGAAAGCGGTTTTGGCCATTTAAGGCTGAGAGCTCTTCAGTTCTTGAGCAAATCAATGTTCAAGGTTGATCAAAGATAAGTTTCGTGTTTTGCATTTATGGGTATTATTTTCTATGACAAAAATACAAATATTTCTTGAATCCAGCAACGACAAATACAAACAAAATTGCTGCCAATAACAACAAACTGCCAAATGAAAAACGACCAAATGAAACTTGGCTTTTATGAAAATAATGGAAACGACTAAAGACGGGAGAAAAGTGCAAAAAGAAAATAGCAAATATTTGCTGATTACTTTGCCAAAAAGTCGCTGATTAACCATCGTAGTCCATTGTGCGGAGTTGCAGAGGCAAAACCACCTGCAATTACGGTCGACGGTCGGAGTATTGCTCATTTTGTTGTTTTCTCATAAAATATGGTTTCTATTGACTTGCGCATTCTATTTGGCACAGAGTCACTCACACGCACACACACAATCATACCCTCCTGTATTTTTGCAAGTTTCCCCCTGGAAAGTTGTCGTAAATAAATGACTGTACGACATGTGCCCCAAAAAAAAATCCTCCCCATCTAGAGTGTTGCATCAGCTGCCAGAGTGCCGAACACGCATTATTTTAATGTATTTTTATATACTTATACTACTCGCTTCTCGCATTTGAAATTTAGAATTCACAACTCGAAACAATGGGACTGCCACCCAAAAAGGTTTTACAGCATTTAACCCAAGGTTGCCAGTTTCTTCCAAAATTATGCCATTTAAAATGCCATTTTTATGTGTCGGCTCGGCTTTTTTCCTCTTTTTGTCATACCGCGAACATTTTAAAAGGTTGGTACTTTTATGATGAGGTCACAGGGTGGCTCTTAGCTCGGGGAGGGCAAGTGGGAAGGGCGGCAATAGAATTGACAAAATTATTAACCTAAATAGCTGACATTTATTAAGAGTGGCTCAGGTTACCTCATAAAAAGGTCGTAAAAGGGAAAGACACCTGAAGAGCATAAGCTTTCTTCAACTGTTATCAGAATCGGAATCGGTACAGGAACTAGAGTTGACAGACTAAAGTTGGCAGAACAAAATCGGTCAAACAAACTATCGGTCTAACGTGTGGTTAAAATATAAATTCAAATTTGGTTGTTCTAGTCAGACCCTGTACCTTAAAAGAGTACAGGGTCAATTTGATTTGTCAGAAGGAGGATTGTACGACCTATTAAAGTGTATATATTCTTGACTAGCATTAGTAGAGGAGACGATATATCAATGTCCGTCTGTCCGATTGTCTGTCTGTCCATATGAAAACCTGGTCCTCAGAGACTATAAGAGCTAGTGATCCAAAGTTTCCATAACTTGAAAACTACTAAAGCTATCATGACCAATTTAACATATTCTGTGTGTGCTACCATTACACCTATAATTACCAAATTTAGTTAGGATCGGAAAGCTATATCTTATAGCTCCAATAGCTCAAACCGGTGGAATATATGTAATTTGTATAGAAAAGTGCGCACTAGAATTAATGCTGGGTATTTTGCAGTCTGCTCAACTTAACCTAAAATATAGGTGTTCCTATAGATATGCATCTGGGGAATCTTGTGGCAACTTTTAAAAGGATTCCATCAAACTGGACGTCTAACTTCTTCTAGACTTCTAAACAAAATAAATTCCAATAGAGTCATTGTCACACATATTAAGTTTAATTAAATATACTTATGTATAAGCACAATGTATGTTGCCTGACCCAATCATATATTAATATTTTATTTATTGAAATTTCAAGCGATCTTGATATTGATAGAGTGAAAGGGTAAACTTAGAGAGTATATGTAGACTTAACATTTATATATTTCAAATGTGAGTGCAATAAAAGCTTCTTAGAATCGCAAAACAATCTCATTATGAATGCAATTATACAAGTTTGCGTTTCGTGTTTTTTTCCTTATCGTTAGACGCAGCTGACAACAACTCACATCCGACTGAGTACCTTGGGAATTGGAAACCTCTTAAGTATAGTTGGGAGTTCTTTCTGATTTACCAGTATTCAAAGCGAATTTGGATAGAGTAAACGTATTTCAAACAAGATGATAATTAGGCCTAGCTCCCAATTAACCCTGGCTCTGACAATGCTATTGTTGTGCCTGCAATTCTCATTCCCATTGATTAAAGCACGAGAAATGTCAGCCAGTAATGAGACTAATCAACAGGAATCGGAGATTCCATTGCAGTTCGGACCACGTATTTTACTGGATACTCTTCCCCCAAAGTGCCCCAAAGGTTCAATACTGGTTGGAGAACACTGTCGGAAGGAAGCTTAAAAATGCCAAAATCAACTCAATATCAAAATAAATTCAAAGCCATAAGTATTGGTAAACAATAAAGTTAAAGAATTATTCTTCATGTCTTAAAAATAAATGAAACTGTTTTGAATCGATAAAAATATAAAGAAGAAAAGAGAGAGATAATTAAGTCGATCATATTTGTCTGACCAGAACTGTAGAATTTTAAATGATAGACGTTTGTTTACATTTTAATGAGTAAATGTGTGCAGCACAAACAAGCTAGACTTTCGGTATTCCAGTGTTCAGTGTTCAGTGTTCAGTGTTCACTTCCAGTTTCCAATTTCCAGTTTTGAGTTTACAGTTTACAGTTTGAAATAGCAAAGAGGGCAAACAGTGCTGCTGTGAGTATCTTTGTTGTTGTTGTTGTTGTTGTATTTGCCATAACAAAGTAATAACAATGAATTCTTATCTCAAGTGGTGCTCAGCTCAGCTCACTCTGTTTATTTCTCCCACCGTCTGACTGCGGATCATTATCTCCGTACTCCACTTGTCTCTGCTCCAGCCATCGTCGCGTGTTGTCAGTCTCGAAAGCTTTGTGGAAGTAGACAAACGCGTTTTTTGAACATCGCTCTCTCTCCCTGTCGATATATGTATATGAATATATGAACTACCAGTAAACAATGTTTGGCAAAGGTTTAAACGCGCTCTTCTTGTTCATTGTGGCATCGAATATTTGTGGAGTTCAAGTGCGAATTTGCACTGTCACCAAGGACGATCGAATCGTCTTTCCGGAGGATAAGGATGAGCCTATTAGAAGTTGGAATAACCTTAACAGCACAATGATACTCACAAATTCCACTTCGGAGGAACTGAATATAGCTACGGATTCGGACATGGACTTGGATTCAAATATCACTACAACAACGGAGTTACCCAATCTCGATAATCGCATTCTGTTGGACACTTTGCCAGTCTGTGGACCAGGTCTTCAGTTGCGAGCAGGAAGATGTCGTAAACCGGCCTAACCAGACTGATCCCCTGAGACCCTGTACATTACATAAGTACTCGTTTAGTAATATAATGAGTGATAAAGAGTTCCAACTGAATTTTGTAATTATTGCGGTTACTTCACAATTTAATTACCAAAATGATCAAACCCTATATACCCTGATATACTTTAAATTCCGGAACCACCATCATAAGTATTATAATTATAATCATATTCGTGTGTGAAAATATTAATAAATTTGTATAATTATTATTTGAACGTACTCAACACAAAGAGTAATTTTGTAAATTCCCCGTTTGAAGTGTTGTAATAGCTTTCTAGACATCAGCATTACGTGTACATAAAGTGAGAGTATTGGATACAGAAAATTTGTCTCGCGACTGTCGACTACCCATTAGTCGATATAATATTAAATATGTTAAAGCTCAAAGGATCAGATGAAGTACGTTCGAGCTGAATTTGTTTTAGGACAAATTTAAAGTCTATTTCATGCTAATTTATACTATTCAAACTTATTTTCGACTGACTGTCCCTGTGACCTATACTATAATGTTCCCCGGTTCGTATGGAAGGGCATGTCTATATCGACTGAAGTGTTGATGTTGATAAAGAGTATACATATACTTTATATATAAAATTTATAGGGTAGGAAAGGTCACCTTTTACTCTACGAGTTGAGGGTTTAAAAATAACACCCGATATTTGCTGATGGAAAATCTATTCAATTGAAAATGAGCAAAGATGAGCAATGTGTGCATATATACTCGATAAAGTTACTCAAAATTTTGCATTACCCAAGTACTAATCGTTTGTTTATAAACTCATACATTTCAGACTTCCGACATCATTTGCTTGCATAATAATTAGTCATTAGCTCTTATAAGAATATAATCAAATTCTCAACAAAGTAATTCCTGTTTGTTTTTTTACGAAAGTATAAGAGATGTCAGCTTAGACCTGGTTATCGCTAAAGTAGCTTTTAAACAGAATTTAGAGAGATATACATAGAATGGAATCCCGTCTCGATGGTGTCAGTCTCAATGGAACTGTGATCATTAAAGCTTCGATCGAATCGCAAACGGAATTATGTTTTTTAAACTATGGGCCTTATCAACTGGCCCATTGCTGATAATCATTCTAAGTGCGCATCTGGTGCAGTCTCAGTATGGCGGTGCTCGTGGTTCTGAAGGGGGGTTGGGTGTTGGAGGAGGCTATTTCCAGCCACAAAGGTATGTAGATGGTGTGTATAGAAAAATTTTTAGTCCCTAATTAGTAATTGGCAATCAATTATTAGACAAGAAGGGCACCATCATCACAGGCACAACCATAGACCAGGACCACAACACGGACACATGCATAATCACAATCGTTATCCTAATCAGTTCTATGATGGTTATCCATCTGGTGAACAGTACCAAAATCAAGGGTTCGGTGGCAACTCTTTTGAAGAACGACAGAATGGAATGCGATTCCCTGGCCCTCATGGGCACAGAGGTTTTGAGGGTCCGCAAGGCACTGGATTCCGTCCGGAAGTTGGTTTCGGAGGGTATAGGCACGGTGTAGAACACGGTGGTCATTCAGGAGTTGGCTACAATAACCAGCCGAGACCTGGATACGGCGGAGGACCTGGTTATCCTGTTCAACCACATCCTTGGCAGAATTCTTTCGACTCAAATACTTTCCAGCCACCAGGCAATAATCGAAATCAGTATGGCCGTCCATTTGACCCTACTGTGTTGCAGCAACCAGGCAATGATCCACAACCAGGACCAGGTCAATTCAACCCAAATGGGTTCCAGCAACCAGGCAATGATCCACAACCAGGATCAGGTCAATTCAACCCAATTGGGTTCCAGCAACCAGGTAATGATCCGTCTGGCAATGCCGGCTATCCATTACAACCAGGCAGTCAGTCCGGACAGGGTTCCTTTGATCCAAATGTGTTCCAGCAACCAGACAATGATCCATCTGGCAACTCTGGCCAACGCTTGCAGCCACGCCCCGGACAAGGTGCTACAGACTCAAATTCTTTCCAACAATCCGGGCAGTCTGGCAACCCTATTCAACCACGCCCCCATTCAGTCGACAAAGATACGCCAAACGTCAACTTCCAAACTCCTGGCACTGCAGGAAGCCCTTTGCAACCCCGTCCGGAACTAGGCTCATTTGATCCTAACATGCTTCAGAACTCAAACAAAGATCAGCCTGGCACCGCTGGAAACCCTTTGCAGCCACGTCCCGAAAAAAATCCATTTGATTCAAATGTGCACCAGCAGCCAGAAAGGGAACAGTCTGGCAACGCTGACAATACGCTCCAGCCACGGCCTGGACAGGGCACTACAGATTCCTTGCCACTCCCACAATCGACAAATGGACAATCTGGCAATCCCATACAACCCCGTCCCACAGATTTCTCCAAATTCAACTTTCAGCAACCCAGCGGAGACTTCCCTTCCAATCCAATTCAACCCCTTCCCGGACAAAGTCAAGACAATCAGAGTCACAGAGACGACCTTACTGGCAGTACCATAAAACCGTATCCAAATCCTGGCACTCAACCAACCGACAGCACTGTTGATGACAATATTGCGTCCATTTTCAATACTAGTGATTTTGTATCACCGCAATTAAGGGCAGAAAGTCATGATCATGAGAATCCAAAAGATACTAGTAGGGCTTCCAAAATGAACACTGAGGTCCGCATCCTTTTTGACTCGGAAAAAAAATGTGGAACTGGTTTTATTTTAACCGGCGAACATTGCCGTCCGAAGGTATAAAACAAAATATAATAATTAAATATATTTTAGAAATATTAATTTCTGATTAATTGACTGAAAAATTCTATAAAAAAAAAAACAATTTGTGATTGGCTAGATAATTCTATGAAAAAGTAAATAAATATTTTGGAAAATAATCAATCTCTGAATAATCTCCTATGTAACTCTCTATTGTGTTGTTTTAAGTCAACTAAATAATTAATGATGAATTTGAACAGGGCACGTCTCTCAATAGTACACCGATGAATTGTAAACTGATCGAGTATGATTCATAGAATCAAATGCCCCTTGTTTGATTAGACACTTTATATTCCAAATGAATCAGAAAACAGTTTTTGTGGCAGAGTCTCTAATTTTATTTAATTACGCATCTTTTAAGTTCTTCTGTGGCTTTAAGGTTAATTTCTTATTCTATGTTCGTGTTAACATTACAGAATTACTTATGTTATGATTAAGATAATGTTAGCATATGTTATAGTATAGCATTGGTAAGTATGCTAAACATCGATATCCATACTAGCCTGCCTTCCAAACTCTCACTGTCCTGCGGAGCCCTGTTTTTCCCTTTCACGCTGCTCTCCGTACTTCACCTCGTCTATTCAACGGAATCTGATTGAGTTGTGCGATTATATATTTGCCTAGCTGGCAGTTGTAGGCTCTTCTATTACTGCCAGCCAGTTTCTTAGTCACACGATGAATATACTGCTCACATTTATCTCATCCATGACACGTGTTATCCCATTTCGGAATTTGTAGCAGATCCTCTTATATTATTTTAAGATTGGTTCCTTATTCTATCTTCCAAGCCCAAGATAGTGTTAAGTTCCATATCATCGATATGTTTACTGACCTGCTATTTGACAATGGAAACAAGTAAGAAAGGCTACATTCAAGCGAGCCGACTGTCATCATACAAATTTCCAATATTCGACCGATTTTCCCTATGGGAGCCAAATGCTATAGTTGTCAAACTTGGTGAGGATAGGTATACCGGTACTGTAAACATAATATTTATGGGGTCGGCCAAGCCTCCTTCTGCCTGTTAGGCACATTTCGTTTCTGACAAACCTAATAGACCCCTTTACTCTTTTTTAGAGTACGGGCTCTAAAAATTTACTCAATTTTAATGGAATTTGTTCTGATAGTCATTAGTCTACACAAACGAACTTTCATCAAGTGCGTCATAGTATTTATGTACTTTTTAGCTGGAAAAATGTCGGGTATGACATCACAATGTACAGGAAAGAAAACAATTATAATGAACAAAACAATAACAATAATATATATGTGAGTACAACTGTCAACCATCAAAAAAGTTCCATGGAGAATACCCGTATTCGACTTGCGCGTGCCGTCATTTTATTGAATCTAATCCCCGGGGTATCATAAAAACTTAGCTGTCCCCGTGTCTGAGTAATGTTAGGTCGAGAAATGATAACTAGTTTTTAGTTTCTGTATAAAGTTAGATACGTTAAGTACGAGCATGTTTAGTTACACTCGAGACTCTCTGGCGAAAAGTTCTTTTTTCCTTTCATACTCAGTATGAAGCTAATCTGCACTACGTTTCTCTATCAGCTGCTTATAATACTGGTGTTCCTTAGTGCAATGTCTATGGCGTTTCAAGATAGAAACAGGGCCACGGTAAAGTGTCCCCCGCGCTTCAAATTATATTATGGACGTTGTCGATTGCCAGCCTGAAGAGTATTATTTCTGACTAACGAATAACTAATTTATTTATAGTGAAATTTATGATATTTTATATATATCAAAGTACAAGTATAGTCACACCTGTAAATCATTTGAAGCACGTATCCATTGTCATGTTATTTATTAACTACTAAAATAAACTATGAGTTACTAATTACACGTAATTTTATTTTCGCTTATACCGTTAAAATTGTTATAATTAGTAGGAAACGCTCTTGATTATTTCCAACCCACAAATGTCGATATAACTTTTAGTAAATCGACCAAAATAATATAAAGGGTGTTTTTTTTAGAGGTTTAGAACTTGTTTTTAAATATTCATGAAGTGATTACAGTTTTGGGCATATGACCACCGCGGCTGCGTCTTAAATATCGATCAGTCCAATTTCTAAGTCTTTAACGGTTGCTGGAATATCCACGTAGACCAATGAGATCATTTATTGCCCTTAGTTCTTATATGGATGTAAACCAAGATCTTTTCGCAAAATCTTTCACATAGTGGACGTGCAGAACGGGGATGGCTTGCTCAGTACGGACGGTTCGGGTTCATGTAGGATAAATAAATATAAATCGACCCATAGTATTGCGTATAAGCTGCATGGATTAATTCACAGTTACCCCTATCGACAGTTCTAGTTTGTCCTATAACTTAAAAAAAAACACCCGTTCCTATTTTGGATTGAATTTAATTGCTTTTAGAAAAAAACAATTGAGGAACAATTTGAAATCAAAGTTCCATTCATTTTAACTCGATTTACACCTTTTGTCGGCAATGGACGCCAGGTGTTATTATTTTGCCTGGGGGGCAAAATGGGGGACTTGTGATGATAGACCTTTGGTCAACGGAACGCATGTTGTAGTAAGGATACATGACAAATTGAGGCATTCCTTCGCTCGGACAGTTGAGAAGACAGCAGACCACTAGTCCTAGAAAGAATGGGATAAATTTTCTTGCTGTCGACATATCTTGGGATCAAGTTCAAGCTTCACACGGTGCTGTGGTTTAAAATTGTACTGAACCAAATTTCATTTGCAAACGCTTTATAAAGTTTTCTACAAATTCAATTTTGAAGCTACTGATCCAAAAGTTTTCGCTCTTATTGAATGATGCTTTAAGTATAACACTTTTAAAAATTATACTCAATGATGTGGTTAATACCATATCGCTTGGTCTCTTAAAAGAGCTTAAATAGTTCAAAAGTGAACACTGAGGAAAAAGAGTTCATTTCAGAGTTATCTCAGTTTTTTATAGATGACGAATACCCTTTGTTGTATTGTTTTATGCATTCATTTTTTAATTATTAGCAAAAGAAAATTCTTTATAAATATATTTAAAAAAATATTTAACAAAAATGTTTTAAATAAATAAAATTTACACACAAACTTGGGTTAGTTTAGTGCCTTTAGGACAATCTAATTCCCTCCCTAATATTCCTTGGCGTGCAGGGAACTTGTTCGATTGAAGTCGAAGAACGATTTTTCCGTATGACAATAGACCCTCACCGATAAGTTCGCTCCTTTGTGGTATTCCATCACTTTGACAGTTGAGAAGACAGCAGATCAACAGTCCCAAAAACAGGCGTGTGTAGATTCTTTCCGTCGACATAGTGAGGGTTGAGTTCAAGGTAATCCTTCTCACTTCACTGAGATCCACGATAATACTAATCTGAACTTTATTTGCATGCTCTTTATAAATTGCAAACTTGCTCTCAAAACAGTATTTTAAAAATACTCTGAGGTGATACACCGGAAATTATTCTTGAATGAACACTTATTTGAGCTTTAAATAGCTACTCCAAGTGTAAATTTGGATAAGTAATACGGTTGACTCGTACCAAAATTATAAATAAGTAATATGTTTAATGAATAATAATTTTATGAACACTAGCTTATAAAATTTGATCTTCGTTTATTTTTAAGATTAAACAGGAATAAACTATGAACACATTTTTAAACTAGTAAGAAAGGCTACAGTCGAACCGAGTGTAGAACATCCCATACTCATTCTAGTATGACCAATAAGAGCTTTAGGCAGGGCCGGATTTAACACATTTATGCTATGGGGCCAGGTGTGGTGGGGGCCTGTAAAGTAGAGCTCGATATCCCAGAGATAAAAATGAAATTTTAGAAGAATCTTATCCCGTACTTTATTTTATTGAAAATTATTAGTATCCAGATTATTAACTCTTCGCCAACAGTGTTTTTAAAGACAGATTACGGAGGACATCACTTTCCAAACTGAGACATGTCAAACGTTGAGAATAGATCGTTTTCTATAATGAAGCGATACTAAAAGCGTTCAATTGATTCGTTGATCAGATATTAAAATTGTTGTGACAATAAAGTGGCTAGTTAACTAGTCCAACACTGGTAGAAATGCGCTGACACGAAATTTGTCTCTTGGCTCTAGCTCAGCAGCAGGTGCTTTCCATAGTCTAGTGGTCTACGTCGGGTACATTTATTTCGAGTGCGTACAACTTAATAATGTTGGATCGCTGATATTTTTTCCCCGCAGTTTGGAAGCTATCGAAGGAGCATATCTTAGATTCCACAACATTTTTAATGACTTCATCGAAATAATTCTAATTCATTTGATCTTTGCTTAAACTGTTACATTCTTCACGAACTTCTTTTAACATTAGTTTGGTACAGAAAATAGTTTGGTATAAAACAGCGATTTACAACATTTTTCATTGCGTGTGGTGGAGGCCCTCTCGTGGTGGAGGCCCTGGGGCCCTGGCCCCATTGGCCTCTATGTAAATCCGGCCCTGGCTATAGGATATAACTGTCCGATTCGGACATAAAAATAAAGAATTACCCATTGAACAAAATAAATAAGAAAGAAAATTTTTTTTTTTTTTAAATAAATAGCATTTTAAATATTTTATATTTTATACTTTTATATTTTTCAAAGTAAATGAATGCACAAAAATAAATATGTTTTTAATCAGCATTCTCTGCAGCAATGATTTTAACTAGAAGAACTTATTCGATCTCTTAGACACCTTAGGGCTCGTCTCTTGCCTTTTTCACAAATTATTTTCGTATCAAGGATATGTTCGAACATTTCGTCCTCAAAATGGTGAACTTGAAGTGAGTCTTCTTCCTGGGCTTGAATCTCAAGAGAGTCCATTTCAGGTATTCCTTCACTTTGGCAGATGAGTAGGCAGCAGATCCATAGTCCCACACAAACTTTGATATACGTTCTTCCTGCCAGCATGATGAGGATCAATTAATTAGGGTACACTGTACAGAAACAGTTGAGGTACAACAAAACACTAACCCGAACTCGATTGGAATTTATTGATTTTTATAGACCTACGTCGAATTTTAATTGTTTTGTGAAAAGCTTTCGCCTTCACTTAATTGAGCTTTCGGTGCACTTATTTCTAAAAACGAACAAATTGATCTGAACTCTTTGTTTACCCTACACCTACATATAATATGTACAATTGAAGTAAAACTGAACAAAAATAGACTAAAATTAAATAATTTTAATTTTAAAACTCATTCGCCAAGCTTAAGATATATTTAAAACTATATATTCACATATATTCATACATTTTTACAGGGTATTATTGTTTTTATCATACACGACAGTGGCCTTTTCTCATTACTGTATCACAGCTACTATTACAAAATTGTATAAATAAGAGAAACATTCCAGAAATATCGTTGTTTGCATGGAAACCAATCACGATTTGCGGTGTATCTATATTTAATTCACCTTTGTTTTTTAATACATATATTTTTTGAAGTCACAACACATATCTATCACATTAAAACTCGTTACCATCCAAGCTCAATTCAAGTACTTCCGACAGCGCTCGGGATAACCGGATGGAATATAGCCCTTTGGACACACGAGGGGCGATACAAAGATACTTCCCAAGCTCTGAGAATTTGGGTCCCAGACTTCTTGAAAAGATGGAAACGGCATCTCGATTCTGGAAATATTCCGTTGAGGCATTCCATCGATCTGGAAAGTTAAGAGACAGCACAGCAATAGTCCAAAGCACACACGACTATACATTTGGTCAGTCAGCATATTGACGATTAATTAGTCTTTATAACTAGTCAAGGTATTCGAATAAACTAAACTTGACTTACTGTGTTCACTCCCAAATATATTGATCATTGCTTACACTTAGCTTTTCTGATAACACACATATTCGCAAAAAGCTTTTGCTCTTGAAAGCTTGCAGTGAATTAGTTTGGGTGATATACAGTTATTAAATACTCAGAGACTTTCATTCTCTCACTCACAAATATAATAAGAGAAGAGCTAAGAGTAGAAACTGTCGAAAGAACCGACCGTAAAATACCCCGCACAAATCACAATTTATTATATAGAGAAGACGTTTCTAAATATTTTGTACAAATCATCCCACTATATCTTGTAATTGGTAAACTTTTCATCATCAAAATCATTCTTCTGAACACAAAAGTAATGACTTCTACATTCGTTGGATACGAACTTGATCTTCGTACAGATAAAACACCTATAATTTAAGGGATCTATTAATAATTTACCTGAATACACAGTATACATTTTTGGATCTTAATCGTGTAAAATCCACAGACCTAGACAATGGCGAGTTTCTATTAAGTAATTAGTCATTCATTTTTCAATTATTTTTGTTTCTTTAGTATAATCGTATAATTGTGAAGCAAATTATATAGTCATTTTGTATAGTATTAAACTCGTTATGGTCTCAACTGGTTTTAAGCCCTCATTCTGCAGCGCTGCGGATTTCCAGCAGGTATATAGCCTTCGGGGCACACTAGAGGCGAAACAAAGATACTGTTCAGCGGGATTTTCTGTTGATTTGGAACCTGAGGTCCTTGTGATGCTGGAGACGGGGACTCGATTCCTGTAGTTTTCCTTTGCGGTGCTCCGTCAGTTCTGGAACTGAAGAGGCAGCAGAGCAACAGTACGAAACTCACACGGTTATACGCTCTCTGAGTCAACATATTGGTGATTAATACGGAACTTAGAGTTCACACCATTCCAAGGTGTACGAATAAACTAAACTTGGCTTACTTTAAACACTTCCAGATATATTGATCATGACATGTATGAAGCTTTTCTGTTGAAACACATATGTTCAATAAGCTTTTGCCATCGAGAGCTTTTAGTTTCGAGCGTTGGCTTAAATTATTTACCGTTTTTACATTTTCTCTTGCCGGCTTTTTCTCACTCTCTCAATTATTAAAGAAAAAACAGCAACAATGGCTTCAGTCAGCGACGGTTGGCCGACTGCTTAATACACTTTCTTTATATGATGTCCTAAAAAATTAAATGAAATTGTCAATTTATGTGAATGTTATTAAGACTTCATAAAGCTAAAGCTGCTTATAATTCAAAATTCATTGATCTAGGTATTCATAAATATATCTGTGCGGCTCTTAACTTTGATCAAGAATACTTGAATTTATATTTGAGCGATTCTGGGTCGCCTAAAAGCCCTGCCTCCATTGTTTTTGCCAAGCTTTATTTTGTACGGGGTTCAGAAAAGAAAGCTTCGCATATGTATATTAATTTATTTATATATTTAATTATTTATATATATTTTTTATACTTATAGTTAATTATCTTTCAAACCACTGTGCAAATTTGTTGTCATTCGGTTTATAAGCTTTTTTCGCACGCGCCCTACTTCAGTGAGCTTTTATTTTTTCTGTTCTTCCGTGCTTTCTGCGAACACTTAAAGTTTTTTTTGTTTCTTTAAACAAATGCGATTTATTATTAAACTATAATACAATGCTTAAGAACTATTGTGATGCTTAGGAAGTTACTGACGGTGTTCACTTATTTCATAGTTCACAGCCTGATCCATTAATGGCTTATATAATGTTATTATATTGACTTCGCTATAATTTCTAGTTTTTGCCATCAATTGCGGCTCGGATCCTATCGTGATTAGCGTTCGCTGTGGCAGATAAATTGTTGTTATTGGTATCTCGATGAGTGGCATTCCATCCGATCCAGCACACAGCATGCACGACCATCACAACAATCCCAATGCGAACAGCTGGCTTGTGCATAAAGCTCTTTGATCCATGCTTCCCGTTCTCCATGTCGCGGTACACTGAACGCGACGACTGAGAATGCTCAGATAATAGCATAGCAGACACTGCTTGCGAGAGAGACAAAGAGAGAGAGAGGCAGAGAGCTTGGGAAAAGTTCAACATTAAAGCTTTTCGAAAGCTTTTTAACAGGGTTGCGATCTATAATTCTCAAGTAATTTTTTATTCGATTTATATTAAATATATTTTCATTTTTATATTGTTCAATGAGTATATATATTTAATTTGGGTGGATTTTGTATAACATATAACTTGGGTATATAATACAACAATTTATTTTTAAATAATTGCCTTTTATTGTTTATTTATTAACTTTACCTTGCAACTGTTTAACATAAACATATTATTATATTTATTAAATATATTTTTTTTTATTTAAAAGTTTATATTTATAAAGTTTAGTAAATTGAATATAATATTTTAATGTCAAATATTTTACTTTTTGGCACTTGTCTTTTTTTTACCAATTAATATTTATTGGTAACAAAAAAATTATAAAATTTTGCTATAAAATTCTACAATTTTCAGTTTCGTTTCAGATTACAGACTTAATTAAACAAATATAAATATTCTGTTTATTCAAAATTTAGTGAATAAAACAAAATATTTTAAGTTTTTTTTTTTAATTTCACATTTGTTTATTTTTGTTGTTTCTTAAATAAAAATAAAATAAAATGTATTAAAAATAAATTATTTATTTTACAAGTTTTAATTTATTATCGTGTTTTTTGTGCAGACTTTTTATGGCAAAAGCTAGGACTTTTAAGCGTTTTTGTGACAACGCTGTGGTTGTCCCGATAAATGAAATCCAGGACGACATATTGGCGGCACATCAAAAATTGCAGGCATTACGATATTGGTAACATTTCGAGATGGTTCCCGAGCCGAGAAATTAACGTAGACAAAGTATCTTGGCGGTAACGTTACTGCTTCAATTGGGCGTTCTATAAGAGTGCAAAAGAGCAGTCCAATACAGAGTCGAAGAATTCTTAAAGGCGTTAACATTTTAATTTCTGACTTTACACTTTTCAATCAAGACAAAACGGAAAACTAAAGAAATTTTGTGGCTTACCTACCAATTTATCGATTTAGCCACTTAAAAAAGTCAAACTAGATGAATCAGATTGTTTCAAAAGCCAAGCTTTTTATAAAAAAACACAGTTTTATTTAAATTGTTGTGACTAATACTAGACCAAGTTGAAAAGTATTTAATTCTAGCCAATCTCAAACACCTTTAACGCCATCAAGTATTCTTCTTTGTTCGTCTGTGACCACAAAAGTTTGCATTGCTGCAAACATCAGAAAAGCAACTACCTGAAAATGTTCAGTATGAAATGGTACACAAAACGGTCGTATTACGTAGAGCTTTACCAAGCGGTTGAAGGGGGAGTAGGAGCAAGGGCCTGCAGCGGTCTGTGGCGAGGTGAAGCTAAAAGATTGAAACTTCAGGCACCTGGAATTAGCATGTTATGCTTAACGCATTTTTGCACCTTCGACATGGGTCTGACTCTGACTTTATATGTGTACGTAAAGAGGTGGTGGAGGGAAAGGAGGGAAAGGAGGTTTTGATGGAATGGGAGTGGAGGGAAGGGGAAGCCCACCTTGCAACACATGTGCAAACAAGACGCTTGCTTAACCCATTGTGGTTTATCCTGCGGCATTTTCCACACATTTAATCGCATTTTGTTTTGTGGGGAATTGTTGAGAGCACACACATGAATTTTAAAATGCGGTTTGCTGTTCCCCAATGCCAAATGCAGAAGAGCTGTGAAAACTGTGAGTACTGTGTGAACTGGCACAGGAGATATTTATACATAAATGTATGTGTGTGTGTGTGTGTGTATAGATACATATGTATCTATGTGAAAACATGTAGCTTTAGTCGGCTTAAGTTCGCAATTCACAGAAAGTGGTGAAGAGCCATTGAATAATGCAGTTGATATAGCTGATTCAGGTGTAGATGCACTATCACCTACCAGTTACTCGCTTCCCTTTTTACAGTAAATGAAAATTGAATTTACGTTGCGACATTTAAAAATTTCACGAGTCATATCATCGGTTCCTGAGGTCTCAGGACTCTCGATGTGGCATGTGTTGAGGAAAAGCATTTTGCCTTCACATCCAGGCTCATTAAATAGATGCCCGAAACGTGCTTCCATTTTGGAGAACATTTCATTAAATGCACGTAAACGGCAGGCTGTCAACTAGCAATGGGCGTGACACGCCTCCTCTCACACCACCAAACCCCCTCCTAACCAATTCTTCGAGGGCAAGAGACAGAGAGAGAGAGATACTTATACACTGCGTCACTTGGGTAATTCTCAACGTAAACACTTTGGAAACATGTCGCAAAGACATCAATTACAGCATCGATTCCTTCCCTTAACTTGCAACAGCAACATGAGTCGAGCAAAGGCTCTCTCGATGATGATGAGAACGATAATGATGATGTTTCAATGTTTGCTGACAATGCTGCGGTTTGCTTTTTCTACATTTCAAATGTATTTTTATGTGAGTACACTTCTATTACCAGAACCCTGTACTGTTCCCATTCCCCTTTCCCCTTTCCTGTTCGCATTTCCATTCACATTCACATTTGCTTGGCATTGCATTGCTTAAACACATTTTGGATACGTGTTGTGTCCTATAAAAGTACCCCCGAGAAAGGCCCACATGCAAGGAAATGTTACGATCACGCAAACCATTGGCACGAGTAGGCAACTCTTAATTGTTGCTGCGTGCCGAATGAATTCAATTACCAAGGGACCTCTACAAACATACTCATTCCTTACTAGATTCAATGTTACTGATTTTTAATTTTCATAATTTTATGTTGTGAAAAGTTTAAAAAATGTTATTTATATTTAGTGTGTTTCTCTAGTAAATGCCGCTAAATCAATATTCTCATTAAACAAGTCGCTGGCGTTACTAAATTAAGCCAAAAACACGTACTCGTTCACTCAAGAGTTTTCCATATACTCGATGCTCGAGCACAAAGTAATTAGAAAAGTGCCGCCACTTGCAATTAGCAAAAAGTTGTAGCCATTTTTTATGAGCGAGCGAAAATGTTGAAATAATCTGCCCAACGCCTTGAGCACGAAGCATACTTGAACAACAACAAATGTTAAATTGTCCAAACACCCACTTTATTTACTCAGGGCTGCTCAGTTAACAGCAGTTTACTAAAGCGCTCTAGGGTCGGAAGGAAGGGGGCGATGAAAAACCTTAAAACTTCCAGTAAACAAATATACTAGCGTCAATTGCAGTTCTAATTGCTGATTCACCAACACTATTTTCTAAGATATTCAATTTGAAATTGATTAATTAAAAATTGGGAACACCACTCAGAATTCGTTCTATTCGTGTTACCGAGCGATCATCGAAGCGCATACTCACAATACGTTGTGACCGAAATCACCACGCAAAAGAGCATCACGCAAAACCTCACGCTGCCGAATAAAACGATCCAACTCATCAACGCGGGTGTTAAAGGCTTTCATTTAGTGTGAAAGTAAGTGAAGACTGACTACAGAAATGATCCTGTGAAGTATAGTCTTAAATTTTCAACGCACATCGATACTCTCCTCACTACCTACAAGTAAGAACCGATTGGGAATTCTAGGCAAGCGAGCGCAAAAAAGAAATAGACACGAGGGTTGTTTACGTCACCGCTGTATCGTTTGTTGTGCTTATGTGCTAACGTATCGCACTAGCAACAAGGCGTAAATTTATTTGCAATTTGTGAACAAACATTTCAAAGCTAAATAATTATCACGTTAGACTTTAGTTATGGGATGATAAGTAAATTTTAAAAATGTAATAAAATGGAAAAAAAAACACTTGGCAGCGGTGGGATTCGAACCCACGCCTCCGAGGAGACTGGTGCCTTAAACCAGCGCCTTAGACCGCTCGGCCACGCTACCATGTTTCACTCGGCTGCCCAACATTGTATTAATGTAAACGCCATGTTTGAGCTCAGAAACGTTTGATTCATTCAGAACATAAACGTGTGTATGGAAATAAAACGTTTTATAAAACAATTAAGCACATTTAATTTAACTTAATCAATTCCTTTATATATATTTATATTTTTACAATTCAATTTAATATACTTGCCAGTGCATACTAATTTTGTCATTTCGGTCCCTTCAGCTAAACTATTTTGTCAACTCATTCATTTGTTTCCCATTCTTTTCCAATTTTCTATTTCCATTTACTGCAGAAGCCACCTTGCATTTCAATTACGTTTGTTGCCAGGAATGTGCTTGCAAAGCGCCTTTGTTCAATTTCTTTGGCATTTTAGTTTGTCAATGTCAATTGTTTGAAATTTAATTTAATGTCATTGGACTTGGTCAGAGAATTCACTACGGCGCTAGAGGAGATTCCAGGTAATACCCACAATTAACTCCATTAGTGCTACAGCTCTGGCTGCTGCTCAATTGGAGAGTTGTACGTGATTTTTTCCATTTTACACAAGTTGGCATTAAAAAATGTTCAACTTTGCAATTATTTGCATGCTGAACGCCTTAAATTTGAGCAAATTCACGTGTGTATGGCAAATATTTTGTTTGCTGACGCGGCTACGGCTAGGGCTGTGGCTGCGGCTGCTTTTTGCAGCCCTTCGTTGGCATTTTAATGAAACCACAAATGTTTTCCTCCCTGGTTTCACCTTAACCCTCCGCAGACAGAGCGACTTGGCAAGGGAAAACCGCAGACTTTGTTTTTGTTTTGCTTGTCGCCCGTGCAAAGATTTTTATTGCAATTTTCTAATTTCATTGCGGATGCTTCGTTGAGTTGCTTTTCCAGATCCCTTTTCCATATCCCATATCACAGATCCCAGAGAGTTGCCTGTCGCCGGCTTCTGTTTATGGGTGCAACAACAGACAAGAACAATAACAAAGGCAACGGCGACAGCGGCAGCGACAGCGACTGCGACGTTGACGGCGGCGTCGACGACAGTAGAAAATTGTTGCTGCGGTTGCATATGTGGGCATATGAGCGACTTGTTCGCATAAATTCGCATTTTCATTTGAATTTTAAACGCATTTCCAAGCTGTCTAAGCAAAAATGCTGACAGTTTTTAAAACTAATAAACATTTTAATGTAAAAGGATTCGATATACCCAAGAATCGTATCTAGTGAAATTGATTTTTCTGTTCCATTGACATTTACCCAATGAGCGCATTTATATGCGCCGCAGTATGGCAACAAAATAAACTCAAGGTGTTGCCCATGGGGCTATAAAAATAGAACATGAAAATATTACTACAGTGTAGTTACGTCATCACTGACGTAAGTGGCGCAAGCACAAAACGTTTGAAATTGCTATTGCTTAAAGCAACGTTGTTTACCCACATTCTCTTATAACGCATTTGGCACAACGCAAGCAAATGGTAGCGTGGCCGAGCGGTCTAAGGCGCTGGTTTAAGGCACCAGTCTCCTCGGAGGCGTGGGTTCGAATCCCACCGCTGCCAAGTTGATTTATTTTTTCTATTTTTTTTTTTTAATTTTTTACAGAACACATAAACTAAGTATGTGGAGCAGCAGTCTATTAGCGGCATCGGGATACTCGATTTTCACTTTAAATGGGTAATTAAAAGCTAACCTTTAGAGCTGCTTTTATTCTAGAGGAAATACTCAGTAAGGCTTTTTTAAACTAATTCCAATTTATTAGATCTAAGTTGTATGATTTGTTCCAATTTTCACACTTTGTTCAATACATTCACAAAATATATTCTATGTAAATTTGGCTTATACAGCATAGTAAATTTTTTTTACATTTTTATACTCTCTGCAAGAGAGAGTATATTGGGTTTGTGCAAAAAAAAAAAGTATGTAACAGGCAGAAGGAGGCGTGGCAGACCCCATAAAGTATATATATTCTTGATCAGCATCACAAGCCGAGTCGATATAGCCATGTCCGTCTGTCCGTCTGTCTGTCTGTCTGTCTGTCCGTCTGTCCGTATGAACAAACAGATTTCAGAGATGGTAAGAGCTACAAGTTTGAATTTGGTCTCTATCGACTCGATATTAAGTCAGTCAATACAAGAATCTTTTTTTTTTCGATGCCACGCCCCGTTCGCCCACAATGAGCAAAAAACTAGAAACACCTCGTAAAAAAATGATGTTTTAGGCGAATATCTCAGTAACTATGGCAGCTAGGAACACCCATTTTGGTACGCAGGTTCCTAGAGACGGCATAATTGTATTGTCATCAAAAATTTTGGACTGCCACGCCCCCTTTTCTCACAAGAAATAAAATAATTTGCTAACTTCAATGCCGATTTTAAGGCATATGTTCTTATCGTACAGTATTGTTATTTAGCATTCATTTGAAGACAAAATATATTAAACTATCATGAAAGTTACATCTAAATCGGACAATAAACAAAAGAGCTAGACATGTAAGAAAGTTGATAATTGAACGCAATGCCAATGCATGTGTGCGAGCGAGATAGAAACATACAAACATGTGAACGAACGTTTTCGGTGCTTGCGTAGCTTAGCGGCAGCGCTGCCCGCGAATGCTGGCCGTGCCAACCAATTGTGTATGTATTACATATACACACATACATATGTGCATGCATACATATAATGTCAAATGTATATGTGTGTGTATACATACTATCAGATGTTTTTGTTTCAACGTGTTTTATTGCAAGTACTTTCAATTGATATACCCGAATACCGATTTTATTAAATGATCGGGAATAAATTGCAGAGAGTATTCTACGGTCGGGCGTGCTCGACTGTACTTTTCTTTCTTGTTATTAAAAGAGCCAGTTTTATTTGTACAAAACATTGTTATCCATGCATTGAATATTATCTGTTATCTGAAATCAAATATTTAATATTACTTGAGCCAAATTTTGTACTTTTGCATTTATATTCTCTTATGATTTTTTATTTAAACATACAGACGGACATAGGTGTACCTCCGTGGACCGATGATTCTGAGCAAAAACATACAAAGATACTTTATACGGTCAGAAATATCTCCATCTCCTTGTTACATACATACAAGCATTGCAGCGTTTTGAGTACGCGCTTTTACACGGAGACCACGGGAGTCTAGCGATCATATTGTTGGACTCGCAGTTTAAAAATCGGCGTCTATCAGTACAGTGACGTCAGCAACCCTCGTGTCATACATTGTATACTTTCAGGTGCTCGTACGGTTCTTTATTGCGCTCGCTCGCTTAGAGTTCCCAATCGGTTCTTACTTGTCCGTAGTGAGGAGAGTATCGATGTGCGTTGAAAAGTTAAGACTATACTTCACAGGATCATTTCTGTAGTCAGTCTTCACTTACTTTCACACTAAATGAAAGCCTTTAACACCCGCGTTGATGAGTTGGATCGTTTTATTCGGCAGCGTGAGGTTTGCGTGATGCTCTTTTGCGTAGTGATTTCGGTCACAACGTATTGTGAGTATTGCGCTTCGATGATCGCTCGGTAACACGAATAGAACGAATTCTGAGTGGTGTTCCCAATTTTAATTAATCAATTTTAAATAGAAACTTAGCGTTGGTGCTTATGTGGTGTTGCTGTAGTTCTGTAGACCGTCGAACTATTTCTAAAGAAATTTTCGTACGACGTAAACGCTCGCGCAGCATGCAGTTAAAGATGTTGAGGGAAAATTGTGAACAACTACTTGCAGTACGAACAAATTTTTATAAGAGATGGTTGTTGAACCTCATCCCCAAATGCTTATCCCATCGGTAGTGGGCTAGAGAAAAATTTGTATGTCGTTGTAACTTTCAGCTTGACAGAGGAATAACCAGAGTAGAAAAAGAATATGAAGAAAGACTCTTGGCACATAAGTTTTGTGCACGTTAAGTACTTTTTCATAACCATCGCTCTTGTTGTTTGGGTGGGCTCTCTGCCCCGTATTCCCGATGCCTCTGGGCCATAATATGCACATGCAACAACAGCAACAAATGATAGAGAATGGCAATAAAAGTACGATACGTATGCGAGGGGGAAAAAAATAGAACGAAAAAAACTTTAAATAGTTCCAAGCTACTTTTTTAAGAGTTGGCAAATGGCGTATACGATAGATGGTGTGCAGGAGGACGAGCATGAGGGTTGTGGGACGTATAGACGTATAGGGAAAAGTGGAATGTTAAATTACTTTTTGTGCATTTTTGAACAGTTTCCGGATTTTGTACAAAAGTTTTGGTCCCTAAATTAAGCGATTACAAATGGCTATTGTTGATAATAAAAAATATAAATTGATATGTTAAGAAAAGTTGGCAGACCCTCACAAGTTATAAGCATGCTCCCGTTGGAGTAAACACATTATACCCTCGTACTTGTATAGAAAAAGTTTGATTTTAAATTAGATTCAGAGTAAGCTTTTTCTTTTTTGACACTGCCTAAAAGTATGCAATCAAATATTTAATTGCTATAAATAGCCCGTTGATACTAAATATTGTAAATTTGTTGCCTAGTTAAAATAAGTTAAAATAAGTATTTATATTACAAAACAGGCGTTAGTAAGCTACATTACTATTAACCGACTGTAAAAAGCCCTGTACTTGTTCTTAGCAACCCTGTACCATTATATGGGCTGATAAATTGATTGTTCTTATAGCTGTTGTGTACATGAAATTTTTGTTATGATATACTTAACTATGTTTAAATAATAATAAGATCAATATACACCAATAAATTTAATAATCGGCAGATAATGATATAGCATAGAGGTACAGTTCTTATACACGACTTTCGTCCAATAGCACTTTGATATGGCTTAACACAATGTTTGCCCTTCCGCCACACGTCGAACATTTGCCTATTCACACATATTTAGAAATATATTTATTTGGGTCTAAGAAAGTTGAACAACACCGTTTTTTTCGTTTTCTTGTTTAGCTACCCAAAAATTTCTTGTATTTTTTGGAGTTTTTCTTGAACTTTGGTCCCAGTCAGCATACGAAATTCCAGTACTTGGAGCTATTTTACTTTCCTCGCACGTAGCGTCATTTTTGACATTTAATTATGGCTGCTACTGCTAGAAAGAATACGATGGAAAGAAAATATATATATATATATATGTATGTTCAAGGAGTCCTGCGAGTACGAATGCGAATTCGAATACGAATACTATTGTCAGTATGAGTATGAGTACTCGTATGAGTTTTCGAACAGAGAAGATGAGAACAGAATAAGCTGTAAACTCGATTTCATGGCTTGTCTAAAAGGTGCTGCCATTTTTGCCAACGTTGTTACTGCGGCAGGTAACTTGACGCGTTCGTAAGCAGCAGGTAGCAAGTAGTGTTCCAGTGTATTCTACGTGCGTACACTGAACAAAAAGGATTTACAATAAAGAAAGTAAGTTAAAGTACGTTGAACATTAATATCTTGAAATTAGCGAACCAAACTGGATTGTTATTTATATATTTATAAATTTATAAATAATTTTTAAATTTAAATAATAAGTTTAAATAATAATACAAATTAATAATTTATAATATACTAAAATAATTTTCAATATTGAACATTTTTGATGTCTTCAACCCTTTTCCTTTCCAGACAAAATTCGAGTAGTTCCAAAAACTAAAAGACGTTAATAATTTGAATTTATAAATTTTACTATGGTAGCGTGGCCGAGCGGTCTAAGGCGCTGGTTTAAGGCACCAGTCTCCTCGGAGGCGTGGGTTCGAATCCCACCGCTGCCAAGTGTTTTTTTTTTTCATGTCAAAAATATGTTTAAAATAAATTTTTATAATTCAAAGAATGTATTTTTTAAAATGCATGAATTTCTATCTCGATTTTTTTTATGAGTGTAACGCTGTGTAACTGTACTATCTCTCTTCCATTGCCTCTCTCTGGTTGTACTACCTAAACCTAAGCCCTCTGACTGGACGTGTGCTGTCAAAACTGTCGTTTCATTTTTTGGCTATAAAAATTCTCAGCTGTGTTACATATTTGTTGCAGAGACTCTGAAACTGGACGAAGTTAGCCACGCTGGCGATTTATGAAAAAATCATCGCACGTGACTCAAAGCTACCCAGGATTTGGGATCTAAAGTGGACAGGACACTGTCCTCTACACTGCACACCATAGATAGTCTTGTGACCAGTGCCCACTTGCGTCTAAATTAATTATCAAGGATAACAGCGCATAAGGCTGCCAGTCGCATTGTTCAGTGTCTGGCGCGTTGGCTAATTCAATTATCTAGCTGAGAAATTAAAAACGGCTTAGGCCAAGTTAATGCGGACTTAAGCGCGTTAATTAAAAGCCAGTTGATATGTTCGTTGCGTGCCCCAAAACACACCCAGCATCAGCTGCAATTGCATAGAGGCAAAAAGGTTGAAGACGCATTCAAAACCCTCCACTAAACAATAGGAAACAGTTAAGAAAGCGATGGTATATGCTCGACTTAAAGATACCCGTTACTTGAGAATATTTTTCAGTTTTAAACCAAAGTGATCTCTTTTATATATGTATCTTGGGATATATACTCGATATTTTTTAACCAAAAAAGGGTTATAATTCCCAAATTTATGTTACATAGTGCTGAATTTTAAATCCCGGCATAAATTAAACTGGATGTTATAGTTCAGTTGGTGTCTTTTTTACATAGCGCAGACTGTAAACAATTTGAAGCCCCCTAAGACCATGCTGATCAAGAATATATATAATATTTCACATTATAATCGCTTCTTCTCTCTTATACACTCATTGCAATGATGTCACTATCCCCTTTTTATGCGATTGTCGGGTATAAAAATGAAACTCTTAAACTTTGAGCCAACCCCACAAACCGAGCAGACGGCGACCAATAAAATTGCCCGCTAAAATCACGAGCTGCAAATCTCCAGAGAATAATTTGAAACATAGAAAAAGCCAAAGATGCCGCCACGGAATCCTCCACATTAAAATATGATGAGCTCTGAGTAAGTGAAACGAACGAATGAACAGTGAACAGTGAACAAACGAACAAACGAACAAATGAAAAACAAAGTTCATAAAAATGCTGTAAAGAATATGAAGGAAAAGCCAACAGCGAGTTCAGGTGTGTAGGTACAGTTGGTGGGCGGGGCCGCAGTCCAAAAAATAATCAACATAAAAAAGAAAATTATTTGCAATATTATCAGGGACTGCAAAAGTAGTAAGCACGCACAGTGGAGCTAAGAGCAACAAAAATTCAATAAAAATTCTAAGCCAATAAGATAAGATCATTAAATTTTTTAATAGACTAATTTATTATTAATCAATGACTGTTTTATTGTTATTATTATTAATTTAATGTTTATTGTTGTTTGATTTGTTGATGAAAGAGTCCGCTATGTTGACTAATTTAAAATGATGATGATTAATATCATTATAAGCTCGTTAAGGTGATTGAGTGGGCGAGTTGAATAATATTTGTTCAATACCAAAAACAGACAATTTGTACCACTGTGCAGTCGATTTTACTGCCCCTTCCAGCATAATTCCAGCAGTTATCAAACGCAGTTTCCCCGTTTGGTTGGACAGTAATTGAAGTTGGCTGCGCTTAAACAAAATGCAAATTAAATTTGGTTTTAATCAAGCACACGCTTCAACCCACGACAACAAATAACAAATATAACAACAACAAATAACAACAGCAACTAATGAAATAGAAGAATAATATTTTTCCAGCATGGGTCGTATTTCAGGGTCGTTTGGCTCGTGGCCCCGTCCGATGAGCAAAAGTAAATCAATTAAAGGGCCACATTTGAAACACAAAGAGCATTATGCTGACCTCTAAGTCTGAGAAATACTCAATCAATTGACGGTTGTCCACTTGAATAACTCAACAACTCAAAATATTGCATGAAACAAAATAATAAAAATCAAAACAAAAACAAAACACAAAACGTGATCATAACTTCATTAATCTTTCAAACGGTGTGCATCCGAAAGAGTTCAAAATTTAGTAAAACCGGTTCAATATACATATATGGGCAAAGCCAAAGTTTGGAACTAGACACAGGCCGGGGAGCGGAATAGAAGCGGTTCCGATCGGATCAAGTTCAAAGTCATTTGTCAGTTTCCGTCGTCGATCAGCGATCTTAACTTTATCTATATAAAGCGTTGCAGTGTCCCAAAACCATAGCACACATTGTCTGTTGATCGTCGCTTAAACAACTACTCACCATGGTAGGTCATACCCAATATTTCGGTTAAACGATCAAATACATAACGACTTCTTTACCCCATAGAAATTCCTGATCATCGCCGTTGCCTTCTTGGCCTGCGCTTTTGCTGATGTCTCTGAACTGGCCGATCCCGGCTATAACTACCCTCAGCCCGCAGCTCCAGCTCCTGCTCCAGTTGAGACCTATATTCCACCAGCAGCACCAGCTTTGCCAGTACCAGAGGCTCCAAGAAACGAATACATTCCCCCTGCACCAGTTGCCGCTCCAGTTGATGCCTACATTCCCCCAGCCCCCGAGCAGCCCATCATTGAGGAGATCGAGCAACCCGCTCAGGATGGTTACCGTTACAAGACTGTGCGTCGTCGTGTCTTCCGTCACCGCAACTAAATGTATTTACCGGCTGATCAATTGAACGATTAATCGATTTGGAGTCTTGTTTGTTTTTGTTATCGTTGGACTCGTAAAGCAAATATAAAGTAATGAAGAATATGTGAATGTATCTTTTGTCTTGTACTTTCTTTGATATCTTTCAAAGGACTTGGAACAGGACAATTGAAGTAATATTATAAAATATACAAACTAATACAAAAACTGTGTGTTAAATTATTTTCTAAACTTTGTTTTACTAACTACTATTACACTTACTATATTTACTATAAACTGAAGTCATGTTTGTTGTTATATAGCGTAGCTTAATACATATTATGGTTTATAGTATGTTTTTATATCCATTTGATAACGATAACTTAACTTAGTTGTTATCTCGTTTCTCAAATTAAAGACTCCCCGATAAAGTACAGGGTCTTTCCTGCTACTTCTTGTTATAGTTTTTATATACCCACATAAGTAGAACTTACTTTCAACTTGTACAGTTAAATACTACCAATGGCAAACATATTTCTTGGTTATGGACAGAATGAGCTTCTTGTTCTCTCAAATTGAGATTTTAGTGTCCGTTGGTTCCATAAACAACTTAATTTTCCATTCATTTAGTTTGGACAGCGCTTTTCACTCTGCTTTTCACTCCTGCTGAGTGCCTGGCATCGATAAGTCGCCACATCTTCCACATCTCTTCACATCTCTCAACATTTCACAGTCATCGTTGTCGTCGTCGTCGTCGTCGTCGGCGTTTATAAAACGCTTAACATTCGTGACATATTTCGCATTTGGCTGTGCGTCGTGCAAAGAAATTTATAGACTTTATCCATTAGGAAAACAATTACGACTGCAAACAATGGCCCTGACGCTGCTAGCCAATGTCCAATGTCCAATGTCGAATGGTGGATATGGTGGCTATGGTGTTGACTCCCTGGTCCGTCCATATGTTGCAATTGCGATTGGGACTCCGATTGAGATGGGGATTTAAATGGAGAAGGTCACGGGGATGCCGCCTTCGTCTGCAGGTCCATCTCTAGTGGTCGCGTAGTTAGGTTCATTGTCCTTGTCGGCGCGTAAGAAAAAATATATATTTTCTTATTATTTTGCCGCAGAATATGCGAAGCTTCTGCAGAAGGAAGAGGTCTGGAAGAGGACTGTGACTTCTTGGCTGCAGCACAAATCCAATTACCTTCAAAATAATAAACTTATGTACATACCAAAAGGCAAAAGCAAATGTCAATGCTTGCAAAAGAGAATGGGGCAGAGTAATACACACACACACGCACATAGACACACACACACACCTAGATACACACCACTCACATTTGCTTTATCAACTGTTGATAGACTCCGTGGGGAATTTTCGTATGTCACACGATGGCGACAATGGCGGCTGTGGTTTGTAGCTTCAAGGTGGCAGGATGGGGAGGTGGTTGGTTGGTTGGTAGATGTCGAAGGTTGGGGTTCAAGCTGAGGGGTGTCGTTGTCTGACGGAGTTTTGCTCATTTTGTTGGGATGTACATCTTAGGGTACACTATGCTAAAGAACTGAAATACTCTACATAGAAAAAAACAGTTCTGAATTCTAAACCGATAATCTTAGAATCTGTGGGGTCAAACTTAAAAATTATTTTTATTAATTTCTTAAATAATTTTATTTCATAAAATATTTTTTTTTTTTTATATGATTAAGGATTGATTTAAGAGCAAGATAGTCTTATTGTTAATTTTAATAACAGTATATAGAACTGTGTGGGTTTTTTAAGAGAGATACAAAGAGTATTTTCAAGTCAAGTGAGTTCAAGATAGTAAATTTTACTATATTTTTTCTCTGCAGTCCTGATCTCGTTGTCTTGCACCGTTCTGTCTGCTGATTTCCACAGCTTGTTTGCTGCTCATTATTCGCCTGGCGCAAAATGCACGAGCGCAAAATAATTTCGCCACTTGCATGTCATCAACATAAACTGGGTGCAAAATATGTGGCTTACATTGGCGATGCCACAACGTTCACAATGTCCACAGCGGCCACATCGACCGTATCCTGGACTAGGTCCTCGCCGGCGGCGTTGGCCAAAGGAAATTCGTTTTAGAGCAAAGTCAACAGCAATTGGCCAAATGACTTGTAAGGGTTTCTATGCGGAAGGGAAGGGCTGACAAGTGGAAGGAAGAGCAGAAGGGGAAACATGTAGAGAAAGAAGAAGAGAAAGCTTCCTCTCACATCCTTACAGGACGAATTGGACGAGCGGTTTATTGAATTCGCATATTTTCCCATTTTGCATTATGGCAAACAAGTTTTCTCCTTTGTTTTTAT
This sequence comes from Drosophila cardini, assembly GCA_018903735.1. NCBI lineage: Eukaryota > Metazoa > Arthropoda > Insecta > Diptera > Drosophilidae > Drosophila > Drosophila cardini. The sequence continues at coordinate 20,174,743 of JAEIGM010000001.1, read as the reverse complement.
GCTTCTTTTTTTTCGTTTTCTGTTTCTTGTTTTTTGTTTTAGCAAATTTGCCGCTTGCTGTTTGATTTTGTAATCGAGGATTTGTTTGTTTTCTTTTTTGCTATCCGACGCTGCTCTTTCTGTTGTTGTAGCTTTGAATGTTTTAGCCATTTCTTTTGGGTTGCTCAAATTGGTCTGGTCGTTGAATTGACCTTTTTACTACTACGACGACTACGACTACTATGACTACGACGACTACCACCATCAGGCATAGAGGAGACAATGTCGGCCTCCCTGAATGCCTGCGACATGTGTTTGGCCTTGAGCGGTTTGTTTAGGACTTGTGGTAAAGATATTGAATGGGTTTGCCAATGGGTTTGTCTCTCTCGATTGTGGCATATTAAGTGGAAGTAAAGTCAGTTGAGTTCGATTGACAAACATGCTAAGGGATGACCTGTTGGATTGCTCAATATGCTACAAATCGATTTGAGGTTGCCCAACATGCCAAATCATTCACGACTGACTTGTGCCGGCTTTAAATGGAGTTCAATCCTAAATCAACTTGAAATTTAATTTGTTGTTATCCATTTGACAGTTGTTACTTGGCTTACTAATAGACAACGAAACATGGAGGTATTTTAAATGCAGTTTAAAATATTTACTACTAAACTATGTGCAGGATGTCTTACACAAATTCTATATACTGTTCCTACCCAACTATACTATATATATATATATATATATATATATATAGAGCATTGTATTGAAGGAGGCTAAGCTAATCCCAGTAAGTTAGTTTGATCTTGATCAGCATCAACTCCAGAATCGATATAGCCATTTTATGGGCATCGGATTCTTTGCTTTTAGTTTTTCCCTTTTACAGCTTCCTTACAGAGTTTCTTTAGTTTTTTAAATCGGATCACTGTATCATAAGTCGCCATATATGAACAATAGTTTTTAAAAACTTATATTTGATTTTAAAATATTTATTAAGATTTAACGATTCTTTAACAAAATAATTGTTCATAAATCTTTTTCGATTTTTTTTTGATGGGTCATAACATGATAATATTAGTCAACAAATTTTGGAGTAGTTTAGTTGCGGTGACGGAAGACACGACGACGCACAGTCTTGTAGCGGTAACCATCCTGGGCGGGCTGCTCGATCTCCTCGAAGACGGGCTGCTCAGCTTGGACGGGGGCTGCGGGGGGAATGTAGGAGTTTGCTGGAGCAGCAGGTGGGGGAATGTAGGTGTTCTTAGGTGCTGGTGGTGGTGGAGGAGGTGGGGGGTGGGATGTAAGCCTTGGCCGGGGCAGCTGGAGGAGGAATGTAGGCCTTGGCAGGAGCGGGAGGGGGAGGAATGTAGGTGTTCTTAGGAGCTGGTGGTGGTGGTGGCGGTGGTGGGGGAATGTAAGAGTTTTTTGGTGCTGCCGGGGGAGGAATGTAGGCAGGAGCAGGTGCAGGCGGTGCTGGCTGAGGATAATCATAGCCCTGATCGGACAATTCCGAAACGTCCGCAAAGGCGCATGCCAGGAAGGCAACCGCTATGATTAGTACTTTCTGTGATAGGAAAATCCATAGATTAATTGCTTATGAAGCTGAGGAATTCGTCCTTTAATGATCCAGTATATTACCATTTTGAATTGCTGGGGCTGTTGTTGCTGCTGGTGCTTGGATCACAAGAAGCTGTGTACTGATGAACTCTCAACTTGCCGCGGTTTTTATATATCTTCATAGTTGAACCTCGGGTCAGACTCAGCCGCAGTCGCAGCAGCCACAAATTAATTGCGTGATGCCACGCAAATCTCTTTGCCCTCAAGTGCCACGAGCACAGCTTGAGATACAGTCATAGTCACAGTCACAGTCACCGTCACAGATACAGATACAGATACAGATATACAGATATGAGCAGAGTTGAAGTTCGAGTCGGAGTTGAAAGTTGGAAGAGAGAAGAGCGACGGAGGTGGGAAGACAATGCCAAGTGGTTGGACGGGTTTCGTTATCCGGCACTTTAAGATAATGCTTTGAAACATTGCTTGGCTTTGACTTGGGGTCATCTATTGAAACCGAAAGCTTCTTTAATTAGATCAAAAAATAAAACATCTGACCATTTACATATGAATTCGTTAGTTATTGACTTCTTTTTCGCGCTTCGGCTTGATGTATGTTCGTGGGTCACTCGCTCTATTAGCGTCGTTCATTTCATTTTTCATACACATTTATCTTGTTTCTTTTCAATTTTTGGCATACTATTATTGGCATTGTTATGGTTATTAGATCTGCATCTTCAGCCAACTTGAGCTGTTGCTCAGGAAATACATATACATTTTAACTATCTTCCTGTCGCTAGTTTCAGGGTTTTTTCTGCACATCTAATGATATTTCTAGTGTCTCTGTGACAAAAGATCCACTTAATAGCTTTATAACATAAGATTAATTAATTATTACTATTAATATTCTTTTATTTTGTATGTTTATTGTTGTTATTAGAACCTGTACACATGAATGAGTGTAGGGGTCTATTAGGTTTGTCAGAAGGGAAATGGGCGTCACAGGCAGATCAACCACCATGTTTAACAATTATTACCTAAGTTGCACTGGGTCGGACAACTATATCCTATAGCTCTTATAACACAAATCGGTGGAAGATTTGCAGTGCAAGAAATGCAGTTCTAATAGAGCGATCACAACCAAACTTACACATTATACTATGTATATTAAGTACCTACATATATATCCTCAAGATCTGGAAAATGGACCAGATAACTACATATATCTTACTGTTCACATATGCCAATCGGTCGAAAATTTAAATTTGTATGAAGAAATGCAGTGCTATTTGAGGGATCTGAATACGAGTAGTCTATGTTTCTATGGTTCGGATTGGACAACTATATCATACCTATAGCACGCATAGGTGAAATCGATCAGAAATGTCTAAATTGCAATGAAAAATGCGCACTAAAGTAAGTACGGGGTCTTTTAAAGTCAGTTCGCTCGACTGTATCATTTCATAACTGTTGTTACTATTATTATTAATATATAAATTATGCAAAATGTTTGAAATTGTAAAATTAATTACTTCTACTTTATTTATCATTTACTTTTAACTATTATTATTATTATTAATATTATTATTATTATTATTATTATTATTATTATTATTATTATTATTATTATTATTATTATTATTATTATTATTATTATTATTATTATTATTATTATTATTATTATTATTATTATTATTATTTTTTATTATTATTATTATTATTATTATTATTATTATTATTATTATTATTATTATTATTATTATTGTTATTATTATTACTTATTATTTTTTCCAACCCAATCTCTCTGGGGACACAGTATCTAAACTTGAACATTAATTATTATACCCGTTACTCGTAGAGTAAAAGGGTATATTGTATTCGTTGCAATGTATGTAACAGGGAGAAGGAGACATGGCAGACCCCATAAAGTATATATATTCTTGATCAGCATGACAAGCCGAGTCGATATAGCCATGTCCGTCTGTCCGTCCGTCCGTCCGTCCGTCTGTCCGTCTGTCCGTCTGTCCGTCTGTGTGAACAAAAGGATCTCAGAGACTATAAGAGCTAGAAAGGCCCGAGTGGTCGCAAACGAAAGATAAAATGCCCAAGCAGTACAAGTTTGCTTTTGTTTTTTGACACGCCCACTTTAGGGCGTTCTATGTGCATACAAAGGTAAAAACAGGTAAAAATAGCATGTTTTATTATAGAAAACTTTTTTGTTAGTAATGCTATCTAAACCAAATTGACACAGAAAGTACACGTCTAGGGATTACGTATACTGACCAAGTTTGATCCAAATCGGACAACTATATCATATAGCTCCCATAGGGACAATCGGTCAAAAATACGCTCCAAATATGAATTTATATGAATAACTTTTGCGTTGGCCAACCAATCGAAGTGAAACTTACACAGAATATATCTGTCAATAATATAAACATATTGACTAAGTTTCATCCAAATCGGACGACTATATCGTATAGCTCCCATAGGGACAATCGGTCAAATATTCGCTCCAAATATGAATTTATATGAATAACTTTTGCGTTGGCCAACCAATCGAAGTGAAACTTACACAGAATATATCTGTCAATAATATAAACATATTGACTAAGTTTCATCCAAATCGGACGACTATATCGTATAGCTCCCATAGGGACAATCGGTCAAATATTCGCTCCAAATATGAATTTATATGAATAACTTTTGCGTTGGCCAACCAATCGAAGTGAAACTTGCACAGAATATATCTGTCAATAATATAAACATATTGACTAAGTTTCATCCAAATCGGACGACTATATCGTATAGCTCCCATAGGGACGATCGGTCAAAAAATACGCTGTAAATATGATTTTGTATGAAAATTTTCTGCGTTTCTCAAGTCATCTGAATTAAAATCAATAGGGTCGATTACCTAACCGATTGTAATATTATTAATATTATTAATAATATATTATATTGTTAATAATATAATTAAACTGAGTAACGGGTATCCTAAAGTCGCGAGGCGACTATAGCATTCTTTCTTGTTTTTTTTTTATTTTTGCTAATGTGTTTACTGTGGTATTTTTCAATGTTTATTTTCTTTAAGTTCGCTTCAAAACGTGTGTGTGTGTGTGCGTTGTTTCGTATTTTGTTAGCCACCCAATGCTGATTTATGGCCAGACAATGTGCTTCCAGCCTATAGCATCACTTCAAGTTTATGCTAAAATTAATAACAATCTGTTTGGTATTAAGCTAATGCTGTTTTCCTATGTTTCTTTTAGCGAATCGCTTCTAGTGTTGTGGTATTATTTTTTTATGGTGGTTATTTGCGATGCTCACTTAATTGCCAAGAATCGCATTTGCCTAATTTATTTTAACTGCGACGATGTGGAATATTAAGTAGGATTTGGTTCCCAGCTGTTTGCACAAAATTAATATCAAATCGGATTTATCTCTTACATATTAAAAGAGTTTATATACTGGCAATCTGTGGAATCACATTTACCAGATATCGTAAATCTTTAGAATGCGGAACTTCAACTCGATGACAAATATTTAGTTTCAAACACGGAATCAGATCGTGAAAGAGATGAATTATATCTCCAAGGTTTGGGTTTATCTATTGCTTGTATCATCCTCTAATGGAAACAACAGATTTTTACACAAACTTAATAATTTTTCATTTATTGAATTAACTTCTTGTCGTCGCCCGAAAGAAACAATCTGGAACTTTTTACAGACGGCGACGGATCACACGACGCACGGTCTTGTAGCGGTAGCCATCGGCAGCAATGGGTTCGATTTCCTCCAGGACGGGCTGGGGAGCCACAACTGGGACGGGGGCAGCCCTGACGGGAGCCTCAACATGCACATGGGCAGGAGCTGCAGGTGGGATGTACTGGTTGACTGGAGCAGGAGCAGCACGGACTGGAGCTGGGGCAGGAGCCTCAATGTGGACTGGAGCAGGTGCAGGGGCTGCAGGTGGAATGTACTGGTTGACTGGAGCTGGAACCGGAGCCTCAACGTGCACTGGAGCAGGAGCTGGAGCCTCGAAGTGAACAGGTGCTGGAGCGGGCACATCAACGGGTGCGGGAGGAATGTACGAGTTGACAGGTTGAGGAGCAGCCTTCACGGGCACGGGAGCAGGAGCGGGTGCCACGGGAGCTGGCTGGGCGTAGTTGTAACCAGACAGGTGAGAGACATCGGCGTGGGCAACGGCCAAAAGGGCGAAGGCGACAACAAGAAGTTTCTGTAAAGCAAAGATCAAAGGATTAGTTCCGATTATGTTACTCCAACTAACCAGTAGCGACTACTGCTAACACTTTACTTACCATTTTGAAGCGTGTTACTTGGTGGGTTTCAGCTACTGATATGGTTTGGAGTGATCACAATGGGGATATTTATATGAAATTGTGAGCGGTGCTGAGTTCAAATACAAACAAGATGAAGAATTGCCAAATTATAGGCTCTTAATATGCCAGAAACCAGAATTTTATTGTCAACTGTTGGTTACACAAAGACTAATGGAGTGTAGAGTATGGGCTTGGCTTAAACGTCGCGTAGTTTTGGTAGCTCATTTTGAACTTGTCTGTGATTTTAATTAAGACATGAGCTTATAAAATTAATGAATATAACTTAATTTATAAACTATGATTTTCAACTAGGATTTAATATTTTTATAAACACAGAAAGAATTATTTTTAAGTTTTATTAATTATTCAAATTTATTTGTTTTAATATTTTTAAGTTTATTACTAAAGTAAACACTCCTCGTCAACTAATATTTATTTAAACTAGTAAAGAGTGTTTCAGAGTCACCATTGCCGAATCTTTTGTGGTATTCGCACTTGTTTGCCATTGCTTGAATTTAAATGTAATTTGCATAAAACATAAATGCTTTATTTGTATCAAAGTCAACTACCAACTGAGCTAAACTGAGTTGAGTTGGACTGAGTTGAGTTGAGATGAGCATTTGTTGATGACCAAGTCCGAAAAACTTGTTGTTGTGATTAGTTTGCTTAATTAGCTTTGATAAGGCGGACCATTGCCTTTGTATCTTTGTCTTCTCAAACTACAAGCGTCTTGCCAAATTTGTCTTGCTTTGTTTTCCATTGTTGTCGATTGTTATTGTTGTTAGCCATCGTTTTATGGCACAAAGATGTTTCGTATGCGTTAGATATGGCAACAGATACAAAGACAGATACATATACAGATAGAGATACAGATACAGATACAAATGCATAACTGAATACGTGAGTGGCTCCAGGTCAAAAGTTGAGCTTGACGCCAACGCGTCCGACGCCGTTTGTTTCCCATGTGTCAGCATGAAAAACAAATTAGTTTTCCAATGTTAAGTGTCAAGTGGGCGGGTAGACGGATGGGCGGATGGAAGGGGTAAGCGGAAAGTCGTTTAAGTTCTGCTCGCATATAGTGAAGGACGCTTTTCTCGCACTTTTAATTATACAAATTGCCAGTGAACAGCGATTTTAGGGTTGTCAACGCTTCTCGATTTGCCAAATAGCATTTGAGACATTTTGGCGACTCCTATAATTTTTTTTTTTTCATTTTATTGTTGTTATTACAGTTGTTGCTGCTCCATTGTGATGTGAATATATATTTTTGTTTTAGCGTATGCCAAACAATAACGACAACGAGCTATGCAAACAAGCACTTAACCCGCTTTTATTTTGACAATTCTATTATTTTCGTAGCGCCAATAAAGTTAAACTGCAAAGTGTTTTGCAGATACACACACACACACACACACAAGCTGCTTTGCCATGGCATGCAACACTGCGTATACGTGATCTAGCTGTTTGGTTGGTAATAGTCGAATGTCAGTAAAATATATAGAAATTGACGGTTTCATAGACAAGCAAGAGTTGGGCAAAAAGAATTCAATACAACAGAAAATGGTCACAAAAATAATGAAACATTATTTTTAAAATATCAAAATAATGTTTTACATAGAATTTAAAACATAAGGAACTGGTTTCATTACTGTTTTTTTATTACTAAATTTTCCAGCGGATGAAAAACGATTCCAGCAATTAGGCCTAGGAACTTGAACAAATATTTGTTGGCAAACAGCTTCATTAACTGGTTCATTAAAACATTTGAGCCGTATTCTATATCCATTTGATTAATTATTTACTTCTGATTCTCAATAGAAGACGCCATTAGCTACATATATTATGTTTAACGTTTTATGCTTTATGTTTTAATTTATTGTTTCCTGTCACATTTCAATTAAAGCTTTTTGCCAACGTTTGTTGACCTGCTTAGTGACCTTCGAAGTCAGCCTAATTGAACCAACAAAATGTCACAAAGTTTACTATTTCAGCTTTCAGCTTAAACACATTTGCATAATCACGATGTACAACTTGAATTAATAAATCTGTTTTTTTTTTCTTTCGTTTGTTTCACTTTTTACATATTGTGAACTGTATAATGCCGTGCCGTGCTCTGAGTTCGAAATGTCGAACTTCAACTTCAACTTCAACAGCTGACAACGCTTAACAATCGATTTTAACAATTTTTGTAATGCCCGGCGACTGTCAGATCATAAATTCAGACGTTCCCTGTACCCGGTCAGACGTGGGTCATCATGCTGTTAATGCCGGAGTATACTCGTATTTCTGTATATTTTGCGAGATAAATCAACGCACGACAAATTAATGCTGCAAATGAAGTGCAACTGCCGTTCGATGCCGCATACAGCAATCGGGCAGGGATTTGGGACCGAGTTGGGTCCGGGATCGGAGTCGAGTTTGGGGTTTATGTACAGGTGTGAAACTGGCACTGAAATACCCAACATCGAACCGCCCCAATATGCAGTAACAGTAAAAATAAATGAAGGCAGTCAACGTTGCATATTTCAGTGACCGTGTGGCTGGCACTGCTGATATAATTACGCAGATACTGTCAGATACTTTCCCTCTTTCTCCCTCTCTCTCTTTCTCTGTCTCTCTGTCCATGGGTATCCATAAGTGTGTGTGCTCTTCATTCTGCTTTCCATAAGCCTGTTTCACTACCATTCACCCCTGACTGCCCCTTCTCTATAGGCCTCATCAGTTTTTATATGCGCCGCATTTTCACTTTTTTTCCGTTCAATATTTTTGGTTTGGTTTGATTTCTTTTGCATACTTTTTGGCGGACCGGGCAGTTGTCTGCTTCACGATTATTTTGTAATCCATGGCGCCTAAAGCATTGATTACACATTTCACACACCTGGACAGTTTCGAGCCATGGCTGAAGGTAGACGATATGGGGTGGGGGGGCCAGATAGCCTGGCCATAATAATGCGTGTTAATCAGCACCATTAACTGCTAATTAAGTGCGGTTGCAAATGCAGCCAACTGTCAATTGTTTTTCAGCCGCCATCGTTGCACCACAGCACCACTGCACCACTACTCTCTGCCTTTAATTTTGTGTTGAACAGAGTGCAATGAGGCTGAAAATTGTATCTGGCAGATTGTTATTTGGATTTAAGCTTCACTAATCGCTGCTTCTGCTGTGGATTAGTTGTTCACTATGCTGGGAAATTGTTAATTAGTCTAAGATATCAAATGAATCAGTAATTTACTATAAATTATCAATATTCAACATTTTCCTTAATGTTTTCAAATCATTCTTTTCTTTTAAAGGTGTCTCTAGATAACATTAATAAAATTGCTATAATTGAGCAACACATCAGATGTGTATGTAGTATTTTAATATTATAAGTATTATTTTATGTAGTATTTTATGTAGTATTTTAATTAAAGTAATTCTTAACCTACCTATATTCCATAGAAGGAAATTAGCTGCTATTTTTGGTATTCAATCTGAATCTAATTTCCAATATATTCTTTAGATGGGCACAATTTACATGCCAACTGATTAGTGTGGTCAAGTTCGATAGTCTATTCTAAATTGTAATTGCCTGTCAAAAAATGTCGATGTATTTCACAAAAAAGTGCCCACATATTGGGAATAATGGCATTCCAGTTGCACCCTTCAATCCCATTGTTAGTCGATGCGTAAATGCATTTTAATTCATTTAATTGAGCTGCCAATATTTGACCAAAATGCAATTAACAAAATCGGGTCTGGCCAAGAGCAGCTGGCCTAAAACCTTTGTATTGTTCAATGCGGTTATTATTATGGCTTACGTAAAAAATGATTTGTTTTAATTACGCAATTAATTTGGTAGATTTTTATAATGAATACTCCTATCAGGGGTATATTGCAATCGTGGCAATCTATGTAGCAAGCGCATAGGAGGCGTGGCAGTTATCAATAAGTATAATTCATGAGTGTGTACGTCGGAATTGATACCAGATACTATATCATTTCAGAACATTTGGGGTATTTTGGGTATTGACTACTGAGTCTGTATTAAATTTAATTAGTAAGCGCCATGTAAGTTTTGTGGGGTTTTTGTGGCGACACTTTAAATCTTAAATGTGAATTCTACTTAATATCAACTCTTGGGCTAAAAACTCAACGGAATATCGTTGCAGACATTTCCCTAATCAAATCGTAAAGACGTCGCCGTTGTCATCGCATTTTCTTGTTAATTTTCTTTCGTCCGCATCTTGTCGATATCCTGACCTGAGTCTTGGTGTTCCTGGCTCTTCTGTTTCTCCTGACTCTTCTGATTTTCATGGTTCTTGGCACTTGTTTGCACAATTGCCGCAGTCGTAGCCACAAGTGGTCACTGGACTGATGAGGCCAATGCTTGCCCTTATTGTGGGCGTGGCGAAACTTTTGAATCTAACGAGAAAAAATTTCCACATCATCAAAGCTCATTCCAGCCCATAAATTTCGTGATAAATGTGAGTGCATGCCGAATGCTGTGTGGCAACTCCTTGGGGATTGGGTGAGTTGGGCTGGTGGCAACTTCTTACTTGCAACTCCTCCTGCTATCTGTCTGCTTGAGTTGATAGCCATGGAGATGGCAGTGGAGATGCGGATACTGAGCTGATTTCTCTTTTCTTCGAAGCATGCATTTGGCTTTCATAAATTTCAAACTTAACTGGATGCTGTACACTGCTAAAAAGAAGTATCTTCTTTAGCCTAGAATGAGTTTCTTAGAAATTTAGGTCTTATTTTAAGATTTGTTTGAGTTAAGTTCTTTATGATTTTAATGAGAAGTCTTAACGTCTTATGTTTAAAATATACACTTGTATTCATATATTCTTGAAATAACGAACTAAATTAAAAATTTTTTACAGTGTAAAGGGCAAAAGGTATGACTCTAAAACTCCATAAACTTGGAGCTGCTTGCTGCAATGTCTGATTGGGACTCTTGCTGCTGATTGAGTGTGGCTAGCTTTTTATTCTGATTGAAAAACAATTTAGTAAAGTTTTTTGTTTTTTTGTTTTTTGGTTTTTTATTTTATTTTACGAGTATTTGTAATTCCATGGGAAATTCGTTAGTTATGGACTAGATAGATTTACAGACGGTTGCGACGGTAGACGCGACGACGGACAGTCTTGTAACGGTAACCATCGGCGGAGGGCTGCTCGATCTCCTCGATCGCCTGCTGTGGCTGGTAGACGGGAGCGGGGGCAGGTGCGGAGTGATATACTGGGGCTGGTGCGGGAGCAGAGTGGTAGACTGGAGCTGGTGCGGGAGCAGAGTGGTAGACTGGAGCTGGGGCAGGGGCAGAGTGGTGGACTGGAGCAGGTGCCTCATAGTGGACTGGAGCAGGGGCGGGGATGGAGACGGGTGCAGGAGGAATGTAGGTGTTGACGGGAGCTGGAGCTGGTGCCTCATAATGGACTGGGGCAGGAGCAGGTGCTGGGGCGGGATGGTAGACTGGAGCTGGTGCAGGAGCCTCAACGCGGATTGGGGCGGGAGCAGGAGCGGGGTGGTAGACGGGAGCGGGAGCAGGGATGGAAACGGGTGCGGGTGGGATGTAGGAGTTCACTGGAGTCTCAATGTGCACTGGAGCGGGAGCTGGAGCGGGTGCCTCATAATGGACTGGGGCAGGAGCTGGCTGGTAGACTGGAGCGGGAGCTGGTGCGGGAGCCTCATAGTGGACTGGGGCTGGAGCTGGCTGGTAGACGGGAGCTGGAGCTGGAGCCTCGTAGTGCACGGGAGCAGGTGCTGGCTGGTAGACAGGAGCAGGTGCTGGATGGTAAACTGGAGCGGGGGCAGGGGCTTGGTAGTTGTAGCCCGACAAGTGAGAGACATCGGCACTGGCGAATGCCAGGAAGGCAACGGCAACGATCATGAATTTCTACATAGCAGAATTAGAAGTAACAGAAGAAATACCAATCAGAACAAATCCTCGATCGATGGTATCAGCTGTATTGACTTACCATTTTGGATTTGTATTGAACTCTTACTCCACAAGCGTCTGAATTGCTTCTGTCTATTTCGGGGCTTGGCTAAACTATTTATACTATTCAAAGATGAGAGCTGTTATTCAAATAACTATTCGATCAGATGTTTGCTTTGCTTTGCTTTGCTTCGGTGTTGCCAATATTTAGTTGTGAATAAATTCATATACCAGTATGAATATACAAGTATTCAATACAAGTCTTCGGGCTGGGGGCCAACATATTTGGTTTTTCGTATTTTTCGTATTTTTCTTTGCCGTATTCGGTTAATTGGCTTGTGGGCCAAAAATCACGATCATGGTGATTATCTCACAGATTGTTGGCCATAGAATTTATTGCCTGCTTGTTTAATTTATGCCATCAAATTGATTTTTAACATTGGCATCAAAGTACTGTGAAGCAGCTCATAATATTCAGCTAACGGGAAATTATTTTTAATTTGTATTTTATTAATTTTCATGTTTTATTATTGAACCGGAAATGTGCAAATTACATTGGATTCCTTGAATCAATCATTAAATAAAATAACTAACTGGTTTCATCTTTTGTTTATGGGCACTTAATAGTTCGTTGTTCTAACACTATGCAAAAATTATTCAAATTCCCAGACCATCTGCGAATGGAACCAGTTAAGATCTCTGATTAGGCCTTTTTTTGGAATCACTTAATGCTCTGGTTATTAGATAATCCTGGATACGGTTTTGATTTGCAAATTTTTGGCCAACTTGGTCGTTAGTTCTATTGTGAAGCGTGTGTGGAAAACGAATATATCGAGATTGGTTATCTAAGACCCTTGGTCATTAATTATTTGTCTTTGGTTTTTGGGTCTACTTAATGACAAACCAGTTCCATTTAATCCATCGATTAAGGGGATATAACATTTGGGTATACTGAGTTGACTTTTAAAATTTTGATATAGGTGCTGCTTCTGACAGTTTCTTGAAGGTTACTTAATAAGTCTATTGTTTGATCGGACTTAGCATAGTATTTTAAATCATTAATAAAAAAAAAACAAACAACGCCTTCAGGAAGCAAAGTCAATAGACATTTATTACCTATATTTGACTTAAGTCTTAAAATAGGTTTGTTGATCCCACACTGAAAACAGTTTTACTCAGCTAAATCAAGTTTAAATAAAATACTTCTTTTGGTTTTTGTTGTTTTGCTTTTTATTTAAATTAGCTCCATTGAAATTACAATAATATAATTAAAAGAGTTGTTAACTCTATTCATTGCCTTATGAATTCTTTCCTCGAAACGCTTCATTATTCTTCAACAAATAGACCATTATTTATGGCAATTTTTTACTCAACTCGTTGAGTCAACGAGTAGTTAAATTGCAACTACAAATTAAATTTATCCAACAGTTTATCATAAGCATTGCTTAACTTCTCTTTATGTACAAATATTGGCTAGTAGATTTACAATCTACTCGTACCGAAAGGTTGGATCTTTCTATCTGGTTGAAGTACAAACAAGAGTCGCAAGCCAAACAGTCAAATAGATTCATGGCCCAAACGAATTTAAAAACTTGTTAACTATACGAATGTCGCTACCAAAAAAGTGTTGAGTAGTTTATTTGCTTTTTTCTCTCTTGCTCTCTCTCTATTTCAGTTTCCCCCTCTCTCACTCTTTCTCGCATGATCATCGTATGTAAATGTCGATCGTTAATAAGTTGCTTACGTTTATTTCTATTGTTTTTTTTGGAGAGGGTTGAATTTATGATCTGCGATTTGCATAGACAAACGCGTTCTCAATAGCTTCCGTCTAGTTACTCTTAATATGATTGTCCCACATTTCGTATATGCACATGTATTTATCCTATTATCGATATCGTTTGCATTATGTTCATAATTTTGTCTGCATCGACTGCATAACTAATTTAATTTTGAATCCATTTGCAGCTCCTTAGCTTAAGTCTCTGACAGCAAACTGGTTATATATTTTAAACATTTTTTAAACATTTTATGCATAGTTTTATTGCCAAGTCAATTGGCCATTGAGGCGCCACGGGTAGCGGGGTTTAGTTATACTTAAGTATACCTCGTATTCCTCAACCATTGGCCTTGACTTTGAAATTTAAATTTTACTCAAGCGTCTGTCAACTGACTCTCTTTTGGGCATTCCTCTTCATGCTTCTCATTCGCTTTCTTGGCCACTTTGTTTTGGCATTTTCATTATTAGTTCATTAGTTGAAATTAAGATTCGGTCATTAATTCATGTAAATGTTAATCTATGTAAATGTGAAACCATTAATTCAATTTGCTCAACTCAGACAGTCTGAAGTAACTATGGGATCTTTGAAATTAAATTAGTTCATTGGTCTCCTCTGAAATTTTGTTGTTCTACATTTGATTGCAATAAATTAATAATTTAAATTACTAAATTTTCTCTATTGTTTAGTGTGTTTATGTAACAAAGCTTTGCTTAATAGCATTTATGAATATATTAAATAAAACTTATAAAATTATTATTACAGCTTTGCATATATATGTTTAATTAAAATTGACGTAGGGTAAATATTCGTCTGTGTTGTGTCTATTAATGATGTCATCAAATTGGGGGTTTTTCAGTATTCTCAAGATGTTTACCATGAATTCTTTAAGGTTTGCCTTTGGAAGTTTGACGTAACTCATTAATCATTTGCAAATTTAAACACTTTTTAATTTGATTTCATTTATTTTTAGTGCCCTAGTAATTATGTTAACATATCCGGAATATAGAAGCAAGCCGAATATTTAAGTTATTAACTAAGTTTCTAAATTTAACCTAAGGGAGTTAGGTTGAGTTCCTTATACGTTAAGACTATAAGACATTAAAAACCCATATTTTATCGACAGTAACTTTATACTGGAGACTTGGATTACGATAATTGTAGAACAACAAGTTCAAACCTAAAATATATCTAACATTTATAGGGCGATTATGTGATAAAGTAGAAACTCCATTTAAAAATTTAATCTGTCTTTCAATTTAGCTGTTTATAATCATCAGCCCCATACTGTCGGTAGGTGGAGCCACCTGCCAAAAGTAACGCTAGCAAACAACCAACCAGATAAGCGCAAAATTCTTAATGAAACGAAACGCATGCACAGTAAACTTTGAACTTGAGGATGCCTAGAAAGAACCTACCCTGGGCGTTACTGCCCTATCCTATTCTAGCATTGTATATAGAAGAGTAGAAGAGAGTACATACAGTTAGAGTAACAGTTACATTAAGTCGGTTAGTTTTATCTTTTTAGCATTCAAAGCGACCCCCAAAAACGAAATAAACAGAGTCGAGATGAGTTGAGTTGAATTGTGTTGAGTTGGGGGGAGTTTGAGTGGTGTGCACTGACAAAAATTATAGCTCTATGGTCCAAATAAGAATAACTTTAATAATTACATATATTATTCGAAATTCTAGAAAATAGATAATGTCGAAATATAATTTTTTCAATATAGCTCTTACCCCCCAAGTTGTTAGTTAGACCGAACTAAATTTCAGAACATTTTGTATTTAAGTGTAGAATGCTCGAAAACTCGAAACTAGACGAGAAGCGATGAAACGATGAGAAGTTGAAGCGAGTTACGAGGTGCAGTGCACAAAGACGAACGGAAATGAAATCACGTACCAGGGGCGTTGTCATTCACAATGACTGTGGCACTGGCAGGACGAGGAGTTCTACACAGTCACAAGTTGTTGCAGTTGTTATTTTTGTTGTTGTTGTTGTTGGTATATGTAGCAGTTGTTGTAGTTGTTAGCAGAGCCGCGGCAGCTGCCATTTTGTTCAGTCGTTGTGTGTACGTCTAATGTCCAATTTCAATTTGGACTGGCTGGCTGACAGCAAAGCCACCGCAAATGGCAAACAATGCAAAGACGCCAACCCATCCCTCTCTACACCCCTCTCTATATGCCTCTCCCATTCTGTTACTCTTGCACTGACACATATGTGAGTCTTGTGTCCCTTGTCTACTATTTCACTTAAGTGTGGACACTATTACACTCACACACTCAACTACTCCAGAGTCAGCTACGTGCAGGTAAGTGGGGTGAGGCAGAGAAGAATTGAGGGTAAAATAAGGGGAGAGGGCGACCCGCATAAGTTTATTTACTTTTAACACGAAATAATAAAGTTTACAAAAGAAAACGTGCGCCGTGCGGTATGCTGCACTTTTTAGACCCCGTACTCTAAAAAAGAGTATAGGGGTCTATTAGGTTTGTCTGAAGCGAAATGTGCGTAACAGGTAGAAGGAGGCTTTTCCGACCCCATAAAGTATATATATTCTTGATCAGCATCAACAGCCGAGACGATATAGCAATGTCCGTCTGTCCGTCTGTCCGTCCGTCCGTATGAACACCTGGATCTTTTAAACTACAAAAGCTAGAGCCACCAAATTTAGAATGAAAGTCCGTTTGCTTCGCGAGCAGATCAAGTTTATTTCAAATCTTTGCCACGCCCCTTACCGCCCCCGCAAATTGTAAATATCTATGGTCACCTACGAAAAAATTGATGTTTTAAGCAAATATCTCAGTAACTATAGCACTTAGGAGTACCGTTTTTGGTACACAGGTTGCTAGAGACAGCATAAATGCATTGTCATTAAAATTTTTGGACTGCCACGCCCCGTTTTCCAACACGAATGAAATAGTTTTCAAACTTCAATGCCATTTTTAAGGCATTTGCACTTATCGTACGGTATTGTAATTTCAAATTCGTTTGGAGACAAAGTATCACAAACTAACCTGAAAGTTGCATACAAATCGGACAATAAACAAAAGAGCTAGACACGTAACAATGTTAACAATTGCACGCAATGTCAATGCATGTGTGCAAGCGAGATAGAAGCATATAAACATGTGAGCGAACGTTTTCGCTGCTTGTGTAGCGACAGCGCTGCTCGCGGACGATGCACGCACATGTATGCATATGATACGATAAATCATATATCGATATTCAATACGATAGTAATTATAATTGCGATATGATCTCGAATGCGATATTTGGTCATTATGTCCATATCTATAGCGTATTTGAATTCAGTTGTTGATAATATCGATATTTGATTTGATGTAATATTTTAATTAATATCGATATCGGCATTTTCTTGGCGATTTGCATCCCTATTACAAACTGATGGTTTTGTTTCAAAGTGTTTTATTGTAAATACTATGAGTACGGGGTCTTTTACAGTCGGCTAGCTCGACTGTAGCCTTTCTTACTTGTTTTTATTTGTTGCTTTGAGTGTCTTCTCTTACCTTTGAAACATCCCCGTCTCTCTTCCTCCAAAGACGCCACTCTATCTGCCCATTTGATGTTACACTTAAAGCGCTCAAAGCGAATATTTAACAAACTCCTGAAAGTCTGGTTAGTTCTATATTTAACGGAACTGCTCATACACTGTTCAGAAGCATTAAGTTTTTTTTAACGTTTTAAGAAATTTGTATGAAATTTTATGCATTTAATTTTTAAGTCAAGTGTTTGTTTAGGCAATGTACATAAACTAAAGTTGAAATTTTTTAGTTATCTTTGAAGCATTTAATAATTACAAATTGTTATCTAAATTGTTTTATGGAGTTAGTCAGATTCTTACTTTTTATAGCATTTTGCAATAAACATATTTAATTTTTAATTATGTTATAATTTGAATTTTTGAAAACATTTTAACATAAGCACACATTAATTTTTAATATTTATTTAAATTCTTGATATCTGTGATGAACCCACTTTTGGGAACAAGTTTGTTATCATTCGTAAACATTGCAATAATTGGTATATTCTTCCGTTTTGTTATTTAAATATACATGTATATTAATTGCAATTTTACTATAAGTTAGGGTATTAATAATGGTGGAAGACCATCTCCATCTCCTCTTGCGCATTGCAGTGAAACTTTCGTTACAGTGCCAAAAAAAAAAGAAGAAGGTAGAAAAATTAGCGACATGCTGTGACGTGACTCGACTGCACGAAACTCACTTTGTTCCCATTTAGCATTCTGAACATTCCCCTCGATCCCGTCCCCGTCCCCATCCCCGTCCTCATCCTCTTCCTTTCGCTATAGTTTTAGCTTTTTCTTTACGTTTACTTTTACCTTTAGCTTTGTCTTTGCCATGTTATGCGTTTGCTGGCCATATGCCTGTGACAGGCTCTCATGGACAGCTTAAGGATGCAGCCCGGTACTTACAACAAACTGAATTATTTAAAATGTTACTAAGAGCAAAGCAACTGCGAATGCTTTGTGCAATTAAATGCGTTCTCAGCTCATACGCACACATGCGACAACCATTAGATGGTCCACAGAGAAGGTAATGATAATAATTATACGGAGTCGGTACCACATGTTTTAGGTATCTCCTGTTTTGGTCCGTGCGTGTGTGCCTAATTACAATAAATTTGGCTAATTATTGTCTGGTAGTTGCGGCCCCTGTGGCTACAAACTTTAAGTATCTCATGCAACAAACATCGGAGCACGGACAAAGTTTTTCCCATCGATAGAGTCGAGAGCAGCCGGTTGAAGACAACATGGGACAATGTCTGGCTAATTGTCTTGTAAATTATGATAAGAAACTTTCACTCTCAACTGCTGAGAAACAGAAAAGTGGACGGAGTTTGTTAAAAGGGTCAGTGAGGTCACCTGCATATGGGAGGAAGAAAGTGCACAGACTGTACCCATTGAGTGGTATTAAACTCATTTATTTTTTAAGGTCTTGAAGTCTTGGAAAACAAACAGTTGCTGTAATATTTATAGAACTTTTTTCTGAAATTAATTTATCTAAGAACTAATATGTTTTCTTTGATTTGGAATTTCTTATAATGCATTTTTAAAACAGACAAAAGTCTGAAATTTAAAAAAATTATGACTCAATGTAGATAGGACTGGCTTTTCTCTAGTAAAGTTACAAATCACTGCAATCATTTGTTCAATTCTTTAAATTTCAAGGCTAGCACATGCTCTTTTGAGACATCGTCAATCTCTTATTACAATCTTCAACTGTCGTCGAGGATATTTTTAACAATCATTGCAAATCAAAACAAATGCCAAACGATTTGCTTTATGTGCATCTGCAGTGATTTGCCTAGGGAATGCGGCTGTCAAGCCTTTCATTTTTTATTGCCCCGCAGCGTCCAATACCCTTTCACATATACCCTCTCCCTCTCCCTCTCCCTCTCCCACGTTCTGTATCTCTCCCTCGTTCATTCCCATTTTAGTTTCCGTTTGTCAGTATTGCAACATATGCGCGCTTCATAAAGTGGGTGCTTCCCCTGCAAATCCCTTCACTCATCTCCCTCGCCATCGCTTGCTGCAAGCGAAATGCAGTCAACTCGTGCGCCAGCTGAGCGCGCAATTTAGCACAACAATGCGATACGTATACGCCCCGTTGTAGCCCATACTAACTCATGTGTTGGCATGTCTGCTACTGCCATTTAGAAATGCCTTTGTCTTGCCTTGGCTTGCTCTTTCTTACACAGTGAGTGCCGTTTGTTTTTTGTCTTGCCAAATGCGCCATATTTCTGAGTTTATGTCTTCGTTTTCTAGCAAATATCTTGGCAGAGTGAGCGAGAGAATGAGTGTAATGCATATGTTCGGCCTGTCGTCGTTTTGTTTTATTGCATATTTATATTTTATAGCGAAAGTAGCAAAATGTACGAGTAAATCGTTAGACCTCCTGCTGTACAAAACGAACGTAAAAGAAGTAAAAGAAGAGACTTTTCCCGACTTCCAGTTCTTGGCCTTTTTGGCAAACATTCGATAAAAGCACTAATACATAAGCTCTGTCAGTCGCACATGTGTCTCTCACATCCACACACACTCACCACATATACACAACTGTTTGTTGAGGCCGTGCATTAAGGTCTCGTTGCGCTTTTTGGGGCTGATTTTTGGGTGGGCCCCAAAATTCAATCATAAAAGTTTTTCAATAATCCGCTTTGCCTCGATTGCATTTCAATTTGCGCAACATTTTTGTGCAAAAACTTAATTTTCCACCAATTAGTTTTTCATTCCAACGATGATGTGGGGGGAAATTGGTGCTGCAACTCGTAATTGATCTGTGCCCCGTAAAAGTTAGTAAAAGCCTTTTTTTTTAATACAGACCAGTTTGGACCAACAATGTGTTGAACCATTTGGAATTAAAACTAGTCAGACAACAAATATTAAATGATGATTTTAATGTTCCGAAAAAATCGAGGGTTAAATTTGTTATTCATACCGATTCTTTCCTGAAATTGCTGGCGATCTTTATGATGTGTTTTGCAGTTTAAACTAATCCAAAATACGTTACCATCAGATGGTGTTCAAAATCACATTGAACATTTTTATTGATCTGCAGCACACACCTGCCACGCTCTTGGTATGCACTGATAATGCTAATTTTATTCAAAGGTTATGCCGTTAGAATCGGCTGCAGACGGGGCCAAGTGCTGGCCTCTTGCCAATGAAGCCTGACGACGAAGATGGAATGCAAGTACGTGTAGAAATTTACGAAAAATTACGAGAAACGCAGCAAAAGCTGCTGCACAAAATTGCAAATCGTGCCCAGGGTCGAGACTTAAGACAAGCACTGGACAAAGGGACTAGGAGGTGGGTAGGGCAGCAAGGGCAGAGGAAGGCCAAGACGAAGACACAGACGTTTGTTCGGACAGAACCTGGCCATGCAGCATTTATTGCCAACGAAGCGTATTTGGTGCATTTGATGCGCTGCATAATGGCGAACGCCATTAAATGTCCATTGACATGGCGTACGAAGAAGTCCAGTTGGCACAGTGGGCTGAAAGATGTTAGCCATGGTACTTAACTATTTGTGTAGGTAAAGTACACAAACAGTGGGCAAATTATAAAGTTTTTCAGATGCTTTAAGTTAAATGTTTTAAATTGTTTTTGATTTATTTTTCGATATGTGTGGCATCACTGTGCTGTCGAATTCGGTGCATTGACGTTGCCAATGGCGCATCGCAAATCCAAATCGAATGCGAAACGAGCGGAAATCGTGACCTGCAAGGATCTGCTTAGTTTTCTTATTAGCTGCGATTACATTTGATGTTTGTTGTTCGGTCAACGTGGCGTATACTTACTTACATATACGTATACGTTATGTCTATAAGTATATACAACATTTTGTATGTTTAAGCAGTGCTTCTTGCTCTTCTAGTTGCTGTTGTTGTTGTGTGGCTGTTGGTTTTACACTTTGCTGCCAACGTTTTTGTACGTGGCCAAGTTGCAAAATGTCCAAAGTCTGCGTCGACGTTGACGTCGCTGTTGCCGCATCAAATATGTTGAAAAGCAATTGGCAGCCACCTCGAACTCAGTTCGTGCCCCTACAAGAAAGAGAGACAGAGACAGAGAGAAAGAGAGAGAGAAAGAGGCAGAGTGAGCTGCTGACCCTGCGGAGGGGCATGTCTGCTAATGCGCTGCTGGTGGAATTTCTTCATTGAGTACGTGCATTAAATTTCAAATCAAAAACATTTCTACACACAATCACAAAAAGAAATAATGAAAAAAAAGAAATGATCGAAAATTTTAAATGCATTTTTGTTGCATTCTTGCAGGCGCGTTGGACTGTGAAGCAATTTGTTTAGAAATGCGCACAGCAATTTGTATCTCTTAATTTTTTATAGCATAGATATTAATTGTTTTCCAAATAATTATTGTGATTGAAGTTGCACAGTTTATTTACGGCGAATTTAATTTTTTTCGAACGAGGGAAACTTGAATGCAATCAGCAGACAAAGGACAGCTTCGACAAAAAAAAACTGCAATGCATATCAATTGCTGCTGACAATTTCAAATAGAAAATGTCTCAGCATTGTTAAAAAAATGAAAAGGAAAACAAAAAATCAAAGAAGAAAAACAAATGAATAACAACAAGAACAACGGCAAGAACGACAAGTGCCTGTCAATGACAAGCAGCAGAACAAACTTGTGGATTTCTGTATAAAAAGCAGAGAAATGAAAATGGAAATGTAACTGCAATTGAGTTTGGTTTCCCCTCAGGCATCGAACTGCATACCCTTCCTCCTAAACGCCTCTTCTCCACCTTGTTCTTGTTGTTCTTTCCAATTGTCAACTGTCAATGAGTTTTCAATTGCCGCCAAGTTGCATGTTTGAAGATTTGTGCCCCACAACTGCATTTTTCTAAGCCGCCAATTGGATTCGTTTCACTTTGCTTGCATTTGACAGTCGTTTCTTCCATTGACTTGTCAATGGCAGCAGTTTGTTATTGCTACCAGTCTCCCAATCTCCCAGTCTTCCAATATTCCAATATCCCGACATCCTGACACCCTCTCTCTCTCTCCAGCTAATTTTTTTTTTGTTATGCGGTTGCCCGAATTGCTTTGTTTTTCAAGTTAACAAACTAGGTCTTAAAGACCCATTTGAAATGTTCAATTGTCGTCTAGACTCGCCCAAAATTGTTTCAAACTTATTTCCATTAACCATGTTGATTTCCGTTTCCTGCCATAGAGGTGTGACGAAAAATCGCGTGCTGAATTCCCTTTTCCCATGTCATGTAAAAAATAAAGTGAATATTTGTTTGGGGGTGTGAAATGCCATAAATTGAAATTGCATCCACAGTATTGAATTCCTAAAGATTCTTAATAAGCTTTCTGCTATTGTAATAATGATTTCTTTTATTTATTTTCTTTGATATTGAAACTCACGTGACGATAAAGTTAAACTCAGTAAATAGAAAGCACAAACAAGTACCAATAAATGAATATCAAATGCAATATTTAGTACTCTCATATTTACATACAAATATTGCCAAAAATTTAGCATAGATATTGCGGGGAGAATCAGGATGGCAGGGTGTACAGGGGAAGGGGAAAAGGGGGCTACACCTGCTGTGCAAACTGTGGCAAACATCTGTCGCTCAGTGTGAAAGGAGAGGCCTATATTTGGTCCCATTGTTACTGCACTCGTAGTTCCAATTTCCAGCAATTTCGGAATTTCCCCTTCTCCCCATATTCTCCCGACAAACAAATGGAAGCTCCCCATTCCCCCCGTTCCCTGTACCCCAACTGACTCCCTACTCTCCACTGCAAACAAAGAATGCCACGTGAGCCGACAACGGCCGTGCAAAAATTTCAATTGAAAACATTGATGAGTCTATATCTTTTCTTTATTCTGTTTCTGTATGTCTATTTTTATACCCGTTATGTATACTCCTTTATTAATTTGGCACAAACACAACTCCTTTTAGGATTATTAAACTTCTTGAATGTATAAATTCCATGAACATATATAGTATCTATCAGACCTTCGTTTCCTATATATGCATATATCGTAAGATTAAGTTTGTCGATTATCTAATAATAGCTCTTCTCTCTTCCGTTTTCATACTCAGTCCTATTTTCATAGCTGCTTAAGCTTTAAGCAATTCAAACTCACTAAGATTTCCAGACAGTAAGAACGGGTATTTTCTAGTCGAGAATCCAGCAGAATTTTTTAACTTGAATGCTTCCACTGTTTTTTACAAGCATGTTTGTGGCAGAGTTGCCAGCGGGCGGCTGCACAATAGAGGCAGGCCCCAAGGCATAGTAGCAGGAGAATCAGGCACAAGGACGAGGTAGTTGGAGGAGATTGAGGTGGAGCTTGAACTGGAGGTGGAGGCCGCATCTCGTGTCGTGGCTTTTGTTGACATTCGCGGGTGTTTCGCCCACGTAGAAGCAATTAATTGGAAAAATGTGCAAATAGAGTCATGCAGGTGGCATCTGTTGACTTAACCTCGATTGCATAAAGGCCTTTTCCGACATTTTTAGTGATTGAGTAGCTTATGTAGCCATAAATTACAGTTAGCCCCGTCTAATTGCTGAGTACTATAAATGATGTTAGGGTATTCAATGTCAAAACATATTTAAACATAACTTAATTTATAAGATAGTTTTAATTTTTCCTGTAATTTACATGTCCCATTTTAAATGATATTTATGTGTATGTCTTGTACTATAAGGGTATTACGTATTCGCTATTCTGAGCATTATTTATTCCAAATTCTGGCAGCTTAACAACTTCTCTAGTAGCGAGCAAAATGCAGTTTGGAGAACTTTTAGTCGCTGTCAATGGCTTTTGTCTCGTGACGCGGAGAAACTTTTCTAATTAAGTGGCAACGCCAAGAACGGACAGCGGGACAAGACGACAACTGGACCAAGGGTGGCCACTTGTCCAATGGGTCGCATGGCCTATGCGCTGGCATTACAATAAACCGTTATGGGCCACTTTTAATGACCAGTTGGCGTTGCATTTTGTTGGGCGGAGGGTGGGGCGTGTTAATGGTTATCGTTTTTGTTGTTTTTGCTGTTTTTGTTGTTGTTTTTGTGGTTGTTGCTTCTGTCGTGTTCGTTGTTCATGTTGTTGTTGCTGCGGTTGCCCAGGCATTAGTTACAAAATGTCGTTAGCCAAATTATTTGCCATGTTGGCGAAAAATTAAAGAGAGTAAGAGGGAAAGAGCAAGTGAAGAGTGAGTGGGTAAGAGAGAGAGAGAGAGAGAAACAGTAAGAGAGGGCGCAGACCATGCACGACTAATTGCAGTTGAAATTTTGTTTTATACGCGAGCGCCACATCAACTTTTATATGTTATGTCGCATTCGTTTAGGGGCGTGGCAGTCAGTAGGCGTAGATAAGTATAACATTTAAGCGATATCATTAACTTCAACTTAACTACTTAGATTATAATTTTGTAAGTGCAAGTTAAATACTGACCTGCAAATTTTAGCTATCTTTGCTTAAAAACTTTCCTACAATTTGGGGTTATAGATATAGGATACTATTTCCGATGTAACTCAGAAACATTAATAGGCAGAAGCACGAAATAAAGTGAACATTCTACATTTTTTGATGTGACTGTTCAACGTTGCTCAAGTTTTGAAATGACATTTGAAAAACAACAAAAGTTTTTGCACTTATATCATAATCTCCTTAGTAACAAGCTTACTTTAATTATAGTAAGATATAAGAGCGTTATGTGAGCTTTTGGAATAAAAGTCAAAAAAGGTTGTTGAATTTGATTTGACATTAAGGCAACTAACAATTGAAAAAGGTAAAATTTTAATTATTTAAAAATTAAAATATCAATTAATGTTACCGAGTTACCGCCTGCTGGCCTCTTAACATTTTGGTATAATAATCTTTGCAAACAGTTGGTTTAATTTCTTCTACCTTTTACTAATTATAAGTTTTCCCAGAATAAAAGCCAACTTCTATTTGTATTATTCAAAACTATTCGATAGTGTGTCGAATAAGAGAAACGTGCTCAAAAGCCCAAACATTGTTGTGCAACGTTCTCTATATTCTATTTATTGTTCGAAGTTTGTTTTTGGCTTTCGTGGTACCTCAGAATTGGTTGAGATGGAAGTGGGGAGGTTTTCTGCTGTTGTTTTGCTGGAATTTATATTATTGCATACCAGCTTCAGAGACTGGCTGAAATGGGCAACAACAACTTGCAACATTACGGCAACACGCTAAATTTGTTTTAGTTGTTGTTGTGGTTGTTGTTGTTGATGTTGTTGTTTTGGCTTTCTTTATTGGTATTTGCGGTTGGCAATTGTTGCGCTATAGTCTCCAGTTTTGTGTGGATGTGCCGCGATTTTAAAATTTGTATTGCATACTTTTTGGCATTGTTAACTTTTATGTCGGTACTAGATATGGGAATGAAAATAGAAATGGAAATGTGACTGGGACGGAGACTGGCATTGGAACTGTGCATTGTCTGCTTGTCTGGCATATTTACGAGTTTTTGGACAGTCCATTTGTTGAGTTGGGCTTCCAATTAAGTCTCACCTGTTCAAGGTTCATGCTTCATCCTTCATGTGGCTACTTAAACATTTATTTACGGAAAATTCTGTACTTAATCTTCAATTCGTGCACCATTTCCATGTGTGTGTTGACATCTGCAAAATGCAGTTTTTCGGTTCGATTTCGATTTTTCAGCTTAAAGCCCCATTCATCAATTAAATCGACGCATTCATCAAAACGATTTCTCCCATGTTGATGTCAACTTTTCGCAGCTTTCAGCTTTCGTGCTGACGTCATTGAACATGTGACGTCTGTTTGAAGGTGTTTTTTATATTTTTTTATTTTTCTGTGATCAGTTGTGTTAAATTAGGTATTTTATTGCTTATTTTAGTTCTTGTAGAGCTCAACGAAATGTTATAATATGCGAAAATGTCTTTCATACTACAGAATATATCTGAATATTTTCAGAATTAGATAGGATTCTAGTCCTTTGCGAGGTGGTAAAATTTTTTCTATTTCAAGCAATTTATGCCCTGGAAATGTTGACAACATTACAGTGATGCACTAAGCGAATCTATTATTAACCACCAGCTCATTTCTGATACATGTCGTCCTTCTTATGTGTAGGAAATTTTCGTGGATTCTTTTTTCGTGAGCTCTTGCCGCAGACAACTAAACACTCCACACTTAATTGCTTTTTCATGCCACAAAGCATATTTAATACTCGACCATTGACAGGCCGCCACTGACAGCAGCTGTCAGCTCAGTTTTGTTATTCACGGCAACTTTACGCCCCACGACTCGTCAGCCTCCTCAGTTCTCTCAGACCCCTCGTACCCCTCAGGCTTCTTGGTGATGCTTTCGAGTCTGCAGTATTCATGTCCACAGCCTGCAAATTGCTCATTTCAAGGCTAATTTGTCAGCATATAGAAACAACAGAGTGGGCGGACATTGGCAATAAGCTAAACGCGAAGAAGAATGAAAAAGTTGCAAGAGAGGGAGAAGGGAGCAGGATCAGAGGGCTTAGGTTAAAGTCCCCAAGGTGATGGAAACTGTTGTCAGACTGTCCACGGTGACAGATGCAAATTTTTAAACGCATATTCCTTGTGCTCTTCATCAGCATGCACTTAATTACGCCCGAATGTCAGCTAAATAAATTTATTTACATAATTTTAATTAAACACCAGGCAAGGTGGAAAAAATTATATACATAAATGAATGGGCAACAATAGGAAGTTGTGCAAGAAAACAGTATCGAAATCCAGCCAAAAGTCAGGCTGTCTGTCACTCAGGGTCAAGGAGGCGTCTGTCAAGGTGACAGTTGAGCAGGCAACACCTGTTCCCCTCACACACCCAATCTTACCCTCATACACATATACGCTCATAGCTGAGGGGTGTCGAATCTACCACTCTGTGTGTGTACAAGTGTGTGTGTGTGAGTGTGTGTTTGTATCTTTTGTGCATTTTGGCGTGCTTAACGAGATAATTAGATTGTTTTTTTTTTTGTGGATGGGAGACGGCTGTCATTTCTTTTATATGAAACTTTTTTGTTGTTGTGCGTCACCCTCGCTTTGAGTCAACCTTCTGTGATTTTCAATATGCCAGGCAGGTTAAACATACGACATGGAACATCTAAGGTCGCTGTTTGTTGTGGTTTGAAGTTCCGGCAAATTGGGGTGACAAACCTCATTAATTACAAATGACTTCATTTCTTTTGTGCACATCCATTGGGAAAAGCCTCTGAGGTGTGAAGACTTCCAAGCATCGTGACAGTTAGTGGGGATATACCCATTAAAGTTGGGCTAATACCTTTATATGGAGTAAGCACAGCATAGAATTTGGCCAATTATCAACTTAGATTGGCAAAAGTGACTAAGTGCCACAAAGCTGAGAAGTGTTGCGATTGACGGGAGGGTTTTCTTTAAGGAATTGCAATCGTCTACGGAAGCAAGCACACTACAGTTGACCCTCGACTTAGGACACCTTATATTAAAATTAGTTATTAATTTTCAAGGGATGTAGCTTTAGCTTCTGTAGCTCATATGCGATGTATTTAATTTCTTCTTTTGCTTTCGACTATTTAGAGCAATATATAAGTTAAACTCGCTGCTTTAACTTAAGGCCTATCAATTAAAATTTATAGAGTTCAACCATTTAGCTAAGAAATAGTCGATGTTTGACTGTTTTAGGCGACCACTTAGAGTATACTTTTTTTTTTATCGCTATTTAGACTGTGCAGCAAAGTCCCCGGTCGCTTATAAATTGTTCTATGAGTGCCGCCGCCAAACACATTGCAAATGTGACAAATATGCATTTGGCAACAATAAATTTTATGACCGCAGTCGCTGGCGGCAACCAGCAAAAATATTTCACAGCCACAGCTTCTAGCAGTGAGGGGCTTAGGGCTAAGGCAGGGCGTGGAGGTCTAAGGGAGGTCTACAGTTTTGGAGGCGCCCTTGGGGAATAATCCTTTGCTGCTCGTCGCACTTCGCCATATTCATATAAATATAAATTAGCATATTTTGTGGCGTCAACGTGGCGGCTGCAACTTACCATTCAAAACATTCAAACATATACACAGAGAAGGATTGGGATAGAGGGGGACAATGAGGGAGACAGAGAGAGAGAGAGAGTATATTTCTGTGCAATCGTAATTAAATTGTCGCCAACCAAAAGTTGCATGCCAACATAAACAAAACTCCAACAACACGTTAAGGCTGTAAATTCGACTCCTGACGATGAGATACCCGTTAAAAAATGTAGTACTTGATAAGGCTATATTGATACTAATTAATGACTGCCAATAAGATAGCATGAAACCTGCTTATTAAAATAAACAGTCAAATTTCAATGAAAAAATAATGGTGCATACTTTTAGGTGCTTGCATTAAATTTCATAAAGAAGCAGACTTATTTCCACGTACCTTACCGATTATAGTGCGACTAAAACAATTGTATTTTCCTGATTTAAATTTTGGTTTTAAAAACCTCAAATTTAAACCATTAAATGTGTATAAATTTTTAGGTTTTAGTGCCGAAAACGTTTTCTTCTTGCGTGGATGCCAATAATTTCGACATACCCTTTCTTTTTGATGAACGGGTATTTTAAGCACATAAAGCTAAGAAATGGAATGAGAAAAATGTCAATCGTTAGATTTTATTGCCATTGTTTGTAATTTAATTTGCTGATTTATGCAGCCAACTCAATCACAATTAAAAATGCCAAGAGCGCTGATTTGTTGGCCTCGTTGGCGTCGCTTTGTTTATGCCAATTTATGACGCGACCAATGCTTGATTATAGCCAATTAGCTGCAATTGTTTTTGGTCTTTTTTTTTGAGTTTTCAGTTGCTGCCAACAATTATCCATGGCTCCCAGCCAAGGGTTAATATAAATACAAAAAAGCTAAATCAACAAAAATTATTCAAACTAAAAATTGAGTGAGTAGTAAAATATTAACTCAGGCGCATGCGTTAGGCTATCTTACTTAAGTTCCGCTCAAGAGCGCGAAATATTTGAGTGGAATACGTTCGATTATATCTCAATTGCGTAACTGAGTTTAAACAATATTATTAACATATTTTTGCTTTCATTTGAAATAATTATTTACATTTATTTGTATTTCACATAGTTTTCAGAAACGACAGAAAATATGATTGTATATTCAAAAATCCTAAATTGGTTCCGGTAAATACGGTGGAAAAACAGTATGTTGCTTAGGAAGATAACTTCCCAATACTTGGAACGCGACAAGTAAAGCAAGTAAAATCTTCATCTTGTGAATTTTAGCTATTGAACTACAAAGGCTTGTCAACTACATCATTTATACTATTTGGTACAAGTGAGAGTCAATTGATATGCTTATGCAATAAATATTCTAAGACTAATGAAATTTGATACGAAATTTACAAATTTTCTTCAACGTTTAAATCATATTAGTTTTTGATTGGAATGCTTAAAAGAGTTGATTTGAATCAGCTTGTCTGTGTGTCTTCTGCAGAAGATTAATTTATTTTATATAATTTAGCTGGCATTATACCTTTCTGATTCTTTTCCTTTCAATTACAAAGTATACCTAAGTATACACCTCAACTGCTTACGTTAATATTTTTCAAATATAATAAAAGAATTATTCCAATATATTCATTCATTAATTAGTATTAGTTTTTAAGATTTTTAGACCCCGTACTCAAATGGGGCCGATCCAATAAAATATATATACTCTTGATCAGCATAAACAGCCCAATCAATATAGCGATGTACGGGCAGTTTATTTCGAATTTTTGCCACACCCCTACCGCCTCTCAAGCTGTGACTAGAGCTATTGGGAGAAAATTTGAATAATTTGTGAATTTCACCATTATCACTATCTTCACCAAGTTTGGTTTGGACCGGACAATTGTAGCCTATAGCTCCCACAGGACAAATCGGTCGAAAATTGATGATTTGTATGGAAAACGCGCACTAGAATAAGTACGAGGTCTTTTACAGTCGGCTCGCTCGACTATAGCCTTTCTTACTTGTTTCTTCAGTATAATTTGCCAAATTAGACTTACGCCTGTAACGTAGGGGTATAAGCAAAAATAAGATTGCGTGTTTTTAGTAACTCATAGTTTATTTTAGCAGTTAATAAAACATGAGCCAGGATGCGTGTTTAAAATGATTTGCAGTTGTAAATATATTGGTACTTTGATAAATATTACATTTCATTAATGCTTATTACGATATCACTAAAAAAAAATTAGTTATTCGTTCGTCAGAAATGATACTCTTCAGGCTGGCAATCGACAATGTCCATAATACATTTTAAAACCCGGGGGACAGTTTACCGAGGCCCTGTTAAAATCTTCAAACGCCGTAGACATTGCACAAAGAAACATCAGTATTATTAGCAGCTGATAGAGGAACTTAGTGTAAATTAGCTTCATACTGAGTGTGAAAGGAAAAAAGAACTTTTCGCCAGAGAGTCTCGAGTGTAACTAAACATGCTCGTACTTAACGTATCTAACTTTATACAGAAACTACAAACTAATTATCTTTTCTCAGCTTAAAATTACTTAGATACGGGAATAATTTTTAGACCCCGTACTCTAGAAAAGAGTAGAGGGGTCAATTTGGTTTATCAGAAGCCAAATGTGTGTAACAGGCAGAAGGAGGCATGGCCGACCCCATAAAGTATATATATTCTTGATCAGCGTCAACAGCCGAGACGATATAGCCTTATGAACGCCTAGATCATTTAAACTTTTAGAGCTAGAGCCTCAAATTTGGAATGAAAGTTCGTCAATGGTGTACGCAGGTCAAGTTTTAATCAAATTTTTTTCACGTCCCTTAACGCTCCCGCAAACTGTATAAAACTATTTTCACATAAGATATTTGAGCGATTGCAACCAAACTTACACATAATGGGTACCATTATAACTATCCTTACCAAGTTTGGTCTGGAACGGACAACTATAACCCATAGCTCACAAAGGGCAAGTTGATCAAAAATTGGTGATCAGTGTCGAAAACGATAGTTAAATTTTAGCCAGAAAATACTCAATAAGATATATCTTAAAATTATATTCATTGTTTATAGGGCAATATGAATCGAAGAATTGAGTCGTTTCCTTTCATTCCCCATAGCCATTAAACGGCAGATTAGTTAAATGTTTCCTTAACTCATATCGACTCTTTTAGAAAAATAAAGTAAGGAGGACTAACATCTTTTTACTACTTTAAATTTATTTTTCACATCATTGAACAACTTTAAATGATTATTTTGCACGCTTATACATTTCATATATGTATTTGGAACAAGGCCACTCAAGTTTCATTAGAACAACATACTTGGATCTAATGTTTTTGCACCCGAATATTTTTTCATTACTCCAATTGATCGTGGAAAACCCGTAAGCTTTGTTAAGTCCGGCTTACACTCGCAGAGAGTTATTCCCATTCCGATGAGTAAAAGGAACATAACCCTCATGTTAAAAACTGATAGTTAATCGAACAGTTCAGTTAAAATGCTCTGCTCCTCTGTTATTGTTCTTTTAAACTCAGATTTAACAAACATGTCGAGACCTTTGCTACTACATTAAATAATTGAATTAGAAATGCTCTTGATACATTTCTGACATGTTTATCTGAAGATTAGTTCTGCTTTCAAGATACAAGTTACGTGTCTGGATACGGTGAACCCTATATATAGTGAACATCCCTTTATTAGTATAGTATAGTATAGTATTTAGTATATTCAGTATGTTCTTTAACAGCATCAACAGTTAAAGCGATGTCCGTCCGTCTGTTTGTTTTGGTGGACTTTAATGGCTCTAGCTCTTATAGTCTAGATGATCCATAAGTTTATACGAAAAGATGGATAGACGGGCATCGCTTTATCGCCAAAATATTTTCTGAAAAATTTAGTGTACAATTGTCTTCATTTCAGTTGGTGCTCTAAAAAGTTGGCTTGTTCTCAAACACAGAGTCGAGCTTAAATATCAGTAGATATATAAAATGCTTGTAGCAATTTTTTTTTTATACATTTGTATTCACAAATAACCAAATTATTTATTTTTATGTGCTTACTACTTAAATCTAGTTGATGGGACTGCAATTATTTTGTAGGAGCACAAGAAAAAATCATTAGGAATTTGCCGGCAATAAAATAAGAAGCAAAATGCAATTAAAATGTTTTCCGTCGTATTGAGAAGTTTGCAACGGACCAAATGTTTGGGGAAATTGCTGTTGGCTCATTAAAGACCAAGTTCTTGGGTCTACAGCCAGCTCCTTTCTGATACACTTTCCTCAGCTCCACAATTTTTACAGCCTCAGCTGGTCTACGATAAGTTCCAAGTGGGCTTAACAATGCGTTGCATTTTCCTTGCTATTTTTATACTCTCTGCAAGAGAGAGTATATTGGGTTTGTGAAAAGTATGTAACAGGCAGAAGGAGGAGTGACAGACCCCATAAAGTATATATATTCTTGATCAGCATCACAAGCCGAGTCGATTTGGCCATGACCGTCTGTCCGTCTGTCCGTCTGTCTGTTTGTCCGTCCGTATGAACAAACAGATTTCAGAGATGGTAAGAGCTACTAGTTTGAATTTGGTTAGATCAAACTCGATATTAAGTCAGTCAATTCAATTGACGTTTTAGGCGAATACATCAGTAACTATGACACTTGGGAATACAAATTTTGGTTGGCAGTTTCCTAAAGATGACATAACTGCATTGTCATTAAAAATTTTTGGACTGTCACGCCCCGTTTTCCCATAAAATAAAATAAATGCAAATGTTCTTATCGTACAGTATTGTTATTTCACATTCATTTGAAGACAAAATATATCAAACTATCCTGAAAGTTGCATAAAAATTGGACAATAAACAAAAAAAACTAGACACCTAACAAAGTTTACAATTAAACGCCTTGTAACTTCATGTGTGCAAGCGAGATAGAAACAGACAAACATGTGAGCGAACGTTTTCGCTGCTTGTGTAGCGGCAGCGCTGCCCGCGAATGCTGGCCGTGTCCACCAGTTGTATATGTATTACATATACACACATACATGTGTATGTGCATACATATAATGTCAAATGTGTATGTGTGTATGTGCATCTATCCAAAGAGATGTTTTTGCTTCAACGGCGTTTTCTGTAAGTTCTATCATTTTTTATTCTCGGATACCGATTTTATTAAAATAATCGGGAATAAAATGCAGAGAGTATTTTACGGGCGGGCGTGCTCGACTGTGATTTTCTTTCTTGTTATTCTCATTTACCAACAGCGGTAAAATGGATGTCCCATGGAAAACATTTAAAATCCATTGCAAAAATCTAGACAAATAGTTGCCGAGTACAAGATAGTGAAAGGACAAAAAGAGGGGAACAAAGACAAAGGGAGACAGACGATTGCCGCTTAAGTGTTACTCATACGCCGCGTTTTTCAATGCAGCTCGTTTCATTAGGTTTCTCTTCTTTCGGCAGACCAACTGGTGGCTTAATTAATAAATTGATTGGATTGTTTACACAGCACGCAAAATTGTTGGCATTCCATGATTTTGGAACATATTATATTTGTTCCCTCATAGGATATATAAAAGTCTCAATGGATCGCCATTAGTTTAACGATTTATCTTGTTAATATTCAATGTTCTTCTTCTTCTCAAATTTCTTAATGTTTTTTTAAAATATTATTTATCAAAACATTGAAGTAGAAGAAATTACCTATTATATACGCCATAGTATATTTAAGACGCATTTTATCGATATGTGTTCAAATAGATTTAAATGCATTGTTAATAATTTCTCTCTGACAGAGTTAATCTTACTACTTCATTTCCAAGTGCCCAATTTTAGTCATTTAATTGTTCTTGGTATGCATAACAGTTGCTAGAAGTTCATTTACATTCATTTTGGTCACATGAACCTTAACATGTGCCGACATTCCTCTGTTTGTCAGCATGTTGTTAGCTGATATTAAGGTGGCCACAAGTTGCTACGCGACAAGTTCGGTCACATGCACACAAACACATACACTCACACTAACATATACATGTGGCATGCCTTGTTATTATGGCCAGCAATTCAACAGTTATCCTTTGGCTTGGCTTGGTTCTATTCCTGTTTTTACGAGCGCCACTTGAACCCGTTTATTTTGCATGTGTGTCCGTCTTTTTGTGCAATAGTTTTTCTCCTTTTCCTTTCTTTTTTTTACTTTTATTTGAAGTGGATGGGGCCAAACACATTTCACATGTCGCCATCGTCCTGCGCACTCATTTCCGTTTCCTGTTTTGTGGCCAAAACTTCAGAACCACAAAAAAAGGCTTGTCTGTTCACCCCTCACTCCTTCAGTCTTTCGTGTTGTGCCTTATTCCCTTTTTGCACTTTTCGCTACTTGTGCAGCTCGGTTTTTACTACAATTTTCATTTTTAAGCCATATTCTCGTAAATCATGCGCTGACACCCAAGCGAAATTGTAGCTCTACTTCATAATAAAAGATAAGAAAGAAACTTTCCAAATACTGCAGCAAAGGAATTTCAAGCGAAATGTCTCTCAACGTGGTTAGCGAAATTAAATTAATAAACCTTGTTGATGACAGACTGAATGAGAAATGGATGAAAATGAATATATATAAACATAAACATGAATATAAATATTATTATAACTATTAAATACATATTATTTGAAGCATAAAAATCTTTTAGAAAAATTAAGAAAATAAACAAATAATTATTATGCTTTTATAAATATTAATGTAAATATTTAAAAATAATATTTTTAATAAATTATAAGTAAAAACTTAGCGTTAATAAAACTAAATTATACAAATTATTGTGAATAAATTCAAAAACTATTATTATTAAAATTTAAAATAAATTGTAAGCATGCAAATAAAATATCTTAAATTAATATAAATGAAAAATATATATATGTACAAATAAATATAAACTGTGATTAAAATAAATGTCCATATTATTATTCAAAATTAATATAATTTAAATCTAAATTTAAATACACTAATATCTATTAATATTAATAAATATATTTATGTATTCTAATATAGAGAACATTTTTTTATTGCTGTTCACTTTATTCCAAGTAAATAATATTTAAATATTATCCGCATTGCATTCTACAAATCCCAGTGTTGGCCAACGACAAGTTCATACTTGTTCAACAACAGTCAAGCAAGTATATTGTCCATTATGAATTTGAGTCCTTAGTGCAATCATAGCACTAGAATAGGAAAAACTATGCAACTCAGCTTAACTTTAATTATTCAAAAGCCAAAAACAAATGCGACTTGGTCCACATGTTGGTCTGAGATGCAGAAGGGTTAGAATTCCGGTATTGGAGACCCTGTGTCTACAACATGGTGGCGAGAACTCTGCACTAATTAATCCCTTTACGACTGAAACCTATCAAAACACGAGCTTAACTTTTCCAATAAAAATAACGCCGCTCGACGATGGCAACGACGACATTCAGAAGAAAAAAAAAATACACACATACACACACATACACTTAAACTGGTAACCGCAAAAAGCACAAGGAATGTGCCAACTTCTGACCACAGTACTGAGCAGAGTAAGTACGGCAAGGACAATGGACAGACTGTGTGTCCTGGCTCAAAATGCAGCAAAAGTTGGCGCACTAATTACCAAGGATTAGTTTCATATTTGTTTGTCAACAGCCGCGGCAGCAGCCAGGACTGGCTGAATGCAACTTTAGCAGCCGCTGTGCTCAGTGTCCTTAGTGTCCTCTGTACTCTGTACTCTGTGTCTTTCGTCCTGTGTCCTATGTCCTGCCTCCTAACAGGCAACTTGGCAAGATTATTTATTTGACCGAAGTTTCAGCATCGCGTGGCGACTGATTAAAGAAAAAAAAGAAAGAAAAACAACAAAAAACGAAATAAAAAAACAAAAACTGAAAATAAAAGAAGAGAACGTTTAGCTTCCATCATATTCATAATGAAATTAACTCGATTGAATGCGTTGATTATATTCATAGCATACTTTTGCTGACTAACCCCAAGCGGGTAGAGCATCGAATGAGTGGAGGGAGTTCGTATACAGTGCGTTAATCTGTTTAGTTGAATGCTGAGTGATTCACGAAGTTATAATACCCTTTGAAAAGCTTTGAAAAAAAAATTAAAACCAAGCAAAACATTTTTTTCAAATGAAATGAGCTTGGTTTTGTTTTTATTTTGAAATTTATATGCTCATAAGAGTTGGTTTCATTTTGTACTACGATAGAATCCACCTTCAAGGGTATTATCAAACAAAAACTTATTATCCGCGCTCGGGGCACATAATCAGATTTCAGGCAACCCTTGACCAGACCATAGACCAATGTACCACCCTGCAATTCTTGCGGTAATGTTCTGAGCTGAACTCAACTGTTCAACTCGCAGCGGTTCGCATGTCTCTAATGTGATTGACCCTTACGCCTCGTTGCCGGCATAATACTTGTGTTATCCTGGCAACAACAAGCCAGCCAGCTGCCATGTTCGTGTCCTGGCCTCTGCCCCACTTGCCTTGCCTCGTCTTGACTTCGTCCTAGCATTCGCACAGGCGCTGGCCCTGGACTTTTGCCTGTGCTCCCATGTTGGTCATCGTGGGCTTCAATAAATTATCACGCCATATAAAGCAATTAATTTTACTGCCCCTGTTCTTGTAGCCTCAACTGTCTGCACAGGGTGAGAAGGCAGAGCAGAACAAACAGGAGCGGGTTGAGCTGTTTGCAGAAACTTTTTTCACATTATTTGCTTATAGTGGTATGTTCAGAGCGGGGCTTGTTTTTATTTTTGGGATCGACTAAATAAGTTTTTAATAGCTTTCTGCGCTTGTTCCAGTTAATTGATATTCGTCGTCAGTCCTTAGTCCTACGTCATCTTGGCTGTCACTTTCTTCATAATTCGATTTTCTATGCACTGTAAATTTTTCAATTATTTCTACACTGGGCAACAGTTTTCATTCTCCATCGCTTTACGTCTACCCTCTTTCAGGTCAGTGCAAAGTTGTTTGAAAATTACTTTCACCTTCGTCGTGTTCACATGCCCCTTCCACTTTCCCCTCGAAGAGGTGCAACATGTAAGCTTGATTGAGTTTTTCTTGCGGTTCCCTGCCAGGCTCTAGTCGTTATTGCAATGTTACTGCAATGTCGCCACGTTTGGGTTGAAAATTGAGTTTTATGCTCCAGTTTGTGGCACATTGTTGGCTCTTTTTTATTGTTTGACATTTCACAGCATTTTAGTGAAAGTTGTGTAAACCATTTACACGACAGGACAATCATTTTTGGGCACTAGCGACGTCAATTGTTGGAATAAGATAATTTACATAGAAAATAGATTATATAAGGGTAGTGGATAGTAAATAGTGTAGTATATAGGGTATTGCGTATATGCAATAGTTTTAATATTAAATGACAGTAAATAAACTATTGCATACTTTTATGTGCTCGTTTTATTTAAAACTACCTGCATTAGTATTGGTTTGTGTATTTGAGCTGAAAATGATAAAACATAAGTTGCAATAAAATAATTGAATGATACTTTTAGAAAAAGAAGGGAGTTCATTCTAACTGGTGCTGCAGTTTTTCATTAGTTCCCGTGGAGTTAAGTGGCTTTAAGCAGCGTTTGTTAGTTTCAATCAGAAAGATATGTATATATGGATTATTGGATTCTGAGTCGCCCCTTTCATGCCACGAGTACAATATACCCTAACTAGTTGATTAACGGGAAAAACAATAAATGCTAAACACACACATACACACACACACTAAGCACTCAAAACGTTTATTAAACAGACAATGTTGAGATAGATTTCCAAATTGCTGCAATATTTGATCAGAGTAAATATTGACACTGGTGTCTGCCCTTTCCACCTTCTGCCGCTTCCATTGTCTCTTCCCTCTCCCAGTCGAAAAGCTGTATGTTTATAACGCACAAACGCACAAATTTGACGGCTGTGTTGGCGGACAATAAGCAATAAAATTATATGCCATATTGTACTTATAGAAATGCACTAACACACACACACACACACACACACACACACACACACACACACGCACACACAACCATACAGCAATATAATTTTGGAATCAGTTAAGTGTTGGGCGTTCAATGAACATGAACATTGTAAAGGCGGCATCCCACGTCCTTCGTTTTCTTCATGTCCTTCGTGTCCTTCGAGTCCTTCGCGTGGCTGTCGTTTATTGTCGCGCAATGTTGAGTACATTAAATGCGCATCATAAATTTCATTACATTATTATTATGGCGTTGTTTGCGACAACAATGACAACGAGAAGTGTGTGCATAGGGGACACGAAGTTGGACTCGGATTCGGACTTTATTATTGGTTTTTGGAGTATCTTACTATTCATAAATAAAACTATTGTGTATCCTTCTCATCAAGAGCAGCAGGAGACGCAGCGGACTGCAGTTTGTCCATATTAATGCGCTAATTATGGGGCTGTACGGCCACGCCCCCTAATGCATTTTATCAACATTATTTATGAGTTGACATTTTGCGCATACGCTCGCCAAACTTATTTCTTTTCCATTCCTCGAGGGTCGCATTTAGTCTGTCTGCTTGGCCATAGCCAACCCCTTCCCATTACTCTCTCTTCTTCTTCCATCCCTTTTGAACTATATCCGACGACTACGCCTCTATTTGCCCTGCTCATGTCTCCACGCTAAGCAAACAACTGAATAATGCGTAGGAAAATTATTATGCCTTGCCAAAATTTAAACAATGCCTTGCCTGCAGTTCTGAGTGAATTATGGGTATGCGAGGGCGATTGCAATGGGCAGGGGATTAAGTAAGCGGGAAAACTGAGCAGGGAAATGGTAAGAAAATGGAATCGATGGCAATGAACTTTTCATAAATTTGGCTATTTAGGTCGATTGAGGCAAACAAATGCAATGAAAGCTATTAGAAAAAGCTACAGTCGGGTAAGCCCAATGTAAAAGACCCTGTACCCATTCTGAAGCATTCATATACACTAATGTTAAATAACTAATTTGTGGAAAGGTTTTGTTACTAATTGATAGATTTAGAGCGATTGTTCAGAA
Source organism: Drosophila cardini (assembly GCA_018903735.1). Classification (NCBI taxonomy): domain Eukaryota; kingdom Metazoa; phylum Arthropoda; class Insecta; order Diptera; family Drosophilidae; genus Drosophila; species Drosophila cardini. The sequence goes on along the minus strand of JAEIGM010000001.1, from coordinate 20,135,624 downwards.
TGTGTGATTTTCTCATAATATATACCATATTTATTGCAATATATATTTATTTTAAAATAAATTATAAATAAATAAACAATAAATATATAAAAATATTGTTGAAACTATATCCTTTTCTTAGCTTATGTTACAGAAAATAAAATGTAATTGTTTTACTGCTAAATTTTGGCTTGTAAGTATTAGAAAAAGTGACAGGGATTTTTTCTCTGTATTATTTTTATGTAATTTGTGACAATTTTAGAAGAGGAAACTTATTTATGCATTGAACATTCAAAGTAAATAATTTTATTCACTTGTCATGAATATAAAACTGCTTTGTTTCCCTCCGATTTCAGCTGGGAGGCTGGCAGTTACTTAGTCAACATGGAAATCCAAGAATGACTCATCGGTTTTCCCACACGCAATACTCAGTGTTGATGACTCGTTCATCAAGCCAAATCCAGGGCAGAAAAGCCAACGATATCAACGCCCACAATTTGTGACAATCTCAGCAAATGCCATAAAAATAAAATCCACGCAAACAGACAAGTTAATGTTTTGGTATTAATTTTCACAGGAACTTGAAAGTAAGACACGCGTGCCTCAGTGGTAAAACTGTATCTTATACAGTTGATAGTGCTTGTCAAACTATTAACGGTTATATTTAGATGTGTTGATAAAGGACGTACTATCAATTACCAAGGGATTTTCTTAAAAATGTATTGACAAATTTACAATAGGAAGTGTCGGTTAAAGACGTTTTATAGTTACTTGAAATACATATAAGTATTCTGTTTTGGAAGCTCATTCCTGTTGCTGATTTTATTTCTATTTCTATTCCTCAATTTAATTTTTTTTGTTTTTTCCCTTGCGCACTTCCGCAAAAATTTTATCGCATTCAGTTTTGTATGTGCGTGTGAAATTTTAGTGCCTGCTTTTGGCCACATTTCAGTTCAGCTCTCTCTCTCTCTCTTTCTCCGTCCCCCCCATGCTCTCTCTCTGTCGTGGCACAAGCCTAGGCGCCACTTGAACTATGAAAATTTGTCCCGTCTTGCTGGCGCCGTGTATATCGATCGCGCATGGAAAACACTTTTGCCATTTGCTTTATCTGCCAACAAACATGGCCCAGACCCGCCACACCGGACAGGGGCTCGGACTTGGTTCGTTGCTTCGCTGATACCCCTCTCTCTTCTCTTTTCCTACCCTTGAAACATTTGACTGTTAACTGTGTTGTGTGGCCCTTCTTCTAGGTGGTTTTGTTTGGCGCATTTTCGCTTTTCTCGTCCTGGCGTGCGTTCATAAATATTCCGTTTTTGCCTTTTTGCTTTGCTTTGCTTTTGCTTTTGCTCTCTCTGCTCGTACACTTTTTTGCCTCTTTTTCTGTATATTTTAAATGTATTTCTGTTTTTGCAGCAATTTCAGTTTTTATTCCTGTAATTTATATGCTATATGCCATACACATTTATTGGGGTAGGTTTGGGTAAACGCTTTTCCTCGAAATCATTTTAACAAACACACAAAGAAGAAGGAAAATGCCAGAGTAAGAGAAAGAAAATATAACACTAAATAGTGAACAGAAAGTAACAAATAGTGGAAGAGTCAGCGCTCTGAACTGCAATTATCTCAAGAAAGACGTCGGGCTTTGAATTTGAAATCAACCTCACATTTGAGAGCAATTATAAGATAGTCCGATAAGTATATCAGAAATAGATGTAAAGGAATTTAAAACTACAGAGAGCGCTTTTTAAACTTAAGTTGAAAGTAAATTAAACACTTATGTGTTGAGCTTCTAATTCCTACTTTAAATACTCTTTTCCCAAACACTCCTTTTGCTTCTGTAGAGTCGTGTTTAATTTTTATAATCCAAATTTTAATAAACTGTATACTTTTCTGTTTATAATTTGTCTTGTGTCATTTTCCTTTGAGCTCTTACAATATCCCTGTGTAAGCATTTCCTTAAACACGAAAGCGAACACGAACAAACAGTGGCAGAGGAGAAGGATTCTGTGAAAAAAAGGGATCCCTAAAAAGCTTCGTTTTGTTAATGCAGTAAACCCCCATAATTCATAAAAACATTTCATTTTAAAAATTAATTTTTAGCACTGGCCCCAGAAGCAGAATTTAATTTAATTGATGATTTACGCCCGCGTCACGCCTTCAACCCCTTCTAATGAGGCACCACACCAAAGTTGGGGGCTTCAAAATGTTGTTTGTCGTGTTTCGGTTGATCTGGGAAAGTGTTAAAATTTCTCATGGAAGAGACGCTGCTAATGAAGTGTTGAAGGCTGAACTCAAAACCAGTTTGTAGACAGTGTATGACTATAAGATACTTCGCTTCCAAGTTTTAAGATACACAGCAATTAATTAACTTCATTTTTTATAGTTAATTGTTGTTAGTCTTCAAAGTGTGTTTCAGAAAATGATTTATAAATAAGTTTAAAGTTTATTTACTAGTGATGTAGTATTTGTTATTTTTCAATATATACGTTTAAATGTCTTTTCTATTATTATTTATTGCCTGTAATACTTTCCTATGAGTTTTGTAAATAAAAAATTGTGTTAACATTTTATCCAAGTTCCAAGAGTATATAATTTACTTACATCCATGGGGAGTATTTACTTCAAACCCTTTTAAATATTTAGGCGTTGCTTTCCGCTAATCGGTACATGTCGGAAAATAGTCCATACTTTAGTTACTCTTTTCCATTGTTTCACTTCAGAATTTGCATGAAACTTTTTGCAGTCATTTTGGATTTTACCTGCTGTTTTTCCACCTGTCGCGTAAAATTTCACACTGCAACATAAATTTTGCCCGACGGCAACCGCATGGGGTAAACCACCTGCCGCTCCTGCCACACCTGCCATACCTGCCACAACTCGGTGCACTTGCAGCACCTGCCCTTGTTGGCAACATCGACTCGCCGCATTTGACGCCACATAATTTTTCGTTGAAACTTTTTGTTACTTGTTGTTTTGACCACGCCCACAATTATATGGCGGCCACCTCACCTCCCCGCCTCTTGCATCGTAGACGCATTGGCAAATTTATTTGGCGACAATAACAAAAGTTTTGCATACTTTCAGGCAGTTTGGTGGCATTTCATTTTATTTCGCTGCGTTGCGTTCCGTTTTGTTTGCTAATTAAAAGTAAGTGCTGCAAAAAGCGACAGGCCCAACGATTACCGGGCGCCACAAAACTTTCCCTGCCCTTCCCTGCCGTTCCAGCACTTTTTCCTTCGCACACTGACACAAAAGCTTCGGTTGCTATAAATACATTACGTTTATTACATTCGACAGGGCAAACGTTTGTTGGGACTTGCACTTTTGAATTGCCATAACTTTTGTGTAATTTTCAATAAGCTTGGACCCACTATGCAACGAAGACACCATCACTTCGCTGTAAGTCAGCTAAAAAACTACCGACCTTAACAAAATTAATTGCAGAAATGCCAAAATTTAAAGAAATATTTTGGAATCCTGCACACGTGCTCAGCACCTGAACGGGAGTGTGGTAAAGTGAAGTGAGACAGTAAAAGAAGTGGCTATAGTAAGTTCACCCACAACGAAGCACTTGGGGCCCGCCATTTGCACAGGAAACGTTTGGCGTTAAGCGAACTTTGGCCACCGTTTGACATTTTGCCGCAAAACCCCAAAAGAAAAATGCAGCAGCTGAAAACTTACCGAGGAAAAAAACATTTAAACTTTGCAGCTTAAATTGTCGCAGTGTGGCAAGAGCAAAAAAAAAGAGAAATAGAGAGAAAAAGCTAGAAAAACAGTTAGAAAGCAGTCTCGCATTCAACTTCTTTTACAGTTCGTACTGGTTTCCCCTAACTAGAACTCAACGCGACTGTCAATTGCAAATGTCACACGAAAACTCACAAGGACGCGAGAGTAGTGGGAGCTGGAATTTGAACTGCTCCTGAAACTAGTACTGGAACTGGAGCTGCTCTTTCCGCTTGCTTGTCACTAATTCCCACAGCTCGATTTGCATTTTATTTTTTTATTTGCACTTTTTACCATGTTGCACTTTGCTGTTGGTTTTTTTTATAACAGCAAAGCTTAGTTTCTTTTTTGTTTTGGTCACTCTCTACTTTATTTTCTAGCCACAGAGTTTTTGTAAATAAATTGAACATTTGGCTAATATCTTGATTAAATGTCGCACCAATATCACTTGATAAATGGGAAATGTTTGCTGGTGTCGCTTTCTAGGGCCTCAAGGGAATTTTCACTTTTTTCTTTGCTGTTGGTTTCAAGTAAATTGAACAGAAGCAGTGAAATAAGATTAAAAAAATAAAATAAATTTGCTTGACTAGGAAAGTTAAATATATTTAATAACACTCAAATCAACAAAAATAATAATAAATATAATAATAAATTATTACCATAGATTTGTCTTTAAGTTATCATTTTAAGTTCTTAAAATATATGTTTCGACTATTGAAACTTAAAAACATAATTTATATAAACAATGTTTATTTTTCTTCGACTGTTATTCAATACTGAATTTAAAAACTTATTGTTTTTCAAAACAAACTAATATGAAAGTGCTGTTATAGAATTTAGAAAATTAGAAGGCAACGTGCCGACAATAGTCGAGAAGACAAAGCCGCAGTTTCTTCGGTTTGCACCCACATGTTTCTTGGCAAACAAGTCGTAACTCTAGATACTTTGAATGCAAATAGTAGTTATAGTGTTGTTGTTGTTGTTGTTTGGGTTTTTGTGAAATGCGTGTGTAACACGAAAGTGAAGCGCTGCTAACATGATAAGATACCAGAAGTCCCTGGGTCTCAACTCAGCCCAGCTCCGACCTTTGGCATTGTGTGTGAAGACGAGAAAACACGGCGTAAACTTAACCACAAAACTGCAAAATGTAAACAAGAAGCAACAACATTTTTGCCAACCAAATACATTGGCGTAATACTTGTTTTTGTTGTGTAACCGTAGCTGTGTGTGTAGGGAAGGTTTTTCTGCCAACACGACGGCTACTTGATATTAAGCAGTTACTGGCAACAAATTGCAGCAATTACGCAAAACTTTGAACGTCACGAATGCAGGTTTGAGGTATGAAAAACTAAAGAATCCGTGTTGTTTTGCTTTTATATAGATTGTCTTATAAGCAGATACCTCTTGATGGTTCGCTGCTGCCAAAAATAATAGACAAAAAGCAATTAGCTACGGAAACAAAAAAAATGGGAAGACAAATAGAAAAAAAAAAAACTAAACTATGATCCTGTAATAAATAAATGAAACTTAAAGCAACTCACATTAATGAGGCCGCTTGGCGCCACTTGGCATGACAAACATGTGGCGCACGTGGCAAGCACACACAAGCACACACAAGCACACACACACACAGATACACGTACTCCGGGGAGGAAAGCAGGGTCAATGGGCTGTGGAAGAGACCACGTCTTTTACCGATACCATCATCTTCCCGCTCCATGCCACGCATTTAGGCAACCGCTTGCAGCACTAATTCCCTAACATGTCACGAATCATATTGAACATGCGGCTGTGCCTCTGCCAAATGATGATGATGCCTGGCCAATGATGAAACGATGCAGAGACACAGCCAGCAATAGTGACAGAGAGAGAGTGAGAGTGGGAAAGAGACAACGAGCGAGAGAATGAGAATGGTTGTCTGACAGGCAGCATAGAAATTAAGCCAAGTGTTGTCTGTTTCCGGCCAGCGTTTAACTCATTTTCTACATGTGTTGCATATTAAGAAGAAGCGCCCAAATGTATACTGTGCTTTTTTCTCATACTTTTTCGCTTTTCCCCGCCCCAAAACCGAAAGCCAAGCAACATTTGTGCTGCTCATTTGAGGCAGCGCAATTATATTTTCCCCGCAAACGTTTGACGCGCAATTTGTGCAATTTTTCACAAATTTTCATGCATCATTCTGCACCTCAGAAACACTTCCCCTCCACCTCCTTCGCTATTCACCCTCCTTCTCGCCATTAATTATTATTTTGCTCGCATTTCGCTGATTTATTGAGAGACTGTTGCAAGCCATATTATTTAAGAGCTGCTGCTGTTGCAATCAGTACCAACAACAAATGCCAAACGAATTATATTTCATATATTTATATATATACATACATATATAAAACTGAAAAAAATAAATAAATGAAATAAAATGCAATGCAAATGAAATAAAATTACATGCACTTCCACTTGAGAAAGCATTGCCAGTTTCTGGAAAAAATGATTAAATAATCAACACTCCCTTTCCCCACTCTCTCTCTCTCTCTCTCTCTACATGCTCTCTTTCCCAAAAAAAAAAGGATAGACAGATAGACATTTACTACTGCCACAGATCATGTACCCTCCATCTACCTTTCGCCTCCGACCTCCTTGATACCCGTTCCTGTCCCTGGCTCCACATTAAAAGGCTGCACATTCAACCGCCATTAAGTCAAATGGATGAGCTTGTGTGTAATAAAATTTTTTATTATCATCTGTCTCGCGCTGAAGTGTTGGCCAGAAAACAAAAATATATTTGAACGCAATGTTTAATACACGACTAAGAGATACCCGTTAAAGTGGTATTTCAAATTCAATAGCTATACAACTTAAAAACAAACATATTTAAAGACTTTTTAAGCAAAAACAACATTCGAATTAGAGATGTCTGTGCTCTAGAAATGGTTAACTTATCAAATTTGGTTCATGGTTTTCAGAGTCTGAGTTCAGACAGCAATTTCTATACTAATTTGTCTGTCGATTTAACCTTGCTGCTTATGCATGAGCATACCCCAACTGTATAGGTAACAAGTATAGAAATACTGGCAAATAAAATGGTAAGTGAGCTGGCAAAATTCTTGTAGTGCTTATAAGAAACACTTAATGCGCTGCAACTCAAAATACTTGTTCTAATATGAATTTAGATGAACAATTTTTTTTAAAAATTTGTATAAAATACTCATTATAATACAGTTCAAAATTTCTTAATAAAGAAATGTATTTTATTATGGTTTTAGCAGTTTAAAATTTTGTATAAAATTCTAGAAACCGTATTAAAATTTTATACATTTCACATTTTATTCAGCGATTTCTTCTTAACTGATAAAGCCATGAGTTGTAGGTGATAAGACCACAGGATCGCAGCTACCAGTGCCTTGTCTTGGTATCATTTCAAACATCAGACAGCGGACAGTATGAAATGATGGTCGCAGCAGCACAACACCAGTAACAACATCAACATCAACACGAACAGCAACAGACTAAAGGAAAGAGAGAGCGAGAGAGCGAGAGAGAGAGAGAGAGAGGTAGAGAAAGAGAGCCACAAAACTTTCGAAAAACAATTTTTTATATCCCTCGAAATTTTCACTTTGTATGTGGACAGAAATATTTTTTTAGCTTTTATTTTTGTTGTTTGTTGTATTTTTTTTTGTTGGTTTTTTTTATTAATTTCTTTATTTTGCCTGTTGTTTGTTTGTTTGTTTTTTAGTTTTTATGGCATTTTAAAAGTAGGCAGCTCCTGTCACAACTGCAGCCAATGCCACATGCCACATGCCACATGCCCCGACTCTACACGAATCGACTCAACTCAACTCGATGGGCGCCAGGCAGTCAGCATTTCACACTCGACTGGCGCGAAAATTCATTAAAAAATTGTGTTTAACATGCCAAAAAATTTCATGCAATTTTTATTGCGGGCCGCAAATAAGTGAACATTCCTTAACTGGTTGGGGTTTAACAGGAACCCAGATCTTTTGCAATATTTTGAGTTCATTTTTTGACATTTATTTGACGCATGGCCACCAGCGTTAATAAATTCAACGAACTGCAATTGCAAGTCCCATTTCGGGAGGTACTTTCATTGGAATTTCTAATTTGCAAGAGGCCAAACTAAAGGCCGCCTGGAATGAATGCTGTCAACACCAGGCGATACCAATCAGCGGGTAGCCCCCAGTCCAATATCTTCTGGGTCCCAGCTCAGGCAATATGTAGAAAAACAATTTATTTTTGCTTGGCAGGGCACAAGGACTCGCCGAACAATGCGAAAAGGCCTTGTGACTTGTCAAAGAAACAGGAACAGGAGCAGCAGTCTTGAGTTGACATGCCACCCTTAAGCGAAATTCATTTGTTATGCAAGCAACATTTCCGTTTCCGGTTAACGCAGAGCGCCTCAGACCCAAAATGGAAGAAACGTCAAATGCCGCAAGTAATTTGCATTTGTACTCTGATTAATCGATGCAGAACTTTAGCTAAAGGCGAGCATATAAAGAGATTTCCAAATGACAGAATTCGATAAGCAGAATTAAAAGTGAGTTATAAGAGTGCTATATAAAAAGTGCAGTTGCTTGATTAAAACTTGCAAACATTGTTAGGAATATATCAGTTGGGTTTTAAATAGGTTATATTCCATTGTATTCGTCTGCCATATAATATTGCGTATACGTAATGCAATTTAGGGCACAGCTCACTTGCTCACTTGCTCACTTGCGCCGACAAGCCCAAAACAAATAGTTGTTGCGATTGTATGCAAATGTTTTGCACAAAAATATTTCTAGTCTCAGCTAATTTGCATGCACTACAAAAACGAGTGCAGTGAGTGCAGCTAGAGCAGTGAATGTCGCAATGCAGTTGCCGATTGCCATATGCAAAAATGCCACAAAAAATTACATATTAATGACCAGTGAAAGGGCACAACTTGCAGCAAGTTTCAGTGAGACTCAGGACACAGTTTCGACTCAAGCCAAATTTGAGGCTGGCCAACACGTAGGTGCAATAAATAACCAGAAATACGCCGTGTACTTCATCATTATTTGGCAGCTTTAGAGGGCAATTAATAACTGTGGGGCAAGCCAAGCGTAGGGGCGAGTGCATAAATGAACTTGCCACACCAAGTGCCACATAATGCTGCAACATTGCAACACTGCAACACTGCAGCGTCTGCTGTCAAGTCAAACTGGCAGCATTGCAACCCGCAACACGTTGCCTTCTTTGATGATTTATCATCACTCATAAGTGCAGCCAGAAGCAGTGGATGGACGTCATCATGATGATACTGGTGATGACGATAATAGTGATGATGATGATGCAGTTGATAAACAGCTGCCTCGAGCCAAGTGCTCGTCTCTAAGTCTGAAGGATATACGTATCCTTGTTGGGCGCTAATATCTGTTTAGCAACGCTTGTTTGACGCTTGAGAGTTGCATTTAAGTTTTTACTAATTTATGCAGAGTGTTTACACTTGGCTCCTTCATTCTTCCCTTGATTAAGTCTAGGTGCATTACTATCTCTTACCTTATCTCCCCTCGCTCTCTCTCTCTCTTTCTCTCTATTTGCCTGTGTTTGACTCCATTAGTTGCCATTCAATTAACTTAAAACACTTGCTGTTAAATAACCCAAGTCCCCTCACTTTACCCACAAAGAGTCATCGAAATTTTGCTTAAGTAGCTTAGGATTAGAGATTGACACAAATTCTCAAACTTGACAGATTTCAGGTGGGTTCGGAACAGAGTCGTGTCTTAGTATCTATGATGCTTAGTTCTGCATAGATTTATATGATTTCTTAAGCTAGAGTAAAATAGTCTTTGAATATAATGTAATGATTTTTATGTTTAGTACAAATATTTGAACAAATGTCCATAAAGTTTAAATTTCATTTAAGATATAAAAAACATTTCGTACTAAATAAAATATTTTCATTATCTCAGTGTCGTCCTCACCTGTCAGAAGACCACTTTTCAAATCATACATTTACCATAAGTATTGTCTATAATTTCCATACATTATTTAGTTGACTAATTTGATTAACTAGCAGTAAAGTTTTCATGTCTCGGAGTCTATTAATCCATTACTCGGAAATCAAACGCTTTAAAAATATTAAGGAATTCTTAAATATCTCAGGAGTTAAACACACGTTATCCTAGATTGACAAGTCAAAAATATTTCTTAAATAAAAAGCAACGTTTTGTTAGATCTCTTAGTCTAAAAAAGAGTAGAGTTAATAGGACGAACATCTTTAATGTAACTTAATATAAAATTATTGCTATAAAGAGCTTAAATTGATTCCATTTAAGCTTTAATAGATATTTTTCTCGCCTTTTAATCCCCAAAAAATATGCAAAGTGAACATCTATTTTGACGTATTTGGACAGCAACAGTTAAGTGTTGTTTCCATTTAATCAAGTTGAGCAATTGGCAAAGAACTCTTGTGGAATTGTTGGCGCAAATTAAATATGTACTTGCTGCTTGTGTTTGTGTCTGTATCTGTGTCTGTGTCTGTGTGTGTTTGTGTGTCTGGACTGTGGACCATCAGCCAATTACTTGGCGGAGCACTCAGGATATTAGTTAGCTGCAAATGTCTCAAATAAACAGGCAACACTTCACGGGATTTTATCCGAGAGCTGGGCCAATGTCAAATTAAAGCCAATGAAGCAACTGTTGGTCCAGAAGATTCACAGTTCCAGCAGTTTCAGCATCTTCAGCTGCCGGTAATGAAGACATTTTGAATAGCACAAAAACAAACAAGCGAAGCAAATGCCATCGCTTTTGCCTGGTTTCTGTTCCCGTTTTAGGACCTGAAGTTCAGGTAAAAATAAATTGTAAATAATTCCGTTTATGCGGCATGCGACTGCGAAGACAAAACACATAAAACTGCCAAGCAGTTGAGCCAGTCGTGGCAGCAAGAGGGTCATCGAGGGTTTGCCGACCCAAGTGCTGTTAGAATTTACTACGGAAAAGGGAGAGGCTGCTGGGCTGTGCAGACACTGCAGGTCATTTTCATAGCAGTCGTGGCATACGTAATTGAATAGCAGACAACAAGCCCCAATCCCAGTGTCTTTCACTTCCACATCCACATCCACTTCCACTTCCACTTCCTTTTTCCCATTTCCATTCTGTTACCCATTCCGTGGCTCTTTCTTGGCCAAATACTCCAGCAGCGCCGGCATTGGATTAATTTTTAATGAATTCTTTGGCTCTTCGGCCATACGTCCTCACCGTCTTTCCCTCCTTCTGTCCGTGTTGTCTTTATGCCGTCTTCGTCTTTATTTGCGGCAGCCAAGACAAATACACAATAAAAGACGTGTGTGTGACTGTGTGTGTGTGTGTTTGTGTGTGTGTGTGTGTGAGTGCTTGTATGTGCAAATACGAGCATAAAAACTTAAGTGATCCAAGTACAGGTCAATGCTACATATACATGAGAAGGTTTTCGCTTCCGTTTCATTTTTAGATAACTTTAAATACTTGAATCATTTAAACTTCAGTTCACTGACAGCAAGTCATATGCAAATGATGAAGGAAAATATTAATAATATATGCTACTGCAAACAATTTACATGCCACAGTAGAAAGTCGACGACTCGAGTGAGAGAAAGAAGTAGAAATTCTAAAGTGTGAACTGAACATGCAACCGGATTAACATTTAAATTAAAAATGCAATGAAGGAAACTCACACATAGTTCAAACAAATGTGCACCAATTGAAGGCAAGAAGGTTAGTAATATTGTATCTGAAGTATATATTAAAATTATTTATTTGTAGAGTTTCTGAAATAATTATTTAATTATTTGTAAATTTTCACTTGTATACAAAACTTTAAAGTTTAAGTCTATGTTTATTTGTATAATAAAATTTAATGAATTTATAATAAATAATTAATTAATTAATTTATATTATATTAAATTTTTATTAGAATTATATTTATAAAAATTCGTTCATCTCTTCTCCGTTGCAAAGACACTAAATATGTGTGAAAAGTTTATTTCTATCTTACTTAAGTAAAAAATGTTTAAAAACTTTATTAATGTTACTTTGTTAGCATTAAGTAGTTTCATGCTGCAACAGCAGTAAGCTTTCGTTTCGTGTGCATTTAAAAAAGCTTTAAAAGCTTTTCGCTGCTTGAACTTTATGCCCGCATTTTTTGAAGTCTACTATTAGTCTGAACAGTTGTTTTAAATACACTTTAATTAAAAGACCCATTTTTAAATATTTGTGACAAAAATACACTAATGTGTTAAGTAAAATATATTAATTTAGATACGTTATGTGTTCAAATAAAACAGAACTTTATTGAGAGGCGAATGGAAGTTCTTTTATGACAAGTATAGAGTGCATATTACCTAATGATGTTAAGAAATTTAAATACTTTTGTAAAGTCTGTTTTAATATTTGTTTTTTTCAAATTGAATACAATTTTTAGCTAACTAGCTATATAAATATGTAAAAAGTGTTCAAATTTTTGGCTTAATTTTAAAGAAAAGCAGAAACAAGTAACAAAGCGAATGGTATTTTTGGACCCGGTGCTCTACAAAAGAATAGAGGGGTCTATTTAATTTGTCAGAAGCAAAATCTGCGTAACACCCAGAAGGAAGAATATATTTTCTTGATCAGCTTCAACAGCCGAGTCGATATAGCGATGCCAGTTTGTACGTCTGTGCGTCAGTCTGTATGAACACCTAGATCTCAGGAAGATCCAGACAACTAGAGCCTATAGTTCCCATAGGAGCGATCTCATCCAAACTCACACACTATTTTTATATCAATACTCTATATGTCCTTACCTAATTTGGTCCCGATCAGACAACTATAACCTATAGCTTACATAGGATAAATCGGTCGAAAAATGGTGCTTTATATTGATAAACGCGCACAAGAATGAGTACAGGGTCTTTTAGAGTCGACCAGATCGACTGTAGCCTTTCTTACTTGTCTTTCTTACTTGCCCAATGAAAACATTAATACCTATAAATGTGATCATTTACTTTGATTCGAAACTTACAGTAATTTCTCTCATTAACATGTCTTGTAGGATGGTATTTGGTTCGCAATTCTCGAAATTCTTTGTTTGAGTATAAAATATTTGTAGTTAAATGCAGTGATTGGATGCAATAATTCTGTGGATTGTTTTAAATTGGTATTTTGGTTTTAATACTTATGGTGGTTTGAGAAACAAATTAGCATTTGCCAGTGATACGAAGGAATGGTGCAACTAAAAAGGTTTATACTAAAATGAGCCAAGTGCCAAGGACCAAGGATCCAGGGAACATCGACCAAAGAAAAGGAGTGCATGAAATGAGACTGTGAGACTCCTTACTCCTTAGTCGGCCGTAAACAAAATGTTGCAGCATTTAGAACTGAAATAAAAATGGAAAAACCAAAAGCCGAGCAGAAGCAACTCCTGTTACGCCATATTCCACACTCAGATATTGCATAAATAAATAATGTAGTTATTTTTGTCTTTCGCCCAGGCCAACCATGCCAGTTTTTAGATGGTTTAAGTTTGTGACTGCAATAGTTTTGAATGCGACTGTGAATGTGAATACAAATACGAATAAGAAAACGAGTACAAATACGAATACGAGTACGAAACCGAATACAGATACAAATACGGATTCAATTCTGTAGCATGAAAGCAAGCCGGCAGTTTTACGACTATTAAAAATTGCATATTTAAATCAAATAAAAGACTGAAGAAAACGGAGAAAAATAAAATTCAAGCGAAAATTCCGCCCAAAATTAAATGGTTAAAATTTAAAAAGCAACTTTCGCTGACTGCAACATTTGGGAGTCGTTAACTTTTATCACCAACATTGCTGGCGTTGCATGTAAACTGCATACGGTTCAGGTGCCTCCAGGTGAACCCTGAACGTCGAATGGCTTGTAGCCATTCCTTATTAAAGTTTCTTATTTTCTCCACCAAACAAGCAAACAGACTGAGACTAAGAAACTGACTGAGAAAGAGAAAAAGAGACAGTTATAGCCAAAAAGACCGCAAAACGAAAATGCATTAAATCAGGAAAGAACCAAAGAAACCAAAATACAAAAATTATTCGCAGAAATATAGGGACAAAGGACAAATCTTGATTGCTCTTCTTAAGTATTGTATATTAATGAAACTTTTAAAATAAATTAAATTTTGCCCATAAAATTTATTTTGCTTTTTAAATTTCATGGAAAATTCAGAACTAAAATATTAGCTGTCAACAAAAAGGTATAAATTATTTATATAATAATTTTAGCTAAGTTTCGCCCCACTTTCATTTATCATTTATTATTTAATGTTTAAAAAATTAAACTATTTATAAATTTGGATATAAATTTATCTTAAACCATATACCGTAAGACCCCAACTTGGATAGGGTATTTTAAAAGGGTCGGAGTCAGAGCGCATTGGGACGCACAGCGCATATCTAATGGCTTTGGTTCTCTAAGAGAAGTAATAAAGCGTAACCGGGGAACCGAGAATCAAAGCGAAATTCGTCAGCAAAAGTAATAGGAAAAGGAACAGGAACACGAATTGAAGTCATGGCCGAAAGACAAACGGATCTGTCAATGCCGAGTACTTTGGGTGTCTCTCTTGAATGCAGCGACCATTGAATCCACTGAATTGGCTGATTATGAATACGTATACGCAGTGTTGACCGCAGTGCCAAGTGGCAAGTGGCAACTGGTAAGTGGCAACTCCAGAAAGGTCGTCGCACGCTGAATGCTCGTGTCGCATACATAAGCAGGCACAGCTGAGTCTTCTGCAGAAAATGAAACAAGGTCCTGGTTTTCCTATCCACTTGAAGGCAACACACGTTGCACTTCTTTTGTTGTAAATTGGCAAATATGCAAATGAGTTGACGCGCTTGCAACGATCAACAGGACAGTCAGTACAGAGCTATCCAGGGAACAGAACAGAACAGAACAGTACAACAGGACATCATCATCAACATCAACATCAACTGACATTCATTTGCGGTCCGTCTGGACAGCCCCAGACGAGCCCTCAACTTCTTTTCGGTTTAGATTTGTGGGCAATTTTTGTGGCGCGTGACCCTGCCCCAATCCCCTCTTCGCACCCAAACAAAAAGCAGATTTTGAACCCCCCTAAAATGGACTTTAAGCAATATCAACTGACAGGCACTTATGTTAAAAGTTCTCCATAAGCCGACTAGTTTATCGGCCTTTTTTTATTGACCTTTTGAAATGTTTTCCTTAATCCTAATTGGAATCACAACTCGACTGAATGAGCCAAAAGTTTTTGGCCAAGGGTTTAATCTTTTAACAAGAGTATACTTGGATAGAATTTATTAGCCACAAACCCCAAGAAAAGATTTATGAACCCACAATTAGTATGAATTATGAGTTTTAATTAATTGTGCCACGAAAAACATAATTAAATTATTAAATTATTTATTAAGTTAATAGGGAAAACAACAAATATTATGCAAATTTAAGGTGGAAATTTATTATTACTAAGCAATTAAGCTTTTATATTAGTTAAATTTGGAGTTTATAAGATTTCTAACAAATTCTTTAACACCTTCGAGCAGACTCTATGTAGTATCGCCAAAACTCTTGTAAACACAGTGTAAACGATAATCGAGCCAAAATACAAATAGAGCAACTCATAAAAAAAGCTTAATGAGAAGCAAAGTACAACAAACAACAGCAAGAAAAAAAGGAAAATGTTGTGAAAATATATAAAAATTAAAAACTTTTAGCCGAAAAATGTCAGGAGCTTTGCCAAGCGGAGGGAAAAGGAGAAAACTGAACTAAGCAACTGTGGAGCCACCAATAAAGCAAAACAAATCCACTTAAATGTGCCAAGTGACGATAGAAAGAGAGCGAAAGAGAGACAGAGAAAGATAGATAGAGGGAGATAGAACGTGTGTAAGAGAGCCAAAAGTTCAGTTGGTTGGAGAAAAAAGTGACAAAGTTAAATTCGAAACTCATAAATTGGCTTATCCACTTAACTGTTAACGGGTTTTTGCCAGCTCCGGACCAAGTTTGTAAGCCAAAAAAGAGAGTGGAGACAAAAAAAAAAAAAAAGAAAACATTGGCTAATAATGGCGACGGCCCAAAAACTCTGTGGCGACCACTCGCATCGATCAACGAGGCTACTAAACGGGAGCAGGGTAAGAGATGCGAAGTCCAACTGGACAGCTCAGAGAGCTGGCCAAGACTCAGCTCCTGTTTTGGCCTGCTTCATTTGACAGCAAAGTTTCACTGCAACTGTTGTTGCAACTGCGGCTGCTTCTGTCTCTGCCTCTGCCTCTGCCTCTGCCTGTGCCGCTCCTACTTTTACTGCGGCTGCTGCTGTTTGTTTGAACTTTTCGTATCATGGCCTCAATCAGCGTTAGTCACTGGCTGTCGCCTGTCCTTCAAGTTTTTGTAACAAGTCCTTGTGTATCGCATCGTATCCTGCCGCTGTTTCAAACTATTTGATGACTTTCTTACGCTCGGTCGCCTTTTGAGGCATGTCTGCAGTAGCTTTAATGGGCTCTGAATTCTTCTCGTCTTCTCCATTTTATCCATTGGTTCACGTGTCGTATGCGCAACTTTAATGCATAATGGCAACTGGCGACACATGCAACATTTCGACAGCCATGTCGATGCCACTGCCATTTGCAACAAATTGCAGCTCATTAGTTAAAATATTACACACAAAAAAATACAAAAAGAGTGAAGGAAAGAAAAATTGCGAAGGAAATGTTGAGACAAAAGCAACAGAAATTGAAAAAAGCAAACGGAAGGAAACAAAATTTCATTTTTACATGGCATTCGCACAGTGGTTTGAAGCCTATATAAACAAAATGATTTAAAAGGATGTTGTTCTGTATAATAATAGCAATAATAATTTAAATAATATTAAATTTACACTTATTTTGTTATATTAAACACAAAAATATTAACATGATCATCTTAAATTTTAATGTGTATGCTATTTATGTTACTTATTCACACTGTACATCAGCTGTTACCGTCGTCTACTACTATCGCAGCCCTCAACGCAGCTGCAACTTATGCGAATTTCTTGCAAAAATTCCAACAAAAGAGTTAGGAACGTTGTGAGTTGAGCGGCAATAAAAATAAAATACACCTGCCATACTTCACTAGCAAATGCCAAATGGTTTACAATGTATGTGCTGTTTAGTAAATACATATACACGTACACTTACTCACACAGCTGCAGCTATGGACGTATGTAATTATTGGAATATTTGCATGTTGATGGCGTTCTAGAAATGACCACAAGAAACGCCGTTTATGGCATAATTAATTAGAAATTATAAGCGCTGAGCTTGTGTAATTTGCATGTCGTAGAGTCGCATTCCCAGCACGGCTCTGTGGCATACACATACACACTCAAACATTACAATACACCAACATACATATATTTATACGCAAACAACTTAACACATTTTATAGCATACTTATATGGGCCACATTTGCATGAAACCAAACAAAATAAACTGTCACTCAGTCGTTTAGGCAGTCAAACTTTTAAAGACTAACTAAGCGCTGTCATTACTTTAGGTATAAATTAGGCAGTAAATGAAGAATTAAAGCTACGTTATATTTCGGTGTTTCAATCAAGTGACACAGAAAAATCTGTTTCAAAATTATATCAATTTGTCAAGTAAGAAATAATATTATGTGTAAGCACTAAATATTAAATATCGAACAAATAAATAATTGATTTTACAGTCATTAATCAAAGTAACCGATTTAAAATGTCATTTCTAATACAAGAGGTCTTAATATGACAAATAATCAAAGATTTTAATGACAAATTTTTATAGTTAATAAATTAATTGTAAGTGCTATCTATAATATCAATAATGGCATCAAACTTGTTTATCTCAAAAAGGCAAAGCTTAAAAAAAAATTAAATTTACCTTCAACAATAGCACAATTCTTCTTAGGTTGCAACTTTAAACTTATGCAAGAGACTTAAAGGTAAACACTAAGAATTAGTTCCCCGACTGTAATGTACCCAATAGACTTTTTGTTTAAATTCATATAAAAAGAATTTACATTTTTATTAAATTTTTGAATATTTGGTATAAACTAGTTTTCTGCTACCTAAACGTAATCTAGTTGTACAAAGAGTTTCTAAATGAATTCAAGAATTCACTGCATTAAAATGAGAGCATACTTTTAGGCTTGAACTTAAAGCAGCAAATATATTGTATGTATTAAAGAATTAGATTGAATAACTGAATATACGAATCTTAAAGATACTCTGCTATGTTCCTACTCCTTTGTTGTCTACTTGTCAGCTTTTCTGCAAGGTTACAATTCTCAATTGCTTTGGCAATTGTTTACCAATCTACAAGCATTTGTTTGTCTTATAGTTTTCACAAATTTCACAGCAACAAGCAACAGAACATGGCGGAAATTCACTGACAAATGCAATTTTCCAATTTTCCACTTGTGCGCATTATCGTCCAGCGACTTTCCATGAATTTATTTTGTCGTTTCTTTCGAGAATTTAATGCTATTAAATATTTGCGCTGATTAAGCAAAAGTTCTTTCAATTGTGAATTGGTAAAGGACAGGGTATCTGCTAGTCTCTCTAAACTCGCTTTAAATGTCAGCTGTACTGAAACGAGGTGACAGATTGGAAGTAAGTGTGTTCTTAAATATCCAAACAGCTTTCTAAACAGTCGTCCACTCAACGACTTTTCAAGTATCATTAAAATAGCACGAAATTCGTGACAAATTTCCGCGAGAATCGTGAAAAGAAAATGCGAAATAACAAACACCAAATAAAAGAAAAAGAAAAACAAGCAAAAGTTAAGAGCACTTCTCGGGAAAACAACATGAATGACAAGAAGCCGACAATGATTTTGGGGGTTTTTTTTTTGTAGCTAACGATGCGCAGTTGTCAATGGGTCTGTGGACGTTAACCCTATTACTGTTCCCCTTTAACCCCTTGGTCACCAAAGTGATCACCATCATTGAATCGAAACTGAACCGAAACGAAAAGCAAAACCGATTCGAAACGTAAGTAAAGTTTATTTGATAGGCGCGTGCCATGGGCCGTATTTGAGTTCTAATTTTTGGCCCTTAACACCTTGTTGCCACAGCTCATAATTTATTTAAAGGGGAGAAAAGGAAAGGGGGAGGCAAAGTAGTCAGGAAACCAGAACAACAGGAAGTAATAGTATTTGTATCTCGAATTGTCAATTCCTGAGGCGTTTTACACAAGAAAACTTGTTAATGGTTTGACTGCGGATTTTGATAACTGTCAATTTGTTAATTTACCAAACTTTTATCAAGATTTTCACAGCTTTAACTAAGTTTAAAGAGACTTTAAAAAGGCTCAGGTTGAATCTGCAGCTTTAATATTAAGTGCTTTAAAAAAGCATTTACGTTTAAGACCTTATAACAATTAAATGATAAATATATTTTAATTTTAAACCATTTTAAATTCCTTTATACAAATTAACAGATCTATAACTTACATATTTTTCTAATATTTGCTTGAGAATTACTGAGCTCAATCACATTTTTATACTTCTCCTAAGCTCTGTGACTAAATTCCCTTAATCTTTCACTTAAAGTGGCCTATGAAACATAATTTCTCTGGCAGATTTGTGAACACCTTTGGCATCATAAATTAAGCTTGAAGTATTTTCAGCTAATTTGATGCCAAACCTTGCTCTTCAACTATAAATAATCTGTGGAACGCATAAAGTTAGCGAAAAAGACAAATTATATAATTAAATGTAGCGAAAATCTGCGCTCAGAGCAAAAATACGAAATTATTTATGCCACAGCACAGGAAATGGGAGAGGGGAGTGGGACAGTGGGAGAGGTAATAACTTAGCACTGTGCTAATGATGATGAAGTGTGCCAAGTAGATTGCAGGAAAAGCAGTTTTCCACCTGACAGACAAAGTTTCAAGTTATCAAAATACAAAACGAAATTTATTAAAGTTTTATTCAAAGAGGTGCGAGAGGGGTAATCGGGGAGAAAGGGGGATGTCTAGACTTGACTAGCTTACTCAATAATAATAATAATAATAATAATAATTTGCCAACCAACAAGCAAACAAACAAACAGCTCTGAGTCGTCTCATGTCACGGCAAACAACGCGGCGTATGCGCAATGTTTGCTGTAATTTACACCAACTCAACTCAAGGGAGAATGAAGGAAAAGCGAAGAAGGGAATGGAGTGGAGGTGGGGGTTGTGATGCTGTGCATTTTAAATACACAGATACAAAGTTGATACAAAAAAGAAAAACACAGCCAAAAAGAGAAAAGCGGAAAAAGAACTCGAGTTTTCTTCAACTTTGTCACATTTTGCATAAGCCAAGGCAATTTTCATGTGGATTACATTTCATTTGGTGCACTCCCTTTCCACAATTCCACAAATTTCTCTGTTCTCCTCTCTTCTCTTCAAACAATTTTCATTGACTTTATGCGGTTGTGGCTTTAAGCGTCAGACAGCGCCATCTAGCGGAAGTTTGTGCGTGCCGCAAAAGGAAAACCAGGAAAGATGATTAATTCAAAGTTATTAGAAACATGACTGAAATTTATAATGCGGCAACAGAAAGGTGACTTCACTGTACCCACTATACCCACTGTACTCTCTTTCCACTTTCCACTTTTCAGCATGCAGCATGCAACATGCTTTTCCCTGTAGAAGGAAAACTGAAGAAAATGCTCGCTACATATTTAACTGTTTGTCTCGCGGCTTTCATTATTAATATTCCGTATGCACATTTTGCAATTTTGGCTTAGACAGACACCAATACATGTATATAATTTTATATATAGATATATATGTATGTATCTGAGTATATGTATGTAGATCTAGAGCTTATCAACCAAGCACCAAACACCGCAAAGTGCGTTTGAGCTGCAGCATCATTAATTTGTTTGTTGAGCAGACCAGTGAAATGGAGCTAGGAAGAGAGAGAGAGAGAAAGGGAGAGACAGACAAAGAAAGAAGCTGAGTAACAAAATTAACTACGTTATTATATTATCATTATTAACTATTCACTTTAAGTCCAATCGAAAGCAAATTTTATAACATGTATTGTTGATAATTATTAAAAAATTTAAAGCCTTTAGCTAAATTTCTTTTGTTAGCCACTGCAAACATTTTTTAAACTCTCAAACGATTTAAATACACCAGCAGTAACAATATTTTCGCCACCACTGCCAACATACTGGGAACAGTAAACGACTCCACATTTCACTCAACTCAAGTTGAGTTTGCGCGCGCTGTCGACTCAGGCAAAGAGCGCTGCCTTTGAGTGATATGTTTTATCGCAGTCCAGATTAAGAGAGTGCAACTGCAAAGAGAAAACAGGTGTTCGCGCTCTTGAGAACAACGCAAGCTTTGTTGTTATGTAGTAAACAAAACATATGGCAGCTGAATAAACTGCGTAATTGCAGTATTTGTAAAAAGATGTAACAAATTTAGTAAAATAATAAAATATTTTCATTAACTTAAATCATATTACGCTTGTTAAAAGCTCAACTTACTCGGTTTCAAAAGCAACTGTTATTGCATTATTTTACTTTTGAGTATTAATTTTCACTTTCACTGTTCTGCATCGCTGTGCTCTTAACACGCTCTCTTCGGTTGCAGCAAAGAGAGAAAGAGAGACAGATAGCGAGAGAGGGAGAGACTATGTTGCGTTGCATTTGTTGCACTTCCGAAGTTGATTTCCTGCTTTTGTTAGCACGCAATTGTCTCAACTGTTAAGTTAACAGTGGAACTGCTAACAGTCGGCTAGTTAACAGCTTCTTGGACTTTTCGCCCACCGCAAAACAACGTCGGTTTTAGTATTTTTGCTTTTTCATCTTCTTTAGCACTTTCTGGAGCTGTCGGCTGCTTCTTTGCCGCTGGCGTCGACGTCGGCGTCGTCGTTGTCGTCTTCGTCGTTGCCTTTGCCGTTACGAAGTTATCAGCGAACCGAACAGAGCAAGAACAAAGCGCTTGGCCGAACATTCGTTGAGTGCAACGACAGCAATGACGCTGACTGCAAACTGCGACGTTGACGCTGACGCTTACGTCGAGTGCAACTATTGGCGCTGACGTTGTTCTTAGCTAACGCTAGATGGCTAAAGGGCAGACGGGTAACCAAGAAGGGGGCGGGTGGTTGGACAGAAACATTTGGAAGTCCGCATAAGAAGGGCATTTCATTGCAAATGCTTCTGCTGCTGCACCTGCTGCTCAGGCTCGCTTCAGTCTCCATTTGACATTCTCTACGTGCGGTTCTCGTTTCTCGCTGCTGCATCGTAGTTCTCGTCGTCGCCGTTTGTTGCCATCGTCGTCGTCGTCGTCGCCGTGGTCGTTGTCGTTGTCGTCGCGCTTTCATCAAATTTAGCGCTCAGTAGCAGCATAGCAGCCAAAACAGTCGCAGCCGCAGAATAAAGCAAAATATTTCGCGTATGTAATTTTTTGCAGTCGCTATCCGATGCTTACGCTGAATTACCGTTAACTAACCAGAGTCGCCAGCGCACGCGAATCGCTGCGTTTCCTTTTGCGCGCGCGTTTTTTTCCAGCTTCCTAGTCCGCTAGTCCGCGATCTTTTTTGCCCGCCGCTTAACTGACTATAAACCGAGCTAAAAAGTTCAAGAAGCATTCAGTGATAGATAAATCGAGTGAGAATTTCAAAATTTAGTTTGTTATTGAGTGGACTTTTAAGTGCGTAAAGAACTAGAACTTTCTCTATGAAAAAATAGTATAAACAAATACTTTAATTAAATTCATAATATAAAAACTGTTTAAATAAATTAATTATTATCATTGCAGCGTGAAAAAAGGTATAAAACACTGTGAGAATATTTAATATTAATTGTTATTATACAAACTAATCGTTTTATTAATTTGTTCCTCAATTTACTAATTTTAAGTAACTCAAATACTGTTGCAAAAACAAAACTTTATATGAAAATTAAAATGTTTTATTAAATTGTAATCGATCAAGAAAATTTATATATGATTCCAAGGCGACAATAAAGTTGAAAAGTTGAAAATCTTAAAAAAGTTAAAATATTTCTTTATTACTTAAGTTGAATTAATAAAAATTATTGTTCAATAAATTTAAGTTTGACCAATTCCTTTGCTGAGTTTTGAATTGTTTAATTTTTTACTTTATTTTACATAAGTTTAACATACTTATTTGTAAATTAATAATAATACTTAAATGTTGTGGTTTTTGTACAATTATTTAAATTTTTAAAGAAAATAAAATATAATTTTTGAAATATTTCAGTGCTTTTTTAACTTATTTATCCCTTCGTTCCATTGTATTAATTTTTAAAACTTAATATTATTTTAAATTTACTATAATATTAAAAAAAAAAACTTTTTATTAATTAAATTAATTTTTTAAATAAGAAGCCATTTTATTTTTTTAACAGTTCAGCCAACACTTACTTTTTAATTTGTCAACTGATGGTATTTTTTTATGAAAGTATTTAAATATTTAAATATTAATTAAATATATTGTTTGTTTTTGGTTGATTGGTGGTCGTCAGAATATTTATTTATATAAATTTATTGGGTTAAGTTGTTTTGTTTAAATGTTTTTTCTTTTAGTTATTACAAATAAAATTTTATTTAGTAATTTTTTCAAAGCTCTATACTGATTTCAAAATTTTTAAGTTTTCTTTGGATATTTTTTAGACAAAAAGTAAATGTAATAAATTAATGTTAATTTAAATATATGTCACTCTACTTTTAAGTGAAGTTGCAATAGAAATTTGCATTGGGTTTGGCTTTAATGCATTACAACATTTTGGAGTTGCAACAAAGACAGAGTTTCAATTGTGTTTCGATCCCTTTCCAAGTGCAGTCCAATCACAATGGCAAAACTAACTTGGCCAGCAACAAAATGCCAACATTTGCGGATTCAGAACTTCCTATTCAACTACTGTTGCCACTGCAGATGCTGTTGTTGTTGTTGTTGTTGTTGTTGTTTCTGCTGCTGCTGTTGCTGCCACTTTTGCTTTAGACCGGGTCGACAGACCGTCAACGTTGCTTGTATTTTGGTACCAAATATCGTAACCGAAACCACAACATTCGACGTCAATCAGCAAAGCAGATTTCAATAGCTGCGCCAGAGTTGAGGGAGAAGTCTTAACTTGTTTGTTGTTGTTGCTGCTGTTGTTGTTGTTGCTCGACAACATTCGCATTGCCGCTGGGCCAGCCATCGAGTTTGTTGTTGCTGTTGTTGTCGAAACATGTTGCCACTTGAATTTGTTGCCTTTGAGGCAGCATCCAATGTGGCCGCCTGCTGTGCAGTCTCTTTCCGGCCAGGCCAACATCTCTTTAGCCCTTTTCAGGTTCTCTTTTGTGCATGCTCCTCTCCATTAACCAGATAAAGATTGAACTCATAAACTTGCCATCGTCAGTTCGATTTTTGTAAAGACTAAATTTATTACTAGCTAAATTTAGACTCAAAATACCCCAAATTTGTAAAAGCCAAAAATAAATTTCAAGTTGCTTTCAATTGTTTGAAACCGTTGGATACCATATTATTTTCAACATTAATACGGCAAATAATCCAATTATTTCCAATTTATTTATTAGCTTTACTTGTATTTAGTTGTATTTTCCAATTTTATTTCTTATGAATTCAGATGTTTTCTCAGCCAGTGAATTTTAGTGGAAAATGGAAATAAAAAACTTGTAAAAACTTGTAAAAGAGCTGCAAATCGGGATTCGAACATTCGTTCGATTCGAAGCAAGTTTAACACTCGTAAACTATTGGGAAATTGACAATTTTTTGTAGAAACGTGTATTTTTTTCAATTTGCTTTTAATGTGCCTGTGCACACCTATGTGCACCTGTCCATGCTTAATTCATTTTATGGACAATGTGCAGCAAATTGATGGTTAATTCCCTTCGCATAAAAACATAACATTGGGGATGTAAAATAGCTTTTAAAGGCTTCTTTATGATCCGAAAGACATTCGTCGTTAAACTGGACACTCAAGTCGTTCCTTAACGTGTTAAATCTTATATAAATCGTTAACAATTTAACGCTGTTTTACTTAAGCTATTAGCTCATAAATAACGTCAACTATTCAGAGACTGGATGATGGAGTTGAAGTTCCAGCTGGAGTTAGCAATTAATAGGCGCCAAATGTCTGTGTCTCTTACCCAGTGGTACCTGCTTCAGTCCAGTCCAGTCCAGTCCCGTTCAGTTCAGTCCAGTCCAAAAAACTATCATCCAGTTTTCTCTCAGGCAAACGACTTTTTCTCTTGGGCGGCTTTTATTTAATCAACACAGTTTATTTATAGGTTTAAAGCCAAAAGATCGTATATCAGTATTCCGTTTTGTAAAAGTATATAACGTTCCATTTTTACAACTTTAAATGCTTTTTATATTTATATGAAAGGAAATATTAAATTAACTATTGAGAAAGTACCATTTTATTTTCTTAAGTCGTGAAATTAAACTAACTTATATCTATTTATATACTCGTATATATTTTTAGTAGTTATTAATTCATGGGAATATGCTTAGTTTAAAATAAAATTAATTGCTTTACACCTTATTTTGACAGACTATTATTATTTTATAGCCTTCAAAATGTCTGCTGTGGAAACTCCTCGTATCGGAAAACTCTTGCCTAATGACTGTTTTCCGGCAACTTCCACTTAAATAATTAAAAACTTGCTGAAAACGTGAATTGAATTATGAATTTGAAGGCGGTGCAAAGTACATGGCGTATACGTAACGTGTTTTCTGGCTTTGGTTGTTTTATATGTGACTTTTGTTTTAAATTGATCCCTTTTTGGTAATGTGGTATCATTTTCTTTTCTTACAGCTCTCCTGGACACATTTTGTTGCTCAGGTAAGTAACGATTAGCTGCTGCTTATCAGAGTAGATAAGTATATAGACCCAAATCAGTTGGAACCAAAGGAAAATTGAAAACAAAGAAAAATGACAGTAAAAAACGGAAATGCAATGCTCTTTTATGATAAATGATTTGCGATTTGTGTGCATTCATTTGAATTTTATAGACGTTTCATTACCAGCCAACAATTTCCCCAGTGGCTGTTTGTGAATCGTATAAAAAAGTCAAGGGAAAAAGACTTTTTAACGGCACAAATGAAAATGCATGGAAAATTGCAGCAACTGCCGAGGGACTGAACCGTTGGATTCGGATGTGAATGTGGATGTGGATGCAGATGATTGAATTGGAGGGGAATTCTGTTGGATCCGTATTTGCATGCGTTTTTAGTGTGCACTAGATTTTTAATGCATTGCACAGCACTGACAATGTTGCCATTGAATTGGCATTGATTACAGTTGAATCGTTCAGATTGGATTTCAGATTCACTAGAACTTTAAATCGCGATTTCATAGAGTGTGTCAGCAAAGTTACGAGGATTAAAATGCTTTAAGGATACCGGGAACTTAAATTAATGATTTGGATAGTTAGAAGTTATGTTTAAATTAAGTACCTTAACTCTTGACAGCAAATTGTGCTTACTTTTATACAAGAAGTTTTTTATTTATTTAAAAATTAGCTTAAAAATACTTTTATAAAAAATAAACAAAAAACAAATTTGAAAGATATTTAGTTATATTAATTTATTAATAATTCAGTTTGGGTTTTTTATAAATTACAAATTCATATTTTATGTGGAAATAATGTGTTAATATTTACTTAAAGGAATATCCAAATTATTAATTTGATGAGGAACTTCTAAAAGCGAAATGAAATGTAATTTTTCATAGGTTCTGTGTCGTCAAAATGTTACTCCTTGTAAAATTCAATAACAAGATTTGTTAATTTTCAAATTATGGAATAAGCAGCTCCAAGCTTTCATAGTTATAGAGATCAAGTTGTTTTTAAGATTTTTAGATGTCGAATATAGGAATGTTCTTCCCTTAGAGCCTAGATAAAATGCCAACACAAAACACTGATTTCATGCAATCCAAGAATTTGATGCTGTCCGTGTCAAGTGTTGGCTCTGAAAGTGTTTGTCTAACCTGTCAGTAGACACATACTCACACTCACACTCACACACAAACTCTCACACACACACACACGCAGAACATGAAAGCAACCCCAAAAATGGTTGAATGAAGCAAGAAGCGCGCACACAACAGGAGTTCAGAGTACATAGAGTAAATGTCACGTTATCCTTTTGAAAGGACATGCCATGAGGACAGAGTGCAAACGTGCGCTCAATGCCTTTTCAATTGCGTTTAAAATGCAGCAATTAAACCGCAATTTCTATAAAAAATTACGCCTCAAATGCGAAAGAAAACAATTAAGGCGTGAAAGGAGAGCAAGGAGCAAAAGCAAGGATGAGCTTGACAAGGGCAAACTGCGACGAGAGGCCATGACAACAATTACGAGATCCATTTAACTTTGGCAGGATACGAAGAATGCGAATGCGAATGCGAATGCGACACATGTCGCAAAACGCAGCGGGAGGCGGCGTCAAAGGCGATGTCACCAAACTGGCGACATGCCGACTAACACACGCTCACACACACACACACTGAGACACTCACACACACATTCATGTGCTGTGTTAAAAAGTCACAAAATATATATGTATGTACATATATAAATACATAAAAAAAGTTGGGGGGGGGGGAAACAACTTGAATGTCGCCTCGCTAAAAGCGCACAAATCTTGGCAAACATTGCGAATATGGCATCAGGACGAGTCCTGCCAACGCAGACAATCAACACAGGATGTTTTTGCGCTCATTATGCGCCAGCTGCAGCAACAGCAACATGCAGAAAGCAGCATACAGTATGCAGCATGAAGCATGCAACGTGTAGCAAGTGAGTGTCATTGTGTGCTTTGTTGCGCCTTCGCATAAACACAAAGTTAAAGAAACGGAGAAAGGCGAATTGAAAGCCCCGAGTGCATTTAAATACCCTGCAATGAAGGAGAGTACCGAAATTTGTAAGCGATTTGCACACTGGAAACATTTCTCAAGAGTTTCCAGATTAAGTTTTAATTAGTTAGTCTTAGTTAGTCTTATTACCAGCTGTTTTTTTGAGCCATACGTGTAGCTTATTTCCCTCTTAAACTGAAAGTTTTAATTAACAAAGCAAAAAAGGTGGAAAAAACAATAATAACATTTAAGTTGTTGTATTAATATGCACATAATACACCTTTCTGTCTTAACCATGGACTAACATTTAAAATATTAATTTAAAATTTTCATTTTGTGTTGAGCTTATTTAAATATTTTACATAGAGTATCTTAAACTCAACCGTTTGAGCAAAATTTATTCCTTCTTTTGGTATGTAAATAAATAAAAGTGATGTATGTGTCTGTAGTCTCAGTCTCTTGTGTGTGTGTGTGTCTCTGTTTGTTGTACAGGTGTGTGTATGGGTGTGCGTGTGTGTGTAATTGAGTTTCACTTGAAGCCTGCCTGACATTGACTTTATTCGAGGCGATGCTGGTGGAAAGACAAATAGGCACAAAACAGAGCAGACACTGGGACACTGAGTGAGACAATGGATGGAACAGAGAAACCTGAGAAAGGCTCACATTTGATGCTATTGAAGTGCAAGAAAAGCAGAAGTCAAAAAGGATTTAATGCACTTGAGAGTTATGCGAGGCATGAGAGAGAGAGAGAGAGAGAGAGAGAGAGAGAGGAGGGTGAGAGAGAGCAGAAAGAGAGAGAGAGAGAGAGAGAGAGAGACGTGTCTGTTTACTCACAGATTTTAAGAATGTGTTATTTATTTTATTGTGAAACATAAAATAAATTGTTGAAAATTATGAAAATAAATTAAATGTTAAGTGTTATTAGTATTATGATTAAAGTAAGTTTAGCATATTAATTTTATGTTTATAGAACTTAAGGTACAGTTGTTGGTTTACTGAGTTCTATTTAAGTACAACTGATCAGATACGTTCAATGGGAGAGTGTTAACCCGCTTTTCCTTCCCTGCCTTTCTCATTAATACTGACACTATTTATGTAGTCAGTGAAACCCTCGAAGTTTGACACAGTTTGCGATACTAATTTAGTCGATAAATTGGAGAGGAAACCCACTAATATGACAGGATTAAGACCATGAAAAATGCTTGCATAATTGTCAAGTTATGTGCATTGAACAGTTTACTGACAAATGCGATTGACAAGCCCACAAATACACACATTTCGCACACTCATACACTCGTACACTCATACACACAGCAAAAGTACTGCAAAAGAGCCACAAAATCCACACAATGCAAACACCACCCTCTAGTTAAGCTGCCAATGAGTGCAACCGAGACAGACAACTGAGGGGAAGGAAGAGAGACAAAGAGAGAGAGAGAGGAGATGTGTTGGCATTTTTGGACTCACATAATACTGAAACTGAATAAGTGATTCAATGAAGTGAATAGTGATTAAATGCGACTGAATGTGTGCCTCTATTGAAACCCTTTACAGTGAGTGTATCCAGAATTGTGGGAGCTCAGCTCCAGTAAGCACCCTGTGTGCGATTACAAATGCCTTTTGACAATATGTTTGACTATGTTACACGTTCGTTAGTTGTACAATTTAAATGCGCCCTGTGATTACAGTTTCGGTATCAGTTTTGAATAAACATTTCACAGAATTCATAAATAACGATGTATGAGTTATTTCAATCTATATTTTCGACTTAAATTTATTGTTTCATTTGAATTTTAAAATTTTATTTGACTTAAAGTAATATTTATAACCAGATTTTTAGTTCCATCGAGAATATTTTGATCAATAAAAGTATTTTAACAACTAGTTTTTTATTGTAATACTTAAAGCGTGTTTACTTTGATCGAATTAAAATAAAACTTACAGCTGTTTCGCCTAGAACTTAAATAAATCTATACAAAATTTCAATGGAACTTATCTTTAAAGCTGGTTTAAGTCGAAAGTTTTGATATTTTATCAGTTTTTAGTTTGAGTATGATTAAATGTGATTCCAAATACTCTGAACTTGAATATATTTTAGTTTCGACGGTTTTCTTTATAGGTGAATTTCAATATGCCACTAGTTTTACACTTTTTGAATTTATCGATATCGAATTTATTACTTTAGTCACTTGACTTTTAGCTAATAATGCCATCGGTTTCGTCATCAGTCTACATTAAATGGCATCAGTTCTTAGCTCAGTGACGTAGCATTCTGGCCAACATGTATGCACAGCAGCCGTCAGATGTGTTCTTGTTGCCCTCCACCCACTCCCTTGCCGCACCCCCTTTCACCAGCTTGGACCCTGACTCTGAACGTTGCACGTCACTTCACTCGTGTCGCTGCACTCACTCGTGCATACATGAAAGTCAATTAAGCGTATTAAGTGCAACTGTGTATGTATCTATCTGGCTATGTGTGTGTGTGTGTGTTTCTGTTTGTTTGTGAGTGTGTTTGTTTATGTGTGTGTGTGTGTGTGTGTGTGTGTGTGTGTGTGCTTATCATGACATTTCTTGGCATTGAGCATCAAACAACAATCGCTCAACCCTCCATTTGTCACACAACTCTCCCTTCTGTCCCTCTTCTGCCTCCTCTTCCACCTTCTCCTCTTGTCCATCCTCTTACTCCTCTCAAAATCAGCATCAACCCTTTGGGAAGTAGCGCGACAATTGTCTGTCATTCGATGTCTGCATATGGGTGTGTGTGTGTGTGGTGTACATTTGAATGTGTGTGTGTGTGTGTGTGGGTGGTGGTGGTTCTGCGAAGTATTTGTGGCTGATTGCGGCTCTTAATTTACTTAAAGATTTTCCCTTTCAAAGGATAAGTGTTGGTTTTATTAATTATTGTTATTTGTATATTATTTATTTGCATGACAGCGATTAAGGGATTATTCAAGCATCTTATTGATTTACTACTGTAATAATTAATATAATAGAAAATATATTAAATTTTAAAATGGATTAAAACTTCTCTCTAATAAAAGCATTTAGTTAATAATGGATTCATTTAATAGCTATAAATATATATATATTTATTTATTTATTTAGCTTTTAAGATGGCAAGAAATCACTAGATTAAATAATTTCTAAAAAATTATAAGAATTACTTTACTTTAACTGGAAATACTACATAATTTGTTTGTTGACAAATATTTCGTAATTCTCATTAGTTTGTTTAGCTTCTGCAAAATTGGATAATAGAATTTGTGACAGTGGCACCGGCTCTTCCCTTCTAATTTCTTGCCTTTTCTCCTCTTTTCTCCTTCTTCTTCACTTTGAATTCTTCCCTTAAAATAGCAATTTTGAAGTCTAAGCATTTACATATCTCAATTCTCTCTTCTGGCTGTGGTGGGACTGCAGCAACTGCAACAAATTCGTTGTTGTCTCTGTTGGTGTTGTCAATGGGGTAGACAACATTACGCATACGCAACGTTGTACGGGCAACGCCTGCAACGTTTGTTGCACTGCCTCAGCAAGCAGAATAAGCTGCTTCTGCTGGTGTTGCACCCTCAGATACGACACATATGAGCATCACCGCCCGCACTCCTTCGACTTCGTCCTCATCCTCGTCCTCGTCCTTGTCCTCGGCCTCGTCTTTGTCCTCGTCCTCTTCCTTGGCCGTCGTGCGCGCCTTTTGGAGTGTTAATTGTCGTATGCAAATTTTTGCGCATCCACAAAATGTAACAAAACACGATTTTGAAAGATGCAAATTGGGTGTTAGTGTTGTTGGTGAGACAGGTCCCAGGCAGTTGCCACAGGCAGGGAGTGTCAAAATAAGCTTTAAATTACGACATCTCTGCCCGCTTTGTGCCGCTTCGCCTTGTCTCATCCTTCCTCGTCCTAGGCGAACGTGCGGCGTAATTTGCAACTGACAAGAGTGAAAGTTATGCGAAGGGGCTGCAAAAAGTGGCCAATGCCAGGAACTGGCCGACACCGTAATACCCCCCGCCTCTTCTGCATGCACCCTTCCCCGCGAGTCCGACAAGTCTAACAAAATGTCACTTTTAGCCAGGATGCGTTCGGAAGCAGGAACTGGAACCGGAGTTGAAGTTGGAGTTGGAGCTGGGCCAGTTGACAGGGTTTGACTATATTCTGACCAGGACCTGGACAGCCGCATGCGTGATTGTGACATTTGATTAGGTTGCCTTTGTCGAAATGTTAATTTGTCTATTGAAGGTGCTAGGAGAGCGAACACTTCGTCTGGTTACTGGTAACTGGTGACTGGTTACTGGTGTCTGGTGGCTGGTGTCCAGCTTATCAGGTCTAGCCTCAAATTGCAGCATATTGTTTAGTGGCTGAAACACTCTGAAGATAATTATCGATTTTAATACCAATTTTAAATGTCAGTCTTATGCCAAATGCCAACTGCAGCAACTGTCACAAGCATTACGAAGATAAATAAAATATCGCATGAGTAAATTTCAATTTGATTGTGAAGCGTCATTTTCAAATTGAGACAAATTGCGGCTTAGCATTTACTTAAGGCAATCTCACTTATTACAAAATTGACAAAAGACAAACGCATAATTGCCATATAATAATCATAATCCGCACAAAGCAAACACGTGCCTCCCGAAAATGTTGAGCAGACAGCTGCATACTAAAAGATACCACAGACACACAGCTGACAAAGCCATTGAATTCGACAGTCACTACAGATATAGACATATATACATCTATATACATATATATATATATAGACATAGTACAAGGACTGTGTCTGGGATTTGTGTGAAGCTTCTTCAGTTTCTGTTACTTGGCCACTAATTAAGAAGACAAACTCTCAGCTCTGCATATATTTTTGCTTCAAGGACTTCAACTAGGACTTTGGCTAGGACTCTGCTTATGTTTGAACAGAGTGTGAGTTCATTTTGAGGTAGCTAACCCACTATTGGAGTCCATTCAAAATGTCTAAAACTGACATATCTGACTCTTTAAAATACATATTTCAAGCTCTGGTTATTCGCATCACTAGACAATCGGCTCAGCAAATGGTCCATTTTATGACTTAGCAATTATTTTATTTCGTTTGGAAAAGCTTAAAGTTTTCGTTTGATGAAATATTTGCAAAGGTCGGCAACAAAATAAAATATATAAGCTGGTTATTTGGCTTTTTACTTAAAGCCTAAATAAAGAGCAGCTTAAAAACAATAAAACCTTTTTCACAATCACAAATCGACTTATTTTACAATCTCTCAATTGGAAAGCATAACAAATTTGGAAAATTTATCCCTAATTTGTAGTTTTATCTCATAAGTCCATCAGATTCTTTGCACTTTTTTTTTACATTTATTTTATTTTCTTTTATTATATTATTGTTCCTACTCTGTTTAACCGCAAAAGGCGTTTGCAGTCATAAAAGTAATGTGCACACACACAGACACACACAGATACCCATGCCATGCCCTAAAGCAAGTGTATGCCAACGCCTCCAACTGCCACCGTATCATGCAGTATTTTTTATTATTTAATTTTTTTGCCATTTCGCCAAAAGTCAAACATGGAAAATTTATTTATGGCGCTGATATGGCAACGCCAGCGAAGTGCACTTGGTAACGGATGGGTAATATGGCTTGTAGGCGGTTAGAGGTGGGTGTTGAGTGGTGGGCGAGTGGTGGGCGAGTGGTTCTCTAGCCTTTGTGGCGGGTTTAGAATTTTTCAACTGTTGCGCAAGGCATTTTATGAGGCAACCGAGAGCAAAACTCCCGTCCGAAACAAAAGCAAAAAGTTAAAGAAAAATGAAGAATAAGCGATGCGTCGGGACGCGACGCTTGCCAAATGAGAAAAACTGTAAGGAAAAACGCATAAATTTTATGACTGACTGAGCGGAGGAGTGAAGAGAAGAGAAGGGGAAAGGGGAAAGGAGAGTAAAGAGTCGGGATGGAAAGCAGTGTGTGTTGGTTGTTAGCTGTTGCACTCAAATAACTGTATAGACCGCATTTTCACACAAAAAGTGCGCCGAAATTTCCAACTAAATTATTCATTGAGCGCGCAATTGAGCTGGAAATGTGCACACTCCGAACACATTTTCCAAACTTAGTGTGCATGTGTGTGTGTGTGGTTGTCTGCCTGCCTATTGCTCGTTGGTCCTGTCTGAGCACGTAGAATTGCTGTTTGGCTTCTGGTCGCTGGGGCAACTAAAACGTTTAAACCGAAAAAAAGAAAAAATCAGCATTAAAAACACGTAAGAAAGGTAAAGCTAAGTGAGTACGACTATCAGATACCCTACATTAAATTAATATAATTATATTTATAACATGATTTTATTTCTGATCAAAGTATATATATGTTCCAAGTAGTTGAGATGGTGTAGAGACACATAACCATTACACCCTTCTTAGCCCAGCATTCAAAGGGCTTAGGGTATAAAAAGAGAACGGAGGCATATCGGTAACTCTAGTCCTCCATGGCACTTAACCAATTGACACTTGGTTGGAGGCGCCACTGCAGCTGTGGGAGTGGTGGGTAAGGTTTGGGGAGCAATAAACGAAATTGTTTTGACGTCACACACATGTGGCTTAAACATAATTGGCCAGAGTAAAACTAGTAAATGCTGATTTCAAAATAAATACACAAAGCTGTTCTTTATTGCTGATCTGTAATCTCCTCAATTGGTCTTTACCACGTACATCATTTCCACATCTCACATCGTACATTACAGTTGATTTTTCAAATTTGATAAATAAAAGTACATTACGCCCATTGAAAACGCGTAGATTCCTATAGAAAATTGCAAAAATATATATACGGAATGGAGGACAGATGTCAAATTTAATGTCACCTATAAATGCCGTTGCCAATACATAAGCCAACCAACATTTGTGGTCAAATTTGTCATCGTTCCAGTCAATGACATGGAAAGCATTAAGTATCAAGAATATGATAGTTGCAATTCCAACGGCTCCATAAAATATCATATACAGTTTCAATACATCCTCGTTTTGCTGCACAATTTAATATATTATTTAGTCTCCATTTTATTATGAGTATTTAGTTACACTCACCTTCCAAATACCAAACGCCAATAGCACTACCAGCACGAGTAATAAACAAAATATTGCTATGGCAATGCCAAGTGCAAGTGGTCCCTGATCTAGTTCATTAAGTATGAGTTAGTTTTCTATTAACTGTAAATAAATTACATACTTTCTTGTATTAACACATACAAAAAAAATATAGCGACTGTTAGTTGTAAAAAGGCTGAATAACCGCATAAACAGCGGGTTATTCTTTTCGATGGAAAAAAATCGTCCCAAATACAAACACACATTTTTTAAGAAATTAATTTTGTTTTTTTTTTCTATACTTTAAATTTGGAATTGATAGTATTCTCAATACATAAAATTACCTTATATTAAGCAAGTCAATACTGTAATAATAGAAAATATTTTATTTATTCAACTTTCTTTTATTTGTAGCTTTATAAGCTTAGAAATGTTTTTCAACATTTTGGAAATTCTACAAGTTAATAAATTTATAGTGAATAATTTTAAAATTTTTTACGTTTCCAAAGACTATTAGTACTTATAAGTTAATTTGATATATTTTATAATGCATTTCAGGAATAAAGTCTGCATAAAGAGCAGTGATTGAACTAATCTGAATCTTCTTTAATATATTTAAAACAAGTAAGAAAGGCTACAGTCGAGCGATACGACTGTAAAAGACCCCGTACTCCTTCTAGTGCGCCTTTTTCCATACAAATCAACAATCCTAGACCGATTAGTCCTATGGGAGTTATAGACTACAGTTGTTCTATCAGGACCAAACTTGGTGATGACAGTAACAATGGAATCATACACATAATGTGCTAGATTGGTTGCAATCGCTCAACTAAAACTTCATGTCTCCATACAAATCACCACTTTTCGACCGATTTGTTCTATGGGAGCTATAGGCTATAGTTGTCCGATTCGGACCAAACTTGGTGAGGATAGTTTTAATGGTACCATATATATATAATGTGTTACTTTGCCTGCAATCGCTCAACTAAAACTTCATATCTCCATACAAATCACCCATTTTCGACCGATTTGTCCTATGGAAGCTATAGGCTATAGTTGTCCGATCCGGACCAAACTTGGTGAGGATAGTTATAATGGTACCATATACATAATGTGTTAGTTTGGTTGCAATCGCTCAACTAAAACTTCATGTCTCCATTCAAATCACCCATTTTCGACTGATTTGTCCTATGGGAGCTATAGGCTATAGTTGTCCGATACGGATGAAACTTGGTGAGGATAGTTATAATGGTACCATATACATAATGTGTGAAATTGGTCTCTCTAGCTTTAATCGTTTTCAAGTTATGGTGATGTGAAAATAGTTTTTCACAATTTGCGTGGGCGGTAGGGGGCGTGGCAAAAATTTGAAATAAACTTAACCTGCCTGACATATAGACGGATATTCATTCCAAATTTGGATGCTCTAGCTTTTGTAGTTTAGAAGATCCAGGTGTTCATACGGACGGACAGACAGACAGACAGACAGACAGACAGACAGACAGACGGACAGACGGACATCGCTATATCGTCTCGGCTGTTGATGCTGATCAAGAATATGTATACTTTATGTGGTCGGAAAAGCCTCCTTCTGCCTGTTACGCACATTTCGCTTCAGACAAACTTAATAGACCCCTCTACTCTTTTTTAGAGTACGAGGTCTAAATATTTGTCCCAGGTCCATTAGGCCATGAGTCCAAGGGTCATATAATGTACAAACTTTCATGCAGCGTTTATGTCGATGTACTTTAAATTTATTCTATTCGATGTCGAAAAATGCATTAAATATCTTAGTTGCCTTAAAGATACTTCAATGAAAATCAGTGATCACTTTTTTCGTACCGTATTTAATAATAATAGGCTAACAGACGTTGTGTTCTGACTACTGAACTATTAAGCTAGCAAAAAAAAATGGTTTTGTAATTTATTCCAATTCAA
This sequence comes from Drosophila cardini, assembly GCA_018903735.1. Classification (NCBI taxonomy): domain Eukaryota; kingdom Metazoa; phylum Arthropoda; class Insecta; order Diptera; family Drosophilidae; genus Drosophila; species Drosophila cardini. The sequence goes on along the minus strand of JAEIGM010000001.1, from coordinate 20,099,076 downwards.
ACTCAGAATAAATGAATAATACAGAAAAATGAATACATTCAGAACCGTACTCACTCCATGGCTTATTTTACCATACAAATAAACAATTTTTGACTGATTTGTCTTATAGGAGCTACAGGATATAGTTTACTGATCCGAACCAAAGCTGGATAGGATAGTTATAATCATGATATACACACAATGTGCGAGTTTAGTTGCGATCGCTCAACTAAAACTGTACGTCTTCATTAAATCACCGATTTTCGACCGATTTGTCCTATGGGAGCTGTAGGCTATAGTTGCCCGACCCCGAACAACTGAGGATAGTTATAATGATACCATACACATTATGTGTTTGGCTATATTGCTATAGTCTGTTTCAAGTTATGGTAGTTTGAGAATGGGTTGTCACAATTTAGAAGATCCAGGTGTTTATACGGACGTACAGACAGACAGGCGGACATTGCTATATCAACTCGGCTGTTGGTGCTGATCAAGAACATAAATACTTGATGGGGTCGGCCACGCTTTTTTATACTCTCTGCAAGAGAGAGTATATTGTGTTTGTGAAAAGTATGTAACAGGCAGAAGGAGGCGTGGCAGACCCCATAAAGTATATATATTCTTGATCAGCATCACAAGCCGAGTCGATATAGCCATGTCCGTCTGTCCGTCTGTCTGTCCGTCTGTCTGTCTGTCTGTCTGTCTGTCTGTCTGTCCGTCCGTATGAACAAACAGATTTCGGAGATGGTAAGAGCTACAAGTTCGAATTTAGTCTCTATCGACTCGATATTAAGTCAGTCAATACAAGAATCTTTTTTTTTTTCGATGCCACGCCCCGTTCGCCCACAATGAGCAAAAAACTAGAAACACCTCCTAAAAAATTGATGTTTTAGGCGAATATCTCAGTAAATATGGCACTTAGGAACACCCATTTTGGTATGTAGGTTTCTAGAGACGGTATAATTGTATTGTCATCAAAAATTTTGGACTGCCACGCCCCCTTTTCTCACAAGAAATAAGATAATTTGCAAACTTCAATGCCGATTTTAAGGCATATGTTCTTATCGTACAGTATTGTTATTTCACATTCGTTTAAAGACAAAATATATTATACTATCCTGAAAGTTGCATCTTAATCGGACAATAAACAAAAGAGCTAGACATGTAAGAAAGTTGATAATTGAACGCAATGCCAATGCATGTGTGCGAGCGAGATAGAAACATACAAACATGTGAGCGAACGTTTTCGCTGCTTGCGTAGCTTAGCGACAGCGCTGCTCGCGAATGCTGGCTGTGCCGAGCAATTGTGTATGTATAACATATACACAAATACATATGTGCGTGCGTACTTTTAATGTCAAATGTATATGTGTGTGTATGCATACAAACAGATGTTTTTGTTTCAACGTGTTTTGTTGCAAGTATCAATTGATAAACTTGGATACCGATTTTATTAAATGATCGGAATAAATTGCAGAGAGTATTCTACGGTCGGGCGGGCTCGACTGTACTTTTCTTTCTTGTTCTGCCTGTTACACACATTTCACTTCTGAGAAACCCAATAGACCCCTCTACTCTATTTTAAAGGACGGCTCAAATATTAAGACATCACAAGAAAACTAGTGATTTCTTTATAAAATTGAAGCAGCTTAAAATTTAAATTAATTTTTAATTTTTATTTTTTATTTAAATCTGAGTAAAGTAATTTCTGTACTTTTACTCCACAATAGAGGGTGACATACACAAGGATAAAGGAAATAATTTGGGGTGAAGATGTTGCTCAACATTACAATATGCACATGCATAAATTAATTAGAGTCTTTTTTGTTGCAAATCACTTCATGGATTTGGGATGCTGGCAATGTGGAAATGATTGGGGTATTTTAATTGCATGCATTTAAAAAGGGGGCGTAACTGACGTGATTTGATGCACATTTGTTGTTGGACCACCACCAACCAAACGAATGTCCCCAGTCTATCTGACCGACTGTTTGTCTGTCGGTCTGACCACAGTCGTCACATCAATTTGCTGTGTCCTGACAGATTGAGGCAGGAGCAAAAGATGTCATCGTCGCATCCTCGTATCCTCGCATCGCTCATAACTCAGGGCTCAACTCTAGCCAATGCTTGGCTTGGCCATTGGAAAACTGTAAAACTCATTTATCAAATGGCCAGGAACGCTGACCTGCCCCTTATCCGCCTGCACAAAAAATGCAACAATTTCTGTGGCGCCACTTTCAGTGAAGAAAAAAGACGCCAAGAGCAAAGAGCCAAGGAAAATGGCAAATGCCTCAGTTCTCGTTCCTCAATCTTCCGTTCTCTTCTCTCGGGTCTCAGCTCGTGCCGCAACCCCTTAAGCTCATGTCGGCCAGAACGCACTCATAAATCATAAAATTCCATAACAGCAGCAATGGCGCCATCGTCATCTTTATAATCTGGCAAGGCGGCTACGTTTGCGATTCCTTTACTGACCCCTTTCTCCCCCCCTTCTGCTACCGACCCGCTCTCTTAAGATGGAATCGGTTGAACATTTCGCCATGTGGGCGTAACCGCTGGACTATGATGTTGCAATTTGTAGCTGGTAAAGTGTGAAATTGCGTTGGCAACGCGAATTGTTTTTCAGTCAACTTTCTAAGGGATTTATTTGTAGTTCTCCCATCACTTGATCCAGTTCTTTAGCTTTGGGAATTCGTAGGTGGTGATTAGAGGTAAGAGGGAGGAAAATACAACAACAATGATCTCTATTTAATATTGTTAATCCCAAAGCTCAGACTTTCTCATTTTACAATTTATTTACACATTTCGAGGTGAATAAACGCGCAAATAAATCAATTAGCACACATTTACCCACACACACACCTTTGTCACACCTGGAACTTGAGTCCATTTGAGCCCGAGCAAGGATCTGGCACAAGTATCCCTACCCAACCGAACTCAAACTCCAATCCGAATCCGAATACGAATCCGAGCAGTGCTCTGTAAACTGTTGTCCTGTTTGCTCTGGCAGACGTCTCGGCTAATTGATATAAACGACGAGTGTCTTCTACGGCTACGTAATGCCAGCGAGAAAGGTAAAAACCTGCGCAGCTTTCACTGACTTTTCACTTTATTAAAATTTATGCGCTGCGACTGTAAGACTTGTACTTCTTTATTATATTTTTGGTTTCATTTTAAACTCAACTCGCAGCATTTAGTAAAAGTTTTCCAAGTTCAGATCCAGCAGCATTCGTCAGCCTAATGCAATTCAGCGCATTATTTACACCTGCTGCTGGCTACCTGCTACCTGCTGCCTGCTAAGTGCACCCACTGTGTGCAGCACTGACATGCAACAGAATTTATAATCGCATACACCCACACTCGCACACACACACACACAAACACAACACCTGCTCGTTCACCCATTTCCCCCCCTCCTTCTCGATGAAAACCCACAAATTTTGCGTACGCTAGTTATGGGGGCGGTGTGTCGGCGAGTGGGCGTGTAAATTGCACAAGCAGCACGAGGAGCAGCATCAGGATCGAAAAACCTGGTCTACAGCTTGTGCATCCATCGTTGACGCTGTCTGGCAAAGTGCGTGTCTCGATTTCTACATAATTAAACTACATCAGCCATGCCACTTGCTGTGCCTCCAGCAGCTGCCATTTCCACCGCCCCCGACACTGCCACGCCTCAGCTTTCGGTTACGTGTGCGTGGCTCACGCCGGCATCACCACTTCCGGTTTGTGCCGTTTCGTGTCCGGGAATCGGGCAACGGGCAACGGGCAACGGGCAAAGAGAACCCACAACTTTGGCGCTAAACTTTTAATGCGCGTGCAGTAGAGAGAAAGAAAGAGAGCGAGTGACAGAGTGGGGGAGTAAGAGAGAAAACGCTAGTAACTGACTTTTGGGCAACGGATTGTGGTAGCATTGGGTGGCATCCGTTAACTGCGCTCGCTTGATATGGCAACACTGACAGGCGACAAAACTGTCAAATATCGATGAACTAGAGATAATTTTAATTTGTGAAAATTAGTTTAAAATTAAATCAGTTTAACGCAATCCGCAAATAACTGTTAAAGGGATGCAAAATATTTGTTTAAAAATATTATAAGAAAAACATTAAAAACTCGATTTTGATCAATTACATTGTTTGCTAATAGAAGGCATTCTAGTAGATATGTTGTACATTTAGCAAAAATATATTTTTTTTAAATTTTAAATATTGTATACAAATAAAAATGAAATATTAATAGAACGTTTTAAATCCAAATAGTAAATACCATTTTTATGTTAGTATATTATAAAACATTTCATTAAATTTTATTTGATTAAATGTTTATTTATAAACATGTTTTAAACCATTTCCAACTAACACATATAATAAACATGCATAAATATTATTAAATATTAAATATTATTTAATAAATGCATAATTTGAAATATATTTGAATAAAACTTAAAAGCACAATATTATAACATTTAAAAATAATAAAATACGCGAAAAATTCTAATAAAGTATTATAATGATCTTTTGTTATGAATAGACGTTGAGTAAGTCAGCTAATTTGATACTAATCGATTAAAAAATTAAATCACATTTTTGATTAAAATTATTGAAATTAACTTTTCTATACAATAACCTTTTATAATTGTATTGACAAAGTAACTATTATTAAATTAGTTTAAGATTTCTTAAATAAATATGACTGAGTATTTGACGAACCATAATTGCTTTTGTGGTTAAAAGTTAAAATCGAATTCGACTTTTGTGTTGGTTGTGGGAATCTTATATGGAATGCAGTTTGTGTTTACATGTGCGTGTTGGTTTGACTTGCTAGTATAAACTGTTATTGCAGTTGTTTTTGTTGCTTTTGTTGTTGTTGTTGTTGTTGTTGCTGTTGTTGTTACTGCGTCTGCCTCGTTTGCACGAAAATTTGTTGGAATTATTTCGAGCAGTTCTAAATTTCGCAATAACGAGCCGCATTTGACGGGCATACAAATTGCATTCTCCTCCCGTTCTCCCGTTTCCCCGTCCCCCCCGTCCTCTTCTCATTTCCCCTCCATCTTCCCTTTTGCCAATCTGATGTTGAGGTTAAGTTGGAGGCTGGAAAAGCTCTTACTCGCAGTTGCCGTTTTGTTAAAGCCATGTCAAGGGTGTGTGACTGTCTGTGTGTTTGTGTGTGTTTTTCGGTTTGTGAGAGCTTTCAATTTCTTGGTCCGACTTAGTTTGGCATTTTGTTCGCTCTGCTGCAGCCTGCAGGGCAATACAAGTTCTTGTCCGGGATTTGTTGTTCGAATTTGGCCAAGTTGCAGATACTACTATAGTACATAATTAAATAGCTTAAACATGGCAGCGTGGAGCCGAAAACAACAACAATTTAACTTGTGCCATCTTTTCGTCTTTGCCAATATTTTGCAACTTAAGTGGCAAAATATTTGTGCAAACTTTTCAATTTTCCAACAGATTTTCCTTCAATTTTTTTAGTGTTCCTCAGTTCGTCGCATTCTCTTTTTGGCTCCCCGTTTAGATTTTTTTTGTCTTGTGGCAATCTTTTTGATTCAGCTTCGAAGCCATTAACACGGATTGATTGCCCCAAGGACAAAAGACGCCAAGTGGCTTAAAGGACAAACGCCGTCGCTGCTCAGAGTCAGGACATTCCGGATATACACATCTGGTGTGGGAGCTCCAAGATGATTTCTGATAGATTGTGGGTGCAACGTTATTCTTTTGCCTCTTTTTTCTCGCTCTTCTTCTTCTTCTTCTTCTTGCTTTATGTGCGTGCGAAGAAATTGAAAAGTTGCCTCGTCAATTTTACGCACTGTCAGTATTATCCCCCGAAAAGTCCGAGTACTTCAAACTGTTGCTATTGTTGCTCGTTCTTTCTGCTGACATTTATCAATTGATTTGAGCCACGAACACGTAGTACGTGTACGTAATACGTATACGCAATACGAAAAGTGCTCGATGGCCGTATATGCAGATCACCTAAATTAGCATTTAATGCTTATTGATATAGTATATTGGGCATATTTTATGTCACTGATAATTCATGGCGAGCATTTTATTTACACATTTTCGATATAACACACTCACATACTCTATAAAAATCAAATAACAGTTTTAGGCCACCAGCAACTGTTCAGTTTTAATTGTGTGTTGATTGAAACTCTCATATCAATAAAGTATCTTTTAATATACGCTCTATAAAATGTCTAAAGCATAAAAAAATAAAATCATTTATTATCACCATTAACATTTCTTTCTCAAGTCCCCAATCGTAAAATGAAACAAACTTTTTTTGTTGCTTTTTTATGAATTAATTGTTTGTATTATACCACTATTACTAATAAGACTTTTGCGGTAACTGAAAAAAGATCAGGGCGGTAAAGATAAGAGCTTTCTTCTCATTTGGTATTTTAAAAAGATTACATTATTTATTAATTTCGCTTCGAATGTGTGTCGATCATAAATGGCACAGAATAAAGGAACTTTTAAAAAACTTATCGATTAAACAGTCGACCAAAGAAAAAGGCCTATGAACTCAGTGCTGTGTCCCTTTCCTTTGCTTGGCCAATATGCATGTCCCTCTTTCCCATCTTCTCTATCTCTCTCTTTTTCTCTCTCTCACTTTCTCTCACTCTCTCTACTCTCTCTACCTATCACTCTTCCTGTGGCTGTCATGCTAATAAGAAACGCTTTGTTATGCATTTCCTTCCGCTTACGTGGCCTGACTTAAGGCGCATTTGCAAAATTGAAGACGAAGTGCAAGTGCCAGCAAATTGTAGAGCCTCGATGAAAGGGCGGGATGAGAGGCACCTCCAAGCCAAACAATACTGTAGCTCGGGACAGGAGCCAAGGGCACAAGCCTTAAAAACGTAAATTGAAAACTTTGCCCTCGACGTTGTGACGTTACACTGTTTGCCAGTTGGTTTTGGGCGTGTGCGTGCCTTGTCAACATAATTCAGCAGTTGATTGAATAGAGACTGGTCTACAAGCGGGGGAATGGGAGACCGGCGGGGGGATATGGGATAGGTGATAGGGGGAACGAGGTAAGCTTTAGTCGGCGGCATAAAATATTTCTCAGTCGATGGCCCGTTATCCGTTTTTGTTGGCAACTTTTGCTGCGCCAGTTTTAAAATCAAATGCCTCATTTGTACGGCTTACGCTTGTGGAGGTAGTCAGAGTCTTCCGGTTCCGGTTCAGGTTCAGGTTGCGCAAACCGCAAAGATTAATTTGTTATTGCTGAATGTCGTTGTCGTTGTCGTCGTCGTCGTCGTTGTTGTTCTCAATCCCTAGCCCGTTCCCGTTCCCGTTCCCGTCCTCGTTATTGTTGTAGTTGTAGGTCTTTGCCAGGAAGTCCTGTTGGCACTGGAATTTTTAGCGCAGCACTAAAGGTGCAAAGGAATTTAATTAAATGTTCTTCTCACAGCCATAGTAAAAGTTTTACAAGCACTGCAGCCAAACATATCCCCAGCATCACAATCCCATTCAAGCCACCTCATTCGGCCATACAATGTGAAATTTGTTGTTTCCACTTAGGCAGTAGAAGGCATTTTTAGTTGGCCCACAGTATCAGGTCGTGGACTAAGCTGTCGTCAGAAGTGCAGCTCAATAAACTTGACAAATTTGCATAGCCCTGGTCTGGCCTGCTTACTTACACGTAAGTGCACACCCGCATCCCTGGACCAACATGGTTTAGGGTACTAACAAGATGTGAAAGCTGCTTTGACAGCCAAAGTACCAAAGAAAGACGCAGCCATTTGACGCTGCAAGGTGCTTAGTTACAGTGGGACAAGAGTTACAAAAACTGAAAGCTTAAAATCAGAAAATGGTTTTAAAATAAAAAAAAAATTTGTTTATAATTACAAATAATTTATATTTAACTTGTTGACATAATTAATAGGTGAAAAAGGAATTTAATCGGAAAGATTAGAAATCTAAATTACTGAAAAACAAATTTTGTTATTTTCTGTAAAATTTATAAAACAAAAAATTAAACATTTATGTAATGAAACACATGTCTTAAAAGACTAAATTTTGAAATTTTTCAACATTTTCTGCTTAACATTTTGGGTATGGACATAAATGAATCTCTGTCCGATTTGAAGTGCAGTTGTATAGCAATATTAAGCCCAGACAGAACACCAAGAGCGACTACGAAACAGACAGAGCCCAAAGCCAGTAAAACAAACTGATCAATGGGCTATAATACTACAGACCACTATAGGGTGTAAGGTGGGCGAGGACTTGACTGGTCTAAACTGGACCAGGCAGACATAACAGGACAGCTGGCATGAAAAATTATTTACTGCAAGAAAAATCGCATGCAACATTTTTGCTGGCACAGAGGGGCTGAGCTGCTGAACGGCAAGACAAGGGCCTAAGGGCAGAATGGGTAAAGGAAGGGGAGGGGAAGGAAGAACGCATTGAGTTTGGGATTGGCACAGTGAGCGGGTTATGGAAGACAGCGATGACCAGGGACGGTAGTAAGTAGTCGGGAGTTGGCAGTCGCATGATGAAGTTACCAATGATGATGATGGGCCCTGGTTGGAGCTGAAGAAGGGACAGTGGCAGAGACAGATACAGAGTATAGAGCGGGTAGAGGGATTGACGATGACGATGACTATGCAGGCGACACAATAATGCTGCCATTAATCTTCTGGCACGACTGATTTGTTTGACTTACGGCTCACGGCGACAGGACCAGGCCGTATTTTTCGAATGAGACAGGGAGCTGAATAGACAGATACATATTATACATATATATATGTATTTGTATATAGCAGATAAATGGAGAGTTGTAGCCAGAGCAGCTTAAAGCCTGGCCAAAAAAAAAAGGAACAGCAACAACAAGTTTGCAACGCACATTACAAAATAATTTGTGTAAATCATTTTTGTCATTATGTAAGACTTCCGCCTTCTACCGTTTAAATGTCACACTTAATATTTAACTGTGCTGCTATCAACACCAATCAACCAGAGTCGTCGACAGTTGTCAAAAAGCATCGAAACATTAATAATTTCTTTCTTGTTAATGAAAGGTTTTCAAATCCATCAAGTGTGCCAATATACCTGCTGTGCAGACGCAATCTAATTACACTGTCCAACCAAACTGCTTATACATATCGAATAAATTCATGTTATAGACAGGATTGTTAAGTATATTTAAACCGATAGGGGAACAATATTAACTAACTTTGAGATTTTTAAGTTTAAACTTTAACTGAACTGAGTGTTAATCTTTGAATAACAGTTACTCAATGCGAAGCAAATGACACTTGTGCAAAATTAAATGAAAAATTCAAGTTTAAATGTTTATCAATTTATGGACTGAGTCTGAACAGTTCAAATCGTTACTTAAGCCCAATATATGTTTAATTTAAATATTCTTACTTAACATATTTTTTATCTCATAAATAAAATCATAATAATATTGCAAGTAAAATTAAATGAAAATACACTTTTACACAACAATATAAAATATATAAAATACTTATAGTAATAATATTTCAAGGAAAAATTATTTAAAAAAAAAAAAAAAAAAAAAAACAAATTTTAAAGCATAATGCTGAAAACTAGTTTTTATCAACCACTTTAATCTGAAATATTTATGTCTTCTACTAAACATAATTTAATTTAAAATTTAAAAACCTTAAGTCTAGTCTATTTTTTTTAATTTTATCAAAAATGATGTTGCTCAGTGTGTTTAATGCTGCTGGCCAAAATGTTATAACATATGTGTTCCGCATGTTCAGTCGTCATTATGTCATGTGCGTCTCCCTCTCTCTCTCTCTCTCTCTCTCTCTCTCTCTCTCGCTTCATCTCCCATTCTTTTTCTGCCGTTAACCCCTCTTTTATCCATCACGATTCACAATCATTCAGTCGCTAACAGTCGATGCAGTTTTAGACTCAGACTCTGAGTCAGATTCATGCTCAGAGTTTGAGGCTCACAATCGGTGTCCAAAACAGCCTCGAAATGGACTTGTTCAACTTTCGATTGGCCATGCCGTCAAAAGTGAATACTCTAACTGATAGATGGGTGGTAGGAGGAGAGACGGACGAGAAAAGTTGTGGCGTGAAGTGGAGGAAGCCAATCCAAACAACGACCGCAAATTACTCCACTTGAGTGCGAAAATTGCATGGAGCCAGAAAAGTCAGTCAAGTGAAAACATTTTTGCAACTTCTCTTGCGGCGACTCGCGGCGAATCGTCAATATTTGGTTTTTCGATTTGAGCATTTGATGCATTTTGGACTTGAATAACGACAGCTCTGTGTTAAGTTAGTTTTTTATTTATTTTTATGGATGGCGATTGTGATTGCGTGCGTGTAGATGAGCTCATAATATAGAAGGCGAATCAAGTCATAACTGTAAAGTTATGTCACATATGTACTGCACAGAAAATAATTAAATTTTCAATTATTATTTCTGTCATTTCTCAATTTATGAGCATTTCTGCAATTAATAATTATTTTTTGGTTGTCATAAAAAGTTTCATTTCTGATGGAACTTAAACTATTAAATTGAAGTTGCAGCACTATAAACCATCTCAAGCTGTGTCAATTTAATGAGTTGCCAAATTAGGAAATGCAGAAAGTGCTTAGTTCATTTTTGTGGTTACTTAAATTTTGCTCGTTTACTCTGGCCACTTAATCAAACTTCTCAGTGTAAATCGACCGCTATTACAAGAAATAGCATTCACAAAAACAACAACAAAAGAGATAGAGAGAAAAACAAAAACAAAAACAACTACAACATACTATGCTAGAGTGTTGTTTGCCATTGATTGTGCACCATGCAAATCATCATTAAATAAATTGCTCATAATTATCGCCGAAACTCTGCGCTTGCCATTTGTCTTAGCCCTCTGTGGATTTGAGTAATTTTGGAGCGTTGCGTATACGTCCCGCTTGAAATGGAGAAAAAGTGAATTTCAAGTGACCAATGCAATTTTTGTGGCCATTTAATACCCAAATATGAGTGCTGCACAAAATAGGGTATGCTGAACATTTAAAAATAACTTATATAATTTTATAAAAATTTTATTGTTAACTAAAATGGTTCTTATTAATTATTAAAACAACACAACTATTTTTTTTATATTTTATTTATGCAAATGGAATATTTATGTAAATCTATCAATTAATCTCAATTTAGCATCTCCAAAAATGCTAAAATTGCTTCTACTTTATATTAAATTATTCCTGTTCTGGTAGGGTAAGTATTAGTCAGTGTTAGAAATTTCATTATTTCATTTTCCTTTTTCATAAGGCGAACTCTAAGTGGGCGGCTTTCGTCGTGTAATTTTCTGTCAAATTTTGTACGATTTTCATTTGATAAATGAATAATACTTAATACCAGACAAACCACAACAGCAGGTCCAAAGCAACGACGACGACCGATTGGCGGTTTTGCTTCCTGGTCTGACAACTGACGGGAGAGACACAGGCGGTGGCAGCTGTCCATCAAGACAAGGTGCGGCATTTTCTTTGCCAGCTGATGAGCTCAGCTCAATGGCATAGTTTGATTTTTATTGCCAGACAATAAAAGCTGGTGAAAACTCTGCGCAGTTATCGTAAAACTGTTTAAAACTAGTATCAAAATAGTGGCTTGTTAATAAATAAGTGGGCGTGTTTCTAATCAAAACCTCATAGCGGAAAAGCCTTTCACAATTAATAGAAAATTGAAAAATTGATTAGTTGAAGGAACTTTCCTAAATATAAGCAGTTAATTTGTTTTCAGTTAACAGTTTCAATTAGTCAGATGGAAACTAAAATTTAAAAGCTACTTTAACAATATAGTAAACAATTAAAACTAAAATATAATATAAAGTTGAAATGGTTAAGAAACTTGTAAATTGGTTGGCCTTGATTCAACAAAATAGTCTAAAGTTCCAATCAGCCAAGTGCAGTCCGTTGGCCAATAACAATTGTCTAAATGGAAGGGTGATGGAAGGAGCGTATTCAAGTTTTTGAAGATTTTGTGCCCGAACATGAATTCTTTTTGTGTTTTCTGTTGGGGTTTTTTTTTTTTTAACAAATTGAACATTTTCATTAGATTTTGTGTGTTTCTGGACGAACAGCAAGAACTACAACACACACACACATACATAAACTTACTGGGGAAAACAAAGAAAATCCGAGAGCAGACGACGCGACGTCGGCAAATCCCGTTCGATAGAATTTTCTATTGAGTTTTGCTCGTTGGGCACATTCAATTGTAATGCCCAGGAGAGTGATTCAATTGAATTTGTTTGTTTTAGTATACGGTTCATTTATTTGCAAAAACGAATGAATAACAGGCCACACATACACATACACACATATTTGTGCACACAAACCCCCACACACAACACTGCGAGTGAATGTGTGTTTGTGTGTGGGTGTGGGTGTGCTCGGTGTGTGTGCGCATATAATTTGAACTTTGTCGAACTTCCGGTCAAACGGCGAGCAGTTCTCGAATACTCACACTCCATCAAAGATGCCAGGTTTGGTTTACAACATATGTGTGTTTTGGGGGGCATACAAATGTGGCATTGTTCAAGTGCTGGAGTCAAGTATGCACTGCTGAATACACCCTGTACTTGTGCCTTTCTATGTGTTCTTGTGTGTGTTTGTGTGTGTGTGTGTGTGTGTGTGAGGCGGCAAAACTTTTGCCAGCTTTGGGTAAGTTCTTGAAGGCCCCGGGGGAGCGCTTAAGATTTCATTGTGTAAATTTACTGCGGCACTGCTCATGAGATTCACTCGTTGCTGTTGTTGTAGTTTCTGTTATTGCTCATAAAGCTGCATATAAATGCAAAGGAAAATTCAAATCGCGAGCTGCTTAAAAATGAACAACAAATGAAATTCCCATAGGTAGCAAACGATGTGCCCCTTAGCCCTTGGGCTCATGCGGCGTATGCGCAACTTGCGCAACCTAAGAAAAAAAAAAGAATCAAATGAAAGACAAGAAAAAGAAAAGCAAAGAATCTTTTAGTCTGCCTGGTAAAAGTTTTTACCTGGCTGCAGTGCGTTTTTCACCTGCTTTTGTCTCGATTTCGTCTCCCGTTTTCTGCTGCTTATCTCTGGCGACTCCTTTTGCTGTCGGAGAAGCACAGCAGAGGCAACATTTAATGTCATGTTTGTAAGTTTCTAGACGATCCCAACATGCTGCTCGTCCGACTACGTCTCGACTGCCGCATTTGATTCCTTCCGGTCGCGCCTGGCACTTTTGCCATTTTCACACTTCGCCTCTACGGCGACTTTCGTCTTGATTTCCTTCTGTTCCCCCATCATCCTACTGCCTGTCTTGCCTGTCGCCCGTGTTGGCATTTTGGGCTTGAGGTTAACTTGGGGTTAGCTTGTAATTCGCTTTGCAGTTCAACCAAGAATGCTTTAAGTTTCTTCTTGTCGCTGTTTTTTACTTTTTTAATTCAATAAGTCATGAGCTGGGCTGATTCCCAATCAAATTCCTTAAATCTCTTTTATTCATTTCCTGCAAATTTTCCAAATATGTTTAGACTTTTAACCTCTTTAAATAGATTTTTTCTTAACGTTATTTTATCAATACTTTTGGAGTTAAGTTGTAAACATTATTTTTATGAAACTTATTCTAAAACAGTTTCCAATTGTTGTCCCTTTAAGATTGTTTGTATGAATTTAATTCTTGGTACATTAATAATTAATGGATTTCATCAATAACATAAAATAATAACTAATTCATTGTTCATTTATGTACAAAATGTTGACTTATTAACTTTACCGGTTTAAACAAACATTTCTACTTATTTAAAATAACACTTCAATAGTTTTATATCAGATTTAGTTTGACTTAGCATTGGTCTTATTATTGGCAGGATAAATAGTTTGTAGGAATTGCTGGCATACATAATAATTGCTAATGATTCTTGGGACTTGACAAAACAGTTTCTACATAACACACAGAGAAATGGATTATGCCAGCAGCAATCCGATTATTATTAGGGAACAACAAATACAACAAACACAACAAAAACAATGTGAACAACTGAACATGTATAGAAAAGCAAGTTAACATCAGCTTAAAGGCAATTTCCATTGGGTTGAGTGTATGTGAGAGGAGCGTAGGACATGACACGTGCTTTATGAGTTGATGGGGAAAAGGATTCAAATACTTTAGTTTTTATTGTTATTGCTATTGTTACTGTAGTTGATCTGATTAAAGTCAGCGACAATAAGCTATGAGCCGTGAGCCATTTGGGGAGAACATCGCGTGGAGAACATATTTGTCATCAACACACACACTGCAGACAGGATTGTAAGAAATACATTTACATAAGTTGCAGACAGTACGCATAAATTATGTAAAATTCAAAATGGAATTATGAACAAAGAACAGACTGCACTGAGAGACAGAGAGACTGACTGAAATCATCTTGTCTGGCAAAAGACTTGGCTCATTAGCCTACAAAATGTGTGTCAAAAGTTGGCATTTTGAAGTAATTAAATTCAAATTGAATTCAGAAGTAAAGAAATTTAAATATACAAAAAATTGCGAGTCAAACTTTTTTAATCCTTTGCTCATTTGTTTGTCTGGTTTTGTGCAGGAGTCAAACGAAGTCAAGTTGTGGTTGAGTTTCCTATTAAGAAAACTTTAAACGAAAAACTTTTCATGGACTGCGAGTTTTAATATAATACACAAAATGTTCAAGAGTTTTCCCGCTTTTCTTGGCTAAATAAAACAACAATTAACCCACCAAATTGTTGTTAATCAAATCAAGTAACTACTATGATAACATTCCTTATGTAAGCTGTAAACGACTTTTTGGGACTTCAAACGCATATTCCCAACTAAATCGATGGCCATAAAACAAGATTGCCAAATCCAGTCATAGAATGGGGAACAATTTTGTAGTGTAACCAAATGTCTGTTGAAAAATTCAGACAATGAACAACAACAGATTGCAGTAACTAGAAAATTCAGGCGTAACAAAATGGTTAGACAGACTGTGTCCCCCTCTCCGCTTTTCCCCCTCTCAAATGTGTGTACTTACATATGTGTTTCCCAAATGCTTCAATCCAAATTTGAGCATGTCCAATGCAATTTTTTGTGAATTGTGTCCGCTGCGGTCGATGTCGCTACAAATGACTCACAATTAAATGCGATCCGCTTGAAGAAAAGTAATGCCTAACTGGCTTGACTCTGCTTGCCACTGAAAGCGAAAGCGAAATACTTATTTTGCAACATGCAACCGCAACAACAACAACAACAACAGCAACCACAGTAAAATCCATTGCGGCGTCTCGTAATAATTGCTGGCAAATATTACATGAAGTCAAAGTCGGACTTGGAGTCGAATTCGCAGTCGAAGTTGTTGGCTAAAAGCGTCATTCGGCGTCTGGCCTCACCCAGTTTTAACTGCAGGTTATCGAAGCTGTCGATGACGATAACAGAAAGTGCAACAGTAGCAAAAAACAACAACGACAACAACATGGACAACATAATTATTGATTGTGCTGCAGCCGCGAGCTGTAGTAATTATGCCAAAAGCGCGTTCACTATGTCTACACAAGAGTGCGAATGTGTGTGTGTCTACATGTGTATGAGTGGAGTGCGAGTGTGTGTGTGTGTGTGTGGATTTGTGGGTATGTGTTGCAGATTATAACGAAAGCACTGTTTAATCAAAATGGAAAATAAAATGAAAAACTTGAGGAAAATACGTCAAGGAAATCGATCAGACTGCTCACTTGCACTTGCACTGCATAAGCCATAACAACACTCAATTATACCCTGTAAAAAACTTTAATTTATTATATAACAAACTATCACTCACTCTAGAATTTTTTGCAAATATTATATTGTTGTTAATCTGCCTTTCTTTAAAGTTAAATAAAAGCAATTTTTTGTGTTGCTGCAATTTTATAAGTAATTACACACAACACACACAAAATAGGGTATGAAGCGAAAATTGAAAACAAAATAAAACGCAAAGAAAAAGGAAAAGAGCAATGGAAAATTGTTGTTGTTGTTGTTGCTTCGCTTGAGCTTTGGCTTTTTTTTCGAGCGTTCAGCGTCAACAACATGTTTGTGGCGTGTTATGAAATCGTTGGTAGCATAATTACACCAGGCACAACCGTCGCAACAACAACAACAAAAACAACAACTAAAACAACAGCAAAGGCAAAAAGAAAATCAAGTAATAGTTAAAGCAATAACAACAAATGAATTAAGGCAACTATTACTTGGCAATAACTGTGCCATTTTTTAGCTATAGCTAAATTGTGCGAAATATTGAAAATAATTTGTAGTTACTTATATTGTACAGTACGCTCTATTTCACTTAAATCAAAAGACAATCATATATAAAGAGAAACGTCGCTTTACCTGACAGTATCCGACTAAGAATAAGAGCATCCGAAATTTTTCAGATCTCTCTCTATTATGGTTCACTGTGTCTTGTTTATAACAAATGGCATTTATTGAATAAATTTTGTATAAGAATATCAAAGCATTGTAATAAAGTCACCATCCTTTTCCTTTTCCATTTGTAATAAAATTAGTAAACATTTTCATTACGAGAACAATTTAAACTTTGGACAGAAATTTTGGCGTATGAATTTAGCTTTAGAATTAGTGGATCCGATATTTCCTTCTCATTTCAACTTTTTCATAATCTTGAGCAACAAATGTCGTGTGTGCCATAGGACCATGGTTATAGTGGGTGTCATTAGATATATATTGAGAGAATTGATAACTGAGCCTGAAATATATTCGGTCATCGGAATCGCTTCTCCCTCGTCAGGCATCTTGACTCACTGATGATAATTAATATACACAATCGAAGAATTTTTGTTAGTTTATAATTTATATTGTTCGTTGAGTATAATATGTTCCGGAGGTTGCTTTATAATTTGAGTAATTCCAAGTAAGTTTCAAATGACAGTTACAGTTACGACTACCTGACCCTTGTAAAGCTTGAAATAAAACTGATGAGGCTGAAATTTGTATAAATAATTTAATTGAGCCAAATTAAAATAGATCAAAAGAATTTTTGGCAAAATATTTAGCTTTTTTCTCAAAGCTGATCCACTTGAAACTGTTTATATATTCACTTTAGCTGCAAATCGATTGAATGTTGACAGACCATCGCGCATGGCTAATTGACAGCTGCATTCATTAGCTTTCTGCTTCTCCCTTTCTCTCTTTCTCTCTCTTCCTATCTTCCTCTCTCCCTGTCCCACAGTTTATCTCTTTTTTGTAGTAGAACTGTAAAGATTGACAAACACGCAAATGCGAGACGGTGTACAAGAGATGTGGGAAACTCTATGTGAAAACGAAAACGAAAAGAAGCAGGCGATGGAAAAGATGAAAGGAGAAACGGGAACGGGAACGCAAACGGGAACGAGAAGGGAAATAAACATTGTAACTGGCTCGTTGCATGTGCTCTAGTTTTCCATTGCCGATGGCAGCGATTTTGTGGCGTTTTTGCCACACTGGCATGACATAATGACGCGCCGTGCGTTTGCGAATTTGATTGATTGATTGATGGATGTATGGTGCTTTCGAATGTATCTGCGTTGAGGCTAAGCCGACCCAAAGAGCAAAAATTGATGAGGTGTCAACCGGTTGCCAAATGTGTTACAAATCAATGAAACTGCAATGGCAAATAATATTTACGTTCAGCACACATATTTACAGATTTGCAACAGAGCCCAACCAGGCCACAAACTCTTAGCTCTTAACGTATTCGTATTTGCTTTGCCATTATCATCTTCCTTTCCATAGTCACAGATTTAGTATTGCAAGAGTTGTCGTCAGACGTTTACTTTTCTCTTTGACGGTAAATAAATTAAACCGCGATTATGTAAAAGTATGTCAACAGTACGAGTACACAAAGTACACGAGTAAATTTTTTAAATTTAAAATTTTTAACCAATTGTATTTTATTTAGTAAACATGAATTGTATATATAATTAATTTTGAATAGTTAGTGCAATTAAACAATTTATGTCCATATCCTCATCCCGATCCCCATTTATCCACCTATTCAACGTCAAGGTTCATCTGCTGGACACTGGAGAGCAATCCATCAACCAGACTTTCTTCAGCTTCGTCAACATCGGAATCCTTCACCTTTCCCATCTCTCTGAATTTCACCCAAAGAGCTTTGGTAGTATAGATGGCAACAGCAGCTGCAGTTAGCCAAGCATTATTTTCAAATAGTGTTTGAGCACCTGACGTTGTGGTCTTTGGTGTCTCTTCTGCTGGGGCATCTCCGTCCTGAGGCATTTTGAATACTCTGCGAAATAAAATATAAAAAAATCATTTATTTTTTTTAATTTTTTAATTATTTTTTTAGAATTTTTCAAAATAAATGAACTCACTTAAACTTGAAAAATAAAAATTGAAAATTAGCTTTTGCTTGTCGGAGAGGCGAGTTCTGAATGAGAATAAAAACATTCGGTCGAGAGCATAAGGAATATGTTTTGATCAAATTGACAAAAAAATAAATCTAAGCGGGCTTTGAGTAAACTGTCATAATCAGTGTACAAAACATACTCGACTAAAAAGTACCCTGTAGCGCTGAATCTGGCAATTATAGGATAGTGTTTTTGGGCAAGCTAAGTTGATGAGGAGTTTTATAGTATCAATATAGCTTACAAAATTTACGTTAAAAGCGAATTTCAATGGACAATCCACAAAGTGTATCCCAAAGTGTAGTTTTCCAACATATTTTTTGGCCAGACGAAAAGAGACTTATCATCAGCTGATCACATACGGTGCTGAGGACATGAAACTGCGTCTGTCGGGAATGTGTACAGTTCACTGTATTTCTACCATCAAGACCATAGCTAAGTTGTAATGTTTAGCTAATGTGCTTATAAATTTAGTTATTGTTAATTAATGCAGAGTTTTGAATAATACCAATATACCCAAATGCATACGCTCTTACTTATAAGTGTTGATCAACTTGATTTCAAAGCTTGCAAAGGGCAATTTGGTAGTATGGAAAACTATTGTGCTTACTGGTCGATTTTCTTCAAATTTTAAGGGTTTGTTAACACACACTTGCCAAATTAGGAAATCAAAGCAAAAACTATCTTTCTAACAAGGATTTTCCGTATTGTTGGCGGGTTTAGTTAATTCTTTTAAATTCTTTCCGCAAATGTAACGAGTTTCTTGCTCATACCATTTCCCTTAGCCCATACGGAGTAACACGCGCATATGGCATACATACATTATATATACCTTTCATAAAGGTATATGTATATATATATATATATATACACACCTTACATTATAGCACTAATATTAATATTAAAATTGCAATATTGCAATTACGAAAATTAATTGTTGCGCCATTATTATTATTTAAGCATATGAACCAAATCTACTTGAAATCGAAGCAGAAACTAACAAATATAAATTTTGAAAACAAAAAAATTTTGTATCTCTTGCAAAATGCAATTCATCAATCAGTGTCCTCATCTTGTTCCACACTTGAGACCTATGAGGCATTAAGGTCCAACAGTCGAGCCTGGGAATGTTCAGCATGCACCTGCATCTCTAGTGACTTTTCAGGATACGAAGCTTCAATTAGATTAGCGTCTTCCGTTTCACCATCCTCATTATCTTCATTTCCCTTAGATTTTCTCATCTCTCTGAGCTTAACCCACAGAGCCTTGGTAGTGTAGATGGCAACAGCAGCTGCTGTTAGCCAAGCATTGGTTTGCATGAACGCCTGAGCACCAGAAGTGGTGGTCTTCGGTTGTTCTGTTCCGGCACCTTCTTCACCTTCAGGCATTTTAGAAGACTGAAATACTAAATAAAACAAAAAAAAATACAAAAAGGAACAAAAACCATCATTGATATTTCAGATATTTTTCATAAGATTTTTAGATTCATAAAAATGCTTAGAAAAATTTATTGACTTACTGAAAATTCTTTAACAAATTATCTAAGTTCTTTGTGTTGTTTTCCGACCGAAACCCTGATTGAGAATGTGCTTCAATCTGTGCTACAAAAATACAGGTCATACAAATGTTGACAGCCGCCTACTATGTTTACATAAAAAACAATCAGAAAATGCCATTTGGAAAAAACATTCTCATCTTTAAGTTAGTGAAACGTAAATACACCAGTCGTTTTCCATACACCACCCTCTTCTCCATACTGTATTTAGATATATATTTCATGTTCATTTGTGGAATAATGAAAGTTAAAAATGTGGTCTCATCCCGAGCACTCTAAAAATAGTTAAATTAAAATTGTTGTAATCTTAGCAAGCGTTTTACTATTTTCCATTTACAAAGCGTTCCTACTCTATCGATACTAATAAATAATAAAATAATGTTGTAATATTAGCAAGCGTGTTACTATTTTCTATTTGCAAAGCGTTCCTACTCTATCGATAGTAGTAAATAATAGTAAATAAAAATATAACTAAATTGAGTTTTAGATTTTTTATTTCAGATTATTTGTTTACACCTCACTTGTCATCGTAGCACAAACGACAAACAATTAAATTAGGCAACAGCAAAAAATTATGTATGATATAGCGTTTCAAATAACTTGCGACCCCCTAAAATCGCAAGAATTTCAACGTCCTCCGATTCGATCTTCCGCGACGTTTTTCCAGATTAGCGTTTGTGTATGTATGATAATGTGTGTGTGTGAGTGGGCGTGTGCATGTGTGTGTTTGTATGTGTATCCCCGTCAAATACGTATACTAAATCGGACAAATATTGACGACCTGGGTCTGAATGAGCCCTGTTGATTGTGGTTCATCTAATTCACACTCCATGGAGCCTTCCTGCGTCTCTTCCTGGCCAGCATTCTTGTTTCCGCCCTTTCTCTTCCCAAGTCCCATCTCTCTGAGCTTTATCCACAGAGCCTTGGTAGTATAGACGGCAACAGCAGCTGCAGTCAGCCAAGCATTGGTTTGCAAGAACGCCTGAGCACCTGAAGTGGTCGTCTTTGGTGGTGCTTCTGTTCCTTCTTCACCTTCAGGCATTTTGGAAGACTAAATACTAAATAAATAGACAAATTCATTTTCAATAGAGAAATGAGAAAAAAGATTAAATAACATTTACTTTCTTACTGAAGTTTTATCAGGTAAATTTTATATGTTAAATTTTAATGTAGTTTTCGTCTGAGCACAAGGAAACGAATGAGAAATATTCAAGATTACGATTCTAAGGTTCAGAATTTCGACAGATAGGCTTGCTATGTTTTATAGAAGTTTCAAACTTTTATTAAGTACTGTGGGACAAATACACATTTAATGTACTTAAAATGATCATGGATTATATTAGCTCTGGAAAAACAAAATACAAAAAATTAATTTAATTTTTGTTACGAACTATTTGGTACCGAAACAAAAACACAGTACTTAAAATAATTATGGATTATATTGAATTAACATAAGAGAAGATAAGTACTGCTTTTTTTTAAGTACTATGGAACAAATGAACAATGAGAGGCTAACATATAATAATTCAATAAAAAATGTATTATCAAAAATAACTTCTTCGCTTCTTAGTTTAAATTAGTTTAAATAAATTTTAATTTAGTTCAAATTATAATAATTAGACTTAAATTTGATAAAACTATAATGCTTTAATTAACAAAGCAAACCCATTAAGGAACTACCCTCACATTCTTCATCTGTGAGTCAATAAAAAGAGCCAAAGCTAACAATTTGTCAAAGTCTGCTTGGAATTGGGGAAGCTGAGTATAGAACTGACTTCGTGCGATGTATATTTCATAAGTTTATGAATTTTGTAACAAGTTGTCGCATTTGAATGTACGAGATCTCTAGCTGAAGTTATGCATGCTCAGAGCAACCAAGCGACAAATGACACAACGCAAACAAATGCAATTTGCATTTGCATCTCTCCTCCCCTCTGTATCCGTATCTCTTCTCTATCTATTTCTGTCGCCCACTCATGCCACTCGCTGCATAGTGTTAATTTCATGCGCATACATATGCAATCCGCAACCTGCAACCCGCATCCTGCATCCTACATCCTGAATCCTGCACACCCAACCCGAATTCGTTGCTATCATCGGCTTCAGCTACTGCTCCAACTTCTCTGTGAAAGAAGCTGCTTCTGTTTCCCGACATTGTCGGCTTTCGGATTTGCATATGACCACAAAATGTGTACCCAACAGACGGGAACTGTGGGCGGTGTGCTTTTTTGGGCCACTAAGTTGATGCTTGGCAAGTTGTTGCCAACCTCTGATGACCAAAAAAAAAAAAGGCATTGCTACTTCTTATTTAGTTCTTACAGAAATCGGACAAATTTTATATTTATTTTTTTTAAATATTTTAATATTTATGTCCTTGTTACCTTCCTTGGGTAATGGGTGGTAGCCCTTGTATTATTAAAATTTATTTAATTATCTTTATTATTATAATTATTATAGTTATTTATTAGTAGCTCTTATAGTCTCGAGCTCTTGTTGTTCTTGTAGAATATATTGTCCACTTTGACTTAAATTGTGATGTAATATCATTTTCTTTAAAAAATCGGTTTAATGTTGTTCCAATCGTTCCTCTTACTAGTCACGGAAAATGCCAAACAGATTTAAATTCAACAAAAGAAAAAGCGTTTTTGGTGGAACGCGATTTTTTGCCTTGCTTTATGCTCAATATAGTAAAATTTCATTGTTTTAATGCATTTGCAATTGTGTGCCTGAAACTTTTGAGGCGTTGCGCTGGGCGTGGCCAGTGGGCGTAAACTTTTTGGCGGTCCCAGAATAAACAGAGGACTTGTTCTCTCTCTTTCCCGCTCTCCTGCCTCTCGTTTCCTTTTACACTCTCTGCCTATTTTCATTGTGTGCAATTGGAAACTTTGTGTAACAATAAAATTTTGTGCCAGGCCTCTACACAAACAAAAAAAAAAAAAAAAAAAAATAGACGGAAAATGGAGAACAATGCACCAAGCGAGCAGACAAAAGCAAAACGAAACTTCGCGTATACTAAAGCCTACTTATGGGCCGCGTGGGAGGCGTGGCACGGGACGAGATTGTTGGAACAGCCGCCGCATTTAACACTCGGCATCCGAAGCGACTTCCGGCGAGGTAAATTAAGCTCTATGTCTTCCTTTTTGTTCTACCCTGCCCAACGAGCTGAATAGAATTTGAGAAATGAAAGCGAAAATAAATAAATATAATTAAAAAATAGATTTCTAATAAGGATTCCAGTTTAACTTTATATAAATTTTAAATTTCTTACAACAATCAAAATGATCTTGTGTCACTACAGAGTATTTTTAAAGTTGAGCTTTGTTTTTGGGACATTCTTTTGTGTAGTTGTTGTTTTGTTGTTGAGCTCATAATTGTTTTTGTTTGCCATTGCTGCTGCTGCAAAAACCAAAAACAACAAGAACATCATTGAGAGAAATGCAACTGCAGGCAAAATGAGTTTAATTTATGAACTTTGGCCAACGTGCGTTTAATTTATTGAGTTGCTTTCGCTCTCGGAACGAGTTTAATTAGCAGGCAGCCAATAAATTTGCAAGTGACCCAACTTACCAGAAGGAAAAACCAAAACAAAAAGTCATTGCCAGTAGCCAGCAGGAAAAGATCCAAAGTCAAATGTTAAAAAAAAAAAAAAAATACAAATAGCCAAAGCCACTGACAGTGCGATGATGAATTTGTGGCATGCTCACAGGCAACAGGCTGGTACCATCGATGCCAATCGATGTGTGAATCATTTCAATTTGACTGCCATTTTGACATATTTCCTGCGCTGACCTTTCACGCCACGGACGAACAGGAAAACTGGAAAACATGCAGAAAACGCCCAACGGTTGCAAGATTTTGGCATCAATCAAAAAGTTACAGCTGCATTCAGGACTTGCAACTAGCCACCTGTCACAAATGAATGGAAAAAACCTGAATAAAGGTATGATTCTTATGATGATTCTATCACGCATACGCCATGTTTCCCATATCACATTCCACATAGTTCCATTGGTAGAGCTTAAAGGTGAGCGTAAATAATTTGATCTATAAGACAATTGCTTTGACTGACAGCTTACATTTGAGCTAATGCTGTTTTCCATAGCAGAGTTTCAATGTCACTTCGTGACTAAGAGACACGTGGCTCATTAACTATCAGCAGTCATCACCTCAACTGCTTTGTAGTCCATTCGATCCATTCGATTTATGGCCATTCACTGTTCAACTTTATCCATTTTCTTAATGTCATTTTAGTTATCAACTTTGTCTGTTTTTCACAAAAACAAACTAAACACAAAGCACTTTTCGCACGCAGTTTTGGCGCTTGGCTCGACTTTTATGCCTTAATGCCGATGTAGAAGTCGACGTCGATGCCGTTGTCGATGTCGATGTCACTGTCGCTGTTGATGTCGATGGCGATGTCATCCTTGTCTTGGTCTCCATGTTGTCTCCGCTTATATAGCCTTGAAAGCGTCATAAATCTTTTTATGATTTTTGCTTAGCACCAAATGACTTTGTTCGCTGTTCTCTGGATCTAACTGTGACGCATACAAATTTCTATGTGTGTTTGCTAATACGTATGACTACATACACATATATTACTCGTATTTTATTTAGTTAGCTCGCTGAAATTTTTAACAAACATTTTGTGGCAGCACGCAACGCCATTTTGGCGACTGCCATCACGAGCACAGCACGCGACCCAGCGCATAGTGAGAGAGAACAAGAGAAAGAGAGTGAGGAAAACGAGAGAGAGAGAAAGAGAACCTGGTCTGACTGGGATTTGGCCAACATGGCGCCGGAGAGTGACACCGACTGAGACAGCAATGCGATGGAACGATGACGAGCGCGCCACAGTTGGTTTGAGTTTGGCATAAGCCAGGCGCCAGCTAAGTTGTAAAATCGCCAAATGGCATATAAAAATCGCTAGAATTGTTGTCGTCAAGCCAACTCCCTACGCCCAACGCACTGCTCTCGTCCTCCACGTTCTACTTCTCACAGTCGGTTCTCTGCTAGGCCTTATTTCATTGTAGATGCCTAAACGCAAACGGAAGTGCGTTTGGAATAAGGAATATCCATGATATATTTATAATCTTATTCATATTTATCATATTAATGTTGAATTAAAAATAATTAAATACTACTATTGTTTCGATTTAAAAACAGTTTTATAATAAACAGATTTTATTTTTATTTTGTGGCATAATAAACCACTTGCTTTTCATTAATTGCACCATTAAAAATCGATAAATTTATTAAAAATAATATCACCAATGACATTAAAATGAGCTTCAAGTATCATCAATAATTAAATGTTCTTCAGAGTTTTCGATTCCAGCAATTAATAAGATTGGATACTGTAAAGATAAAAATCACACAACTTTAGATTATATTTTAAACACTCGTTTATCGATAGTTTTGTGCTCTAAATACATTTCCTTTCTTTGTATTACCTTTTTTTTGATATTTCGATTTCTTAAATTTGTGAATTTCCTTCAACAAACTGTTAACTTAATGGCCTTGACGTAATGTACGTACTTTTACGCCGTGTAATTAAGGTCAATGTGTAACAAAGCTTTGTTTGTGTTCTCCCAGTAAAAAGTACAAGAGGGTAAACTGGTGTCAGGGGGTTAGAGGAGAAAAGGGGGCACTGCTTTATAATTGCGCATAAAATGTTGGTAAAAAGTTTTTATAAATTGCATGACATAAGCTAAGGGATATTAGGTATGGCGACCATAAGGAAAATGAGAAACTGGCACAAATGATTACACACAAGAGCAAACGGGCGTTGACAGCGACCACTTCGCACACTCGCACACTCACACTCACTCTAACACATACCCACACCCTCTCACGCACACATACATACCTACTCACACAACAATGCAAATTAGCGCCGCGTTTTATGCAATGCCGTCGAGTCATTAACACATTGACATGGGCGTTCTGTGTGTGTTTAAGTCCTGCTTTCTCTTTTTCTCCCACTCTCTCCCACTCTCTATCTCACTCTTTCACTCTCTCCCATTGTGTGTCCGTAAGCATTAGTGTCATCCACATTCCAGCCTACAAGTCTGAGGAATCGCTGGGGACCTCGCTTTTTGGTCCTTAATTGAAATTAGTATGCTTATAAAAAACTGCACAATTAATTGCGGATTACCAGAGATTTAATTCAGGTATTATCATATACATACACACACACGCACTCAAATTAATAAAAACGAATAGTGTAATTAATGTGATAAGTTGCTGCTGCAGTGAAGATTTAAGTTAAAACTTCTGCTAGATATTTACTAATTTTAAAAGATAAACTAAATCAATAGCTGAAGGCATTAATAAATATATTTTAATATCACCAGACCTAACTATTAAAATCAATTAACTTTTTAATTAAGTCTATTACTTATAGCACTGAGAACATTAAAATAAAATATAAAATTACTGACAATTTAACTGTTAAATTCTTAAACTAAATCTTGCATATTTTATTGTTTAAATTTAATTTAAATCTAGTAATGTTAATCAATAAATTTAAGCAATTTAAACATAAATAAAATTCCATTTAAATAAAATTATATTTTTCCAAACTTAATCAAATTGTTGCCATAAATCAAATATTCATAAGACAGCGCAATAAATGCAGTCTCGAAATTCAACTTTATCAACTGAATGTCAAAGTGTTCACATTACGCATACGCCGTGTGGTTATTTTTATGCCTTGCGTCACAATTGAAATTCTAGCACATCATCATCAAGACACTCCGAACAACCAGAGCTCGGAGGAGCACCAAACTACACAGAAATACCTATTGAAAAATGAAATGCTGTGCAATGTGCCATGTGCCATGTGGCATGAGCTGTGTGCTGTGGGCTGTGTGCAATACGCGATATGGCAAGGGGCAAATGTTGCACACACAAAAAGTTGATGTCAGTTTTGTGAGGTAGTTGCAGCAGATGCTGCGACCACGTGAAGTGTATAAAGCCCAAATCCAGCTTCAACTTAATCCCGGTGCTTGGCATTGCTTTAGATCAACTGAGGATGATGACGTTGTCGACGATGATGTTGATGATGATGATGATTGTATTACTGATGATGATGCGAAGAACGACAACGTTGACAATGATGCCATTGAAAGCACTTTTCGTTGTATTATGTGGCAGCGCCTCCTAAAGCACTGCTCGAGTTGTGGCTGCAAAGGCAACTTAGGTAGAGACTGTAGATGGGACTAAAGTTGGAGCTGGAACTAAGGCGCCGACTGCTTTCGGGCTGGCAATCAAAAAGTCATCAAATATGAATTTTACGCTATAATTTTTCACCTGTGTATGTGCGAGTGCCATTTTTATGGCTTTTTCCTTGACATGTGCACCCTTTGCCTTTCGTCTTTCAAGTCAATTGCACTTTTGTGCATTTCTTAAACTGTGACAGGAACCTTTCACTTCAGATCTGGCGTCCTGTGTTCCATGGCAAGCTTTAAAGATGAACAAGTCCTTGCTGGTTGATAACAAACTAATGAATGCAACGATTTCTAATTACGAAAAGTGTGTTATCTGTAACAAATAGTAGCATAAGCTCTTAACAAAGGAATGTTTTCTTAAATAATGTGCATAACTTGCTTCTCAAATCGTCTTAAACACTTCAAAGAGCCAAAAACTTGTAGCTAAAATTACAAGAAACAGTGTTTGGAGGTAACCTCTTTGATGGCATAAAACATGTTTTCTTTACACTTTTTTCCTCAGTTGTTTTGGTGTGCTGCAAAATTAAATTAAAGTTTATGCAAGCGTAACGGCAGCAGCAAAAATCATTTGCCACAAAATCCACTAAAACCCAATTTTGTGCAACAAATAAAATGAAACACGAACAAACGAACAAACGCACAAACAAGGAGCTGAGAGCATGTGTAGAAATCGCAATGTGCAACGGATTGAGGCACAGGACAAGGACGAGCCAGAGTCTGCACCAAGTTGAAGGGTAGAAAAAACGGAAACATGCCTCAAGACACTTGCCACCCTTTTGGCCAGGTTCGGATGGTAAGGTCTTTGGGTGGAAAGTTTTTGCTGTTGCTTGGATTCTGGGCAAGGTCTCATGGCTGTGCTGCAGATAAGTAAAAGTTTGCTCTCTCTTTTCTCTACCTCTACCTCTCTCTCCCTCTGTCACTATTCCTCTTGTTGTTGCTGCCTGCAGTTTGCATGCAGTCGTCGTTGCCGTCATCCTGCGGCAAGTTCTTGAGCTGAAGTTGATGCCGAATCAGAGCTGAGAAATCAAGTCATATGGCAGGCAGCAAACGCCGCAACATTTTGCCGCCTTCACTCTTAGCCAACTGTCAGTTCTTCCCCCGTTAACCCCCCACATCCCTTACGTCACTCCGACTATCCTTTCTATGCCTTTAGTTCTTTGTTCTCAGTTTTCTCAGACTCTACCACTGCTCGGGGGACTGCAGAGGCAGCAGAGACATAACAAGCAGCAATATGCTCTTCTTGCCTGTTGCAACATGTTGCAATTGCCAGAGCAAAAACTTACACAGATAAAAACTGATGGACACCGCACGAACCAAATGCCATGCCCCGAGGTGTCAAACGTGTGTACGAGTATATTAAGGGACACTTTAAGTGGATTCTCGTATAGTTACAAGCCGAGAGGGATCTACTCTAAAATTTGAAAAGTTATGCTTCATGCATTGCTTTTGTTTTAATAGAAATTCATTAGTTTCAATATAAACAAATTACCAAATTTGTATATTTTTATTATTATTATTACTATTATTATTATTATTATTATTATTATTATTATTATTATTATTATTATTATTATTATTATTATTATTATTATTATTATTATTATTATTATTATTATTATTATTATTATTATTATTATTATTATTATTATTATTATTATTATTATTATTATTATTATTATTATTATTATTATTATTATTATTATTATTATTATTATTATTATTATTATTATTATTATTACTATTATTATTATTATTATTAGGTAATTTTTCGAAACCTAATTATATATTTTTCCGTGTAAGACATTCGCTTTCATCCAATACTGTTTTTATTTGTCTGTTCCGCAATCGGAGACACCAACTTGGTACTTGTAAGCGAAGCTTTCCATTCGAAAAGTGACGAAATGCATATAAATGAAAGTGGAAAATAGAAAACTAGAGCATCGTCATCGTTATTAAATACCAAGACAACCGATCTTTGTTTGTATACTTATTCCTTATGCTCGTTTCGCTTTGATGATAATGAAAGTCAAGTCAGGCAACATGATGCTGAAAGTATTGTAGTCCAAGCGAAAGGGGAAGCTCAGCTACATCATCATCAGTGGATTTGGAGATGGGCTGCTCAGTTCACGAGTCAGTTGTTGTAAGGCGACACTCTAAGTGCAACTGACAAACTGACTGCAGAGTTAAAGAGTAAGAGGGAAAAGAAGAGAAGACTTTGAAAAGTCAAAATGACACTGTCCTTTGACCAGGTGTCAACGTAAAGCAAGTCACTTTTGCACCTGAAACACCAGAAACACCTTCAACTCGCCAATATCAATCACTGGAATGGATACTCTCCAAGTTTGACATTGATTTTTTAACGAAAAGTTACATAACTTTTCGATGAGATTTCAGCAGGTAATGATTACAAAATAATTACTTAACATACCTACTCTAAGCACGTAGTTCTACTATATAGTAATGCTTAGTTTATGCTTACTTAAGTTTAGCAAAAACATTCACATTCATTTGTATTGCTTGGTAGATAAACCAAATGTAATTGAAGTTCGTTTACATACTTCAAGTGCCACCCTCGCATTTTTTGCTTCCCTTCTCATCAGCTCAATCAGTTTGGAGTAGTCTACTTCATTTCCCTCATTAAAAGTGCACTCAGCAGCTGCCTCCCGGCAAAGGCAATGTCGGCACTTCCAAAACCCGGGATTCAATCAAAACCT
The DNA here is from genome assembly GCA_018903735.1 of Drosophila cardini. NCBI lineage: Eukaryota > Metazoa > Arthropoda > Insecta > Diptera > Drosophilidae > Drosophila > Drosophila cardini. The sequence continues at coordinate 20,069,243 of JAEIGM010000001.1, read as the reverse complement.
CCTTTTTGCCCAGACACAGCATGAACAACCTACAGCTAAACGCACACCCACAAAACCCACTCACACACACACACACACACGCACACACTCACACCAAACAGGCAGCCATTAACGCGTGTGTTGGCCAATTTAATGGCATGCGAACATTTTTGCAGGTATGTTTAGCGCGGGCCTTTAGGCCAATGTGTAGCCAAAAAAACGAAATCGGACTAAAACGAGGGGACTGTAATGGAACTTTGTTTGATTTGTTGTTATCTATGGGTTTGTGTGTTTGAGTGTGTGTGTGTTTTGTGTGAGGGTATCTCTTAATTATAGCGATTATTTAGCCAGAAAATTGAATTTATTGCTGCGTCGAAAATCAGAAGCACTTTAAACAGCTTTACAGCAAGTAGAATGTCTGTGTTGAACATTTAATGTGATTTTTTTAAACTCCCTATTTAAGGGTAGCTACTAAATGAGTATGTACTAAAGAAACAGATAGAGTTATGTAATTAAGGTGATTATTATGAGCTGAGTAGGTTAATTTGTTTCTTATACTAATTACACTCAAAATGAGTACAGGGTTTTACTAATTTTGTTAACCCATAAAGTCTATATTCATGACCAACATCAACAGCCGAGTCGATCTAGAGATAACTATATGTACGTACGTCCGCCTGTCTGTCTTTTTTCCGTATTAACTCCTTGATCTCAGTGAATGTCACTGGATAACTCAATACTAGTTACTTGTGGGAATGTATTCTAAACGAGTTTGGCATCTTTAACAGTCAGCTCGCTCTATTATTACCCTTTTAGAGGGTAGTGACTTTGTCATAACATTTATAACGGTTTGAAGAAGGCAAATTAGACACTATTTCTTGATCAGTAGTAGTCTTCTGTATTTCAGCCCTTAAAAAACTAAGTTTAGGTCGATTTAATTTCGATAAGTAGGTAATGTATTGAAATTACTTTGAATGGATTTCCATATCAAATATTTGATATAATTGCTATGACTATTAATAGTAATAACTTTCAATTTTATTGAGCTTTGCAATTTACAGCAAGACACATTTATTTACAATTAATATTAAAAAAACTTTACTTTTTTAAGGTCAGATTTCTTTATCATTAAGCTGTCCCAAGAACAATTAAAAGCTGAATAAAATTGGTATAAATTAGAGTAGAATTTATGTACTATAAATTTTAAGACAACTATATAACCTTTGTTTCTTGTAACTTATAATTTATATACCGCCAAAAAGCGAGTTTTAATTTCAAGTCAGGCGTGTTTTGAAGAGTAATATGTAGATTTGATTTAAGTATTACAAATCTATTCGATGTGGTCTATTTCAAAAGGGATTAAGCACACTTATAGTTATTGGAAGCCATAGCAGATGAAAGCATTCAAACATATATTCTGTCTTTAAATCACATCTACTGATCACGGAAGACATAATGTCAAGTTTAGAGATTTCGGAGCAATCTCTGATGTCGAATTCAATACCCAAAACACTAGTTCCTCCTACTCCTCCACTTAGCGCGGATTCAGAGTTTGTATTTCTGCGTACAGTGAGTTGTCGATATGGCTATAAATGGAACAACCAGTACGGCATGTGCACACGGAGAACTTATAAGCCTGTTCAGAAACCTGGTGTGCTTCGCAAGTTAATCGCACCCATTATTAAATATACAACGGAAAAAACTACGACGGAAACTTGGTTACCAGAGGATACAAGGCCCCCACTATTAAGCACGCAGGCAACTCCAAAATGTTTTGAAAATGAAAGAAAAAATAAATATTTTGGGTTGACTCTACAATGTGCCTCATTGGACCTAAGAACTGTTAATTCTGCGGACCAAAACGAAAATATACCAATCAATTAATATAATAAAAAGTAAAAAAATGATTATTCAGACTTATAAATACTATATGTAGATAAAAGGACATATTAAATGTATTAATTAAGTTACGGCTCCTATGGGAGCTATAGGCTATATTTGTCCGATCCGAATCAAACTTGGTGATGATAGTTATAATGGTACCATACACACAATGTGTGAATATGGTCACGATAGCTTTAGACGTTTCCATGTTATGGTAATGAGAAAATAGTTTTTCTCAATTTGAAATAAACTTGATCTGCATACACTACAGACGGACTTTCATTTTAAATTTGGTGGCTCTAGCTCTTATTATTTAGAAGATCCAGGTGTTTATACGGACAGACACGCGGTCATCGCTATATCGAGTCAGCTGTTGATGCTGATCAAGAATATATACACTTTATGGGGTCGGAAATGTCTCCTTCTAACTGTTACGCACATTTCGCTTCAGACAAACCTAATAGACCCCTCTACTCTTTTTAAGAGTACGGGGTTTAATAAACTTGATGTGCATACATTACAGACGGACTTTCATTCTAAATTTGGTGACTTCATGCAGACGGACGGACAGACGGACTATATCGTCTCGGCTGTTGATGCTGATCAAGAATATATATATACTTTATGCGAAGAATTACGAATTCTTTAAAATAAGCAACACAAATTGAACTTAATCGTATTAAACTGTGTAACTGAATGGTTTATGCAACAGAAATACAGAAAGTGAGTGAAATTCGAAGATTTGTTTGTTTAGTTGTTAAGAAATGGCTTCTTTGGAAAGTTCCCTTGGAGTGAACTCTGGAATAAATGTGTCGCCAAATATTGAACCGTTTTCACCAAATATTCCACCTTCGAGCTTAGAACTGGAGATATTGAATTTCGTTGAATCCCAGGTGCCTCCCTGTGCCCTGGGATATATGTGGAATGAGGAAACTGAGGACTGTGAACCCAAAATTACTGCTAGAACTAAACAGTGCTCTTATGGCTATAAGAAAAATACGCGACTGGATGAATGTAGACGGGTCCAGTACAACGTGGGATCTCAGGAGAAGGGCACATTCAGAAAGTTCTGGGATAAACATATAGCCAAAAAACCAAAAGCATCTTCCGAGGAGAGAGCCCCCACAACCCGTAAGACGACAGCCTATACGGACGGATACTATGGCTATGGCTACGATTTTGGCAAGAATGATCCCCATTGGTAAATCAGCAAAAGAACTTTGTCCTAAAGGAAAATAACTGCTCAGAGTTATAAATCGGCAGCATAATCTTATCAGCAATAAATCTGATTGAAAACTACAAAAGTGTTTTGTTATGATGGAACAGAACAATTCTAACAACTAACACAAGGAGTGTAATTTAAAGGTGTCTAAATTCTGAATCTTTTAGCTTCCAAATGGAAAATTAGGTTTTATTTTTAGACCCCGTACTCTAAAAAAGAGTAGAGGGGTCTATTAAGTTTGTCTGAAGCGAAATGTGCGTAACAGGCAGAAGGAGGCGTGGCCGACCCCATAAAGTATATATATTCTTGATCAGCATCAACAGCCGAGACGATATAGCAATGTCCGTCTGTCCGTCTGTCCGTCTGTCCGTCTGTCCGTCTGTCCGTCCGTCCGTATGAACACCTGGATCTTTTAAACTACAAAAGCTAGAGCGACCAAATTTGGAATGAAAGTCCATTTGCTTCGCGAGCAGATCAAGTTTATTTCAAATCTTTGCCACGCCCCTTACCGCCCCCGCAAATTGTAAAAAACTATGGTCACCTCGGAAAAATTGATGTTTTAAGCAAATATCTCAGTAACTATAGCACTTAGGAATACCATTTTTGGTATGTAAGTTGCTAGAGACAGCATAAATGCATTGTCATTAAAATTTTTGGACTGCCACGCCCCGTTTTCCCACAAGAATGAAATAATTTTCAAACTTCAATGCCATTTTTAAGGCATTTGCACTTATCGTACGGTATTGTAATTTCAAATTCGTTTGGAGACAGAGTATAACAAACTATCCTGAAAGTTGCATACAAATCGGACAATAAACAAAAGAGCTAGACACGTAACAAAGTTTACAATTACACGCAACGTCAAAGCAAACGTTTCACTGCTTGTGTAGCGACTGCACTGCTTGTGTAGCGACTGCACTGCTTGCGGACGATGCACGCACATGTATGCATACTATACGATTTATTATATATCGATATTCAATACCATAGTAATTATAAATGCGATATAATATCGCTTGCGATATTTGGTCATTATGTCTATATCTATAGCGATATATCGTATATGAATTCAGTTGTAGATAATATCGATATTTGATTTGATGTGATATTTTAATTAATATCGATATCGGCATTTTCTTGGCGATTTGCATCCCTATTACAAACTGATGGTTTCGTTTCAAAGTGTTTTATTGCAAATACTATGAGTACGGGGTCTTTTACAGTCGGCTAGCTCGACTGTAGCCTTTCTTACTTGTTATTATTAGAATACAGGAAACCTTCGCGTTACCAAAGGTATTGTTGTGACCTGTATTACTTATTGAAAATTTCTAGATCCCATAGCTTTAAAATGTTTAAATATTATATTTTGGTATCTTTCGCATTAAACAAGTTGGTTTTGGGTCTCTGTTTTTCTGCATTGCAGGTACGTTCTCTTGATTTGCCGACAACGAACTGAGGAAAAGGAAACAGTTGCCAAAACAAATGTCACGTGAGCCGCAAAACTTAAACTTTTATTTTTTCCTTTTGGCTTTTTTATATATATTTGTATATATGGTATGTTCTTGTGTTCATCAGAACAAAGCTAACACATGAAAATATTTGGCTACCCCTTTGCTCGCTTTTCTTATTTTTCTTGCTTTTCTGTTGTTTCTTTTTTTAGCTTTTACTTGAACCGTGATTTGGTGCAATGAGAAATGCAGAGGCCAAATCACGTAAGTCGCAGTTTGGTGGCTTAAACTGAGGCGGATGAGTGATGGAAAGGGAAGAGGATGGGGGATAGGGATGAGGTGGTGAGTCATGTGTCTACGTTTACTTTGCTCTGATTACAAAACCTACAAAAACAACAATGGCAATAACAACAAATTCTAGACGCGCTTTGTTAACGCCCAAGCGCCCCACAAAAATTCCATTTGCGCTTTTTCTCTCTTCTCCCCCTCTCTCTCTCTCTCTCTCTCTCTCTCTCTCTCTCTCTTTCTCTCGTTTGTCCTTTCCCTGTGCCTTTCTCATGTGTTTCCTTTTTCTCGTCATGTGCCAACTTTGTTTTAAGTGAAAATTGAAACTCAGCTCAGCAACTGTCCAGGCAGGCAGGCAGTCGCTTTTTATTTGATGATTGCTTGGCCGGCCAAATCTTGTAACTGAAAACTCAAAGCAAACGGGAAAAGTCTACGTGACAGGCAAGTGTGTCGCACCGGAAGTGGAGGCAAACATGGCCAAAAGCGGACTAAGTATGTGCAAGTATTGCATTGGCCTAACCTTTAAACGGCTAAATGTTCATCAGGAGCTGATTATCACTCGAATACAGCCCGAAATTCTTGATTGAAGATAGGACAATTTTAGTGTCACTGTGGATGAATTTCTTATATTGAGGATTTTAAGATCTTAAGCGAATCAGTTGAAATATTAACTATATATCTTGATCTTATTGTATATAAATATATATAAACCGTGGTAACTACCCCGATTGCTGTTCCTAACAAAGCTTGAAACAAGTCTTTAGTCGAGCGAGCCGAATGTAAAAGATTACATTAACTTATATTCAGATATCCTATTCAGGATTACTATCGGTTTAACTCAAGCTCGTTCAGATAGTTTCTTCTGCCAAATGAAGTAAAAATATTATCCATCAAAACGCTTCTATCGTTATTATTTTATTAGTAGAACAATATCAACATATTAGCAAGTTTTCTTTCAGAGCTTTCGGTTTCCCGCAGTCTTCTTGCCCACAGTCTTTTTACCAGCTGTCTTTTTGCCAACGGCCTTTTTGCCCGTGGTCTTCTTTCCCACAGGCTTTTTGGCCGCATTGCGTTTAGCAGAAACCCGAGGTTTTCTACCACGAAGCTTGCGTATATCTTCCAAGACAGAGCCAACACTATAGAACTCCTCTGGCTCGTCCACCAACTTGAAGAGTTGACCATTGAACTCGGTGCAGATGCAGTGATGCTGCCTCCTTGGGAATTGTGGAATTTCACTGGTTGTCATAAACAGATTCATAGCCGATCCTGGATTCATGGCCACACAGTCAGTGCAAAGACGCTTTGCTCTGTGTGAAGAAATGCTCTCGGAGCTCCGTGGTCGCTTGGACTTTACCTGGGGCAGGGCCAATATACAAGAGTTGCAACCCGATTCATTACAGGGTATCGGGGCCTGACCAAACTGAGAGTTGGTGTAGTGAACCTCAGCGGGAGCTTTCTTGACCGTTTTTCTGGCATTTTTCTTAGCATTTTTCTTCTTCAGTGTTGGCACCTGGCAAATGCGCTTAATCACACTTTGTTTCAACACTTTTCTGGCTCGAAGCTTCTTTTGGTCCTTGGGTGATGACTTGGAAGCAGTTGGTGGTTTCTCCAGATTCTTCTGGGACTCATTAAGCACCTGGCTCTGCCAGAAGATAACTATTAAAAGGTGAACTCTACGATTACATACTATACTTACACTTGTCGTGTTACTAATTTCATCCATATTGAAAAACTTCTACAAATTTGTAAAAATATTGTAAAATTATAAAAATTAGAAATTTTTTGTTCGTTCGGTTGAACGCCTGTGTGTAAAATAAACTGGAAAGTAAAAGCATTTTAAAAGCGATTTAGTTAGGGTTATCAGAGCCTACTTGAACTTAAAGATTTTAATAAAATATAATAAAGAAAATTATATTTATTAACAAGTTATTCTTTCCTAAACCTCAACCACAAATTTGTTCGGCTTCCTTTCGGATTTTTCGCTATTCGTTTGCTGTTCTCTTCCCTTTTATTGGCTGAGTTTCAGGCTCAGTTTACTTTTCCCGTGCTGTTTAACTTTGAGCTCGACCAAAACTTAGTGCTCCGGGCTGCAGGCCAACTTATATTTCAATAGATCCGTGCAGAGTATCTTTTTGGGTATGGGAAAACCAAAAATCCAAGAGAAACCATCCAACAAAGCAACAACCGAAAACTAAAATTCCAAGGAACGTGAGGGAAAAAAATGTTTTATGCTGTGCACGGTAAAAATTCACATAATTGCAGTTGGAATTCAACAAACAACAGCAAAGCGTAAATAGAAAGCACAAAGTCAACAGAAAAGTGAAAAAAAAGAAACAAAAACTAGTCGGACTGCACTAAAGTTTAATCGGCTAGACAGCGAAATACCCTGCAAAGATTGAAAACTAAATTAAAAGTGTTGGCAAGTGAGTGAGAAGAAACGCAAGGTTTGGCTACTTCCAAGAGAGTAACTTTATTTCAACATAGATCTGCTCTTAATAGCTAACAGCGCTGCCACTTAACATGTGAAATAGAGCTGCCACATCACCAAAAAAGTTATCAACTTCAAATCTTTAGGGACAGATTAAGTTATTGATGAGATCGTTTCTGTGTTAAGGCGATAAATAATAAGATTTGGTAATAAAATGAAATGGGAATTACGATTTTTTGTCATTAATAACTTTTAGGACAGGGAAATTAGCATTTATACTTGAAGGAAAAATGAATAAATGATTAATATTAATACTCTATAAATAAACTTTTGAATAACATTGCACATATGGTGTACTAATTATTGTATCCCTTCACTGTATTAAGTTTTAAACTCTTCACTTTACCCAAATGTGACTGTGGCCTCATTTTCCCGCCTTTAATTCAATGCTCATGTAACTTAATGTAATTTTTTAAACAATCTGTATTTTTTAAGTCGTACTTTACAGGCTTTGCGGTTGATTTTTTAAGGGTTATTACATTATAGATTTTAATTTGATCAACTGTGCCAACAAAACTCACCTGTCTTTTAAAAATTAAATACTTAAAATAAAATACTAAAAAAATACTAAAAAATAAAATACTAAAAAAATACTAAAAATTTTAAAGCAAACTTTAATATATTTTACTCATTTCAAAGAGGTACAGGGTATTAAAATAATAAAAATAAAAAAAATCTAGCTGAAGTTGGGCGGGGCAGTGGTGCAAACTTGAAACCGTTAGACACACACACACCCACACACACATACATGGTGTGAGAGAACCACAACAAGAGAAGGAGAAACAGAAAGAGCGAGAAGAAAGAATCAAGCAAGAAAACAAACAAACAAACAAACAAACAAATAGTCACCAGCGTCGCTAACCTTTAACCTGACATCCACTTCAGGTGCGCCAAGTAATTGCAACCGAAACTGAAACTTGGCAAAGTTGCAGAATATCGTATAAAAAAAAAACAGAGAAAATAGAAACGAAACGAAACGAATTGCATCTAAAATTGGTGTAGAAGCAGCTATCAAGACACATGGAATAGGGGAACAGTGGATGGAGAATACGGTGCGGATACGCAATACGGAATACGGGAGTGCAACGTAAGCGCAACGGGAATGTCCACGACACACGGATACTGGCAACAAAAGCATTTCGATGCAGGTCACTGCGGCTAAATTAAAAGAAATCGAGGCGGGTGACACCTGAGAGGGAGTAGAGGGGGAGTGGAACGGGGATTGGGGTGTACACGGATAAAGAAGACCCCGACAATGGACAGCGGAAGTTGCAACTGTAACAGTCACGGGAAAAAGTCCGAGTCCGAGTCACAGTCCGTGTCCGTGGACGTTGTTGATTTTAATTAAAATCTTTAAGCTGCTGTTGATTATTAATTATAATGCAACGATGGCAGCTGCAGGTGATAACAAGGAGACCTGATTACAGCGCTTATTGGATCAACCGCCACCCTATCCCCACTCTATTCCCTCCCACTTTTCCCACTCTTGACCCACTAGTTACTCAATATGCACCTCATTACTCGCCACTTGATTAGTTTTGCAACAGAAGCTCTTGACGGCATTTACTAGTAATAAATAAACCTTTTTTTTTGTGTTAAAACAAAAATTTAAACTGAACAGTTTCTAAGGTTTTCTGTAAAATTCCTTGACAAAAATGAAGAATTTATAAAAAAAAAACGCTAGTTAGCTTTCAAGCAAGAAAGAAATAATGGTTTATTTAGCAACATTTGAAGATTATTTCAAACATTTAAGAAAATAGAAAAGATGTTCTTGAAAAGCTTCGAGGATTAACAAAGAATTTTCCTTGTTGTTAGTAGAGAAACTAACAAAAATAATGAATGAACAATAAAATTTCTCAATACTTAAATCTTAATCTTTAAGAATCGTTTGTTATATTTTGAATTCAAATTACCTAAATCGTTCTGATTTGCCCTTTGGTTTTATGTAAACATGAATGAACTATTAATATGACTTATTAAGTTTAAATCTCTTCTCATTATACCCTTGCAGAGGGTATATTGTTTTTGTCACGAAGTTTGCTCGACTCCATGAAGTATATATATTCATGATCAGCATCAAGAGCCAAGTCGATATAGCCATCTCCATCTGTCCATCTGTTTCTATGCGGACTAGTCTATCAGTTTTAAAGCTTTCATGATGAAACTTGGTACAGATGTGTATTCTCTCTACACGCAGTTCATATGTTTAAATCGGCCAGATCGTATGACTATATTCTATAACTCCCATAGGAACAATCAACAAACAATAATCTGAGCCTATATGCATTTAGTACCAAATCCCATAAACAAACCAATTTTCATCCAGATCGGACCACTATATCATATAGCTACCATAGAAATAATCAGTTGAAAATGTCGAAAAAGCTAAGTATGAAAATTTTCAGTGTCACTCGAGCGATTTCAACCAAATTCAGGCATTATGCATTTGTTAACATTCCCCAGCTGTTGACCAAATTTCATCTAAATCGGACTACTATATCATATAGCTGTCATAGGAAAAACAGGGAATTAAAACCAAATTGAGGCCATATGCATGACTGCAAGGGTATTTAACCAAGTTTAGATAACCGGCTTTGATAAATGGTCTTAAAAACATAATAAAATGTTTGTTTTCATAATAAGACCAAGATCCAATTTTAAAAGCTCATAAAATAAGGAAATGCTTTCATTTTGATCTGTGAGCGCAAAGGACAGCATTGAAGTCTTGATTTGGTTAATTATTTTCACAATTTAAATACTAAAACAAGAAAGAAAAGTACAGTCGAGCACGCCCGACCGTAGAATACTCTCTGCATTTTATTTTCGATCATTTTAATAAAATCGGTAGCCGGGTATATCAATTGATACTTGCAACAAAACACGTTGAAACAAAAACATCTGTTTGTATGCATACACACACATACACATTTGACATTATAAGTATGCACGCACATATGTATGTGTGTATATGTTATACATACACAATTGCTCGGCACAGCCAGCATTCGCGGGCAGCGCTGCCGTTAAGCTACGCAAGCAGCGAAAACGTTCGCTCACATGTTTGTATGTTTCTGTCTCGCTCGCACACATGCATTTACATTGCGTTCAATTATCAACTTTCTTACATGTCTAGCTCTTTTGTTTATTGTCCGATTTAGATGCAACTTTCAGGATAGTTTAATATATTTTGTCTTTAAACGAATGTGAAATAACAATACTGTACGATAAGAACATATGCCTTAAAATCGGCATTGAAGTTTGCAAATTATCTTATTTCTTGTGAGAAAAGGGGGCGTGGCAGTCCAAAATTTTTGATGACAATACAATTATACCGTCTCTAGGAACCTACATACCAAAATGGGTGTTCCTAAGTGCCATATTTACTGAGATATTCGCCTAAAACATCAATTTTTTACGAGGTGTTTCTAGTTTTTTGCTCATTGTGGGCGAACGGGGCGTGGCATCGGAAAAAAAAAAGATTCTTGTATTGACTGACTTAATATCGAGTCGATAGAGACCAAATTCAAACTTGTAGCTCTTACCATCTCTGAAATCTGTTTGTTCATACGGACGGACAGACGGACAGACGGACAGACAGACAGACGGACAGACGGACATGGCTATATCGACTCGGCTTGTGATGCTGATCAAGAATATATATACTTTATGGGGTCTGCCACGCCTCCTTCTGCCTGTTACATACTTTTCACAAACACAATATACTCTCTCTTGCAGAGAGTATAAAAATACCAGAGAGTATGTGCTGTTATAGCTCTTAAGCCGATTGAAATGTTGCAAAGGAAGAAAATTGAATGAAGACAGCTGGAAAAATTGAGGAATTGAGGGAAAACATGTGACAATTCAGCTTGGTTTGCTCTATTTGAAAATCCATTTTACAAATTATCAAACGGCATATTTGTCCCGTTACCTGATACTCGTTTTCAGATACTCGATATATGGCCCCTCATCTGCCACTTCACTCTCTCCGCTCTCCGCTCTCCCCTCTCACTTTCACCATTGAGGCAAAAGGTCTTTTGAGTTGCGCTTGAATTTTGGAAATTTGAAGCTGGCGGCTTTTTCACTTGGACTTGAGGCCAACAACTGCATTTTGTGGCATTGGTCAAAAGCAAAACGAATACAAGGCAACACACAAAAGTACTCACACACACACTCACACACACACTTTGTTGTTGTTGTTTTTATTTTGTTTGCTCAAAATTCTGATATATTCAAGTTTTGGCTTTTTGGCCACAGTTCTTGCCACGTTTCCATGCCGCTTTGGCAACCTTTTAACCAACGTTTTCGCCATTTGCAGTTTTTCGCCTCTGGCACACACACACACACACACATGCATACTCTGACACACAGATAGCCCATACACACTCTATTTTGCTTGTCTTTTAGCCTTTTCACGTGAATTCGTATCTCCTGATGCCTGGTTTCCCCCCCTTTCCCCCCTTCCCCCCTTTCCCTACCCTTGGCCATACCGTGTTTGTGTTTTCCGAGTACTTGGTTATGGTAATCGAATTTCAAATTATTGCCATGAGCTATATTCATGTCTGACGTGCACAATGGACAGACAGACGGACAGAGAGACAGGACAACACACAGGACACTCTCACATGTCGCATTCTTTCCATTTTTCCATTTTTTATATCGTTTTTTATGTTTTCAATGTTTTCTTTTCTAACGCGCTATTTTCCGGTAGCCTCTGACGCTTTTCCTACTTGCTTTCGTGTCGAATTTTCCCTGACTGTTTGTATACGATTTTCATTTTTTACGATTTTCCTCGACGTTTTTTGGGCAGTTTTCTCTCTCTTTTTGCGGAAGATGAATTTGTATCGGTTCGGAGACTTTTTTCATACTACTAGTTGTTGTTGTTGTTGTTCTGCGGTGGTGTGTGTGTGTGTGTTTAGAGGTTTTTTTCTGTATCCTGTTGTGTGTAAGGACATTGTGTCCGTCCTTGATTCCAGTGTCCACTGTTGTTTACATCCTGTTTTTGGCGCGTTTTGAATATTTTTGCGGCGCATGTTTTGTCATGCAATAATTTAATTGTCGGATTTGGCAGCTTAAAAGCGACACACACACACACACTCCCACACAAACAGCCACGCCCAGCTAGTGAACAGTGGATTTGTGTGGGCGTGGCAGGCGGACTATTTGCCCAGTTGTTTGGCCCGACACTTTGGTTTATTTGTTTATATTTATGTGTGTATTTGGCTTTGGACTGTTGCGTGTTTTCCTTTGACAAATTGCCTAAAAGCTTCTAAAAAGCACACTTTATTTATGTTTTTATTTGAGATGTGTGTTCTCTAACAAGTACGTGGAAACACTCTCTCTTGAAAAGCTCATTAAAGCTCACTTAAAATCGATTTGAATTGGTTTGTTGAATACGATGTTAATGGCTTTATGAGAAGATATTTTTATTTATCATAAATAAAATATATTCTGACTACTAAGGGCTACAACTATTACCTAAACTATTCTAAATAAATTTTTATACCCTGTACAAGCAAGCCTTGACCGTCTGTCCGTCCGTATGAACGTCGAGATATCACAGATGGCAAAAGCTAGAGACACCAAATTTGGGTTATAGACTACCTTAAGGTGCAGGTAGATCAAGCTTCACGTTAATTTTAGCCACGCCCCCTACCGCCCCAGCAAATTGTAAATTAAATTTTCATAATCCCATAACTTTAAAACTATAACAGCTATCGTGACCATCTTTACATATTATGTGTATAGTACTATTATAACTATTCATACCAAGTTTGGTTCGGACCGGACAATTATATCCTATGGCTTCCATAGGCCAAATCGGACGAAAAATGGTCATTTGTACGGAAAGACGGTGTAGGCTAGAAACACCACAATTGGGACACAGACTCTTTTCATGAGAAGGCAGATCAGATCTTCTTCTTCTGTGCTTCTTCTTCTTTGCTTTTCGTGCTTTGCTTTGTTTTGATTCACCTATCGTTACCAATTCTTTATAGTTCATTTCAGTCATTTTTATCGATTAATCGACATAATGAGCTAAACTAGCGATACTAATTAAGCGATTTATTACTTTGCTCAGCTTTTCTTCTAGTAATAGCAATCAGAGTAAAAATTGTGTCGTAACAATTTACATTCTTTACGGACTTCTCTCTTACGGTCGGAATAGCCCTACTATACTTTCCTTCTTGTTTAAATTTTATAACATGTCTTAAAGCCAAGAGCTATTCTTCAGAAAGTCAATTATTTTTGGATAAATTATCAAATCACTCCTTAGAATTATTTATGGAATTAAATATTGATCTAAAGTTGTTTTAAAGACACTCTTAATATTGATTCCAGCTTAAATTATTAAAAAAAAACTCTTCTTTTTCCAAGGTCATTTTCATTTCAACACTTTAAACTGTTCCCCATTTTTTAGTTAATTTTTTTCCATGCTTCACTCAAAAATAATCAATACTTTTTATAATCTAAAAAGCTTGATTTGAAAAGCTTCTTTAAGCTCACTTGAAATAACTTTGTTAACGACTTAGCATTCGAACCTTAAGAGTCAAGTTTCAAGTTGGCCACTTTACTCAGTTCAGTCTCTCTCTCTCTCTCTCTCTCTCTCTCTCTCTCTCATCGTCTCCATCTCTCATCGTCTCCCTCTCTCGCTCTTCCGAAAACTGATTTCAATTATAGCCAATTAAGCGAAAAAGGACTCGCAAATAACTGCAACTAGAAGTACAGATAGAAGAAGAAGAAGAAGAAGAAGAAGGAAAAAGGGATGGAGATAGAGATTGAGAAAGAGACGAGTTGAAAGAAATTACTGCACTTACAGTGCAACATTAACGAAAGCCAAAAGATGCTTCCAGCTGCAGACAATCAATAGAAAATCTCCCTCCCATTCCCTTCCCTCACCCACTCCCCTCTTCCTGGCTGGGTGGTATCACCTTGGCTGCGTTTTTAGTGCCTTCCGGCAAATTCGACGCGAAATAAAAGTTTTTATCCACTTTCGTCGGATTCTCCCCGCATTTTAATGCGCCAAATGTTAAAACAAACAAACAAATAAATTAGTGTTCAATCAGCGTAATTTCTTCAACTGCCACGCCCCACCAACCCACAGGCCCAGACACTCTCCCTTTTGTCTCTAGATTTGTTGTTGCTGTTTTCGTTGTTAACTTGGCTCAAAAGGTTTCGATTGCATTGCACGACGCGTCGTGGCAAATGCTCTCGTTTGGTAAGAGAGGAGAGGAGTGGGGAAGGGAGAGCGGTTGTCGCAAAGGGTTGTACGAGGGGATGGGGCTGGTGCTGCCAATTGACTATACAAACTTTCCGCTCGTTGTTAGTAATTAAGGCTAAAAAGCAGAAGCAGACACAAAAGCAACTGAAAACGAAGCCTCAAAATAGACGAAAATTTTCACTAATTTGGTTAATTTGAATTTGAATGCAGATTTAACTGGAAATGCGACGAGATGTCGAGGAACTTTTACCTGCAGATAAAGTATCTTTTGTTCAGAAAGTTTAAATTTAAATGTAAAATTTATAATTATTCTGTAGCTCTTAAAAGTATGCAACACGAAAGTTCAGAACTCGAACTGTACCCAGAACATAAACAAAAAGAAGGAAAATAAATGTTATAATTCTCATTAACGAAACATAATGCAGTTATAATCATTAAAAATGTTTAAAGTTGGAAAACTTTATTTTTCCGTGTAGAGTTTCCGCAAACAAAGCATCTTTAATTGCCCAAAAACACTCTACCAACACTGGGAACACTTTATGCGCTCACAAAGCAAAGCACTCGCAGCTGTTAATGAGCGCAGTTTAGTAAAATAACTCAAGAGTATCACACATGCTATATACACTCATAACAGCTGGTGGGCGAATTTTGAGTGCTTGTGTTATGTGTTGATCTCTGTTCTACGTTATGTGAGTGCATTTGCCTGCACATGTGCGTAGGCGTCAAACTTAAAGAGAGCGGGAGAGCGTAAAGCGGGAGACAGAGCGAGAGAGAGTCTGTCTAGCTGCTAACTGTGATCTTGTGGCCTCTGGAGGCTGACTCACTGCGATACATATGCTAATGTCTGTATGAGTACATGTGTGTGTGTGTGTGTGAGTGCGTGTAAGTAATCAGCAACGACGACGAGGACGACGTCATCAGCGTCTCGTCTGACTCGTGCCAGCAGTTTTAGGTATTCGTGTTAATTCTCTCCCGGCTCTCTTTAAGTGCCTGTGTGTGTGTAGAGTAGAAACTGGTTTGCTGTGGCTTTTGACTTTTTTACTCAAGATAAATTTATATGCAGGCGATCCGTTTGCCGGTCTCTTTGCGAAACGCGTGTTTGCTGTCTGTCACCTAATAGAGGAGATTCACATTTGAATAACATTAGCCGCTGGCTTCCAATTAGAATTTGTTGCTTTGTAAAAGGCGTTGCTTGAGCTCTCTCTTACATTAAGACGCACTCTGTCTACCTACCTCTCGCTCTCTCTCTCTCTCTCTCTCGTGCTCTTTCTTTGTTTGATCTGGTTAAGTAGCCAATCCCTGTGCACCCGTTTTTGCTATACTTTTGCGACCTCCTTTTCCTTTTTTGGTTGCTCACGCACACTGATCGGCGACACACACACACAGGCACACCCTGACAAAGCCTTGAACACGTTCTTGGAAACAGGCACGAAAGCAAAGGTGCAGCAGAAAACGAGTTTCAATGGCTGCCGGTCAGCATTCAGAATTCGAGTGATTTACTTTTGTGCCCAACTTCGACTTCAACAGAATCCAGTGATCAGCAGGCGAAACTTTAACTTTGCTTTTCTGCTCCTTCCACTTCTCTTTCGCTCTTGCTCTCGCTCACACACTCGTTCCCGCTCTTTCATCTGTACAGCAGCTGAAGCTAAGATGAAGACTGAGACTGAGGCTGCAACTGAGAGGCAGGCGGAGACGCAGGCGGAGACAGAGACGCTGCCAGAGACGTCGACGTCTGCGCAACTTTTGATTTTGCCTAAAACCGGTTTGCCACCTCAGTTTTTTTTATCTTTTTTCTTTTTTGTTTTGTCCGTCTCGTGTCTTGAGTCTCTGCGGAGTCTGTGTATCTGTATCTTTGCGTTCGTATATGTATCTACACAACTGACCCCCTGAACAACCCACAACAACGCACAACATCGCGAGCATCAGCGCCACAACCGACAAATTTGTAGCAAACGATCATCTCAAGTGATTTCAGTGGGCGTTGAAAGCAGCAACGATTTGTGGAGCCAAAAATCTTATCTATGAAATTCGATATCAATGATAAGAAATACAGTACATAAAAAATTAAAGAGTTTTCCTATTAGGAAAACTAGTCAATTATGTAGCTTTAAGTAAACAAAAAACAAATTTTTATTTGAGTTTGTATAATTTTTTATATATTTAATACTTTTAGAAAATTTATGTATAATAAAAACCATTTCTATAAGCATCCAAGTACTCAAAATACACAGAAAATAAATTTAGGGAAATGTTTAGAGTTAAATATATTTTTTTGTTTTGTAAAAATAATCTCCACTTTGTTTGTCTATAAAAAAGTCTGTTCAGAAAGTGTATTGAAATGTATATATTGTGATAAACTCCTCAAAGCAGCAAAGTTAACAAATGTTATATCAGTATAGCGATCTGAGCACGATCGTCTCAATACCCAATACTGTAAAGACCCGATTCAAATAATACATTATATATATATTTCCGGATATAATTTGGCAATTAACAAAACATTCCTTTTATTTATTTTTCAAGCGCTTATAATGTAGTTAAAAATAAAATATTTAAATATTTGAATGGAATGAAATTTGTTTAAAATGCGCTGAAACCAGAAACCAGTTAAAATCCTGAATTTCAGGAAATATTTGCAGATTTTTTAAGCAGAGAAATCTAATCTTGAAATCGATGTTTGAAATTCTTGTTGCCTGGACAAACAGCTTCCCATGTGAATGTGTTGGTGTGTCTGTGTGTGTGTGTGGTGCACTGAAAACTTTTATACTCCACTTTCTGTGAGTGTGTTTTGTGAGCTTTCGACAAAAAGTGGGATAACAACAAAAGTCATATGCTCTTTTAGTATATAGTATATTTTCTTCGATTTTGCATAATGAATGAGTGCAGAGGTGTAAGACAGACACACACACATACACAAATACATGCATATCTGTATAAATACAATGTAATGTAAAATAAGGCAAGTTGCATGCGAGTTTTGCGGCATAGAAAACAATAACAATAACAACAATAACAACAGAAACTACAAGATAAATAAACCTTTCACTTGCCCTCGAGCAACAATCGCAGTCACGTCGCAGTCGCTGTCGCTGTCCCGGTCGCTGCCGACTGCGCAGCCTCCATGTGGTCTGCCGCAACGAACTTCAGTTTTCAAACGTTTCTTTTATAAATAGCGCAGACACACACTCACACACTCTCACTCATACAAACACACACACACACATAGCTAAACATCTTCTAATAACAAGAAAGTCTCCAATAAGAACAGCAGCAACAACAACTACAACAACAAGATCAAGCATTGCGGGGGCGTTCGATCTTGCTCCAAAGTCTGCGAGAGGAAGAGACGGAGAGAGATCCAATTGACTTTCTGTTGCTCTCTTTGTATACTATTCGCTTGCTTTCACATTCCTCTCTTGTTGCCGTTGTTGTTGTTGCTGTTCTGTTGCTCTCTTTGTGTCGCGTGTGGCTTTTCTTGACTTGTTCTGCATTTGTCGCTTTTCTAATCCATTTGCATTCACTTTTTACTTTTTATGACTTTTTTCCTCTACGCTTTGCTCTCTGTGGGGGTGTAACATACACAGTGAGTCAAGTAATTGTTTTAACCATGGAATTGATATATTTACTTCCTATAATCCAATAAGAAACCATTTACATGTAACGTTGCCCCTTTGCGCCATGTTAAAACACTTTTTTGACCAACTGTACGTAAAAACGAGACTGAAGCCAAAATTTATGACACAGAAATGTCAAAATTTCAATGCACTAAAAACAAACACCAAAAATATCAATGGTTCTTACAAATTTTCAGCTTTTTGAGCTATTTTGGGATCTCACAGACATAGACATAAATAATGATCGCATTTGGATATATGATTGTGTAAGTGTGTGTATGTGTGTGAATGTGTTTACACCACATGAACTATATACATACCATATACTCATTTGAAACGATTTTAAGTTGCATTCAGTGCAAATCGTCTGAAAATAATGAACCAATTTGAAGGTGACTTTGGGAACCTTTGATTTCTATGTTGAGGGTAAAATTTGAAAATTGTGAATTTTGAATGATTCAAGATTTAAGATACATTTAGCTAGTATGTACTAAAGTATTCTGTTGTTTTTAACTAAACAAATAAATCGATAAATAACACTATTTTATTTAGTTTATTAAAAATATAAAAAAATTAAGAATTATATATCTTTATCTAAATCGAGGACTCGTTTGACTTGAAATATATCTCTTGAGCAGTTTTGGGTACTTAACCCTTAGTTGGTTTTCATGTTAGCTACATTTAACCCCGAAGGGCTCAAGAACCACACTCATAGCTAGCAGCGAACGAAAAAACACTCAAAATATATTAAGCACTCAATGCTCGAAATGCTCAAACTCTTGCGCTCCTAAATAAACAGAAACGCTCTCTTGGCATGCTTGCTATCTCGTTCACTCACTCTCGCAAGCTCGCACAACAGCAACAAAACTCCAGCAAAATAAACCAATAAGAGCAACAGCCGCCACTCTGACTCAGTGCAGACTGAACGGAACAACAGCCGCTGCGAACATTGAGAGCGAGAGTGAGTGAGAGAGAGAGAGTAATAAAGAGAGTGTCTGCTCACTTAGCTGCCTCTGTGGCTGTTTGGCTGCTTTTGCTGCTGATTGGAATTTTTTTGGTGCATAACAGCGGCATAACAGCAAGCGAACAGAAGTAAAAACAACACCGAGCAAGGCGGACGTGTGTGGCGCATTTTGTTGATAAAGTTTTAGAATTTCTGTGTGTGACATCCTACAAAATAACGGCAACAACAACAACAAATAACGCTGTTATTACAAATTCAAGAAAAATATTATTATTTATTATTAAAATAACAAATCGTACAGGAAGAGTCAAAAAATTGTGCAGAGTTGCCTTGCCATAAAAAAAAACCTAAAAGTGTTGGAAAAATATGCAAAGGAAAGCAAATCAAAAAAATTGCAACGAATTCAGTCGAAACAGTTAAAAAATATTAGGCATAAATTATGCAATTTTATTAACAAATTCAAGAAGAAACATTCTATGAAAGTCGCGCGCGTTTCACACAACAACAACAACAGTTACAATAAATACAACAAAACCAAACAGCTGTCAACAAAAAATATTTCGTGTGTTTTTTATCAACAACAGAGCAAGCATCGACTTGCACGTTGTTGCTGTCGCCTGTCAATTCTGACGTCTGCTCCTCCTCACATGTGTCTGGCTGTGTGTGTGTGAGCGTGTGTGTGCGCGTTCGAGTGTCTGTCTGTGTGTGTCATTTTAACAACGTGCGTTTGTCGTCTCTAGTGTCAGTTAAAAGTTGAGAAATTAACGAAAACCAAAAAGTTCAAGTGATCTGTATTAAGTGTTTAAAGTCTTTGTTTTTACCGGCATTTTAATGACGTCACAACAAGCAGCCACCAAAGCAACAACTACAACAGCATCAGCAGCAGCAGCAGCCACCGCGCAATAACAGCAAACGAAGCGACAACAACTGCAAAGTCAGCAAAGTCAGAAGAGTAAAGAAACAAAAAAAGTAAAACAACAACAAAAGTAAAACAAGCAAACCAAACGCGTCTTTTTTTCGTCAGTTGCCTTTGCGTCTTCGTTCGGTTCTTCTGCTCCGCTCCCGTTCCCGCTCTTTCTATCTATATCTCTCCCTTTCCCGCTCTGTCGCTCAGCTGTGCGCGTGCAAACAAATAACGCAAAAGAAGTTGGAAATTACACCAACAACAACAACAACATCAGCTACGTGTAAGACTTGTGAATGTGTTACAACAAACAAACACAAACAAATAAACAAACGCAGCTTCAACAACAACAACAACAACAACAACAACAGCGACAGCAACTCAGAGCTCCCTCTCATCAGCTGTAGCACAAGGTGTTTATCTAGTTATAAGGTTATTTTTTCCTGTTACTTCTTTTCTCTTGCTCTTTCTCTTTGTCTTCAGTATTTTTTTTTGCGACTTCAACTACTTGAACTCTACTGAAACTGAACGACACTTCAAAAATCTCGTAGTAGTTAAGTTTTTTGTTCGTTTGATGGCATTTGAGCTTTTGCTCGAGTTTTTTAGGATTAAGTGAGCAGGAAATTAAAATAATTTTAACTTTGTTTTAGAAAAAGAATTAAGAAAATATTTTATAAATAAGTTAGTTAATTTTCTCTTGTCTTATAGTCTTAAACCAAATATCTACAATGTGGCATTTTTTTCTTAAACAATTTGTATTCATAATTCCCTAAAGCATCTGTTGAGTACTTTAGACTTTTTTTTAATATTTTATACTATTTTATCTAACAGTTTGTGTTTAGTATTAGTATTTAATACTAAACTGTGATTTGTTAAACTCAAATCAAGTTCAATTTTCTTTATTTTGAGCTGTTTTTAAGCAAAATCGAATAAATTTCCTACGAAGATATATTGATTTGGTATTTTTACCTATAACTTGCTTAACCCCCAAGACATTATTTGGTATTTATTTTTTTATGGATACGAAATACTTGATTGCCCCAAGCGAAACACATTTTGGCCAGGGCTAATGAACTGCGAGCCATTAAAATGTATTTTATATGTGATCAGCGAAAAATACTCACGAGTATTTTAATACTGCGTTGTGGCTAAAAAGTCTTCGCAGAGGGAAACTACAATTAGTGTAAGATATTAATTATTTGGGTATATAGTATAAACGACATGAAGTCATCTCTCTCTCTCTCTCTCTCTCTCTCTTGCTCTTTTGATTAATTAATCATCTGGTTTATCCAAGTTTTCTATAATTTTTGCTAACATCTTTTGAGCATAAACTTCCATTTCTGACATAACTCGCTGTGTGAAGCGCTCTAGAAACTGATCAGAATTTTAAGTTGGCCTCACACACACATGCCTACACCCACACACACACGCACACACACTCACACACACCAGCAGAGGCACAGACACAAATCATGCTTATACTTAATGCAAATTTACCAATTTTTATTCCTAATACCGGACAAGGCCTAGGCTACAAATTCCCTCTGCCCCTGCCCCTGCCCCTGCCCCTGCCCCTACTCTGCCCCTCACGTTAGGTCATTTTAGCCTCTGTTTTTGGTTTTTGCTTTTGCTTTTGCTTCATTTTGCGCTAGATTTAAACGCGAGATATTTTTTTTTACTTTTATTTTTTATTTGCTTTTTTTGTTATGAAAAGTCACGTTTTTTTCAAGCCGGAGGCTTCTGTCGTCGGCTGTGAAGCGATTTCGGTTTGAGTTTTGATTCTGAGTCTCTCTCTCTCTCTCTCTTTCTCTCCCCTCTTGGCCTTTGGCGTTACTTAAAGTCGTAAACATAAAAATTATTTGTACTTAAATTTTTACATCTCGATTTGTTGTCATTTTAATATTTTTTAATAATTTGCTTTAAATTTAATTGAATTGGCGCCCAAGAGAGGAAAGCAAAAGTTTGTATGTTTGACAACAAATAAAGTAAAAAACATAAACAAACAAAAAAGCGAATGTCAAAATTTAACAAATGAAGCAACGAAATCGCTTGGAAAATGCCACATAAATTTGCCCTGTCTCTGTCTCTGTTGAATGTCGATATTCGTCTTTCGAACGCCTCTGACAAGTCATTTGCTTTAAAGTTTAAACAAAAAATATAACAACAAAAGCACACACAATGAACCCCCCAAAAAAAAAGCTGAGCTTAAATGTGAGAGGTGAGGCCGAGATACTTTTGCTTCGATAAAAAACTGAAGACTGAGGACTTGGCATGACTAATCGATTCGATTTTTCGCCCAAAAAGTCATGCCAAACTCTCAAAAATATTGCTCGGCAATCGCATTTGTGGCCTTTTTGCGTCTCCCCGTATTCCTCTCTCTCTCTCTCTCTCTCTCTTCCTCTCCTTCTTCCACTCCCTCTTATGCTCTTCCGTCGACAATAACAAATAAATATCGATAGCTTTACCGTTTTGTCTTCGTTTCCCCTCGACAAAAAAAAAATCAAGAAAAAACTTGAAAGTCACTGGACAAATTTTAGGAGCTTTTCAAGTGCCAACGACGACATTTGAAATTGCAATTTGAATGATGAGATGAGTTGAGTTGAGCCAAAGGTGTCGAGAGGTCAAAATTTGTGTTAGAAGAGAACTAACTTTAAGTAAATGTGTATTAACAAGAAGAGTGTAAGGGGGGGGAGGAAAGATAAATCATAGTTTTATAATTTACATATTATTGTTCAACACTAATCAATTCAGTTCGTTGAATAACACGCGGAAATTCAATTAACTTTTTAATAAGTGTGTGATCCGATTTTTAGACCCCGTACTCTACAAAAGAGTAGAGGGGTCTACTCTACTCTGAAGCGAAATGTGCGTAACAGGTAGAAGGAGACTTTTTCGACCCCTTAAAGTATATATTCTTGATCAGCATCAACAGCCGAGACGATATAGCGATGTCCGTCCAGCCTATAGCTCCCATAGGACAAATCGGTCGAAAATTGGTGATTTGTTTGGAAACATGAAGTTTTAGTTGATCGACTGTAGAACAAACTAGCACATTATGTGTATGGTACCATTATAAGTATCCTCACTAAGTTTGATCCGGATCGGACAACTTTAGCTTATAGCTACCTTAGGACAAACCGGTCGAAAAGTGGTTATTTTTATGGAACAACGCGCACTAGAATGAGTACGGGGTCTTTTACAGTCGGCTCGCTCGAGTGTAGCCTCTCTTACTTGTTGTAAATGAAACGAATACCCAGCACAAAATAAAGTTTAATAATTGCACAAAAAATCAAGGAAATTATTTAAAAAATTGCTTTTGAAGTAGTTTTTCTTTACTTACTACTTTATAGTCCCCATTTTGATAGAAATTTATCTTAAGAGAAAGAGAGCTCCACTACTATTACGGTATAAAAAAATTGTTTTGATTGAATCGGTTATTTGGAACTGCATTTTCAATACTCGCCTGTTCTGTTTTCCCGATTTTCTTTTCTTTTCTTTTCATTTCTTTTTTTTTGTGATTCATAAACATTTTGGTTTCTCTCATATCCATTTGTTGCTTCTTCTTCTTCTTCTTCATCATTTTTATTTTTATATTTTCATTTTCACATTTTGTTTTGTGCTTTTTTTGATTTGATATTTTGAAACATGTGCTCGTATTCGTTTCTAAAAATATCACAAATTTTCGCCTCTCAACGACGCGCCAGCAAAAAGAGTTGAAAGAAAAAAAAACCGACTCAAAAAACGTAAAAAAAAATATTTTTTCTCACATATTTTGGAGGGACTTTGGAGCTTGGCGAATAGGGGAATTGTTTAAACATAAAAAAAGTTTAGATAGGATTTGGAATATTGATTTCTATGTTACTTTAAAGCATTAAGAGGTTTGCTGTACCAGTTTCTCATTTTTTTACATTTTTCACCAAATTTATTTACTTTTTATTATAGTTTTGTTGCAATAAATTGTTATTTTTAAATGAAAACTTCAAAAGGTTTTCGATAGATAGAAATATTTCTTAAGTTATGAATTTTTCTCTTCGATTTGATATTTAATATTAGCTTTTCCATCTTCCTAAAAAAAAATAAAAAATTTGTTGGCTTTTTGCTTCAAATTGGTTCAATTTTAATTAGAAATCCTAAACAATTCTTTAATAAAGACTTAAATTAGTTTTTCTCTAAATATATTTTTATATTTTTAAATTAAATTAATTTAAACTTTCTTTGTTAAATATTTGTGCTTTAAAAGTAGCGGTTTTAGCTTTATTTTTCGATATGAAAACTGAAATCCAACGTTGTTCTCTTTCCCGAGCATGTTCTGTCCTCCATCTTCCATCTCTGTCGCACAAACTGCGACAGCTGTTGTTCATTTTTGGATGTATCTGCAGCTGTGCATTGCATTGCATCGCATCGCGTCGCTTCATTCCGCCTCTCCTTGTCTCGAATCAGTTTGTCCTCACGTTTGTTTGCCACGCCCCCCTCTGCTCCAACATGCCCCCTTTGGGCCCAGCGGATTCCTATTCTGGCTGCGTTTTTGGAAACGTCGCCACCAAAAATAAGTTTTTCGTGCATGAAATTTTTGGCAGGCGCTGCAAGCGACGTCAGCAGCGAACAACAACAATACTAACAGCAACAACATCAACAACAACAACAACAACAACAAGCGATTTTCTCATTTACATAAGCAGTGCAGCGTTAACCCTTAGGTGGCCCTCTGTAGTTATTGGGCCCGTTTGCCTGCTTGGCCCTCTCGTCGTTACCCATTTCATGCTAAATTGGGATCAATTGAAAGCGAAATTGATTGTTTAACCTTTTCCTGGAGCTGGCAAAGGGGTGTGGGATGCTGTGGCTGTAGCTGTCGCTGGGTCAATGGGCAATGGGAAGAGGGCGTTTTGGGCGTATCGTTTGCTGTCTGCAAGCTGTTTAAGCAAATTAGTTCAAAGTTTAATTTAATTTCAGTTGCTGCTGTTTTTGGGCGCCACATTAATTATTTTTCTCTCCCTCACTCGTACGCAATAATGCCCTCCCTCTCTCCCTCTCACTGTCTCTTTCTATGCTATTTATACATAGCAAATCATTGAATAATTTTTTTGCATATGCAGAAAAATAATTAAACAAAAATGTTTTTAAAATTTGTGCAAATTTCTGTTTTTAGTTCGCACTCACTTTTACTCTCCCACACTTGTTCACTCTCTCTCTCTTCTACATACTCAGTCTTACTCTCCGCGTGTGTGTGTGCGTGTGTGTGTGAGTGAGAGTATTTTAAGATAAGCAAATTTTATGAATATGCCGAAATTTATTATACGACTGCATGCTTCATAAGACTTTGCAAGAGTGAGCGAGATAACGGCATGAGTGAGCGAGTTGGAAGCAAACAGAAAAGAGAGCACACAATTCTCTCTCTTCTCTGATACTCTCAAAAAGTTGGCATTTATGAAATGTTTTTATTTTATTCGTTTTCTCAGACGATATTTTTTTGTTGTGTGGCTCCAAAAAAGATTTTAGACTCTGACGTAATTAGCTGCCTCTAAAGAAATTGATTTTGTTTAAATATATGTATGTAGTTGTGTATATATACATATGGTGCTCTTTGATAAAGAAACGTGAAACATTGAAAATTATGGGAAATACTAAGCAAAGTTTCGAAGGCATAGTCAAAGATATCGAAGTATATATGATTAGATTAGTTGCCTTCACTAGTTAAATTTATCTTTGGTTACTTCCTGGCCTAAATTGGTTTCTAATTAATTATTCCAATACTTCAAAACTAGATAAATTCAAACATTGACTTAATTAAAAGACTTGAATCTCAAAGGAAATCGGTATATTTAAATGAAGTTCTCTTTGTAGAAATGTATTTCACTTCGGAGCCCACAGAATTTCAATATTTCAATTCAAAAGAAATTAGTTCCAGAGCATTGCACTGAATCATCAGAAAATCAATCTATATCCACCAAACGCCAACACAATTTGCATATTCAAGAGTTTAACGCTTCACTCCATTCTTGTTTTAAGTTTTGGCACGTTTTATTAGTTCCCATGTAAGGGAATACTTTTTGAATACTCTATGAACTTGGAACTAGGAACTAGTACCACTAAAGATCTTCTCAAATGAACACAAATTGAGACTCAGACCATATTTAGTATAGACTTTAACAATAGGCCAAAACAATTAAATGTTCAACTTTCTCAAAAGATGTCGAAAATAAAATCAGTCACCCAAAAAAAAAAAAGTATCTCGACAAGTTTTTGACATGTTGTGTATCTTTTTTTTTTTGAGCCCCACGCATTGAGGGATGCGAAATTAATTATGCGCGTCAATGAATGACAAAGAGAATTAATTAGCCTTAAGTCAAGTTAAAGTTTAGCTGCGTTACGGCCATAAATGTCACCTCTGATGACATAAGCTGAACCAAACAAAAAGTTAAACTCCATTAAGTAAAGTAATGAGCAAAAAAAAAATAACAAAAAAAACTCTTGAGTTTGGGTAATCGAGTGTTTTCCTTTGACGTGCAGTGTTGCAATTGCTTATCAGGTGGGAGGGGGGGCCAGAGGGGCGTGGTCTCTAGTTGCTCTTCTCCCACATAACTATTGAAGCAGCCATATAAGCTACGAGTGTTTAATTTTTATCTAATCGCATTTATTGATAGCAAC
This sequence comes from Drosophila cardini, assembly GCA_018903735.1. Classification (NCBI taxonomy): domain Eukaryota; kingdom Metazoa; phylum Arthropoda; class Insecta; order Diptera; family Drosophilidae; genus Drosophila; species Drosophila cardini. Next base: position 20,042,594 of record JAEIGM010000001.1, on the reverse strand, counting down.
ATTCGAAGCCGCGTCAAGTTGGGGCTTCATTGTTTGAGCTTTTCGCTTTTTGCGTTTTTCTTTCACTTTTCACTATTTGTATACCCTAGGGGGCTATACACAAGGGTTTAACAAGCTTGTTTAAGTTAACAACCATTAAAAATTCAAATTGTTTGATCGGAACGAACATTCCAATTATACATGAGATGAAAACAATCTGAGATGTTAAAAAGTTTTTAAATTCAGTTAAAATTTCTATAAAAATGTATTAAACAATAGAGAGAACAGGGTATCTTGTAGTCTGTACTCTCTTTCACAGCTTTTATTCGTACTTATTTTTATGGTCGCTTTGTTTAATATATGTGTCATACTAGGGTGGGTCGATGGGTTCACTAAGTTGTCGGAGCTTATGTTGTACAATGTATAATGTTGCAACAAAAGCGGTTAGTGACCGACCCAGCTAAGAGCTCAGAGGTATCGCCTTGCTACGGCTTCCAGGGAAGACACAGGGTAGAGTCCATTGCGTATACGTGTTTTTTTTTTCCATATTGAGATGCCAAGAGGCAGTCGCCTCCATTTCCATTTCCACTACCGTTCCCATTTCCATTTCCATTTAAATTTCTGTGGCTGCGATTATGTGAGGGCTTTAAAAATAGCCAACGGAGTCAACAGTCTGAGGGCATACGGGCCGAGATATTTAAAAACATATGCAATTCCATCGTTAGTCAGCTCAGCTTTATGGACCTAAAGTTTCAACACGTCAAACCGTAAACCCGTAAACCCGCTCGCTAATCATTTGCCAATGCGGTTCGAGAACCTTACTCAAATTATATATACATACACATTTGTATATATATTCCGCGAAGTGCATATCTAAAAACTACAATATGTGTATATAATAACAACTTTTCACAGCAAACTGTGAGTGCCCTTATCAGCGAAGCGTACTCAATTCCATGTACTCTGTAATAAGTGGAGCATGCGGGTTAAGTAAAGTACTTAGTTGAGAGGGGGAAATTTGCTTACGATAACACGTATCGATAAAATGCAGCAATCGATCAATAACATTCCATTTTTTATTAGACATATGAAACTTTTTTAAGGTTTTACTAATGATCATATAGAAACTAGAGAGAAATATAGTTGTATTGAGGTTAATACTTGGTTTAAAATAATTTTAATTGTTTATAATGATTTGCAATATTTAAATTTAAATCATATTTGATCAAATTTGCATTTTTCTACATTTTTATTATAAAATAATGGAATTGTTTTAAGTAAAATAACTTTCTTAAACAATTAAGACAAACTCCTCATTAGGTTCTTTTTGTGGGTTTATTTTAAGAACAATTTATGATATCATTGAAAACTGTTGAAAACACTCGAATGAAAAGTTCCCCTTGAATAATTTACATTAAGTGTATAGTTTATTCTGCGAATTGTTAAACCTTTTGGAAACTAAGCAATCTGTTGGCTGGCAAAATGAGTATTTGGATTATTCAAAATGTGTAGAACCCATTTGCAATTATTGTCGGTTAATTGTCCTCGCATGTGAAATAATTTTGTGAAAACAAAATTTCATCGACAGCTGCTTCTACTTATTGGTACAGCTTACATAAATACGTTTCGAGTGTATAAACGAATAAAATAACGAATACTCGCTCGCATATGAATACTTTGAATGCAAATATTTAGTGTGATTGTGTTAACAGCAACGAAAAATTAACAGTTTTCGATTTCAGTTTCAGACGCAGCAGCTGAAACTCACCCACTCTCTCTCTCACTCTCTCTCTCTCTCAGCCTCGCTCTCTTTCGCACTCTCTTTTGCTTCTGGTTGCTTAGCATTTGTATTAACCTTCACAGAAATTAAAAAAAAAAAGCGTTTCCAAAATTTAATACCCAACAAAAACAAAAACAAAAAACCAAAAAAAAAAAAACTCGTGAAACTTGTTTGGTTTGTTTTGCTTTTGTAGTCCGTGTCTGAAGCAATTTGCATCTTCTTGTTTCGTTTTTTTTTTCTTTCTGTTTTTTGAAATTAACTTTATTTTCATTATTATTAGTGCCTCCGGTAGTATTAAAATATATAAAAAAAAAATCATTTTTAATAGCAACAAATTAGTATCCTTATATATACATACATATAAGTAGATGTGCATGCTGAAGGTTGTTTGTAGGTCAGCGGATGTTAATGTCATCGCCTATCGATATCGGTGAAGACTTCGATTATTTCTGGCCCACTTTTTCCGCTTTTCGACTTATTCTAGTTGTAGACAAGTTTATTTTTGTAATTTTTCTCCACACTTCACACTCGCTTTCCCATAAATTTCCTTCTGGCCGTCATGTATCCAAATCTGCGTCAATGACATGCCTCTATGCCTAGCATTAGCTGTGTATCTCAATCGGTGTTTGTATCTGTAGCTGTATCTGTATCTGTATCTATATTTATATATGTATATTGGATGTGCTCAGCACGTCCGTTTTGGTAGTACTTTTGTGTGGGCGATGGTTGTGTTTAGAACTTTTTGCTGTGTCAGTGGCAACAGAAAGTTTCTCAGTTTTCTCAATATCAAAGAAGAAGAAGAGACGTACAGGAATTATTTAAATACACGCTATAAACATTAACTACAACCCACACACGTTTCATCTAAAAATCAACTCATAAATTAAGTTAGAATTTATACTTAATATTTGTTTTTTTTTTTTATCTTTGAGTTTTTAGCTTTTTTTGTGTTTGGGGTTCTTATTTATTTGGATATCAAGTTGAAATACGGAAAAGCAATTTGCAGCTGACATCATGCAGACCTCAACAACATATCAGAAATTTAAACAATTATAAGTTTCCTAAAAAATATACAAAATTAATGAAATTCATAAATGCGTTTTTTGTATATTTATTAGCATTTGCTTATGTTTTTATCTTTCGAAATTAACCATAGATAATATACTGCAAATGTATAGGCAAATTGTATCTTCAAGTATGTGCGTCTGGCACTCTAATAGATAGCTCCAAAAAGGCCAGATAGCAAGTTATGGAATTTTGGTAGCAATTCAAAGAAACTTTTTTTTTAGATTTCTTCAGGGTTATATGTGGGCAGCTCTTAATAAATAAATAAATCATTTGTTTACTGTACAAATATAATGGAACATTATTTAAACTTTTAAAAAACATAGTTACATCTAAATTTCTATTTATTTGTTGCTCTGTTATCTTTGGCCCAAAGCCAATTTTAATTTGATACAAAAGAAATGAAAGAGAAATTTATAATTATTTTTAATTCTTAAAACTTTCTTATTCACTATTTATTTCTTATTTATACATCATTATTAAATTACTTTCGTTTGGGGTTTGAATGAAATCGTTTGATTCATTTGCGAGGCGGCAGATAAGATAAGATTGTGTGCCTTATGACAACAACAATTACATAGTATAGGTAAAATGCCAAAAGCAGAGATAAAACAATCAAACAAGACAATAAAAATAAAAATAAAGTAAGCGACAAAAACGACAAAAACGAAATATAAAAATGAAATTTTGTGTGGCGTCATCGATGATTGAATCATTTTGAGTTTTGCAATTCGCTGTGTTAACTACTATAATATAATTTCCAGTTTGTTTAAATTTATAATATAGCACAAAAGCATTGCTAAATAATTATAATAATCAAATTCAACAATTATCAATTTTAATTAACAATCTTTTACAGTAATATTTATAGACATTTTGTAAGAATCATAAACAAATGTATTATTAAACCAATCGATCGGTAAGTGCGTTTAATTTATTTACACGCTTTGCTAAGGACGCGTAGAAGTAAAAAATGCCAAAAATAAAAAAAAAGTCTTAAAATTAATCAAGAATTGTCATGCAAAATACTTAAAAAAAAGTCTCTCTCTCTCTAGAGAAGAATTTCTCAATCTATTTCAAACTATTCTTTCGTCTCTGTTCTTCAGTTTGTATGTTGCTTTTGCTATCATAATAATTAAATTTATCTTAGCTGTAAGAAGCATTTAGTTATAGTTTGTATTGATGAGAAAAGTGACAATGGAAACTAATAAACAAATAAACCAAACGCACTTTATTTGTAGTATGTCAATGTGCATTGCATCGCTGCTGTTATGGGCCGTGCTTGGTTTGGTCTTGTCTTCTTGTCTTTCTTGCTAAATCCCCGAGCGAAAGTGCCGTGCAACAATTTGTGGCAACTCTATTTTAGCCTGGCCTGGCCTCTGGCTATAATGTATATGATGCTGTTGCTGCTCACGCTCTCTATTTCTAAATATACCCATTTATACCATAATTATGCGATATGAACACACACATATATACATATATATATAAAATTAAGTTATTATACAATAAGCTAGCGTTATGCAAACAAATATATGAACAAATCAAAACTTATTGTGTATTAATGTGGTTTGTGCACTCACCATGTTCATACTTTTGATTTTCAGTTCCATTTGTAGTTAGGTTTAATTATTTAAATTAACTCTTTTAATTTATACTATTTCTGAACTTTGCAACAATTATTTTAATTTATTGTGCACATTTTTTTTAAATTTGATTTATTTTATTGTTTAGTTCACACTGCATCCCACATAAAAACTAACAAAAGCTCCTAATAATTGCGCGCTACTAACTGAAAATTCACTCCATATCTGTCACACACACACACTCACACACACATACATAATGCGCTGTCTTTCTGTCTCATACTCTATCAAGATTATTCTGTCTTTCTCTGTCTATCCAAACGCGTCTCAATGATTTTGTCTCACACTTCTAAACATCTCCAAAATTCTCAAAAAAAAAAAAAAAAAAAAATACATCTATGAACCAAGTGTTTGGTATAAACCTAAACGTCTATTTCTCTTTTTTATTCTCATTTCAGATAATGTAAAATCAGCGTATGCTCAATAAAGAAAAGCTTACCCAAAACAAAAAATATAAACAGCCGCTAAACTTAACCAAAATAAATCAAGTTACTGCATACGAACAATACGTATAAATATTTATATATATATACAAATACCTATATATATATATAAAAGGTCGTTCGAATCAAAATTAAACAACATTTGCAACTCTTAGCCAAGAAAAGGCTTTAGGTACCCAAGCTATCTACTATCAGCTATCCCCAAGCTTTGTAATCCACAAATGAAAAAAAACTCCAATTTAAAGAAACAAGTTTAAAAACGCTAAAAGCACAATTTACGAACTCATATAAATCGCTACCATTTATGCTAAATATATTTATATATATATATATAGGTGCTGATCTGTGCTAAGAGCTGTTTAATTTTTGTGAACAATTATAAGAAATAGGAATTAAAAGATCGAAAGCCAACGTCATAAAGTAAAACGCGCAACATTTCTAGTCGCCAGCTAAGCTAAATACAGCTGTAAAACCCCCCAGCTAAAAAAAGACTACTGTATACTTACCATATATACTACTATACTATACTGAAGAATTGCCGCTGCGATGGCCAACGTTGTTAATATGAACAGCCTGCTCAACGGCAAGGATTCGCGCTGGCTTCAGCTGGAAGTATGCCGTGAATTCCAGCGAAATAAATGTTCGCGCCAGGATACCGAGTGCAAATTTGCCCATCCACCGGCCAATGTTGAGGTGCAGAACGGCAAGGTCACTGCTTGCTATGACAGTATCAAGGTCAGTACAAAACTCCAAAACAGTTACCACTATACCCAGTTTACCCACTTTACCCACTTCCCATTCCCCTTCCCATTACCACTGTTGCTTCTATCGTGTACATGTATGGAATGTAGCTTGTAAGCTTTTACTTTTATTATTTTCTTACTATAATCCATCATGGCTTAAGTACTCGACCCAATAAACATACATATAAATACATATTATATAAGAATACCTCCAAATACTGCCCAATATGAGAGTTACTGATCTTGTCGCGCTTTTGTTGTATGTGCTTTTGTGCTTTAACTATTATTTTTTGTGCTTAAATCAAAATATATATAGCTGAAGCTTAGTGGCTGACAGTCTGTCTATCTATCTCTCTCTGTCTCTCTGTCTCTCTGACTCTCTCACATTCTCTGTCATAGTCTGTTTCTCTATCCCCGTGTGTTTTGCCTCTTGCCTGAGTCTAATAGCCTTATGCGCTTTTAAGCCTATGTGTGAGCGAGCTTTTAGGAGCTTTTCCCAAAAGCTTTGCGCTTGAATGTGAATGATGATTTTATGCTTGTCAACTTGTAGACAGAGTAGAGAGTGCTTATCAACAGAGAAATCAAGTGATAAAATAATTGAAAACGAAACGAAATTGTTAAAATAATAATAAAAACAAATGGATTAAATGACAATAAAAGCTCATGAAATTATAAAAAATAATATTTACTGTCGCATTCTGAGTGATTCTAGGCAAATCTACAATTAGACATGGATGATTCTCAGGTAAACCTAACAATGTTTAATTTATCACATTAAGTAGTTATTTATTAAGCCAGTGTCAAACCTCCTTGTTCCTTACTTAAAATTAAGATTTTATTCCCCCCTCCCCCCAGATAACTTGAGTTGTTTAGCCCCCTCGACCATTCAACAATATCCTAGTCATCAAAAAAGTTCAATCGATTGATCAGTTTTAGACTTTCGGGGAAAACAAAGCCAATTTGAGTGCCTCTTTTTTCAGAACTTCTTCTTCTGTGTTTTGTTGAATTTTACCCAGCTACAAGCTACCATAAAAAACTGTGAAACGTGGAAAATTAGCCTTGCAGCCAAGTTTTGAAAACAAAAGCATCAAAGCTTTAAAAAGTTCTTCGCTGATTTTCATTTTTTTTTTCCTTTTAGCTTGATGTCAGTATAATGAAACAAAGAGCGACAAAACCTTGACAATGTCCTGGGTATACGGAAAAATTAAGTTGCTTGATTTTTCTTGTTTTATTATGCTTTATTAAGCTTTTTGTTTCTGGGTGTGCGTGTGTATGTGTGTGTGTGTGTGTGACAACAATGTTGACAACAGAGCAACTATGTAAAGCGGCAACATAAAGTAAAATATTTTATGTATACTTGTTTAATGTTGACAAAATGCCGCCGCCACCAACGTCATCATCATCATCGTTATCATCATTATTATCAGCATCGTTGTCATCATCATCAAATTTGTGACAGCATAAAAAATTACGTTTGAAAAATTTTCGTAGCCGCTTTTTAGGCGTCAGGCAATGCCACTTGTTTGGTTAACGGTTGTGGCGAGTGGCGAGTGGCGAACGCTTTGTTATTTTAACAAAACCCCAAAGCGTGGAGGAGTCGAGCCTTAAAGTTGGCCATCTCACAGACCGCCTCCCCCTCCAGCTCCCCCGTCCGGTCCTCCTCTCCTGTTCTCACACTCAGCATTTCAACTTTCCGCTTCCTTCTTCACCCTTGGCTCGACCGTATCCCGAGTGGAGTGTGCAAACAATAGTTAAAACTGATGTTTGTAAGTAGCTCGTTGTTATTGTTGCTACTGTTGTTGTTGTTGTTGTTGTTGGGGTGTCCTTTTGTTGTTGTACTTTTCACGCCTGTCCTCACGGTCGGCGGCCTTAATTGAGCCACTGCCAGGGACGCTGGTCTTTCTGCTGCAAAATGTCCTGTTCTCCAGCATCACCGATGGTTCGTAGTCTTGTTTGTTTTTACAGACACTTTAATGAAAACATTGCCAGAGTCTTTAAACTGATTAAAATGTTTTATACATTATGCGCACTATTCATTCAGCTTTATAGGTATCTAGACTATTGTTCTGTAAAATATCTGCATAGTAGTCATTATCTGCGGAAAAACTGTAGTTGATAAATTTGCATAAACTTTTAATAGTCTTTATATATTGGTTTCATGTTAAGAAGTGTTTTCTGCTCTAAGTAGTTTCTTTAATATAATTTTTCTTTGCTTAATGTTGCAAAAGTCAAAGTACAGACATGGAATATATAATATATATATATATTGCATTCCTTCCGATATTGAAACATTTCAAATGTTAAACGTAGATGATTTTAGATATTTTAAAAGTTCTTTTAAATTGTTGAAGATTATTATTAATACGACAAGAGAGTATAAATACTTACATGAGATAAGCTCCATTGTCTACCCTTGAAATCTCTTAAGCCTTTGGCAATTACTGGATTCACCGGTCACAGCTGTCTGTGTTTTTGGGGCTAAGCGAATCCTGAATCGGATGTATACTCACATAAACTGTCCTAAAAATGAGTCAGCTTCGACCCTGTAACAGCTGCAAGATGGAAATTGGAATGAAAAGCGAAAGGCAGCATGAATGAATATAAAGGGAGTTCCGAGTTCCGAGTTCCGAGCTCCTCTCGGGTTTACTCTATAGGGAAGAAGTTTTTGCTGCTACTGCTGCTGCTGCTGGCAAATAAAGCTCAGACATTCATTGCCCACAAATTAATTGTGTTATCCTATTAATTAACTATGCAGTAAAGTTGCCAAGCAATTTGGTTCGCTGAGCGAGTTTTTCTGCCCATTCGCATGACGTGCAAGGTTTTCTTTTTTCATCTTTTCTTTTTTTTTTTTTTTTTTTTTTTTTTTGTTCAGGCTTTGAGTGTTGTAATTGTAGCTGAGTGTGTTTGGTCTCATTTTCACCTCTTTTTCCCTAGAGTGAGTGCGTGTGTGTGTGTGTGTGTGTGTGTGTGCTTGACACACAAAACGGGAGGCATGCGGCAAGTTGGGTTTAAATGTATAACGAACTTAAACGTGCAAGTAACCAGCATATAATGGATGTCAACCAGTTTAAGGACACGAGGCCTACGGGTCGGACCACTGGTACCCAAGTGTGTGTGGGTGTGTGGTTGTGGGTGTGGGTGTGGGTGTACGAGTGTGTGCGTGTATTTATGCACATATGACGACAACTTTTTCTATGCGACCACGACACTAATTTATAACTACGTATACGCAGTGTAGGTCTTCCAATGAAATTCTCTTTGAGTATTCATTTAAATAAATTTAGATAATTTATTTAATAATTAAATAATTTAAAAAATTACAGTTCATCCCTACTTAAGCGTCTCATTTAAATTAAAGGTTTATATGATAAGCACAAAATACAATTTTGTACATTGTAGTTAAGGCAACTAATCGACCAAATACAGCTTATTTTTCAATATAATTCTTATCCGTGCTTATGCCAAAGACATTTTCCGGCAACTCATTCGGTATTTATTTTCCGACCCTTCTCGAAAATTGACACAATTTCACTGCTAATTTCCTCACAGTGAGCCAGCTGAAAATGCGCACACACAATTTTAAAAGAATAAGGCACTCGGAAAGGAGTAAAAAAAATAAGAGGAAAAAAATCGCCATGGCCACAACATAAAACATTTTCCGGTTTATAATTTTCTTGTCACAACAATTTTCACGCTATGCTTTGGCGCTGGCCATGGCGTCGCTCTTTCTCCTTTCTTGCCCCTCTCGCCTTCCCTACCTCTGCCTCTCCCAGTGGCAGTACCAGTCTCGGTCTCAGTCTCAGTTCTCCAGTTGGCTGTTGGCTGTTGGTTGTTGCCACTTTATCCGGCTGGCTTGGCCGCATTTTGCGTCCTTTCGCCTTTCGCGCGCTTTTGCTACTTAACCAACTGTAAAGCTCTTGGCCATATTGTGTGGCACCTTATTTTTCTATTATATTTTCAACACACACACATACACACACACTTTCCACGCTTCTCGCCCTCTCGGCACGCTTTGGGCCAACAAAAGTCAAGTTCCATGCCATGCAAATTATGAGCTCAAGCCACAAAAAAACAAAAAAAAAAAGAAATGAGAGAGAGAATAAAAAAAAGAAATAATAAAATGACATAATGGGAAAAAGAATATGGCATCCTGCAAAAGAAAATGAAAATGGCAACTCTTCCGCCACGAAGCGTGAGAAAAGAGTCTCTGAAATGTTGGACAGTTGGCTGGATCAGAAAGCCAACAATGTTCGCCACTTTAAAGTTATTTTGTTTTAGTTTTCAACATTGTTGTTTATGTCTATTCCATTTTGTGTAGTTGACGCTTGAATTTCCGGCCGCCAGCGGCTCTTCTCAGTCGGAAATACTTTGGTAATTCAATTTTAAAGACAATAGGAACTAACTAAAAACTCGCTCTTGCAAAAATTCAATGTCATCCAATTATTTTTGATTGCATTAGACTATTATGTATTTATCTTCTTCCTTCTTCCTACTCATAAGTATACGCGGCCAAATCAATTTGGCATTGAAATCAATAGGAATCTGATATTTTTTGGAATAATAAGCAACAGAAAGAAACTCATTTGGTAGGTGAACCAAAAGCATTTGGAGAAATTGAAAGCTCTTTCAGCTATACCTTATAGTGCTTTGTATAACATCCATGACAATTGACTGAATGACTTAATAAAGTATTGACAAAATGAAAGTAAACTTGAAATTGCAAACTAGTAATTGCTCCGATTATTTGACAATAAAAGCTGTGAATTCTTTGGGTATTTTCAATTTTTCTGGTAGCTTCCAACTTTTGTCCACGACTCTCAATTGGTATAAATTTCTGTTATTGTTTAAATCTCTTCTGTTGTAATAAATTCATATATTTATTATTTAAATTGCAATTTTGAAAGGTTAAAGCTAGACACATAGATGGCTGCTATGAGCACTCGGCATAATCTCTGGCAATACCAACACCGTTTGAGCACTACGAAATCAGTGTTGCAAGTGGTCGTTGGCACGAAAGGAGTTGCCGCTAATTTGTAATGCCTTACACACGTTGCACTTTGAAATTCCGCAACAAACTTCAAGTCAATAACTCAGGAGGTGGTTGTCAGGAGCCCGCAGGAGCCAGCACTTAATGCATTATGCAGCAGCAAGTTGTGGCATGTCCCTGTGCAGCAGACCTGGAAGGGGAACTAAGAAAAGGGATCTGAGAACAAGAAGTGGAGGGGTGGAAGGAGGGATGACGTTTTTGCTGTAACTTGCACACATGTGCAGTCATTTCGCAGTTGCTGAAACCTACACAATTCATTCGTCCTGGCTGCGTCTTGTGTCCTGTTTCCTACGTCCTGCGTCCTGCGTCCTGCATCCGGAACGTGACTGCAGCAACGTTGGCGGCAAATCGAGCGGGTATGGCATGTCTTAAATAAAATAAATGGCACATTATCAATATAAACAAGAGGAGGACGTCGCGTACGCGAGCTGAAAGCGTAAAGTTGTTAAGTTACTTAAGCCAACAAATGAAGCCAGAGCAGAGAGTAGGAAAAGAAGCTCGAGAACGAAGACGAGAACGAGTACGAGAATGAGTTCGAGGAGCTAAACACAGTCACGAGCCTGACAAATTGCCGTCTGACTACAGACTCCCAGTACCCCAGTGTCCCAATCTCCCTGGCTCCATACTCCATACTTCCATCTCCAAATCCAACTCCTACTGAAAGTCAGAACTTGGTCTGTTCCTGATCCTGTTCCCTGACCAACAACAAACAAATTTTACTCCTCAGCCATTTCTTTTCATATCATATGGGTGCCAGAAACTTGGCAAGCAAATAAAAACTAATGCTCGTCTGCGATGAATATGAATGTTCGCCAAAAACTTATCTAAGAAAGAAAAATGTCACAAGTTTTTCGTTGTTTTCAGTGAAATGTAAAGTTTTCATTTCAGCGTTAATGCACTCGCTTGACAAATGTGTCAAAAAGTGCATGTGAAAATAACTTTTTTTCAGGCTTTAACTTGTCAACAATTTTGATTTCCATTGGATTTGCCAAAATTCATTTCATTTCACATATTTTGTATTCATACGATTGTCAATCAAACAGACAGCTGAGAAACATTGAGAAACAGATGAGAGAGACTGTCAAACAATTTTTGAGTGAATTAAGAAAGCTGATAATAAAGTTGCTGTTACCTTTGTGAGACAGCCTAATGGATTATTGCATAATGTGTTTGATTGGAATTAGATTAGCTTGAAATTGAGCATGGAGAGAAATTGAGTTCATCAGAAAATAAAATGTAAATTTATTTCAAAAATATAACATGTAAGAATTTATTTTGTGACTCTCGACTTTAAGATCAGAGTCATTTATCAATATTCTTTAAGGTTACTACTTAACTTCAGCACTTCAAGCCGCTTAATCATTGGAAAAAACTATTCGATTTATATCTATTCAAATCGTTTATTGACGAACAGAGGGATTTTCCCAGCTTTAGATGGACATGGTTACCATATTTTGTACCCATTAAAGAAAATACATTTATAATTTATACCCTTTTTTCATATGTTTGCTACATTTTAATTTTAAATCAGTTTGATTTAAATTTAATCAAGAGGCATCGAGTGTAATGATTACAAAAACTGTCTTCAATTTAAAGTTTTGAAGAGCTTTAAGGCTTTTTTATTCCGTAGCACAAACCACTTTCATTGTCAGAGAGTATCAAGCTATCGCCCTATCCCTCTCTCTCTCTCTCGGATTTCCAGTCTAACGACAGTCAAGCGTCAAAATGGGTAACTTTGTGGTGGAAACGATGAGAAAAGCGCTTGCAGCGCTCTTTGAAAATCGGGATCAATAAAAACGTCATTCAATTTATTTTCAATTTTGCGGAGCGTCACGGAAATGTTGGCGAATGGATTGGAATGGAAAGGAAAGAAATGGAATGGTTTGGAATGAAACGTGGCATAAAATTGAGATGGGGGCCTAGCAAATAATAGAAGACAGAAAACCCAATAAATTTAAAGAAGAAAAGCAACTATAAAACTAGAGTCTACTTGAGTCGTTCTGTGTATGTGAGTGTGTGTGTGTGCGTGTGTGTGTGTTTGAGCAGTGACAAAGTGCCGAGAAGAAAAAATTGGAGTTTAGGTATATCAAATAACTTTGACTTTACACATTATTAAACCGCAATGTCGACAATAAAAGAGTGGGAAAGAGTAAGCGAAAGATAAAGGAGAAGAGAGAGGGAGAGAGAGAGAACGTGCACTTGCTGCACATTTGTAAGGACACAAGCAGCAAGCAGAAGAATATTGAAACAGTTTGTGTCGCAGGACGAGGACGAGGACGAGAACGAGAACGAGAACGAGAGCAAGTCTGTGCCAGTCTTGTTCCTGTTGCATTCGCCGTCGTCGCCATGTCGACTTTTTACACTTGACAAACTCAACAAACAATTGTCAGCCTTGTCGTCCTTAGTCGTCCTGAGCCCTTAGAGTGAATTCTTTGGCATCCAACTGTTCAGGCATTCATTGTACTGACTGTTTAATTTTTGAGCAGAAATTGATTAAAGCGGCCCAAATTGTTTGCAATGCAACTTTAAGTTCTTCAACCATCTGAGAGCTCTCTCTTTCTCTCTCTTTCTATCTTCCTTCGCTTAGAATATTTGCCTCTCTTTTTACCTCATTTCTTTGTATCTGTGACTGCACCATTTTCTTTTGCCTTCGGCGTTGCGGCAAAGTCAATGAGTGGCAATATGCCACCAATAATTCAGGTCACGCGAGTTGTCGTCGGCGTCTTGGCCTGGCACAGTGGGCCTGATTGTGATTTTTTCTGCTTACAGCATTTTTTTCCATTTATTCTTTGTTGTGTGCGTTTTAGAACATAATATTTCTGAGTTTTCTGTAGGCCTGCTCCACTGTACAGCTCCGCCAGGAAGTCTTCCCTCTCAAGATGCCTCCCTTCCCTATTCCCGTCATCTCCTTCATCTTCTTCTTACTGTGCTGCGGGTATATTGTGAAATTTTCTATTGCCTTTTCTGCAGTACTCTTTTGCCCGCTCCCACACAATCAACATCACAAACAAGCACATACACAGTCCAGCACACACATACACACACACAAACATGTATTTACACACACATTGTGTGCTCTCTCCATTGTGTGCTGACATCGTTAGCCCATTGTACAACGTCTCCCAAGGCTCCATCTTTCCATTTTGCTGCCTGCCATTGCTGCTGCAATTTTAATGAAGCTGCGGCATGCGGCATGCGGCAAGCGCCTTCAAGTTGCACGCGCCATTGGCGCAACTTGCGCTTTTTATGCTTCATTTTACTGTTGTGCTGTTGACACACTCAGCGGCCTCGCCTACAATTGTGAAAAGAATCCAGGCTTATGTAAGCTCAGTTCCAGTTAAACTTAAATGTGAAAATTCTGATCTGAAAATCTCAATTTATGATGGGTCAAAACTTCTGTTTGCCGAATTTCGACTCGTTAGAGATAGAGTTGCAGATGCACTTCTAAAAAAAGTTGTGTTATAATGCACAAACATATGTGTTTAAGTATAGGTTTTTACGGAACACAATAGATCCAGTTTTAAGTAGAAACCATCTCTTTTACATAAATTAAATAACTCTTACAGAAGTCTAAGTTCAAGAATATTATACATAAAGTGGTATTAAAGAGAGGTATAATTCGTAGGGTATTTTCTGAAAGTGTATGGCAGCTCGGCTGTCGATTGGGAGTTAAGTTTTAGCCTAATAAATGAATATGTGTGCATGCAGACAAAAGGGATAACGGACTGGGAGTCAGTACATTCGACGTTCGACAGACGTTCTGCAGTCCTGTGATGAACAGTTGCAAGCATATCATCGTAAATGTGTTTACTTGTGTGTGCATGTGTGTGTGTATGTGTGTGTGTACTATCTGACCAGTTGAGTTCGTCTGTCTGCAACTGACCGGGTTTGCCTTTGAATAAATGCCATAATTTATGGTCAAAAGTTTGCTTTTGCACACATCTTGTGGGGAACACTTGGAGCGCAGCTATTTAGTGAGCTCTCAGCTCTACTATTTGTTGATGATGATAATGATGATGATGATGTTGTTGTTGATTCTGCCCAGATTCTTACCCACAAATGCCATGACCAATGCCCAGTGCAGTTCATCTGAAAACTTTGCTCGGTTACATTTCGGTGTCCATTAGTGTAATTTAGAACTCCACTTAACTTCTCTCGAATTGAAAATTTTGACTAAGAAATAAAAGAAAAAAATAAAAATGGAGAAAAATGAAGAGTGAAAAAGGAAAAGATTTTCAATTTACTTAACAGTTGAGGGACAAGAGAAGCGCATCAAATTACAGAGTCCCTAAAGTCAGGTGGCACCTTTCGTCTAGGGATGAAATGCGAAAACTTCTCATAGACCATTTCTCCAATGAGGGCTGAGTGACTGTTATTGTTGTATTTGTTTGCTTTCGACTTGGTTCTAATGAAAAACGAGCAATCCGCACACACGTACACAAACACATACACACACACACACACACACATAGCAGCAGCACACACACACACAAAAATGCTAATCAACAACGAGATCGATAAATGTTTGAATAAGTGTTTGAATTTTGTTTGTGAAGCGACAATGCAAACAATAGAAGCTGGAGGCCAGGGAAATTGTCGCTTTTGCCGATTCAATTTGCATATTATGGAAAAAGTGTATCTGTGTGTTTGTGTATTTGTGTGCTTGTGTGTGGGTGTGTGTGTATACGTGATTGGCAGAAAACCTGAGTTTATGGCTTAGATGTTTTGCTTAAAAATGAGCTCATGGACTAGTCAAATTTTCGGGTTTTAAGGATAAGAAAACTATGTTTATTTGATCTCATAACTATGGGATAGACTAACAGCTGTTTATCTACGACAAGCAATACAGATGTAAGACATTCGTAATTACCTCAATCAAAGAGTAACCGAAAAACACCAAAATGTCCCCGTTTCTATATCCATATCAATAACATTTTAAGCACACTCATCAGACCAATGACAAACAATTTCTACACGTGCCATAGAGCACAAATCCAACATGATAGCACATAGATACACAGAGCACACATTGAGGCAGAAGTTTTTGGGCAAAAGATGCGCAATCAATGGATTACTTCCGCTATGGTTGCTTAAAGGCCCAGTTCATGGAATGACTACAACAACAACCATGAAAATGAAAGGTCTTAAGGAAGAAGCATCTATAAATGTGAGAGAGTGTGTGTGAAGATGACTTGTGTGTGTGTGTGTGTGAAATCAATATGTTTTTGCCAAACTTCGAAAAGACTGCGCAATTTAAGTTTTCTAGCGAAAATCAACAAATAAACATGTTTCGATAACTAACTGAAATATATATTGTATATTTTAAGTATGCCTAAGAATTATATACAGATATATAGTATATATTCTAGACTAACAGTTCGTGATTTTTGATTTTATTTTGTTGCTGAAAATTGAAAATGCGCAAAGCGACTGTTTAAGCAGTTCAATTGATATCCATCAGTAAAGTGGCACAACAAACAAATCAAAAAATGGCAAATACAGAGTTTATATATAGAAATATATATAGAAATAGAAAATCAATTCAATCACGCTTATCAGCGGCAACGAACTGTACAGGAAGGGGGCCAAATTGGTGGAATCGGGGGGAGTTACAAAAGCGACAAACGTCACCAACAGCAGCTAAGTCGAAAAAAGAAAAAAATTACAATTCAAAAAGCATTTTTGGTATGTTTACTGCCGCAGCAAAGTAGGCAAAAGTGGAGGAGCAGTCTCTAGAGAAAGGCAGAGGAGTAGAGTGGGAACGAGAGGGAGGGATAGGGTGTGGGAGATAGAGTGTGTAGTGACGACAACAATAAAAATTGAAATGGAACTCGAGTCAACGTTTTCATGATTTACGGCTGTCGCGTTCAAGAGAAAGCGAGAGAGAGAGAGAGAGAGCAGCGAGAGAATTGCTAGTGGGAATGAGATAGCAAGAGATTTTTATCCTTTTTGAATTGTGCCAGCAGTTTTTAGACAGTTTTACTGTTTATAACTATGCCAGGCTATATATCTAACCAGCTGGCAGCCCTTCCACCCACAATTCTATTCATCAAAGTGGCGCCACATAGTCGCAGAAAAATGGATAGGAAAAAAAGAAAACAGAGTAGAAGGAAGAATCCCGACAAAGATGGGCGCTTATTTATATCACTCACTGTTATTGTGAGTGGGGTGGGTGGGCAGAGTCGCATTAGCTTGGCATTGTTGTGACAGCGGCTTACTTAAATGTTGGCTTATTGATTTTATTTCCCTTTTTCTACTCGCATTCGCATTTTGTATTGTTTTTTTTTTTTTTTTCTTGCTTTACTACAGTATTTTCTCCTTTGAGTGCGTCATGAGCTGCACTTTTGAGCTGATTGTTCAAGTGTGTGCTTTCATAGCTGGCAGCTTTGATGCAGATGTGCAGCAGACAGCTTAGCTGCCTGCTAAGTAACTGCGCAAATATAAAGTTGCATTAGGAAAAGTGAATGGGTTTTCAATACGAAAGTAACTATATTTAAATGAATAAATAATCATTTTGAAAGGGTTTCTTTTGCATTATTATTATTCAAGATTTTAGCTACTTAAATTTTAGCATATGCCAAGCTGGTTCCACTTGACTGACGCACTTCTCATATCCATTGCTTTACCATCGACCATCTACCATCCACCTTCCACCATCTACCATTTACCATCCTTACTCACTGGTTTCGAGTGACGTCGACTTTTCAATCACTTTCCAAGCGATTAAACAATCAGCGGCATTATAATCTCTGCGCAAAGAGTCATGTATCATAGATACAGTGTTGCATCTCAGTAACTGAATATGTCTTTCTCCTTCGTTTTCCGTGTGTGTTTGTATTTCCTTGGTTATCTTTTTCTTTTTTTCTTTTCTTTTCGTTTTCCATTTTCCTTGCCATTTTGCGCTGTCAAACATGATTTGCATATGCAACTTGTGGGTTTTACCTTTTGGCTAGAGATTATGGATTATATACTCCTCGATTTTGATTTTGATTTCGATTTCTACCAGCAGCTTACAGATTTTCCGATTTATTTTCTTCGTTATGCTTGTAAGCTTAGTTCACCAATTAAAAACTAAAAAAAAAAACTGGCTGCCAATTTGGTGCGACCACATGATTATGAGTCTGGCAAAGATTGTGAGTTTAATAGCATTTAAGTCTTAATGTCACATGATAATTGATGATGGTTACAAAACGATTTCCGTCTTTCAGTTTTGTTATCTAAATGTAACGTATGTTTGTGAAGCAATCCCAAAGCGATAGTATATATTAATTCAAGTGACTTATTATGCATTCATTTAAATGACATTTATTGTTAAGACGCCACACTCAGACACACGTACACAGACTCAGACGTAAAGGCAAACTAGGTGCTGGAAATGGGCTTAAAAAGCCATTATTGTCAACATTTATAATAGTTTTAAGAGCCCAGAGTCGAGCGAGGTGCTGGAAAATGTGTCCTTTGCTTACAATTTCCTTACGCTTTTCTTACGTTACCTTTACCTGCTTCACGGCATTGTGTCTGTGTTTGTTTACCTTACACTCGAGTGGCATAAAAACACACTCTCACCCACACACACACGTATACACACATACGAACACCTGCTTTCATCCCAGACAGCCTCAAGTGTCAGGACAAGCGAGCTCTCTTGCGGGTTGAGCACCTTCATTGAAAACAATTTGGCCTATGCTGCGTATGAGTAATATATGAAGTGTGTGTGTGCTGGGTGCGTGAAGAAGGCCTGAAAGGGGAGCTGAGAGGGAAGAGTTGATGAAACCAAAACGAAGCTGGCATCATAAATGTCAACAGCTGCGCGTGCTTATGCCATTGTGAATACTCTGATCTGGTAACTAAGGCAATGAGAACACTTTGCTTAGTGATTTGATTTGAAATACCTTTTGAAGGATATACGTCTCTTTGGAACGATACTAATGCTGAATTCTTAACCTAATTAACAACTTTAACCTGAATAAGTTAAAACCTGGTTGAAAACTAACTAAATTTATAAAAGTAACAAATTTGTAATATATTTTTGTTCAAAATCTCTGGTTAAATACAATCTTAGCTCAGTTAATTGGATTATTGTCTTTGCAATATAATTGTTTATAAAAGATTAACAAATGTTGTTCATTCCCTCAACTTGAAGTGCATGCCGAAGTACTTTTTTACAATCCCGGCAAGGTCGTGAAACACTTTTATATTCGCATTCTCCATTGGCTGTGAGTTTTTCCACAAATTGTTTAAGTATCTGAGTACCAAGGAGCCATCCATCAACGATCCCATTCCCATCCATTCCATTCCATTTTAATACCCATCGCAGCGACGTTCACTCACTTTTCCTTTCGCTTGTCGCAGTTACTTTGACAACTTGTGACAATCTGTCTCTCACTCATAATTATTATTATTATTATTATCATTATTTTCGGCTTAAATCCTTTCGTCGACTTTGTAGCACAGTGTTGACAGCACACAGCTTCGAGCTTTAAGCTTTAAGCTTAATAGCAAGCGTCAACAATTTGCCCAACTTCGTTTATTTTATCATCGTCTCCATCTCCGTCGCCATCTCCGTCGTCATCTCCGTCTTCATCACCTCTCGGCTCACATCTTTCTCTGTTTTTAATCGCACTTTTTAATTACTTTCCTTTAATTTTGGCAACTTTTGCTTCTGCTATTTGTCTTGTCACATTTTTTTTTTCTTTTCTTGTAATTATTTCTGCACTTTTATTTAATAATTTTTCAAAAAGGAAAGATAGAAAAAAATTACATTTTTACGCTGACAGCATGTCGCAAGTGTCAAGCGGAAAATGAAGGGAAAAGAAGTTTTTTCCGCTGAACATGTGAGAAAAATCTTCAAGTTTGCTGAAGCGTGTACGTTCATTAGATTTCAACTTTAATTTCCACAAGTTGAGTTGCGTTTTCTTCGATAAGTTGGTGATATTAAAAGGTAAATTGTACGTAATGTGAGTACCTCCCCCAGTTGCCATTCAAATTTTCTGCAACTTCCAATTTAATTGTCTGAGATTTGCATGTTTGGTTTACTTGAGGGTCCTTGGGGTCCTCATGCCTAAAGCAAAAATAATTTAAGTCTTGCACAAAATGAAATTTAATTGTCACATTAAACGTCACGGAATTGAAAGACAGGTCCCTTAAGATTCCCTCATTCAAGAACACATACACCCATACATACACACACAGAAACACACACATACCCACACAATCTCACACACATCCACTCAGAAATTCTAAGAGTAAATTCTGTTGTGCAGCTGGCGCCTGTTTTGGGATATTTTCTACCCTAAGGGAGAAGGAACACATTCCAATGCTCATGCGAGAGAATTTAACCTATTTACACAGTAATTTATTTGCTTATAAACATAAAACCACTTTCGCTGAACAATGTGTGTGAGTGTGTGTGTGTGTGTGTGTGTGTGCTTGTGTGTGTGGGGCATATGTTGGCTGAGGAAATGAAAAGGAAAAGGCCAATGGGAAAGGCAGTTACTTAATTTAATAATTTTCACATTTATTGAAACAAAAAGCAACGGCAAAGGGAGCAACAGATACAGATACATTTACTCTTCAAGAGAGTTCAAGATGGAGAAGACTAAAGACTTTTTTGCAGGCACATCCTTTTGGTTCATTTGTGTCGGTTTTTAATTTTGCTCAATAGATGTGAGAGAGTATGTTCGTTATGTGTGTGCTTGTGTGTGTTCTCGGGTGTGTGCATGGGTTGCAAACACACTTAAAACTCAAATATTTGCATACACTCGAGCATTGTTTGCATAAAAATACCAAAAAAAGAGAAAGAAAAGAAAAAGGTACAAGCAGAAAATGAAAGGCAGCAAAAGGCAGCAGACAAACGAAGTTGGGGTTGAAGGGTAAAAGGGAGTTGGGGGTCGGGGATTGGGGACTGGGGGACTGAAGACTGAAGACTGAGGACTCGGTCTTTGTGCAAAAGGAACTGAAGCTGCAATCCCCCAGTTGTTGCCTTAGACCAAAGCAAATTTATTATCACACAAAAGGCAAAAGACGATGCAGACAGACGGGCAAGCAACCATGGCGTCGGCAATCTATAAAAAGTAGCAGCCTGAATGCCGCCTGACTGCCTGACTGGCTGCCTGGCACCAATGTAGGAGTACCTACACTGATAAAAAGTCCACTTTCCAAAATCAAGAGCACGCACTCTACAAATTTGTGTCTTATAAGTATCAAGATCAAGCTTCGAAATCTAAATCATTTTCAGTTGGTATTCTTAGAAGTTAAAAATATTGAAAATAAACTAAAGTAGTTTTAGCAGTGGGGAATCGACATTAGGCTTCGATAGTTCTAGATAAAATTTCTAATTTTACTTCATCTTAATTCTAATAAATATTTTGTTATAAAAATCTTCTTAAAAGTTCACCTTCTAAAAACATATATATTTTGAGATTTTATACTTAAATTAGTAGTATTTCATCTCTTTAGGATTTTACTACTTTTACTTTTTTGATTAGTAGAATTATTTAGAACTTTTTTCAGTGTACTGTGCAGAGGGGGTAGGGATAGCTGAAGGAGTAGCAGTCTCAGAGCACAAAATCAAACGAAATGAGGCAAACATATACAAGAAAATGTGAACGTGAGTGTAAATGTGGAGGATGCGGATGCGGATGCGGATCCTGGCGAGCAAGCTTTGTGCAAATAAAGCATTTTACAGGGGCTTTGTGCCAAGACTTGGAACAATTGGAATGGGTTGCTCCTGGGGAAAACGAACCAACTAGATTGTAACATTTACCAGGGGGTAATGTATGCCGATGCCACATGAGACCAGGGACCTGAGACCTCCAATGCCGAAGCTTTGCTGATGCTGCTTCTGCTGCCACTGCTGCTGCTGCTCGGCAGGTGTGCCACAATTTGCATAGATCTAGCTCTCGCCAACGCCAACGCCACCATAGCCATTGCCCTTGCCGTGATGAGGCAGTCAGATACTGAAACTGCCGGATGGGGCAGATAAACAAACACACATACACACAGCCAAACACACACCCCTACGTAGAAAAGAACGTGCCACGGCAGCAAAATAACAGCAAACAGCTAAGAAAGACAACAACAAAGCTGATGCCAAAAAAACGAAAAAAATGAAAGAAAAAGAATTACGAAGGAAAGAAAGCAAGAATGCAAAGAAAACGTTAAGTTTAGCGCAAAATTAAACAATCTTATTACCCGGATTAGTGACAAAATTATGTAACAGACGACAAGTAAGGGAGAACACTTTGGCTGGTATGTAGGTGTGTGTGTGTGTGTCTGGGGGTGTGAATTGAGCAGGTGACACTATGTAGCCAGAATTATCAAGACGTTAAATGTAACTGTAGTTAGGGCTATGACGTAGTCATGGAAGTTTTAGATCCGGATATCAAGTGAATTACGAAAAGAAAATTGCATTTAAATGGATATGTGTGTAGAATAATTACTAAAATATTGGAAAACGTAAAAAATGAAGAGCGCGGAGGAAAATAAAAGAGACTAAAGGGAAAGCGAATTTTATATTATGCTCATCAAGGAACTATAGTCATTTTTCTGCAGACTTTGCTACATTGTGGCCGCTAATTATGTTTGCCTCAAATATTTAAACAACAAATTAAACGCTCAATTTAAAAAGACACACCCTCCCATACAGACATCCACACTAACACACACACACACACATAGATACGCCGACTACAACAAAAGAGGCGGCAACATTAATTACGTAAATAACTGAGGGGAAGGAAAAATGCAAAAAAAATATTAAATAGAAAAGGAAAACGAGGCGATAACATCAAGCAAATGTGCTTCACAATATCCACTCGACAGCTGCAGCTGTCGGAATTCGCGTGTTGGGCCAGAAAAGCGGAAAAGCGCATAAGCTGCGAGTTACCGTTGCCATTGCCGTTGCGTATACGCCGCGTGCTGCA
Source organism: Drosophila cardini (assembly GCA_018903735.1). Lineage (NCBI taxonomy): Eukaryota > Metazoa > Arthropoda > Insecta > Diptera > Drosophilidae > Drosophila > Drosophila cardini. The sequence continues at coordinate 20,019,967 of JAEIGM010000001.1, read as the reverse complement.
GTCGCAGAGAGACAACAGCATACTGAACATAAATTGCTGAAAAAAAGAAACGTAGATGAAAAACATGAAGAGAGGAAAAAAGTGTCAGCCAACTAAAAAGACGCTGGGGAAGTTGCCATGGAGTGTCGTCGCCTGCGGTTTTCATTTCCTTGCTGCCATGATACGAATGCACACTCGACTGGGAAACCTTTGGCCTCGCTCTCCATCTCTCTCCCGCTTTCTCGCAGTTCCTGCGAACTTTGCTGATTTAGTACAAAACATTTTTCTTGATTATTTTAGTTGTATGTACAGCATTTCTTGCGTGTCTGCTGCTGTTGCCTCAGGCTGTCATCTTTCCTGGCCAGCTGTGGGTTTCCATATCAGCATGGCGCCATCCGTTTTGTAGCCCACTCTCTCTCTCTCTCGTTCTCTTTCTCCCGCTCTGCGTGAGAAGTCATAAAGCGATTTGTCATATTTATACAAGTTGATAAAATTATAAACAGCGTCACAGTCATTCCAAGCTCAACCTCAAGCTCAGTCTCCTTTCTGTTCCCTCAAACTCCGCTTCCTTATCCTGTATCCGTAGCTCAAGTATCTGGTTTGAAAGTATCTGAGCATCTCTGTATCAGAGTTTGCGTGTCGACACTGTGCAAACAGTTTGTGTATTACTTGAACTATTGAAGGCGTCACATTGTCTGCAATTGAGCAATTGTGTTATACTCACATAAAGATATGTTATCAAAACAGATTGATTGTTAGTTTACTTCAATTAATATGTGAACAATACCATGAAATATAATAAGTGGTAACATTTTTAAACAAAAGTTTCTGTTCTGAATTTAAGTCTTAATAAATTCATAGTTAAAGAATACTATTGAAAATCACAAGCTTTAAATTACAATAATCATTAAGAAATGCCCTTAGGTATTTTGAAATAAATAAGTTGCATCAAGTCAAATTAACATATATGTAATGGTTTATTTGGAATGTTATTAGACAGTTTATTGCCGCTTTAAGTAACTAAGCCCATCAAATCTTTAAGCAATTTTAACTGTCCTATAACGTTTTCTGTTTTCACTGCCCCCTTCTCACTCTGCCCATCTCTTGCTGAGGCGGCATTCAAATTACATGTAAAATTACTGTCAGTCCGCTTAAAGCGTTTACCAGAAGGACGACCCTGCGACATTTGTTGTCCTCCCTTGCCACCTGCTTTTTGCGTTCATCTAGCGTGTCTGCCTGTCTCGCATAACAAATTTTATTTTAATATTTATTGTTTTTCACGGAAAGCTGAGAAAAGCACAGCGCATCTCCCATCCCGCCACACAACCCTCTGCTCAGTTGCCAATGTTGTCCAAAGCCGTTGAAGAAACGCTTCCAGGCAAAGACAGAGACAAATACTGAAATGAAGATAAAGACGGAGATGGGGGATGGGGACGGAGAGGAAACACGAAAAACGGCGGCAGCCAAATTGAAAACGAAAGCAATGCCAAATAGAAAATGTTTTTCGCGCCCAGTGCTTGCTTTCCCCCTGAGGAGGTTTCATTTTCTCATCTCTTTTCTTGTCGTCTCTTTTGTTGTTGCTGTTGTTGTTGTTTTGTCTTTGGTACAAACGACATTGTCAGCATTGTCGGCATTATGTGCCAGGCAAATTGGAGTTAACCTGCGCCCTGCACCCTGCACCCGACTCCACTCCTCGCTCCCCGAATCCTCCACCGTATAGCATGCGGCATGCGGCAGCCTGTTGTCTTATTCGGCGCATAATCATTGCCGTTTGTCGCACGTTTGTTGGCAGCCAACTGCCTCCTCTTACTTCTACAAATGGTGGAGGCAGCCACATGGAACTTATTACTTTCATTTGCCTGCCACGCCCCTTACTAACGCTACATAAATTCATAACAAATTCATTGCGCGCAGCGAGGCATTTAAGAGGCGGCTTCTTTTCGGAAGGAAACAAGAACAAAAGTGCCAACCAAAGGAAACTGTCCAACTGATACTCTTTTTTTTTGACACTCCCCTCCATTCTATACCACTGTCAAAGGAAGCGATATGTGAAAGAAAAAACAAAAGTATTTAAATTTATTGAAATTTGTTTAATATATAAAAAGAATATCTTCTTAACTAAATCTAAGAAAGACCATGAAGCAAAATAGTTTTATGAAGCATGAATGAGTTGTAGAGTAATCATCGGGTAACTAGAGAACTTGTACGCTTGTTCCCACACAGGGTGTTATACGGTCAGCATAACTCGAGTCTTCTTTTCCTACAGGTTTTGCCTTGTTATCAGCTGCGATCTACTTCCTATTTTGTATTTGTTTATTCCTTTTTCAGTCGCTCTTTGGTGTTTTCGGGTATCGCGCACACGTGGCGTATGCGTAATCTTGACTCCCCAGCACTTTGGTCGTCTCGCAGCTCACACGGTTTAACCAATATCCCCCATGCTTACCACCCTCATTCCATGGCAACAGCTTTCTTACTGCCTTACGGGAATTGTCAACGCATCTTTATGGGCACGCCAAAGTTTATTAGGCGTCTCCTTCGTCCTTCGTCCTTATTTCCCACTGTTTTTGTTGTTCTTTTCTCAAAATGCTATTGAAAAGTTGACTAAATCTGCGTTGCTGTGGCTGCGGCTGCGTCTCTGTTTCCTATTTGGGTTTTATTTACATAATGTCATTTAATGATGATGATTATACATGCCACGTAGCGTCTGCTCGAGTGTGTCTTCTCCTCTGCATATGTATGTGCTTGCTTCTGTGTGTGTGTTAAGTTAACCTAGGCAGCTGCTAATCTTCATTGAGAGCCGCTGAATCTCCTATACAATGCATATAATTATATTATGAATTTAGCATATAAAGCTCTTTGCCTACCTTGAATACCAGAAAATTATATGAAATTCTTTTGATATTAAAATTGTATATAAGTATAGGAAAGAAATTTAACAACAGGTTTAAGTAACACAAATAAATGAATTGATTTTATTATACAATATAATTTGTATACTCCTAATTCCTTATTGTGTGTTTAAGAATTTCAGGGAGTCGATTTATTTCCTGTGAAGCATTTCATTGAATTACAATTTTTTTATGCAAACAAAATAAAACAATTTTGTGTTCCCCATTCCAAGTAAACTGATTGATAAGGTATAAGAATATAAATATTTAATATGTCCATATAAATATAATAATTTTATGTATATAATTATAAATCAAGAAAAAGAAACTAAACAAATGAGAGTAAATATAGTTAAATATATGTTTTATATTTTTTAATACATCTACTATAAGTATTATCTTAATGTTTTCATTCACATTTAATTATTTTATTTTTCCTTTTTAACTCAATTGCGTAATTCTAGACACTTTGCCTAACTTCAAGTTGTCGAAATTCATTAAAATTACTTAGAGCTCAAAAAGCAACAAACTCGGCGAAACTGCTTAACGCGCATTTTGTAAATGGCCAACCCCAAAAAACGATTAAGTTCCCTCCCTCCCCTTTGGGCTTTCCTTTGGCTAAAACGCCCTAGAAATTTTCTTGGCAAAGGCCATTTTCAAACGCCGCCCGCTGTTGTTTATTATTATCTCTGACGCTAATTCCAAATTTCAAAATATTCCATTTACTATTTTGAAAAATGATTGCAAGCAATTTCATTTCCGACTTCCTATCTTCCAGTTGCTTCTCCCTTTTCCCTTTTTTGTTGTTGAAAAACTAATTACAAACACATAAAACTCAACGGGAGTTCAATCTGAGCATAATCCTCAACTAGCTGCGAAAATTTCGTTGGCCAATATAAAGCGTATAAGGAAGAGATCTAAATCGAGCAGTTGAACGCCAGATGCAACATGTGACGAAGTTCTGTTATTGCCTTTAGGGGCGTTGTCTGCGACACGCCCATCAAACTAAATTACTGCCAGTTGAATTGGGCGCATAAAAACCAAATGCAGCAACGTCCAAAACTGAAAACAGTGATTTCATTTCACATTCAGCCACCATTCACTTCCCCCTCAAAGTTGTTCGTTTCACTTGAATTTCAAGTACTTTTTTGGTTTTAGTGTTCCTTTTTTCTGTTTTTGTTTTTGTTCTTTTTTTAAAAGTTGCTGGCGGGCACATTAAGACAATGCCCGTTACCATTTTGTGGTCCTCGGAATGAGTTTTAAAGTGTGCCCAAAACTTTTTTGTTGAATCTTTTCGCACTCATTGTATTTTGATGCCCAGTCCAGTTGAAAGTTTAACTTGGTGTCTTTCGTCTTTATGAGTGGTTAAATCCGGCATACAGTGTGCTTTGGACTCTCTTTATAGACTGTCAGTCTGTATTGCTTGGCTAGCGAGATTAATATCTATCGTAATGTATATTTAAATTATTGGGATGTATAGTGTGCAGAACTGTTTTTTCAGTAACTGATGTTTGTGGGGTTAACTGATATGAATCAAGTTTGAAAATGTTAGCTTGCAGTTAAATAAAGACTTGGGATATTGAGGACAAATTCACACTAAACAACGATTTTGATTAGTTAGGGAAAACTAACTGGTTTTTCAAAATATCTCACTGATATTTATAGCTCGACTTATGATGAACAAACGATCGATTGATAACTAATACTAAAACTTAAATATTATTTTAATATTTTATACATAATACAGGGTATTTCCTTTTGCGACTTATCTAGTCTTTTACAATTCTTGAGAGTTTCTTCTTTTTTATTTTATGACAGTTCTGTAAGTTTTGCAAGTTTTCTCAAGTGGCTGTTGTGATTTGAATTGGAGCATTATTGTGCTGCGTGGCAAGCTTATGGCGCAAGGAGGCGGTGGCCGTAGGATGAGAGGTGTGGCAATAGGGCATATCAAATTTGATGATTGACACCTGGGTGGGGCAAAAGTTGGGTAACTTTAAATGGCGCCCGAAAGTATGCAACGTGAGAGAGAAATGACATTAATGTAACTCGCTAAGCTAAAGTTCCTGTTGTTGTTGTTTTTGTTGTTGTTGTCGTTGATGTTGTTGCCAAAGCTGCTGCCGTTAATGGCCCCAAAGATGTTGTTGCGGCTTCTGCGGTGCTTTTATGTATATGCGGGTGGGTGTGGCACAAGGGCCGTTTGTGTCTGTGGGCGTGGCTGCAAGTCGTTGTCGACAGCAACGGTGTGTGACCTGCAGCAATTACCAATTTTCTTGTTACATTTTAAAGTGCGCGAGGGCTCCGACCCAAATTACCACAGAGCGAGAGAACTAGAGACTGAGAGTGAGAGTGGGAGAGGGACAGGAAGGGAAAGAGGGTAGATGAGGGGATTAGAATGTGTGCTGTTGAGGTGCACATTAAGTGCGCTTAAACCCGAGCTGAGGCTGCACTAAAGCCCAAATGCAAAATGCATTTCTGTTAAGTTGATGCTGACGACAGCAGCGAAGAAGCCAATGGAGAAATAGAAAGCGACTGCTTTTCAGAAAATGTGAGAAGAAGAGAGAGAGAGAGGGAGAGAACACCAATTTACTCTCATTTGGGCCAAGAATGCGAGTAAGCAGCAGAAATGGGAAGTTCTAAGGCGCTTATCAAATGCGAACTAAATTATAGCTTTGCATCCAGTGGGTCATTAGGGATGCATTACATTTCGAGAGTTTCATAAAGCCAGATACGAGCTTAATAGTGATGAGGAACTAGAAATGGTATTCTATTTAATAATGATAAGCAACTTGATATAATTTTTATTTGATTGTGTTTAAAATTGTAACGGAAGTTTCGATATTGTTTTTAAGGTGGATTTTCGATTATAAGTATTTTAGTTTTAAGACAAATAATTTAAATTTAATTCAGTTTTTCTTCTTAACTTCCTGTTACTTAAAGTATATTTACTACTCTTCAAATCCCTTAATTTAGACCACTATATTTAACTATTTCAGCACTTAATTAAAAGTACTTTCTCTTTTTTCTGCTTGCAGGTATGTGAAGTTCACTTCAGTTCCACAGTTTACACTTCATGTAATTCGTAAGTAGCATGCCACCTTTGACAATATATCACGCATACGCTACATTGGTCGTGAGTTGACAACACTTGACAGCTGGAAAAGATGCTTCATTAAAATAATCAGCTAAAAGAAGTTGAAACAAGTCTCGACGTTGTAGAAAGAGTGAAGTGAAAAGAGTAGGTTTTGGTGTTTGGAAAGTGTGAACAACAAAACTAATGATAGAGAGGCCAAAAGGGTAAAGCAAAAATAAAAGACACAAGTTTATATATATATATATATAGATATTTGTGTAAGTAGGGGTGTATGTGTGTGAGTGTATGCGTCCTTTCAGGCTCTCGGTGAATGTAAACAGGGAGTGCAACACTTATGCAGCACTTGGAGCACTCATCAAAAGCTGGCAAGTTTGGTTTCTCTAGCTTTTCTCGCATCTTTGCCTCACTTTTATTTTTGCTTTGCTATTTTCACTAATTAATTATGCAGTAAAAGCAAACAACTTGAAATGTAAGGAGATTAAAGCGACTTAAAAGGCATTTATGCAATGCCAGCAACAACAACAACAACAACAACAACAACAACATAACAGTACAAACATAGGACAGACACAACAGACGCCAGCTCAGACAAGTGTCAGCCTGTCGTTCTCTAAGGACATTCATGTCACAAGGAGGGCGGGAAGGGGCGAAATGTGTTTTCTGTCTGTAAGAGGCATCAAATTTTGAGTGTGTGTATCTTTTTGTATGTGTCTTGTCAAGTCATGTTAACAAGCTTCAAATAGCGGAGAAAGCAGCTTAAATTACACATGTAACCCCAAGAGAGGTGACAACAACTAAAGAGTTGCCCCATTTTGTTTTTTTTTTCTTCGCACTGTTTCCAGTGTTTTTGGGTTGTGACAGGTGGCAATGGCACAAGGCAACTTGCGACACGTTGACTTGAGGCTTACTTTTTGAATACCCTGTAAATAAACATGCTGTTGGGCTTACATGTCTATCAGATTTAGTATAAATATTATGTAAAACTAAAAAAAATTAAATGAGTCGTTTATTTTGCTTTTAATTAATTAATTAGTAAAAAATTTAGTAAGTTAGGTTGGATTTAAAGTTTAAAATGTATGTGTTAGTAAGTTAATTAAAAATCCAATAAAAAAATTGGCACATTGAAAGAGCGATTTTAAGTCAAAGAATAGAGAGTTTTAGCTTGAGTTGACCAATTATGTTTTGGTTTCAAGTCTACTTCAAAACAAGACATTAAATAAAAAAGCGCATATAAATTTTATTTTTTAAATGACTGTCATTTCCCCACCTAATCTTGCTTGTGTATAAAAGCCTTGTACTCACACCACACACACATACACACACACTTAATTATGTACATCGTCAATTTAATTCAACGACTTTTTGTCGCCATCGGCGGCATTTTAAAAAAAAGCTAAGAGTTGTATTTGACAAAAACAAAAAAATGATAAGAGACTACGAAGCAAAAAAAAAAACAAGTGTCGGTATGAGTTTATGTAATGTAAAATTTCTACTTTGTTTTGTTGTTGATTTTTGTGCACTATCTAGCGCGTATACCAGTATATTTTTTTAAGGCTATAAGACAGTGGCAACAACTTCAATTTTGCCACACTTTAAGTATGTTATAATTGTTAGATAAATGACAGTTTAATGTAAGTAAAGAAAAGAAAATCATAGAAAAAATTCCTTAAAACTAAAATTAGATTTTATTTTTCACTATTGAAGAAAAACTTCTATAAATTCAATTCTTTTGTATACATATTTAAAGAGCAAATATTTTAAAACAACTTTAAAATTAAAGAATCATATGCCAAAGCTCTTTAAATTGTAAGAGGGGATGGAAACGGGTGTAAAGGGGATAGCACAACTCTCAAAAGTATGCAATAATTTAAAGCTCTTTTGCGGTTGCCCCAAAAGCGACCACAGCCCATTTGGCATTTGGCAACAGTATACAGAGCAAAATTGAGGCTGCTGCTGTTCATTTTTATTGCGTTTTTCATGTTTCTCATGTGGTTAACTACAAATTGATTCTATTATTGTGTATATACACATATACATATATGTATTTTTTGCCACGCCTTCTACCCCGCCCGCAAACGCATTACGCGTTTGCTGTTCAGTATTGCTGCTGGGGATCTGGTAACTGAAAACTGATTGCAAACACATCCAAACATCCTCCTATCTATCTTTTCCCTTTAGGCCTACGTTTAGTGCAATTTCCGTTGGAATGCGAGCAAAAGAGATAGTCAGAGAATGCGGAGGGGGAGCAGAAGAGAGAGAGAGGGAAAGTAGAGCTGTGGTACATAGAATTTGCAATTACAGTCACATTTGTTGGCGCTGTGCGGCTCCAATCAATTGTTTAATTAATTTTATAATGAGTTAATTTCGCAAATCGCAATCATTTAAATTTTCGCCTGCACATTTCAAAAAATCCATTTATTTAATTGTTGTACAATTCTTACCACTGATTTTATGCGTACTAAATTATAAGTCGAACAGAACTGAACCGCCATCCGAACAGAATCAAACAAAGCAAAACAAAACAGCATCCGCCTGTGAAATTCAATTATAAAATGCTTACATTGCATTTACATATTTGCGGCCTGTCTGTTTAGTTTATAAACATTTGGCACGCTCAGTTAAATGTTGCCTAATTTCAATTTAAGGCCAATGCAATTTCACATCTATTTGCTCATTTTGTGTAGGGTATTTCGATTTATTCATCAGTTTTGTAAGCTCTTTGATCCACTCTTTACAAAACTATTTTAAGAAAATGACTTTTTAAACTAATATTTAAGATTTAGTTTTCTATTTTTAGTTGGTTTATATATTTGTTTATGTTTAATGCCTTAAACATAGAAATGAAACTAAATTTATGTTACAATTGATGATTTTCTATCTGATCTATTTGCGTCATTTAAAGATGCAACTGAAAAACTACGTCAAATACTCGATTACAACAAGAAATATGTAATAGAATAAATTTGTGTCAAATTATACTTTTCTAAAGTCAAATTTTTTGGCTCGAGGCCAGAAAGAACTCGACAATTTGTGGCTTTTTTTATTTCTCATTTCTCATCTTGCTTTATTGCGTAGTTGTGTGTTTAAATATACACTTTGTGTCGACAATTTTAAATATGTTATGTTTCATGTGTAATTGGCAAACGTAATAGAGACACGTATTTGCCATTTATATATTTATAAATAATTTTAATGGCTTTTGGCAATTTATGAATTTTCTTATACACGTCAATTAATACTGATTCAATTAAGTTATGTTTCAGTTCTGATTTTAAATCAAACAAAATCATTTTTGTTTAGTTACATCAACTACAAAAATATTTTCTTTGTGCTTATTGTAATATAAGTTTTTTTCCATTCTTCAGATTGTATCACTTGCACAAATCTTAAGTATCCTCATTTTAAATGCATTCCAAAATCCACAACAGCACAACAGAAATTTATATATATGTATATATAGTATATATATCGCATTAAGCGCATTACGCTTCAAGATTCCAATTGTCATTAGGCGCTTTTGGGTGTTGTATTTACCACAGCATGCCACGCCCATAAGGGCAGCAAGCAGGCAGGCAGGCAGACGAGTAGCCACAGTTTTTACTTTGGCCAAGTCTTATCGTAGTTAAGGAAAATTCAGCTAGCTCTTGGCTCATGGCTCATGGCTCTTGGCTGCTCTGCAGAGCTCTGCCCGCTTCTACCATTTGCTTTAAGCGCCGTGAAGCATTCTGCAATTTTTCATTTAGCGTTGCTGTAAATTCCAGATGCTCAGTAGCTCTTACTTTCTGTATTTTGTACACTGTACACTGTACTCAGTACTTCTTACGCTAGCTCCTTTCTTTTGGTATTTTTGTAACTAAGCTGAAGGAATGGCAGGAGCAAGGATGGTAACAAAACTTGGTCCTTTAGCCGCGTGCGATTAATGCGACAAGAACGAGAACGCGTCGACGAAGACGAAGACGAGGCGGGATGAGGATGCAGAAGAGATATGGAAGGGGTAGAAGCAGAGGGAGTGTCTTTCAACTTCCGAAACCGTGATGCCAAATTTGCTGGCATTTCTTGCTACCAGGCTGTCTTTGTGTCTGTGTGTGTGTGAGTGTGTGTGCTTGAGTCTGTATATATGTATGTGCGTGGTTTTTCTTATGCTTCGCGCGAAATGCCTCAAGGTGTAAAATTGAATAATTGAAATGAAGCGAACTCTACCCTGAATTCGACTTGGCACATTGGAGTCGCGGCAGGAAGCGAGCTCCGCACTCTGGCAAGGCCGCAAGGATAGCAAACTCAAGAAAATTGTTGCAACAAAGTTTAGTTAATTGTGGTTAATTCTGATGGATTTGTTCGTAATTAGTGAGTAATTTAATTTTGCATTTCTTTAGAAAGTTTTGCGGTGTCTGGTAAAAAGTCTTTATAGATTTTACAATTACCATAAATTGGTCAAAACAGATCCTTTTGATCGCTAGTTTAAATTAACATTCGAATCAATAATTATCATTTGTTATCAACAGATTTTTACCTGAATGATTCCACGCATTTTTATCCTTATTTTTGGAATTTTTCATTTTGACTCTGACCACAAGTTATGCAACACATTTTCTTCATTAGCCGCAAAAAACATTTGCAGCTTGTATATTCTTTCTTTGGGGCAAACTTTGTCAAGAACAGCAATCAAAGCAATTTTTAGTAATTAAGCATTTTAATCCCTGTTAATCATTGATAAAGGGTATGCAATGCTTCAAATGTAAGGCGAAAAATGAGAATCAAAAAAATCGTTTTAAATATAAATTCAACCCTAAACGAAGGCAGAAGTAGGATAAATCTTGTAATACTATGAAAAATGTAAATTTAAAATTGTAAATTTAATCGCAATTAAATAAATTCTAAATATGTTCTTTTAAACATTAGATCAAATCAAAGATTCTAAAGAAAGTATTAAAAAAAAATCGTTTACTAACGGGTATCTTATAGTCTAGATTAGCCTTAAAGAACTTGTTTCTTTTTGTTCTTTTTAATGCTCTTGGGCGCCTAATGAAATGTGACATTAAGTGCTGATGCTTTTGCCACGCCCCACGCCCACGCTAGAAGCGTACTTTTAATTGTTGCCACCACAACAACAGCAACAAGAACAACAACAACAATAAATTGCTGCTCTTTGCGGTCGCTCCCCAAAGGCAAATGCTTCGGTGGCAGGAACGATTGCAGCGGGAAAATCCCCAACAGACGCAAACAGCAACGTCAGACAAGCGCCAGCCAAAAGACGCAAAAAAACAAATACAATAAAGGCAAAATACAAAACACACAAAAAAAATGAAAGCAGAAGAGAGTCAAAAAATCTTTCATGGAAAAACCAAAAAGGGAAAAATCATGAAAAACGCGCGAAAACGAGAAACGGAATGAAAACAAAACAAACTTCAGCAAAAAATGGTTAAAGCTGATGTGGCTTTTCTCTTTTTTCTCAGTGTAGCTCAGTGGATTTGTGGCAGTAGAAAAGTGACAGCTGCAAATTAAATGATTAGCTCGTTTTCGAGTTGATTGGCAAATAATAAATATTAACCAAACCGATAAACAAATTTAAATTGCGGCTATATTTTTAAACTTTTAATTGGTATCTATTTATATCATAAAAATTATAAAGATTGGATAATTTATGCTGATAAAAGACCAAAGTCTATCGGTAGCATGGTTACAATTGGAGAACATTTCTGTTTATTATACATTAAATCAATGTATAGCTTTAAAATCATCTCATGTTTCTCTTCTCACCTCTGCCGAGGAGCGCAAATTGAGTTGTTTGCGTTTTATTTATGGGCCATGGTCTGCAAAATTTACCCACACAACCCAAAAGTCAAACAACAGCATGCAATTTAAATGCAATTGTTTTATACACTCCACTACGCACAAACACACTTATACACACACACACACACACTCACACAAACATAGCCGTACGTATAATGTTGCTTTTCACGCTGCGCTGACATGCCAAAGGGCAGTATTGGCCAATGCGGCGTATGCGTAACGTGTGCAACTAGCAAGAAGTTGCTGCTCCAACAACAACGACAACGACAACAATAATCAGAGCAAGGCATACGCTTTTCCACCTCGCACTAATAAATTATTAAATGCATGCAATAAATTTCAAATTAATCGCTGATATTTATCTCTCATTGCAACGTCGACCGCTCTGCATAATAATTATGTTGGTCAGAGCACACGACACTCCCCATTCTTCCCCACACAATCCCTAAATAGTGTTCTTCACTCTTCACTCTGCCCTGAAATAGACGCTTCCCTTCCCATTTAAAGTGCAATACAGCTGCACTTTTAAACAAATTTAAAATTTATTTTTCTTTTTATTTCTTTTATGGGCAAATTCGATTTCATTTTTATTGTTCACATGTTGCCATTTGTTCAAAGGTTCGACGCGCAGATTTAATTTATTTATACAGTTTTTTGCTTCTGGCTTTAGTATATTGTTAATTAAATTGCGTAGGCATGTGTTTTATTCCCAACATTATTACATGCTACTGTGTTTTGCAGGAAGTTAATATGTAAAAATTAAAAAAAAAAGTTTTTTCTTTATTTAAGCAAAGACAACTTCTGGAAACTCTTTATTATATCCTTTGTCCTGATCAACTGCAGAGTATTTGAACCTTTTTTCCAAAATCCAAACTTCTGCTTCAATTTGTTTTATACTCAGCCCTACCCAAACTCTTTCCTTGCTACTTTCATCAGCTAACGAGCACAAAGAACAACCAACAAGCGACAAATATTTCATATTGTTTTTTGAATTATATCGCGCAAAATGGCAACAATAAAAACTTTTGCCAGTTGTCATATGCCCAGCTAACTCTTTGGACAGACATATGGTCCGAGAACACACAACCTGCAAATTAACACAATAATAGCTGGCCAGACCAAGAGTAACAAAAACAACAACAACAAACAAAATTGCCACAGATATGCAAATGGCATAGAAATTGTGGTTGGACTCTGTAGAGAGCCAGAAAACGGATATGCTTGCATATAAATTATAACACCGGCGTGTCTATTAAAATGATTGTATCCGCTCGATTATGCACACAGAGAATGCCAGACAGAGAGCAGATGATAGAGTGAAACAGGCAGAGAAAGACAGAGACAGAGACAGCAAGAGAATGTGGACAAAAATTCACAGAGCCCCAAAACTTTTTGACTTTGTTGCTTGTACAGATGCAGATACATATAACGTCAACGATGTATACAGATACAGATACAGATACATTTTCACACAGACGAGTTACACACTCGAATGTGTGCTCGTGTGTGTGTTGTGTTGACTTTTCTTCTCCAGCTGTGTGCGAGAGAGTGTGTGTGAGTTTGTGAGGCTTGTACAGGTTTTCGATTTGTTTGATTTTGTAGCCATTTTTCCCCATTTTCCGTTCAGCATTCCATTGCTGATTAAACAAATTGTATATAATACAGTTGCTGGTTATTTGCCATTCAAATTTTGTATGCTTTTCTGTTGGTCTGTCTGTTGGCTGTTAAAATCCAGTTGATATTATGCTATTTTGACAGCTAATTAGTTGCGTTCAAATATACCTATGCCTGCCTGTCAATATTACTAATTGACAGAGTTTGTTACACAGTTTTCGTACTAAAATTGCATAATACACACAAAAGTTTATGCAAATCTTTTGTGAGTTTGCGAGTGTTGAAGTCTTAGACGTTGAGCCCAAGAAAACAGAGAAGCAAACACAATTATTCTACTACCAGCAACCACAGCTGTATAAGATACACACGTAAAGACACACTGAGAATTAAATTCTTAAATTTAGATCAGGCATAGTAAATTCTCACTTAGAACTACAATTTCTTAAACAAAAATTCAATTTGCCTGTATTTTTTGTACTTAATTTCTGAACTTTTTCAAGTCAAGTGAATATGAAATTAGCGAAATTCGTACCTTGACTAACATTACTGGTGATTAGGACGAGCTTTATTTTATTTCTATTTAAATGCAATAATTTTGGGCCTATTGATTATAGGTTTAACAATCAAATCATTTTCTATTTGTTTAAGAAGAAGAAGTATCTTAGACTTCAGGCTTAATATCTTAAATTCAAAACTATTTTTATCAGTGTGCGGTGAAAAGCGAAGAGGTGTGCAGGACATTTCTGCAGGTAGTGCAGCTGCAGCAGCAATTGAAAACCGCAAAGCTTTGGTATATGGGTACGAGGCGTGTGAGGTGTGTGTGTGTGTGTCGGTGGGGGTGTGTGGTGATATGAGGTGTCTGGGTGGCTCGTCAATTGTGAGGCAATTTAAATGGCAGCTAATAAATTTGCAGCAGGCAAGCCACAAAGTGCGAGAGGCACTCGAAAGATACTCGGTGTACGATAAAATACGCACTCGACTGTAGCAGTCAAAGATAAGGCAAGAAGGAAACTCTAGCAACGCCTAAAAGTATGCAGTGTGAGTTTATGTATATGTGTGTGTGTGTGTGTGTGTGTTGGCTGAAACGTAATTTAAGCCATTTATTGCCAGAAATTAATGCTGCAAGCAGACAAACAACCGACGCTGCTACGTTTTAGCCTGGCCGCAAGTGCATCCACTTTACCAAAGCTGCCATTCAAAATAAATGAGCTAAATAAGCAGCCTGACATGTCAAACAGCAACAACAAAAACAACTACAACTACAACTAGTACACCAACAACAACTTCTGCTAACACAACAGACATTTATAAACAAGCAAAGTTTTCCATTTTATTATGTACATGTGTTCGTGTGCAAGTGTGTGTATGTGTGTGTTTACTTTAACTATCAATTAAAGCACCCGATGCTAATTATGTTTCATGTCTCTGTCTCGCTTACACACTTCTCAAGCTCTCTCGCTCCAACACACTCTGTGATTGTCAGCAGCAGAGGCCATAACTTTGTATATTGCAGTTTGTCTGGTGTCAAAAACGTTTTCGTTTAAGATCGTATAAGTCCGTCTCCCCCTCTCTGTTTCTGTCTTCCGTTATCTTTCTCTGTCTTACTACTAACCATGCATTAATATATATCTCTATAAGCATCACCATTGTCTGGGTTTAGTTGTTGTTGTTCTTGAAATTGCACAAATATTTGTATTCTCCTTTTGGCTGTGCGTGTCCTTGTATAATTTATGTGTATTTGTTGTTGTTTTCCCTATGCTTGATGTGCATAAATCAAATACACAGATATATAAAGAGAACAATATAATGATTATATAGATATAGATAGATTGAAATAGATAATCAGGCAAATCGACATAAAGTCAATATGTTAGTTTATGTGATTAGCAAGCACAAATAGTTAAGATTGCCGTCGTTTGTGGAATTTTCAACAAATAAATCGATTTGACCATGAAAATTGATTGTTATACTTAATGAATTCTGTCAAGTTAAAGTTTGGACACATTTTTATAATACACCGGAAATTAAACTGATGCAGACGACTATCGATATGTAGTACACCCAATGTAGCTAGATTCTATGCTGAATTAATTTAAATGATTGAAATCTTTGATGCCTTTTTGGCTTTAACAAAATGCGTTAAATTCACTAATCCATAGCCAAACATTTTATATTTATCACTTTGTCTCTCACTGCTCCCGTGTCGCCGGTTCGACACTTTATGGCCAACAACAACGCGTCAGAAACAATAACAATAGCAACGACAATAAAAACAACAACAAAAACAATAACAACAATGCGTATTATGTGCAAAAAGCAACAAAGTTGTGCGAGAAACATGCGTAAATTTATGCAGAAACAAATTGTTATTTAAAACACTAAAACTAAAGCCAGTCGAGGATAGTTGAACACATTTAGCAACACAGACAGCCAAACAGACGAAGCGGGAAGAAGAATGAATGAGAGAGAGGAAGAGAGAGCGGGAGAAGCGAGCCTACAGGCAAAGAGTGAGTGCAATGTGTGTGTGTCTGTGTCTGTGTGTGCCTGAAATATTAATGCACAACATTTAAATGATTGCAGCAACGGCAACAATTGCAGTGTGTAAGGAATGGTAGGGACCCGAAGTGGAGGTGGTGTCGGAGAGGAAGGGGGAGGAGTGAGACAGACTGATGAACTGACCTCTGCAGCAGATGACGCCACAGTCGCTGCTGTCGTTGCCACACGCAATGATCTGATTAAACATGGTAATGAAGTAGTCAAAATGTGGTGCAACGTGGCGTATGCGTAATTTCATATACACACACAGACCCGATGCAGTGGTCTGTCTCTTGCGTGTGAGTGTGCGTGTGCGTGTATGGGTATGTGTATGTGTGACTCTGGTGTTGCTGCTAATTTAAATTTACGCGCATCGGCTGTCCACATTCACTTACCAGGACTTTTTGAAAAAAAATGAAGAGAAATCCAAATGAAAATAAACGAATCGGGTTCATTGCATGTTTGTGACACTCTATATACGACTTTTGCTCTAACTTATTAAAAACGATTTCAGTTTTTGTACAATCGTCCAATAAAAACTTAAAGAGATTCGCATTCAACTTTAAATGTATTTCAAATAATGCATTTTTAATACACTTCTCCGGTGTATGAATGTAAAATAAATTCACGGCATTCGTTTGCTTTTTGTTTTGTGTATGGGGCCTTCGAGTGCATAAATGGAGGGCGGGACGACTGTTATTGATTTTTGCAATTGTATTTTTTTATTGGTCAAACATTTCTGTTTTCATTACTTTTTATTTATTTCATTATTTTTCTATTACGTTTGATATTATTTGTCAATGTGCTTTAACCGATTTCAATATTTATTAGCTCGACTGCATTAAATGCAGCACTTCAACGAACAGTATTTGTCTGAGAGTGTGAGTGTGTATATGTGTGTGTGTGAGTTAGGGTTTGGTGTTTTCTATTTGCATTTAACATCCACACACGTACCACTCTCTGTGTTTGGGAATACGGCACGTTATGCCATTATTTGTTTTCGCTGATTGCATTTGATTTTTGGCAAACGATTGCCGTTTGCTCTTTGGCTAACAACGTGCAGTGCATCTAGTGGTGATGCGGTACGGTGCAGGGAGGGACAAAAGAATAAAATCAAAAATTTTCTGTTTTCATATAAAGCCAAATTCCAAACATTGTTATATCAAATAACCACAATGCAACCACAGAAACAAAATGAAGTATTTTGTCTCAGAAATTATGTAATTTTTAATTTCGATTTTAATTTTTAAAGAAGAAAAATTGAGTCAAATTAAGCTGTAAATTTACATATGTTCTTGTTATTGTTATGGTCTGAAATTTATGTAACCAGTATGATGACTTTCTAACGTTTCATAACTTATCATCATTAATAGCCAAATTCATTGCCTAAAATACCTCAAGTTAAGGTAAAGTCTAACAGTCTAACATTAACATCAAGCTGAGTACAAACAAGCCTCTGTTTGCCCATAAACCAACTAATTAGAGACATGTTCTGGTCCACATCTTGATTTCGCTTCACAAATGTTGACCCTGGCAGCTGTTACCAACCATCCACACATGAATTGCACACGTGGTCATAAGGTCAATAAGTAACGTGGCAAAGTTTAGCACGTAGCAGTCAAAATGGCCAAGCAACTTGGCAAGCAGCTCATTCTACCAATCAACACCTTTTACCTTATCCTACCAGAAGCAACCAGAAGCAGAAGCTCATACTCATTTCACGTATATTTGCAATTATTTAGTCATGTTATTAACTTGGCCTACAGTTTGCCTGTAATTTGATATACCTAACTGCCATCCTAGTTGGTTTGGCTTTAAGTTAATAACCGGATAGATGCTGCTTATGTTGATTCTGGACTAATTTGATTTGCTTGCCAAATGTAATGTGGTCCACATCTGTTAACTGCTTTTGTATTGCACTTAAACATTTGCTCAGTTTAATATTCATTGAAAGTCTTTGGGTTTCTTATTTTAAAATGAAAGAATTTGAAAATTTAACACTTTCTTGTTACACTTTCCCGCTTCAATTTCTGCAAAACCAATTGACTCCCGCAAGTCATGAGGAATTTTTTAATATTCTTTTAAAACTATTTAGAGCATTTTTCTCTTGACACACGCACACGACCCTTTCCTACCATTTTGGCATTTTTCAAAGCAGTCAAGTTAAAACGACTTCACGAAAATCGCTTAAAGCAGCAAAACGACAAGAATAATGATATTTGGCTAAAATGCAAGCCACAAAAGAACAAAACGAACAAAAAAACACAAAACTAAAGGCTAAAAAAAAGAGTGTAGACATTCGATGTTGCGAACGATGCGAAGTAGCTCTAAAAAAGGACATGCACCCCAAGGAAAACTTTGACTGCCTTCATGCACGCACACACAATCACACACACACACACATGTATTGGTTTCGGTTATATACTTGGGTTATGGTTATAAAGGGGAAGAAGCAAACTTTGCGCTGATTTTCTAGGGAGAAAAAAATGTGCTTGTTTTTTTTTGTCTTGCGTGCAAAAGTCACTACTCCAAACAAATACACATATATATGTATGTGTGTGTGTGTGTGTATATAGAAACATGAAAATTTTTGTTCTTGTGCTGACACAAAAAAAGAGCGTAGAAAAATGGCAAAACTTTAAAGAAGATGAAATAAAAGTGGCAGACATTAAGTTCCACATGGAGCCAAAAAGCATTAGCGAAAAGTTCATAAGCAAAAGTTTGCCTTTGACGGAGGGGTGGAGGGGCGGTGGGGCGGAGGGGCGTGTGTATGGGGACGCGACTCTTAAAAAAAGGAAGTTAAACTTTTTGCCACATTTCGGCTAACTGCACATTTTTCCTGTTATTCATTTTCTTTTACTTTTATAAAAAATCAGAGTCTGGCCACATTTGTATAACGTCTTATGCGCATAACTCATTGATTGGGAATGGGAACAGGCAGGAACAGTTCCTAATCAATGTGAGAGTTGCTTGTACACATATATTTTAATACATTAAGTAAGTACATATAAATGCAAAAAGTTTTCAAAAATATTTGCCAGTGAGAAAGAAGGAAAAACCATATTTGCTTTTTAGAAAAAGAACTTGCAGTATACTTTATGGCGCTTTATTGGACAGTTTGTGTTGAAATGCTTTTGGCTCTTTTCAGTGGGAACTCCCACAGTGCTGGGCAAAAGTTTTTTCATTCATTTGTTCATGATTTATTGAAATTAATATTGAAATGTAAGTTGTAAGTTGCAAGTTGCAAGTTGAAAGTTGGAACTGCATCAGGTGCAACATGAATGCAATCAAGTAAAGTACACTGAAGGCATCTAAGACCCTTTTAATACTACCTGGACATGTATGGAAAAGGGACTTTATAATCATGGCTATGTATGTGACTGAATGATAATAGCTTTTCTGTTAAGCTGTGTAACTTACAGTTAACTGAGTGGACAATTTAATGTGGCTTTCAGTCTTTATTAAGTGAAAAGTTTTTAAAGAACACGTTCCGCAAACACTTGTTCACACTCTCGGAGTTGTCACTCTAATAGACAGCTTTACCATGACAAATTTCACTTGTGGCTGCTCCAAACCAACCGCATTTTTAAAAAGCTAAATCTCAGAAGCATGACACAACAAAATAGATTTATTTTTGAGTAGCATACTAGAAGAATTATTGTAAAATTTTGATTAATTGCGCTGTCAGACAGGAGTCTACCATGCCTACAAGCATCCTAGTGCCATCCTGCCTTCGTGTCACTCCTCCCATTTCAACAGGGACGTGCCAACGAAGAAAATGTTCAAGCGGTTCACAGTTCAAACGAGTTGACGTTCGTTGAAGTTTTCTATGTCGTTTTCATTTTCGTTTTCATTTTCGTTTTCGGGGCGACAACAATTTGAAAATATTAAAAAAGTTTTCACTTGACATGTTATTGACTTGTTAAAATGTTTTCCTCGCTTGCTTAATATAATATCTTTTTCTTTTTTATACACATACATATATGTATATATTCTTTTTATTTCGTGCTTTTTAGCTCTAACCAAAATAAAAATTCTATTCCGAGGGTGGTAGTTCCGTTTTGGCCTTTTCCTGCTGTTTTTGGCTGTCGGGCTGCTTATTTATTTATAATGTGAGAGACTTACTTGACTATTCGAGCCACGTTTTTGCGTCATGCACGAAAATTGCATTGCCTCATGCCTGACACTCTCCGCTCCTCATCACTCTCCTCTTCTGTCTATCTACAATTGGGGTCGCAAAACGGATCAAACTGTGTATAATTCGCAGAGGGTTGCAAAATAATGTCGACTAGACTTTTATTAGACAAGCTTCTCTGTGTTTTGCCCTCGTGCTCAGCATCTTTTCTTTTTTTTTTTTTGCCGCTTCTGGTGTCTTTCAGAAATTGGCAAGTAAAAGCGCGGCCAAAGTTTGTCCACAAACTGTAACCCAGGCACGAATTGCTATCGTCTAGCCGTTGAAAAAATGCTTCCTTTGTGTGGTGTTTTATATGTAGATGCTGTTTATTTGACAAAGCATGAAAAATGCATGTGGATTTAGTGTGATCAGTGGTTGAAAACAAGCCATAAATGCGGCTTTTCCTGGTCTACAGACGAGCTAATGATGTACGCAAAAGTTCAGCTTGAAACTTGACCAAAAATTGTGATCTAGAAATAGCATAACTTGTTTTGCTTTCAACCAACATACAAGTTGGAGGTATTATATTTTACTTGAAAACCAGAGGCAACAATTTAGCTTTACGCTTGTCAACATGTTTTGTAAGCCACTCTAGTGCCAAAAGCTGCCAACATGGCAACCAGGAACAGCAAAGGCGATACCATAACTGTTATCTAAAGCTTTTTGTATTCTTGTCGTTGTTGTTGCCACTTTACACACACACAAACATACACAGATAACTGGAGAAACAAAGTACAATGTGCAAAAAAGTAGTAAATTTAACGCGCATTATTTAAATTTACTTGCGTCTAATGTAAATTTACATTTTACCCCGAGCTCTGAGAAAAGACAAGAAATCCCTTCGAGGAGCTAAAGCTTCTGTGTCTGTGACATGTGTAGAGCCGCAAGGGGTGGGTGGACTGCAGGGCTGGGAAAGGGAATAGAAAGTAGAAGAAGTAGAGTACTAGATGTGGTTGATGCATTGTTGTTGCCATTTTCTGTTGTGTGTACAAAAGACGCAGTAAACAAGTGCACGAAAACAAAACAAAACAAAACAAAAACAGGGAAAATAAAAGTAAAAAATAAAAGTAAAATAAAATACAACTAAACAAAACAAATCTCCTGAGAGCTGAGCAAAAGAAAATTGTATTCAAGTGGAAAGTATTTGAAGGCAAAAAGAAACAAGAGCAGCTAGAAGAAGAAGAAGAAGAAGAAGACAAACTCAACCACTGTTGTGGTGCAGACACACCATTTTGCATGCAAACAGACTATATAAGTAGTATATACTTATTTTACATATATGTATCTATAAGTATATATAAAATAGTACATTGTTTACAGTTGGAGTTTGTCTGAGTTATCCATAAATATATTCGAAATATTTTTCAGACCTTTTCAGCTTATCAACTCCTATATACTTGGTGGAAAGCAAAAAGACAATAAAAATTAAATACCAAATACATACATATGGGTAGTCATTTAGTCATTGTGTCAGTTAGTCAGTTGCTCAGTCAATGTAGACTGTCAACGATGTCGTCATCATCAAACCATCTCATTCTCGCCTCATTCCAGTAAGGGACTCGAAGGATATATACTTCTGGCTCTGGAAGAACCTTTTGCGTGGGCTTTTTTGCTTTTTACTCATTTGTCAGTTTGTCACTCTGTCACTTTGTCAGTTTGTCAGTTTTTGGCGCGTTGATTTCTCGCTGTCATTGTTGGCATCCCACTGCCCATTGTCAGGGCCTTTTGCTCTTACTCCTTGCAATACTCTATCTAAAGGTATATTGAAATTTAGTTTGGCAATGCTAGCAAAAGTATTTTGTATTAATTTTTATTTTATCTGTTGAGCTAAAAATGTGAAATGAAAGACAACTATAATTAATAAAATGGTTTTTACATAAATCTGATAAATTTAAATTTTATTTTCTGCAGTTCGGCTAAGCTTTTAACTAAAGAGCATTTACTTTTCGATTTCTGTATGAATTGATTTTTGAGCTTATTTTTATTTATCTTTGTTGTTCTTGTTTTGTTTTTTTATTTTTTTTCTCTTATGCTGAACAACAGTCAGACAATATTGTAAACGTTGGATTTCTATTACTTTGGCCGTGTCCCTCTCTGTGAGGCAGATTGCTTTTGATTGCTTTTTCGTGTATTTATTTGGCATGTATATAACAATGCAACTGTTGGGGTTCTAAGGGGGGTATTGGAGCCCTCTAAGCTTTTATCTTAAAGCCTTAACGCAGAATTTTGGCCATTAGCTATTCACAGACCGTTTGACTATGACGTTTTTTGCCAGCAACTGGCCATAAATTCTAATAACTCAGAGTTTAACATAAATTACCAGCCAGCCGCATAATTAAAATACCAAAGCAGGACTCTCATTTCAATGCCCTTTCTCCCAATTGCTCTCTCCCCTCTCCCTCTATCACTCTCTTGCCTTCCACTCTGATAATTGAGCCAGCTATACATATAAAAGTGCAGTGTTGTAATTGAAATTAAATGACATAAACATCAGCAAAAACAAAAAATAAAAATAAAAAAAAAAATAAACTTTAAATAGCAGTTGGAAAATCCCAAAAAACCAACATTCCAGTTGGAATGTAATCCACACAAAAATAAAAGTAAATTAAACTGTCATATGTTCAAAACAGACAACAGGATACTCCGGACAGACACAGCTCATGGTTTGGGCAACTGCTGCTGGACAGTCAGTAGTCTGTAGTCAGTAGTCAGTAGTCTGTAGTCTGTAGTCTATAGTCGGTATTCTGCAGTCTACAGTGAGTTCCAGGGCCAAGTGAAGGGTTGGGATGAGGCGCAGGAATGACTGCAGTCTGTCTGGATGTTGGCTCATCTGTCAGTGTGGAAGATATGTTGAAATACGCCGCGCGTCATGATAAAGTATGTCGAGTGTGTGGGCTATATGTGACTGTGTGTATGTGTGTGTTTGTGTGGAAAGCCAGTAGCGTTTCTCGGGTAAAGCAGCGCCAAACTGGGGCTCAGTGTGACAACTAGATTTATTGAAGAAAATAAAATCAAATAAAAAGCACTCTCTGGATAATTAAGTACAAATGCGCAAATGTTTTGAAACAAAGTAAGTGCAGAAAATGAGGAGACAAAAAAAAACGAGAGTGTCGAATCAGCAAAAGTTGTGGTTGTTTTATCAAAAACAAACTTGAATTGTTGGATCATCATCGTCATCATCATCATCTGCAGCAGCTTTCATCCCTTCCCCTCACCGCAATTTATCTGCTACTGTTGCTGCTGTGGTGGCAACAGGCATCAGCGTTTTTTTTTTTTAATGTTATTACGTGTTTGCCCGCAAAACTTTATTTCTCTCTCTGTCTCTCTCTCTTTTTCTTCTCCTTCGGTCTCTCTTTCGGCTTTCATTCGCGCTCAGAGAGTTTGTTTATTTATAAATTGTATCTTTGTTTTGATAAAATTTTCCTCAAAAAATATACATATTAAAATGGAAAAATTTGTTAAGCAAATTTAAAGGCATTGTTAAAGATACTAGATACTAGATACTAGGTACATTCGCCTGAATGGACAATAGGGCAGGACTTTGGTTTCGGTTTGAGAACTTGGACATGTCGTCGCCGAGGCACTCAAAACAAATTTGTGCTTGGCCAGCTGCCAGCATTGAAGCAGCATCCCCAAATGAAATGGCAGTAGCAAAATCAGCAGCTGCAACAACAAATAACAACAACTAAGTAAACAAGAAATAGTAGAAAAATAAGAAGAAATAAAATCAATCTTATATGTGGCATTTGGCTGGATCCAACGACGACGACAATAACAATATTTCATCTGGCAAAAAAGTAGAAAACTAGACAACAAATTGTAAAAAAAGAAAAACAAATTTCATACAAATGAAAAATAAAATGAGGCATTAGCAAATATCAACGAGCATGTAAAGTATTGCAGCAGCAGATGAAAATCAAGAAAAAGTTCTTTCGTAGAAAGTGAACCACTTCAGAATACCCTTTAATGAGTCTTGACTTGCATTCAGTTACTGGTTTTGAAATTGTTTTTCAAACTCTATCTTAATATTGAAATAGGTTTCACCTGCTTCTCTCCTCACGCCAAACTATAAGTCTTAGAAATCGAGACGGTCTGTAAGACGAGCATACCCTTTCTAATATATTTTCAATGAACATTTAATATGAAAACTACTTTAATAAAGGGCACATATATGAACAAGTATTAATTTGTGTGACCAGTGAATGTCAAACCTTAAGTTAATACAAAGATATTAAATAAAACTAGAGTCATATTAAATTTCAACATTTTCTAACTCTGATAATGATGTTTTTAATCTCATTTATTTTGTGTTTTCCATGCTTTGATTACAAACCTTATTTGTTTGCCTTTGCTGCTTATTCAAAGCCATCGAATTTAAAAGTGTTTTTCCTCAGCTCCTTTTCCACTTTTGGGAAAAAAAAAGAAAAACAAAAATGTATACTTGACATTTTTGCGCGAAAATATTTCAAATTCGAGATGCCTGACCCGAAAGCCCAAACCGCAAAGCACTTGAGAGAACTGGAGAACTTGACTGAACTTGCTCTGCTCCGCTCCGCTTTTGGCCTTTATAATAACAGCCATGGCAATACATAATAATAAAGCAAAGCGTTTGTGCAAATAAATATGCAGCACTCGAAATTACTTGGGATGAACTGACGACGATGATGATGACGATGATGAGGATAAGGGTGCTGATGGTGATGACAATGTGAAGTAGTCGGAGTTGGAATTCGAAATGGAATTGGAGAAGCAAAAGAAGAAGAAGAAGAAGAAGAAGGAGAAACAAAAAAACAGCAGAGGAATATCTAAATAACGCTCTGCTGACCCAAACTCAATTTCCAGGAGCCCGCAACTCAATTGTCAATGAATAAATTTACTCGCAACTCGCACTCATCCTTGTCGGTTGGTCGTCGTTCGTCGCCATCGTTGTCGTCATCATCCTCGTTGTCCAGGAGTCCAAATCCATTATCCTTATCAGTGAACGACCATCGGCGCGCTTTCGCGAAACTTTTGCTGCTCCATTATTTCTTTACTCTACCTCCACTGTTTCTCTCTATCGCACTCCCTCTCTCTTTCTCTATTCGATTGGTTTGAGGCTTTTACCACTTCCACTTTGAGATTTCGTTTCTTTTTTTCTCTCGCTTTTTTCCCGTGTTGAATTTTTTGTTCTCTTTTGGAAATTAATGACGCAAACGGCCGGAAAATTTAGTAACTTTTAGTCATGGCGTGTGGATGATTCGCATACGATATATATACGGTTCCCCAGTTGTTCAGTTCCCCAATTGCCAAAGTTCCTTCAGTTCAGTTCAGTTCTTTTTACAGTGCTCATCAGCTTTTGGGTGCCCTGCCCGATAACCATGAAATGTATGCGTTGGTAATGAAATCGATATTTATGAGTTTTCGCTTCGTTGTGTGTGTTGTGCGTTCCTCGTTGTTCGTTGTTCGCTATTCGTTATTCGTTGAGTGTGGATTTTGAATCTGATTCTGAATCTGAGCATATCGAATCTCGAGAGGTTAATAAATTAAGCTAACGAAAACTTTTGCTTCTATTAAAAAGTTAAGCTTTGTATTTTATTTCCTCTCTTCTTCATTTAGAAAACTTGTTGTATTGCCATGCAAATGAGTTCCACAAATCATTAGCTTGTCACAATTGTCGATTGTAAGTTGTGAATGCAAGGACTGCCCAAAAGAGTGCTTGTTGCACATAAACAAATATTTACACATTTGAAAATAAACGTTACTTTAAAGAACACTTAAATTAAACCATAGTTAAAAAATCCATTTTATTTTTAACACTAAACTATATTCATATGTTTCTGCACTTAGTGTCAATGCGTAAACTAAACTTAACTCTGAATAGTTTGAGCTAATTAATAAAGTTATAGAAAATAGAATCCATCAACTTTACAGCTAACTACCAAGAACTTTACCTTATAAGTGCACTCTATAGCACTAAAGTCTTAGTTGTCATACATTTCTTTTTTTTAAAAACAGTACATGTCCAACCACTATTTGGTAACAACATTGGTTACCACTAAAACCCCACACTCCAGACTAAAGTGGCGTCATTGGAGCCACAAAGCCGCACAATGATATCCAGCCAGCTCCACTTTTAAACTCATTACGACCAACACTCAGATGATTGTTGACCTCTACCCACATGGTACAGTATCAAAAGCCAATTAGCATACATTTTCACAGTCCAAAAATGTCCACAGCACTTTAAACGTATTCATGGCATTCAAGCTCAGTCCCATTCCGACATCTATGATGCCATGTCAACGAGAACATTTTCATTTTTGTTTGCTCAGTCACATTTATGCATTCACAATGTTTATTTATATATATGTATGTATATATAAATGTATATATAGACAAGTGTAAGTGGACAAGTCAACTCAACTCAACTCAACTGCTATTTCTGCTGCTCTCTTCTTCTGATCGAGATCCTATCAAATTAACAAAACAAACGCAGAGGCAACCCGAGTTGTGCAGAAACTTAGAAACTACTTCAAGCAGCAAAACAAACTAATAGGCAAAAAGGAAAAAAAAAACATAAGGAAATGCTGCATAGCATGTCCTTGTCCTTGCCAACTTCTTTAGCCAAACGAACTATGGAAAGGCAAACAGTAAACCCAAAACCAAAAACAGACAATGCCACGCCCACATTTCAGCCATGGCTTTTGGCACCCAAAACAAGCTGGTCGGCATCGTCTTAATAAGATAAATAGGCACTTGAGTGCAACTTCTCTTCTGCTCTTCTTCTTCATCTTCTGTTGCCGTTGTTGTTCGAGGAATCCTAAAAAAAAAATAGGAAAAAAGAAATACTTGAAATGTTAGTTCCCTCTGCTCTGTGAATAGTTCGGGTATTCGACTGCCAGGCATGTTCAATATTTTGTTTTGTTAATGATGAGCAAAGTTTGCTTTCTCCCCACTCTTCTCTCTCTCCTTCTCTTTCTTTACGAAAAGTCTAAGCAAATTTGTATAGCTTCAAATTTGCTGAATATTTAAGTCCAGCCTCAACATATTATTAAAGTCTTCTAACACACTGTACACTCGTTAAATATAATATAAAAAGGCTCTGACTTTGATTTATGGCATGTTATAAGTTACAGAATGCGTGACTCCAAAGAAGACCAGCTTAAATCTTTCACATCAACATTATTATTTTAAGGTTTCTGAGTTTTTGGAAGCAAACAGAACACATAAATCGTTTAGGTTCAAAAGCTGCACTTGAAAAATGGTTTTAAAACATTTTGAGCAAATGTTAAAATTTTGTGTAGATCGCATTTGGTGTGAGACTTAATAAATATCAATTTCCCTGCTCTCACTCTTACCAATTGACACTTGCCGTTTTCCATACCGCTTTCCCAATTACACTTAAATACGCTGCTGAAAATTGTCTTTACTTGCTGCTGTGATTTACACTTCAAAAGCCGCTGTGAATCCTTTGAGAGCATTTCTTACACTTTGCACAATTTCTTTTACTTTCTCTTTCTCACTCCTTTTTGTATTCTGTCTTTTCCGTCAGTTGCAATTTTTCAATTGATGAGCCAAGGGACACCAGAATCGAAGAAGAATGCAAAATTCTTGTTTCCACTCTTGCTTCCTCTCCCGTTTCCTTCCTCTTATCACTCTCTCTCTCTCTGTCTCTCTTTCTTTGTTTGGCTAAGAAAATCAGTAGTATTGCTCTTGATTTTGACTGATGCATTGGAGATGTCTGTGGTAATAGCACGGTAGTGTACACTAATAAAAACTAACTTTAAAGTAAAATCTTCTTTCGGATTTAAAATACGTTCATTTACTTTAAATTATAAATTCTTTATAATTTAGTAATTATAATTCTTAGTTTAAACATAATTTGGGCCTCTAATTTTTAAGACATGTTTCCGTGGTCTTAGAAGCTGATCTTTTTTATCAGTGTAGTTGCAAAAATATTGGCATAAATTATAAGGAGCATTTCGTGCCGGGTTCGCACGAAGCCAAAAGGCGAAATGTTTCCGCTTAATAAGGCTTTCCGTTTCCGCTTGCGTTGCGCTTCCGTTTCACCCTGCCCGCTCCCGTCCCTCCTCAGTCACTTTGCCCTGTGGCCTGCTGGCCGCTTCCTTCCGCCTCTGTACACCATCAGTGCCATACCCAACAGCATCTTCTTCACTTCCACTTCACTTCAGCCTACTTGCTATGCATCGCGGCATCGGCTTTGCGGCTCGTGGTTCATTCTCTATGGCTACGCCTGTGGTTTGCGTTTGACTTTGGGTTTGGACTGGGGTTTGGGCTGGTGCTTGGACTTGGGCTGGGGTTTGGAGCTGGGTTTGGAGTCCTCTTCACTGTCTGTGTGGCTATTGTTAAGCTCGTTGTCAGCGCTCGGCAATTGATAATGATTATAATGGTCGTCGCTTGTCGCTAGCTAACCCCCTTCTTAGCCCACTTCAGCTCTCTAACCAATCCAAAAACTACTTACATTACAATGCACAGGACATCTCGCCCTCAGTTTCATATTCCGCCCTTACTTCGCCCCCCTTTTCCTCTTCTTTCCCCCACCCCCCGTGGCGAGCCAATTTCTTTGGGCATCCATTCAAAGCGCATGCAAATGACTTTGGATTTTAATTAAAAAGCAAGTGGCTCTGGCAGTGCATTTGATGAACCGACGCGGTATGGTGACTAAAAGAATCCACTGGAATGGCATCCTGATATCCTGCTGCTTTTACTTCTACATCTACTTTTACTTCTACTACTACTGCTACTGCTACTTCTACTGCTGTTGATGATGCTTCTGATGCTTCTGTTCCTGCTCCACTTTGTTGCCACTTTGTTTGCACTGTGTGTGCCAAAGCGTTCGAAAAAAAAAACTGAATAAAAAAACAAAAATGAGAATTGCTTTCTTTTGTATTCAGTTCGAGCCTAAATGCTCACAAAATAAAGTCAATGAATTTCTCGTCTCTCGTTCTAACTGCTGTGGCTGTGGCCAACTCTTTCATTTTATGAATTATGCTAGCAATTATGCAACAACAATGACAAAAAAGGGTTTTCTACCTCAGACCCTTCCTGCACATACAAACATAAAACTGAACTCCTTTCTCGCCGCTCTACAGTCGTCGCTCGGTTTATTGAACTTGCTTAATTAAGCGTAAAATGCCTCGTTATTTGTCATCTATGTAGCACCCTTTGGAGTGTACTTTTCGCTATCCTTGTGTTGGATTGTTTTGAATGGTTTTTTGATGTAATCTTAAAAAATATTCGAAAACTGAAGGACTTACTTAAACAAACCTTTTAATACAACATTTACGAAAAACGTTTCTTACTTGAAGTTCTTTGCTAATAATCATTTTTTTCTCTTTTCATTGCAGGTATGTTTCCAAATCAAATATTTCTTTTAATTTTTCAAGTAAGTTTCAATACTACACACAACTTTAAAATGATATTTTATGACAAGGTTTGAGGTTGGTCCCTTTTTGCCAATGTTTAATGTTAATGATTACAGGAATTCCCTTTAAAAGTTTTGATTAACTTTATTATGAAAAGAAAAGCTCTTGCCTATATTTCTACTAGTTCTAGCTAACTTAATAAATCCGTTGTTTATTTTAACACAAGCTTTAAGAAACAAACAAAGCCATGAAGTCAAAATAAAGTAGAACGGGAAACGTGTTGCTGATCTCCGTGTTATTCCTTTTGTTGTTGTTTCTGTTGTTGCACTTTATAGCAATGCGACACGCGATGCTGCGCAACACGAACACATACACACAATCTCACTCACGCTCACACTCACACACACACACACATACAAACGATTACGAACACACCTCTAGTCAGCAATTTTGCGCAATAAATAAAATTAAAGGCACACGCGACTCCTGAAAAATGCGAGATCCGCGAAAGGGACGAATCTGCAGGAGCTTCAAACGTAGGTCGACTGCGGCCTGGCTGGCAAAATGTAATTAGAATTGTACAGTGCGGTTAATATTTCCGCCTACTTGAATGTATGTGTGTGTGCGAGTGTGTGTGTATTTGTGTGTGCCTCTGTATGTGTTCATAAAACAATGCCCACAATGCGGTTGTCGTTGCTGTTGTTCTTGTTGTTGTTGTTGTTGTTGCCCCTGCTGCGTGTAAAATGCAAACGCGTCGCGTGTCAAGCGCTCGTTTCAATGCCCACATACCCATACTCTCACACCTGCCCAGCCTACAAACACACTCACAACAACACACTGAAACATATACACACCCAACGCACTTGAGCCCAGACATTTGCAGCGTTTCTTTAGCTTTATTTCTGTACCCTATGCTAAGAGTATGATAAGTTTGTAAAAGGTTTGTCACTCCAAAGACATGAAATTAATTAGTTTAAAAAACTTAAAATAAAATTAATAGTAAGAGTTGAATTAGATTGATTTATGCACTCTAAAGGATCAATTTTATAAGGTTTCTGTGTATGCAATAATAGGGTATCTCATAGTCTCTCAAACTCATTTCAAGTTTCCCTACTTGTATATGTATTTTATATATTTTCGTTGCTGTTCTTATGCTGACTGCAAGACTTTGGCTTTGGCTTTGGTTCTCTTTGGGTTTCTGCTCCCTGTTGGTGTATAAAATTAATTTTATTTACTTATTTTTCCTTCGCTATGGTCCTGGCAGGACCACGACTCGTCCTTCAAGTGGCTACTTTTATTGTCCTTGCCATCCTTGTTGTTGCTGTTTCTGTGTTTGCTACGAGCGCATGTAATTAGTGCCATTTTTCTCAGTCTAATTGGAAAATTAACATATGAAGTGTTTGTTTTTGTTGCCACTGAAGCAACACGAACAACAACAAATAAAAGAAAATTGCAAGTGAGAATAAATTGTATAATGAAAAGAAAATGAAATGGACATGAACTTAACACGAACAATTTTTCAATACGTCTTGCAATAAAATACTGTTAAATTTCAAAGAAATAGAAATTATTTTTGTGGTAACAAATTTTTAATAAATTAAATTGCCATATAAATTTCTCATATTAAATTCTATTTAAATGAATATTTCCTTAACACAACTTTAAGTTATACAGAAGTAAATCCTTTAAAAAAGTAAATATTGTCGTTATACCTTCAGTTTAACTAAAGGTTTTCTTGGCTTTATTTAAAACACACTTTAGTGTATTTTTGGAGAGTCAAAACTATTGCTCCCTGAACGCGAAGCAGAGCAAAAAAATGAAATGGAAACAAAAACTTAAGAATGGCAAAGACATGTTGTAAAATATATAAAAAATTTCATAATACGCTTAGTAGAAAATGTATCAGTCTATCTTCATGGATGCCATACTTTTGTCCCTCTGTCGGCAGATAGCATCTCTTTCGCTGTCCCTCTCTCTCTTTCTCTCTGTCCTTCCATCGCCGTCTCTTTCCTCCGACTGTGTGTTACAAGAGTTGTTGCTGTTGTTGCGGTTATCATACTTGTTGGCATTTTGGGTTATTGTTGGCAGTCGTCGACGTTGTCTGCGGTGTGTGTTGTGTGTCTGCATGTGTGGGTGGATGTTGTCCATAGACCCCGCCCACATGAGTAACTGCAGTGACTCCCACTGTTTGCTCCTCGTGTGTGACAGCATATAAAACAAATTTTTATGAAGAGCCACAACGCAGTCAACAAAATAGAAGCTAAAGAGAAAAGAATTTTTTTATGCTTCGTCACACAAAATTTAATAAGAGCGCAAAATGCTGCGGCTTGGCCATAAAACAGCTAGAAATACCTCCAAATGAGCCAGGGAAAGAGAGAGAGAGAGAGGAGGTGAATTACTCTCATCTCTTGGCTAGGTATTCGAGCCTTAGGTATTTATTGGTCTACTAAGTGGGCTCTAACTTTGACTTATGCGTTGGCTTCCCGTTTCTCGTTTTATTTCGCTGGCTCGCTCAGTGAGACATGCATAAATTATGCCACGCAGGTCATTTCGAGCCACATAAAAGCGGGTGCACAGTTCAAAGGAGGTCTCCAAGTGACGCTCCCCCGAGTACCACGCTTCCCCTACCAACTTACCGACCAGGATGCTTAGAAAGTTTTACCATCCTGCTGCCCAACAGGGCGCAATAAAATCAAATCAACGTGACGACATTACAATTTTGACTGGACTTTAGTCTATTGCGAGTCCTTACAATGAACAGGAATACAGGCCATAAAACTGGCGCATTTAAATTAAAAATCAATTGTTTTTACTGCCACTGTGGAATGTGCTCTCAAAGTGCTTGATAAGAAAATATATATAGCGAGTTATAAAATGTACATACTTCGTTTAAGTAAATTCCTGATGTAGATAGCTTGTTAAATGTTTTTGGAGAAATATAAGTTCAGGTTCACAAAGCTGGTTCGTTTTTAAACACGTTGCTCGTATGTTGGATCCAGTTCAAATAAATGATACAGACACATATAGAACAAGAGATACATCTATCAAAGATGACATATTGACTCCTTATGTTGATCAAGTTTGTTGTAAATAACTTTCCAGAAATGGGTACATAAAATTCTGGGACAACTCTTAAAGGATCTCAGTTTATCAAGACATTTCGGTTAACTCTTCCCACTGTGCCTAGTCGTTACTTAAGTCATAGTCCATTTTATTCAGACCCTTCCACGTGAGTCACATAAAATGCCAAATTAGATGGATTTTGGAACAGAGGCATACAAATCTAAACTTTGGAGTTGGACCCTTGTGCCTTTCACATTTTCAGCATTTGCAGAGACTGACAGTTGTTAACCGTTATTTAATGCACATTTAATTTAGTCGTAAACACTGGCAAAACTTTGACATTGGCCCCGCCCACTTTTCGTACGTTTCTCGTACCCGTTGCTGCGTTTCCGCTTTTCCGCTTGTCCGCTTTTTCTTTTTTTTCTCCGATTCGACCAAATGATACGCCGGGGAGTTAATTTTGGTGCGCTTTGAGCTCTGGAAGACATAAAATTTGAAAAGTCGCCAATGGACGAGATACGCCCGCATCGCAGATGCTTTGTCAGTAATTAACTAAATACAGCTTGTAAATGGAAGGCGGGGGGTTGGTGTCGGTGTGGGTGTGGGCGTGGCTGGAGTTCACGCACATGTGCAGCATAAATCAAAGCTGCGGGCATTTGTTGATTTTTGCAATTAAAGGCAAAAAGTAATACCCCACAGCAATGGGGGAAATGGGAGGATTAGATTGAAAGTTCATTAGTTTGTATGTGTGTGTGTGAGTGTTTGTTTTGTACGTGTATTTGTGTTTGTGTGCTGAAATCGATGCGTGGACTTCTTTCGCTGGCTTTGCGAAACCGCCCTTAACTTGGCTAATTGCTAATTGACGGTTTCAGCACTTTAAGACTATTCCCGTTTAAGCTTTGCAACTATTGCAAAATCATAAAATCGCAGCAGACGCAGCAATGGCAGCAACAGCAGCAGTGTAACAGCATTTTCCTCAACTTCTTACCCGTCTGGATTTTCATTTCCATGGCTGTCGTTGTCCTTGTCGTTAAGCTTCTGCTCCTTTTGCTACTTTGCTAGTTTGCTGGCGGCAAATTGAAGTAACTGCCACCGCGAACAGGAACATGGCCAGGACACAGCAAAAAGGGCAAGACGCCAGCTGGCAACTGTTGCCGGAAGCGCCACCGGATGTCCTCACTAAACCGAATGGCATCGTCGCCAGAAAGGAAATCTGGCTCAGCTTGAAATTAAAATACTGAAAACTGTTCCGAATTAGACGAACTCAATTTTGAATTTCTATATTTCTTTTAAACAAAATACAGAAATATTTAAATATAGCAAATAGGGCAAGCAAGAAAACATTACAAAATTGTTTGTTAATTTTGAATCCTTGTTAATTTTGAACTTAAAATATTTTTATAATTTAAATTTAAATGTTTTATTGCCTGAAAAGAATGTAATAAGTATAAAAACCTTAAAAAAAACTTTCCTACTTTTTTATAACTTACTAGATATTTTTTTGAAGTGTATTACGCTAACTGTTGCATAATATTAGCTGTCTGAGTTTCAGGTAAGCCGTAGCTTATAACGAAAAAATATGTCAGAAGCTTTGTTAATTTCTCCTGAGCTCACAAATAAAAAAAAGGATTATTAGCACTCGCTCCGTTTGCTCATTCAAATTTTATATTAGCTGATTATGTGCGTTTTACTGCCAGAGGGTGTGTTGGTGTGTGTGTGCTAGGCGACGTGAATATGTGTATGTATTTACGTGTGTGTGTGCATTGGTGTGTGGGAACTCACACAAGTGACGGAAATTGCTGCATAAAGCGCGCTTGATTGAGTTGACAAGTTGTAATTTCGTTGCCGTTCGCGTTTCATGTGCCTGAGTGCGTATGTGGTTTCATGGAAGGAGAAGGAAGATGGGAGGAAAGGGGAGAAGTGAATGGGTGGATGGGTAGGTAGAAGGTTCGCGCTGCACTGTGTGTATCAGCCACGAATAGTCGAGCGCCATCTGTTACCAAAACCACAACCAAAGTGCCTTGCCAAATGGTGACTGAGAACAAAAAGTTATAATGGAAGATAAAACATATGTTGATTTTTAAAGGGTACAAGTGTCGCTAGTGATTACAATTACTTAATTCGCTTTTTAGGTCTCACAGCTAAGAATTGTAATTGTCTTCCGAAATTAACTGATTAATTAAAACAATACTTTTTTTAGTGAGTTAAATTGTTTCTTTAGACACTGATTTTATTTTCTTAAATAAACAAAGTTATAGCTTTAACTACATTTAAACAGCTAGTTTCAACTTTATTTTTGTATCACTCATTAGACTTATTAAATCACTTGCAAGTCGAGGAAACTTTGCAAATTGATAATAAATCTTTTCTGGTTTTTATACAAAAATACGCTTGGACTACTTTAAGTACAGCCTTAACAAGTTTTCCCACGTCTTTTTCTCCCTCTGCTACCTTCGCAACAATCTGGGGGAAAAAAACTGCCAAGGTCGCATCCATCACGCACTTTTTCAATACTTTGAGAAATTCTTCTTTGATTTTGCACTTTCAAGGTTATTCAGTCTCAGTCCTCCGTTTTGTTCTCTCTGTCTGCCGGTTTATTCAGTGTATAAAAGTTCTTTGAACAGGATGCACCTGTTTTGCCTCAAGTTACGCAGAAATCAACACTTTCGCTTTTGGCAAAAGTAGTATGAAGTATACAAAACCGAAAAGGACTGTAAATAAACCCCAAAGGCACAACAAAGAGAAAATTCAAAAGGAAAAAAAAGGGTATAAACTGCCGATGAATGAGCAACGTTTAAAGGTTTCCTCAACAAAGGTCCTTTAACAAAAGCGAATACCCAAAGAAGATCCACGGACAATTAGCGAGACAGACACAGACAGAGATCTGACCCGAAAATGAATAACTCACCATTATTTGATTGCTTCAAATTGATTCACTTTGCTTGGGCCACTTGTCAGCCACACGCAGGAAACTGCGGCAACTGTCCTGTCTAATGTCCTTTCTGCTATTTATTTCTATATCCCTGCTATA
Source organism: Drosophila cardini (assembly GCA_018903735.1). NCBI lineage: Eukaryota > Metazoa > Arthropoda > Insecta > Diptera > Drosophilidae > Drosophila > Drosophila cardini. Next base: position 19,984,434 of record JAEIGM010000001.1, on the reverse strand, counting down.
CTTTTCCGACTGCTATCGCAGCTAGTATTCGAACGGAAGTCGCCGTCTTGGCTGTTTTGTATTTGGCCAACGAACTTTTAAGGCAGAGTCTGTTTTGCCACTCCTCCTCCTAGTTCAGAACAGCCTCTTTGGCTTATTAATGAAAGCCTGAGGAGATGATTTCCAAGACGTCTTTTCCTTCTTCATACTCCCTTCGTTTAATTAGTCTATTCTCTTGCGATTACAAATCGGCATGGTTTCCCTTTAAGATCCTGTCATTAAATATTTTTGGGCTAAACATTTACAAATTACGCAACATATGTGGCTGTTCTCCTTTTCAAGTCAAAGTTTATCTTAACTTTACGCGTGATTTATGTAACCGAGCCCAAAAAAAATACTGAACCGTAGCATTTTAAAAATACAACTCAAAAGTCTTCCAACCACCATCGAAAAATAAAAAACCAACAACGAAAAACAAACTTTACAACAAACAAAATTAGCAACATGTTCCAGAGGAAACCAACTCAAACTTGTAGATTTATACACATTTTTTTTTCTTTTTTTTTGGTTTGATTTTCTTTTGTGTTGGGCCCTTTTTTTAAGAATGCGGGGGCGTGAAGAATGTGGGAGAGAAGCGAGGTGGCCGGCAGACGTTCAACACAATATTCTCATGTTTAACATATCCTATAACCGAAAACTTATTAAATTAAACTTCTACACATGTTTTGCCAGCGCGTTTTCGTTTCATCGTTTCGTGTCGTAACTTTTTTATACATTCTGGCCGGAAATGCTCAATCTATTGTGCAAAATGTTATGGGTCCATTCGCTACACTTATCCTACAGGACTCGAGGGTAGAGCACAGAGAAAAGTAAGAGAATTGAGTAGATCTGGGAGAACTGGGGAACTAAGCGTTTCAAGTTACGCTTAGTTTCGTTTATCGACATGGAAAATAAATCATTTTAAGCAGTGTACATGTGTGTATGTGTTTGTGTTTGTGTAGTAGCTTTCATTGAAATCTCAAATGTGGTTCCAGATTATTATGGCACAAAGCCTTTGATTTGGGCCGCTTCTCTTCCTTTCCCTTTTCTCACTCTATCTCTCTTATATTTTCCGCTTTGGGGTGCTGTAAATCTTGTCATTGTCAGAGAGTTTCCGACTTGGCAACGCGATGTTTATCGAGCATGTAGCAAAAAAATAAATAAATAAATAAATAGACGCAAAGCTTGACAAGGCCCTGAATTGTGGCTGGCAAAAATATTAGGAATTATGCGCTCTCGATATAAAGATACGAGTGGAATTCCAAAAGAATATATATAAACATACTATTTGTATAAAAGAAAATGAAAAAGTGAACATACATAGAAAAAGTAATTTGTAGTTGTTGCTAGAAAAGTGTCTCCTGCATTTATTTATTTTTTTTAAACTTAGAGCGAAACATTCGCTTTATTAACAGCAAATAAACACTGAAAAAGGCAAAGGAAAACAATTCTCAACACTATTATTTGCAACAACACAACACGGACACAAGAAAAACAACACTTCCAACACAGCACAATAAAAAGCTCGTTGGCTTAGGTACATGTGTATGTGTATGTGTGTGTAAATGGAATTGTACATACGGTAAATGTGAATTTGGGGGGGTTCTATAGTAAGGTTCTAGATTGGGTGGTGTGTGAAAAGGATACAAACACCACATGGTTCGCCAGCAGACAACAACAGCAACACACAAAAGCAAACGGGCGAGGCGACATTATGGCGCCAGTCAGTCACTTTAGTGTACTGGTAGGGCAGAGGGGAAGGACTTGGAGCACTATAAATGGGGATGGAGCCCGACACCGTGTGCTCACTCTTTCCTGCAGAAACACGCCAATTTCAGCTTTGTTCTGTTGTGGTCACAGCAGGTCAATGGCGTCGTTTGACTTTGTTGAGAACCCCAAAAAAGGGGGTCTTGGCTTAAGGAACTAGCCTGTTAGAGAAATCATTAGATTAGTGACACAATTACGACAGAGTGTGCAAAAATTCAAATAGTATTAATACCTAGATTTAAACATTTAAAACCCAGGTAAATTAAAGTTATTGAAGACAAACAATTTAGAAACATCAAGAAAAAATAAATGAATCAAACCTCTTTAACAAATTAAAAAGTGTAAGAAATTCTTCTAGCGCTCATTGGATTATAGCTTTTATTACATACTATAATTTAGTATAGTCGACTAAACTATAAAATATTTAGCTTTCTATTTGCTATCCCTTTAATCGATCCCTTTTTCTGCCCAACTGTTTGTTGTTTATTTCCTACCATTCTACATAATTTAAGTTGAGCAATGTAACCTATAATTTGCTGCAGTTTTAGCGCCATGTTTTTAGTTTTTTTATTGCTGTCATGGCAAACGAATAAGGTCTATATACCTGTCTATGTAAACCTTTGTGTATATACAATATATATATGTATATAAAGTTGTAGTTTATACTGCATATGGTTTCGGTTGGGATCTCTGGGCTGGAAGCTCTGTGCCTGTCGCGGAAATGTACCGCAGACATGCAAACAAAACTTTTTCGCTACTTGGACGCGACACGCGAGCAAGAAGAACAACAACTGTCAGGACTCTGGATCCGGCTGTGTTTGGTGTAAGAATTTGTTGTTTGCCTGCCAGTCACTCTCTCTCTATCTCTCTCACACTCACTCACTCTCGGCGTCTCCCTTTCTTCTCTCTTATAGTCCTTTAGCCCTCTAGTCCTGTAGTTCTCATATAGTATTTTGCTTTCCATTTGGCCATGTTTTATTATTACTTTTCTCTTGGTGTCGCCTCGCACCAAGTAATGCACACTTGTTTATGTACGTGGATTCGTTCTTTCGTCCTACCGCCTTTGCATTGTACTTTTTTGTGAGTGTGGTTGTTTTTGTTGTTGTTATTGCGACTCGACTTGGCCACTTTTTTGCACTCACTTTTGTCGTCGTTGCCGCAACTGTTGGGTATGAGCTGCAAAGTGCTTTTCCTTTTTCCATCTGAATTATAGTTTAATAAATTTATATATTTATTTTTATGTCCCTTATTTTTTTGTTTTTTTTTTGTTCTTTTCTCTGCTGAGTCAAATGAATAAATTGCATTTAGACACCAAGCTTTTCCACGTAATTGAAGTTATGGCTCTTTGTTTCGATGCGTGAGTTCGGAGTTTGGATTAAATATGCTCCAAAAAGTATGCAGCAGAAATGTTTAAAGCTGACCATCTAAATAACACCCTTTGTCGTTATTTGCGTTAATTGCATTTTCTCCACACTTATCTGGCTATAAATAAAATTATATAATTACCTTGTATTGTGTGAAACAATGGTTGCAAATACACACGACTTTCCCCATTCCTAACACACGGCCCAATCCACTTAACGTTTTTGTGTGTTGGCCCGCTCTTTTGGCATTATTTAACGCGTTGCCATGGCAAAGGTGGCCACAACAACAAAAACGAACAGAAACCAAAAGCTGAGACAAAAGAGGCGCATGAAAAGCGCACATCCAACTAAAAGTGCGCATAGGTAAAGGGAGAAAAAGACAAACAGACAAAGAGACAGGCAGACGGGCAGACGGACAGACAGATTACAAATACAGTTGCGAGTTGTTGGCTTCAAATGGAAAGGAACAGGGAAGCGAAGGGAAGGAAAGGGACAGGATCTATGGGCGAGACTCATTTTCCCATTTGCATGTAGCAAAGCGCCTTTCTAGATGCTTATCCTTGTAGGCCAACAGCAGTAATGCCAGGCAACTACAACAACAATCACATACACACCCACACAAACACACATACACACACACACACACAACATGTGCTTGGCAAAACGTCAAAAGGCGCCGCCACAAAGCAAAATGTTCACTTTTTCAGAACTTTTCGTTTTTCGAGACGCCTTTTCCGTCTTTTTGGCCATTATACTTTTGATTTTGAATTAGGCTTAAGCCGGTGATAATCACTCTGACTAAAGATAAAGCGTGTAACCAACTGAATAAGTGCAAATTAGGCGATAGTTAAGCAGCTGCCACAAATTACCACAGTAAAAAAGAATATATCACGCTCTAAAAAATTACGATTAATACTTTCACTAAGAAAAATGATTGTTTAAAATTCCATATGGTATGGTATGGTAAAATATTTAAATGAATTTCTTTCTTTTTACCTTAAAAATTAAAATAGTAAGTTTACTACTGTTTGAAAATGTTTTTGTCAGTGTAATTCTTATCAGATAAACTAAGATGATCTTTTTGAGTAACAACTTAGAAACATACACGAAACACACATTAGCCAATACATGAAGTAACACTATTCGTAAGCTTGCGTGTATCAATTGGGGGCGTGTCCCGGCAGCACCCGCCTTCTTAGTCTGGCCATAAAGCAACCACCAAATGCAGTTTGCAGGCTGTGCTTTTTTGTTTGGTATCAAACTAAGTGATGTGCTTGGATACTACTTTCATATTATGCTGATTTCCATGGGGAATACGACACATGTGCAAGTCTCCAAATAGTACATAGACAAGCGAGTGTATATGTTCTATATGTCTGAACAATTGTACGTATGTGTATACTCTGAGCCACGTTTCTCTACTCAATTATTTATGCAACATTTTGTATTTTGTTTCATTTAGGAACATACACTGCACGTTTTTATGGCACAATTTTCCACTTTCCATTTGCTATTTTAGTGCGATGCTCTATTTTTATGGCGATTTCGTGTTTAGCGCATTTCAATGAACTTTAAGTAATTGCAAATTGATTGAAAGGCCAAAAGGGTCATCTCTATCTATCTTTCTCTTTTTGTCTATCTCTATTTTTCTCTCCCTCTCTCTCTCTCTCTCGCTCACTAGCTTCTAAACTGTTTGCGTTTTAATGCTTTCAATTAATTTAATGCATTGCCAATGCAATTGCAATGCCTTTAGCTCCTTTCGGTTCGCTTTTGTGTGGCACTGCAGTGCGATAACAAGCAGCTTTCGCAAGCGTGCCTGTGATTGTGTGTTCACTGTGTGTATATGTACATTTAATTGCTTGTAATTTGCGCTAATGACGCCGTCAATTACAACAACTACAAGAACCTTTTGACTCTGCATGTCATTAAATACGAATTATTATACGATTTTTATACGATATATGTACCTGTATATGTGCTGTGTGCGATTACATATCCTGGATTATTTATGTCGCAACTAATACCAAAATCAATAGACTGCAACTTATGTAATTTAATTTCCTCCTTCCGAACACTTTCCCGAATTTCCAATCCTCTTCGCTCTGAAACTGTAACTCAATTAAAGTTGTAAGCCAAAAGAAAGAAAGTAAAATAAATGTAAAAATAAGGAAGGATGGAAGGAAAAGGAGCCAATACAAGTGAAAAACCACTTAAAATAGCTGCAAAAATAAAACTCCACTTTTGGCAACTCTGCGGGCAAGTCCGGTCGGCACAGTGTTTATCTCTCTATATCCATCTCTATCAGAAAGTTTAGCTTTTCTTCTACCCCTTTCTCTCTCTTCCTCTCTCACCCCTTCATTCTCACTTTCTCTATTGCTTTCCTATTTACGCCATTTTTAATTGCTGAATAAAAAAAGTAATTACAAATTTGCTGTGTGCCGTTCGCGTAGTTTTTGGTTGCGTTCTCATGCAGTCGGGGTTTTTTTTCGGCGAGGAGGACGTTAAGGGCGGTCTTGTGGCTGGGCGTGTTGTGGGCGTGGCACTGCAACTCAAACAAAATTATAAGCAAACACGCAAAACTGCCACAAAACTTGAAAACTCAACGGAAGCCGCACACACAAAAATAAAATAATAATTCCGCCAAAAATGGATAAAAAAGGGTGAAAATGTTTATACAAAAAAATACGAGAAAATACGCAAAATGTTTTGGCCGTTCAAGAACGCTGAATGAATGGGGTTGGTATGAGGATGGTATGGTGCGGGTGAAGGGGCTTAAAAGGGTGCTTTTATTCCAGACAGACTTTGCATTGACTCCAACTCAGGTTCGCATTTGGACACGGGCTCAGACTGAGACTCGTACTCGTACTCAGAGTCAGAGTCGGATTGGGGCGCTGTTTGTGCAAACTGACCACAGGAGGAGTCCTTTTGGCCTAAATGAAAGGGCTGTGTCCGTCAGTTGGAACAAATTAAAAAACAAAATGCAAACGATTTGCCTTTGTTGTTGCATTTGTTTATTGCTTGTCCTAAAATTTAAAGAATTGAGTTTTCGTTATTCTGATCAATTTAATATGGAAGATTGTTATAAATCGCACATTTAAAATTTCTTAAAGTCGTAACATAATTAAACCAATCCGATTATTAACGTTAATCTTGGGTATTATTATTTAGCTTAATTCAGTATTAATTTTAATTGAATTTACTTTGCTAAAGTGACGTAATAGGTACATTTACTAAAACATGTTTAACTAATTTAAAAAAAGTTTGCTTTTCACAAAGAAATGGAAAGTTTCGGGAATGACCGAAACCCAGATACCCTGTCTTTTCATACAACTTCTGGAGCATTTGACTCTTAAATTGCTGCAGATTTATAAAAACCATTTCTACTTCCTCATGTTCTTTACACACTCCTCACAAAGTTATTATACCCTTGGCGATAGTAGTATAGTAATATGCTCTAACATTTTACTCTTACCACATACGAACTTCAACCACTTTTTTTTGATTGCTGCCCCCAAGTTTAATTTAACTAATTGAAAAATGTGATACTCTCGCTGCTTCAGCCGCAAACTCGTTGGACACGTCAGTGTTGTGAAATCTGTTTTCTATTTTCTATTTTCCCGCTTTTTGGCCTTTTTTTTTTGCATTTCCGTGCATTGCGATGTTTAGTTCAGGATCTTCTAGAGTTTCACATCTGTTTCTGCCTTTTGTCATTGCAATTTTGTGTTTGATCTTTACAGAAAGTATCATGGCTGTCACTTGTCTGAGTGCTTTGGTCTGTTTGTTGGTCTGTTTTGACAACCGGTTTAATTAGCTGATTGTTCTGAATCCCGGCCAGTAATTGAGTTGTACTTTTAAACTACAAACAAAACTAATTTCACAAATCAATTAATCATATATTTTATATGTTAATTTGTATTGCATATTTAAGCATTCAAATCCACTTCGCAACACACACAAATTGGCTCATAAAATCAATTACTCAACACTGAAAGCACTTTCTGCGTCCTTGTAGTTTACAACACACAAGTACGACTAGTGAATGTCACTAAAACTAAATTAAATTAGACTAAAATGGACAGGAAAAAATACCGAGTAGTTGCTAAAAGGAGAATCGAGGGAGGGTAGAAAAATAGGTAGACTAAACGACGCTTAATGGAGAAACTAGCAACTAAATGAAATCCTTGACTGTCTGTCGAGCATTTGGTATTTATGCGCTATTTTGTTATTTTGCACCATTCCTACATTTCTCCATACCCCCCTTTGATCCTCACATGGCACTTTTAGTTAATTACGAAAATCCGTACAAAGGATTGTGCCCAAATTAAAAAACAAGAAGACTTGAGTGCAAATAGAAAATGGGTTGCATTTCGTTGATTGTGTTTCTGTTGCGGCTAATGAAGATTGCAGGTGAATAAGAGCTCTGGCATATGTGGGGCTTAAAGCTTAAACGGCTTTAATATGTTTCAGGCCAATGCACATACTTCAAGCTGGCTTACTGATTACTTTGCTCAGTCAGGATGAGCAACTAATCATTGACATATTGTTAACTGGAGCTGCAGTGGCATCTGGTGCTTTGTGTGGTTTTATCCGCAGCCACAAAGCCCCACTAATAACTTGCATAACTCTTGTTGGAGCTCACTAGTTGAAGCAGCGGTAGCATCAAATCCTTATATTAGTGAAATAATGAGCGAGCGCCTGCAAGTATGCTTTGACTTTTTAACATAATGGCGCTGACCAAAGTACTGAGTCCTTAGCTCCGAGTTCCGAGTTCCCAGTACCGAGTCCCGACTTCTGTGTGCTGTTCTGCAGCATGTCCTTTGTCACTGCTAATTAACTTGTTGCATCGTTTAATTAGCCAAGCTAACTGGTCACAAAGTAAAAAATAAAGAAGATCCATTACACTAAAAAAAAAAAGAAAGAAAAATAATGGAAAACTTTACGCTTAACTGGCTCCAGTGTCATTTTTTTCATCTCTTTATCTCTCGCTTTATAATTTTTACTCGCATCTTGTGGCCCAGCGCATGTAAATTATGAAAATTATACAAATAGCAAAAAGTTTTTTAATTAACCGCCAGTTAGTGAGTCATAGCTGTCCCCTCTCGGCTTCCCACTCCCACTTCTCCTCCTTCTATCTACTCTGTTGCCGTGACACTAATTGTACAACAGGAAAAATAAAAGAGTAGAAAGCAACAAAACTGCCGAAAACTGTCGAAAAGCTAAAAGCAAATGCAAATAAATTTAGCATAAATATTTATTATTTTGCCAGAAAAAAAAAAGAAAAATAAATGAAAATTAAAACGAAAATATGCAGTTTTCAATTTGCACAACCGAATAACAGCTGACACTTTGGCACATGAATCGAATTCGAAACAGATATATTACGAGCGAGGCTGCCATAAAAATAATTCTGCAGAATTTCATAATTAAATTGCCCAAAAAGTGGAGCACTCAACGATACCGATGCTCAAGAAGGAAATGAATGATGGAAACGGGCTGCCGATGTGTTGCTTGTATCAGTAAGTCAGTCATTCATTCAGTCATTCACTCATTCATTCATTCATTCATATGCCACGGCAATTGCAGTCAAGTCAAGTAGTCAAGACGTCTTCTCTCCGGCGTGGCACTTCTATAAATAATTGCAAGCAAATTTGTCAAGCGTGTCAGGCGGCAGGCAACTGCAAAGATGCGCATACGAGTATCTTTAAGTTGCATCACACTCCGCACCCCTCTCTCAGCCACGTCCTGCACTTGCCACGACAAATTTGCAATGTCTTCGGCTTTTGGCAGACATGTTGCATGAAGCTTTGCATGCCACGCAAAGTGCGGCATCGTGAGTGCAAATGTCGCGCCATTATGCTTCACGATGAATGCCAGTACAAGTATCTTATATTTCTCGGCAACTGAGCGAAAAGGAGAAACGGAGAAATGGAGAAGCGGAGAACCCGCAAAGAGGCAAAAGGCTCAGACATGCCAGCTTTCTGCTGGCAATTATTTTGAAATTTTTACCTTTTCTGATACTGTTTAATTTAAATGTAAGGAATTTTGAAATTGTTATTTGGAAATGACTAATGTAACAAGTATATATGAGATCTAGGACTAATAAACGTTCTTTTAAAAGTTGTATATGATTCAATTCATATAATACTTAGTGTCATATCTTGTGTAGCTCTTGAGAACTACTAGTTACTAAACAAACAGACATTAGATTTGAATACAGAAATGCAATTCACGTCGCACAATATTATGCTGACATCCAAATCAATTAGACAACTCATAACGTGATGCCAAGTTAAGTTTAATCTGTTTAAGCTCAATTTCTAGAACTTCTTAGAAGAAAATTTCAAGTTTTCGTCTAACTAGACAGATTGAAATCAATTTTGGGCATAGTTTTAATTTAGTTAAACCAGTTACTCATAAGACATGAAACTTTTCCCCGAAATAACAGCACTCCAAAGCAAACAACAAGAAAACAAAAAGGTTCTTTCAGACTTTTTGGGACACACGCATCTGTCGCAGATTTTGACATGTGACAGTATTTGGCATAAAATGTAGAAATGAAGAGAGAAAGAGAAAGAGAGAGAGACTGTGTGTATGAGTGAGGCTGCAGGTAAGCAGCTGCAGCAGGTAAAACTCTTCAACTCTTAGTTGGCCTGGGCTAAAAAGTTGAAAAGCGGTAAACAAGCAGAAAATGTCGCGGCTGTCAAAACTCTGGCGGAAAAAGGGGTTTTTCTCGCTGACTAAATTCCACCTTTTCTCTCTCTCTCCCTCACTCTCTCTTTCTCATTTTCTTGAATGCATATCCCTTCGTATCCTGCTGTTGAATCCTTTACACTGTCTGTCAAGTTTTTTGGCATGAAAAGTGTTGCTGCCAATTTATTGCTGCAGTTAATTTGCATGAAATATAAATAGATGGCAAACAACTTGAGACAGTTTCGTGCACTTAAAGCGAATCTGAATTACACCTTCTCGCTCACACACCTTCAACTGTCCCCACTCTCCTTCTCTCTATCTCTCTCCCTCTCTCTCTCTTTAGCCTAGTGGCTCTCCGGTATGCCGAATTTAAATTAAATTAGAATTTCTCCAGCTCCTTGGGTCTGGGTCTCAGCTCGGTGTGTAATTTAAAACTATTTTACATGCTGCTAAAGTGCGTCGTCCTGTGTGCAAGTATATCTGTGTGTGTATGTGAGTGTATATGTGTGGGTTAGATAAAAAAGGCATTTCTGCAAGCTTTTTGAGCTGCAGCCAACTTAAACTTGTTAAGCTTTAGGGAATTTCAGCTTCGCAAAACAGCAAAAAGTGCTACAAAAAAATCTAAAAATAAGAGAAAAAATAGGATATTTAAACTCAACTTGATATGCGCCTGGGAGCTTACTATGTCTTCTAACTGTCTGTGTGTGCGTGTGTATGTGTGAGTCTGTGTGTGTGTGTATGCGTCTGTGTGATTTATAGTGAGCTGGGATTAAGCTGCGCAAGAATGTTGTTGGAAATTTTTAGTATAATGCACATAGAAAAAGAAGGAAGCTTCAATGGCGCTTGGCCTAAAAGAACTTGAAATTCCCTGAGGCGGAAGTCACAGACATTTGGGATTGGGACTGGGACTGGGACTGGGACTGGGATTGGGATTGGGATTGGGATCGGTGATTGCCACATGGCAGGAAAATGTGAATGCAAATGTGAATGGAGAATTTATTCAAAAGGCAGAGCTCAATAAACGCATAATGCATATGGCAAATCGACGACAAGTTCACTTGTTTTACCAAGTTAATAGCACTTTTCACAGCCAAGTGGAATCTTAAACCGATTTTCTTAAATGATGATGAATTTATTTCTGATTTTTAGTATTAAATTGAGAATTATTTAGATCTGTAGATGTCAACGCGCTTTAAAGCCTATTAGTAAAAGATGCAAACTAAACAAATAGTACAACAAAGAGAAAGAAATAATAAAATCAATATAGAACTAGAAAAGCAAACAGAATGTATAGCAAAAATGGCGTGGCATGGCAAAATGGCAAAAACATACGCGAATCAGAGAATGTGAACGAACCAAAGACGATGACGTCGGTGCCGCCATTGTTAATAGGATTAGGAAGCACAACAGATAACTACACGACGACAACAATAACAGCAACAACTGTACAACAGCGAAAAAAACACACAGCAACAACAGCAACAATTAAAAGCAATACGAATTACATACACACACACAGCACAGCACTAAAATGCCAGCAAAAAATACAGAAATTCATTTATTGTTAATACTGTGAAAGAGACGAAAAACTAGCCATTAGAAAGAGACACAAAGTCAGAGCAAAGCAAACAAAAGTAAATTAGATTGTGTGGCCCATTAAGGCATTAAGATTTCATTGCTGTTGTTCTGGTAGTTGTTGTTGTTGTCCTCTTGTTATATCACTGCGTCTAAGTTTTTGTAAAACACATACAGAGAGTGAGAGGGAGAAAGAGACATATATGTTGGTCCGAAAAGCTAAGCTTTACACAGAGAGAAATTCGTAGCACAAAGGGGAATGTGTACAACCTAAAGTTAACATAATTGAATTTGAGTTTGAATTTAATTTAATCACAAGAAAGAAACAGGATAAACCCAATCACATAGTTAATTTAGAACAAAATTTATCGATTCCTCAAAAAAAATATTTTTTTTCCGTTTGTACTACGCTCTGATCTTTCATGAACAAATTAACGGAAGATTAGAGTCGAAAACTTATATTTAAGATCTCACTTGTTCGTTTTTTGAAGTATATCATTTCTTTCTCTCAGTGCATGTGCAGCTACCCTCGACATTTCTACATTGAGCACTTAAAGCGTCACCGTCGCCATCGCCAGGCACTTTAAGGGTTTCACTTAAGACCCCTCCATTTCTGTAAATGTACAGAGTGTGGGGAGAAGGGCTAATGGCAAGGGGGTATAGGGGCTGCGGGGATAGGGATAGGCTGTACAACTACACTAGACGACACGCAACGTGAGTACATGGGAGACAACAACAACACTAAGATTTTCATTTTGAAGCACTTGAGCAGTTTGTAGACTTGTTAGGACTATCACCTCACCTCTTCTCTCTCTCCTGGATTCCTTAGTCCTCTTTGCCTCATCTTCTCCCCCTCAATTCCTCACACCACATCAAATCGCATCGCATCTCATCTGGCATCTCATCTCAGCTGCTGTTGTTGTAGTACAAGTCAGTGGATACGTGACTTTTTGCGGTTTGCTTGGATTTGACTGCTAAAAGTGCTAAAAATTGCCCAAGCTTCAGCATCTCTCAAAAGCTCAAAGCCACCTATTTTGTTATTTTGTTATTTCTTATTTGGCTGTTTATTTGTGCGCGCGTTTAATGGCCTTGAAGTGAGCGAGCAAACGAGTCCGAAATGTATCTTGTATCTTGTATTTGGCTGATGTCGTTCCTCGGCCAGCTAAATTTAATGGTCTATTGAGCGAGAGAGTGTGCGTGCGTGTGCGTGCGAATCTATGTGTGTGTATGTGTATGTGGGTTGATAACTGAGTGCCTTCTTCTTACATTTCTTATTGTTTGCCTACATTTAGGCGCCTGCATTATTGGGCATTTGACTTAATTTCAAAGTGTGACGTCCACTCAAGTGCAATTGTCTGAAAGAAACGAAACGGAATGAGGTTGTAAATAAAATAAATTTCTTAACTCTTATTTACAAAACGTGTTGAGTACAAACAAGCTACTCGCTAATGGAGCTGAAACTCACCCTTAATGGGATTTTCTATGCGCAGTTTAGCAGTTTTTATGTCTCGAACAATTAACGATAATAAAATCGTTAAGTCTTTGTTACACTTTATAGTTTGTAAAAGTGAAATAAACCGAAATGTATAACAGAATAATGAACATTATACTTCCATGATAAACTTAACTAATCAATTTATTTTTCTTTTCTTTTCAGGTAATTATATCTTTTAACAGTTTATCACTATAAACTTAAATTTGGGGAAAACTGTAAGTATTAAAGGAAATTCACACACTTTTACGCCGAACAATTTTCACATTGTCAGCATCAAACCGGAATTTCGTATTAAATTTCCATGGTTAAAATAGCAAACACATAAATTCCAAAAGCAAATCATCTAAAACTGCCCACAAGTTTTTTGAGGACACATTTATGCTGATCATCATTAACAAAACCCAAATAGAACCCTTGAAGAAGAAAATCAAACTCAGCGAAGAAGAAAATTAATTTATGTATGTGCACAAACAGCATTCGAAAGGGTTTTTGAGAAAGGGAAAACTAAACATTTCAAGTTCGACTCCTTTTTGAGGAGTCTGGATGGACAACACATGAAATCATTAATATGCTGAGCTGTGCATGTGACAAAGGACACTCGGCCAGGTTCCAGGCAGCAACCAGGAATATGGAATAAGGAATCAAGAACAAGGAACCAGAAGCAACAACAATGCATTATAATGTGCTTATAAATATATTGTTTTGTGCCCCTTAGGATGCTAAACATATTTTGGGTTTTTGGTTGAGAACTCAAATTCGAGGGTTGCGCTGTCTTTCCCAGGGCCAAAATCATTCGAAGAATCCCAACAAAAATATCATGAAAAACTTGTTTAGAATTTCATCTTTTTGTGTTGTCTACTCAATTTCAGTTGGTTTTCTGCTATTTTTTTGTGTGTTTTGTGTTTGATTTTGCGTTGATAACAAGTTCAGCTTTCAGTCGCTGAAGGTCACCCAAAAGTCGTTCACACGTTTCACAATTAGCAGCTGCTGTTGAAAATTGGTCACGATATGCGTTTAGTCGAGTTATCAAGTTTTTCTAATACCACATACTACAAAGTAGCTTACAGTCCAACTATCCAGACATTTATTTCTACAGATACAGTAAAAGACATAGATACACGCATGTGTTTGCATAAATTGACCCATTGCAACCCCAAAAATAAAACTTATTTGATGTCAAAGTTCAACCCATTCCGCAATGGGACACGCGCCATACACGATACTGCCCTCGACGCTGTTGATTTTTATCTTTGGTAGCTGTTTATGCAGTGTCTGAAACTCAAACTGAAACTGGACCTACATATATTTTATAGTTGCTGGATTTGTTGTGTGGATTTTTCGCATTTTATTGAGATGAATTACAAGAAATATATGTATAAATGAGGGTCAATCGTAATTCCAATTTGAAACGGAGCTGGGTCTCATATGTATTAATGTTTTTGGATTTTACTTGATGTACAAGCCATGTTCATCAATGTGGCTTAAGTAGACGGTTGACAGGACCAAAATCAATAGAGTATATGGAGTAAACTGTATGGAGAATGGAGAGGGGGAAGTTCAAGTTCGAAGGATATTTCTGTTGCTCTGTTGCTTCTGCTACTGCTAGTAGCGAACAATTTTAATGTCCTTTTGCTGCGTTCATAAATTTTTATTATGTAATTGAGTTTGTTCTGAGGGTTAGGGAGTTTTTATAGCATGAGTGTCTTTGCTCATTCTATTATCTGCCCCGGAGTGATGAGGACTGAGGGGGTGTCTTTGTCGAATGTCTCCAAATAAAACAATAAAAGCAAATGGTGAGACACCAAATAGGGGGCATATTAATAAATAAAATGGGGTTACTGACAACAATACCAAAAATAAGGGGTTAAGGGGGGTTTGTTTTGTGCATGGGTATGAGTGGGTGTTACCATATTTCTAGGAAAATATGACAAGACGATCAATAAATGTAAATAGCTGTAAAGCTGCAAATGTGCAGTGAATGCCAAGTAAAAGCTAAGATATGGATAACTCTTAAGATTTTCCTTATATAACTTGTGTCCATTTCTGCTTTTACAACGATAACTAAAGTATCAGAACTTGTAACTAATCGTAGTTAAGATACAATATAATTATGTTGCCTCCTCTGCATAGTTACGAGTACAAATAAAAGTACATCTGTATTCATTCAATCTGCACAAACATTCATAAACTTATTATTAATTGATTAAGCCTCAAGAACGCAATATTTTGACAGCAAACACGCGCCAGAAGAGTGTCTCCAAGATCTCAACCACTGTCCCAGGTTCAGATTCAGGTTCAGGTTCAGGTTTGGGTTCAGATAACAGCACAATACAAATTTCCATAAATTACCCGCATGAATGCAAATAATGCCTTGAGATGGGCCATAAATGAAAGGAGCAACAACGGCAACAAGAACAACAAGAGGAGCGAAAAAAGTGTCCCAAATGAGCAGCAATTCAATAAGTAAAGCGAGTGAAAGGCAAACCTGAATAACACGCGGCACGTTCCACACGTAATTCGAGTTTTGGGCTTAGTTCTAGCGGTACTTTATAGGTGTCCGATGTCGGATTCCGAGAAGGGAGACCGAGTGCGAGACATGTCCCGTAAACAGACGCCGAATCGTCGTTTGTAATTAGCATGCAAAAGAAGCTGACAAAAAATGATAAATAATATAAATATGGCACAGAGTCGGGCACACGCTCATAAATCTTGAGCACACTTCGACGAGATTTCGATATTGTATTCGGTACCGGTTTCGGTGTCCCATATCCGGAACCGGAACCCTTCTCACTTATTTTCTTCTTTTTTCCTGTTATTGTTGTTGTTGTTGTTGTTCATCCCGGGGCAGACAGCACAATAGGCGCTGATCCGGTGAAAGGTTAAGGTGTCATCCTCTGTTACTTTTACTTTAACTTTTTCTTATTATTCCGACCAACGAATAAAAAAAGAGCTTGGCGACAACAATCAACAAATTTGTTTTACATTCTCCGTTACATTCTTGTTCTCACTTGTCTCCCTTCTCATTTTTTCGCACTTTCAAGTGTTATTGTGGATTCAGTGTCACAACCCTTGAGTTAACTGAGTCCTTGACTCCTTTAAGGGGGTGTGATAAGGGTTCTATGTTAAGGAATTCTTTTCTCGATGCCTTTTTTTACTATTAGTATTATTTTTTTGCCTGTTCAAATGTTTTTGTTGCTCTGTGTCTGTCAAATTGCTGTCAACTGAGTTGACTGCTGCTCAATTTTAATAACGTAAGTTCTCCGCTCAATTGAAGAGTTTTAAAAAGTTTTTTTATGTAATGTAACTTTGAAACTTAAAGTAATGTGATTGCCAGCAAAGTTTGAGCATTTTGTGGCCTATTTACACTTCCAATTGGAGACAGTCTAATGGGATTGCGTGACACGCTAATTGGATCACTTCACCACCAAGAGCTCTACAAAGATCAACCCTTAATTCAAATCAAGCTCTATTCCAACTCTTAAGAATCCTTTACATTTGACTCAACACACCAAAATACCCTTTAACTCAAAAAATACCACTTGAGTCCAGAGCTTAGAATTCTCTTTAACAACCCTTAATTGATTGCTACCCTATATTTCACGCTCACTCGCTCTCTATATCACAAATCCTGAGATACCCAATAGAATTAGGTTTCTTATAGGACTGTTAGTGTTAGACCTTCATGCAGTACCTTCTTCAATTCAAAGTCGCTTGACTTTGATTCGTTCTTGTCTTCTACTCAGTTTCTCAACACTCTTTCGCTCCCTTCTCAGTTCACGAGCTTAGCTGACGTCATCAACACCCGGTCAAATAAATGGTTTATGGGGTGTGCATGACTCACTCGCACCCTTCGTTCGGAATCCGACGTTAAACGCACCACATTCAACCACTATCCGATTTCAGACCCTTTCAGAACGCCGCCCACGTAATTGCTTCCTGCAGATTTTGGACACTGGACACAAGCTACAGCTATAGCTATATAGCAATGGTTATATATCTAGCACATAGCCTCAAGCCGTGTGCCTTGCATAATTAAGCAGTCGACTCTGCATTTTAAAGCACTTAAAATTGGCAAACGGAAGTCGCCTCGACCTGTCACGCCCGGCAGCAAACACCTGTCATGTTTAGCTGCCAAATGCTTAAAAAGTGAGGGAACAAAAAAACAATTTGACAACAACAACACATTGCAATTACTAATACGAGTATAACTCGGGCTAGAAGTAAGGCCTATGAAACCCTAAAACACCCGCTGTTCCCAATGCCAATCAAACATTGGGTGGTCTGCCGCTGGCAGCCACAACAGCAAAAGGTGGGTTAGACACTGTCCACCTGGTGGTAATCCACCTTTATTGCACACTTTGGCCTCTGAAATAGTCGCACAGGTCAATCGATATAATTTTGTCATTCCATATATTTATGGGCTTTACCTACACTGATCAAAAAAATGTTTTGCTTTCGCTAAAACTTAGAATTTTAAGAACATAAACGAATGAATTTATTAGACTTATGTTTGTGTCACTTTTTAAATAATACTCATTTAACAGTAAGATATTTTTAGCAGTGTATTTATATCGAAATATGAGCCAGGTGGAAGTCCCAATGGGAATGGGAGAGATGTGGGCTGTCAGTATTTTGGTTTCCCCCAAGCACAATAAGCGACAGTAACTGAGCTCATGACAAATTCATGTCAGTTTCACATGACTGAATAAAGCTAAGGAAAAAAGGTCCAGTAAATGAAGATTGAGATTTCTGTATAGGAATAAATAAAGACGAATATTTGGGGAATGTCACCAAAATCCAATCGAATAAATATCGTTCTTCTACGCACCAAATATCTTAATAACAAAAAGTTTATTTTGTTACAAAAATCGACTCTTAAATTAAGTAAAAACCATAAGATGTGATAAAATTAAAATATTGTTGAATGAATTAACTTGAAACCAGTTTTAAATGTTTTTGCAATTCTGAAAACTATTAAGTTTTGGTCATTTTCGTGCCAGTTTTATTCATTTGTCATGCTTGGTAATTTATTAATAAATTGTCGACACTTGAGTAATAAATTCAATTATGTGGAAATGGTAAATGATAGGCCAGTCAACCAAATTGATTAAATAATAAAATGTCATTTATAGTGGTTGGCCAGTTGTTGGTTTAATGACCTCTGAACTTTTCCAAAAATAGACCAAAACAATTTAGTTAGTTTGAATACTCAATCATAAGCCATGTCAAGCTTAATGAGTGGCCATAACTCGAACTCTCGGTGTTTTTAGTTTTTAATAAAGTTTTCTTTCGGTCGATCATTAACATAACTTAGTGGTCGTCATCATTAGGCTGAACTTTGCCTTTTTTAAGCGCCAAAAAGTCGACCCTTAACAGATGTTGCCCAACTTCCTTCAGTTCAGAATTGAAATCGAACAAAAGTTCAAAAACATCATCAGTTTCTAAACTACCCTTCCGAGCAGCCAATGACTGAACCGACATCCTCCCTAAGCTCAAGACTCATTACAAATAAATATCTTGGACTATTTATAATGTCCAGGCGGCCAGGACTTTCCCACCTTTTTGCCTATGTGAGATTACTCCTATTTCCTTACTTTTTGCTTTGGATTTTACTTCTTTTTCTTCGTTCTCCTTGCTGTCCGTACAAATTATGCAGATTAAGGGGTCAGTTTGAAGTCTCAGGTTCACAGCTGGCGGCAGTTATGACTCTCTATAGCACCTGGTTGGGTAGTTTGCCCAAATACTTACTCTCTTATATGGAAAAAACTTTTTAGCGTTTGCCTGTTTGCCTAAGAGAGCCAAATGCATTGCATAAAATTTACATAAAAATCAAATTTGATGTTTTCGTTCGAAACTAAATTGTGCCTATATTTATTTATACCACATATTTGAATACTCTACTCATGTGAAGTATTTTATACTTATGCCTGCTATACTCGTGGGTTTCATTTAATTGTGTTTCTGTGCCACACGGAAAACTTTATGGCATAGCATTAGGCTTTTGGAAATGAGTTCATAATAAGCTCAGCTAAATGCCAATTTACAGATGGCGCCCTGTGAGTTTTCTGGGTCACATGTGTTAAACACACAATGTTTAACTTCTGGCCAAACTTACTACACATCCCCTGTCCAATAATACCCAAATTCTCTCCCATCTATCTCTCGACTACTCGAACAAAACCAAACAAAACAAACAAAAGTTTTGCATTGCTTCCAAAAATTATGCCACTCTCATGTTGCAATTTGCCAGCTGTGGCACAAATTCTGTCTGCTCTCTGTCTCTATTTATTCAACGTATTTCTCTTAGTATATCTGCTATTTTTTGGCTCGACAAATTTGCAGGCCGCTTTCAATGCCAAATTTGCGCGTTAATTTGTCTGCATATTTTTTTTATGCAGTCGACTTTTAGGCTTATCAGCCAACTGCGGCTGCCAGTCACAAAGTTTTTGTTTGTTTTACTTATTTTAGCTATTTGAAATTAGTTGAAGTTTACTTTTTTCATTCCACAGAGAAAGAGGTATTTTAATTGTGTGCATTGTATCTAAGAGTTGGAGGAAAAATTACTGGGCTAATGTAGTAATATTTTATTATAGTTGAATTGACGCAAAGTGTCTTTACGTTGCTATGGGAATATGAGATCAGTATTACTCATCCTCAGGAAAGTATAATCTGAAGTGCCAGTCAGTCAGTTAGCGCGGACAAAGAGTTGTATATATTCGGATTATAATATAACAAGGACAAGACAATTGTTTCTTTTGAACAGTTTAGCTGAGTATTTGCTGAGTAAACTAAGTAATATTTGATTCTATTAGACTTGGCACGAAAAGTCTCAAAGTTCTTAAAGGAATATACTTGATGAAGGTTAAATTTAAAGGATTACCGATAAGTCAGTCATTATAATTTAATAAGTCGAACCATTTCTAGACAATTGTTTGTTTCGAATCTTTTTTCAGAATTTAGAAGCCCATTACTTTATATTCAATTTTATACTGCATACAAGTACATTTTAATAATGTACAGAACCCTTATCAACATTTTTTCGAACGCTAGTTGCTTTCCAATATATCTTAGTGTTTGCTGCATACTTATTAAATGTTTTCGCATGATTTCTCCTAGTTTAGCCATTTGGAGAAAGTGAACTTTTGCTTTAATCGTGTTAAATAACCCCCCAAGTTGAGTTTAAGGTTATTTTTTGTGTGTTTTACACGCAGACTCTTATCTCTGGCAATATGTCAACTGACGGCCAACAATAATAGCCAACGTATTTGCAAAGCGCACATTTTCCATTTTCTGAATGCATTTGCTCTCTGTCACTGCAGACACAACAATTTTCTACACACAATGCACTAACGAAAAAAAGATAAAAAGCCAATTTGAAATGCGCGCTAGGCATTTTGACTTATCTACTATTGTTGTTGTTGGTGTTTTTGTTGTTCCTCCTATTGTTGTTATGCATTCTTTTGTTTCGTTTTTCCTTTTTTTGTTATTTTTGGGGTACATTTTCGCAGATCGTTTTTTGATGTGGCATAAGGCAAAAATGCGTCAATGTCAGCGACGTGCAGGCAAAATAAAAGAGAAATTTGTTTTTGTCTTTTTTTTTTCGATTTTTTGGCAAGTTGTTGATAAATATGACAATAAAATGGACACATATCGACCAATAACAACAACTCAATAGCAACAACATCAGCAACTGCAACTTGACAGTATTGTTTGGCAGTTTGAAATAAACGAAATATTTTGGATGCACTCGCAGTACAGTTAAGCTCGGCACATAAAGATGCCATCCATGTCTGTAACGTGTGAATATGCTGACAACAACCGCACAAGCAACAACAACACTAACAACATCAATAGCGGCAACAATCGAAACAACAACATTAAAAGCTCCCCGTGCACAGTTTTGATGGCAAGTTTTTAGACCAAAGCGCAGAGTACAGTCAGCAAAAACAACAATAATTCTTTACTCTCCTCTTCCTTGCTTTTTTTCTGATGTGGCGCCATCTGTCGGCAACTACAGAGCGTGAGAGAAGAGCATATATATGTGTGTGAGTGTGTGGATGTGTTGCCAAAACGCACGTGATAAGCATATGAAATTTTATGGCAACTCTATTTGTTACTTTCACTATGTGTCTGCAGGAGCTACAACAACTTTTGCTTTGTAGCTGGCAGAAGACTTCCTGTGCTCACTGTCTCTATCTCACTCTTTTACTCTTTCACACACTCGCTGCTTCTCTCTGTCTGGCACTTTTGTGTGTGCGTTGACTTGGAAAATACTTTTTGTGATAACATTTTATGGCTTGACAAGCAGGAGCGCCAAAGTACGCGCATCTCTTTTCCAAAGAAAATTTATAAAATAAGAAAAAATAAAAAGAATAGAGGAAAGAATTTATGTTCTGCAAGCAAATAAATAGAGGGAGAGAGTTATGTTACAAGGTTGAAGATACTATTCGCAGTCAGGAGTGCTAGGCATCAATTTGCAATTTGACAGCGCCGGAAAATGACAATAACTTTGACGTTGATGGAAGTTCGAATTTGAGACATTAAAAAAAACTAAAGCCCAGTTAATTTCTCTTGCTTTTGCAAATAGCATTTTAATGATCAACAAAGCAAATTATATATTTGAAAACTAAAAAAGGACGATAACAAAGGATATAAACACGCATGCTTATGAGGTCATCAACAGTCATGAAATTTCTGTTCACTGTCGTGTGTTTGGAGAACTGGCATTCTGTCGCAAAGTGATGAGAAGCGAAGCGAAGCGAGGCGAAACGAGTGTAAAATGCATACACTGCCAAGGACGCGAAGAGACAGGACAAAAAGGAGGTAGTGTGGTAGTGGGAGGAATGGAAAATAAACAGAGGGTCGCTCTCTTTACATATACATATGTGTGTATGCATTTGTGTTTGTCATTGCCACTTAGCCTTATTAGTATGTGCAACGGGCAACAGTCGTTGCCAAACGATACTGTCCCCTCTCTTCCTTACACATACACACACACACACACACTCATACATACTGTAACTGTAACTGTAAAGTGGCGATGAAGCTTACCAAAAAAGTACGGAGAGTACATGCCATGCATGCAATGCGCTCAAAAGTATGCTATGCTTATGTTACAGGACTTAACTGAACTCGACTCGACTGTGCATTGTGCCTAATGTAAGCAACGCCAAAAAGTATGCAATATTAAAAATATACGTTCGTATAAACATATATATTGTAATGGGGCCACTGAGTATAATGGAATGGGGATGGAACACATCAGACAGCTGCGCAATAACTGTACATTAAAAGTCATTGCATTCATGATATTATTTTTTATGTATTTCTGCCAGCTTGACTCGTATGTATGTGTGTGTGCATTTATATATACATTTTAAAATGTTGCCTTTATTTTGGTTAGACAATTTGTTCATGTGTGTGTGCTGCTCGGTCTGCATAAAAAATGCTAAATTTAAAATATGGCACTGCCTTTATACCCTGTAGACAAAACAGCATATCATAAGAATAATAAAATAAATCGGTCAGAAAACCAATACAATACATACGTATACGTTTCTTGATATAATTAAATAAACTTATACAGTTGTAGTCATAATAGAAGCAATGAACATACGGTATTAGTTCGTCGTGTACTTCTGGCAACTGTGGTTCCACTTTTAAGTATGCATTTTTTTTGTGGTTCATAGTTTGCCGGTGTTTATTGCCTTAGGCTTTGTCCCTGTCGCACCCCTTTGTCTGTCTTCCCCTTAAAGTTCATATCAGTTGCATATCATTCTGCTTCCACTTAGAAACTGTACAGTTCTATTTCTGTTGTTTAAATACTGAAACTGTATAATTACCAAAACAATTTGAAAAAGTTTGAGTTCAAATTTTAAATTTATTTTAATTTATAATTTATGTTGATGAAAGATTAAATTTGTATTGCTTTTCTATTAACAGAGTCAATACACACGACACTCAACTAGATTATATTCATTAAATACTACTTAATTATACTTGAAAGTAATACTTGTATTACTGCTGTTTTGCATTTAAATAACAATTGATAATGTGTACTTTGGCTTTTTAATGAAAAACAATTGTGTTGTCTCTGCCAGCAGCAAATGCAAATTTCTGTTGCACTCTGTGAATTGAAATTTCAATAGTTGCATTTTGAATGTGGTTAAAGTGAAGCAAAAATAATTTGAAAAACACAAATTCCAGACCCTTTGAAAACTTACTTATTTCTTTTTACAAGTAAGGTCGTAAATATTTCTGAATTTACAAAAAATAAAAGAAAATTATGCAAATAAAAATTGTAAGACTGAAAAATACCGAGTAACCGACTAAGTATATAGAATATACGGGGCACAATATTTAAGTTTGTAAATGTATTTATTTTGTATGGCACTGCATCAAATTAAATGCACTTCAATTTTACCATTACATAATACATGAACAATATAGAAAGCTTTAAAAACAGTAACAAGCAGAATAACTGAAACATACTGAACAGTATCAATAGCAAGACATAAACACATAAAACACATGCTTTCCAAAACAACAACAACAAGAACAATAACTACTGAAATATGTGTGAGGACAAACAGACAATAAAAGCAAAGCTGATATAAGTTAACCACAAAAGATCTGAAGACGGGTCGGAGATAAGCACTAACATGATGAGGACGCAGGACAAGTACAAGGACCTCAGGTTGAAGACCATTCCGCTGGACAATTTTCCATTTGCTGGCGTCTTTTGGGTTGCTTCATTTTGCGCAAACACGGCAAAGATGTTATCCTTTATCCTTTGCTGCTTGTGGCGCAAACACAAACACAATCACAAATGGCACGGGGAAAAATTCAATATTTTTCAAACAAATAACAACAACGACAACATCAACATCTAGATCAGAAGCCGTACGCACTTGGAGGGATAACATATTAAATTTGCCAACAGCATCGGCTGGCAAAAGGACAATGCCATAAAGACAAGAAATCAATTTTTTTCTGCTACAGAAAAAAAAAAACAAGAAAACAATTTTCTAACAATAAAAAATTGCCCAAGCGTTGACTTGTCTGTGTGTCGAAGGGTCGTGGGCGGGGAGCGTTCCATGGAGTGGAGCGGGAGTGTAGACAACCCACACATGGACAAGCCTTTAAAATTGAAAGC
Organism: Drosophila cardini; assembly: GCA_018903735.1. Classification (NCBI taxonomy): domain Eukaryota; kingdom Metazoa; phylum Arthropoda; class Insecta; order Diptera; family Drosophilidae; genus Drosophila; species Drosophila cardini. Next base: position 19,960,370 of record JAEIGM010000001.1, on the reverse strand, counting down.
GATGGAAACGAAACCAAGCGAAACAAATCATAAAAACTGTTCGATGAGAATGGGAGAGAGTTGGATCATAGAGCAGAAGGAATGGGAAGTGAACTGGGAGGAGAATGTTGGTGTTGGGGATTTAAGGTTTTTGCTGTGGCAAGCCATAAAAAAATAAGGCAAAGTGGCGTGTAAGAAAGCCAATAAAAAATGCTCGAGAAATGTGAGACAAGTGAACACAGCAGGAAGCCATAGGAAAACTGAAGAAGCGGAAGTGGAACTAAAACTTGGGAGGGTGCAATGACTTGCCGTTAGACCGTTAGACTGTTAGGATTAGTCAGCGGACAGCCTTTTATGCCATATGAGGACCAGAAACACAAAAAGCCCCAGGCTTTAATTGAGCCCAACGATTTTGTAGTACATAAAACCATTAGGTTCATATAGTTCCATATAGTTCTATCCCAAGATTAAACAATAAATGTGTTAAAGTGCATAAGTATTGAAGTATACTGTAGAAAGTATTAAAAATACTAAAGAAGTCTCCAGTTCACATCTGAATTGATATCCAAATCAATAGGAAAATAGGAAACTTAAAAAATATATGAGAAGCTTTGTGAATTCTTTAACATTTTCCTAATCGTATAAGTTGTCTCATAAGGTTTCCAAATCAAGATAAAATCCAACTTAATTTGACAATTGGTTAGTTTAGCTTGTCAATCCTTTTTGCTTGTTGCCATCTGCTGTCCCGAGTGTCTTGAGCGTCGTGGGTGTGCTGAATGTGCTGAGAGTGTTCTGCTCACCAGCTGCTAACTAATAACGAGCCTCATTTTGTGTGAATCGATAAAGTTGTTACTTTTGTATTATGCACGTAGTTCTGACGACCGACCCGCCCAATAAACTTTTGTGCGGAAAAAGTTTGCGCCTTGACAGCTGCCTCATTCTGGTTCCAACACTGATGGAAAAAAAGTTAAATAAAAAGAGAACTGTCTGCTTAAATAGAAAGAGAAAAGGAGAGAGAGAGAGAGTTTGCAGTAACATTGTTAGAGAGAAAGGAGAAAAATATTATCGCATGTTGCATCGTTCAGTATGTGGACAATTGAATTATTTAGGTGCCCTGTTCGATGATCTTGTCTGTCCTTTTCAGTTTAGTCTGTGTTTGCCTTTTTGTTTGCGCATTGATTGAATCCTTTTGATGTCCTAGCTCTGGTTTTGACTCGAACTCGAACTAGCACTCAGACTCTGACTCGGACTCGGACTCGGACTCCGACTTAGTCTCTAGTTGAGCTATTGTCATATGCGCTTTATGCACTTTATTGGCGATTACATTCACTTTATAGATGGCTGGGCGTTTGGGCCAAACCTCAATCATCTCGTTTAGCCAGCCACAGTCGTCTGAGGGAATCTATATCGAAGGATGCTTCCACATAATTCCACGTCCTTCACATTCCCCGGACTAAGGACTACGGACTGCGGACTGCGAACAGCGAACTGTGGACTTTCGACTACAACATCGTTGTTTGATTGTCATCGTTTGTGGAAATTTGATAAGCGCTTTTTGTTCAGTTCCCAGTTTCTGTCTCTGTCTCTGTCTCTGTCTCTGCCTCAGTCTATACGTTTGTCTCCTATTCCTCTTCATGTTTGCTAAGTTCCCTCCTGTTTTCCACAGTTTTCTTGTCATATATACGTTTGCTCATATGTAGTTTGTTTGCAGCGCAACTTTTCCGGTTCGTGCCAGGACTCAGTATCTTGGATCTTTTTAATAATGCGGGTTATGTGATGGATTTATTAAATGCGTGTCTTTCGTCCTTTCCCCTGATGTTTGTCTATTTGTGTGTATGTGTGTGTAGTCAACAACAGCAGCAAAAACAACAACTTGTCATAGACTTTGTCCTTGCGCTTTGTGCACTTCCTTCCTTTCAATTAGTTTGCCTTTTGCCTTGTGAGCATCTCAGAAATATTTTAACTTGCTGCTCAAGCTTAACAATCTCCTTTCTTTTCTTTTATTTAGCAATTGAATTTAAGGATAGTTTATTTTGAAGATATTTCAGCAGATATCGAAACAACATGGTTGGCTTAATATTAAGCTTATAAAATGCAATCAGCAGGCATTGAATCAGTTAAGTATGGTTTTAATAAATAAAAATGTTTATACAACAGATTTCCATAATCTAAAAATTTGTTAACAACGCCATGCGTGGTATTAAGTAGGCAATAATAATTGCAAACGATGAGACAAATATAAATTACCCTGCCTATGAAAGAGTTAAATTCCCAGATGGTGTGTAGCACATTGACAACAGTGCTGCCAGCTTAGCACTTTTTTTTGTTATAATTCTATTGCCGCACATTTAGCTATTTTACAATATTTATCTGAATATTTTTAGAAACTTACTTCAATAACAAAGAAATAAATAATAATCTCTAGTAGTTGAGTTTTCTTACTTTTAATCTGTGGACTTAAAAATAATAAAAAATTTTCAAGCATTTGAAGAGTTTTATATTTTAGCATTTTTTCTGTTACATTGCCTACTGAATTGTGCCATCACTGGTTCAGACACAAGACAATAAAAATGTTTATAGCGACTCAAGTGCTGCAGAGCCCAAAACAGTCGACACAAATTTAATGTTGCCTACTTTGCGGCATATATTAGAGTGTACCCAATTATTTGACCGCAGTGGCAGCTCACACACACTTTTATTTCTTATTTTATGGCCATGCAAATGCCACAAAGGACATAGGACAACACACTCACACATACTCACACACACACACACACACACTCACACATATTTGGGGCGCCAAAATGTCGGTAACATATGGCAAGGGCGCATGAAATGAAATCAATTTGCTCGTTGCCCACTGAAAATGTTGACGACCTTGGCTTGAAAAGCATGCATACCCTGTTTGCTTAGCAGAGTGTGAGTGGGCGACTAAATTATTATGGAGCCTCATTAATTTGTGGGCACTTGCGCTCAAGTCCGACAAAGAAATCACAAAATAATCGCATTACAACGAAATGGAAAAGAGAACGAAAATACTAAAGTAAACAACAGCAAAAACGAACAAAATTCTAGAAGAAAAAAATGAGGAAAGCATGCAAAAATCGATTACGAAGAAGTGAAGGGACACATTTCGACATCATAGCCGTAGCCGTAGCCTTCACATTAACGTTCACTTTGCTCACTTGGTCCCTTTTCATATAACATTATGATGATGATTATTTTTATCGCCGCGTCACGCGATGTTGTCGCCGCAATGCCGCAATGAAAGTTGGAGAAATGTTAGAAGCGACGGCAACGGCAACGGCAATGGCAACGGCAGCAGAAACGGAAACGGAAACGCCACCGAATATGTGAGTACGTGTGTGCGTACGCTTTTATGTGTGTATTTGTGTGCCTAGGCAAATATTTAGCCAGAGTCAAAGTCGAAGTAAAAGCCGAAGAAGAAGCCGAAGAGCGTGTGCTTTGTAAACGATGCCCGCCGTCGCCTTGCAAATGACTGCAGTTAAAAAGTCATCAATGTCTGCCAAAAACGAAACTCGCCATTAAAATTTTACCGCACTGTATTTCCACATGTGTTTCTTTGTATGTGTGTGTGTGTGTCTGAGTGTATATACTTTTAGTGACTGCCGATATCGCGTTGCGATAAAAGTAACAGTCAAAATTTCTGGGAAGTCAACTCAAAGTCGGCATATTTTCGACATTTGCGCAATTATACGAGTATGATGCCGCTTCAAAAGTTTCCAAATGGCAGTCGACGGTGTTTAAATTTATCAGCACCATAAAAAAGTACAAATTCAGTACAGCTCTTAAGCTTCAAAAGTGTTTTTGAAAACATAAAAAATGGATTCACCAAAATAGAAGCATCGAACGAAAAGAAGTAAAGAACTGCCCATTTTACATGCCAAAATAGCAAGCAGCGTAAATATACTCATTGAAATTCATTTACCATTTTAAAATGGTAACGACTCCATACAGGTACAGACACATATGTAACTATATAAGATTAAACATTTGCATCCAAGTTTACGTTGAACTGATTTGAGGGCAAGTAAAACAAATCAATGGCAACCCAGTGGAAACTGAACAGTGTGACGAGATATGTAATGAAATATTTTTGTTGTGCTTTGTGTCAGTGTTATAACTTTTCTGAGGCCGAATATATTTTAAAAACTTTTCTTGCAACTTTATACCACAGTGCGTGGCCTGTAATTTGCAAAGCAGCAAAAAATAGCGTAGCATGTGGTCGACTCTTCGTGAACTGGGAATGAAACTGTTCCTGGTTGCACGTTGGGCAATCCCTGCCCAAGATCCCTCCCAATATGCAGTTTGTATTGTTTCCCATAGAAAAAATCAATGTACCACATGCACACATACACACACACTCACACACACAAGAGCACACGCAGCCAATGCATCGCTTCCACGGCCCGCAGCCTTTGGGCCAAACCTGAGCCCAGGTTCAGGCTCAGGCCCAGGTCCCACTCCACCAACCCCACCCTTAGAAGTATGGGACTCTGGGGCTGACACACAGGCGCCATGGCGTGCATTATGTGGCCATATGGACGCCTCTTGGCTGGCACATGAGTTTGTATACAAATAAACACTGCAATGCAAACAGGTCGAGCGCGAGTGTGGGGAAAGAGGCACGTGGTCTGACCACAGGACGAGGAAGGCCTTCGTCAACGCTGGCTGTTGGCCTGCAGTCGGTTTGCGTTTAATGCCCATATATTGTTGCCTACTTTTAGGCGAAATGACATGGCAATGGCCGCTGGTCAGTGTCCCAGCTTGGCCATTTTTAAAGCCCTTTTAAATGTGGGCAAACTTTTGCACGTGTGCATCGGACTGAATAAAAGGCCAGGCTGCCAGAGAGATGCAGGGGCAAAAACAACAACAACAACAAACTGAGGCTGCACTGTGGGTAATTTGACTGAAAATTTGTAGCTTTAACAATAGTAAATACTTGAGTTAGATTGAAAATCAAAGAAAATACAACTGTTCTCTACTTTGTGGTAACTAAATTTTTGCTATTTTATCAAGCTTTTAATTGTAAAGAATGCTCACAAACTCGTGTAAAATTCTACCAAATTAAATAGTCAATTTATTGCTTCAAAAAACTACAAAATTTAATTGTGTTCATTGTTAATATTATTTAGAATCGGTTTTTAAAAAAATTGAAAATAGTCCACTGTAAAGAGGTAGCAGGAGTAGGACAGAGACATCAATTTCTGTAATACTCCTATACCACGCTTGTTAAATTTATGCCCAGGAGAAAGAGTCACCCAAACATCCACACACGACTGAAGAGAAAGAGAGTGAGAGAGGGAGAGAGGGATAACAAGAGAACGAGAGAGCGAGAGAGATGAAATGAGTTTATATATACAAAGTTACGTTACACGGTTTGTGTATTGAAAATTGGATTTTCAATTGGTTTGCAAAACGGAAATTAATTCGGGGGTGCTGGACGGTAGACCGAGATGGTGGCTTCAACTCGGGAGAGAAACAAACTGAGGAACACGGGATCGGGAATGAATGAGGTAACAGAATCAGAACAGGAACAAAAAATGAAGCACTGACGTTTCGTTGATGACCAGTCAGCAGGAATGGTATGATGCCAATGATGACAGCGCCAACGGGCAATGAAAAGCACCTCGGACCTGTATTGCATTTTATTTTTGCCAGTATGGTGTGAAAATCATGCTCAAATTTCCTTCATTTTCTTTTTGCCTTCATTTTTCTGTGGACTTTCATTAAATTAAGTGAATTTCGGGACTGATAAAAGCAAGATGAACCGCAGTGTAGCTACGGGATAGCTGCAAAAAATATGGGAGATATACAAATCAGAGTTTGAAATGATTTAAAATTTAACGCTATTTTAACTTAAGTGTATTTTACCTGTAGTTTCAATTAACACAAAGCGTCTGCTGATCAATTTTTACTTTTTACTTTTATCAACTGATAACTAATCCGAAATCCCAAAATGTTTCCCGTGAAAACTCAAAACAACAATGTGACATTGTCCTGGGCACAGTGGCAACTGAGTTTGGTTCGAACTCGCTCACATATATTGCGTGAAAATCTGTTGCAAATCCCGAAAGTATGCATGGTAATGGCAGCCATTGAATGAATGAACGCATGATTGAAAAAAAACATTCATACACAGACACTAGCTTACACGCACACAGACACACAGCCGCATGCAGCATTGTTTTACACATGCACGTAGAGAATTGCCTGCAACGAGTTCAGTGACTGCGGAGACAGTGGAGCAGAGACTAGACAGAGACAGGGACATAGATAGAGACGGCGAGTCGAAAAGGCAGATTGCCTGAACCAGCGACGGCTGTTGCTTTTCCTGCTGCATTCCGCTTCTATTTTTTTTTTTTGCCCCCATTGTCTATGGCAAAACGCTTAACATGCGCCGTTGGTCGCCATCCTATAACGCCGATTTGGCCCCGCCTGTCGTCTGCCCCTGTTTCGTATATTTTCTATCTCGATTCATTTGTTTTGTTCGTGGCAAACACTTTGTATTGCCTCGCTTGGTTCGCTTTCTATGCTATACATAAACAAATATTGACCATTTGCCTTTACCAATTTGTTTGCATTTTCAAAAAGGAAAAAATATTTTCATTTCCATTTTCATTTCCCAATGCCGCGTTATCGACTGACTATAGAACTGAAAATTAAACCAAAAGATGAACACTCTTCGAATGCCCATTCTCAGTGAGGTTGGTGGCTATTCAATAGTTCAACTTATATTTTGAATTATAAAAAGTCATCTCACCTGTTCTCCATTTTATATTGTATTGGTCATCTTATCTTGCAGTCTTCTATATAACACATTTTGATTAAATTCATTCTAGTTTAACAACGCATCATCATGATTCGACTACGAGTCCTTCGCCCCTGCATATCCCAAATATTCCACAACACGAAAAATTTTTGAAAATATGATATTTTTCTCTGGGGTAAACCTTTAGTCACTAGCGTGGGCCGTAGTTCCAAGCGAACACAAACTTCTTAATAACATCATTATTTTCCGATTAATATACAAATTATAAATGAATTTAATGAATCCACCTAAAAGTATGCAATACTTTTCATGTTATTGAAGCTTAAATTTCAATACGGGTATTTCTGCGTCGGGAGTTTGACTAACTGTACTTACGTTTTGTTGTTATTCATATAGCTTCTGTTGTTGCTTTTTGCAATTGAAATTGTTTTTTGATATACCTTATTTTGTGACCATTGTGAGAGTGTGTGTGTGTGTGTGTTTTTGCATGACCAAGAGAAACAAATTGAGTTGCTTCGTTGCGCGTCCGAAATAATTTTCAACTGCCTGTGTCACTAGTAATGTCTATGTATATGTGAGTTGTGTGTGTTCATGTGTTGTGCGCTTAAGTGCCAAAGCTTGTAGTGTCGTTAGTTTGCATTAAATTTGTGCAAGTGGCTTAAATATCCAACTGCAAATTGAAAGCGATTGAAATTTCTATGGCCGAGCAATTACAATTGTGTTTTAAGCACTCGTAAATTTCTGAAGACGTTCTCCAAATATACTTAAAAAGAATTCACGTAACTTCTAAATTTCTTTGAAGTATATAAGTAAAAATATCTTTAATAAAGTAAATTTCTTCTTGTGTCTTGGCTATCAATTTCAGATGAGGGAGCGCGATTTGCATTTTATGGCAAACTCATTGTCTAAGTCTAACCCTCTGGCATTTGTAATGCATACCAAACCAACCGCCAAACAGTTTTAAATTTGCATAAAAATCCATTTTATTAACATTCAAAGGCGATTTCTATCGTCGCCAAATTGAAGAAAAGTAGCTAGAGTACGAAAAAAAAGTAGTGGAAAGCATACGCCGAGCAAACTAAGCAAAAAAATGCCATGTAAAATGCTGGCAAAGTGCAAGAAAAATTCCTTTGCACTCAACAAAGAAGAAATAAATAACTTTCGAGTCAGATTAGCCAACTTGTCACGAAATGCAAAATGACATTTAATACCCCTAACGTTGTCGTCGTTGTCGTTGTCGTTCCTTGGCCATCCTGGTCCTTTTTCGCATCGCTTCAGCTTATCCTTGGATCGGGACGCCTTCTCAAGACGCATGTCGGCAATACGATACGATCCGACGATATACATGACTGGACTTGACTTGCACTTGGCATGAAAACATGAAAAATTCCTTAGCCGACGGACACATGCACAGCACAGCACTCACAGCGCTCAACAGAACAGAACAGAACAGAACAGCACAGTTCAGGGACCGTATGAAAGGACAAAGAAGAAAGGGGAACGCGACAGGCAGCAACATTGTTTCGAGCGTTGCGAATAAGAAAAATGGCTATGAAATGCCAGACCAATGCAAGCTATCAGCCAGTCAAACAAAAAAAAAAAAAAAAAGAAAGAAAAAGAAAACGAAAACTAAAATCCAGAAAGAGTGAAAAGGAAAAGTAATCATTGCAATTTAAAGCGGATAATCTGCGCAGGGCTATGGTGACAAAAAAAAAATTGCTCTAAAAAGGGTTTGAGGCTGAGACTAATACTGAGGCATAGACTGAGACTGAGGGTGCTATAAAAATGCAGTGAGAATGACAGCGAGACCAGCAGCAGCAGCGTGCACAATGCAAATATTCAGTCAGCCCGTCAGTCCATCCGTCCTTCTGTCCATCTGTCCGTCTGTCCATCTGTATGTCTCTTTTCAACTCTGCATCTCCATCTCCATTGCCATCAGCTTTTTTCAGCCTCTGATTCTGTGAGTGTGCGTGTGTGTGTGTGTATGTGTGTGTGTATGTGTGTGTGTGTGTTTGTGTGCGTGAGTGGACACCATTTGCAATTTTCACACTCGCTTTTCTCCACGTTTTTTCAGGTTTGCTGCTAGTCGAGAGTCGCGCGCGTACGGGCCGGGGTGGGGGATAGAAGCCAGTCATGCAGATTACAATCGAAATGACATGAAAATGTTTAGTGTGGCAGAAGCAGAAAAAAAGGAGCAAAAATAGTTAGAAACGAAAAAGACAAGCTTAAAGTGTTGCACATTCAACCAAAAGAAATTGGCCTGAGGGAAGGCATCCGAGACGCAGATGCAGACGTGGCTCGAAGCTCCGCTTGGCATTAGAGATAATGTCTGCCACGGAGCCATTAGATGCGAGAAACGTGCTCTCTCTTGTCCCTCCTCCTTCGTTGCTGCTCTCTCCTCTTTAACCGACAAAAAGACAAAAAATATCTTATTTGATTGCAATGCAAAATGCAATTGAAATGCGAATATTTCGCAAATGGCATTGAATAATTTGCACACACTTTTAAATTTAAAACTTGAATTAGCATCAAATGTTAAGAACTTTAGTCCCTGTCCTAACCAGTATGTTCCGCTGGGCAATAAACAATTTTCTTGCATGTAGATGAACTCAAGAAATTATTTTAAATCAGTACAATACAAATGGAAACTCAATCGATTAGCTATCAAATTGAACGTTTAACAACACACTGGAAAACCCAGTTAATACCCCAAGCTGACCCATTTGCAGGGCTATAACTGAATTCGCTCATGTCGTAAATGGTCTACACATCATGGCAACGGTTGCCTGCCAATCAACTGCAATTAACCTAGATACTAGTACGAAACAAACTTTCACTCGATGGCAACAAGTAACTCTCGTACTGGCACTGGCAATGGCAACAGAAGTGGCATACTAAAAATCACATTTGTATTTAATTATTGGAAATTAGTACGAACAGAGAGAGAGAGAAGGAGAGAGTAATGTGTAAATAACGACAACGACAAACGCCGAGATACAGGGCACAACAAGTTAGAACGATGGGTAAAGTTACAGTTGTTGTTTCGATTTGCAAAACATTTAAAATCGAAAGCAAGCGAGAGAGAGAAGCAGTCAAAGATACAACTACAGGCTGCAGATTCAGATTCAGATGGAATAGAGCTACTGCACACACACGAATTTTGTTGGAAGCTCTTTGTTATTGTTGATGTTTCTAATGTTTGTTGAACAAGCTCAATTGAAGCATAAAATTACTGTCAATGTCGCCAATAAGCACAAACAAATAAGCAAAAAGTATTGTCGTGGCAGTCTATCGATGGGATTTTTGGGTCTTTGATTTTTATATTGCCTACTTTTCAGCGCACAGATAATTATACCAATTAGCCTACAGTATATATGGTTAGTGTTAGTGTGTTAGTGTTAGTTTAGTAAAAAATTGTTGAACTAAATCTAAAAATAATGCAAATTGTTAACTCAAATGTTAAGCTTGTGTGTTGTAAATAATTGGGCTAATTAATTGAAAGCAAATTCTAATTGACTTTGCTCTGCTAAATTAAATATCAATATATTTTATTTACTGCACACAATTTTGACTGTTTATTTGTAAACCTTTTTTATTGAATGTTTTTTGTATCTTTTTGTTCATTTGTCCAACATTTGTCATACCGAATTGGCATTGAAAAATATGCAAACAAATATTTGTGCAAATGCTTTTGCAATTCGTGTTATTTGGCAAACAACAATCAACAGTGAATAACATTTTATGGGAACAGAAAATTTCAACTACAATTATTTGTAAGTTAGCGGCTCCACGAATCACATTTCAGCTTTTTTCCGCTTTGTTTTTTTCGCGCTATAAATCTTGCAGGGCTTTCATTGCGTCATAAATTGTGAATGCCAGGACGAAAAACAACAGCAAAAAACAACCAAAAATGTAATAAAAAATGAGAAAACTATTGTTTTCGGCGTCTCGAATGCTCAATGCTCTAACAGTTTTCGGTGGTTTGAGCTAAAATAAGTTTTGATGACAGTTTGTAAAATAAATCAATTGTTCTTATAATGAATAATAGTTAGCCAGCTCATTGCACACGTATTCATGTCATGCACACAGAAAGAATGTAATATATATTTATATATTTCATCAAAACATTACATAATCCATTGTATTTTGTGACGAAATCACAATACCCTACAACAAAAGGAAAATGCCAGCTACGTGCCCCACTGTTCATGCCGAGAGCTGTCCAAGTAAACAATCAATTTATGCATACGTATAAATATTTTGCAGGTTTTTCACATTTTTTACATTTATTATTATTTTTTAATATTTACGCTCACGAAAGAGGCTCCTACAAAGGACACTGGACTGCGGACTCTGTTGTTGTTCTGTCCGCCCGTGTATGTGTAAATATTTGTTAACTTCATTTGCTCTGAATTAAATATAATTTACATGGATATTTGCTTAACGGTCTGTGCCGTCAATTCACCACAAAGCAGTTCACATGCAACATGAATACCCCGTACCCACTCGCCGTAGGGTATTAGCCCGAACTCATTATAATTATTGTTGACATTTAGACCTGGACTTAAAAAAAGGTTTCCTACCTTAATCCGCGGGCATAATTACACGTGCTAATGAAGTGAAATTACTTTTATCGATTTAATATACACACATGTTTTATTTTTACTTTACATGCAGAAAAAAAAAACATTTTTTTAGCGGTATGTGCAACATGGAAACGTGTGTGTGGCATGCAACTGAAATGCCTGAGCGAAATATTTGAAATTACGTGCAGATAATTGTTTTCTTTATCAAATATTTTAACGAATATTCGTTGTTCACACGAATGCTATGAGTCATTGTAATGGATTTAGCTATTTTAAATTTTAAAACGAAAAACTAGTTTTACTCTTGCTTTCGTACTGTAATTAAGCGTTCTTCTTTAGCATATAAAGATCGAATGAGTATGTAGATATGTCATCTTAAAATCAACAGGTTGAATTCTACTGTAATTTAAAATGCAAACAAAGATATGAAACATGGTTACTCCAAAATCGAGATGAATTTAACTTGAATTAAAGCACAATTTCAATTTTAACAATCACTTTGTTATTGCAAATAAATTTGGCAACTTGAATAAGCGTTAACCAACACTGTTTCACATAAATTACACACCTGACAACACACTCACATGTGAACATAAATTTTCTTCGAAATTTATGGAGCTTTGCTGTCGCAACAAGAAGATTTCCACTGACCAGTTTACTGTGCGTGTTACACTTAAGGTAACAATAACATCTCAGTAAATTACAGATGTTCAATTTGATTTGGAAATGAAACGCCAATAAATAAACACAAATATAAATAAAAAACAAAATTGAACTTATCCGTGTGGTAAAATATATATTTATACTATTTGTTTATCAACCTAATCTATTTGTAGTTCTTAACTAATCGGCCTACTCCTGTTCTTTTCTAATTATAGGGCCGTTGTAATCGTGATAAGCCGCCGTGCAAATACTTTCATCCACCACAGCATCTGAAGGATCAGCTCTTGATAAACGGACGAAATCATTTGGCTCTAAAGAATGCACTGATGCAACAAATGGGCATCGCACCCGGCCAGCCGGTCATATCGGGCCAAGTGCCAACAGTGGTAAGTACTTACCAGAAAGACCACATAATACTTTAATTGAATCTTCTAAGTGGCAGCAACTAACAACTCTCAACTTAAATGTGAGCCCACTGAATATGAATATTTATAAGCAGATATTCCGCTTCAATTTCCATTTACATTTATTCACGCCAAATAGCCGCTATGGGTATGAATATTGCAGACCTTCCAAAAATTGAATGTTATTCAAAATGGGCCACAGGAATATATACTATAAGTAGAAGTTTTTGTCCGGTTTAACGCATGCATAATTCATGCCTGAATGCCTGGATGTCTGGAATACCATGGAATGTCCGAGGTGGTAGACAAAACACTTCCGTTTTTTACTTACATTTTCTAACAAATCGAAAATTAATTCTCAAATAATTTTCATCATGGTTTTGTGAACTGCTCGCTAAACGGCGTTGGCCATTAGCCGAGGAGAGCTGATGACATTGATGTGTGCTGAAAAATGCATGAGCTTTCATTATGGCGAATTAAGGGTGATTTAGGAAAACGGGAATTTGAATGCTGTGGAGTACTCTAAATTGGGGTATACTTTAAAATTAAGTGCCGCAGATACTTGATACTTTTAATACTTGGGTGTGATAAGCCATGTAATGGATGCTTGACACGGTATCTCATTAATATTTAATGGAGGATTCTAAGCAATCTGTATAATTATACCGCTTATTCGTATCCGTGTTCTCAGGGAATTACTTTAAACGGGAGAAAGATGCCTTAAAATTCCCAAAAATTGTTCATAAACTTTGAGTTCAACTTGTAAACAATAATTCTATTTAAACGCATTAAAATAGTGTTTATTAAATAGAAATAAAGGCTTTCTTAATAGATGTTATCAAGAGTGTCATGGTCTCATCATTACTTAATACATATCTTAAATATCTAAATTCTCACATTTACAGGCAACAAGTCCCTACTTGACCGGCATACCAGCCAACACATATAGTCCTTACTATGCAACCGGACACTTAGTGCCTACTTTGTTGGGTCCCGATCCGACGGCTGTCGCCTCGCAGCTTGGTCCAGTGGTGCCACAGACTGTCCAGGTGGCACAACAGAAAATTCCACGCTCTGACAGATTAGAGGTGAGTGACGTAACTAAAATTCTATTTCAATTTTGTTAAATATTGACTACAAGACAAGCCAATAAAATAATACATTTTTTATGATTATTATTATGATTCTAATTATGTTCTGTGCTTATGTTTATGTTTATGTTTATTGTTCGTTATTGTTAATATTATTAATTTCGTCGACAATGCCAAGGAACGTGCCGAGAAAAATTTGATTTAAATTTTGTTTATGTTTTAAGTTTATTTGATTTTGTTCTTTTGGCATGCCTATTAATTAATATATAATTACTTCTTATAAGACTAAATATTTAAACTATGTATAAACTGTTGCAACTAAAACCATGTACAGTGTTTTAAGTTCTCTTCAGTTTGCCAAAAAAAAATAGAACAAATTATAAGAAAAATTAATATGAATAATTCGCTTATAATAAAAATTGATTTGATAACGTTGACACACATTCGTATTGAACTTTTCTCTAACATCACAAAATTGCTTTAAACCAAAAAAAAAGAAAAAAAATCGTTTTTCATCTTGTATATGACCATTAGTTGATATAATATTTTCGAATTCAGTTCGATTTCTTTAAATTTTCTTTTCTATTGTCCTACAAATATTGTGTACTTTATTGATCTATCTATCAAATGTCTAACTTTGTTTAAAAACAAGATTGCGCGGCACCGAGCGGCTTTTACCCTGCAAAAGCTTCGAATAAGCGCTTTCAGAGCGCTTTCTTCAGCGTATATCAAAATAATATAAAATTGTGAAATTAATTGCACTTTATGTTTCGCAGATAAACCAACTGATTTTTGTTTATCTTGTATTTATTTTCTATCTATTGGGGGGTTGGTAATGTAATTCCAATACGGGCAAGAGTAAACGAAAGATTTGATTTATTTATTTATTTTATGTAAAAACTTCTAGAGTCTGATGATATATAAGGTTTAAGTCGTTTCAGTCTGAAAACCTTTTAAAAATATTTGTACTTTTTGTTTCAATAAATTCAAGGCTCGAGCTTAGTTTATCCAGAATCAATACAAGTTGAAGATTTAATGCTTTAGTTTAACATCTAACTCCTGTTTTGCTCTGTTTTATTTCGTGTATGTGTTTTATTCACTGTAATCTGATGTTCTTTGAAATCTAATCGGCCTGCTGAAATGCTGTAAAATTTAAAAATGTAAGACGATATGTCAGAAATTGAAAAAGAATTCCCGCAGTTCAGTGTTCAACTGAAACACACAAATTGCAATTGGCTGCCGCTATAATACCCTGCATATATGTATGTATTTATATACTTACTACAATATATATAAATATATATGCATTTATATACTTACTATATATGTAAATGGAAGCATGCTCGACAAGCAACTAAAATTCAACAACTACAAATCGGCTCTAATCCAAAAGAAAAAAACAAAAAATAAACCAAAAATGTTGTTGCGTTCCAAAATACTTAACTTTACTTTGATGAATACAACAAACTACAAATACAACAAACAATGAATTGTTACTGAATATCCTTCC
The DNA here is from genome assembly GCA_018903735.1 of Drosophila cardini. Taxonomy (NCBI): domain Eukaryota; kingdom Metazoa; phylum Arthropoda; class Insecta; order Diptera; family Drosophilidae; genus Drosophila; species Drosophila cardini. Next base: position 19,945,344 of record JAEIGM010000001.1, on the reverse strand, counting down.
ATTATTTCCAATACACACACTACACACACACACAAATCTGCAACTTTTTGCCACAAAAAAAAACAAACAAACCAAAAAAAAAAAACAATAAATAAATAAACAACTACGCCTACACACAAAAAACACTCTGAACCACAACTGCTGCCACTTTTGCTATCGCTGCCCGCCAACAACCAACCAACAACCAACCAACAACAACTGCAATCAACTGTGCAACCAACACAACAACAACAACAACTACAACAACAACTTCGGCGTATCCAAACCAAACCAAACCCAAAAAAAAAAAACCAAAAAACCAAAAACAAAACCTAAAAATGTGTTTCCAGGTCTGTCGCGAATTCTTGCGCGGCGCCTGCAAACGGGCCGAGTCGGAATGCCGGTTCGCGCATCCGCAGGAGAGCGTCGCAAGGCACGACGATGGTTCCATAACGGTTTGCATGGACGCCGTGAAGGGCAGATGCGCACGTGACCCCTGCCGCTACTTTCATCCCCCCCTGCACCTACAGGCACAATTAAAAGCGGCCCAAACACGCGCCACCGCTGTCGCTGCTGCAGCTGCGGTATGGCTATTTCTATATTTACTTTATACTTTCTCCTTACTTTACTTTAATCCTAACTTATGAAACCCAACCCTAACCCTCACCCTAACCCCAATCCATCCCAATCCAAATGAACCCAATTCAATCTGTTCCCCAATTAGCTGTCTCCTTCACTCACACCTCAGTTCATGCGTGAATGGGACAGCACTAACTACATATGTTTTTTTGCTCCTTTCTTTCTATCATTTTTTTATGCCGCCTAAATTTTTATTTTATTTGTTTTTCTCCGTGCGCGCAGCTGTTAATGATTTTTCCTTTGAGTTTTTGTATAACATTCAATAATTTTATAATTTTCGATTTAATTTTTTGCTTTATAGCAACTCATGATTGTGATTTTAGGTTATTCACTTGAACAAAGATAAACAAATTAAACACCTTTACTCCTTGCACAACACGTAATATACACGCGCCACAAAGTATGCAACACATTTTGTTTCTAAAACAAATATTTATATATTTCTACATAATCTCTAGACTAGATTTTACCATTGAAAATATTCCTAAATTTCATAAAATTTATCAAAGAATAATGTTTTCCTTTCCAACCTTAATGCAAACTTTTCAGTTCTTTTAATATTAAGCAAATTTGCTGCTGCATGCAATTCAATGTACTTAAAGCAAACAAACCAGCGATAAGCTTTAAAAATAAACTTAATTAATAAAATAACTCAATAATAAGCGAATAGAATAGCTCTGCCGCAAATGCTAAGCTGTAATTTTATTGTTCCATAGGAAAACAATTTCTTTCATATTAAAATTCAAATTATTTTCTTTTCTATCACATCGAGCCATGAAACGAGGTTTAAAACAAGTCAAATCATTGCTTATAGTAATTTTTAAAATTTTGTCTTCAACTCGATCGCATGCATTTTCTTAGTTATTATAAAATTTTTACTTTAAAGATGTTTAATTAATAAAGTATATAAAATAAACAGGAACAGTGATAGCTAAAATTACATTTTAAGCAATTTGCCTTGACAGGAGGAATGAAAGCTATAGCTAAAACAAGAACACGCACACCTATAAATACGAGTATTTCCTACATGTACAAGCTTATAATCCTGACACACCGACACAGATACCAATACAGAGACAGAGAAAGAGACTGACAGGCATTGGCGTTCGTTGGTATTCAACAACATGGAAAATATGTTGAAGCTGCACATAAAACACGCCATAAATGTTGATTTTCGTTTGGGAAAATTAACATTTATTACAACGCGTTAAAACTTTGAGCACGCAGCACAGGATACACAGGACACCAGGATACTTGCACACATATACCCAGACACACGTGTGCTCACGTTCGTGATTGCCCAACTCTCACATGTGTTTCAGTGTATATAAAAATATGTGTGTGTTCTTGTTTGTGAGTGTGTTTTCTGACTCTCGTCCTGTCGGCCCATGGGGTCCTGGCTATGCGCCGCACTTAATTCGCGACTTAATTGCTTTCGGCTGAAAATTTATTTGACGCTGCAAACAACGTTGTCGTTGTGTCGTTGTGTCGTTGTGTCCTCGTTGTCATGCTTCTATGGCAGGCGAGTTCCCTTGCCTGCTTGCCGCGGTGCCCCTTTCCCCCTTCCAAAAATGACACACATAATTGCAGCATAATATCGCATAAAGTGAAAAATTGTTGCAGCATTTTAGGCGTAATTCAATCGAGTCTCAGACCAGGCACGACAAACGTGATTATTGTATCAAATTGTCCTTTGATATTGCACAGACACACACACACACACGCACACACCATCTCTTTCTCTCAATACACGAACGCACACACACTTTCACATACACACACACACGCACACCGAACACACAGTCCTGGCAGCGCATAATTTTATTTATGGGCCCAGGTTTAATGTGATTATAAGCTCGAGGAAGAATGAAAATTCCGAATATATTGTTGCACCTGTACTGAAACGTTTAAATGCATATAAAAAATACCTATTTATTTATTATTCAATGGCTCGTTAAATGTTATCCTGGTTGTGTTTTAATAGCTTGTAGCTAATTGTTGATATACTTATTAGCCAATGACATTATTCAACATGTAAAATATACCATTATATTGCGTAACATTAATTTTAAATAAAAATGTTCCTCGTGTCCTTTTATGTTACTCACTTATCTATTTTATAATCCAACAAAATCAGGGATAAATTTTCCAAAAATAAATTTTATTAATTTTTAAAATTAATGTAAATACTTGAAATGATTGTATAAGGCAAACACCAAATATGGAATTTATTTTTCTTTTCTAAAAATGTTTTAGTTCAATTTCTAGCTAAATCCCAATCTATAGAAACTTCACTTCTATAATGTGAACATGACAATTATATATTCTTAGTAATAAATGTAAAATTACCTTAATCCTTAGCTTTCGCCCGATGCAGCGCTGCTATAACATTCCAAATACTATTATTTTTTTGATCTCATAATGCCATTTTTGTACCAAAATCAGATACTTTGACTACCTCAAATCTAATCTATCTTTAACATTATTACCTTGAATCATTTAGTTTTCACATTATTTTTACTTTGTTGAAGACATTTAGTCTTTCATTTAAACTCTTTTCTAGACAACCTTTATCTATGTATACGAGTATCTCTTATATAAATGTTATCGGTAATTTTGTATATACATATAGCTATATACTTACGTATTATCATTAGGGATATTCCTGCATGATAGCAGTGGCAGCGTGGAAAATAAATACATTTGATTGCATTGAATTTCCACTCTGGCCTGTTAGCTCTGAACTTTAATGTGCAGTCCTAAAACCATATTAACTAATTAATATCTACTCGTACTCAAACCAAATTCTTTTATTAAATGCTGTTAGTTACATTTCTTGATTACAAACCCAATTTTATACAACAACAACAATAAGAACAACATGAACAACAAACGAATTTGCATACACTCTCAGTCACAGATACACATAAGCACACACACACACACACACATACACACACACTCTTTGGTTAAACATTTATTCATTTATTTACTTCTGGTTATATTTGGAGTTTACTTCCTCGTTTTGCTTGTTTGACCTGTAGGGGTACAGTAAAGCCTCTATAAAATTAAAACGATCGTCTCGCAAAAAATAAAACATATATTTCAATGGAGAACATTCCAAAATATGTCAACTGTCGAATAAAATCTACAGTTCAAAGTGTACCTCACATTCTGTGTTCTTTGTCCTGTGTCCCGTGTCCCGTGTCCAGTGTCCTCTGTCCTGTGCCATGACACAAACAACTCTGACCCAACCTCCTTTCCCGCCACTGCCCGTTAAAACTATAATCCCCATGTAAACGAGGGCTGCAGCAAGACCACAACAAAAAATTGGCAGGCTCTTGGACGACCTGCTGTGAGGTTTTTTTCCCCGACTAAAAATGTAAATGTCAAACCAGTGCCAACAAGCAGTCAGGCAGGCAGGCAGGCTGGCAGGCAGGACATGCTGAACGACGACACGGATTAGTCGGCAGGATAACGTTTGAACCGGAAAATTAACTAAAAGCAGAGATTTCCATGCCAATGAATTGTCCAGCGGCTATTGCAACAGGGCTACGACTGCTTTTCACAGCCATAGACTTTTCCAGTTCGATATCAGATGCAGAGTATTGTTCTATTGTAAACACTTTTTGAGAACTTCTGCAACTGAATAAAGTCTTGACCTCGCTAAGCAAATTTCAAGTATTCGTTAAAAATTAACTGCACGTAAAATACAACAAATCCTCGTAATAAATGCAGAATTAATTTCAATAAATTATCAAATAATTTACAGCGTATTTCATCTTCGCCTCTTTAATGCGTATTTCCGGCCCTTTTTTCCAGAGAGTCACTTTTGACCCAAAAAAAACGAAATAGCACACACGCTTTCAGAACACACACACACACATAGACACACACGTATACTCACACATAGGCAGTTCACATATCGCCTTACCCAAGCGAATTAATCCATTTATAGCATTCATTGGCGGTGACATGAAACAGTTTTCTGGTACGGGAGCTACCGCGACCTGAGCCACGTGTACATTGCAAAGACTTCCAATAACAAGGATAGTCCGGAAAAAATGGAACTCATAAAAACAGAAACATCCTACCACTGTGGCTCCATTTAAATGCAAATTTTTTGCACTCTTCTGAGTTTGTCCCCAGCGAATCAGCCTAAATGTATGCTAAGTTATGTTATGTTTGTCGACATTTTCGTTTGTTTTGTTTCGTTTGTTTTTTTTTTGTGGGGGCCAACTGGATAACAACAGGGCCAACTACTACACATTTCTGTGGCTTTTTGTGTAAATTACAGTGTTAAAATTATTAACATTGGATTCTGTGATAAACATCGTATGACTTTAAAATGATCTATACTCATTCTCTCACCAAATGAGATACTAGATGTTTTTTTTTTCGACTTTGACTTACAGTTTTGTTTTTCAAATAACTATCGAACAGCAGCAACGATGCATCGGTAGGTATCGATATAAGGTATACAATTGGAATTATCTACGAAGTATCTTGATCAAGTATCAAGCTAGAATATGTGTGTGTACTATCAAATCAATTTTTATTAAAATATTAAAATAAACTAGACAATTATAAATAAAATAATAAAATATTGGCTTACAGCAATTGATTGGTAAACAAAACGATTTTGTTGTGATTTCCAGCAATTTGTTTAATTTTTTTTTATAAACTATTCTCATTTTTAAGTTAGATTTTAAGCTGAAACTTTTTAGACTATGTATCATTACCATATTATACTTACTATAAGGCTTATGCTGCTCGCTTTGCAAGCTTTAAAGAATCAAAAACTAGGCGCTGATTGAAACACTTTGCTTTCTAATACATTAACAAATACTTATTTATTAAAACAATTACTTAAGATATAACGAATTTCAAGTCTTAATTGAGGAAACAGTAATTTTCAGAGAGACACAAAATCTTAAACAAATATTATCTAATTTATTTATAGCTTTTTACATATATTTTTCTTGCAAAACTGAAAATATATTAAATTAATTTTGATTTATGTATTGTTTGGAATATAATTTTATACTTATTATAAAAAAAAACACTCGTACTCTTTTACTATTATGTATTTCATCTGTTCGCCTGTGCCACACTGTAATTGCTTCTACGATGGATGGTATCTACACACACACACCAAACACACCACACACACACTCACACACATAAACCTCTCACATACACGATCATACGCACAAACACACACAAATATTATTATGCACAAAAAAAAATGTCTACAATAAAAATAATAATTTAATTTTTTGCAACAAATGCAACAATCACAACCACAAAAATGTGCTAAATTATTAAATATGCCAACACCAATACTGCTTAAAAAATTCATATGGAATTTATCCATATTTAATTGCCGCATAATTCAAATGCTTGTTAAAAATAATGATTTCTGTAAATTTGATTTAATTGATATGGGATTCGATTGGATTGCAATTTGACAAAATATATACATTAAACTGACTGGAATTCATTTTTTGAAATACACACACACTCACGAACACCCACATGAACAAAACTCGCACATACACACACACACATACACACAACAGACCTCACCCCTTACGGTCCACCAACAACATCAGCATCTGCATCAACAACAACAACAACAATTGCAGACCAACGCCATCCCAACGGCCGGCGGCGTCGCTGTTGGCGCAACAACACCAACACCAACAACAACAAACAACGCTGCCGCTGCTGCTGCCGCCGCCGCCGCTGCCGCTGCCGCTGCTGGCATCATGGGCCATCATCCTTTGGAAGTGGGCAAGAAGCGGGCAGCGGATCCAGAATTGTTTCCACTGGTATTTTCTTTAATTTCTTTCATCATTTTTATTGTTTCGTTTCGTTATGATTCGTTTTTTGATTTTTTATTTATTTTGTTTACTTTTTGGAGCATTCGGATATGAGTTAATAGTTTTTTTTTTGTTTTTTGAACATTTTTTTTTATTGACATACGATTATTAGTGCATGCTTAAACAAAAAGAATTTCAACTGCCAAGGTATCCATAAGTTGCTGCAAATAATTTAATATGATTCGATTTTTATACAAATAGAAAATATATTGTTTTTAACTTTGTTGCATACTTCTGGGCATACGATTAAATGATTAATACACTTTTAATTTCTTGCAACGGGCGAAAGTATGCAAATAAAATTTAATTAAAGCTTCCTTTGACTACATTCAAACTTCAAATGCACATTTGAAACCCTTTCATCTAATCAAAGCATCTTAGTGCAGCCTTTTCACTCTCACTCATTCACCGATTCACTCGCTCAATTAACATGCACTCACAAAGTTCCATCAATTAGCGTATATTATCAGTTCCGCCAGAAAATCAGACATGTCTGTCAGTCATTCAGTCAGCGAAATCAGCAAGCTACACAGCATTTAATTTATATAATGAAACCATTATCAGAGATATCAAAACACACGCACACACGCAAACACACAAAGAGAGAGAGAGCGCAAACTAATCAATTTGCCAATACCACACGATGCCCATTTGACTTTCATCATCAGCTTCCAGTTGCCATCATCGTTTGTTGCTCGTCTCTGTTTTGCTGTGTTGCGTGCCCATGTAAAGCCAATTAAGGATAGCATATGATAAATCACAATTACACAAACATACACACACACACACACACTCACTTACCCATACACAAATACACAAGCACACTCACCTGGCAAGTGTTAATTAAAATGATTTAACTGATAATTGCCAAGGCACAGAAGAACGAATTCACTCAAACACTCACTCACCTACTCATTTAATCATTTACTCATTCACTCTCACATACCCGCATGACGAATTGCCTCGACAATTCAACAATTCGACTGTTCGACTGTTCTTCCGGCTTCGCTTTACGTTCTTTATTTATACGGGTGCTTGTTACACAAATACGTAATATGTTGCAGCTACCTGCATTCAATAGTGCCACCTTACGATAATTGCTTAAGTGCTTAAGTGCTTTTCCAGGTTAATTAGCTGAACATGCATTCTGCGGCCTGTCCCTAAATGGCAGCAGAACTACTATTATTTGGCTTGGCTTTTGTTTATTTCGTTAAATCTTGTTAAGTCTGGCTACTATTTTGCCTGCTATCACTATGTATATACAATATATTTATCTCTATAAATCCCGTATGTATCGATTTTATGTATGTTTAGGTTAGTATTTACATAAACACTATTTAAATCGAACCAATTTTCCATCACATATCCAAAGACAAGTACAAATACAAATATGTATTTCACTTTAGTTTAAGTATATTCTAACTAACTGCTAATACAATACATTCTAACTTAGTTATGCTGATAAAATTCACTAATTTCATTTGTGTTCTCTTTCTTCTTCGTTTTGTTTTTCGATTCAACTTTCGTTTGTTTTCTGTGTCTCTATGTTAATTGTTGCGAACAATTTAAAAATCAATTGCGGATTATATATGCGATAAAACAACAACTTCAATCAACTACAACAACTGCAACAAATGTCTGCTAACCCAAAATCCAAATAAAATACAACAACAAATTCATCAATCAACAACCGCAAATCATTTAAATTAACCATAAATGAATCATAAACAATAATCAACAATTACTAATGCTGAATTTTGAACATAAATACATCAATTATTATAATAATAATAATAATAATAACTATAAACTATAACTATAAATGTGCACAATTACCAAAAAGATGGATGTTAAAACGGTTGGTTCATTTTACTATGAAAACTTCGTAAGTACTCCAAATCAAATATACTACAAACCAAATGAACAACTTTCCATCAAATATTACAACATATAAAAACACAAATTATAAAATACTTAATCATAATTAGTTGAAACACCATCAGCAAATTAGTAAAAATGCATCATTAACTTTCTTTATTATCTACAAATTAAGTAGAACTTTTTTAACAAATCTTTTTAAAACTAAAAGAAATTCCAAAAACTTATAAAATATATAGACCAACCGATTGTTTACCAGATTTAAGCAAAATTTACTGACTTCGCAGTGATCAACTGCTATTAATTCCCAAAAGAATTCCCAAAACTAAATTAAACCCATTTAACATAATAATTAATACTTTCAAGTATCTGAACTCCACTTTTAAATGAATGCACACAGTATAAAATAAAAAGAAAATCAACACAAACTATTTAAAATATTTTTAAAATAAAACATGCATGCTTTAACATTAAACTATTAAATTACTGAAATCTATATAATAATAAATACATAAATCAAGCAAAATTACTATAAACAAGTTGCACAATTATTCTTAAAATAAATTTCAAAAGGTCAGACTTAAAATAAACAAAATGTTAACTAACAAACTACATTGAATCGATTTAAACTCAATGAAATTGGACATTTGTGATAGTTTTGGCTATTCGGGTTAAGAATTCGGCTCTCCTTTATCTTTCCTTATCATAAACTCATCGGCATTTTTATCAATGTATTTTTTTTAAAGCACATTTAAAAGCTCGTCTTGAAATGCACGTACATTTTTGCGTTTCCTTTACAAAATACTATAATATTTTGCTTAGTTTAGTGATATATTTTAAAATGTTTTTGTGTTACATTAAATTTAAATATTTTGAAATATTGTTGAAATATATGGCTCCGTTTTATTTTCTACACACATTGGCAAATGTCTGAGACAGTCAAGAAGAAATTCTTGAAATTTAAAATTAAGAAATAAAAGTTATAGCCATTTTTAAGCTAAATATTTATATTTTAGTGATATATTGTATGGTAACCGTTCAATTAAACTAGTAACACTTAATATGCATTAGATGTGCTATAGTGTATTGTATTTTACTAATTAGTTGGTATTGTTTCTTTCTCTTCTTTGTTGGAATTGGTGACCCTGTAGCAATTTTCTGGCATGGTACCGTTCAAACGTCCAGCTGCCGAAAAGTCTGGCATTCCAGTGTATCAACCCGGTGCGACAACCTATCAACAATTAATGCAGCCCTACGTGCCAGTGTCATGTGAGTATCCCCCACAACAACAACAACAACTACAACAACAACAACCACAAGTTGCAATAAGTAGCGCCATAACAACAACAACAACAGCAGCAACAACAGGCAGTAATCATAATAATACTGCTACTGTAACTGCTATGACTATCAATACCAATACAACAACAACTACAACAACAACAACAACAGCTACTAATAATAATATTAATCGTGATAATCAAATGCTAGCTAGCGATTATGATGACACACATCAAAATCAAGAAAATAATAATGACACAACATTATCAGCAACACACACAACAACAACAACAACAACCAACAACACAACAACAGCAACAGATACACCAAACATTGCTAACGATTGTAATACAACACAAACAATTAAAATAACAGCAACAGATAATGATACAACAGCTACAACACATGACACAGCTACAGTCTCAGCCACGCCCCCTGACCTAAACAATGGTAGCATTAGTCCCCCAACCGCCCTATCTCCCCACGATGCCCTCCTGGGCGATTCCGTGACCTTGGCAAATGGCGACAGCAACAAATACATGTCGTATATTAACAATAATCTGAAATCATTGAATGGTGATGAATTGCCAAACGATGTAGAGAATGGTAGCAACAGTAACAGTAACAGTAACAATAATAGTAACAGTAACAGCAATAGCAGCAGCAGCAACACAGCAACAGCAATCATCACCAGCACAGCAGCAACAGGTGCAGTTGATGCTGATTCCGTTTCCGTTACGCCCATCTACATTCAGGCCACGCCCCCACGCAATTATGCACCCAAACAGAATGGCAGCGATATAATCAGCAACAGTTATCAGCGCTATAGTCATAATGGTCACAGTACCGGCATATTGCCTACTCCCACCAGCAGCAGCAGCAGCGTAGGCGGCAGCAGCAACAGTTGCCCCTCAGTTGTTTCCTCGGTGGCTTCATTGCAGCGACTTAGCTACGCAATGCCTGCTTACAGCTATGCTAATTTGTATGGCAGCTATTCGAATGCCACGCCCATTGTGAGCATGAGCAGCAGCAACAGCTACGCCCAGGCCCAGGCCCAACAGCAGCAGCAGCAACAGCAACAACAGCAGCAGCAACAGGTTGCTCAGGCTCAGGCCCAGGCTCAAGCTCAGGCTCAAGCTCAGGCTCAGGCCCAGGTTCATGCCCAAGCTGCGTATGCCCAACAGGCTTATGCTGCCTATGCTGCTGCTGCAGGACTCGCTCCTGCCGCCAGCTACTACGCCGATCCTGCGGCAATCGCCAAGGAAGTTGCCCAAAAGAATTATGCCATGAAAGTGGCCAATGCGGCCGTTAAACCCGTGTCTGCTGCCTCTGCTGCAGCCTACACGGGCATGACCCTCAATAAGAGTTTCGTAGCTGCTGCTGCTCCTCCGCAGCCCGTGCCTCAGCCGCAAGCACCGCAAGGACAACCCATGTCCATGGCAACCCTACTCCAAATGCAGGCCCAAGCTCAAGCCCAGGCCCAAGTCCAGGCTCAAGCTCAAGCCCAGGCTCAAGCTCAGCTTCGTCAGTTTGGATCCTTGCCCAGCTCGGGTCTGTCCACTCCAGTGACACCTGGCACACCTTTGCGTGCTGCCAACTCAGCTGGTTACCTACAGAGTGCCTCTGCCGCACTCTTGCGTGCCCCTGGTGCTGCTGCTCCAATGCAAATCGCAGCAACACCGCAACAGTACGCAGCTGCTGCCCAGGGCTACTTCTATCCGGGCGTAATGGCTGCTGCCCCAACCACCGCCCCCGGAGGCTACGCCTATGCCATGCCCAGCAGTCAGGCTGCGGCAACCGCACAGCAGTACGCTGCTGCAGCTGCAGCTGCTGCCCAGAATGGAGCGCAGGGCAGTGCCATGGTGCTCAACCCGTACAAAAAAATGAAGACCTCCTAAACAGATATTCAAAAGATCTGAAGCAGTCACTAGAAAGGGAGCAGTACTTAAATTTATATAGTGTTGGTCCAGTAACTCTTAGTGGTTTATAGTAGTTTATAGTAAACATCGAAGACGTAAGATTATGTGCCTCAGTTTTGTCTTAGAACATTAGTTTTAGTTATACCATAGGGCTCTTACAGTAAGCAATACATTGATAAAGTTTGATTAATACACCATGACATACATTTTATACACAGCACGAAATGCACACAAAATCAACTTTTGTGCTTTTGAATTTTTATCAAAAATTATATATGTCGCCTACAGCTAAAGATACTTTCATCCGAATCGCTAATAAAAGCTTGTAAAAATAAGATTTTTTCTTTTAAATTCGCTTAGTCAAGCAATCCTTTAAAACCAATCGATTTAAAATTAGATTTTTGCTTCACTTAGATAATACCAATTCTATGAGTTGAGTTGCTGCCATTGTACTTAACCTAGGCTATAGAAGATCGAAGCTTTTGAAGCACTAAACATTTTCACATTATATAGTTTTAAAGCTAAGTTCCTTCTATTATTTTAGTTAACAATATAAAGTCATAAACAAGAACTATACCGAAACGGAAACGGAAACAGAATAAGCATCGAAGCTGTAACTTGATATAACGAAGTACTGTGATATCATTGCACAATACAAAAATGATCATGAAAATGAAAACAAAAAATAGATAAAAGATAAAAAGTCCATTTTTAATTCACTCCTAAAATGCGAGTCAGTTCATTTGAAAGTGAGACCTATTTCAATACTATCAATCGGTATCAAATGATTTTTGGTACAGTTGTGCTGTAAATGTTATTGCCATGAAGCTGTCTCTTTCCGTTTATATCTCTGTCTCTCTCTCTATCTACCTATCTCTACCTATCTCTCTAGTAACCAGTGTGTCTCTTCAAATAGTTAGATATCGTGAATGCTGTTGTAATTTTACTTGTTTTGAATTGTTGAGCAACAAAAATGCGTAACGAATATTGCCTAGTTATAGAAAATACATACACCTATTATATATAATGCAGTAATATATAAACATATATACTATACACACAAAAACTATATACAATACTTGCTGTATGCTGCTAATAATATACTTAAACTATATATATATATAACACATATATACAACATCAACACTATGTACTCTAGCTGTTTGCACACTCTCACAAAACCAAAATCAGTCTTCACAATTAGAACATGACGAATATTGATTTGTATGTAAATCGTATAGCTATCAGATATATACTAGCATACATACATATATACATATATATATATATATACGTTCATATTCTTAGGCTTAGCTATAAAACGCTCATACTAATCTATAAACTATCAACCCATGCCCAACAATTTAAACTTAAACTCAAATCCAAATTAAGATTCAGATCCAGATTCAGATCACAATCATTATCACACACATATATATACACCCACTTTAACTACTTTAACATTTAAAATGTTTAGCCATCAAAATTATGTTATGTTTATGTTAATGTTATGTTCAAGATTTTGACTCCTCTTGTTATTATGTTGACAATTTCTAAATAAAACTATGTAAAATTTTCGTTTTTTTTTTCTGTCTCTCGATGTATTATAACATGTTCAATTTTCTTAATAATCTTAATTATTTATATATGAAAAAAATGTATCTTTAAAAAATAAAATCGATGATGACAGAACTATGTTTTTATTAAAATTAGATCTCGTGTTAATTGTTACTTTACTTAATTTATGTACTGACAACTATTGAAATTTCTTAAATAGATACTTATTACTTATGTTTTTGCATTTTCCTTCAAAAAAAATACTTTAAAAATAAAAAAAAAAAAAAAGAAAAAAAATTGCCACTGACTTGCGCACTTAGGTCTTAGCCATATCTTTTAAACGCTCTCTGCGCTCGAAGTTGATAAATTCGACCTTTCATAGTTATTATTATTATTATTATAATTATCATTATTATTATTTTTATATTATTATACATATATACCTAAACATACATACTTAAAAAATACCTGTAAAGTTTTTGTTGAATATTTAATTTACGTTACGCCAACTATATATTTCAAGTATTTAAATCGATTAAATGTTTGCCACTAATTCTAATTAAATTGTCGATAGTTTTTTAATGAATGTTTATTTAATATATCGTGAGCGTGTTTTTTTAAATATAGTTTAAAAAACAAGAAAAGAAAACAAAAATCTTTTTGTGTGTTGGTATTTATTTTAGTATTCACTTATATTTCTGTTGTGCCGCTTCTTTCACACGTACTTATTCTATCATTTTACATAATTTCTACTCAGATCACGACCCTTTTCAATTGAGAATCTATATAATTATTCACTCAACGACACGTTCGCCATTTGCCACGCATTTTATATGCCTCGCTTTGGGCAAAAGCAGCATTTTCCGCCATTTTTTCTAGCTTTTTCTATGTTTGTTGCTAAATTTGCGCATTTGCAAGCTTTTTTAGCAATGCCTTACTAAGTATTTAACCTGAATACATACATACATAACGATCCAAAGCAAACACTTTCTGTCTTCTGTCTTGACTGTCCTAAAGCTGCTTATACTTAAACCCTTATGCTTTTTTCATAGCCCTTACCCTCCAAAACAAAACAAAATCGTATCAAAACTTATATGTATCAAATGGACAACCATACTATATCTCTATACTCTATATGTTTAGCTCTTAGATAAATGGCAAGCAAAATAAGTACGCTTACCAAATACTATATTGGTTTAATGGTAGAAACTAGCTGTAACATCTATAACTATATATTATTGCTTGAGTTGTGGCAGAATTAATACTTACTATGATACATGATAAGATCAGTGCTTACCTAACAAACAGCAAATCCGAAAATATATAGAACTGTTAAAACAATCGATATGTCTTGCTAAAAGTACTTATACTGATATTAATATTAACATTAATATTTATCTATGTATGTCCAGTTCTCTAGCTGTCGTATGTTTTTCGTTCAAATTGTAGAATTGTTTGCTCTTAAGCAATTTGATAAAAAAAAAACAACAAATCTTAGAGATCTATGTACGAAACATGTTTAGAAATTACTCTCTCAGTAAAACATTAAAAAAAAAGAACTATCTACACATTTTTCGACAATTCACAACACTGCATGTTAATAAACGCGACTCGTATTTTTCAATATATATATTATATATATAAGAAATCAATTTTCTATACTCTTTTCACGCGTGGCGAAATGTTTATGCTTTCTTAAATTCATTTCTATCAATTGTCTATGCACAAATTAAACCGATCAACAGTTTTCTATTCTGCTTCAATAAATATAAGAGTTTAAAAATAAACAAGAAAGAAAGGTTATCTTCGGCTCGCCGAAGATTTAATACCCTTGCAGTCATGCATGTTGCGTTCATTAAATTCAGTTACCAGTGGTTCCTATGGATGCTGTATGATATAATAGTCGGATTTAGATGAGATTTGGTTAGTATATATGGAATAATAGCAAAGGAGTAGTGCGTGAATTTAGCTGAAATCGCTCAATAGACATTACAAATTTTCATACTATGCCTTTGAACCGATTGTTCCTATGGCAGCTATATGATATAGTGGTTCGATCCGAATGAAATTTGGTCAACGAATGATAGCAAATGTTTATGGCGTGAGTTTGGTTGAAATTGCTCAATCGAAACTGAAAATTTTCATACTAAGCATTTTCATCATTTTCAACCGATTGTTCCTATGGAAGCTATATGATATAGTAGTCCGATTTGGATGAAATTTGGTCAGCATATAGGGAATGATAGCTTATGTGTACTGCGTGAATTTGGTTGAAATCGCTCAATAGACATTAAAAATTTTCATACTAAGCCTTTGAACCGATTGTTCCTATGGCAGCTATATGATATAGTGGTTCGATCCGAATGAAATTTTGTCAACAGCTGGGGAATGATAGCAAATGTTTATGGCGTGAGTTTGGTTGAAATTGCTCAATCGAAACTGAAAATTTTCATACTAAGCATTTTCATCATTTTCAACCGATTGTTCCTATGGCAGCTATATGATATAGTGGTCCGATTCGGATGAAATTTGGTTTGCACATGGGATTTGGCACTAAATGCATATAGGCTTAATTTGGTTGAAATAGCTCAAAAAAAATTTTTTTTTCAACCGATTGTTCCTATGGGAGCTATATGATATAGTCATCCGATCCGGCCGATTTTAACAAATGATCTGCCTGCAGAGAGAATACACATCTGTACCAAGTTTCATCAAGATAGCTTTAAAACTGAGAGACTAGTTCGCATAGAAACAGACGGACAGACGGACAGACGGACAGACGGACATGGCTATATCGACTCGCCTGTTGATGCTGATCAAGAATATATATACTTTATGGGGTCGGAGATGCCTCCTTCAATGCGTTACAAACTTCGTGACAAAATTAATATACCCTCTGCAAGGGTATAAAAAAACACAAAAACACTGCTAATATAAAAAATTAACAGAAAACTCAATAAAAATTTAAATTGTGTACAGTTTTGTGTTAACATTTTATTTGAGATCTCGCGCAGCTTTAACAATCATACGAGACAGATTCTGATCCAATAATTCGATAGTTCAATTCATTAGATAACTATTTGAATAAAGTACCGTCCATATAGGAAACAGTGTAGCGTAGTATCGCATGGCCACAATAGACTTCAAGTTTATATTTTGTACTAGTAGATGACAACTAAATAGATAACAAAAAAAATATATATTGAGAATACCATGTGCACAGTTATTTGTAAAGTACACAGAAGGGCGAAGTTAACAACAAAAAAAATGCTTAACAGTTACTTCACACACTAATAATTAATGTACCGATAAAGATAACTCCTTCATTTTGCATTCCATTTATTTTAGCTTAAACAACAATTAGCGCTATTAATATAATATTAAAGCAGAAAAATTCCTCATGAAATTTCTGAGTAACTAAGTGAACTATTGCATGTACAATGTTGAGCAAAGAGAAATCTAAGTTAATAAGTTTAATAAAACAACTGAATATGTATGAAGAATATTATAAATGTTTCAAAATATTTAATGAAATCTATATACTTATTAACTATATACCTTATACACAACTATACACAAAGCAACCAATACAAGCATACACTCTAATGAAAATGTTCAATGTGCTATACAAAAACATAAAAAAAAAAAAAAAAAAAAAAAATTCTACAAAAATATACACAAACAACAAAAAAAAATTAGTCTTATTAAATATGCGTTATTATAAAATAATAAACCACGAAACTAATACATAATATACATAAAATTAACAAACAAAAAAATATATTGAAATTATATAGACGTTTTATTGTAAAAACCGTAAAAACTTGTTGCTTCTTTTACTTACTACTCGTACAATCAGCCTGGAAAGTGCTAAATGGCAAACTTAACACTAATAACCTGCGTAATTTTTTCTCTCACTACTAATACTATTCGTACCTAAAGTTATGCTGTGCGTTGTCTAACCTTATTATTATCTTCAGTTTGCTAATTACTTAACTTTAACTATATGTTATTGTTTTATTGTTTCTTTTTGCTTATCTTATACTTAAAGTTCTATTTTCTCTTAGTGTTTATTATTTGCTGCTTTCATTTCACGAGCTTCCCGAAAACATTTGTGCCTTTTTCCAATTCACTGGTATTTGTTGGGCATATATCATTGTGTTTTCAGCTCGACCTCTGTTTCGATATCAAAACACACAGACACACACACATTTGTATACCAGTAAAGAGATATCGGTAGTACTATAAACAATGTTCTATATATATGGTACAAGATCTTTATTTAATTTGATATCTGAAACTGTTACTGTATTTTGAATGAAACTAAATACATTCAATTAGTTTATAAACTTTTGTAATGTTTTATGGAAATCGTATAATTTATTTGATGCTAAATTTTCTCTATCTCTGTGTTACTTTATGTCTTTGTATTTATTTCCATTGTATTTTCTATCTATGTCTCTCTTATATCGACTCAGGTCGAACCATCTACAAATTTGTTGCATGACAAAACACTAAACCCAAAGCGACATAAAAACAATTCTTTAGAATATCAGAAAAAATTGTTATAATTTAAATGACGAGATCTTTAAAAGCTTACAAAAGTATTGATCGAGTTTTCATACAATACAGTAATTGTTTCACATCTCTTTCGCTCACTTTCTTGAGTCGCTCTTTCTCTTGATCTTCCATTTTATAATTACATTTATTCTCATCCCTGTCTTTTAAATGGGAAGTGCCTTTTTCTATATGTTATGTATTCATCAGTTTAATTACATTTTAGTTTATGTTTTATTATCAATCGTTGATTTCTTTTCTTCTGGAGCGTATCGTATTGTAATTTTTCAGCATGTGATCAATGAAATAAGAACTTTTTGTAGCAAAAAAAAACTCGAAAATAAATAAAACTCATTCAGAGCAATCTGGAAATCAAAAGCTGTATGCCAAGATTTGAAGTTGCCAGTCCTGTTGCAAGTGGCTGTGACTATCATGCTAACTGTGATTGAAATTGCGAGTATCTGCTAAATACTATATTACGTTTGTTTACTGTACTCGTATTTGGCTTCTGAGGCATGTGGTATGTGAGATGGTAAATGAGATACAATACTCGTATATGCTAATACGCACTTTTAAGGTAAGCTGGTGCACTGCCCAATTAGCTTCTGTTATACTCGTACGTATTATTAATCGTATCTATAATTAGTTACTATCTAAACTAGACGCTAAGTACTCGTATCCTTACTCGTACTTGTGTCATTTTCTTTATTTATTTGTTTTTTTGTTTTTTTTTTTTTTTTTGGTTCAAGCTATTTTTAGTTAAACTATCGATTGGTTAAAGAGAGCAGAGAATTTTGTGAGATGATAAGTAACTTTAATGGGATTAATTATTAAGTTTCCTGCTTGTAAACATATTCTCTATTCTCTTTAACTTTCGTTTCACACACTTAATGCATACATATTATTATGTAAAGTTGAATATTTGGCACAAATGTTGAAATGTTATTAACATAATTCCTTTTCTTTTTCCATTCAACAAATTTGTTCTTTCTTTTTATGTATCTGCAGGATTGAAAGTATAATGTGTGTATGACTATTTGCTGATTAAAGAGAAACAACAACACAAACAAATTCATGCACACAACACCAACAAGAACCAACAAAACTCAGACCTATTTATTTGTCATTTAACTAAATTTTATAGATACACACACTACACACACCCACCCACCCAATCACGCACACACACACACCTAGCTGTCAATCAGATGCGTTTAACCGTTACTGCTTATACTTTAACTTGTGCTGACTACAATTGAATCTACAAGAATTCTAGCCTTCTTTTGGCCAATTCTGCTGAACACACACCCACACACATACATATACACATAGCACGCACACACACCCAAGGCAACGTGACCCACAGTATAACTACTTACATATATAAATACATATATTATCTATATCTTTACTTATGATTGATCAACCTTTACAGGCTTGTTTGTATGTACTTAATGTAGTAAGTATTCGCATTGTTTGTTTCTGTTTTTGGTAAAATGAATTTTTTTTGTGATCCTTTATTCTGAGCTTAAAGCTAACTGCCTACAGATATAAATATTTATACAAGTATTTAAATTGTCTGTTTGTTTTTTAATTACAGCTGCTGCGCCAGTAACAATTTAAAAAGCGCTTCAAATACAATTTGCTGCCGTGCTGTGCTGCATTTAATTTTATATTTTTCAATTTTATTATTTATGAATTTAATTTACTTTTATTTTTCAGTTGCTGCCTTTCGCTTTTGCCCGCGCTTATTTTTTCCTCTTTATTTGGTTGTAAATTATTTAAATTTTTTTTCAGCCGCTGGCTGCAGTTAACTTGGCTTTTACATAGACGCTGAAATGTATGCAACAATTATTCTAATTCGCTTGATGCTTACCGGCTCTTCTCTTCTTATAATTACGCTTTAATTACGTTTTAATTAATCTATTCTAGCTTTAAATGCGTTTTGCCATTTGCATATGCGATTCAACAACATTTTCAATGCAACAAGTTTTGCGCACACTGTAAAATTCTACAAACAAAATGCAGTAAAAACGTACACAAATGGGCGAACATGAAAAAACATGACGTTAATTTACATTTATTAAGTCATGTTTTTGTGAAAGCCACAGATTTTTGACTTTTTTGTTGTGCTCAATTTACATAAATATAATTTTCAAGTAATTACCAAGCGCAGAACATACATAAGTAGAAGATGGAATAAAACTTGCTGTAAATTTATCAGCAACTTCAAATTTTGAACTCATTTTAAAAACTTATCAAATGTAATTTCCGCACTTTAAAAGTTGAACAAACAAAAAAATGTTGAGGGAAAATTGTGTTGGATAGCAAATGCAACATAAGCTTACTTTAAGCCTTTTTCATTAAAAATTTACTGCAAACTAATTAATTCAGTTCCACAACATGTCTACACTATACATATAAATATGTTTTTTTCAACTAATTTTGTTTTTCCTTTTACATGCTAACAAATTCGCGACCAAATACATATATGTGAACAATTAATGAAATTTAATACGCAATTTGCATGTTAAAAAATATTATGATTTAAAAAATAAACAATTCGCACGGATCGGGATTAAATATGGCAAAATGCAACCAAATAATGAACCAATCAACACACACTTATACACAAATATCAAATGCTGCATGGATTCCAACATTCAACGAACTACAAACCACAACAACAATGAACATACTAAATACAACAAAACTATCGAAATTTTGATCACCTTTTCAAATTCTTTCCTGCAATGCTTTTCACCACAAATCAATTGCCGCATACTTTTCTCCTACATATTTATACATATTATTAAATGTTATTTGCTTTTATTGCGTCGATTTGCAAATTGCATGTTTTGCCGATATAATGACAATCGATAATTATAGCAAACACTAAATTACCACCTCCAAATGCTTCCTGTGTCATCTACACCGATGCAAGTGGACAGGTACAGTCTCTGCCTTGGTGCTAAAATACTGTTGGCAGCATGCTAACACGCTGTTAATGTGACGGCTTTGCATGTTAGCACACAGTGCGCATGCCATGTATGAATAATTCTTAAATTTTAAGTTTAATTTGGATAATTTTAAAGGCAAAAACTTAAACAAAGACCGAAACGAAAAGAAAAGCATGAATTCAGTCATTAAATACAAGTATAAATTGTTAAATCTTATGTTTAAACTAGAGTCTATCAAAATAAAACATAATTAGAGCAGCAAGTATCAAAAATTCTAGTGTCAAGTGCCATTGTAAAATGCCTAAATGTATATAAAAGAAGAGTAAGAAAATTCAAACATTTCTGTTATACCGAAGGACCAGTATACACAGAATTTAACATAAAGATACGAGTTCTGTAGTGTCCAACATTATACTAGTTGATTAAGTATAGTAGGGTATATAGATGCGGTGTGACACATTTCACACTCTTCGCGTGAATGGGGTTAATAAAATTTAATGCACTGCCGCGCCCCAAGGGACAACAACGAAGCGAGACAGCGACAACAACCAGAACTAAAATTAGAACAATTACACTAACATCATCATCATCACCATCATCATTATTATCATTATTGTCAACAAGAACAACAACAATAGTAACGAAAGGAAGAACAAGTGTTGACGGCCATTTTGAAGGCGTTGCCATCGTTGTCAGCGGTGATGTCAGTGCTTTGACATGGACACACCTTTGAGTGTCAGTTTAGCTAGGAACTGTTTGCACAACTGTCTGACCCAATACGCATTCAGAGACACGCCCACTCCCACACTCACACACACACACACACAAATACACACCTCAATACCAAAACAAACACATACACGCATAAATATGTATGTTACCTGATGTCAATATTTGCAAAAGACAACAAGAGGCGCATTTAGCTGAACCCAAGAAAATACAGAAAAATTATATAAGAAAAAAGAAATATCAACAAATGAAATGAATTGAAATATTGAACTAAAAACGTAGTACGTACATATAGCTAATCCACAATCAATATTCTCTCTATTTGATATAATCACAGCCCAGCCGGAACGGGGCGTATTATACACTCAGTGTCCTATGCTAATGAACGGCACATTTTATATAATTAGGTAAAAAGCGGCGAGTAATTTAAATTTATTTACATTCAATACGATTACGATATGTCCCCTCTCTCTCTATTTCTCTCTCTCTCTCTCTCTGTCTATCTATCTCTCACTCTATAATTCTCTTTGTCTATCTGTCACACTCTTCAATAATAATTGCTCTATCTTATTTGTGTGCTTTGCGCGCCTTTTAAAGACACCCTTGATAGTATCGCAAATCAATGAAAAAGCTTTAAGCTTCCTGTGCTTTAGTTTCCGTTTAACCGGCGATCGCTGTATGAAAGGCCTAAGAGCTTTTAAGTTTCCGTTAGCTTAGCAGCTTTTACGCGCTTACCGCAGCAAAGTTTTAATTTCCTATTATTATTTTCTTTTCGTTTTCGTTTTCCTTTCAAATTGTTGACTGTATTCTCAAAACTTGAAAAATCCCAGGCGAAAATTTAAAGGTATACAAATTAACATCGCGTATGTATTACGTTCTCTCTCTCTCTCTCTCTCTCTTCTCTCTTTTCTCTTTTTCTTATATTTCTAGTGCCGCCTATTAGGATATGTAACTGTTACTGCATAATACAACCCACTAGAACTTAAGCATTCAATCAATCTGAAACCTTTTCTTGTAACATACCTTTACCTTTATAAGGCGCGTTCTGAACCTTATCAAAAAGTGAGTGTTACGGACCAAAAGCCCTGTCTTGCTCTTCTACTCTATCTGCATCTGCGCAGCGCTTTTTAAAGCTTCTTGACATCTTCATGAACAGTTAGCTTATTCAGAGCTATATTTTTATTATGTAATACTTGCTGCTTTAAAGGTGTTTTATTTATTGACTTATTTATACAAATCCTAAGTTCTACATTTGGCTTTTGTGGCAAACTTTATGTTATAGCTTAGCAATTAAGTTTTAGAATCAGTTTAATTTATACCGAGCAAAACAATTGTTTTGTTTTTCAACTTAAGTTAATCTTTTTAATTGTAAATTTTATTTGAAGTACTCAAAACTCGAACGCATCCTTATTGACGTGCCCCATTTTCAGGATACATCCAGAAACGATTTTCAGAAAGAACTTTAAATTCATTTGCGCCGCCATTTTTTAATTTCTTCTTCTTGTATTTAAGATTATTTAAGTGAACACCTAGTTTAAATTAAAGAAAAAAAAAAGAAAATTATGTACTATAAATTATGAAAACAAAGAAAGCAAATCGGATGAAAATATATTACTGAAATAATAGTTAGCTATTATGTAAAAGAGCGACTAACATTGAATTTAATACTTATTACGAGCGTATAAAATCTAACAACCATTAACAAATCTAGTATACCATATAATTATTATAAGAATATAACTAATTTTTGCTCTTTTTCTTTTCTTTTTCTGCTCTTCTCTTTTTTTCACCCGATACCCAAAAAAAAAAAAACAATACCCCAAAAAACACAATTCAACAACAAAAAATTTATTTATTATTTTGTCAATTGGTTTGTTACGGTTACTCCGTTTGCATCCTGTCATATCCAAAAAAAAAATCTCATGTTTATGCGAATAAACAAAAACAAATCTATATAGTTACTGGACACCCTCCCGGTGTGCCAAGATTTCAATAGATCTATGTGCAGTCGGTTAAATTGTAGATTCGTTCATTTAACTGAAGGTAAGTGCATGTGTTTAAGTTTTTTAGTTATTAGTTATTAGTATTTAGATTTTCATTTATTTGCTTTTAGCGCTTTTCTTATAGACATTTTTTAACGAAAATTCCATTTAAGTTGAGTAGTTGAGAGAACACAAGATTGTTTGTATTTATTTTTGCTCTATTGGCTATACTATAATTTGATCTTCCCGTTTTGTTATTTAGGTTACACATAAGTTCAATCAAATTAAATCAAACAAAAAATTACACACACAAAATACACAAAACTTGGAAATTCTAGTGCCACTTAAAAGTTAATTGGATGAATTTAGATTTTCTTTTAATATTTATAGCAGATGTTGTAGGATTCAAGAATAAGATTCTTAGCTAAACTCAAGTTCGTTTTCACTTTCATATTGAAAATATATTTTAATAACTCCCATTGCGAAGACTTAAATAAATTTTGGATTCCAGTCGAAATGCAATTTTTAAATACACTTCTGCTCAAAGGCGTCAAAATAACAATTATTTTTATAATTGCTTTCACTGTTTCCCTAATCAATTATAAATACTCAAATCAAATTAAAATAATAACTTTGTTCCCATTTACTAATTTATTCCTTTTCCTATCTCTATGCAACATTTTTCAAACAGATGACAAGGTCGAGGTGATTGATCAACGTGTTGCTGTCTGTCGGGATCATGCCAATAGCCAATGCCGTCGCAAACAGTGTAAATATTATCACATACCGATTGTTTTGCCACCGGCCAACATTATGGCCGCCATGATTACCAATCCCAATGAGCAGCAGGTGGCAGCTGCTGCAGGTAATGCGGTACCAAATACAGCAACGGCAGCAGCGGCAGCAGCAGCAGCAGTTGCTGCTGGCTATAACAACAACAACAATAATAACTTGATCATCATTGAGCCGCAACAGCAGCAGCAACAGCCATCTCAGCAACAATTTAGCTATCATACCAACAACAATAATATCAACTACTATCACAGCAACACAGCAGCAGTACCAACATCTCACGCCAACAACATGTATCAGCAACACCAACAGCAGCAGCAGCAACACATTACCTATCACTGCAGCTCCCCGTATTCACCCTCCTCAGCATCATCATCATCCTCCTGTTCAATAGCTACATCGCCAACATTGTCCTCGGCCACAACTCTATCCACGACCTCAACAGCAACAATGCCCACTCCGCAGCAACAGTATGCTGCCGCTGCAGCGCCAGCAGCAACATTTCTCAAGGCCCCAGCCTATTATACCGATGCTGCTCCCACTCTGGTGCTAAGTAGCGACTTCAATTCCAATTGTATACCCATTCAGGCAACACCGTTCATTTCGCTACCACAGCAACACGTGTTGAAGTACACAACACAGCCACGAGCTCCTCATCATCATCATCATCATCAGCAGCAGCAGCAACAACAGCAGCAGCAGCACCAACATCACAATCTTATTCACCACCAGCAACATGCGTATGTGGGACATCACTATCCGGTGGTAGCAACCACAGTGTGTGCCCTGCCTGCTACCACAATTACCGTTACACCGGCCACAATAGCTGCACCCTCGTCCTGCATCTAAAAAGGACAGATACAGACACAGACACAAACACACACACACACACACACAGACATACAAACACACATGATAAAAACAACTTAAAATTTTTTAATGCAAATTAAAGGTTGATATGAACTATTTACAAATGCAACATATATTATGAGAAAATAATAATAATAATAAATGAAAATTAAACTGAGAAAATAAATATATTATATATTGGAGAACTCTACAAACCTTTTTCGTACGTATAGCAAGACTTTTAAGGAAGTGTATTGTAGGCAGAAGATTTACATTAAAAATGCGTACATAAAATAAAAAATAATTGAGTGACGACTCTCTTAAATACTAGAAAAACATAAAAATGAAATAATAATCGTGTATATATACATATATATATACAAATATATATGTATATATATGTGTGTTTAGTGTTGTTATATGAAAAGAAAAAACAAAAGAATTAGCAATTTAAAATTGAACTTGAAAAGATTTAAAACAAAGGAAACCAAAATTGGAAAACACTTGCATTAAAATTAGTTTAAAACTATTTTAAACTCTAGTGTTCCATATTTCAATGCATACAAATTAAACCAAAATAAATATTGAAATAAAAAAAAGGTAAAATAAAACAAAAAAAAACAAAACAATAGTTATAAAGATTTAGTAAGGAACGTTAATATTAGCAGAAGGTAAGCCTAAAAGAAATCTATAACAATATACTTGGAAAATAGTCAAAATTAATCAAAACTGAAGAATTCATAGGCCATAGTTTAGAATCGACAACATATAACGAACATGAATTCGATGAATTCGATTTTGTTAATGCAAAAAAACAAAAAAAAATGGTAATAAAAAATCCATAAATAAATAAGTACAGTCACGTCCTATTTTTGCAACAACGATTTACTACAAAAACAACAGGTTAATATAAAAGCAAGAGCAAAGGCTAAAATATTTCAATGGATTTTTTTAAAATACAAAAATTAAATTCCTTTTTTTACATTTTATAAAAATGAACAAATGAATCAGAAACTACAGCAAAACAAACAAATCGAAATAAAATATTTTTTTATATACAAATTAAAACACAAAATACAAAATACAAAACGAAAAATTGCATCAGCATAAAGCATCAAAAACAAACACTAAAAATAATCAAACTAAATATAAGCATTTTTTGCAAAATAATGAAATATTAATTAATTAAAAATGAAGATGAAGATGAAGAATAGAAGAGAGAAACTTTAAATTTAAACAGACACTGAAAACTAAATTTTTTAAAAGTGTACTATTAATTTAGCTGAAATCTCTAGAAAAATAAAAAATATTTTAAATGAATCATTTCACAAAATATTACACTCAACCAAACACACACACTCTCACACACACACTCAGACGCATATTAAGTGAGTACCATAAACAAACGAGATGAGAAAATTTCGGAAATATTTAAGCATAAAAGAAATTATAAAAATATACAAAAATAAAAATTGAAAAAAAAATAAAAACAATAATTAATGACGTACTGTATCTTCCTATGCATAATTTGTAATTATAAAATCATTAAAATAGTATAATATATAAAATGAAAATTAACAATTTTAGTTACTTGCTGATTTAATTTACAATTTGAGCTGTTGTAAGTAAATTTAATTTTTGATATATATAAATCGTAACATACAAAACACGACAAAACATTACAATTACAATAATTACAAATGGAAAACTACTTATTATATACAAAAATATATGCATATATTTATGTATATACACGAATAATACAAAAATATATACATACTTATATATACATATATATATATTTACTAAAGGCAACTAAAACATGAAATGTGATCTTTTAAAGAAGTAAAAATAATAAGAGAAATCAATAAAAACTTAAACTAAACGACGAAAGAACAAAAAGGGAAATAATCATTATTAAATAAATAGAATTGACATCAATTTATTTGTAAAGAAGAAACTGGATAAAGGTAAAAGTTTAATAAAACTTAATATTAAACAGTAGCAATCAATATTAGAAAAGTTTCTAAAATAAAACCAAATATTACAAAAAAAAAAGAAATAAAATTTAAAAAAAAAAAATAAATAAAACATAAAAATAATTTTAAAATGTTCCATTAATCAACACATTTAAAAGTAAAATTAAATTATGGAAGAGAGTATCTCAAAATAATCAACATTAGCTAAGGTCGTTCAAAGTCTTAATTGTAATAATTATACTTTACGAATACATATACGTTTAAGGGCTGACTATAATATACGGAAATTTGTTCTTTGATTTTCACACACCACGTTCTAAGAGTTCCCCATATGTTTTCCTTTTTCCTTATCTGTTTTTTTCTAGCAATACGATTTCCTTAATCAGAACTATCTTAACCTTTTATAGAACATAATCATAAAATAAACTGTCTACTCAATTCAAACTCTACTCTATCCAAACTCTAACCACATTTTTTATAAAAATAATCCTGATAGATACACAGATACTAAATAACCACTAAAAAAAACAACAACTCCAACAAAAATGCCTAATAAGTTTCCGTCCATTATAAGCAGACCTTAAATCTATGTGCAACCACAACCACAACAACAACAACAGCGAAGAGAACAAGAACGATAAAGCAAAGTTGAAAACAAGATAAAAAATAAATAAAATAAATAAAAAAAATATATATAAAACACACATATTAAACAAAAACAATTAAATACATATTAGTAGGTACTTAAACTAAATCATTAAACCCAAAAACATTTTAAACAGTCTCTAATAATTATAAAATTAACAATTCGGAAAAACAATAAGCTGCAAATGGCAAAAAAAAAACAAAAAAAATTATGTAAAAAAAATCAATATGAATGTTCTACCCATAAGAAAATAGTTAATAAGATTTTGAGACGTAAACTTCAACAATATGAACATGGATTCAGTGTATCATAAGATGTTTACTTAAGAAATTCTCAATTTTTGTTGACTTTCGAATCCGTGCTCGTGATTCGTGAGTCGTGAGTCGTGAGTCACGAATTGTGCATAGAGAGGTGAGAATCGAGAGTCGGTTTTCGGTAGTCTCATGTATTTACTTGCATGACGAGTGTGTATGATATGAGAATCTCGAGTGTATGTAAACTAGAAAAGAAACTTTTATTTGCCTTAAAGTCCTATCAAACGAATGTCATGATCATCTATTGAGAACAACTTTATATTAAATATATTGAATAATTTTAATGGATACTTACATAAAATCTAGTTTAATAGTTCTTAGTTTGTTTAGCTCTACATACATAATAACCCTTGCAACTTACGTAATTATATGACGCTGTAAATGGCGCGATTGAATACTTCGATTTATAATAGCAGAACCAGTAAAATTAATAAAAAATAAAAAAAAAAAAAAAACACATAAAACAAAAATAATTAATTATTATAAATGTATTAATGAGTACTATGTTTGAGCATAAGTCATAGTTATTATTGTTAATTTTAGTTTATATGTACATGTACACATAATATAAACTATTAGATTATTATGATTATTAATTGTGAATATGATGTGATGTGTTTATTGAAAAGTAAAGAACAAAAAATTCAATGTTGCAACGTAAGGAAACGTAATGAAATTTATTGTACTACAAAAAATCCGAAAAATCGGTCAAACGAATAATAAGAAAAAAAAACGAGTTAAGAAAATAACAGTAACTAGGTGTGAACAATTTTAGTGTGCGAATATTATAAAATAGTTATAATTTGACTTTAATGCAAATTGGATACAACAATGCATTATAGATACATACTTATATTATATACTTGCATATGTATATATACATATACATATACATTTGTGAAATGTAAGTAGTCTTTCATTTTTGTCAGGTGATATCAACGAATTTTTCTATATGTTTTTATATGTATGGCAAACGTGTTGTTCTTCAAACGTAGTCCACATATTGTTTTAACTATATAGTTCACATAATTATGTTTATGTTCTATGTTTTCATCTTAATTATTATAAATATTATTTTATGTTTTTGTGATATTCATAAAAATTGTTTTGTTGTTGGTTTATACATATATATATATTTTCTTTAATTTTGTGTTCATATTGTATATTTTGGAGGTTTATTTGACATACATACAAGCATAATACGTGTGTATTTTTTTGTATTTAACATATATATTAATTAATAAACTAGTATATACAATTACCTATACTTATATACAGAACAATGATAAATTGAAATAATAGTTTGTAAGGTTCAGGCAGTAATGAATTGAGCGATGGAAAATGATTAATTAATGAAAATCTAAGAATTCAAAGTAATATAAAGAAAAGTGTGTAACTTGTTTACAGTTCATTTGAAATCGATGACGAAGGTAAAATAAAATGATAAGAAATTATGATGATAATTATACTCCTAAAACGAACATTTTTTAAAGATATTTAATAAAAAGAAATCATTATTAACTATTATTATATTTATTATTATAAAGCAAATTTAGTTATTATATACATGTAAAGAACAAAATGAGTAAAAATTATAAATAAAGAGATGCACAGCAAACAGCGATATTGTTGCAATCGCAAAAACAAGAACAACATGCTAATAAATAATAATAACTACAAGAACAACAAGTTGTATGAATAAATATGATAAAGAAAATACAACATTTAAAGTTATTTAGCGGTAAAGTAAAACATAAAAAAAACAAACATCAACAAACAAAAAATGAAATACAATAAAAACACATGAAATAAATTTA
The DNA here is from genome assembly GCA_018903735.1 of Drosophila cardini. Taxonomy (NCBI): domain Eukaryota; kingdom Metazoa; phylum Arthropoda; class Insecta; order Diptera; family Drosophilidae; genus Drosophila; species Drosophila cardini. The sequence goes on along the minus strand of JAEIGM010000001.1, from coordinate 19,915,581 downwards.
AAAACAAAGTGTTTTTATCTAATCTTGAAAATAAAAAAAAAGAAATTCACAATCTTCCACATAGCAGAGCAAGGTTTCGATCCTCGGACCTCTGGGTTATGGGCCCAGCACGCTTCCACTGCGCCACTCTGCTTGTTGAAATGGGGAGGCAAAATGTTTTTGACAAAGTAGTTTGAAACATCAAATGAAATGATTATTTCCAGTTATATTAGGTAACGTTTAAACAAACTATACAAACTAATATAACAAGTAAAATTAACATAGATATATTTCTACTTTCTATATAAGAGTTTATCTTATCGAACTTCTGGAAGCAAAGCAAGCGTTAATCGTGGTTAAATTTTTCTAAAATTGAAATGAATCTTTGAACAAAGTATCTCACTTACTTATTTAAATCGTTTAACCCCATACAGTTTTAACGGGAGTTGCCTATTTGTATGCATTTCTATGCACCCATTTTGCATGTTTGGTTATAGGTTTTGATCCAAGTTATACAGTTGGCAAGGGGGGACTGATAACTTTGTGTATGCTAAGAGCACGCATGCACATTAAATTCCCCAGGTGACTGTATAGGAGAAAACGACATCTAACTGACACATGGCAGAAAATAATGTGCTGCGAAAAGAAAAGTTGACTCAGTACAAAGTTTTTCTTGGCTTTCTTTTAGGACACAGTCCTCTTGCTCCTTTTTTTCAAAAGTTCCAGGCGCACAAATACACTGACACTGGAATGCAACTTGTCTATTTCACACACAAATGCTCTGCAAATGCGACAGCTTTAACCCCTTGACTGCCGCTGATGGGATGTTTTGACCCCCTGACAATGGAGCTGTCATTTCTACTTAAGAATGATGCCAAACTACATCCTGACCATTTCTGCTTAAGATGATGATACCTGAACATGGCTTATTTAGCCAACAATTATGGAGTTGATGTTATAAGAATTATTATATTATCTTCAGCGACTAACCCACCCCCAACTCTGAACCCGTTAATAATATACGATGTTTCCAACTTGGGTTAAGGCAGGGACGTGCACTTCCACATGATGTTGTTAATGATAATGGTACACGACTCTCACAAACGCTTTGCTGTCTAAAGGATTCCAGGATCCCGGGGAAACGGGTGGATTCGTGGGTTGCAAGGGCTCAGGGGACTCCGAAGGATCTGAGGGAGTTAAAAGTTGTTGTGTTCTGACGTTGATGAGACATGTGGTGCGGTCGTCGGGCATCGTAAAAATCATTTCACGTTATACATTACACGTTACGTGGCGTTTATGTTTACGTCATTGTCGTCGACGTTGTCGTTGTCGTTATCATTGTTGATGTCAGGGTCGCCGTTGTCCTCTCACAACGAACGCATGGAAATTAAATTGTCGCTTTAAGTGGGTTTAAACCGATAGGGGTATTCCTGAAGAGTCCACACGCTGCTGAATACCCTGTAACACAAAACATTTATTGTCTGTATTACTTTAAATGATTTCTTTTAGCTGGCTAATAACTCAAATTTTGTAAATCTAAAATTCCTTTCTGTGGGTCGCAAACAAATTTGAAATTTACAATATACCTTTCAGTGAGAGTATTAATTTTGCAGAGTATTAAAGCTCAAACGACTGCAATTGATGCGAATAACAACAAAAAGCAAGACAGAGAGATCGAGAGGAAAAGGGAGAGACGAACTCATGAAATTAATTTAATCACGTTAATTAAAAACTGCTGTGGCGCACACACACATGTTAAGCTGTGAGCCATTTGTTTTTAGTAAATTTTAATAGTGTCAGACAAAATATTTACACAACACGTCGCACACCTAAAGGCATCAACAACATAGTACATCATTTACATACAAATACATATATGTATGTGTGAACACATTTGTATGCACATGTGTGTATGTATGTATTTGCCCCTTCGCTGCTCTAACTGAGTCCTAAAACTAAAAGACGATGAGTAGCTGTCTGGGAAAGGGTTTGGTCACATCTCCGGTTATTCACGTTTCAATAAATGCCCTGGGGACACTTAATGTTTAGTTTATGGGACGATTTAAGTGCAAACTCTGCTGAAAAGTAGCCACTTGAAATAAAGTAATTTAACCTCTTTGAATAGTTTAAAGAGCAAAACAAAACTTAGTCATTTCGGGGCAAAATAATTCTTGGTCGCAGCTTATTTCGTTCATACGATTTTTACCCCGAAATCACCTAATACCTTAGAGGTACTTTTCTTTAGGGGACTTTTCATATAGTTGTTGTAGTTGTAATTGTTGTAAATATCATTTTTGGCTGATTAACTTAACAGAGCTCTGCCAATTCCTGGTCAGAGCTTATTTCATAAAAACTTTTCAAAAATTTGATTTTTAATTATATATTTACTCTTATTTTAATTTCCGGATAACTTTTGTTAAACAATGTTTGAGGTGCAACTCAAATAATTCCGGCTATCGCCACAAGGTAATTACATTTTTCATTAAACTGATATATTTAAAATGAATAAAATGAAAAAAAGAAATTTGTTTATAAAGAACTTAATATCGTTGATGTGATACACAGCATGGCAGGTTAATTAATATAGCAATTTTATAACATTTTCATTCGTATAAATGTATAGATGTTGCTATAAGGAGTTTTTTTAACAATAGTACGAAAAAACACATGGGTTTATTAGGAATACAAATACTATACTCAGTTGAACTTATGTGTACAATGTATATATGTAGTATATGTTCTTAATGTGCTTGAGATACTTCTGAATCATATCACAATCATATTAATTAATACTTGATATCTTAAGAAAGTTAACAACAATGCCATGTTTCCCGTTAGTTGTTGGTGTAACAAATTTGTGTCATACAATTTTTTAATTACTATTATTTGTATGCTTATTAACATAATATAATCCAGTTCAGGTTTTAATATCAACCCATTACTTAAACTGCATTCGATTGCAATTATATTTTAGAATAAGTTAAGAAGCTATTGGAGAATATATCTCATATCTTACCGATTTCCACTCCAAGTAGAATGCAGCACTCGCCATAATACTGTCTTATCCGTAAGCAGCAGACATGGCTTTTCCCAACTCTATATAAAAATTAACTAGTAATTATGTTTCGGCAGCAGAGAAACTGTGCAGAGCTGTTGGAGCAGACCACAAACTTAATTTTGCACTAACCAAACGCTTGAATTAACAAGAACAACAACTTGCTGCCAATGGCATAAATGGGGAATGGGGGGAGAAAGGGTGTGGCATGGGGAGTGTTGAAGGAGCCTTTGACCAGCCATGTTACCAAATTGCAGACTCTTTCCCAGACTCTTTCGCCCAGTTCAGTTGGCCACTAAATTCTGTTAAGTTTTGTCCAAAGTTTTTCCGAAAGGTGGTGAGCTGATGGAATGGAATGGGATGGGATGGGAGTGGAAACTTATAGGAGGCGAAACTTATTCATGAAAAATTTAACAAGCAGAAGCAGGGAAAAGGGGGAAAGGAGCAGGTAGCCAAGAAACTTGAATTTTATTGCCTATAAAGACGCATTAACTTATGCCAGGGATGGAACGTGGGTATGTGGGTATGTGAGCGAGTGAAACAGCAAGCGACAAATGTGCGTGCGTAAATTATGTGCAAGTTAAGCGAAGGAGTCTGAGCTGAGAATCAGCGACTACCCAAGTCCCTGCCTCCTACAGTTCTAGAGTCCTGAACTCCTAGAGTCGTAGTCTCCTGTAGTTCGAAAGCAGCAAATCCAGACGGCGGCACCTCTTTGCCTCCACCTTAAGCTTTACCTTTACCTCTACTTTACCAAGGTGAAATGAATGGCTTACCTTGCATAACGAGGACAAATTAGTGCTGGGTTTGGCTTTGGGGTTACGATTGAGAGTTGTTCAGCAAGAGGGGAGATTTTTGGAGGAGAGACTTGGGTTAAGCAAGATAAACTCAACTCTCGGTCAGAGCATAAATTTAAGTTTGCTTTCGGGCCACTCCTGCACAATTTCTGAGCGGATTCTATTGTTTAGCTAGCAAAAACTTTCCCCCAATTGATCAGCAGAAAACACACAAAAAAAAAGAAATAAAATAAAAAAAAATGTTGCTGCTCTTCTAATTGAAATGTTAGACCAAAGTAAAGGTAAATGCGCCTCCAGGTACACAACCAATACAAAAGCATCAACTTTTGGCACAAAAGCCGCTTTACAACTTTTTGATTGGGCAAATACCCGGAAAAGAAAGTCTACATAAAAACCACTTAGAATAATAAGTTGACTAAGACCAAGTTTGTGAAACGATTAAAGGGTTCAATTTATTGCAGCAGACACAAATCAAAGCACTTGAACAAAAAGGCTTCGAAAATAATCCCAATCGTCTGTTAATCCACACAATTTAATACAATATAAAAAACTTAAGATTCACATTCCAAAAATAAAGTTTTTAATCAAATTAAGTGAGAAATTAAAATACTCAAGCTCTTTAAAGCTCTAGAGACAGTTGGACAGTCAGATGTCTTGTTGACTTTTGCAGGTGTTGCCACAGTTTTATTTTCCCCCGATGTCTACACAACTTTGTCTAACCATAAATTTGCATACTCCGTTCTCCAACAGTTCTCAAAGAACATAGAACATAAAATATGGCCACTTGCTGCAGTTTGGCCAAACATAAAGTTTGCCTATGGCCCAGAAGCTGTTACGGGGGAGGGTCCAAATATGTATTGTAAATAAACAAAACGAGAAATCTGTGAATAATGTTTTCCGATATGAAAACTGCACTGATTTAGTGCACCTTATTTTCTACACCATTTATTTTCTGCGTTGCTAACTTTGATATAAATTGTCGTATATTATGTTTAAAACATGTTTAATTGCTTAGTTAAGGCGATGATTCTTCAAACTGTTTGTCGGAAAAATTAGTGTCTGGGCGGAGTTGTCCTTTTAACTGATTTATAGCTAGATTTTACAATATTTAATATGTGTAATTATTTTGGGAAGTATGATATTTTAGTTTTAAAACGTGTTGGTAATTATAATATTATTATTAAATTATAACAATTTATTTTCTAAAAATAAACAACTCATTTGATTCCCATTTATTATTTATCTAAGCAACTTTTTTTAATAGCAAAAAACAATATTAATATTATAGCTTAATTATAATTTATTCGGAAGAGAAATACCTGTGAAAATTCCATGTTGATTTAGTTGAAATTCAAAAAAAAAATGGACTAACGCGGAATGTTAAAAAAATATTGCATACTTTGCGGTATGAATGAAGGCGGGGAATAAAATGAAACGTGGTCGTAATGCTCCCGGAATTTACCCAGTGAATTTTTTTGCTTTCGCTGCATTTCATTCAACTAAGGTAAAGTGAGGTTGAATACGGAGAAAAGTGAGCGTTGAACTGACTAAATTAACTGACGCTGGTGGAAAAGTTTGTTTGCCTTTAGACGTTTGCTTGACTGCGCTTTGGCGATGGAAAAAAAGAAGTGGAAAATAAAACTAGTTAAACTTCTGAAACTTGGCAAATACAGAAGAGCGCACGGGAATCGTGAAGCAGCTAAAACTGTTTGATTGTGCACAAAAGATTTACGTTAAATATTTGATGCTAAAATTATGCAACGCTGCGTTGGGTAATCGTCGAAATGCACAAAACCGTTTTAGTTTTGACTTTGCCATTGCACAACCAGAGGTCAAATTGGGGCCAAAAGCAAAAAAGTTCATTTCGTAATGGGTAATGGGTAAAAGCAATGGAAAATTGTATCAATTGTTTTGCAGGTGGCTCTAAGATAAAGTTCAAGAGAATTTTAAATTTGTTCTATTCAAGCACGAGCAAACTAATTATTTGTTCATTAGAAGCTTATTTTATGAGGACGTTTCCAATAAGCTGTCGAATAATCCATAATAAAAACTTTGATTCCCAAAAGTTGTTATTGTATAATTGGTATTATCACTGACTTACGTGGATAAAATTCTGTAATTCTTATACTGAAATCTAAATTTAAATGAAAAATATTGTTAGAACGTTTTCTTCAAATGAGATGATCTTTAATCTCAGAATAAGAACATTTAATTAATAACATTTTTAAGAATTCTCATTAAGTTGTTAACAATGACTTACGTAATCTTAATGCTCTTGAAACATGTTTTGATTAAAAACAAGTAAGAAAGGCTACAGTCGAGCGAGCCGACTGTAAAAGACCCCGTACTCATTCTAGTGCGCGTTTTACCATACAAATAAGTAATTTTCTAACGATTTGTCCTATGGGAGCTATAGGCTATAGTTGTCCGATCCGGACCAAATTTAGTGAGGATAGTTAGATAGGTACCATACACATAATGTGTGAATTTGGTCTTCCTAGCTCTAGTCGTTATGGTGATGTCAAAATAGTTTATTACAATTTGCGGGGGCGGTCAGGGGCGTGGCAAAGATTTGAAATAAACTTGATCTGTTCGCGAAGCAGACGGACTTTCATTCCAAATTTGGTGGCACTAGCTCTTGTAGTTTACAAAATCCAGGTGATCATACAGACGGACGGACAGACGGACATCGCTATATCGTCTCGGCTGTTGATGCTGATCAAGAATATACATACTTTATGGGGTCGGAATAGTCTGTTACCTGTTACGCACATTTCGCTTCAGACAAACTTAATATACCCATATACTCTTTTTTAGAGTATGGGGTCTAAAAATTAAAATCTAAAAGTAATACGCGAAGGATTCCCCATGTTCTAAGCATTAAAATAGCAACAACAATCAGTTCAGGCATAATTGTTTAAAATGCATTTGCATATTTATAAATTATTTTATTTAGTAATAAATCAATCAAACAGCAAATAACTATCAAATTTTCATAGATGTCACGACGAAAGTTTTGATTGCTTTAAATTATTAAATTAATTTTACTAAAGTTCGTTAAACCTTCGTATGCCAGCTGTTAACAGACAAAAACAATTGAATTGTAATTTCTATTGTAGAATTTAGTTAAAAAGAGGATGGAAAAATGCAAAAAGAGTCAAAGTCTGTTATTGATTCTGACCAAATGTCATGTAGTAGCAAGTTTCACTAAAAGTGCGGAATACTCGAAGCGATTGACTCTCAAAATGATTCAGATACTCGGTTGACTCCACTGTATCAAACAGACAGCAATAACAAAGTTGTAGCTTTTCTTCTTTTGCATAAAATATTGGGATTTCATGTTAAGTGGTACTTAATGCAAATGCAGTCAAAGGTCGCCACAGGGGTGAATTGAGTCCTGCAAAATATTTCTCTTTGATGTTCTATAAACTTCTACGAAAGCCAAAGTTTGAGAGTGTGATGTAGGCCAAACTCGGCGTAATCTGTCTATCTGTTAGTATCTTTTGGGTCTTAACATTTTAGAATTGTTTACAATTTAAGAGTAATTTAAAAGCAATGTTGAATGATTAACGGATAGTATATGTCAATCGACAAATTTGAAATTGTTCTGTATTTAACCCAAGTTGAAATTGCAATGTGATCTCCATCAATGAGGTCAAATGTCAAGTATACCCATTGCTTGTATTCAGTAAACGAAAACATGAGTTTGTCCTTGCAGATTGTTTCATTTAAGAAAAAACGACACATTCTGCCAACTGCCAACTGGCAGCTGCATGGAAAACTACACACACTCACACACATACCTAAAATATGGCCAAAATACAGGCCAATACACACACACACACACACACATACAAATAACTTTAACACATGCACATGAGCAGATGCAAAACCGAATCAGAATCAGAACCAGAATCAGAATTTGAATCCCGTTTGCTGTGCGGCGTCTGTGGCAAATGTGTTTGCATTTCAGGTGTCAACAGCAAAAACACATTCAGCTTTGTTGCAATAACAATAACAAAGGCAGCAACAAAATTTAAACAAAACAAAACAAAGCAAAGCACTGAAAGCTAAATCGTCTGCCAGCATTTTCCCTACAATGAAAACATTTTACTCTCGAACAACAATCTGAAAACAAGTAAAGAAAAACAGGATAACGGAAGGGGTGAAAGGTGAAAGCTTCGTTGGATAAAGGATTGCTATAGGAGAAATAAGAAGATTTCAAGTAAAAATGGAAGCGAAAGATATGCGATTGTCTATATTTACCCATCTTGAGACCTTATCACGCTCAAAAAATTCTATCATAACTTTAAAATTCGAGACTTATCGGATAAGGCGTTTTTAAGAAGTATTTCAAAATACAGTTTTGGGAAAAACACCTTTAAAGTTCTAATATAATACCAGTTGTGACTTGTTTTCAAGAGTTCAAAGTATTTTTTAATCCTATAAAAGTCGATATTTTGAAAATGTAAACTATATGTAACCCCTTTAATCACTGCGATCTGATCGAAAGGGTATCGAAAGGGTAGTGATAAGAACTTTGTGTGAAATAATTTAAAAAGTAATTAATTCTTAAGTTAATACATACTTTAGTAAGTAAAAAACGAAACTTAAATGTATTAAAAACTCTCTTTAAACGTATTATGTTATATAAACTGAAAACTATTAAATTTAATTAATTAAAACTTGAATTAAAATTCGAAAATAAAATTTAATGCTTAGTCAAACCTAAACCAATTTGAGTGGAATAATATTTGAATTCTCTGCTCCCTTAAAAACAAATCATTTAAATAAATTTAAGTATTTCAATAAATTTTGTACTCTTCTTACTTTTGAGTTGTTAAGTGCCCAGCTCCACAGCCAAAAGGATTTTTTGTCCCTCAAGTGACTTTTTCTCAAAATACAGACGACACTTCTAAAGCTTCAGCTGCGTTTTATCTACAACTCGATTTTCCGAGCATTTAAACAACAATAACAAAAGTAACAACAACTCAACAAAAAAAAAATAGTGAGAGACAGCAAGTAAACAAAAGTCAAAGTCCATGCGATGTCCTTCGTCCTTGGTGCAGTCCTGGTAGCCGAATCAGGACAATGTTCCATACTAAATGACGCTCGAGGGCAATGACAAGGAATTGTTGTTGACTTCGCTGCTGCCATTGCCGTCGGCAGCAGCGGAGACGTTGACTTCGGCGTCGACGTCGACGTCGACGTCAGCATCTGTGCTCTGCTTGGCTCTGTTCAAAAGTCAAAAGGCTATGCCTGGCAGCGAGTAACTGACTTTGGCTTTCAGGTATAATTAATCTTGTTTAGTCACTGCTTGTTGTTGTTGTTGTTGCTGTTTTTGCTGCTGTTGTTGTTGTTGTTGTCTGTCACCCGACGCTTCTGTTTGTCTTTCTGGGCAGCAGCTCCTTGAACGCGACAGGAGCTGGCCAGCTCTATCGTAATGTATTTAGAACGAGTTTAATTTGCTCGACAACACATTTTTCTTTCGACCCTATACAACAACCTGACCATGTCCCAGGTCCGCACACGCCCCTCTCATACCAACAATTTCCTTTTTTTCAGCCAGGTTAACTATTAATTTTGGGCTCTGAGCAAGATTAACGAGTGCATGATTGCCTCAAATTGTCTGAGCAAGAAGGGACAGTCCAAAGACCCTCTATTCTTTAGTCCTCTTCTAGCTATAGTTGTTAGTTAAATTCGTAGCATACTTCAAGGCGCCGCATACTTCAGCCAAATTTATTTTGTCGCACTTTTCAGGCGGGTGCTTTTTCTTTATATTTACCTCCTTCTTAGTGAAGTGACAGCCTGGTTTTAATATCGCACTTCAGTTTGGGTTTTAGCCAAGTCTAAAATAGTAATTATTTTAGATTGTACAAACTACTTTCGTCTCTATTAGTTTAGTAAGGTATTAATGCCTAAATTAATAAGTAACTAAGTTTGACATATGCTTAAGAACAAGAAATTAAAACAACTAAAACCTATGAAGGTTAAGAAGATATAACTCGACCCTGAAAATAATATGTAATGCTTTCAACAACTAAATACAAAATTTCTTAATGATTTTATGTTGTGACTGACGTCTTTTAAAAGGAAGTTGACAAATTTTAAAGTGTGTGATTCTACTTAGCCTGTAAAAAAAGACAAACCTCCTGAAAAGGATTAAACAAGCTGTAACGAAATGTTTTGACTTGTGACTGATGAAAGTATTTCCCCCGACCCTTGTTGCATGCATCGCCACTGTAGTTGCCACACAAATCACTTTGCGTACACGCATTGGTCTGCCAAAGCCCCATCGGCAATGGAGCATACTCATCAACGGTAACAACTGCTACCTCCTACCTGCTAACTGGTCCAGCTTCTGATGCTGATTCTGGTCCTGTTTCTGGCCCAAAGTGCCTCAAAACTAATGGCCACTGACAACAAAGTAAATGAAGCATAGCTCCAGGCGCTCAGAGCATACGATACCGTAGCATAGCACTCTAAAAAGCAGAGCAAGAGAGACGAAGGTCCTGGGTACAGCAGGGCAACTCAGTAATAGGCAAAATGAAAAATCTATGGAGTTAAATGAGTGAAAATCAGGAAAATGCATTAATGAATGAATGACAGCAGGCGCTGTCAGCAGCACTGGCACGATAAGCACATTGACGAGTCCCTGCACCTCATTTCCCATCTCCTTTCCACACTCCCCTCTTTTCCAACACTCCATCACTTCGCCCCCCCTTTGGCTGTGGAGCACGCAACTGACGCATTAAGGAGATGCAGCTCCCCTGGGGCTTTGTGTGCATACGTGAATGAATGATCGAATGTGGATGGTTGGCCCAACCTGTCCACTCTGTCTACTATGGTCTACTCTGGTCTGGTAGGGTCTGGTCTGGTTTGGTGGTTTGGACAGTTTGATGAGCAGATGTTCGAAGGGTCACATGGTCTGATGGTCAGGTGGTCCGATGGTCAGGTGGTCAGATGGTCAGCTCGGGATTTGTACAGCTTGTGTCACATTTGCTGCTGTTGTCCTTGATGAAGCAGAGTTTCATGTATGCCTCGATTATGAATGCATCGTTTTGAGTAGGATTAGAGTTTTGGATAATTCTGTTGGATTTGTGCATGTTCTACACCTGATATGATAACCAAAATTCAACACGTTCGCATCTCTAATAGCCAAAAGTCCAAATTGTAACATTCTCTCACTAAGGGCCAGTCCGTTTGGGATTGAAGTTATCATTTTATTTTGACTGTAGGCCTTGGAATGATTCCATACGAATGGCATTTCGTATACCAATCTACCAAAAGTATGCATCCTTGGTAGTAGGAAAGACTTTAGTAAAACTCCCTGTTTATAGTAATTGAGTCTATGAGTCCCTGCTAAAATGAATCCTGAATAATTGAAGAAGTAGGACAATCTTCGAGTTGGTTAATTGTCGAACTCCGGATATAAAACTTATGCTTAAAGCAAATATTTCAATTATAAGTTAACTTTTGAGTGATGAATAAATATAAAATATTAATTAATTTAGTAGTTTAAACAAGTAAGAAGAGCTATAGTCGAGCGAGCCGACTGTAAAAGACCTTGTACTCATTCTACAAGTCATCAATATTTGACCTCTTCGTCCTATGGAAGCTATATTCTATAGGCTATAGTTGTTCTCGATAAAATTTGGAGAGGATATTTATAATGGTATCATACACATAATGTGTAAATTTAGTATCCAAGTTATGGAGATATGAAACGATGACAACGATTCAAAATAAACTTGATCTGCTCGCGAAGTAGAGGGACATTAAAAACTTTGTGGCTCTTAGTCTTGTAGTCTCTGAGATCTAGGTGTTCATACGGACGGACAGACAGACTTTCTTCTGCCTGCTATGCACATTTCCCCTCTGACAAACCCATAGACTCCAGTACTCATTTTGAGTTACGGGGTTTAAAAAAAAGTGTGTAATACTGAGCAAAATGTATACTTTTTATACCAAAATCTGTGATTCTCTCCCATAGTCTAGAACAAGCATTTTTGTACTTATACGATTTAATTCTCTACAAATTACGTAAATAGCGAAACTAAGACTTTCATACGAGTATAGTGAATCAATCGAATCGAATTGTATAATAAGTCGATTGGACTTAGAAGGTATATTGATTCCATTTACTACATTTCTAGTAAAACAGTATTCAATTGAAAAAGAAACAAATCCAATATGAATTAACTACAGGGTGTTTTCAAGTCGCGATTAGATACACTAACAACACTATAAATAGAACGAATCTGTCATAAATCGTTTCATATATCACAGGGAATTTATATATAAATCTTTCAAGATGAGGACAATTAAGATCACGCTTTTACTGTCCTGTCTTTTGGTAAGAAGCTCCATCTAATTATAGTTTAGACCAAAATAATACTGGATTTCTACTCTATTACAGGTTTTGGGTGCCTATAAACCCGTCGCTGCTGAAATAGATCTTATAAAGATTTCTGATTGCAGTCAAATCGCGTTAGAGGCAGTCGCAGAAATCGCTCCAAAGATAATTCCACTTATAAAGGATTTGGCTCAATGCGTTGAATTCGCTCCCAAAAAGTTGGTAGATCTGGATGCCCAGACCCTTCTTTTGATTACATATCAGTTCTTACAAAAATCAGTTGGAAACCCAAAATGCGTTCTCAGTTCGCTTGAGAAGGGCAAAACTTGGATTACGCCTTTTGTTAATAAATTCGGTGATAAAAAATGCATTTAATTAACCAGTCGAAGCCTTAAGTAAAAATTGTGCCTAAGAATGTTGATAGCTTTCAAATATATATCAAATTTTTACACACATATCCATTAAATAATAATAATAATAGAAAAATTTCTATATATGTTAATATAGATTCATAGCGCACTTTATGCTCCAGCAGTGTTTGAAAACGCAGCAAGTGTTATAATTGAAGCAGTCTCTGGGTCCTCCTGTGGTTGCCATCTGTTTGTCTGTGCAATCCGGTTCGTCGATCAACCCATTTGAGCCACATTGCGTTTCCCAATTGCAGTGACCCCAACCGCAATTCACCATTCCGCTTTTGGGCTGCTGGGTCCACTGAATTTGGATGCCCCTCGCAGTGTCCTACGAGTACGTGGACCGACCACCCGCTGTGTGGAGCATTCATTTTTCGGCTATGAAAACGTTGTCGCATATTAACGTAATTAGTTCATGCGCCCCATAGAACTCGACAAACTGCAGCAACTGGTAGCACGGTAACAGGGTAACAGGGTAACAGTGCTAAAAGTGTAGGAGGGGAGGGGGTAATGGACATAATCATGGTATGGCTGAAAACTCCAAGCTCCAACTTCAAATTTTGGACCCTGCCCTGGATTGCCAGACAGAGTTTGGCTTGTGCTCCAGTGTTGTTTTTGCGGTGTTTGGGAATTGTGGCCGGAATTATGATGTTCAGGACCTGCCGGACAAGGGGCTCTAGTGGGGACGGCTAAAAGGCGGTACGATGCGTGCGTGTTTCACATATGAATATAGCCAGGACGAGCGGGTTTGGCTTGACCATGTGTGTTAATTGAAACGTGATTTTGTTGAAGTCGGCACTGGGCCTGACCCAGGATAGCCGTTCTGAATGCCGTTCTTTTTGTTTTGGATTTGGATTTGGGTTCGAGTTTGAGGGAATTTCAGTTCCTTCCTTTTTTGACACTTGCAATTGTAATTATCAGTGGCCAAATGGATGGCTTAGCGCTTTAATTGTACTCAACCAAATCCCACAAAATAGCTTGCCATTTAAATTCCGACATAATGTTCAGACATAAGTATATATATGTATATACAGTATGCATTATTATTTCTGTATGTTAACATAATTGCATTATGTTTGTAGTCTTTAGGGAATTCAATTTGCACGCACGCACAATTGAATTTGTATGCTAAATGTCTCGATATCGAATGTATTATGAATTCCTCCCTATACGAGAGTACTTACCATATAACAGTTGCTTCATTCCACACAAAGCGGAAATATAGTTTTTCACTTTCCCAGTACGACATTGATATTGATTATAACACTGCTCTTTAAAAGAGAATTTTAAATGAACTTTCAATGCGATTAAGTGGCATCTTAAAGCCAAACTGACAACCAACATTGGCATTCAACCAATTAAATGATGAAAGCAATTTTCACTACATTTTGGGTAGGCAAATTTAGTTACCAATACTGTTGCTTCAAGAATGTATTAATTCAATAAATGACAGAAAATACCCTTTAGTTTTTTATAAAAATAATTTAAATACAGTAAATTACTCACATAACTATGCACGAGATCCTTCTTTAAACAACTTTTTAAATATAATTCTAAATTTAATATTTAAAACTGTATCTTTCTTTTAATAAATATATTAAGAATTATTATATGTTTTTTTTAATTGTGAGTATAGAAATTTGGATCACAGTCTAGTGTCCTGCTACCTAATAGGCCACTTAATTTAGTCAGAAATTCAACAATAATTTTAATCAAAAGTACGTCTATTTTCCCCCAATAAAAAATACTTTTACTGGAAAATGTTTGAACATTTCGTTTTTTACTAAAATTAAATATTGTTATAGTTATGCACAAATTAAATATAAATGTTAGCCAAATTTAAAGCAAACAAAGGTACCAAGTATTCATGGCCAGTTGGAAGTTGAAATTTTGGTGTTAGGTCGAAAAGTATTAGGTCGAAATCTGCCCGCATAATCTTAGAGAAATATTCATCTGGCCAATACAAGCAGGCAAGGGCCAAACAGTTGTTTAATTCAAGAGAAAATAATTATATTTTACATTAAATAAGATAAATAATTTTAAACCAAAAATGTGAAGAACTAATTAATACTCTATGTTTAGCAAAACAGTCCAATTTGATGGGCTTTGAACTACAAAAATCCATTTGCGACACGTGATCAGTGCCATGTGATCAGTACTATGTGCGAGACAAATAATAACTTAAAAGATTTATTAATAATAAAATATGTTCCTCATTCACTATAATATGTTCACAAGCACAGATATGTAATAAAGTTTTCAGAAAATTAATTATAAACTAGTAAGAAAGGCTACAGTCGAGCTAGCCGACTGTAAAAGACCCCGTACTCATAGTATTTGCAATAAAACACTTTGAAACAAAACCATCAGTTTGTAATAGGGATGCAAATCGCCATGAAAATGCCGATATCGATAGTAATTAAAATATCACATCAAATCAAATATCGATATTATCAACAACTGAATTCAAATACGATATATTGCTTGCTATAGATATAGACATAATGAAAAAATTTCGCATTCGATATCATATCGCAATTATAATTACTATCGTGTTGAATATCGATATATGGTTTATTGTATCGTATGCATACATGTGCGTGCATCGTCCGCGAGCAGCGCTGTCGCTACACAAGCAGCGAAAACGTTCGCTCACATGTTTATATGTTTCTGTCTCGCTTGCACACATGCATTGACATTGCGTGCAATTGTAAACTTTGTTACGTGTCTAGCTCTTTTGTTTATTATCCGATTTGTATGCAACTTTCAGGATAGTTTGTGATACTTTGTCTCCAAACGAATTTGAAATTACAATACCGTACGATAAGTGCAAATGCCTTAAAAATGGCAATGAAGTTTGAAAATTATTTCATTCGTGTAGGAAAACGGGGCGTGGCAGTCCAAAAATTTTAATGACAATGCATTTATGCTGTCTTTGGCAACCTACATACCAAAAATGGTATTCCTAAGTGCCATAGTTACTGAGATATTCGCTTAAAACATCAATTTTTTCCTAGGTGACCATAGTTTTTTACAATTTGCGGGGGCGGTAAGGGGCGTGGCAAAGATTTGAAATAAACTTGATCTGCTCGCGAAGCAGACGGACTTTCATTCTAAATTTGGTGGCTCTAGCTTTTGTAGTTTAAAAGATCCAGGTGTTCATACGGACGGACGGACAGACGGACAGACAGACATCGCTATATCGACTCGGCTGTTGATGCTGATCAAGAATATATATACCTTATGGGGTCGGAAAAACCTCCTTCTGCCTGTTACGCACATTTCGCTTGAGACAAACTTAATAGACCCCTCTACTCTTAGAGTACGGGATCTAAAAATTTAACTGAATGTTATAAAAATACTTTAAAATGCATTTAAATAAAAAAATATAATTTTTAATAAGACCATAAGACTATTTAAATAAACCTTTGGGTGTTAAAATTTAGAGATTTAGTGCTTCAAATGATTAAATCTCAAACCAAAACCGAATGAAGTCTGCTCAAAAAACTCAAAATTTGCTTAACGATTACAGGGCCATTGAGGTAATTTTGGGCAAATCCTTTTTAAGTCCCAAATCAAGTGAATTGCGCAATTTGAAATTCGACTTATGACACGGCTGTCAGAGAATTGAGGTTATGTCATTTGTTTAGTTTGTTGCGTCAATTATTTAGTAACCAAATAGGCCTGGTCATAAACAATTTTCTTGGCTATATGCTTGTGTCTGTAAGTGTGTCTATCTCTTGTTCCTTGCGGTGTTTATGCAATTACATAAATTTCAAGTGACAATTTCAATTTGTATTTTCTTTTATTTAAATGATGCCTTCGAGTCCTTCGAGACAGTGCTCACACAGACGCGTGTCAAATATATGTATGTGTGTGTGTGTGTGTGTGTGTGTGTGACTGCCAATTGTTATAGAATATTTATTACACTCTCAAACACACCCACAAACGCACATACGTATACAGGGAATGCTGACAAAAACAGACGTTGTTGTGGTAATTAAATTCAATATGCTTGAAAATGTTGAATGCATATTTATTTGAAACTTGGCATAATTATATTTATGTGATGTGTGCCATCTGCTGCAGAGTTTTCAGATTTCTGTTACTGCTAATTGATGGCCAGAAGTCAAGTGAAATTTGATGCTTGTCAAGCTGCTTGCCAATTTCATTCTTTGGACCCAAAAAGAACATTGAACATTAATTCAAGAAAATCAATTGGCTTTCTTGTGATTATTTCTAATCAGACCATTGTGGGTTCATATTAAATTTAATATTAAACTATTTCATAGCTCTTCAACAGTCTAAACAAAATTCACATGCCACGCCCAGTCGTTTGACTTCTTATATACATGTGTATCTTCATCCTTGTGCAAATCCAACAATAGCAACATCATCGCACACACTTTAACCACTTGACTGCATTGTGGCTAAAATAGCAGGCAAAAGTCAAAGACGCCGCCCGAAGTCAATTCGCTCAGCTGTGCTCAGCTTTTCCCCGCCCCGCCCCGTCTCCACCTCCTCCTCCACCTACCATCCCACCCCTGATCACTCTGATAGCCGTCTGGCAACGCCAGTGCTTTTGCCAATTGACATGCAGACCTGCTTGGCAGCCGTAAATCGGCATAAATAATTCATTATTGCCGCCTCGTTGAGCATAAATCAAGTCAACCAAGCCACAACCAAAAACACTGAGGGCACATAGAAAATCTACGATGGTTTTTGCAACCTCAACATTAGCTTGAATTTAAAGTCTTGACAGGCTGTCTGAATCATCATTACTGCAAAGCTTCAAAAATATTTAGAAATTGTCAAAAATAAAATAAATTGTATTTTAAAACATCAAAAAATGTAATTGGAGATGCCGGGGATTGAACCCGGGGCCTCTCACATGCAAAGCGAGCGCTCTACCACTGAGCTACATCCCCGTTGATTCTGCCGTAGCGCAAAGTCATGTTGAATGGAGAGATACGATTGTATTACACATTGCATATGCGCACTACGTGTTAACATGTAATTCGAAAAAAAACCTAACCGCACTAATTAAAATTGAACATTTAAAATTATTTTGGCTTAACTTATCTCTGACTTTCGTAAGCTGTACTGACCAATATTTATTAGGTGCTCTTTTGGGAAACAATTTGTTACCATTAGACCTTTATTAGCATTTGGCGCGTTCACTGCAACATGGGGATGTAGCTCAGTGGTAGAGCGCTCGCTTTGCATGTGAGAGGCCCCGGGTTCAATCCCCGGCATCTCCAAGTACTTTTTTAATTTTTAATTTATTAAATAAACACTGTTTAAAAATTCGCTTTCAATATATCTCAGTGTGTTCATATAACGATTTGCTACCGAGTTGATTCATTTGTTGCCGTTGCTTGCTCACTTGCGAGTTTGTCGCTGTGCTCAGAGTTTTTTGTATGGCCTCTGGGACTGTGCACGATCTTTATTTTGTGTACAATTCCGATTTAAGATCACAATCGATCGCATTTTTGCTTCTTCATTTGTAAAATCGATAAAGTGATCCATGTGGTTAGCAGGGACACAGAAATATAAAACTAGCAAACGATTTAGCTCAGTCACTTAATTTTCATTGCCTTGTTGTTGTTGTCGTTTTTGTTTTGCTTTTGTTACGCCCGCATGATCATTTCAAAATACAAAACTGTAAAATGCTCGCAATGCATAGCAGTGCAGAGAAGTGGGATAAATATAGACTCGATTCAAGCAGGCACACAACACGACAGAGCAAGACAACAAGAAGCCAAGAACTACACCCGACGAGCCAAACAAAATGTGTTTCAAGTATGGGTGTATGCGAGAGTATTTGTGTGTGTGAATGTGTGGATTGTGTCTATGCTACTGTGTGAGGGTTATCTCCGCTCTCTTATGACGGCGCATGTTTTCGGTGTCTTTACGGTTGTTTTTCGCTGGCAATTGAATTGAATGCGTCAGTTTCGCTGCCTTTTCGTGCTGCTTCCCTGGCACTTTACTTAAATGATTGAACGATTTTTGCACGGTTTTTGAAATCAAGTTCATTTCGGTTCCATTCTCGTTCCCTTTTCCACCATCCCAGGTACCGGGAAAGAGCAAAGCAACTTTGATCTCTTATGAAATTAATTCTCTATAATTTTACATTTTCTTAAGTTGTTAATGTTTAAGAAAGAACAAAAAGTTAATTCGACTTTAGAAAATCTTGCTACTTTCGAATTCTGTTTTTAGCTTATTGCAAATTCACCTTAATTTATCCGCTTTAAAAGCGGAATTAAGAAGTTCATTTTTTTTCTTAGTTGCACAACTTTTTAAGCCGTTTTCTTTCATTTATTTGCTGCATATAAATTTCAAAGAAAATTTCAAGGTGTTTAGCTTAATCCCAACAGTTTTCACTTTATTTTCTCCATTTACCCATTTCCCCAGCCCCCTGGAGTATTGCATTTAATTTCAGGCGATTCCTTATAAATATGCATGCAAAGAAAACAGCTGAAAAGGACCAAGAGCTAAGGATTCTTCCATTCTTTATCTATCCCATAGTCAAGATAAACAAGGTGTCGTAGCATTCGTGGACTCCAAAATGTGTTGCAAGTTTAATTAAATGTAAAGTGCATTTTTAATGCAATTTGAACTCGAAACTATTTTAACTGCAACTGAAACTATGTTGGTCCTCTAATTACTGGCAATTTCATAAGTTCATTTGCCCAACTCTCCACATGTGTCCTGCAACAAATTGTAGGAAAATTTCATTACGCGGTAACCAAATATGATGTTTAACCTTACGTCCTTACCTCCTCACCTCCTTACCTCCCTAGTGCTCCTCCTCTTCCTGCTCCCTTCCCTTGGCATCGTCGTTTCTCCTTTCATTTGGCTGGTTTACTGGTTTGTTCTGTTCCCTGCATCGCTCTAAATTTGGCATTGTCTTTGTTATGCTGGAACCTAGCAGGCTCGATTGGAGTGGGAATTGAGGTTGTGATGCGGGCAAACTGCCCTACGCTGACGCAATGCCCATGCGGAAATTAAATAAATTCCATAAGCTTTTATTTGTGCTTCTACTGCTGCTGTTGCACCCCGATCAATCATTGCCAACGCACACGTCAGCCACCACTCAAAATACCACCTGTCAGCTGTCAAACGACAACAGTACAGTTGTCAACAAAGACTGGTTCACTGAGGACTGACCACGAAGGAGGAGTCCTTTGACTCACCTTCATAAATTTGCAGAAATTTTCTAGGGCCAGAAAGCTATAATCAATAAAATGCCCAAAAGTATGCTACACAAAATAAACTATTCTAACATTCATATCAGTTGGTAAATAAAACTTTTTAAAGTTAAGTTTGAAGTAAGATCTCAGATGTAATAAGATTTGGCAATGACGTTGACGTAGACATATCTGCATCTGCCGTGTCTTACCCAACCACGTGACTTGCATTACTCCTGCGTGCATATGTATATCCTCATATAAATTGATATGCCAAACAGTGCAGTCAGTTGGAAACAACGTTGGACGCTGCTGATAAGCGGCTCTCCGTTGTGTGCGGACAATGGAATTAACGCTGAAGAGTTTAACCGCATCCCAGAATTATTGAATTAACTAAGGGCAGTTTCGTCACTGAGAATCTGTTATACATCACCATCCTAAAGTTATGCTATAAAATTTTTCTTGACAGCCGTCAGCTGATTGCAGATATCGCGCTGCCGCTCACACTTTGAAACACTCCATTCTCTGGCTGCCACTCTTACACTCACTCCTGTTCTCTCGCTCTCATCATTACTCTGAAGCTAGAGGTGAGCTGTATTAAAAGCTAGAAAATCAAAAATAATAAAAATAAAATAAATTAGTTTAAGCTTAATTATAGAGAATATGTGTATTAAAATGTCAAGTTTACTAAATACTATTTAGTAAATAGTCAATATTAATGGTTTCATTAAAACGATACCTTGGCACGTGATGATCACCTTTCGATATTTCCGGCACATCTCTAGCTAGCTTTGAGCTCACCTGTGGCTTTTGGGACTAGCCCTCTTGAAGTTTCGTCGTTAGCCCGGTTACAATCAGTAACAATTTACCCGCGAAAACGGTTAAAACACTGCAGCGCGTGAATTTCGATAGCGCTACGTGAATGCGAGTGAGCTACAAATATACACATAGAAACACACAGAAGTGGAAGTAAAGCAAAAACAACAGCAACAAATAATTTTACGTGCGCATGCGCCTCACACTTTATCTTCGCAATTCGCCTTCTCCGACTCCGTCGCCGCTCCGCAATCGCTACCGTCGACGTCGCCGTCGCTGTCGCTGTCGCTGTCTCCACTTTGTCTCTGCTTCTCGCGTCTCTCGCTTTACCACTTTTCTTTGTTGTTGATTGATTTTGAGTCGCAACATCGGCTGCTTGTGTATTTGTGCGTTTGCATGTATGCAAAATACGAAAAGAAACAAAAATAAATGAAATAAAATTGAATTGAATTAAATACAATTAATAGAGCAATAGCAAAAAGTGCACAACAACAACAATAAGCAGCGAAATATCAAGGGCACCAACCAAATCGTTTGCTAGCAACAACAACACACAAATACAGATAAAGGGACTGCTCATTTAGCGGTAAGTTAAAAAGGAGCTGAAAAAAAACACTCAATTTGCATGGGAAAAAGTGCTGGAAAACATAACAAAGTTTATGTAATTCGCATCTCGAATGTCAAACTGTGTGGCCTCAGCCTTGGCACAGTTTGAGAGTCCTGTGCACAGTTTTGAATACAGTGAACTTGAAATTTGAATAAATTTTTAACAGATTTTTGTAATTTATGTCACGAATCATTTGACACAATAAAAAAGATAAATTTAGTGCATTTAAATGCTGAGAAGTATTCAGTTAAACTGTCTCAAAGGATGCACCTTGAGTTAATTGTCATTTGATCTTATAATATGCAAAATGAATTGTTTAATTAAATGAATTGATTAAACTTGGAGCAAACTAAGGAACTTTTGAATTTTTTTATTTCAAAATAAACAAGTTTTTGTCAAATTTTGTACTCTTTTTTTCATTTAAATGTGCGCACAAAATACTTAATCACACACCACTAAATGCATTTAATGAGAAAATTAATAACACCGTGAAAATATAATTTTCAATAGCGAATTTTAATTTATTTTTTTTGTTATTTTGTGTTTGTGATTTTGTTGTTATTGCTCATAAAATTGGCACACGCAAAGCGGCTTAGAGCGGCGGCTTGTGAGCAATCAAGCTTAAACATCCACACGCTAAAAACAAAAAAAAAGCTTTAAAAAAAAAGTAATATACTACTAAATAATAAACATTTATAACTTTAGTCAAAGCAAAATATGTTGGCCTGTTAACTGTTTTTAATGGCCAGCAAACGGCGGCAACAACTTGCATAACAATTGTTGCTCTTTTGATTTACTTTGCTGCGGTTCCTTTTACGCTATTTACCACTGTGTGAGTGTGAGACACTGTGTGTGTGTGTGTGTACTGCCACGTATTTGCACATGCCGCTGTCCAACACTATTTACTCCTTCTCCCCACTCCCCCACGTACCCCAAACACACTACTCGGGCTATTGCATAAGGCCATTTTCAAATGCGACATGCATGCGATTTTTATTATTTTAATACCCTGTACCTGCAGCAAGTCAAAATGGGTTTGTTTGCAGTGCACACTGTACTCAACAGCAGTAAACAGGCCTTCAAAACTTTGTTCATACAGATATGTATTTATCAGTAGATAAATATTATCGTACACCCACAGAAATAGGCATACAATTTGAATCTTCACACTTTAATTTAAATAGAATTCACTTTAACTCGGCATATAAACTGAATTATAAAGGAATGCCAAGGTCAATTGCTATGAAAAATTAATATATTTATTTTAAATATAGTATAAAATTGTAAATAGAATGTTACAACTTAACTGTTGTCAATATTTTCGTGTTTGAAGCTGGCATTCTTTAGAAATATAACTTAACTACTGTACAAAATATATAAAAGAAAAATATATAGCTAAAAAATATATTTTGTTTAGAATATTTAATAAAAATAAAAAATAAAAATAATCAATTTTTAATAATTACTTTTTAAAAAGAACTTATCTACTATCGTGCTATATTTTATATATAAATAAAAATATATATTTTGATTAAAATGTTTAATAAAATTAAATTAATTTTCAATTGAATAAATAAACATAATACAGAAAATTTGAATAAGCACTTTTTAAATAAAACTTATCTGTTAAATAAAAATATATTTCGATTGAGTATTTGATAAAATAAACTTATTTTTTATTAATTAAATAAAATAAATTTCAATTTAAAAATTATCATTCAAATAATTTTTAAATGCAGCTTATCTAGAATCAACACAAAATTCAGTTTTCAACTGACAAAAAAAAAAAAAAAACAAAAATGTAATAAATTTCCAATTAAATAAAGCATTTAAACAAATTCGTTCATTAATAAAATTCAAAAGAATTTGCTTATTTTCTAACGAAATATTTAATTGTGTTCTTAACGACCTACAGTTTGATCGGGTGCCTTCGCCTGTGCCCAGGGTATTTTCAAGTCTAGCATTTCAACACAACTCTCGACTAACTTGCTTGGGTTTTTCTACTTTTTCGTGACGCTGGTGTACTCGTGAGTAAGTTTAGCTCTAGGCTGGAATTTCAGCTATGTCTCAGAGCAGGTTTCGTCAACGCATTTACTTTTGTTTTTTTTTTTTGTTTTTTTTTTTGTTTTTCTCTTCTTTTTATGAGCATTTTTATTAATTCACCGGTTTACTTCACCTGATTTCTTGTTGTGCATTTTTGTCGCGTGTATTTCTGGTTTTCTTTTAGCTCTTTAATTTGTTATTTTTGTTTTTTTGTCGTTTTCCCACTTGTGGGCCGTGTAAGCTTTAGTGTAACTATATATATATATATATATATATGTATATATAGTATAGATATTGTAGTGATTCAAACTAGTGAAGTTGTATCCGGTGCGCTCTCTGCCAATCCCAATCTATGCTAATTTAATTTATGATCTTGGCTTTGATTATTCGATCAAGTTTGTCATTTAGCATTAAACCGTTTCGGGTCTACTCTTTTTGGCACATTCTTCAATGGGTTTCAATGTGTGCTTATTAAATTATCAGTTTACTCCTCGATGTCCACGACTGAGTCAACGCTACAGATTGTCTTCTAAAAACGTGTCAGATTTTATTTTGTTGATCTGATTTTTATTGGGGTTTTAAATAAGTGTAGGAATTTCTAATAACTGAAAAAGTTCAACTGAAGTTGCATATCCCACCCAAAATACTATGTACATACTAAATATACACCATTCCAGTAATATTCCACGATTTCCTAATTAAACCTTAAATATTCATAAAATTACCATATTTATTCATTTTAATTTTTGCATTGCATATAATTCACTTTGAGTGGCATGTGAAAATATTTAACAATTGCACGGAGACACTGAACAATAGGATAGTTAAGATATAGCTCCCATATAATACAAATACCAGGCTTATAAATAAGTATTAAAACCGCATTAAATTTTTGGGAAAAGTCTCCTAATGATATCTGTTTTGTTTGGGAATTCATGGAGTGCTGCTCATCAATTAGAATACTTCCAGTAATTAGACAGTCATATTTATTATACTAACATTACTGAGAAAACAAAGTTGTGTGATTTTTAAATAATTATATAAATAAATTTTATACCAAACTCGATTAATCAATGACGCGTTGAATATGTTTTTCATCTTCGTTGAGGGGAACTTTCCAATTTGTATTTTTTTGGCCATATTTTTTCTAAAATATGCATAATTTATACGAGATATCTACTTAATTAAATGGATGGACCATTTCGTCGGCTGCAACGCCCCAAAACAAACGAAAACGAAAGCGCCGAACAACAAAAAACGTCTCTTCAAAAATGCTTTTATGGACGAGACAAAAAAGACCGATCCAAAAGCCAAAACTTGATCACAGCAAGCTGGGCTAAAAGGCAGACGAAAGAAGAGACGAAACGAGAAATATCTAAAAAGAGCAGGCCCAAAGAGCGAACCAAGTACAAAGGCAAAAAAGAGGAAGAAACAACACACGCACACACACACACACACTTAAGCTCAACAAAAAGTCGACGATTCAAAGCCTAAAACAGGTTCTAGAATCAATTTTTATTTTCTCAAGCTAAACCAAGAAAGAAGAAGGAGAAAAAAAAAAACAATCTAAAAACAATCCCCGATTCCCGAGACACTAAAATGCACGAAAAATTTGAGGTAACTTCAAAATGAATTTGGTAAAACCAAGCACTGAGAACAGCGATCAGGCAGGCTGTCAGGCAGCATCAGGCAGCCAGTTTGAGGTTCAAGCATTCAAGCTGCAGATACAGCTACAGCTACAGATACAGATACTTGTGCTCACACTTATGCTCATAACTCGAAAGACTCTCTGGGCGCAGGCAGACAAGATCTTTATGTTTTTTATTATTATTTGGATGTTCTAGTAGTTGTTCCTCTTCTTTATTCTGATGGTGTTTGTTGAGGTTTGTGCTAAAAGATTCTGTACTTCAACATTGTCGCCAACTTGGTATGCCTTCCACATACTTGTTTGTGATAACATATAAGTTAGTTGTATTTAAAACTAAATAAATATTTATATTACTTTATTTTTCTATGAAATCAGCAGTTTTTTGTTTATTTGTATACGTGACTCACTTTTCTATTTTTATAATAATTATGTGTATGTTCAGAAATAAATAAAAAGCATTCAAGTTTATCTTTCATAGTCTTGACAAACAAATAAATTAATAATAACAATCCGGTTTAGTTAAGGCAATCAGTACTAAATACACAACTTAAATTTCCCGTTAAAACATTAAGAAATATATTTAGACCGATTAAAAGCTCAATTTGTACATCATTTATTCTAGACATTCTCTCTCTGTAAGGGTATAAAAAGTCGGTCACTCCCTTTTGCAGATAGTTTAAAACTATTGAACTGAAAACTTTATGCTAATCCACTCTCATTCGCATTTATTCAATGAAATTCTTTGAGCGTGTAAAACTTTACTCATTGCTTTTAAAAATAGCTTCATAACATTGGAGACTGGTTAGAGATTGTGTGTGTTTGAGTGTGTGTATGAGTGTGTGTGTTTGTTTAATTTCAGTTCAATTTATTCTTAGGTGATCAAGCAATGATCTCATCCGAAAAAAAACCCTCGCAGATTACATACTTTGTTGAATTGAAAATATAAGTATCTGACAACTTACTACGCATCAAAAGGTGTATCTTTTTCGTATTTTGTTGATCAACAATTAATAAGTATCTAAATAAAATTATGAATGCTACTTGTTTGTCATTGGCGCAGTTGAACTAACGTGCTAAATGCTAATGACGTTATCCGTCCGGTTGCACAGCAACACCTTTTGGCTTTGGAACAGGTAAATGTGCTTCCAAAACGATCTCGAGAGAATCTCGAGTGTATCTCAAGTTATGTGCTGCAGGTGTCCGCAGTTTTAGCTGAAGCTGTTGGGGCTTTCGGGTCACCGATTGTTTGGCATTGTCATTGAATATCAACAGGTAATCAGCGGGGCGTAAGAACATAGTCAAGAAGAGATAGGTGTACTCGACTGACAATTACCCGCCAGTAAAGCAAAATGTATGATAATTCAAAGAATCATCTAAACCAGCTGTGAGTCAGGCATACCCTACATCTACAGGGCATTAACAACAATCATAACCAGTTTCTCCGAGATTCCCAGAGAGGCAAAAAAACATTGCTAACAATTCTCAATGCCCGCAGCGACAGCGACAGCGACAAACAATGCCAGCCACTCAGCCAGAAACGGGTGGATCGGGAAACGGGTAAAGGGTAGCGAGTGGGAAACGGGCAGATCGCTGATCGGAGCATCGCTGGGAAATGAAACCCTTGAGTGGGTCTGTCTCTACATTGGCCACATCTTAAGAGCTGCTAATGAGTTTTTGGTTGCCCAGGGCGCAATATGTGAAGATCTTTGTAAGTGATTCATGAAAGTGACTACGAGTAATTGCACTTTCCAAGTTGGCACAAAAAAGTTATTAAAATAAAAAAAATACAACAAAAAAAAAGGTAAAAACATTAACTTATGGCTGGGACATGTGTCAACTTCGTAAACAGTAAATTATCGTAGCTTTATTAATTAACTTTGCGTCATTTTGTTTATTGTAAATGGAAACTGAAGATTCAATTTGATAAGATTATTTAGCGGCCTAGACACTGAAAATTAAAAACTAAATACAAAAGCAAAACCAAAACCAAAACTCTTGTCTAAAATCAATAAATATGATAATAAACAACTTCATTTTTTTTCATTTTTATATTTTTTAATTTATTTTGGCTTTTGGCTACTTAAGTCACACGCCAGTTAAATTAAAAAATGTATTAAATTGTACTGATATGAGTACTTATATCATTACAGAGGTTGCACAATCGCTATCAGTGGAGAGTTTTCAAAATTAATGGGTTTATGCACTCATATATATAGCAAACTTTTTATGACTTAAGCTGGTGACAGTGAAAGTTCTGGGTGCTCGGATTTCACCTATGAGCTTTATATTTTTATATCTTCTTCTTCCCCTTTTATGGCACCTCTTCATAAAAATCTCAGCAAAACAGTTGAAACAGTTAAATTTTTAAGGCAATGTAGCCAAGACTTTAATGTCTTTAATTTATTACATTTCCTTTTATTTATTTTTATGAATGTGATTATCGGCATTATTTGTTTTTCCTAAGATTTATATACCATATAATTATTGTCATAATCTTTTAAATAGCTCGTGATACATCACTTTAAAAAAGGTGAAGGGATTCCATTAAACCCAAAAACGAAACTTGTTGTTTCACTGTGCAGCTGAGTTAACTACAATGTTTCGAAAGTATCAAATTACTTGCTTTCAAATTATGATCGTGCATTTGAATCATTTTTAGGGGTAAATGTTAACTTATGTTAGCGTTAATCCAGCAAGGCGACTGTTAAATACCCCGTACTTATTGTAGTGTGCCAGTTTCCATACAAATCACAAATTTTCGGTCGATTTGTCCTATGGCAGCTATAGGCTATTGTTGTCCGATCTGGACCAAACTTGGTGAGGATAGTTATAATGGTACCATACACATAATGTGTGAATTTGGATACCATCGCTTAACTAAAACTATATGTCTTCATACAAATCACCAATTTTTGAACGATTTGACTAATGGAAGCTATAGGCTATAGTTGTCCGATCTGGACCAAACTTGGTAAGGATATATAGAGTCAAAATATACACATAATGAGCAAGTTTGGCTGCGATCGATCAACTAAAACTGCATGTCTTCATACAAATCACCAATTTTTGAACGATTTGACCTATGGGAACTATAGGACACAGTTATACGATCTGGACCAAACTTGGTAAGGATAGTCATAGTCATACCCTACACATAATGTGTAAACTTGTTCCCGAAAGCTCTAATGAGTTTTATGTATATAAATACATATAAATTTCCGATATTTAATTTCAGTAAATAAAGAGTGGGAATACCTTTAAATGTACGATTTTCTCTGTGTAGAGTATTAAAATTATAGTATATAAGAAATATATCGTATAGTTTTCAATGTGACTTACTGCTCTCCCAATCTTTTCTGTTGGCATATGAATGTTAAATTTCCCACGTCATCGTAGGTTACATAATCTCAGCACTGCAGCCTCTCAGAATGTATGTCAACCGAATCTTGAACAAAAGTACAATACTGAGTACTTTCAAGAACATTGTATATTATTTCTCATAGAAGTACAAATACATATACAACTACAAGTACATGTAGATGTAAATGTAGTATGTGTGTACTTTTTCAAAACTTGTGCAAAGAACTCTTATCTAAGAAATTCCAGAGCTGTTTGGTTTTAGTTTTGCGGCGTTTCCTTTTTGGTTTTCGTTTATCAGTTATCAGTTTCAATTTGCATTTTCAACACTGAGCGTGCTAATATTTGGTTTCGAATAATTAATAAGTTTCCACTATGAGACATTGGCAAGTTAATTAAATTTTTTTTGCCTTTATGAGTGCCAGAAAAAACAATAAACAAAAGAGTTATGCATTCAGTTTGAGTTTTTTTAAGTTCTCTGGTTACTTAACGTGTTGCGAATTTCCGTTTAATTGTGCGTTTATAAATTTTAAGCAAATCCGTTAACAATAGTTTTTAACAGCAACTACAAAACACAATCCCGTATAGTACTATATAATCGTGTTTGGTTTGTCTGTCAAGTGTGCGAAATTGTCGTAACAGGAGAATCGGAGACGGATACAGACTCGGACATTGTGACAACAATGAGTACACAGTGTATACAAATAAACGGAAAGACAGACAGACAGATAGAGAGACAGACAGACAACTACTGCTAGCTAACGGCTAATTTGTTTTAATGATGAGAAACCGCTTAAATAAGGAAATCATCCAACAACAAATAGAAAATACAATAGAATCTGTCAGCTTCAGGGCTACAGGGCTGCAGGGCGTCGGGTAGGGGAAATTCTCGATTGTGACTGATAAAAGTTGTAGCTATGTACCAGTCTGTGTGTGTTTGTGTATGTGTGTGTGTGTGTTTGTGTGTGTGTTTGTGTGTGTGTGTGTGTGTGTGGGTATTTATACACGTATGTACTTCATGCTTGATTGCAAATTCAATTAAAGTTTGCACAGTTCGTGAAGCTTACGAAGAGAGTGTAGAGTTCTGCAGAGGAGAAGAGAAGAGAAGAGGAGGGGAGGAATAGAGGAAGAATTGTGAATGAAAACGAAACGAAATGAAATGAAAATGAGCTCCATCCAAAACTAGAAGCCGCAAATTAATAAATAATATGTTCGGCATTATAATAAATGCCTTTGATTGGCTTTTGTTGTCATAACAATAAACATATTATGTTATTTGGCTATTTTTATTAAAATTTGTTAACAAACAATTCAATTGTTTGCTGTATTTTGTATAATATTCAAATATGTGTGGATTGCCTAAGTTGGCGGATATTAACTAAAATAGTTAACTAACGGTCAGAGGAATGAATGAGTAAGTTGCTTTGATTTATTACTGGAAAGTACTTAATACTTAACTTAAAATCACTAAGCATTTTATGTTCCAACCTAAAATGAGAATGTTCAGCAATTAATTAATTGCCAGCAATTATTGTGCAAATACTATTGCTTTTGTATATTATATTTATTATTATTATTTATGAAGCTCTTCAAAATGTCAGTTCCGCTTCCTAATGCGACACAGTGCTAAAATAAACAAAAAAAAAAAATAATAATAATAAAAAAACTTACACTTATGCCATTTTGTTTTTAGTTTTATTATTATTATTTGAAATTCGTGCCTTTTTCGTGATTTTGGATTTAATTTCAGTTTTTTGCGCTTCATTGTTTACTTTGTTTCATTAAATATCGCTTACTATTGAAATTGGTGAACCTCAAATTATTGCTCTCCACCAGTCAAGGTCGTCTATTGAGTGCATCTTTTTAGCTTTAACCAACAACAATAACAACAACTACATCAATTGCTTTTTGTTTAATTAATCAGGGTGTGAGGGGGAGAGGTGTGTAGGGAAGGGGAAGGGCAGGTGAGACTTCATTCAACCGAACTGATGATGATCAAAAGCTCAAATTAATTCGCACGCTTGAAATTACGAGTTTCGCAATAAATCTCACACACTTTTGTTTGCAACAGATGAATCAGCAAATAAACATTTTATTTAAAAATATATATATGTAAACAATACTTTATGTTTTTAAAGGAAATTGGCAACAAAAAGGTCTTAAATTTACAACGCATGACATTCACTTTAAAGTTCAAGAATGCAGTAACAAATGTTCAACAATTTAAAATCAGCAGGAAATTATTGTAATTCATCTTAAAAAGAGTTTTATATTTTTAATTAATAAACAGTTAAGTTATAGTTGAATTATAAATTTAAAATTGCCTAAATAAAAATAATGTTTATATTATAATTTAACTTAAGTGAAAAGAAAGGAGTTTAAGAGGGCACAGTCGAGAGAGCCGACTGCAAAAGACCGCGCACTTTGCTAAAGCATAAAATATGAGAGATTATGAGATATTTGAGTTAATAGCAAAGATTTGCTTACCAAACAATGACTTTTTAGCGAGAAATTCCATTAGAGCTATATGATATAACTATTAAATTCTAACCACATCGATATGAATATATAAATGTATATGGCGTTATATGTGTTATATGTTAAATTTGTTGATTTATCTCAATCACAACAACATTTTCCTTACTATATACGAATTTTTTGACTTAAGTAGTTTGGTCTTATAATTTGTCGAAAAAGATTCATAGACGATATATCATAAAGTTTAAAAATTTAATCTAACGCTTATAGTCTCTGGTGGTGTCACGGATACTCGAGCATTTCTTCATCGACTTGTCAGTTGATGCTGATCACTCAAATATTGTATATTATCTTATATTGACGAACTTGCTTTTTGAGTACGGAGTCCAAAAGAAAATGAATGAAACCTCTTTTCTAAACTTCTAATCTCCTTCCATCAAAAAACTGTACGATTAAATTTATAACATTTCATACTTAGAACGCCTGAGAATGTCAAAAAATTGAAACTCACGTTACGCCCACGATAAGAACGTTACGAATTCATTCCGATCCGTGATCTCATGCTAGTGGAATTCCCATTTGGGTTGCTAAAAACTGAGAAACTTCAGTTTTAGTTGGAATAAGTCAAAACAAAGTGAATTACGCAATTACTTACATTCATAAAAAAAATAAGAAGATTACTTCATGCAATGGAATGTGGGTCAAAAAATACCATGAATATAATAAGAATTTGGTTCCGATTGTAAAGGGCATGTGATAAGACGCTACTGATAAGAATTCAGTATAGTTTATCTCATATCAATAACCAATTGATTACAGCTAAAGCCATGAGCTTACTCATAACCCCTCAGTTTATTGACCTACAACAAGAGCATTGAATCTTGATAGTTTCTCTGCCACTTGATATCAAATCGAAATCAGAAAATATCAGACCGCAAAGAAGTTGTGACAATTTCAATTATAGCAAACTCTGTAGAATTGTTTATTAGAAATGGCGAAGGAAAAAAAACAAATTCTCATTAGAAAGATCTTCAGTTTTATCAGCAAGAACAAGAACACCCAAAGAGAGGAAAAAAACTATGTTCATGGCGCTGTATCGCATTCACAGTGGTGCAAGAATAACATAACGAAGACATAGTAGCATTATACGATCCGATTTTTTGAGTCAGGAAATTTTTCAACTCTCCCGCTGATGAATTGGTCCAAAAACGAAATGTCTTAACTACAGAAACTATATTTAATATTTTAAGATCTTTAATCATACGCAAATCGCTAATTGTCAGTCCAAAAACTTCTAATAACTTCAATACAAACTATTCTATTTGCAGAAATGTCTACGCCAACCTCGCCCAAAATGCCAACACCGCCCACATTGCCGCCGGGCGTGACCAAAACGTGTCACATAGTCAAGCGACCTGATTTCGATGGGTACGGCTTTAATTTGCACTCGGAGAAAGTGAAACCAGGTCAATTCATAGGCAAAGTGGACGCTCATTCACCAGCCGAGTCGGCTGGCCTCAAGGAAGGCGACCGTATTCTGGAAGTTAACGGAGTTTCCATTGGCAGCGAGACACACAAACAGGTTGTGGCCCGGATTAAGGCCATTGCCAATGAGGTGCGTCTGCTGCTGATCGATGTGGATGGCAAAGCGATTGACATGTCCTCCCCCAAGGTGGAATGCACCCCAACATCACCAGTTGTCAATGGGAATGGAAATGAAACTGGTAATGGAAATGGTAATGACAGCTGCAGTCCGCCCAGCTATGAGGGCACCAAGCAGGAACTTCCTGGAGCCAGTGCCAACATAAGCAGCATCAGTGTAGTCAGCACAAAGCGAGTCTCGAACGCCAGCAGCATCCAGAGCGGCAGCACCATGAATGCCAGCGATATGGATGTTGTGGACAGAGCCACGCCCATTTCGCCCGCCAGTGTCGCTCCAGTCTCAACCACCCACAATGGCAACAAGTCTCCGACGCCAGCAATGAGCAACAACAACAACAGCAACATGATGATGAGCACACCGCCTCCACCATCAGCTACAGTGGCCAACATGAGTAACAATGGCAGTGTATACAGCAGCAGCACCAACGCCACCGCCAGCGTCACCAGCAGCACAACCAGCAACACCAACACCAACAACAACAACATCACCAGCAGCAGCAGCAGTGCTACAAACGGCAACACAAGCGTTAACGGCAATGGCAGTGCCACGCCCACAACGCCAGCATCGAATATGACCATGAACCGGGCGGGAAGCCTGAACTTACCACTAACAGCCGCCGAAATGCGTGCCAAGTTGGCATCCAAGAAGAAATACGATCCGAAGAACGAGAGCGTTGATCTGAAGAAGAAATTCGAAATTATTCAAAAGCTCTGAGAGCATCGCATCTAGAAAAGATTACCCCCAATCCAAATTTCCAAAAAAAAAAAGAAGGTATCATGCACATTCCACCATTCCCAAAACACCGTACTTGTTATTATATTACACGAAATGCGCACAAACAAAACCGAAGGAAAAACCACATGAAGTGATGGCTGGCATTTTCCGCAGTCTTTAAAAAAAAACGAAGTTTTTCTTTGTAATTCTCTTCAGCAACGGCAGGCATATAACTTTATAACTATTGTATTTAGTACGCAGTCACTTATGAATTAAGCAAGTTTTTAATTATTTTAGCTCTAAGCTAAACAACTTTCTTTGGAAGATGACAAATTGCAAACCGTATCGAATCGAACCCAAAATGAAATCCACAAAAATACCGAAAAAGACCCTGAAAATAGTTGAGCTTAAAATGCATTCCATGTAAAAGTGAGCAATAAACAATCACTTATTTTTTTTATTATTATTTTTTGCTCATTTGTTTATGTATGTTATAAACATACTTTGTACACGAAGATATTGCTTTGCAGCTGGTTCATTCAAAATTTTCGTTAAATTTTTAGCATACGTATTTACACGTACTTTTTATCTTAAATAAAGTTTAAAAAAAAATCCATATTTTGTGACATGTGTTTCTTGTTTGTCCAATTCTACAAAAAAAAATTAATTAGCGAAACTTTTTTCAAGGCGCTGACATTTAAATACGCATTCAAATAGAGATTGTTGCCACAGAGCTTACGGGTGAGTATTTATAAGTGTATTTAACATTTAAAAGTCGGTAACTGAATAAGCAAAAAGTGCAAATAGATTGCGAATTTAACACATTCAAATACTTTTTTACAATTCCATTTAATTAAGAGATGCTTCAGCTTGTATTTAGCATTAAATATAAGATCATTTTTCTATCCCCAATTGGGTTTCATGGAAAAAAGATCGCAGTTCAAAAACATTGGCACAAAACAGCTGTACAAATGTAGACTTAAATAAAGGTATTGACTGAGGCTGCAGCGGGCGGGAATACATTGTGTTTGTTGTTAAATTATATAGTATATCTAAGTATTTAAGACGATGCAGGTGTGTTCATGGGAGCGCATACAAATGTAGGCATTAGCAAAACATAATTGCCAGAGGCCAACAGAGTCAAATTGCAATTGACACGGCAGCAACCTGTTGCAGCGCATACTAAACACAACTCGTTATGGCCACTGAAATGCTGTAGCAGCTTTTACTCTGCCTTGGTTACACTGTTAACATAAAGAAAGCTGTTTTAGTATCAAAATTTAAATTGTAATTGTAACATGGCTCATAATCAGCATAAGTGGTGCAACCTTAAAACAGGTGTTATATAATCTAAATTTATATTGTATATAATCTTAGTTATTGCTGCTGCAGGTTACATAGTGCAGCAGCCACAATCAACATCTCATTGAGGTAGCCTAACAACCACGTCTCTCTCACGGCACAGTTGTCCAGCATTTTGAATTCCCGTAATGTATCGACCATGTTCCGCATTTGGGCACGGCAGGCGGGCTCATTGACCCGTAGTGTCGGCAGCTGGAGGTTTGTGGCACGTGTCGATGTTAGAGCTCCGTCCGTAACAGACAAGGACTGCATATTTGCCATTTGTCCAGCTAATCGTTGTTCGTCGTATTTGCTTATCACTTGCTTGGATTCATCTTGTGCCTCATAATCCTCGTCCGCCAAACTGTCGTCTTCGCTTGTTCTGAAAGAGCTGCGGATGCGTTTTACGGCCTTTCCTGGTTCTGCACAAAGGGTTAGGTAGTTGGGTATGATGTCCTTGAAATTACTGGCCTCAAATAACTGCAGGTCATCGCAATCTCCTCGAAAGGCATCCGAAACAAAGCTCACGATACCTTAAAGGATTTATATATGTATTTGAAAAGGATCTAAAATCATCTGACTCACTCACTCACCATTCGTGTTGAGGCACAGTATGAACTTGTAGCTGGAGCATCCAAAATTGAGTGCCGCACTCACCTCCGTCTCCACGCACTCGATCAGGGATCGGACATGCAGCAGATTAGATCTGTAGGCCAACGGCATGTGCTTTAAACGCTCTGAATAATGTTTTGCATCTGGCCAACATATGAGTGGACGTAGGCAGCGGGCAAGCTTGACGATGGTACGTTTGAAAGTCTGCTTTACCTCCGGCTCCGACATCTCGAAGAACTCGGCAAGCAGCGTAAAGGGTTCATTCAGGCGTAGTTTTCTCAAAGTTATGCAGCAGTCCAGGTGAGTAAGGTTAGCATATTTACAAATGTGGCGTTTGAACAAGGGTAAATGCATGGTAGATACTCCAAGATGCATGGTGGAGGCCATGTCAATAGAGCTAAGTGTCATACTACGCATTGTGCGTTGTGGCATATCACGTTTAAGGAACACCGCTTGACGAACGGCAGATGCAACAGCGGGAGCTGCTGCTGGAGTTGAAGCTAGTGTGCTGGAAGCACTGACATAGCCCGGTAATGAATTGTTACTTGTGGCTAGTGGTTGTCTCGTAGTTGCTTTGATAATGGTATTGGGTGGCAGGGAACTGATGGCATCGCCCAGCGCTTCCTTTCTAGCACCGACTAGGGGCGTTGACGCTTGCCAGGGTAATGAAGTTGATGTGCTGCCATAACTGCTCGACTGCAGCACGTATTTGGGTGTTTTCACTAGTGCGGCTGTTACGAAATTGATTAACGTGCTTCTTTGGATGTGAATGTGGACGTGCTGTGCTACTCACCAGATGGAGGTGTGATACTGGAAACTCGTTTCATGCTCGGTTTGATGATGACCCCAGCAGGTATCTTGCCAACCGCAATGTTAGTGCCTGTTAGCTTCTGTAAGCCATAATTATATTGCTTAGAATTGAACTAGTACAGCAAGATTAATCTAAAATTATTCTATTGGCCCACATGTGATGAGCGTTGCCACACTATATAATAAATATGCGCAATATCAGCTGTTAATAACAACTTACAGTGCACACAACCATATGTGCGCATATACATATTTGTTTGCCTGTACATATGTTTTTTATACCTTAATAATTTGTTGTGGCTGCACCTGCATTTTATGCCTTAATAACACAGGCGGTTGTATCGGCACAAGGCCTTCGGATGTTCTGCGATATTTAACGATTCTTAGAGACATTTTTGTGGTCACGCACCAACCACAGACTATTTTTATTGCACTTTTAATTTATTATTGCACTGTTTGTGAAGACGAAAGTAATCGCGTCTGTCTGCAACCCTTCAATTCACGCTATCGATATATCGATAGGTCTTCGTTATCGCTATGTGCTGACAAACGGCATTTCGCGATAAATTAACCAACACTGTTGCAAGCAGTCAAATCAGCGCGCCTATTTTGTTTTTTTTTTGTTCGTTCTTCATTTCATGTTCAACGCTCGACTACTTCGAACGCGAATCGGTCAACGATCGAATGCTGTTTTTGCCGACGTGCGATTAATTTTAGCTTCCGCTTAGGTTTAATTGGTTAGTGAACTGTGTTCTACCCATTACAATAAGTACATGGATAAATACTTATTACTAAGATTTAATGAAGCGTTTGTATTTAAATACAATCCCATTTAGTTTAGTGCTTTAAATAATTAAAAATAATTTTATATACCTGTGTCTACGAATACAGCAATAGTAATAAAAAAAAAAAAACCTTCAAACGCAAAAAACTAAATAAAAAACTGTGACCGTGAATACTCAAATACTCAAGACCCCAAAAACGCAGAACGTAAAGGTAATTAAGCGATTTTCATGCAACTCAGCTTTCGGCTTACAGTGAGCGCAATATGTTCGCTCGTTTTATTTGATTTTTATTTTCAAAATAGAATTTATCAGAAACTAAACAAATAACCATTATCAACACATCGTGCACATCCGATACTAAAAAAGATAAACGGCAAATAAGAGTTGCGTATCAATGAAATTACCTGCTGATAAGAAACACTGGAGTGCCATTATCATTTAGCTAGCCAATTATTGCATTAACACAAATTAAATAAAGCGATGAGCCAGCCCCCAACAGATAGAGGCCACAAGCTGAAAGTACTCTCGAACTGGAGGCCAACATAATTTTAATTTAATTAACTTCTCAGTTTCGGATTCCGTTTCGGTTTCGGTTTCGGTTTCAGAATCGGTCTCGTTTGTATCGAGTTGAGTTTTGTTGTGTTTCGAGTTTACACCCACACATATTGTTCTGTATAAGGAGAAGTAATCACTTTACTATAAATATTTCTTTATGATGCGGTTATTTTTTTAGTGCATATTGTGACTAGTATTACTAAACTACATGAGTTTATTGGCATAAGAGACGGACAATACCTTGACAGGCGATAAAAATATAGTATTTGTTGAAAAGGTGTCATCTTCAAACACAGGTGAATAGGTAAAGAATCTATAAGTTGGTCGATATCGAAGCACTTAATAGACACTTAATAAACAAACTTACTCAAGTGTCTACCTGAGTACACATGAATCCAGAGTACTTGACTTCACTCCCCTCCCTTGCCTTCCCCACACCACCCACTTCACCACCCCCCTTTTTAGCAGAGTAATCGCAAAACATTTGCCATATTGCAGTTAACAGTTAACAGTTAACAAAAGCCATCGCAAGTTGTTAGTTTTTTTACACGTTCGAATTGAATGACGTAAATTGGCCCGAGTTTGATGGTGGCTTGAAATGAAAAGTGCAAAATCAACAACGAACAATACGAGTCATTAATGATCCCACACAAACATTTAAAACACACCTGTGGCTACCTGTAAGTTAAAGCTACTGTAACTAACAACTTTTGCAAACTTTTGATAAGCTCATACCCTGTGAATCAGTAAATATTGATGCATCCGACTGACTCATCCGTTCATTGTTTTGAAACTTAAGCTTGTGACTCGAATTTATTCTCAAAGTATTTGCTGATCGGGCATACCCGGTGTTAACTAAAACCGCAAACCAATTTGCATTAAAATCTCATGTTATTGTGGCTAAAGTAAAAATATATGGTATTAATTGGATTTTAAACATTTATATCCGATTCTAGGGTATTTTCTTGTTATTTTTGTTTAGACCAATCAAAAAATAAAAACAGTCAATTAAATGTAAGTAAGAGTATTAAAGCACTTTAATGATCTGCAATTCGATTAACCAATCACAATTCGAAAGTCAAATTGTCCGGATCGTTTGTCATGCGCCAAATCAGAGTAAAATGCAAAAGTCAACAGAAATGAAATTCCAAAACTGATTGTGTTGAGGGGTGTGGTGGGGAAAGGGGCAGGGGTAGGGGCACTACCATAGCGCCTGCGTAACTGTCAACTGTAGTAAAAAATCAATAACACAAATGTTAACATGCTCAAAATACCAATAAAAAACACAAGAGATATTGCTTCGATCTGGGAATAAGACAAAAAACAAGTTAACAACTTAAAGCCGGCTAAGTCAGCGGCCATTGAGAAAAAAGAAACCAAGAAAAACACGCATTGTATTAGCCAAAAATGTTGACTTAGTTCGAGCCAATGGCAACTCAAAAACTGAATGTGAATTTCAAAAAAAAAAAAAATTCACGCGACAAATTTGGTTAATAAAAGTTGCTAATGAGTGAGTTGAGGCGTGACTTTTGATGCGATTTTAAATTATTGTTAACTTTATTGTCCAATAGGAAAGAGGCTTTAGCTTCTTGCAGTAGAAATTATTTCAAAGCAATACTCGAAAAAGTACAAAACTTTATAAAAAATCTTTTTTAAATCTTTAAAAATAGTCTTTAAATATGATATCATAAGCTCAAAAAGATAAGCAAAAAATCTGTGTTAAATCTAATTAAATATTTAAATATCTGGAAAACAGTGTTAAGAGTTTAGTAACATATAAAATTTATTTAAAATTTTCTACCTAAAATCAGTACTTTTGTTACTACCGATTAATTTTATTGTTATAAATTAAAAATCTTCAAACTTTCTTAAGCAATAATAAAGTAATTAAATTGACAATGGAAAAATAATTTTTTTTTAAATTATTAAAAAATTATCCTGATATAAAATATTTAAATATATTAAAGCGTACATCGATTTTTTTGACCCTTCTGTTTGAAAATAAGTAAAGTTTAAAACTCTCTGGTTACTCTTTAATTTGTTAATCTGTTAATTAACTCCTTTATTGGCTTAAGCATGATATTACTGAATGACTTGGGTGAGTCTCGATTCATCCGATTCATACCATTCATAGAATCTTGGTACTTGTATCATTTGCTGTTCATTGAAAACCGAAAGCAGTAAACTGACTCAAGATGAAGTGGAATCATAAATATTTAACAGGAATGGCTAAATTGGGCACTAAGTAGTCGCTAATTTAAGCAGTACCAGAGTAAGACACATGAAAATAGTTTAGGCCTGGTCAAGCCGACTTAGCCGAATCACTTTGGTTGTGGCATAAAAAGTGTTGATTGTTGGCTTAGTAGTCACCGAGCCCAAAGCGAGTACCAACAACAGACTTAAGCGCCAGACGGACAGACGGGCAGACGGGCAGAGACATGAACAGTGGGACAGTATGACAGTGCGACAGTGGGACAAATGGACAGTGGGACGGATGAACGTTCGACACTTAATTTATGTGCACAGAGTGAACATTTTGCCTGCCATTTGCGACAAAGATAAAGTAGTTGTTATCCATGTTGTTGTTGTTGTTGCTGTTGTTGTTGTTTCTGGCTTTGGCCTGGAACACTAACAACGCTGGCTCAAACGTGTCGATTTTATTAATTAGCTCTGAGGAGGCCCAAGAGCCAACCAGAAGGTGCACGCCACTTTTCGGTTATGTGATCAACAAAACTGGAGACGAGCTGAGCTCAAGGGGCTAACTTGCAACATGTGCAACATATGTTGCCTACTCCTCAGATGTTCATCTCGAATGAAGACTAGAGATTTTACTTTCCAACAGCAGACAGTTCAAAAGGAGTAGGCAAGCTACAGTCGTGACTTAAAGATACCCTGTGGTAGGCTCAAACAATGCAAGGAAAGTCTTTTAAGTCGAGTTAGATTCCTTTGGGAATACTTCTGGCCAACTATATGCTTGGCTTATGTATTGACTGACTACATTAAAAAATTTATTGATTTGCAACTTGTTTAAAACTGAACTATAAACCAATTTATATTCAAAACATATAAAATAAGTGAAATGTTATAATATAATATCATATCATTCTGTAAATTTACAATCGCATTCCATTTATTAACTGGACTTATCTCTACTTTAATCAAGAATACTAATGGCTCCATATTGATTTGTCAGTCTCTAGACTTGGGAGCATTTTATGTGGTCACGTAATCGCGTAACACCCAATCCAATAATTATCTCAATGTCTACTCGGACCACCAAGTTGGATTAGGCCGTCAATCAGTTGCTAATTGGCCACCATTTGAGACACCCGCGAGGGTCTAACTACCAACTACCAAAATGCAACTGCCAAATTGCAACTTGTCTAAGCCTGAGACGCGAATTAACATAAGAAATGTCTACAAATTGCACCAAATAACAAAGCCAAAATCTAAAGCAAGTTCTTAGCGTATTTGGTTTCATTAAATGTGCTCAAAGCGTGAAAACGTGATACAATTTCAGTTTTGAGTCTTGCCATAAAAATCAAAGTTTGCAATTTTTGAAATTCGCGCAGTTTGGAAATCAGTCGCTTGTCGTGTCATGTTTTGGGATTTGTTTTACTTTTATTTTATTTTTTTTTTTTTTCAAGCCTTCCAATTACAAGTGGCATGAACATAAATAACATTTTATTAAGTGCTAATTTCTGTATTTTTTGGTAGCCCAAAATGGTTAAGCATTTGTCCATTCCTGATTTCACTGAGTTGATAAGTTCAATCGTAATTTCAAGCAAGGAGTTGCACTTATTTTTTAAATTTTGTATACCCGTTATTTCTTAAGAAAGTGTATATTTTTAATTAATTTTACAAAAATTGTTGAGGATAAAAACTATGTCCTTTTCGAACTGTCCTCTAAAACAAGTATAAGTTGTACAATTTTTGGTTTGCTTTATTCTATGTTTTATATTTAATTTGTAGATTTATAAAATGTGTAAATAATATTATAATGGCGAGTTATAATTATCCTTTTATAGAAAGTTTCTGTGACTTCGTTTGATTTATTGAAATTGGATATAAAAAAATACAATTTTTTTAGTCTTAGTTGATTCATTTTTCTGGTTTTCATTATTAAATAATATTAATAAATTGTTATCATTATTATAAATGTATTAACCTTTCAACTACTCAATTTTAAAATGTAAAGCGAACAAGTAAAATAGGCTACAGTCCAGCGAGTCGACTGTAAAAGACCCCGTACTCATTCTAGTGTGCATTTTTCCATAAAAATCACCA
Organism: Drosophila cardini; assembly: GCA_018903735.1. NCBI lineage: Eukaryota > Metazoa > Arthropoda > Insecta > Diptera > Drosophilidae > Drosophila > Drosophila cardini. Next base: position 19,874,081 of record JAEIGM010000001.1, on the reverse strand, counting down.
ATCTTCGACCAATTTTTCCTATGGTAGCTAAAGGCTATAGTTGTCTGATCCGAACGAAACTTGGTGAGAATAGTTACAATCGCTAAATTAAAACTTCATGTCTCCATACAAATCACCAATTTTCGAACGATTTGTCCTATGGGAGCTATAGGCTATAGTTGTCTTATCAGGACCTATGGTGGGGATGGGAATACACATATCGTGTATGGCCTTCTGCCTAATAATAGTACCATACACATACTGTGTATGGCCTTATGGCTGTTACGTAGATTTCGCTTCTGACAAACAAATTTACCAAAAGTTAAGATATATAGAGTGATTTATAGCTTTTGCTGTAAATATCTTTAGAGGCTCAAATACTAAGTTGAGAAACGGGTGTTTTGTAGTTGATAGTTCCAAAAAAAAGTATATTTCTGACTGGTTTTTTGCCTGAGATTTATGCTAAAGATAGCACTGATGGAAGCTAAAAGGTTTTCAGCTCAGGTGTCGACATATACAAGGTTGTTTTAGGGAAAAGTATATAAAAATGAACTCAAATTAAAGTAAATTTTTAACTAGTTCCATTTAAACAATAATTAACTAAAAAATGTCATTTCATTTAAGGGATTTGTAGACTTGGTCACTCTTATCAAAACTTCTTCATTAAAACTATCTGCCCAACTTGTAAATGGCGATTATGGCCACGCCCAGCAGCAACACTACAAAGCCCAAGCTACCCAATAAGGCCAAAGACTTGGACACCTCAGCCACGTTCTCTTTGGCCAAATTGTGTACAACTGCTGGCTGAATTTCCTGCTCCAAGTTTGGCATAATCACTCTAAAAATGATCTGAGACATTTCTGATGCTTCTGTGGCATTACTATTTGTGCTTTGAAGAGTATCCCGTCTTCGGCGCTGTGCCACACCTGGCTGGCAGTCTTGAGCCGTTATCTGGCAGTCTTCCCGCTCCAGACAACCCGTTATGCGCATAGATATGACCAGGAAATCTCCACTGTGCATACCCGGAAACATGATGGCTCGGAAGTGCAGCCTTTGGCCCAGCGGGGGCTCATAGCTGGGAGAATGAGCGCAGATACTTTGCATGGCAGGATTAAGACATCCTCTTGAGCTGATCAGTTGAGCGCTGTTCAAGACCTCTCCTGACCCTGAGATCCTTTGCAATTGTACATCGCTAAGTTTGGTGTAGTTCCAACCTACAAATATTGAAATCATTTTCAGAATAGCTTAGGAACATGTGAATTTATGAATGTAAGTGACGAAAGCTGGACTGCTCAGAAAAGTTAACTTAAGCGGTCTTTTTGTTCGTGACCAAAATTTAAAGTAGCGGTGTACCTTACCATCGCCTGCCAGGACATGGGCCCTCAGCATCAGATCCTCGCCCAGCTGCACGGCACCGTTGCTCTCCAGGAGTCGCGTGTAGCCGTTGGTGCCACGCCTCAAAAGCTCCACGTGGGTACGAAAGGCGTTCTGGCTGCCTCCGTGGGCGTAGGTGCCTATGCTCCTCGACTGCCTGTGCGATAACTTTTCAGTTTTAGATAAGTTTTCTATAGACTTTTTTCAATACTCACACGTCATTGGCCACGCCCATTTTAAGAGCATGCGTCTTAACCGCAATCCTCTCCTGGGTCTTGCAATGCAGCGTCAGAATGGAGTCGCCTCCAGTGCGCAGTCCTCTAATGGCAGGAAAGCGTATCCTTAGACACAAGTCCTGGCCACAAGCACGGACTCCGCAGCGCTCAAAGTCCGCACCAGAAATGTCCAACAGGAGGAAGCTTCGCGATACCTTCAGCTCGCAGTGCTTTTCCACACTGTTTTCGCTGTCGTTATCTAACACTGGTGCTGCACCCAGAAAACTGTCCAGTTTGAGTACGGCACGAAAGTAGCCCGACTGAAGACACCGCATGTCCTTGAGTCGCAGTCGCAGCTGCTGCTGCTGCTCGGGATTATCTCCAGCTGGTGGCAAGTAAACTGGAGCTGGCGTCGATGGTCGCTGTGGAGGGGCGTGGTAATCGTAGCCTGGGCCAGGAAACTGTTCCAAGTCGTTATCCTCACCAGAATCCTGCACAACTATAGGGCGAGGTGTAGTCGTAGTTGTTGGAATCCTCGTAGTGCTACTAATGCTTGGCTGGGGATAATAGTATCCCGGAGAGTCATTACTGTAAGGAAGGAGTCGAAGGGAATTTCAAAGAAACGACTACCGACAATACGTACAAAAACAGGCAGAAGGAGGCGTCCGTCCGTATGCATCTATTTTAGTTAGGTACGCAGACTTTTATTCCAGATTTGGTTGCTCTAGCTCTTATAGTCTCTGAGATCTAGGTGTTCACACGAACAGACGGACGGACGGAAAGATGGACAGACGGACATCACTATATCGACTCTGTAGTTGATGCTGAACAAGAATATATTTACGGTCACGCCTCCTTGTGCCTTCTGACAAACTTACTAGACCCCTTTACTCTTTTTGAGTACGAGGTCTAAAACTGTCCAAGTGGCTAATTTTGTTATGCATGCGATGTTGAAATTTTGAGCATTGTTCACTCGAATATGCTTTTCTGCTATTCATGCAAATCTCTAATGTGAGCCCAATACAATTATGATGTAAATGCTGTATCCTTATTCCCGATCAGCACAATCTTATAAGGGCACACTTACTGTTTGCTTGATAGCCAGCTAATATGTTGAATTAATCACTTTCCAGATATAACTACATCTTTCCAGACTTACCTAGGCTTAGGACTTTCGTAGCTGGGACGTTCCTCTGGGGCAGGTGGTAAATAGTGCTGACTAAGAGGAATAAAGCTACCATGTCCTTGAATCAAGTTCTTAACGCTGCGATTCTCAATGATCTCTGGTAGACTGAACTCCGTGGTGGGTGCCACAGGAGCCGGAGTGGCTGCTGGAGGACCGTAAAGACTGGACTGGGGAAGAGGGAGCTGATAAGGCACATGCTCATGCAGCTGAAAACCTCCAAACTCGGTGGGTGTGGCAAAGAAATGAGCCACATCGGTGTAGACCGGGGATATGGCCAGAAAAACTGAACTGGCAATTACTAAATACGACCAATTGGTTGACATTCTGTCAGATCACTAACTGATTGAACCAGGTGTGGGTGTGCTTTTATAATGTAAGGTCGGACAATCGTGATTGTGGCTGACCCAAATCCATGTAGAATACATTTTATGCGAAGTCGGCAAATTTACTTTCTATGCGTTCAACGCTCACGATTCTGTTGTAACCACTTTCCTTAATCACGATACGCGTTTATTAGGCCAGGTTATGTAAAACTAATTGCTGTTAGTACTCCCCAGACGAATGCAGTTCCCAACACCCGTGTGTATGGCCATCATCACACACACTCACACACACATACACACTCACATACGCAGTTCACTTGTCGCTGATCACAAATCATTTGCCATTTGACATGCCGCTTGCAGACAACTAATGACAACACGGGATACGAGTATTCTCAACAACATTTTGGCCACATACTGTAGATATCCGTTTAAAATGGCCAAAACAAAACTTAACACAACTGGACAAAAAACACGATAGAAATACGTTTTTTTTAGCACGCCAAACAATGGATACCCTATGAAATTCCTGTATTCGTGAAATCGTATGTGTGAAAGCTATATGAAATAGTATTCCAATTTGGTCGGAAATAAGTCAGTAGATTTACAGTATTGAAATAGTTGATATTATGAAATTCAGCAACAAGCTTTTCATACTTTATTTTTATCCTAGACTTTCTATGACTGCTATATAGATTAATAGACTGCTTAATAGATAATATCATTGGGCTTTGTGAATTAAGCAAAGAAAACTCAGTTAACAAACAATTATTTTATATTGATCTTTTACTTCGATTCTACAAGTTCTTTGCTAGTAACATGGTGTATGTCTGAGTCTATATCGATTCGATTGCTGATCAAGATTATATATACTTGATGAGGTCTGCCAGATCCCGTAAATGTCTAACAATCTTCAAGACAAATTGATTATACCCACCGTAAGGGTATAAAAACTGATTAAAGACGCTAGCGCCAATCAAACTTAACGAATCTGAGACGCCAACGTCGCGTCGTTAATGTGCCCAAAGATGGTCAGACAAAGTAATAATACATTGTACACTGAACAATAACAGTACCAAAGCAAAACATATTTTAAAGTCCATCAATCCGCTTATCAGTTTACTCAGGCGTTTGTTATGGCCCAGACTTAAGCAACTCCAAGTCTTCAAGCTAATCATGTGTGGGAGTTACTGTGATCCGTTGATTACCCAAAAAATAGTTCAGCAGTTTTAGACAAGATTTTCCAATTCAAAAATCAAAAAAGTTGTACTTATTCTCGAAAACAGTTTGCGGCCTAACTACTCCATCTACTACGATAAATTTATAGGGTAGATAAAACTGTTATAATATTTAATTATGATTTTTCCCACTCTTCCACAGCTTTCAAATTGATTTATTTAACATTTTTCCTTAAGATAATTTGATTGCGAGACGATCTCATTTAGACGATCTATAACAACAACAAATTCCATGACTGATCTGGACTAAACTTAACTTGTCAGTACCACTGTGTACAACAATCTACCCTAGTGACGAAACCAGAATACAGATATATAGATATACAGAATATAGATATTTTATACATATCTATATGTCATATGTAGATATGTATAAAACGCGTAGACATCACATTGTTATCGGCAGACGTATTGATCAAAAGGTAGCTTCACTAACCATACAACACATAGATGTATGGTTAGTGGTAGCTTTTTAAGTTTTTATATGGGACATTAAAATTAACAATTTATCAACTACTTTCTTGCAAATCAGAATTCAATGCTAAAAGTCCTTCCATTGAAAATAAACTGTACTTCATTCATTTACAATTCAGACAATTCTTTCCTAAGTTAAAAGGAATTTAAACTAATATGTCTTTTTTATTTGTAATAAGATATAGACATAAAGAAAACTCTGTGAAAAACCGCAAACTTGGCCAAAAAATATATATATGCAATTAAAATAGCTGTGCAACAAGATCGAATGGAATATCATTTTTTATATATCAGATAATTTTCAATTAAAAGCAAGTAAAGATAGTAAATTCGAGCTCCCCCGACAGACACATCCCTGTAATAATAGCAAACGTTAGTTAATATTAAAATGAAAAAGTTATAAAATTTATTTATAAATAAACTTACTGTAATTGAAAACCCAAGGGCACTTTGAGAACTTGGCTTACAAAGGACCACTGCATATAATAAAAGCACTACTGTCAATTTATATCTACGCTTACTTTTGTTCTTTTGATCTGATCTTTTAATGTTCTGAATGTGACAAATAGTTGACTGGTACAAAAATATTAAAATAAACGCCATTATCCTATACACAACTTTTATATCTCTTTTGGATCGGATACATCTTTTAAGGCAGGGTATAAAAATACTCCTACTCTTTCTCATAAAAAATTTCGATATTTTCAACTACGTTGTCATCTCATTATTTAGTATCTAGATTATTCACTTAATGTACTACGTTTCCGAAGACTCATAATGTCACTTTTAAATGTAATGCAATTTCAACATGACATTTATGATTTGAGGCAATTATTTTTGATTGTAATCGTTTGTCGGTGACTTATGGCAGACACTGTGCCATTGTTGTTGCTGCTGATGTTGTGGACTGTGTTGTAGTTGTGATCGTTGTATCAGGTTTTTGACTTGTAGGCCATTCTGAAACCCATTTCCAGCATGCCATCGGCAACTACGAGTAGAGATACAGATACAGATACACTAAAAGCTACAGATACAGATACGGATAAAAATCTCTCATGGGCACCGGCACCCAAAAGATTGACAACAACGCGCAAAAATTTGCCACATCAGCCAAATCGAATGGCAATTAATTGATTTAACATGAACTACGCTTGCCACATCCAAGCGGAATGTATCTTTGATCATGTTTTGGCCTAAAGATTTATTTCATTTCAATTAAAGTTTATTCGTTTTGACAACACGCCATGAATTTTCTATGTTGTTTCTAAAACAAAACCTACTTTAATTCCAGTTATGCTTCCCAGGATCTCTTGACCGAATCACAATGCCAGGCACATCGTTCCCCTCGAATAACGATAACTTCTCAAACGGTTTTCCCATGGCAACCACACAAAGTGAACGTCTACTTCAGGCCCAGAATCGGCGCAAGTTCAGTTTTCCTGCCACTCTCCATTCGGCAGCCTTACTGGAGGTGGGTCAAAGGGAGACAACCCGCAGGAGGTTAAGCAATGTCAGCGATGTGGTCTCCCGAAAGTTATCCTACACGATCGGCTGGAAGGCGGCACAAATTCCTGCGCAGGACATTATCACCCAAGTAATTACACTTTTAACAATTTTAATCTATACAAATATTTTATAACCTTTTGAATTTTATTTTTTAAATTTGTTTTAAATTTAAATTTATATTAAATTTCATTCATATAACTAAACGGTCACTTTTTCTTAGGGTCGCAGTCTTTGTGGACACTACATCAAACGCCGACTGCGTCGTTCAGGACTTTTCAACAAAAAGTTGGGACTACAACGCATTCGGAGCATATTGGGGAATAGTAACACATCGGTGGAAATAGTTCGAGATGTGTTCCCAGCGGTGCAAGTGGTGAGTATACAACATGAATCAAACGTACTTCTAATAACAAAGTACTCCGCTTACAGCTGGGTGATGAACTGGAACGCATGCATCCACGAGTTTACAACGGAGTTGCCCGACAGATTTGCAGGAATCCTGGCGGTGAGTTTCATACACCCGATGCTGTTAGTCTGCTGCTTGGTGCTGTGGGTCGGGAACTATTTCGAGTTGAGATCACATGGAGCAAGGTGATCTCGTTGTTTGCTATAGCCGGTGGTCTGTCCGTGGACTGTGTGCGACAGGGTCACCCTGAATATTTGCCAAAGCTTATGGAGAGCGTCTCCGAGGTTATTGAGGACGAATTAGTTCCATGGATAAACGAGAACGGTGGTTGGGTAAATAACAAAATGCAGTTTAATTTGTAAATAAATAAATAAACTGATTATGAATTTCAGAATGGCATCAACACACATGTATTACCCACGTCCAGTAGCTTGAATCCCCTGGAATGGACAACATTGGTCATCGGTGTTGTCTTTGGCTTGATTTTATTGGTCATGTTCTTGCGCTTTATCGTTAACACTTTAATCCCAAAAATATACCAACGATTTACAAACTAATCACAAATCTTGCGCTAATTATTTAAATTATTTTCAATTGTAACTCAGTTTGAATGTAACGGCCGATTTGTGATTTGCCATCGCTAGTATTAACAGCGCAGCAAATGAATGTTAATGTTAACAGTAAGTGTTAACCTTTACAGGAGAAATGTTAAAATAACATTTGAAAGTAGTTTTAATTTCTATTTTAAGAGAGTGTAAATATACAATAAAAATGCTTGTCCCTGACAATTTGTAGAAACAAAACTATATATTATACAAAGGTTATATTTGTTTAAGGTCATCCCGCAATTACTTGCTTTAAAAACTGATAACTCATTGAGAAATAGAGTTGATAACAAATCTGAAGTATATATTTACTTCCCGAATAATTTCGAAGGGTTTATATTTACATGATCGGTAAATATATAAACTGGAAACGTGTTTAATATCTCACAAAAAAAAGTACTCAAAGCTCTCAAAAGTTTTTTTATTAAACAATGTCAATGAACCCATTATACTTGATTCGTTATTTTTTAATAGCACTGACCCTCCTCAATTGACACAACAGCGGTTTTATCATTGTTGGCAGATTCAGATAGTGGGTTACAGACGGTGTTAGCAATAATGTTGTCGACATCTGCCCTTAGAATTCGGAAGTTAATATCCCCGTAATCCAGTTGGCTGTATAGGTAAATCGGTAGACGATTACTCATTACCCAGACACCCTGTTTTTGATTGTGATCCACTTTCAAATCATTTGGGAATTGAATCAACGCTGAAGAGTTGTCAGCGTCAAGAAGGGCTCCCAAATTCGCTCTAGTATATGGTTTGGCAGTGTCCCAACATCCAATGTTATCCCTGTGTACCTGGGTGAAGAACATCACACCGTTCCTAGCGATTCCAGAGGTGGAGGATTGACCGTTCAGTCCTCGATCACCAACGGTCACGAAGAGCTTCGATGTGTCCGCAGTGCCATTTGTCCAAATTCCTTCATTTAGCAGCAGATCAACAGGTACCATGAATTCCTAATGGTAAAATATAATTTATATGAATTAAATATATAATAATTGATTATGTACTAACCTTAAAGCTGGCCATTGGATGGAAATATAGAAAACGATTTCTATTCTGGCGTCCATGCGTGAGACTCATGCCGAAGACTCCGTCCAGCCACTGGAAGTTTAATCCGAAAACATTGAAATCAGAAGCAACTGGATTCGGAGAGAAGTTGTAGTTGGTCACACGCCAGCTTCTGTTCTTCTCCAAGCTGTAGACAACGATTCCAAATCTCCACACATCCGTGACAAAGGCATGAGCATCCTGGCAATTTCCATTCCTCACATCAACAGCAATATTCGAGTGCAATGAATCTTGTTTGACCTGGGAAGGAGGCAACTCGTAACGAACGACCATTTGATCAGTGCTAAGATCGAAGGCCACAATTTTAGGAGGACAGATTTGGTTCAAGCTGATCGTGGCATTCACAATCCCCGAATCAATTAGCCACAGACGATTGCACTCGACATCCACAGTAGTGCGGTAAACCGATATAAGCTTCGAACAGTCGGGATTGTAGGGACTACTGTGAGCCTGCCAGTTGGGATAGGGGCGGACTGCTGGGCTGATTTCCTTTGTCGGATATGGCACGGTCACCAAGCTCGCCGGCACTCCATCCTTCCAGCGGGGAGTTGTGATGAAGAGACGGTTTTGGTGCACATCGATACCCAGAGGTAAATTATTTTTTGGGACAAAGTCGCTGCAAGGAACACAGAATATTAAACATCTATCTCCCTCTCTCTCTCTCACACTCTCTCTGATCAGATCTGCTTTAAAGATTAGTTTTTCAAATGCAACCTAACGGCGCACCCTGTGATCAGCCCTCAAATAGTTTACAGAGGCTTGCATACTTTACAGAGCGGGAAACTGTTAAGTTTACTCGTACAGCGTTGCCACTTGGTACAAATGCTTTGTACCACACCTCTGTAAACAATCCCGGCTCTTGCTAATTTCATTGCTGCGTGTACCGTTTCGGCGATCAAATTAATCCAACAGAATGTACCCATTTGAGGTTATTGCGGCAATCGTGGTAACTTTTACTTTAACTCTGTTGCCATTTATACAAACACCCAAGAATTTGACACTAATTACTTATAATAAATTCAAGGGTATTAATGTTTTTGTGCATAAGTTAGAGAATTTATTACCCATTCATTATGGCCAACTGCCTCTCCACAAATGTGGGATACTCGAAATCAATGTATTTCCACTCATTTATAATTTCAAAGGTATTCGATCCCTGATTTCTGGTTTCCCTTTGAAATGCAAAAGGCCCAAAAGATACTGGATCCAAAGTTGATCCATACGCAGAAACGCGAAAACGTATTGAAAAGTATGGAAGGCCAACGATCGATAGAAGACAAATAATTATTAAATAAAACGATTGCATAGCTAATAGTATCTATACAAAACTGGTTGACTGCTCAGATACATATGTTTGTATGTATTTCGATGTATTTGTTAACAACTCCGATGTAATGTTTCTCAACAACGACCAATCAGTCTCACGCACAAAAATCAACTGAATTAAAGTGAATGGCCTGCTAGTGTTAAGTACTCTGAATACCCTGTTATATTAAAGATTACAAAAGCGGGTATAATCAGTTCATTCTTGGTGTTTAAGTCGGATGCAACCAATGACATCAAATTAAAAACTTACTACCGATCCGAGTTTTCTATATTTCTCTTTAAGCAAATGGCTATATCGTACTTATAGATTGTACTTAAATGCCACCTAAACTTCCTTTAACTAAGATATTGAAAGTGTCAAGGTTAAATTGAAACTTGATCGGTGTTAATGTTTTTTATTTTTATAAAAATCCATTCAAAAAACCGTTACTATTCTTGTATTTTTTCCAGCACCGGCTCACATTGATAAAATGTACACACATATTTACTATAATCAATACATGTAGATTTCTCCCACAATTGAGCAGTATGACCTTGAAATAATTAATGTTTTAAGTATTTTTTGATATGAGTATATTACATAGTTTAGTTAACAGCAGTTTGATTAAGCTATCGATTAACAGCTCTGTAAAGATTGCAGCAAGTATCGATGCTCGCCTTGTTGAACCGATGATTTCGTTTTTAAATAAAAAAAGGTTGACATGAATGATAAAGGCTGGTTTTTCATTAACTCTATTACTGCTGAAGTACATAAAATCACTTAATTTATACACAAACAATATAAAAAAAGGATGATTTAATATTATGATTTGAATTTGTCCGCCAAACTGTTGATGTGTGTAAAAGCAACAGCCATATCAAATAGTTACTAATGCCATCCCGCTCTTGCGAGCTTTTATTGCGTGCTTTTTTGGAGCTCGACCCCAAAGCAGCGCAGCGCAGAGCAACGATGCGAGAAGCAACAAACAGCAGCTGAGTTAACGGCGCACACTCTCACGCGTTAGAACATCGGGCCGCTACATTTGTGACCGAGGCAGAGCGGCAATATTACCCCAACGTTTGCACAACATTTTTTCCCATATATTTCTCGGTTAAAAGTTCAATGCAAAGTGAAGCAAAGCAACAATAATAAAACTCGCGCCAAAGCAAAAGGTAAAATATCGAAAAATACAACAACAACAACGGACAATAAAAACAAAAGTAAAAAGAAAGCAACAGACAGCTTTAAAATCAATCGCGAAGTAGAAGCAGAGCAGCGGCAGAGAAGCAGAAGCAGAAACTGAAACAGAAACAGAGCAGCAGCAAAGGCAAAAGCAAAAGCAACAAGTTTTTAGTTGTTTTCTTTTATGTGCGCCGTTCGTGTATGTTTGCTGGCTCTACTCTTTGCGCGTAATATTTATTGTCGATTTTTATTTTGTTTTGTCCATTTTATCAATCCAAACCACCTCCAAAAAAGTGCAAAACAAGCTGTGTTCATTGAAAGGCGAATCCAAAGCAGCTGTAATAACAAAAGCTCGACTTTTTACAAACACTTACATGCGCCCGGAGCTTACGAGAGCAGTCAGAGGAGAGAGAGGAGTGAGGCTGCAGCAGAAACAAAGCCAGCTTGATCCATTGTAGAACAGCAGCCAAGCATTGCCCGCACTTGCCGCATTGCCACATTTGCCGCATCAAATGACCATGGCCATAACGCCGACCATTGCAGGCAACGCACCTAAGGCCTCTTCGTCCAACACCCCGAAGTTAGCCAAGTTCAAATCTTCCTCTTTGGATCACGAGATCTACACGGCTAACAGACGAAGCACAATCGCCACAGCAGCCAGCGACTGGAAAGCCTTGCGAGCTCCGCTCAATGGCAGATCTGTGCATGTGGGTAGTTCCAGTAGTGGAGTTGGAGGAGGAGCCGGAGTAGGCGGAGGGGTGGGTGGAATCACTGGACACATGACACGAGCTGCGTCCACCTCATCGCTAGCGAGCAGTACACGCACCATGACCAACTATCAGGAATACAAAATGGAAATTATTAATCAGGTAAGTCGGCAAGAGGTCGCGATAAAAGCAACAACAATAACCGAATGAACCCGACTAGTGAATACCCTGTGTCAAGTTTTGTTTATTTTGTGAATTCTTCAGAACTTAATGCTTCTCGAGCTAAGCTTAAAAGAAGACTTATTACCTGTGATAAACTTTCCATTTGAGTGTTTAAAGTACTCTTTCACTATTGACAGGTACAGGGTATGCGAAAGCTGTGCAAATACAGGGCATTGTGATATATTTTGATATAAATTAAGGCAAATAAAAAACAGTTGGTGGTCTCATACTTGTTTACATTATCGAAAAAGTTAAAATTGTACAAAATTTGTAATTAGGAGAGGGTGTGTCGGGTATATAGACCCATTTGAGAAGGTTCGCTTCAGTTTGTAGAGTATTTTTTCATTATATATTTTTAGGTTTGTTATATTATTTCTCGCATTTGTTTATCTCAACTGATAACAACAATAAAAGTTAATACAAAATGTACCCATTTTACGTGAATATTGTTTACACTTTTTGTTTGTCATGAAATAATATTTTAGAAATATTTGCTTAGAAAAGCGATAGCTAAAAAGTTGTTGCATTTTTTGCTAATCATGTGCTGATTAAATGTTGCATATTAAAATAATATAATAAATTTAAAGTTACTTAACAAAACTATGAGTTAAGACATGAAGAGTGTTATGCATAAAGAATTTCTCATAACTGATTAAATTTCCAAGTAAGTCTTTACCTCAAATGATCAGTGTGTATACCCTGTTCGAGGGCATTAAAGAGAGTATACCAATCCGCACGAGGCTACAGTAAACACTTATTTTGCACTAAAACATAAAGCGAAACAAACTTGAAAGCCAAACAGCTGCAAACAAAATAACAAATAACAATAAAGTTCTCAAAATTCTATAAATAAGTTTATAGTTAATATCCGAGACTTAAGATGGATTCTTCAAAAAGACAGGTAGTGAAAATATTTATCCACCAGGTGGTAATAATTATGCCTGCTTCTAAAGAGGGCTATGTAAACAAATTTGATAGATTTATGCATTCAAGAGTATAGTAAATAAAGGCACTTTGAGGTGATTAACCGCTCGATAGGAAATATCGTGTTAGTTTCTATATAGTACTGTTTGCTGCTTACGGGTTATTAATGGTTTCGCCTTTCAATAGACTTGTCAACAATTCGATATCAGGACAAGGCCAACATTTTTTCTTGGCCATCTCTCTCTCAATGTGGCTAAATCGCATGTTGGCGCCAGAAACAATTTGATGATTGTTTTCAACAAAAAACTGAAATTGGTTGGCATGACAAACGGTAATTGTGCAAAAAACCAACGAGTATCTTTAACAATTGTGAGCGGCATGACATTGTAAATTAAACTGACAATAAGTAATTCAGTATATATTTATCATATTTATATATGTACTGATATATACTGATGTCTAAATGAGATCAATTCTTGTTAGCGGAAACCAACCAGTTAATTAAGTTATATTCTATCAATTTGGTTAAAAATTAAACAATAAAAGAATTTTAAATGAAATTCATTACACAGTTTGAGTACAGAAGAGTCTAGAGTCTAAGCTACCCATTACACTAGGCATACCTTATTTTGAGGGAACTGCATTTAATGGTAAATGGTTGGCTTTGATTTCTAAACTACCTGACGGCTTTCGAGACGTGTGAATGAAATTTAGCAGGTGTCACTCGCTCAGAAACTCAAACCATAAAATTATTGTTTGGCCAAAATCCAAAACGAAGAAAAGCAAAAAAAAAGCCATAAATTTTATTGTGTTGACTACTTAATACCCTATTAAAAATATAATGTTATACTCGTATTATCTCTCTACCTACAGTAGCTTATGTCACCAGTTCAGAGTTCAGTTAGTTGTACCCCTTGTAAGGGTATTTGATTCAGCGAAAACGGCTGGAAAAACATTTGCTGAAAAGCGATAAAAGAACTGAGATTCTAAAGAGGTGAAAAACTGTTTCCAGAATTCATAAATTACGTGATTCCCTCTTACCGGAAATTTTCTGCTTAGAATTGATGAATACACGTTTGAACGCTTCACACTATTGTTCTGGCATTGATGGCTCCACATGTGAAAGATCAAATCGAGAACATATAGAATAACTATAATTGACATGATTGAATTTGTTATTAATTTAATTTTGATATTTCTGTCTTCCATTAGGGCAAGTGCCTGTGTGGACAATACATAAGGGCGCGACTACGCCGTGCCGGGGTTCTGAATCGAAAAGTGACACAAAGACTACGAAATATTCTGGAACCATCATCCTATGTCGTCTACGAAGTGTTTCCAGCGCTCAATAGCGTAAGTATCTGAAGGATTCCCTTACGAATAAACTATCTTTGCTAACACTTGTGTATCTTTCCAGATGGGTGAGGAACTGGAACGCATGCATCCTCGTGTCTACACGAACATCTCCAGACAGCTGTCCCGTGCACCTTTTGGCGAGTTGGAGGACAGCGATATGGCGCCTATGCTACTTAATCTGGTCGCCAAGGATCTCTTTCGCACAAGCATCACTTGGGGCAAAATAATCTCGATATTCTCGGTCTGCGGTGGTTTTGCCATTGATTGTGTCCGCCAGGGTCACTACGACTACTTGCAGTGTCTGATCGATGGTCTGGCCGAGATCATCGAGGACGATCTGGTCTACTGGCTCATCGACAACGGCGGTTGGCTTGGACTCCAGCAGCACATTAGGCCGCGAGTTGGGGAATTCACGTTTCTTGGCTGGCTGACGTTGTTTGTGACTATTTCGGCTGGAGCTTATGTGGTCTCGAATGTTTGCAAACGCATTGGCAGCCAGCTGTATTCGTTGTTATTTTAGTTTTGGGTCACCCTAGTTCTAGTTGTACCCTGTAGTCAGTGAGAAATACTTGCAAATCATTCCTGCTTAATGAGTTTAAATAGCTTTTAATGAAAACTGTTTAATGTTTGATATTGATATTGATACTTGTTATATTGTTTTTTGTATATACGCCTAACTTAGTGCCAAACGCATAGAGAAAATTAATTAAAACGGAAAACATATGTTTTTGTGTCTTTTTCTTTTTAAACAGAAATCCGCAAATGTTATTTGTGTGTAACAGAGGGTTAACATAATTATGCCAAAGACCAATCGACATGCCACCACATAATAGAAAAGATGATTTATCGAAATATCGATACAACTAAATTGCTCATCGGTATCGAAATGAATTTTACGTCAAAAAAGCTGTGAAATTACACATATGTGGGTAGAAAAAGCAGAAATATAAACAAGTATATAAGTTGAATAATGCAATGCCAGGTACGTAAAAAGGTACACCATTGGTATTGATTTTCGTTGCCTAACGAGAAACCATTCCAGGTCGCAGCGGGAAAAACACAGAGGCCGAAACGCTGCAGTCGCACGTGGAAGTGAAAACACAAAGCAATGTTGATCATTTTATTATTGATCCGTGCTCCGACGAGCTGTACTACTGTGAAGATTGTGGCAACGACTTTGAAAGCATTGAGGCGTACAACGAATCTCACAGTGGTCCCGACGGTTGCACAGGTGCTGCCGAGGCCAGATCCCAAATCACAGTTCATGCCATTGAGATAAAAGATGAACCGTTTCTGGATGAGGAAACAGTTTTGGATGACCATGAATCCATCGTCATGGAGGAAGATCTAATTGAGGAAATAGATGACGATGTAAGCGAGCCGCAACTCTGGGAAGTTTTAGACGATAGCACAATGCTGCCAACGAACGAAGCTGAAGCGGATCTTGAAGAACCCGAAACTGAGGAAAGTCCCAGCAAGTCGGAACGCTACTTTTGCTTCGACTGCCATAGCATTTTTGAGACCCGGCAGAGCGCCGAAGAGCACAGTTGTCCAAATGCCGAACCCAACTCTAAAAGTAACGCTAAATTCGCCAAAACGCATACACCAATCCGTCGGAAATTGCCAGTGAATTCGGCGAGCGATGGCAAAAACACGAGCACAGTTTGTCACATCTGCAAAACAACATTCAGTTCTGCCAAATGCCTCAAGTTCCACATGCGCATCCACAACAAACGCACCTCCAAGTCGATCCAGGATGCGCTACCTGTGGGAGCACATCAGCAGTACAGTGAGCTCGATCAGTTCTACTGCGAGATCTGCAATAAAAGGTCAGTGTTTAATCGAATTTCAGTTTACAGAAGTGAAGTGAACTGTGATCACGAACAGAATATGATTAATATTTATTTATAAATAAATTTATATTTATTTAAAATGTAATTTTATAATTATTTCATTTCATTGCAGCTTCGAGCAAAATCTTTTGACTGTGCACAAACAGATGCACCAGAGTCAGCAGCAGTTCTCCTGCGGCACATGCAATCGTAAGTTTGATAACGTGATCAACTATGAGATGCATCTAAAGATTCACGAGCGTCAAACCACAAACAACAACTATAACAACAACAACAAAAGCAGCGAGAGTGCCAAAAAGACAGCGAGCGGCAAAGATAAGCCAGGATTCGCCTGTCAGTATTGTCAGCGAGTGTTCCAGCGACCCTACGAGAAGGTGAAGCACGAGCGAGTACACACTGGAGAGAAGCCCTACAGCTGCGAGGTGTGCGGGAAAACCTTTCGAGTGTCCTATTCCCTCACACTGCATCTCCGTACACACACAAACATACGTCCCTATGTGTGCACCACCTGCAATAAGCGGTGAGTAATGAAGTAGATTACCCATTAAATGAATATCTGATTGAACAATCTTTTTTCCACTGTATCTACAGCTTTAAATCGCATCAGGTTTACTCGCATCACCTGCGCATTCACAGCACGGAACGTCAGTACGCCTGTGATAGTTGTCCAAAGACCTTCCGCACTTCGGTGCAGCTTTATGCCCACAAGAACACACACACAAAGCCGTATCAGTGTGCCGTCTGCAACCGACCCTTTGCCTCACTGTACGCTGTCAAGGCTCACATGGCTACCCACCGAACCGGCGACGCCAAGAGCATCAGTAGTGCGGCCATCAAGAGTCAGCAGTTGTCCAACAAATACTGGTGCGTAACCTGTGGTGCGGAATACGCTCGCCCCTTTGCGCTGCGCCTGCACATGAAAGCCGCTCACGGACATCCAGATGATGCAGATACTCGGCTGGCCAAGGTGGCTGCCACGGACAGTGATGAAATAATCGTGCCGGATACGGAGACAGCGGTGCTGATTGCAGCTGCCAAAGCTGACTCTGCCTACTTGAATGCAACCAACGATGATGACTTGGATGTCTCCGATCCCAAGTACGAAGAATGCGTTGAAGTGTCTTCGGACGCGGTGAGTGTTTCTGTGTGTATAAAAAGGAAATTGTTTTTATGCTGATTTAATCCATTTGCAGTTTGATGTGGAAACCTTCCACAGCGAGGAGATCATCACAGACTGGCTGAAGTGAAACAAATGGATTTTGAGAAACAAGCGTTTATTGAAACATAACTATCGCTTTAAATTAGAACTATTTGTTGCTGGTGTACATTGAGGCCAGTCCATTGGGTTTAGAGGTTTGCACTGAATATTTGAATAAGTTAATAAACTTGAAATGAAATTCGACTATAACTACATTCATAATATAATCTAAATATAATGTTAAACGTAAAAACATATAATTGTATTTATTGGTTATTAGCATTTGTAACTATTCCTGGGGCTCTTCCTGGTCTTCGCTGACGTCCTCGTCGCATATTTCCTTGAGTACTTCAACTAGATTATTAGCTTCGTCGAGTTCCTTTCGCATCAGGTTTAGTTCCTCCTCTAGGCCATCGATCCGCTCATGCAAATGGCGATTCTCGGTGAGGCTATCTTCCAGTGCGACGCGCCTTTTTTCGGCCAACAGTTTGTAGTAGTTCTCTCCAGGCTCGCACTCGCTGGTCAGATCTTCGGCTGTGATGGGCTTATCAGCATCGCTGGGCGTCGAGGTGCTGGCCTCAGTTTGTGTGTCCGCGTCCTGTGTTGTTTTTGCTGGAGGATCTGTTTCCACGCACTTGCGTTTACCGTATTTTGGCGTTAGATTCACGCCGGCTTTCAAGCGACTAAGTTGATCCACGATGGAGACACGACCAGCTCCAGTCAAATTCTCCTTATCGTTGGCGTTTGCCTGCAATGGCTTAAGCGTTTTGCGTTGTTGCTTCAGATGCTCCTGCTGCTCGGCCTCGCTCTCAACTTGAATGTAAACTCTTGCAGCGCCGGTGGACATTTTCAAGTCGTTTAGTTAAACGTTTTTAAGTATTTGTGCTCACTAGTTGTTAACACACATTAATTTAAGCGTTTTGGCTTGCGTTCCTAAGATTTGCTTTGTGATGATGGCCGCCAAAAAAGATGCCGCGTGCGGGTGTACAACACTGTTTTTGACAACACTAACAACACTGAAGCACAAACACTGAAAAAGTATTTAAATACCAACAGCGGCGTACGGTAACATTACGAATTTTGAAAGGTGGCAACCTTATCTTCAACAGCTGACACCGGACGCGCATGAAAACGTTTTTCGGCTTTTGTTTTATTGGCAAATTTACGGGAAATGGTGGAAAAAACAACACCGGCTCTTCACGTAGAGTTGAATTTTGTAAGTATACCAATATTTCTCTTCAAATACAACATTTATGATATTAATTTCATTGTAGGACGAAGAGGATGTGCCCTATGAAGAAGAGATTCTACGCAACGCGTACTCCGTTAAACATTGGCTACGATACATTGATCATAAGGCAAAGGCGCCAAACAACGGGGTGAATCTGGTGTACGAGCGTGCTCTCAAAGAACTGCCGGGTAGTTACAAGATATGGTACAACTATTTGCGAACACGCAGGAAGCAGGTGAGGGGAAAGATTCCCACGGATCCAATGTATGAGCAGGTGAACAACACGTTCGAACGGGCTCTGGTCTTTATGCACAAAATGCCACGTATCTGGATGGACTATGGTGTCTTTATGAGTTCACAGTGCCGCATAACCCGCACTCGGCATGTTTTTGACCGTGCTCTACGGGCTTTGCCCATTACACAGCATGGACGCATTTGGCCCTTATACTTGAAGTTTGTCCAGCGATATGAGATGCCCGAAACGGCCTTGCGTGTCTACAGGCGCTACCTCAAACTGTTTCCTGAAGATGCAGAAGAGTATGTAGCATACCTGCAGGTAAGCTCTTAAATACATTTCAAGGAGGACACAATAGATTTTGGTAATATTTTTAAAATCTACTATTAGGAAGCTGAACGTCTGGACGAGGCAGCTCAGCAACTGGCCCATATTGTGGATAATGAGCACTTTGTATCGAAGCACGGAAAATCCAACCATCAGCTGTGGAACGAACTGTGCGACCTAATATCGAAGCATCCACACAAGGTGCATTCACTCAATGTGGACGCGATCATTCGTGGTGGATTGCGTCGTTACACGGATCAGTTGGGTCATCTTTGGAATTCCCTAGCTGATTATTATGTGCGGTCTGGTTTGTTTGATCGTGCCCGCGACATCTACGAGGAAGCCATACAAACAGTCACCACCGTGCGGGATTTCACTCAAGTCTTCGATGAATACGCACAGTTTGAGGAGCTGTCTCTGAACAAACGCATGGAACAGGTGGCCAACGATGAGGAAGCAAATGAGGAGGATGACATTGATGTGGAATTGCGCTTGTCCCGCTTCGAATATCTCATGGAACGTCGACTACTGCTACTCAATAGTGTGCTGCTCCGTCAGAATCCCCACAACGTGCACGAGTGGCACAAGCGTGTTAAACTCTACGAGGACAAGCCCGAAGAGATCATTAACACCTACACTGAAGCGGTGCAGACCGTCCAGCCTAAGTTGGCGGTGGGTCAGCTCCACACACTGTGGGTGGAGTTTGCCAAATTCTACGAGACCAACGGCCAAGTCGATGACGCACGTGTGGTGTTCGAGCGTGCCACTCAGGTGGAGTTTGTGAAGGTGGAACACTTGGCCGCAGTGTGGTGCGAATGGGCCGAGTTAGAGCTGCGTCAACAGCAGTTTGAAGGAGCCCTCAAACTAATGCATCGTGCAACGGCCATGCCCAAGCGCAAGGTAGCATACCACGATGATACGGAGACGGTGCAAACGCGTCTTTATAAGTCCCTGAAGGTGTGGTCTATGTACGCTGACCTGGAGGAATCCTTTGGCACATTCAAAACCTGCAAGGCGGTCTACGAACGGATCATTGACCTCAAGATCTGCACTCCGCAAATAATCATTAACTACGGCCTGTTTCTTGAGGAGCACAACTACTATGAGGAGGCCTATAGAGCCTACGAGAAGGGAATTGCATTGTTCAAGTGGCCTAATGTATTTGACATTTGGAACTCGTATCTGTCCAAGTTTTTGGAACGCTATGGTGGCACCAAACTGGAGCGAGCTCGAGATCTCTTTGAACAGTGTTTAGATCAGTGTCCGCCGGAACATGCCAAGTTCTTTTACCTACTCTACGCCAAGCTCGAGGAGGAGCACGGACTAGCACGACACGCCATGGCCGTCTACGATCGTGCCACGAGCGCTGTGAAGGAGGAGGAAATGTTCGACATGTACAACATATTTATTAAAAAAGCAGCCGAGATTTATGGCCTGCCCCGGACTCGGGAGATATATGAGAAGGCCATTGAGGCCCTTCCGGAACAGCATATGCGCCATATGTGCGTCAAATTTTCCGAGCTGGAGACCAAACTTGGTGAGGTGGATCGTGCCAGAGCCATCTATGCGCATTGTTCACAGGTAAATAAACGAATGCAGCAAGTATTAGTTAAATGTCTAATTGAATTTCTCTCTATTTTTAACAGGTTTGCGATCCTCGGATTACCGCCGATTTCTGGCAGACCTGGAAGGAGTTCGAGGTGCGTCATGGTAACGAGGACACAATGCGTGAAATGCTGCGCATCAAACGCTCTGTCCAGGCTACCTACAACACACAGGTTAACATGATGGCCGCCCAGTTCCTTAATACGAACAATGGTTCGGCTGCTGACGCTGGAGCCGGATCTGGCTCCGATGCTATGCGATTGCTGGAGGAGAAGGCACGCCAAGTGGCGGCCGAGGCAAAGCAGAAGACAATCGAAAAGTCGGTCTCCAATATTATGTTTGTGCGTGGCGAGACGCAGGGCGGCTCCAAGAATAAGGATAATGCAGTTGTCAATCCCGACGAGATTGATATCGGCGACAGCGATGAAGACGAAGAAGATGATGATGATGAGGAAAACGCCAATACCGAACAGACACCAGGTGGAGAAGCAGCAGAAGCGACTAAAACCGATGAGGAGGGTCTCGTTATGAAAAAGCTACGATTTGAGCAAAAGGCCATTCCCGCTAAAGTATTCGGCAGTCTGAAGCCAAGCAATCAACAAGACTCCGATGAGGAATAAATTAAGCTAAATGTGCAAACTGATCAAAACTGATTGGACAAATCACCCACAGTTTTGAACACTCGTTCGTGGAATGTTTAAAGTTGCAGTCGAGTGTACATTACCCATTTATTATCTGCCGAATAAAAGAAAGTTCATCTAATCGAGTTGTTGCAAAGTGGTTACGCCAGGAAAATGGAATGAAGAATTGAAAATAGAACTGTTTAGATTTCGATATAGCTAAAATTGTTTTATATTTTATTAACTTTCTTGGAAAATATTATTATGTTAAATGTATCTATCCCAAAATCTGCACTATTTGTAATGATTCACCACTTTTCAAATGCTTTACATTTTTATGAAATTTGTGTTAAAATGATTTACCAAACTCACACAGGTTTATATGCTTTATATATTCGTCATTTTATGAACTCTGCACACTTCATGGGTATTAGGTCTTATGGCCGATATCAATGGCCATTTAGACTTTAGTTAGAAAACTATCTGTCTTTATCTATACTTGTATATCCTGACTTAGTTTGCCAATATCAGATATGTACGTTCTTTAGCTCCCATTGGAATTCCGGCGAAAATCAGTAATGATTATGGAAAACTTTTTATTTGTGATATATCAGAACAATTTAGAAGAATTTTATGATCTAAAAGTAAACTGTATATATGAAATGAATATAAACAAGTCTGGGGTCTTTAAAAGTCGTCTCAAACGACTGTATAGTTACTTAGAAAATACCAAAACAATTTTTTAACTTTTGTACAGACTTTAAAAACTTATGGGACAGTAATATAGCAAAAATCGGTAAAGTGAGAAGCAACTATATTCTCTGTTTTACTCACTTATATTATTCAGGGCGATAGGTCAAATATTTAGATAAGTCGATTGATTTAGAGACCATGCCACAACTTCTAAGCTTAGGTACAATTTTTGAAATTATTTGTGAAAATTTCATCGACTGAAAATGAATGAATTGAAGCAGGCGACGATCTAGACAGATTCCCGTAAAGCACTGAGACAGAATTAACATAACTAGGTCACATTTCACATGAACATTACAAAAACATTCAAGGAATTTCGAAATATCAATTATTAATACAGTTTTTACAAATAAACAAGATGATGTTGGCCACTTGCATTGGTAAGGCGCTGTCCAAGAACATGAAGGCGGTCGAAGGAGTGCGGTATATGTTGGCCTTGAGCCACGCAGGATCGGCTAAACGAGCCTTGGGAAGATTGATTCCAGTGAATCTCTTGGATGGACAGCAACAGATTCGACACTATGCGATCAAGTGCGAGGAGGGAAGTGTAGTCAAGGGCGTCGTGGTGGGTGTCTACTCAAAGGAGGGCGACAAGGATCCTAAGCTGACCTCCAGTGGGGAAAAGTTCGATGATCGTGCCCAGGGCAAGATATCGGAGCTAGTGCGCGAGACGGGCATGAAGGGTGATCTCGGAAAGGGACTGGTCTTCATGAATGTGGATCCAGAGTTCAGCTCGGTTGCTGTAGTGGGGTTGGGACAGGAGGGTGCCGGGTTCAATGATCTGGAGGTGATTGACGAGGGTATGGAGAACGCTCGCGTTGCCGCCGGCGTGGGATCTCGGGCCCTGCAAATGCAGGGAGTGACTGATGTATTTGTGGACTCCATGGAGTACCCGGAGCAGGCAGCCGAGGGCAGTGCCTTGGCTATTTGGCGCTACAACAGCAATCGCCGTAAACAGGATCGCACCCACATCCCCAAGTTGGAGCTATACGATTCCCCCGAGGTGGATGCTTGGACGCGTGGTCTCTTCAAGGCTGAGTCTCAGAACTTGGCTAGACGGCTATGCGACACCCCGGCGAACCAAATGACTCCAACCATCTTCGCACAGTCAACAATAGATGCACTGTGTCCATGCGGAGTCAGCGTTGAGATTCGCTCCATGGACTGGATCGAGGAGAACCGTCTCAACTCGTTCCTTATGGTCGCTAAAGGCAGCTGTGAGCCCCCCGTTGTCCTGGAGGTCAACTACTGCGGCACCGCCCCCGAGGACAAACCCATTCTACTGCTGGGTAAGGGTCTCACCTACAATAGTGGCGGTCTCTGTCTGCGGGAGAAGGACAACATGCATGAGTACCGCGGATGCATGGCAGGAGCAGCTGTCTGTGTTGCCACTATTCGTGCAGCTGCTGCTCTTTCGCTGCCGCTGAATGTGAGCGCAGTGTTGCCACTCTGCGAGAATATGCCGTCTGGCATGGCCGTCAAGCCGGGCGATGTGGTAACCCTGCTGAATGGCAAGACTCTGGGCATCGTCGATGTCAGCAAAGCGGGTACGGCTGTCATGGCCGATCCCCTGATCTACGCCCAGGCCAGCTTCAAGCCGCGCCTCATCCTGGACATTGCCACCCTGGGGACAGGTGTGTCCTGTGGCCTCGGAGGCAGTGCCGCGGGCATCTTTAGCAACTCCAACTTTGTTTACAAGCAATTCGAGAAGGCTGGCAGCCTCACTGGTGACCGTGTTTGGCGCTTGCCGTTGTGGAACTACTTTAAGCAGCTAATCAAACCCAATCTGACCTTTGACATTAGCAATCGTGGACGAGGCCCTGCCTCCAGTTGCATTGCAGCTGCCGTCCTGCACGAGCTGGTACCGTGCGTGGACTGGGCCCACCTGGACATACGCAATGTGGGTATGATGACTCGCTTTAATCCCTTGCCGTACTTACTCAAGGACCGCATGACTGGACGTCCCACTCGCACAATCATTCAGTTCCTGTACCAGATGGCTTGTCCAGATAACAAGTAGATCTTTTACACTTTTTTTAAACTTAAGATGCGGTGACGATTCTGTCCCAGCATCAACTTTGTATTTTAGTTTCCCGACATCTGATTCCAAATTTGAGTTATTTTATTCTTCGTTCCAGCTGGTGGGGCACAAGAGCCGCCAACCATCAAAATTCAAACTTTTAACTGTTTTGACATGTATCCCAATTGCTCCCAGTAGCAAAGTACATAACACTATATATACATGTATGTAGTATATATAGCTAACTGAATAAAATGTAACAAGTGATACTTTTCGACTTTTACTTTAGTGCACTTTGGAAAGGGAATCTGTTGGGAGTATTATTATATATATTAATATATCATTAATTATATTATAAAATCATAAATTCCAGGTCGTATCAGGATATATGTGTAAATACTGTATAGATAAAGTGCGAGTTTGATGAGAACTTCAAGAGTTTATCTCACTTTTCTACCTATTCTATAGGAGCTATATGACATAGTTTTTCAATCTGGGCCAAATTAGTTGAGTTTCTAAAATACCGTATATACCTGTAAGTACTTACTTTAGAGCATATATTTCGAATAGTATAAAATAATAAAAATCAGATATATATACCATATAAGTAATAACATATGTGTATTTATTGTGTATGATAAATGTGTGTATTGAACAGGATAAGTATATAATTATTAGGGTTAAGAAACGACTTTAACAACTTTACAACTTCTTAGCTCGTACAGCGTACATACATACATACGTCTTGCTTCTGCGTTAATTATCTTCAACTGATGCTCTCTCTCTCTCTCTCTCTTGTGTAGCCACATCGCTCGCCAATTGTTGTTGGGTTGCCATACCATGTGGTGTACGCCACAGTGCAACTCACTCACTTAACTTTCTTCCATTTTTCTATACAAAATTTCGAAAAAGAAGTTTTTTAAGTTTTTTTTTAACCCGGTATCTACAAGTTGAAGTTTTAAAATAATATAATATAAATTAGTCATAACGATCTCTATGAAGCATATTTATTACTTTTAATCAAATTCTTAAATATATACATTTTTATTAAGCCAGAATCTTTTTCTTATGAACCATGGGTAGTCAAGTGTTTTCCTTCAAAATATGCACTTTGAAAAGGTAAACTTAATTTTCCACTCTTTTTGGACTGTTAACTTCAAAATTATCCTTAAATTTCTTGACTACTCTGAAAGTCATACCTGAAATATTTAAAGCATTATTTCTTTATTTAGATAACTACTATATATTTTTTACGCTTCACATTTCTTTAGTTTATCTAGTCTACAACGAGTAAACATTCAATTTATGCAAACTGTTTATTTTATATTTCTCCTAAGAATCTATTTTAAAATCTATAAATATATTTCTCTGTAGAGTTAACCTTTTTGGATTTGAGTGTCTCTTAATTGATGTCCAGATTGATTCACCCTGGTCGCTTTAATACAGTGACCCGAGAAAGTCCTTTGTGGTATTCGCACCGTTGCCGCCTGTTCCCTCGACCCTTTGTGTCCGCTTAGTGTGGCCATCGGATGGGTCATCTCTTCATCAAGCTCGTTGCATATTTCAGCTGTTATTTAATTAATTTAATTGAGCAAAAATGCTAAATGCGCCCAAAAGTGATGTAAAATTGTGAGGTGGCCTCTGTGTTGTTGCTTTTTGTAGCCTACTTATGGGCGGCTTATTAGGCTAATTGCGTAAAGTTGGCTTTAATGAGTCGAAAAACGGTGCCAAGCCTGGCCACTAAAAGCCACAAAGCGAGTTCTTGTTCTTGTTCTTGTTGCTGTTGTTGTTCGTCTTCCTCTTGTTGTTTTTGTTGCTGTTTGCTGCCGAATCTGTTGTTGTGCTGTGGGCTTTGAATTTATGGCACGGCTTTAATGGGTTAACTGGGTTAATGCTCATCCCTATTATCGTCCCCTCATCCTTCATCATCAACTATGCCCGCAGTTATGGCGTGCTTTGTGGATCTGGTCCTTGGATAGTTTCCCCTCCAGTTCAAACATAAATTTTGACAATTAAGCAAACATTTTGTGCTTAACTCCGCCAAGTTGGCAACTGGAAGAGGCTTAAAGGAACCAAACCGGGCACACACACTTCACACACTCCAAACACTCTATACACTCTGCACAATCCGGCACTACGCAGCTCCTAATAGTATCTCTTAACACCGCGACATTCTGCACAAGTCATTAGGCCACAAAATGATAATTTTGAAGCATTTTTGCAATTTTCCAATTCGCTAATACGAATACACTATCAAAATTTCGAGTCCTTCGAATAGCCGTTGAAGCTTGAGAATTTATAGGAAATATGATGAATGTTCGAGACTGTAAGATCTACAGAAACTAAATACGATGTGAAGTTTATATGTCTGTGAGGTATCATTTGGTGTACAATGAGCAACATTCCTTAGGATTTAGGAACTATGTCATATACAGCTTTATTGCCATTTGTAAATAAAGAAACTATTGTATTCAAATTTAATTTTAATTTAATTATAAATTAATCAAAAATTGATCAAATTTGGCAACAAGTATAATAGAGTATTCAAAAGTCTTTCTGTTGAGGCTCTAAGCCCTTTTAGCCATGGCTATGAGCACTCGAAGTGAAGATGCAAATGCTCTCTAGTTATCAGTCAGGGAAAACCAGGGATGGGGTAGAAAACTAAGGGTGCTCACTGGAGTGCAGCCAAATGAATTTGCTAATGAGCAATCAGGCTTCAAGAATATGCAATTTTTGGGTGTTGGGCACTTTAAATAACTCAGTGGAAACAGTGGAATGCCAAAAGCTGAGGGGCCAAAACCCTCTGGCAGCGGAAGGGATGCCACGCCTCCTGCCTTTTGCGGCACAGGGCGAAAGCAGTGCCCGCAGTGTTAATCATTTGCAGAGACCACAAACCAGAAATCAGACGGAATTATGATTACATTTAAAGGCGAAATGTGGCTATTTTTAAGCTCCACGTTCGGTCAGTTGCCAAGGCAGCGACCATTTTATTTGTCCATCTCTGTCTTTGTTCCTGTTCCTGTTCCTGTCCCAGTCTCCATCAGTCTCATCCACCTTTTCTGCTTGGCTGTAACCCAAAAATCCTTTTGGCGGTTCTAGAAAGAATTGCAATTGTGATAAAATTCAGCGTAACTAATGCCGACCACAGCGAAATGCGATAAATTGCCGCTTGGGTTTGCTATACCCTCTATCGAGAGTATTATAATTGTGTCGTATGGCTTGTACTTTCTAATAAGGTATATCTTTTTAAAGGTAATCAAAGTTGAACTCCTTTGAATCAAGGGTATTTGCTAGTCTGCTTTAGTGGAAAAGAATTCTACAATCTTTTTATCTTGGAGATAGGAAGGGTTCTCGCCTTCTGCGGTCGTCAGGGACTGCTTGCTCCCGGGTAGAGTTTGGCGACTGTATTCTATTTTTTATTTTTGAATGTCGCTTTCTATGTACAATTTTTATAGCATTGCCTCTTGCCTTGTTTTGCGGCTGTGTGGAAAAGCCAAGCCAGTTGCTGGAAATGATAATTTACACTTGAGCGCGCACGTGAAAACGGGCGATGCCGATATCAGCGGTGGTGCTGATGGTGTTGGAGGCGTGCCTGATGTGGTTTGGCTCTGCTATAAATTGCCAATTAATGGCAGAGACGCGCTGCGGTGGGTTTCATTTGCATTTTGCTTCGCATTGTTGCTAATACATATAGACAAACATTGGCATTGGTATTTGTACGTATGTGTCAGTGTGTGTGTGTGTGTGTAAGTCTATGTGTGAGCATACAATACTATTGCGATTGAATACCAAATTCTTTTTATACGCCAGTCACCCACGCGGCGTATGCTCAATTTTTGGTGTTCTCGTTTTTTGTTTCTCTTTCTGTTTTAGTTTTTTCTGCTGTCTGCTTTTGTTTTGCCTGTCACACTTCAATGGTTAGCGAACGCCATTTTGTTTTGGATTGTTCGGCGCTGCATTTGAATGCAGTCAAGCCAGAATCCAGCTTCATGAATCTAGCCCCTTTCAGCCTCTTCTAGCCCAATCCGGTCAAGCGTCGTGCTAAATTCGCTGCGGTTTTTGTGGTTTTCCTCGTTGTGCTTGCCAATGGTTTTTGTCAAAATAAATTAATACAAAACGCAGCGGTGCAAATTTAGTTCATTTTTATGAAAAGTGGAGCAAATGCAGCGAATGAATAATTGAGCATGTGGTGAATATGAATGAATACATTCGTTGACAGTGTTTGGCTTCTATGTAAACACACATACTCAATAAACAAGCAATAAAAAATAATTATTAATCTTCAGATTAAATTATTTGAATGAACGTAACTAAACAAACTATCAAAAAGTTAAAAAACAATTCGATTAAATAATCATTTTATTATTTGTAATACAAATATTTATTTTATAATTCCATTCCACATACTATCTAAAACGCGATATAACGCTACTGTTCAAAATAAATAGCCATTTTATCAATGCTATTACTAAAGCTAATCACATTTATTTAACTCCAACATTTGTTATTGTTATTGAAGTTCGACACAGACATATAAATTATATGACCATCAATAATATTACGCATACGACGTGTGTACTGCCCGCTGACGCTTCGGTTTGTCCATTTAATTCCAAATAAAACAGACGAGGAAAATGCTAAACAAATATCCACTGCGAGAATAACAACTGTTTGGTTTTGGGCAGTGCATAAACATGCCATAATGTTAGAAACCATAGTTATGGTCACAGCACAAAACAATAACAATAATAACAACAACAACAACAACAACAAATCATGCTTATTTTCACACTTGGGTTTGGAAAGGGTTTCTGATAAGCTCTGTGACCAGTCGAACTCAGTTTATGCGTATCACATCGTTTTTGGTTTGCAAATTGCTCTTTTATAAAAACACTTAAATATATACGATAAATTGGCTGGGTATAAATATAGCTGCAGACAGTTCCATAAACTAGACTAGACTTGTAGGTATTGTTCGATATTGTTAGCTAAGTTCGTTTAGGAGTGTTTGATTTGATGCTGTTCACATATTTTATCTTATATATCATTGGGACTAGAGATTTTTGCTTAAATAAATTCAATTTTATTTGCCATTTAATTGGAAAATCTTTATTATTTATTTTGCTGAAATTTCTTTAAGGCTAAACATAACAGAATACTTAAGCAGAATACTTTATTCAATAGTTACATAAAATTAAAAACAATCTTCAATTATTTTTATATATTTGTTAAACCTTTTTTATGACAGTTTGATGTCTATTTTTAATATTATTAGTTGTTATTTGAAATGAAGAAAAAGTACAACTATAAAGTGTTAATTTTAGCTCGCAAAACGTTGCGAATTGCAATCGGTTTACATTTAAATTCTTGAAAGCAAATACAAATATTAAAAATTGTTTTTGAATAAAATAAATATATGCGTGCATCCCTAGCCACATCGACAGTAAATGTCCCATTCTCTTCCCCCTCACAATCTGTATTCCCCACTCTTTCCCTCTCCCCTCTCCCCAACCGTTGCTTCTCTCAATACTCGCACCAATTTGACTCACAATTGAGCTGCATTGCGTGACCCGGCCGCAGAGAGAGGAATTAAAATTAGTTTATTTGAATGCATTGGGCTGGCTAATGGACATTGGACATTACCAATCTTCTCCTCTGACCCAACTCTGTACAAACTTTTTTAATTGTTCACTCGTTGCGTTCGTTGCTCATACGCAGAGTGGGCCCCATTTGCTTTCCGTTTATCGGGTGCATTGTTTGCTATTTGGCTCCCCTTTCTCTCTCTCTTTCACTCCTCTTTTATCTCTGTCTCTTTCGCCCTCTTCGTATCGCTGGCAGCCTATTATTATGCTGCTGCTGTCTGTGACAATATTTTACGGTTTGTTTGATTTACTGTTTATTTATTGTTATTATTGAGTTGAGATTTTTCTGTTGTCTGCCATTGGCATTGCCAGAACACGATTCTCTTAGCAAAGCCAGACAGCAAATTTTAAAGCATTGCACAATTTTATTGCTGAATATTTGAAATAATTCTATACATAAGTCAAACTCAACAATACTTAACTTTTATTCTGGTGTTTTTATTTCGTTTATCAAGCACAATAATGATTGAAGTATGTGCGTGTTCTGAAATATTTTAGACAATTCATTTAAGTAGATGCTGATGCCCCACGGACACTCATCGTCATCGTCATCGTTGCATTTGATTAATGGCCAAGTCAATAAATAATGTCAGTTTATTTAGCCAACGCGAAAACCAATGAAAAACCATAAAAAAATAAAATATTGCCTATAAAGCACGCCCATAAATTCTCACACAAACTTGTCAAAATCAAATGCGCGGAAATGTCACATTACCCAGCGAGAAGGGTGAAACTTACCAAAAAGGGTATATAGTTCAAACAAACGAGTATACGAAAAGATATCTGAGTAATATACATTGTGACAACATCCCCATTGTGTACAGTGTACACTGTCTAAACAAATCGCTTTTAAGTGCCTTTTATAGAGTACATTATTTTCTAGTTTATTGGACAATAATAAGAACACTGAACAAAGCCAAAGCCAAGCCCAAAATTCGTGCAGTCCCCCTGTTGAGACTGCCATTACAGGGTATCAGTCCCACTTTAGAGGTGCAAACACATGCCTCAACCTGCATACCCGACGAATGAGTCTGTCGATAGCATCCGTTGCTGCTGTTCACTCTGGCGCACATAAAGGTTATGTTTTGTACTTGATCAGAATACAGAGAAAACTGTCAAAGAGCAGATTCTGTAGATATATTTGGTGGAGTACACTTACTTCCGCCTTTGAATATGTAGGAGTATTTGACACACGAGAATCCAGGAGACATTTGGCATAAATAATTTTTGCGATTTACTGTCTCGTTTCTCCAGAGAGCCTTCACATCCGGCACAGTATCGTTGGCTATAGACCGAGTGATAAGGTTGATAAAGATCTTTTGTTTGAGTTTAGCAAGTACTCACAAGTGGCAACCAGGGGCATCACACAGGGTATTTCATTAAAGTCTCCAACCCTGGCATCACAGTTCTCCTTTCTCAGATTTGATTTGTTCTCATAGGGTCCCAGCCAGGTGAAATGGAAGCATTGTGGTGCTACAAAAGAAGCATAAATGAATCATATTCATTAGTATTCACTTGTCTCACTTCACCAACACTCGGCATTCACTTTTGGCCACTCCAGCAGAAGTAGCCGTAGCAACAACAGTAGCCACAATTTATACTGCTGCAGTGGCATTCTCGATAAGGTTTTCTCCCTTTTAATGATAAGTATTTTTAAGATATTAATAAATGTATCTTTTAACATGCGCTGCTGTTGCCACCGCCAAAGACAAACTGATATTGAAGAATTCTACGATCTTGTTCGACGATCGATGATTGACGATCTTATCACTTACTTTTGACTTTTGTTTGCTCTATCATGTTCTTTCTCCGCTGAGAGATACAAACTTTCATGAGAGAATCGCAGAACTTATAATGACTTTTTATTAAGGAACAAACAGATAAAAGTTAAAAGAAGAGAATTAAAAATTAATCCGAGACTGAATCACAAAATCGATTTTTTTTTAGACCCCGTACTCTAAAAAAGAGTATAGGGGTCTATTAAGTTTGTCTGAAGCGAAATGTGCGTAACAGGTAGAAGGAGGCTTTTCCGAGCCGAGACGATATAGCAATGTCCGTCTGTCCGTCCGTCTGTCCGTCCGTCTGTCCGTCCGTCTGTATGAACACCTGGATCTTCTAAACTACAAGAGCTAGAGCCACAAAATTTGGAATGAAAGTCCGACTGCTTCGCGAGCAGATCAAGTTTATTTTAAATCTTTGCCACCTACCGCCCCCGCAAATTGTAAAAAACTTTTTTCACATCACCATAACTTGAAAACGACTAGAGCTAGAGAGACCAAACTCACACATTATGTGTATGGTACCATTATAACTATCCTCACCAAGTTTGATCCGGATCGGACAACTATAGTCTATAGCTCCCGTAGGACTAATCGGTCAAAAATGGGTAATTTGTATGGAGACATGAAGTTTTAGTTGAGCGATTACAACCAAACTAACACATTATGTATATGGTACCACTATAACTATCCTCACCAAGTTTGGTCCGGATCGGACAACTATAGTCTATAGCTCCTATAGGACAAATCGGTCGAAAATTGGTGATATGTATGAGGACATGAAGTTTTAGTTGAGCGATTGCAACCAAACTAACACATTATGTATATGGTACCGTTATAACTATCCTCACCAAGTTTGGTCCGGATCGGACAACTATAGCCTATAGCTCCCATAGGACAAATCCGTCGAAAATTGGTGATTTGTATGGAAAAACGCGCACTAGAAGGAGTACGGGGTCTTTTACAGTCGTCTCGCTCGAGTGTAGCCTTTCTTATTTGTTTAAATGAAAATCGACATCGCGTCACATTGTTGAATTATCATTTTATGTAGTTGAACTCTACCGATTGCAATCAGTGAGCGATAAGCGGACCTTATCACTGTGACATTGTAAAAATAATAAAAGAAAGTGCAATAAATTTAAAACGAGTTTTAAAATGTTGTACATTTTTTGAGGGTAGCGTGCAAAACGGAGTTACCGAGGGGGCCTTATGCAAATGACATTTAATTAAACTTATAGGGGGAAGAGAGACAGAGGCAGAGACAGAGAATAGAGCGAGACAGGAATAGATAAGAGATGGCTGTCAAACAATTAAATAACAGCAGTTGCTCGAAATTTTTTGACAAAAGTCTGCAAATTGTATTTGTTGTTAATTGTCCGGTTGTTGGAAATGTCCCCTCTTAGCTTTTGCACGAAATGAGTTTGAAAACAAATAAAAATGTCAAACGAATGAATAAAAGTTGTCTAATTTCATTTGTTTAACAGTACACACACACACACACATCTATATATAGACAGAGTGCAGAAAACTCACGTATACGAACAGTTGCGCAAATTGAATGAAAATACAATTTTTACCATGTATGAAGCTCTTCACGTAAATATTTTTGGATTTAATTTTTCATTGTTCTAAACAATTAAAACTTATTTGTAAATGTTTTTGTTGCTTTCAGCTTCCGAATAAGTACAACTTTCGCAACAGCTGTTGGCCAAATACGTGCCTAGAAAGTGGCTTTTAAATGTTGCCAATGGGTTGCTTTAAGCCACGTCCTGTACACATACATCCATCAAGGCATCCACTGATACTGTAAACCACTTTATTCCCATAAGTCATAAGCACTTCAGTTTCGTTCCTTCATCATCAAAAATGATTCAAAGATTGCGCCTTTGTGTCTGACCCAATGATTGATCATTTTTATTGACACGAATGTCATTAGCCCTAGGCAATACAAAATAAAGAAAAAAGTGAAAAAAATGAATAAAAATGAAAAAAGAAACACCTACGGAAATTAGCGTTAGTCAGGTATTTTGAGTTAACACAAAGCAAGCAGCTATTTGGCAAATCCAAAGCAATTGAACCATGAAAGGTCCAACAACAAGAAGCCATTACCTTTGACAAGTCCTTTGAATTCAATTCAGCTTTCACCCAGAACGATGATGGAATACTTTCAGTTATATTTTGTTTACTCTTAGTCTATATATCCTGTGCTTCTATATAAAGTTTGGGTAAGGTATGTAACAGTCAAAAGAAGGCGTGGCAAAGTCTGTCGAATATTCTTGACAGTCAGTTAATACATATTCACCGACTAGTTGAACACACATGGACGAGTAGTAGATGAAGCCATAGAAACTGTTATACAAAAAACTTTAACACTGTTAAGCTCATAATTTAATTATGCAATAAGACAGAGAAAGAGAAAGAGAAAGAGAAAGAGAGTGAGAGAGAAAGAGAGCGCGAGGGAGGGAGAGAGAAATACAGCGGATTTCGTTGTTTCTCTGATCCTTTACCAAAGTAAATAATAAATAACTAAACTTTGTTGAGAATATATTCGAAATTTCGAACGAATGTCTGAAACAATGGCCGTAATAGTACAGAAAGTAACCTTAACTATGAGTAGTAGAAGCAGTTAGAGGAATATTAGAAAAAACTATAAAACATTAATGGTCTAATTATTATCTTTTTTTAATTTCAGTTTAATTTAAATTTAAAATTTTTAATAATTACTTTTGATATTGTCTAAATTTAAATTATATATCTATATACTACGTAATCATACAATTAAATACTCGCGACTGCTTTTAGTCTGCGTCAATAAATAAATAAAAATAAATAAATTAAAGCATTAATAGAAATCATAAAAAATATTGGTAGACACCTCCTTGAAAACAATAAATTAATTAAAACAATTATTTAAAATGTTAAATGAACACTAAAAAGTACTTAACTAATATGAGAAAACAAGTTTTATTTAAATAAATAAATAAATTTAATTTATATTACAAAAATATATTAGTAGAATAGTATTCCAAATTTAAAGGAAGTTCAAAGTTTTTAATAAGATAAATAATGTTAGCATAAAAATACCGAAAAAAAATATGCTATCAAAGTTATTTTGGTGTATGACTTGAAGAATCAATAACAGTAAAAAGATTTAAATTTAAATTTTCTAGAAAATGTAATAATGAAAGATATATTAGTAATTTTTTAAAGCAAATGTTAAGAGATTAAGTTTATGTACAAACACAAGTCGAATACTATTGTTAGAAACTAGAGAAAATTTAAAAATAGTAGTCAAAATTTCAGTAAGAGTTTAGATAAGGAAAGTTTTAATTACAGATAATATAATATGTTAATAATGTATAGTATAGTATAGTAGTGTAGTAAAGTATATAGTATCAGTTTTTCATAAAATTTGTTGATAGTTAGAAAATAAAGGAAGATACAGGTTTTGAAGATTAGGAGAGCAAAACTAGCTATAGAAGTAATTATACAAATTTTAGTATTATTTTTTCTTGAAACTATAGTGTGGTTAAATAGAATTATATTTTAGGGTTTTTCATTGATTATAGATTGTTGATTACAGATTGTTCTTAAAATCTTTGAAAGCAGAGTCCTTTTAAAGCCAGATACTTTTGATTCCTACACGATTATCAAGATTATTCTCCCTGTTTCTTAATAAATGCTGAATGAGTTCAAGTTAATTTTCTGAAATTAATAATACAACATAAATTACGATCGGAATTTTTTTATTACTGTATTTATCCAGCCTGATTAACTGGACTAATCTACTTGTATTGCCTTTTTAAGGATTCATGAAACTAACAGAATTCCTGCAAACACAAAATCCATTCAACTCATTAATTATGCAAATGTCTTTTGGCCATGTTTCTTGTTTGGGATCCTTCCATTTAACAATATACTCGTAGCAGAAATTATGTCACCAAAATGCAAATATCGCGCCAAAAGCTCTGTTAAATAAATGTGGGACGGAGAAAGGAAAAGGAGAAAAGAGAAAGGAGAGAGGAGA
Source organism: Drosophila cardini (assembly GCA_018903735.1). Taxonomy (NCBI): domain Eukaryota; kingdom Metazoa; phylum Arthropoda; class Insecta; order Diptera; family Drosophilidae; genus Drosophila; species Drosophila cardini. The sequence goes on along the minus strand of JAEIGM010000001.1, from coordinate 19,838,715 downwards.
GAGGAGAGAGGGAAAAGAGGTTGTTGATTAGACCAAACCGGAGTGAAAGCCAAAGCAAAAGCCAAAGCAAAAGCAAAAGTTGTTAACATAAACTAACAACCAGTTGGCATATGAGAAACATAGTTTCTCTCAGGGATTTTAGCTAATAGGAAGCCTGCATAAAATTTGCATGCGATTAAAATTGATAAATGAACGGACTTGGGTAACATGTGGGGAGTATGTTAGTTCCTACTGGTGTCACAAAGGGAATCCTGGATACGAGACCTTGGCTTATGACCTTAAAATAAACCGTCAATGGTTTTCAATTTTGAGAGCCAACTTCATTTGCCGAGACTATTACCTATTACCTGGTCAAGTTTCTGGTACTTTGGCGTTTAAGTAAGGGAATAATGTTTGTGAATTTAATAAAGCCGTCTACACTGTGATACATGGAAAAAGTTTGGCTTTGGGACATTGAAATTAAAAAGATCATATATGTTTAAAATTGGAGAGTCTTTTGTTTTCAATGCCACAATGTAATACTATAAACAATATAAATATTAAAAAAAACATTTGAAATTTTTACTAAATTTGGGGTAGGATTAGAAAAAAATAATTTATTTGTACTATGTTTTGCTAAAAGATCTTTTATTCAACACCTATTACTGATTCTTCCCATTGTTGTTATAAGATTAAGTTTTCAACAAAATTAACACTAGTAGGAAAAGCTACAGTGGAGTTAGTCGACAATAAATGTCCACGTACTTTTCCTGAAGCAATCAAAATAAAGGTTAATATTGGTTAATTTAAATGGATGATATGCCAAAATTCATCTGGTTTTCATCAGACTTTTGCAATTGGCAGAGGGTGAGGGGAGTGTGGCGTAAATTTAAAATTCCAAATTGTTTTTTAGCATTTAATTTTTTCCTGTGTCCATGTACAGACTTTGTTCGTACAAGAAGACCTGTTCTAGATATGTATTTATTCCAAGTGATGACATTACACCTTGCTATCTAAGTCAACGTTAATGTTTGATATACAATGTTCAGTGATTTGAAGATATCAACCTGTTAAAACAAATTTAGTTCAGAAATAAAAAGTGTTAAACTGTCCCTTATTTCAATCTGTATTGTTAGTAACTTTTGTCTCATTTAAGTTTATTTAAGAGAAGTATTTTAAGCAACGTATCCATTACTTCAGCCACTGATTTTTTTTTTTTTTAACAGTGTAGGAGTATTTAGGTTTGAAGGCACTGCCATTCTTAGGCGCCAGCTAAACCGATTTGCTAAATTACAAAGTTACCAGAAGGAGAATAGCTTTTTTGTTGGCAAAAATGTCCTCGTCTCCTCGATGTCGACGTCGTCGTTGTCATCGTCCCGCGTCCCTCTAATTACGTGTCAGCAGCGCACGTCCAGAGTCGGGTCATTATGTCACCTGTGCGAAAAATGGTGCACGTAAACCGGAAACAAGCCGATAGGGGAGGAAGCTGAAACGAGAGCCAAACGGCTCATTGTGCGGAAATCGCATTTGGTGCTGATAGCAGCTATACCAGGAGGAGGGATACAGGGGAGGGAAACAGCAGCAGGGAACGCCTAACTAACGACCAACTAACTAATACGATTAGTGTCATAATACCAGAGACTTTCAAGTAAGTGTGCCAATAATGTCGCGCTTTATTCACAGCATTTAATACACTTCTTCACAGCATTTGTGGCCATTCTCAGATCATAGATCGAGAAACGATGATAGCTATAATACTCGGGATTCTTATAGCACTGACATTTTCCAGCATTTGGACCAAGAATTTCCTTCCTCTCGAGTGGTCTGAATACTCTGGGCTTGATAAAGGCCGGAATCTTAAATGCACTCGTCTTCAATCGTTCGGGTTCATAGCAATCTGGAGGATCGTGGCAGTTCTTCGGCTTGGGCCCAATGCGACAGGGTTTATTCTTCTTTTCAACTGCATACTGACGACATAATTCTACTGGTTTTTTATTTGGAGGGGATTGTACTTTGAACTTTGACAGAAGACAGGTAATAGCACGCGACATCATTTTGATTATCTGAAATGGAAGAACTGTAGAATTTTGAGAGAGCCGAAAGGGAGTTGAACAATAAATCAATTGAAGTTAGTACATTTTGAATAGTATGAAAGGCATACTTATGTGCTTAAAGTCGATCCACGTTAGACATAAACAAGCTTAAGCCCAAAAACTTATAGGGCACATGCTGAATTATTTTGATCATTAAACTTATTCCCACTTGAAATCCATGCGCTTTGTTGTTGGCTTAGGTATTATAGCACAACTACGAGTATAGCCGCTGTAAAACTTTGAGGGTGCCGAGATAAATGTTCAACAACCGAAACGTTAAACCTCGACAATCATTCCATCTATCCCCTCCCACAAGCGACAAAGTCAAAGTTTTTAAAACTAACACAAACAGCAAAAGCAACGACAACAAACAACAACAACAACAATAAGAACAACAACAAAATACGGCTATAAAAATGCTCAACAAGAAAACAACAAATAATCGTTGAAAGACCGGAAAATTGTCAGCCCTCAGCAAAGGACTCGAAACACGGCACAGGTTCACTTGAATGCTTTTTAATACACTCACATATACATCTATATACAAACACCTACACACATCTATACACAAACACCTACACACATCCACTTGCGTTGGCGACACCATTGCGGCTTGTAAATTTATAGTTTGAGCAAGAAAATCGCGTTGGTAAACTTTTTAGTGGGTCTTTTTGCGTGAGACACCCTCACAATTTGAATCAGAGCCAAACAAATGGCAACGTCGCCAATGTCATCTAATTGCTATTGTTTCGGGTCACCACCGCGCCCCCAACAAGGCTGACCTGGTACAGTTGTGTCAAAAAGGCTACACTCGTACAGCTGCGGAAGCCCTTTCGTTAAGGTAATTTTCCGTCATCATTTGTATAACTTTGTTGTGTGTAATTATGAAAGGAAAACTGCACAAAGTTTTCTGCAGTTTGCGTATTCCGTTTGGCCCAAACTGAAACTAAGGTAAGGTAAAGTATGGTATTGTAGTGCCCAAATCAGGTTATTGCATAGTCACGATAGTTGTGGATAACAGAATTGAGTCTGTGTTATGAAATACTTGTAATTTAGTTTATTTAACGTGACTATAGTTTTGTCAAACTATTTACACCAAGGCTAAGGACCTAGAAATTTTGAAGAAGTTTGAGTTCAGTGGGTTAAAAATGCTATGTTTGGTAGGCGAACTGGTTTTTAAAACCTTTGATCCCAAGGTTTTGGACTGAAATGGATTTTATGGTAAATACATATATTATTTTCAAATTATTTTGCATTTTCCATATAAACACACCCTCAAACCGGTGTGTGATGTCACAGCTCTTGGAACTACAAGACTTGAGTATCTTTTGAGTATTTCATTGAATACCAAAGAGATTTTTGTAACTTGTCTGAACTTAGATGCGTGTCAGCAAAACAATTTTAAAGCTTTCAAGCTGAAGTCAAGTATCCGCATTTTCTTTTATAAGAACTAGTATTTAATGCGTTAAACCAGAAGGGCCTCTGAGTTTAGATAAGATAACAAGTAAGAAAGGCTATAGTCGAGCGAGCCGACTGTTTTCCATACAAATCACAAATTTATGCTCGATTTTACCCAGGCTACATTATCTGACCTGGATCAAATTTATGTCATGCACATAATGTGTGAGTTTGGTTGAGGTCGGCTCAATTAAATAAATTGTTTTTCTACAAAACACCAATTTTTGACCGATATGTCCAACGGGAGCTACAGACTATAGTTGTCCGATCCGGATCAAACTTGGTAAGGATAGTAATAATGGTACTATCCTGTGTATATTTGGTCCCCTCTACTCTTTTTTAGAGTACGCGGTCTAAAATGTAACAGATAGATAATTACTTTAGTGCGGGGATCAATAAAAGACCTAGAAAATTAATCATTTGATTGATTAAAATATTGGGTCTAAAATAACAAATATTTTAGAGGAAATAGGTGGAGTTTAGAAATTTTCCTTTGTGCAAATAATTGTTTATGGTTTAAAAACTTTGTTGATAATCCCAGGCCTTTCTGAATTTGGTGGCTCTGCTGAAATAAAATAATTCGTACGAACACATTCTATTTTTATAGTATTAAACATCTGGCTTAGCACATACGCAATTTTCACAATGTTATTTTAAAGGATTTAAAGTTTAAGAACTTTTGATTATGGTAAAAATTTGCGTTAAGGTTTTGTAGTCAGAAGCGAACACAAGAGTCGAACTCAAAGTCGAAGTCGAAGTAAAAGTCGAACTTAAACTCGGTTGCATTAAGAGTTGCAATTCCAGATGCTTTATGCAAATGTTGCGGCGTTTTTGGCTTAACATTGTGAACTTTCCATTGCTTTAGTCGTTTCGGTAAGTTTAGTTTTGGAACAGTTTTCGCGCTTGCCGTGTGATTTCGCAGCCAACAGCGGCAGCGACTGAGACAGCGACTGCGATAACGATAACGATAACAACAACAATAGAAACTCTGTTGAGTGCGTTGGGAATGAGCATTTTGGCTGCTTGCTTAATTAAAATGCGCAGACAGTGCGAACGCTTCATTTGGCTTGGCTGAATCGGCTGCCACAGATTTGCATCAGCCATGGCCGGAACACAACCCTCCTCCTGCCCTCCTACTCCTCCCACCTCCCCATACCACTCCTCAACATTGTTCCTCTGCATGTAAAGTGTCAAGTTTTTCATTATAATTTGCATATTTTTCGCCAAGGCGTAAACTTTTCGCCTCCCCCTTCCCGTCCGCCCACGCCCTAGAAAATCAGCCAAACTGGGCCTTGTAAATGACAACAATAAGCATTTGGCATCGCCCCGAAATAGTAGTTAGAAGGAATCAGCGTGGGACGCCAAACCCGCCTCTTTCCCAAAAACTGTATCTGCAAGATACACAGAATGTATCTTTTAAGTTATTTTCAAGTTTAATTTTTTGACTTTGCGCCATTCCACTTCTAGCTAGAGAACTCAAGCTCTCAGATCCTTTCAGATGCCGTTGATGCCCGGACTTGAGCCGCGGCGCATAATCACGCGAAATCTGAAAACGTGTCTTGTATAGTAATGAGCCCTGATTATAACTTGAAATTGTGTGTGAAAGTACAGTTGTGTGCGCAAGTTATGCTACGTGGTGTTCACGCTGAGGTTGCGTCTTCAACTTTGACGAGCACAACAAAATAGACAAAAATAAAACAATGAAAGTAAAGAAAGCAACCAAAAATTATGAACAATATAAATTTTGAAGATATGGCTGCAAAATTAACTAAATGTTGTTTCTCCTAAATTAAAAAATAAATTCGAGTTAAAGTATAAGTATTTAAGTAATATTTATATGACAGTTTTATTAATAAATTATTTTAACTTTTTTAATTCAGTAATTCTTAAAAGTTTTTATCTAAAATTGAACTTTACTTTAGTTGCCATACTTTTGTCATTCACTGTAACTTTTCACACACCTAGATACAGTATCTGACTCTGTATTTAAACTTGAAAATGATGTCTTCTTAATCAACTGCCAAGTTAACGTCCAAGCAGGCAACTGTCGATACCTCCCCTCGTTGCTCTCGCTCAATCTTACCCAGAAATATAGTATAATGTGCCATCATACTATATATATATATATATATATATATACAGATATAACGTACACGTTACGCTAACCCAGCGAACGTGTCAAGCATGGAAGGTCCTTTGTGTGGGTGTGCTAAGAACCTGAAGGACATTATACTTATAATGTTTAGTAATTTGAATGTGAAGTGTGTGGCATGGAATGAGCTTATAAGTCTTATGCATACAGAAGACAGCGACGTGTGTCTCATTATCCTTTTCCTTTCCATTATTTCTTCATTTTTCTCTTGATTTCCTCTTTTTGTCTTGAACACATCCAAAATTATCACCCATTTTGGGTGTATATTTGAGGTAGATTAATAAGATTTTCTTTCATGGATTATGATTTATACACATTGCTTGCAGAGTAAGGGTATACAAACAAAAATTGATGGTCAAAAACAACATCTTAAAGGCTTCAATTACGGGTATCTCAAAGTCAGGACAAGAGCCAATTTGTCATGACTGCTATTAGCTTATGAAGGCACGACAGTTGACAGTCACTACGAACATCGGCCATTTTGGTGGAATTTTAAAGTAATCAATTGATATATAGCCAAGTTTGAAGCTTCGTCCAGCTGGAATCGCTTCCTGTTTCGTTTTTTAACCGCACTAAATAACAAAAATTGGTCGACCCGCGCACCATTAGCCTTGGTTTATTTATGGCATCGGAGCGTTCAATGACAACTCAATATTTTACATAGCCAAAAGTTTGGGATCTTCCTAGTGCACGACTTGGCGGTCAATTTTAGTCATTTTTATTGTATTTTTCCAGTTTTGGTGGAGTTCTATGCCATTTGGCTGGGACAGGACAGCAAACAAATTCCACAATCGTCGCACACAATAAACCATTACAGCCGATTAATTTCATTATCCGCGGGTATCGAAATCAGAAATGCCATTCGATTTATGTGTGCAGCCGCAGATTTAACATTCACATTCACAAACACATTCACATCCATATCCACAACAACAACAATACAGAACAAAAAGTAAAAGCAAAAAGCGAGTGAAATTGTCATCATTTTCATGAATTTTCCTTTTTTTAATTCTGGGTTGAGGTTATCAAATGATTTTCTATTCTCTTTTGTGAAAGATACACATTTTTTGACTGGCTTTTATTACATTTTATATTGTAAAATATGAAATTTTAAATTCAGTAGTATTATGTTAATAATGTGTATAATAATTAATAATTATACCACTGAATGAGATCAAAATAACAGATGTGAGACACATCTTAACTAACGACAAGTTTTCTCTACTAACTACTGACTTTAATCCGATTGTTTCTAAGACAGGCATTGAGACTATTAAAATTTAATATAAAAATAGTGAAAATTATGCAGAGACGATTCGTAGTGTAGCTGGAGCCACATTTACCATGACTGGATTGCGCTTTCGAGAGAAGATTAACGATTTGCAAAGGTCACAATTGACTGGTATTAATCTGGGCAACATTTACTTTCAATAAGACGGCACTAAGTGTTACAGAACGAAACGATTGATCATTTACGGGAAAACTTTTTGGACCGAGTTATCTCTCAAATAGGTGATCACAATTGGCCACCGAGATCTTGTGATTTATCATCTTGCGACTTCTTTCTTTGGGGCTAGGTGAGAGAGTAGATCTACGCCAACAGCCCAGGGTCAATACACGACCTCAAAGATGGATAGGGCAGCAGGAAAATTCCATGAAAAGGATATTATCCTAGATATTGTCCTGCATAAAAATTATAGTTGAGTTTGATCAAGATATTTAAACGTTTTTTAACAAGCCACTAACCTTTGGACCGATTAGCAGTCATAAATTTATTTTGTAGTTTATTAAGTATTATTATTTACTTACTTACTCGAAGGATTTAAGTTCATTTGGGCTGACTTCTGTTACAGAATTCTTCCTCTGAGCAAACTTTATCTATTATGGCATAATTTATAATTAAAGAACACTATAAAAATTTGGTTGATTTATAAACTAAATTTGTGATTTCAGTTCTCTATTTTCTAAAAATTGTTTATCGGCATACAGTTTATTAAGATTTATTAATTAATGCTTTCTTTATATCTCTTTTGCCTTCTTTGTATCTTTTTTATAACCTCCATTCCTTGGCTTATTTTAATCTTTTTTTGCCCATCGCTCAATTCCCAAGAGCACATTTCATTCTAATTGTTTCGTTTTGTTCTTGTGCTTTTGGCCAAGTTGTGGTGTTGTTTGGCTACAAAAAATATCAAGTAAATCAAGCAAATAAAATAAAATAGACAGCTTAAGGGTTTGACTAAAAGATATATTGTTAACATGACCTGAATGAACACCAAAATAAGAGACCTTAAATGAACCCTTTTTATCGCAAAGAAGTCCCCCTTTTAAAATTGTTTATATCTTATATAATGGTTTAGTTTGCTATTAAAGTAATGACATTTGTGTGAATAATTTAGCGAAATTAAATATATTTTATGTGCACTTAAGAAAGACTTTAAAAAACAATGATTTCCGCAAATTTATATACCCATTTACTGCATAGTTTTACTTGAAGTACAGGGTATTAAAAAGCTACATAACGCTGTGAAATTATTGAGATGGGAGTTCATGGACAGATCATGCATTTCATTGCGCAAACAACGTTTCTTTCCAGTTAGACGCAGTGTCGAGCTTTTCCAACATGGCGCTTTTCCCATTTCCGCTGTGCTGCCAATGCTGAACACATGCATTAGTGGTTGCTTTTCATAGTTGTTGTTGTTCTCTATTTGTACCCTGGATTTTCCGATTACCAAACGAGGTCATTTGCATTTCATATTTAGTATATTTGATTAGTTTTGCAGCAAAATTTTAAATTATTTTATTTTTATTTAAGAATTTTAAGCTGAAATGAAATGATGGTAGAAAATTGTGTGTTAATGATTTTCTTGTTTAGTAACATCGAAGTAACAAGAACAAGAATGAAAAGTACAGTCGAGCACGCCCGACCGTATAATACTCTCTGCATTTTATTCCCGATTATATGATCTGTTTTTAAAAGCTTGTAGCTCTTACCATCTCTGAGAGCAGTTTGCTCATACGGACAGACGGACATACAAACAGATAGACGGACATGGCTATATCGACTAGGCTTGTGATGCTGATGCTATATATACTTAATGGGGTCGGCCACGCCTCCTTCTACCTGTTACACACATTTCGCTTCAGACAAACTCAATAGACCCCTCTACTCTTTTTTACAGAAAAGAATTTACCTTGAATTAAATTGTATGTCATGATTCAATGGGTATCTGATAGTTGTGCATTCACGACTACAGATTTCTCACTTGTTTTCCTATGTATATTTGCCTTATTTCTATTTGTATTGCCACGCTTTTATTTTCGTGGTCGATGATGCCAGGAGACGCTAGGACATTGGGACGCCAGGACTCACAAACTTCAGGACGGGCACTGAGTTGTGTAGCGTCAAAAGAAGAGATGTAAGAAGAAGAAGAAGAGTAGAATTGAGTCGAGTTGAGTTTACTGCGTGCATTGCTCGAGGTCATGTTTAGCTATTTCACCCCTTTCAATTTCTCGCTCTGGCAGCCGACCCTTGAGGGTATTACCACTAAAGCAGCTTCATGTTTGTAATGTTGTTGTTGTAGCTGTTGCTGTTGTTGTTGTTGCTACTGCTGCTGTTTGTTTGTGTCTCATTGAGCGAATGGGTCTTTTGATATGGCGCTCAAGCGTTTTGAACGGATTTATTTGCCAAGTTGATGCCGAGGCGAAGCCAGTAAAAAGTTCTTTGCCAGCCGCCGCACGCGGTAACTGTAATTGTCATTATGCTTCGGGCAACTGCCACGCCCACGCCCACTGCCACTGAGCGCCCACAGTGGCCCCTTGTGGCCCATCTGAATGTTTGTCTTTGGCATAAAGCAAGAGTGCGAGGAAGTATATGACTTTAGTCCCTCAACTCCGACCTCGCCGATGTTTCCCCCCCTTCCGCCTCCTCAAGCACTTGGAAAAGCAAGTGCTTTTCATGTTTCCACGCAAGCTCTGCGTGCAGTTTCTCATCATCATTTTCATCGTCTTTCTCGCCATCTTCATAATCATTGCCAATATTATTATCTACACTGTAACAATTTTATGTGCAATTTGATCTAAAAGCAATTCGAATCAAATCTTTTCAAAACTATAGTTTAAACATATAGATTTATTTAACTCATATTTAATTAAAAACATTATTTTTTCCTAATATCCTTTTTATGTGTCATGATATATAAGTTTGACATTAAAAAGTAACAATAATTAAAAAAAAAAATAAACTTCTTAATATTTTTAAAATTTATGTAACAAAAAATTAGAATTTTTAATTTAAGAATATACAAAATAGTCAAAACATTTTTATTATTATTATTTATTATTATTTAACATTTTTTTAGTATTTTTAAATAAAAAATTATAATGATAACTTTAAATAATTTAATATATATTTAATTTACATGACACAAAAATAAAAACTTCCGAGTTGACTTTTTAAGATACATCTTTTTTCTCTCAGTGTCGTTTCTAAAAAACATCATTAGCTTGTCTGCTGCCTTGGCACGCTCAAAGTATCTATCAATATTTGCATTTATAAGTTCTTTGCCTTCCAGCGTATTTGTTGAGTTATTAACTGAAATTAAGAAAATTGAAATGCGTTTGTTCGAAGCCTTCGTATTTGTGACAGAGCGTGAAATTGCCACGACTTTTACTCCGAACTCGGGAAGTGGTGGGAAGAGTGTGGACCGAGATGGGAAAAAGTGACCAACGCGACTCGTTTCAGTCGTTTTAACTTTTGTAATTATGCGACAAGATAATTAACTTAATTTTTGGTACGCTCAAGCAATAACAAAGGCAACAACAACAACAATAAAAACAAAAGACACAAATATTTTTTACCCGCATGCATTGGCAATGGCATTGGCCATGATTGTGGCCATGGCCCAAAACATTTTGGCAAAAGCCATGCCACTGTCGACCAAAATGGTCATAAGGACCAACAATTGGAATAAAGCGGTGGCATAATTTGCGGATTGTGGGCCAGACAACACATAAAGAGAGCGATGCTAAGGGGTAAGTGAGAAAAACATTTTCAAACTCAATTCAAAATTCCTTTGTTTCCATTTTATTAGCTCAAATTTAATCTTATATAATGTCAAATAATGGAATCCCATAGCAGATATTATACTGAATTCCGAGGCAACCGTAAAACTCGAGTTAAATTTCACTTTCATTTCAGTGGAGGCTAAAAGATATCTCTGAAAAGCGTGTAGAATTTTAGAGTTTTCTAACTTCAGAACTCAAAAAAAAAGAATAGAAATAATGGATTTTTAAAAGAAAGTACTAGGTCAAGTAATTTATGGTATAGATAAAAACAAAAATTGTTTTGTGATTAATTTGTTTAGTTTATAGTTAATTATATAATTTCTAGACAGTTTCTTTAATACATTTTTTACATTTAAGGGAATTAAATTTACTTATAAACTTTATTTTAAACTAAAAGACAATTTTTTGTTATTTTCAGTACATTTTAAAAATTGATTATTAAAAATGTACTAAGAAGTCTTGTACAAAAATTCAATGAAAGTTAAAGGTGACCCTAAAGGACTTAAGTTTAAACATAAAAATATAAAATGTATCCTTCTGCAGCTTGTTATATTGTATTGTTAGTTCGTAAAATATACTACTTAAAAAAATCAAATAAAATCAATAAACTTAAATTTATTTTACTGTAGAAAGAAAGTTCATTGCTAATTACGGTAGTTATAGTACACATTAAAATTCAATTTTCTATATTTAATATAACAATTCTTTTTTTAAGTGCCGTATATTTACTTTAAATTAATTAAGTGTATTTTTAACAACTGTTTGTTTTTAATTAACTGTTTGCTTTTTGACATTTAAATAATGAAAATATGTATTAATGTTCTTCTTTATAGTGATTTTTATCAAAAACTTTATTTTATAGAAATTAATTTTATATAACTTTAATTAAATTTAATTTTATAAATTTGTAAAGACGATTCCCAGCCGGGGTACAGATCTCAGTCTGCCCAGGGTCGCTCTTTGCAAGAAAATTTATTTAATGCAATGACGCTGCAGTTCGGGTGCGGGAAATATGGGAAAGAGTAAGAGCAACTGCAGAATAGGACGCTGCTGGGGACAATTAGATGGGCAACGTGCCGGGATAATCCCACGGCAGGCGGGAAGAGACCCTCGCCTATCTACGGGAAAGGGAAAAGAGTTCAATACGCCGGGATAGTCCCACGGCAGGCGGGAAGAGACCCTCGCCTGTTTACAGAAAAGAAAATAGAGTTCAATGCGCCGGGATAGTCCCACGGCAGGCGGGAAGAGACCCTCGCCTATCTACAAGGAAAATAGAATTCAATGCGCCGGGATAGTCCCACGGCAGGCGGGAAGAGACCCTCGCCTATCTACTAGGAAAGTGGTTAGAGTTAGTAGAGAGAGCAGAAAGAAAGCACTCTAGTTATCTTCAATACAATTCTTTATTCTTATGCTAATTGTTACAACTGTTCCCTACGGTGCCCTGCTGCACCGCCTAACGAAATCCTATCGGCACGTGGCCGCCAACTTACTTGCTATTGGCAGACGCGCCAACTCGCGACGTCTGCTCACTCCCAGGCTCGATCGAAAAGTGACGCGACGCTCTCGATCGAACAACGCGGAAGCTGTCGCAACACCAACTCCACCACGAAAGCTCTCTCTTTACCACCGAGCTTTCGTGCAGAGTTGCACCCGACCGCTCCCCGCGCTGCCGATAGAGGGCGCCGCGTCCTTAATACAAAGTCTAAATGCTAACTGCTATACAACTATCGCCTTCAATGGCGCGAAAACAAACTTAAATATTAAACAATATTCCATTCTTAAAACTATTAATTAATAATATAAAACCAAAATGATAATGTAAGGCGGTCAATTTTGGGGCCGCCTTACACCCCCCCCTTTCTCCGCAGAGTTGATCATCACCGCTCCTGCTCTGGTGATGATCACGCTCGAAATCCTCTCGCCGTCGTCCAGCTTAAAGCGCATGCGACGGCAGTTGCTTCCTTCTGTTGCAGTCTCGCTGTACCTCGCCCTCGTCGTCCATTGCGTTGACTCTCCTGACGCGCCACCCTCGCTGCTGTCTTGCTGTGCCTCGCCCTATCAGGGGGATCTGGGTATTCCTCATCCGTGCTCACCCGGCAGGGCCCTCCATACTTGGGGCCAGTTTGGCCTCGAAATCCTCGGCCGCATCTTCAATCCCAGGGCGCCACTCTCTTCTTCCGCTTTTGTAGGACCTTCTCTGGTCCTTCGGTGCCCGTTGACGATTGCTCCGAGCTACATCGGAGATTTCCTTCATCCTTTCCTCCTTCTCCCTCGGGTCCAGCTGGACTGCGGCCGACCCGGGAGTGACTTCCTCGTTTGCTTTCTCGATTGCCATCCTCCGTACTCCAGGTGAAGACGCTGCTCCGGCCTTCGGCGACCTGTTTTCGCCCTTCGTTGCCTGTTCCTCCGATCTATTCTTCTCGTTTTCCTCAGATGTGCGAGCCCGAGCGGTCAATCCCTGCTTGGAGAGCGGGATAACTTCTATCGGTGGGCGTTCTTCCATGAGAAACGCCGGCTTGCCACACTGCTCTGCTTCTTCCTTCCTTAATATAATTTTTCCCCGTCCGCAGCTAATTGAGGTGCCCATGAGGCACAAAAAATCCATGCCCAGAATGGCATGATCCAACATGATGGGCATTACCAACATCCTTAATATTACGCTTTCTCCGGCGAAGCTGACCTTCAATTTAAGCGCGCCTGTCGCATCCATAGCCGACCCATCCGCCAGCTGGATTCGCGCGCGCTCCTCCACCACATCTCCTCGTACTCCGCACTGCTTCACCCAATCTCCGCTGATGAAGCTCCTCGTCGCCCCTGTGTCAACTGTGGCCGCAATCTCATGGTCACCAATTGACACCTTCGCGGCGATCTTGCCTCCCTCCATCGTCAATGGGGAACTCCTTGCCGGAATTCCATATCGTTGCCCTCCCGCGTTGGGGGACGCCTCTGGTCGTTTTACGCTCTTGTGCGCTCGCAGCACTCCCAACTGCTCTTGCCTGGTTTGCCGCAGACCCGGCCGAAGGTGATCCTCGCATTCCCGAGCGAAATGCCCCCTGTGCCCACATCGATGGCACGCTCTACGCGGATCGTGCCTTGCTTCTTCGTTTTGTGTCACCCTCTGGTTGATGGCTTCCGTCTGGGTCGTTCCTGGATGCGCTTCTCTACGGGGTGCCTGCGCCAAGGGCCCTCCTATCGCCGACCTGAAAGGGTTATTCTGCCGCTCTTCGGGTACCGGCGGCCGATTTACATACCCATAGCGTGAACTACGCTCAACTCGTCCAACGCTGTCCTTCGCGAACGCCCATTCCTCATCCCGCACACTCTCGAACTCCACTGCCATATGGGTGAGTTGCTGCAACGACGCAAAATCCTGCCTCCGGATATACAATCGGTATTCCGGGGAGGAATTTTCGTATATCCGGTGCAATTCCTGTGCTGCGTCGTATCCAGCATGACGCATGAGCAGCCTTATCTCCACCAAGTAGTCCTTGAATTTTTCCCCGCGTCGCTGGCGACGGCACCTAATCTGGTCCTCCAGACGCTCTAAGTACCGGGGAGGCAGGAAGAACTCCAAAAATTCCCTCCGGAAGACAGCCCAGGTTGCGTCCCTCAATCCACTCATGAGGAACCATGTAGCGGCCTTTCCGCTCAGCGCCTCGCTTACTGCTCCTGGCATATATGCGAGATCAATCCCATATGTTCTCGCTCGTTGTTCCAGGGTTGCAATAAACCCGAGCGGGTCCGACTGCCCGTCGTACCGCATGTCCCACTTTCGCACCTGGTCCGCCACGCTCCTCAACGAGCGGGAATCCTCATAGACGGGCCACATGCGTTCTTGCGGCCTTCCATGCGCGCCAGCGCCATCCGGTGGCCTAGAGACATCCCTGCCGAATCCGCGAACATCTTCCACCCGGATACTAGGCGGGAATTTTGTATCCGCCGATGATGGTTCCCACGCTGGCCGCTCCGCATGCCTGTACAGGCGTGCACCCCGTAGGTCGGGCTCTGACCGTTGCCGCGATCCGCCACCGACGCCAAGCAACGCGCCTGTCCGAGGCGGCTCCTGAAGCCTGGCATATTGGGCCTCCAGCTCCGCCAGTCGTGCCCACACCTCTGCAGAGTGGCCACCCGCCTGTATGAACGCGGCGAATGTCTTGCGTAGATCCTCCACGCGGCCAACGTCCTCCAAATCGAATTCCCGGAACATCGTCATTAATTCCTCTCTGCGCCTGTAATATACCCAGCGCACGCCGACCCCAGGCTTCTTTGACTCACCTGACTCCATTCTGAGTCTTTCAGATTTGTCGCTTGTCTCGTTCTCTTATTTTTTCCTTCCCAGAAAACAGTTTTTTTTTTTTTCTCTTTTTCCCTTAAAAATTCGGACTCTGGCCCGCTGTCCACACGTCTTTCTTTTATTCGATTTTTATTGTTTTATTTTTTTTTTTTTTTTTTTTTTATCTTTGTCCATAACCTTTTTTTTTTTTGTTTTATTTTTTTTTTCTCAAAAAAAAAATAAAATTTTATGCACAAATCAATGGCTCTAGGCCCACTGTGCCAACCATGTCGACGATTTTTCTCCAAAGTCAGTTTTTGCGCAATAAATATTGGCCACTGGCCCACCGTGCAAATATTGCGCCGTCTTGCGCGCGTGTGTGAGCGAGCACGCGTCAGCCGAATTTCACACTTTTGTTTGTGTATGCGTCGCGACACTTTTCGATCGCCGCTTCCCCCCGTGGGCTTTGTTTACCCCTTGCCTCCAAACTTTTCGCTACTGCTTTTTCTCTATGCTATTCTATGCTTGTACAGTACTGTACTGTAGCTGCTCTTATTTCTTTCTCCTCGCGCACTTGTCTATGCGTGCTGGCGGGGTTTTATGTCGCCTGTATGCAACGCCTCTCAGAACTGCAGCGTCCCTGCTCGGGCGCCACTTGTAAAGACGATTCCCAGCCGGGGTACAGATCTCAGTCTGCCCAGGGTCGCTCTTTGCAAGAAAATTTATTTAATGCAATGACGCTGCAGTTCGGGTGCGGGAAATATGGGAAAGAGTAAGAGCAACTGCAGAATAGGACGCTGCTGGGGACAATTAGATGGGCAACGTGCCGGGATAATCCCACGGCAGGCGGGAAGAGACCCTCGCCTATCTACGGGAAAGGGAAAAGAGTTCAATACGCCGGGATAGTCCCACGGCAGGCGGGAAGAGACCCTCGCCTGTTTACAGAAAAGAAAATAGAGTTCAATGCGCCGGGATAGTCCCACGGCAGGCGGGAAGAGACCCTCGCCTATCTACAAGGAAAATAGAATTCAATGCGCCGGGATAGTCCCACGGCAGGCGGGAAGAGACCCTCGCCTATCTACTAGGAAAGTGGTTAGAGTTAGTAGAGAGAGCAGAAAGAAAGCACTCTAGTTATCTTCAATACAATTCTTTATTCTTATGCTAATTGTTACAACTGTTCCCTACGGTGCCCTGCTGCACCGCCTAACGAAATCCTATCGGCACGTGGCCGCCAACTTACTTGCTATTGGCAGACGCGCCAACTCGCGACGTCTGCTCACTCCCAGGCTCGATCGAAAAGTGACGCGACGCTCTCGATCGAACAACGCGGAAGCTGTCGCAACACCAACTCCACCACGAAAGCTCTCTCTTTACCACCGAGCTTTCGCGCAGAGCTGCACCCGACCGCTCCCCGCGCTGCCGATAGAGGGCGCCGCGTCCTTAATATAAAGTCTAAATGCTAACTGCTATACAACTATCGCCTTCAGTGGCGCGAAAACAAACTTAAATATTAAACAATATTCCATTCTTAAAACTATTAATTAATAATATAAAACCAAAATGATAATGTAAGGCGGTCAATTTTGGGGCCGCCTTACAAATTATTATTTTAGTTTCTTATATTTGGACAAAGTTTAACATAAATTTATAAATATATATATATATATATTTGAGGGAAGTTATGGTTGAATACAGGCGATATCATATACACGACTGTTAATAGTTGTGTATAGGAGTATGGAGTATGTATAGGAGTAGGAGTGTCAATAGTATGCAAGGATAATTGAAATAAAATTTTTTAATTTTTTTTTTAAAAACTTTTGTTTAGAATTTTATAAAGAATAAGACATTTTGAGAATATTACAATAGACTGGAGTATTCCCGATAAGAAATTAGCTTTATATCTGTCAACTTTTTTCCAACCCAGCTCATTTCGGAGTGACTGAATTTGTGACAGATGTGCGTGTTGAAGTGCGACCCAGAAATAGCTATATATCATAGCTGACTGATAATTCGCTCTGATTAAAGACTCTGGGAACACACACGACACCGTCGCCCACTGCCACACCCCCTGTTGAGACGATAAGCTTGAACACTTGAGGCAGTTCTTGGTGGTTGATCTGCTGACTTTTGATTCTATTGTCCCATTAGAAGAGCGACAAGGCATTTGCATGGATTCCACTCTAATTCTGGGGGAGGTACGTACTACGTACATATATGCACGTCATCAGCATCAGCATCAGCATCAGTATCTTCATCATCATCATCATCAAAGTAATTGCAGGCACACTTTGGATTACTTCATTGAAGCGTGCTCTGAAATTATTTCACAATTTTTAATGACCATAGAATTTTGTGGATTTGAATTACTCTGCGTGACTTGGCTAATTTTAGATGTGGCATCTGAAATTATATGAGATACTTAACTTGTGGTTCAAGGAATTTGAACGTGAGTTTCATTAAGACAAGTGCTCAAATTAACCTTGAAGTAAGTTTTCTCCCACTGACTCCCACTGTACCTCACCCTCACCCTCTCTATCTTTTCCTTCACTGGTAAATGTCAGGTGTCGATGGATTCATTGTTTAAATCTCACAGTTGTCACTGTGGTTCATCATATATTATATCTTTCAAGTATTCTTATTATGAATTCATCTTAATCATTTCATTTATGCTTTAAGCAGCTTTAAGAAACCCAAAAAAAAATGTAAGAAAAGAAAAGAAAATTAACGCAACACAATACGCCAAGTGACACGCCCACTCTCACTCCCACTCCCCTCCCACTCCCCTCCCACTCCCATGTCGTGGAGCTGCAAAAAAAGCTGTCAAGCGATGAATGTAAATGCCAGGCAGCCAAAAGATAAGCTGCTGCGAATCCAGGCGAACAGCAGACAAGCCTGGCAAAAGTGTCATTTCTTTCGCCTCTCTCTTCTTCTTTGCTGCTCTCTCTCTTCGTTCTCTTCGTCTCCTGCTTGTCGAATTCCTTGCCCACAAAGAGACGACTAAAATTAAAAAGGAAAATAATATGAAATCGGTGCTGCCAACTTGACACAATGAACTTAATATTAATATGAAGTAAATAAACGCAGCCCACCAAGTGTTGAAGTGGAGTGAACTGAGCTCAAGTGGAGTCTATTATCGGAGTAAGAGAGTGTGTGTGAGTGCCTGTGTGTATTTGTGTGTGTGTGTGTGTGCGCTTGTGGTGTTGAAAAGATTTATGGCAGAAAAATGTTACGAAACTTTAAGAGAACGCCCATAAATTAGCCACAGCACAATTTCCAAACTCAGCCCTAGTCTGAGACCCGGAGTCTGAATTTGTAACTGGTTTCTATTTTGACAGCACCTAGCGACGACTCCTGTGTGCTACCCTGTACCGTAAAGGGCTTTAAAGGGGTTGCTGTTTGTGATAAGAATTAGTATTGACATGTTGTGAATACTCTTAACTAGATCTCTGATTCTATAAAATGTAAGCATCCATTATTGTAACTTACTCTTACAGGGTATTTTGGTAAGGATACATTTTGTTGTAAGACTTCTATCTCTCTCTATCTTTCTCTTTCTCTCTCTCTCTCTTTCTCTTTCTTGAATGCTACTGAATTACATTTACAAATTGTCACTTTCTTAACTAATTGATACTTTTACAGGGTACAACACGGTCTTACATCACTCTTATACTTTTGAATACCGGGAATTCATGTTGCTCTTTTAAATGGTTACATAAATCAATAATGTTATGATTATTCCTCCAGCTACCCTGGCTATTTTGTTAATAAGTTGCTACTGTTACAGGGTATATGAATACTAGTTACTCTTTGTTTTTTTTTTAACTAAACTTTTTTCAATCTTAAAGTATTTTCTTAAGTTATTTGCTCATCTTGTTATTGAATGAATTTTACTACAGGGTATGTCCGAGGCGGGTAATCCTCTTTTGTATTGCTTAAACAGTCTTTCCTCCATATATTGTCATAACCCATTAAGATAAACTCCTTAACCTGTTTACTAATTTAATCTCTTACAGGGTAACTTCTAGTCTGGCATCCCCAATGCCATTTTCTCCACTTCGAAGGGCCTTTTGATTCTAATTATAGTTTCTTAAGATATTCTGTGTGTCCTGCTAGAAAAATTTTTTAGCTACAGGGTATCTCACAGTCTGACATACCATCCCATACAGCGCTTAAAGTCTGATCAGCTTTTCCCCACTACTATTATAAAGAATTCATGAACAATAAAAGTTACTACTCTTTTATGTTATAGGGTATTTCGTAGTCGGTCTTCAATAGATTCGCCCCTCTCCGCTGTGGCTGTAACTGCTTTTGTGCCTTATCCTTTACTGTTATGTCTATAATTCGCTCTACCTTTCTTTTATACCATATCGGGTGGCCTTCTAGACCCCTTTGCTGCCTGCCTTTCGCTTATTGTTATTGATGTTGTTATCAGTTGCAATTATTTTTTTGATTTACACATTTCCACATCTTGCCACATCTAGTGCCTCATGTCCCCTGCCTCCTTTCATTCCGTAGGTTTTTTAAATATCTTTTTTTTCTGGTTCTTGGTGACAATTTTCTCGCGTTGTTTTGCGGTTTTCACACAAGAGGTCTATGGATTGGTGGATTGCTGGATTGGTGGGTTGTAGGATTGCTAGAGAGTCCTGTAAGTAGAACTTTAGTGGTTTGAGGCCGTGCAGGCGCAGGACTCGCTCGTTTGCCGGGGCGGGCTTAGCTTGTCTGATGCCTGCCGAGTGTCGACTGTCGAGTGTTTTTGGGGTAAGCATTTTACATTATTGACAGTTGTTGTGGAATAATCAGATTTAAAAACGTTAAATGTCGTCGCCGTTTCGTCGAGTTTTTGTCTCTGGTTTAATGGCTGCTGTTGTTTGACAACATTGCTCGGTCTTTTAGGTCGCTCGGTCTTTTTGGTCGCTCAATAGGTTGTCAGCCATATTTTGTCTGCCTTTTGTTCACTTTTTGGCACTGGCTCTTTTGGCTCTTTGGGCCCTTCTGGCTCGACTCTTATCTCGTTGGCTCATTTTTGCCAACATTGCCACAGATTGGCTTTGAATTTAAGTAGCAATTTCCTGTTGTTGTTCCCATTGTTTCTCGCTCCTGAAAGCGGACCTGAAACCGTGTAATGAAAGTTGAATTTTTTGGGCCAATGCCCAAATGGGCATCTATTTTCTTACCCTCCATTTTCCAGGTAGAAACAGGAATTGATTGTTTTTCGCTTTCGCTGATTTCGCCAATTAAATTTTGTGGTTTATTTCAAAAGTTTTAATCTTTCAGAAGGGTTTACTGAGAATTGTCTAACTTATCATTTAATTACACTATAATTTCTTGTTAACGATTATGGTGTGGTTTTCAGAATTTATATAACATTCAATCTAAATTTATTTTGTGTTATTATTTTCAATTTATTGATATTAGTTTATTGAGTACAGTCCATGCTATAATTAGTTTCAATTACCAAAATTTCGTTTAATTATGTTTTGCAATAATATTTGGTAATGAAATCCGAAATTGGTTAAAACTATAATTAAATCGTTATAAATTTCTATATCAGCATTAAAATTAATAATTTATTTTTAAATGTGTTTATATAGATATATAAATTTAATACTATTTAGGTTTAAATTTCATTAATTTTATTTTGTAGACGTGAAACTTTAGTTTTCTTACGCCATTATACTAAAGCAGCTTACGGCTGTAAACTACGTAATGTGTTTGTCAATTTCAACGTAAGCCCACGTAAGGTGTTGTCTAATGTCACGTAAGCTCATTTATCACAGTTAGTTCAAAGCAGTGCAGATATACCCGTTATCCTTCTGTTATTCTACCCATTTTCATCCCACTCTCCATTCCCTTCCATTTACCATTTAGCAAGTGCATTTGCTTTACACACTTTCACAAACACACTCACACAGACACACGTACATACACAAACACACGTTTACACATTCGTGCATAATCAAATTCAATTGCTCATTCAAAACATTAAACTGTTTATTTTTGGATGGGCGTTAGATGAGAGTGGGAGAGAAAACAGAGAGAGAGAAGAGGAGTGGAGTGAGGGCGTGCGGGGATTGGCGTGGGCTCAAGTGGCAAAGGCACTTCATCATGCCGCCTAATCATTTGACCCACTTGAGAGTTGTGCAAATACTTTTTACGTTGTTGCCACCCACCCATTCACTCTTGTTCTTCTTCGCATGCAATCAGTTTGCTTCTTCGCTCCCAACTTCCAACTCCAAGGGAGAGTGAGTGGTAGAGAGACAGAGGCACACATGAGCCGGTCTAATCCTTTCAACAGTCGACTCGGAGTCGTGAAGCAGTTTTGCATGCATGCAGCAATCATAGCGTAGAACTGTAGTAGAGAGGGGATAGAGACGGAAGAGCTGCTGGATGGAAGTGAAGACAAGGAATTTGGAAAATCTCAGCTCAGTGTCAGGTTGCACGTTGAAAATTTGTCGTCATCGTGTCTCGCACACAAAAATGGCGTTAAGCATAGAATTTTGCCAAGCAGCCAACGTAAGGGAACCCAAGACGCAAGCCAGAAGGAGACGGGCATACACAAAGAGAAAGAGCGAGAGTGAGAGAATATTCAGAAAGCTTGTAAGATTGAGGGAGGGGACGAGGTGGACGGGTGGCAGGGAAGCTGGGCAGAAGCAAAGACAAACACATCAGGACGCGCCTTGGCTGCGGCTCAAGGATAAGGCGCAAAATAATAAATTATATTTGCGTGATTTGTGTTTAGTTGTTGTTGTTTTGCTATTCTTCATGTTGTTGTCCTTTGCATACATTTTGTAATGCTTCAAATGTTAAACATAAATTTCGAAATTTAACTTGTGGCTGTCCTGCCTTGCCTTGTGTTTTCTGTTTTCTATTTTGTGTTTTGTTTTATGTTTCCCTTTTATTGTTTAGCATTTCATTTTGGCAAAGAGAGCGCGGCAAGAACTGTGCGCTCTCTTCGCAGCGTGTCCGCTCACTGGAATGCTGCGCAGAGAGCGTTTCAGCGTTAGCCGCTATTGGGCGTGCAGTTAAGAGAGTCGAATACTGCAACTCTCTTGATTCCGACAGAGCTGCCAGACTTTGCCAAAATGTGCATTACGGTTGTTACGTGCGTTGCTTAAATACAAAAATAAATAAAAGAAAGTGCAATGCTGACTCGCAGATATTTTCTTATACTCAATAGTTCTCTTTGCACGTGCCCTTTTCCCTTCCTTTGCTTACGGTGCTTGTAATTTTGCTCACACACTTAACACTTGAATGAGCACAAAACCTTCACACACACATGCACGCACACACGCACACACGCACACACACACACATACACAGTAAATCAAAACAGCATTAGTTGCGCTTTTGCTTCTTGAAAAGGGGAACAGTTAAACGTTTAAACTTGTATGAATATGTGTGAGTGTGTGCGTGTGTGTGTGTACTGACCCTACAAGAGTTGACAGTTTGGAGTTCACACATTGAACCCGTAAACACTGTACAAAACTAGCAAACTCCCAAAGCAAAACAAAATTAAAACCAAACAAGATGCACTGAGTTTTTTCTGTACACCGACGACCTGATACCCTTTCATAAACTTAAATTTAGATTAATCATAAATCAGTGAAAATATATGAAAAAATTTTAAAAATGTTCAAAAAATTTCAAATTTTTAAAAATTAATCGCTTTAATACTGTACTATAACTATATCTTTATCCAGCTGGTCGAAAATAAATATATACCTTTTATGAGCTGAGTTTCCTTAATCGACAAATTAATATACCCTGTACAAGAGTATAATGAAAAGAAAGTAATTTTGACGCGTGCCCAAGTCTCATACTTAAATCTGCCATTTAATTTCAATCGAGTGTCATCACTTTAAGGGTTGCCACCCTTCCCCCGAAAATAAAATCAAAATCATTTGGGTGTAAAAGTGCATTGGCTCGCAAAGTATTTGGAGTCTGGTGGAAAGCGCTACGTCATCGCTGAAAACTTGCAATCCAAGAAAAATCACTAAACGTAGAGCTCTTAAGCTGAGCGAAGGGCCCGAGACTGAGCAGAGCCCTTATTTAGGGGTACTACGTAGCACTGCATTTCTTTAGCAGGCGGATTAACGAGAGTCACAACAACAAAAAAAGGAAACAAAAAAAAGGTTGGACTCAATTGTCAAGCAGATGGAAGCAGCAGCAACCCTGCCACTGCCGTTACAATGCAACCGCAACAGTAACAATTATGAGAGTCCGATTGTGTGTGTGTGCATGTGTGAGCGTGTTTGTGTGTATGTGTAATACCAATGACATTTCCTCCCCTCATTCCTCATTCTTCGTTCAACTCGCATTTCACATATTTTTTTTTTGCCAAACTGCAACTATTTTTGGAAGCAGAGCGACAACCCCGCATCCAATGTGTTGTTGTTGTTTTGTTGTTTTTGGCCTGGCACTCGAAACCGTTAATTGGATATATTCTTAATGATGTTTAGGGAAGACAAACGAGAGAAGAATTTCAGACCCACGCTGAAGACACTCTGTGATTGTGGATGCTACACTGAAAGAAATTTAAGGGTACAAAATGCAATTTTTCTTTTAGCATGCAGTTCTCAACAATAATTTAAGATATTTTATCTGTGGGAAAATTGACCCTGCACCTTATCTTATGTACTGTACTTATTCTGATCCCGATAAGTTATTAACATTAAATAACATTAATAAGACACAAATTTAATTTAATTTAAGATCGGAAGATATAATTTATTTAATTTTAAAACCCATAAAAGTTTAAATATGTGTAGATATTTTTTTTGTAATTTGTTCTGGTACTATTTTTGTTTGCTTATAATACCGATAGTTTCCTGACAAGTTCCATCCCTAACTGAAATTGCAACTAAGTCTCTCGTTATTTGCATATGGAAATTCCAGTCGAGTTTTCCGTGATTTATGTTTGCTTCGTACCTAAATTCTGCTGGTGTGAAATACAGTTGTTGAGCTAATTGACTAAGAGAAGATCAGGAATTATTTTTATAATCAAATTCAGATTTTAAAATATGCTTAAAGATCAAACTGTGGTGAATTTTTAAAATAAATTAAAAAAGAAATCCATTAACCTTTTATGGGAGAAATGAGGGGACTGTGACGATTTTAGTATTTTATGTACAAACTGTATAAAAGGAATGATTTGGGTATAAATTTAAATTTCAAAAATTTTTAATTTTATATATCGTAAATTTTCTAAAAGTTTTAGTTTCTATCTAAAAATAACAAAAGATTTTACTTTAAAAATAAAAACAAAATTAAAATAACTTAAATCACTTTGGCAGTTATGATATTAATCTAACTCATTACCTGTTAGGCAACTACACCTGCATAAGGTACAACAGGTGTGCCCTTGTCGTAGGGCCGCTAAAGTCGATGACGCTGGCAGAGCCAGTTACAGAGGCAGCGGCAGAGACTTCAGCAGCAGCTGCGGTTGAGTATTGAATGAGTTTGTGAGTCTTTGAATGGACTCATTCACTTCATTGTATTAACTTGGAACTAATGCAGAGATCCACGCTTAGTACGAGCATAGTTTAAGCTTCAAAATGGTACATAGTATATTGGCAGCAGTAAAAGGTAAAATTTCATACAAAAGTGCAGCCGGTAAAAGCATAGAGCAGGAGAGTGGAGAGAGGAGAGGGAGACGTTGTGATGACGTCGCAAATGCCGACAAAGGCGTGCACGACAAAACAAAAAACAAAAATAAAGCCGGTAGGAAAGCAAATCAGCAGACAAAGAGCAGAGAGCGAAGAGCGCGCACGTCCTGACTTGGAGAGAGCTAGCGCGCGTGAGAGCGAACGATGGAAGGGATGACGCTGAGAGCGTGTGACTCACTGGAAGCAATACACAATAGATTGTGAGCATCATTTCATTTGCAGCGTTAGTTTGCGAGCGTTTATCGTTGACATCGGACGTGCGTCGTGGAAAGTTAATACAGTTTTTGTCGGTGAAAACGCTACGTGTGAAGAAGCGCTGCAAAAAAGTTGAGTGCATTTTTGTGAAAATTGTTTGCGCCGAAAGCTGCGAGCTAATTGCCATTTTCCCTTCGGGGTGGACAACAACAACAACAAGAAAAAGTCATACAAAAGAAAAACCGTTGACACCGTCCGCAGCATTTGCCAGTCATTAGCGCGGAACTGGCTCTGACTGAGAAACTCATTAAAAAGTTCGACGCTGACATGTCAAATATGCACAATAAATACGAGGCACAACAAGGCAAACATAATTAATTGCCGTCTCCCCCATCTCCTGATCTTCGTGTTTCCCTGTCTCCGTCTCCCACTCTACCCTTCTGCCTATCTGCCTGTCTGCCCGTCTGCTTATCTGCCCGTCTGTCTGGCCGTCTTTATTTGCGAATAACTGTGTCTGTGTTCGATGAGAATCAAAATTAATTGCATTTCAAGCATATTTAAATACGCATTAAGCACCGCATGAACGTGGAAAAACTCAACGAGCTTGTGGTTTCAATTGTGAGTAAACAGCATCAACTACTTCAACTACCAACAAACGTGTCGCGACGTGTCGCGATTGCCATCGCCATCGCCATTGCTATTACCATTGCCATTGCCACTGCTTGTTGTGCGCGCAATTTCCGGTTTCCGTTTCCGTCGTGCGACATTTGCGTCCGCAGCAAAAAGTTCTGGCAATAGGCGCGTGGAGCTGTCCACGAAATTTACCAACGCGAAAAAAGTTAAAAAAAAGTGTAAAATCATTTAAAATCGTTAAAAAAGTGCAAAAAATAAATTTACACACCTGAAGCTCATATTGGTATTAAGTTTGTTAACTATTCAAAGATTAACAATTAACAAATTGTTTACAATTGAATTATTATACTTAATAGCACTTGTTAATCAAATCAAATCAAATCTAACGTTTACACGTTATCCAATTAAGCAAAGTGGACGCGAAAAGAGATCAACACATCAACACAACTACTAAGGTTAGTCACTAACTAAATTTAGCCTTTCTCTTTCTATTAAATACATTTATTATCCATTTTATGTTTTTGGTCCTTGGCATTTAATTCCATTTGCCAAGCGTTGAACATAACTCACTTTCAAGCATATCAAAATCTTTAGAATGAAGTGTCGCTGGGAGCTGCTAGACTGCAAGTTGCCCAGCATAGCACTTACTTTTTGCTTGTAACTGGGGTTTTATTGGAGTACAAGGTGTGTTTTTAACACAGTGATACCCTGTAAATGATTGTTAGTACTTTTAATATAAAGAATAATCTATATAAAGCAAGTAAAGTCACTAGTCAAGCACACTCGTTTTGGCATTGCTGTAGGGTATTGCAGAACAAAGCGAGGGAAAATAGCGTCATGTACGAACAAGTAATAAAATGCCAGGTACTGTTAAAGTTTTTGCGCGCCAAAAAGCATGCAACAAACAGCAAAAGGTGAGCAATAGAAGAAAGGGGGAGTGGCTGTAGGGGGCAGAGGGGTCAGAGGGCGAAACGTAGAAAGAAGGTGCGAAATGTTTATGTGGCACATAAAACTAGCGGGACCGTGTCGCATTGTTGCCACAGCCATTGCCCCAAAGGGGAGGCCCCATTTTTATTTTATGAACTTTTATTATGATATTTGCTTTTACTTTTTTGTTGTGTTCTCGGGGTTCTCTCGCTCGCTCTCCCTCTCACTCTCCTCTCTCACGCTCTCACTCTGAGCTACGAACTGGCCCTCGTTGCTTGTAGTAAACAATAATCATAATAATCGTAATCACAGTCGCAGTCAACATGGAAAAACAGTGGGAAATACAAGTAGAGCTGTAGAAAAGCTTCGCCCATTTGCTCATTTCTTGTCTCTTGTCTTTTGTTTGTAGTCTGTAGTCTGTAGTCTGCGTTTAGGCGCATTCGCACGTTTGTTCACACCTAGTCAACCGAAGCACAATAGACATACACACACACACACACACACACAAACCGACTCACACACACACACACACTTGGCTGACGCTTTGTTGTTGCTGGGCGTTGTGTACTACATTGCGCACAATTGAAAGCATACTTTCAGGCAGTCGAGCATTTAGTCTGCACTTTTTGGCCAGAGAATGCTAACGGAATTTGAATGCCGAATGTGCCCTCATGCCTCATCCTCCCTCCTCTTCCTCCTCCTGCTTTCGTGCTTAACTCTGTGCAATTTATTTATCGCACTTTCTGGCCTTACTGTGCTCAGCTGAAGTCGTCTTTTAGGCGCTGTCCCTGCTGCCCGAGGGACATTTGATCTGAGTTTGTTTGCCCTTTTTACGCTCTTACGTTTCTTTTTTTCTATTATTTTCTTTCCTTTTCAGTTCGTTTCGTTTCGTTTCTTTTTTTTATTTTTGTTAAGTAAAAAGGTTTTTTTTATTATTATTATTATTATTATTAAATACGACAACGCAATTCACATTTGGGTGAGTAAACAGCGCAAGGCAACATTTCATTGCCTTTTCAGCTTAAAGTAAAGAATTGTTGGGAATGACAAATATAAATATTCATGAAAAACATACTTTATATAGGATGTATGTCAAGACTTATAAATATTCATAACTTCAGTTCTACACTGATAAAAGAATGCAGATTCTGAAAGCCAAGACTTAAAGCTTAACTCTTAAATTAAGAGCACTTGAATTTTAATAAATTTATACAACAATTTTAAAATTTACTTAATTTAAAAATGAAATGACTTAAATACTGTGAAGTGAATAAGAAAGAAATCATTAGACACTGTACTCCAAAAAGGAGAAGATGGGTCTATTAGGTTTGTCTGAAGCGAAATGTGCGTTTTAGGCAGAAGGAGGCTTTTCCGACCCCAAAAAGTATATATATTTTTGATCAGCATCAACTGTCGAGACGGTATAGCAATTTCCGTCTGTCCGTCCGTCACTCCGTCTGTATGAACACCTGTATCTCCTAAACTATAAGAGCCAGAGCAACCAAATTTGGAATGAAAGCCTGTCTTCTTACCTATTTTTCAATAATAAAGTGTATAAACAAAATTCCAAGTCAAATAAGATTTAATTATTCTAAAAGTTCAGTACAATCGAAATGAACAGGTTCAATTTAAAGTGGAAATATGTTTATGATTTCCTACTTTTGAGCATTAAACATAAATTATTGTAACCAAAACTTAATTCCTTCAATACCAACTATTAATTAACATGTAATAACTGGTTTCTCTCAGTGTAAACCAACATACCCAGACACAAATTGCAGTTGTTGATGCCTACGAACACATCTCATGATTCTCTCGGATCAAAATGTATATTATTAATTATATTCGTCTGACCTGTTCTCTGAGTGACTCAACAATTAGGTGAAATTTAATCCTTTGCCTGAAGGAGCTCAAAACTTTTTGAGTTCTCCGAGTTCTACTAGAATTTTCGATGCCGTTAATAATTTGCCTTTTGATTTTGCTATCAAAAGTCCTTTGCAACTAATTGACCTTAATTCCTTTAATCAATATTATTTAAGCTGGTGTCGATAAGTCAGAGTGTGGACAATACACACACACTGTGTGGGTGTGCGAGAGTATTTGGTTGCTGTGCGTGGCATAATTTAATTAGATTGAAACTGACCAAAGTGCTTTTAGGCTCTGGCTCTATTCGATTAATGGAATAGGATTAAATGCAGGCAACTTAGAACCGGAAATTTGTATAGGAAGCCGTTCGAGACAATAAGTTAACTGCAGCAGACATAATTGACTCACAATATGTTAAAAATATCAAGAAATTGCAACACAATAACTTTATAAAGTCTTTAATGTCTTTTGAGTTTATTTACATATAAAACTCTACTTTATATAGAAAATTAATTAGATTGGGAGTGTGATTTGGACGTTGATTTGTATGGCTTATTGCCAATTTTATAAGATAGAATGATTGGAAAAATATAAACCTTCAAGTAGGAAAAGTAATGAGAAAGGTGTGTTATGGGGTGAATAACTAAACTTGTCCAACACTATTTGAGTTTTGAATTAATGTTCTTTAAAATACAGTCTAATGTATTGATGTACACTCGTTTATAGTTAAAAAATTTGTCAGAATATAGTCTTAAATTTGGATATAAACTATAAAATTCTCCTTTCAAATGGTATTGATAAAGTAAATGGATTGGATTTTTCATGAAACATTTCACATTGCTATATTAACGCATAAAATTGTTCATCTGAATCCATTGCGACTATGATTGCGACTGAGACTATAATTAGAGTACTCGCAATGTTTCTTACTTGGCATATAAATTTCACTCTGTCATGTCATCGCTTTGCAGATCGCTGCAATAATTATCGCTTATAAGTAGCATCGCATCGCTTATCGCGGCCACTCTGATGTCAGCGTAAAGTAAAAACCAACGTTTAGTACAATATTTATTTTATATTTTATATAATGAATATCATATATTTGATTTTTAAAGTTAAAGACCTATGAAAAAGAAACCTTTTTTTGAGCCACAAGTGTCCTTTCCACTTTTAAGGTAACTGTTTGGAATTAAAGCTGAAAACTGTGATTCTTTTCAAAAACCACAAAGTAATTTGCATTTAAATTTATTCTAAACATTTTTAAAGTCCTGAATCGACTAATTTAACTTAATTTTTAGAGGATTCGCTGTTTCTGACATTTCACAAATTTAAAATTTTCTTGCCTCGTTATTAAAATTAATTTCAAACAATTTTTTTTTTATTTCTTTGTCATTGTACTTTTTCTTCTGTTGCTTTTTCCTGCTTTTTTTTAATGGCATTCATTTTGACATAATCTTTTATAAGTGTGAAAGCTGTTTTTAATTGTGGGCGTGGTATAACTTCCACAATAGAGAGAGAAAGAGAGAAAGAGACTGAGAGAGAGAGAGGGAGAGATGGGGCGAAAGTGTTTGCCAAAATTTTAATTAATATTTATGTGTATCAGAAATTTGTGGGCGAAAGGAAAATTTATTTGTGAAAGTGTTGAGAAAATTAGAAAAGCTTGAGGTCGCCTTGGTTGTGGCCAATGTATCAGGATTAATAAATCACAAAATTCACAAAAGTTACCTTCAAAATCACAGTGGCAGGTTGTGGCTCATACCTACATACTTACACACATCGACACACGCACACACCCACATCCACACACCCACACTCACACATATGAAGACAGCTTTTGACAGTGACTTATTGTAGACGCTTTCGTAGGTGTGTGAGTGTGCTTGTGTGTGTGTTTGTGTGTGGGTGTTAAGGTAAATGTGGGAAAAGCACATAAATTTAATAAAACAAAAAACAAAAGTTAAGAAAGTATGTACATATTGACTTTTGGATTCATGCTTTGTCAAAAGTAGAAAATCTATGTTTTTCAAGCATTAAAAACATAAAAACTTTTTTTCTTTTTTAAGAAGTTTGTTATAGATTACCGCTGTAATATAAGAGATTGATAGTCATCTCTACACATGGCCTCCATTTTGACTAAAATAGCATGAACATAATTTTCTGTTGATATATGCTCGCAAAACCTTTTCTTTCTTCAGAAATCGTTGCCAAATTTTAATTTAGAATATAAAGGAGTGTCTACCCGAACTATAAGAGATATTAATTATCATGTCAAAGTAGTATTTGTTTCTATTTTGTTTTGAAGCTATTTCGAAAACACTTCCCTCAATATGGGAAGCCTCCAATATACCCTCAAGAGATCTGCTAGCGTTCGCGAAACGCTCCCAGATCCTACAGGACTTCAGGCCATAGTAATCCTCCTTGACTTAGGGCCATAACTGGCCTATGCTCCGTCCCGAGAGGACATCCGGCTAAGCCTAACCTAACCAATTTCGAAATATCATTGATTATCATTCAATATTTTAGCTATCTTTCAAGATTTGTTTTACAAAATAATTCTAAAAATTTATAATAATTTATATTTAAAAAAAAATTATTAAATTATATAATATATTTATTTTTGAAAGTTTTCTGAGTTTTGAAGCCGTTTTCCTAATTAAAAGAAAAACTTGTTTGGGTTTTTATTAAGTGACTGAATTAAAACTTATGATACATCTATGCTAGATTTATGGGCTTTGAGTTACGATTATTCCCAGATTTTTTGTTCGTTTAGAGCATCTGCTGGCATCGCCTGGGAAACTTGAACACTTTTTCTAGAAGTGGCTTAAGTAATAGTCGGCATATTTTGGTTATTTTAACGCTTCACAACTTTAACATGGCACACACCCTCACACACACACAAACACACATGCATATACGCATAGCGACTAACACGTACACAGATATACACACTCACACCCACATTTACTTGGCAGACTCACAGCGCTTTTAGCTAAAAATTTTGCAAGTGTCGGGAGCCAAAAAATGCAAATTTAAAATGCGTTGGCATGTCAAAAATTCACACACACACACATACTAACTCACACACATACACACATACACACACACAGCTACACTCATACACTCACATTGATATGCATAGAGAAGGAGGGTAATATTGCAGACAGGCACAAGGGATTTGGATGCGATGGAAATCGATAAACGAGACAAACACACACAAACACACATGTCCATGGTGTATGTGTGTATGTGTTTGTGTTGCTGTCGAGGGTTAAGCTTTTAGTAGTATCTTTGGCCATGCAACTATAGTATACACGAATTTGGCAAGAAGACAACAGAAGGAGAAATGGAGTTGGTGGATGAAAGAAAGGAGAAAAATGAGAGCTGGCAACAAATAGCTTAATAGGAAATAGCGTAAAAATCCCGCTTCCCTTCTTTCATATGAGAGGCAAGCTTGATAAGGGACATGAGTGTTTAGATGAGAAAAGTATTTGTGGAAGGGGGAGCAGTGGGTGGAGGTGGGGGTGAAGGGAAGGGGTTTGCTGAGATGCTTGCACATAACTATGCTGGCAAAAAATCCTTGCACGTATCGCGCTCAAGAAATCGGCGAGCGCATTGGTATGTCCTTAGGATCCATTGTTGTAGCTGCTATCATTGTTGTTGTTATTGTCGTTGTTGTTGTTGTTGTGCAAGGGTTAAGACGCGTCTTGACACGGGAAACGAGCGTTAGTGGTTGGAGGTAGTGTGGGGAACTTTCTTATCGGATGCGCGTCGCTTACTGTATGTGGCATTAGTCAAATGCAAATTTTTATAGCAACCCTCTGTATGTTTACTTAAGACGGCGATAAGACCGCGCATAAGCATATATATAAAACGGAAAACGGATGACAGTTTCCCTGAGAGTAACTAGAAGAGTGTTCTGAAAAGCGCTACAATTCCCAAATGACTCTAAAGCAGAAAATATATCCATACAATTTCATTAAACAAAACTTTTAATATTTTAAGGACATATGTTAAGAACAGATCTTCAACTTAAGATCCTTTGAGAAGAAAGTTTTTCTGAAATTTGTTATTGGAAAGCTCACTTTAAGTATAACTTCTCTAATATCCTCTTGGCAGATATTCTGAATTCGTTTTAGGAACTTAAAATGTTTTAATATCTTTGCGATGGGAACTGTTTTCTCGAAATGTTTTCACGTAATTCGCTTCTTCGTTTTTTATTGCACATTTCGTGGCGCACTTTAATATTGCTAGAGTATGCGGTTGTCTAACGGAAGCCGCCATAAATGAACAACATTGCCATGACCTTCTCAGTACTCCCAGCCCGAACACAGACCGTATTTCTCGCCTTTTCCCGCTTCCGTCTATGCCTTTTCCCGGTCTGCTCTGCTTTGCTCTTGCTCAACGCCTGCATCACGCGCCCAGAAGTAGGCAATAAGCATCGTGTTTGTGTATATAGTATGTGTGTTGGTACAAACATTTTAACGTATTTTTATTACGTATGCATCGTAACAGGCAAGAGCACGTGAATGTGTGTGTGCGCACGTGTGTGTGTATGTGTGTGTGTATGTGTCGACAGGCTCATTGCTGAATTTATGAAAATTGTTGCCTTCTGATATGGAAAGCTGATTCGGGGCTGGGCCAAAAAAACATTAGCACCCAATAGAGTTTAATGCGTGCGTGTCAGTCCAAAATGGAGTGAGTGTATGCGTGTATGTGTGTGTTTGTATTTTTGTATCCCCCAGCGGATGTGTATCCTGTCTGCGTGTGGCCCCAGCTGTTGGTATCCTGATGTTGATGCGAACTCCCGCCTAACATCAACTTTGCCAATGCCATCGCCAATTTGCGGCTTAACATCTTTGAATTATTGAGGCGCGTTTTGGGGTCACAGACACTCCAGCACCGCCTCCGAGCATTGAGGTCCTTAGGTCCTGATGCTACACACTCTGCCCTCACTTTTCCGTCCGGTTTTGTTGTTGACTGCGTGCTTTTGGCCAAATTAAAATTTTATCAAAATGAAATTTGCGGCTTTTGTGTGTTTAGTTTCAAATTTTTGAAGTGATTTTTCCATGCCTGTCGTTTGCTGCTATTGCTATTTGTTGTGTCCCCTGCTGAGCTCCGCATTTCCTGAAGCCGGAGCCAAAGCGGAAGTTTTGGTTTTTAGAACTTGCTTGGGTGTATTTTTGTTTGGGTCTAGTGCATATTTAATTTTACTGAAAAATCGCGAGTTAAGCTGGAGACTTAAAGCTGACTATAGAATTGATAAATTTCAAAAAAGATTAACAAAAATTGTTGTATAAATTAAGCAATTGATTTAAAGTTGAATAAGAATTAGTTTGGTTTACTACCAATTAATGTTTCTATAGTCCTTAACTTCATCAGTTATATCCCATATCATTCAGTTATTTTTGTGTTAAGTACAATATACCTTTGTCTGTCTGATTTCCATGCATTTTTAATCTTATTTTATGACTTATTTTCATATAATCTGCACTTTTATTGTCTCTTCTTTCTCTGCTTCTGTACCTTCCCTACTCCTCCTACCTCTCTGGTTTCACTCCATACTCTTTCTAAAGCTCTCTTTACATTTCCTTTTGCTCTGTCTTGGCCCTTAGTGGTGTTTACATTACACTTTAACTAAGCCGCCTAAAATTATGCAATAAACTTTACTTTTGCGTGCCTCTCAGCCACTTTCTATGCAGCTCTGCTCGACAGTCTTTCCCACACTCTCTCTTTCTCTCTCTCTCTCTCTCTCTCTCTTTCTCTTTCTTTCACAACAATCTTTTTAGTCTCCCTATCGTATATTTATTTATATTGTGTGCTGTTTTGTTATTCGTTTTCTCTCTTTTTTTTGATGCCTTACTGCCGCACTTATCCCTCGGAATCTCCCTAGCGATTCTTGATGTTCGCGCAGTGTAGCTCGTTAGGACCTGAGTCTGTGCGGGGGCAAGTTGTCCAGAGGTGGAGGGGGAACAAATGCCAGCGCGGCGTTGCAAATCTTATTTGATGATGCCACGGCAAATACTTTAATTTATGCAGTAATCCTATTACAAAAACAGCAACACCAACAACAATAACAACAACAAAATGAACAGGGAGAACAACAATAAGACGAGGAAGATAGCAACCATAAAATAAAACCAAAACGAAAAGAAAATAAAAAACAAACCAGTAAACACTGAATTTGAGCGACGATGAGTTACTCCTTGATTTATAAAGAACTACACATGGTTATGTTATCATTTAAAATATTAACTATTTAAATTGTTTAAATTTTTAATAAAGTTGTAGACTTTCTGAAGTTAAGCTATTAATGACCCAAAAGATGTGATAAGTTATGTGTTAAGTTTCTATATAAAGATAGTATAAACTGAACACTTGCGTACATTTGTAGGTAAGACAGTACCACTAAGAACAATGCATTTATGCCATGATAAGAATTTGGGTTCTCTTTGCTCAGCTCGTTGAGCAATTTATCATACCCGTTATTTACTGAAAAGGGGTATATTTAATTGTTAAAGTTAATGTTATTGTTAATTGCATTCTATGGACGTTAGGAAAATATTATTAAATAGTTTCAATTTGCTAAGTTTTGTTTTATAAATTTGTATCTGAAAAGTAAAGTTAAAGTTGAATACCGGGTGTCTCGTAGTTGATAGGCGACAATGGAGTTGCTACTTGTATTGTTTTGCTTTCATTTTGTACCTAGAAAGAAGAGTGGAGAACCCAAGGAACCTGTCCCCAATCCCTTTCGCTCATTCCCGATGCGACTCATTTGCATTTTGTGTTCGTTTGCCTTTGGGTTGTGGAACTTTTTTTTTTGTTCTTTGCATTTTTATTCTGTTCATTCTCTGCGCCTTGGCTTTGCTATTTGCCGCATCTTTGCGTCTTAGCAGCAATTCCATTTATTTTAATTTCTGCTTTTAACACAAAAAATTACCAATTCAATTTTATGACTCTATTCTATGCCCTTGCCACGTGGCGCAGTTCACAAAGCAGCTCAAGTAATCGAAGTG
Source organism: Drosophila cardini (assembly GCA_018903735.1). Lineage (NCBI taxonomy): Eukaryota > Metazoa > Arthropoda > Insecta > Diptera > Drosophilidae > Drosophila > Drosophila cardini. Next base: position 19,803,394 of record JAEIGM010000001.1, on the reverse strand, counting down.
GAAGGGGGGAAAGAAATCTCTTGGCCCAGTTCAGTACATGAACAGAGAAGTTCCATTATAGGTACGAATATATATATATACGTAATATTGCAAGATGTAAGCACTATTTTTGTTCCTCCTCTTCTATGCTCCGTCTCCATTTCCGATCCAGTCACTTGTCGTCTTGTATCGCACTATGCAAATCAGTTTATAAATAAATTTGCAAAGCATTTGGCAAACTTTGATGCTACTCAGTTGCTTGTCTCTTGGCTCACATTGGAAATCAGCTTAAATCGATGCTGCTAGTGTTAATGGAGTGGTAACAGAGTGTGGGCTGAGAATATCTTCAACTGTCCAGCTAATCGGATAATATACATTGTGTGTGTGTGTGTGTGTGTGTGTGTGTGTGTGTGTGTGTGTTTGTGTATCTGGTTGGCCAACTACATTGTTAGTGAGCCTGAATAGTGCAAAGAATCATTAGTCGTTCAAAACCTGCAAAACAATAGAACATCCCAAAATAGCAGACTAAACAGTCAATCAAAAAGATTTGCCAGCAGCAGCACGTCATGGGAATAACATGAAACATTAATAAGCAGTTCCCCCTAAAATACTATAGCCCCCTGTCTCGACGAGGAGAAATATAACAGAACTTGGATAAACGTGACACTTTTTGCTGTCGAACTTATGTAAAACATGTGACAGCAACAACAACAATAACAACAACAAAAACAACAACAACAGCAACGGAAACGCGGCCAAACATTGGGTGGAGACTCCTCCTAAAAGGCAACGCGGCTCACTCAATCAATAAAGAAGCTCCCCGCTGGTAGCTGGAGGCGGAAGAAAGGGGGCGGGAATGTCGATAAAAAGCAAATATAGCCAGTGAACGGGGCTATAAACATTTCATGAAGACGCAACAAAAAAATGCGTAGCGAGGCATAAAAACCTAAGTAACAAGAAAGTTGCTGCCTTTATCAAGGATGAACTGCAGTAAAAGTGAAGCTAGGTAATAAAAGCTGAAAGGAAGAGTCATTCAAAGCGCAGAGACAGAGCACGAATGTTGTCAAAGCACGAGAGAGAGAGAGAGAGAGGGAGAGAGAGTGAGAGGGAGTGAGAGGGAAAGAGTAAGAGGAAGAGAGTGAGAGGGAGAGAACAACAGGGAGAGAGCTGAGTTGAATGCGCTGAAGGCGCGACAATCAAATACCCGTCAAATATTTGTAAAATTTGTTTTTGCTTGTTTAAACAAATAAAAAAATTATAAGTAAAGAAAATAATGAAAAAATTAAGATTGTTGTCTTAACGTTATCACAACTATTTTAAGAGTGTTTATAAAGTATTTTGATAACAACAAAATATAGTTATAGTTATAGAGAACTGGTTCTGAGCCGATTTCGTAAAGATACACACAAACATACAAGACATAACTGTCAGTTTGGTGGAGAAATATAGCTCGTACAAACAACTCAAACAACCAAGTTTAAATTTAGCATACAATTCTTTTGCCTCCCCAAGTACAGGGTATAATTTGAGAAAGAAAAACAATATTGAATATGCTCGTCGGTCTTGGTACGCCGCAAGGGAATAAGCTGCTTGTCTTGGGGTTGCCAGATGCTGTTAAAATCAGGTCAGGGCTGCCAAGGGCCAGGATGATGTGAAAGCGAAATAAATTTAAGTGAACTCTCTTATATTATCAAAAGATAAAACAAAAACAGAAGTCATCAGCGAAAACTAATTTCGGGTCTAAGACAATTCTGAATGGGTCGAGTCGTTCTGTTGTGGTTACTCTAGGTTTGGTCTTGTCAATGCATCTCTTCTAGCTAAAACTTCCCTGCTCTGAGACAGGACTATAAGCATTAAGAAGTGCACTTAGATATGATATAAGATCTGCACAAATGCATGTAAGTTTTCTCTAAATCAATCAAGAATTGATTGATCCAATTGTATCCAAGTAATTATGAATAGTTATGATTTAATTAAACTCCTTTTTGAACTCATATTTCATTTGTACAAGTGCTGCAATTTGAAGTTCTAAACCGATTAAAGTACTTGTTGTTGCTAATGTTTGTTCTGAATAGTTTGTGATTTTAAGGGATTTGTACTTCTATTGTTTAGCACAAACTTTCTGTTTTAACAAATTTATTTATATTTTTGTTTGGTTTTCGGTGTGTGAACATAAATGCGTTTAAAATTTGCCAAAAGCACAAAATGTGTATTTTGCTTAGGAAATTTGCAGAAAAATAAACTTGAAATATGTTGAAGAGTGTAGTTCATTGTCTTGTTTTGAGCATAAAATATAATCTTTGAATTTTATTTTCATTTCTTCATTTCTACCGCCTCCTAAGCAATTAGACAGAAAACTTTTAACAAAAGCGAAACAACATTTGCATATTATCTAAACAAACTTACAGCTGTTGCATCTCTCGTGTACTCGTTAAATACTAAAATAATACAATTGTAAAATACTAAAATCGTAAAATCGTAAAACTTTATTTGGGCTTAGGTAGTATACTTTTGTTTAGACTCTATTAATGCATCTATTTCAATTACAATTGCATTTAAATGCAAACATTGCTCTACTTATGTGTCGTTGTTGTTGTTATTTATTTGCTCTTAATTAAATTTGAGTCCTCTCGAGTGCAATGCCAAAACCGGAACAAAAAGAAAAACCCCAATTGAAAGTTTAGCACAGTGCCAGAGCTGCCTGCTGGTGAAGAAGCTGGTAAAAACCACTTAATCCAATTTAAGAATGCAACCACTTGAGCTAGAGACTGTATGCATAACATACAGATACATATATGTGTATATATGTATGTAGAGTGTTTCAGAGTGTGTATTATGCAGTCATACTAAGCTTCTTTTCTCCTGTCTTACCTCTTCAATAAATATGATTTTTTGTACCCTGTACCCGTTACTCACTCAGAGAAAGAGTATATTTCAATTGTGTCCGTTTGAGTAAACACCAAAATCTTGGTAAGTTAAAAACATGGAACTTCTTAAACTCGAACGCATAACCAAATTAAATCAAAATATTGTGATGGGGCGAATTTCATTCATACGAAAAGCATATTCGGAGTTCTCTTATTTTCTTGGAAAATACAGCTGATTACAGAACTGAGAGTGGTGGTATTTTCTAGAAAATGCTTCGTTATTTAACAAAAATTTTAATAACATTTGTTTGGATTTTTAGACCCCGTACTCTAGAAAAGAGTGGAAGGGTCTATTAGGATGGTCTGAAACAAAATGTGCGTAACAGGTAGAAGGACGCATTTCCGATATAGTATATATATTCTTGATCAGCATCAACAGACGAGACGAGATGTTTGTCCATCCGTCCGTCTGTTCGTATGAATACCTGGATCTTCTAGACTACAAGTGCTAAGGCCACCAAATTTGGAATGAAGTACGTCTATATGATAGGCAGATCAAGTTTATTTTAAATCTATGCCACGCCCCCTACCTCCCTCGCAAATTGCAAAAACTATTTTCAGATCATCATAACTTGAAAACGACCTGACCTAGAAAGACCAAATTCACACATTATGTGTATGCTACCATTATAACTAACCTTAACAAGTTTTATCCGGATCGGACAACTATAGCCTATAGCTTCCATAAGACAAATCGGTAGAAGATTGGTGATTTGTATGAATAATCGCGCACAGGAATGAGTACGGGGTCTTTTACAGTCGGCTCGCTAGACTGTAGCCTTTCTGACTTGTATATGTCTGAAAATATATTTGCTAACATTATAATTTAATGAAAATGAAAATATCAACGATATTAAATTCAGCAGAAGGTCCATGGCTTTGTTACTGTCTTTAATCACTTCGTACATTATTTTAACTTAAGTTAAGCTGAAAATTTAAATTTCAGTATTTAAAGGTTCAGAAATTTTCTTTAAAATATTATTTTAAAACTATTGAAATATGTTATTATTTATCTCGTACTGAATAAAATGCATATTTTGAACAACAGGATTATTGTTTCATTTAATATTTATTTATTTCTTAATTTGTGCAATTGTGGTTTGAAGTTGTAAGCAAAGCTTTTATATAGTTTTAATACCGTTGACATTAAAAATTCAGGAGTATCCTTTAGCCGAGATTCAACTACGGATTAAGCTTGTCCAGGGGAAAAGCCGAAGCAGAAGCTGAAATAAGCGACACAATTTTAAGATATTACCACATATCTCTTTAAACATGTGTGTGTGTGTGTCCAGTTTCTGGTCATAAATTTAAAGTAATTTTTTTACTACGGCCTAGATTATGGTTTCCCAACCCAGCCTGACTGCCAGACCCTTTGGGGGCATAGGGACAATGGAAATTGTTACTATATTTTCATGGTTTGCCACTCCACAATAGTGGAATCTTATCGTCCAATGGGGCCCCACCCGCTTCTGGCCATTGTTTGGGCTCTAAATTTATATATTAGACCATTAGGATGTAATAATTTGTTTGGACCACATGTAAATGTGGGTGGGTGTGTGTGAGTGAGTGTGCGTGTCCTAGTTCTTGTTATTGGCATCATTGTAAACGACTGGCTAATAGGCAATTACGTGGACGGGGAGGGGATTAGCATACGTGTGTGCGTGTGTGTGTGTGTTTGTGTGTGTTTTGTTGTCGAGTCCTTGCGGATTTCCCAAGTGCCGTATTAAAGGGCTGGGTTTTAATTAAGCTCAAGTTGCAGCTACGTAAATGTAGGCTCTGCATTATTAATGCCCCGCCCTATTCGCTCAATTAATGCGATGTCTGGAAAACTATGCCAGAAGTTATGCGATTGTTATGCATTTTTCAGAAGTTTCTGTTGCCAAACAATTTTCTAATTAAATGATTTTGCCTGTAGGGCACCAAAACAACTATTGCACAACTATTTACACAACAACATTCGAAAGAGCTGCAGTAGTAGTAGTAGCAGTTTTAGTAGTAGTGGTAGTAGTAGTATGTAGTAGTAGTTGCTAGTGTACACTTAATTAAGTTTTTGCGACACTGGGAGAACTCCTCCTATTTGTCGGAAATTGAATTTCAGCCAGAAATTTCGGAATCTCCAATTTACTGCACACGGAGTTTTTCTATTTCCAAAGATTTTCTTTTATTTTTGCCAATCGCTGAGACAGCTGCTTTGGCTGTTTTGGCCGTTTTGGCTGCCTTTAGTTTGTTAATTCTCATGCTAATACCGCAAAGTAGGCAATAAAATTGCGCAAACCGACGACAAAACTAGTTTACAGCACTGAGTCCGGCGAGAGACTTACAAATACATCTACAGCAGTGTCTGTATGCGTGTGTATGTGTGTCTGTGTTTCCAGGAACTGTCTCAGATTCGCTTCGTAATTTTCTAGCTTACACACTGCGTGTGCGTGTGTGTGTGTGTGTGTGTAAGTGGGTGTGCTGTGCGTTGTTCACTGTGTACTGTGTACAGTGTGTCTTTTGCTATTTATGTTCGCATGTCCATGAGCGCATGACCCCCATATAAAATAAATTACTTTAGTTATCTAAATGGTATACCTACCTACAATCATACACACATATATACTACTCCACACACACACATACATACATAACTGTTGTGTTTGTCTCTTTTTAGTCTCTTCCATTGCGATGGCTTTGGAATCGTTTTATACCTTAGCCTAGGGTAAATATAGTTTGTGCAAAGCATGATTTTGACTTGAAGCATGTATATATATATATATATATGTATTCTAGATCTGAATCAGAATCCTTATATATTTCGGCAGACCGAGACTTTAAATATCACGCTGTCTTTATATGCCAGAATATATATTAAAGTTATAGACTATATGATTTGGGGCATATATTGTACAGACAAATACTGGATGCCAAAAAAGTTCCATAAATTTATATTCGCATAAATGTGTTGGGGAAACTAAGTCAAATAGCAGGGTATCTTTAAGTTGAATACTGTCATGTTTTTTGGTATTGAAGAGGGAAACATAAAATTTGTAACTTTACATTATGAAATATAATTTACATTTTCTTTACGTAAAATTAATTATAATTTGTATATATTTTTTAAAGCACACTCTTAAAGGGTAAAAGCAATTCGGTATTGTGCTGGGAACCACTTGGCTTGCTACCATTTTTCGCCATCCTTTTGGAGCCCGTCTTTTTGCTTTTAGCCAAACAAATGATAACAATAAATTACACTCTCGAGATTTGGTCGAGCTTAAGTATGAAGTGCAGCCAGTCGATGTCGATGCGTCCTGCCAAAATAATGAAGGCCAAGAGGGTGGGCAGTGGCAGTAGGAGTGGCACATGGAAAAGGATGGAGGAGAGGGTCGTTGTGCGGTTTGGACGCCACATCAAGTGGAAAAAGCACTTGGGGTTGCTCTTCTTTTATTTTCGCTCCTTTTTATTTTATTTAATTTTTTTGAGGGCACATACACAAAAAAAAAAAAAATGTGGAAGAAAGGAAGAACAACTTGGCAGACAACAAAAACAACATAGAAGATGAAGGAGACGAAGAAAAAGGAAAGAGAAGGAGACAAGAAGAATGGAAACGGGAAGGAAATAGAACGTTGGGCAGCAAAAATAAATGTTCTAATTTAGCGACTCAATTTGTGTAGTAAATTTATCAAAAGGCTGCCAGTGAGCGGCTCAACTTTGTGTGCCACGCCCAAACGCCCTCTCTCACACATATATACACACATAAATGGTCTTAAAGTAAATGTGTTTTCTCATGTTACATTTTAGTTGCCATTTATAAATGTTGCTCACCTTCATTGCTCTCTCTCTTTCTCTTTTTTTTTGGTGTTGTGGTCCCTGTTTTTTTGTCGACGTATTTTTCCCATATTAATTTTTGGTCTTTTGCGGTCAGCAGGTAATAAATCTAGCCAGGTGATAATAAGTGCCATTGGCAGCGATTTGTTTAGTTTTTATTGCATACATTTAGGCATTGTTTGTGGTCATTCTCGACGCTTTTGCTAATGCCTTCTGACTACCCAAGTGTAAGGCTACAGAAAAGCCATAAAGTTACACTCCGTCAGAAACAAGCGAAAAACGTGTTTGAATAATGTTGCCTACTTTTAGGTGGCGTGACCAGTTGAAGTGCTTAAGACAAAAATAAGTGTTTGGCAGTTAGTTTTGGAGATTTGTACAAGAAGATTTCCAGACGCCCAACAGAATACACGTAAATATATTAAACAAGTGTTAAATCTTCAACGAATTGGAATCTAATAATGTCAAGTACATTTTTTTTTCTGAAACAAATGTAAAATGGCGACCCCAAAGGGACCGCGGGTGATATTACCTTATCTGTGCATTTAGAGTCCATGATAACAGTGACTTTAAGGGCTAGTGAATCCAAACTTATGGGTCTTGAAAAGCAGTGTTGTAAGGCATTGGGTTGGAGCCTTATACACCTCTGAACCGGTTAAGTTATTGTTGTTAAAGAGAAATGTCTGAAGAACGAGTAGTGAAATGAGAACACAGGAGAAACGATGTTAACACAACGTACGTTTTATAGTTTATTGCATAAGCTCAACAATAAATTAATAAATAAATTATCAGTTAAATAACAATCCTATTATTATAGATCAATGTACCCAACTTGTTGTTAATTAAATTGTGCAAGAAATATTTATAATAATATTGCAATTCGTTAGTATGCATAATTCGATTTTTATGAATTTCAAAATGTTTGTGAATGTTGCAGAGACAGTTGCTTTCCTGCACTTGTTAGTATTTCAACATGAGTAAAGGGTATTTGTTGGTTAATTAAAAAATTTAGTATTCATTCTTGTTTATTGCATGAAATTTTTGCAAGCTCCTAATAGACCACAAACATTATTTAAGTGACCCTTAACCCACTTAAAGAGCAGCTGATTTTAACTTAGTTTATATTTTTGCTAAAACTTTGAAGTATCGTTTCACTTGACGCATAAAAGTCATAAAGTTGGCTTTAAAATATATAATAGACAATGCTTTATTGTTTTTGCCAACTGACGGCAATATAAAGTTGTTTGAAGCCTCGAAGCAAACTAAAATTAAACGCCCTTATAGCATTAAAATAAAAAAAAAATTCTTGCAGCGCCTGAAAGTATGCTCAACAAGTGAACTCTGCTGTTGGTTAGCGCCTATTTGATGGCTTTAAACAATTTAATGGCATTTTTATGACTCGGAGGGTAAAGAACTCTTAGTTCGAATGAAGGCTGGCCTCAATAAAAGTTTCTGAAGTGCGCTAATGTTACAGGTCCACTTGGGATTGAAGACTCAAGTTGTGCTTCGTTATGTTAATGCCTTTTGATTTGTGTTCAGTTGTGCGGTGAAGTAATGAATCTTGACTGCTGCCCATTTACTCACGGTATTAAAAAATATTATACAGTCCAATATTTCAATTTGTGGTTTGAAATTTAAGTGGAAATGGCGTTTAATGACAGGAATACTTGATTCATACGTTGAGAGTAGGGTTCTTGATAACATTACTTGTTTTGCTTGAAGTGAACTTACGAACTGATGTGTTCTCCTCAATCTCTAGCATTCTCTTTTTTATCGGTGACGTCAGCAGCCACATTGTGGTATATGTATGTTCTGGGCAGTCTCGCACGTTATTTAATAACCCCAAAAGTGCTATAATTTTGCAGTGATTTGAAAGCACATAAAGCGAAATCGGATCGTAAAGATTGCAGTGCGAAAAGTAACATGGATGCCTCCGGATGCCTCCAGTGGGTCAGCATCCGCATCAGATGGTTGAATTTGCTGGTTTGCCATTTGCCGTTTGCTGTTTGCTGGTTTATTTGCTTGGCTTATTGTTCGCATATCAATGGACTAGTCTATACGAATCGCATTGTTTTGCTGGCCTTGCAACGATGGTAAAATATTATTCTTATGCTTCAGTGCACACATTTGCAGCATCAACCGACGTAAAAGTGCACCAAAAGAATTTGCTGACTTCACCTTGACACAAGCACATCCACATTCACATCCACGTTCACATTCGCATTCACATTCGCATTCACATTCACATCCATATGCACTTTTCATTGCAATTTCCACATATTCACATACATATATGTACACCCAAACGGAGAACATATATTTGCTATTTTCTTGGTTCTTCGTTTCGGTTTTCCCTGTATTTTCCTTCATTCTTCTTTTTATTTTTTTTCTCGTCTTTTTTTTTTGGCAACGTTGGCAAAATACGCTTCGGCTCCCTGCGGCCCTGAAATCAATATGCTTTCGACGCCAACTCTTTACAAGTTAGCAAACTGCAGCAGCCCTGTTCCCTACTCCTAACCCTACTCCTACCCCATCCCCTTCCCCTTCCCCTATCCCTTCACCATTTATGTCCCTTTTTCCCCACAACTGCTGTTACTGGCCCCAATTGTGGCCCCGACCCAGTTGAATCTGCTGAGCAAAACGAATTTTCTTGTCATATTTTCAATTTGTGTCGCTTCGCTTCCGAAACTTGTAGGTGTCAGATTCTGCGCTGCTTTATGGCCCAAGTTGACAATTGCAATAAAAATGTTGGCAGGGATTATAACAAGCATATAATGTCCCACTGCCACCACCATCACGACAGGTTTAGTCAAGGATGCAACAACTAACGCCAACGTTGCAACATTTCACCTTTCTCTATTTTGCTTTTCTTAGCTTTCTCTTGTCATGTGAAAAATGTCAATTGTGCTTAAGAGCAAATGTATTTGATTTCAGACCTGTTACAATACTGACGACGCTTTGTGTAGCTTTATTTTGAGTTTTTTGTCACATCCATTTCCTCTACCTCGTGTCCTCCACGATTTGACCTACAGTTATATGACACATTGATACATCAGATTTCTATTTTCATAGTCGGTTATTGCAACAAATCTTACTACACAGTTGTTAGTGAAAAATGTTTTAGATGGTTAATAACTGTGGAGATTAATAATTTTCCATAGTGTCTCCAGTAAATGACCAGCTTAAAACAAGTAAAAAAGGCTACAGTCGACCGAGCCGACTATAAAAGACCCCGTATTTATTCCAGTGTGCGTTTTTCGATACAAAAAACCAATCTTAGACCAAGTTGTCCTGTGGGAGCTATAGACTATAGTTGTCCGATACGGACCAAACTTGGTAAGGATAGTAATAGTAACACCATACATATAATGTGTGAATCTGGACTGACTAGCTCTAGTCGTTTTCAAATTATAACGATGTGAAAATTGAGTACGGGGTCTAAATATGTGGCTATTTAGGAATACTAAAGTTACCTTATAGTAACTTTTTTTCATCGTTTGCAATAAGTAGTCATATAAAGTAAATGGGTAACTATTGGTAAACAGTTTGCTACCAATAGTCATATATGTATCTACCCATTTATGGGTATTTCTTAGTTCAAAAGTGTGTTCTTCCTTGCTTTAACTTTACATATAATCGAAAAGCATTTTAATTTCGTTTGATTTATGTGTTCTCTTGTTGCTTTTTGTTTGTGGTATTTTGGTGCGAGTTTTCCAAATTGGTTTCATTCACAACACAAACTGTCTATCCCTTGTTGAAGCATTTAAATCGCCTTCTAACCACAATCCTATAAGCCCTCTCTAGATAATAAACAGCTCACCGTTTAATGAACTTCTAACCGAACACAATTAGGGGAAAATATTTCAACACTCTGCGCTTTTGGGCAAAACACAAAAAAAAAAAAACGAGGAAAATTGGACAAGCCACGCATAAAATTAGAAACGTGCGTGGAAATCGAGGGAGCTGGGCAAAAAGATGGACAAACAGTACAATTGAGCTGAGTGCTATGTTAGCCTGGCCAACACGATTACACAGACGCCTTAACCCTTTCGGCGTGTAGTACGTACATTGCCTCCCTGTCAATCCGTCCCGGCCTGCAATTCTCGCCAAAACACACACGCAGTACGTGGTCAAACGTGGTCGATGCTGATGACCTGAAGAACATACCACAGAATTCAATTACACGTATAACTATGGGGTGCAGGAAACTTTTTGCCAATCTCTTAGCGCCTTTGGCCTTAACTGGGACTCCAGCTTCGACGGTTTGCTTATGATTTTTTCGTTTCTATTGCCAACATGAACTCAAACCTTAGTTGAAAACTCAACACGACTTCAAGCTGGGCTCAAGTTAACCCAAAGTGAAGTCTCGATTGGATTACACTCGATTCTCGTCTTTCAGAGAGTGCATTGACCCCAGTAATGGGATTACTGGTCTGCCAGTTTAGCCAATTGTTTGGCGAGCCAGTGCACAAATCCTCTTATGATTAATATTTTATGCTGTTTTTTCTATTTCTATTTCTATTTGTCTGTGTGTGTGTGTGTGTGTTTCCCTTCCGCACACCTGCTATCCACTAAGTCCACCCCATAGTCAAAAGGGTTGAGCAGAAATCTCTTATGGAATCAGTGTATTCGCTTCAATTGCTTTCGACTTTGTATTATCCGGTCAACCAAACGCACACACATTCTCAATCCACAATTTACCGTCCACACTTTACACACTTGAGTTGTTAATGATTTTTGTTTTCCCATCATTTTGGCAGACGTTTTGAATTTTCATCTTTACAAACAATATTATAATGTTACAAACACACAAAATAATATATTTTATATAAATATTTTTAAATAAGTTTTGGAGTTAAAAGGTTTTTGTTAAGTTCTAAAGTAAGACAAATCAAGTAACGAATGAGTTATTACAATTCCTAGATAGTTAAATTATTTCTAAAAACTAAACCAAGAGTCATGCAGCTCTGCCAGCATGAGCTTTAAATCTAAATTAACAGGAAAGCAAAAAAATAATTTATAAATTTTTTATTTGATAAACTGAGCATCTAACAGTCGATGACTTAACATTTAGTTTTTTTAAACGATCGTAATTGAATTTACAGACCGTTGTCCTCTTAAATATATAGAGTCTTGCTATCTTAATGCCCTCGGTGTTTTAATTGTATTTTCCATACTAAATTTAATTTTTATGTCAACTGATAATTATTTTTTCTTTTTGTTCTTACACTTTATTTAATTATACTGCTGTTGCTTAAGACAACTTATGTTAAACTATTTATAATATATACAACAAAACTTACAACTACAAGTTATAAGTGTTAAAACTACATAGTTAATTAGTTAACTATTTCTCTAGATAAGTCAATTGGGTGACGTCTTTTTTCCTTCTCCTTCTCTATCATTAGCCAGTTGACGTCTGGCTATAATGTTCGGATGGTTTCTTAAGCGGCTTACATAGTCAGCAGCCTGTTGGTTTAGAATGTCTCCTACTTTTGGTACTTTAAGTTGCGTCTCAAGATCAGCGGTTCACATGTACTAAGGCGCTCCAGAGATCGTACTGAGGAAATTCGACTGCTAACAGTTTAAAAAAATTGAAAACCTTTTAAAGACTTTTCCTAACCGTTAAATAACAAAACTTTTATTTGTGAACGTATATTTTTAACTATGCAAAACTGCCTAATATGCTGTGCCTCGAGTGTGTCATTAAATGAGCTTTAATGGCATATTTTAAATGAACTATACGTAGAGGCGACCTTTTTATATAAAATGCCTGTCACAAATGCAATTTTCAGAGGCAACAATTTCAAATTGAAAAACGCACAAATTTTAATTGGAAAAACTACAATCTGTTATCTAAATAAATGTGCCTGGCGCCATTGCCATAAAGTATGCCACACAAAATTGTAATTATTCGCCGCACGACAACAAAGGCCGTTGGGCAATGGCCAATTTATGGGTATTTTATTTTTGAAAGCTTTTGGATTTTATTGTTTGCCCCTCGAGCTGACGCGACAGGAGCAATCAAAGCCAAATTATATGCTCCAATATCGGTAGGTAGAGAGTTTTGTATTTTTTGGGGATTGCTACAAAAGCGAAACCAAAGCCAAACAAATAGAAAATAAAGAATCGAATGCAATTTGAATAGGAAACCAATTAAATTTAAACACAGAAAAGCAAACAAAGTCCCATTGACGACTGCCCGAAACACAAGTGACCACAATGTGGATCGTCTGGGGGAGAGCAGAATGGAAAAGCATCCAAAGCAGTGCAGTAAATTGCATTGCGGGGGCATTTCTCATCCAATTTGGCTTTATACTATGTTTGCTTAAATAACCAAAGAGCACAGGTGATATAAACATTCTCTTTAAAACAGACTTTCTCTCCAATCATAAAATCGACCTTAAATTCTGCCGACGTTACAACCTGAATTTTGTTCAGTTTTAAAGGAACGAATTGAAAAAAAAAGTTGACCGACTGGTGATAATTCTTCCACTTCTACTTCAGTCTTGGCAGCTGGCAATAATGTGTCCCCAAAAAGTATGCAACATAAATTAATGGCTAAAAAGGCGAGCAGTCAACTCGACATGCAAGCGCACTAGACTATAATTTCCATTTAGAAAAGTATGCCAACAAAGCAAATGGAAAGCAAAACATGAACACATGCCAAAACCAAAACGAACGAACCAACGAATTCAAAGTATATGTATGTACATAAGTACTATATCGTATGTGTAAAATCCTATATATGTACATATGTTATATCAAAAGAAAGTGGGAAAAAAAGCAGAGCTAAAATGCCACAGCTAATGGAACATATTTGCGTTAAAAAGGGCTCGAGTCTGGTACTGGGAATGAGCCTGGTCTCTGGATCCTGGGCGAAACAATAACAAACAAAGCCGAAAGGGCAAAAAACTATGCGTCGAATTCCGCATGAATAAACCCGACCCGTTACGTCTAAAATAGCAAAAGAAAGGAAATGTGAGCAAAAATTTGAAGCATTCATAAAAATGTCACCAACGCAAAACCTAAAAACAAACAACGCAGCAAAACAGAGAGAAAAAAAGTGGAAAAACCAACTTTGTGTGTCATTCATTCAAAACCATGTGAAAAGCATCAGCAACGCGTCCCCAAAGTAGCCGCCTGTCAGCGACAGCGACAGCGTCCAATGGTCCCTGGTATCCTGAAGAGGGGTAGATAGGGCAGACAAGAAGTTAGGGTTGCTCTGAGCCCGAAAAAGTTGAACGAAATGCGACAAAAATTGGGTGAATACAGATATGTGTATAAAGCATACGAGATTCTTGTATTTAAAACGTGTGAAAATATATGCATAAGTGTGGTTGAGTTCTGTGTGAAAGGGTGGCAACACTGGGCGCCAACTTACATATGGTTTTTGTGCGTGGCGCTTTTTGTTTTCAAACAATTGTCTAGTGGTTATTGTTATTCTAGTCCTCACAATAGAATATTTCATAAACTAAAAGTGTTTCTCGTTTCGCGGGAGAGTAATATTTTAATTTTTGAATACGCTATAATAAATATACATTTTTTTAGGCTAAAAATGTATATAGATATGTAGATTAAATTATTCTTTTAGTTCTTTTTTTTTTGAAATGCTTGCCAAAAAGTGTCACATAAATAATATGTTAAAATATGTATGTCTGTTTTTGGCAGTGTGTGTGCACAAAAGTATACAATGAATTAATGGCATGGAGTCTGTTGCAGAGGATAAGAGAGAAGCAAAAGAAATAGACTAATAGGGGGAATGAAATAAAAGTAATGATATTTGGATACCCTTCGAGCGTATGCTTTGTCTATTGTTGGGTTCGAAAATGATTTGAGTGGCATCAGCTGGAAAAGCTGTGAATAGATTCAACTCCAGACACGAAAAGGAATTGATCCTTTTTGGTATCGAGTCTGTTCATTATTGATACCGATATTTTATACTTGATACTTATGTTTCGATATATATACTTAACAATTATCTCTTGAGCGGTATCGAGTATATCCAAAACTGTACAGCCTGGCATAAAAGTATTTGGGAATTCTGTGTCCTCTGTACGTTTATTCTCTAAAGCTGGGAATACTACTTATTACAAAAACTCGCAACCGACTTTCACCGGAACGGCTTGACAAACTGCCTTTTTTACCCAATTGTACGGAGAATGAGTGGGATATTTAACATAATGTTTTAATGTTTAATATTTTAATCCCAAATTGCGATTACGACTTGACGGCAGAGCTTATTGTACAATTAATTTAAAATGTACTTTTCTTTAACCCAAGAAACATTTGTCACAAATATAAATACTCAATACCTTGCATGAGTACGATGCTTTTCTTTTGATACTATTCATGAGTACATGATCGATACTTTACATTCAATATTGTGTCCCTAGCTTCAACCAATCTATTGAAAATGTTGTAATTGAAAGCGAAATAGTTTTTCGCAAAGAAAACTTTTTTTTTTTTTTTTTCATTGAAAACTGTCTTTTATTAAAACCTTGTATATGGAAAAAAATAAACAGGTTTACTGCTACCTTATTGGCAGCTTTACAAGTTGTACATTACAAAATAACAAATAAGCGTACAAAAATAGTACATATATAGCAACAATATTTAGAAATTTACAAATTTACAATTTACTTGTTAAACAATTACTTTACAGAAAGGATCTGTCTGGAAGGTCCCGTGGATGACACTTTTTTAGTCTTCTCTTTCTTGGTCTTGCTGCCAGTTTTTTTGCAAGGGGGTTTGGATGATGTGCTACTCTGCTTAGATAGTCCTCAGCTACTTTCTGGATAACGTCGCCAACTTTGGGAACCTTTAAGTCTCTTTCTATGTCTCTGTTCCGCATGTACCACGGGGCATTACTGATTCTCCTGAGAATTTTCGCTTGGGCCACTCTTATTTTATTTAAGTTTGACTTTGCTGCAATTCCATAACTGCACAAAATTGGTATTAATAATCAATAAAGATTAACATCCCAGTAAACTTTGTATTTTGTAGTTTCTACATAATTGATTTTCCTGTCAATTTCTCAAATGACTGGTTTTCCTGTTAATTCCAATAATCAACTGAGAATTTTCATGAATTATTATTGAGTGACTATGTAATATATTTACTGTAAAGTCAACTGTCATCTTAATTTGTTTACTTTTCTTGACTGTTTCTAGAGAATTTTCAATATCCGTTTAATCTTAGATTGCAAATGTAGTTTTACACCTGAGTGATGTCACAAGTATTAGAAAGCGTCAAAGACATATTGATGTGCTAGCTTAGTGTCCGACTAATGAACTTAAATTAATAAATTCCTTATAAAGCATCGATGGCATTGTGTAAAACATCGTCATTTCGCCAATCAATCCATTCACCTGGTCATTATTCGTATTTGCACTGCGCTGTGATTTTATTGATGTCAATATTTATATGATTTCTGTTTAAGCCGATATCAAAGAGTGCAAATTCAAATAAAATGAAATCATTTTTTTTGTTGTTGTTGAAAATACGTTCAATCCAATTCCGGGACGTACAGGTGCGTCGCATAGCTGCCAACGTGAGTGGCAATAAGGTAAAGTAACATGGCGTATGCGCAATCAACAGCAACATTTATTTAAATATTAAAATGAACGCCAAAGCGCCGAAAACGATGACATCAAAATATGCAAACTCACGTGTATGTTGTGTGTGCGCAGTTTCTGCGTGTGTGTGTGTGTGTTGGTTTGTGTTTGCATGTGAGTGTAGGCTTTGAACAGTCACGTGGTGTGAGATCGAGGGCCATTCATACGCTGATTTAACGCCATTTTCAACACGTGATTTTCACACCGCACACTGTGCAACAACAACAACAACAACAGCTAGAACAACAACAGCAGTAGTAACAACAACTACTGGAACATGGCAAATGTTGCTGCATACATTCAGGCGCTTAATTAATCATTTAAGCCTCAAAAAGCAAATAAACAAAACGCATCAACGAACAGTGAAAACATCACATGGCAATCGTTCAATGCTTTCGGGCTGAAATTAATTGATTGTTGTTGTTCTTTTTCTATCTATACAACGAGAACATTTCGAATTTTCAATCAATTCAGCGCACACAGATAAGTTACTTTGACATTCCATGTTAATAAACTAAATGTTTAAGTGTTCCCCACTGCGTTTTCGTTAGAAAATCTTAATAGTTTCGCCGAAGTCGTTTGTGTATCTTAATCAAATATATTTCCATCGTTCACACCGTATTTTGATTGCTTGACACGCACCTAAATTGTCACCTAATTAACATAGGCATCGTGTCGTGCGACACTTGACCCCAACAACGTTAACATCAGGACACGCAGCAGTCTTTGGGCCTTTTGCCTTTTGGGCCCCAAATGAGAGTCAACCGGAATTTTCCATGAAAAGAAACACAAAACATTTTACGGCGCTAAATTATAAATTATGCAGGCTACATAACAACAATATTAACAATAATAACAACAGCAACATGTGCCCACGTGAAATGCTAGGCGAGCAAACAGGGCAAGTGAAACGGAAACGAAAACGGAAGTCGGCTGTCATGGCGGCTGTCATGGCCGCCGTACACAGTTAGGCAATGCCTTGTGGCTGGAAGTGGTTTGCCTGTTGCCGCATGTTACATTTAAATATGTCATAATTTCATTTATGTGTACACAAAAGTCATGTAATTGTTTGCCTGCGTGTGTGCGAGTGTGACAGTATGCGCACGTGTATATTTCCGTGTTTGCCCCACTGTGCGTGTGTGTGTTCGGCTTATTTTTATGGCATACACGCAAATGTTGAACCAACCGTCACCATTGACTCAACACCTCATTTTGCCTCCTGCTGACGCATGTTACTCATATTTTGGATTGAGGTAAACAAAGTTACGAATTTATCAGAGAGTGTGTGTGGAAGCAGTCTGACGAGACGGGCCAATCTGAAAGAAATACCGCAAATTAATTTTCAATTATAAATAATATTTGTTTTCGGTATACTTATCGAACTTAGGGAACTATAAAAATTGTTTAAATAATATTGTAAGTATTCATCTTAATCATATATTTTGAATCGAGTAAAAATCAATGAAAATTTGATTTAATTATCATTTAAATTTAAGTCAATTTTTAAAATTTTTTGAGATTTATTTTAAAAATTATTTTATATTTGCTTTAAATATTTATTTAAAAAAATGTGTAAAATATTTTTAATTGAAAGTCTTTTCTTAAATAAAATTTATAAAAGTAAAATAAATTTACATAAAATTAAATATTTTAAACAATTCATTTGAAATTTAAAGTTTTATTCCCAGTTTAATTCAATATAAAGAATAACTTTGATGAGTTAATGATGTCCTGAAGTATTTTTATAGGCTACACAGAAACTCATTAAAACATAATGATATTCCTGAACATCATTCACACCCTTATTTCACATAAATGGGTATCCTTCTTTCAGAAAGTTAACCAATTGTTATGAACTTTTACACGCGTTGTAAATGTTTCTTTCTGTTTTGTTGCTAGCTTACAACCACATGGCAGCAAATTATTTAATTAAGTGGCACTCACCTTGGTAATTGTTTAATTAGTGCCATGTGTGTGTGTGCATGGGCGTGTCTGTAGCGCAACGCCCACAGTTTTTACAAACTTTTAAGCGAGCTTGCTTAATTGACAGATTTTGCTTGCATAACGTCATCGTCAGCGTCGACACCGTAATCGTAGTCCTCCCCAGGAAGTCTTCAGATTTTTTTTTTTTTTTTCAACGTGTTGGGACTGTAATTGCAGTTGCGTCGTTAAGTAGCTCCTCCATGGTGTTTAGTATAAAGGGCCTAAATCAGCATTAAGTGAGCTAAGCATTAAAAGAGCAGTTAATTGTTCGTTTTTCCCAAGTACAAAGTAATTGGCATTTGATTTTGCAGCTAAAAATGCACGAAATCAATTGAAATTAGGAAAATTTTATGCATGGATTTAGGCATAAATTAATTTTTGTGCTAAACTAATCCACCTGAAATTATGCAGATGCAATTTCATCTAATTAAAACGACCAAGCTTGCGCGGACATGCACACACAAGCGCACACACACAGCCATACACACCCGCGCACCTGTGAAAAATGGAATGCGGCTAAGCTTTTAATGAGCTTATATTTATTATATTTTGTCCATTTTGGTTATGTGCGCGTATATAACTCGATTTATGGTTGAACAAAAATGTTTGATTCTGGGTCAAAATTGGAAAATGTAAATTAATGAGGCAGAGAGAGAAAGAAGGAAAGATAGATAGAAAGATTAAAAGGGTTAAAGAGAGAAAGAGAGAACAAATAGATTACTCTTGTGTTAGAACAATGGCTTTAAACATCATAAGAAATGTATGAAAATTGATTAAATTTAAATTTAAACCAGAAATAGCTACAATCGTGACAGCCGACCCCATACGTCTTTCTGGGTATCATAGAGTACACTAGAATACGTATCACATAAACAATATTCTTATGTATAGGCTAAATACATATATTTGTCTGATTCTTAACCAATTTGGACATGATACACACTTAAGGTTCGAATTTGGTTGGTATATGTTAAGGATTCCTACTGACTTCGTCCTACTTTCATTCTGCATTAGAAACTATTATTATTCAATCCAAAAACATAATTGGAATTTTAAAAATATTTCAAATTGAAATATAATAAAAACCATTAAAGAATTGAATCCATTAGACTTAAAAGAATTGAGTTAATATTTTTTAACTTTAAGACATTTTTGGTTTGCCTTATGGAATAAAGAAGCATTTGCTTAAAGTTTAACGGTTGTCTTTTTCAACCTTTTATAGATTTTCAGTGGCGTAAAAATCAAAAATGTTTTTTAAATGTTCGTCGTTTAGCTGTCGCTCGGAGGGACATGCAAGTGACAGAGTTTCCTTTTATCCCTTTTTCTCATTCTCTCTGCTGTCGGTCTGTCTGTCTGTCTGCCTGACTTCCGTCTATTTGCTTTGGCAAAGCGCCTTCATTCATAAGCACACACATACACACACACATTCACATACACTAGGTCACCTTTTGATTTCGCCAGTGACTTTTTGGCATTTGTCTGTGTACGAGTATTTGGCACGCAAACTTTTGCCACCTGCCACATGTATCCAGTGTGAGGCAGGGTTGGGTTTGGATTCCGTGGCGCCACTAGTTGTGGTTTTCTTGTGTGTGTATGTGTATGTGTGATTGTGTTGTTGCCCACTTTCAGTTGGGTCAACGCTATCACTGTTTGCTTTTTGAAAAGTTGTGGCTTGTAGGTTTTCATGTTTTTACCAGAATTTATCACGCCAATATTTTGCTTGCTCTCTTTTTTCCAACACATACATATAAAAATCACTTTTTGGCACTTTAATTTATCTCTCTAATTGGTTAGCTTATCACTCAAAGCCACAAGCGTAGAGCTTACCTGAAATGGCACTCAAAAACGCTCTCCAATTCGAATTCAGGATGTCAAAAAGTGCTCTCATACCAGAAATGCGAAATGCTTGTTCAAGTCCTCGGGCACTGGACATGGATTTGCCATCGAATGGCCGTGCCCAAAAGTGGAACAAGGCCTGAGCACAAGAAAGAACAATGAACGACATGATTCAGAGCTGATTCTTTATTCAATCGCGGCTTTCTTATCCAAGTGTTTATTGATTAATTGTCTCTTACCAGAGCCCTGGTCATCGGCAAATCAGAGCTGGAATAAGGATTGCATTTTAAATTCGTAAAAAAAATGTGCACTCAATTGACATTGATAAAACAATAATTTCACATTTTCTACTCAACGATTAGCTTACATTTTGGACTCATCATTAATTTGCCATTTGACATATTGCACGAGCTGAACATTTTTCTTCTATATATATATATCCATGAAATTCCAATGTGGCAATCAACGATGTTGCACACGGCAATGTCTAAAACTATGCAACATCAATTTTTCATGTGACATATACATATATAATAGTGATTGCCATTGTTTTTGCAGCTTGTTTCATTTTTCCTCCTCTCGCTTTATGTGTTGTGTGCACATGAGTTGTTATTGCCCTTTTTGTGTTTTGTTGTTGTTACTGTTACTGTTGTTGTTGATTTACTACTGACCCGATTTTCGGCTTGTCAACATATGCAATGGCCACGCCCCGTCTGCGTGGGCAAAATAACAATAACGCAGTTTTACATGGCTGGGGCAAGAATTTGTCGCCTTGCCAAAACAATGTGCAACTAATAGTTACTTTTTAGCGCCCACACAACATGACACACACACACACTCACACCCACACATACACACACATACTTTTCAACTCACAGAGATACACGAAGCAAAAATTGCATAACTTTAGGCGCTACATTCGCAAGCCATTGTTTCGGCCGTAAACAGGCATGAAACAGCGAGCAACGAATGCAGAGAGGAGAAAAGAGACAGAAAAAAGAAATTGTAGATCTAGTTAAAGTTGTTGTCATGCCTGTCATGGACAGGGCCAGGACTTGGCTGCCAGAGATTACACTGTTAAAAATGCACATCTTCTAAAGTCCAGAATATTGTTTAAATAATTGAATCCTTGAATTAGTAACAAAGCAAAAATAAGTGCTTTAAATAAAATATGTTTATCACTGATCATTAATTAATTTATATTTATATCCATACATTTTATTTATTATTATTTTATTTCTAGTACATGCCTTTTAAATTAATGGAAATTTTTGTTTGGTCTATAGTTTATTCTAAATTTAGTATGACAATGTCTTATTTTCAAAGTTTTGCTTTCGATAAGTCATTAATTGGTGGAATAATTTTCTTTAAGTTTTACATTTAACTTTTTTGCAGTGTAGTTTTCGTGTGCGCTATCCGCATACTTGAGTGAAATTTTTGTGTTGCACTTGTTAACCTTTGGTTTTTAATACTCCGTAAAATTTCAAAGTTAAGGATAACCCGATGAAAAAATGTTATTTTAGCCAACAATAAGCTTTACGATTAAAACTGATAAGCTTAACTTTCTTTCTTTGAAGCTTTGCGTCAACTCTGCAAACAAAGTATGCTTACATTTTTATAGGGTATCTGTACAGCAATCATTGATTGAGAAGTTGCTACGAGTTCAATTTGTGTTCTTTTTGCGTTCTTGCTGCACACGAAAATTGTTGCATATTTTGCGGCGCCCTTGCTCGCGAATGTAGCGCATGTGTTGCCGATTTTTGCCCTCTTGCCATTTTGCCTTTTTCTCGTTATCCAACTTGCAACTTTTAGCTTTTAACGAACGCATCGTTGAATTTAAAGCCCAAAATACAGAATTTGGCTGCAAACTTTTCAGTACGCTTGGCAACTTCATTTGCCGAGCGGAAAATCAAGCGCCGTTGGCATTTTTAATATAATGCACAATTCTAACCATTTCACAATTTTGACGTATTGTCTAACATACATTTTGAGAGACAAGTCGACCAGATCCCAACAACATTTCCTTTAACCGCAAAGGGGTGCATAAATGAAAAATATTTCATTGTGAAATGCATTATGCAACGAAGTTTGCCTTGACTTTCAATGCAATAGACGAATGCACCAAAGAACGACAGAATATTGGAATTGTGTCAATTTATATGCTAGCAGATTTTATAAAGAACGTAATGATCCAAGAACAATGACTTTGAGATACTCTTTAAAGGGACAAAAAATCAAATAAGCTTAAATACATTTTAAAAACAGTTACTTTTAATGTTTGTTTTATTATCTAACAGTTAGATGTTTAATAAGAAAATCATTGTATTCGTTAGCAGTGTATATCAAGAAACTCATTGCGGAAACGCAATCTCCACTGGTTGTCGCAGCTTTTGCCTTGTGTTCAGTAATTTTTATTGTGATTTCCACACACTCATACACACACTTTTGCTTATTCTCTCACTCTTTCGTTGTGTTTGATATTGAGTGCACTTTGTCAAAAGTTATTTTGCAACATTTGCTATTATGCGCTCGATAACAATTTTATAACATTTTCATCTTCTGCTCCACATCCCCAAAGCGTTTTTTACTCTTGTTGTTCCTGTTGTTTTTTTTGGTAACATTTCAGAATTTATTGTGTTACATGTATTATTATTGTATATTGAAAAATGCATATTTCATGACATAACAACCGTTTGGGTCACAGTCTCCCTGCCAAAGTTATTGGCTTGAAAAGTTGCCTTGGCCCCGGACCAATATGCGTATAAATTGTTTGCAACAGTAATTGGAGCACAATGTTAAAGCATGAAATTTTAATTTGATTTCGATCAACTTCATAGGTCCTTCCAACCACTCTCTGATATACTACAAACGATGAATATTGTTGTTCAATGTGAGGGGCAATAAAAATCATATGCCTTTTCTCTCTATCCATTAAAAGAGAGTTCATATTTTAAGTGCCGTGATTTCAATCGCTCAAATTGAAGTTTATCTTGTTACAGTTTATAAAATATTTGAAAAAACTTTGGGCTGACATAGTAGAGCTCAAAGAAACTTGATTGCGAGTTGAACTTTATTTTTATTAAATCCAAAAAATTACATTTATTAATTTTTGGACAACATAAATTTCGAAATTCTTTGCTTTTTGTCTCTTACTAGCTTTCTGGGTTAAGTTTGAGTCAACTAGTTGGGTTGACTTTGTCGCTTGATTGTTTTTGGCATTTATCTGGCTTCCATTAGTCGCAGCTGGCAAATAATGTGGCTTCCAGGTAACCTAAATGGCAGTGTGCCAGTTGGTAGCTGAAATTGTCTTGGCGTCTTGTGACTTGCGAATCAAATGCGACTAGAACTTGTGTCTTAGCTTTGTTCTGTCTTGGCCATTTGAGTTCTCGGTAGACATCAGTGACATCGATTTAAACGCAAGAGAGGCACTTTAATGTGCCGTTTTCAATTTGTTGTAGATTACCCGGGAAGTAAATCCAATTAATCACAAATCCCATTTCAGACATAGATACTCGTTGAAAAAAGCGAATAGCGAAATGCGAAATGGCGAAAGCGAATGTTGCCGCTTGGAATATCAATCAATTACAAAGAAAGTATTTATCGGACATGCTTATCGGGTTCAATAAAAGCACACAAAAACACATGACACACACATGACAAAGGATGGCAGCCAGAACTAAGGGTCGGTTAGGGTATCCATGGGTTTTCTTTTTCGGGGTTGTAAATGCTGTAATGGGAGCTGCGCCTCCCAGAGGCAACAAAAGTGAAATTCGATTAAAATTTATCACAAAACGCAAATCGCATAAAAAGCAACAGCAATGTGCGTTGTTTTCCTTCCTTTTTCAAAGGAATAACAGAGGGAGAGAGCGATAGAGTGGGAAAGAGAGAAGATGGAAAAAGCTTCAACGAAAACAATAAAAAGGCGCATCATTAATTTTTGGAGAATTTCCAACAGTTCTCAAATTTATCGCCTACTTTATACAAAGAAAGACGAAAAAATGCACAAAATAGTAGATAAGCAAGTGAAAACAGTTGGGTAACTTCGATGAAAATATACCCGGTACAAAGCGGCTTTAGCGGTTAAAAATTATAGGAATCATAAACTGTTATCCAAATTGTATTTTTATTATATTTTTATTTTTTTTATTAAAGAATGTTTTAGTTTTTATGACAGAATAATAATTTAAGAATTATTTGATTTAAAAAAGTAAAAAAAGAGTTTAACAACTGATACAACATCTGTGTATCTGCTGTTGATATGTGAGAGACTTTTTCACTACCCAATCATTATTCAATATGTTGACTTTTGTGCTTTCACATTTGTTTCTTTCCATGCCACATAAGTCATGTGTGGGCAATTTAGGGGCCTTGTGGATGGCCTTTGAGGCAGAAAGGATAGTATGATGTGTGTATGTGTGTGCGTGTGTGTGTGTGTGTCGGTAGCGCATGCAAAAGACAAAGAAAAATTTGTTCGAAGTGCTATTCGGCAGACGCCATCGCAGCGCGTCGATGTGGAAATTGTGATAGTGGCATTGGGTTGTGGTGGTGACACTGGTGGTGGCGATGACGGTGACGGTGACGGCAAGGGCGGTGCAGATGGTGTAGGACGTCACCCTGCCAGCCACATACCCAAAACAATGAACTCTGGCAACACTGTCGAAGTTGTTTAACTTTCCATTTGTTGCCCTGGTTTTTGCCTTGTTCAGATTCTTTTAACTGACTCTGACTTTGTCTCTATCCCAGCCATTCCCACAGCTTAGTGTTGCCTTTGATAAAGGTGCTCGGCAAGTGTTAGCTGGGATATTGTTTTAACATTGAAATGGAGCTGGTTCCCAGGTTGCAGGATGCAGGTTACCGTGTGGCTAAACTGTGCCAGACGACACTATTAATTTACCATGGAGTAGTTTTTTGAACAACTTTCCTTAAAAATTAGGATTAAGTTCACTGTTTGAAAATAGACATATCCCATTAATGTTAAAGTCAACTTAAGCGTTGTACTTTGTACTTTAAAAGTAGAACACTTTTTTCAGTAAAAAACAGCTAACAAAACACACTGTTATCTGGCAGCCCATCTGCTCTCGTTTTCTGCCACTTTCGGGAATGCAATTAAAATGCATAAAACTAAAGACAAATAATAACAATGGTTTAGTTTCCCCCAATAACTGAACGAAATCATAATTGAATAATCTTATATTATAAGTTTCTGCCAATTTATGATTTAAATATTTTTCACGCTACAGTTTTACAAAAACTAAAATTAATGCCTTAGTTTATAGATAGTCTTTTTTACTAAAAAAAGCAAGAAAGACTACTCTCGAGCGAGCCGACTGTAAAAGACCCCGTACTCGTTTTAGTGCGCGTTTTCCATATAAATCACACATTTTCGAATTTTCGATAGTTGTCCGATCAGGATCAAACTTGCTGAAGATAGTTTTAATGGTACCATACGCATAATGTGTTAGGTTGGTCTCTGTAGCTCTAGTCGTTTATAGTACATAATACGTATTATATAGTAGGTTTATTAATTATATCGTTCTTCAGTATTTATTTACTCATCATCCTGCACACGACTTTAGTGAGTTAATATGTAAATTTATTTTACGTTTCCAGTGTTTGTATTTTATTTTAATCCCACTTTTACCCCATTCTGTCTACTGCATTCTGGTAAGCCAAAAAATTGTTGTTGTGTTTGTGTGAAACACATTTAAAATGCTACAAAGCTACACAACAATTCGAGGTACAACCAGATCGACCCACTTGACTGGTTCAGATAGTTTTGCATTGTTGCGGTAAATAAGCAAAAATTTACATGCCATTGGCATTTATTGTTTATGCATTGGTTGCAATGACACATCATGATCATTATCAACATTATCGTCATTATCATCATCATCATCATCAATGTTTGATAGCTGGTGTTGTTGTGTGTTGTGGCTTTGAAATTGTGGCAATTAAATTTTGCACTTTTGTTGCTCTCATTTAAATATTTGTTCTTTGAAGATTTTTCGCTCGTTATTTTGTTGGCTTTGATTTAAACTGAGGTTTAGCTATAAATTGTGCGCTTTACGGTTAATTTCAAAATGGATACCAAGGACACTAAGCCGCCATAAGTGCTTTGTTTTTAAACATTTTTTGAATATTCCATTTATGCTTTTATTTTTGGAATTTGTTTTACATTAACACAATTATTTAAGTTTTAATTTAGTGCACTGCAAGTGCTCTTGATATATTTGGAAGTAGGTATTTAAGTAAATACTTAAATAATTTCTGCAACAATTTAAAATACCATAAACTTAAGTTAACATTTTAGCAATAAATAAAGACCAGACGGTATTAAGTACTTGGCATCAGCTTGCCAGAAAAACGTGAGAAAAGTATGGCTGGTACTCTTTTTTTTCTCACTTTTTCTCTCTTTCCCCTTTGTCTGAGAACACCTGCCGCTAATGGACTAGCCTGAGTCATAAGTTTGATTTATAAGTGTTCATATTTTCTATACACGATATATCTAAAATTTTCCCTTTTAACCAAATTTTGGCCTTTCAAGAATTCAATCAGACAAACAACTATATTGTATTGGATGTACAAAGAACAAAAAGGGTCCAAAATTATTATCTTATTATGGATTATAAAGCATAACAAAAATGATTTATTAAAGATTATTAATTCAAGCAATCCTTTTTATCATAAGGAAATTGCATAAGGTTTTCTTTCAGTGTAGCTAGCGTTCTAGCTATCTAGCAAACAATGCTCAAGTAATAGTCTGTCACTGGCCTTCTTTTCAATGGTTCGTCTTACATAATGACAACTGTGTGACATGTCATAAGCTCAATAACAACAACAGTCATTCGTAAACACACACACACACTCACACACAGAAAACACAAATATATACACTTACACACACTCAAAAGCAGTCACATATTGATGATGTGCGTCAAATCCCGTCGTTGTTTCTGTCAATTTGGTTGCCCATAATGTTGTACTGTCTGACAGTTGAACCTGGAATAGACAATATGGTTGATTTTCCTCTGGCCTTTGTGTGTTTACACAGTTTGTCAATGCATTCTTCAATGCATTGGTTACTTCATTTATATTGTGTTCTTTTTGTTGTTGTCAAAGTGACAAATTGATCACGAGATATGTTTGTCCAATTTTGTCATTGTTGTAGTTCCTGTAGCTGCCATTTATATTTCTCACAGTCGGATTAATTGAACCACATGTGTTATTTGACTTCAACCATTGCAAATTTTTGGCTGTTTTTAATCATAGAAAGTATCGAACTTTCTAAACTATTATCAATCGAGTTATTGCTTTAAAGTAAAACCCATGTGAGTTTAAATAACGAAATTAATATGCCATAAGGTTTAGACTCTGTCAGCTGTTAGCAGTCCCACAGAGTATACTACTGTCGAGTGAGCTCTACTTCGCATTACTTTCTTGTTTTTTGTAGAAGAATGAATGAATATTAAATAAGTGAAATTATATACTAAATCAATTGAAATTAGCATAAAGCATATTTCAATTTAATTAGACCCCGTACTCTAAAAAAGAGTAGAGGGGTCTATTAAGTTTGTCTGAAGCGAAATGTGCGTAACAGGCAGAAGGAGGCGTGGCCGACCCCATAAAGTATATATATTCTTGATCAGCATCAACAGCCGAGACGATATAGCAATGTCCGTCTGTCCGTCTGTCCGTCCGTCCGTATGAACACCTGGATCTTTTAAACTACAAAAGCTAGAGCCACCAAATTTGGAATGAAAGTCCGTTTGCTTCGCGAGCAGATCAAGTTTATTTCAAATCTTTGCCACGCCCCTTACCGCCCCCGCAAATTGTAAAAAACTATGGTCACCTCGGAAAAAATTGATGTTTTAAGCAAATATCTCAGTAACTATAGCACTTAGGAATACCATTTTTGGTATGTAATTTGCTAGAGACAGCATAAATGCATTGTCATTAAAATTTTTGGACTGCCACGCCCCGTTTTCCCACACGAATGAAATAATTTTCAAACTTCAATGCCATTTTTAAGGCATTTGCACTTATCGTACGGTATTGTAATTTCAAATTCGTTTGGAGACAAAGTATCACAAACTATCCTGAAAGTTGCATACAAATCGGACCATAAACAAAAGAGCTAGACACGTTACAATGTTAACAATTGCACGCAATGCCAATGCATGTGTGCAAGCGAGACAGAAGCATATAAACATGTGAGCGAACGTTTTCGCTGCTTGTGTAGCGACTGCACTGCTTGTGTAGCGACTGCACTGCTTGCGGACGATGCACGCACATGTATGCATACGATTTATCATATATCGATATTCAATACCATAGTAATTATAATTGCGATATAATATCGCACGCGATATTTGGTCATTATGTCTATAATATATCGTATTTAAATTCAGTTGTTGATAATATCGATATTTGATTTGATGTGATATTTTAATTAATATCGATATCGGCATTTTCTTGGCGATTTGCATCCCTATTACAAACTGATGGTTTTGTTTCAAAGTGTTTTATTGCAAATACTATGAGTACGGGGTCTTTTACAGTCGGCTAGCTCGACTGTAGCCTTTCTTACTTGTTTTCTTTTGTAAAATGTGTTAATTAAGTTGTTAGATAGTTTAATTTAACATTTTTGGTATTTCATTCGTTTTAATTGTAATTCATTGCCAGCATTATGCACTAGAACTAAGAAATGACAATAAAAATGATAAAAAAAATTAAAATTTGCTTCAGCCTTAGTTCTAATGCTGTTTGCCTTCTGCGATACATGCAGACAGTGTTTGAGGAAAGTATGCACACGATGCGGCTCGCAACGTTTCAAGTTTTGTTTGCACTGCTCTTCAAATACTGCAGACAAAATGCTGTCGAAAATGCACAGTTGTATGATGTCTCTTCATATATATGTATACATCCTAAATTCCTAAAACAGAAGATTAAATAAATGCTTTCTGTCGAAATTAATTAATTTAATCTGCAAACAGTCGTTAACTATAAACCTGCATTTCGTTATTGCAACTTAAAAAGTTGAAATAAGATATTAAAATATTTTATTCTATCTCGTTTCCTTTCAGATTTCTACAGATGTGTCATTAAGTGACTTAGAAGAAATCAGCAAGCAAAATACACACAACATCATTGGAAGAAGTGATGAAGTCATGAGACCGACATTCGATCGACGCCTCTGGATATTATTGTTCATTATTTTAGTACAATGTAAGTAGTTTGCCAAACTTCCTTACTTCCTTACTCCTCCCGAAGATTTTGTCTTCCAAATAAAAGAAGTCCTTACCAAATTTATTTGCCAAGTTGCCTTTCTGTGTCATTCAGCTAATATTTTCCCAGACAATGGTTTCTTGAAAATGAATGCTCCACTTTGTACGTCGGCAACGTGTGAAAAATAGTTCACAGATAATCGCAGTCAGGCAGGTCACATTATTTATGTGCCAACACCCACATGACGCATCTGCCTAAGTTAAACCTCCCTCAAAATGAAAGTGGGACTTTGTGGTATCAGACTCAGATGCTACTGGTCCTTATCAGCTTGATATTCCATGCCACAAGCAACAAACAAAGCCGTTTCTTTTATTTGCCGACCGTTTTTAGGGGGCCACATGGACAACGGTTAACCCTCAACGTATGTTGGACAAATAATGCATGTATACTGGCCCCAAGGTCTCTTCTCCAATAGGGTTTCAAGACGGGTGCTGCATAATAAGCTTTGACATCTGGGGCAATAAGGCATATGAGTGATATGTCATTTACTTAGTAACCCATATTACTCATTTGATACTACACTACGACTACTCTTAATTTCAAATGTTAAATGATAGATAGAACTCTTTTATCTCTAGCAATATGTTTTAAATATTTTTCAAGCCAGACAGTTTTGTTATTTGATTTCTTAAGTTCCTACTATTTGTAGTTTAAGTTTTAAAGGTAAAAGATTAATAAACTATTATTTATTTTCCCCACAAAGTCTTTTACGGCTTAGACTAAACCACTTTGTTTCAATTAAATATACACACGTCATTTAACTTGAATTAATTTTGTAACCCTTTAGTTCCAAGGGTCACCTCAAGGTTGCTCCAAAATTCATGATGCATGTAAAAGGCAACGGTAGACAAAGATTGGGACTGGAAGTTTAAGTCAGATGTTACAAAAAACTAAAAGAAAATGCCCTGCATATCCGACTACTCAGCTCAGCACACACACACACACACACGCGCGCATACACAGAAAAAATGGAAACGGAAATACGCGTTCAAGAATTTTAATCTGAATGCGCAATTTGGCGTGTGAGCTGTATGCCAAAATGGCGCAGCACATGTCGACCAAATGGCGGCATCGCAGCCATATCCCATGTCGACTGGTTTCCCGTCCGGCCACGCATTCAACTTCTCGCCCCATCGCACCACCGAACCCCCGCCCCTAGGGCCATCGCCCTTTGTTGCGGCACATGTTCCACTGCGGTGCGCCTTGGAATTTCACGCGTTTATTTGCAAAGATTACGAAATGCGCCGCCCGCTAAAGTTTTGTATGCGTTTCCTGTGTGCAGACTTTTCCTTCAACCTCTTTCTCTCCCTCTCACTCTTTTTCTTTTCGTTTCCTACTGTTCTCTCCAACACGACGTTGCATTTCAGTTGTCTGCCAGCGTTTTTTTTTTACTGTTTGTTCGGTCCGTACGTACATTTGTCCCCCCGTCTCGTTGACTTGTTATGCATGCAAAATTCTGTGGCAAATGCACAGCAAGGGAACATGGAATGGAACGGCGTTCAGGCCCCAAGCCCCGAGCCCCGTTCGGTAGTGACATGCAAAATATTTTTGCATAAAAATGTTTGGCCACCGACACACTCCGAGCAGCAAGTTCTTCAGTCAGCTTCATACTGCACTCGCTCTCGTAAGCAATCCCATTTGATATGTGGACAATTTAAAACTTTAAAGCATTTCAATATTGGTTGAGTTTGTCAGAACATTTTCTTTTTGTTAAATTTTCTATTTGACAATTTACCTTTATATTTTTTCGGTTTCGGATTTTACTGTCGCTTCATCATAGAATATCTTTATCTTTGCATACTCCCTTGAGCTTAATGTCTCACATTTTATCCATGTATTTAAGCTGAATGTGCGTTGGTCTACGTGCTTGCAATACTAAGGACCCTCAATATCATCTTGATGCCGGTCCATAGCGAAATGTGTTGAATACCGAAATGTGACAGCAGCAACAACAGCGATGAAGTATTTTCCAGTTCTAATAAAGTGGCGCATTGGGTGTGCTTAGTGATATCATTATGCGGCCTCTCTATTCACATTTACAGTCACAGTCACACTTACATTCATAGTCACAGTCACACTCACATTTACTTTGACCTTAATCATCAAAGAAGATAAAAATACGAAATATTATTATTATGGCATATTAAAGTGCATTTGCTAATGAAAAAGTGTATAATTTTTCTGTAAATTATAACAACCAAGAATTCTAGAATGTAGGTTCCTGAATCCGGGATTAAATATATATAAAAATATAGTTATATCTTTAACAAATAGTTATAGTATACACAATTAGTTTATATAGTAAATCATAGGATAGTTATAATTGGAAGCAATTTCGATATACTCCGATGCAGGGAATTTTATTGGCAGCTCAGCTCTTTTGCACTTCTATTTCTTGTTTATCTAGAATCAAATAAAAAATTCCCACTGAAATAAGCTTAAATTTCAGTTTTCAAGAGAACTTTCTGTACTCAATTTTGGTCGCTTTTGAAGCATCCTGTAGGAATGATAAGTAGCATCGACTGGACGACCACGCGTTGGTTGAGGGGACAGACAATTGCAGTAGCTCATGGATGACTCTTGAGATGGATAGAGAGTGAAGAGGAGATAGGGAGAGAGAGAGAGAGAGAGAGAGTGAGG
This sequence comes from Drosophila cardini, assembly GCA_018903735.1. Taxonomy (NCBI): domain Eukaryota; kingdom Metazoa; phylum Arthropoda; class Insecta; order Diptera; family Drosophilidae; genus Drosophila; species Drosophila cardini. Next base: position 19,771,323 of record JAEIGM010000001.1, on the reverse strand, counting down.
TGGGTAGAGACACCGTGCAGAGCACAGCAGAGCACAGCAGAGCAGAGCAGAGCATATCAGAGTTGAGCTGCTGCAACTCGTCGTTGTCGACTTAGTTAGCCACTTTCTTTTATATAACATGCGCCTTTTGTGCCTCGAGTGCCCCATCTGCTCTCCTTTGGCTCGCTCCTTGCTCCCTGCTCCTTGCTCCTCCTTCTACTTAAGAAAAACACAGTTTGCAGCAAGTTTATTTTAAAACTCAACTTTTGTGTGCTCAAGTTTACTTTTGTGGCGAATTACTTTTCGGTTATTTTATGTGGCCCACAGACGCCGCTGATTGTCTTGTTGTCTGGTGTTGATGCAGCGTCCAAAAAAAAGCTCCACAGACGAAGAGAAGATACTTTTGGTTTAGGGCTTTCTCTAGATACACTTCCACTATTATTCTACTACTATTCTACTATTACCTCGTCGCGTCCGGTTCATCGCGAAGTTTATTATGTTGGCCAGTTAAAGTTGAAGCTGCTCGCAAAATGCAATTATTAAAAGTTTTCCATCTTGCCTTCTCCATTTCGCCATTGTCGTGTGTTCAAAATTATGGTTGGCGCCATTTTCTGTCCTCGGTTCGTGATCTCGCCACATTTATCTTCGCTATTTTTCAGTTTCTTTTTCAGTTCTCAGCTCGTTGCTGTTTAATAAAGCATAGCAAATGTAGAACAAAAGAAGACACTATTTTAAAGAGAATATTTTCTATGAAATTTAAAGGCTCGAACAGGAAATATGAAAGGTATTGGGAGAATGCCAGTTATTTTAAAAATATTTACTAAAAGCGGAAACGCAGCTAACAACAATGGCCAAAAGGGTATAAAACGTGGACTTCCGTTTTGAATTTGCCTGTTATTCAGTGCTTGAGTGTTATGCAACCCAACATAAACACTAGTATTCACAAAACACCGTGCAACACAGTGTGGTCAACACAAAATTGACGCTGGCAGGTTTCAGACCTAGTCTCTAGGTTTTGTGCTTCTGGCTCTCGTTCGGTGGGTTGTTGGCTTCCGGCTTGGCTAGACTGGCGCAATTGGCCACACACTAAATTGCACACCTGAGATTAAAACGACGGCATTTGAACAGCATTTTGAGGCATTGCTCCACTAGGGCGAATGGGTCTAAAGTAAGAGAAAAAGGTCGAAAACATTTGCACTTTCAGTTGCAGCTGAATGCAATCTTCCGACAAAGTCAAATTTCTATTCAGCTTTTGCAGTTACAGAGCTCTGTTGGTAGTTCACACCTTTTCCATTCATTTGGAACAAAAAATGTATAAGGTGTTAAATAGTAGGTGAACTGAGTTTTTATAAACTTGATAAATATTAAATATTATTTAAACATAAAAGAATAAGTCTAGTTGCTAAGTGAAGATTTTAGTCTTTAAGCAATGATAAATTTTTGACATTTGAATACACTTTATACTTTTGACTTTGAGTTGTATATCTTCTCAGTCCATTTAAGGTCTCAATTATGCTGATTATTCGTCTTTAAATGATTCAATTTTAAGCTATTTAATGTAGACTATAAAAAATAAAATGATATTAAATTTTAACAAACGTTTAGTTTAAAAATAACACCTTTAGCTGTGTTCTGACTGCATGACTCTTATTGTCTAACCACAGTTTTTCCATTTCCAACTTCTGCTCCTTTCGAGCTTACTTAAGGTCTGTTTGTCAGACACACAAAGTCGCCGTTTTGCTCTCAGAGAGTAAAAGCAAGTGAAAATAAATTAGGTGGAAGTAAGTCGTAACGAAGTGATACATAATTCTTTTTATTTTGTGTGTTTCTCTGGCAGTTTGAGCTCTTCTTTCTTGAATTTTTACTCCATTTCGTTAGCGTTTATTGTTGCAAACAATTGAGTGCAAGTTTGTGCCACAAAACAGTAGCAAATATTCTCTCTTTCTTCAACGCAGTACTTACATAACAAGTTGATACAAAAATTTAAGTCTTTGTTCAAATTAATGCCCTGTAGGGTTTTTTTTCTTTCTGGCAAATGAGTTTTCATTTTAATTTTCGTTTTCTTTTACATAAATAATAAAGAACTTTAATGTGACGTTTAGTCATTTGCTACCTGAAATGCCATGAAAGCAAATCAACTTTTGGCCTGAGGGCAACAAAATATGCTGCACAGGATAACAGTAACCTAATATCCTGTAATTTGGCTTTAATGACGAGGAAGAGATAGAGAGAAAATAAAAGAGATGGAAAGTAGGTATGAGAGTAAGAGAGTCTGACGATAGGCGTCCACTCATTTGGGCTCTTAAATAGGCTAAATAACTTAATACCAACCGAAAGGCGACGCCGTGATTGAGATACACCGCCCTTAAGCTGGCAATGACTTTGGGTTGCCTTTCTGCTTATTGCTATTTAACTAAGCCAACGATATCATTTTATCACAGAGCTGAATGGCTGAAAAAAGGTACAGAAATTTAGAGACAAGGACTTTGGTGCTAACTAGTTGAAAAATTTCACTTTCAATGGGCTGCTATGGTCACAGACAGAGCTTTAACTTTAGGTCCACCCACCTGCTATATGCCACCTACCTCCTACCACCTGGCACCTGCCACTCGCCACTTGCTATTTGCCACTTGCTTCTTGCCTCACAGCAGCCTTTCAATGCACCTGCCCTTACCCCCAGTTCTCAACCCTCAGCGCCCTTGCCACGCCCTTACCGCGCATGCTACGGTTTCAGAAGCCATTAACGTGTTTCGTTTCATTTAACTTTTACGCTCGGCGTTGTCCCCAGCCTCCCCGAAGGAGTAGCTCAACGCTGCTATTTAGCACGAGTCCACAGTAGCTTTTGCTCCTTTAGACCCGCCGCTCCTTCCCCTTCCACCCTCCAAAGCACCTCCCATTTTTGTATTTTTGTTACACTTTGGGCCCATGAAACGAAACTTTTGCCTGCTTGCACGATTCCATCCAACAAAGGACAAAAAACCCCAATGAGGACAATGTTTGCTGGGAATAAAACGCTGTAAGTTGAGGCAATGAAGAAGGAAGCAGAATCGTTGACTCGGAATCGGAATGAGGAGGGTTGTTTTGGGAGGAGCTTTTGAGGGACGGACCAGAAGGCTGACCTTCGCTGCTGACAGCAGCCGTCATTAACCTTTCATGATGTAGCAGCGTACCGGGCACAATCAAGCGGAACAGGTGTCAGCCCATGGGTTGCCTGGGAGATGATTCCCTGTCACCACCCAGTAGTGCCTAAAGTAGCCACATTGCAAAGATTGGCTTGATCTTTAACTTGGTCTTAGTCGCTGCTTCTGTTGTTTATTTTTCTTGCTTGTGTCGATGATGTGGAGCTTGTAAGCTATGCTAGCTGATGTTGACTTTAATTCATTGGGGGTAGCAACATTTCTCCTAATGACCCACATTCTACCATGTACACTGATGTTTCTCAGGAAAATATGTATGAACTTCTATAAAATGTATTGTGAAGGTAACAAAAAAGAGAAATAATTTACTTAACAATATGTTGGCAGTAATCCGTATGTTAAAACAAGAAAGAAAAGTACAGTCGAGCACGCCCGACCGTAGAATACTCTCTGCATTTTATTTTCGATCATTTTAATAAAATCGGTAGCCGGGTATATCAATTGATACTTGCAACAAAACACGTTGAAACAAAAACATCTGTTTGTATGTATACACACACATATACATTTGACATTAAAAGTATGCACGCACATATGTATTTGTGTATATGCTATACATACACAATTGCTCGGCACAGCCAGCATTCGCGAGCAGCGCTGTCGCTAAGCTACGCAAGCAGCGAAAACGTTCGCTCACATGTTTGTATGTTTCTATCTCGCTCGCACACATGCATTGGCATTGCGTTCAATTATCAACTTTCTTACATGTCTAGCTCTTTTGTTTATTGTCCGATTTAGATGCAACTTTCAGGATAGTTGAATATATTTTGTCTTTAAACGAATGTGAAATAACAATACTGTACGATAAGAACATATGCCTTAAAATCGGCATTGAAGATTGCAAATTATCTTATTTCTTGTGAGAAAAGGGGGCGTGGCAGTCCAAAATTTTTGATGACAATACAATTGTACCGTCTCTAGAAACCTACATACCAGAATGGGTGTTCCTAAGTGCCATATTTACTGAGATATTCGCCTAAAACATCAATTTTTTACGAGGTGTTTCTAGTTTTTTGCTCATTGTGGGCGAACGGGGCGTGGCATCGGAAAAAAAAAAGATTCTTGTATTGACTGACTTAATATCGAGTCGATAGAGACCAAATTCAAACTTGTAGCTCTTACCATCTCTGAAATCTGTTTGTTCATACGGACAGACAGACAGACGGACAGACGGACAGACGGACAGACGGACAGACGGACAGACAGACAGACGGACAGACGGACATGGCTATATCGACTCGGCTTGTGATGCTGATCAAGAATATATATACTTTGTGGGGTCTGCCACGCCTCCTTCTGCCTGTTACATACTTTTCACAAACACAATATACTCTCTCTTGCAGAGAGTATAAAAACCATAGTTTAAATTTAAGTTTAAATAGTTATCTTAAAACTATTGCCCACAAGAAACAAACATCGTTTACTCTCTAATCAAACATTACTTAATGGATATATGTTAACCAACTTTATTCAGAAGAAGTTTTTTCTGACTTTGTCAACTGCTCAACTTTGTAAACTAATGCAGCATTTTAAACTCAGTTTTAATTGCACCACTTGTTAAATTTAGTGGTCTGAAAATTCAAACATTTTTACTTTTCTTTGGTATAATAATCCTAAGCTTTAGCAATCCTAGCTGTAAATCGCCTCAATATAAAAATGAAAATTTCATTTAAATATTTTTGATTTTTGAATCTGGTTTATTTTTATCAGGTTATACGTATTTGTAGTCAGCCACAGCATTTTTATTTAACTAACCACACGCCACACCCACAAAAATCAACAGAAACACATTCAGACAAACGCGCACAGTTGCAAATAATTTGACAACCACAGTTGTATCTGTATCTGTGTCTGTGTCTGTATCTGTATCTCCAACTGTGTCGTCGTCCTGGCTGCGGTTGAGCTCGGTCGATACCCATTTGCAGTTGCTGTTTCTCAATTTGTAGCAAATTATTTGCCAAGCGAATTTGTAAAACAAAATGGCGCAGTGGGAGTGGGTCGATTTAGTATTACAGAAGTCACAGAATCAGGTAGTTTGTTTAGCAGTATGCGAATCAAGATGCAACTCAGGAGTCCTGCTTCCCTTAGCATATGCAAATCTTTTTATAAATATATGGTATTGCAACAAATTTAAACTGTAACTCTTGCAATCGTTTAATTGTGACATAACATATATGTGTGAGATAACATGTATATATTTTTCAAAATTTATACATCTAGTTAAACTGTCATTTTGCTTAAAGCCTGAAATTAGTCTTATTTAAAGTATGACTTGATACGGAATCTTATTCTAATCGTAGGTAATACACTTTCTTCCAAAAAAAGGGCATGTACCGACTCTATTAGAAATTCCTTTATTTGAATTTTGGTGCAATTGACATGGTATTTTAGCACACATTCTAAACAATACAAACTTAAGGCCTTTATTTCGTGTTGGGAAATCAATAATACTGCAAAACAGTGTAGTGGACAACAACAATGACATTGTCCTTGGGGGCACCTTCGTACAAAAGATCTAGTTTTGAATTCAAATATCAACAACAATAGCATAAACATCATCATAATCGTGATGACGGCTGTAAAACTGAATGTCCTCCAGGGTTTTATCCTTGACAATTTCTTATGCAATAATCAACAGCAGCCGTTGAAAAATATTGAAGGCCAACTAGAACCGCGATGTTGGCAATGCCAAATGTGCTGTGATGATATAATAAAAGTTTTACACAAATTTTGTTTTTAAACTCCACAAAATGTATTTCTAAAATGTGAAAAATGTGAAAATTCTTTTAATCCGTCTGAAATGTAGATCACTTAATTTGTACAAAGGAACAAAAATATAAAAAATTTTCGTTCTTATGGCACATTTCATCATTCGTTCACTAAGTTGGAAATTTAAGGCACCTGCAAAAATTGGTGCAAAATCTGAGACTAAGCTTATAACTAAAATAATACTTCAATGTTAAAAAAAGGATGTTTTTTAACACCAACTTCAAATATCGTCTGATTGTTCTAATCGATAACTTAAGCATTAAAGGTATTCCTAATACCTTTTTAGGGTATACGAGACTTCTAGTCAGGTGTACAGGTTGAAGCACTTTTATTTGTTAAATCTGCGTTAACCCCGAAAAGTGTCAACAAATGACGCCAGCACTTCCCTCTTTGTAGCAGCCACAACCACAACATGATTACCAAATGCCACGCCCACACACAGACATACATACACACACAGTTGCCTGCGCACCGCATCGTTGACTCTTCAGTCTTAAAATAGGTAACAGTAAGTGCAGGCGGCAGACAAACAATTTTGTCGAACATAAAATGGAGCACAACTTAATTAAATGCTGAAAGCGCGACCGCAAGAGGGAGGGGTGGGGTGGGGTGACAGGTTTAAAGGGGTGATAGGTGACACCTTGGGAAGATGAAAAGTTGGGTGGTGATGGCGGTGGTGAGGAGGTTGCCTGGAGCTGTAACGTTGACAGCCCAAGACAGATCCCCATCTTAATTTTCGGTGGGTGGCTGCTGGAAATTAGCAAAGCTGTCAACTGTCAGCAGATTGAGTGCATGGAGTGTTGCGTTTTTGGATGTGTGAGTGTAGAAATATGTCTACAACTTCATGGCTGCCAGGCAATGACAAGACAATGTGTGTGTGTGTGTGTGTGTCTGTCTGTGTGCGAGTGTCTCACCTGTGCTTCAACACCTTGAGTCCTCTAAATGGAACTTGCCAAACGAATTTCTCTGCTGTGTATAACTGTGTGTGTGTGTGTGTAAATTATGGCATGTCTACTTCCGCCTCTCTGCCACATGCCACATGCTATCCGCCACCTTCCACCTTCTATTTTGCATCTTCCACCTGCTGCTCCTTGCCCGTTGAGTTGTTTGTAATTTGTTAATTTCCCGCATTTAGAAATTAATTTTCGCTTCATGCGCCGCCAAGCAGACAACAGCAGACAACGTCGAGCCAAGTTGACTACACCCGCCGCGGTGCCTGACAGTGCCGCACATAAGTATGCTTAACATTTTGCTATACAAACACACACACACACTCACACATTCAAACACACAACTTTTGCCGCAATTATGCTGGCAACACGTTATGTTTAAATTCTTTTATGTTGTCATTAATTTCTGCAACTTGTTCTGCTGTTAATTTTTGAATCTGAATCTGAAACCAAATATGCATTTAAGTTGGATTCTGCTGCGTGGGTTTGACACGTTTTCTTCTATATTGTAAATTATGCGTATATGTACATGTTCGTATTGTGTTCAGTTTTATTGTTACGTGTACAGAAAATTGCGACTTGTAGCCTCAAGCCCCCACCCAGATTTCTTTGTCTGTATTCGGCACTTTATTTTTAACTGCTGTACTGTGTATAGTATTTCAGTAAACTTTTAGCAAAATTAAAGTGGACCTATTTTAAGAAAATTGTGATAAATTAGTACACCAATCAATTTGCAAGTTTTAGGAGGGTGTATTTATCTGTAGTGTTAGAATTATGGACTTTTAACAATTTCCCATATTAAATATCTATTCTGCTTCTTCCTCGTCTTCACATTTCTTCTTTAGAGCCAAGGCTTTTTGCTTTTTCTTAAGAGTCTTTGCCTTTCGTTTTTTCTTAAGAGCCTCCATATTTTGCCTTTTCCTTAGAGACTTCTCTTTATTACTTTTCTTGCCCCTACTCTTTTTTTTGCGAGTCCCCTCTTTGCAGTCTTCGCTATTTTTTTTCAAACCGCCTTTTTTCCCCTTCTTCTGAGAGGTTTTGTTTTGATTCTTTTTTGACACTTTTGCCTTTTTCTTTTTCTTAGCTCCCTCAGATTGTTGGTTAAGAGTATCTTCACACTCTTTCATAAGAGCTTCCTCTACTTCACTGATCTGAAGATCTTCATCAGACTCCTTAGGGGACTTTCCACTTCGTTTTTTCGAAGAAGGCCCTTTGTTTTTATTTTTCTTAGGAGACTCTCCTTCTGGACATTTCTTAGAAGACTTTTTACTTTTCTTCCCCTTTTTAGTCTCTTTATTTTTTTTGTTTCTTCTTTCTCCCTTTTCGTTTTGTTCTAAATCTTTTTTGTTCTTCTGAGCTTCATCTTTTTGCTTTTGACATCTCCTCACAGCCTCTTCACATTGCTTTACAAACATCTCCTCCTCCTGTTTCTTCTTGAGAGCCTCCTTTTCTTTTTCCTTTTTGAGAAGTTCCTTTGCACGTTTCTTTAGCATAGCGGCTTCTTCACACTTTTTTCTAGCAGCTTCTTCGTTCCTTTTCTTTTTAAGAGCTTCTTTCTTTTTTTGTTTACGGGCCTCCTCTGCACACTTCTTCTTCAGAGCCTCTTCCTTTTTTTTTAAAGTCATCTCTTCGCATTTCTTTCTTAGAGCCTCTTCTTTACAAACATTTTCAAAGCAATTCCGTTCAAGACCCTCAAGTTCTTTTTTAATGAAAGCTTCCTCGTCTCTCTTTACCATTTTAAGTTCCTCTGCTAAGTTATCGTACTCTTTTTCCATTACAGGATCCGACTTTTCCGATTTGGCTTTCTTTGACGAACTTTCTACTTTCTTTTTCTCCTTTTTATTCTTTTCAGCAGATTTTCCTCCTTTTTTATCGTATCTTTCGTTAAGCTTATCCTGTCCAGACTCGTTGCACATTTCTTTCAATACCTTCTGCTTACACAATTCCTTGAATTGAGCGGCAAGGCAGTCGTGGGCGCGGGAAAGTCTCTCCTGTTCTTCTTTGGAGAACTTTTTTCGAATTCTACAAACATCTGACCATTGACTATTTATACATTTCTCCAATTTTACCAAGTAGCGATTTTTCGTCTTATCCGTAGACTCCGCATTACTTTTTAGAGATTTGCATATTTTTTCAATAGGATCGGAGTTTTTAGAACTCGGAGATTTATCACACTCATTTTCTGCTGATTTTCCAGATTTTCCCTTAGGTTGCTTTTGTTTCTTGTTACTCTTATCTGACTTGGACTTTGCTTTATTCGATTTTTGTTTATCACTTGCACTTTTTTGAGTCTGCTCTTTTACCATTTGCTTCACTGCTTTTTTTCCTTTTTTGGATTTCTTCTGAGCTCTTGGAGCATCATCTTCCTTTTTATTACTTCTCTTTTGTTTACCTTTTTTACTTAAACTTCCTTTCTTCCCTAGCCTCGATTCTTTCTGTTTTCCTTTCTTTCCCTTTTGACTTTTTGTATCCTCCTCACAGTCTTCTTTCAAACTTTTACTTTTCTTTCCTTTGCCCTTTATACTCTTTCCTTTTTTAGACCCTTCATTGCTGCCTTTCTTTTGTTTTTTCTTTTGACTCAGTTTATTTTGGCCTTCCTCACAGTCTTCATTTTGTCTCTGGCTTTTCTTTCCTTTACCCTTTTTGCTAAGGCTTTTGTTTTCCTCATTTCCCTTTTCCTGTTTCTTTCCTTTTTTGCCCTTTCCCTTTTTACTTAGCCTCTTCTGATCTTCCTCGCAGTCGTCTTTTTGGCTCTTGCCTTTCTTTCCTTTACCCTTCTTACTTAGGCTTCCTTCGTCCTTTTCTCGTTTCTTAGATTGTTTTTTCTGCTTCTTTCCAGCTTGTGCAGTGCCTTTTTTACTTGACCTCTTCTGGTCTTCCTCGCAGTCGTCTTTTTGGCTTTTGCCTTTCTTTCCTTTCCCTTTCTTACTTAAACTACCTTCTTTCTCCTCTCCCTTTTTAGACTGTTTTTTCTGCTTTTTTCCCGCTTTGTCTTTGCTCTTTTTACTCTTCTGATCTTCCTCACAGTCTTCCTTTTGACTGTTACCCTTCTTTCCTTTACCCTTCTTACTTAAGCTTCTGTCTTCGTTTCCTCCTTTTTTAGATTGTTTTTTCTGTGCTTTACTAGATTTTTCTTTGCCCTTTTTACTCGACCTCTTCTGATCCCCCTCACAAACTTCTTTCTGGCTCTTACCTTTCTTTACTCTGTTTTTCTTACTCAATCTACCTTTTTGTAATATTCCTGCCTTGGAGTCTTTCTTCTGTTTCTTCGCTCTTTTCTGCTTCTGGGTTTTATTTTGCATCTTTTGATCTTCCTGACAATCTTCATTTTTTTGCTGGGCTTTTTTCTTTTTCAGGCTCGTTTTCTCTGACTTTTCTTTTTTTCTACTCGCATTCTTCTCACCTTTTTTGGATTTATTCTTTCCACTTTTGCTTTTCTGAGTCTGATCCTTAACCATTTTTTTTACACTTTTCCTACCCTTTTTCGACTTATCCTGGCATATCGGGCAATCGTCTTCCTCAGCCTTATTTGTTTTCGCTTTAACCTTTTTATCCAAGTCTGTTTTAGACTTACTTTGCTGAGTCTTAGCATTCTTTTGTTTTTTCTGTTTGCTTGATTTTTTAGGATCTTCCTGACATTCTTCATTCTTCTGACCACCCTTTTTTCCTTTACTTTTCTTACTCGACTTGCCTTTCAATTTAATTTCCTTTGTACTCTCTTTTTTGCTACCTTTTGGCTTAGCTGACTTTCCACCATTTTCTTTCATCTTCTTTGCTTTCTCTTTCTTTTCCTTTTCTGCTATTTTTTTATTACACTGCTCTACTAAATTTCGAATCTTTGCACCTTTAGCAATATCACCGCATTTCTGTTCAATTTCCTTTTCATTACAATATTTCTTTTGAGCTATTTTTCGACAAACCATTTTCATGCCTTTTGTCAAACAATCCATTACGCTTTCCATAAGTTTTTTATCTTTCTTATTCATGCCCTCCATTTCCTTAGCCCAAGCCTCTTTATGATTCTTGATGCATTGTAACTCATGAGCCCTAATTTGTTCCTCTTCCTCCTTCTTTTTTTTGGCCTCCTCTTCTTTTTTTTGACTTTCTAAACGTTGGTCGAGAATTTTACTATATTCTTCGCAAGGATTATCCTTTTTATCACAAGATTCAGAGTCAGACTTCTTACTATATTGAAGCCTTTGAAAACTGCTAATGGATGATGGTAGATGCATTTTATCCATGCAGTCAGAAAGAATAGATAGCCCTCTTATCAAGGGACTACGATGAAATATTAAAATAAATCTACCCAGAGACATACTGAATAATTTTGATTCAAATTTTATACCAAAAATTCCAAAATATTTTAAATTTTCTCTATGAACTATATTTAATGTAAAAATTTTGACATAATAGAGGTTGGAACAAGCGAAGTTTAGTACATGCTTAACTAATTCAGACTAAAGAAATTTAAAATTTTCGTACTTAGAAACCATATTTGACATCTTGACATGACTACTAGATATACAAAATTTTACTTTTCATTCGTGATAAGTATCTGGAATATATCAAAGCTATGTTGCGGGGTTGCTGGTCTTTCAGCAATACCATTTTATATCTGCATATGCATAGTTATCATCTCTCCAACACCATAATCTCATCTAATTTCTTTTGACTGATAAATATCTCCAATTTTAATTTGAATTTCTTAACATCAATGTAAATTCAAACTGTTAAAAGCAACGTTTTTAAAGAAAGTCAAATATTTGATCAATATTAGTTTAGAGCTTTAAAAGTGTAAGCCTAGTAAATTAATTATATCAGATAAATTTCAAAATTAAATTTTGGCCGCTCAGCATGTCTTTAAGTCGAATACCAAACATGTTTCTTCGGAGGTCATTCCTTAGAGGATTTTCCGTTCTAGTCGACTCTATGCACAGACTGCATTTTCCTTACAAATTGCAACGTGTTTCTTTTAGTCAAAAAACGGACTCTGGTTCTTCTGACAAAAATGTTCGAAATCCTTGTGAAGAATACAAAAAAATATTGGATAAGCGTCGAAAAGAGAAGGAACATCAAGCGAACGCTATTCGCAAAGAAAAAGATAAGGAGAAAGTTAAATCGCTAGAGAAAAAATGTTTTAAAAATGAAGTGAAAATATGGGAAGAACAAGCTAAATCATTTGAAAAGAACAATAAAGAGATATCGAAAGAGTTGATGAATTGCGTGTCACGTGGAATCAAAAATGCTTGCAAAAGGTCGGCTAAGAGAAAGTTCTGCAATGAGAAGAAACTTCGAAAGCAATGTACTTTGTTAACTAAAGGGGCAAGAATTAGAAAATTATTAAGGGAATGCGAGGGAAAGAAAAAATGTTCTTTAAAAGTAAGGTCGAACAATAAACCGGGTTTAAAAGACACTAAAAGTGCAGAAAAAAAAGTGGAGTCCAGTAAGAAGACCAAAAAAGTAGTGGGGAAAAGTTTAAAAAACAAATCAACCAATAAAAACACAAACATCGTTAAAAAGAAAAATTTTAAAAATCCGTACATCTTAGAACTAGAAAAGTGTATTGATAAAGAATGGAAAGATGTATGTAAAGTTAGGAAATCACTCACAAAAAGTGAGCAGAAAAGACTTACAAGTGCTTATAATTGTCTAGCTGCACAGTTCCGGATATTGTGTAAAAGGAAAGTATTGGAGAAAATTTGCAATGAAACTGGGAGCTGCTCGAGAAAAACACTAACAGATATTTCCAAGAATGATAGTACTCCAACCCTAGCAGATTTGGAACAAAGAAAAAAATTAGCAGACGAGGTGCAAAAGATAAAACGCGAAGAGGAGGCTCTTACAAGGACTGAGGTGGACAGTGTTAAAAAGCAATGTCTTAAGAGGATGTGCGAAGAATTAGAGCAAATGAAGAAATGTGATGAAGAAGCACTCAGAAAAATGTGTGAAAAGAAACAGAAAGAACGCGAAGAACAGGAACTCAAAAGAAAATGTCAGCAGAAACAAATACAGGAATTGAAAGCCATGACTAAAAGGCGCGAATCAGAAAAGCGTCGCGAAAAATTGGAGGCACAAGTCAATCAACAAAGACGTGACGATGATCTCCGAAAAAAGTGTCTCAAAGAAGCTCTTAAAATAAAGCGAAAGGAAGCACATGATAAAAAGATGAACGAGGAGGCGTTGAAGAAGAAATGTGAAGAAGAATATTGTAGGAAGACGGAAAAAGAACAAGCACTTAAGAAACAAAAAGAAGATTTACTGCAAAAGAAACAAAAGGAAGTGGCCCTTAAGCGAAAGAAAAAGGAGATTCTGAAAAAGCAAAAAGCAGAGGCTTTAAGGAGAAAGGAAAAAGAGGATGATCTAAAAAAGAAGCAAGAAGAGGAGGCTCTAAGGAAAATGTGCGAGGAAAAGGCTTTAAAGCAGAAGGAAATCGACCTGAAGAAAAAGAAGAAGGCGCAGGCCCTGAAAAATAAAGAAAAAGCAGAGGCAATAAAGAGAAAGGCAAAAGAGGAAGCCCTTAAAATAAAACAAAAGGAGGATGCTTTAAAAAAAAAGTGCGAAGCAGAGGCCTTAAAACAGATAGAAGCGGATCTTAAGCAAAAGCAAAAAGCGCAAGCTTTGAAAAAGAAGCAAAAAGAAGAAGAGATAATGAGAAAGGAAAAAGAAGCCGCTATTAAAATAGAACAAGAGGAGGAAGCGTTAAGGAAAAAGTGCGTAGAAAAGACCTTAAGGCAGATGGAAGCCGATCTCGAGCAAAGGCAAAGAGAGGAGGCTTTAAAATTAAAACAAAAAGAAAAGGCAATACAGAGAAGGGAAAAGGAGGCCGCTTTAAAAAAGAAGCAAGCTGATAAAGCATTAAGGAAAAGGTGTGAAGAAAAAGCTTTAAGACAGAAGAAAGCGGATTTGAAGCAGAAGCAAAAGGTGGAGGCTTTGAAAAAGAAACAAAAGGAAGAGGCGTTAAAGAAGAAGAAACAAGAGGAGAAGTCTCTAAGAAAAATGTGCGATGAAGTGGCTTTAAAACAGAAGGAAGCGGCTCTTAAGGCTAAGAAAAGGAAGGAAGCTCTGAACAAAAAGAAAAGAGATAATGCGTTAAGGAAAAAGAATAAAGAGGATGATCCTGAAAAGAAACAAAAAGAGGATGCTTTAAGGAAGAAGTGCGAGAAAAAGGCTTTAAAAGAGAAGGAAAGAGCTTTAAAGAAAAAGGCCGAAGAAGAGGCTCTAAAGAAAAAGGCCGAGGAAGAGGCACACCGGAAGAAGTGTGAAGAGGAAACTCTAAAAAAGCAGCGGGAGGAAGAGGCTCAGAAGAAAAAGGCCGAAGAGGATGCACAAAGAAAAAAGTGCGAAGAAAAGGCCTTAAAAGAGAAGGAAGAGGCTTTAAAGAAAAAGGCCGAAGAAGAGGCTCTAAAGAAAAAGGCCGAAGAAGAGGCTCTGAAGAAAAAGGCCGAAGAGGATGCACAAAGAAAAAAGTGCGAAGAAAAGGCCTTAAAAGAGAAGGAAGAGGCTTTAAAGAAAAAGGCCGAAGAAGAGGCTCTGAAGAAAAAGGCCGAAGAAGAGGCTCTAAGAAAGAAATGGGAAGAGGAAGCTCAACAGAAGCAGCGCGAACAAGAGGCTCTTAAGAAAAAGGCAGAAGAAGAAGCACTTAGAAAGAAGTGTGAAGAGGAAGCTCTAAGGAAGCAGTGCGAAGAAAAAGCTCTGAAACTAAAGCAACGGGAAGAAGCTTTAAAGTTAAAACGAGATAAACAAGCCCTTAAGAAAAATTGCGAAGACGTAAAAAACAAGCGAAAGGAAGCTACTATCAAGAACAAATTATTGCAGGAAAAAAAACGCAAAGAAAAGGCGCTTCTTGATAAATGTCAAAAACAAGAGCGTTTAAAGAAATGGGAAGAGGAGGCAAGGAATAAAGCAACACAAGAGGAGGAGCTTAAGAGAATTAAAGAAGAAAAAGCTCTGAGAAAGGAATGCGAAGAGAAAGAAAAGCGCAAAATGAAACAACTCGAGCAGAAAAAAAATCGAAAAGCTTTTAAAGAAAGCAATAAAAAGTTCCGATCTCAACTATTTAAAACTCTTAAAAAACAAGACTTTCAAAATGGGTCCAAGGTGTCAATTATCGGAGCTGGAGCAGTGGGAATGGCGTGTGCTATAACTTTACTCTCGAAAGGTGTAACAAAGGACATATCTCTATACGATACGAGGAAAGATCTTTGGGACTCGGAACGCTTGGACTTAATGCATGGATCATTATTTTTAGATAGCTTGCATATTGATAACGGTACGTCCATCAAATGTACCCAAAACTCAAGAGTAGTTGTGGTCACAGCAGGAGCCCGCAGGAAGGAGAATGAGACACGCTTGGACCTGGCTCAGAATACAGCGAACATCTTAAAAAAACTAATGCCTGATCTCCTTGAACTAAGTCCCAAAGCTGTATTTATCATTGTAGCCAATCCTGTTGACGTCATGTCTTGGTTTGCCCGCAAACTAACTAATCTACCCTATGAACGATGTTTCAGTACTGGCTGTCATTTAGATACTGCTCGCTTCCGCATGCTTATTGCCCGCATTTTAAGAGTATCAACGCAGTCGGTACAAGGCTATATAATCGGAGAACATGGTGATAGTTCAGTGCCTCTGTGGTCTTCAGTCGCAATTGGTGGTATTCCACTAAATTCCCTCCTACCAGATATAGGCACCGACAGAGATCCGATGTATTGGTCGAATGTGCACAAAGAAGTTGTAAAATCATCTGCAAAGGTGCTCAAGGGTAAGGGTTATACGAACTGGGCGGTTGGTCTTGCGGTTACCGATATTATATCGGCGATATTCGAGGACAGCAACCGTATTATGTCGTTATCCACTAATGCGGAGGGAATGTGCAATATCAAAGATGAAGTATTCCTTTCTTTGCCTTGTATTGTCAATAAATGGGGTTTGCGCGGCATCATATATCCCCAGATGTCACCTTGGGAGAAGAACATGTTGAAAAAATCTGCTAACATATTACTCGAGTCTCAGTGTAAAATCAAACTGTAGTGAAAGCATGTTCTTCAATTCGTGTTAACACTGTACTTCATGCTGACTGGCCTCAGACGTTATAATTATAATATGTAGCTATTAATTCGGATATTTTCTCTTATAGTGTGAGTCACAGACCGTAAATAAATTAAAGTGTATAGAAACTGAATCTGTTTGGAATTTTATTTCAATTCCGTCGGCACTACACTCTTTGGATTCTTTCATGCTACTACTAATCAAAATTTACAAGTGGGATACTACTAAGACTATGATTGACATAGATGCAATTAAAATATACTTGCTTATTTTGAACTAATAAGTAGCCCAGTTTGAAATATTCAGCTGTACTACAGTGTTCACATGTTACAAATTTAACAAATACAAAATTCTAAATTTTCCTGTCGCAATTCAAAAAGATTTTTCAATGTTACTGAACCAATCCAAAGTACTAAGATGCATTCTAAACAAGTTCAACCGAAGTCAACCAAAAAATGCAGTAAAACAATATGTGAGAAATATATCGGAAGATAGTTGCAAGAGCGCCAAGCTCATGGATGCATTTCGAGCTTGCCTTTATAAAAATCTCAAGAAACAAGAAATTCAGGAAGGCAACAAAGTGTCTATAGTCGGAGCAGGACCTGTAGGATTAGGTTGTTCCATTGCCATACTTTCCAAAGGCATAACTAACAACTTAGCTCTTATTGATGTCAATGAGGAATTGTGTGGTGCAGAACGATTGGATCTGCTGCATGGATCAATGTTTCTTCGAAACTGTCATGTTGACCATAGCTCCAACATCAAGTCAACCAAAAACTCAAGAGTTGTTGTGGTCACAGCAGGTGCACGTGAAAAAGAAAATGAGTCTCGCGAGCAAGTTGCCCAAAAGACAGCAGACATTATGAAAAAACTTATGCCTGATCTGGTAAATCAGAGCCCCAAAGCCGTCTTTATTATTGTATCTAACCCAACTGATGTGGCAGCCTGGGTTGCTCGAAAAGTATCTGATCTCCCATATGAGCGATGCTTCAGTTCCGGATGCCATTTGGATACTGCGCGATTTCGCCTATTTATTTCTCATATTTTGGGAGTTTCATCACAATCTGTCCATGGATATGTAATCGGCGAACATGGGGAAGCATCAGTGCCTATGTGGTCTTCGGTCTCCGTGGGAGGTGTACGACTCAAGACGATACACCCGAACATAGGCACTGAGAATGATTCCATGCAGTGGTCGAATGTACACAAGGAGGTTGTTGACGCGGCCTATAAATTCAAATCCATTACAGGACATACAAACTGGGCTGTAGGGCTAACTGTTGCAGACATTGTCTCAGCCATATTTGAAAACAGCAATCGCATCTTAACATTGTCTACGAATGCAAAGGGACTATGTGGGATTGAAGAGGAGATATTTCTTTCTCTGCCATGTCTGGTAAATAAGTCGGGTCTCAGAGCCATTATCCGTCCACAATTAACAGATTGGGAAACATGTGCACTGAAGAAATCCGCAGAATACTTGCTTAGAGTTCAGTGCGAAATGAAGTTGTAGCAGCGATGAATGGGAATTTGTTGGCTATTTAATCAGCAGTGTTACAGTTAATTTAAAAATAGTTGTTTGCGTTTACAACAGAAGATTAGACATGTAAATTTGGTAATATTCAGAAATAAATAGATTTGCATTCATCGTTAACAGAACAACTTTGAGTTTCTTAATGTTTGGTTCTGTTAGTAAAGTTACGATTATAGGTCGATATAAAAGTTTTAGAAGCTGCTGAATTTCTGAAACAAGTCTGACTTTAAGAGCATTAAGCTCCTGTTTTTCCCTATTTTATTAAAAAGAAAATAGTAAAACAGACTTTTTTAAGAACTTCGTGGTAAAAATACGAGACCTCTAAAGACATCTCTGATTTTAAATCTATTATTCCATTGAATGTTATCCGCTGTTGTACTCAGACTTATCAAAATGAAATGAACATCTGTTTTTATCCGTACTTTAGAATAAGTACGAGGTCTTTAACGATCGATTTGCTTACTTGGTGCCCTTATTACTAGTTTTAATTTGTTTAAAACAATTTTAATTAAAAAATGCTAAAGAATTCTTGGAAAGTAACCCAGTTCCAAATTGTCAGTCATACAATTTTTACTTATTTTTGATTTACAGATTTTTTACGTAACCAAAAAAAGTCATAAATTAGGTTTAAACGATGTTGCAGAACCGCTGCACATTTTGCAAACTGTTTAAATGCATTTTTAGCGGGTGTTGTCGTTGTAGTCGTCCAGAGACGGCTTTAAATGTAAATGCTTTTAAAACATTCGTTCGACGAATGTCGGAACAGCATTGCAAGAGCACTCAGCTTTTAAATGCATTTCGAGCTTGCCTTTTCAAACATCTAAACAAGCAAGATGTTCAAGATGGTAACAAAGTATCTATAATTGGAACTGGAGCTGTTGGCATGGGATGTTCTATTGCGTTACTTTCCAAGGGCATAACAAACAATTTAGCTTTATTGGACACCGACGAGGAACTGTGTTGTGCAGAGCGGTTAGATCTGCTGCATGGTTCAATGTTTTTAAATAATTGTCATATTGAACAAAGTTGTAACATGGAAGCTACAAAAAATTCCAGAGTTGTTGTGGTCACAACAGAGGCAAGGGTTGAAAATAACGAAACTTGTCTATCAACAGCTCAAAAAACAGCGGACATAGTGAAAAAAGTCATGCCCGATCTAGTAAAAATGAGCCCAAAAGCCATCTTTATTATCGTAGCTAACCCAGCAGATGTAATGACGTGGATTGCTCATAAGGTAACTGATCTACCATGTGAGCGATGCTTCAGTCACGGCTGCCATTTGGATACTGCGCGATTTCGTCTATTTATTTCTCATATCTTGGGAGTTTCACCACAATCTGTTCATGGATATGTAATCGGCGAACATGGGGAAACATCAGTGCCTATGTGGTCTTCGGTCTCCGTGGGTGGTGTACGACTCCAGACTCTCCATCCCACTATTGGTACTGAGAAAGATTCCATGCAGTGGTCGTGTGTACACAAAGAAATTATAGACGCGTCATGCAAGATCAAATCCATTAAGGGCTATGCGAACTGGGCTGTAGGACTAACTGTTGCGGACATTATATCGGCTATACTTGAAAACAGCAATCGCATAATAACAGTGTCTACAAATGCTAAGGGCATTTGTGGGATTGATGATGAGATTTTTCTTTCGTTGCCGTGTGTGGTTAATAAGGCGGGCTTGAGAGCAATTGTCCGTCCTCGATTATCCGACTGGGAAACATGTGCTTTAAGGAAATCCGCAGAGACTTTACTTAACGCTCAGTGCAACATTAAATTTTAGCTGCAATGACTTTCTAATCAATAGTGTTATGAAATTTTTTAAATTAGGTAATAGTAATTAAAGTATGAACAAATTTATTTGGCTTTTTATTTAATACAAATCCAATTGGAAATTCTGGGTATCATTAAGTTGGCAACTGTTGAAATGTGGAGCTATTGCAACATTCCTCGACTTCGATCAATCTTCTGTCGCAAGTTTACAAGTAAATGTTCTTTGCGGTCTCCTCTTATAGACCCAGGGCAGAGCTCGTCGATTTCGGAAAAATCTTTTGGCAATCCCAAAGAAACCGCTTTGCATGTAAGATACAGAAGGTAATACAAGGTTTTATGCTGATATATCTTTAATGTTTCATAGGGAAAATGTAACAAAAGTGTAGCAGAAAAAATTTCGTGTGATAAAAAATCATTATTATGGAACTCGGAGATTTATTTAAAGAAACAGATGTCCCTTAATCATATATCGCGCTATAATGGGTCCAAGAAGCTTGTATATCGGTTTAGGAATTTAATTCGGGATCGATTCCCTGACTCCAATAGGTCTTCTGCTGTATGCAGACATTGTGCAGTGATAAGGGACACATGGAATAGAACAACGGAACTTTGTCCGATCACTAAAGCAAAAATGTCTACCTACGCAAAATTCTTATTACAACCAAAAGATAAATCTGTGCCTGAATGCGATATTTCTGATATGGTATTTTCAAAAGAAAGGAATTTCTTAAGCAGCAAGCCCAATGAAAATGCTATATCAGAAAATATTGATTCTGGAAAGGAACTCAAAAGTTCTGAAGTAAAACAAAACTTTACTTTAGGAACTTCTGAAGCATTTCAGTTTTTCAGACAGAATTCCAAGTACATTTGCAGAGGCCAACCACCAAGTAAAAAACTAGAAGAAATTCTCATAAATCTGCGTGAATGGGAAAAGAAAATGGGTTGGTTTTCTCCGAAGTCTGCCAGTGAAGAGATGGCAATCCCGAAGAAAGAGAATTCAAACCAAATGTCAATATACTCAATCGACATGCAAAAGAAAAATACAATGCGAAATCTTAAAAGACACTTGGGCGTTGATCACATGGAGATGAGCGCTGGATTGGCAGATAAAATGAAAAGAGCTTCTATAGTCAAAGCATATCTAGATCTATCAAGATACAGAGCCGAAAGTGTACAGACAACCCCAAGAAATAACCAAAAAATAACGGAAAGTGGATATTCAAAATCTTTAATCCAAAACTCTAAAACTTCTGTGCATAAAGTCAACAATATGACATTAATGGGATCAAACTGTTTTAATGTTAAAGTTAGTGAAGCTGAAGGAAAGTTACAACTTCAGAAACTAATCAACAAAAGTGAACAAACCTTAAATGAAGATGGAGGCAAGAAAGCATCTACAGATACAACAACTTTGATAGAAAAGAAGATGCCCAATGATCTGCAACGAAAAGAAATTCAAAGTATCAGTTGTGTAGTGCAAAAGATAGACAGCATTATGAGGCAGTGCGAGAACCTTCGAAGAATTTATTTGGAACAACTAAAAGTTAAATCTTCTTTGCGAAATATTTTAAGGCAACCAAACCCTAAGGTTAAAAATTTAAATGTACTTCAAGGACCGCAACTAAACGTTGTCATTCGAAAGATGAATAATTTAAGTAAAGGTAATATTGGTTCACCGGGATCTCTTCAAAAGAAAATCAACAAAAAGTTAGATAAAACAGCGATGGAGTCAAAGTTACAGAAAGATAATTCTTCTAAATTCGGAAAAAAGAAGCCGCCGACAGATTTAACAAACAATTCCGATAACGGAATTCCATTTAAGGAACTATCGAAAAAGTGTTGGGAAGCGGTGTCGAAAACAAGAAATCCAACAATACATGCAAGTAATAGAGAAGAGGAGTTTCTAAAGAAGTGTCAAGAAACCGTAGGCAGAAACAAGATTCGACCAACTAATAAAAAATGTAATCGAGCTAATCATCAGAGTTGTGACTCTAATAGAAATAGAAAAACATTGAAAAACAAAACAATCTACAAAAATCATAGCAAAATAGTGACGGATCTTGAAGAAAAAGTTAAGAAAAAGTGTCAAGAGCAAAGACAAATGAACATTGTTTTAAAGGACGCGAATAAGAAATTGAGTGAACTTAAAGGCAATAATACAAGTGGGAAAGATAATGGATTGAATAGATATATACTCACTGTCCGGCCATTATCTGATCTAATTAAGATAATCGAACTCAATGTGGAGGCATTAAAGCATGTTCTTGGAGCCCCTCACGGGAAAAGATTGGATTATAATTTATACTTGTCAAATCGGTGGACGCCCTCTGAAACTCATATTCAACAGCCCGAAAATGTATCTGCAGTAGTTCCGTACTCTGAAAACAAGTTAAATATTGGTGAATGGCTGCGAAAACTTACCCGTATGTCCCAAAGTTTAAGACCAAGCTTAAATGTATTGCAACCTTTGCACTGCTTCAGGGACGGCATCTTAATTGGCAATATACAGTCGTCAATTAAGATACTCGACCTTGAAGCGGATCAAATGAAAGGATATGATGAGTCTAAATCTTAAATTCTTCTTATCTAAATGAAATTAAAATTAAAGTGTTTTTTAATAGATTATACTTTGCTGCAAATTTCATTTAAAACCAGTTTGCAGTTGAATTTGAAGTGTTTCATGAAGGTATTTGTGTTGATCAAACGGAATTTCAATCTATTTACTTTATGAATTTTCATCAAACTGTTTTGCAGTACGCTTGCCTCCTTAAGCATGATGTAAATACAGCTTGGAGTTTTATTGGAATCTGGTTATGAAATCTGCCCTAAGCAACTAAACAAATATACACATAGGATGAAATGCTCACACAGTATAGCAGGCAGTATGACAAAGTAAACAAAAATACATGTTAAATATTGATTGCTGCATTGTTTTATTGATGAAATAATGAATTTTCTTACGCACAAATACACACACATTGACAGTCATATAAATTGCTTGTCCTTCGATGCCGAAGGTTATGAATTTAAAGGCTGATAATGAAAGTTATCGGGTACAAAGTAAACAAGCTTGAGGTGCCTCTTTCATGACTAGACAGCCAGTCCATCAGACAGATAGAAGACAGATGAACAGATGGACATACAGATTGTCGGAATGAGGCAATGCCTATTTGGCTTTCATTTCTCATTGATTGGACTGTGTGTGGATATTGGCAAAGCAAATTTGCAGACGCCTTTACAGGACACGCCTCGACTGCCCGTCATCAGCATCCATCGGTTTAAATTATTAACGTTTGAGTAATTTGTATGACATATAAACAAAAGTCTGTGTTAGTTGCACGCTTCACTGCTTGTGGTTACTCCAACGCCAATCCCAATTTCAATTCCAACCTGAATCTAAGCCCAACCTCATACTGAATCTCTGCCTCATCCCTAGTCAAAGTTCTGCCTTTGCTTATTTTTGCCTCTGGTTTTTGTCATACGTGCGAGACATGTATGTCTGTCTGTCTGTCTGTCTGTCTGGTTTTTTGGGTTTTCTATTTCACGACATTGTTGTCAAGCTGTGCTCCCATGTGACCCAAGGGTTTGACGTCAACCGGGTTTGTTTATACGCTCGACAAATGACTTGTGAGTAATTATCTTATGGTACAAAACGACGTTGATAATAACTGGGTTTCATATTGCCATTCAAGTTTTAAATTAGCTAACAAAAAAAAAAAAAGCAGATTTCCTATATAACGTTTAGAATGTATAATTCTAACTTAAATCTTGACAAAAATACTTGTTAGCCAATTAAACAAGAAAATACTTTTATCGTGAAATAGTTGCTTCTGAACTAAACTAAACTGAAGATTTAAATAAAACTTCTAACGTAATTTGTTTTTGTTTTTCTCATTTTAGGTAAGTGCCAGGCATTATCGTAAGTATAACTAATCATTTCCATATTCCCAGACTCTGTTTTCTGTTAAATTTAATTTCTAGCCAAACTTTTCTCCAAAAACTCTTTCATTTAATTTGAAAACTTTCGAACTTTCGATGCAAACTAAACAACGAAAATAAATAAAAGCCAATGCGTAAAGAATATATATATGGCCAAAAGCTAGCTGAAAAAACATTCTACAAACAATTCGAACGCCGAATTCCACGTAATGACCAAACGTCAAACGACAGCCGCAAAATCAAAGCATACTTTTGAGCATTCTCTACAAAACCGCTAAACTGGACAGGCAGAGAGACAGACGACCAATGCATAGTCATGGACAGACTGACTGTAGAACCGACTAGAGACGATGGACAAATCGACAGACGAACATTGCGAGCCATTCAACCCGGCCACATAGTTTAAACAAACTTTTTGTTTCAAAGCCGACAGAAAAAAAAGTAAGAAAAACCGGAAACGCCACTATTGCATTTAAACAGAAAAATAATTGCAAATATTTCTGAAAACTTTTTCAACTTTCACTGGGTTTTTCAATTTTTTGCGTTTCTCTTATTTTGTTGGTTGGGTTTTGGCGTTTTTGTGTTTTTGCCTTTTGCCCACTTTTGTTTTACGCACTCATTCTCTGAATAACTGGCAGATTTCCCTAGAAAACTTTAAAGCACAAAGCTGACAACGCTCATTACAACTAATAATGTTAATAATCATTAATGTGCCGCATTAAACGAGCTTTGAGCTTGTAACATTGCTTCGACGACGGTTCGTGTCTGAAGTTCGGAAACAATTGCCTTTGTGTAAGATATCCTTGGAGATTTCTGCAGACGCCAAGTGGCACACACAAATTGCAAAAATTAAAATACTTTTCAAAACTAATTAAAATTGTGTTGCATACTTTTTTGGGACCCAATGGCCTCTGGCATTATTACAAAGTCCCCCTTTTTATTCCAAAACCACCAACGTTCGACTTTAACTTCGATTATTGCAGCGTATTTCAAACGAACTTTTCTTCCATCTCTTGCTGGCCTGAACTTCTGATATATTCCTGCTCCTTTGGCCTCTTTTGCTAAACTTTTATCACTTTACGCTTGCGTCTACCATTAAATTTAGACGCATATATTCAGTCGACTTCGTTCTGGAAAAGATAAACTAGTCCTCGATGTGTTGAATTAGACTCGTAGCTAAATTTCTTTTTACAAAAACCAAGATTTCAAAGTGTTATCAGACAGAACCAAATAAGGCATGTACAACTGTTTAACAAGAGTTTAACACTCGAAAAAAGTTAGAAAAATTCATAATTCTAACATTGTGTAAATATGTGATAATCCTACAATTTTCAACAAATGATTGATGCTATTAAATTACTATTAAAATATATGCGAACGTATAAAAAGAAAACGAAAATGGTGAGTTATCTTCTCTACTGTTTTTATCAAGGTTTAGATTTCGAAGATATTGAATAGTTAACAAGTTCTCACTTTATTGTTAAACATTATGTGCTCCCCTATTAAAGCAAACTCAGCCTTTGCGTTAAACCATCTGCCACACACGCTACATGCATTAAATTTAATGGCACACACGCACATACACACTCTGTAATTGAAACACATTTGAAATGAGCAGTGGCCCAGCGGCTTCAAACATCAAACGCGCTAAGCAACTTCAAAGCTCAACCAAGTGCATGAAATGCGTTGCAGTCGTCGCTAACGCCATTCAGCACATTCACTTTTGCAGGCAAAGCAAATCAAAAGGAAATAATGGTACAGTGACATGAAATGAACGCTGCCACCTGAGGAGTAGGATCCATCGCCAAGCGACACGACGACTAAATGGCGCACACGAAGTACTCACGTGCACCTGTCAAGCAATGATGCAGGGACACAGGGGCAGTCAGGCACGTTAACAGTGAAATGAGGAATCAGGGAAACAGCGGGTATACTCGGATACCAGGATGCTGGATATGCATTCAAATTACAGCACAAGTGAATGCAGCTTTTCATACTGCAGATGCCCGATACTGGCAATTAATTAGGATTATGTGTGTCGTCTGGCCAAAAGCATGCAAAACATGTGAGCCGTCTCATCATTGCTACTCGTTACGGCTTCTAATGGCTACGACAGCAGTAGCAGCAGCTTGACTTCCGCACTGTGACAGACGACACACAGCGCCTAAATAGTTTGATTAGGCAAATTTATTGCAGCACGCTTTCAGGCGTAATTAATTGCAGTCGCAGCATGCCACGCCCAAATGCACATAGCGTACTCCAACTGAACTGAACTTAATCAATCATTTTACATAGATGCCTGCATATTTTTTAATGATTACGACTTCAGTATGCGATGCTCATTAAAAATTTGCTGCGCTGGCGGTTTGGGTTCATACCTAAGATTGCGCTCTTTCTTCCATACCTTATTTACTCACTTTCGATATTGGACTCTGTCCTCTACTTATAGGCGTCTATTTCTTGCCGACACTAACGACTTTTTAAGTATTTACACACAATTTGGTTTTGCGCTCCGGCAAACTTTTTATCACAGACAGCCGCAAAGTATGCAACGTCTTTGATTTGATTTTGCTCCTTCAAGAACTTGTGTCCCGGCCGACACTTGAATCGCTTAAAGGTTTGCTCGCTGCATAATTTTTCTTGTCCGTTTTACTTATTTGTGTGGAAAGTTTACGCTTCATTATCTCACAGTTTTGCCAGTTTTATTTGTCTATGGAAAATTGCAGCTTCTACGCTATCTCGCCTTGAAGTTTTCCAACTTTGAACTGTAGCACTTTTAAATGCACCTGGCTTGAGGCTCTGACAGTCAGTTTCATATATTTAATAGCACTGCGCAACTCTAGGACCTGCTGCTAACCCAAAAACACCTCTGGAAGACATCAACAAAATCTAGTTTCAGTTGCAATTGGCTTCAAGGCGTGTCACATGCAGCCTGACTTCTATGTTTTACTTGGATTTGTTTTAGTTTTTTTCTAAGTTTAGATATTGTTTGTACTTGCAACGTCTACTTGTCAGGCTCTCTTTGTGGTTATCTGTTGCCTCTTGTCACAAGCCTAGCACAGCGCAACTGTGAATATTGTGTATGCTCCTAACAAGTAAAACTGAAGCAAGTGCAGCTTAAAATGTACTTAATAAATTAGTAAATAAATCATTAAAGAAATTAATAAAATTCATTTAATATTTAAGATAAGATAAGCGCAAAATAAAACAAAGTATTAACGTTTGCTTTTGATATGTTTAATGAAAACGTTTATAAAGGTTTTAATGTTGCTATTAAAATTAAATTATTCATGAAACTATTTTCATTGAATTTGTGTCTTTAAATGGTCAAAAGGAGTCTTTATAGCCCAGCAGATTCCTGGTTAAAAACAAGTCTATCGACTGCTGTGCAGCTGATGCCGGCATCTTGTTCAGTGAAGCTTAAGTTCTCGAAGGGAATCACTACAGCTGTCTGCACGTGTTTTCTATGCAAACATCAGTCGAAGAGCTGGAAACTAGCAGAGTTTTCCCGTATTTCATTTCAGAGCCAACTACGTTTCCCTTGGCTTTTTGCACCATGGTCAAATTGACGACATCGTCACCCGCAACATCAAAGTGAAAGTCACGCATTTTACGTCTATTTACCACTTTGTCTGGCATTTTTTTTTTTCTCCACGACTTTTCCGTTTTTCTTTTGTTTTCTATTTTGACTTGCATTTGGATAGACACAAAGACCGGCAGCCAGACAGACGCTTTCGTCTCCACGATGTCTGCCTTGTCACTCGCGTCTGGCATCAACTCGTTGAATGTGGATGTGGGAAGTTGTCTGCCTCATTATGTTTTTCTTTAGCTCGTCCGCTGTCGCTGGCAATATTTTTATGTAAACAAGCAACAAACATAGAAACAGACAAACTGGCAAACTGACAAACTCAAAAAGCTCACAACCGCCAGACAAAATTGGCGAATCATCAAAAATACAGAAGACGGAATCCTAACGAAGCGATTCCTTTGCTCCTTTCATTTGCTTTGTGCAATTATGACAATTTATCCAACTTTCTATAAGTACTTTCTAAGTCCACCATCATTTTCCCCCCCTTACCCATAATGCCAGCAATTTGAAATTAAAGAGCATCTGATATTAAATGTCGCGTCACTGTTGTCTGGACATTGATTGGCACATTCGATAAACATTTCTTTTCTGATCAAAAAAAAAAAATAAGTTAAGAGACCTTGAACTAAACGTTGTCAACTGGTGCTATGATGTTAATATAATTTCAGTACTAACATTTAACAACTCTACCATCATTAAATTTAATCAATGATTTTCAATTTATTTAAAATAATAGACGTTTACAAATTAAGAAGTTAATTTAGTTTTAAAACCACAATAAGAATTTTAGAACCATATTTTCCAGGGCATGTTAACTTAAAGTAATGCTCTACAATTTAGCTTTGCTACTCTTCTCAAACTTGCCAACGCCTTGAGCAAACATTGAAAACAACCAGCTGCCTCAAAGTATGCTACATCGTTTGCACAAACGCACTTGATCGCCAGTCAGGACATGACTACAGGACTAGAGGACTGTAGGACTGAAGGACAGGAAACGGAGCAGAGTTTCTTGGCTTCCCGAGCGAAAAGCTTCTAGTCGTAGTCTCGTAGTCGTAGTCGCAGTCGTTGCTGCTTTCAGCTGTTTGTTTATTTACGCACATGCGAGGCAAAAACTTATTTCATATTCATGGAAAAATCGCAGACACATGTGCCGTAAAGGTTCTTGCCAGCTGTTATACTCTATCTCTCTCTCTCTCTCTTTTTTACTCGCTCTCTTTCTCTCGTACACATACCAGTGCAAACACAACTCGGTGGGTATTTTGGGTGGAGTAAATCAGCAGCTAAGTAAGTAAAATGCTTCATAAATTGCTTCAAGTGGCGCAGCTGGCTGACAGCAGCTTTGAAAGCATTATGTGCTGGCAAATGTTGGTCCAGGACCTCAATCCAGCCAAGGATATTCGCAATGATTAGAGCTAGAGCTATCCTTGCTCTCTTTATTTATACAAGCATACACATACTTTTAATATGCATGTATGTCCTCATATGTGCGTTGGGCATCCGTTTTAAAGCATATCAGCATACATAAATCTGAATCAAAGCAGCAAATGAAGGAATTCTTATAAAAATCAAAGTCATTTTCATCATTAACATGATAATACATAATGAAAATTACATGTTTCTTATGACCCATTGCTTTTTGGCCTTCGTAAACATTTGGTGTGTTAAGGCAAGCATAAAGTTCACGCTTCAGATAATCACCCAATTGTATGAATATAACAAATGTTCTTACTCTTTGTACTGACGGATGTTGTCATTAACATTTTACACATGCAAAATATATTTCATCTCGTTTTCGAGAGTGTTTTACCATCAAAAAGGACTTGTGATGCTGACCCTTCATTTATTTGTAAAACTTTACTAAAGTAGATTTTAAAAATATAATCGAGATAAAGTAAGCTAAAATTTATGTAATAATCTGAGACTTCTGTCCTAAGAGTCTTCTTTCAAAGGTATATCGGTCTCAAGCATCGTAAATGCATTTTGTATTAGCTGAAGTAAACAGTTCGATATTCACACATTAGAAGCACATGCATATAATATATAATATACATGATTAGTAATGTATTGCAATTAGCAAAATTTATTGCACTTTGCAAGTCACAAACTAGTTGAAAACGAAAGTCATTTTGTGTTTAAGTGTTGTCGTAACTCAGCAACACTTTGTCCATTGTACAAGTATATTTTATTATGTAATTGCAACTAATGTCATGCAACGAAATTACCTGAAATTCAATTTCCACAAGTGAACATCCTGCAGACATACTGGACTCTGGACTCTGGACTCTGGTTGCATACAAAAGCCAAAATAACATAATTATACTTGACGAGCACTGTTTGTAGAGTAGAGAATAGTTAGCATGAATTGTAAGGAGAAACCGGGAATAGGTTGCAACTGTTGGCATCACCTTCCAGCTCTGCAATTAATAGAAATTTAATTGTGAACATAATTAAGTTCATATGTGTTGTGTTGTGTAGAGCTGTATGTGTATGTGCGGGTGTGTGTGTGCGGGTGTGTGTGTGCGGGTGTGTGCTTGCGGTTGTTGTGCCATCTGCTCTCAGATCTACCTAATATCAAATACACTGGTACAAACTTTAATTTCAGCAAAGTGAAGTTTTTGGAAGTTTGTGGAAACGCTTTGTTGGGACTTGAAATTCTCTAATTATTTTGATAAATTAAGGTTAAAGAGTCACAATCTGAGGTTATTTAAATGGAAAGAGTATTCGATTACTAACTAGATATTGAATTCAAAGCTTATTTTCTCTTAGTCTTAAACAAAATTTGAGTTAAGTGCCAAGAAAAATACTGTCACAAAATGACATAATAGTAATTAAAAGCAACATTTGAGTTAAGAGTATAAAAAGAGGTAAAATAATCTATTTATAGGTTTGAATGGCGCAGATACTGTGACCTATTTAACCGACTCTTGTCGCCTAGAATTTATATGTGAACTGCTACTGCTTCTGATTTATGTTTGCACCCAGGCGTTAAGGCGCGGCATCAAGTACACTTCCGCAGTTCAAGTGTCGATAAATTATTGAAACAATATTTGCCGTTGACTCTTTAGGATCATAAATTTACTGTTGCAAATTTACATTGATGCTCTGGTAAACGCTAATGAAGTCTTTTGGATTAAAGCACGCTTTAAAGACTTGCCTATTTAGTCCTTGTGCTTGTTGGCTAATTTGTGTCCTGCTGGGACCTCTACAACGCCAGCACAAATTTAAAGCAATTGGTGTGGCACTTTTTCAGCTTACAACCTTCTGTGGCTGTGACGCTGCCATTTTGTTCGTTGGACCGTCTCGCTGTATGTCTGTGGCTGCGTTTGTGTGGGTGAGTGCGTTATTTCCTGTGGCCACATTTTTGCGAGCTTTCTCGGTGCATCACAAAGCGCACGTGGCCCGAAGCCGTTGTCTGTTAAAAACAAGTAACACAAATGATGTTCAACAGATATTCAAATGGACTAAAAGGGTAAAGATGACAATTGCTTGGAGCCCAACGGGGCAAATCGTGCTCTATTATTGATCCTATGTACGCAGTACAATGTCTTAGTAAACGATATTATATCCCATTTATAAGAATATAAGTATTTCAGAGTCAGACTGATTTTTCTATGTATTTGTATTGTAATTTGAATGCAAATACAAGTACAAGAAAAATTTTGACGTAATTTTTTAGCGCATCGGCATGACTGGGCATTTAATCATGCTCTCAATTCAACAGCAAAATATGTAGATGAGTCGCTTCATCATAATTTGAACGCAGCAATTTCTTTTGGCTTTGAGTTTGGGAATGCAAATTCCAAAAGGCAAAAGAAAGAAGAAAAATGAATTTAGTTTAGCATTTTTGCGGCATTTGAGGGATGTTCTAAAGTCTGACATGCCCATGGGAGTCTGTCTCTTTGGCTGGATGTCTGTCTGTTTGTCGGCATGACATTTAAATTCAATATGTTAATGAGCCAGCAGTTATGTCAGATCGTCAGGTGTCTTATATAACTTTGTGGTGCTAGCTGAAGGTCAAACTAAACGAGATTTTACTTCATTTGGAAAGGAATTGAGCAAATAACATATTTTCATTGAATTTTTTGTTAGATAATTAAAATAATTAAATTATTTGTTGGCTTGTAATTTTAATTAAAATTATGCCAATATTATGCTTTATTCTTGCCTTATTAAGCATATTATTATGAATTGATTTTTTTTTGTTTATTGTTGATTTTGCAATTGTTTATTGGATAATTGGCATGCGTATTCAGTTCATTGGAGCCTAACGCGTTTAATTAACAAGCTACATAAATTTCTACGTGACCAGCTATAACAACAAATTCAATGTTTGCATCACATAATAAAGTAATCAATTTTGTTAGTACCGATTCGAATGAAAGGATAAAAAACTACACAAACAAATAACGAAAGCAATTGTCAGTTGCTGCGTTCAATGCAAATATCCAGCAAAATTCTATTAAAGTTTCTTTTGTGACAACAGAATTCAAAGCAGCTCCGCAGGCAGTCGACTGTTATAAACTGCATTGCAAAAAATAAAACCACATGTCTCTCTCTCTCTCTCTCTCTCTCCTCTCGCTCTCTGTCTATATAGTTCTATCTGTATCGCTTATACAGGCATTCTGTCTCCCTTTGTTACTAAAGAGATACTGAAATCGAAATAGTGCAGGCCGTTGAGAGAGTAAAAAACAAGAGAATCTGTTTGTCAATAGAAGTACTACAATATAAAATACATGAAAACTAAAAAATGGTATTGGGACATTGGTAATGGTAAAAGCGCAGCGGCTTTCAATAGCTTATCATGCAGTGGGCGTGGCGATGGCCATGGTCAGCGGAAATGGCCTTTGGCGGAAATCCGTTTAATTTGCAAAATGTCAACAATGCAAAGCAATAAATGTGACAAAAGCAAAGCACAAATAAATAAAAGTAATTTAAACGATAGAATACTGCTAACCGTGAACATACCCTGCATCCGTAATGAATGACTTCACGAGTATTAGACCCTTTAATCAAATAAGGTAATAAGGTAAATTTAAAACATTGAAACCAAAGTGAGTTAATCAGAAGGGCTACAGTCAAGCGACCCAACAGACAATCTATGGGAATTGTATGATATAGTTGTGCGATCCAAACTTAGAAACATTATTTAGCTCAACAATTTCATTACATTTATATTTCATGGTAACCTAAGCGTTATCTCAGAAAGTACAGACCGCAAAGATTGTGAAGAAAAGAGATAAAACTTTTTTCTTATTGTATATCTTATATGTCGTAACATTGGACACTTGGTTTTAATGTATTTTTCACACAGTATAAATGCGAATTTTAAATAAAATATCAATGACACAAAAATTAAAATAAATTTAATCAACTATTTCTAAAGGGTTACTAAAAAATTACCATTTTGTAGGTGTTTAACCAATTTGGTTTAGGTCGAGCATTCAAAACTTATATTGTCTTTCAGTCGACTCGCAGATGTAAATCTTTGTAAAAATTTGGTAGTAAAACAGTTTTAACTTAAGTACTTACTAAATGAAAACTGATTCATCAATCTATTCTAAACACAGTGAAAATTCCCGTATTTTGACGAGCTTAAAAAAACGCATAATTAAAATAGTATTTTATAAATTTAATCTTAATTTTAATTATATTTTGGCCCCCTAAATATTACATTAAAATTGAGAATAAAAAAATACTTCATTAATTAAGGTTCAATTAGTTCGATGAATATTATATATGTGAAAAATAAATGCCATTTTCTTGAATCTTTATTATTTTGGCATTTTCTCACTGCTTTTTCGCATTGTTATTGCGAGTTTCAGTGAACCCTTTGCTATTTTTAATGGCGGCTGCAGCTGGCGTCACACGTTACGCCCACAAAAGTGGTGTGTGAAGAGCGGCTGTGGAACCGCGTCGCCGCAACATCGGCGCGTAACGCGTAACGGATGGATACAAGGAGATAAGGGGACGAGGTGTCGAGGGGGAAACCGGATGCTAGACAGAGGCACAGTTGGGCAGACAAAATGGCCGCAAGCATGGCGACTGGCAGCCAGGCAGTTTTCAGTTTACAGGCTGAGTGTTGCATCTTGTTTAATTTGCGAAGGCACACACTCGTATACACATTTCATGCAGACAGGCGCTGTTACGATGTATTCCAATTTCGTGTATACCTTTCTACCCTGTAAAAGTTGTTGAAGAGCAATTAAGTGAATTGCGTCTTAATCTGCTGTTTAATGTTATAATATTCGACGTGATTAAAACTGAAAAGAGTATCTTTTAGTCGTTGACTGTAGTCAAGCTTTACTTCTTTGTCTGTGACGCTTAACAAAAGGGTGTACGTGTGCTCATATTACATTGTCATGTATGTAAATAAGATTCATGCATAAATTCACTTACATTTTGATGAGAAACAACTGCATAAATTCATACATACGCCACACCTAGGTGTATATTTTTTCTAGAATATTTTTATGTGTTAATATTTAAATTTATATATGTATGTATATTGAAAATATATATATATATTATACTTTACAGCATCTGCAATTGATTGTTAGTGGCTCTTTATTGTTGGTTTTCTGTTTGCTTGTCTGTCTGTTGGCGAATTAAATTGAAATCGATTCAATAAACTAAAGATTTGCAATGAAATCCAGTAAAAGAAGCAGAACAGGAACTACTATATTTATTATAATATCCCTGCAGCTTTTAAGTTATGCTCTTTGAGCTCCTGGTAATGGAGAGAGCTGACTTCAGACCTCTATTATAATCTGACGAATTCTGCTCATTAATTGCTTGCAATTTCAACATGTTTTTATGGTCGCGATGTAGAAATAAATTATATGGTTAAAAGCAAACCAAAGCCTTGAACTAAAGACTAATCCGTAGTTAATACGTCGTCAGCAACAAAAAATGGAAACATGAAGAGTTAGAGACAGAGAGAGAGAGAACGATAGAAAAAAGAGCAAAGGAGTGAGAGCAATTACTGTGTCCATTTTGTGACACATGTAGTTGCATAAAGCTTTACTCCACCCGTCACAACACCCTGTTGTAAAATCCCTTTCCCTAACCAAATGCAACCCTTTATCAATTCGTGCATAACTCAGGCAACCAAGCTTTCACTCTCTCCCTTTCTCTTTCTCTATCTCTTTACCACTTTCGCTCTACCTGTGGCCTAGTTGAGAAGCCCGCTAATCAACGTAGCATTACGGAAAACTCTTCCATCCTCACTTCACCTCCTGCCATGTCGTGTGTCTGTCAAGTTTGTGGGCGTAGTTTGCATGACGTTCTAGACGCTGGGCGGTGGGCGTGGCTTTGATAATTTTTAAGGCGAATGCAAATGCACACATATGAAAAATTACATGCACGTGCCGTCGAAAACACGTGTCACTTCATTAATAGCGAACTGTCTGTCAACCCGAGTTGATCATATATACATTTATCGTAGTATATACCTAATTATTATGTTATTCATGTGTTTAACTATTAAATAAATGTCAGCTTTTCATTAATTTACCTAAGCCACCATTATTTCATTATTATGTATTTTAAAACTTGTTTAACGCATATAAAATATTACCATAAACAATGCACAACAAATTCTTTATTAATAACTTATTATTTTGGTTATTCCGAATATTTTAATTGAAAATATTTATTTTGTTTAATCAATTGTTTAATGATAACTCTAATAAATAAATGTGTTACAGTTGAATTAAATTATGAAAATAAATAACAACAATTTTTCCAAGGAAATTGTTGATTTTTAAATGTTCGTGTTTATTTTCATTTCGAATATTTCACCGATGAAATGGTTGACTTAAAATTTTTGTGTTTATTTTCGGCTCAAACAATTTTAGCCAATTTGAAAGTGTTAGTAAAATAACAATTTTAATAATGTTATATATAACAAAATAAATTAGAAAAAATTAACATAGGTTGTTATTAAAGTTTTTTAAAGTTTTTTAAAGTTTTTTATTAAAGTTTCCTAGTAAACTGAAGAACTCACGTATTTTGTTATTTTTAAAACCTTTTAAATTTCAGTATTAATCATACATACATGTGTGTGTGTGTGTGTGTGTGTGTGTGTATGTGTGTGTATTTTTTAATCAGCTTGTCCTTATTGGTGTAATTTTTAATGTAAATGATGCAATGGCATTTTAAAATAATTCAAAAAAAAATAAATTCCGCTTTGGCCAACTTTTGCCGATATTAATTGTATTTTCGCAGCTATTTTAATTTTATGATTGCACAGTTCTTCTTCTTCTTGTATTTCCTGATTTTTCATTGCGTATGCAAATTTTAACATATGAAAAAAAGTGAAGTATTATTTTTTCTCATCACTGTAGTGTTTTTCATGCTAATTTGTTGTTGTGTTTGTAAATTGTTTATGTGGCATACACGGCAACCCTGACATCCCGTTAAACCCCAACCATTACGGCAATTGCGCAACTTTATTCCATAAATGTGGTGATTTAATTAATATGCTTAATGAGTTGCAATTAAACACACATAAATATTGAAAAACAACGAAATTACATAATATATAAAATATATAATGACAAATATAAACAAAGGAAATTAGTAAAAATTTGTTGCAAATTCAGACTATAAATAACAGAAGAACCGCAATGCCTTGGTCGTATCATTTATTGAGTAGAGTAAAACAAAAGCTTAAAATATGAATACTGAATTGTTCAGATGTTGCCATTATATGTTGATTAAGTTACAATTAGGGATTAAGGGTAAGGGGTTAAATATAAATATAATCATATTTCGTCCTACTATCCCCAAAAGACTTTAAAAGTGCTAGACTGTGTTAGTGTTGTTCCAATCAAGTTAAAGGACTCCACACAGCTGCATTTTTTGCATATGGCAATCAACGAAATTGATTAAAGCCGAAATGGCAATCGGAGGTCTGGACACAGGAGCCAGAAGCCAGGAGCCACGAACCAGTAGCCAGTAGCCATCAAGGATTTTCTACATATTTTCGACTAGGTACAAGTGCAACCAATTGGCAAAATGGTCACTCCCATAGCACAGTATCCCCCATCAGTGTCTTTCACGTCGTTTACTGAATAGCAAACGGGCTTTGAAAGAGTAGTAGGGGAAGAGTACAAGCCAAATAAACTCAGCTAAACCGAAACCGAAACCGAAACCAAAAACCAAATCCAAAACTATGCAACTCAATTGCAGAATGGGCCGCAAAGCCTTTGCCCTGGTTCTTGGACAAACACTAAACTATTTTTCGTTTTTCGTTTTTCATTTTTCATTTTTAGTTTTTCGTTTTATTTTGTAGACGCTGCCCGTTGGTCTGTGTTCAGGCACATCATCAATATGAAACATGGGACATGCATAATCGGCTGGTTGGTTCCCAGTGCGATGCATTTATGCGTTTGCGTTTGCGATGGTGTTTCTGTAGGAAATCCCGTCCAGACAGGAATTCCAAAATTTTTGGCATTCGAATGCACCGACTGCAGATCTGTGCGGTCTGAGTGGATAAGTGAATGATTGAGTGTGGGGGAGTTAGACTATGGACTCTATTTCCATTTGTTGAAAATCCTTGTTGTTTAGGTTAGTTTCCGGAGGACTAGCAAAACACTAAAATTTGACTGTTAGGAATGGCTATGAGTCTAGATAATAAAAAAGAGATTAAAGTTGATTGCAAAGTTCCAAAAATAAGTGTGGCGGAAATCAAAACCAATGAAAAAATCTCAAAAAAGTTAGATCAACTTTTCTTTCAAATTGGAGAATTCAAAACCTTAAAAAAAAATTGATTTTAGAAAATTTAACTTACTCAGCAATAGCTTTTTTATTTCAGAGATATAACTCAACTTGAGACTTGATATATTTGCATTAACATTACTATCATTAATTACTATTAATAAATAAAAACCCTCAATCGGGTATTTATGCAATTAGTCATTTACAGAAGTTCCAGTTAAGTGCAAAAATCAAATCCTTTAATACATCTGAGATTTGTAAATCGCTCACAAGCACGATCCTAAAACTGACACAGCTCAAATACGCCATCTTACTCTTACACACACACACAAACACTTTCCCTCTTTTTCTTTCGCGTACACCCATAGCAAAGGGTGTGTTCATTAATTAATGCAGCAAACATTATGTCCTTTCACTTGCTCGCATTCAACGACATGTTCTCACGCGAATATGGAAATCGTGCCCAATGCTTTGTTTATGTTTATGGGCAAATCCATCGTCTGCAATATAAACTTGGTTCCCACTTGTCGTGATGTCAACTCAATAGCGAATACAACTTGATCCTTGTCGTTGTAGCTGCTGTTGCAGTTGTCCGTTTAGTGGTGCGTGGGTGGACAATGGAAACCACACAACTGTCAATTAATTTGACACTCGTCAGGCCATACTGTGCTAAAGAGACTGACAGACCGACAGTCGAATAGAGACTGGAGACAGGGAATGAGACCTCGACTGAGACAGAGACTGAGAAAGGAAGTGGAAGTGGGGCAAGAAGGATAGAAGTTATGGTAATTTGCCTTTGGCAGGCAATGTCAAAACTGTGTACAGACAAACAACAACAAACAGCGAACGAAGGCGTACATGTAATTAATATTTGACATTTGTGTCGACAGGCATAATACATACATACATACACACAAACATCCTGTACTTGCTTCTTAAAAGTCAGTAATTATCCGCTGATAATAATTACCCGATATGTGTAACCTTTAAACTTTTGACACGCTCACCTTCGGCACAATTCATAGATGACATGTCTCGTTCCTGACTAAGTTCAACAAATTTTGTAGCTACCCTAATAAAATTAACGCGTTTTGCTTATATGAAAGTGCGTGGAAAGAAAATGGAAAAGGGATAAGGGAAAAGGGAAATTATGGCAATGATGGAAACGTGTTGGTTTTGTGCACAGTTCAAATGAAATTGCCTTGGAACACGTTGTCGGAAATATGCTAATGAAATCAGTTTCAGAACTCGACTATGCGTACTGTATATATGTTGCTATAACCTTCAACCAGTTTTCAAACATGGAAGACAACTCGCTAATGAGCACGTCCTTGCTCATCAAGGTTAACTCCGACAAAATGAAAACAAAGTGAAAGTGATGTTCTTATTATGTTAAAGTTAAAATTTAAACTTGAAAGAGAACGTGTTTGCAAGGAGAGAAATTAACAGGGTATATTCAAATGTTATTCATAGTATTCATAGGGTATACTTAGTTGACCTAATATTAAAAGTTTAAGAAGTAAAAATTAAATCAAAACAAAAGTTTTAAAAAAGAAAAATATTGTATTATATTATAACAAAAATGTCATCATACAATTGGAATCAAATATAGTAAGTTCGGAACATGAAAACATTTCAATTACGTATGTTGAACAAAGACGTTCAATAAAAAAAAATGTTAAGTATAATCTAAAAAATGCATATACATATCTTCAATAAAATTCCCAACCACAGTGCAAGTTTTTTAAGCCTTTCTATTGCCACTTACTTGCCGCCTTAACACTCAATAATATGTAAAATGCATTAATTTATTATTAAAACTGGAAAGGGTAACAGTCGGAGAACACACAACACCAACTTACTCTACATATTATCAATGAAAGTTCACAGTCATTATATTCTGTCTCAATGTTTACAAATACGTTCCACTCGAATGGTGTTCAAAATAGTAGTTTGACTTGTATATTGGTTAGCTTCAGCATCCGGCAACTAATACTTCTGATGATAAGGTATAGTTAAAATGGGAATTTATCTTTACTAATGCTGATAAAGTGCAGACTTTTCATGAAATTGCTTTGGAAATTTATTATTGGCTTAAATTTTAGTAGCGCACTCAATGCTTCTGGCATAATGTGGGCGTGGCAGAAGACGTGCTCTAAGTGCACTCATGCCTGTGAAAATCGTGAGTTATGTTTCCCAAGATGAGGCAGGAAGAAAGGGAAAAGGAAAAGTGCCAGCACTGTGCAGTTGTTGCAAGTATTTTATTTTCAAAATGTTGTTGACGAAGCTTATCAGATAAATTGCGCACTAATTCAAATCACTCTTAAAATTGTAATTCATTTTAATTAATTTTTCTGTTTTGTAATATATTTTATAAAATTTGTCATATGCTAATTTAATATTCACTTGTTTTAGTTTTGCAGCTCAAGTTGAGACTTTTCATCTTAAAGAACCAATTTTGAATCTTAGCTCGTTTGGGATATCAAAGCTCTTGGCTTTTATTTTGATATCTATATTTTATTAACGTAAATAAAGGAAAAGATTGTCTGGAAAATACAGAAAAAATTATTGAAACTAAAGTTGAAATTGCTTGCAAGCTGCGGCAGCCAAACCATTTGATAAAAGTTTTCTTTTTTATTTTTTAAAGGGGTTTTTAGTCGACAGGAAGTACAGTGTTCTCTAGACTGTCGAACAACTCTGAATAGTGTTCAGTGTTCTCTTGACTGTCAAACAATTCTCGTTCGAAATTTTGGTGTCCTTCTCTTTCTCATTCCCAATTTAAGTTCCGTTCTCGCCAGGCTACCAATTTGTGATGCTGCACATGTCCTTGTTCTCCTGCTGGTCAAAAGTGCAGCCGCACAACCCATGAATGTGTTTGTGTGTGTGTGTGGGTGTGTGGGCGTTTGGATGGGTGTGTATATTTGCCTCTGGCTTCAAATATTTTGCGAAAAGCGTATAATAATTTTCACAGGATATGAAAAAACTTTGTAGTTGGCGCTTCCGTTGTTTTCTCGGACCGGCAACCTGCAACAGAGTGTCTATCTGTGCGGGTGTGTGTATGTGTGTGTGTTCGGTGTGTGTGTAACCTGCGGCGCACCATTTAAATGCATTGTTGTTGTAGTAATTGGACAAGTCAGTGACTTAAGTGGCGGCAGCAACCGTTTTAGCAACTTGCAACACCAACAACAAATGTTGCTACACTTATTAACACGCGTGTGCAAGTGTGTCTGTGCAAGAGTGAGACAGAGAGAAAGATAGAGAGGGAGATGGAGTGTGCGTTGTGTTGCTAACTTCACGAATTTTGCTAATTGCAATTGCCATTGTTGTTGTTTTTGCTTTTGTTGCTGCTGCTGCTGCTGCTGTGGTTGTTGTGGTTGTTGTGGTGGTAACTGTCAGTTTCACTGTCTCCTTTTATACGTTGTCGCATTGTCTCTTTACAGCTGTTTTTCCTGCAAAATATTAAATGGCATTTTTAATTAAAATAAAATTCGTTTAAGTTAATTCTTTCACACAAATGCCAAAAACGAAAACCTAGATTAATTGCTACTTATTATCCTTAGTTTGTATGAATTATATACACATTTGACTTTACCGCTTTTGATATATTACAGTTATTCAAAAACTTAATTATAATACGAATTTATTGTTGCTTTTATCATATTCATTTTAGGATCATATCAACTTTAATCTTATTTAAGTTATCTTAAACTGTAAACTGTTGTGTATTTTAAACAATTTGTTGGCCTCAAGTAAAGCAATGGCAAACAGGAATTGGAAAAATCCCTTTTATCTCACAGCACTGGTTTATGCCTTCAAAAACTTGTCTATTCCGTGTGTACTTGTTTTGGAGCATTAAATAATTTCTACCCTGGCCTCTACCAAACACTCATTCATATCGTAAGGGCTTCCAAACTGGCAACTGCTTTATCATTTTTCAAAATGCATTTAATTTCTTTCCATTTTGTCGCATTTCAGTGCCGTCTCGTCTTTTTTCTCTCTTTTTTGACTGCCAAATAGACGGGAAAAGTTCTCAAACTTAATTTGCAAAAGTGCTGCATCGCTGGCTGGGTTGGAGGCGGGACAAGGGCGGAGTGTCTGTGTTATCGTGTGAGTCAAAGGCACGAGTTAGACAAGTCATCAAATAAATCCCTTTTAGGTATAAAGTTCTTTACTTACTCCTTTCGGTTGGGCATCCTTTTGGGAGTTTGTTTAGCTTTTTGTCCATGATTCTTTAAATTGTTTACGCTTAAATTGTGTGTCCCAGAATATTACTTTGCTTACGAGTGACTTTGATTAGTTGTTTATAGTAACTACTGCAATTTTGTCAAAATAACTTGCACTACCATATCTGTCCATCGTCAGTAGCATCATTCAAGGAATTATAGCCAATTGAGCAAACACTTACAATTTGTAAAAATTTAAAAGCCTTTGTTCTGCATAATGTTGATGCGATTATATTTAATTGCTTGGCCCTGACGAGCCTCAGTAAGTATCAACTATCTACTGTTCATTAGTAAATCAACAAAGTCACTGCAGTCACTTCTGCTCAGATTTCGAGCGGATATTTGTCGAGCAAACTCAATTGATTTTCCAGACGTAGCTGCTCATGTAGCTCAAGGTGAATCAGTCTCGATCTCAGATTTGGCTTTAAGTATGAGGTTGGTTTTGAATTTGGGGTTTGGCTTTGGGTTGTTGCTTCATGGCTCATAAGCCACAAAATGCATTTCTAGCAATTTCCTTTATCCGAGTTGTTTGCCGTTGGCCCATTTTTATGGCACATGGTGCATACTTTACGGCGTCTGTGCATCATCTTGGCAAGCACTTCATCTGTTTAGTTTTCGTAGCTGTAGCCGTAGCCTTGACTCGACTTTTCCCAGGAAATCATTGCTCCCAAAGACGGATGTATGAATCACTCCAATTTTTTCCCCTACTCATCCTCTCTCTCTCTCTTTCGTTCTTTCTCTTCGTCTCTCTCGCTCACTCTTTCTATCAGCTGTCTTCGGCACTTCAGTCGGCGCTTAAGTTGCACAAAATGTAATACATTTGATTGCACTCATGTTCAAGTTCTGTTTCTAAAGTGGCTGCCTTAACGAAAGAATAAAATGAATCGGATGCCAGGCCATGCACCCTTTTCATCCCAACAATCCCCTGTTCCTCTTCCCTTAACCCACATATTTCCCGACCCGTTTCTGCCCTGGGCTAGTTGCCATGCTTCCGGCCTGTCAGGTCGCGTGTTCTCGATTCCACCGGCTTTTGCCATATCCGGATTTTGGTAAAAGTACAGTGAATACTTGTGTGTCTTGCTTATATGAGCTTAAAAATGCCTAAACGACAGATCCGCTAAACCATTGGAATTGCATTCTACTGAATGACCTATTTCTAGAAACAAAAATTTTTAAATGAATAAGGAAACTTATTATTTAACCACAGGTTTTTTTAAAGTGATGAATGTAAATGCCATAGAAATAAACAAGTAAGAAAGGCTACAGT
Source organism: Drosophila cardini (assembly GCA_018903735.1). Taxonomy (NCBI): domain Eukaryota; kingdom Metazoa; phylum Arthropoda; class Insecta; order Diptera; family Drosophilidae; genus Drosophila; species Drosophila cardini. The sequence continues at coordinate 19,729,332 of JAEIGM010000001.1, read as the reverse complement.
CGAGCGAGCCGACTGTAAAAGACCCCGTACTCTTTCTAGTGCGCGTTTTCCATACAAATCAACAATTTTCGACCGATTTGTCCTATGCGAGCTATAGGCTATAGTTGTCCGATCCGGACCAAACTTTGTGAGGATAGTTATAATGGTACCATACACATAATGTGTTAGTTTGGTTGCAATCGCTCAACTAAAACTTCATGTCTCCATACAAATCACCCATTTTCGACTGATTTGTCCTATGCGAGCTATAGGCTATAGTTGTCCGATCCGGACCAAACTTGGTGAGGATAGTTATAATGGTACCATACACATAATGTGTTAGTTTGGTTGCAATCGCTCAACTAAAACTTCATGTCTCCATACAAATCACCCATTTTCGACTGATTTGACCTATGGGTGCTATAGGCTATAGTTGTCCGATCCGGACCAAACTTGGTGAGGATAGATATAATGGTACCATATACATAATGTGTTAGTTTGGTTGCAATCGCTCAACTAAAACTTCATGTCTCCATACAAATCGCCCATTTTCGACCGATTTGTCCTATGGGAGCTATAGGCTATAACTGTCCGATCCGGATCAAACTTGGTGAGGATAGTTATAATGGTACCATACACATAATGTGTTAGTTTGGTTGCAATCGCTCAACTAAAACTTCATGTCTCCATACAAATCACCCATTTTCGACTGATTTGACCTATGGGAGCTAGAGGCTATAGTTGTCCGATCCGAACCAAACTTGGTGAGGATAGATATAATGGTACCATATACATAATGTGTTAGTTTGGTTGCAATCGCTCAACTAAAACTTCATGTCTCCATACAAATCACCCATTTTCGACTGATTTGTCCTATGCGAGCTATAGGCTATAGTTGTCCGATCCAAACTTGGTGAGGATAGTTATAGTAGTACCATACACATAATGTGTGAATTTGGTCTCCCTAGCTCTAGTCGTTTTAAAGTTATGGTGATGTGAAAATAGTTTTTTACAATTTGCGGGGGCGGTAAGGGGCGTGGCAAAGATTTGAAATAAACTTGATCTGCTCGCGAAGCAGACGGACTTTCATTCCAAATTTAGTGGCTCTAGCTCTTATAGTTTAGAAGATCCAGGTGTTCATACAGACGGACGGACGGACGGACAGACGGACAGACGGACGGACGGACAGACGGACATTGCTATATCGTCTCGGCTGTTGATGCTGATCAAGAATATATATACTTTATGGGGTCGGAAAAGCCTCCTTCTGCCTGTTACGCACATATCGCTTCAGACAAACTTAATAGACCCCTCTACTCTTTTTTAGAGTACGGGGTCTAATAAAATCAATTTATACTATGTTATATATTATTATGTATATTATTTTTGTACCCTTTTCTGAAGCAATGAATTGGATGAAGTATAAATAAATAAATTTCACAAAATTTGACCCAATCTGAACAAACTTCCAGATGTTAGATCCAGATTAGATCATCATACAACAAATGCAAACTACTACGATTAACATAATAAAAATTATAACAGTTTTTACAGATTCACCCCTACTTTCAAATAAAAATCCTTCATTTAACTTAATTTAGTGACACTTCTATCTTATTTATAGCCCATACATTTCACATTTAACCTTATCTTTAACTCGAACACCTAAAAGTATGCAATCTTTTAATACCGATATTGGAAAAACGTGAGTTACAGTTTAATGCACAGTGCACAGTGCACTGCAGTACACAGTGGTATTTCTTGTACGCCTTTATGCAGTATACATAACATTAATGAACTAAACGTTACTATCTACTACGTTATCTTGTTGCACTTGTCAGATAATAATTTCGACTGTGACTATGACTGAATGATAGGAGGGTTTATAAGTGGACATTAATAACAATTAAGAGCATCCGCTGTGACTGCTGCACATCATTCACAATTAAACCACATTAGGCGCGTCCATCAGGTTCAATCAAAACTGACATGCCGAGTGCCAAATGGCCAAGTGCAGGGCCTAAACGACTACGAGGCCAACAAAAATGTCGTGTTCCCCTCAGTCCTCTCCCTGCCTAATGGGCTTTAACCGACGCAACGCGATGCTCGGCAGTTTCTGTCATTAGCCCTGGGCAAGGGCTGGAGAACTTCCGTTAACGCCGCTGATGCCGACAAACGACAACACGAGAACATCAATAGAGCGGCAGGACTATGACTAGAACTAGGACTGAGACTGGGAGTGGAAATGGAAATGTTAGTGGAGCAGGGAATAGAGGAGAGACTAGCACAAGGGACATGCTAATAGCTTTGAACTTTTCACAAATTACAGGCCAAATGGCTTCAGTTCGCTGCTGTCGTTGTCCTGTTAATTACCGTTATTGAACTTGTTTGATTGGCGCAAGTTGAAAAGTTACCGTGCTGACCGCACCCACTCATACTCGCACTCAAAGTTATACTAGCACACGAACTGTTAGCTCAGAGTTGGGAACTGTGAGTTCTGAATTGCGAATTGAGAGTTGTGAGTTGAGGATTGTGAGTTTGGGATTGTGAATTCTGAGTGCCACAGGTTGCCTTCGATGCAGCACTTGTAAAGTAAATACGATTCGTATATGTTTGCCAGCTTACAGAGCTGATGCTGAACTGCAATTAACCATATAGTTGTTTGTACTGAATTTACCCAAGTTTAATCATTTGCAGTGCCCACTCTCAGCATTCAGAATTCCTGTGGTTCAAGTGCGATAATTTTATTAAAGGAAAAGCAAACTGAGTAAAAGTGACTGTCGGTATTTGCCGAGTGCCTATTGTCAGACTTTATTCACAGTATACACATCTTGTTTACACCCACATCTACTTTTCCCAATTTGAAAGTTTATGTGGCCTATAAATCTGTCAGTTATATGTGCACACACTGTATTGCATTAAAACCAAACTTTATTTAAAAGGGCAAAAATCAGTATTTGAAACCCCCACGATATATAATGAGTTTACCTTGTAGTCTGATGTAATCGATTAAAACTTTATTGTTATAATTATACTTTGATTTTTAAATAGTTCTCCGTTTTGCAATTGCTGATTCGAGATAAGTGTTTATTTAATAAATAAATTAACTGTCATTAAATTTCGATTGCCGTTGGATGGCATCTTAAGTGCACTACAATTAAAACTACACAACAATTATTTTAAATAAAAAATTGCAAGCACTGTTTTTTAATTAGTAAGAAAAGCTACGGTCGAGCAAGCCGACTGTGAAAGACCCCGTAATCGTTCTAATGCAACTTTTTCATTTAAATAAGCATATTTCGAACGGTTTGGGCTCTAAGAGCTCTATGATATAGTTTCCGATCCGGACCAAATTTGGTAAAGTAGCTTAGAATAATGATATACACATAATGTGCTAGTTGGGCTGGGAACGTCCAATTAAAACTACACATTTTCATATAATATACAAATATTAGACCGATTTGACCTATGGGATGTTGTTGTTGTCAAAACCGGATCAAACTTTAAGTGTACCGTAAATACAATGTGTGAATTTGTTCAAGATAGCCTTAGTAGTTTCCAATTATAGTGTTAATGTGGGTCGGTGAGGGCGTGGCAAAAATCAAAATGCGGGTGACTAAATTAAATTGTAACTGTTAAAATCAATAATCAATAATGATTATAATTTAATATATTTCATAAAACCGCAGCTTTAACTTTGAAATAATAATATAAAAACATATTAATTTTATTGCAAAAACAAATGACGCTTATCTAAAAACAGCAATTAAATTTTGTTCATATACATTGCCAAAGTTAATACTTAAGCACAGTAAATGAGTATTACTGCAGTTGCTTCAGCTAAAGCTGGTAAACATTATTCGTGAGTTTTTTGTTTTTCGCAAAGTTAAAACTTTCTTTAAAGTTTTTCGTCGCAACGGGACTTAAAGCAGCTAAAATAAGCTGCGCTGCTTTCTAGTTTGCAGCTTTAGCTGAGATATAGAGGAAACTTTTCAAAATAGTGAGAAAATTCCGAGAATGAATGTGATCAGTGTTAAATCTCAAGTAATACCAGCAAATGATACCATCTTAATATAAGTAAAAACACAAAATACTTTAAAAGACATAAGCTCTCAACTACAGCACTTATCTTTATTTTGTGTTTCAGTTTAAATATTAAATTATCTTAAAATCCCATAGAAAATTCGATGGAAAAACATTTCCCCTCTTTCATGGAATACTGTTTAATTTGCAACTTTTGGTTTTACAGCAGAATAATGTTAAGAAAGAATTTAACAATATAAAATACAACTTGGTTGCAGAACTGTAATCAGCTTATTTAAACTTACTTTAAATATGTGGCTAAATAAAAATCTCGATTAGCCGCTTGAAAAGTGCAATTTCTTCAGAATTAAAGTTTTTCATCGAACGCTTCATCAGTTTATTCAATTTCTAGCACGTTGATAGAAATTCTGTCATCTAACTCGTACTCTTCCATGTGCGTAAATTTTTATCTTAGCTGGCACGAATTCGATTTCATTTTACTTTTTATTTCTACTTTGCTTCAATTTACAAAATTGAATATTGGCGACAAACTCGATTTACTCACACATGTGTGGGACACGAGCAGGCACATCATCATCACCCTATCCCCAGAACCACCAGTAGTACTACCAAATACCACCAGCACCAGCACCACCACAGTCACCATTGCCATCGTTACCAACGCATTCCAATCAGCCAGCCTTTGTCTCACACACGTTGTGTAAGTCATCGAGTTATCTGTAAGACAATAAGCCGATTGGCAAACAGAAGAAAGTGGCTGCTACTTTCAGCTAACTAACTTGCTGCTGTTAAGCGTACTATGGGATAAAATACGAAAATTAGCTAACAAATTTTCATTCACTTTTCGTCATGTCTTGTGTTATTAAATCATAGTGTTATGCATAGTTTTTATACATTATTTTAGTAGACTTTAAACTTAAGTTTCTATTTTGCAAATAGCTGTTCCACAAAAATGTTCAGTGTGCCCGTAAATTTATCAAGAAAATCAGAGTTACACTGTGCAACAAATATGTTAAAATCGATTGATATACGAGAAGAGCGAACAAGTTCGTAGACAAAATTTATGAAAGAATACTTTCAAAATATTTAAATAATTTAATTAAGTTTTACTAAAATATACAAGAAGTTTAACAATAACAAACATGCTGTTGTTTATCGTTATCGATAACATACAAGAATTCATTTATCGAAAAACCTAACTAGTTCAATTTTTATCCAATTGTGTTTTTAGTCACGTTTGAAGCTTTCATCAGCTTCACTTGTGAAAAGATTCATTTTATGGCTTACCTTCCTATATTAAGGCAACACTCAGGCTCTGGAGCCCTCATATATGTATGTCCTGCCATTTCCTGCATTTTATTTAAATATAAAACTTGTCGGTTTTCCAGTGATTTTTATGCGTCGATGTTAAGCTCCCAACTACTTACTAAACACACACCCACACACACTTGGGTTGAAATTTATGTATTAACAGCAATCCCTCTGCATATTGCCATGCCAATGGAACTACACACATAGATTCCTTTGTGTGTGCGTAAAGAGAAATAGAATACATAAGACAACTGCTCCTTTGTGGGTCATTTAGTTGTTGCCTCACGCGTGCGTTTCATTTCCTTTTCGCCTGCCCCCTCTTACCACGCCCACCCACCCTTTCCTTATCCACTCCTCCAATGACTTGTTTGTGCTCTTAATTTTTTTTGCCAACTTTGCAGTTTCGAAACGTTTTTATATGATTTTTATACTTACGTGATATATTTTTCTGATGCGCCGTCACAATCTTCCACCGCTGCCACACTTTTTATTATCGGCGTTAACATCAGGCAATACCCCCCATCAGCCCCCATTGTGTATACTGTCGGTTTATGTGTGTGTGTGGCTGTGGATGATTCTGTATGTGTGTGGGTGGGTACGTCCCTCTTTGTCTTTGTGCTTGATTGGGGCAGTTTATTGTATTTTATTTATTGATTTTTATATCTTTTCTGTTATCGAAATCGAAGTAAATGTACGGTTATGATAATTACTTTAATCCCGATTGAAGGCCCAGCTGATGATCGGTTCTGTTCATATAGAGATCCAGTTTACGCCAAAAATCCATTAGAATCTCACCATCCATATTTCGTTCGATTTCGGGCAAGCGCAGCATATTGATGTTAAGCTCTTCTAGTTCCCGATAAATGGGATGTCCCCGGAAGTGAATGTGAAAGGCGCACACATTACGGCAGATGGCAACGGGATCTCCATGAAAGGGCCAGCCAATGAACTGAGTGTTGGGACTGAATACAAATACAGCCACTACATTTGCCCAGTCCGCTCTCGAGAGAGTTGAAACATTATCGATAACTCGATATCGCTGTTCCTTGCCGCGATAGTTTCGTTTGATGAATACTTCCTCTAAACGCCTTGCATCCTTGTTCCTCATTAGACTTGGAGGAATAAAACGACGCTCCTGCAGCAGCATTTGTACATTGTGCAGTGTGACCAGACTCACATATTCCGATGGCACCACTATAATTCGATCGTTCTCACCTCGAGCTCCTTCCACAGGGTTCTGTGGCAATGGCTGGCGAGGGTGTGCGCCGACCGAATGATATCGATTCACGGGATTAACTTTCACATCCGGTTGATTTCGGTTCATTTCAATAGACTTGAGACGCTGTTGTTCTTGAGTGCGACGATTGTATTCTGACAATGAGATTGATTGGGATTGACCACGTACGTTTGGATAGGTCTGTTTCATTGGCTCCAGCTCTGGTGGAACAACTGGCACCTCTCGCAGTTTCGGTGGCTCTGGCTGCGAAACAACGGTCACAGGCTTCACAGTCGGCTCCTTTTCTATCAAGCAACACTTCTGAAAATCATAGACACGTGCCAAGCAACGCACTACACCTGACAGCTCCTTCTCGCCCAGCAGTTGCTCCTCTCGCGAACGGTTCTGACGTTCACGCTCCATGGCTTTCATGGCAATAATATTTTTGTAATTCAATTCCGATTGGACATCGGGCTTGATATTGTGCTGAACTTCGGACTGAATCTCATTGAAATCACCACCGCTTTGCTGTTGACAAAGTTTAAAGTAGTTCTCAGGTTTTCCCTGCACTTTCATACGCTTTGAGGTGGAGTCAGCTTCATCGGTTTTTTGACTTTTGGAATCTCTGCTTTTCTTCTTATGCTTCATTTTTGTTTACCAAAAACTTCTCTGCTCAAAGGATCTTTTTTTCTTCTCTGAAAATTTCTTTTGTCAATTTTTGAGGCTGCCAACTTAGTGCAGTGACTTGGTAAAAATGGCATTACGATTGTCAGAAACAGCTGTTTTCGGATATGATTTAAGCGAATTGATAAGTTGTCTTAACCTCAAGTTATCATATTTTAAATCTGTCTCAGTAAAATAGGAGTATCGATAGGAATATTGATTTTTAGCTATCGATAATTTGGTTCAAAAATTGAATTAAAATCGAGTTTGTTCCATGTTAAAAATATTTACATAAATAAGTTATTTATATTGTAGTTAATATTGTATTTAGTATAGTTTTAGATAGTATATTAATCGTTAGGGATTCAAGTAATAATAATAACATACTGTATTACTTTTATTTATATACCAAATTTTCAAACGTTTTTTTTTTAGCTTTAATTTTATATCTTTTATGCAAAAGTCTATTATAAATTGCAACCCCCCAAAGTCGATGTCCTTTTGATTATGCTCTTGACTTTAATAATATTTTAGCTGCGGGCCATCAACATATTTTCTTAAAATTTTTTTTTCATATTGTTTTTTTTTATACTTTGGAATCTGAGTTTTCTTTTATGAATGCGGGGACTTTATTTTTTCGCTTTTTGATGATGCCCAATAAAATTGATTTCTTCTTGGCTGCTAAGGGAGAGTTTGGTTTGAGACTTGAAAACGAAGGATAATAATAATAGAAAGAATTTATGAAAATGAGGTCGTCGGATACCAGATATGTAGCTCACTCGCTGCTATTCATTTAATTTGGACCGTTGTCAACGAACTCTTAAAAACCCATCAACACCTTTATTTTTGTGGAATAATTTTAATTGCTTAAAAGCAACTTAATTACCAAAATTAAGATATCTACACTTACTTAAGAGCGCAATTCGTAACATTAACATTAACTAATTTAACTTAATTAAAAAGAATGTATTTATATTTCGCCTTATATATTTGATAGTCATTTACTCAGTAGCTTGTTTACAATCGGTAGAACAATAGGTAAATGTGCTTTATTCATTCTGTATTGGCAACGAACTTTAATTCAATTTGTTGACGTTGATTCAACTCAATCCTTTAGGTGATAAGCTGGACTTAAATATGCCTGAATTTTGAGCTGCCATCCAGATCCAAGCTGCTGCAACTGGGCCGCATCATGAGGTTTTGGCTAAGCTTATTGAATCCTGCCAAACTATTGCGATTCTGTCAATAAATTGTAATATTTTATTATGAACATAAACATAATCTTACCATTTTAAATCAAGTGCTTCCGTAAGCTGTGAGCTGTGCTCACTGATGCAACGAGTTTGGCGTTGTTTTTGCTTTATGGATACCATCAGATTATCCAGCTCGTCGTGCAGTTGCCCATTGTAGAAGTTAACCAGTCTGTTCATCGATTTATAGCTGCGTAAAATCAGCTGTTGCAGCTCCATGCCGTTAGCATCAGTTGGAGCTGCCCTGGACATGCCAGAGTTAGCCATTTCTATCGCAGAGTTTTTAGGCAAATTTTTTTTCTTTTTTGTTTAAACCAAAAATTTATTTTAAAGAATTGCTTAAACTGACGTAAAATGACAAACTAGTCGAGGGTATATATAGTTATTTATTAAAATATGGGGACATTAAAAAAGTGTCCCTTCAGGGCTGTATCTTTATTAGTTTGGCTGTTAAATAACTTTCATTTGTAGGGCGTTTAGGAAACATGTGAGGAATTTAGACTTACAGAAACTGGTCATAAATACCATTAAAAAAAAGAATATACTTACTGAAATATATTAAAATATATTAAGAACCTTTGAACTTGTTATCCTATTCAGCACTTGGGATTGTATATTGGAAAGCACTTTGACATGAAGACGAGTTCAATTCGTTTGCGATTTATAGTAGACAGCAAATCAAAGTGTGACATCGAAACGTCTTCTGTTGGAAATGGGACAGTAGACAATGGACAGTGACTGTCACAAACTGTGCCTTGTGAGAGGGGGAGAGGGGGAGCGGAATGGGGCAAACGGATATGAACTGAAGGAGCGCTGAATGCCAGTGGGAATGTCACACGTTGCCAACGAGGCTACATCATCGTCATGCCGACGTTTGTGTGTTGTCACAGTTGATGAGCTTGTTTTCAAGTGTCCACACAGTGCTCAGTTCTCAGTGTTCAGTGCACAGGGTGCAATGGCAGCAACAACAGTGAGTACTCGTTGTAACGAGCACTGCTTGAAGGTGAAGGTGGGCAAAGTGTAGAAATTCAGTCAACGCTTTTGCTAACCTTTTACAAGTTGTTCAAACAAGTTGCTTGGTAAGTTCATTCGTCTCTTGAAATTCTTGTCGCATTCACTTCATGACTTCTTGGGACATCTTTTGCACATTTTGATGTCCCAAGTTGGATGTGCAACAGTTGCACTTGAGAACATTGACAACGTTGCAAAAAGACGCCCGCTAATATCAAGCATACGTCATGTGGACTATTTTAGTTTCGAAATAAATGAAATAGAAAAAATATTTTGAAGAGTTTTCTTCAAACATTTTTATCATTTCTTTAGCTATTTAAAAATATTGATATATTTTTATATTATTTCAGCTGCCAATTTACTCATAAGTAGGTCAAATTCGACATCTTCTGATCGTGGTATCATCTGTTGTTGGCTGGCAACTTGCAGTTGGCGACAGCAGCATGACTTTTCCATTAAGACTGTTCCCGGTTTCCCCGCTTCTCTGCAGTCTCGCATGCAGCCAATCAAGAAGCCAACCTTGACAGACAGGTGTAGGTGTGTTGGTGTTTGCAGGTGTGCAGGTAAATGCTTGACATTTGCAACTTGCCAGCTGCTACTCTTCAAACGGAAATTACGACATTCCTTTGCTTTTTACGCTTGTCGAGCCAGAGAACTGTTTCTGTTGTTGCCTTTCAAAAAAGAAATTATACTTATATATATATATATATACACACGTATGCAAATGTTTCAAATAGTCACATCTACGCACTCCTCGTTAACAGGCTCACACACATACACAAGCACACACACACACGAAAAGGCACACACATGATGGCAATCGCTCAAGCACACCAACTAAGTGTTTTTGAAATTACGGTAATTTATTACGGGCCAGAAGCGAGTAAAATGTTTTTGCTGGCTGAAAGCCCAAAATGGAATAAAACTGCAGTTGCAGTCGTAGTTACAGACGCAATTGCAATGGCAGATGCTAAAATGTTTTGCAGTGCTCGAATTCTAGTTCAGACCCTTTTTCTGCTTCTGCTTCTGGTTTAGGTTTTGGCTTTGGATGTGGCTCTTGAGCAGACTCACCTGACAACTGTTGGACTAGCTACACCTATTTCCCACCTTCCTTTCTCTTCTTTCCCTGGCTTAGGTGTGCGTCGTCACATTGGCATTTAGCTCGTCAATTTTTGCTGTTTTTGCTCCATACTCTTCCGAACACTTTTGTGTAAAACATTTTAAGCTGCAGGTAACAAACTCAAACACACTCACACAGATAGATACAGAGTCCTCTCACCTGTAAAACGTTACTAATTGTTTTGCCGCCAATTACGTGCGCAAGTGCGTGTGTCGACAGATGTGTGTATGTGAGTTACCCACCTCTTAATGTATGAGAACAGTTTATTAAAATGTTTTAGTACCTGTAACTTTGTGTTGCCTTTTTGCACGTAATTTGCAACTTTTGCTAAATATTTAACATACATTTTTGTCGTGGCTTCTCTTCAGCATTCCAAAATGTTTGGGGAGACTGAAATATATACTTGGTTAGTAAACATTTTAATTAAAGAGACGATTGCTGCTTAAATTATAAGAAACTTTAACTTAAAGTCGAGTTCAATCGATTGTTTCGTTACTGTATTATTTTACTTGAGATTACGGCTATTGAACCCTTGGGCAGTTATATCATTTTTTATACCATCGGGTAAAGGACCTTCTGGACCCTTACATTCAATGTGCCGGCCTATTAATGCCAACTGATTGCGCCGAGCGAATGATTCGGGCCCATAAAGCATTCTCCTATATGTGTTTAATATTTAGCCAACGTTTGTGATTATTTACGCTTGATAAGGACGAGAAAGAGGATAAAGGACGAGAACTGCCTGTCTTGCTTTGGTGTAAAAATGATTGAGTATTCCAGCCTGTACGTGGATCGAAGTATCAAATGGGGCATGTATATATACTACACACAATAATATATATTTTTCAATGTGTGTGTATTGGTGTCTGCATATTTTGGCTTAGACAATGAGCCAGTCGAGTGATTTATTAAATTAAATTGGAATAAAATGAAATTCTTTGCGTGCAAGAACCGAAAGAACAAATGAATCTGTATCAAATCGAAAATCAGCAACAAATATGTACTCACCTAAAGTATTGATCAGCTATTTAATAATAAGAACAGAATGGAATTTAATAGAGAATTTACAAATTTAAGCTATGCGTAAAATCATTTGAGTTTCTTTTATTTTATTTCATTATTTAAAAAGCAAACTAAAGCTTTCAAATTATAGTATAACATTTTCTATGATTACGCTTTATTATAATTATGTTATTGTGTTAATGGTTAACTAGTTCTGGCCAGTTCGAAATAATCAACGCATCATTTAATTCACTCTGAGAAATAGTCACACACACAGACTCCAGCTTTCATACCGTAAGGACGCAAAAGGAAACGTGCTGACCAATAGATTGGCTTGAAAGCGAGGAAGAGAATCAGGGGCAGAAGACGAAAGAAGAATGGGTGGGGCTTTTGGTGGGGTTGATGGCACGTTTAATGAATTGGAAGGTAATATGGAAAGCCTTACGGCTACTTCTTCATTATTCTTGGGACCCTTCCACTTTGATTATTGATTTTAATTGAAGCGCCTGTCTTATTGGATTTGTGTGCATTCAGTGGAGTCTAATCATGAGAAGCTAAAATTAATAAGATTTGGTTTCTTTTTTCTTTTTTTTTTTGTTTTCGGTCAAGCGAATTAATTAAAGTACATAAAAAATGGCTGCCTGCTGGGAATGCAATAAAAGAAGCGATAGGAAGAATGGATAATAGTGGGTGGAGTACTTGCTAAAATAGATGCGACTGGGCAACCACACAAAAAACTATTCCAGCAAAGTCGGCAGTGAACCCAGACACACACCAAGCCCGAAATGGAGGCAAAAAAAACTGAAAAACAAGGAAATGTGAAAAACTGGCCACAGAAACTGAGCACGCATCATTTAAGCGCAAAATTATAGCATACTTTTATGCGGCAGGTTATAATTCACAGTACGTGCGAAATGCAATTGTCCCGCAACTGGGTCTGCTGAGAAAGGCTGGAAGAGAGAAGGGGGAGGGGGGTGGAGAGATAGAGAAGAAGAGATGGAAGAGAGAGATTAAATGCAGCATGTTTGGGGCGTGACACTTTACTGTGAAATTATCATTTTAATTGCACTCTTCCCACTGCATAACAGTGGGAATCTAACTCACTACGAGATGCCCTTTAAAAAGTGTATATGGTTTTATAAAATCTAATTAAATTAAGAAAAAAAAAAAAATTATAAAATCATGTAAACTATTGTTTTTTCTAAAGCCCAATAATGCAAATTAGTAGTTTTTACTGCTTTATTTTTTAAAAATTGTAAAAGTAATACCAAGTCTACTCGCCCAACAAAGGGTATTAATAAATAAATTATGCCGCAGTCTGCAAGGCAATAGTAAAGTAAAACAACAAGCAGCTGCAAGGACTTTTATTGCTCTTCACATTGTTTTATTTGCATTAACTCGAAACTGCGGCTAAGCCGTCAAACGACTAGAACAACAAAATGGATGCAAACAAACAAACAAACAGAAAAATGGTGTGGCAAGTTTCTCGTTCCACTTGTAATCTTTCTTCGCTCCTCTCTATGTTTAATGTGCACAAATTAAAAAGGCAATGCTGTCTAAAACGAAAACATGATAAAGTCGAGTACCATCGTCTGCAGTCTACTCAAAAAAAATAAGTCGATGTGAAAATAGATGTGGAAGTAGCAGGCTAGCAACGAAGTTTTCCATCGAAACTTGGCCACGTGGCTCTCGAATGCTAGTCTGAAGTTATTTACGTGCCTCGAACATTTTTGGCGTTTACTTCATGCCAAAGCATAAGTTGGACACACACACATGCTCACACACAACACATAGGATATTTACTGTCCTGTTGGTTTGTTTGCTCAGCAGAAAACTGTAGCATACTTTTCGGTACATATGGATAATTGTGGTTGAAATTCGGCACATCACGTAGAACCACTAAATGAAGCTCCACTTAATGAGACAAAAAGTGAAACCAAGGAAATATCTAGTTAGTGACAACATATACCAGACATTCTTGGATAAAGATCACATTTTTCAAATAGCGTATTATTTTATATATGTACTGAAAAATTGTGTGGCTGATTAATAAACGCGAAAAAGTTCTTACTGTTTGTTAAAGCAAACTGCTGACCTTTTTGGCAGCATCACAGGGCTACATAAATAATGCGAGAGATAAGAGCTACCTTGAGATATGGTACCATTATATCTAAGAGTATTACATGGAGCAAACGACCCAAGCAACTTTCACCATAAAATATGATGTTTTATCTATTTTTTTGCCTTGTTTTTTGCTGGTAATGTGAGCGTGCTGAAGTGAGAAATATGGGTAAGGCACATGGCCAGCCAAGAGAATATGAGACAGAGAGAAATTTAAAGCGAGAAGGAGAAAGTCACAGCAAGAGATAGAGAAAGAGTGTAGATGCTGGAAACTGAAGGCATTCATTTCTATTAGGCTGGTAACTTGCAAGCTACTTCATTCCACTTTAAAACTTCACCAAGGTTAAATACGAGAGAAAAAAGCAAGAGGTAGATGGTCATCAAAATTGGTAACTGGCTACCGACAACTGGAAACCATATAAAGTGCTTTAATTGGCGTCACCCATTACATGCAATTTATCAAACTGATGACAGCCAGACATGGAGCCTGTAAAAGGCTTTCAACTTATTTTGCAGTAGTCACATATGTATAAAGATTTTAAATAATTAATACGAGTTCATTTTAAATTTTTTTAAAAGCGAATATGTATTTCATAATATTCAGATTTTCTGCAATGATGAAAATTAATTTCTTTTAATAAGAACTCAGAGTTTTAAGCAGAACACAGGTTTCTTAAATGGACTACACACTTTAAGCGTCAATTAATTCATATTGTTAAGATGACAATTAAAATGAATTAATTTTACTAAGAAATGTAAACACTAATGTAATTTGTATTATTTTCAAAAGTATTAATTTATATTGAAAATAAATCAAAATGTATTAATCAGTAAATTTGAATGTGTCATCGGTTTCTTGATGCCACAAGTGTGAATATAAACAAGTAAATTACTTGACAACTTTCAGGTTTATTTGGCTTGTGGCGAATACAGAAATAATGTTGCAACAAATTTGGAATCGATTAAAAGGCTTTTAGTTAAAATTGCAAACGAACAAGATGGAACCATGAGAGAATGAGAGAGAGAGAGAAAGAGGGATAGTTAAGAAGGAAATTGAGAGCAGTAACAAAAATGCCGAAACTCTCACATCTCTCCATGGCACGGTTGTTGATGTTGTTGCTGTTGTTAAGTATTTGCTGGTTTGCCACGCAGCCATTGCCACAAAAGCCGCACAACATGCCAGATAAAGTGCAGGCACAGTGAAAGACAGAAATAGAGATACTGAAGAGAAGTAAGAGAGAAAGAGAAATGGGGAAAGAGACAGAGAGAGTACAACCTCAAACCTATTCGCTTCGTTTGCATTAAGTGGCGGTTGGCAAAGTTGTCGACGTCATGGAACTTAAACAATGCACAGAAGCCAAAAGCCTGAGTACAGTAAGTACAGTAAGCACAGGTGCATGTGCAACTGCAACGAGTGCCAGACACATGCGAACACCGCTAAGCGGTTCAGTCAACATACATGAGTCGTGGGGCTGAAAGCAGCCTTAAGTGCTCCCTTTGACTGAGCACAAAAGGGGACACAGGTACACAGATGGAACACGGGGTAGGGAGTGAAAAGCCAGTTGGCATTATACGTTAAGGACATTAACCTAATCAATGCACAAGTCTTACACATGTGATAGCAATGCAAGCGAGACTTTCACGCTGTGCACGGTGTACCATCTACCA
Source organism: Drosophila cardini (assembly GCA_018903735.1). NCBI lineage: Eukaryota > Metazoa > Arthropoda > Insecta > Diptera > Drosophilidae > Drosophila > Drosophila cardini. The sequence continues at coordinate 19,713,947 of JAEIGM010000001.1, read as the reverse complement.
TGGGGTCTTTTGTACACTGTAATGTGGAGCTTGGCCAGCTGTAACTGGAGTACTGTTCAATGAGCTATTATTTACCATTTCGAAGCCACTTAGATATAAAATCTGTTTAAATGCTTTAATTGATCAAAAGTCAGACGTAGTTGGTGCACAACAAGTAAATTTGCACGTTCATAGATCATGGATTGTAATTGCTTGCATATTTATTTAATACACACTTTTTCCACATATAAATATGTAGGAGTTTTTTGCGATTCGTCTGCTTTTTAGTGAGTACTTTGAATTTGCATAAAATAATATTATTATTGGCAACACATGGAGGTCCTTGCCCCTCACAGACAGCAAACTGCACACGATTGCATGAAATTATTGCTGACATAATTAAAAAAGAACTGAAGTGTATAGGCAACTCTGACAGCGCGACATTTTGTATGTAATGCAAACGCAATAAAAAATACTGAATGCTTTAAAATATGTAAAAATTCAAGAGAGGAAATAAAATGAAATAAAGCAGATAAAAATCAATAAAAAATTGCTTGTTTAATGTGCCTCCTCGTGACCGTCACCGCCAACACAATCCGCCACCACCGCCGTATAGACCCAATTGGCCAGGCTATAATCAGGCTGACACATTCGAATACGAGCATGTAATTACCCCAGCGCTTGATTGCCCAATAAACCCGGTACACCAAAACCATCCCCAAATCAGGCGTGTCCCCGCATGTTCGCACGTGTCCCCGCTTGTCTTTTGTCAGTTTATGAAAATGCAATCGCAATTTGGCATTGCACATTGATAGAGTTTGAGCAGGATAAAATAAAGTGTAAAGTGCATGCATGTATATGCAAATATAAATCTATCGAATCAGTAAACTGGTCCGTTGTTCGCAAACAATTTGTAGCAGGGCTCCATAAAATATTGGGAACAGAATTTCAGCAAACCTGATTGCAATAATTGAAAAAGCAAAGTTATCTAACAACTGCAAAGTTTTCCTGAAGCTACAAAAGATTTTAATAGTAAATAAATATATATATTTTTAAATTTCATCGTATTTAAACATGTTAAATCCGTGTTATAATGAGCTTTGAGTATCATTCATGCTTGGGTGAATTGTTAGTGTTTGGAAATTCTATAAATGGGTGCATGGATTTAATCTTCAAGGGACGGCATGTTAAAGCTTTACATCGATCGGGTTTCAATCGGGTGACAATCGGGTTTCTGTCAAAATTTAATTAACAGACAAGTTTCATACAAAATGTCCTTAACGATTAAACAATCTAGTAAACACAACTTCTAATTATATCGTTTGACAAAAAAAAACAATAATTCTTGTTAACTCAACCAATTTTAAGCAATAATATTGCATTTTTTAACTATATCACTCAGTTGTTTTCTATGCCAAGGATTTCTTTATTAAACATCAAATAAATACAGCTAGAGGCAAAACCTAGAGGTAATATTTTCGGATTCGTGGGCTGCCGTTAACAGTAATAAGTTTGGCTAATGAGCAGCAAGCCGTCAACAAGTTGAGTATCAAAACTCACAATTTTATTAACAGAGACAGAAATAAAAGCAGATATAGAAATATAGACTAGTTGCGTGACGCATAGTCCGTCTCTGAGAAATGGGGCTCTAAAAGGAGCACCACAAACAATTTATGCGCCGAAACGTATGCAACACATTTCATGTATGTCTGAGAGATTTGAACGCCCAAATTGCATAAGTCGCGCCCCTTTTTCTTTGCTTTTATGTGTAGGTGGCAGCTTCATTAAATTTACATGCATATGGGCGGAGTTGATGCAACGGCATGGATTGGCTTCCCTCTTCTCTTGGCTTCTCTTCGCCTTGCTCAGCAAAGACGTTGTCAGTCTTGTGCAATTTCCGACGCAATCTTCATTTACAACTTAAGTTACAGCACAAACAACTACAACTGAGTGTAAACAAAAAAGATACACAGATACACACACACACACACACATACTTACAAATACGCCTACACATGTAGCATCATCATCGTTATTCGCTCGGCTGAAGAAGTGAAGCAAGACTTTAAGCTGTTGTGGAAACAGAAGGGGTTTCCTCCAAATATGTATATACACTGAACAAAATTCAACATCTAAGATTAGTTTCAAATCTTCATGTTTTCGAGATCTTAAACTTAAAATGTAAACATTTGAAGAAGTAAACTAAGATTGAATATAAAGATTTGGAGTCGATTAGATTCATGTTAAGGCATAGAACTGGAGACGAATTCAACTAATAGCCTTAATAATGTTCAGTGTACATACACACATGTACACATTCACATCACTGTATCCTGCTGTGCTAAAGGATTCGCCAAAGCTCGAAAGTTATGCCTAGACAAGAATTTCATGGGTTGCCACGGCTGCGAGAGCAAATTTATTAGTCGCACTGCACACTTTTGTGCATTCACTTGAAAAATTACAGTTTTAATTTAGCTGCAAACACAGACGAGACACAATGAATCCCACTCTTAAATAAAGGTAAACCTTCCCTCACCAGATAATCACTAAAACAAAGGAAAATGTCGGAAAATGTTGGAAAATGACAATGACCACACCGCATACCCCGAACAGGGTGTTCAGTTATTGCAGTTGCCAAGTTTCTCCTTATATTCGAAACCTCTCCCAGACAACGTGTACTTTTTGATATCAGGATGAGTTGTGTAGACTTGAAGCAGACAGAGGCTGATACTAAGTCTATGGCTAAGACCGAGGGATGTACCCAGTCTAAGATGGGCATTAATTACCATTTGAAAGCTTGTCATACACTTGTGTAAATTTATCAACAAGAGACCATGTGCAGAGTTGCCACAGTGACTTCGACCTAAAAGGGGAGAAAACTGCAATCATGACTGCAGTCAAACAAAAGTTGAGCATGAAAATTGTTTTGCATACCAAAGGATTTTCAAGCTGGCAAAATAGGTTTCGTCTTGGGAGCCTGTTTGCTGGATCACAGTACCAATTGAACAATGCAAAGGAACTAAATATAATTTCACTCATATGCATTGAGGAGTCTTATGAAATGCCATGAATATATGCATGACTTTTATAGGCGTCTGTACGTACATGTAATATTTCAATGTAATTGATATTTGTATCCCAGATAATTTCTACATATTCAATGACCACTTCATAGGGATTTGTAAATATATTATTCTCAGACAAGTGTCAAATCGGTTAAAATTAAATCGCTTTATCTGCTGATTCTAAAAAGGCAATTTTATGAAAATTATAATAGGAGACACATGACAAATGAATGTATAACTTAATATAAGCTTTATAATCAGAGCAAACATAAGTTGTATTGGCTGTTATATTTGTTAGTCATAGTACCCTTTGTTATCCACATTATTGCCCCTTTATATATATTCTATCTGCACCACATCTCATTTGAGCTGTAAAAATTGATTGAACATTTGTATATGATGTGGAAATTGAGACTTAATTTGTTTTTCCGTATGTCACATAAAGCATTTAACTTCTGATTCAAGCTCAAAGTATGTATGTAGTTTAATTTGCCTCGAGCACCTAAATGTATGCAATAACTTTTAATAAATTCAAATAAACCCTCAACTGGAGTCTATACACTGACTTGTATTCAAATATTGTTTTAAATTCAAATATTTACCCGACTTTTGTTTTGTGTTTCTTTCAGGTACCACCTACACACAACCACAAAATATCAATGCCAAGTCGCAGATAAAGACAAAACCCGCCGAACACGCACACAACAGCAACAAATGGCGTGGCATATCAGACCAAACGCCTCTGGAGAATCCCTTCATTTACAGAACAGATGCACAGAGAACACATCACTCGACAGTTGACCTTAGGCAGGATGAGTTGAAGTGTGCCAAGAACTGTGCAAAGGCTAAGCTAAAAGTGGCCAAGTGGAAGGCACAGCTGAAGAACCGTCGCGTTCATCAGGCTCATAGGGCTGCATCTCACAAAGAGGCCAAAAGACGCTTGCGTCGGGAGACAGAGGAAGATGAACTGGAATTGCAATTGGCCACGGCGATCCCTAGTGTAACAACATTGGCTACCAGTGTCGCAGTTACTGCCTTTGCAAATAAGACGCTCTCTGGTGCGGTGAGCACTGTAAAGGCGAAGCGAGCTCGTTCCACGGTGCATCTAGCACCAGAGGATATGAAGCCAAAGCCGAAGGAGCCTGTGATTATCATAGACGATGTGGAGGAGTTTGACAGCGGCACCTCAACTCGCGATTTGTTTGCCAAGAGCGGCGACGACGGGGATCTGATGGACGATGACGATCCGCAGGAGCCACGTGCCCTTCCCTTGCGTCCAGTGCCACCAAATCCTTATGCGGACGAGGAGATGTCTGTCGTCTATGCAGAACAGCATTCAGAGATTAGGCTAATGTGTGAGGTGGATCTGGACATTTCCTCCAGCACTTGGTACAAGAATGGTCAGGTAAGTGACAACAATTGGAACATTACTTTATCTCCATGTTAGCCAGTGTCGGTGTTACCCGTAGCTGTCGAGCTGCCAACTTGCTTACAGCTTTGACTTTAATTGCATTCTTGTGCCGCCCGTTATCCTTCAGTGCTTCCGTTGGGTCTCTTAAGCTGTCTCGCAGTTTTCGCATTTTAATATTTGTACCCTGTAGCAAGACGAAGTTGGGTTTCTTAAAATTTAAATCTATAATGAGAAAGCCATTTTGTTTAGAATGGAAATTATTAGAAGAATCCAGTAACAATATTTAAAAATGCATAATAATTCTTACTAATATATAAGCAAAAGGCACTCCAAAATATTTAATTACTACGAAACTATAAAAACTCTCAAACTTTATAATTTAAACTAAGAAATGATATCAACAATATTGGGAATCTCTATGTTTTAGGAATTATTTATAGTTCAATAAAGTCACAATTTTATAATTTTATTCAATGTACTTTCCGAGAGCTTCAAATTGTTTATCATTTATTTTAGAGGGTAATTTTGAGTTTATCATAATCCTTAGTTGAGGCATTCTAAGTTGCCTTTTATTGTCGCCTGCACGGCGTTTGTCGTTTGTGCCTGCCACTCCCCTTGGAGGCCGTCTTCTATCTTCCTGACAGACGTCTCGAGTGCCAGTCTTTCCTTTCCCTTCCTATACTCCTCTATTTTCTTTCTCTTTATTCCCATTCGCATTCTGAGTCTGGCTTTTGTGCTGCTTGCTTATTTGTCGCTTAAATGCCGCATTATGCAAATAGGATAATCGTTATTATTTTATAGTTTGTGATGCTCAAAAGCTTTTAAAAGTTCATCTGTCAAACGACCTTCTTCTGAATGTCCTTTCCACACCAACTTAATGCTTAACGAAATGTCGTTTTTACTGAATTTAATGTTTTATGTTTAGTGTGCATCTTCTAATTACAACTTTGTTTTTTGTGGCAAGTATGAGTACGCAACGCTGCAACCATACAAATTTAATTTAATCTTGGGTAGTTTTACTTTTTTATATTTTTTTTGGTTTTGGGTCTGCTGCCGTGCTTTAACAGCCAAGTTAAATCGAAAATGCAGAAAAACGCAGCTGGCAGCAGGAGCACCAAAAAGCTGCCAACAAATTAAACAAACAAGGCGAAAAAGTTAACTACCATCCGGCAAAAGTTATTGAGTTGTAATTGCAAGTGCAACCATTCAACGATGCGTTGGGTAAAAAGCGCTCTCTACCTTTTCCACATTTTCCACCTTTCCACATTTCCAAACTCTCCACCCTTTCATGTAATGCAATTATAACAGCTTTACTTCCAGCACACATACGAACTCATTCCCAGACGGACTAAAAAGAGAATTTCTAAAAGTTAAAAACTGTGGGAACAAAATGTGGCAAAAAGTGCACTACATAATGAGTTTAGACAATTTTCCGATAGAAGTATTGCATTTAATGTTTATTAAAGTGGAAATAAACTATGTAAAATCCTTGTAAGATCGCAGTTACTATCTCAGTTCCTTTACAAAATGATAAAGTAAAGTTGCTAAAGATAATGAAAGATTTTTCAATAAATTCTTGTTTTTTCGTTTTTGTTGTTACTTTACAGTTTTAAAAAATATTTTACTTCCCAGTTAAAATTCTTAAATTTTTTCTAAAACGTGTAATTTGGGTATGACCAATATTTTTAAAAGCCGCATCATAATTGGTTAGACTTCAGTGATGCCCCACCTTGGCCATATAAACTTCATCACAAAGTCATTATACACAAGTTGCACTGGTCCCAAGTTCCACACAAACAACAAAACATCTGTGCGGTGTTCAACTCGTTGTACTTACTTTGCTCTTCTTGTTTATTTAAGAGTTTGTGTTGCTGGTATTGTTGTTTTTGTTGTTGGGCTGTGTAAATTGCAACTGGAGCAACAACAGCAATGAGTGGACAGGCCAAGTTGTTGATGGGCAAATAATAGTTGAAACTAATACAACAACTACAACAGAACCACTAACAACAGCAACAACAACAACAGCAAAAACAACAGTACTCTGGCTACGTGCCTCGACTGTTGGTCTGCGGCTTGGCTTGGCTTTCCAACGATGTTAACTGACGCTTCGAGGAGCACCTGGGCCAGGTGTAAGTGTCAGAGTATCTACAAGTATATATACATACACTTTAACTATATGCATGTTAGTGTGCGTTGGCTTCGCAAAAAGCGTTGCATACTTGTGGGCGTTGCGAACAAACAATGTTGTCTGCTTGTTGTTTAGATTGTTGTGCTCTGGTGTTGTAAAGGGCCGGTGTTTATTCTATACAAAAATTAAATTCAATATCGCGTTGTCGAATCGTGTATGCAACAAACTGCCACCAAAAAATCACCAAAATTGGCTGTCAACAGCTGCCATGAAGCGTATCCTGAATACCAAACACGTCTCCTATATGTATTCTATTGGATGTTGTGTGTTGTATCTTTTGTATTGCGTTTTTTGTACCGTCTGATTGCTGCACTTGTTTGCACCATCAAATCACTCTACTTGCAATCTGTGCGTCATTTCATATCTATAGGTTCAGATCTCTGTTACTTAACACGGAAAAGTGCTTTACTCTAAAGTTGCTGCAAAACGCTGCAATTCAGTAGTTGCTTTTATTGAAATAGTAAAATTATATCTGGATATGGTAAAAATTGATGAACCGAATATCTCAACCTTAACAAAAACTAAAGTCACAAATTTTCTTTAAAAAAATCGCCTAACTTTAAAGTAATTCTATTTCCTCATGAAATTTTCTCATATTTTTAGCAGACCCAAGGGATGAACTTGTTGTTTGTCCAGTGTTGCACGCTTTGTAGCATTGATTCGGTTGTTCCTAAATTATATTTACTGCACTTACTACATTTGCTGTTTCTGGATTGAATAATTTTATTGGCCTGTTATTAATATGCTTTTTACTGTCACTGTTGTGATGACCCAGGATTATAGAAACTTTAACTTTTGTTCACTCTGATTATGTATTTATATGTATGTCTATCAAAAGTCGCGACTTGGTTCCATTAGTCAAATAAGGCGAAACTTGATAGACAACATTATCAACGTGGTTCTATTGTAGCTTTTGTGTGGCTCAGTGGTGCAATGTCAGCAGAAGTTGCTGCTGTTGCTGCAGTTGCAAGTAAATCACACAAGCCAAGAAATTAATCACTCAGCTTAGAAACGGGAAAATTCCCAAATGAAAATCAGCAACAATACGATGTCAGATGGTTTATTCCCAGACTGGAGTCGGAAGTTGTTAACATGCCGCTCACTTTGTACCTTTGACGAGTTTATTAAGTTAGGAGCAATGTTGCAGCCTCCTTCCTCCATCCTTCGAGACGCCAAAGACTGATGCATCTTCTGTGGCAAATAAAATCAACGCCGTTGACTTTAGCAGCATCAACAGCAGCAGCAGGAGCAGCAGTAGCAGCATTTCCCCACGGTGCAATTGTATTAGTTGAGTTAAAACAAAAGCCAGCCATGTGAAAGCAAAGACATGAACTGAGAGCTTGTGGAGGAGATTAAAACGCGGGGTGTGTGTGTGTGGTGATGGATAACAGCGGTAAGGGGGGTAAGAGAGTGAGGGATTTCGCCATGGCAATTAGAACAATGACGCGGCAACAATGTAAGGCGATGTCTAAATAAATGTGAGTAGAATTCCTGGAATAAAAGATGCCTTAAGTATCACACCGTAATCAAAACACTCTCTCTAGTTGACCTTACTCTCTGATGGAGCAGAAAGAGCTAAGAAACTGATATTTTAGACAGTAAGTTTGACTACAAAAGAAAAGCTGTGAACTACGCTGCCAACAGTCTTTTAACAATAGATCGAGAAACACTTGCAATTGATCGTTTGAGACTAACTCAATGGCAGAGCATTTGATTTACTCGGTACGATTTCTACTTTCTTGGTTAGCAAACTTGTTTGCTATCGTTATCTGTGATGCCCCGTCCTTCAAACCTCTTCGCTATTTGCCACAATCTAAATTTGCAATTGCATTTTAGCTTCTGTTCGGCGACTCTCGCCTTGAGAACTGTCTGCTTCATTGTTACCCTTTCGCTTATCCCCTTTCCCGATTAGAGTCCTCATCCCAACAGCAACTGCAACTGCGCAATGACAAGCGACAAGCGACAAGTGTTCCAGTGACAGCTTGCAACATGAGCGACTTTTGTTGTACTTTCTGAAGTGCTGCACAATGCTGCACATTCGAGTCCCCAGCTTCTTTGAGTGGCTGCCAGGCTCAAGCCCCCGCAGTCTCTATGTGTGAGTGTGTGTTTGTGTGTGTGCCAAAGAATTTATTGTTGAAAATTATCAAGAGGCTAATATATTTGCCAAAAGCAATTTGAAGTTAGTAGCTTTGGGCCAACAACAATCCAAAAGTTACGACAAAAGGAGCAAACACAGACAGTGAGTAATTCTTTCAGCCACATTTTATCAACTAATTCTATGAAAATTTAATATGACTTTAACTTTAAACTTAAGCTGCTATTTAGAGGCAACATAGTTAGCTTTTTGTATTCTCCTGTATTTTAAAGAGCAGTTTATTTAACCTTTAGCAATATAATGAAATCATTAAACTGATTATTAAAAAAATATAAAATACTTTATTTTATGCATAAAATTTATTAGAAAAGCAATGCGAATATGAAATGTGCAATTCCTACAGCCGAATTAAATGTAAATATTAAAACAACGCAATTAGAAAATACATTTCCATAATAACACCGAAAATACATAGTTGTGTCCATGTCGCAGGGCAGGATACACGTATCCAATCCCAAAAAGCAATGTCATGATAACGGCGCCACAAATTATGCAAAGTTATGCGCATGTAAAACTCAAATGCGCCTTCAAATATACAACAATTTATGCGAATTGACGCAGCTACAGGACAAAAGCGGAAAGTAAAAAGTCCAAAAAAACAATAGCTCTGGCAAAAAGGCGAAAAATCATTATTACCAGGCAACAGATCGCTGTCTGCATGAAGCATGCGTGAGATTTAATGCCCAACTTGGACAACAACTGGCACTGGCACTGGCAAATGGGACTGGCACTGGATCGCCAGACTGGCATTTTCATTCCATAAAACAGCGAACCCAAAACAATAGAGCGTGTAATCCGCTGGCCGCTCGACGCTGTAAACAAGGATTTGCCACGCTCATTTAAGGCTTTTGTCTAGCAACCATGTTGCCAAACCAAAATCACACACACACACACACATTCACAAACACACACAACAGTGCAGCAGGTGTGCTGTGCAGTCGCAAACTCTGTGTCATGTTACCTCATAAATTTCCAACTGAATGCGTCGTTGCACAGCCTGCAAATCCAGTTGCCATTTGCCAGTCGCCATTCACCAATCGCCATTTACCAGTCGGCAGTCGCCAGATACAATGCGTCCTTGTATTGTCCAGCGCTCGCCGCAGGTTAATAAATTTTTGCAATAGCCGCTTCGGCGAATGTGGCAAATTCTCAACGGAAGTAGGGACACATTCATCAGCAAATCAAAAAAAAAAAAAAAAAAAAAACATCAAGAACCCTGTAGTCATTACATGACTTAAGAATACCCGTTAATCTGTTTCAATGAATGTCCAGTGACCTAACATATCTGTGTATCTTTCACTTCGGGATTTCAATATTTTTCAAAAGTATCTTTGCAATCCACTGTGGCTCTACTATGCATCTTCGCAATCAAAAATCTATCTGATTTATTTTCTTATGTTTATTTAACAACTATATATTATAGTTAAACGATTAAGAATACTTGTTCCTACTGGTGACCCAAATCAGAGGGCGGAGATATCTCCTACCCCTTTCAAATAAACTCCAACGTTATCAATATACCCTTTAACTCTACTACAGTAGGTATACAAAAGGTTAGGTTTCATACGCGCATAAATATCTGCGTTGCATATTAAAAATGCAGACTACAATCAAGCACATGGCTTACAAAATCTGGTAACACACACGCAACGGAAACGGAAGTGTAATATATAAATATTGTTTGGATTTTGTTAAAAGTCACTTAGTTGTTCGTACTTTTTTTGCCATTACCAGAAAACATTATTATATTTATTCATTAACAATAGTTGCTACATAATTATTGTATTTATTCCTCGATATCCAAAGATTCGAAACCGTGTTCTGAAAGTTCACAGACTTTGCTTATATTTATCTAAGTATTTATGTGCAGTAAAATATTTAGTAGGCTACAGATGTAATCCCATTCCAGTACCAGTATTAACAGTATGTAATTATTAATGATTTATAAAAGTAAGAGCAGCCACTCGAACATTTAAATGCATGCAAATAATTTCAGTTATTTACGAATATTTTCATACTATTAAGTAACATTTAAATGCATTCATAAATTGCATTAAATGCATTAAGCCATGTACAGGATACGGCACTGCAGAAATCGGTTCAAGATCTATTGGCCACAGTGGTAATATGCACTTCCGGGCTGTATTGATTGATTCTTTCCTTAATGTTTAAATAAATAAAAATGTATTTTTAAATATTTGTAATTGTTTTGGTTGTAAAGGCACTTCAAAAGGTACACTCCAAACAAGAGAGAAACGATAAACCAAAAGGTATTTGATAGTTAAAATGTGTGCACAATTTATTAATTATAGGATAAACACTCAAACCAAACCTATAAATCAACAACAATTTGAATTATTTAAAACGTATGCAACACTTGTATTAATATAAGAAAAATCCTGAATTAAGAGTATAAAACAGTGGAGAATGTTAATTAGTGTCCGTTCATTTTAATAAACGAAAAAAAACCGTTCTTTTCTGATAGAACAGATAGAAGACAGTGCAGAGTTCATTGCTCTTACCGTGTATATAACGAGCACTTAATACAGGGTAGTATAAGTTGAGGAGACTGAGAGGGCCTAACATTTTTGTAAATCCGGTGTGAAAGTAGACAGTCTAGTGTTATTGTATTTAAAGCTTTGTTGAGCTGCACGTTGGCAGAGGGCTAATGTAAGACGACTGTGTAATACCCCAAACCTGTCTTGCCTCTTTCCTCAGGTGGTACATTCCATGGACCGAACATCGAGAGTCACTGACTACCGCTTTATCAAGGAGGCTAATGGAGCGCTAACTATCACTAATGTTATGTTGGAGGATGATGGCAAATGGTCGTGTGAGGCCGAGAATACTCGACGCTATACTGAAAATGCTCGACCTGTCAAGCTGGTCGTGCTTGGTGAGTACCAAAGTAACAACAACAATTGATTTTGTCTAAAAAAAAGGATTGAAAGAAATTTAAGTGGCAGAATAATTAACAATTTTTTAAGTTAATGCTTTGACACTATAATAAAACTGTTTTTATCCTTAAATCCTTAAATCTATAAAATTAGTCTGAAAATGGTACAGATATTTCAGGCTTTTGCTTTTAAAATGTATTTTTAGTGACTTAATTTTAATGAAATAATCGTGTATTTATAAAAAATCATTTCGTTTTGTAGATCGTCCGAAGCCTCCATATCTGCTTATTGATTCTCGTCGTCTGGATGCTGGAAACATTTTTGTGCCTGTCAAGGAGAACTCCGAGCTAAATTTGGCATGTGTAAGTGAAGGCGGAAATCCACGTCCCACACTCACCTGGGAAGTGCTGCTGAGTCCAGGTGTGGATCGTCATGCGCAGAAGGTATCTGCTGAGGTGTTGGAATTGGAGGAGATCAAGAGCGAGAAGGTCAGTTTAAAAGTAATTTCCTTAGCTATGTATTAAGCAGATGAAGTGGCTGATACTTGGACATGTTGTACCGTCATCTTAATAAAATCTTTTAAAACCACACTCAGAAAAGAGAGAGAAGGAGAGAGAGAGGGAGAGTGCGAAGAAAAACAAAGCAGATAGAGGGAGACGAAAAGACAAACACGGAGACAGACAGCAAACACATTAAGTGTGGACAACGGAGGCTTTTTGGCCGGGTATCTTGGGATGGATGAACACTTGCGGTTGCGCCAAATTTGTTTGTCTTGCACTCGAGCATAATGAAAAGCAGACATTTTGGTCAAGCTTTGTATAAACCGCCCAACCACTAAAGCACCCAACCACTCAGCCATACAACCGCCCAACCGCATGCAACCTGTCAAACACATCGAAGTTGTCCACTTGAGTATTTAGTGTGTGTGCCTATGTATGTATTTGGGTGTGTATGTGTGTGTGTTTGTATGTGTTTGTTTGTCGTAGACCCTAAATGCCACAAATTTGCGTGCTTGGTCTGGTTCGCTCCATCTACAGACACTCTGGATGATTGATTGAAAACTGTGCCAACAAATTTGCATGTCAAGACGGGCGGGGGAAGGCGTCTACTGTCTGGAGGGAAGCTGAAGGAAGCAGAGGCATTTCCATTGCCATTGCCATTGCCATGGTCCTTTCCTTCTTCCTGTGCTTTAATTTAAATTAATGATGTCGCGTTGATAACAAGCCCGCCTAATTGCCCGTCATTTCGCCCAATTTGTCCTGGCTAAGCCTTAAATTGAAATGGAATTTTTATCACCTCCACCCCCCACTCTATATATATATTAACTAAATATATATATATAAATATATTTGCAGGATAAGAACGACTACAAAATCAACAGTGGAGCTAAAAGCGAGTCTCGTCTGCCTGCCGTCTACAGAGCTCATCACAATGCCAGGATATTGTGTGTCATGGAGCATCCCACGCTGAAGATTCGCCAAAATGCCTCTTTGCTTCTGGATGTGCAATGTAAATATATTCAATTTTAATTATACCAAACTATTTTAATCTTTTTATTGTTTGTTTTCTGTTGAAAAAGTTTTCCTAAGGGAAAATTTAAATTTTTAAAAGTTAACATTTTCTTTAATTAATAGTTTTGTTGAATTTTGTTTGAAAACAATAATGTTAAAATGTGAAATTTGTCATTTGCTAAGTTAAACACTCAATTAGTCAGTCTTTCAAATCATTCTCTAATTTGACTTCGTATTTAAATGTGAGAAAGTTTGAAATAAAGCCAAACACGACAAAAATCGCACCTGGCTTAATTAATATACTCGACGAGGACAAAGGTGAGACTCGGGCCAATGCTGCAAGTGGGGCAAGTAAGAGTGAGCAGCAAAAGTAAAAGTGAAAACCAAAAGGCAAATGTTGATTAAAAAGTTAAATTGCAAAAGTTAACACACGCCACGAGCAACAACAGTGACCTGGGAGGGGCCCAAGGATGCTGAGGGGGACCAACAACGGGGCAAAAGGAAAACAAAAATTATTATGCAGCTGCAGAAATGAAAAGAAGAAAAGCATGATATTATTTAAATGAAAAGTGCAGTCGGAAAAAAATATACATAGGCAACGGGGGGTAATTCAATCGGAACTAGTCGAATATTAAATACTCTTCTTTAATGAGAAACCATTAAACCTATGAATATACTAAAGAAATAAACTGAATTTAGTCGTACAAAGTACGGACTCCTCATGGAGATCCTCTTTTCATGTCGGGCTAATTTTTCTTGTCTTTTTCATATCATAGTCAAAGAGGTACAGTAATAATGAGCCTCATTATAGCAGAGCAAAAGAGTTTATCATTAATGTTCAGATGAGAGAACTCACAAAATGGCAATTTAGTTGTTTAAATCAAAATTAAAACTCTGAAATTCAAACTTAACTAGTACAAATACATATTCTGAAACTCAATTGATTTCTTATTCGACCGATTAATATATTGCCAGCTATACAATATAAATTTGAAATAATAAACGTATTGATAGGAATAAAAAAAATTAATTAATATACATTATGTGTAAACTAGTTTAAGATATGTTAAGAAACAGGTCCGTTTTTCAAGGTCATCTCTAATTTTCAACTAATTTGCCCTATGTGTGTATATTTATAGTCAATAAACAGGAAATGGTACATTACCCAAAATGTGTGGCTAAAAAAGTTACACTAGTTTTATGCCATGCGGTAAGCAGTTTATTCAAAATGTAAAATAAGAATATGTTTATTTCAGTCCAAATTTTATTATTTCCTTGTCTCTGAGATCTAGGTGTTCATACGGACAGATAGACATAACTCTATCAAGAATTGAGCTTTATTGGGTCGGCCACGACTACTTATATTTTTACCTTACTGTCCTCGAAGACCCTTGTACTGTTTTTGAGTACGGACTGCACAAAATTGTAGAAATTTGTTAAAAACAAATTTTTGTAGATAGATTTTAAATTTAATTGCCTTAGTGCGACAGTCGTTATAGTCTTGCATAACACTGTCTGCCTGATTCAACAGACTTGTAATCTCTTTTGATGGATTAAAGTTGATGCCTACAGAGTAAAGGAGGAAGGAGTTTATAGCACTAATTGTTCATTCCTGGCAGTCACGTGACATTGCTTCAGTCACAAAAATCAAAACTAAAACATCGCAACTGGATGCAGATCAAAATCAATGGCAGATTCCCCACAGCAATTACAAGGGCTCGCACTAATTGGCAGTAACAAAGCCGCAGACACGTGTTGGAATTGGAATTGGTAGTTGAGGATGGCCAAAACGGGGTACAGCGATTGGCTTTATTAATGCACGTCAAGCCGCATAATGCCATGACAAATGCCCAGTGCCCAATGCCCAATGCCAAGTGCCAAATACCAAGGTAGAAAAACCATAGAGAGGCCCATGAAATTGATGTGCAAATATAGAAAAGCCATGCGAGATGTGCATGACTAAATCCTGAAATGGGAATGTGACTCTAACTCTGACTGTAACTGTAACGGCGACTATGTGTTTGTATCCATCCAATGGATATATGAGCGCTTCATCCAGGCATGAAAATTGCAAAAACCGCAAGAACAACAGCAAAAAACCTGCAACAATAACAAAAACTCCAGCTGAAACATCAACAACAAAAACAAATAGAAATGTTGTCCAACCACAAAGTTTCACAACAAAGAACAAATGCGTAGAGTTTCTGCTTTCCATTTCCATTTCCATTTTCACTTCCACTCCCATTTTCATTTCCATTCAAGTTCTCATTCCATTCATTGTTATTATTGTTTGTTAGGGTTGTTGTATAAATTAAAAAGCACATACATGAAAGCACTTGTTCGGACAGTCGAAGGAGGATTTTGTTTATAGTTCCTGTTATTACTGTCTTGTCGTTTACAACTCTATGCTGAGAGTAGACTGAGACATCAAGTGCAATAATTATTAAAGAATTGCCCTTAACGCTAAATTAAAAAAATAAATAAATCAATTCACAATTGTTTCTATGATCCTTTTTATACTATAATGTTTAACGACAGAATTTTTAAAAAATATTTCATATTTTTCATACTAAGTTATCTATTATTTCTTCAAATATATATGTAGAGTTAATAACGACAAGTAATTATCCATTTCATTACTCTATTTGTTTTTGAATGCACTCATGTTAAAATTCAGTTAAGTTTACTATTATTTTTGAGACACAAATGTTATCCTGGCAAAAACAATAATACTACAGATTTTAGTAAAAGTTTTTCTAATTGTCTTTCACTGTATTCCCATAAGACTAAAATATATATATGGTCGTTAGTTTTGCGGTGTTGATGAACATCAAATAGCCAAACACTCATTTGTATTCACTTTAATTATAAAAGTTTCTTTTGCTTTGCGTTTATATTTGTGTCGTAATTTTTTAATTAAAAAACTATTTTGTAGACGACAGTAGACAGCTGAAAGCAGACAAAAAATTCAAAAAAGTACTAACCGAAATTGTTATCGTATCTGTGTGTTATTCTATTCCATACTCATTCCCTTTCCCGTCTTATCTTCATTCGTATTCACAATCCTTTTCTCCTTGCAGATACACCCTCGTTCGCAATCTCGCGCACACCTGGCTTTGGTTATCCATTGCGCGAAGGCATCGAAGTTAGCCTAAAGTGCGACGTTGACTCAAATCCTCCGAGCACTCCTCGGTGGCAAAAGGACGATGGTGACACTCCGGTGAGTCTTTTAAAACTTATGCATACGTAAGCCCATTCTTAGCTCAGACTCAGACTCAGTCTCAGTCTCAGATTCAGACTCTTGCTCAGAGTTTGTCACTTTTTTTGTCGCTTTGTGATTTTCTGGCAAGGAGCAAGTTTTAAATGGATTTTCGTGTAGTTATCGCGAAAAAGTGCTTGGACCAACTATTTGCCTTGCCTTAATTACCAAAAATTGTTTACGCATAAGTCCGAAACTCATTTGCTCAACTCCAAATGAATTTATCTTAATTTTCCCTCTCTTTTCCTTATCCTTATATATGTATGTATATCTGACAATCTCTGTCTGCATTTATGATATTAACAGGTGCCACAGACTGGCGACGGGTTTCTTAACTTTACATCCATCAGACGGGAGCATTCCGGTTGGTACAAGTGCACATCACGGCATCTCAACTTTCAGTACTCGTCGATTGGTTATTACCTCAGTGTGCGATGTAAGTATGAGAATCCTGAGTACTACTTGAAATAAATTAGAGCTCGTATGCGTGAAATTGCCTTTAAAATGGCGCGTGATAATATTTTCGCCATTAGTTCTCATCTAATAAAAATGGTGGTGCTGTCAAAAAAAATTGCCAAAAATGCTAAGTGGGTTTTACGACAGTCGCACATGGTGCGTCCCATCGTTAATGTGAGTGTCCCCATCCTAGTCTCAATGCCAGTTCTCGTTCTCATTCTCGTTCTTGTCTCATTCTCGTTCTAGTCTTATTTTTGATTTCGTCCTTGTGCCAGGGTTGCGGTGATGATGATGCCACTGCTGTTGCGTGCTCTGAGCCATTTCGTTTCGTTACCCTCCATATATGCAAAATGTGGCAAATTTCATTGGCATTGGCACTGGCATTGGCGTTGGTATTGGCATTGAGTGGGTGCTGAAAGGCAGTGACATTGTCAACCCCCTTTCCCATCATCACCCACTCCGCCCTACCTCTTGTCCCACCAATACTCACTATTTATGCTTACCCGCCATTTTGCTGTCAATATTTTCTCTCCTCTCATTTTATTTTTGTTCTGAAGATTTGAGTTTGAGATGTGTGCGCTGAGTTTAATACACATTTTATGCGCCGAACGCGTGTTAATGCTTGTAAATATTTTTATTGAATTTATGTCGCTGACAGACGCCACTTTGTTGGCAAATATTGTTGCTACTTTGCCTAAAAGCAGCCAGCTAAAATGATTTTCCATTATATACATTTTTCTATTCATTAAATCCAAATGATGAAAACGTGTGTATTATGTGGTCTCATTACGTGGCACTGCATTTTTTCAGCTTTCAGAAATAATCAGAAAAATAATTTAAATTGGCGCTTAGGTGTAAAATTACATTGATTCTTGTTAACACTTTTGACCAGCTAAAGTTATATGTTTAAATTTAATCATTAAATTGATTTTTATTTTGCAACAAACAAACTGTTCATTACATAGAGTGTTTACTGTGGTCTTTTTCGTCATGAACTTCGCAATGTTTGTGTATATTTACATTGTCATTTATTAGGCAAAGTGTGCTTTTCAGATGACCCAGGCCAAAAATATATACGAATAGGAAGATCACCTTCTATTCGCACCTACAAAAATAGAACTGGCTTTTCACTAGAGCAACTCACAAAGCTCATAAAATAAGCGCTCATCAATCACGACAAACGGAAAATGACTGGCAGACTCCTCCCGAGGCAGGAGTTGCAATAACAAAAGCAAATGGCGGCAGACTTCAACTAGGCAGAGAAAGAAAGAAAAACAGAGAAAAAAAATTATTGGTAATAACAACTTGACAAAGTGTTTCCACTTTTTATGTGAATCCTAGCAAGCAGGCAAGAAGGCACACCCACAATCCCTCAAGCAAGCTCAAGCAGACCCAGGGGAGAGATTTTTTTCCATCTCTAAGCATTTTTTGGCGAGAAATCGAAAAGAATCCTGACAGGCGGCTGTCGTTGCTCATTATGGGGAAACAAATGCTTTATTAATAAAAATAAAATCACCCAAAAGAGGCCAAGAAGTAAAGTCAGAGCCTAGAAAAATACACATCGCATCCAACCCTCGCGCCATCTGATGGCTCGACATATCGGCATTTATCGATGATTGATGTGTCAGCCACGGATGCTTGGATGCTATTCTTGTTCTTGCTTTTGTTCTGTTTCCTGGTCTCGGTAAAAAGTTTGACTGTTGATTTTCCAGTGAAATCTAATTGTAAGAAATGTTTAGAGGGGCTGCCGACAAAACTGGCAACATGTTAAGCACGTAAATCAATTTGTAAAACGTTTATGAAACTGCCAAATGGCAAATCAAACTCCAGCAGAAGTAGCAGCCCGAAAGTATACTATGATTTAAGTTTTCATAAAAAAGAAGAATCGGTGAATTTATGGTAGTCTATCTGTGTGTTAAGACCAATATTTATAAGATTTGGTATGTGAGGATTAGCTGTCATAAACTAGCAAACAGCTGCAGAGCTTTGATAAATGGCGCATCAAATCAAACCCAAAAAATTGTAAAACGTAATCTCTGCAACGAAAAAGAACAGCTTCTGGAAGAATAATACAAAACGCAAAAAAAGAAAATAAACACTGATTTGGACTTCAACATCCGTCGACATCAAATAAAAGCAAAAACCAATGCGGATACCCAGTCAGACGATTGAATGCGCGTTTAATTGCTGACGATATGTTTTCTACCTCTGCTGTAAAAATCCTTTAGCCATTGAGCTGCAAAATTCGCGCAGGTAGCAAAAGAAAACTTTGATTTCCACAGTACGGTGGCTGTGTCCCGATGAAATGCAATGAAAAAGCAATCAGTGTCCTATACGGAACATCGCCCAAAAACTACAGGACATGCTTAGGGATGCCGCGGACCAAAGGACTTAAGGACTAAAGTCAACAGGGACAAGCGATGCGGTGTGATGCGATGCGATGTGATGCGGTGGTTGTTGTCGATTACAAAAGTAGGCAATTTGAGGTAGTTTTTTTCAACTTTTTCGCCAGCCACTTTCACGTGATTGATTTGCCGGCCATGCTGGGCTCCCAGTCGATCGAAAGGACGAAGACCGAAGGACGTAAAACAAAGGACAAACTAACGGTTTACGGACGCAGTGAGCTTGTTAAAACGTCGCTAATTTGACACGTACGTGAAGAGAGAGAACGGAAGAAAAGAACGAGAAGTAAAAGACGGGAAAGTAAAAAGTGACAGTATATGAGACGCATCTGTAATTGGCTAAAGTTATCGATATATGTAGGCAGGATTAGGTTCAAGTACAGAGTTTGTTTGCCGTTCTCATTAATGAGTTAAAGTTCAATTTGAGGCTAATTAATGTTGAGTGGTTTTACCATGTTTGTGCTCTTCTTGGGCGAATAAAGTGCAATTAGTGAAAGTTCTAGCTCATACAAAAATTAAAGTGAAGCAAATGTTGAAAAAATATTTGTTTAAAACAACCGAACAATATAAAAGGCAATCCCAATCGAAAGAGAGCTGATATTATACTTTATATATTTCATTTTACACACACTTTGTTCTGGGCATTGAACACTTATATCTTACGACTTTTCATAAGGCAACGACTAAACGGAAAGTCCAATGTCCTTGGAAATAACATATATATATATATATATATATAAATATTATCGTTTGTCATGCCGGTTATCGCGGTTTAACTTTATCGTTAAGTTCGCCTCATTCAATGTAATATGAAGCATTTTTCTGGCATCCCCTCACCTTTCGTCCTTTCTGCCCAATAACCTTCTATATTGGACTCTTCTTTTGTGTTTATCGGAGCGCATGATTATTAGTTTTCTGTTTGCTGCTTTTGTTTTTATCGCCGACGATTACATTTCACTATGTGTTTGTCCTTAAGCTTTGTAGAGTTTTGGGGTAGAAAAACTCAAGAAATTGCTTTGAAAGGCAGCATAAGAATATTTCCCATAAAATTTTATTTGACTTGTTTTTCTTTGTTACTTCAAATAAGAGCAAAACTAATTCTGTTTGTTCTTTTCTTGTTCTTGGTTTCACTATGGCTGCTTGACCATTTAAAGATATATTAAAAACTCATTAAGCGGCATAAATGTAATAAACATTATGGTATCTTAAAAAATTTCTCTTATTTCATACATATTTTTCTGGTTGCCTTACTTGTAAAATAAAATTATTTAATTAAGATTCCCCTAAACTAAAAATACTTAACATTGCTTTGAAGTAAATAATTTTTTAATTTTTTTCAAATTAAATCTGAGAATTGATAATTCATTATAACTGTAAATTTTGCTAACTGACGAATACAGTTTAAACATGGAGTTCATTTAAGGACCTTTTGGTATTTTTTTCATTCAAGTTTTTGCTGTGCACATCACATTCACTACAATCATCTAGGATTTCAGCTCATTGCGAATTAATCGCGTCCGGAATTTGAAACCCATCCAACCAAAAAAATCACTACCAGTCCCCTTGCTTTTGACGGTATCAAAAAGTCTGACAAAAGCAACGGGAAAATGTATAACCAAGACACAAACGCAATCAAATGCACCCATCCAGTTCCACATCACGAGGCAAGTAACTGTCTTTATATTTTCCACTGTCCCACTTTCCCGCTTTCCTCTTTTCCTTCGTGCCATCAGCCATGTTGTTTCCGGTTGCTGTTTATGAAGCTTGTAAGTTAAGCTGATTGTTGACTCTGCTTATTCTCATTCTGATTCTGCTGCTGTTGCCGAAGATTGAGAATCATAAATAAATTTGTTGTTGCATTCCTGTTCTCTCGAGCATAAAAAATAACACTTGTTGGTAGTTAAAGCTAAAAGTAGTTAATTAGCTATGTATATAATTAAAAAGTTTACTTACTTTTGGTGCATTTTAAAAGTCATAGTGTTAATCAGTTCATAATCTTTAAGTTATAAACTGCCCAACACTAGTATGAGATGCATTTTGTAGAAATCCTACCAAATAGAGACTGCTGAATATATGTTGCTCTTGATATTCTTTATCTCCACTTCGATTCCCGATTCGATTAATTACTAAGATGCCTTTAGACTGCCCAGTCGTTAAGGCTTAAAGCCAACATCATCAGTTGATGATAATACTGTCTGATTAATTATTTTTTGGCATGGGTATAGAACATAGGGAGACTTAATAAACACTCTTCCTTTCCAACAGTCATTTGTCTAGAATTTTCTCTCATTGTCTATCTATGTATGTCTCACTCTATCTCTCTTGTTCCCTGCGTGAGTGGCATATTGATTTCTCATGTTTGCATTAGTGTTTATTGTTTGCTCTTCATATTTGTTTTCGTTGTTATGTTGCTTTCGAGGAGAAACCTCCATCTGTCCATCACACATCCTTCTTCTATCTGTGAGCATAACTTGGAGTTATTTGTTTCCTTTCCCTTTCCTCTTTTCTCCTCGTTTTGCATTTTTGTATTTCTTTGTTGGCTCTTGGGGGAGGATAGTAGTGAACATTGACCAATAAACATATGTATGAAGTAAGTGCTGAGAATTACGTTATTTAATTTTGGGGGAAGAAGGGAGGGAGCAATAAATGAAATTATCTGGAATACTTGTAGTTGCCAGGATTGATGTTAATGCTGGGCAACTTCTGGTTAAATTAGGCGAGCGCATTTCGTAAAATGTTACACGAATAACAAATTATCAGATCTGCTATCAACAAGGGTTAAGTATTGAATATGTTGTGGTAAATAAAAGCTACTGCCAATTTTTTAAAGAAATTATTTATATCAGTTGTTCTGAGTCTGCAAGTATCGGCAGATATTAGAAAATCAAATTAAAAAGGGGGGCATCAAATAAAATCATAAAATCTTTTAATATGTCAATTTAAGAGCTTTGTTTTTATTTTTTTTTTGTTCAAACCATATAAATTGGATTCTTTTATGAAGACAGTTTGCACATAAAATATTGTCAGCAATAAGATTCGCAAGGGTTGCTAAACACTTACCAATCTGGGGGATGTTTTATACCGCCCACGGCTATGTTACTGACATCAAAGAAAGGTTTCTGGTTCGAAATAAGATCACAATTAAATGTAACTTGGGCGGTTGGGAGTTCCCAACCTACAAAATAGTCATAAACACAGAAAACAAATTCTTATATATAATTTCAAGGGAAGGGATGACAGAACTCACTTCCATAAACACCTTGCTCTCATTTTTAAATTTATTAAGAAGCGATTCACCATTCGATAAAGGCTAATTTTATGAGCATTGTGGGGGCAACCACAAACTGCTGGACTCTTTACATTTGAAAGGGGTCTGTGAACAAAATTCCTTCCTTGAAGAGAAAAAGACTCATCGAGTCAGGCAGGTGAAGTCTTTTGTCATGACTCTGGCCCAGGCATCCACTTGGCAACATATTGTTATGATATCCGGTCTCAAACAAAAGCCGCACACTGCATACTTTTAGGCGCATGCCAACGTTAATTGTAATTTATACGTAATATGTACAGCCCCATAAAGAATATGGCACAAAAGCAGCTTGAAATTTAAAGCACAACCTATGCCCACGCACCCATACACCCACACAATCACACACTCGGAAACACACCCCTCAGTACCCAGTTAGGAGATCTCCATGAATATGTCGCATAAATTTGATGTCATTTTCTTGAGGCCACGAAATTAGAATGAAGTATCGTAATGTCTTTGCTTTTCATTCTTACTCTTGTTAAGGAAGAATAAGTGATCGAGTCGACCAAAAAGATACCCTATTGAGGAGATGCTTAGATTCTTTTCAAACTCAAAGAACTGGGTAGTGTATAAAGTCCGATTTGTTTAAATATGAAACAAAAACTATGTGGATTTTAAATTTTCTGGCTGCCTGTGCTGCAACACAATGTACACTTTAAAATGTCGTTGAACTTCAACAGCCAGGCAAATCACTCAAATCGGAAGTGCCAACTCATTGTGTTGCTTTCAAGGATACCCGGGAACGACTCAGGTGCTTGTCAGCTTTATAACCATACTGAACCAGGATACTGTAAAGTCAGCGCAATTTGTATTGCTTAATACAGGCAGCTTTGGTACTGAGAACAATCTCTTTGCTCACTTTTCCCATTGAAATATTGTCAGAATTGACAATTGCTGAAAAGCTTATCATATTTTACACGCTGCAGATGTGACGGTTGAGCTAAATTCAAAAATTCATAAATTTTCACACATTTCCTCTTGATTGCAGATGATTCGGTGGATGTCACATCGGAGCCCGATGATCAGGACGTCTCTGTGGCAGCTGCTTCTCATAATCCCAACAAAGGGCAGCTGGAGGTGCAACTTGGAGGAGCCGTGACACTGCAATGTCCGCAAGGTAAGCCATTTCCAGAAAGTCAAACTTGAGTTTCCTAAAGCAACAAATAGATCAAAGAAATTTTAGAAAATTAAGGACGGTTTAGCCAAGAGGTGGGTGATGTAGGATTCGAGTGCTGAAAAATTCGTTTGGCATCTAATTACATTTTAAATTTTCTTGTACTAATTGAGGCAGAGATCGAAGAGTGCACGAGTCCACGAGTCCAAGAATGGAGGTCTATTCATTCATTAGCACAATTGAAAATTAATTATGCGTGCAATTTACTTTGCTCACTTTTCGGCAAATGCTCAAAGACAAACGGCCCGAAAGAAGACCAAAGTTACGGACGGATGGGGGCAGTGACTGAGAAGATGGCTTCAGTTATAAATGGAAGTGGAAAGCGTTTTGTTGTTTACGACTCGGAACGCATCAATTAAAGAAATTAGAACTGTAGACCAGCCGAAAGTCAATTAATTAAATTAGAAATGGCGCCCACTCAATTTATGCAATGACTTTAATGCTCTCTTTTTTTGTCTCGCTGCTCCATAGGCTCCCTAGGATGTTGGTCCCACTTGGACCCTGTTTCAGCTAGGCTGCGAGGCCTTGGCTACGGCAGTTCCCAGCCAACGGGTCAATTCTCGCTCAAAGATGTCATGTACCAGGATGCGGGCACCTACAAGTGTGTTGGCCAATCTCTGGCCAATAAGAAGAAGCTCGAAGTCCTTCAGAGTGTCATCGTTTCAGTCAAGGGTAAGTTAAACTAGAACTTTTTTGAATGCCAATCTAGGAAAGTGCTTTTGCTGTCAGTATACAGAACTCAACAGTCATAAAGTTAAGAATATAATTCCTTTAAAGATTGTCCCTGAAGACTTAAACTATTTCAAGATAAATATTATTAAATATTACTGTTAGGAGAGTGAAAATTGTGAGCCTTCAGAATATTATTACGAAAATGTTTGATCAAATTTCCAGTTGCTTTGATTTGACTTAAGTCCACTGGTCGGTTGCTCCTCAATCTAAATTTGTTTTAAACTGTTTTCTGCTCTTAAACATTTAAAAATTATTAAAAATATCTAAAATGGATTTTTATTATATTATTCGAAGTAGTTGAATGATTTTGTTCTACAACTGTAACAACAAGTAATTCGCACAGTTTATGTAGCCTACTTTTCGGGTTTGGCAGGTGACAGAACCGAGTTAAAAACATTAAAAACTTTGACAGCAGTTTTCAGCAAGTTGCAAAACAAAGGAACAACTTTTGCGTCTCAGCTTTTTTTTTGTAATTTTTTTGTCTGTCAAAACTTGAACATTTACTTAGCATCTGACTGTCGGAACTTGCCCAAAAGACTTTATTCTCTTCCTTCTCTTCTATCTCTCCCGATTCTCTGTCGTTATTGTCACATTGACACTTGTCAAATCTTTGCTAGTGTGTATGTGTGTGTAGGAGAACGAAGCATGATTGATGATTCGGCGAAAGCAGAGCCAATTCCAATCAGTTTTCGCTCAGCCATGGGAAAATTACGCATACGCCGTGAATAAAATGTTCAACTGACAACGTCAACGTGTTTGAATTTTAAAGAATAAGAAAAATGACAAAAAGTCTTGTGAGCGGAAATTAGAGAAAATACCCAAAGCTTTGATTTCATATTGACACTTCACTCCCTCTCTCGCTCTCTCTCTATATCTCGCTTTGTCTGTTTCTCTTGCTCTCTTAGCATTAAGTTGTCTTGAGGCGAAATCTAAGTGGACACTGAGACAATAAAACTTGACAAGTGCTTTTGCTGCTTCTCCTGGTGGGTTAAGCGAATGGCAACTGACAGTCAGTCCAGCCTGACTTAGAACCCTCGAGTGCAATACAAACATGTCAGCTCACAGTTGTTCCCGAGCTGTGGCCAAAGCAATCAAACAAAGTCGCTCAAGTGAGCGCCAAGTGTAAGCAGATGGAGGGGCACAAAACAACATATGCACGGAGACGGGAACACAATGCACAGGATATAACTGAACAGAACAGAATAGAATACTTACACATAGTGTTATCTCGCATTCAATTTGAAGGTAAGACATATTGTCATTAAAACTGCGAAATTGAGTGCTATACAAACAAAGTAAGCAGTCAGGACCAGGGCCAGGGCCAGGGCCAGGTACAGCCCCTGGAATAAGACATGAAGTGGTCTAGGATTCAAACAGAACTGACAACAGAATAAGACTGAGGCGTTGTTGCTAACGCTTAGCGCGAATAAACAAGTTTGCAGGGAAAGCAGAGGTTAGGATGATAACTTGCTCTCCGGCAGCGTAAAATAGTCATATTTATCAAGTTGCAGACAGGAAGGATTGCCTGGCAACAGGATCGGAGGGCGAGCACTGGATATGCAAGAGACAGCAGGTGAAAAGGTTCGAAACAAGCTGCAGGAAAATACTGCACACACGTACACACTCGCACACACCCACACATACACACTAATAGATATGTAACTGGCTCACAGGAGATTAAATTTACTGCACACCTAAACGAAGGCAGAGAGAGTTGTAGAGAGATTGTCAAACAAGTCAGAAAATGTGTATGTTAACCTCCAGGGAGAGATGGCTTCACTGCTTTTGTTTTATTTTACACTTCTTCCCGTACTTGTAATATTATTTACTTTCAAAATGAAACAAAATTCAAAAAGCGAAAGGCGTAAACTTTCTAAATAGTTCTTTAGTTCGTAAAGTTTTCGGTTCTCGCAAATATTATTTAAACAAGAAAGAAAAGTACAGTCGAGCACGCCCGACCGTAGAATACTCTCTGCAATTTATTCCCGATCATTTAATAAAATCGGTATCCAAGTATATCAATTGATACTTGCAACAAAACACGTTAAAACAAAAACATCTGATTGTATGTTTACACACGCATACACACTTAACATTATAAGTATGCACGCACATATGTATGTGTGTATATGTTATACATATACAATTGGTCGGCACAGTCAGCTTTCGCGAGCAGCGCTGCCGCTAGAAAGCAGCGAAAACGTTCGCTCACATGTTTGTATGTTCTGTCTCGCTTGCACACATGCAGTGAAATGGCGTTAAATTATAAACTTTGTTACGTGTCTAGCTCTTTTGTTTATAGTCCGATTTATATGCAACTTTCAGGATAGTTTGATATTCGTAGTCTTCAAACGAATGTGAAATAACAATACTGTACGATAAGAACATATGCCTTAAAATCGGCATTGAAGTTTGCAAATTATTTTATTTCTTGTGGGAAAAGGGGGCGTGGCAGTCCAAAATTTTTAATGACAATGCATTTATGCCGTCTCTAGGAACCTCCATACCAAAAAAGGGTATTTCTAAGTGCTATAGTTATTGAGATATTCGCCTAAAACACCAATTTTTTCCGAGGTGTTTCTAGTTTTTTGCTCATTGTGGGCGAACGGGGCGTGGCATCGAAAAAAAAAAAGATTCTTGTATTGACTGACTAAATATCGAGTCGATAGAGACCAAATTCAAACTTGTAGCTCTTACCATCTCTGAAATCTGTTTGTTCATACGGACAGACAGACGGACAGACGGACAGACGGACAGACGGACAGACAGACAGACAGACAGACGGACAGACGGACATGGCTATATCGACTCGGCTTGTGATGCTGATCAAGAATATATATACTTTATGGGGTCTGCCACGCCTCCTTCTGCATGTTACATACTTTTTTTTTTGCACAAACCCAATATACTCTCTCTTGCAGAGAGTATAAAAAGAACCCGAAACAAGAAGCTAAACAAGATTTTTTAGGAGTTGGTGAGCTAAACTAGTATTTAGTTATCATAACAAAGCTATAATGTGTTATTAAAACAAATTAAGCATTGTTTAAAATTAATAACATCATATATGTGTCTATCAAAATTTGTCTCAAACTTTCTTTGAACTTCTGCTAAGTTCAATTAAAATTCCAACACATTCTTAAAAGTAGGTAGAAATGTCTTCATTAAACTGCACTTTTAAAGAACTAAAAATAAGATCGTGCTGAGTTTTGTTTGAATTACTTAAAATAAAATGTAAGCAAAACACTAACCACATGTTGGCGAAAAGGAAGCTAACTGAAAACCCACTACATTGAGCCAATTGTGGGCCAAAAGCAGCGAAAAAGTCTACTGGGACACTTTGCCAGCAGCCACTTAACATATGCAGACTAAGCCACGCCCCCAATCCACGTGACTACCCGTTCTCTCTTTGTCAACAAGAACGCCCACATAAAGTTAACGACAGCGCTTTGGCGAAAGAAAAAAAAAAACTGGAAAAAAAGGGAAAAAGAAAACTCAACGAAAGCTAAAGGAAAAGCCGAAGCTGAAGCCAAAGCGAAACCGTTGCGAAATTGTGAGAGAAAATTGTTATTTAATTTGTGTGAGTGCTGAAAATTTTTGCAGCTGCTGTTGCTCAAGTTTTTGCGCAGAAACTTTTTGGCCAACACACGCACCAGAAACTTTAACACAAGCATAAATTTAGCAACCAAATATGTGAGTGCTTGAGTGTGTGTGTGTGTGTGTGTGTGTGTGCGTGCGTGTGTGTCTGCGTGCCTGTGTGTAGGCATGTGTAGGTGTGTGTGCGTATGTGTTAGTAAGTAAGTGCACTTTTTTGCATTGCAAGCAGCCGCGATGACTTTGCCGTTTCTTCAAAATTCATATGCACATTTATTTTATTACACCCCTTTACCCTCTTCCCTCCCATTTTCTTTCTTCAAGAATTTTCTTCTATTTTTTTTATTTTTTGTTAAGCACACAATATATTCAAGTAGTTGATGCTTACATATTTGTTGCATAAATCGAGGAGCTTAAGCGAAGCATTTCAGGCAACACAGCAGCACCGCGCAGTGTATTATAAGGCCAACTTCCAAAAAAGAAACTGTATCTTGAATTCTTTTATAAGCACATGTGAATGTGGAACTCGGTTTTGCCCTTATTTTTTGACTGCACAGCTTTCAGCCAACTAATTAAAAGCCCAAGGATAAAGCTACCAAACGAAGTCATTGAACTGACAATTTATTTACCTTTACCTTTGCTTCTGTTGTTGTCAGGTTTAGGTCGCGATTTTGTAATTAAGTGTGTGTTTATTTTGGGGCTTACTCTCTGATTGGCGACAGGAAAGCCCCTTAACTGTTTGTCTTAAAATAACATTTTTAATATTCATTAATGTAAACCGATTTTAAATAAATTATTAATTGTATCTGAACATCATTTCATTGCAATGTTAATCTCTTGTTTTTCGGAAACATTTGATTCAATTAATTTGTGCATTTTAATCTCTCACGTTAACGAAAGATATGTCGACCATGACATCTGTTAGAGGTCCTTCCTAGTCATTTCTTACGGAATTTTTATTACGAACCAAGCACAACCAGAAAATCTCAAATCTTGTGCAATTTTACTCGTCGGCATTGAAAATGTTCTTCATACTTACTTTCCCCCACTCTTTCCCCCTCTCTGTCTCTCTCTCTCTCCCTGACCGTCTCATTCGCTTTCTCTTTACTGATGATTCTTGGCTGATTTCTAATAAAAGCCCCACGCATATTCCATGCTTAATTTGGAGAGGAGGAATGGAATGGTACAGACTCTTCGCCATCTCCGAAAATATGCGTACATGAACATAAATATTGCTTTATGCACACACACACACACACACACATATACACTTGAGGCATCTGAAAGGAAAGAGGGAAAAACTGTTGGCGTTGTTTTATGCATGCTAATTTGTTATGTGCAAGTTCCTTTTTGCCGCATGCCTTTTGATCAACGCACACACAAACATATGAGGCTAAAATGCTACGCCCCGACTCACCACGCCCTTTCAGCCCAGCTCGTAAATATTTTCATTGAGGTTTTTTTTTGTTTTTTTCATTTTCTACGCGTTATTTTTCTTCTTGTCAAATTTTTTCGCTGTGAAATTCGGCGCATTGCTGGCGAATATTGCATTGTTTCTACTCATTAGGTAACGCTCTGTTGGGGATACTAACATGGCCAAAAGCATAAAACTCTGCCATACGAATGTGTGAGCCAATGTGTGTTAAAGTATGTGTGTGTGTGTTTCCTACTTTTAGCGTTTTTCATTTGTGCCTCATTTAAATAGCAATTTATGAGCTCTTTTCAATTTTTACAGCAGCTGCGCCAAATTGCATGTTAAATGTTTACGTCGCATGCCCCGTCCCATATCACTCGTCCTCGTCCTCGTCCTCGTCCTCATCCTCGTCCTTGTCGTACCACTTCTCATCTCATTTTTATCCCTGAGCCGCGATCTTAGGCATTAGATTAACGTTTTCTGAATGGATTTTTTGTGAGGGTTGCTGAGCCACAAACGAAATGAAAATTAAACTGAAAGCCGCCGAAAACTTCAAAGCATCATTTTTTAGCATAGCCCAAAAGAAGTACAAAAAATAAAATAATAATACTACTTCTCAGCCTTCTCATGGGAATTGTCAATAAATTTTGAATAGTTGGAATCTCGAAGATACACAAAGAAAATAGCTTAAAAGTTGGGATGTAGAAATAAACGTCAATTGATTTTTTTGGCAATAAATGAAATAGTTTCTCTGGACTGGAAGACAACATAAAAGAGTACTGAGAAGCTTCGTGGAGTGTCTTAAAATGTTAAGAGTCCTCTTAAATGTTTAGCTTATAAAGGCGATTCAAGGCGTACGTTTATCGGTATAAACCAAAGAATCTTAGAATAAACCAAATACGAATTTTTTTCATATTTAAAATTTTTTACCCATAATAATCGTTAAATAACCAAACATTTTAACAAGGCCAATAATTTAATCACAAGTAATATATAAATATAATAAAGGGTGCAACAGAGTGGGGCGATTTGTATATTCATATGTGAATCTGTTACCGCAGGGTATTTTATGGTCGGGTACTGTATACAAACCATTTGAATTCTTTTCTACCCAATTATGTCGGATCAAGACCGACAAAAAAGTTTAATTTTCTATAGCTCGCCTAACTGTCTTTGACTTCCTTTTAACTAACCAGCTTAATTTCCTATTTGGAACTATTTGAAACCAATTTCCGTTGCTTTGAGAACAAGTAAAAAGTAAAGAGATATTTGTTCACATTTTATTTGTTGCATAAAAATGATTTTATATTTCTTTTTTAGGTAAACTTGTTGAAATATTTCCAGAGTAATTTCTTCTATATTCTCACTGTTTTAACTTTTCGTTCTTTGATTCTTTCCGACGCTAGTTTTGCATAGATGCATGTGTGTGTGGGTGTATGAGACTGCTTTTTTACGTGTGTGTGTGTGTGTGTGTGTGTGTATGTTTTTGTTGTCGTTTTCACAAGTTCATCCAAGCATTAATTTTTACGCTTCAATTTTCAGGCAAAACACACAAAGCGAGAAAAAGCCAGACTGTATAGTAAGACAGAGAAGAAGATATGCTCGAGAGATGGCAACTAAAAAAAGGCATTTTGCCAACTTGACTAAATTATAATTTTCCATATGTGTCGCGCTGTTTCTATATATATATATATGTGTGTGTGTGCGAGTTTGTGTGTTTGTCGTGGACGTCGCCAGTCGTTAGTTAAAATCTAAATGGAGAACTTGTCATCCGAACGGCAAATAGCTGCCCGACCCGAAATGTCCCATGTAAAAACTTTTCAGACAGTTGCAGAAATCATTTTGAGGGATAGCCATGCTGCGTAAAAGAAAAAGAGCGACAGATCTATATAAAAGTATATGTATAGTCAAATAGTCGTATTGTACTGGGTGACTGTCTGCAGCTGCAGCGGAAATGAGTTGCAAAAGTTGCGCAAATAGACGCCAAGAGACGTCACAATGTCGCCGAAAGCAACATCAAACTCAGTCACCAGCACATCATACCCCAGCTCTGCACTCGCAATTCATGGCTCTCGACTCCTCTCATCTCAGGACATCTTCGTGACCGGATATAAGCAGTAAAACAAGCTGACAGTTTAACTCGCCCTCGAGCTGCGTCTATCCGTCTGTGTGCCTGTCTGTCACTTGGCCGCAGTTGTATGCGTAAACATATGAAAACTAATTCCCGAGTACTTTATCTAACCCCTCGAAGGCAAAGCCTCCACTCGTTATGCTTCAATTGTGTCGTTAGCCGAGCTTAAAGGCCAAAAACGCGTAACTTATTGAACAGGCTAACAAAGCAATAGCCATGCAGCTGAAATTGACACTTGAGCATGCAAATTTGCACCACAAGACACCGTTGGTATGAGCTTTCGCTTAAGGGTTGTACGCTGTTAGCAGCTTTAAGCTATT
This sequence comes from Drosophila cardini, assembly GCA_018903735.1. Lineage (NCBI taxonomy): Eukaryota > Metazoa > Arthropoda > Insecta > Diptera > Drosophilidae > Drosophila > Drosophila cardini. The sequence continues at coordinate 19,681,955 of JAEIGM010000001.1, read as the reverse complement.
GGCTATTTCCGTACCCCTTGTCAGGCCACCAATTGTGACCCGAGGCTACCACATGCGCTGGTTGCACCAACTAATAAGCGGCACAACTTCATCTGAATTGCTTTATAATGATGACAACCACTGTTCCACTACGGGAACAGCTGAACCAGCTGAAACAGCTAAACCAGCGGGAAAACTGGAAAGACCAGCAACATACCTCCCACCCGCAGTCTCAAGTGGATTACGTGAAATTGCTAAAAATTGCCAAAGCTATTTTTTCACGAATAAAATAGCCTGGTGGGTGGCCCACAGTGCACCGTGGGGTGGAATGGCATCGAGAAACTGAAGCGCATTAATAACGCAATTTGTCGCCTGACGACTCTCTTGATGACCATGAAGATTGCACGATTACCGGACGATTGTAGAGCACAACTTCTATAGTTGAGCTTCTTTTAAAAAAAAAAGCAGTTAATCAAGATTATTAATGGGACTTCAATTTGAACGGTATTAAAACTATTGCGTTATTTTACGTGCTTAAGTTTCTTTGAATCTTTAACAAGAATCTTCTCCAATATATAAATATTTATATGGATGTAGATGTAGTAAGAAACAGTTAGTGCCAATAGTTTTTGGCTTTATAGGGTGTTAAAGTGTATAACTTTTAACATGACATAAAGCTTGATCTGCGCACCGAAATCAGTATCACCTTTAAAACATTGAAATCTTAACTACATATCAGTGAAGAAAATAATAACCAAATATTGTTCCTTCTCATGGACTGGCAGCTTAAATCCACAGTCAATGCTAAATGTAGAGTAAAACTGAGCAGGAAACTGTTGAGCAATAAATTTAAATAGACATAACAGGATTCCCGAAATTATGTACTAAACTGGAGCTGCATTTAGCAACCGCTGACCCACAATCCGTTCGACATTGCCATTTAATAAGCTGCTCACGCATAAAATTTGCAATTTTCTGTGCGCCTAAGGATATGCAATAAAATTCAAATGCAAATTTTAATTGTATTTTACTGCAGTTGAGTGTTGTTGTCGTTGTTATTGTCATTGTCATTGCAATTACTATCGCCATGACAGGCACAACGACCTCGGTGCTGAGATAATGCACTAAAATGGCATTGCTGATGTTGTTGTACGCAGCGCGTAAAGTAATTAAACGTCGCCGCCACAAAGCTAATAAAAATGTCAAAAGTCTGACTATAAAGCATAGGCCTGACACACCCAAACATATAAGCTGTGTAACTCGGTGGGTGTATGTGCCTGTGTTTGTGTGTGTGTGTGTGTGTGTGTGTGTGTGTGCATATGTGACGAACTAGTAGCCTAGCAGCCGCAAAATTTACACCCTCATTCATTCGCAACCAATTTTATGCTGTGCCATGTAGTGCATTTTGGAGATACGATCCCCACTTTCCAACAATGGGCGTTCCTGTGGTCAGTTGATTGCACTCTGCTGACACGTTTTTACTGGGAAAACTGGAGGTTTTGGTTTATATTATACTGTGCAACCAATTTGCATTAGTCTCTGCACCGAAAGGGTAACTAGAATAGAATAAAAGAAATTATAAAAAGAATACAGAAATATTAATAATTTAAACACACATTGCTACAAGTTGAGGCTAATTTGAGGACTAATGTCAAAAATTAATTGCTTGATTGATCAACAGATCAGAGCGTGTAAGTCAAAATACTAGTTAAAAGACCAGAATACTAGATTCAAAGCTAATTCCTAATTGTTTGAATAATTTTGATCGCCATTAAGCGGCCTATGTCCACAGAGAAAAGGGCATCATAAAAGCAAAGGTGAAGTGCAAAATGAGTTTAGACTGTCAAGCAAAGTTGTAAACTCCAAACTTGTGTGTGTCCGTATTCATTTGTGCAAATATCTCTAACCCAAATCTTAAAAATGTACAAAGAGTAATCCTCCATTGAGGCAACTGCCGAACCAGCAGCTCACTTCGTCCACCACATCATATGTAGTTTACCGCAAGCATCGCTGGCCTCATTTGTTGTTGTCAACACAAATTAAGCCAACATGTAACAGTGAATAGAAATGTTACTCGTTGAAATTCTATAGTAGAAGTATATTTAACTATGCTCTTTCACTTTCAATATCAAATGAGTTGCCAGCAACTTTTGCCTGGCAGCAAGCAGTCAAGATTGCTTCTTGTAGATATTGTAGAGAATGCACACATTCATCTATGTCATTAGAGTAGGACGTTTCTTGTAGTTTTTTTCGCATCCCATGACTTCACAACAGATGATTGTAGCAAAAGAATTACTTTTAAGAAAATTCTATTCTATTTATATATTTTTTTGTACGGTATTTGTAAAAACAAACGAAAAATTGTATAAACATTTAGTTCTTATCAACAAATAAATCTCACGCGTGCTCATGCTCGTGTCGTGATTAAGTAAAATACACTTTTAGCCATCTCTAGTCGAACTTGTCTTGGCTTGTCGTTCCACAAAGTTTGTGTTTGCATCATACAGCAAGATGAAACTTTGAATGAACCAACACCAACACCAATACCAAAACCATTACCAACTGAATCCCAACCCTAAAACAACCCTACAAATTGCACAAGTTGCCAAAAATCGCTTCACATGTGCCACTTAAAGTTTTGTGTGTCGTGTAATTTACAAGTTGCAAGTTCCTTCGTTGCTCTCACTTGAAAATTTAATAAATTCGTTTCATTTTATTTATTTATTTCCTTCTAATAACATGTAAGTGAAACCTTAAAACTTTTAAGTGCTGTTAAACTTAATACTCGAATGAAGAAATCAAAGCAAAATCATATACTACATAGTTGTTGTTATAAATTCATAAAGATAAATACTCAAAAGGCTGTCTTTTGATAGTATATTCAGTAATTGCATTAGTCTAATCAGTCATAATAATTTTTAAAGTCGCCCCAGTAGGATGATTTCTGGGAATTTACTATCAGTTATGCTTCTTTACTCAGTGCACTAACGATTGGCGATTGTTTGGAACATTAAAGTGCATCTGTCAAGGAATAGTTGATTAAGGACCCCAAAGAATACATTGAGTAAAACCGACATTTACAGGTGCTCAACTGACTTAAAGACATAAACAAGTGGAAAGCATGCCCTTGGGAAAATAGTCAGAGTTCGAGAGAGCTAAAACTCAGACAAATTGATACATATATAAGCTTACCAAAATACGAGAACAACTGCCAGCATATAACAAGAAAGAAAAGTACAGTCGAGCACGCCCGACCGTAGAATACTCTCTGCATTTTATTCCCGATCATCTTAATAAAATCGATATCCGGGTATATCAATTGAAAGTACTTGCAACAAAACACGTTGAAACAAAAACATCTGTATACACACATATACATTTGACATTTTATGTATGCACGCACATATGTATGTGTGTATATGTAATACATACACAATTGGTTGGCACAGCCAGCATTCGCGGGCAGCGCTGCCGCTAGCAAGCAGCGAAAACGTTCGCTCACATGTTTGTATGTTTCTATCTCGCTTGCACACATGCATTGGCATTGCGTTCAATTATCAACTTTCTTACATGTCTAGCTCTTTTGTTTATTGTCCGATTTAGATGCAACTTTTAGGATAGTTTAATATATTTTGTCTTCAAACGAATGTGAAATAACAATACTGTACGATAAGAACATATGCCATAAAATCGGCATTGAAGTTTGCAAATTATTTTATTTCTTGTGGGAAAAGGGGGCGTGGCAGTCCAAAATTTTTGATTACAATAGAATTATGCAGTCTCTAGGAACCTGCGTACCAAAATGGGTGTTCCTAGGTGCCATAGTTACTGAGATATTCGCCTAAAACATCATTTTTTTACGAGGTGTTTCTAGTTTTTTGCTCATTGTGGGCGAACGGGGCGTGGCATCGAAAAAAAAAAAAGATTCTTGTATTGACTGACTTAATATCGAGTCGATAGACACCAAATTCAAACTTGTAGCTCTTACCATCTCTGAAATCTGTTTGTTCATACGGACAGACGGACAGACAGACGGACAGACAGACGGACAGACGGACAGACGGACATGGCTATATCGACTCGGCTTGTGATGCTGATCAAGAATATATATACTTTATGGGGTCTGCCACGCCTCCTTCTGCCTGTTACATACTTTTTTTTTTTGCACAAACCCAATATACTCTCTCTTGCAGAGAGTATAAAAATAAAATAACAATCATAATATTCAGCTTCTGCTTTGCTTTATTAGCCTGGCAGACATTCCAGGCAGCTGTCTGACCAGAGGCATCCATCTTACTCTCCCCTCGACTCCTTTTTCCCCACCGTCTTTGCCCCTTTAATAATTGATAAACATTGTGTGCGCTTTATTCCAAGGCAAATGCAACAATTGGAATGACGGTTGGGTATAAACAACATTTCGTCAGAAACTAAACATTTGTTCTGACTAATAATAATTATTTAAGTTTTATTAATAAACTACTTTCTGTTATATTAATAAGAAATTCATCATAAAACTTGCCTTAAGCAACACAAATGAATTTGTATCCGTTTAAAAATGTTATTTAATTTTAATAATTCGAAGCATTTTCTCTTGCTAATAAGGAATGTATTGCAAAAACTTCTTTTAACTACAAAGTAATTTGTATCCATTTCAAATTGTTACAGATTATTTTAATTCGTGCCTTGGCAATTAAATATGAAACCTTTCGTTGCCACTTATCGTGTTTTCATTTGTATTTTCCAGCTTGAGGCGATTTTAATTGAATTAATTGTAGACTGCTTGTCGTTGGCATTGAATTTTAGATTATTTTGTTGACAACCAACGCCAAAATCAGTTAACGGATTTCACAGCATTTCAGATTTATTTGAAGTTTGTCCAACTTTTAGCCACCTGAACCCAAAGTGCTTAAAAATTAATGTGGTTAACTTGGCAGGTTCAAGTTTTGATTTGTATGCCTAAGTAAAAGCCATTGTTAATCTGTGCACGTATTATTTAAAATTTGTAAAACAAACTTTGGATTTCTAACTAATAGAAGTTTTTCTACCAAGCCGACTGTAGATTACCACCTACTCATAATCAACTCTTGTCGAGTTTATATAAGATACACCAAATGGTAACTAGGAAACGAAAGTTTGGCTAAAATAATTCAGAGTTTTCTTACTTGTCACTATTTTTCGTACGTAGCTACTGTTTGACTTACAGATAAAGTCCAGGTGTTCTTCGGTCAGGTAGGCATCTCTATATTAATTAAAATTTTGATGCTGATCTAGAAAACATAAACTTTATAAAGTCGACCACGTCCACTTCTGCCTATTACGAACAATTTTTGCCTGACAAGCCAAATAGATTTCTGTGCCCTGAATACAAGACTTAAATTGATTAAATATTTTAGACAAAGTATAAATGTGTGTAGTTGTTTCTTAAAATCCATTATGCATTAAAAAAGTCTAGACTGTATTTATTCTTGGGCAAATACATACAATTATTTTAAATAATAAGCATTTTACTCATATAAAAAAGTCTGTTTTCCTTTTGACTGTGTTTCTATGATTTTTGATAGTCTGCGTTGACTTTATGGAACACAAAAAACTCCAAATTAAACATGTATTCATTAACTACATATAATACATCGTTTTACGGACCAAGAGTACTCCTGTACCATTTTCAAGTACTGGGTCTAAATAAAAAACATTTGAGCTGTTTACGTTTATTTTACCTTGTTGTTCATAGAGAATAATCATACTGAAAATGCATTAACCGGAGAGCACTGATGCAATAAGATGAGAAAACAACAAATCAACGAAGTGACAGTACGAACAAGGACAGAGAGAGAGAGAGAGAGAGAAAGAGAGAGAGAGAGTCAGAGAAGTTGGAATGCGGGCGCGACTAACAAAGTAATTGCAACACGCGAATGAATGCGAAAATTCAATTATTTTTGGTCATTATTGTTTTTTCTGCATCCAACCAACTCCAGTGCGTCTGCACCATCGATGAAAGGCCATTGCTCGACTAGAAAACACCCTGTTGCTACATTAAAAAAAAAATAATGTCACTTTTTCTTTTTATAAGATTCTGTGAGTTGTACAATTTGGACCTAGTTCTTTTTATGATACAATATTATTTAGGTTCCTTATATGCCTTACTTTCCCCTTAATTTTTGTCTACTTTACAGCTTAGCAACCCTAGGTGTGTAGCTACAGGGTATAGAAAGAGAAGAAAAAACTTTGGGTAACGTGCAATCAATGGGGTGCGCAGCTTTCCAACATCCTCGAGTTCCTTCGTTCGCGACTGCCCATTACCATCTTGTCTCCATCCCTGAGAAATATTTGCAGCCCTGTCATTTTGGACTGTACTGTCGTTTTGTGCCTGCCTCTCCCTTTGTCCAAGGTCCACCAAAGTGTTTCAAAACGTTTCTGTTTCTCTTTCTGTTCTTGTTGTTGTTGTTGCTGTTGTTGTTTTTGCTGTTGTTGTTGCTGTTGCACTTCTTGGAAAACTTTGCTGACAAAAGGCAACTACGAAAATTAAGTTAACTTTTCTGAGCAACGGGAATTGAGTAATTTTCAGCTGTAAAACTTTATTATTTTGGGCCAGGGCTGCCTTACCGGTCACTGTTATTGTTATTTTTGCTGTGTTGCATCAGTTGTAGTACAAGCAATCTTGGTGTTATTGTTAAAATGTTAATTTTACTTTATATTTCAATTTGACAGAGGGCACAAGCGGGTTGCACTCCTTAAAAGTAGGATAAGCATGAAAATTGCATTTGAGAAAGTGAAAGGAATTATTTGAAAGCCCGTCAGTCTTAAAATTGGACAGTAACTAAAAATTTCGTAACTTTAATCGTTATTTATTGCTTCTCTTAAAATTTAAATAAGAAAATAACAAATAAATATTTTGTTAACAAATTTCGAAGCAGAAGTATTGTAAAAAGGTAGTTTGCAAAACTTTCCATGTAACTTTTACATTGTCTATTACTTATTTATATGGGTAGTTGTGTATTTTTAATAGGTTGAATTAATTTATGGGTAGATCGAACTACAGCATTAAAACTTTAATCCTAATGTTACATCCAAAAGATTGAAATAAAGTATCACACAAAGTAAAGTATCATTAAAGATATTTGTTACTGCAAATCCATCTGGTAAATCCTATCCAAACACTCAAAAAAAAACAATTATTTCTGTCCATTTTTATACCCTTTAGCAAACTATATTGTCGATTAAGCTGTCTTATATAATGTTTTCAGATCGGATTTCTTTATCGTAAAAAGTATGATTCTGTTGAATATCCATCTTTGTCAGGGAAAACTTTATTCGATATCTGAGTGTATTGTTTAGTCTTTGGTATATCTAACTGGTATATTTAAACTAAAATTGGGCTTCCTAAAGTCACGTCTCGACTATAGACTCCTTACTTATTTTAGTTAGTTGGGCCTTGAAAATTGTAATAGTCTCCACCATCATTTAATTCGATTACGAAACTCAAAACTCATTTAAATTGGAGACCGATTCTTAAATCAAATTAAAAATCGCACCAATGACCAGCCAGTGACCCTTGGGCTGTGAAGATGTCACCTGAGCAGAGGGTAAAAAGTAAAAAATGAAGCAGCGCAGTTCACTGACTGCGAATCAATAAAAAGTATAAGCCCTCAGTGAGTTATGGGTGTGTTTAGGGTTTCTCTGACATCAGTTGAAGCTGTCAAATAAATTGCATTTGTTGGCTTTCTGTGGGTGAACTTACCCCTCTCACTCTCCGCCAATCCGTCGCTGCCCTAACCCCAAATATGTTTTGGAAAATGGCGTAGAACGCATAATTTAACGCGCTCAGACTCAGACTGAAACACCTACACACACCTCTCCGAGAAATCACTTGGTTTAATTGATTTTACAGTTTGAGAGTTATCAAATTGGAGAGCGTTGATTCGTTTTTATTTGGGTGTGTGTATGTGTAAGGTGCGGCAACCCTGACAAACACTGATTTGTACTTAACACTTTCAGCCATTTTGGTTTTCCAGCCGCCATTGTTGACTGCTTAACAAGTTTGTTTCGTTAGCACTCCCCAGACTGATGGGGTAAATTGCAAAATTCTCGATAATTAAATATGCTCAATGAGTGCGATGGAGGCACACATGTGTCTAATTGGATTGTCACAGTGTTGGCTAACGCTAACGTGACATCAGTACAGAAAGCAAGGCCTCAACATATGACCCACAAAAGTTTCAGAATTTCGCTCGTTTGCTTCTTCCAAAAACTTTTTAATGAAGTTTCGGCGTTCTTAAAAACTTTTTTGCGCTCGACGACATGTTGTTGAGTATTTGTTTTGATTTGCCTGCATATTGCACAACACTGTCTGAAACTCCGGCCCATTTCGTTGCTGATACGTTTTTAATTAGTGGCGAATGGTGTTGACACTAAACTTTTCGCAACACTTTTAATTGCAGCTGATGCAAGAGCGCAGATATATATTTCAAGGTGGCTTAGCCAAAGTACAGTTGTGTACAAATTGACTTAGCAACTGCGATCCGCAAATAGCTTAGCTAAAGACTTAAGACAAATCTAAGAAGTTGCTAACGAGATAATCACCCACGAATTAGAAATGTGCAATGTGCAATGTATTTAATCCAAAACTTTCCCACTTTACAGGTGCACCCACTGTGGTTGCGTTGAATGCCACACCTGTGGCGTACCCGGGCTCACCGCTTCACCTCAACGTAGAGTTTTGTGCGAATCCTCCGGCTCACGCAGCACGTTGGCTACACGGCGATCGAGTATTTACGCCGGGAAATCAATACGGCAGCACAGTATTGGCCTACTCGGTTAAGGTAAGTTTTCCCAAACACAAATGTTGGATTACATGAATTTGTTTAATATGGAATCTGTTTTCTGTAGGATCTTCCCACGCCTTACTGCAAGGAGGCACGCCTAACATATGTCAGCATGCACGAGCGTGTGCCACGGACCTTTTACTTTATAGTTTCAACTCCAGGTGGCGTTGCTGAGGCCGTATTCAATGTGAATTTTACGAAGCGCCATCGTCAAATGTCCAACACTATTGAGGATGACGAGGAAGAGGAGCTCAATCGTCCCGAACAAATACATTTTCCAGTCTTTAGCAACAATACTGCGAGTGAGCAGAGATTTGAACTTGCACTTGCGATAACTCTTATCAGTATTACGCTGCTTCAATGTCATTAGCTCTAAGCTTTTGGCTTGTCAGACAAAAGGATAGCCAATGTGTGTGTGAGAGCGTGAGAAAGTTAGAGATAGGGAATACAAGAGTGCGAGAGAGTGCAATGTATTGCACGCAATTACAAAATAAAAACTACCTACTATAAAATTACCCACTACACTATGTCTAAGCACATACTCAAATACATGTATCTACTATATCTTACATATGTATTACTGTATTACTGTATTACTATATGCTGCTGCCCACAACTACTATTATTCTATAGCTATTTGTATATGTATGTGTATGTGTAACCGATTAGCAAAAGTATCAAAATGAAATTAGCATCTTGAATCCCTAAGCTAAACCCACTAACACGGCACTACACACACTTTGTATGAGTATAAGTTGTCACCCTTAACCCTTTCTTAGCGGGTACAAGAAATGTAAGGCCCCAAGCCCCCTTCCCCCCTTAAAAGAAATACTTAATACTAATACTGTAGCATGTACTCGTAACTGTAACTATAACTGTGACTGTGTCAGTGGAGTGTGCGTGTGTGTATGTGTGTGTTTGTACTTGTAGTACTAGTACTAGTTAAAGCGCTTAACTCAAATGCCAAATGCCAAAATGAAAATATTATAATAAAAGAACAAATTCATTTACCATTGTTAAAAGTTGAGCCATAATTATTATAATTTAAGTTCCTTTTTGCATAATAAGACAAGTGACTGATTTTGTTAAATGTTTCGAGGCAATTAGAATATTAGAGAGTAAAATGAGAAAGATGAAATATACTTTAATGTAAATGAAAGGTAAAATTGAAAACCTACCTGGTACGAACATATTCCTTCCATTTCGATTTTTGCGCATTTGAACAGGCAAAAATATAACAAACTGTAAGTAAATAACTGAGAATGATTTATATATGAATGTTTAAATTATATATATCTTTGAACATTACAATTTAATTAATAATTTCGTTATTATTTATGTTAACTAAAAATCAAATTAAATAAATCAACAAATATTGTTTGCCAGTAATTAATTTTACATAATTTACAAGGACCAAACACTCTTGAAATTATATTGATAAAGCAATTTTGTACGAAAATAAATAAATAAAAAAAATAAATTAATACACTTGATATGCCAGATAACCGCATATAGCGTATAACATATTTGCTCCAAAAGAACCCTCCACACAAACAATTGTACATAAATGTTTTAGAAGCGTGAAAATAATTCCCAAAACATAAAAATGTTATTAATATATCAAGTGTTAAATGTTGTTTGAAAAAAAAAAAGACCAATAAATCTGTCAGAAATAAGATCTCTACGAAGGCATGCCAAATTGTAATGTCATTAATAAACAACTAAAATAACAAATGTAACAACACATAATTATGCGCTATTGTAAATTAATAAAACTAAATAAAACTTCGCGAAAAGAGCTAACTGATCGTTTATTTTTTTCGCGCTGTTTTCATGTATAAATCCGAAGCTTTTGTAATTTATTTCATAGAGCATCTTAGCTTAGGATATAGTACATATGCGCCATATAATTAAATATAAACTAAGATATTAGCTGTAAGAGCATAAGGGATAAATGTAAAAATCAACACAAATTACTTAGAAGAACGAAACGCCAATTTAAACTAAATTCAAATTTGCATATATGCAGAAGGTTTTCGCGGAATTCAAAGAATTCAGCAACACAAAAACGAATAACGAATCAAAAAACATCAAATCGTTTTTTGGGGCAATGTGAACTTATAATTTGAATTGAATTTAATATGACATTTAAGCATTTACTAATATGGATTTATGGATAGCTTAACTGTGTGTGTGCCATGTAAAGTTTATTTAAGAGTTTTTTTGTTTCAATTATTATAAAGAAAAGTTGCAAATTGTAATAACAAAGCAAGAACAAACACGTCGTCATGTTAACTAACAAAATTAATTATTAACAAATTATGGTATTATATATTTATGTATATATACATTAAAAACATATTACAAAGGGTGGTCAAATGCATATTGTATTTATTATATGAATAATTATTATGATAATATTTATAAAATATTATTTATGATTAAAGCAAAGAAAAATATAAACAATACGAATAACACTATAATACTTAGTTCGTAAGACAAAACCAAAAACATGACAGAAAATGTGGCAAATTAATTTTAAAACATAAACAACATATTATGAAATGGAAAAAAACTCAATTCATTTGTAGCGCAAAGTGCAAACTGTGTTGAAAATTACAAAAAAAAAAAATAAAGATTAATATTTGCAGACAAAGTACGATAATACAATAAGCAAATGTTTAAGTAATAGGCCCAATAAAATGTAACAACCACCAACAAATTTGTAGTTCTTAAAAAATGAATGGGTCAAGAACTAACCCTTAAAAAGAGCAGAAAACAAAATCAAAAGGCCAACAAAGTAAATCAGATAACAATAATAAAACTCAAAGCCTGTCCGAAATAAATAATAGAGCGTTGAAAACTTTAATATTTGGGCAACAAAAAAATAAAATATAAAAAAATAGTTATATTTAAGCCAAATTAAAAACTACGTAAACGGCCAGAACAAATTTACAAGTTTAAGAGACAAAGCAACAGACAAAAATAGCCAATTTAATATAAAGAGAAGCAAAACAAAACTCAAGATGAACAATGGAATGAAATAAAACTTAAAAATAAATTGCAAAATATAAAAGTTGAAATTGTTTTTAAATTGCTTTCAGGCGATTGCTTTAATTTCTTATTGGGTGAGTAATAGAAATTATAGCCTCTTTCTTACCTTCCATTGGAAAACACATGTCAATTTAGTATTTTTGGGTAAATCAGGTCTTGGATTGCGTAAATCAATAATCTTATGATCGCCATCATCCAGTTACATAAATGTCAGCAGAAGGCTGCTCCAATCGACGTGGCTAATGAAAAGGAAAGGCCGTTAAGCAGTCCGATCGATCGGTCTCTGCATTGAGGACGGTCTGGGCAACGAAAGAGAAAGAAAACGAGAAAAGAGAGAGAGAGAGAAAGATTCCGGTTTTCGATTCGTACATTGGCCCAATACGATGTTTGCTTCGGTTTTTGACTCGGCGTTGTGATCAGGTGTACTTGTTGAAAATCATGAGTACATCGACACCACGAGACTGCACTCTGAACATGGCTATATAGCATCGGGTACTTCAACTTCTGCTACATATTTTGGCCTGAAGAGCTGGCCACGCAACCTGTTTGCTGACAAAATCAAAATCAACATCAATGCCAATGATAACAAACGCCTCGTAAACTGCCTCGAAAGTTAGCAGCCGGTTTGCCTTTTAGCCACTTTACTTCTTTGCCACTTTGTACGGCGTTAATGACGACCAAATAGTTACGGCGACGCATTGCACGACCAGTGCGATTGCCACTGCAGCGGGGGCGTATTGTCCGCCCCGCCTTGGTCGCTCTACACTCTACACTGCACGGACAGTTCATCAACACTCTTGGAAACAACTAGTCGAAATTCCTTTTTTGGAGTGTAACAAACTTCAAATGGCCCTGGCAATACAATGCCACTTGGGTGAATGCCGACGCACGCCACAGCGAAAGGAGCACTGCACCAAAGGAGGGAAACATGAGGCAGGGAGGTGGGGCAGCTGTGGTCGGAAGGAACTTGAAGAGGGGATTGCTCAGAGTGGACTGGGAACCACAAGCATCCGCAATTGCAATTGCTGTGCGCATTTCATTTTAATTGTTGTCACGACCAAACCCAAAAACCGGTTATCCAAATACGCCCCCCCCCCCCTCCTCTCTCTCTCTCTCTTTCTCTAAACCCCTTGCACTCTCCTCAGTCGACGCACACATTTCAATTGCTTATCGCATCGACTTGAGGTCTTTTGAGGAACAAAACCTCCCAAAGAAATGCTAAAAACAACATTGGAGCCAATTGGATCGGACAAGTTGTGAGTAAATTAACGTTGGCTATGAATGGATTTCAGTATTTGCAGTTTGCCACTTATGGGCGTGGCTGTTTCATTGCACCGCAACAGGAGATTACACACACACACACACATTTACAGACTTTCCGCTCAGATATTGCGGTTGCCTATCATGATGAAGTTATTGAAATTTGTTGGTTTCTGGTGAAATTGGCCAATTTGGACATATTGGAAATTGTTACTGAAGTGTGCTCGTATGCGTCGTGTGTGGTTATATTTTTGCATTAGCCACAGAGAACGATGTAAGTGAGAGTGTTTCATACATAGTTTCCAAATACTCTTTTGCTGTTAATTTTTAAGGCGATTCTATCTGTTGAATCAGTAGTAAAAGTCATTTGATAACAGTCATTTGAAAAATATCATAAGTTCTCATAAGATTCTATGTCTTTTATAGTATTTTACTACTCACTCGACTGTAGTTTATCCTAATCTGTTTACAATGTCCGCGTTTTATTCGAATCTCTTAGCAGATTCGATGGTTCATAAAATTCGCCGATTATGTATTTATTAAGTTCCACATTTGTAAGAACGATTAAGACTGTACTTAAGACCCTACTTATTATCGAACTCATTTCGTTATCTAGTTAAGCCAAATATAGAACTTTTCTTCTTATTAATCCTTTTCTTTGGACGAGTTCGTGCTATTTTACCTAGTGGAAAATTTTGTTAAATTCCACTTTGCAAATCGAAATGTCGATTTAAGTAAAGTTTAAAAAAAAACGCTGACAATTAATTCTTTCGTCTTGTTCTTCTTCTTGCTCGATGACGCTGTGCTCATTGACGCACGCTCAAATGATTTTCCATACACTTTTATGAAATTTCACAGTTCAATTAATGCATTTTAATTTTAACTTTATTTTCCAATTTACTTCACACACTTTAACGAGCGACGCGCAAAATCACCGACAACGAGCAAAAAGAAAAATTAATAAAAATATATATGAAATAAATCGCAACGGCAGTCAAATGCGAGTACAATAATTGTTAACGCAAAATTAAAAAATGGTTTTTGATTGATTGTTGCATGAAATTGGCTTTTGGTTTGGGTTCGGCCACCGCCCATTCATTGTAATTACCTTTTGACTCAGTTTATTTGCTCAACGCACTTAATTAGCACGGTAAAAAGGGGCAGGAGGAAGTGGAGAAAGGGGCGTGAACCTATCCACAATCGGTAGACTTTGTGGAGTCTCATTTGTCCTACAATCCTGCTGACTATTACGATTCGTTGCGCTTTTCGTAAAACCAATAAATAAACACCAGAAACCGAATTAAATTATTTTCTTTTAATACATTTTCCAGAGTTTTCACTTGGGCTTCACATTGTTCCGACAAGTTTCAACGAATTTCTCGACAATTTTTGTCGATTCGTTTTTCGGTTTCCCGGCAATAATTATTTGCTTTGTTCACTTTATTTCCTAATACACGGACTGCGGGAATTGGCCGTAAAGTCAGCAAAAGCTGTCTGAAAACTGACCAGGGCAATTTAAGATTTGCACTTCCTTTGACAAAGTCATTGGAAACTCGGCTAGTTGCCCAACTAGATCTGGCTTATTTATGTTACATAATCCCAGACTCTGGCACTTTAATAATAATTATCTGTCTCACACAGACACTGACACTCCTTGAATGTTTAAAGCTTTACGCATTTGGCTTTTGCGGAAAAACAGAAGAAATGCCATCAAAATGCCACCAAGCAGAGCGACTTGGTGAAAGCTAAGTTGACTGTATATTACTATAATTACAATGATATTATACATAAAACTGGCATTTATAAGACGACATAAATCTGTATAATCTCTTAAAAGCTTATAGATTAAACTCGTCTTAGTTTAAGATTAGAAATAGTTACAATGCTGGGAACAGTGCAAATAATCATTGTATTTAAACGAGATTAAACTCTGTTGATTATGAGATTCTTAATTTCTAATCATAGTACACAAAATATATATATATATTTTTGGGTAAATATTTGCATTCCAAGATCTGTGTGAATATTTTAAAAGTTTATTGACAACTGCTGAATTCCAGATTTATTGCAAGCTCATGAATCAATCAACTACAGATGTCAGATGCCAGACAGCGTGTCGCTCATTAAAAATAAATTTTGTATAGTAAATAGTAAAAACAACTGTGATACCCCATTCAAACACAATAAGAGCAGAAAAACTGGCTATAATCGCATACGATGCCAGCAGCTCAAGTGTAATGTATGCTATAATCGTTAGTACCTGTTGTAACAACAAAAACAACAAAAACAGCGAAAGATTAATGCAGATGGAAAAGAAACTGCAAATATATATATATGTATAAAAACATAGTATTCAAGGGCGATCTGAGGTAACGTATGGCTATGACAAGGGCTTTCACTTGGAGCGGGCTTTCTGAGGTTTTTGTTTTGCACACAATTGGCTACGGCTAAAAAAAACGGCGGCTTGGCCGAAAAAAGACAAATAACAAAAACTGAAAGAAAACCAGTTGCAGAGTTTTCCCGCATATGTTTTCGGCAGGGTCAATGCTGCCGTAGAAAGCCGTAAAAAATGTCACTGCAACTGAGAGCGAAAGAGAAAGAAACAGAAAGAAAGAGCGAGCTGGCGATAGACGTAGCAAGTTGCGCTTGCGCAATCGCTGGATGGACAAGTTTGGTGCTACAGTTTAAGGATCGACAGCGGCAGTTGTTGCGACAACAACAGCAATAACATCACCAGCAGCAGCAGCAGCAGCGGCAAACAACAACAGCAACTTTAACTACAGCGACGACTTCAGTAACCACTTTGGCTCCGAAGCAAACTCCGATCGAAAAGAAAACGAAATGCGCGATCCACAGTGGTTTCACTTTCATTCGTAACGTGGACGCGGAGCTGTCAGGGTCGCCAAGCGAAGAGTCCTCCCCCGGCATGTGATCAAAATTCGTAGAAAGTGATCAACTAAAAGAGACTAAAGACGCTGAAGATACTCCCGAAGAAACCGATTTAAAAATCAATTTAAAGCGTTCAAATTATGCATACAAGCAAAACATAAACAACTTAAATTTGTTGTGAATGTTAAACGGTTTGAAAAGTGATTAAAAGTGCTTTTTAATTGTGCGGTTTTTAAAATAAATAATTTAGTGTTTTTAATTTCACTGCATACCCTTACACAATCGCTCCTAATATTTAATGGATGCAGGTAAATTAATGGTTAAGTGCAGCACTTAAAATGCAATTATTGCGTGGGAAAATTAATGATCAAACAATTTGTTTTCATGTTTAAAACTAAAGACGTATCTTTTATAATATCAAATTTAGTTAGTATCATTCACTCTTTTTACAAATTACATAGATGTTAACTAAAAAGAATTATGTCAAAATTCAAGCACACCAAAAGGCTTTTTAAAGTACTAGTATTATTTGGAAATATGATTTCAAAATTTGTGATCATATATTTTCAAGTCAATAACTATGAGAAAGTCTTTTTAGTTCACAATCAAAGTAAAAACCAATTCATTTACAATTATCCATAAGACTGAAGTCGGGATAGAGACCTAGACAGTTATAGACTCCGAAAGTTTGGCAACGACTGAGGATAATTAATAATTCATTACGTTGTTGGCAATTGGAAATGACATAAGTCCAAAGCAAACGAAAGCAAGTTGAACAACTTGCAATGAAAGCTGCAAACGGCAAACGGCAAACGACAAACGACAAATGATGAATCTTTAGGGAAAAGCAAGCGAAAGAGAAAGAAAACCGCCAAAATGTCAAAAACGAGTAAAATAGTAATGAGAAAAGAGAGACGGTATTAAAGTTATCGCTAAAATCAAACAGACCCACCAAAAGTGTCTACTCAGTCTCTTAGCTCATTGGCTTCGCAGCTTCGTAAGTTCCAAGCGTCACTTAATGTATTTTCCTCTGTTTTTTTCTGTCTTCTTCTTATTTTTTTCTTTTTGAATAAATTGGTTGGGGTTATTCACACTGAAATTGAATGTCTTTTTGGCGTTTTTGGCTATTTCCGTAAAGCTCCGCTGCTATGTGGCCTAAACACCAACTGTTAGCAGCGACAACAGCTGTCATTGCCGTCTGCCTATTGGTAACAGCAGTAGCTACCAACGCATCCGAAGAAGTTAGTACCACCACTCAACCCCAACTTTTTCCACTGCCTATTGACAGTGCCACTGGGCCTCAGAATGCGTCAACGCCAAAGAGCAATGACAGCAACGATGATGACAACTTGAGTGACAGCAGCAAGGAGGTGAGTTCAACTCCAGGTCTAAGTTTACAGACTGATTTAGACAGGTAATGAGAGTTGATTTTGACAGCTTAATAAGCAGGCAAGCAGCCAGTTGCAGGTCAACGATGATCAACTCTTTGACATCGAGGTACTTGAAGATGGGAACGAACAATTGCGGTAAGTTATTAAAGCTTTTAAATTATAAACTACGTTTATGAAATAAGTATAATAATGTAAAATATTTGTAAGACTATAAATACATTATAACTTATGTTTACTTAAGATAAATTTATTTAATATTTCCGCGGTGGAAATTAAACGACTTTTAATTTAATATTAAACCTAAACTAATGGTTGTGAAAAAGGCAATACTGTATCCTTTGAATAGTAGGTTTTCTGTGTTCAGCCTTATATATTCTGGCTGACCGAAGCACGCTTTATCAGTGGATTTAAAAGTCTCAAAAGTTGAGAAAATTTAACACTTCATTAAGAGTTATCCAGTTTTTTGTTACATTTCATAGCTTACTATATTTAAGTGCATATTTTTGATGCTAGTTTCTGTAATTTTTGGGAAGAGGCATATATGTACATATTCTCCACCAGCATCAAAAGCACCACCCATTTATCTGTCTGTTTGAAGAGAGGCTTTAAAAATAATGCGGTATATGAAGGCCATTAATACAGATCATGCAGATACGCTTTGTGTTACATTTTGCCACTATTCACTACCACCCTCAAAAACACTATTGGAATTTTTGACGAAAATCATTACTAAGTATGACCAACTTGTACGTTTAGGTATTTAAAAATAATTTTTTAAAATTAATTTTTTTTTCCTTGCTGTTAGTTCACTCGACTTTAACCTCTCTTACTATATAATAAAACTCATCCTTACTATAAAATATAAACTTTACTTTCCGTTTCGTTCTTTTGTGCTGCTTAGCAAATCAAGGTTTTTGCCTACAGCGCTGCCCACTGAAGTAGGAAGTAGTAGCACTGATTTTCCTACGAATGGACATGGCTATATACAATTCCAAATCGAAGAAGCAGAGTCCAAAGAAGAGGATCTTGTGTTGCCTCAGGAGCAGGAGAAGGAGGAGCAGGAGAAGGAGGAAAAGGAGAAAGAAGCTGATGCCAAGAAGAACACGGTGAACGAGGTACTTTCTAGTCTGTTTCCCGATGGATTCTCGAACATATTTCGCTTTAGTGGCAGCGAGCGGAACATAGAGACGACCTCTGATGCACCACGAACCACAGCAACCACAAACAAAGCTGTTGTGCGTCCCACAGTCGCTGTACAGACAAGTTCCACGACGAAGTCACCAGTTACGGCGCCAAAGAACGAGACTTATTACAGCTATCAGACAACGGTTACAAAGGAATTTCGACGAGAGGTGAGACCAGGGCATACCCAGATTGTGGTGGAAAAGATTAGTAGTCCTGAGGGGTTGCCGACCAGGGATGGCAGTATTCACATTACCAGGGATGAGCTGCTGCGAATAAATCGCGCCGCAGTGACATCGCCAGTGCTGCCAAGTTTGCTGATGTCTCCAGAAACTGAAGACAATGAGACTCTCGTCGCCGCCGAGAGTGCTCCCATTGTCATTCTGGGTGAGCAGGAAACCGACCTGGAGGACACTCAAAGCATTGAGGATAACCAGATAGCAGAGTCACGCCATATGGCACAGCAGCTCTACCACCAGCGACTCCCACCTCCCCCTTCAGAGTCGGATCCGTCCTCCCGTAAAATTGAGAGCTACAGCCAACAACACGGTCCGGCCGAGCATCAGCACTTTAATGTACATATTGCCCATGATGAATCTTCAGGAAAGACAGAGGATGTGCCAAAGTCACAGCCACAGTCGGCTCTTCTGGAACAATATCATTTTCAGGGGAATTCGCAGGGGCACGAGGCCCCATCGAGACAGTTCCTGAAGTCATTTAAGCCCATTGTCTCAGGAAGTGCCGAAGGACCCATTCCCAAAGGGGTCTTTCATTACGAGTCTAGCAATCCACCGCAGCGGCAAAGTTTTAAGCCACCAAAGGAGGTTGAATACCCAAATTTAACCTATCAAAGTCAAGTGCAGCCCAAAGAGGAGAACCATGTGGACGCCAAGTTAAATACAAAAGCGATTGCCTCATCCCCTTCAAATGCTGCTGCTCCTCCATCAATTCAATCCAATTACGGGGCTCCTACCCCCAGCAGCCTACTTTACGTTACAGTTAATTCACAAAATCCTACAAAAGAGTCTCCTGAGAAACCCCTTTTCCCAAGTCCCCATGACTACGTATCAGAGGCAGCTGCAGAACCTTCCCAACAACACATACAACAAGTTCTTCCCAAATCCAGTCCATACGCCCAGCCCGAAACTAAACTGTTGACTAAGCCCAATGGCTATACCTTCGTGGAAGTACAAAAATCCGTTAATATACACAACAAACTCATCACTGAGAAGGATGGTCAATTGGTTGAAATGCACGAGACAATTTACCATCCACCTCCTTATCAACAGAATCACTTCTCCTTGGGGTATAGTCCCAAAGATTACGTATCTGGATTAAAGTCAGAAGTGACTCATGCATCGCCGTCTCATACAGCTGCCAAAACCTATGATTCCCTGGTCGCTAATCCTATTCACGTTGAGCATGTGGAGTACGAGAAGACACCGCATGAGGAGGCAATCTCACATGAAACAATTAATCATGACACTGCTCCAGCTCCAGCTTCCTCTATTTCCCAGCACACTCAGCCCGTTGAGGTTGTGGAACAGCATTCGCATCAACCGTATGAGAAAATCATCGATCACCCGGTTCATGAAATTGTTGAGAAGCATATTCACGTACCTTATGCAGTCCCTCAACCGGTTCCTGTACCAGTTCACGTAGAACACTTTGTTGATCGTCCCTATCCTGTAGAGACCATTGTGGAACAACCCGTACCTTATCCGGTGGAAACAATTGTTGAGAAGATTGTAGAGAAGCAAGTACCTGTAGAAGTGGAACGCATTGTGGAGAAGCCCGTGGAGGTGGAAAAGATCGTTGAGAAGTATATTGATCGTCCCATGGCTATACCCATACACGTTCCGGTAGCCATACACATGCCCTTGCCACCAAGTCATTCACCCGGATACAACTTCCCAACTTCCCATCCCAATGCGCTGCATCCCTGGTCGCATGCCTCTGTAGCCCACGTCCCCACTAAGGTGCTTCAGAACTATTACAATCGCATGATAAAGAAACTCCTGCCCCAAATATTGGCACACAAAACACTGGCAAAGACTGCGAAGACAGCTCCGCTCAAGCCTCCCACAAAACCTGTTCATGGTGAGGTGCCTAAAGTGGCGACTTTTAGTCTCGCCGACATGCGGTTCGACCTACGCCCACCACCTCCTCCGCAGGGATCCGCTTGGTTACAGGGTGCCCGTTATATTTATAACACACTGCCCGCGGATTTGGCCACAGCAGCTGCCTCCGCCCCCGTTCACATGGTCAAGTCCTACATAGGCCCGGTACCAACGACCAGCACAAATAGTGATAACAGCGGCAACGAATTTGATGAATTCCAGCGCTGGAGAAGTGGTCACTCCTTGAAACGCAGTCCTGACTTTGGCCGTAATCTCCACTTGGAATACGGATTCAAGCCTCCCCTCGTTCCATCCGTTGAGATCGACGACAAGGGAAATCCCCTTAAACAGCCTGATGCAGAAGCCCAATGATCGAATGTATTCCCTTTAAACGAAAAAGTGTGCCAAAATACCATATTCAGTTATAGTTTATATTATTTATATCAAATATTGCAAGTCCGCATTTAATAAACTTATTAAATAAAATTTAAGGTAACAATGTTTTAGTCCAACTTTTCTTGGTCTCAAACAATTTAGTGTGAAGTAAGTAAGTTCAAACTATTACACAAGAAACTTAAAAATTTCCAGGTTTATTTTATAAGACTATTACGAGCTTCATTCATCCTTTTCCTTCAGCTTGAAAGATGGAAAATTGATCTCTGGTTCTGAGTATCAACCTATGCAGGAGGTCTGAAAGCATTTCTTATGGTAAACAAAAGTATTCACCATTAAAAATATGTCTCACGCAGCAAATATGTACTTAGGGCTCAATTAGTCGCAATTCTAATTAAAGAAATGACAAGGATCCTAAAGGAGCCTCATACTCCGAGTGTCTGTCTCATGTGCTGTGTGTGTGGTGTAGGACCAATTAAAGGTAAGCTGAGAAGCGGACTCTCCAGAAAGGCAAGAGGTATTAATTTTCTTGAGTAGCATTTATGTAAATGAAAAATTCTGCACATTAAGATGAAGGGTTGCGCTGCCCCAATATCTTATCTTTAAATGCCAGAAAACAGGAATACCCCAACCAAATTTCAAAATAGCGACACGTTTGAAGACACTTGGCAAAGGGTGACAGTGTGCAAAGATTTATATGACAGCTAATAAATTTACAACACATGTATCTCAAGATATTAGAAATATTTAGTGACAACCGCTTTTCCCCTTTTTCGCCCCCAAAAAAGTTTCAAATGCTGAATGTTATTGAAGCCTGCCCCAGGCTCCAAACAAAAAAAAAAAAAAATAACAAAACAAAAAACAAACTCGCAAAATTTGTGCAGCGCCTCGAAAGGCACGTTTACTGAAGGCTGTATTTGACATCTGACGGCAAAAAGTGTCAATAGTTAGGAATATGGAAGGGAAGCAGGAGTAAGTAAGGCTACAGACGGGATAGGGGACAGTAGAAGGAGCAGGCCCACAAACCGTTTAGTGCACGTGTTGACAAAAACGGAAGTACTGCGGCAAAGCGTCAAGTGGCAAGTGGCAAGTGGAAAGTGTGGCAACTAGACAGACAGAAGAAGCAGAAATTCTTGCACTTTGAGAGTTATGATAGTGAAACTAAAACTCTCCTGATTCGTAATCGTTTAAAATATTTAAAATCATGCTTAAGTAGAGAATGTAAAGGTAATTGATAATTTATCAAAGGTAAACATAGATACTCTAAAATGTATAAACTGATTTATAATGTTAAAGAGCTCAATCCACGTTTAGGAGTCAGTGATCCAAGTTTGGATGAACTTCAAAGCCTGCTTGACCACTGTGACTGATGGGACCTTTGAATTTTAAAAACTCAGACCGCAGCAAAATGTAAGGTTAATTAAATTAAGTGACTTTTAAGAACAGTTTTATATTAACATAATGTAGTGTTATAATCATTTTCAGAATTCTAGTTGAGAAATGTGTTTTACAGGTTTCGCATATAAGCTGATTTGCGATTTTTATATCGAAGGGTTAATAGATTATATGAAAAAGGATTTGCGATTTCTCTCTTACTGGAACGGTGCAGTGACAAAAATAATTGAATGCAAGTTGTGCCAAATATGCATGCATAAATCATAAATTTATCACAACGCCACTCCCATTTTTAGAGTCAGATATCAGATATCAGAAATCAATTGCATTTGCAATGCACTCGGCATTAAGCATTCAGCACTCGGTATGTGGTATTCGGTATTCGTTATTCGATATTCGATATTCGGCACTTTTGATAGGCACCACAGGAGAGGATTGTACGATTGCGGGATGGGGAGTAGACAGCCAGAAAGATAAGGAAAGGAACAATTGAATAATTTATATGCAAATAAATAAAAGTATTTCAACAATTCATTGTGTATGCAAAAGCAATGCAAAAGCACACGCCACAAATTTTCCAAGTTGTCGAGAAATTCTCTCGCTGCATAAAAAAGCGTGTGAAATATACATTTTCAGAGCAAGCCACAAAAGGCATAATACACACACTCTCGCACACACACACACACACACACACACACACACATACACACACACATACACTACTACAACAACAAAAATAAATAGCTCCTGGTGCTATTGGCGACGCTGACGTTTTAAACTTTTCCTTCTACTTTTTTGTGTGTACCCTCCAAAACCCAACCCTCTTTCCTTCCCCTTTTCCATCCCCTTTCCTTCCCGTTTTCCTTAACTTTCCCCCTCCACGTCCTTGTCGGCCTTTTTCGGTTTGGCTGCCGCCGCTGCATGTCATTGTCAGGGACTGCCAACTCTGCGTTTGATATACGATTTGGATGTGTTGGCACACCGCCCAGTGCTTCGAAGGCTGGGGGAGTGCTGGGGTCGGGGTCGGGTTGTGGGAGGCTGTTCGGTCAGGCGCTCGAGTGATCGGGAAGCTTGAAAATTTTTGGGGAGGTGACTGCGAGACAAATGCAGCTGAACCGAAAATTGCATTTCCGCTTTGAAAATTGCGCAAACTTCCGCACAAAAAAAATATATCTAGGCACGAGTGCATTGCACGATTCGCCACGTCGCCAGACAATTGGCAAAAATTTTCTATAAAGTGTGAAATAGGCCGGCTGTCTAGCAAAGAGATCCTGACATGCCGTAAAGTGGCCTCAGTAAACCACACACAACACCCCAAATACCACACCACATACCACACACTACCCACCACACAACACACGCAAAAAGCTTGTCACCCAAAATGAACGCAAAAATGTCAAAAGCACACACAAAGTGTGGAAATCAACTTGGACATGGGCGCCTTATAACGAACGCTAAGTAACCTTTCCACCTTCCTAAATAAAAAGACCAAGTCCAATTTCATTTTTTCAAGACGGGTATAATATATGTAATACTATTTTTAAGCATTTATAAGCCTACGCTAATGCAAATTATGTGTAATATCGGATTTGCTAATGGAAGCACAATGCATAGAAAGTGTGCATTCCAGTTAATCAACTCACTAATGCTCACCATCAAGAGATGATGTATTAAATGGTAAACGATTAGACAAACATTTGAAGACAGAGACATAGAGAAAGAGAGAGAAAAACTGCTTCATGAGCAAAGATGCGCAGATAACAGAGGTTTAACGCTGTGATCAGTATTTAACAGCCACAAAAACCAACAAGAAAGAATGCTATAGTCGCCTCGCGACTTTAGGATACCCGTTACTCAGTTTAATTATATTATTAACAATATAATATATTATTAATAATATTAATAATAGTACAATCGTTTAGGTAATCGACCCTATTGATTTTAATTCAGATGACTTGAGAAACGCAGAAAATTTTCATACAAATTCATATTTGCAGCGTATTTTTGACCGATCGTCCCTATGGGAGCTATACGATATAGTCGTCCGATTTGAATGAAACTTGGTCAGCATGTTTATATTATTGACAAATATATTCTGTGTAAGTTTCACTTCGATTGATTGGCCAACGCAAAAGTTATTCATATAAAATCACTTTTGGAGCGTATTTTTGACCGATTGTCCCTATGGGAGCTATATGATATAGTTGTCCGATTTGGATGAAACTTAGTCAATATGTTTATATTATTGACAGATATATTCTGTGTAAGTTTCACTTCGATTGATTGACCAACGCAAAAGTTATTCATATAAAATCACTTTTGGAGCGTATTTTTGACCGATTGTCCCTATGGGAGCTATATGATATAGTTGTCCGATTTGGATCAAACTTGGTCAGTATACGTAGTCCCTAGACGTGTACTTTCTGTGTCAATTTGGTTTAGATAGCATTACTAACAAAAAAGTTTTCTATACTAAAACATGATATTTTTACCTGTTTTTACCTTTGTATGCACATAGAACGCCCTAAAGTGGGCGTGTCAAAAAACAAAAGCAAACTTGTACTGCTTGGGCATTTTATCTTTCGTTTGCGACCACTCGGGCCTTTCTAGCTCTTATACTCTCTGAGATCCTTTTGTTCACACAGACGGACAGACGGACAGACGGACGGACGGACAGACGGACATGGCTATATCGACTCGGCTAGTCATGCTGATCAAGAATATATATACTTTATGGGGTCTGCCATGTCTCCTTCTCCCTGTTACATACATTGCAACGAATACAATATACCCTTTTACTCTACGAGTAACGGGTATAATAAGTTAACAAATGGGAACAGTTTTTAACATCTGTTAAGCATGCTGTTCAGCACGACTCTTAATCAATGCCTGTTAAATATGCAATCATGTTAACGATTTAATTTCTAGCCACCCTAAAAGTATGCTATGAAATATTCAATGTGCAATGACTAAAGCAGCAGCAAATGCTCGCAGTGTTAGTATTGAAAAAACAATGAATTAAAGTTAGAATCTCTTGGCAAACTGTTGAACGCATAATTTTACTCATCTTGTCCAGTAATAAGAATCAATGTTGGAATACATTCGCATGGATAACTAATCAAAAACCACAAAAGCAATACACAAATGGGTATACAAAGCGAAATAAGAAACCCAAATGAAAATATTAGCAAACCAATAAGAAATTGCAGCACAACCAATCTTGTTGTATACCGACCACAACAAGAATCATCAACAATATTACAGAAGCTAAAAAATTATGAAGAATAGTTTGCACAGAAAGCGACTTGCAGCTGGCAACTGACAATGATGATAAAGACAGCAAGGGAGTGAATCGATACAGATGTTAATAATAATAATAGAAATTTCTCGTACAACGAAAACTGGACAGTGGAAAGCGGAGATGATGAAGGTTGAGAATTTCAATCAGTTGCCAAATGACTTAGCCGACCCAACTTTGTGATTGCATAACTGCGATGCAGCCTTGCCCAGTGGGTGGTGCAGCTGCCATTGAGGTATACAGGCAAAAATTCTTTGTGTGCAATGAACTGAACATCTTCGCAACCATTTGGCAACGGGTTTCTGTGTAAAACAACAACTACTTTGCAGCACTTTTAGCTCAACATCAAGTTAGTTGCCGCAGCCGCAGCCGCAGCCACAGCCACAGCCGCAGTCTGAGATGTAGTTGGAGTTGGAGCCCTATCTACAAACATCAACAAAACCAACTCTGGATACAGCTCTGGCCACACTTTTATCATGCGTGTGGTTTCATGCAGCGCGGTCAACAGGTCGACAATTCTCTGAGTATAAGGATGCCATCCTGAAGAAGCAACTGCATCCACGATATTAGAAAACTTTTCATGTTCGACTTTCAAGTGTGGCACGGCTGCTCAGCTAAGCACTGGCCAAAGTGCAGCCTAGTGTTTATTTTGCGTGTTCCGAGGGGAAGCTTGAATATGGAGTGGGTGGGACAGAAGTGCAATCAGGTACTTCATAGGGAAAATTAATAAAATTGGAGAGGCAGCAACAAGGAGACAATAATTTTCTTCACAAGTGCCTACAACACTGGTAAACACAATAAGATATTCGTAATAAAAAATTATGAGATTCTCTTACACATATCAGCTTATAGTTTTGTGTGTATGAGCGCGATATTTTCACTCTTAAAAATTTAAGAAGAGGAAATCGGAGAGAGTTAGTACGGTTCGCTTTTAAATTGAGTAAAAGAATAAAATGCTGACCAATAAATGTTTAAAGATTCACTTTTTTAAGCCATTAAAGATTTTTACAACAGAACGAGACAACTGCAGTAATTACCATATTCAAAGACAGCACTTGATCCTGCAGACTCCAATTGCTTCTTTAGCGCCTTTTGTTATATTTGGAGATTCAAAGGAATCTAAAGCCTTATTCGTTTATGCTTTTTATACCGTACACATTTCCACACATAACATAAAAGTCCCGTGTACAAGTGTCTCGTTAACAGCTACACACAATAAGTGTGTGTTGGAATGTACAAAAATTTATTTAAAAGACCTTGTATCCAAACAAATCTGGAAGCGCCATTGTCTCATTTACCATGTTGGTTTTGTTTGTGGAACAACAATGCGAGTGTTTTCACAAAATGTAATCAGCAGCTGCAGTTGGGATTGAGTGAAATAAAGGGGATAATGCGCCATATTCACAGCAGAATAGCAAATAAGCAAGGAAATCATTTCAGGGATTTCCGCACTTATTTCTAAGAGCCAAATAAGCCAGAATGCCGAATACTGTATGCTCTACAAAATATACGCATTTAGATGGAGTAAAATGTAATCTACTTGGTTTATCTGTTATTTATTTTTCAAATAAATGGACTAATCAGGGTATTCAGGTATTTCCTACCGAAACAGAGTGATAGATAAAAAGGAAAGGTCTACTTTGCGGAATGGGCCATTTGCTTTTAAAGTCGTTTAACAATTTTAAATAAAATTGAATGCGATTACCAAGAATTACATTTGCGGCTAAGGGTCGCATTGTCTCGATAAAAATGGAGTAGCTTAAGCCCAGACTAGGTAAAGCGCCGAAAATGAGCGGAGTGGTATGTGAGTTGCTCGATTGAGATCCCAATATTTTAAGGGGGCTTGCCTAACAAGCTAAATGACAGTTGTCACCCTTTCCGCACCACATCCCCATATATTCCCGCCCTTCTCCGACTTGATATAGACAAGGCGAAATTTAAAAGGAGTCTTGAAGTGGGGAGACGAGTGTAATCAGTGTGCGACTAAATATGGTGTGGGTTTTAGGTTGTGGGTTGTGGGTGGGCGTGGCCACAGACAAAGACAATTGAAGTTAATGCGCGTCGAGGGCGCAATGCGACCCCCTCAACGACCACGCCCTTTTGGGGACAGCTGCTGGCCATGCGGTTGCCATTGCTATTTTACTTTAGGATTATTTTGTGATTTATGCGGTCTTCGAGTTGACATGCAGATTTAGATTAAGAGAAAAACGAACCGAAGCGAAGCGAACAGAACTGAACCGATGCGATGCGAAGCAAAGGAATTTGCTGAAAACGCTAGCAGAAAATTTAGTGTCGCCATATATTGTGGGCGGGTCAGAAATCTAAAGAGCATTGGGACCACTTGGCGTATGAGTGATATTTTAGTTTGTCGTTTGCGGATGTCGTTTGTGGCATTAAAAGATTTCAGATTTTAGATGCTTCTTCTTATACCGAGCACGCATCTAAAGGATTTATTATGAAAGCAAATTAAATAGCAACCCTTGATAGTTTGGCAGTTAGAACTGTAGCAGTGTAAGAATGGACACATTAGCAAAAGCGATAAAAGTTTAATTAATTATATGGACACTGTGTTGGTGCTTTATCTGCTGAATTAATTTACCCAAACTTCGAGACGGATTTATGTGTCAACTTGGCTTACAGTCTGGCTTAAATGCAGCATTTAAATTATATTACGCTTAACTTTGTTGTTGATCTTTAAAATTTAGTCTTAAATTTGGAAGCTAAGACTTTAGTGAATATTAATATTTACAGATATAACTTTTTATTGAAGTTTTATTACATAATATTCTATTTTACTACAGTCTGTAGTCTCTATGAATATGCATTAGTTGAAGCTAGAAGATTTTCTTTGAATTTTCTTTAGTTTAAATAAACTTATTCTCGGTATTCCACAAGCACATCAGGTGAACAATAAAGAATAACAATTGTTTTTACAATTTGTCAAAATAAAAAAAAAATCTATATTATTTATTCTTGGAGTATTCGCCATCTATGTGGAATAATTGCTTGGAATCCTGATACCACATGACTCGACTGTCGCCTTCATTTGCCACAGACAATGCCGCAACGAAAAGCAATCATTCGCACAATTAGAAATCGTACTTAATATCAAATTGTTTGCAATTACAAAGCATTTTAGAGCACTGGGACTTGGACTCTAAGATGGAGATAGAGATGGAAATGGTAGGGGAAAGGGGCAGGGGCAGGGACAGGGACAATCAGCACTGCAGAGACACATGAGACAGGGTCAGAGATAAATTCACAATCGCACCCTTTGCTAGGAGCACTTGGCATTGGAAAAACACAGAGCAACAATAAAGTAAAATCAAACAAACTGAGCCAAACTGTACGAAACCAAACCGAACCAAAACC
Source organism: Drosophila cardini (assembly GCA_018903735.1). Taxonomy (NCBI): domain Eukaryota; kingdom Metazoa; phylum Arthropoda; class Insecta; order Diptera; family Drosophilidae; genus Drosophila; species Drosophila cardini. Next base: position 19,652,800 of record JAEIGM010000001.1, on the reverse strand, counting down.
CAATCGAATTGAAACGAATCGAATTGAATTGAATCGAACTGAACTGAAAAGAACTGAAAACAACAACAAAATGTTGCAAGAGCCATCAAGTGAATTTGACTTAAAAATGGGCAAAAAATTGCGGCAATTAAAGTGGCAAATTGTCTCGAAGAGGCAACGTTCAGATTTGCAAGGTCTTTGTTCTTCTCTCCCTCACTCCGTCTCTCTCTCTCTGTCTCTCTCTTTCTTTCTCTACGTATCATTTTGACTTGCCCATTGGACTCACACACACCCACAAACACACTCACATCCACATAACCATTATCGTACACGGGCTTTGACTGACCGATTGAACCTTCTTCTTGCCCCCCTTTCCACAACCCAACCCGACGCCTTTCTCAGTTGTTGATATTTCGCATTGTGAAATGGAGCCTTAAATGAGTTTTCAGTTGACTTCGCAAGAGTTTTCCTTCCCCACACTCTCTCGCAATGCCATTTATCATGCAGCGTTCTGTTCGTTTTTGGTTTTTTTTCTCAGTTTTGATTGAAAACCCTTTAATTATCTTTTGAAATACAGCATATATAAGAATTTGTTGCGGTTAATAAATAAAACTACAGTTTTCAAATAAGACACGTCTAAAAAAACAGCAGCATTCTAAACACAGACTTATAAATTTAAAGTTTTAATCAGAAACGAATGAAATAACTCTTTCAATTGCGTAAACATTTAAAATAAATTAGTGAACACATTTAGTTTATCTGACTAACTGTTTAATGGGTTTTGAGGCAGAAGCGTCTTAGCTTAACTTAGCTTAGACCTTTAAAGACTGGGCCAAGTCAGCAGCTGATATTTCTTATGATATCGGTTCGAAAATCTCAATTAACATAACTCACCTTCCAATGGCCAATGGGTGATGCGATAAACTAACTTGTCGCACAGAATTGGAGGCCAGATAGTACAGGACTACGACAACTTCCCGTTTCACGGAATTTGGAACTTGCTATACGGTATTCAGCACTTGGCTGAGTGGTGGAAAGGACAAGGGGAGAGCGGGAGAACAGCAGAGGAGGAGAACAAGAGCACACGAGAACAAGGGGGTCATCTAGGAGTACACGACTCATTGTCAAACTGGAAATTGTGTTCATAAATCAGAAACTGTCGCACATGTGTGACACCCCAAAAACCAATGTGTGCAGCGGAAATCTCCTGCAATCCTCACTTCCCCTTACTTCTCAGCCATGGACTGTGAGCCACGTTTATTGTGTGGTCAATTTGCTGCGTTGGTCACACTGGCGATGGCGATGGCGATGGCAATGGCGATGGCATTGGCGTAATTAGATTTTGGGCTGCTCGGGCGACCACGCAAAACGGGAAGTGGCAGACAATTAAGGCAGCAGCCAAACATCCAGTAGTCAGTAGCAAGTTACCAGCTAACAGTTACCAATAGCCAGTTGCCAAATGTCCGATAGACTAACTGACCAACTGCATTCAAGCATCCAATGAAGGAAGCATAGGACGGCTCAATTAAAATTTACAAACTGATCGCATCAGCATCGACACAAAACCGCAGCCATTTCCTCCTAGCTGAATGACCAACTGTCCAAGTATAAATACACAAAACACAAAAAAACAAAAACAAAAACCAAAAAAAAATAGAGAGAAGTTCCAAAAGCAGTCAAACAATTTGGCGACCATTAAGTGATTGCGGTCTCTGGTGTTGTTGTCAAAACTGGACCATGACCATTCATCAACCAGATGTCTAACAATTAAATCGCACGCACTAAGTCCGAGCGTCAACAGCAACACATTTGGCCACAAAATGTTGTACTCTGGTTCCTCGAAGATTGTTGTTGTTGTTGTTGATATCATAGGGGCAGGGGTTAGGGGCAGTAATAGGGGTTAGGAGCAAGTGTTTGGACTGCACCTCCGTTGTCATCTCATCCTCAGTTTGTTAGTTGGCTAAACTTCCGCACCACGAGGGAAGACGACGATGACAACGACTGCATCCGCATGCAACTTTCTGTGTGAGATTTCCGCCTTTTGCAGCTGCAACTGCCAACACAAGGGGCGGGGCAAGTGGAGGGGCGTTGGGTGGTGCAGGGGCAGACACTGTGACTTGGGTTTTGGGGCTAGGCCATTAATGCGCATCTCGGAGTGTGTGCGAATTTATTACGAGATTATAGGCCTTACTAAGACTGCTACGATAATATGGCCTAAAATCAAGTGCAGACAACGCCCTCTGGCGGGCAGGCTTATAACTTAAAGCGATAATTCAAAGCTAGAAAATCAGTTGAACATAAAAATATGTTGAAAATATAATTATAAGCTGGTAACTAGAAATAAATGGCAAAATAACACAAGTAATAATTTTGGGGCTATTTAAATAAATTATTTGACTACTATTGTCTTGATACTTATGGGTGTAACTCAGCATAATATTTTCAATCATTTTTATAATTTAAAATAATTTTTAAATTATCTCCATTTAGTGCCTAGAGATGTATTCCCGAAGCTTTACGTAATATGCTCCCTTAAATTCATTTTATAATCGATTCTGCAAGTTATTTTAATAAATTTTTTTTTAATATATTTTAAATTATTTATTGTTTGAACCCCCTTCGACTACTCCACTGCATTGATCATAACTCAAATGCTAATAACTCAATTTCAAACACGGGTCTCCTCGATTCACTGGTATTATGTGAAAGTGCCACCTATTCCTCCCGCTTATCATCTCCTACTCCGACTATATTTCGGCGTCAAAAGTTGCACTAAGTGTGGCATGAGCCGTAGATACACAGATTCAAGAAAACTCGAGCTAAGACCGAAACAATCTCTCAGTGACTGCCTGCAATAAAAAATAATCTTTAAGCTACTTCATCAGCCAAGGCGCGTGCGTGACCGCAACGCTGACTGCAACAGCGTCTGCAGCGATGACTGCAGCGACGACTGCGGCGCCGACTGCAACTGCGCTGCTTGCAACGTGTTGACTGTGCCTCTTTTTTGTGGCTGTTTCTTGTTGCATAAGTGTTGAACTTTCACATGGCGCTCGCTTGTGCCAATTGTTTTATCTAATTGTCTGTACGCAAATTGGAATTATCTTCCTGTAATTAATATATGACTTGATATTAAAATCTCCGAAGGCGTTTTCTTGTATTGGGGAAGAACAATAAACTACCTACTGAATAGCTCTTAAAACAGATTTATAAAATATTTTGGAAAATATAGTGTACCTTTTCAAAATTTGTACAGGCACGTGACCAGAGCCATGGCTATAAGTTCGAGGCGAAACTGCATAATATGTGAGCAGTTTGAGTAAAACCTGCAGATTATCTATGCGAATATGTAATACACTTTAATATTGAGAGAGTTACAATAAAGTCTGGCTTCCGTACATTTTTCTTTAAATTTACAATTTTATAAATTTGACAAATTTTTTAAAAATATGTCGACAATAATTTCATTTACAAAATTATTTTATTTTGCTGATTAATAATTACGATACAAAATCTAAAAAATTTACCGAAGTAGTATTTAAATATTTTGTGCGTATACTTTTATTACAATATAGAGTTAGGAAGTGTTAAATCTGCGAGCATCGTCATCATTTAATTATACCCTTCCCTGAGCATAGCAGACCATAAACAACACTAAAATAAACATGCAACAGACACCCGAGCAAATACAACAAAAACATAAACAACAACTACAATAACAGCAGCTACGACTTTTGGAAAAACTGGCTGGGATCTTTTAGGAAAATTCGAAGCTGCAAACACACACAAAACTGAAGTGGCGCGAAAATTTGAGGCACAGTTGCAGCAACAGCGCGCAAGCGTGCGGTTTTCCTCCAGTTTGCCAATGCTGCGCCAAAAAATAAACAAAAGAAAAATAGAAATATAAAGAAAAAGAAAAAGAAAAGCCAACTCAAATTAAAAGTCGCATTAAATAAATGCGAAACGAACGAAGCGACGGCAACAGCAACAGCAACAACAATTACGAAAGAAGCGACGACGATGGACCAAGTTTAAATAAAGCTCAAAGCTAAAGTTAAATTAAATAGACAAAGTTTGTGTTTTGCAAATGTTCGCGAATGGATATGAAAAAAATATTTCAAAAATTGTAAACGAGTAATAAAAGTGAAAAGTGCTTTAAATGTAAATTAAATAAATAAAATAAAACCAAGGAAATAATCCAAATTATTAGAAACAAAATTAATACGTGAATCAATTACAAATCAGTTATATAACTTATTTTGGCATTTAAAAGCTATATTCACTTTTAAAATATAAATCCATCTGCATAGACAACTTAACAACACTACAAAGTTGCAAATTGGCGCCTCATTTGTGGCACTTCCGACGTCAACGAAGCGACAAAAGTTGCATAAAAAATGGCAACGAGGGGCATTTACTGCACTCTCATATGGCTGGTAAGTGTGAACGGCCCAGTACAGATTGTAATATGCATAAGTGATAAGAGTGAGGATTGAAGGTAGAGAGTAGAGGGCAGAGGTAAAAGCCATTGTTTCCCTAACGATTCAGGCGTGTGAACGACAAATGGTCTTGAAACTTTGGTAGATAAATAAGGTTCAACTTTTTCACCTTCATCCCATAAAATCTTAACTTTTCTATATTATCTGAGTTCCACAATTTTACACTCTATGGTAAATGAGTGGACTACAAGTTGGCGGAAGTCGTGCTACTGTCTGTAAACTCTCTTTTAATAACAGATCATCAAATAATAAACATTTAGTTTCTTTACACTTGTTCACTTGAAATATTGTATCTGTTAATTCCAATTGTGGCAAACGGGCGGGAATGAAATGGGTGGAATTTTATGACCTCGACCAGCTCATAAAAACACTCACGGTTATTTGAGTACGGACTGCATACTTCAAATAAAAAACCCCAGACTTGGAAAAAACAAGCAAACTAAAATTTAAAGCAAAAAAAAAAAAACGAAAATAATAATAAAAAAAACATTTGCCAATTGCAATCGAAACTGGAAATTTGCAATGTAAATGGATGAAAACTTTGCAGCTATTTTCACATTTCTTTTGAACAATTTCTCACTAGCATTTCCCCTGTGGTAGTTCCTGTTTCCTGCACTTGCAAGGAGCAGGAGTGGGAGTTGGAGTGGGAGTGGGACTACTAGTAGTAAGCTTGTCTCTCCCACTCCAAAATAGTCTTATGTGTGCATTGAACTTGACTTTCCTTTCAGCTGGCCACTGTAATATAAACAAAAATACGAATGAATGAAAAACTGGTTCTGAATGCAGCCGGCCAACAAGCCAAATGTCGAGATCTGCCTCATACAATTTTTCACATTCCATTTGCCCCATAGATTGCATGGTCAGCAACAATTAGTCAAACTCTTGTCCCAATATCTTTTACATTGTTGCACAGATTTTTCGTGTTGTTAGCTTAAGCTGAAGTAAGAAAGTTCACGTGGAAAGAGTTCCTACATAAAACTAGGAAAAGCACGAGAATTAATAATTAGTAGAGTTGAAACACGAGAAATCATCTGTAAAATTAGTAAGTACTTTCATTAATAAATTCGAAATTTGACCTTAAGTTCTGATCGAAATGATCTAGTAATGAAATATTTCCATAACAAAGATTGCGGACACTCGCTTATTGGCAAGAAACAGGGACTAAAATAGAATTGTAACTCATATACTTCTGTTTTTAGAGCAACGTTAAACCTCAAAGCCAATAAAGCGATTGCAATGAACTAAAATGCCGACAATCTCTTGTCGTTCCTTGAGGTCGTAAAAAATTCTTAACTAGTTTTCGACGCGCTTTTAAAGCAATAAAATTCAGTCACAGTGACAACAACAATAACATCATCAGTAATAACAAAAACAACAAAATATAACAACAATTTTTTATTGCACTTTTCCATTGAATTTTAAAAATACGCGCGCTTGGATAAATGAAATGAACATCCCGCCCAATGGCAACAACAACTACATACGTAGTATATATATTCACATATAGTACTTTTACCACGACTCCAAAGTGTTAAATAGAAAACACATAAAATTTTATTCAGTAAAAATGACAAGGCATGGAGTGGGGAAGGGAATACTGACGTCAGCTTAAAGGATAACTGGAGCAGAGACCGATTCATGCAACATGTGGAGGGATGGCACAGGTGCAAGGATACAGGGTGTAGCTAGATGCCAAGTTCATAAAAATTCACTCAGCCGCACTTTTAACGGCCGTTAAATGTTTACGCGGTTGCATTTTGAACGGTCGTTGACAGTTCATTTGGACCTGGATCTTTGGGCTTTAATAAATGGTCATCTCCTCCTATAATACCATTCCTCTCGTCGTTTCTGGGTTAAAAATTGAATAGAATGAATGTAAAAGGATAAACTTAATAGAAGAATTGACTATTGTATAACTGTTTGGTGAAGATTAAGTTAGTAAAACAATACAACTACTAAACAATAACGGTCATCTCTTTAATATCGTATTTCTACACTTTCTTAATTAATCGATAATTAACGATTCCTAATTGTACTTACACTAGTTAAGAGATTTAATTGCTTCAAATAAGTGAGTCCATTATGAAAATTATTTTTAACTTAACAAAATGCAGGGGAAGCTTGGCCGACATTGCATAACCAGAGATAATTCCAATACCAAAATTGGCCTTATGTAAGCAATATGTTAGTCGAGACATTACATTGCTGGCCAATAAGCTAATCCCGCAGACTGGTCCACAGGTTTAATGACCATTAAAGCTTAGCCAAGCCACAAGTTCAATTTTGTTGTCGTGAAAGTGGACAATGTCAAACAAGTGACCAGACTAGGGAACCCGACAAGAGGTGCAGTGCTCCAAAGTGTGCTCAACGGGTTTGAATCAACTGAATCAGCTAACAAGTGTCGGGTGGCAAGTGCCACAAACAGCACAGGCCATTCAAATATGGCAAATACTTTGTCCATTCAAAAGTGAAAGTGCCAATCGGTAGGCATTTTTGGATTTATTGATATATTACAAAATTTAAAATATTTAGTAGACCATTAGTTAAATAATGTTTATCAATACAAAAACTCTCGTATTTCAGATGCTGCTGAACCTTTGTGTACTGACAAAGACCACAGATGACTGGCTTCATCTACCCACGATGGATACATTTGCCAACTATGAGGTATAATGAGGAGATTTAATCAAAATAATCTAATGAACCTGTACTTCAAATAATTTCTTAAGTTTTTCTTAAGCAGCAATCGAATATTGGAATATTGGAAATTGTTATATTAATTGTAGAAAATAGGAACAAAACAGACAGAAGAGGCCTACTTTATAGAGCATATGTATGTATGTACATATACTTGATCAACATCAGCAGTTCATTCGGTGTAGCAATGTCTGTTTGTCCATCCGCATCTCTTAACAGCTGAATCTCAGAGACTAATTAACTTAACAGAGCTCTGCTAATTCTAGGTCACAGCTTGTTTCATTCATACGATTATTACCCCGAAATTACTTAATACCATAGAGGCCCTTTGATCAAGCGGACTTTCCATATAGTTGTTGTAGTTGTAATTGTTGTAACTAGCATTTTTGGCTGATAAAAGCAAGTTTTTTGACAAGCTCCCTTCCGCATCAGCAAAAGTTAAAAAACATACTAGCATACTGTTCATAGTGTGTAAGCTGTATTGAGATAGCTTAGACGTACTAATTTTTCACCAATTTGATCTACAGGAACTATATAACATATGTAGCAAGCTTATGGCAATACCACTATTAACATTATCACCACTAATCATTAAAATTGCCATCACTAAATTATTACCAGTACCATAACGAGTTGGCAATAGTGATATAGTTGTCTCACTCTAACACATAAGCTAAGAGGGGGAGATCTAGCTTTAAGAAGCAACGCAAGAGAGATCATTCTGGATAGAGACGTCAACAAAAGAGACGCTAGATATAGTTTTAACATTGAAATAAAGGAGAAAGTAATTAAAAATAAGGGAAAAGGGAATAATCATTTGCTTCTACACTTATGTACTTGCCCGATTTACATTAGGCATTTATTGTTCCTTAGATGCCACAAATTATAAGAAGCCTTTTCCTCAGGCACCTGACAGCAATTTAAAATAATCTTAATCTGCGTCAAATCAAATTGATTATTTTAAACTATCTTTTCTACCGTTAGGACATGCAGCGTTACTTTGATACTCGAAATGCTCGTAGTATGCGTCACATTGATAATCCCACCGGTGACAGCTATTTGGCAGCTTTTAATCAATACAACGAGCAACCAGGACACCCATCCAAGTCTGTCCACCTGAGAACTAAGCGAGAGCAGCGACTTCTGCCAAGTGAACCTAGATTGCTGCGGTTTGAACTAAGCGATGCCGTGGAACCCAGTGCAGAGTTGAAGCAACTATTGAGGCAGCATCATGAACGATCACTGAAGAGTTCAACTGAGCCAAGTGTCATGGCAAAGCCATCAACCATCAGCTCGGCAAACAAAAAAAGAGTAGGGAAATCCCGTCGGTCTAGAAGATCCACAATTAACCGGCAACCAGAGAACTTTAAGGTGAAATTGATACCCTTTGAGATAACTGATGCTCGGGAACCGGATGCACTCACAGCAAAGCTAATAAGTCGAGCCAGAGCCTTGGATATCGAAAGGCAGTCTAGATCGGCGCACCAGGGAATCCACGAAACCGATTCTTCCCAAGTTGTCATGAAGACGCGAGGACGCAAATCCAAACGCTCCAAGAGATCAGCTTCATTGCATGTAATGAAGTTTGAGCTGGCAGATGCAAAGACATCCTTACCAGCAACTCTGCTCCGAACCGAAAGAAAACTGGCGATGCCCACTCTGCTGACCATGGAAACACAGCCAAAGACGAAACCAAATCAAACAACAATTGTTTCTAAAGATGAAGCAGGTAGCAATATGGATGACAACTTGGTTTCCTCCGAAGAAACCGCTGCAGAATCAAAACGTTTGTATGTTTACAAGGATGCACCTTCAACGAGCCATGTGAAGTCTAAGAAATCCATAACGAGTCTGCCCCATGAGGTGCAGAAAGTGATTACCCACCTTATTAAGGACGGTCACGGGGGCAAGGCTTACATCAAATATTTACCGCCCCAGAATAGCAATTATGAGCATTTGAAGGCAAAATCCTCTGCGTTCAACCACAAGGCAGCTATCAAATATGTGCCTGTTAAGCCCGTTGAACCTGTTCAAGTTCATATTCAATCGGTTCCAGTTGTGGAACAACTACGATATGTTTACAAGCCTAGTTATGCCAAGGTTTACCCGGTGGCACCTACCCTAAGCCAACCGATCGTTGTTCAGGAGGCAGCACCACCTGCAGCCACTGCCGAAGAGGTGCATCACACATACAGTGCTGAACTAGTTGCTCCCCAAGCAGCAGTTCATTCCGCTGCTCGGTTGTCACATCCTCATGCGGTCACAAGTATTGCTACTCCACAGTTTCGTCCATCAAAGCCCGATCCTCTGCAAGCAGAACTTGTGGAATCCAGTCCAGTCTATGGCAGACCTGTAGAACAATACAATTATGAGATTCAGGCAGAGCCAAATCACTCGATTGCACCACAGCTGATCAAAGTTGAATACCATGCGCCAATGGATAGCATCAACGACCACTACAAACAGTTGCCCGAGTTCCGAGAGCTATCAACGTTGATTGGCAAGTCACCAGATGACCAAATCCATGGGCTCACGTACCTCTTGGCTAAAGAGATGCAGGCCAAGCTTCAACGTCAGCCAAAACAGTTGCTTGTGGCCCAAATACACGATCGTCCGCAGGACAACACAGCCCCTATTCAGTTTCATCCCACGCAGCAGGCTCCCGAACTGGCAAAATTAAATACTCCGCAAATGGCAGATCATGGCCTATTAGGTGTTCAACCAGGACGACTGATAGGCATGGCCAAGACCAAGCAATACGTGCCCATTGTGGAGCCAGGGAACAATGATGTCGCAGAGCACCCAGTGATCCTCGGCACTCCCTCTACAAAACTCTCCACGCCCAATTCATTTATAGATTTCACACCCGGTCATGGACTTTCCAATGGCTACGAAGGAGTTCGCGATGAGCACCCGCTGACCACAGTGGAGCACATCGTGCATCATCCTACTCCAGTGCATCACCACGAAGTGGTGGCTGCTCCTCTGCCTGCTCCACTGGAGGGAGATAAGGTAACGAGTGGATTGCACTATGTGCACAGTCATGGAGACAAGGAGGTGAGTGTGTAGACCTAAGAACAATGTATATTATGGACTTAGTTGGGCAATACCTAGTGAGTCCTACCTGGTGCTTTGTGGAAGTTACGATCTAGTGCTTAGGCATTTCGCAAAAGGAACAGTCACAATTCAAGGAATAATCGGCCAGAGCTCTGTGAGCAAAGTTTCTCTGTTGGATTGCTTTGGGTTGTACTCATCTTTCCACATAGACATATAGATATATTTTCACAGCCTGTTCAAAATGTGTGAGCATTTTCACAAGTACTTTTAGTAAATGGATGTTATTCCATTGTTACATTATTTTAATCGAGTTGTTGTCAACAACATACCTGGAGAATGAAAAGAAGGGTACAGAGACTTGGCACTTCTGAAAGTGTGGTCTATTGATTGGCCTAGGCAGAAACATAGCCCACATAACATAAATATGCGGAGACAACAATTGTGCCCCACAATAACAACACCAACAACAACAACTCGCCAGACATGACAATGTCGCAGTCACAACAATGAAACGCCTGCAGCATAAGTCTCACTCCATTCTTAGTCTCATTCTGCTCCTTTGGAGCTGTATTCAACGACACCACCTGTTTACAGATGTGAATGAAAGTGCTCCGAAGTTGGAACAGAGGTTGAGTCTGGGATTGAAATTGGGATTGTGTGCAATTCATTTTGATTGCCGATCCATGTCTCGCCGGTAATGCACTTAATCGAATAATTTTCAAGTTCGACAAGCATTTTCAATGTCGTTAGCCCCATCCCCAAGGCCCCAAGACAGCCCCATCCCATTCCCAATCCCAAATCCGAATCCAAACCAGCTACCGTCTGCTACCTGCAACTGGAAGGCCACAAAGCAATGCAAACAACTTCGTCTACGCGTTCAAATGCAGACTCCTGCAAACTGAAAACTGTGGCTTTGTTAGTCTCGCCTCACAAACCCAAAAGAAATAGTTAAAAAAAAAAAAAAAAAGATATACGACTATATATGGAAGTGTATGCGTGTATATGTATTCCTTTGAAGCACCTCAAACACTTGAAACGTTTTAGCAAATTTATAAGGAAAGACAACTCCTTTTCTTCCACTTGATAGCATTTGACCAGACACTCGTCGGTTTTTTTTATTATTATACCCTACACAAGCTGGAAATTCGAAAGTTCTAACCAAATACAGTCAGGAATCTAGGAAAAGAAGAAAAAATGGCACACAGCAAGTCTACACTGCAAGAAATTGCATCAGAATGTTAGTTTAAAGTTCTTGATTTTATCTTGAATTAACGCTAAGTTGAAAGAAATTGTCCATAATATTTGTTAATTTTGCTATTTAATATATTATAAATCACCAATCTAATCAAAAAATTTCTTCTATGCTTAATAATGACAACCCTACATCAGACTATGATTATGATTTTAGAACGGATGCAGTTTTTCCAGTGTATTCAGTCGTGCACATCCCATAATAACCAGTTTTATTTTCACTTCGCTTAAGAGTTAGATTAAAATGAGAAAATTTCATCAATCTCAAGGCTCAGGACAAGGGGAGTACCCATTAGCATATTAAATTTATTGGGTATCGGAGAAATTTTAAAGTCTCTTTACAGGGTCGACAATTAAAAGAATAGAAATTTAAATGTCAAGTACGTCAATGCATTTTTTTATATGTATAGTACATCATTTCTGTAACAGCGGAATAATAAATACAACACAACACTCAACTTCTTATTTGACTTCTGGGCATGCCATCTGGTAGACGAACTGCACCAAGGTGCGGGTCGGGCGTCCAGTCATGTAACCAGATGTGAGGTACGGAATGATTCCGTAGGTGGTCAATAGGCCAGTACCACGCGTATCGATATGGGCCCAATCCGCGCACGGTACCAGCTCATGGAGGATGGCAGCAGCCAGGCAGGAGCTGGCCTCACCACGGCCATCGTTGCTCAAGTCATAGCCAGTTTCATCGGTGACCTGCTTCTTGTAGTACTGCCACAGTGGCATGCGCCATACACGGTCACCAGTGAGGGATCCAGCACGCTGGAATTGCTTCCAGATGTAGTGAGAATTGGAGAAGATGCCAGAGGCGCCGCCTCCATAAGCGTTCTTCACTCCGACGCCCAATGTAGCCACATCCACCACGAGGCGTGGCTTGTATGTCGTTTGCCCGTAAAGTAGTGGGTCTGCCATTACCACCACACCGGCCTTGTCCACATCGCGAATTGCCATGGATCTGGCATTCAGCAAGGTGACGACGTCACCGGGTTTCGCCGACATTCCCGAAGGCATGTTCTCGCACAGTGGGATCACACAGGTCACATTAATGGGCAACGATAAAGCCGCAATGCAGCGCATCATGCCAATAACTGAGGCAGCAGCAGACATGCTGCCACGGTACTCGTCCATGCCCTTTGCGGGGCGTAGATTGATGCCGCCCGAGTTGAAGGTGATGCCTTTGCCCACAAAGAGTATGGGCTTGTCCTCGGGGGCAGTGCCGCAGTAGCTGATCTCGAGCAGAACAGGTGGCTCGCAACTGCCCTTGGCGATCATGAGGAACGCGTGCATGCGCTGCATCTCAATCCAGTCCATGGTGCGTACCTCTACTGTAATGCCACATGGACAAAGTGCATCCACTGTTGCCTGGGCAAACATGGTGGGTGTCATACAGTTGGCTGGAGCGTCGGAGAGACGTCTGGCCAGGTTCTGGGACTCGGCTTTGAAGATGCCACGAGTCCAGCCATCCATGTCGGGCGAATCGTACAGCTCGAGTTTGGGAACAACGAGACGATTCTTTTTGGCCAAATTGTCTGTGAATCTCCAGACACCCAATGATGATCCTTCGGCCGCTTGCTCGGCATAATCCATTCCGTCCACAGAAACAGTGTGGCAGCCCTGCATCTGTAAGGATCGGGCACCTACACCAGCTGCGACACGCACATTCTCCATTCCTTCGTCAAGCATCTCAAGTTCATTGAATCCAATTCCTTCGATTCCAACGCCCACAACAGCCACAGAGCTGAAGTCCGGGTCCACATTGTTGAAGACACGTCCACGTCCCAAACGACCATCAATCTGTGTCTCGCAGACCAATTGTCTCAATTTGCCACCGATGCGATCATTGATCTTTTCGGCGGTCGGAGTGAACTTTGGTTCCTTGTCTCCCTCCTTCATGTAGATGCCCAGAACGAGCCCCTTGCCACCGCCTCCAGAGCTTTCCGAACCACAGGCATTACGCACGTTCATCAATCTAACTATGCGACGGAGTCCGAGGACACTGTTCATGGTATTACGACGCATATGCTTCATCTTGAGGTTAATTTAATGAAAAACGGTGAATTTGGAATTTAGACTTGAAATATGACCGATACCCGGACTATTTTTTTCTATTTTTTTTTTGTATGAAAAGTATGAAAAAATATCCTACAATTTTCACAGAAAATAATTTTGTTTTTTTTACTTTTATACGAACTCTCTGTTGTGTGCAGGTTAGCAACTAAAATACTAATGAGCATACAGACCCCGTCGCTTCTAGGGTACACAAATTTCGATGAATTCTCATGGATAATGTGATCAAAAGTTTTTTTTAAAACTATTTTTCAAAGTCGATATGACTAAGAAGTAGGCTAAGAGTTCCATATGTACGCAGAAGGAACTATTAGGGAACGCTATAAACGAGCGAGATGTATATAAATGATCGTGTTCTTTTTCTAGAGCAGTCAATATCATGACCACATTTTCTTTAATATATGTATATTAAACCATGCTGTACAGAAAGCTGTGGAATTGATTAGAATAAACACAAGAATTGTCCTTACTTATCACTGTTTTATCAGGATTAGTTCAATGGGAGCTATATGATATAGACGATACATTAAAGAGATACTTTAGGGTGGACCTTACCTCCTTTCGGTGTAATATTTACTCTACACAAAAAACAAGCTTCAATATTTTATGGAAGTAACAATGTTGTATCCACATTTCTATTCTTTGTATAGTAACCATTAAAGTTTTGGGTAGATAATTCATATTCATAGATATTCTTTTGGAGCAATAAAGTCACAATGTTCTCCTTTGGAGCCATAACATTCGGGAGCTCAGCAAAGAATTATTCACAGCGTGAAGATATTTTCAAAGCCATCAAAAGAAATTCTGCTATTGACATTCAGCTGAAATGAAATTGACAACATTACGGGTATTGCCAATATGGCATTAACAAAGGAAAGTGCAAGAAATGGAACTTATTTCTGTCAGTTTGTTGAGTTGCTTCACTTGCATCCCACAAATCGACTTAAAATTGTTTTCGAGTAAAACTCTTATTGACATTTTGTGCATCGTTTTATTTGATTTTACTATCCGCTATTTGAATTGCTGATTTCGTTAAATTTTGCCAGTTCGAAGCATTGCAGCGACTTGCATAACTTTGCTCTTAACTTGTCGCATTACCAACGCCGTAAACAAGTGCGACAAGTGCGAAGAAGGCCAAAATGATCAGGCAGTCCACACATTGTTTTACTGCCATTTAGCATGATTTTTAATAGGCTTAAAGTCTTGCCCCTGCTGTGGACCAAGTTGGGTAAAACATCCACCGTTGCCCACCGTCTGCAATTCGGGCATTCAAAAAGGACGAATGCCAGGACCTGTCCACTACCGTCTCCATGCACCCCTTTCTCTGCTAGACTGACTGACAGCCAAACGACACTTGTTAGGCTCAAGTTTTGGATACAACTCAGCCCCCGATCCCGTCTTAAATGCGGCGTTGCAATGCCTGTCATGGGACTTGTTTGACAACAGCTGTCACAGAAGCAGGAAGCAGCCTTCTTTCTCCTTCCTACTTCCTTCTTACTCCTACCCGTTTCCTGCTTCCTTTCAGTCTCCTGGATCCTAGAGCCAGCTTGTAACGCGTACGAACATGGTCAGATTTTTCGGGCATTTGTCATTTTATTGTGGTCGAAATGGTTGGTAATGGCTCTTGAGTGTGTGTGTGTAAGTATGAGTATGTGTGGAGCCTTCTGTGACCAGCTGCAGGTGCAATATTTTTTGGGGAGTTAACTCACATATTTTAATTCCATTTTTATTTGAACCCTTTTGCTGTTTTTCTTCCTATTTTTGGTAGCTTTATGCGCAAGTGTTGAAAAGAGCTTGTCAAGTAGAGGGTGGTCTAGTTGTAAGTGTATGTGTGTATGTGTGTGTGTGTGTGTGTGGGTGTGTGAGAAGTTTGGATAAACAACTTTAATTTAATGAAGCTTGCTAAGGGAAACATATGTGCATTGTTGGGTTTGGTATTTGGGATTGAAAAGTACTCGACAAAAGGTTTACTCGGGACTTGGAAAATGGTTCAGCTACTTTATGAGATCCTTAACTCCTGGGTCCGAATGAGTAAAAGGTTTAGTTGCAAATCTGTAGCATATGTTGCTAATGTGAACTCTGGAGTGGCTGCTTTTTAAGCACGGCTAATGGACGTACTGATTTGCTAAGTGAAAGAAATAAATATTTGCTGTCACTGTCACACACTTTTAAAATAGTTTCGCAGCTGTTTGAAGTATAGGTAAATTAATATCATAACTTGGAACTCTCTCCTACAAAATCAACGTATTATCGCTTGTTCAGCAAAACCAAAAGTTGACTTTAAATTAGCTTCAGTTCACTCCTCCACATAATAAACCGCAGATAAAATTCAGCTTACAACTTTAGACTAGCTGAAGCAAAGTTATCGGAAAAAAGTCATGGCTTTTCCATTTTTCCCCTGTCTCGGCTCCATCTTCACCCCTCTCCACACGTATTGACAGTCACATTCGCATAAAAATCACGTAGTTTGTCATTTTTCCTGCTCCTCTGTCATGTCTTTGCCTGGACACATTTTTTTCTGTATTTTTTTGTGGTCTGCAGCGGCAGCTGCCACGCAATCAGCCCCAGCACATTGCTGGCAAAGCCAACAAACTGATAACTCAATTTTGGTTAGAGATATGCCTCTTCCCCTGTCTCCTTTTTGGGGCAAACTTCACCTCAACTTCACCTCAAAATGCTCATGATCATAATTCTGACGGAAATTGCTAACAAGCGAACCATAAAAACTGTGTGGGTGTGCGAATTATTTCTTCAGCTCCTTTTTTTTACCATTTAAAATATGCATTTTAAATTTTTGCATCACAGCTCATTCGAAATTCTAGACTCAGTTTTCTGTGGACACATTTGAAACTAGAAGTGCGTTCGAATCATAATTGGATGTAAGAATTTTCGACTGCATCGTCGCAGAAGATTGTGTCAATGACTGCTGTCTGGCACTGTGTAGGAAGTATGCTAGCTGTGACTGTTGGTAGCTGGCAGCCAAGAGGCCCAGAGTTGCCAACGATTATGCCAACGTCAGGACGAATACCAGATAATTCCTTACCCACACTTGAACACGTTCTGGTCAGGTACACGCACACACTCATACACACACTGGCGAGGGTTGATTCGCCAACTCTAACAATGTAAAATTGGTTTTTGTAAATTGTTTGGACACAACATTTATTTCCATTTAAATGCGATTTGGCTTGTTTTTCCGCTCTACACCGACTGGTGTTTTGTGGCGACTCTGAATAGATGGGTGTGTGCGTGTGTGTGTATATGAGCAGGTGTGTGTATGGGTGCCAGTGTGTGTAACCAAGCCAACACTTGTTCAATTTTAAATGAACATTCAGTTTGGTGCTGCTGCAATTGCCACTGATGCACACCTGGCATTGCATACTTTCACCTCCCAACTGGCGCCACCTACCTCCTCTGGTATCCCCCATGACTCATTCTAAATCTAGGTATTTTCCTGGATTTTTCAACTATCCTTCAAGGTTCTCGGCATTGGTTTCAAAGTGTTTTTCTGCGCTTAAACGAATTGTGTGAATAATAAACAGAGCTCTGGGATTAAAATATGTATTACGATCGTTACAACACAACTTAGTACTAAGCACTGGTTGTTGGAGCACTTTTGTTCTTTCATATTTAGTTACAATTGTAAATATATACTAATTTTTTAATTGAAAATTAAACTCCATTAATTAATTGTATCAACTTGATTTAGCTCAAAATTCATTAGGTAATTTATAAACTGTAGGTTGAAATTCTACAAGTCCTGAAGCAAGCAAATTTATCAGTATTACAACCAATTTAATTAACCAGTGTGCGAAATAAATCATCAAGTCGTACGCTTACTTGTCCGTCTAATGATTAGAACGAGTTCCGATGAGTGCGGCTTAGATTCCGGCCAACAGCAATAACTTAACCACTAACAGAAAACAGAACACAAAGTATAAGGGAGGTAGAGTCGGCTAAAGGGACGGCATCAAAAGCCGCCGACAGAATAAGAGCTGAGTCAATTTGAGGGGGCCAACAAACGGTCAGATTAATGGGCCAACGAAGCAGCTTTCTGAAACGGAAAAATCCAGAGAGTTCGTAATGAAAATCAACAACAATGCTGATTATATGCAAAACAAAAGAAATAAAAGCACAAACGCCTCTAAGTGCCATATAATTTTCAGTGCGTCAAAGGCATTGCTCAACCCCTGCACCCGTACCAGACCCACAGCCACTTCCCCACCCTCAACCCCTTTTTGCAATAAAACGTTAGCAATCATCGCCTGCGTTTCCGTTGCCCACTCAAAGCACGCTTTTCCGTGCAGATTGGCAAAAACAAGTGCAAAAACGCGTCCAGTTACCAAAAGTTGCTTCGGAACTTATTATATGAGTGGAAGTTGTAGGGGAAGTGGCTTTGGCTGTGGGATGAGATGGGAATAATAAAGTTGTGGGCCCAAAGAGCACGCTGACAGAAGCTGCTTAGCATAACCATCTGCAAAGAGCAACACATACTTTTAGGCTGGTTGTAAAAATGAAGTTATCTAATTGGTACTTGGGAATACAGCTAAATAGTTTCTAAATGGGAATGCAATAAGACTGTCAATGCAATGATTTAACAGTGAGTTGAATGTATACTAGTTGTAGCCCATTATTCAGCAAATAATCGTATTTCATTGACTGAGTTCCACTGTGCGCCCTTCGCTTGTGCGTCAGTCCACCCGCACTCAACTGAGCAAAGCTAAACGAACTCACGTATTATGGCCTCAAATTGCATTTTGCACTCGACTCGGCTCACAATTCGCTAGCACTTTTGGAGAAACGTATTAATTGCAAAATGTGTTGCTCAAAAGTGCCTGAAAATGTCCGTGTCCGATTCTGAGACCGAGTCCAAGTCCACGTCCAAGTCCAAGTCCGGGTCTTACAAATATCGTGTTCAAACAGTGTCGGCAACCTACTGTTTGTCATATTTTCGTAAAGAAGGGATGTGAATATTATGCTGTCTACACTTAGATGTCTGCATCTAATGGCAACTCAATTTACAGCCAAGAAAAATTGCATTGTCATTCTTGCAGCTTGTTGCTTTCATTTCTATTGGCCATTGGTTATTGGCTATTGGTTATCAGCATCATCAGTGAAATGTTGACTCTACGGCTGGCCCAAAAGATATGTGTTTCTTAGAACTGTTTCTAATATGGCACGTGATGTGATTTCGTTCTTCTTCTTTTTCTTCTTCAAAGCATATTTCAACAAACATTGATCAATGCACAATGTTCCTTAGCCTCTCTGTCTCTCTCCTTCTCTCTCTCTATCTCTGCTTTTAATCGTCTCAGTAATTATGTACATATAATCAAATTAAAATTGTAATTTTGTTGTGCGACTGCGGTGCTCGTAATAAATTACTTGTCTGCTAAAACCAGACTCATCGAAAAAAAAACTCAAATATAATTTACATATTCGCTGACATTGCGGTCTCTTAATTGTAACTTTATACCCT
Source organism: Drosophila cardini (assembly GCA_018903735.1). Lineage (NCBI taxonomy): Eukaryota > Metazoa > Arthropoda > Insecta > Diptera > Drosophilidae > Drosophila > Drosophila cardini. Next base: position 19,633,765 of record JAEIGM010000001.1, on the reverse strand, counting down.
TTCAAAATGATTTATACTATAAATTATCGCAAGCCTGTACTATTCTACAAATCATATATCAAAAAAGTCTCTGATCTGTATGAATATTTATGTACGATTAACTTTCAACGTTCGGAAATTAGTTTGTAGTTTAGTTAATTACATTACATACTTCAAAGTTATTTGAAACAAATTTGAAAAAAAAAAACTTCTTTACTTATGAAATGGTAGTTTGCTTAAAAACTGAGAGCATTAGGTCTTCGGCACTCTTATCCTTTCTATTATCAATTAATTCACAGTGTACTTTAAGCAACTGATTGCAAAGAGAAAATCTATTAACATTTTGCTGTGTCTTCTTTGATCTGTAGAAGTGTTTTTTACTTTGTATGAATAGAAAATATGGATGAAATGTTAAAAAAAACATTTTGGCTAATTGGTGAATAGAGTAAAGCTGAGTAGTATAAGAGAGCAGATAATTTTTAGGTACTTTATTATGATTACTTTAATACACTTATGGTACAGTGGGTGCATTATTCAATTCTTAGTCTCCAAATTTCATAAGTATAAGTTCAAAAAGGCCTTAATTTGTAAGCCAAATCTCAGTGTTGTGATCTGGCTTAGATCTAGCTCTTTTGAGTGAGGTTTTCAAATGTTTTAACACTCAGAAAACAAGTTGACAAGTTCTCCTTCCTGTACAATACCACAAAACACATAAATCTGCCAAGGAACGCATTCAGAGCTTTCCGTATATTCGCCGCAGTTGACAAGAAAAATGCCGGCAACAACAATGTAACTTAATTAAACTTAATTTACAACTCATTAACATATCACAAAGTTTTGCCACGCCTCCATCCCTAGGCCGTAAAAACCACAAAAGCAGCCCAAAACACAAAACATCTAGCGAAAGTTGTGACAATGTCGAGCCAACAACGAGATTCCAAGCTCCAAAATGAATAGAAATGGTAGCACACACGCACACTCACACAAACACAAATACACATGCACGAACATGTCGACATTTGCACAAAATATTTTATTTCATCTTGAAATGTTTACCAGCGAAATACTTACAATAAAAAGGCAACTCTGAATTTCGGGATAACATATATGTATTGTATACAAAAACAAATCTGTGCAGTAAACTAAGTGACAGCTGCTGATGGGCAAAGCCAATGGAGTGGAGGGAGTACAGGGGGTTGGGGCAGAGGAGCAGCTGGAGGAAATGGAAATGGTGTTGGCGCATTCACTGCTTTATATTATACAATGTATATTGTACACACACACACAGTCACTCACACACATATAATGTTGCAAATTTCATTACATTCGCGCCTCAATACAATTTACCATCAGATGCAATACAATGCGCCATCTGAATGACAGATATCCCCATCCACGAAACCAATACCCTATAGTAGTTATAGTGTATCTGAGCATTGGGAAACACTTATGATTCTCAGTACTCTTTGGTAGGCAAAATTCACTTAAAGGATTTTAAACCAGACTAATTTTAATCACACCTCTGAATATTATACTTTGAAGACTCCTTACTCTTAGTTGGTCAAATACCAGACAATTTTAACGATAAATTTTCATTGTTTTGAGATGCCTGCAGAGTATACGAAACTGTACAATAAAGTCTTCCATTGAGTCCTTTGGTTCGTGCTTATGCTATTAAAGTTGTCACTAGTCAGACTTCACTGTAGATGACAGCGTACATACTACATTTTCGGTAGTGTCTTCATGTTGATGTTGCACGATTTGTCTATCGAATATCTATGTCGCATATACTTATGTATTGCATAGTGTGTAGCTATATTTAAGCGATGAACTGACTTTGTCCTAACATAACGCGCCTTGTGGTGTGCTCTTCATTACAGCTGCAGTACGCCTCAAAGTATGCCTTTGGTTATCGTATACGTGATTTCCATACCGGCAACGATTTTGGCCACAAACAGAATAGAGACTCACACGGCGTGACACGCGGTCAATATCATATTTTATTGCCAGATGGACGTATTCAGAACGTGATTTATCATGCAGACGATACGGGTTTTCATGCGGACGTTACTTTTGAGAGCGGAAAGCCGAACCACTAAACGGGAACGAGAATAAAGCCAGGAACGGGAACGGAAACGGGAAGAGGAACAGGAACAGGAACTAGAAATCAACTTCTAAAGCAATCATCCCAACTATAACGGGTAAAGTGCAATCATTGAACACGAGTATGAGTAAGGTTTAATTTTAGTTTTGGCCTGGTCAAAAGCTGGGTAAAGTTTTACAACTAAGTTGCCTTTTATTTGGTTATTATTTTCCTTTATGCAACTGGTAAAGAATAATTAATTTCCAATTTAAATTAATTATAGCTTTATTTAAATTGTATTGTCTAATTTATCATATTTTTATTAACTTCATTAACATTTAAACTACTTTGTTCTCTTCATTTATAAACTTTATTTATAATTTTAAATAAAATGTTAATGTTTTTCTATATAATTCTCATTATTTAAAAGTCACGTGTTGTTCAACTCATTAAATTATGGTCTTTGAAAACAAACTCATAAAACGGAAGAGCCACGTTTAATCTCCCATACTTAGATTCCTTTATTGAGTTATTGTCTCGCTTTAAAACAAAACACACCGATTAAATTAATACAAAGCGAGCATTGCTGTGAAGGTTCAAATAGAAAAACAGTGAACTATTATTGAAGAGAGTATAAACAAGTTTATTAGCAAACATTGAAATAGTTAATCATTCTACATATAATAGGTATTCACACTCAATATTCAATGCACCCGATAGGCCAAAGAGAAGGGGTATACATCATTGCATCCGGTAGCTGTTTGAACTGTTTGACAAATTGAACAATTTTCAATGGAAATAGAGGAGACTAGAGAAACCTTCAAATGGCAGATGCGTTTAACTTATAATTTTTATATATTGTAATTGTTCAATGTCTTTTTATTAATGTTATTTTATGCGTTAAAATGCGTCTGTCAAAAATTGCAAATATCTCGGAAAAACCTGCATGCCTTGCTGCTGACCTCTGATTTTTTCCATGATTTTATTATGCGTTTTATTAGTTTTTCGCGAAAGTGTTTTGTTTCAACACATTTACCAAAAGTAAAAATATATTGATTGCATCATCGATCCATAAAATTTCTAGAACAATTTACAGTCGTTTTCCACACTAAACATAACAGGAAATTACCAAAAATATTCTTTTTTTTTTTTTGTTGTTAAACGAACTTTTAATTTAAATTAAAGCAAATTTCGAAATGGTTTGACATTCGAGACGCCAGCCAATCCATCAATAAATGAAGGCTATAAAGAGGTGAGTACCTGGTTTTGCAGAGTCAAGGTATCCGACACTCGACATTTACCGCTTGATTGTACATGCATACTTCAGTTTGGTTTTTAATTAATTTTCTGCTTGAAAATCAGATCGGAATCAAAATCCAAATTAAACGATTTTATGCCAAATCATTGCGATGGCATACCTGTTCCGGTACCAAACCTGTGCAAATAGTTTTTATTTTTCAATTTTGAAATCCTCACAATCTGAACAGAATATTTCAAGAATCCAAGTCGAACTCGTGGATGGCATCGCGCAATTGGAATTTCAGTCACAATCTCAATCACAATCACATGTGGTTTTCTTGCTACCATTTAAAGTTCAATGTTGGCAACAATTGTAGAAACTAATTTGTGTACCTGTACCTGTAGCTATACCTCTAGCTGTAGCTTTAGCTGTAGCTCTAGCTGTCCCCGTACTAGAGATTTGTTCATTCTTCTTGGTGTGTTGTTCGTTGTTAGTTGTTCTCTTGGCTTGTTACTGTCGTTGCCAATTTGCTACTTTACGACTGCATTCAAAGTCAACGGCTACAACATCCGCACCTTTAAGTCGTTGCCATTGCCAATGTGCAGTTTTTAGACCCCGTACTCTAAAAAAGAGTATAGGGGTCTATTAGGTTTGTCTGAAGCGAAATGTGCGTAACAGGCAGAAGGAGGCGTGGCCGACCCCATAAAGTATATATATTCTTGATCAGCATCAACTGCCGAGACGATATAGCAATGTCCGTCTGTCCGTCCGTCCGTCTGTCCGTATGAACACCTGGATCTTTTAAACTACAAAAGCTAGAGCCGCCAAATTTAGAATGAAAGTCCGTCATTATGTCAGGCAGATCAAGTTTATTTCAAATCTTTGCCACGCCCCTTACCGCCCCCGCAAATTGTAAATAACTAAGGTCACCTACGGAAAAATTGATGTTTTAAGCGAATATCTCAGTAACTATAGCACTTAGGAGTACCGTTTTTGGTATACAGGTTGCTAGAGACAGCATAAATGCATTGTCATTAAAATTTTTGGATTGCCACGCCCCGTTTTCCCACACGAATAAAATAATTTTTAAACTTCAATGCCATTTTTAAGGCATTTGCACTTATCGTACGGTATTGTAATTTCAAATTCGTTTGGAGACAAAGTATCACAAACTATCCTGAAAGTTGCATACAAATCGGACAATAAACAAAAGAGCTAGACACATAACAAAATTAACAATTTCACGCAAAGTCAATGCATGTGTGCAAGCGAGACAGAAGCATATAAACATGTGAGCGAACGTTTTCGCTGCTTGTGTAGCGACAGCGCTGCTCGCGGACGATGCACGCACATGTATGCATACGATTCGATAAATCATATATCGATATTCAATACGATAGTAATTATAATTGCGATATGATCTCGAATGCGATATTTGGTCATTATGTCCATATCTATAGCGTATTTAAATTCAGTTGTTGATAATATCGATATTTGATTTGATGTGATATTTTAATTAATATCGATATCGTCATTTTCTTGGCGATTTGCATCCCTATTACAAACTGATGGTTTTGTTTCAAAGTGTTATATTGCAAATACTATGAATACGGGGTCTTTTACAGTCGGCTAGCTCGACTGTAGCCTTTCTTACTTGTTGTTCTTTAATTTGTTGTATTTTTTAATGTTGTGAGTTATTTATTTTTTAGGTTTTATGGTGCTTCAAGATGCAGCACTCATTAGCCAATTTTGGTGGCGTTCAGTGCATCGTAGCACATTTGAAAGGCCAACAAAATCATCTTTGTTATTTAAAAGGAGTATTTCATTTCATTTTTGGTTAATTACAAGGCTGTGCATTTCCAATAATGGTTAAATACCATTGAAGGAATCTTTAATTATTCATAATTAGGGCAAATTTTGTTTTTAATCGGAATTTAACATTTAACTTTTATCAGTAAAATATAAATAAAACGAACGAAAACTTAAATGCTAAAATTATGTATTTTCAGTTTGCCAGTATTTACTTAATTGATTTAAACATTTAACATTAAAGCTCATAAATAAAATAATCTTTGTCGTCTCAATCGATTTAACGACTCCGCTTCTCACATGGTGACTGAATGATTGACATTGATTGTCAGGTCCGGTGTTAACCGAAACCATTACCAAACTGAAAGAATACAGAAATCGAAGCAATCTGCAACTGAAGCTCACACGATGATGTTCCATACAAAATGAACTGCAACGGATTGTCATGCAACGCTATTTCACAAATAATTAAGTAATTCTTGCTTTAATTAAATACAGTTAACAAGAGCGCCAGAGAAATACCTCTGAAGGTTGATCCAAATACCCCGAAACATAACAAAAGCCAAGTATGAGAACCAAGTGCATTTTAATTACACACGGAATTATTGTAATTATATTTATATTTGTATTTATTAAAAGAGCACATGAGCCGTGGCAAAAAAGTTTACAGCCATAAAAAAATGTTTGTGCAACGCCCACTTGGGTGGCACTTGGGAAACAGTCAAACCACGCCCACTTTAATGGGAATATGAAATAAAAAGGAAACAACGTAGAACTTTCAACATATCCTGATTTCATCCCTGAGACGTGTTGGAAGTATCTAGTACTTATATTCTCATCTTGATCGACGCTTTTAATATGTCTGCCATGTACATTTTCGCCAAGTTTTAATATCCCTTTTCGCAATATCGATGGAGGGTATAAAAAGTTTTGGCAACGATAATAAAATCACATTTAAGTTTGTCGATAAGTTAGCCACTGAGTTTGGCGCACTGTCATTGCAAGTTAAATGCTTTAGATTTTCAATTTCCTTTTAGCTTGTTTTGCCCAGTTTAGCCAGTCTTTTGCCAAGTTATGTAGCTAACTCTAACCCAAATGCCATCGATGAGACTCAGCAATCGGTTTGGAAACTCAGCTGGAAGCTTGTCATTATCTGTTTTTGATATATGGCATGAGACTGGATGAGACCCACCCCAAAAGATCGTTAATTACGCGACATCTGAGGCTTAAAAAGAAAAAAGTTTTGTTTTAAAAAAAGAGTATAAGTTCACTGCTCCTACTACTACTTCTTCTCCTACTACTACTAAATCATCATGCTACTACTACTGCTGCTACTACTATTACTTCTTCTACTACTACTACTTCATCTACTGCTACTACTACTGCTACTTCTACTATTACTACTACTACTACTACTACTTCATCTACTGCTATTACTACTGTTATTACTACTGCTACTAGTACTATTACTACTACTACTACTACTACTACTACTTCATCTACTTCTACTACTACTTCTACTACTACTGCAACAACAACTACTACTACTACTACTATTACTACTACTACTACCATTACTACTACTATTATTACCACTACTACTAAACCTACTACTACTAAACCTACTACTACTATTACCACCACTACTACTAAACCTACTACTTCTCCTACTCCCACTACTACTACTGCGACTACTCCTACTCCTTCTACTACTACTCCTACTCGTACTACTACTATTGTACTACTCCTCGTGACTTACATGAATAATCCCCGAAAAATAATTTAAACTAAATTGACTTCTTAATTTTGATTTTATATTATCATCACTAATCTATTTAATGTTCAATATTTTGTATATTTATTTAAAATGAACTCATTTGTTGAATAATTTAAACAAAAATAATTCACTTACTTAGTAGTACAATTAAATTCTTTTAACATGAAATGGTTTAAGTTTTGAGCTGGAATGGGGTTAATTGTGTTGCCACTCTTAAAAACATCGAGATCAACAAGAACGTCACAAAGTATCTATGCAACTACAAAATAAACAAGGTAAACAAGTCAACGCAGTTTTATGGCTCAATCGCTCAAGACACCGGTACGAGTATTCGCAATCGCTTTTAGTAACAGCAGGGGAATGTCGTGATTTCCTTTAGGTTGCTAAATAAAAACAAACAAGGATAAATGATGTGAAAAGGCAGCAGTCGACGTAGACGAGAGAGCAATCACCCTGAAACAGCAGGATGATGGAAACTCTGAGATACATAGATACTCCCAACTCCGGACACTGAAGTCGCCCTCATCCGAAGAGAAGTCGCGTATGTGCGTTAAATTGATTAAATGTAGAACTGGAATATGCAAATGCAGCCGACACTCAATGGGATGAGGGGCGTGGCTGTTTTGCTGGGCGGTGCTGAAATGTGATTTATGTTAGGTGCAAACTTTTTGCACAACTTTTTGGGTGCAATGAACAGAAGTGCAGCGATTCAAGACGCTGTCAGTGACGACAATGAAAGCGGAAGTTAAAAATGACTGAAAAAATTTGCTTAATTTGTCTGGAGAAAAGCCAAGAGAGCGAAAATATCCATTAGAATAAAGTGCGAACTGCGATATTTTTCACGCAGAGATACCCTGTACTTCATTTCTGTCCTCAAAAAAATACTTGGGTAGAAATTTCACACATTTTCTCAATAATTTTAATTTTTATTAAAATGTTTATTCGATTTTTAGGTAAATGGCCTTTTGAAATTAATTCTTTGTATAGTAAGACATCACAATATATATTTTTTAAATTAGCATTCGCGATCTTGTGAACTTTAATAGTAACTAGTATTCTGTAAACACGAGTTATTGAATTACCTTTAGGTCAATTCTTTAATGTCTTGTTTCCCAACGAGTTTCTAAATACATTTTAAGTTTTTCCCAGAATTAGTGAATGTAGCTTCTTGCTACTTGTGTCTAGTTTGAATCCAAAAACTAAAAACAAACATTCAACCCATTTGTAAAAGGCAATCAGCCACTCCTTACAAAAATATGCAAATCACCAGGCGCATCTGGACGACGCTTTGATTTTAACCCAATCTCACACCAGGCACCGCAGCAACTAACTAAAGTCAAAACCAAAACCAAAACTAAAACTAAATCCAAATTCAAAGCCAAAAACCAAAAACCAAAACCACAAGCATCCAACAACAATGGTAGGAGTATCTCTTGGTATTGCTTTTGGCAATAAACGCGTCAATTACATGGCTAGCTATTCTAATTCACTCATTTTTAAACCAAAATAGGTGCGGCATCCAGCATCGTAGTGGATTTCATTTGGGTCTTCTAGTCCGTCCCCAGCAACAACAACAGAGATCAAAAGCACTAAACACCAAAAACAACAATCAACAGGTGATTCGCCTAAATGTTGCACGAAATGCGCAAAAACAATGTTTGCAGAATCGAAAAATCTGCAGCATTTAAAGAAGAATTCTCTACTCGACTACCAAATACCCAAATAATGTGTTGGACTAAACTGGAGTGGATTACTTGACTACAGTTTATAGCCAATCTTATTTGTTATACAAATTTCAATACCGAAAACATTGAAAATAAATTAACAGCTTCAAAAATATGAAAATTAAATGACAATTTAATTAAATTTTCAAAGTAAATATTTAAATATGTATAATTAAAAATACTTAAAGAATTTAAATTATTACATAAATTTAAAAATTTTCTTATTACATTTTTTGTTTTCTTTCGATTATTTCAATCCAAGTTTGACTCACATATTTATTTAAGTTACTGTCGACTAATCCACTCTATTTTCCCCATAAATACAGGGTGCTGAACATTTTTAAATGCTTCAGTGACTGGCGGTGACCGAATGCAGAATTTTTGTCGATTCTTTTAAATGTTAATTTGTGCAGCACCGCAGCGATTCAATAACCAATAATAACAACAGCAACAACAACAATAAAAAACGTCAGAATTTAAAATGTCATCAGCAACATATTTTAGCCAAATTTTGTAGCGGTTTTTATTTATTATTGGCACATCTGTTTAGACTGTTTTAGCCGTTTTGCTTCCGTTTTAGCCTTAAGTACATCACGTTATTAATTATGTGACCACGTTGCCATTGTACACTTGAAGTTACTGCCAAGTTTCTTGGGGACTTCGTCAACATCTTTGGACTTTTGACAAATGATGAAATTTTAAAAACTGCAACGGCAGCAGCAGCAGCAGAAATGTTGTCAGCGGTGCTTACAAAGTTTTGGGGCAACAAAAGTTACCCAAGTGCGAATTGATGTCAAGTTTGTACTTTGTTTTGTATCGAAACGTTTATTATTACCCGCACTTATATAAAACATCATTTGCTCTAATTACATTTTAAATAATCTTTACGGAGTCGCAGCTACCACGGATTGCACTCCAGAGCAACTTCAAGTGATGCTCCAAGAAATTTCGTTACTTAGGCACTTAACTCGACCTGTCTTGGGTTCGGACTCGGATCGGATCGGATTCGACCTGGGACTGGAGCTCTTTGAGTTTTTGTTCGGGTTGAGTGTGTAATTTACAAATTCCCATTGTTAACGGGTATTATGTTGTTATGACATTTTGACAGCCAGTTAGTTTTCATGTTCAATATCAAAAGATTCAAGTACCACGGATATCAAAGCTCAAAACATTAAACGAAGATCAGTGTGTTGTTTCAAATGATACCCTGTAAGCACTAAAATGCGATTAAAATTTTTGTAAATATGCACTTTTAAGGCAGCAATGGTTTTACGTGTATAGAGAGACTTTCCCTCATTCAACTCTGCAAAATGCGAGACATAAAAATTGTATTTACTTTGTCTTTTGAAAATGTTTGCTACAATAAGTGAGTAAAGTCTTCGGCTTGACCAACTCTGCACCAACTCATAATTGTTTAAAAATCAAAAGCCAAACAACCACACACACTCACATTCGGTTCATAAGTGGGCAATAAAATTATAACAGCCACAAAAAATCAGTAATCAAAAATAGATTGCTTTTAATTGTTATTTAATCTTTGCTTGTCTTTGATGAATCAAATTCGTTCCGTTTCGGTTTATATTATTTTTATTTTTGTTTCGTTTCGTTTTTGCCCAAGATTCCAAGGTTAATTGGTATTTGAAGAAGTTGTTGTTTGGATACATGTGTTGTATGTTGTACATACGCACGTGAAATTTTAACACAAGGAAGTGCAGTCATTTGATTTTGAGGAGATTGCGGAACACAACGGAAAGAAACGGAACAAAATGGAATGGAACGGTGCCAGCTTCACAGAGCGTAGACGACATGACAAAACTATATTCCAGGCAATAGATAAGTTATGATTTTTAGCATGAACCTCACGTCATAGATTGAATTTTGGCATCAAACATGGAGAGCATGTCAGTGGCAGGTGTGTATGTGTGTGTGTGTGTTTTTGTGGAACTGAGAGAGGGGAGTATCTCAGAGTACCTCTCTACGTGTCCACGTACACGGCTTGTGCAATTCTCACTCACCAGGTTTTGTCACGTTTCGGCTGAAACTTGTTGGGGCTTCTCAATGTTCTGGGGATCTGCAGCTTTCTCAAAGGGCAGCCCGCCCAGCAGCACAACAAAGTATAGTCAAGCACTCATCTGACATTCAGAGTGACATTTCCTAGGGTGAGGAAGGGAAGGGATGAGGGCAATAGATTCGGTTTAAGTTGCACTCGTTGCGCTCGAGGGCCAGAATCGAAAGGCATCATAAAATTTAAATATCAAATTTTGGGCATTTAATGAAGTCATTGCAGGCGTTTCTGCAAGTCTTCAACTAAAAACATTTAACAACAAAATACAAGCAACTTGTTATACATCCGCCAAGCTACAACTGGCTCCAATGATCATCATGGGTTCGTTTATTAACTCGTCATTCGATCATCATTATCATCAACATCGTCATCAGTATCAACAATTGTTTCAACTGCTGTTGCCGTTGCCGTTGCTGTTTCTGTCGATGATCTGCAACATTTTTCACCTCTGCTCAGAGTGCTGAGTAGAAAAGAGCATAATACTCTCCCTCTCTCGATTGGTGTTGAGTCATTCTTAGTGAGAGGCTAAAAGAAGCACAGAGAGTGAGAGTGGGAGAGTAAGAGAGATATTCGTAAGAAGATGATCTAGAAGTTCAGTGCTGTGAACCTGCCTCAATTGTTGTAACTATACAGCTTTTTTGTTACTTTTCAGTGCAGTTGGCAATGCGAACACCGTCGCTCTACTGTTGCCTTTGCCTCTGCCACTGTCGCTGCCTCTGTCTCTGCCTCTGTCTCTGCCTCTGCCGCTGTCGTTGACGACGAGAGCATCGCTGGCTGCTGCGACTGCGCGTTGATTATAAAAAGCAAGCGCATCTCCATTGTCTAACCTAATTCAAAACGTGTACTTTTGCGCGGTACTTGTGCTGTCTGACATAGGAAATAAAAAAATATAAAACAATTGCACATTAAAATAGACAGATCGGAATAAACTGGTTTAGTTGGGAGTTAGAAGCGATCAATTTGTATTGCTAGTGCTCCAAAAAGGACACTTTAAGTGCGTATACGTATGTGTGTAATAAATGTGAATAATAAAAATATATATAAACAAATAAAATGAATTCATATTAAGGACAAATTCCAAATAATAAAAGATAAATTAATAATCATTCGAAATTTATTTACTATCACTTTAGCACCAATTTATAAACCATAAATTAACAAAGTGGAACTAAATCAACGCCATTTTAATATAAATTCAACAAAATGATGTCCTTCAAGTCGTTTGTATTGCTTGTGAGTATAAACCAATCATATTTCGATATAGTTAATGATCAAAAATAAATCTAAGAATTGTTTGTCTAAAGTCAACTGTTTTTTTACAGTGATGAGAGTATAAAGTGTATATTTGGTTTATTGAGTATTAAATACTATTGTTATTTGCAACTAATGGGCTAGGATTTAGTAGCTTCAACTAGCGAATGTTCGCTCAGATTTTACTCACAAATCCTAAGCCTACATAAATCAGCAGCAAACAAATCATTTAAGCTTTTTGACCCTCCTCTTGCCTTTTGCGAAGGCAAATTACGAGTAAAACAAAAGCTCGCACAAAGGACAACAAGTTAAGCTTGTTATATGTCAAATTTGTTTATAAGGATGTTGTGTGTAGAGCACATGTCCTGGGCTTCCATGGCAATTCCGGTTCTGATGGACACACGCTCTCTGAACTCTGCCCTCTGCTGTCATTTTTCTTCCGGACAATGGCAGCTTAGCTGAATTTTTAGCGTGCGGTTTTCCGCTTTTCCTTTTCCTTTCCGAGTTAAGTTCAAGTTTATGACATGCCAGCCAAAAGTTGAGGCTGCCTCAAAACTTAAAATATATTGTTGCTGCTTATGGATATTTCAGGAAAGCATCAAGAATATACCTTATAAGATCACAGTTTTGATTCGGGGAACAGTGTATGACATAGAAGAGGGTTACCCAACCACTTATTTACCAACAAGCCAAACTACTCGAGTCTCTGGTAAACACACATACTCACACACTCACACACACACATGCTCACATGCTATACACAATTTGGCAACACTTGGCGTCAATGGTAACAAAAACAATTACATAACTTTTATATCGAAAGCCTTCCTGCGTGTCACTCAGTCAGTGAGCCAGAAGAGGCAAAGCAAAAGTCCCAAATCGAACAAATTGCAAATAATCAAAGACACTTAAGATATGAGTGTAATATATATAAGTATAAACGTTTGTTTGAAAGGCATACTTAACTAAACTCCCACCCACTCCATCCCACTTCCCATTACGATGAGATTCAACCTCATCTGGCAACAGCTGCTCTTCAAGTACACCTAAATCAGTAGCTACAAAAAAAAAAGAAGAAGAAAAGAAACTGAAGCACTTTACGAACGTATCCAGATAATAAATTGGACACAATCATCTTTTTGGGATAGTTCCCGTCCACACAATCCCAATCTTCCGATATACTAATATTGCCAGCTTTAAGTGCTCGTATGACAGCTGCGACTGATTGGTTATCATATGAGAGTACGTGGTGGAACTATATAATGATCTGATATCAGAATACACTGCAAAAAGGTTAACTTTTACTTTTAAACATACTGAAAGTAATAATTTGCCATTGAAATGGTAATTAAATTGAATGTAATTAAATTTACTTGTATTCAATTCAAAGTAATTAAATTTTGTAATAATATTTTTGTGTTTTTGTTAATATTTATACAATTTTAGTTTGTAAAAGGGGCCTTTTATTGGAAAAAAATACCTCTAGAAACATATTTTATATTTTTAAAATATTTTTTAAGACCTTAAGAAGAATATTTACACTTCTTAAAGTTCAATACAAAACTGTAGTTCATAATAAATTCCTATTCCTATATGGTATTATTTAAACTTTCACTTGTGGCTGTTAAAGCCAGACCATAATCCCTTTAAGGTTGAAAACGGGATAAGGTTGAAAGACATGGTTACAAATAAAGCAGACTTAACTGCCAGAGTTGCCAGGGGAATAAAAAAGGCGTGCTAAATTGTTGGTGCGACACTCGGATACTATGTTTTACCGTCGACTGTCTGGTCTCTCTGGTCCCTTTGGTCTCTCTTGTCTGCTTGTGTGTGTGTGTGTGTGTGTGTGTGTGTGTGTGTGTGTGTGTGTGTGTGTGTGTGTGTGTGTGTGTGTGTGTGTGTGTGTGTGTGTGTGTGTGTGTTTTTTAATGTCTGGGCTGCCAAGTAGATAACTAGCAAAGGTGCTGAAGATAAGGATGGGAAACTGAATGCGAGCACTTGTAGTCTAGGTTGCCACTTGCCAGACGCGTGTAATTTGCCGCTTGTAACTTTTTGACTTTTCACTGTACTCATTTCCCTTTTACTGGTTGCCTTTAAAAAAGAAAAACAAACCGTGCCAGACACGCCCTGATGTAGACTATGGCCCGCGATGAGTACTAACCTTTGCAGATGACTTAAACTGGCTAGCAAAAACCAGATCACACAGTATGAAAAGGCAGACAGAAGCCTGCAGACAATCGTAAGGCAGACAGGCTCAAAACCAAATGGCTGAATTGGCTGCCAAACATGTTCAACATGTTCATTATACCCGGTACTTGTGGAGCATGGGTATATTTCAATCAGTGCAATGCAAACTAATGATAGTCAATATAAAATTCAGAAACTATATAAAAAATTAGATCACCACCTTAACTGGCAGAATGTAGCTTTACCATTTAATGATCAATTGGGTATATCAAAAGATATAGCAACACGATTCCCGAAAAGTATGCAGTGGTTTTTATACCAAATCGGCTTTATGTTCAAAAATTAGCCAGAAATACGGGTACATATCAGTCTGGGGTCAACTGTGTCGTTCTTACTTGTTTTTGTCCATCTTTTATGGTGCATGGGAAAAACAATGATGCAGAAAAAGCCGCAGTCAAATTTTGCAATGGAGGGCATACTCGCATTAATATCCCAGTTCCCATTTTCCAGTTACCAAATTCCAGATCCCAGATCCAGTCTCAGCTGCTCATTTTCACACGAGAAGAAAAACGCGAAAATGATGAACGTCAAACGCATTCGCGGCTCGCAGTTTGCAGTTTGAAGCTTGGAGCTCGAAATGCTTTTGAATTTCAAATGACAGCGATAAAATATGCATCGTTTGATATTTGGCTGATGATTTTGTTGATGGAGCTGCCATGAAGCCACTATATACTACCCACACATATAAACGTAAATGTGCTCTGTTGAGAATCTGTGTAATTTTCCAATGGAAAACCAGCCAGGCGGCAGACACATAGGCCAATGCCGGCTTTGATTAAACGACTGATTCTGGCCATAGTCATCCCACAGGCTGCTGATGACGATTGAAGTGTGAACGATTGCCCAATTGTACGCCGCATGATTGCAAGGTATTTGAATACCCTACACCAAGCAGGTCGCTTTATTTATCTATGAACACTGAACACTTCCACAAGTGATGAAATCTGTGATGATCTTCTGCATCACAAGTTTGAATTTAATTATGGGTAATTAACTGGATTGCTTTATCTTGCAATCATTAGTCGCAATCTCATCACAACCAACTACCAACAATGTGCCAACAATAAAAATAATAATAATAACATAGAATCAAGCTGCGGTTTGATTGCACACACCAAAAATATGCACAGAAAATATTTGGTCGTTGTCTTTTCAAGATTGCAGCTGCAATTGTTTCGACTGGGTCCATTGTCTGCGGTAATTCTAAAAGCATAAAAACATAAAATAAAAAAAAAATTAAAGGAAAAAATGAGAAAAACAAAAGCAAAAACAACAATTGAAGCTGATTGCGCAGATTGAAGTTTGTGGTATCGGTTTTTACGGTTTCTACGACTCTGTAGCAGCAGCTCTATAGTGAAACCATCTGGGTCTAGGTATGTGCGGTAATTTAATTAAATCGAAATATCAGCTGATTGTGAAAACTAGCATAGAAGCTATTGCAACATGTTCGGAAGCAGCAACAGCCCGCCGTTGTGGCTAATTTCCTAACGTTCAACGGGGCGTATGCACAATGAGGGCTGCCACCCGTTAAGAGCCCCCCACGAAAGGCATTTTTAATTGCATAGTTGGCCGTAAGTGTTGCTTTGTATTCGATGCAATGGCATTCCTAGGTCCTGGCATGGAAAAATATTGAGTTAATGAGATGAGCCTTTAAGGGAAGCTCTTTAAGAGCATTAATAAACAAAGAATTTAATCAAATAATTAGTTTATTATACTAATTCAACGCCATTTTACTTTATTTTCATATCAAAAATGTAAGTAGTAACTAAAGTTCATACAGATTTTTAGTTCCAATTACTAACAATTACACAGGGTACTCCCGTCTTAAGCACTCCACACTTGAGAGAGAACTCATTGTTGTTTAAACAAGTTTTGTTAGCCCAATGATTGGCATATTGCCATCAGCAACTACTTGAGAGATATTTGCAACACCTGATGACTGCAAATTTAATATATAATTTGCAAATATATATATAAATATTTTTTTTTATTCTTCTTCTTGTTAGTAATTTGAATGCGGTGCTGCTTATTTTTGGGTTTTTTTTTTGTTTTGTGTTTCTATTGTTTTTGTTTAGCTTATTTAAAAAAAGGTTAATATCTGTATATGATCGCCAGCGGCGTAAATTTTATGAGCCGTTTTATTTAGCGTTTACGGGCTTGTGGCTTTTAGCCAGTAATCTCAGGTTAAATAGGGTTAATGCGGTGCATAAATTATAAAATGATAAACTAGAATTTAAGCTATGATTAAGTCAAAATATTGTAAGACACTGATATCTCGACTTTCAGATACCCTAGATTATTACTTTTATTAGTGTAGAAAAGATTGTTTAATTTTATATGTGTAATCCAATAAATATTTAAAATTTAAACAAATCTTATAATAAAGATTGTAAATATACGAATTAGTTAATTAACAATTAAGGCACTAATAGTATATAAATTACTGAATAAATTAAACTTTGATCTGTAATAGCTTCCTAGTAGAATACATTATCAAAAGACTTAAACAGCAAACTCAGAAGTCTAAAAGATAATTCAACAGAAGTTACTTTATACTCGTATCTGTACACCAGAGATGCATTTCGATATCGAAGTCATCCCAATATTAAAACTTGTACTACTTCTGTATCTATTTGCTACACATCTTAAGCTTAATTCAATAGATACAGGGTAAAAGAAGACAATATAAGTCATTTCCCATTGCACATACTCACAAGAAGAGGCCGTTTTTTGTTGCGGTTTTTGTTGCTGCCATTCACATTGCCCATTAACTTTTATTTTGGCAAATTTGCATTTCAATGCCCCAAAGTGGGGAAACAAATACAAAAAGCAAAAGTAAAACCAATGGAAAACAAAAACAACTGCAGCATACAACATGCGATGAAAAGGTCAGCCAAATGTTTGTTATTTTATCGAGCGAGCGGCATCGTGTGTTGCAAGTTCCAAGTTGCAAGTTGCAAGTATATGACGTACTTAGATGTACTTCTATAGTGTGTTACCAATGCCATTGCGCTATCTAGCATCAATATAGAGGAGAATCGCTCTGCGGTTACACCAAAAACAACAGCAACAAAACCAAAAACTTGCTTAATTGCTGGGAACTCGGTAAATTCCATAATTGTAAGAAAAGAGCAACAACACATGCTTCTACATATTTATAGAAAACAAGAGACAAGATATAGGCCTGGCCTAAAGCATACCATCGTAGGCGTTGCAGAATGTTGTCTTGGGTGCCGCTCAAAAAACTAAAAACAAGGCAAGAAACTTCCAACTTCAAACAAATTGTGGATTACATTTTAATAATACCTAATAAACATGCAGATCGAAAGAAAACATAGCTGTCTAAATGGAAAATGTCATGAGAAACAATCGCTGTTTAACTACTGGAATTTAACTCACTTAAGTCACCTGATCAATTAAATTAATTACTTTAAATACAAGTTCTGCAGCAACGCTCCAGGCTACAGACACAGCAAAAGACACTTTTATGAACACATTTTATTGCTAAAAATTTAATTGTCACCATAAATCTAGCCAAACTCAGCCATTTCAGACTGCCGCCGCTTTAAAGACCGATTCGTATTTGAAGTCGCATTGTAAATATTACTTAAACTTACCGCGCATAAATCAATTTTCCAGCCAACTTGACATTTAGCTTCAGATGCACTCAATATGCAATTGTCATAAACGTTTGCATTTTGTGTATTATTTATTCTTTTTACTCTTCGGATCATATAAGTACGAGTTCGAGTCTTATGGAGTTTTGTATCGTGCCTAGAACTCGATCGTGATCAAATGTGGATGCTCATTTGTGTGTTAGACCCCGTACTCAAAAAGAGTACAGGGGTCTACTCGGTTTGTCAGAAGCCAAATGTCCGAAACAGGCACAAGGAGGCATGGCCGACTCCATAAAGTATATATATTCTTGATCAGCATCAACAGGCGAGTCCTTATATCGATGTCCGTCTGACTATCCGTCCGCCCGTATTAGAATGAGTACAGGGTCTTTTATAGTCGGCTCGGTAGACAGTAAGCCTTTCTTACTTGTTTTATTTTATTCTTGTACACCTTAGACCCAAATGGTCTGTAGCTCAAGCCAAAAACTGAATCATTTCCTTAAACCTTAACATTGTTTAGTTGTGATTTGTGTGTTTTTAATGTTTAATGTTTTTAACATTCTTACAAGCCACGAAGTGACCGAGCTACCGAACGTGTTTCTCCCACTGCCCCCACCTGTAATTATTTATAAATATTTTCATTGATTTTTTTTACTTCACCTTCAAATAGACGCGTTGATGACATGAAACAATTGTTTTTTTTTTTTTTTGAACGTCACGCATTTAAATAATTATGTTTAAGCGAAAAGTGTGAAATAAACTGATGAAGTTTACTTCCGCTGATTGAGCTGATTAATAATGAAAATGTTTAAATCTTTGTCAAGAATTCTGTAAGTTTCATTAATTTTATTTGCTTTATAATCGAAAATTTGTAAACATTATTCAGAATTGATGTGTTGTGTTGTTAATGAAATACATGAGAATAGTATGATGAATTCAAATTTGATGACAATAATTCAATAATTAATTATGATTAACATTTATCTTAAAACTACTTATCAACACAAAATTTATCAGATTATTCAACTAGTTATTTCTATTTTAAAGTTTTCGAAGATCTCCAAGCTCTGATCTCGTCCCACTGTGCATGTCTACCGATGACTTCCTCCTCTCTCCCTCTCCTAGTCTAACTACTGCCTACTAAGCCAAACAATGACGTAGACGATACCAAATTGAATGCGGTTTCTTAGCTGATTTCTATGCAGTTAAATGCAAGGCTTTATCCATCTGAATTTGTATGTACTCGTACATCTTTATTGTGTGTTTCACCATTACCTTTTGGCTGTCGTCGAAGTGCGGTAATTTGTTAGCCTCTCTTTGACTCTGCATTTTATTTAATTTACACTCAAATTAATTTTTTATTTCAGTTTGTCTCTTTTTTTATTTGGTTTTTTTGGTTTTTTTGGTTTTTATTTAAGCCAAAGCAAAGAGCAGACAATTTTTGGTGCCTCTTTTTGGATGGCGGTAATTGCTTTGGTTAACATGCGAAATTGCTGCTGACATGCTTATGGCGTTTATCGAGTTTTTGGTTTGTTTTTCCTATTTTCTTGATGTTTAGGCGGCTTGAAGGTTGGGACCACCCTCATGGCAAACGCTCAAGTAATTACTGAAATTCGCTTGGAAAATGTTTTAGAAAAATCTCCAACTCAATATCAAATTGAAGTTCAATATTTATGTACTTGATTAATTCATTTTAATCATGCAAAACGCATAAACATATTTAGCTCTCTACAAAGCTCAAAGCTAAATCTTTGCACCTGGTGTTAAGGCTCGAATTAATCAAGAAGCACGCGTCGCAATGCTCAATTAACAAATCAGCAAATAAATTACATCGTTATGTTGCTAAATCTGTTGCCATTGGCAATACCAAATGATCATTAACTTAATATTTATGTATAATATATTTAACATTAACAATTTACTGTTGCAGATGAGACTATTTCCGCAATCCGCAAACAAAACTTGAATTTATTTAATGCAAATTTCAAATGAATTGAAATCAAATGACAGTTAGCTAATGGGCCATGCTGACAGGTAAAAAACTCAAAGCTGACCATATTACTCAGCTTGATCGACACCTGACTGCATATGTCAATTAGCCATGTTTGGATCAATCAAAAATATTAATGTTTTGATTTTAGTTGAGGCTATTAATTTTGAGCCAACAACAACAACAAGTACGGCTTAATTGTCAGCTAACCTCCGCCATTTCTTGCCCTTTAGTCCAAGTGGCTTTTAGTTTCTGGGGCCCATTCCAAATACGACTAAATTACAGCAAGTCATCGTCAACTTTACTTTTGTGCACCTGCCCCAGAGCAACAGTTGCTGCTGTTGCTACTTCTGCCGCTGCTGCTCCTGCTGCTGCTGCTGCTTCTACTGTTGCTGAATGTCAGTTGCGATTTTATCTTAGCTTCTATTTCTATTTGCGAACGTTCACTTCAGTCTTGTATTTTTTGTTGATTTAATTTAACCTTTTTTAGCGCTTCTTTTTATAGACTTAGAAATGCCAAGTTTTTTTTTAATTTTGCTGTTACTAAAAATATTTGTGAAATCTTGATTTATTTGCAGAGTTTATCACTTGCTGCCATTACCGCATATGTGTACGCCCAGGTAGCACCGGGATCAAATGCGTATTTACCGCCCACCAAGAATGGATACGATTATCCGGAACCCAATAAGCCATTCGTAGGTATTAGCCATTTCCCCCATTTATTCTACTCACCAAGTTTTTTAACAGCAACCCGGCCCACCAGGTAGAACTCCCGGAAACGGTCCTCGTCCCCCACCATCTCCTCCACGCAACATTCCTGGTCAACCAGCCGATGTAAGTGAATGCAATACCAGTTTCCAACCCATTCTGAATCCCTATTTTCTATCCATCAGGATCATGTGCATGTGCCTGGAATGCCGTTTGACTTTGAGTACGCTGTTCAGGACCCGGAGACGGCCAACGACTATGCCCACAAGGCCTCCAGTGACGGCGACGTGGTGACCGGAGAATATCGCGTGCAGCTGCCCGATGGAAGAACTCAAGTGGTTCGTTACACGGCCGACTGGAAGACTGGCTACCATGCGGACGTCAGTTATGAGGGCGAGGCTCAGTTCCCGCAGGGACCAGCTGCTGGTGGCCGTGGCGGCGGCAGTGGCGGAGGTGTCGGTGGCTACAAATACTAAGGATGAATGCTCGCATCGCGTTTTGGGTTACATTTGTGTGATGTCATTTTTTGTTGTGAATTCCATTTGAAATGTCTAAACTTAATGGTATACCATTAAAAATTATTGATAAATTTGTACAAAACGGCTTTCTCCATTACTTGGCATTCAATTCAAGTAAGTACAGCCAAAAAGCTTAGGCAGCGCGCGTTAGAAAACTCAAGAACCTTGTCGAAAAGCTCAGCGACAGGCACGAGAGCTTTATGCGGCTAGGGTTGCAACCTGAGTCGGAAGTCATCTGTCAAATTGACCAATAGAAGACAACAGGTGGCGCTCAGCTGTCAGAAGGCAGCGCATCTGGCAGACGTCAACAAGGCCAGTGCGCAGCTGCACGCGCATGTAAACAAACACCTGTGGAGCTTTCGTGGATGTAAACAAAGCAAATGCGCAGTCGCTTCAAGTGTCAACGCAGGCGCAGAGCGGTGTGAGAGCAGTGTCGCGTACGTCAAACGTGTGTGGTGAGTAGTCGTCTCGCTCGCACCCATGGGAATCAAGCGATGAAATCATCGCTGACACAGAAACGTCAAAGAAACATCAAACCAGCTAACGACAGTATACAGAGAAAAGTTTTTGCAGGCCTCCAGAATTTTCACACGAAAACGAAACGTGCAACGGAGTCGATAAGCGAAAGAAAAGCGTTTTAAAGTCGAAAAATCGCGGAAAATTTGCAGAAAACATGCAACGTGTGAGAAAAGTGTAAAAAATTAGGTGATTAATAGCGAAATGGTTGTGTGTTTGGCGTGAACGAGAGGCGAATGCCTTAACCTAATGGACTAACGGTATGTCCAAGTGTGTGATAGTAAAGAAAATTGGGCTACAATTTAATTAGGCCGGATTAGATATATGTCGCGGCCCAGATCAACGCTGCCAGTACAGCATTATGGCGAGACCAATTTGGGCCTGGAGGCGTCTCTGCCTAAGCCTTCTATTTGTGTTCATCTATTGTGCGCCTGGTGTCAATCTACTGCCTGGCGAAAATATCAACTACAATCTGTGAGTCCGCTATTCCGTTGGTCGGATCCATGGAATCATTAATTCTGATCTTCTTTCAACCAAAACACAGAGTGCACTCCTGGGCGGACAAGCTGGGCTTGGAGCTCTTTACTCTAGGCGATGTTATCACCAGGCGCAAGGAGGTGCAAGAAGTAAGTTACCTTATTGATTTTTCCCATTTCCCTCCCATTGCTTTTTGTTGACGTTTCTCGACGTCGATGTCGACGTTGGCGTTGGCGTTGGCGTTGACGTTGACGTTGAAGCTGACGCTGGCGCTGACTTTCACGCTGTCTTTGTCGCTGTCGCTGTCGCTGACGTCGGCTGCGATAGCAGCAGCGACGCCGTATTTGGGTTAAAAGCTGGCTGAGTAGGCAATTATATATATACAAAAATTGTTTGAAGCACCCGGCATGGCTCACAACACCCCCTTTCACCTAGACCCCTGCTGGTCAAACAAGTCGTTGTCTCTTATATGAGGTCAGTAGCTGCTGCTGCGTTGGACTCCTAATAAAATTGGCAAGCAGACGCCAAGATAAATGAGGCTCATAATATGTACATATAAGTACAACAAAATAAGAAACATGGTCGACCTCTCGACTAAGATATACCCGCAGCTCATCTTAAATGTTTCGAATTTAAAAATCAAAGTATATTTTATTTACTCCAAAAAAAGGCCACCAATAAACTAGATAACAGGGCTGTAAGCCTACAAGCTTTAAGCAGGTTCAACCACAAGTTTGGTTTCTGGACTGGATTTTATTACCTCAATCGTTATCTTTCAAGTGGTAATGTTAGGTTAGATGAAATAATATTTAATTACTAAATTCTTGATAAATTTGTGATATTTATTCTCCTGGTAATACTTACTCGCTTACATTTGTAAGAAAGTGGTTCAATTTTGCAGGTAGATTGTTTTAGAAATCCAGTTTTAGTGAGGTTTGATGTAGAACCGGCATTGGACTAGTGGGAAATGCTTTTTAATACAGTTGAAAGATTCTAATTCCATTAAGTCACTAATCGCTCTAGACAAAGCAATAAACAACACCATTTTGCGTACTAATAACTTATATTCGACCCATATGCCCAATGAGATCTACATTATATGTAGTATATTAAGAAGTTCGATCCGATAAGAATGTTAGGAGACATCACTTGGTGCTATTTTCATAGAGTGCGAATTTGTTTTTAACTTAAGTAGTTGGTGGTTAAATTAATGGCACTAGCTCTTTTGATCTTTGAGATACAAATGGTCCATTTAGCTTTTAAATTAAAAGTTATATTTAGGGTATCCTTTATAACAACTATATTTACAATTAATCAAAACACAAATTAAGAAACAAAGATACGATCAACTTCTCCCCCATGTAATATACCCTGTGGGCTTCCGGGACACCTATCAATTGTAGCTTCGTTTACTTTAAGTAACATACATTTGTATTAAGACTGTTAACTACCCTACAATACTTTTATAATGAATATAACACAACTTTAATTAAGTCTCTAAAAGAAATTGAATAAATTAAAATACCGTGTAAAATATTAATATTTTAACAAGAAGGAAAGATATAGTCGGCTTGCGACTCTAAGATACCTAGGGTATGACAATAATATAAGTGCAATCGTTTAGGTGGTTGACCCTAGTGAGTTTGATTAAGATAGCCTGGAAAGGCAGGAAATATGTTCATATTAATTCATATTTAAAGCATATTTAAGACCGATTGTTCATATATATGTATATATAGTTGTCCGATTTGGATAAAACTTATTCAACAAGTTCATATTATTCACACATGCATTCTGTAATTAATAGATTAGAGTAGAGTAATAAGATTGCTAGATCAACGCAATAGTTTTCAATACTACCGATCGTTTATATAGCAGCTATACGATAAGCTGTCAGATTTGGTTTAAACTTAGTCAGTATGTTTATATAATACTACTGGTGCATGTATTCCGTGTTATTTTTATTCATTTATTATATTAATTTATTTTTCAATATGCTTTGGCTACCGCTCTGAGTTTTGTCGAGAGCCTTAGCCTGACGATCGCAAGGGTGTGCTCTGCTATGCTCTCAGCTCAAAAAAAAAACATTCGCTCTGCTCTCATCTCCGGCTCTGTTTTCTTCTACTGCTACGGCTCCGAGAGTATATCGTTTTTGTTTTTTGCTACTCGCTATAGCGGTAGTTTGTACGTGACAGAGCTAGCAGATCGAACACTTGTGATCGTTAGACCACGGCAAACGAAACACCGCATTTGGGATACAGATTCTTTTCATAAGCAGGCAGATCAAGTTTACTTTACAGTATTGATTCCAATTCCCCTTCACATGAGAAACAAAAAAGAATATTATTATTATTTGCAATTGTATTCTGAAGCCACTTCGCAGCATGTGCAAGCGAGACAGAGCATCCGATATTGAGTATTCTTGCTTCTTCTTTGCATCTTTTTGCTTTGTTTTGGTTTGATTCATCCATCGTTACCAATTCTTCATAGTTCATTTGAGTGTTTTTTATCGATTAATCGATACAATGAGCTAAACCTGCGATACTAATTAATCGATTAGTAACTTTTCTCAGCTTTTCTAATAGTAGTTCTTTTGTTCATGGACAATATTTTCACCAGTTCATTTTATATTATTCATTTGATCTTGCTTGAAAGGTTGCAA
Source organism: Drosophila cardini (assembly GCA_018903735.1). Lineage (NCBI taxonomy): Eukaryota > Metazoa > Arthropoda > Insecta > Diptera > Drosophilidae > Drosophila > Drosophila cardini. The sequence continues at coordinate 19,609,105 of JAEIGM010000001.1, read as the reverse complement.
AAATTGTGCCGTAAAAATGTACATTCTTTACGGACTTTTTACAAGGTATCCTACAGTCGGGAGAGCCCGACTACATTTCTTCTTATTTGTTTTATATTTGACTGAACTTGGTGGCGTTATGTTAATACCAATTTTATAAATCTTTCCAGAGCTTCAAAGAAGCCAAAGTGGTGCCCAGACAAGGTGGAGCAATTGTCGATATCATGGCCAAAGAAATAGAAATGATGATGGATCTCAAAGTCAGCGCCGTGCGGGTAAGATATTTTCCTTAGAAAATGCATAATAGTTAATATCTATTGCTTAAAACAATCTTTTATTTAGCGAATAATGGATACTGCTGAGAACACGGCTCTGTCACATCAAAATGATATGGCAGACAAGATGTTTTCCTACTATAATGCCAAAGAGATGGCGGAACCGAATGAAGCGACGCCACCACCTCCAACAACACCTCCGGATATGGATGACCAAATTGGCGAGCCACTCATCTATGTTCCGCCCAAGGTGTTGGTTTTAGAACCTAGACCAGAATTTCATAATGCATCGGTCAATTTTAGCGTCAGTTCTGTTCACGTGCCAGTGAATGTGTATGATCGAGGTTTGAACCATGATTTCAATCATAACAAATACTTATCATTCTCTCTTTCTCTCTGTCTATCTATCTATCTATCTGTCTATCTACACTGTAACTGTTTCTCTCTTTATTAAGCACACTTTGAATCTGTGTCATCTATGTAATAGCTTCTAAACAAGAGCACAATATCGCGTTATCAGAATATTACATTACCATATCCTATAGCTGTCTAAATGTAGTCTTGCTAATCTGTCTCGATCACTGCATTTTAATTAGTTACAAAGTTACTAATAACTTTTATTAACAAATTGTTGACGTTTGTCGTGTGCTGAGTCTTCATTTTCATTTTGCAATTTCCAAACGCTTTAAACAATCGCATCCACATCCCAAAAAGCAATTTCACGCCGCAATCAGTGAATGAGACAAAAGTTGTTAACAGTGGCACATTAAAAAGGGCCAAAGAATTTAAAGTATATTAATCATTTTGTCAATAGTAATTTTAATTTTCTTTAATACTTTGATTAAATTCTGCAAACTTGCAAACAAAAAGCCAATATATTTTACTAGTTACAATTTAAAAATAATTAAACTTTTGTAAGCCCTTTTTTGTTGCCCGAATCGCTGATTTTGCGAAGCGTTTTATTGCTGGGAGTGTTTGTGTAGCGCTGTGAATGATTTGTTCAACACACGGAATGCTTTGCCAAAAACCGTACAACACCCAACCAAGCCACGTTTACACTTGACTAACACGTCCACCACATTGCCTAAGAAGCACACATACATTAACACAACAATCGCACTGCCTTGTGCTCTGTTTGAAACGCCTGATCATGAAAATCTGTAAAACTTTTCTGAGAGACTACTTTAGTCTTATAGGTCTTAGCTTGCATCCCCCAAATGAGATAGATAAAACTAATGAGATTATTAAATACAAATTTTTCCCATTTCTTTAACAATATGATATGAATGACATTGAAATCGAATCGCCATAAACAACATTAATACAAACACACAGCATCGGATGTTATAAAGGCGATTCAATGGTCGGAGAATTTGGATCAAATATTTCGTGATAATTACAAAAACGATCCAAGTTTGTCGTGGCAATTTTTTGGCAGTTCGACAGGCTTTATGCGTCAATTCCCTGCATCAAAATGGAAGAAGGACGTGCCGGTTGATCTATATGATTGCCGTTTACGCTCTTGGTACATGGAGGCAGCGACAAGCCCAAAGGATATTGTTATCCTAATGGATACATCCGGTTCTATGTTGGGACAGAGGCTAGATATCGCAAAGCATGTTGTCAATACCATACTCGATACGTTAGGTACAAATGACTTTGTGAACATCTTAACCTTTGATAAGGAAGTCAAGCCAATTGTCGGATGTTTCGAGGAGACACTAATTCAAGTATATACAATATTTATTTGATTATTATTTTTATTCAAATTATTAATCTAATTTTTCCCCTACAAAAACTAAAAAAATTTAAAAAAAAAAAACCAACTCCAAAATCCCCCAAAAACACAAATTGGAAACTAACAAAACAACAAACAAAAATCGTTACGCATCTTCGAAATTCATCCAGGCAAATTTGGGCAACATACGAGAACTGAAAGAAGGGATTGAATCGATTAAACCCACTTCGATTGCCAATTATACCGCCGCACTGACAAGAGCTTTCGAAATGCTGGAAGAGACGAAGATTAATTCGCGCGGGGCGCAATGCAATCAGGCTATTATGATAATCGGTGATGGGGCACCTGAAAACAATCAAGAGGTCTTCCAGTTATACAATTGGCGTGATCCGCCCTATAGGCCGGTGCGTGTGTTCACCTATTTGATTGGCAAAGAGGTGGCGAATTGGGATGATATACGGTGGATGGCATGCGAGAATCAGGGCTATTATGTGCATCTCAGTGATACCGCTGAGGTTCGTGAGATGGTATTAAATTATATACCGGTTATGGCTAGACCACTAGTTTTGGGTAGGCATGATCATCCGGTTATATGGACGCAGGTTTATGCTGACCTTGAGGTGGGTAATTTCTCTAGGACCACGATAACATAACAAAACCAAAACCAACAATCATTTAATGCCATCATCTAGGATACAAAACTCTCTGACCACTTGTGGGAGATCAAGCAGTGCGATGAACAGAAAGATGACATCGTGGAATATAAGCGAGTAAAAGATAAATTTTTGGAACCCAGCGAAACGCACAGGCGTATATATCGACGCATGAAGGAGGTCAGTTGTAGACTTATACTTTCATCAAATTATTAACTTAAACTATATTCTAAAAAAAATTTACTTGATATAAAATATTTGTCTTTTCTTTAGACGTGGAATCAACCTGTAGACTCCAGTGTCTACCAATTCATGACCACCGTATCAATGCCAATTTACGACCGACGCGAAAATGCGGTAAGTCAGGTTCAAAGAATCACACGTGCCCGGGCACGAAACTATTTCAAAACTATTTCAAATACCAACAAAAGTTCGCACTGTCAAATCAATTCTTAGCGAAAATCTTAAAACGACTTTCCGACGTCGCACCAACGCAGACAACGTAACGATCATTAATGCTCCTTCACCATCACACCAATTAAAAACAAATATGTATACATATACATACACATAAATATAAAAACAAAGAAACAAACAAACAAACAAATCAAAACTGTACCCAGACAAACAAATTTCAATATATCAATATATATATATATATAAATACTCACCATGTAATACTACTATATTAATATTTTATGCGTTATATATATATAACACACAACAACTACTACTACTACTACTACTACTACTACCAAAACTATACACAACTATACCACAGAATATCACCGAAGAAGTTTTAATAAATGAAGCACTCTGGGAATTGCAAACACGTGAGGTACAAACTATAATGCCAAATTCTAACAAAGCTACAAAATTCTAATCAAAATTTTGAGTAACATAAAAGTTAATTTTACTGCTCTTAAGCAAAAGTTTTATACTATACCCCAATTAATTGCATATATCGTATTGAATTCAATATCTTATCAAAAATATATATGGTATACATATATGTATGTATGTATATATAACATATATGTATGTATAAATCTAAAGTAAACAATTTGTTATACTTTGCGCTACATTACATGCATACCTATTCCATATTTAACCGATATACCTACTTACTTATGTAACTAACTATACCTACTCGTATATAACTCTAGCTAACATGATCTAGGATCATGCTGTTTTATTAGCTACTTTTTGACATTATAGTTGACCACGTACTCGTACTCGGTACAATCAACAAAATACCCATTTATAATAATAATCGATACAAAACAAAAAACAAAACATGCAAAAATATTAAATTCGATTTGTAAAGTATTTACTTTAAACTATAAACTACATAATTATATATAGCATACATATATAATTTTCTTTATATAATTCGTAAAAGTACCATTAAATATAGCTATGCCTAGTTACTTACAAAACCGTAAAAGTATATAGAATATTTTATCTAGCATTTTGTGTAGTTCAATTTAACATTTGTTGTTTTACGTAAGAAACAAAAAAATAATAATATTAATAATACTAAAGCCAAACATTGAGCTAATACGCGTGGCAATGAGCCAACAAATACTTGATTGAATATCTAAAAGAAAACTTTCAATCAATGTGAAGGTACCGTACTTACAGATGTACAATGAATTGATAACTTAAGATAGTGCTGAGGCCCTATAGAGCACATAAAACAACAAGAACAACAGAAACCAAAAAACAACAACAACAGCAACAACATAAATATATAAACCCAAACACACAGTAAACACTATAGACTTGAAGCTGCAACAAATACACGCAATTAGGAACCAATAATTAAGTTTTTATACCCTTCATAAGATCTGCCCAAAGGACGGTATATAGCATACAATTACTTATTAGGCGGGCACCTTAGTTCCAGCTTAGTTAAATAATCCCATATAGAATACACTTAATGCCATATACATACATATATCTAAACTGCTTGCTGCTACGCCTTCAGGTGTGGTACACTCAATTCGCTTTAGATTATAGACATTTATTTATTAAAAACTACCACTACAAATTCACAGCTCATTAATCTAACGACCGATATAAATCCGGCAGCGAAAATAAATCTTCAAGTTGTGAGTAAATTGATTATAAATCTAAGCAACAACAACTGCAACCCAAAAAAAAAAAAAAAAACAAGAAAATGAACTCAATTTTAAACTAATTACGATTAACAAATTATTTTAAATTAAATTTTTTATTTTTGTTTCAATCAAAGTGTGTGCCGCATGTTAATTTTGTTTGAAAAGAACAACTAAATAAAAATTGACTTGTTTCGCTTTCAAGTTAAGCACCTTCTAAAGTTTTTCTTTTCTTCACATCATTCACAATAAATTTCATTTTGATTTTGATTTCCATTTTCATATTCGAAGTCATTGCATTTTGATTTTTACTTGCCTTTGAGCTAATATCCGGATACTGCTTGATATTCAACATTTTGTACATCTAATTCTTATCGAACGACGTAGATCAAATTCTGCATCTCTTTGTAAAGCTTCAGGCAATCGCTACTAACGGGCACCCACTGTATTATTTTCTAAGGAAACTGTAACTGTAATCTATATCTGTAACTGCAAATACCTTACTAACTGTCTATTTGAACTGCAATTTACTTACAATTTCTACATTCGTCTCTGCAACTGGTAAAACTCACTATTTCTTAAGTGAACAACAACAACTATTAACAAAATAAATGCCTTTAATCAATCTATCTCAGCTATAATTAACACTGGGCTCTCGCTAAGTTCACACACCTCACATACAACACACACACACACACACATTGTACACTCTGCATTCCACACCACACACCTTACACCCCACACTCTACACTGTCAACTGTCACTGTGTGAAGGGTATAAAAACTGTGCTAAAATATAAAACAAGAAACACTTATGTGCTACATAACACTCGATGATACAACACCAGTCAAACCCAAACTGTTCTTTCAAAATATCTGATTTAATTATTTCTTATGCAGACTTTCTTTTAGCTTTTCTACTTTTTAATATGAAGCCTTTTTTCACTTTCTAATTTCAATTCTTCAATTTAAGCGAAATTGTAAATGAAACTATTTTTTAAATTAATACATTTTTTTTATTTGTTTAATTTATTGATACTTAACTACTTCGGTAGTTAAGTCACTTAACGCTCTCATACGCTCTTAGTACTACTCTGCCAGCCATGTAATTAGCTAAAAACTCTAAATTAAAAAAAAAAAAAAGTGCAAAAAATTTCATAATTTAAAATTGAATTTGCTTAAATTTGTTTGATTAAAATAAGTACAACTGAAATCAGCTCTCTTTACTGTAATTTGTAAGTTCTTGCGTAGTAAAAACAAATGCTTCTCATAATATTCGTATTTGCATTATAAATAATTTTCTGGTTTCTATTTTTCAATATTATGTTTAACGCCATTAAGTGTAAGCCAAATGACAATTATGTTTTGTACTAGCAATGCCATTTCAACTTCAAAATATATTATTCATTTTCAGTATTCAGTAATAACATATATGCCAACAAATATAATTATCTGTACTTGTACTTGTATTTGTATTTGTATTTGTGCTAAAAACTAAAATACATATCTGATTCAAACTTGTGTATTTTGTTCCGATTAATCGAAAACATCAAAAACCTTTTGTTAAATCTCTCTTAAACTCTTTGCTTGTGTACAGACAAGAATCGCAAATATACTGGGCGTGGCTGGCACTGATGTTCCCATAAGTGAAATAAAAAAATTGCTATCGCCATTTATGGTAAGTTTTTGAATCGATTTCTTAATGAAATATACCTATATAATAATCTGTTTGCTGTTTCTTTAGCTCGGCGTGAATGGCTATGCGTTTATAGTAACCAACAATGGTTATATACTATTCCATCCAGATTTTCGTCCAATTGTAGGTGTTTTTATATATTTTTTTTTAATATCAATGCACTCCCTATTAATTATTGTATTTCTCATTGAACAGTTCCAAGGGTATATATTAAAACCTGCTTACAATAGCGTTGACATGATTGAAGTGGAACTACTAGATGACGATCGAGTCGCCAGAGACTTTAATCCAGTGCTGATGACGGTAGGCTTAACTATAAGAAATCTGTCCTGAATATAATTTAATACTATTTGGTGTTCTTCAGATACGCGATTCTATAATCAATCAATCGACTGGCAGCAAATGGATGTTGGTTAAAAATCATTTCGATGAAATGGTAAGTAGTAAAATATTTATGAATCAAACATTTGTTACAACAATACCCAATAATCCTTAGAAACGAGTGGCTCGCGTCAAAAGGCAGTATTACTGGACTGCTATCAAGAACACCCCATTCACACTAGTTATTACATATCCCGAACGGTATGGAGTTAATCGAGTAGAGCCACGCACTGAGCAGGATATTCATCGCACTTATATAACGGGCAAAAACATACGCAGCTTCTTTGATGGCAAACGCTGGAGAATCCATCCAGATTGGTAAGTTTTAAGGAAATGTCCCTATTGGCTGATTAAACGGTCAAATACCAACACATATCATGCCAGACACCAGCAACTTTTGACAACCTTAAATGAGCTTGTCTGAGATTTTCACATTAGCTCTGTAGTTATGCGGTCCTAAAAACTATTTATAGATAAAGATAGATCTATACAAACAATAACTTATTTATTTCACCTTTTTTTAGGCTGTTTTGCAAACAAACCAATAAGACATTCAAAACGCCAGAAAGTGAACTATTGTATTTCGTTGATCGTATGTCTGAGCCTGGTTGGCATTGGCCATCGAGTCGAAGCGCGATGCCCCCGGAACATGCTGCTGCCATATTCTGTAAGTAGTTGATAGTCATAATTGGCCAATTTTAAAAGTTTTATTTGTTTACAAATCTGCTTCGATAAGCAATTTGCCGCTCTTGCTGATTTTGAACTAAGTTTAGTGCATTTTGAGTTTAATGTTTTGTTTTTGCTCGATAAAAGTCATGAAGAATATGAAATTGATAAGAAAATGAAAATGAAAATGTATATGAGAAAAGAAAGTTTCGAATACGATTTCAATAACCATGCAAATTCACAGCTAACAACTCATCAACTGGCCGCTATTCATCAATCAATGAAAAAGAAAGATACTATTGTGAGTAACGAAAACCAAAGCTAACTCAACTCAAGTCAAGTCAAGTCGTAACATCAAACACCCCACAAGTACCAAGTGCACATATGTCAGTAAGCACAAATAAATCAATCTTTTGGCCATGCACTTGCACTTTTGCACTTACACCCACATTCCTTTCGAACAGAGATCAATTGATTTGTTAAAACGAACTGGACATATCTAATATGATGTATTGTTATCCTGAATGTATTATTTCTTTTACAACAATCTTTATGTAGTAGTTAATGTGTGTATGTGTGTGTGTGTGTGTGTGTTGCCACCAGTTAGCTGCGGAATTTGCACAAAATATCAGATAAATAAATGAATTGCATGAGAAAAGAAAAGATATTATTTGTTATAATACTGTTTGGATTTTAATTATTTAAAGCTTTGTAGCTTTTCTTAAATCAAGACATGTTTAATTGAGCTACTTTTACTATACGTATTTCTGTAATTATTGAAACAACTTAATAAAATGAAAACTTCTTTAAAATTACAGGTGATCGCCAGTTAATGCAATCACTCGTCTTTGATGCACGTGTCACCAAATGGTTTTCGAATAACACCAGCTTTAATGCCAGAGACAAAGAAGAAAAGAGGTAAGTTTAAGCTTCTGACTGGAATATACTGTACACGTATATTCCAAGACGCAGGGCAAGACTTGACATCAAGTACAGTCAACGTCATACCATGCGTATACTTAACCCGAATCTCAAACTGAGGCAGCACATATTAACAATTATAATTTGTGTATACGCCTTTCTTTTTCTCATTTTTATTTGCATATTATTCCGATTTTTCGTGTATTGTTGTTGTTTGTCTATTTCATAATAACTTTATGCACCCACAAATGAAAACTGAATACTGCAATCTTGAACTCTTAAACCACATAACATAATGCCTTTCATAATGTCTAAATCGAAATACAAAATACAATAAACCCTATCTAGCGTTAGTGCATCAAGCCCAATAGCCGTATTAATGGGTTTGCTGCCAAGGTAAACAGATAAAACTCGTCAAAACTACTTACTTATAATCGTATATACTTTCATATACAATAATTTTGTACATCCATTTATAGTTTAATATGTTTATACTAATATATTAATTTCTGTTTTAACAGACACGAGTTTAAACAACGGTTTGGTGTCACTGTCGCGTTTTTGGCCACGCACAGTGGTCTGACTCGCTGGCATGAATTCCACACGAACATGGCGGAACAACCGAGTGTGGGGTATGATATATCTTTGCAAATCATTCTTTGCCTTTAACATTACCACTCTTGTGATTGCAGCGAGATCTTCAGTAAGAACAACAGGCGTGCGATAGACGAAGTCTGGTACAAACGTGCCGTGGATCAATATTTTGTACACAAGGAGAGCTTTGTCTACTCAGTGCCCTTTGATGCAGGCGGTATGTTCGCAAACCTTAAGTAACTTATAAAGAGTTAAATCTAATTATATTTCTTAATTCCTGCAGAAGGTGGGCAAGAGATTATTGTGACTGCCAGTAATGCCATCTTTCATAACGAGAGCTCCAAATCGGCACCAGCTGCCGTTGTCGGTTTCCAGTTTCAACATTCGGCCTTCTACAAGCTATTCCACAACATAACCGGCAATGTATATATTTGTCGCCATAGTTTACACGATAATTTCATTTATCTTATTGTTTTTTCAGGCCTGCGCTGTGGATGACAAGGACTGCTATATTCTGGATAATAATGGATTTGTGATCATATCAACACGAGTACACGAAACTGGTAGATTCTTTGGTGAAATCAATGGTGCCATTATGATGCGTTTGGTGGAGGAGAAGGTGTACAAACGTGTCATTGTCTATGACTATCAGGCAGTATGCTTTGAGTCCAAAGCTGAAAACAATGCATCCAGTGTACTGCTCTCAGTAAGTCCACGTAGCATATATTCGCGGGAGTAAAAACCTTCAAAGTATATTGAATATTTGATTGTATTTTAGCCCCTATTTCATCTGCTGCGTGTGAGCAAATGGCTGCTGCATACGGCGCTGTGGTATATTGTGCAACTGATGAAGTTGGCTCCTGGCGTTTCAGCCAATTTTGAGAACGTACTGTATATGAACTTAAGTGATGCGGAGGCTACGCCGGAGCAGGTTAATGGAAAGAAGAACTACGAATGGTTAAAGTACGTGACGCTGCACCGTACACGCCTCAAATCTTGCGACATGCAACGCGAGCTGTACACCCTGTACAACGAGAAGGATAACGTTGTCTACAATATGACAGCGCACGCATGCGAGCGGCCATTTGTGGTGTTGCCAATATCAAATAGTAATCTCATACTGCTGGTCATCGATCACCTGTGTCCCCGGGACACAGCCCTGATCCTCACTGTGAATCCCAAGCCGGTGAACTATCCGCTGGCGGTGAACGAGACCTTCTCGTGCTACAAGCACGTCCGCGAATTCAATCGGGTGCGGCCCCAGAGCTGCATCAGTCGTCATGCCAATGTAAGTTTCTCTTATACACTTTACTCTTATACTCTCCATCTCACCTCTCACTCTCTCTCTCTCTCTCTTTCTATTATTATTCTGCTCTTTGGATCGATCGGGCACGCAGGAGAGCAGCATCAAACTGTGCGGCAAGGGGTGCACAATTTACGCGAGTCTAACACTGTTGCTGCTGAGCCATGTGTTGAGTCGCATGCTTTAACGGCGATCTCATTATATTTAGCTAATTGTAGGCAATATACATATATTGATAAAGTTTTTTGTATTATACGATAGTTGGAAAGGGAAGTACGATTTTTTACTATACTCATAAACGCTTATGCGCTGTTCATTTATTCCACAATTTGTTCAAAATTAGCTATTAGGTGAAAGTGGAAATGAAGTTCAAGTTCAAGTTGAATTGAAATTGAAGTTGAAGTTGAGGAAGAAAGTCCTTTCATAGCTACAAAAAATGTTGGATTCAAGGCGCGTGTTGTGTTTTATGTTAACTATGAAAGAAAACAGTGTGTGCTGCCTATGATGACCCAGGTACTGCGCTTTATACTTAGTAGACATTCCAATAGACAAAACTAAATATCTACGAGTATATACATATAAAATTTATAATTAAGCTAATCACCTACAATTCCAACAACGGCCTTAAACAACTTACAAAATGGTAACCAATTGAAACAAAATGTATTGTAAATGCCGCTCGCTGCTAAGTAGGCAATAACTGCACACACTGTTTAAACCAACTACTGCCCATGTTAAGTGTGTGTGTGTGTGTGTGTGTGTGTGTAAGTGAGTGTGTGCATGTGTGTATGTGTGTAAGTGTGACTGTATGTGTGTGAATGAATATTGTAGTGTATGTTATAAACTAATTTAAGATGGCCACATTTGTAAGTAACACTTAGCTAATTATTATGTTAAAGATAAAACCAATCGATAAAGCGAACCATAATGAACCATTTAAAAATACACATACATACGAGTACACTTAAACCAGGTATATTAAATATGTATGTTTAAGTAGCTTTTGTATATTTGCTTAGCTTAGCCAACTAAAGATACAACTAATATTAAATAAAATTAATAATTTAATAAAACTAGTGAAAGCATTAAGGCGATCGAAGATTTAAGAGTTCTGCGTGCAGAAGAACAAGATATAGAAGAAGAAGCATCAAATACTTTTATAAACCTTCGTTATAACTAGCGTTAAAGCCTAAACCAAAAAAAAAACCATATACATCATGAGCAAAATCCTAAAGATACCTAATTCATTGTTTTTTATATAAAGCATATATACAAAAAATAAATATAATTATAATACTAATTGAAACCTAGCATAACCCACAAGTACCTATTATAAAAACTTTTTATTAAATACTACTAACTAACTTGATACGAGCTACGAGCCAAAGAACTGAGCAGAAGCAGCAGCGTCTAGAAAATTTAGATTATATTAAATACAAAACCAAAAACAACATAATTAACTAGTTGAAATTTACCAAATAATGTGCAATATTCATAATAAATCAATTTTAAAAAGCATTTAGGCAAACTCAAAAAACCAGCCTTACACTAATTAAAACACACTCAAGACGATTTTGCTCCCGATTTCAATATAAAGCTTTATATCACAAAGTTTAAGTCCCTCCTATTTAATTTAAATTTATATCTTTTTTTGGTAGAACAGGAGTATCTACCGTAGCATTGATCATTGGCTACAAACTGTTATTTACTATTTACTCTAAGCATAATTTATATATTATTTATCGGTATTCCAGAAACCTGATAAAATTTTCCCATTTCGTATGTTAATTAAGTTTTATCTATTCAATAACAAATTAATTATAAGCCCCAAATTGGATATGTACAAGTATACACGCTATATTTTTCTCAATTTCGCAATAAATAAAAGGAACTGGTTCTGTACCGTGTTCATTTCAAATGAATAAGAAAGTTTGAAAATACAAAATGCTCTTTCTTTTTTATTTATGATGGGTTCAGCCTTCTTTTCAGTGGCTTTTGGGATTTGTCAAACTAGACAGTAAATGCCTATTATTATCTAAAAAATAATTCAAGTTTTAATATATTAAAAGATGCCAAATTGTTTTTAGACCCTGTACTCGTAAAAAGTACCGGGGTCTAATGAGCGATTTATACTTAAAGGGGTTTGATAAGCCTCCTTTTGCCTGTAACGCACATTTCACTTCAGACAAATAGTAATGACCCTAAACGACCCCTGTACTTTTTAGACTTCGGGGTCTAAAAAATATAAAGTAATTATAAATAATTTGAAAACTAAGTTTTATTGTTAGTTGCGATAAGTAATGTAGCTATAATGGCTATTGTGGTAATACTTATCTGTAAACAATATAATAGAAATATAACTTAACTTATTATGTTAAACCACAATCTCAAATGATTAACAGGCTTTCGATGTCGTCACTGAATTAAATGGGACCAGCAGTATATATAAAAGCTCTGCATAAACTTAGTACTCGCAGTTTGCTTTAAAATCTCTTGAGGCTTTCATTGAATTCTAGTTTAAACTCATTTTAAAAAAAGCAATGCGATTCCTAGTTTTAGTAGTGCTTATTTACAGTAAGTAATTATATTCAGGACCTCTAACAAATATATCATAATACAAAATTAATAAAACTGCAACCACTTTTCAATTGTCTTACTGATAAATTAATAATTTGTCATCAAACGCATGAAATTTGTGGTTCGCGTTCCTGTTAATCAAATAAAATTACTACAGATCAATTACAGTTTACAGTTTTAAATTCAATTCTGTTACCAAAAAAAAAAAGAAGAAGAAGTTAAAGGATTTCTTTTCTAACATTACTTTTCTTATTTCATTAGAAGTTTTTAACATTATTTATTTTTTAAAACATAAGGCACTGCTGTCTTATCGGCAAGAACCGATGATACCGACGTTAATGGCTGCAGTTGGGGCTCTCCTAACTTGTGCAACAATTTAAGGTAAGAGTTTACTATTTTGGTCCACAAATTCATCAATTGAATATAAAATACGAATATTTAATATTTATATACAAAGAAAAATTAAACTCAATTGTAAATCAGACAAAATCGAATAACTTACCAGCATAACAGTTAATTAATTTCAAATTAAATACTCTAAATGTATTCTAGATTAAAAATTATCAAAACCCTTTTAATCTACACTTGTTATTTAATGATTGGTTTGGTCAAAATATATTAATCAAAACCATGAGATTGTAATGCGGTGAAACCCGCAGTTTCCACATCCAATATATTTAGAACTGATTAATAAGTTGAAATTGGCATTTAATATTTCATTTAATTGATACCATTCAATTTAATTGCTAATACTTTAGTCATTTGATTGTTAATACTTTAGTCAATTGATTGTTAATACTTTAGTCATATAATGTTTGATTTCACGTTGTTTTGACTCAAATTTTACTATATTGCAGTAATGAAGATGAGGATGTGGAGACAACTCTATTACAAATCGAACTGCAGACGTCTGTGGAGTCTGGTGAACAACCTCAGTTGCCCCAATGCACACTGTGTAAAACTGCTTTTAGGGTTGTAAAAAAACTTATATCCAAACGCGCCAGCAAAGAAAAGGTTAAGAAAGCTATGGATCGAGCCTGTAATAAATTAGGACATGCTTCAAACAAGTGTCACAGCTTTGTTGCTAAGCACGGTGATGGAGTTATTCGATTTGTCCGGAACCCAAAAGTACTATGCTCAATGATTGGAATGTGCTTTCCAATTGGGGACGAGGCAACAGAAAATGAAATGATCGACTTAATAAACGAGGAACAAGTTCAAACCGAATATTATATGCTTGAGCAAGAATACGGTGAGTAACCAAACATATATCAAATATACTTTAATTCATCAGTTATTCCCGCTTTTCGTTATCGATGAAGTATACAAAAAAGGCGATGCCAAATGCATTGCTTGCAAGGTAGTCATTAAAACATTATTGAAGATGGTCCATCATGGAGGCAAAGATGAAATAAAGAATGCGCTCGGTCAAGTATGCCAAAAGGTACACAAATGGCGTCAGCGGTGCGAGGTAATGGTAAACAATCATTCCGATCAGATTGTCGATCTGGTCACGAAACATACGCCTCCTAGACTCATTTGCAAAGCGATTGAAATGTGCAAATCTACTTTGGAAGAAGACTGTGAGTATATTATTATAAAGCTAATACTGGTACTCAAAATCGCTTCTGTTGAACAATTAGCTGAAATCGAAGAAACCCTGCTGTTGGAGCAGAACAATGAACTTAGCAATGACGTGGCAGTTTCGGCCTCTCCCAAGTGTTTTGTGTGCAAACAGTTAATGAAAGTCATGAAACACCTGATACAGCACAAGGCAGATAAGGGAAGCATACAGAGGGCAATGCAAAAGGCCTGCTCCAGGTTAGGAAAATTGTCAGGAAAATGCAATCGTTTTATTCAAAAGCATGGAAATTCTATAACCGATTTGCTATCAAAACATGCACCAACCGATCGCGTTTGCAAAATGATTGGCGTTTGTAAAAAATCCAATTCACTTGAGGATTGTAAGTACGAAATACATTCGAAATTATAAGTATACTATAAAAATTCAATATCGATTAGTTGAAATGGAGACGAACTTGCATGAGGAACGTGAACCGTTTCCTGACTTTAATTCTACTGACTCTGTCTGCGCATTCTGGAAGCAAATCAAGAAGAGTAACCAACTTGAGGGACCAAATCGTTCTGTGAATGGTGCTTTCTCCGCGATTTGTGAGTTTGTGTTAAACCAGGTTAAATCATTTTTGGTAACCCAAGCACAACGGGACAGAATCCTGGATATGCTTATCTTTACCTGCAACGTCTTGCCACATTTGTTAAGCCAGCCTTGTGCTTACTTTATTCAAGGCTATGGTTCAGCAGTCTTATTCATGATAAGTTCAGTAGAGCCCAATACTGTTTGCCACATGTTGCACACAAGTGGTAACCAGACTGTCCTAGAAGAATTTAACAAAGCACTTAATGAATATCTGAATACAAGTTGTGCTCTTTCTGCTTTGTAAACTTAAATTATTAATTTACACTTGTAAAATTATCGAATCATATGTAACTACAGTTATATTTTAAATAAATAGTAATCTTATTGCATTAAAATAAATTTAAAATTTACCAGATTCTGTATAAAACATCTAAGATGTTCGAATTTCTCTATTTTTAAGAATTTTTTGGAATTATATTTTCAAAATTTTACATATACAGGAACTTTAAAAGTCCCTCGTACTTGAATTAATGCAAATAACAGTTCTAAGCAGCGGACAATTGAGTTTGAGCAAAAAACCTTTCGCATATTTGCCAATAAATTATGATCGATATTGATTATTGATACAGAGTTCATTGAAGGCAAAGGTATCACCATCAGCGGGATAACTGGTGTTCATCAGTTGGGTAATTAAGGAAGCAATTGTAGCCAAGAATAAGGGAAACGGCAAATGCAATTTGTGAAATGTATGTAACAGGCAGAAGGAGGCGTGGGAGACCCCATTCTTGATCAGCAACACAAGCTGAGTCGATATAGCAATGTCCGTCTGTCCCTCTATCTGTCTGGCTGTCCGTAGGAGCAAACAGATTTCAGAGATGGTAGATGCAACAAGTTCGAATTTTAACCGTTCCATTGGATACGATACTCAGCGACTTCACCAACCCGCACCCAATGTTAAAACCATTATGAGCGAGCAGATTTGGAAGCACTGTGCCACTGGAGTTGAATGCAAAGAAGAGTTTAGTAAAACTGCAAAAGTAACCAGGCAACGGTAAATACAATTTATTTAAGTTTATACGTTTAAGTAGTTAATTTGTCTTTTTCGATATGGAACTATAAAATTATCGTAACAATTTGTCAATTCATTAGTTCGACAATTTGTCTAAAAATTTAGTTTAAAACTTATGTTCGCCGTAAGACTTATGAGTGCTTTAATATATATTTAGTTTAAATAAACGCAAATAAAAGTATGCAACATTTACTAAATATTAAAACTAGATGAAAAATTTGCCATGACCACTACAACATATGCTGGTGATATAGTTTCTATACACAAGGTTTTCTAGGAAAGAAAGCCAGTAAATGTACTTTTAGCTGCCATAAGTATCGCTATGATTATTCAGCAACGACAGAGGCAGCCCAAATGTTCTAAATTGCCTAATGGCACTCATCATGCTCATTGTGCTTTGAGTTATCACTTAAAGTGAAAAAAGCATGTTTAAGTGTATAAAAGTTTTTTCATTGCTTTGCTGTCTAATCCAAATATATCTGAACGAAACAGGATATATTTGCCGACCATATTTGAAGAATATCGCACTTCTATACCGAATCGCTGCCATGGGAAAAATCGGTCGGCTCTTGTTTTCTATAGAGTCTATATAATGTGTTTACTATATTTCCAATACATTATTATTTATGGATCATAATTGTGACTGTCATGTTACAATTTTAATTGCAATGTGGGTAATTTTTAATTAAATTTAAAATTAAATTATTATTTTTAATCACGAACCCGTATCAATTATTTACTGCACCGATGCGGTTGCAGAGCTTGCTAAATCCATCAGGATTACCATATATAAGCACTCCCTGAACAGTAGAGTGTTCAGTTTGTTTTCAAATCTCAAGTTTAATATATTATTATCCAGTTAAATCTAAAAAAAAAAAAAGATGCAAGTTGCTTGTCGTTTTGTAATTCTGGCAGTGCTTATTTATAGTAAGTAATAATGTTGGGTTTTCAAAACAAGTGGTGGAATTTCCGTCCCCTATAAGGTATAAATTTTATTTAAATGTATCAATCGAAACAATATTGCGTCCATTCGTTTGTATCTGTGCCCGGATCTCAGATACAATAAGAACTACATCTAACAAGATTTAATAGTGATATTTGCTACTGTTTAACCCATTAAGGCTAATAGTTTTGTTCTACTGGAAGATGTTCGGTATTGTTCTCGCAACACATATTTTTCCAAAAAGTTATTTGGAAAAATATATGAAGTGCTTTAAAATAATATTTTAAGCTTTAAAAAACATATATAGTATTTTAGTTTTGGAAATCGCACAACTACGATCGAATCATCATGAATGTAGTTTTTTCTTCTTTTAATTTGAATTTTTATTTTTGATATTAGGCACTGCTGTTTCCTCAACAAGTTTCGGAGACCTAAGGTAAGAGGCAAACCACCTTATATACATATATAATACATCCAGATAATAGAAAATTATCCATAATAATCTGTTTTTAAAATCAATGAAATTAACATTTTAAAAAACAATTAATTACGTAATGTTAAATGAATTTTCCAAATAACTTTTTATTACTTTATATTTATGCATTATTGAGAAAGTTAATTTATAAAAATAATTATTGACTTGATTTTATAGTGACCAGGATGTGGTGGGCGAAAACGAGAAAGTCTTCACACGTGATCAAATGACCTGCATCACCTGTAATATTATGACGGAAAAAATGAAGAAAATCTTCGAGTCCACGACACGGGAAAATATGATCGAACATATGCTCAACGGATGTAGAAGCCTCAACCAAGATATGTCAGAGACGTGTCAGAACATGGTGATCAATTATTTTGATCACTTTTATGTTTTTATGACGCATCAACTCCAATCGAATGAAATCTGCTCTGCTTCTGACATGTGTGTGGGTATTGACTGGAAGAGAGAACTGGAATCAATGGCACTTCCCATGGAACATGATAAGTTTTACTGCGATGAGTGCATGAAGATCACCAAGCACATACATGAGTCAGTGGTTAAAAATACCGAGACTCAGTTCAAGACCAAAATGACAGGAATTTGCAAAATGCTGCCGATATTCCAGATTGAATGTAACAGAATGGTTGATCAGTATTCGCACATGTTGTTTCTCATTCTTAAGACAGCGAATGCCGAGAAAATCTGCTTGATTAGCAGAATGTGCGACAAAAAAATAAACGTGCCTTTGATGGAAGAAAATACGCGTAAGTAATCAAATCCATGATTTATATCGAGACTTAATCAGTTCCACTTTTTTTTTTCTAGAATTCGAACTGGAAATGCCTAGCCCTTTGTCTGAAGTGTACAAAAGATATACAAAATTCGACTGCAAAGTTTGTAATTCTACAATCAACGCATATTTTAATATCGCTCGCCATTATCACAGTCATAATATCACGAAGGTACTGCACATGGCATGTCATCAATTGGGATCTCTGTTCCATGCTTGTGAGGCAATGGTTAATAGCCATACCCATCAGTTTAACCATTTTATCTTAAGGCGTACGCCTAAGAACTTGATTTGCAAATCGATGAGAATCTGCCCGGCTTTCTTGGAAGAGGACTGTGAGTGTTAGAAAAATTTAAATTTTGAAAGAAAAGAAAACGATAATTTATTTTTTAGTTGAAATGGAAACGAACTTGTCTGAGGAACAGGAACCTATCGAACAACTTGAAGGACGAATTTCTAATGTGAAGTTTTCTTTTGGGGATATATGTGAGATGGTGCTTAACAAATTTAAGAAAATGTTTGATACCTCAGAAAAACGGGATAAAATCATAAGCGCTGTGGCTTTGACCTGCGACATCTGGCCTGATTTTATTAGCCTACCTTGCCATGCGGTGGTTCAAGGTTTTGGAATTGCTTTCCTTCACCTGTTAAACTCAATAAACCCTCATGGTGTATGTCATTTTCTTCACACAAATGTAAACCAGACTGTGGTTGAAGACTTCGCCAAAGTATACGCCAATGGTAATCTTTATACTCTCTAAATATATATTTTCCCTTTCCCTAACTACAGTAAACATAATAATCAAGCTCAACTTATTTGAGTTTATAACTTAATGTTCAACTTATTTATGCTTTTAACACACATTTATTAAATATATTTCCAATTTATTGCCTTATAAAAATACACATATTTGCTGTTTTATTAAAGAGTTTTTGGAATAATTGAATTTACATAAATTTTCAGAGTGGTAACTGTAGTACCACTGAAGAGATAACATTAAACAAGAAAGAAAAGTACAGGCGAGCACGCCCAACCGTACAATACTCTCTTCATTTTATTTCGGATTATTTTAATAAAATCTGTATCCGGGTATATCAATTGATAGTACTTAAAGTAAAAGACGTTGAAGCAAAAACATCTGTTTGTATGTATGTGCATACACTTATGACATTACACCATAGATGTAATACATACATGCATACATTCATACATACATACATATGAATGTGTTTATATGTGTATACACCAAGCGTCCGCGGGCAGCGCTGTCTCTACACAAGCAGCGAAAACGTTCGCTCACATGTTTGTATGTTTCTGTCTTGCTTGCACACATGCAGTGACATGGCGTTTAATTATACACTTTGTTACGTGTGCAGGTCTTTTGCTTATAGTCCGATTTGTATGCAGCTTTCAGGATAGTTTGATATAATTTTTCTCCAAACAAATTTTGAATTACAATACTGTACGATAAAAACACATGCCTTAAAAATGACATTTAAGTTTGAAAATTGTTTTATTTCTTGTATTAAAAGGGGGCGTGGCATCCAAAAAATTTTAATAACATTGCATTTGCACTGTCTCTAAGTGCAATAGTTACTGAGATATTCGCCTATAACATACATTTTTACGAGGTGTGTCTAGTTTTTTGCTCATTGTGGGCGAACGGGGCGTGGCATCGAAAAAAAAACTTAACTGACTGACTTAACATCGAGTCGATACTGACCAAATTCAAACTTGTAGCTTTTACCATCTCTGAAATCTGTTTGTTCAGACGGACGGACAGACGGACATGGCTATATCGACTCGGCTTGTGATGCTGATCAAGAATATATATACTTAATGGGGTCTGGCACGCCTCCTTCTGCCTGTTACATACTTTCATTTCTTTCGATTCTATCGAGTTTATGGTTTAATTTTAATGAACAGAACTAACTAACCCGTTAATCTGTTTTGATATGTGATTAACTTTACTATTTGATTATAAAATAAGTGGAATCGATCCGATGATTGTTCAGAATAAAACAGAGCTAATGAATATTTCTGACCGAATGCTCCTTTGTCCGCTATAGGATATAGCAGTCCTACTTAAGTGAATGTATTCTGTGTAGGTTTTATTGCAATAGTTTGTTAAACAACATGTTGCCGAAATAACTCATACTTAAACTTCATTTTTGTCCGATTTTCTTCTGACAAATTTAATAGATCGCTTTTTTACATCTAAAAAAATAACGGTATGCATATTTACCAATGTCCATATAGAGCTGATTACTACAATGTAAGTCAAAACACTTTTGGCGTTACTTGTATTCACATTAGTATAAGTGTTATGCTCTTGTACTTGGTGTTATTTGCACCTGCTACTCTACACACCTTTGTTTATCAACCGGGTTTGATAAAACTTTCATGTCCTATCTATCAATGCAAATGTCATTATTGACATTGTTGGTTACTGGTAGAGGTAGAGGTTTAAAAATTTGTTCTGATAAATCAGCGAGTGCATTAAAACAACCCATATTCTTAAAGTGTTTGCATTTGCTTAAGTATTACCTTCATAAGAATATTTTTAATGATCGACTTTCCAATGTGGGTCTTATATATGTATATTCCCGATGTTTTGAAGGAATAAACCAATAATAATAAAAAAAAAGAAATAACATACAATCGGACTCTTCGACCGTTGGATACCCTGTGATAGTAATAATACAACCACAGTCCTAAATACAGTAGTATAATAGTACCTAATAAAAAAGGCTTCAGTCGAATATACCGACTGTAAAGACAGACTTTAATTACAAATTTGCTCATATGAGATCTAGGTGCTCATACAGACAGAAGGACGTTGCTTTATCGTCCCGCCTGTTCATGCTGATTAAGAATATATATGTGTGCACTTTATACACACTATATTACGTAAACTTACCCGTACTTTTAAAGTCATTTTGTAAATTTTGCAATAAGGGTAAATATACTTTTAAAAAATATACTTATATATCTTAATTAGGACTTGAATTGTCTTTATGCCGTCATGTTACAATTTTGGTCACTATGTGGGTAATTAGAGGTCCATAGTCGATTCAAAATTAGAATGAATACATCAGTTTTAACTGCGAGCCCGTATCAATTTTATAATACACCGATGCGGTCGCTTAGTCTACTCAATCCATCAGGATTTCCAGTATATAAGGTCTCACCTAGTAAGAGAATGCTCAGTTCATTTTTAAATCTCAAGTTAAATATATTCCTACCTAGTAAAGTGTATAAAGTGAGGAAAGAACAAGAAAAATGCATATTGCTTATTGTTTGATCATTCTGACGGTGCTTATTTACAGTAAGTAAACTTTTTTTTGGGATCTTGGAAATGGGAAATGGGAATTGTGGGTGCTGTAAGCCCCATGGATAAAATTGTAAACTTTTAAAATTTATTTAAAACAAGTTAGAAAGGCTACAGTAGAGAGAGCCGGCTGTAACAGACCCCGTACTTATTTTAGTGGTCAGTTTGTCCATGGAAATAAGCAATTGACGACCGATTCGCCTTTTGGAGCTATAGGATAAACTTGGTGAGATCAAGTATAATAATGAAATCCACATAATATGTGAGTTTGGATGCGATCGTTCAACTAATGCTACATGTCTTCATGCAAATTTGGTATTTCGACCGATTTGCCCTATGGAAGATTTAGGATATAGTTGTCCGATCCGCATTGAACTTGGTATGTAGTAGGTAGGAGCGCCTAGGATTATCTTCACCGAATTTGGTTCTAATCGGACTACTATATCACATATCTGACATCAACACTTTCAGATTATTTCTTAAGGGATATTTAAAATAATAATAACTTGTCCAATATAAACGAATCGAATTTAGGAGAAAAATTTGAAGTAGGTACAAGTCCAGAATTATCAAGAATCCGCTGAGATCCGAAATGATCAGCTCGACTCTATTTCTCTTTTACTTTTTAATGACTTAAATTAATATAAATAATTTATATTCTAGGCACTGGTGTTACGTCCACAAGTTCTAGAGGCCCTGGTGTAAGGTAAGTGCCAAAATGAAATAAATTGTTCTAAATTTAAATGCGACTGGAATAATTTCCTTTGAAAATGAAGAAAATTATAATTAAATATTTATAAATTATATATAAAAGGTTAATTAATTATTTATAAAAATTAGTTGATCAAATTTATTTCATTAAACATATATGAGAAGCTATAAATGTGCATTAGAATTTCCATAGGAATATTAGGTAGACCTGCTTCAGAGTCTTGCATTAAAAGTATTTTTCTAATTTTTAGCACCGAGGATGAATCCAATACTAAACAAATCTACAATTATGTGGTGTACGGAAACGAGAATGTCGATACACCTGAATTGAAATTATTGGAGAACCAAGTGGGACATGATAAGTTTTACTGCGATGAGTGCATGAAGATCACCAAACACATACATGAGTCAGTGGTTAAAAGCACTGAGGCTCAGTTCAAGACCAAACTGACTGGAATTTGCCAATCAGTGTCAGTCTTCAAAATCGAATGTCAAAGAATTGTGGATCAATACTCCCACTATTTCTATTTAATTCTGAAGACAGCAAATGCCGAGAAGATCTGCTTAGTTAGCCGATTCTGCGACAAGAAATCAAACGAAATCAAAAACAGTGAACTGCAACAGCCGTCGAGATTCCAGCCCCAATGCTTTACGTGCAAAGTCCTATTTAAGGCTATAAAATATATTGTTAAGAAAGTCACAAGCA
The DNA here is from genome assembly GCA_018903735.1 of Drosophila cardini. Lineage (NCBI taxonomy): Eukaryota > Metazoa > Arthropoda > Insecta > Diptera > Drosophilidae > Drosophila > Drosophila cardini. The sequence goes on along the minus strand of JAEIGM010000001.1, from coordinate 19,586,013 downwards.
AAGAAAAAATTAAGCAAGCCATGCACAAGCTTTGCGACAAATTGGGAGTTTTATCTGTCAAGTGTCATTCGATCATCAACATACATAGTGATGATATTATCCACCTGTCCCATAATCCCAAAATTTTTTGCTTCTTGATTGGTATGTGTCATTCAACCGACGACGAGAACATTCAAAATGAAATGTTTTTGCTGGAACAAAAGACGAGTAAGTAAAAATTTCATGAGCAATACAGTATCTGTTCCACATGCTATCTTATAGATATTTATAGATTAAGGATGTTTTCTTTATGTTTTTTAGTTGAAATGGAAACGAGCCTGCCTCAGGAACAGGAACAGTTTAATGATTTCATGTGCGCATTGAAAAAACAATTTGTCGGGGAAAACCATCAATCTCCTTCTGTAAACTGTGGTCTTGGCGAAATATGTGAGTTGGTTCTAACCAAGATCAAAAAAATAGTTGACACAGAAGACAAACGGGATAAAATCATAAACGCTTTTCTTTTGACCTGCGAAATCTGGCCTGATTTCATTCGCGTACCTTGCCACTTTATGGTTGAAGGTGTTGGATTTACATTTCTAAATTTCTTAAATTCAATTAACCCTCATGGTGTATGCCATATTTTTCACACAAGTGTAAATCAGACTGCCGTGGAAGACTTTGGCAGAGCATTCGGTGATTATATGGACACGAACTGTGATCTGTCTACTTCTTAACTATATATATTTTCAACTAAAACTTATAAAATTATCTTCCTAGCCATCTGTATGCAGGTTAATCAAATTTCGCCAATTGCACTATAAAACTAAACGCGTAACGTCTGTATGCTTTTAAACTAATTTTTTAAATATATAACAAATGTATCACCTTAAAAAATATGAATAAAATATGTTGAAAAATTAATTTATTTATCATTTATGCTCGTTTTGGGCCATAAATCTATAGTATATGGATGTAATGAAGCATTGTTGGTATATCAAAACGCCAACTGAAAAGATTAAACAGCATGATATGGTCTATCACACAATCTTTATACCTCTTTTTACTGAATTCAACCGAATTGTCATAAGAAAGTTATGTAATATACTAATTCGATCCAAACTATATGTTCTTAGGTTGTATACAGTGAGTTTGTTTGAAATAACTCTAACATTTTTCATACAAATTGTTCTTTTTTCCCATATTTTGTCAGAATATCTTAAATTTATGATGATTATAATAATTGTGATAATTATAAATTTTTGAATCTGAAAACAAATGTGTACTGCGCAATGTACCATATGTTTATGTGTGTAGATGGACCTATTTTTCCAAATTTGATGACTTTAGCTAATAAATCCATGAACATAAATACATATAAAACTGGCACTGTTCAACAGCTAGTCATAAAAACACGAAAATAGTCGATTTTATGAATATATATATATATATATATTTGATATATATATATCGAATTTTCGACTATATTACAATACTGTAATGATTCCATCAGCTTCATCATTCGAGTCCATATATTTGGCGGATGTTTTTATTAGTGCCAATTATTTGATGGGAGAGGCGTTACACGCTTTAAACTGTTCGACACAAAGTTGGGACAAATGGTCAATAGGTGCTATGGCCGAGTGTTTCGCAATGTACAAACAAAGTGAAGTCTCCTACTCCTCTGTTTTGTTGATCTTTTTAACAAAAGGTATTTTGGTCGAGTGTGCCACACTTGCAATGGATGTAATACGTTTTTTGGTATCGGCATGCTCCCGAAATTCGTACAACTTGGCACAAATCAATGCCTTGCAAAATCAGCAGTACGCTTAAATTCGTCGAAATTTAACCACAAATCGCGGGAAATTTTGCTTGTAAGAAACTTTCGGCATTTTTCTCAGTTCAAAAACGAATTTTATAAGCGAGAAATGACCAAAATACAAACAAAAAATATGATTTTTGTCCTAGTTATCGAATGAAATGGCCAAAACTTACAATACAATCAAAAAACAAAACATATTTTGTTCTACATTTTTTTTTAAGCTGAAAAAAGCTAAATGAAATTTGAAATAAGCTAGATTTTAAGCTATAAGCATTTCAAATATTTTGCAAGCTATTTGATTTTAAAATAAGCTAAATCTAGCTTAAAATAAGCTAATATGGTAACACTGCACTGTTGTTGGATATAGGCTGGAACGAGTACGGGGTCTTATACAGCAGATCGCTTGACTGTAGCCTTGCATACGAATTCAAACTGAGTTTCAAATAAAAACTTGAGATATTTCTTACAAACAAACCTTCTTTAATAGACCCCGTTCCTGTTCTGGCCCAATTATATATAACAACAATCGTTATGAGTCTATACCTGTCATGTACATACACATATACATATGTATGCATATACATAGTATAATACACTTGTCCAATCCAAAATATTAATAGTTCCGCTGTATGTGACTGTATAAATATTTGTCGCTCTTTAATTTGTGCTTATTGAGTACTAAATATATAAGGGCTGAATGAAACTCTAATTGATTTATATTATATTAATTATATTAAACTATATAGCTCACTTATTAAGCAACACGGGCAACAACGTCTTAGTTGTGTTTAAATTTTAGAACCAAAGAGTTCGCAAAATAAAAAAAGTGTGACCAGACTTCATGTCTTAAATAATACTTTATCTAGTGTTGAATAATGAATAATATTTTTGTAAGTGGAATAGGGGTATTCCAGCAGTCTTCTCTTCAACAATCAACGGATGCATTGATAGTTCGGTTTATTGGTCGAACGCCTCTTGCTCATTATCGCTTTCAAAGTTTTCACAAAACAATTTCATTTGCTGATATTGTTTAGGTTAACACCAAGTACAAGACTCCTTGAAAGGGAACTTACTAACTAGTTTGCTGTATATTTAATTTAAGATATAATTAGTTCATATTTTGAAACCGCAAAACCATATTAGTTTTAAAATACACACCCAAGGTAAGTGAGATATCAATCGATCCGGATTGGTAGTATAAAAGGTCCCAGTTTACAGTAAGAGGCTCAGTTCGTTTTGAAAAACCTTCCAAATAATATTATTCACTCACAAATCATAAAAGAAATAATGCGATTTAAGTGTTTAGTAACTCTGGCAGTGCTTATTTACTGTAAGTAACAATCTTTGGGATCTTTTTATGGTGTCTAAGCTTGCATTACAAATATATGTATATAAGTATCTACAGATATTGTATAGTATTGGTCTTATCAATTTTGATAGATTTTTTCAATATTAGTATAGCCTTTGTGAGTTTTAACTGGGTTTGCTGAATAAAATTAACAGGCAGAAGGACGAACTTGATCATTAGCGACAGTCAAGTCGATATAGCCACGTCCGTCTGTCCGATCTCAGAAATGGTAAATATAGGTTCCATCAAGATGTAAAATCCATTATTGTCGTCTGTATTATTGAATCTTTACTTCGATATAAGAAGGTAAAAATAGTGATGAAAATCCGTGCTAGTTGTCCAAAAGGTCCACTCCGGAGTCCGGACTACTACTTAATTTAGCTGCAATCGGTCTTTAAAGATTATTTTTTTAAAGTACACTTTTTCCACCTGTAAAGTGATTTAAAATAATATCTTTGTGTTTGAAACACACTTAAAATATAGTGTTAGTTAAGGTTAAGGTTAGTTAAGGTTAAGGTTAGTTAAGGTTAATGTCAAGTAGTGGTCTGGTCAAGCATAACAAAAAAATAAAAAATAATAAAAAAATTTTTATTTTTTAATTGTATTTTAAATATTAGGCACCGCTGTTTCGTCAACAAGTTCCAGAGACCCTGACGTCATCAAATGTAAATTTGATTCCTTAAACTTGTGCAACAGTCTAAGGTAAGAGACCACCTACTTTAGATATATATCATATATATACTTTAATACCCTTTACACGTAGAGTGAAAGGAGTGTATGCTAAAGGAAGAACGGGATTTTTGATTTTTAGCCAAGATGATATAGTCATGTTCATCCATCGTGTACTGACAAAGTATATTCCAATTCGAATATCGTTCAATTGCCATAAGATCAAATGGTCAAAAACACTCAATGACTATAAATATATTCCGTCTTACAGTTGAGGTGACTATAGCATTCTTTCTTGCTTAATAATTACTTTTCAGAATGAATCATTTAAGAGCAAAATATTTTTATACCCAAAATGCCACAACTTTATGACTAAATATTTATGAAAAGAATTAATTAGGTCTAGTTAAGCCAGAGTTCCAACCGAGGAATATGCCTAGAACAGTAATGATCCTTTAAAATCCGTTCACTGAGAATGTTATGGCTAAAAGTCTTTTAATGTAAAAGAGCATTTTGCGAATCCTTGCAGCACTCCTGGCGTCTGTATAAATGCTTCTTTGAGGAAGGATAGCAGTGGTACTCCCAAGTCCCTAAGCCTTGTTTGAGCTTAGGCAGGGACCTTCCAGCAGTGCTTACCAGCTCGCCTGGCAGTCCTGAAAGTCAGGGTTGCCGAAATCATAGAATTTATGTATTCTTTGTTGAGGAAGATATCTCAGTGGGTTAGCGAAGCATACTTCGGGTCAAAGGCACCGAACTAGAAGAATTTAAGTTTATTAACACTTGTAAATGCATTTCCATTAAATAATTCCACTTTAATTATTAGTTTTCTGTGTTTTTATCAGCAAGCAGAATGAACCGAATACTAAGCAAATCGGCAATAATGTGGTGGACAAAAACGAGAAAGTCTTCACACATGATCACATGTCCTGCCCCACCTGTAACATGTTGACGCTAATAATGAAGGAAATATTCGAGTCAAGAAAACGGAAAGGCATGATCGAACTAATGCTAAATGGATGTAGTAGCCTCAACCAAGACATGTCAGAGAATTGTGCCAAAATGGTGTTTAATCATTTTGATTCCTTCTACGCTTTTATGAAATATCAACTCCAGTCGAATGAGATCTGTGGTGTTTCAGGCATGTGTGCGGGTAGTGACTGGAAGAGAGAAGTGGAATCAATAACGTTCTACATGAAACAAAATGAATTGTACTGCAAAGAGTGCATGAAGATCACCAAGCAAATACAAAAGTCTCTGAATAACAATTCTGAGGCTCACTTCAAAGCCAAACTGACGAGATTTTGCCAATTGATGCAAATCTTTCAATTGATGCAAATCTTTGAGCTCAAGTGTCACAGAATTGTTGATCAGTACTCACACATGCTTTATGTTATCCTTAACACAGCTAATGCCGAGAATATTTGTTTGGTTAGCAGAATTTTCCCGAAGAAAGCAAACGAAATTGTTGACTTTGGCAATGAACTCCAAGAACCTTATATATTTGAGCCCCAATGCAGTGGATGCAAAATTCTATTAAGAGCTATAAAATATATCTCAAACAACCAAATGGTTAAAGAAGCCATGGATATGATCTGCGATCAATTAGGACATTTATCAAGCAAGTGTGACGATATCGTCAACACACATAGAAATGAAATTATTATCCTGGCTCAGAATCCCAAATTTTTTTGCTCGTTGATTGGGGTGTGCCATTTAACAAGCGATGAGATCATGCAAAATGAAATGTTTTCGCTGGAACAAACAATGGGTAAGTAATCAAATTTACGAGCAATACGCAGACCTAATTAAATCTTTCTAGAATTTCAATTAGAAATACGTCAAACTCTCTCAGAATTGCACAGAAGTAAAAAAAGAGTAACGTTCAAATGCCAATTTTGCAATAAAGCAATAAGCGCCTTTGCTCATTTTGTCCAACATGTAGGCAAAGATCATATCAAGGTGACTCTGGAAAAGACTTGCCACAAGCTGGGACCATTACGTCATAAATGTGAGAAACTGTTGAAGAAACATTTTGATCTGATTGTCGATCTGATCACAAAGAAATCGCCTTCAAATATTATTTGCAAAACGATCGGAATATGTAAATCTGTTGTTAAAGAGGATAGTAAGTATTATATAAATTCCAATTTTTGTTTAAGTAAATAACATTTTGTTGATTAGTTGTAATGGAAACGAGCATGACAGCATTTAGGGATACATGTGAGAAGGTGCTAACCAAGCTTAAGAAAATGATTGATACCAAAGAAAAACGGGATATTATCAAAAACGTCGTTCTCATGACATGCGGGATGATGTCCGTTATTATTCGCATACCTTGCCAAATGTTGGTTGAAAATTTTGGTCTATCAATCTTGCAGCTGTTAAGTTCAATAGACCCACATGGTGTGTGCCACGTTTTTCACACAAGCGTTAATCAGACGGTCGAAGAAGCAATCGGTGATTATCTGGACACGAATTGTGATCTGCCTGCTTCGTAAAAATATGTTTTCCAATTAAACTTATTAAATTATTATTCAAACCATCTACACTTCACAACTACTGATCAGTATAATGATCATCAAATGCCTAACTTCTGTAATCTTTTAAAATATTTTTTCTATATATTTCATCAATATTATAATTAATGGTAGTAATTTTAATAAATATACATATTTCTCTTCTATCTCTATTTAGAAGAAAGTATGCAATAATACTATCATACACTTTGCTACATGATTTATTAATAATAAATGACTACTTAAACTTATACTTTAACGATATTTAGCAAAGGCTAATAAGTTTTACTAATGTTTTACTTTTAAGCATATTGCCAATATATATTTTTTAATCATCAAAAAATGAAAATTGTTTTTCCTATAATTTTTAGTTAAGAGCGTATTTTTATCGACTATATAGTACTGTTCGATATAGTAGTCTGTTTTGGAATAAAATTGGGTCACAATTTTTATGTGGACTTCAACTAGTTTATCATAAGTTGAGCAATCCAGAGAGAAATTAAAGCTCAAAACACAAAATATGCAATACAATGGTTACTTTAGGATCCGCAAACTGGTTTATACATTAGCTATTATTCACAGCCAATAGTTGAACCCGCACCCATTGTTCACTATACCATGAGCAAATAGTTTTGGAAGCACTGTGCCTCTTAAGCAGTACGTATAAGATTGACGCCAAATTACATTGAAGTTTTCTGAGGAGAAACTATTCAGTATTTAAAAGTGTATGAATACTTTAATTTAATTGGCTTTGATAAACACATATTGTAAATACATAAAAGTATTAAAAGGTTACTTCACTTTTTTAAAAGTTGTTATATTTCTTAAAATTTCTGGTTAGAACAATTCTCATAAAATAACAAAATTGACAAACGGATTTTTGTCGAAGTTCTCTGGGTTCGTGATCATAGTTAAATTTAACAATAAAAACGAATCAATTAATTTATAGCTGAATTATGAATAAGTATAAGAAAAAGCAAAAGTATTTAGAAACATTTTTATAAATTCCATTAAATTACCAAAAACGAAATGTCAAGAAGGAATTTGTAGCAAATTAATAAAAAACAAGAAAGAATGCTATAGTCGCCTCGCGACTTTAGGATACCCGTTACTCAGTTTAATTATATTATTAACAATATAATATATTATTAATAATATTAATAATAGTACAATCGTTTAGGTAATCGACCCTATTGGTTTTAATTCAGATGACTTGAGAAACGCAGAAAATTTTCATACAAAATCATATTTACAGCGTATTTTTGACCGATCGTCCCTAACGGAGCTATACGATATAGTCGTCCGATTTGAATGAAACTTGGTTAACATATTTATATTATTGACAGATATATTCTGTGTAAGTTTCCCTTCGATTGCTTGGCCAATGCAAAAGTTATTCATATAAATTCATATTTGGAGCGTATTTTTGACCGATTGTCCCTATGGGAGCTATACGATATAGTCGTCCGATTTGGATGAAACTTAGTCAATATGTTTATATTATTGACAGATATATTCTGTGTAAGTTTCACTTCGATTGATTGGCCAATGCAAAAGTTATTCACATAAATTCATATTTGGAGCGTATTTTTGACCGATTGTCCCTATGGGAGCTATATGATATAGTTGTCCGATTTGGATCAAACTTGGTCAGTATACGTAATCCCTGGACGTGTACTTTCTTTGTCAATTTGGTTTAGATAGCATTACGAAAAAAAAAATTTTCTATACTAAAACATGCTATTTTTACCTGTTTTTACCTTTGTATGCACATAGAACGCCCTAAAGTGGGCGTGTCAAAAAACAAAAGCAAACTTGTACTGCTTGGGCATTTTATCTTTCGTTTGCGACCACTCGGGTCTTTCTAGCTCTTATAGTCTCTGAGATCCTTTTGTTCACACAGACGGACAGACGGACGGACGGACAGACGGACATGGCTATATCGACTCGGCTAGTCATGCTGATCAAGAATATATATACTTTATGGGGTCTGCCATGTCTCCTTCTCCCTGTTACATACATTGCAACGAATACAATATACCCTTTTACTCTACGAGTAACGGGTATAAAAATGCCTGCTTCCTTTGGGTTTCGGCCTTTGCATTCATCCTTTACTAATGGTTTCATCAACGCCTCTCGTCCTGGTACGGTGATCTTAGTATAACCCTTTACTCTTGAAGGAACAGGTATACAAATAGTATTTAGTATATGGATATCAGCAGAACATGCTGACTGCAAATGACGTTGTACTCATTCTAAAGCAATTAGTCCAATCCAAATAAACTTAGTCCAGACACACCCAATGCCATCTAAAATGTAATGTGGTCATTATCTTAGATAGCTAAATAGATAGCGGAGAGCAACAATCATATACAATAAACAAGAAAGAATGCTATAGTCGCCTCGCGACTTTAGGATACCCGTTACTCAGTTTAATTATATTATTAACAATAAAATATATTATTAATAATATTACAATCGGTTAGGTAATCGACCCTATTGATTTTAATTCAGATGACTTGAGAAACGCAGAAAATTTTCATACAAAATCATATTTACAGCGTATTTTTGACCGATCGTCCCTATGGGAGCTATACGATATAGTCGTCCGATTTGGACGACAGATATATTCTGTGTAAGTTTCACTTCGATTGGTTGGCCAACGCAAAAGTTATTCATATAAATTCATATTTGGAGCGTATTTTTGATCGATTGTCCCTATGGGAGCTATATGATATAGTTGTCCGATTTGGATCAAACTTGGTCAGTATACGTAATCCCTAGACGTGTACTTTCTGTGTCAATTTGGTTTAGATAGCATTACGAAAAAAAAAATTTTCTATACTAAAACATGCTATTTTTACCTGTTTTTACCTTTGTATGCACATAGAACGCCCTAAAGTGGGCGTGTCAAAAAACAAAAGCAAACTTGTACTGCTTGGGCATTTTATCTTTCGTTTGCGACCACTCGGGCCTTTCTAGCTCTTATAGTCTCTGAGATCCTTTTGTTCACACAGACGGACAGACGGACAGACGGACAGACGGACATGGCTATATCGACTCGGCTTGTCATGCTGATCAAGAATATATATACTTTATGGGGTCTGCCATGTCTCCTCCCTGTTACATACATTGCAACGAATACAATATACCCTTTTACTCTACGAGTAACGGGTATAATGAACTTTTATTTTTAATAGACCCCCGTACTCTGCACTTAAAGCGCATAGCCTAAAATCCTATTATGAATAAGTATAAATTTCTTCGTAATACTCCCGTATTTTGTATATTTCTACAAAAATTATTTCTATATCATAATTAGCTTTCATTTGATTGCGGTGTGGGTTTAGCCGCAAAATCAAATTAAATTTGAGAGAATTGACAGTATATAAGCTTCCCATATAGAGTAGGAAACTCAGATTGATTTGAAAGCTCCGGTAAATAATATTATTTCTCAGTCAGACCTTTAAAAAAATGGGAATTACGTATAGTTTAGTAATTCTAGCAGTGCTTATTTACAGTAAGTATTAAGAAATAATGCTATAGGCACCTGTTTAAGTTTAAATTTGTATTTTAAATATTAGGCACTGCTGTTTCTTCATCAAGTTCCGGAGATCTTGATGGAATCATGTGTCATTTTAATTCCTTAAACTTAAACCATAATCTAAGGTAAGTGGCCAACAACTGTGTAAGAAAATAGGCATTTTATATGAAAGAAAATCAATATTTTAATAGAGATTACGATTATGTAACATTAGTGTATTACTACATTTTGTAGTAATTGTGCGCAATTACTTACATCACTTAAAACAGTAAAGTTTTATTAATTTGTTAATTGTTTGTAATAATAATATTTCCAACTTATTTCACTATAAATATTTATACACCTGTGTAGCTTAACTTGAATTATTATTTTTCTTTTTCTAGTAACCAAGATGATACGCAAATCGCCAATAAAAACTTACTTCAAGAACTCGTATTGAAATTACTTCGAACTTCATCAGAAGTATACAGAGAACAGGGAATATCAAAATGCAAAATTTGCATTTTAGCTCTGAAAGGCATTGAAAATGTTGTTCACCATACTGGCAAGGAAGAAATCAAGAGGGCTCTAATGTGTTCATGTGAAACACTGGGTGAAGTGAAAAGTGATTGTCAGGAAATGGTGAAAACCCATTTCGATGATATATTTCGTCTTCTCGCAATGAGATATTCGCCTGAACACACTTGCAAAACGATTGAACTGTGCCAGGAAAAAGAGTGTAAGTATTATATTAATTCGAATTTTAAAATTTAAAATATATAAATTTTATATTTTTTTATTGTGCAGTTGAAATTGAAACGAACATGGATGAGGAACATAAACAGTTTGATGACGTCTGGGAGAATCATTAAATTTAGGAACCCACTCCTTCTAACCAAGATCAAGCAATTAATTGACACAGAAGATAAACGCGATAAAATCATAAACGGTGCTCTTTTTACCTGCGGTATTTGGCCTGATTTTATTCGCATCTCTAACCACTTGATGGTTGAAGGCTTTGGCAAAGCATTCGGTGGTTATATGGATACGAATTGTGATCTATCTACTTCGCAAATATATACTTCAGGCTAAGCTTATAAAATTATCGTTATTGCCATCTGTAACTACAGTGTACCTTCTGAGAGTACTATATAACTTTGTTAATAACTTCTTTGTTCTTTTGAAATAATATATTTAAGAAATTACACATTTGTATCAAAGAGAACTTAAAGTTGTTTTCATTTTGAGGCATCGATTTATATATTTCCACTGTACAAAAGTATCGTAATAGTCTTCCAGAACTTACACCCATACTAGGCTGGATTTCCAAAGAAGAATCCGGAGAGAAGGGGCTTTATTTCTACCGTATAACTGTTACAATTTGTCTAGTCTAGACTAGTCCCCATGGTCCTTACTACTACTGTAAAGATTAATAATATACACAAACGATTTTATACCGCATCCTAGTCTAAAAACATCGCCTACTAGAAGATTTCCACACTGAGAAAACGATTGTACAAATTTGTAACAGAAGTATGCGTAGAGATTCAAATTTAGTAGCTTAAAATTTATATGTAGTATATTTATTTCAATCATACAAGCAGTTATACATTCTAAAAATTTATCTGTGAATAAAATTGAAAAGTTATATTTCTAAGATTTCTTAAAAATGGCAAGTAGAAGACGTCAAAAAGCTGGATGTGCCTGCTGCTCATGTTTGCCCCCAGCAACCAAATCGACCAATAACTCTCCGTAAGACAAAAACTTAAGTATTTAATCAAGGTGACTTATATTTTGTGATTTTAGCAACCAACAATTGGTGAAACAAGATAATCACAATCCGTGCTCCCATGAAAGTTGTAGAATCTTTGGGGTCCACGATGATCCTTATATACGTCCTTTTGATCCCAAGGAATGCAAGAGTAATGGTAGATCATTGGTTGACAAATCATTAGGTTTTCCACTAGGTGTTGTGGCTGGAACTGTGCCAACAAAGTTGGGTACTCCAAATATAGAATCAATACGATTTGCCAGCAATTTAAAGGCATTTGCTACAACTTATTTTACAAGGCGTACGGAATGGAATCCCGAACTAATTGATCAGGTTATTGCAGAGGGCCAAATATTGTTCAGTGACTCGGAAGTAATGGATTTTCCGAACGCAAACGTTTATCCTGAGGTTTATGATGATAATGAGCAAGCAGTAACACGACACTTTAAAGTCAATAACATTGAGTTTGCCGTAGAGTTGGATGCACCATTTGAACTATATGGAGTTCAGAATCTTATTGGTCGCTTGCGTCGTATTTTGACAGCCTATTTTAAGAGACATAAGACTGTGGTATTTTGGACGCCAAATTGGTATTTGCTTATATGGAAGGACGCCGGTGTTTGGATGGTACTTGATATAAATGGGCGCGATAAGGAGACCTTAAAACCCGCTTATGATGGTGGTTTTCCAATACTTCTAGCCATGCGATCTCTGGACAATGTCATTCACTTAATCAAGGAGGAGAGTAATCTAGAAAAGACTGATCCATTTACCCTACGCGACATATTGGTTGTTAGGTTAGTGACGCCGGGTGCAGGTGGACGAAGTCAGGAACGAGACTTTGGTCCACGCATGAGTGAATTTGATGTAATTGCTTCGGACTATGCGTATCTAAAGTCCAATTTGCATTTGACCCTTAATCCAAAAGATGCTCTGCGTAATCGCAGTGCTTTACCTGTCGCTGTAGCCACCGCGTTGGCCTCTAAAATTGATCATCCTGCCACATGGGACGAGAAAACCTACGACAAGGTTATTTGCTATGGTGTCAACATGTGCAAAAATTGCTGGGAACCATGCAATGATATAAATCAGCCAATGGATTTAGATACATTCCCACGTCAAATTCGCTTGGGTCAATTCGTAGCTGAGGTTTTGCTTACACCCAATGCATACGAGGGCTGGTGGAAATGTGTGCCGATGTACAAATATAATGATTTTCACCTAATGCTTGAGAAGGCGTTGACTGACAACGATTACATTATCTTCCAGATTAACAATCAAATGTATTCGCTTTGGAAAAAGGGCGATTTTATATATTTAATGGATCCATATCGTCACAATATTGTTGGTCGAATTCTTGATGAAGGCGAAGATCCGAAAAGTGCCTCAGTCCGCATGTTTGGAAATATTGATCGTCTTCTAAGCGTTTTTCATCAAATTTTGCTTGAATCAAATCGTTCAGCAATATTTCATATTCACACTTTAAGAATACGCAATATCACGGAATGTCCACCCGGAACCGCGCCAATGCTGCTTCCACCTGATCAGGACGTTGAAGTTGCTTCGCTTAATGAAAACATTCGTTTCGACGAGAACTATGACAAATGTCTTGAAGAGCTGATGGCAATTAGTGATTACGAAGAGGACTTAGCTTCAGAAATTGAACCGATCGAGGAAGTTAGCTCTTCTGAAGAAATGGTCGAGGAGGAAGAAGGCGGCGAGGCAGGTCCTGGTGAAGGCGGTGAAGATGATGATGAGGATGAGGATTAAATTAAGATATATGGTCTTCTTATTTTGATAAGTCAAATGTAATATATTAAAATTTTAAATGTGAAATCTCGTTTATCAAACTTATTTAATGAACTTAGTTAATTTTTTGATATCTATATACGACTTTTTGTCATTACTGTTCTTACTGACGGTTTTAATGAGATATCTCGGATGGTTAAACCTGTCGCTACATATATAACCATTGTATCTTTACCTTCTATTAGTATTATATGTAGAAACCTTTTTCATAGTTTTCTTTCAGACAAAGTTGCATATTGTTTTGGATTAGAAGGAATAGGGAGTCTCTTATATGAAATGTGCAAAACTATATCAGAAGAGTTGATCATCACCTAGATAAATTAATCTCCATTTCACTAGACTACTGCCTAGAAAGAAGCAGGTTTACAAGAACAAATGTTAAAAATGAAATCTAGTTATAAAGTTAAACTAATTCAAAAGCTTTATTGCTTTGGCTATTTCTGCTTATCAAGAATTTATGTGGTTTGCCCAGCCTCATAAGCACATTTTGCCTTTGTTAGACCTACTGTTTCTGAGTTCAGTAGTCCTTCCCACTAAGTTAGCGGTTTCCCAAAAAATGGTAAAATCAAAATATTTTAGCCTGTAATCTTCTTCATCTAATAAAGGAATCACTTATTTTTTCAGTTCATTCGATCACTTTATCGACATATACGCGTTTATATAGCCGACAACTCTGATGAATATAAATATGTTTATGTTATAATCTTTAACCGCAAACCCATATTTATTTTCAAATTCACCGATTAGGTCAGTGAGTTTGCTTTATCCATCCGGATCGCCTGTATAAAAGGCCTCCATAAAACAATGGAGGCTCAGTTCGATTTGAAATCTCTAGAAAATAATATTGTTTGTTAGTAAGAACTCAAAAATAAATATGCGAGTCATTTGTCGTCTAGTGATACTCTCTGTGCTTATTTACAGTAAGAACCTATATTTCGGATCATTAAAGATATAACAATTTGTGCTGTAAACCGATTGTTCCTATATAGCTTTACAAGAATGTTACAGAAAACGCGTTAGTGAAACAGATTATAAACTTTGGTCTCAGCGAAGTGTGATAGAATTTATCGGATAAATTGGAATTAAATCAAAATTCGGAGAGGAGCGACTCAAGATCTCGAACTGTTAAAGTTTAACTTTCCCTTGAAATTTTTATAAAATATATTAATAAGATTAACGATTTTGATTTAAATTTTTATTTGTACTTCTAATATTAGGCACTGCTGTGTCCGGAGGTCCTGGTGTAATCAAATGCAGCTTAGGTTCTCTAAACTTGTGCAATAGTCTAAGGTATTAAACTACTATATAATTAAACTATTTATTTGTTTAATATTTTTAACCTCAAAGCAAAGATTAATTTGCGGCTAGGCCAGTTAATATACATGTACAAAAAGTATTTCTAAGTATAAAGAAATAAACTATTTATTTTTTCTTTTCACTAATCAGAAGATCTTAAACTGTGCAATTCTTCGAGTTGTTCTTCTGTTTAAGATTCAATTAAAATTATTTCTCTACATTTTAGTAACCAGGACGAACCCGATATCAAGGAAATCCCTTATGATGTGGAGAATGATGGCGATAGACTCTTGACACCTGATGAAATGTCCTGCACCACCTGTAACATGCTGACGCTGATAATGAAGGAAAAATTCGAGTCAATCAAACGGGAAGAAATGATCGAAGAAGTACTCCTGGAATGTAACAGCCTTAGGATCTTGTCAGAGACGTGTGCGAACATGGTGTTCAATTATTTTGATTTTTTCTACAATTTTGTGAAGGATCAACTCCAGTCGAATGAAATCTGCGCCGTTTCTGGTATTTGTGTGGGTACCGACTGGAAGAAAGAATTGGTAGGACTGACACTCCAAATGAAACATGATGAATTTTACTGCGATGAGTGCAAGAAAATAACCAAGCACATAATAAAGTCCCTGATTAAAAGTAATGAGACTAAGTTTAAGGCAAAACTTACGGTATTTTGCCAATCGATACCAATTCTTAAGCCTGAATGTGTCAGACTTGTGGATCAGTATTCTCATGTCGTTTATAACATGCTGAAGAACGTGAAGCCGGACGTTGTCTGCTTACTTGTCTG
The DNA here is from genome assembly GCA_018903735.1 of Drosophila cardini. Lineage (NCBI taxonomy): Eukaryota > Metazoa > Arthropoda > Insecta > Diptera > Drosophilidae > Drosophila > Drosophila cardini. Next base: position 19,570,481 of record JAEIGM010000001.1, on the reverse strand, counting down.
CCACAAAAAAAGAAGCGAAAACAAAGACTCTGTCGATGTCTTAATAAACTCCGATAATGAACTGCCATTGATATCGAATGATGTTGCCAAGGAATCGAAGAATTGTGGGTTCTGTAAAGAAATTATTAAGACTTTGCAGAAAATGGTTAAGAACCAATATGATATCAGCATACTATTAAAAGTCGTATGTGACGAGCTAAAGGGACAGAGTCTGATCGATAAATGCCACAAAATGATAGATAAAAACACAGATCTAATTATCGACTTGGTGTCGAAGAATGCACCACACCAGGAAATTTGCAGAAAGCTGAACATGTGCCTTTTGCTGGAGCAAGAAACTGGTAAGTAACCAAATTTAAAAGCATTTTTAGGACTTCATCAGTTTTACAATCGTTTGATTTAGCATTTGAACTGGAAATGCCTCGACCTCTGTCAGAGGTCTTGCCTGAGGAACAGAAACAGTTTGATGACTCCATCTGCGCATATTGGAAGCAACTCCTCCGGGAGAACAATCAACTTGAGGGACCTACTCCTTCTGTGAATTGTGGTCTTGCCGCCCTTTGTCGAATGGTCTTAAACAATATTAAGAGAGTCTTCGATACCCAAGTCAAACGGAATAAAATTATAAACGCGATCCTGTTGATCTGCAATATGTGGCCCATGATTATTCAAATACCTTGCAACACGATGGTACAAGATTTCGGTTTAGCATTCTTACATGTTCTAAGTTCGATAAACCCACATTATGTCTGCCATATTCTTAGCTCGAGCGTTAATCAGACTATGATTGAAGACTTTGGCAACGCATTAAATGAATATCTGGACACAACTTGTGATCTCTCTACTTCGTAATCTCTCTAGCCAAGACAAATACTGAATAAATACTTAATAAATACTGCTTATGTTACTCTTTAACTAACTGCCAAACTTATGTAAGCTTTTTAAATAAATGTGTGAGTAAATTACAAATTTGTTGTCCAAATCATCGTATCTAAATCTAACAGAGCTATAGTGTACAGAAGATAAGTCTAGTTCGAAACATATTTAAAGAAAGCAAACTAATTGACAATTCAATTTCTTTTCGCTTAACAATTTATTTTAACATAAGTTGTAATAATTGATACAACTTTTTTGTATTACAAAAAATTACTTAAATTAATAATTAAACGATAATTTAGCTACGCGTCGGCTTAGGTTCGACTTTATTAGCGGTTCATGTTCCATTTAAAATAAATGTATCAATTGTATTTGATTTAATTTGATAAATTTTCATGTTGTTTCCTGTCAAGATTACGAACTGTTCAAATTTGTTTAAAATTGTGTACTATATTGTAGTGTAGTCTATATATATGTCGGATGAATAAGCATAAACAAAACTTTAATCGTATTGTACAGTACAAATGTGTTAGATGAAAAAAAAAATAAAAATGTTTTGTTTGTTTAAAATGTATATATGTATGTATATAATAAACAGCAAGTCTCTCTTGAATCTCAATTCACAAAATAAACGTCAAAATTTAACGATTAGTATTATGCATGTGTCAAATTAAAAAATTGTTTAAACGTCTGATACCATAAATACACAAAAGCGCGCTTATTTTTTTTTTAAAACTGGTGCTCAGTAGTCAATGCCACTTGCCCCATTCTGTTGCATGCGAACTGAGCGACGTCGTGTCAGAATGCGTGCTGGAGCCGTTGGCGCCGCATCACACGAATCCTCGACGATAATTGGGCCCACTTGATCCTGGATATTTGATGGAACTGATGTTGCTGCTGCTGATGTGGCTTCCTCGCTGGCCATACTAACTACCGCATTGTCCAAAACCAACGGCGTTGACGTCACAATTACCAAATTTGGTTCATCCTCCTGTTGGGAGTTGCCTCGAGCTGTCAATCCACGTAGCTTGGATTTCTTGGGCGGCAAAGTACGGGGAGCGCTGATCTCTCGCATTATTGGCACTACTGGTGCCTCTTGAACGCACACAGGAGTTGCAGCTGCAGTTGTTGTTTCCTCTTCGTAGTTGCGTTTTCGCGCTAATCGCGCAGCTGCTCCGTTTTTGCTACTATTACTGTTGCTGCTCTCATCAAGGACTATTATCTCTGGGTTTGCAGCTGGTGGATCGTTCTTTACGCCATTGTAGTAATCAGTTGTGCTTGAAGTTGTGATTGACGTTGTCGTCTCCAGACATGCATTCTCATCAATGGTATCCAGCTTACTGCTGAGATTAGCTTGCTGGTACTGGCTGCTGTTACTTGTACTAGTACTTTGGCCATTTGTGACCACGGTCGTTGTCGTTGTGAGCGCTGCATTATCGATTGTTTCCTTTGGACTATTGACACAGGTCGCTTGTCTCAACTGGGAGTTTTCCTTTTCCAAAGTCTGAATCCGATCACGTGTTGTCTTTAGCTCTTGCTGTAAAAATAATATGGTGCTCTGCATACCTTCCACATCCTCGTCCAACTCCTGCAGAAAGTCATCTAGCTCTGTGAACATTGAAAGAGTTCGATTTTAATCAGGATATTATAATCACATAGATATTCTGCTATATACCTGATTGCGATTTCTTGACTTCCTCACTGAAGCTCTTTTGCATGGCCAATTCAGACTCTAACTTCGCTAGGCGTCCGTTCGATGTCATTTTGCCCAACTCTTCGTTCTCCTGGTACAATAAACGACACTTGGCCATTAGCCGCTTTCCTGTATTTGAATCGGGCGTAAACTTCCAGGCAGACAATTCATTTTGTGTCTCCTCAAGCTTGAGCTTGGTGGCCTTGAGTTCCTTCTTGAGACGTTCAAACAATAAATTTACAGCCGGATCAAGAAGCGCCGTGCGAAGAGCCAGAGCTGTGGGCGCTTGCTGTGCCTTGTACTCGGCGATTTGGCTCTGTTAGGTTGATATTATCATTGTTTCGTTCAAAGACAACCAAGTATTCTAGTTATGCTTACCACATAATCCTGAAACTCTTGTTCTTTGTTCGCCAGACGACGCATAAGGATTTTCTCACGTCGCTGGGCGTCGGCGCATTGCAATCCAAGACGCGTTTGCTCCACCTTGAGATTCTCGATTTCATCTGTTACGGCGGAAGAGTAAAGCAAAACAAAGACATAACATACATTATTAGTATATGATCCAGCCAATAGGACAAGGCATGATCAGTTTGCTACTGAGAAGAGTAAAAAGCATCAAATGCAGCAGAAGCGGCACAAGCTGAAGCAGTTAACCGCTCCCACAATCATTCCAAATGTACAAGTTCTTAAAGGTCAAAATAAGTTTCACAACCTTTGTGTGATCTAAAAATGTTGGTTGTTGTTGCAGTTTGCACGAAGATACATATATTTTATTTTGATATTTGTTTTTAATGAACTTAATACGAATCCATACCAATGCGTTGCAATCATTCGTGTTAGTTCGTGACATTTTTGTATGTTGTTGCGGTTTCGGTTGTTGTTGTCGTTGTCGTTGTTTATGTGACTCTCTTGCTGTTGTTCTTGCTGCTGAGGCTGCTGTTGCTGATATCGCTGTTGTTGCCACCGCCGCCCACCCTTGAGCCGCTCTGGACGCCGGCTTCGTTGTTGTTATTGTCACGAACGTTGCACTCGCACACGTTAATTCTTGCATTAATCTTGGTTTGCTCTCTTGCTTTTGCCTCATTACTCAATTACTCAACACTGGCTTGCACTTGAACTTTTGCTTTCTTAATTTGCATTTTCTTTATTTTTACTTGCTTTTTCGAACCAACACACTGTAAAAACAACAAACGATTTGAAATTTTTGTGGCAAAATTGAAAATATTTAGAAAAACACTTGCAAAAAACTCGACGCGCGCACTTTTTGCATAAAACCTTTTTAACATAAAACCTTTTTTTTTTTTTTTTGCTTTTTTTTTTTGCATTTTTGAACACTCATTCTCTCTCTCTCTCTCTCTTAATATGCTCATGGCTCTCATATTCAAAGTTCATCGACTTATTTTTTTATATTTTTAATTTAGTGCAAATACACATATTATTTAAACAATTTATTTATTTTCTTTGTTGTGCTATTTTTTTAAATTTTATTGCGTTTTAATTTTATGTTATTTCAGTTGTGTCACAAACAGAGTTCCATTGAGATTCATTGCAGTATGTGTGTGTGTGTGTGTGTGTTTGGCTTTGTTTGTTTGGGTCAAAGTTTGACCTACATATATAGCAATTAAACAAATGGATAATCCATTCATATTTTGGAGAATACTCAAATCAAGAACAAATAACATTTAAATGACTTTTAAAGATATTATTTTAAGGGTTTAAAGTAAAGTTTCTCAAACTTATCTCAGTGCTGATAAAAAAAAGAGAAGTCACCCACACACACACACACACACACACGCATACATGCACGAGTCTAGGAGAATTTAGCGCGCAATTTCATAGTCGATTATTTATATTTATTGTAGTAATTTTATTTTGGGCTAAAAGTTCATTTCGTGCCATAATTTGCCTTAAGACCCGACACTGGCAAAGTTCTTGGATTATTTTTATTTTTATTTGTATAACACATAAATTGGTTATTATAATAATTTAATTAACTGAAATATAAATTTGTTTTATTTTTATATTTAAATTTTATTAATTTTTATGCACTCGATTATTTGTATTATTTTGATACTTTTGCTTTAGCTCTTTGGTTGGCTTATAGAAAACTCATCAACTACATTTAGCTCAACAAAAGAGAATGTGGTGTGGTAGACAGAGAAAGATAATAACAGAATGAGAAAGGAAAACGCGCGCGCTCAGGGGCTCAGTAACGAATTCGGGCACGTAGACAACTCGAGAGCAACGTTGGCAACGGCAACGGCAACGCCAACAAAAGTGGCCAAAACGAAAACTGTACACTCGGTAGAGACGGAGACGGAAATGGTGACGATGGTAGAGGCGAAGACACAGAAACGAAGTAGAGAAATTTGATCAATGGAATTAACTTTTTGCTATTTATTTTTATACTTTATTTTATTTATTTATTTTTAAATTTTTTTTTACACTTGTTACACTTTTCTCATTTATGCAGTTTATTTTTTTTTAATAATTTTTTATGTTGGATATATATTTTTTTATTTAAACTGTTCTTGGCACAACACTTTTCAACACTTTCTTGACCTGATATTCGATCTGATTTATTTATTTATATATATTATTATTTATTATTAATTATATAGTTCCATTTGCACTCACACTTCTATTATACACTTGGCTTACAATTATCAGTAATTCCATTATTTTATTTAAATATTATTTTTTTTTATAATTTTAAGAAAACGCCAAACGATAAATGTTTTTTAACGAGTGTTCGCTTCAATCAAGTTCGATCATGAATAAACCAATTTCAAGGCACACGTGGAGTTCTTTTTAGTGTTTTTCATAACTAATATTTTTGCACAAAAACTCAAACGTTGGCTGCAAACGCTAATTACAATACTAAATCATCTTAAACATTAAGGTCTGTGAAATAACTAACTTCACTTTAAAACAATTTAAATATGTAACTCTAAAATAAATATCTTAAATTAGTTATTTCACAATCCTTAGTCACAATATTGTTAACAAAAAAAAACTAAGAAAATTATAAGATTTACACAAATGTACACCGATTTTTGTTGTTGTTGTTTGCAGAAGTATTATATAATATGTTTCTAATTGGCTTTGTATGTTTCATAAAGAATAATTTTATACCTTCGAGCAATCGTCGTTGTTCGGCTGATAAGGCAGCATCTGCAACAGGGGCATCATGTTCTTGATGATGTTGTTGTTGTTGCTGCTGCTGCTGTTGCTGCTGCTGCTGCTGCTGTTGTTGTTGTTGTTGTTGCTGCTGGTGATGGTGGTGTCGAAGCTGTGCTGGTAGTTGTGGCTCCTGTGTTTGCTGCGCTTGAGATGTAGTCGAATGATGATGATGATGGTGATGATGATGATGCTGCTGCTGTTGCTGTTGATGCGACGTCGGTAGCTCCTCGGAGCCTGACGGTGTCGGCGATGCTGGGCCAGAGGGGCCACTGTTACCTCCAGCCCCGATAATACCAGCGTTACCCCCAGCACCTCCAACAACACCACCACCCCCGCCGCCACTGTTGTTGATCATGTGCAAATTATGATCATACTTTGTAGACATTTTATCGTAACTGTTCATCAAAGGTCTCTGATCGTCCATAGTCATTGCAGCGACACTCATAACTCAATATAAAGCTCTTTTGGGTCCTTTTCTTTTTGCTTGCGTCGATTTTTACATGGGCATGTACACACTGGAAAAACACACAAAACTCGATGCTCCCTGCACACTGCTCACTGCCAGTGGAGCACTTTTTCTCGCTCACACGCACGCAGTATTTGTATTGGGGTTGCCTGCTCGCTCACCAATATCAACGTAGACGACGCGATACAAGCGAAAATTTTTTATTTGTTGGCCTGCTACTTTTCAGCTGCAGATTTTTCCAACTTCTTACGTATTAACAACGATGAATTATTAATAACTTGCTGGATTGTTCATTTATTTGCACTTTTTCAACATTTTTATATGATTATAAGCACTTTAATTACGTTTATTTAGTAATTTTACATGGACCGTCGTTGTCGCCAGTTAGAAGAAAACGTATGAACAGCGTTGCCAGAAGTTTTACAACCAAATTCAACATGGTGGACCGATAACAATTGCTCCCGAAATGCCAAACAAATACGGTAACTCTAATACACGACGAGATAGCTGGTCACTCTTGCTTTACTTGTTGTTTACGTTTTTTAAAGAAGAAGAAATTTGTCAGTCAGCCCTGGTTCATTTTGCAAATTACATAAAAGAATACGACAAAAAACGACAAAATGTTTCGGCAAATTGCTGGACCAGCCTACGCAAAGCTATTGAATGCAACCAAAAACACAGCATCTGCGTCATGCGCTAAAACCGCATTCGGCGGCTCACTGAGCACCTCCTTGGTACGCCAGCAGCAAACTATGCCCGTCGTCGACTCCGGCAGTAATCTACCCAAGCAAGGTTACTCCCCATTCGGAACCAAGCAGTCCAGCATGGCCGAATGGTCGTTGGCGAGATTGGATGACCTGCTCAACTGGGGCCGCAAGGGTTCCATTTGGCCACTGACCTTCGGCTTGGCCTGCTGCGCCGTGGAAATGATGCACATTGCAGCCCCACGGTAAGGCTTAAACCGCAATAAGTGCAAACGAAGCTCATCTGTATTCATTCCAGATATGACATGGATCGTTATGGTGTTGTGTTCCGAGCATCACCTCGCCAAGCAGATGTCATCATCGTGGCTGGAACGCTGACCAACAAAATGGCCCCCGCCCTCCGTAAGGTGTACGACCAGATGCCCGAACCACGTTGGGTGATCTCAATGGGAAGCTGTGCCAACGGCGGTGGCTACTACCATTATTCGTATTCGGTTGTGCGCGGCTGCGACCGGATTATCCCCGTCGACATCTACGTGCCTGGCTGCCCGCCCACCGCGGAGGCGCTCCTGTACGGCGTTCTGCAGCTCCAGAAGAAGGTCAAGCGCATGAAGACCCTGCAGATGTGGTACAGAAAGTAGAGACAAAATTATGAATAGAAGCGAAAAGTGTTAAATAAATATTTACTCAAAATGTGCTATTAGCCAATATATTTCCTTAAAGAGATCTAACTATTATTGATTTAAGCCAAATGGTGACAAAAAACGTGTTAGACCAAATCTTAAATAGATTCTAAAAATAAGGAAAAATGATGAAGAGTCATTAAGGGTCTTCTTGAATAGATTTTTGTTTCATATTATGTGGAGGGATTCTAAAAAAATAAGTCTTGACTCACTAAAACATGATTTAAAACTAGCTTGTTTTAATTACATTTGGCTTGAAAGCCATGCTTAAGTTTTATTGGCTTACAAAATTCTTTGAACACTCTTGAAAAAGGTAGACTAAGCGTTATCTTGAAAACTGGCCACGCTTTTTCTTTCCCTTTAATGCATCCAATATTCAATAATTTTTTTTTTGAGGAATGCCGTTACTATTAATAACAAGTTTGTGATGTCACACACGCGATGAATTTAACCTCATATTCACCTAAAGGCATGACCAGCGTTGCCAGATCTCAAACTAGGTAAACAGATGTGCGATGGCCGATTTGCCTGAAAATCTACAAGTTATTAAACTGGAACCACCAGGAACGCCGGAAAAGGCCAACATCAAGGAGCGGCTCAATTTGCATGTGAAGCGACGCCTGCAGCAGGAAACTCCAGAATTGCCACACAACGACATTGCAACGCCCATTAACAATAGCAGCAACAAACGCTCCAAGCCCGCCCAAACGCAGTCCAAGGAAGTACAAAAACCGCGAAAGCCCTATCAGAAGCGGGTCGAAAAGGTCAAAACCGAGAGCGGCAAGGGCAAAAAAAGTGAGATGTTGCTGATAATTCTACTTATAATAAGCTATAAAGCGCCCGTTTGTAGCACCCACAGTTTGCCCCTCAGCGGAGCGTGAGCTGGACACGTTCGATGAAGCAGCAGATCTCGAGGCCTCGCCCGAGACTTCAGACGCAAGAAACTTGAACCGGGATCGCTACAAAAGTGCTGATATTCTTAGCACCGTGCTGAGCAGGAAGAAGCGAGCTCTAATGCACGATCCGCAGGTGCAGCTCTTCTGGTCTCAAATCATGACGGCGCTTAGGGACTGAACCGACTGTGTAATACTCTCTGTTTTATTCGGGAATCAAGTAAGTCCAAGAATTGGATTAACACTGTTTTGTAATCCTAAAATCCAACGGAAATCGTTCGTATATTCCTACATTTTCCAGTTTTTCAAGAACTTTTCTTTCATTCCGAACCAAGCGATTTAGCATAAATCGGTTATCGGTATAAAAAGATACTTTTGTATCTTTGTTGGCACTATATATTTTTAAATCAAATAATACATTTCCAACCGAAATATTTAAATTTTATGAATCGTAAGCTTTGTTTCCTGCGCAGACTCGGGGAATTGATTCCTCTCGAGAGAGCAGCCGGTCACTGAGAGAGAGAGACAGTGTGTGTGAGTGCAGAGCGCAGTCCGGACTCCGGAGGCTTTTACCCGTTGACGGCCTTTCTGACAGCTGCGAATTCGCAGGGAGGCTCAGAAGGAAATCTGTCGTTTCTGGGGTTGCAACGTTTTGTGTCGCGTAATCGGTGATTTTGTGTGACTGAGAAGTAAGCAAAAAAAAAAAGTCAAATAAATGTGAATTTCAAGTGTTTCGCTGTTGGTCGAATCGAGTCCTTAATTTCGAAACCATTTAAATAATAAAAAAAACTTAAGTTTATAAGTTTCGTTGGAATTTTAAATGTTAGATAATAGCGTTAGTGTTCTATCGATTTAACTAAGTTTTTTTTTCGTTTCTCTTTCCCACACTCTCTGTTCAGGGCTGCTCTCCCTCTCTCTCTCTCTCTCTCTCTCTCTCTCGTTCGGTCTCTCTCTCTTTCAATCCTTTTGACTTTGTGCTTCGTCCTTGCCTCGTGCACGAATTTGCGCTCAAAACGAACGAAACAACAACAAAAACAACAGACAAATTGAGCCCTTCTGGGATGCTTTTCGCTTTCGTTCGTTTTCCTTTTTTGCCTCCATTTTCAATTCCATTTCCATTTGCATTTCCACTTGGACTCAGCTTGAATGAGCTTTTCTCGGCGTTCGCTTCTTTCAATCCCAAGAAATTCGCAACGACGCCAGTTACCAGTCTCGAAAAAGAATTGTTTGTCTCCTCTTATGTAAATATTAAAAAAAAAAAAAAAAAAAAAAAAAAAAAATAGAACTAAACACAAATCTTTTTTAAGTATATTGAAATATTGATACATATTGATCGTATGTGTGATACCTTATGTAACTGTGCAGAGCTTTGTGAGAGTAAAAGTGTTGTGGAAAAGTGAAAAGTGAAAACTGATTACAAAACAATTTTAGTAATAAAATTCCAGTTAAACGAGTGGAAAATAAATCTAGAAAGAAGCAGAAGAATTTCTGAAAATAATATTAAATGTGTGCACAATTTGTTTATAAATATTTGTATAATTCGAATGTGTTTCATAAACAATAATGGTATTCCTACAATCATAAACGACATTAAAACCTGAATGTTATACAACATGATTGCGAATATCTCTCATTCCATCCCAACGTAGTCACAACAATCACAACGAGAGCAAGCACAACAAATACCCCCTTTTTTCAGTAGTCAGGTCTGCCCGTTCTACCAACATTTTTTTAATGGCTAAATCGATATTCCCTGTTAAAAAAAGAACAAAAACATGAACTAAAACCTTCGTTGGCATTTAGTCTGGGCTCAATGTTAATCGTGAGTTACTAATACTATTACATAAGTCTCGACGTAGGGAAGTTTCACACAGTGGAGGTGAGGCGACCGAGGGGAGAAGAGTTTTCCTCGGAGGAAATGCCAAAAGTTTGTTAACGGAGACACACGGACTCGATAGCAACTGAACTAGGTCAGTTATTGAATTTTCCCATCTCACATTCATGGAGTGTTACGTCCTCCGCCCACACACGGATGTGCCACACAGAATGTGGCATGCAGCTGCATTGAGCTGGCTCAAATGAACCAAATGCAAGTCCATATCGGACTCTCAATCAATTGCCTGCATGAATCACACTCGACACTTCTCGTCGAGCATGTCAATGAGCCATAGTAGTACGAGTGTATCATGTCACAGAAGTAGTACAGTGGGCCCTGCATGACAACGGTTCGTGGGCTGCTCTATTGATTGTCATAGTTTGCGCTTTTCCAAACACTCAAACTCACACACACACACACATACACCCTTGGAGGTGTGTGGCACCTTTTTAGAGCAGTACTCTGACGATGAACTGAACAACTTGCCACATGCCTCGAGTAGTGCAGCAAAAGCAGTGTTTGCTGTAGTAAACTTCCTATGGATTCCGTCGGAAATGTTAAACCAAATGGGGACTATCTCGGAGAGCGATATCTGAACTTCGAAAATGGCACTTGTCGCATCGAATACGACGAGCTCCTAGCTGGAATTTCCCGCTTTCCCGCAAAAAAGGTGTACAAGTTTTATGTGTCAAATAATCAGCTCGTTATGAGGCAACATAACTTGGGAATACCCATAATTATACAATATTCAGTGGGAAAATCAATTTTAAGCATAGTCAGCAAAACTACTCATACCATCACTGGCACTCTTACCAATCATTGCAATCCAATTAAGTGGCCAACATAAAGCGGCCGTTACCGTTAGGCTTGTACTGGATTTCTTTTCATTTCATTGTGGACATTGAGTGCAATTGGCCCACTCACTTTGGCACATGGGATCCACAAGCTTGTGGGTCGTGTTTTAGTCCCACAGACACTCTCTTTTCCACTCGCACTTGTGTCGGCAAATTTCGCTCTCTTCCACTCTTCCGCTCTCTCTCTTACTCTGTCTCTCTCTTTCTCGCTGCACCTGAACTCCCCTGCTCTACAGATTTTGGCCCATTTGAGAGATTTTGATGTCCCCATTGCAAATTCTGTTTTCATATTTGGCTTTTCACTTTCTTGACCGCTAAACGTGGATTTTGGTCAACAGTTTTAAAAATTATTTCAAGTGGATAAATAATGTAAATTATAATTACAAATCAGTTTAAATAATCGTAGATAGGAATTTTCTTTATAATATTATATCCAGAAATGAGATGGCAATTTTACTAGCAACAAGTCTCAGTTTGGTCCAATTATATAGCATAATAATATTAAATTTACCTACTCAACTACTCATAGATAAATCAAACTATAAAAACCCTTCGGCTTAAGTAAAAAGAAGAAAAAAGTATCTATAGTGATTAAGCTTGAGTATCTTTCATGATTTTTCCTATAATAAATTGTTTCTTCTTTTTAGCATGCTAATTTAACACTATCAAACTAAAAAACAATAACAAGAAACAAGAAGTCAGAAATAAGTGAGATTTTACTACCAAAAACCAGAGGAATTCGAGTGAATCTTCGCAGAAAAGCAAAAACAATTGGAAATCGAAAAATGTCGCCGTTTATGGAGAAAGTTCTGCTGCTTTTAGGCGTGCTGTGCTGCATACAAGGTGAGTGTGGATGGAGGTCATCCCAGGTGTGAAGTAATCACTGCCCTCTTACAGTGTCCACTGCCCTTATGTGCTATGACTGCAACAGTGAGTTTGATCCTCGCTGCGGAGATCCCTTTGAGCCGTACTCCATTGGCGAGGTGAACTGCAGCAAACAGGAGCCTCTGGAGCACCTCAAGGACAAGTACAAGCCCATGTTGTGCCGCAAGACGGTGCAAAAGAGTGAGTTATATTGAATATTCACTTTTTCTCGTTCCATAAGCTAATATTTAAACGGATATTTCAGTTTACGGCAAGACCCGCATTGTCCGCGGCTGTGGCTACATTCCAGATGAGCGCACAGACAAGGAGTGCGTAAGGCGTTCGGGAACCCACGATGTCTCCGCCACCTACTGCGCCTGCACCAAGGAGCTATGCAACGGGGCAATGGGCGGGGCTGTATCGCAGAGTGCTTTGATCCTGGCGCTAGTGGCCGGATTGTCGCTGTTCATGACAAGACAGAGCATAGCTGTTCAGAGCTCATAAATATGTGTTCTACTCTCATTTTTATAATCTGTTAGTCTCTTTCGTTTAAGTCATTTGAGTTGAGGATTTCTTTTCGGCATTCGATCTTTGAATATGGCAAAATACTTACCATAGACGAGTTGATTAACTGTACGAGGTATTTGTGTATAACTTTTTGGGTTCTTGAAATGAAAAATTAACAGTACCTCAAATATTTAAACAAGAAATAAAACAAACAAATAGTTTGGGCGGTGAAATCCATATTGTTTGTATTTTATAAGCTCATTTATTTAATTTTTAACACATGTTTATCCAAAAACAAAAACCAAAAAAGATAAAAAAAAAAGTTAAATAAACAAAAAACTGCCAGTAAACAAACATCTCCGCCTAATAAAACAAAATTCATGTTCAACCAAAAAGCAGAGGCTTAAAATTATTTTAATTAATACTTTTTGTTGACCACTCAATGTTCTAGAAACTTAAAAACATTTCCCAATGTTTTCGAAATATTTCACAAAGAAAGTGCGAATATATTTTCAACTACTAAATCGCGATATTAACATAGAAAAATAAAATCCAGAAATTGTCAGAAGAGATTAAAAAATTAATTGATATGAGAAAGTTAATAGAGCATAGTATTTACAGTAACTAGGACTCAAAATCATCCAAGAAAGAAATTAAGTATCAAGTTATATTTCAACTAAATGCGAAAGCAACTAAAATACAAATTAATAGAATATATATTGATGTAAATGGTAAAAAGCAGAAAACTTTTAACAAAACAAATGAAATAATCATTGTCAGATTATAAAACTATTCAAATCTTATACTTTGTCCACTTGCTTAACATTAAATAAATTAATAGACAATTTAATAAGCCTATTAAATCTTCCTAAGCAAACAACAATAACAACAGCAACAACATTTAATTCATCATGTAGATAATTATTGGATTTAATTTGGATTAAGTAATAAATTTTAAATGTATTAGCTTTTAGCAAACATTTCGAGTGCTGTTTTTGAAAACTTGATAGGCATAAAAAACACAAACACATCAAAAAGAAAACTCGATTATATAGATCCGAAACTTAAGTACATTTTAGCACCATATTTTGTTGGGATAACAAATTTTATTAAACACATTTCAAAAGATTTAAAACTTATACACATCTTAATACACCTGCATACAGAGAATATTTATTTAGTTAATACTATAAATAATTATATTGAATGCTAAATAAAAAAAAAAACATTGTGAGAACACGTAGGTAAAAATTACAAAATTTATTAAGAAATCAAAAATAAAAAATGAAAATTAAATAAAAAATATTACATCACATTATGTTTAGTTAAGACTTAAAGGATATAGTTTATCAATAATTAATGAATTCACTTAAAAAGCAATGTGCTTCTGCATTAAATAATAATAATATATTCAATAACATTTAAATGCATCACAAAAGGAGACAAAATGAATATAAATGAAATATATAAAACCAGAATAAAGTCCTTCTATAATGAAATATGGCATCGTGATCATATCACTGAGCTTTGCTTTTTGAGTATCGAGATTCCGGAGTAAAACTGAAAACTAAAAACTAAAAACTGAAAACAAAATACTAAAACCTACACAACATACATAAATGTTATTTCAAGAACACATAAAGATAACTACTACAAAAGATCTAAACTCAAATATTTTAAAAAATAATTTAGCATTAAATTAATAAATGGAAACTAACAGCAAGGTTTGGTTGATAGTCATAATAAAAATCTATTTAAAAATAAAATAAAAAAAAAAACACAACACCAAATATAAACACAGTGAAAGCATGAATTGTTGAACAAATGAACACACAGTTGCATAATAATTATTATTAATATATTTAACAAATAATAATAATAAAACAATAAGTTTTGTCTGCGCTGGCTGAGTCGTGAAAATAATAATATAATTAAATAATTTATATTTGGTTTATGAGTTTCTATGCAAACCCAACCAATATTTATTCAAAAACCAAAGGAAAACCAAAGTATAATACAAAATAAAATATATGAAATAAATAAAGAAGAAAATGAACAAATAAATCCAACAACAATTTACAAATAAAAATTATGTGAACTTGTTAATTTTTAGCGTTTAAGTCTGTAAAGCTCCGCTTGTAGATGAAAAATCAATAAATAAACTAAATACAAAATTGAATATAAAAATGGAAAAAGAAGATGGAAAAAGTTATAAACTTTAACAAAAACAACAAACACTTGTTGCTACTTTCTCAACTTATGCAGTCGTCAATGATGTAATCAATAAAAAAACCAATGTTAACTATGATTTACTGTTATATTGAACCCTCTAAGGACTTAAACCATCTGCAAAGGTGTTGCTAATTGAGAACACACTCTCTCTAAATTCGTGCAGCACTTCCAATGGAATTCGGGAAGATCGCTCCCTTGGCAATGGGCTGTGCAGCACTACGAACAATTTTGATGAAGCCGTTCTCGCCCCAAGTATCGTCAAACGAGTTAAGGCAGAGCCAATAGTCTAGGCCACTCTCTGTGTCATGGCCATAGCCGACCACCACCAGGAACTGAGAGCTATTGGCCGTGGCCCTGGCCGGAGGTACGTAGACTCCGCTGCTGTAGTGCATGAATCCAAAGGTCGCTGGATTGTACTCCACGATCACGGGTATGGAGCTAGACACAAAACGTTTCACGGACTCATCATCCCCATCCCGAATTCTACCATAAGTGTCCAGCTTGATGGCGCCGGTCGACGTAACGGGCGGGGAGCACATACCCTGGACGGAGTTGTTACGAGACGGGTAAGCCTCCTCGGTGACCAGCTGCGTGTTGGGCAATTGGGTCAGGTAATCAAAGGCGTTTTGGGGCACCTGAGTGGTGCAAGCGGTGCTCAAGCCAGCACAATCGATCAGACTCTGTGCCGAATAGTTCATGGGTACCATATCATTGGGCAGCGCATTCAGTATCTGAATGGCCCTCGCCGTCGCATATGCCCAGCTCGCGCTGCAGATAGTGCCCTGATCCTGGGGAGTCAACGTAATGCCAAACTCCTTAAGGATGTCGAACTCAGCAGCGGCTGTATTCCCCGTTTCCACCGGAGTCGAGTCGTGGGACACAGCAGGATACACGGCCTGGGGCAAACGGGCTGCGAATGTAATCAGCCGAATATCCGAGAACTGATTGATCCCCACTCGATAGGTGTTGACCTTTCGATCTGCCAAGGCATTGTGTTGAGCTATTTGATTGGTGTGGTAGTTGAAGTAGTAGTTGGCATTGTTCCTGTCCGCATTGGTGGCATACTCCTTTTGGTACTTATCCTGAAGAGGGTTAGAACCTTAAGAAAATTTTTATTTCTACAGAGTTTGGACGCAAACTTACAACAAAGTCATCGAAATCTTTGCCAGCCTGTCCATGGTTGATGGAGTAGACACCTGTAGACAGGAAGACACAGCAGAGAAGCAGCTTGAACATCTTGAAACTGTAGCAGACACTAGTTAACAATTGGGCATTGGCAAGACACTTATATAGTCGCATTTATCCAAACACTTTCTTTATGATTGGACGAGTAAATAGAAGATAAAAGCCGCACCACAAAACAGTGCAAATAGATTTCTACATAAAATTCACGACTATCGTTCTTTGGGGGCCCAGCCAATGCTTAATTCGCACTTGCCTAATTATGATATAGTCGAGCACTACATTCACTTGGAGCAGTACGAGCACTGTGAGCATTACAAGCACTTGGGGCACTACGGGAAGTACGGGCACTACGGTCGTATGGTCCCAATCGGAATACGAAAGTCTTGTCTTCTGGGCGTGTCTGATTGTTCTCATGTGTCTGTTAATTTGAAATTTCCACTGTCCTAGTTTTGTCTAACATAAGACTATTCTGCAGGTATTCCAGTGATACCCACAACCTCATAAAGATATGGTTATCTGTAGGAATATTAATTCAAAAACCTTTAAAGATTTCGCCGAATTTCTAGACCCCGTGCTCTAATAAAGTGTTGAGGGGTCTATTAGGTTTGTCAGAAGTGAAATGTGCGTAACTCCAAATTTCGAAGAGCAGAAAATGTTTATTTCAAATTGTTCCCACGCCCACTAACACCCCCGCAAATTTTACAAATTTCACATCAACATAACTTGAAAACGACTGAAGCTAAAGAGACCAAATTCACACAGTATGAGTATGGTATAATTATAACTATTCTCACGAAATTTAGTCAGGATCGGACAACTATAGCCATAGCTCCCGTAGGACAAATCAGTCGATGATTAGTGATTGGTATGAAGACAGTTTTAGTTGAGCGATCGCAACCAAATTTACACAGTATGTGTATGTTATCATTATAACTATCCTCACCAAGTTTGGTTAGGATCGGACAACTATAGCCATAGCTCCCATAGGACAAATCGGTCGAATATTACTTATTTGGTTGGGAAAAGCGCACTAGAATGAGTACGGGGTCTTTTACAGTCGGCTCGCTCGACTGTAGCCTTTTTTACTTGTTTATTATTTGTTTATTTACTTAGCGCAGACTTAAAGCAGTTCCGATTGAATGAATCAGCATTAATTTAAAATTAAAAGTATAACTATTAAATAAATCAATTTATTAACAAAACTAAACAAATTTAAACATTTGTAATAAATAATAAACAATTTAAGTAAAGCATTTAAAATTGAATTCGACTTCCATCGCAGACAGTTTAAGAATCCGTTAGCAATATATCACAGTCCACGCTAGTGACGTAAGCAGAACTGATTAGCATATATGAGAAATAAACTAAATGTCAACAAATAAATCGATCGTGACATTTTAGTTGCTTGTGATCGTTGTTCTCATTAATCATTAATTAATAAAAAAAATTATATGTTCTTATAAATATTTGCAAATTAATAACTTTTCTTCCTCATTACTTAATAGTCGTAAATATTATGTAGGCCTGCAAATTGTGTGGAAACTGTCAAGTTTATGATAATTTAAAATGGGTGTATAACTATCAAAATTAACTAAATAAATAAGCGTGTTCGTTATGCTCAAAGCTTTAATTAACATATTTTGATAGTCACTATAACTAGTTTAACCAAAGCGAAGTAGTCAAGAGTAAAGTTGTAACTTTATGAATTTAGTATAACGTATTTATGTGTTTGTATATATACACCATATGGTAAATATTTGGAGTCTTCTCTTTGGTATTGGAAAAATCACATCTTCAAAGATTTCAACACACAAATTAATGATTAATTTGAATTTAATGCGAAGAGTTGAGATAAATGAGGATTTCAAATATGAAAACCTTTTCAAACCTGAAACCCATAAAAACGCTCAGCAAGTTTTCATTCATGGTGCGTTTAAGCCATGGCCTATAAAACCCTAGAGTCTTCCGCCAGCGTGGCTTAAAGCGGTCGCAGCCTCCGAGACAGCGACATCTTGACCAAGTCTTCTTCAGCGCGAAAAAAAAAAACGGCAGAAACATAGCCATTAAAGGTGATTAAAGATTCATGAGTTAAAATTGTTGGTGAATAAGTGACTTAAAATATATATTATAAATAATATATAAAAAATATATAATAATATTTATGACAGTGAATAAAACTTTAGTTAAACTCTTTCACCTTTTTAAGAACATTTTGTTTAAAAAAGAATTTAAAACTTTTCGTAAAAAACAGCAACAATTTGTTAATGTTGACATCAACTTTTTACAGTGTCTACCGTTAGTATGTGTATGTTATGTAAATCCCCCACTTCAGTCAGTGCGAACAAGTTGTAATATTTATCATTATCGTAATTATGGACTTTTCGAGACAGTCAGCACTTTTGAAGGCCCACACGAGTGTCTCTTTCCCAATTGTCTTTGGTCTCTCGGTTGGTAGTCAAATTGCCTTTCACCCGCATCCATTTCTTCACCAATAGTATGGACACATACATATGTATATGTATGTATGGAAGTGGATAAAACTATAAAGATGATTATGGATCGTATTGAAAGAGAAATTGATTTGTGTTTACATTTATGATTGTTTGCTTTGGCCAAGGGAATTTCACAAACAATGAAATTTATTCCAATCGAATTTGGACTTTTATGTTAATTTTTGATGAATATGTAAATATAAATTAAAAATTCACATGAAATGATTAATCACACTAATTAAAAACCCATTCAATCGATATGTAATACTCCAAAGCTTTCATCGTAAACTCAATCGTTAATCCAACATTACCTACTTTGCCACATGTGTACAGGGTATATACATATGTATCAATTTCAAAACATTTACTAGACACCCATAATAAAAAGTACTAATGCTCTTTTTAGGAAACAAAAAAAAAACTGATGATTTTATGACTCTATATCAAGTACCTAAAATCTTATCTATAATTCGTGGTATACATAAAATCTAAGAATTATTGTGTTTTCCTCCTCATGTCGTTAGCTGCAATGCATAAAAGACAACAATCATAAAGATAAAATGCATAACAAAATTGGATCATACTTGTATTTGAAATAATTATGACACACTTGTCTTAAGAAATCGTTTTAATTTTTATAGCCACTTCTAGGGTGTATTTAGTTAAAGTATTTTTAGTCACTCACAGCATTTTGGATAAAATACATGCTCTTAAATAAGGAATATGCAGAAAACACTTTGATTTCGGGAGCAAAACTCTAATTTCTAGAGAGTTAATCTGTATGACTGTATGTGTCATTGTTTTTTAAATAAAATTTAAATTGAGAAATATATTAGTTTAAAAATGAAAATGACGATTGTCACTATCATGGCGTGAACAAAGAGAACGTAAGCCAGAAATAACAGTAGTTTTAGTTTAAAGGAAATTTGTATACTCTGCAAAGAGTAAAGTATCTTGAAAGTATCTTGAAAAGTATCTAACAGACAGAAGCAGGCGTGGTATACCCCATAAAGTAAATATATTCTTAACCAAAATCACAAGTCGAGTCGATATAGCCATGTCCGTCTGTCCGTCTGTCCGTCTGTCCATCCGTCCGTCTGATAAAAGCAGATTTCAGACGTGATAAGAGCTACAAATTTGAAATTAGTCAGTATCGACTCCATATACATATAGTCAATCAATAGAAGAATCTGTTTTTTTCAGTCATTCTTAGATTTTATATTTTATATTACAGTAATTTAATTTTTATTGTCCCAAAATCTAGTTAATATTATTTCAAGATTTTCTTCTACATAAAAAAGTATAAGAATGAAATTTCGTACGAACAACATTTTATCATTAGATACTCTTAAAAACTTTGTGGTTCTTAATTCATTTCCTAAATTTAAAATCTTAGTTTTTTAATAAATACTTTATTCTTCAGAAAACGTATCTTATTTAACCATTTAACTTAATCAAGGTTTTCCCAATCAGTTATTAGTAAGAAACCATTATCTGATATTTGGTAGGAAAGAGTAAGTTTAAAAGCGTTCAGCACTGGTACAGGGTACATAACAGTCTGTTAAGGCTGTACACTCGTCCAGCACTGTCACAGAGTATATAAAAGTCGGTTCAACTCGACTTAACACTCGTCCAGGGTACATAACATGATAATATAATGACGATTATCTCATGATTTCTTATTGTAGATGGCGAAGACACTCCAGTTGCTACTTCTCTTGGCCTGCCTAATTGCCGAGTCACTGCAGCAGGCGGCACTGCAGCAGTTCCCAAAGCTCAACGATGTGATAGACTTCGATGACTACCTGCGTCAGTCGGGAAAGGTGTATTTGGACGAAAAGGAGCGGGAGTTTCGCAAGAGTATCTTTGCAGCGAAGAAGTCTTTTGTGGACCTGTCTAACAGTCGTCGGGCAGGTGGATACAGTCTGTGCTTGAACTCCCTTGCTGACCTAACCCGCAAGGAAATATCCACGCTTCTCGGTTCCAAGATCTCACCGCTGGGCGAGTAAGTAGAGTCCACTAGATGGCCAATTGAAGTAAATCCTTTCATTACTCACTTTTGACTGATTTGCAGAGAATTTACTGCTCCGCACATAAATTTCCTGCCTGCTTCGTCCAACGCAGTGAATGACAACCTTCCGGAGTCGTTTGATTGGCGGGAGAAGGGAGGAGTGACGGCAGCAGGGTTTCAGGGCGTTGGGTGTGGTTCGTGCTGGTCCTTTTCCACCACGGGAGCTCTGGAGGGTCATCTATTTCGTCGGACTGGGCTCTTGGTGCCTTTGTCCCAACAGAACTTGGTGGACTGTGCCGACGACTACGGCAACATGGGCTGCGACGGTGGCTTCCAGGAATACGGCTTTGAGTACATCCGAGATCATGGCATCACTCTGGCCAACAAGTATCCCTATGAGCAGTACGAGATGCAGTGCAAGCAGAATGAAACCGCTGGAGTTTATCCACGTGAGAGCATAGTAAAAATCAGAGATTATGCCCGCATTGATCCCGGGGATGAGCAGAAGATGAAGCAAGTGATTGCCACTCTTGGACCACTGGCATGCTCCATGAATGCAGATACCCTATCCTTTGAGCAGTACGAAGGTGGCATCTACGACGACGAGGAGTGCAACCAGGGCGAAGTGAACCATTCGGTCGTCGTCGTTGGGTATGGCACTGAAAACGGTCGCGATTATTGGATCGTTAAAAACTCGTATTCCCAGAACTGGGGAGAGTCTGGGTTCATGCGGATTCCACGCAATGCAGGCAGCTTCTGTGGCATTGCCAGTGAGTGCAGTTATCCCATTCTATAAAGAGGCTGTCTCTTTCCATCTACCTCTTTCACTCTCGCACTCTCTTTCTGGTCGTCTTAACCTATTTGTCTATAAGTGTTTGTTATTGACATGTATACGAATTTATATAGTTACAATAAGTTATTAAATCCCAAGTAGTTGGGCAGTTTAAAACATTACAAGTTGACTGATCAATCTGGTAAATCTAACCTACAGATAAAAATTTTACCAACTTAGATTAGGTTAGTACAAAGCATTACATTGCATTTCCCAAAACAAAACCAATTTTTAAATTTACTGGTCTTATTTATGGTCGCTCTAAAATTAGGACTTAAAGTACAGCTGACTGTGAGAATAGTGGGTAATATAATGTGAGGTTGGGGCAAAACTGGGAAATTCTCGATTACACGTTTTGCAATGTATCGATAACTACAATAACCAACATTTGTGGCACGTAAAGCTGCACACTAGAGTAAGGTCAAAGCCGCACTATGCACTAAAAACAAAATAAGTTAGGTTGGTTTGAATTTGTTGCAAACATATTGTGAGTGAACACGTCGCCATCTATTGACAATAAAAGTAAACTTAGCGACAGGCAATTTCGGTATGTAGCCAAGCGCCATCTGTTGTGCTTGTCGGTTTTAAGCAAATTTACTGACGTTGCCGCTATCGGCTTGGAGGGCGAGTTTATGAACTACAGTTCACATGTTTTGTAATTTACCAACAGAGGGGAAATAATTGCCGAGATTGTACTTAGCGCCACCTGTTGTTTGTATTCTATACTATGTCACCAATATTTCGCTGTCGTGAATATAAATTTTGTGTCAATATCGCTATCGATAGTTCGTTCTGCTTTCTCCCTGTTCGATCAAATGCCGTGAGTCAAGTTAACAATAATTCAAAGAATTATAAGCGGTATCTGTTTGCAGTCAGCTACAAATTAATATTAATTATAAATTAATTATCTTAAATAGTTGCACTGTGTGGAGACAGGTTTCAGACAGCTCCGATTGTCACAGCTGGCTTATACATACAAATTGTATACATATTTATTTGGCTGATAAGCGAAGATCACTCGACGAAATATTCAGAACACTCTTAAATATAAACCAGCTACAAATCTCACTTTGTATTCCCACAAAAGTTCCCAACGGAATACGAAATGAGTTTTCTATTACGGAGCTGCCTCATTTTGACAACAGTGCTGTTGGGATGTTGTTGGACATACGAAGTCCCAAAAGCCCAAGTGAGAGTATTCTATCCGAGGGGATTTGAGGTGTCCATACCTCATGAGGAGGGCATATCATTGTTTGCCTTCCATGGGAAGCTTAACGAGGAATTCGATGGATTAGAGGCTGGCAGATGGGCCCGAGATATACCCAGTGCCAAAAGGGGACGTTGGACTTTCCGCAACCGTGAGACAGTACTAAGTATTGGGGACACACTGTACTTTTGGACCTATGTAATCTACAACGGCTTGGGTTATCGGGAGGATGATGGGGCCTACGTAGTCACCCAATACGTAAATAGCACAAAGTAGAAAAATATAATAGAAAACATAACTTTTAATCGTTAAAGATTTTACTGTTCCTTTGAACAGTAAATAAAATCGCTTCGTAAGTGTGAAATTGGTTAAAATTAATAATACTTTTGATTAAAATCAAATCTGACAGCTTACTACGCATGACCACATATGGAGAGTGCCGAGTGTCGGGTGTCGGGTATAATTTAAGTCAAATGGTTTTTAAATAAATAAAGAAAATGGTTTAATGAAAATGCATTTATTATACGCTCAGTTCCGAGCTTTATGTGATGTCTGTAATTATTTTTTGTTAATCAAATTAGCAACGCAAATTTATGAGATTTTAAACGCAGTAATTAATCAATAATAAGAGTTATGGAGAAATGGGTCCAATCAGAACGCAAAATTCGACCAATATAAAACTCTTTATGGGTGCAGTCGGTCATGTGCTCAGTGCAGCACCGAGGAAATCCATCAACCCACTAAGGGAGTGCCACCACAAACACAGACACACACATGGAGTAGAGAAAGTTTCAAAGGATTCGTAAGGCAAATTGATGAAGTTTTAGTTGCGGCAACTGTACTACGTGACGTGTGCGTTCCTAGACAGACGCATGTGGCCACGCCCACTGCCATAGCATTCGCCCATGTTTAGTTCTCTTTTATGTTTTTACTTTTCTCTTCTTTTCTACCAGTCTTTGGGCTCTTTGTGCCCGTTCGTTAAGTTTTTTTTTTTTATGTAAGCAACAACAAAGCAAATGCAATTACAACGCAACGTGAACAAATTTTTTGCACTCACTGTGCTCTGAATTCGGCACAGCACCCAAATTGGTGTGTCTAGTAGCAAATGCTTTTTGCAAGCTTTCCCCATCCTTCTTGTCTCCAACTTCCAGAACTTTTATAATTTTTCTGCTTTTGTGCATTGCGTAGTTGTTGCCACCGTTAAACGCTTCATTGCCGCCTGCTATTTATTTCCTTTTTAGACCCCGTACTCTAAAAAAGAGTATAGGGGTCTATTAGGTTTGTCTGAAGCGAAATGTGCGTAACAGGCAGAAGGAGGCGTGGCCGACCCCATAAAGTATATATATTCTTGATCAGCATCAACAGCCGAGACGATATAGCAATGTCCGTCTGTCCGTCTGTCCGTCTGTCCGTCTGTCCGTCCGTCTGTATGATCACCTAGATCTTTTAAACTACAAGAGCTAGAGCCACCAAATTTGGAATGAAAGTCTGTCTGCTTCGCGAGCAGATCAAGTTTATTTCAAATCTTTGCCACGCCCCTTACCGCCCCCGCAAATTGCAAAAAACAATTTTCACATCACCATAACTTGAAAACTACTAGAGCTAGAGAGACCAAATTCACACATTATGTGTATGGTACCAATATAACTATCCTCACCAAGTTTGATCTGGATCGGACAACTATAGCCTATAGCTCCCATAGGACAAATCGGTCAAAAATAAAAAATTTGTATGAAGACACGTAATGTTAGTTGAGCGATCGCAACCAAACTTACAGAGAATGTGTGAATAATTATTAAAAGTATCCTCACCAAATTTGGTCTAAATCGGACAACCACAACATATAAAATAAATTAGTCAAAAATGCTGAGTTTTATGAATAAATTGTTTGTTTACACTGCTTGCAATAGAAAAAGAACACTTACTGCAGCAAGCAGTGCAGTGGGTTAACTAAACAATTATTATAAAAGATTTAACTCTACGTTTAGCTACTGCAACTTCAATAAGGAGCGTGGTCTAGGTAGTAGAGATGCGCGCTTCGTACGTGTTGGTTAGCCCGGGGTCCCCGGTTCGAATCCAGTCAGTGACAAATGCTATTTGTTAACTTTTTAAATTTTAATTATTTACATAAACTTCAATGCGGAGTGTGGTCTAAGTAATAAAGATGCCTGATCTAATTCTTCGCACTTATATGTGAACCCGGGATCATGGGTTCGAGCGCCGTCAGGGACATTTTATTAATTTTTGTTATATAACAAAAAAATATTACATGTAAATGCAGATAGTCGAGCACTTTCAATAGAGGGGCGTGGTGCAGCTGTTAGTGCACTGACGCGTGTGCGTGGGGTCCGAGGTTCGAATCCCGTCAGTGAATTATTTTGATTATTTTTTTTTTTTTTTTTTCAATTCAAATTTAAAATTAAATTTAAATTTAATTTCAAATTGTAAAACACGGCATATTTTTAAAATAAGCCAAGTAAGGAAATTGTGCATTTAATTGTGTATATATTTACATACATTTGTATATAAAAATGTATGTATACAAAATGTGAATCACTCCGTTTTTCTTGTTTTTCGAATGGAAAATGCGCACTTCTGTGAGTACGGGGTCTTTTACAGTCGGCTCGCTCGACTGTAGCCTTTCTTACTTGTTTTTTTCTTCTTCTTCTAACGTCAATTGCCAAAAGTGCAACAAATGTTGCTGGTTCAGGCTTGAACACAGTGCTCGACAAGAAGATACCCTTTAACAAGGTTCGTAGTGTAATCGTGTTCGAAGAGCATTTCAATCAAAGTTTGTTCGTTATGAACTTAAAGGGTATAAAAACCTAAGTTAAAGTTAGTCGAAGACTAAATATATTTTAATTAAAAACTGTTAATGTATATATAACTTGATTTAGTAATAGTTTATTAAAACTTAATTACTTAATTGATTTTAACACTTGATTTAAGCTAGATATCTTAAGAACGATTCTCATATATCCCATACTTCTTTTAAGAAATCCCGGTATTACGCTACTTTTGACAAACTTTGAAATTACTTTTAGCTTAAAATTCAAAATTCAAATTTTTCATTTAAAAACTGTCTAAGATTTCTTATATTCAAATCACTTATATTTGTAATCTTAGTTGTGTTTTTTTTAAGTTTTTAAAACACATTTTACAAGTATTTGTTGAATATTTAAAACAACCTTTTGGAAAGGGTATTAAAGGCGGCTACACACGTTCTGGCGCTTAATGCATAACACGTCTCGCTTTTGGGGCGTGTCCCAGCAGCTGGCTGCATATATTTTTTAGACCCCGTACTCTAAAAAAGAGTAGAGGGGTCTATTAGGTTTGTCTGAAGCGAAATGTGCGTAACAGGCAGAAGGAGGCGTGGCCGACCCCATAAAGTATATATATTCTTGATCAGCATCAACAGCCGAGACGATATAGCAATGTCCGTCTGTCCGTCTGTCCGTCTGTCCGTCTGTCCGTCTGTCCGTCCGTCTGTATGATCACCTAGAACTTTTAAACTACAAGAGCTAGAGCCACCAAATTTGGAATGAAAGTGCGTCTGCTTCGCGAGCAGATCAAGTTTATTTCAAATCTTTGCCACGCCCCTTACCGCCCCCGCAAATTGCAAAAAACAATTTTCACATCACCATTACTTGAAAACTACTAGAGCTAGAGAGACCAAATTCACACATTATGTGTATGGTACCAATATAACTATCCTCACCAAGTTTGATCTGGATCGGACAACTATAGCCTATAGCTCCCATAGGACAAATCGGTCAAAAATAAAAAATTTGTATGAAGACACGTAATGTTAGTTGAGCGATCGCAACCAAACTTACAGAGAATGTGTGAATAATTATTAAAAGTATCCTCACCAAATTTGGTCCAAATCGGACAACCACAACATATAAAATAAATTCATCAAAAATGCTGAGTTTTATGAATAAATTGTTTGTTTACACTGCTTGCAATAGAAAAAGAACACAAACTGCAGCAAGCAGTGCAGTGTGTTAACTAAACAATTATTATAAAAGATTTAACTCTACGTTTAGCTACCGCAACTTCAATAAGGAGCGTGGTCTAGGTAGTAGAGATGCGCGCTTCGTACGTGTTGGTTAGCCCAGGGTCCCGGGTTCGAGTCCAGTCAGTGACAAATGCTATTTGTTTACTTTTTAAATTTTAATTATTTACATAAACTTCAATGCGGAGTGTGGTCTAAGTAGTAAAGATGCCTGATCTAATTCTTCGCACTTGTATGTGAACCCGGGATCATGGGTTCGAGCGCCGTCAGGGACATTTTATTAATTTTTGTTATATAACAAAAAAATATTACATGTAAATGCAGATAGTCGAGCACTTTCAAGAGAGGGGCGTGGTGCAGTTGTTAGTGCACTGACGCGTGGGCGTGGAGTCCGAGGTTCGAATCCCGTTAGTGAATTATTTTGATTATTTTTTTTTTTTTATTTCAATTCAAATTTAAAATTAAATTTAAATTTAATTTCAAATTGTAAAACACGGCATATTTTTAAAATAAGCCAAGTAAGGAAATTGTGCATTTAATTGTGTATATATTTACATACATTTGTATATAAAAATGTATGTATACAAAATGTGAATCACTCCGTTTTTCTTGTTTTTCGAATGGAAAATGCGCACTTCTGTGAGTACGGGGTCTTTTACAGTCGGCTCGCTCGACTGTAGCCTTTCTTACTTGTTTTAACACAGTTTGTTGGGGCATGGCAAGTGTCATAAATATTCTTTGGCGCTGCTTTATTTCTTTCTACGACGACGACGGCGATGGAGACGACGACGACGGCGACGATGGAGACGACGAGCAGTTTATCAATAATGCAAAACATTCCAGCAAAGGGTATTTACACCCGAGTCAGCAGAGAGAGCGCCAGTGAAGCGGTATAAGTTGGGTTGGCGCTTGGGCTGCGATTCCTTTTCCCATCTCCTTTCACCCTTCACCCATCACCGATTTTCCATTTTCCAGTTGCCATTTACATTCTCATTCCTATTCTCCAAGCGAGAGTGGCATCATCATCAGCTTTAGAATCAGAAGCAGTTGCATTTTGTGTGCATGTTTGTCGATTTGACTACGATTGCGGAAACGTATACAGTTCGTTGATCATTATCCGGTTCGTGAGGCTTTCTGGGCAATCCGTTTCCCAGACACGTGATGTTGTTGAGATCGAATTCGTATTTATTGAAGCCACCATTCTGACCGGGTATTTAGTGCTGACACCTAAGCACATTTCTATTGCCGGACACCAATAGTTCGAGTGATAAGTGAACGTTGAGCTTTCCTGGTTTATGTCCGGCCTAAGGCTAAAGTACTGCAAATTTCTCGCCTGGATGAATGGACAAGCACTTTACCAATTGGCAATAATACTTATGGTGCATTAAATGCAACTCCATAGACTGCTAATGGAGCGTGTTGTAATTGCATTTAGTATATTTTTCTGTCCATTATTAAATCGGAGGTTTAAGTGCTTTTCCATTCCATTTCTACTGCATTCAAAATTTTATGGATTTTGCCTAAGAGAAAATTAAATTTGGTGTGGACAAGTCTAAATAGGAAACAGTTAACAGTTAAATGTGTGAACATTTGTATGAATATGAAAATTGGCAACACTGTATATAGGTATAAAATATTAGGAAATGAGTTAAGTTTAATTTGGGACATACTACTAGTATATTTATCTTGTAAGTAGTTAATTAGTATACAATTATCGAAATCGCTAAGACAAATTGATATGCTATTTACACCCAGCAATTTTCGACCTCTTGTCCTATGGGAGTTATAGGCTATAGTTGCATGATCCAGACCAAACTTGGTGGGCATATATAGAGTCATAATATACACATAATGTGTTAGTTTGGCTAAGATCGGCCAATTAAAACTAACTTTTTTTCATTCAATTCATCAAGTTTCGAACGATTTTACCTATGGAAGCTACGTATAGTTATAGAATGTCCGTCTATTCATTCCAAATTAGGTGGCTCTAGCTATTGTAGTTTAAAAGATCCTGGTGTTCATACGGACAGACAGACGGACATTGCTATATCGTCTCGGCTGTTAATGCTAATCAAAAATATATATACTTTACCTTATAGATCCCCTTTACTCTTTTTGATTACGGGGTCTTAGTATATTTTTGGAAAATTCAACGTACACCTTATATTGATAGTGACGAGCTCCGCAATTATACTCCACGTTGACAACCTTAATATTATTATTGTAAATTTCAGTTGATAATTATTAAAAAGACTATGTTAATATCTTTAGATAAAATGTTGAACTTTTTTTAGGTTGAAAAAATAAAATTATTTTTTGAACTTTTTCATTTAATTTTCTTTTGCAAAGTTAGCGGCTTTTTGTAAAAGTGTTAAAACAAAAGTTTCTTAGTTTTTGGTAGTTTACAGTGTCCACTAAGTTTTAGTGCTCTCAAATATGATTTGGTTGCAAATAAACAAAATACTATTTTTTAAATCCACCTTCGGTGATGAAATCTAAAGCTTAAAATTGAATTGTCTCAAAAGCCCTTTTTCCGATTTGGATAAATAAGGTATACGAATGACTTATAGTTTTTATGTGTGTATTTGAAAATTTTGAAAGATGATTTATAAGTTTCCTTATTGTTACTGTACTGAAAGATACATTGAAATAGTCTAAATTGAAAGCAAGCTCGAATTCACAACTGAGAAGAGATACACTTGAGGCTGGGGAAAATAGCGGATGACAGGCAATGGAAATCGCATATAAGAAGCTGCGTGCTCAAAATCAAATTAGAGCGAACGCCAGGCACTTGAAGGAAATGCGCACTGCAAGTCACAGGAAACAGGATGGCTTGGGAGGCTGTTGAAATCAAATAACAAAATCTGATTGAATTGAAACTGAGGCAACGGTAAAGGTAAAGGTAAAGCGCTAAGCGCTGATTTATTGATTTTCAAGCAGCATCTTTGGCATATTTCATCTGTCTTTGCTTAAATGTAATAAAGCAATTTCAATTCTCAAAACCTTTTCTCCAGTTAAAAATGTGCTTAATTTGTGAAATTATGTTGGAACTCGAAATGAACTGAAACAATGTCAATTTAGGCACTTAGGCACACAAAATTTCATTTACATCACATTTATTTTTTGTCTGCTCAACGTTTCTCTTCATTTTGCAATGTTTCATTTTATTTTTATTTATATTTATATTTTATTTTATTTCATTTTATTTTATTTTATGCTTTTTTTTTTGTGTCGTTGTCGTTGCCATTGCTGCTGTTTGTTTGTTGTTTGCGTTTGGCGTTGAGTAGCGGAAATAGTAAAAGTTTTCTAATGAGAAAAGTTTACACACAGAGACAGCAAGGAAGCCTAAAGGAGAAAGAGAGTAAGTAAGAGAGACAGAGAGAGTGTGTATTTGTGTGTGTGTGTTTGTAATAGAGAATGAGTGGGCGCTAAGATGCAGACAACCCATACAGAGAGGAATTTCTGGAGTCACTGAGTAACATCGTCGCTGTCCACGTTGGTGACGAATTTAATCATCTTCTGTGTGCGCGATTGTGCACATCAAAAACTAAACACGTCAAAGTTAGCAACGGAAATGAGAAAAAAGCGCTTATTTATTTTGTACTCTTTTTAAGAAATTCGTTTTTGTCGCCTGCACCTCTATTTGACTTCACTGACAGCAGAGAGAATGAGAGAGCTTAAGAATGAGAGCTAGAAAGAGAGACAATGTCACGCACCCTACGCTTTGTGTCACGGCAACATCAAAGCGTGTAATAATTTTAAAATTATGCAAAATGTGGAGATGGAACATGAAAGCATTGTGGCGTGTTTAGTGCCGGAAATGAGAACGCTGGAGAATAGCGTGAAACGAGCAATTACCAAGTGTCAGAGTTGCACTCAACATTACTGAAGTTTGGCAACACCGCACAGTAAAATAATCACAAATACATACAATAGTCGTTATGACGAACTGCTTGTAATAAGACTAAGCTTGATAGACTGAGTTGTCAAATTGTTGATTGGCTTTGACAATGAGATTAACAAAGAATTTATGAAATAAATAATTGTTTAATTTGTCACTTACGTAATGTGTTTGTGCAACTTGAGAAACAGTCTTCTTAATAATTGATGAAAAGATATCAGATATTGATACAAACATGCAAGGTCTTTTGCAAATTTGCACATTTATTTGCATTTGCACACTATTTCCAAATTCCGCCCTTTTCATGTCATTGTATCTTCAAGATACATCTTACTACATATAAATAAATTAAATGTTACACTGTGCGATATTCATCGGTAATTATTCGGTAAGCTGGCATTTTACATGATTTTGGATAACGGTAACACGCCAATTAAGCTCACAATTGACACTGGCACAATATGTATTTAAGTAGCTTGACGGATTCGTTGGAGACCAGTAAGCGAGAACATCTAGATCCTCTCTACCGGAACGTAATAGCCAGAAAATGAAGCTATTCTGCATTGTTTTGGCTCTTTACGTGTTGACTTTAACACTTTGCGGTGTTGACGGTCGTGGAGGTACCAACCGAGGTTTGGAGGTAAGTCCAGAAATCTAAGCAACATTAGCCCAAAGAGTACAACTAACTTATGATCAACTCTTACTTACAGAATCCGTTGAGAACTCTTTTTAGAGTAAGTCTTATAGTTTAGCGGTTCTTTTAAATTTAATAGCTATAACAAAGCCATAAGTTTTGTCGTTCATTATCCACATCGGAAGAGGCTCAGGCTTTTCGAGTAGATCTGGGTTATAAGCTTTTAATGACTGGATTTGTTCACTGCGTACTAATTCTAGGCACGGCGCCATGCTACAGAAGACCAAGCTCCAAAAGGAATATTCAACAACGAGGAACCTCCACCACCCCCTCAGTTCAGAGTAAGTTTTTACCTTCAGATCCCTTAATAGATGCTATACTTTGGTATATCTTTAACAGTCGCGCCGTAATGCCATGAACATGAGCAGTAACCCAGAAAAGGGCCCTCCACATTTGGAAAACGAGGCACCACACTTGCGAGTATGTATCAATAGTTTCTATTTATACCCTAGCTATAAGAGGTACAATGAGTTTATTGAGACCAAATGAAAGGTTGACAATGACAAAAGGGAATATATCTGACTGTTTTCTCAGAGATAATCTAGGATAACCTTAGTTGATAAGAATGAAACTGCCACTACGGAACTTCCAAATCAAATAACAGAAACAATATGCACATTCAAAGATCACTTTCTATCTTGTAAATCATCTTTGTTAGCATTTTAGAGTTCTTAGGTATAATTTTCATTGTATTGCCAATATTCGATTGTCTTTCCTTCGCAGAAAACTCGACAAGTTCCTCCGCCTATGCCTCCACGGCCAGATGGTTTGCCTCTCCCGCCCATTTGAAAGAAATTCTTGAGGAATTTAAAAATGTAGGATTACTGTGCATGTTAGGGGAACCACATAGATATATAAACAAATGAGAAAATCATTAGTCGAGTAATAAAACAGCATTCCAAAAAAAAAAAAAAAAAATACACTGCAAGAATCCGATAATTCTTTTTAAGTTTCCTTGGAAATACTTTGATTTGTATTCCAAAATTCCAGAAATTATAATTGTTTACTATCCTGTCGCGCAAAAGGATCAAAGTGATGTCAACATGTTACTAATTTCCTTTTCCTTTTCTCATATTTCTTAACAAAAGCAACGGCGTCAAGTGCCACCACCACCTGAGGGAATGCCACCACCACCTGAGGGTATGCCACCACCGCCAGAGGGTATGCCACCACCGCCATCTTAGGCACTACACTGAACCCACTTTTATAAATATATCACACACACATACTTAAGCGCTTGTCTAGGGTAAGGGAATCACCCCGAACAAAATGGTATTATGAAAAATTAAATCTGTTCAAGCATTCCAAAAACACAATTTACAGCACAATATTTACTACCTTACCTAGCTGTAAATCATTTCTCAGAACTTTCTGATCTGCGTTAATCTCCTGCTGCCTGCAGTACTGCATCAGGTAGTTTGAACTGGGTGCTACCTGATATTCTCTCTCATTTCTAGTATTTAAGAGCCTGCAAAGTGACTCGATTATTCAGTTGGTGATCACATTCGAACCAGGATGAAGTACATCGCGTTTTTCCTTCTCAGCAGTGTTTCTGTTGGTCTAGTGCTGGCCTTTCCTGGCAACAGCAATCAAATTGGTGGTGACCTTCATACTTCAGTTGGTGGTGACCTGCGTCATAATGCAGTTTCCGAGATTGGATCAGGAGATGCCTCGGCAACATCGGCGACTGCTCAAATACGTCCACCTCGTCATTTACTAAAATATCTGTTTTCTAAAAAGGAACCGCAGGTGATACAACCAGTAATTATCCAAGCACCAGAAAGACGTATCTTTAATGGCCATGGAAGAGATTTTCACAATTACGATTATCGTTTCGATCCCTATGACTTTAACAGGCGTATACGGTATTAGTTATTCGAATATTTGAGTGCTTTACAGAAAAATAAAATACCATTTTAAAGCTAAAAAATTGTTTGTTTTCTTTTGCTTCCTTTATGCAAAGTTAAAGTCCTTAGCGCAAATCCCTTAAGTCCGACAAAGTCGTCGACTTTCCATCGACGGTTGCAGTCCCCAGCTCCTCTCCATTTCTTCCTATCTTTGCTAATATCTAATTAGGCATGTCAGGCACGTAGTTCTAATTCCCAAAAACTTACGAAGGTCGCGCCTCACCGCTTTTCAAATCATTTCCTTAAATGAACAATTCTCGCTGGGAACTAGTTCTTTTTGTCGTACTTCTTGAAGTATTTGCATTACTTACAATACTGTATTTGTATAACCCAAGTAAGTGAACTTCGGTGTAGAAATTATAACTTCGATTTTAAATTAAAATTAAATTTTGATAATAATACTTTATATGTTACTTTTCCGATAAAAAGAATAGGCAATAAATGAATGAGAATGGAAGAGGTAATGAACTAATTTTGTATTTTGTAGGCTTTGGAGTAACTAAACAGACAAATATGGGTGAATATCTCTTCGACAGTGCCCTTCTTGCTATTGATACACTTTGTGATTTGAAACCATCAAATAAAATAATTTTCTAATAAGTAGGAAGTAACATTTCCTGTAGTTCTGGTTGATCTTTAAGAGAGCAGACCGCCCATGGTATCCCAGATGGGGAGTTCTACCCATGACTGAGCTTGGACCGCCTGCAACACCCCTGAAGGCACAAAACGGGAATCGACAACTATCTCAAAGGCGTATTCCCGCAACCAGTCGACGTTTAATGTGGTTGTATTTCCTTTGGTCTTCTTTCGCTTGGCTGCATTCGTTTCAGTCTCTGACTCAGTCCCAGTCTTAATGCTCACCTGGTCTGATAATTGTAAACTGGTGTTGGACTGTGCTTTCTTGGCACTTTCCTTTGCCTTGGCAATGGTTCGAAACTGCAGTGGTTGCTTATTTGCATCCAAAGTGACCTCAGTAAGCAGCAAAGCGGTATTGGGACGCGTTCCCTTGTATACCATTCGTTCGCCTTTATCGAGTTCCGTACCCACATTGATCCCAAAGACCTGCTCAAAGTTGTGCGTTGACAGACTGAATACTTCAGCTTTCCCATAAAATATTGAATGTAGATCACAGGTGAGCCAAACCCCAGCACCAGCAGCCAGAGAAGCTACCATACTTCCTAAAAGAATATCCATGGGTTGATTGCTGTAGCTCTGCTGAGGTCCACCAATCATATTGGAACTGTAGGCTATGCGATAGTTTCTACGGTAACTGGAGCTGAGACGTGGGTCATTTCTTAAACAGATCTGATTTCCCAGATTATAGGAAGGTGCTACCAAAAGCTGGTAAAAGCTCAATGGAGTATATGTCTGAGAATTCTCCTCGTTTTTAAAGCTCCACGTGAACTCAAGTGGTGGTGTTCCCAAGCAAATACTTATTATCTTGTACAACTCCTCAATCATGGGCTCAATCATCGATGGCAAGCCACTTTCGTCACCATCGAAGGTAAACTGTGCATGTAACTTGCTGCTAAACTCGTGCAGCTAGAAAGAGATTAAATTAGTGATACAACCGAGAAACTGAACAACTTCACTTACCTTGCTTTTGAGCATCTTGTTGAGATGCAGTGTTCGGGTGGAGGACCAACTGGCCACGTAGCACAATTTCGGCATGATGCCGTATTTCTGGACAAGATTCACAAACATTTGCCAGTTACCGCCGTCTGGCACCGTGTGCTTCATTAGGTACTGAAAGGTGCGTCCGTCCAGTGGTTCACATTGTGCCAGCAGCTCCACCACCGAGTGGAGCACATAATTACAGCGCTCCAGTTTGTGCCAGTAAACCAAAAACGCGACAGACAGTTCGCAGTCCTTTTTCATGGCCAGTCGCAGTAGATCAAGGCCGGTGCATATCCAGCTTGGACCATCGGTGGTTGCCTTGATCTCATGTTCTATATGATGGCGTGCCTTGCCTGGATTGTTCAGTGTGCTCCCATCATGCCGCAAACAGGCGCCGATTGGATCTCCGGCCGTGCAAATGTTTTGCGCCAAACGATTTAGTGGCAAGGCGTAGAACTGGGAACGCCATGAAGAAAACAGAGATTTGTTAAGCAGAAATCTGGCGGTACTTTGAGGTGATTCATGAATTTTGTTCGTTAGAGAGAGCTTTGACATTCGTGAAAAACAAAATTAGATTAAGCAATGCTATTGCTTTTTCATGTGTTTAATTTTGTGTTTGTGATGCGAGATTCAGTGTTTCCAATTTAGCCTTTTTCCCGCCAGAATTGAAGTTTTACAAATATAGAACGCCAGACAATTTTTTCAAATCTATTTTCAAAAACATTAAAAATATAATATTAATTTCAAGTTTAATTGCTAACTTGATCGTTCCTATACTGTTTTTCCACTATTGTTTGAGCCATGATGAAATAAGTATTTCATAAGTTGATCTAAATAAGTATTTCATCATGTTTTGAACGTTTTCAGCACTTCTTTTTTTTTTTTTAAATACTTGATACATTTTGTAAATTTACTCTGTGTTTTAGTATTTACAAGTATAAACTAACAATAAACGAGGTAGTAGTCCCCGCGTTAGTTTCTAACGCTGAAATTTCCCTACTCAAAACTGCCTATGATTTCTAAACTCACGATTCTAAATTTTCTCATACTAACGCTCACGCTCCCATAGGGGGAATGCTCTATTAGTTTGGTATTTAAGAAATCATTTTGAAAATATATACGTTTGTTTTTGTCGATTTTAATTTGGCATCTCTGATAAGATTACAGGGTTGATTTAAATCGATAAATTTTAACTATCGATAAATAGCGGGTAGTGGTTTTTTAAATCTTTAAATAGATACAGTGCAGTCTCTTAAGATTATAGAAAATGTTTTCAATTGCAGAATTTTCGATGCCAAAGTGTGATAAAAAGCGCCAAAGAAAGTTTTTTTTAGATGCAGCAATGGCCAACTAAGTAGCCAATATAGTTTTATTCTTCTTTATCGGATGTATATATCATAACATTTTAAAGTTTTTACATTTTTACTCATTCAATAATAAAATAACATAGCATTTTGAATTAGTTTGCTTGATATTTGATATTTTTAATATTTCTTCGAAACTAGTTTGGTTTTATTGGTTGTCCGGATTTAGTTTCCTCTAACATGAACATCGTTTTAAATCTTCGAATTTTGCATATATACTCATCAATCGATTTCTTTTCGTTTTCATTTTTGGATCCATCCCGTTTATTCTCCAATCGTAATATAAGTTCATCTGGATCAATGCTACCAGGGTCAGCTTCAAGGGTAGAAGCTTTGCTTTCTAAATACTTACTAATATTGTCACTTTGTGCTGGATAGATTTAAAAAATTTATTTTCGATTGTAGTTACTTCAAAATAATATTTATTTACCGCAAACCAAGCACACGGAGACCCAAAGGAGTCCGATAATGAAAAACGATCGTTCAGTTTTCATTTTAATATTTACAATGACTAAATGGCAGATTGTGATCTTAATTTATATGAAGTTTATATAAGTTTATATTATGAAATATATGTAATTACTTTTGCATTTGTCTATATAGCAAAAAATATCATCAAAACGAGGATTGCATGCAGTAGTAAACAAAATATAACTCAATTTACCAATTTCACTCTATCAGTAGAGTGAGCTAAGTCAGAGATCAAATAAGTCTCAATTAATTAAGGTCTGCTAATATATAGTAAACACAATTCATGTTTTTATTGCTTTGTGTTTTCCGATTGCTTTTGCGTTTTGAATCATGTCATATACTACGGAAAGCTCTGCTGGTGAACAAATAGAATAAACAAAGATTTTTATGAATATTTTATTTCAATTGTTGCGTCTAGTAGCTCTACCAAAATTGGGAAGCTTTTAATCTACAACGTGGGGTGACGTCATTAAAAAAAGGGTATGTTCAGCGTAGAGTTTTCAACTGAGACAAAATTAAGTTTACTTACTAAACAACTTGATTTGTAAGACTTATAAGTTGAAACATTTAGTATTCAAATGTTTCTCAAACGTGTCGAGATTATAAATTCATCTGGAAATTACTCAAAGTGTCTAGTATTAGGAAGATACTTTTAAATTACCGTTTTAACCGTGAAATGTCTTTAATTTACGAAGAAAATCGCTCACTGATCGCCAATCAAATTTGTTGCTGAACCCATCCAAAGTCTATTGCTTTAAGTCAAAGTTTGTTTATATTATTACTTTTTCGTTATTATGCAAAACCACAATCTCAGTTTGAGTTTGAGTCAGTGTGAATTTGTAACCAGTAGAGATGACACATACATGGGCCTTGCTGCTTTTGATAATAGCCTCAACTCAGGCGAACCATCGTGGATCAGGACACTTCGGACACTACCATGGCATAGGACATGGCGCCGATGGACCTTTCAGTAATCATCACCAGCAAGGCCTTGTATCTGAAAGTCAAAGTACTGGATCGTATGGAAGTCAAACTGGAAATGGAGTTGTAAATGGAGGATTAAATTCATGGCAAAACAAGGCACCGATAGGGGATAAAGGAGAAGACAGAAGGCAAGGGGAATTTAGAGGTGAAAGAGGCAATGGAGAGCCTTTCGCAAATGATAATAATCACGGTCTCGTATCTGGAAGTGAGACTGGCGGACCATTTGGAAGTCAGACTAGCGGAGAAGGACCCTTTGGTGGAGGAAATCCTGGATTAGTGGAAGGAAGGGGCAGTGGAGGACCTTTCGTAACTAAAAATGATCAGGACGGTATCATTTCTGGAAGCAACACTGGCGGACCTTTTGGAAGTCAGACTAGCAAAAACGGGGGAATCCATGGCGGACCCTTAGGTGGAGGAAATGCTGGATTAGTGCAAGGAAGGGGAAGTGGGGGTCCTTTCATAACATATGATCCCGACGATATCGTTTCTGGAAGCAACACTGGCGGACCTTTTGGAAGTCAGACTAGCAATGGTGTGGTTAGCGGAGGAGTCAGTGGTGGACCCTTCGGTGGAGGAAATACTGGAAGTGTCCGTGGAGATCCATTTGGATGGGGGAAACTCTGATTTATAGAGGAGAAAACAATGGAAGCTGTTTCTTAAAATCATTAGAAGGGTACCATTTAAAAAAAAGAGAACCTTAAAGAAAAATAAAAGGTAGATGTTGATAGTTGTGGTGTACTGGGGTACTTGGTGTATTTTCTCATTGCATGCCGAACAATCAAATGTTTATACAAAATAAAATTATTTTTGTCTAGCTGCTTTTTTTTTGGTGAAAGACAATTAGCTTTTTTCAGTCAAAGTTTAGCAACATAAAAAATTTTGCACTAAAATTCTCCCAGTTATACAAAATCGAACCTGAAATCGAGAACTTACATTTTCTGATTGTGCAGTCAGGCGTTGATATAGACATTGCGGAGAGACAATGTGAGTAAGCAAGATAGTGTGGGCAAATCATCAGCCTCTTTGTCTCTTTCTCTCTCTCTCTATTTTCCTGTTATCTGTGCCACACATTTCTAGCTCTACTTTGCGGCTATTGTTGCTATTGCTGATGTAGTTGTTGTTGTTATATTTAGCAGCGCAGACGCAATTTATATAAAGTTTAATTGATTGGAAAATCAAATTGATTCGATTCGTTTCAATTCAATTCAAACAGAACTACAAACCCGACCGACTAGACCAGATCCAGACCCAGACCCAGTCCCAGCTGCGTACAGGTTGGCCAAACATTAAAGAACTATAAGTCGCAGTCTATATATTTGCAACTGTGAATGCAGTTGGGTCCGTTTAATGGGTTTTACGTCTATGTCTGTGCATTAATGATTGGCTTTTGATCATTGTTTTGCCATAGGACCATGTGCCATAAATAAGTTACATTTTCTTACAGGAATAACAAAACTGAATTCATATATCTTTTAAACTGTCTATAAAGTTGGATAATTTTGTCAAAAAGATACATAAAGCAGACACAAGTTATCAAATGTATAACTCAAATTTCGACTAGTGCATACATATATGTATGCTTTTCTGTAAAGCAAGTTAAGTGTGCTCAATCGATGCACATAAAAATGATTTGTTTTCAGTGTAAAACATTTGTTATGTAGACAGGAATAAGTTAAGATTGTATGAACTACACTATATTTGATGTGTTTAGATTAATATATATCAGGATAAATTAAATTAAGTTAAGTTAAATTTATTCAATAGTCGAACATAAAATGTAGTTAACCAATAAAAATACCTTCGAAGTAGTATATACAAGTTAGTTAAAGATCTATAACACTCATCCGATCAGAGTTTTGAATTATATAGCACATAGTGGTTGGCTTTAATATAGTAATTAATAAGTACATGATTTCATGGGGAAAAATTCAATGTACTCATTTGTCGCATATATACATTTCTTGTTACCACAGAAACCCAAATTACTTTTAAGTTCTGCTTTGTGTTCATTCCTTATCAAGTGTACCTAAAACACATACTTTGCTCTATCTCTCACTTTTTACGTATAGTTTTTTTTTTGCTCCCGTTGCTCAAAACAGGTTTTTGCATTAAGTCCAATTCTTGCCTGCTCGTTGTTTTATTATCTCTCTCGGAGTGTCTCTCTCGAAGTGACTTTCTGTTCATATTTGAAAATCATTAACAACAACGCAATACATGTTTCAATATACCCGATACTCCTATAGTTTTGATTTATTATACATATATATTTCAATGATTGTCCATACTTAGGTAAATGTATATAAATTAAATTAATTAGATACTATCACTTATCACTGTTGTATGGTTAGTGATACTATCCATGATTTTATGGTATCTTTGCTTATTGCATACATTTACCATAATTGTTGGCTACTTAATGTTAGAAATGTTCAAAATCCCAAGTCAATGTAAAAATATATTTGAAAAGAGTAAGGGTATTTCATAGTCTTTCCTTCATGATTTTGCATTACTGAGTAAACAACAATAACAACACTCGCTAAGCTCAAACTGTAGTTAAGTTGCTCATTGTAGTCGTGAGTGGAGTGGTTTTGTGTGTTTCTAAAGCTCAAGTTGAGATTGGGTGCGAAGTTAATGCAAGTCTGCTCAATGACTACTAACAACCGATATGTTTTATGGGCAGCAATACAAAAACTTTTACCTATTATCAACCTATATGGCTAGAGAATTGCAACTCAATTGAAAATAATTAGGAAGATTGCTCAAGCACATAGCGAAACTTCTTAATTGCTCAAAATTGAAAAGGAAAGAGCGTGCGTCATATAGCTCCACATCAAAGTAAGAAAGAGAGTAAGGAAACAGAGAGTAAGGCAGGCAAACGAGAGAGAGAGACACAGTTAGACGAGGAAGGGAGCACAGTGCTTTTACTCTGTTGCATATCAGTTTAGCACCAGTGCTGCCGGAATTTCAAGCGATAAAACAGCTAAAGTAATGAAAGAAAACAGCTAAAAATTGTCTAGATATATTTAAAAACACTAGAAAAAATGTACAGGAAGAATCTACTGATTATCTAGTTAATTCATATTAAATGTTAGCATAAAAATGACTTCAAAGTGATGTTTTATACTTATTTTATTTAAATAACACAAATAATAGATGTTATTGATATTTTTGCTCCAACGTGCAGTGCAGGCAATAATTTGCTTTTGGGTCTATTTCATAATTTTACACAACTATTCACTTTCGAATACCTAATACAAAATTTTAAAATTCTAGCTATAAATAAGCTAAAAATTCTCACGCTACTCCGCTCAAAGTCAAAACACACGGCTCGCACTCACGAGCGGGAGGCGAAACATATCAAGAGAGGGAAATGCAAGGCATCGAATTATGCGTATACTCTTCAGAGCTCTGACCGAATCCATTGTCTGGACATATATAAACTCACGTCACTGTTAAAGGCACAATCATTTCTCTCTTTGCCGTGACCATGGGACACCGCGTTCAATTTGTTTTCCTGCTGTTGCTGCTCGTCGCGCTGCTTAGTGGTAAGTCATTGCCCCTACAATTCAAATTTCAATTTCAATACCAAATTTACAATGTCTTGTACTTTAGCTGTTCAAGGCATGCCTTTTGGAATGGGTCCGTCATCCAATAAGGGGCCCGTTGGTGGACCAGCTTGGAATGGTGGCGAATCAACTGATAATATTATTTTGCACTCAAATGGCAAGTGGCGTTACTAATTGACATTTGTTCAGATTAAAG
Source organism: Drosophila cardini (assembly GCA_018903735.1). Classification (NCBI taxonomy): domain Eukaryota; kingdom Metazoa; phylum Arthropoda; class Insecta; order Diptera; family Drosophilidae; genus Drosophila; species Drosophila cardini. The sequence goes on along the minus strand of JAEIGM010000001.1, from coordinate 19,529,205 downwards.
GTTCAATAAATAAATCGTTTAACTAAAGAAGGAAAAACAACAGACTATAAACAAATATAAATGTACTACTCTTGTTTGGATTGATTTATTGAAATTTTATAAATACAATTGAATTGATTATAATTGCTTGCGAGGTTTGTTTGTCTTCTTTCTTATTATAATAAACTTATTTCGAAACAAATAAGTTTTCGAGAGGTTTTAACCTAAGGTCATATTCAACTGCCTTATCTTATTCTAGGCTTGCCTTTGTCGGATTGAATTCATTTTTTTTTTTTAAACTTTAGCTTTAAAAAAAGTAATTGTTGTTGTTTACGTTCTAACAGATTTTTTTATTGGAAATCACTTGTACATTATGAATCAGAATTAAAGTGTGACCACTGCGTCACAAGCTGAAAACTCTATACTATTATAAACTAAAGTATATGGTTTTAAAAGGTGTAAATTTATTGAGTAAAATCACTTCTTTCTGCCTGGTAAAAGATCAATTTCCAATTTTTATTTTCAGTCAATTTTTAAAATAGTAAATTTTTAATTAAGTTTCCATTTTATAGCTATAAATTGCACTATTTATCCACAGTGCATGGTTCAAAAGCACCGTGGTTCCATCAGGTGTCATTTTCCTTCTTGTTTTTTATCGGATATTGAACTATCGATAAAAGTAACATCGATATATTTGTAAATCCGCAGTCTACACCCGATTGTGTCAGTTGTGTCATCAATAACTTACATGTTTAATTAACGATCTGAGCTTTATTATTATAAGCTGATAAGTTTCACTGTTTTTTCCCAGCTTAGCGATAAACTTTTAACCCATGTAGAACGTACTAAGAATCAAGTATTGTCTTTAGTATGCAAGTGTAAATATAACGGGAGGGATTTCCCATTTTGTGGTGTAGTCTACTTGAACACGAATTTGTATACAAACATGATCAGACAGTGGTATACTCGATAAGTTGAAATACAGTGAAGTGTGCATAATGAGGACTTACAATTAGTTTATAAGTATTGTTTAATTGGTTTTGAATACTTTCAAAAATTCTAGACGAATAAATGAAATGGTTAATTGTTTAATTAAATTGAAATTATGTGAATGAATTCAACAAGTAGACTTTAATTTGGATGTAATTGTTTTTAATTTTATAAAGTAACACCTTACATACGAAGGGGTAACTGATAATTGACACTTTAGTAATGTCAACATCCATTCAAAATTTAGCGATGTGCACTGAAGCATTTTAAGCGGATTTACGCTCACTGAGTATTATCTCAATTTTTCGCTTTTCGAAATATCTGAGTCACAAAATAATGTCTTTTTGGAGACGATCTCAGTACGATCTAGAACTGCAAGTAGTGTAGAAGTGAATTTCGCGTTATCACTGTTGGCATTTCTCTCGGAGGTTGCACTGTTGACCTCCACTGCTGAGTATATAGATAGATACTCACGTTCAATATACATAATAATAAGTCAATATATATTATACCCGATTGATTGCATCTATAAAAGCCGGCTTAGAGCTTGGAATTCACACAGTCAACTCATTGTTTAATATGGATACGGATCGCGTTCGAATAATATTTGGGCTTTTTGCTATCGCTTTCTGCTTGGCCAGTGGTAAATGTTGAGAAGACTTTATATTTTATTATTTAAAGTAAAACTGTATAAACTTGTAGCTGAAGAAGTAGCCACGGAAACACCCAAAACTTTTGTGGATCGCTCTAATGGAGTTGAGACCTCTATTCCCGGTACAACTATTCCTCAAGACAGTCAGGCTCAACCCGTTTCCGATTATGTTTATAACCAAGGAGCGAGCACATTTCTACGAAACGACGCAGGAAGTATCATAACACGACCTGATGGCAGAACAGTTTTAATTGGATCTGGAGGACAGACGATTGTGACTGAAGGGGATTCCCATAGCCATGAGGATGATCTAGATATTGACAGCGATGAAGATGATCATTCAGGATCCAACGTTGTTATCAACGGTCGATGGATTAATAGTCAATATTCTTCCAAAAACGGAGGCGTTATGTTAGTCAATAATGGCGGAGAAGGGAGCACACAGTTTTTCAATAATTATCAAATAACCGTTGTCAATGGTGGACTCCAACTGAAAATTGGCAACCAGGTGTACAATGTCTTGCCAAAGGGTCCCGAAGTTAAGAGTCAGGAAAAGATCAACATCGATGGCAAAGAGGCAACGGTAGAGTATGATAACGGCAATATTGTGATCGAGCTAGCAGATGGCACTGTCTTTGCCAAAACTGAGGATGGTCTTTTCAGTGGCAATCGCCAATCATATAACAATCGTGCTCAGATCAAAGAGGCTGCAGTCAATGAAGCTGCTAAGATACAGCAACACTTTGTTGATGTTCAAAATCGTATTCAGGCTCAAATGAGGGAACTTGAGGAAAATCTTCAGCGCAATCTGGGCAATTTTGGTTTGTAATCGGGAATTTATATACATATAATATGTATATACCTGTACTACTTACCTATTTAGTTATTATACAACAAACAAGCATGAATAAAACACACTATGTTGGTTTACTCAAAGTGTACTCGAACTTATTTGCATTATTTACTACGCGTCGAAGGCGATGACTTCACCCTTCTAGAATAACAAACTGAGACGCCATTCATCAGTGCAAAAGATACATACACTCAATGCTTGAGTAAAAAGTGCTTTAATACGATATAACTCTCGGGTAGACCCAGTGTCACCTACTTTACTAAGAGGTATGTTCAATTTGTTTCCGAAATTGAATATTGTTTATGTAAAAAACTAGTATTAAGTAAAAGCTTACTACTCTTGGACAGACAGGAGATAGGAGAGATGCTAAATATAAAAATCTTTTAATGTTTTCTAGTATCAGTAAATTATTTAAATTTAATTAATTAAACAGTTCAAAATTAACATAGATATGATATAATAAATAAATTTTAATGCATTTTGTTTAATATATTTTGGATTCTTTGAGTTGTTTTACTAGTTTAGTGTTATTACTAGTAACTTTTTAACTTATTTAAGTATATTATCCATTGCGTATACATCTAGCCCACTTCATGACTACAGGGTATATAAACATTTAATGCGACTTATTGAATGTGCAACATTGTTGTGAATATCTTTTGAATATATTCATTGTGATCTAATTTATTTGAACTTTGCATTGGCTTTAATAACAGCTGACTACTGAATTTTCCGTATATATCGCATCAAAGAGAACGCATTTTTGTCGTTTTGAGTAAACCATGACTAAGGAATACATATTATGCACATTTTTTCTACTGAGCATGAATAATGGGAACCATGTGTCCTGCTTTCGTCCCACATTTTGCACTTACACTAATTTCAAAGTCCCATATATCAGTTAAACTTAGGTCGGTGTGTGGGGCTATCCCTTCCAAATCCTCCAATCCGCGGGAGCTACGCAAATTCCACAAGTGACATCCGGATGGTGGTATTGCCAGTACCAGTACCACTACCAGTGTCAGTGCCAGTGCCAAGAACACCTGTAGATGGTTGGTTTGGGGTTCATTCTGTGGGGCCATAACCCCTTGAAAGGGCGACATGTGTGACAAATGTGCGTCAAGTTACTGGCAACTTATTTCACAACGTGCCAACGCCTGCCACTTTGAACTTAACTTGAGCAAAATATTTAGCATGAAAGAATCTTATATAATTAATTTCCCACTCTGTTGGTTTACAGGTTGTTTTTTATCGCACTTTTTTAATGTCTCTTTTCCTGTGTTCCTCTAGTTCACCCGGATTTTACATTTATGAAATAAGCTTTAACATTTGTTAAATAGAATTCTTTGGCTTTAAATAGAGTTCTTCGAATTGCAGTCAGAATTACTCATCTTAATTAGTTTACAAAGCAAAGCAAAGAATACTGAAGTTCAGCAAAAGTACTGACTTAGAATAAACTTACATTATATAAATTCCAGAGGTCCAAGTATAGAAACAAATCAAAGTATTTTAACCATTAATAAAGAAACTAGCACATATTTAATGTAAGTCTTTTAGGATATTAGTTTCGGTATAGCGTAATTAATCCAATTATTTCAATTCCGCTATGCAAATAACACTTAAATATAAAGTTGTTTTTATATTAATGTTAATATCTGAGGAATAAGAATGAGACGTGCTTGTATCTTGTTACTGCTTATATCTGTATCGATTCCGGAAGAATCCATGGCCAAAAATCTTAAACAGGCCGTAATTCAGGGCAACAATATTTTCTGGCAGTTTATGACAAAAAATGATATTGCCATGCTAGCTAAGATCTTTTCAAAGTATCAAACTCAAGTTGGAAATGGTGAAGATAAGAACACAGGGATGAACAATGGCGATTTATCAACAGGTAATGTTACATTATGCCAAATACTCTTACTGAGCTTAATCAACAAGCTTATTACTAAGGTCCACCCCAAAATGATGAAAATAATAATGACTTGATTGCTGCAAAAACAAAAATTCCCCAAGAAACACCAAAGAAATTATAAAGTTATTATTCCAGACTTTAATGTTATATAATGGTAAGCTGTAATGTTAGTTATAATCTTAAAATATGAAAAATCTTTTCAAAATTAATGACTTACTTATTATTTTCAGGACACTTTTGCTATGAGTTTGGATTGTTTAAAATTTGCGTTAATATTTCATTAGATATCACTATGGAAAATCCATTAAAAATTTATTATTCCTTGATTAAAATTTATTCAAAATTTTTTCAACGAAATTTAAAAACATAAAACGAGTAGTAAATATAAAATTGAAATGAATTCTTATCGTTTTGTTGGGTAAACATAAAAATTTAAGCTGCACATTTAATGCTGCTGGAAATTGCAACAACTTGATGACATAATTTTGTGACAGTTTTTCATTTTTTCTTCTTTAGTCGACACATAAAATTGTCACAAGTAATTTTAACGCCTTGCCGCTTGTATGAGTGTCTGTGAAAGTCTATGTGTGTGTGTGAGTGTGTGTGTTAAATGAAGCATTAGTGTGTGAGTTATGCAATACGCGTGAGTGTGTGTATGTGTGTGTGTGTGTGTGCTCGTGCTTGTGTGTGTCAGCTGACACAAACTTGCTGCTTGCAGTGCATTTTGCAATTCTCACACATTGCGCGAAATGAGAAAATGAGAACAGTTGGCAAATGTTGCTGACAGCGCCGCTTAGCTGCCCCTATTTCACATACAGAATCTCACACTTATATAAGATATAGGTATGTATATATATATATATATATATATGTACATGTATATTTGTATACTGCATTACATAAGAATGAGATTTGTTGATTGTGTGTGAAAAATGACATCGGCTTTACCTTTAAGCCGACATGCTTAATTGTTGTAAATGACCTGTGACAAATGCAGTCGGCACAGATATTTAAATAAGCCTTTCACCTCCGATATATATCCTTTAGAAGTATCTCACAGAAACCACATAAGTGCTTAATTTATTAAACGTTTATTTACTTTAACTTTAAGAAACATTTTGACTGTTTTCGAGTTACTTAGGAGCACATGTTATCCATACTTGATAAACAGTGAAATTAAAGTATGTTATAGTTTTTAAGTTGTATATCATGAAACTGAATTCCAAAGGACTTAAGCTAGAAGATAGCAATTAACTAGTAGGTTGCTTTTAGGGGTGTATAAAGAAACTCTGTCGACACTCAAGTAGTAAAAGCGGTCACCGAAACGGGTCAAACTGAAACTGGACTAACTGCACTTGACTCCGAATATAAACCAGGTCTGGCTGCTAATGGAAAATAGCAGCTGTATATTGTTATCAGGCTGTCAGTTAATAAACTACTAAATTATTTTTGGTTAAAGCCAGTATGCCACTTGATTTTCTATAAACTCAATGGTTCACCGTTTGCGAGTTTAATTGAAATCAACAATTTGAGAACAACAACAGAAAACGTATTTTCAGAACTCAAAGAATGGCTTTCAGTTATCAGAACCAATGAAAAAACTTACTCTAAAAAAACATCAAGTATTTGTGACTTTTGTTGTACTTTAACTAGCTAAGCAAAAAGTTTTTATCTGCATTTGTTTGCCTCAAGTGAAAGTTAAATGGCCCAAAAACAACTTGTTTCTATTATTTTTTCCATGTGTTGTCCTGGTTTTTACTTCTTTATTTTGTAACAGTAACATAGGAGATTCAACTATTGGAATAGTTTTGTGAGTTCTCTTTTTCTTTGTTTTATTAAACTCTTTATCCATTGAACAAGTTGAAAGAGGATGTGCTAGTGTTTTGCCAATATAAAAGACTATATCTACCTTTGTACATAAAATTTCAAATTATTTTTGAGTAACTTAAATTTGTTTTTAATTTCACTTTAAGGAGACAGGGTTACTTTAACACGCCAATTGCCCTTTGACTCCTTCCAGGGTACCTTGTAGCCCATATCACACTGGAGTTAAACACTCTTATTTGCTTTGCACTTTGAATGCATTGCGGTAATTTTGAAGCAGCCATTACTCGCACAGCATTTCACACGCATGCGGAGAGAACTTTTCAAAATGATTTATACTACCAGGATACCTACTTGGGTATCTGTGACAAACTGCTTCTTTGATTTATTGCACTTTCGAAAAACAATGCAACGAACTATGAGTTTGATATGTGCACAGACCAAATATTTAATAGAGGGAAATTGTTTTTCCCATCCATCGATATTGGTAGAATATTGACAGGAATTTGATAGTTTTCAGAATGTTCCTTTGACTTTATGCCTTTGAAAACAAATTGGAAAAGTTGTATTTCCTTATACAAATAAGTTCATATATAAGGGATTAAGACATGACTATAGAAAACTATAATTCTGAAATTGTACTACGTACTTTTGGGAACAGTTTACCTTTAAGCACGACTAAATTGTTTTAATTGATCAGAATTATGAACATTTTTCTTAGAAATTTATTTGTACGCTATGTCTATTGTATTTTTCCCAACGTATTTTCTTTCCAATTATCAAATTGTAACTAATAAAACAGCTTGTTATATAAGAGTCGTGAACCAAAAGTCTCTACTTCATTAAAATTTATAAGAAAATATGAAATTTGCAATTTAAATATTAAGAATTATAGATATTTATTGTTGGATTGTCATTTACAACAATTGATCGACTAGTTCCTTCCCGATTGACCATATCAATGCGTTGAGTATTCAAACCAGCTTCACCTACATCAAACCGCTGATTGTAGTTGTGATAGTCGACGCCATGATATCTGACTGTGGTCCAGTAATAGAGCACATCACCTGGTTGAAGCTTTTGTTGTCGATTGCGGTAGGTCCAGCGGCCATTTCGAGAGGTGACAATGTCCGTTGCCCAGGTTTGATCACTGAGATCATCCATTTCTTCATTTAGTTTGCCGTGGAAGGCAAACAAAGAAATGCCAGGCTCATCTGAAATCGAAACTTCAAAACCCTGAGGCGTGTTCACCTTGACAGTGGCCTTGGGCACGTTGTATGCATGGCTGTTGTCTAGAACCACACAAATTATAAATGCTAAGACGAGCAGTTGCTTGAGTTGAGGCGTCGGCTCCTTCATGATAACTGAATTCATCAGAGCGTGATGTTATTGCATTGCTAGCTTATCTTGGTTGGGGTTTTGTGCTTTGGCTTGTTTTGCATCATGGAAAAGCTGTGTTTTCCCCACTGCAATTTCAAACCAGACAGTTGATTGCTTGGGGCTCTGGTGGCGGTGAATTTTGTTTCAGCCAAAAAGTATGCAACACAAAGCCATTTAAATAACTTGCACAAATACTTGCCTTTTTTCACGCAGAGTAACTGTTGTGGCAAGAGCTTAAAGCTTTAACTTATACAACTCTCACATGGCAGGCAGTTAAGCCCTCAGGCCCCAGTGTGGTTTGTGTGTCGGTCCTTTGTCCTTGGTCGTAGGTCCTTGCGTCGCTCTTTGTGCTACTTTACAGTTCTCAGTTCTCAGCTCACGGTTCTCGCTTCTCTGCTCCCAGTTTTCTGTTACTGGCATTGCCACAACAATCTATGGCATTGTTGCAGTCTCTTCTCTGGCATACCGAACTGTAGCACACAAGAAGCGGCAAGACAACTGCGGCAGATACTTAAATAGTTACTGTTGTTAATGCTGTCAAGACGCAAGGAATGTTTGGTATGTACAAATACATGCGATCGTGTATGTGTGCCCTCGGCAGTACTGTATGCACACCTCTGAGAAATGCCACAACTGTCTGTTAAGTAGTTGACTTGTGAAACGTATTTAACGACCTGACAACTTCCACATTTGCTTGACAAAATAATAAACATAGTTTTGTTAACGACACGACGAGTGGCTTGTTTCCGTAAGAGCATTTCATACATATTAAACTCTTTACAAAACACACTTAATATTATGTGTTTATTTTAAATTTTAAAACTCTACTGAAATTGATGAATGTTTATTTTATTGAACTATATTTCTATTTCCTTTTGACTGCAAGTATTCTGAAAAGTTAGCTTTCGAAGATGTTCTGTTATAAATATCATTAAATGGGATGACCCTTCATTCATCAATTCGATTTAAATAATCATTTTACCCTCAATTGCTGGGAAATAGTTAAAGTGCTTTGTCAGCGGCCCAACTAGATGCTAGTTAATTTTTAATTGGTGTACTGTTTGTCAAAACAGAATGTGGCCTTAATGTGTGCTCCATTCAATTGACCCAGTACGAATACGAGTTTGGCAATAAAAGCAAAGAAGACTGGGGGGATGGGCATTATGGGCAATCGAAAAGTGTAGTTATCCAATCCTCAATCCATACTCTAAACAAAGTCAAACCGCAGCAACCCGAAACTAAATAGCTAACCATTTATACAGGCGATCCATCTATCTATTCATTCGCTCATCCATCGTCAACTCAAACTCTGTCAATTCCTCTGAACTGACCCGCATTGTTGGTCATCTATCTCGATTGCTGCTGTTGCGCCCAAAAGGCTGCTACGTTTTGCGCTTTGCGCTGATTTATAAGCTGCATGCCACTGACCACTTGATTGTCGCTCTGGCCCTGTATATGTACACGTGTACGTATACGTTTGCGTGTATGTGTATCTGTGTAATTTATTTACGTTAACACGAACTGGGCAGCGCCTAAAACTATGCCACACCCAGATCAGGGTAGAATAGAGACGAGCGTAATTTTCATTTATTTTAAATGGCATAGAAAATTGCAAACTGACATTTTTTGGCCAAGTGCCTCGACTCCGGGTCCAGCTCCAGCTCCAACTCCGGCTCCAGCTCTGGCTTTGGCTCTGTTTTAGAAACTCTGTCCCATTGGCTTTGTGCGCACAACTGGAAATTTGTGTAGTTAGTACTGAACAGCTTTGGTTATTTTTTTTTTTTTTTCGGAAGTGGACTCTTCAGTTTGAGCTGGCATTAAATTCTAAACCGGCCCTCAGACTGATTACCATGAAATTACATTGTTTCGCACTTAAAATGCGGCATCGTCAATGGTAACACGTTGTCCCATGTTGTCCAGTGTAAATGCGGCTTCTGACCGGGTTTGAGTAGGTTGCCTTCTTTTGGCCTGGCTTAATTAAGTGGCCTGTTTTCATATGTGGTATTGCAACACCACTATACATTGAATTTAAATTGTCCACATTTGTTGTTAATTGATTTCATTTTTAGCAATTTACGCTTAGTCCTTTTATTTTTTTGGGATTTCTGCGCCAGGTGAATGCCGCTTTATTTTGGGCTTATTTTTGTTTCATTTAGGTATTTGTGTAAATTGAATGAAAATTGATTTAAATTTAATCGAATTTCCAAATGTGCGTCCGCTTAAAAATAACCACCTATAATTGCTAAAACGTTGACTTCGTAAATTAGTCAAAAAAAATATACAATAATAGTTGGTAGTCAATTAAATAAATTGTTTAATATGTAGCGATTTTGGAATTTATAAAAAACAGTGCTCAAATGAAATGAAAGTTTTAAGGAACAAAATAAAATCTTATAAATTAGTTTACGTACACGATGTTAAAACTGAAAACATATAAAACTATTAAGTTAATTCTATTAATATATTTTCATAAACTTTATAAGCAAAAAAGAATATATTGAGTAAATAAAAATTCATACGTTGGACAAATATTAACACATAAAGGGTAGTCGATCTAATGCATTTGACTTTATCTGTAATCACATTTTGAATCTTAAGCAATTTTCAGTTGCATGACTGAGCATACACTGTAGCTATCTTTAGATGGCAACAAGCTAAGCAAAGACCAATCCAATCAATCTCAGTCTATAACCACAACGCCATCAATATCCAAAGAGTAACCACTTCACAGGTAACAGAGCTGGACTGCACAGACTAACTTTATTCAGTTACTCAAACATAGTGACTGTCGCTTAATAAACTTGAATCCTCTGACTTATTGGTACACTGGTACCAATTTTAGGTAAGACGGACATCGCTATATCGTCTTGGCTGTTGATGATGATCAAGAATATATATACTTTATAGGGTCGGAAATGCTTTCTTCTGCATGTTACGCACATTTTGCTTCTGACAAACCTGATAGATCCCTGTACTCTTTCTGGTACGTAAAATGTAATATATTCTTTAAAATTTTATTTTATTCTTATTTTTATTGATTTGAAACTAGACCAACTTTTGCTTACGTAATTTTTTCTTCCACTTTCTCTAGTTTAACTTTTGAGATTAAAATCTTAAATTAGATGCTTAATTTTTTTCTAAGTGTATGGACTTATGCACATATAGTTCCAGATATATTAAGATGCATAGAAGTGTACCAGAAACTCATGCACAGGGCACATATTTAAAGAGCAAACGTTTATCTAAGTTGTACCGTTGTGGTTTCCGTTGACATTCAAATGCGGAAGCACCTGTCGCCCGCTGCCGACATCGACACACAGAGCGAGACATTGAGACACCATGAGACACCAAGACCAAGAGGGATAAGGACCAAGGACCAAGCACCAAGAACTCGAGACGTCTACAACTAAGCCAGCAGCAGCCACTTCCGATTTCACACGCAACCCGAAGAGCACATACTTTGAGTTTGGGGACTTAGGCTGAGCTCTTATTGCACGAGGTGTTCAAAGAGTTATCAAATGAATTGAGGCTTTCGTGCGACCCTCGTAAGCGAGCTTTTGGCTCAGTTGCAGTGTTGACAAATTTTCTTGGACTGAATCGCAGTATAAGATATTAAAATTCAATCTGAAAGTTTCGGAAGTTTACAATTCAAAATTCTAGCTTCAAGACGGCTAAAACGGCAGCACTGTTGGTCTATTGCGTACGATTTGTCTTGCATGTGACTCTGTCGCATTGCCGGATACACACATCGCCGGGCATGCATCACAAGTTTCTCAAGTCTCGAGAAACTCCTGCCACGTGAAGCACCTGCTTCTTGGTGTTACCTCCTGCCGCAGAGTGTATGTGTACCAAGTTGTGAGTTTTCAAGTAACTGCGTGGTGGTTGTCATCAACTTTAAATGGTTTCGCTTACACCTTGAGGATGTCATTGAACAAATTAATTACTCGACAAGATTACAAGGGACTGCCAAAGTGTGGGGTTAAATTCCAGCATTAACTGCTGCTACAGTCACTGCTGCTGCTGATGATGCTGCTGCTCATTACAATACCGAATTCTGTTACTTTCCTGGGCATCCTCATCATTAAGAGTATCATTGTTCTAGACCCGAAAATGCTCCACCCGCATCGCATTTTCGATTGCCTGAGCACATTATTAATGCGCTTCTGATGCGTTTTTGGCCAACACATGTATGCGTGTTTGTGTGCGTGTGTGCGTGTGTGCATGTGTGTTTTTAGGTGGATGTGTGAGTTATGCACCAAGCCACACGCTGACTGAGCTTTCCAGGGTGGAGAAGGGCAGAGGAGAAGGTATAGACACAAATACAATACAGCTAAATGGCCATACATTGGTCTCCACTCACTTGTGTCCTGCTACTGCTTTTGCTCTTGTTGGCGCTACTGTTTTCCTGAGTTCCAACCGGAAATTGGAAAAGCGTTGGCTTATGCCACACTTCGTGTATGACGGGGTGGTGTAAGGGTGCAGTGGTTGCCAGAGCACTTTATGCTTGTACCGTTCATAAAGTGCGCTCACCATTTTCCACTGGCCAAAAAGACTTGGCCATTGTTGTAACCAATGGCACGGCTTGGTATTGCATAGTTGCGTCCTGTTATAGACTGTCCTATCATTCTTCTGTGAGATACATGCACATTTAGATGTGTGCAAGTGGGTGTACATGTGTGTTTGTGACTTACTCTCGATATGCTGCAAATGCTTCTTTGCAAAGCCCCTAATGGCTGCTGTTAAGCGTCTAATGTGAACTCTGCAAATTCGGCTCATACATATTAAGTATACGTATGCATTTGTATGCGCTGAAAATGGTTAATGGTTAAAGAGCACATATGTATGACATTAGTGCTAATACTTTCACTGTTTGCAATCCATTCAGCTTTTGTTAATTTGCCATTAGCGTGATATTAACTGAAAATAAGTCTTTTTTAAAGGTTTTTATAAAAATCAAACTGATTAGTGTTCATCATTGCACCTATGTTATTATCATAACCAATTGTTAACAACATTTTATTACTGAGTAACGCGTATAATAAAGTCGAGAGACGACTATAGCATCTCTTCTTGTATTGGTCTATTAAAACTGTCTTTTCTTATATTACCTTGCTGTTTTCCCATGCAGGAAAGTTATTCAAAACAGTATCATCTGAAGGGTGGAGAAGAATAGCGTAGAAAACATTGATTTGTAGAGTTAAACAATATTTTAAACTAGAAAAAAATTGTTTTATTTCATTAGAATTAGAATTATTTTAAGTGGGAAAACATGATATTTAAATTGTTTTCTTTTTTTGAACAGTTTGTTGCATGTTTTTTGGTTATCTCCATGGGAAGTTTTGCAAAGAGTTCAGGCAGAAAGTTTGGTACAAAAAGTTAAACAAGACTCGTGTGTGGCATGTGGTTTAATATTGTACTTATATGCTCAATGTAAGCTAAATCAGTCAATTTGTTATCTGCGGCCCTTGAGCATAGTGCATCCAAAAGCCGCAGACATAAACACAAACATACTACATAGTACAGTAAAAGTACATGAGTAGGTGTGTGTAAACATGCATGTACATAGATTTTACACTCAGACCTCAGCTGGCTTTCCATTTGGTTATTTTACAAATACGTAATTTTGTTTAGCGTAATTGCGGCTGCAATTGAAACCGGCACTTGATTGGAGAGCATAATAACATAGCTCATACACACAAGCTACATATATTAATGGATATATATTTACATATATGTATGTGTAGATGGACTGACATTCATGTGAGAATGTCAATCACACGCACATTTACATACGTAATCAAATAAATGTTGCAAATGTAATATTTACGTTTTAATAAAGACTTTCATGTATGGCGTCCTTTCATTTCAAATTGAACAACTCTCGACTGCATACAAAATGAGATTTTGGTTTACAATTATCGCGGAGGCCTGAAGCCGGGTTCTGGCCATGTTTCACTTAATGGCCAGCCAACTGCAGCTGGTGTCAGAGACAAAGTCAGAGCCAAAGGCAAAGTTCGTTGCCATTTATTTTTTTCAATAAAGCTGCAATGTAAACAATCTGCATACAACACGAGGAGCACCCAGAGAAAAAGGCAAGTTAATAAAAGTGCGCGACACGATGGGCGGGTACAAAAGTGACTTATTCAGTTCGAAAGGGCTATATTGGCCAGAAGTGATAAATTTGTTTACTGAGCTGCAGCAGCCGTAAAAGTCCGCATAACAGAGCGTATGAGCAATAAAGCAAATGTAAGTACCAATAGCATGCACATTAGCGCGATTAAAACCACACAAGGATTTCAGAATTCTGATAAAATCAGGGGAACATTCCACCTACTATACAGTAAAAGCTAGTGTTACTGATGACTGAGTTTTGTGATCTAAGTGATAGTCTCTTCTATAGTAAAGATGGGCCTACAGGATTCTGGTCGAAAAATTTCCTCTGCCTTTTACACAAATTTAACAAGCCGACTGTAAAAGACCCCGTACTCGTTCTAGTGTTCCTTTTTCGATACAAATTACTTACAGTCTTTGAGATGGACATTGCTGTATCGACTTGGCTGTTGTTTCTGATCAAGAATATATATGGGGTCGGAAACCCTCCCTCTACCTGATACGCACATTACGCTTCTGACAAACCTTATAGACCAGTGTATTCTTTTTGAGTACATGGTCTAAAAAGTTAATGCAATACGTTAAAATATTTCTTTATTACCATAAGAGTTGATCGAATGAATATTTGACATGTTTTCAAATTCAATGAACCGTGTAAATCGGTATCGATTTGTTTCATTCGAATCAATCATTCATTAATATACTCTGAAGAGCAGAAACTTCTACTGTTTAATTTGAAGAGCACTTTAAACTTTAAAGTATGCAAAAGTATTTAGTATAATGTGAGACAATACAAGAGTACGAGTTGAAGGAAAAGTTGAATAAGAAGTCTTAAATTTCAATTCTCAGTGAATTCTGCACTGAAAGTTAAGCCATGCAGCAAGTGGGCTTTTCAATCTTAGCCTTGTGCTTAGCTGACAATCCGCTTTCCGGTCTGACCATGCCATTTTTTTTTCTCTTATGCAGCGCCACCTATTGGTCATTCGTTTGACAGCTCACTTAATTAAATTCCGTTAGACACCTTGGCATTTGGCTGTTGCCGTTTTATTTTCCACTTGCCATTTGCTAACTTTTAACTTTTTGAGGCTTTCCACACAGGCTGCTTAGCTGCTTCACTTGTCTCTCTCTCTCTCGTCCTATCTGTTTTCTTTCACTTTTTCAATCTTTCGCATTCTATCTGTGTGTCTGCATCTTTCTGGTTAGCAGCAAACTCGTTTCATTGGTAATTTACGCTTCACATGGTCAACGTGTGACAAAAATGCCTCTGTTGTTATGTGAGTTGCGTTTTTGCTGGCATTTCCTTAAAATTCTTACTGATTTTTTCAGTTTCTGTTTTTGTTTTTGCTTGTGTTTTGTTTTACTTGCTCTGTTGGAAGTTAAAACATAGGTGGCGCTGTGTGCTGTACTAAGCAGCTTAGCTGTTGGGTCTATGCGGTTACCCCAACTCTGAACCAATGGATGTGCTCAGCTTGACAGTGATTGGTGTTTGTGTCAGGGGATTTATTTATCTTTTAAAAGTATTTATTGCTTACGTTAAAGTCGCGCTAAAGCCAAAGATGTTTAAGCACCAGCATTTGCAAGGACTGTCCACAGACTCTGACCCAATCCAAATGCAAAATGTAACGGAGTATCACTATTTTTGGCCTACGATTATCATACATCTTCACTTTTCATTTGCTTTAGCCCTCTCAGCATCCTGGTCATTTGACACTTTCACTTTACGAGCCATACAATTTATATCACTTTTATCTCACATCAAGACATATTGATTTTCTCTTAGTCCCCAGTAAAGCACGAAAGTCACTCAACCCATCGACGATTATATCTGGCGCTGAGAAAATGGTAGAACATTTTGGCCCTCAGTTTGGGATTAGCCCGAATGGTTAAATCAAGCGCTGCTGTTGCCTCTATGAACATTTGAAGTGTCCGTCACAAATACTAATCAAAGTTGATTGATTACATGAACTCTCATGAACTCTCACCCAACTTGAGTGAGTTGAGGGAACTTTGTTCCCTGCAATTTGTTGCATAGACTTTTTTAATCATTTCTACTTACAAATTAAACTTGTCATTTCAATTTGATGGGAAGAGAAATAAGTCGTTGAAATAATTAAATTAATTTATGAAGAAAGGGTCAAGGCGTCTATATATGAAGAAATATTTCTTTAATCCGATTAATTAACTCATATTGAATCAAGGCTTTTTAGCACACGTTGTCCTTATTTGTAACTGCATTTTTGCCAATTTGTTCTATTCATTGTTATTCATCATTTGTTGTATTTGTTATGCTTCACGAGGCGTACTTTAGGAACGAGAGAAAGTAAACCCAATAAAAATCTCTACATACATTCGTACGAGTCGTAAAATCGGATTTGTGTTTTAAGTACCAAATACATTTGGTAATGTGTATACCAGGGTTGGTTTAGAAACACATTTGGGCCCAAAGTGAAAGTCAATTTGCATGCAAATCTCGGCCAAGTCGGTCGAAAAGTAAAGTAAAATCAACTAAATCATGTTGAAGTGCATGTCTAAACAATAAAAGCCACATTAAAATGAAATTCAATAAAACAAGAAGCGGACAACTGGAGTCGGAAGCGCACTTGACCTGAAAACTCATTGCAATCAAAATAGGAAGCTGCTGCTGATGAACTCGATGATGACCATGGCAATGAGAATGATGATGATAATCATAATGATGATGGTTTTGATGATGCAGATAGGCCAGCATAAACAGGGAGCTTTAGATTGGCCATCTTAGGAGGAAAGAGGACGGATTGAATCTTCCAACATCCTCACCCTCTCCCACTCCATCTCTCGCCCTCTCCCGAACATGTTTCTGAGTGACAAACTAATTTCATTACCAGCAGCTGGCACAGACATTGGTGCCGCCAGTGAAATCCGGTCATAATGCTTGTAATAATAATCAACAGCATGAGCCTGGACAGTGAACGAATGGAACGACTAAAACGAATGAAACGAATGGACCGAATGTATCCACAGATGATAAGTAGCCTGAACACATGCAGCTCGGAATAGTAGATGGTGAATGTTGGGTTCGTAGCAATTGCCATGGCAAAAATAGAACAATTACACTAAAAATAAAAACAAAAGCCAGATAAGTGGGACACACACACATATATACAAAAGTGGGAGGTAAGCTGTAGTGCGGGGCGTGGCAAGTTGTATGTAATATGTGCACAAATTGAAAATAAAGTTTTGTAACAAAATGTCGCACCGGAAATGAAACTCACAGCATGAAGCTGAGAAGAATGTGTAGCCAAGCGTATAAACTGGGTATACAAGCAGCCTCAGCCTCAGCCGCAGCCACAGTCACTGTCTCAGTCGCAGTCGCAGTCGAAGTGAAAAGGGGCGTGGCAGTGCACAGCATTGTTTGCCACTATCGCAACGAACAGGAGAAGGAGTGGGTTGACTTAGTGGTGACGATAGAATGGGGACGGGCGCCTTAGTCTAGGCACAGTCTGCGCCAGTTGAGCCTTGCCATAATAAAAGATGACATTTTATAGCAGTCACAGCCAAGTCGGAACAAACCAACCCTAGGTATGAGTAGCATGGGAATCGGGTATCGGGTTTTGGCCTAAGCGGCATCAGCAGCCTGCTCTGGTGGAAAGCCGGAGAGACACAGCTGCTGCACAAAAGTACATAAACCTAGAAATGTCATGTTTATTTTCATTTCATAAGGAAATTGTCTGTCTATAGTTTTGGCTTTCCAAAAGGAGCCAGCCAGTCAGTTTGCAAGGCAGCCGCAGGAGTAGGCTACAGGCACCTTTAGCAGTAGGCTAATAAGCACGATTGGCATGGAAGGCACTTAGCTTGGCTATATCTGGTTAGGTAATGTGTCCGGAGCACGTGGCACTGTACATTATTTTTTATGACCAAGTTAAATCCGACAACTTGAGCGATTTATCGTCCAACCGAAATTTATCGCTCATAATTATCATAAAAATGATGCAACTAGCAGACATTCACTTATAATTTCATAAAGGTAAAAATGGATAAAATAGTTTATTTCTTTTAGAGTTTTATTACGAATCCAGCAAAGGCTTTAATGAACAAAATAAAGTTATAAGTAAGAAAAAATTCCTTAAACTTGATCTGCGTGACGCTTAGAAAGGCTGTAACTCTAAATTTGGTTACTCTAGCTCTTGTCGCCTTTGTGATACAGGTTTTCATATTACTCGACTGCTTCTAGTTTCATTAGCCCTCAGTTTCTCTTAGGAACTGGGCGTACTAGAACTCAAAAGAGTACTTCTGGATACGTCTGTCAATTGCTTCAAGTTTGAAAGATCTGGCCAAGAAGTCTTTTATGTCGATGCTAATCGATATGTGCACTTTAAAGAGCTAGTCGAGCTTATCTCTAAATATTACCTATTTGCTAAAACCTTTTATACCCATTCCTAAGGTATGATAACAACGTTATGGTTCATTTTCGGTGGCCATCCCATTAAATGTGATGAACATCGTGATATAATTATCTATTAAATATTCTGAGTGCGACGCCATTTGGGCAATTTCAAAAACGCGAATGTGCTACTCAGTAGCAACACTTCAACGAGGTCAACAAGCAATCAACCCGTTCGACAATGCGACACCCACACAACAGTACGACAGCACTCGAAAATCCGTAGAGCTAAGAGCCGTAGAGCCGTGCAACCGATGAAATGTAGAGCCGTAGAGCCCGCAGAGACCCGCAATCCCCGTGCCCAGGTTTCATCAAATAACCACTCATCTAATCACATCGTTATCATCATCAACAATTTTGCACTGTCATTGACGAACAAAGGCTGCGGAAGGCGAAAGTCGCTCCATCGATGGTTCAACGTACGGGTTCTGTGTCCTGCATCCTGGTGCTGGGGATGTCCTGGCTCTGGCCCTGACTTTAGTCCTGGCGAACCGTTTAATCATTTTGTCACGCGTTGGCCAAACTCAAAACAAAAACGCGACCCACAGCGGCTCACAAAGGTAATACTGGGATGAGGAGGAAAATGGGCTGTGATGGGGCTTACTTGCTGTCGGGTAGTCTGGCTGCCAAACTGCCAGGCTGTGAAATTTTAGCATATGTCATAAAGGCTTATGATTCACATATATAGATTTATATTTATGTATACATGTATACATACATATTTGTGTGTATTATATATGTATCCGGCGTCAAATTCCTGGCGAGACTTAACTAATAAAACGAATTAAGGTCGCAACTGACTAAAGCCAAAACAAAACAAATGGGAAACTAAACGATTTACGAAGCGACTACAAGGACAAGTCGACTACCAGGGATTCAGCGCGAGTTAACATTACTCACTCTCCCTAGTATGTCCATACATCTTCATTCCTAGTTTGTCAATGAGGACGCGGTGCGATGCGGTGCCATGTGGTGTGATGCGGGGCAATATCGAGGAGGCAAACGAGTGGTTCGCTGCTCAGCTGTGCACAAATTTCCTTGTGTATAAATATTTATATATTGAAATGCAATGCGAATCGATGATCAGCGCTAAAAGAAGAAGGCAAAACAAAATTATACCCTCACTTCTTGTACTCCCTCCTCACTTGCACTTCTATCCCATTCCAATACAAAGTCTCGGAGACTCCGAGCCAATGTGCCGCAATGCAATCGAGCTACACGAAATTGAATTTGCTGCAAGTTGCTGCCGCTTAGCCTGTCTACTGCAACGAGGGGAGGTTTAAAGCTTTCTTCAACTAAAATATGTATTTAACTTTTTTTGTTGCTAATTTCTTCTCGGCTTGGTTTAATCTTTTAAGGCTTTTTATTTAAAGAAAACTTTATTAAAAGAAAGTTTAAATAATTATTGCATTTTCAGAATATTTACAAATTCATATGCTTTTCAGTTATGTAAAGAGGATTATTTGAGGATAATAACAGTATTTGTTGTGTTGAATTATTATATTCACTCATTGAGCTGCCCTCGCAACAGTAGTACAACTATGTAGCAGCATCAGCATCAGCTTCAGTTTCAGCTTTTCTTGTTGTTATTTGTCGAAATTCAGCAAGCGAAAATGCGATTTGAGCTCATCGCTCGCTGTATGCGTCTCTGTCTCGATTTAGTCTCCATTTCTCCATCTCTCAATCCCATTCTCAGTTCCAGTATCTGCATCTGGCTCTGCAACTGCAGATGCAACTGCAAGTGTACATGTGAGTATCTATCTCTATCTGGGTTCAAACTGGCTCTCAGTGCGTGTTGTCCTTGTCGGTTGTCGTTGTCGGTTGTCTTGCATTGCATTTTGGGAGCTTTAGCTGTGACAAATCTTTATGCAATGTTGCATGTCGTCTGATTTTGCCATGATGACATGCTGATGGCATAAGCAGGGACAGCAAACGGAAACACAGGCCTGCCCTGCCATGCCCCGCCTTGCCCTCTGTCTGTCTATTCGTCCGCCTTTATGTCTACATATCCTCGTATCTCAGTCTCTCAATGATTTGCTCACTGAAGTGTTAAGCGCAAAAATTGGTAATGGCAGTGGCTGGCAATAGCGGTAGTTGGCAAAAGTTGTTCTTTATTTTTGGCAATCATTGCACAGGTTTTTCGTGGTTTGATTTTGCCGTGCAACGAAGCTTTGACAACATTGCAGATCTCCATCTTTATCCTCTAAAGAACTAAATAGAAGCTTTTTTAAAAATATTTAAGTTTGTTTGAAATAAGATCATTTAAAGAAAAAGCGATTAACGCTTGATAAATAAAACTAAATTATACAATTTATAAGTTCTGGAGTTTGCTAAATACAATAAAAACATATCAAACAAAATTTTCCTTACTTTTTATAAAATTTTCTTAAATTTCTATCTGTGAAAAATATTAATTTTTGAATATTAAAGTTATTAATTTAAAGTTATTAATTTTTTTTAGGTTATTATCTGTTGGTAAATTAAAATTTGAAAGTACGTTATAAAGGCCCCTACTATACGGTTTTCATAAAAATTACGATACCTGCTCTTAAATTTTGTGTCTTTAATGTTCCTCAAAGATTGCGATTCCGTGCTTCAGCCAATAGGGACACTTGCATACTTTTAGGCTGAGCTAATTGTGCTTCAAGCCAAGGCGCAGGCACGCGCCAACTGCAACTTTTTGTGGCACTTGAACCATTTTCCATGTACTCGAAACTTTAGCAATAAAATTTGTTTCAAATTGCTTTTGAAAAAGCGAATTGAGATAGAGACAAATGGAAAAGAGATGGTGAGTTTGGAGACCTATAGAAATTGGATAATTGGAAGCTTTAGTTAGATACTCTATAGTTTGAAATTTGTCAACGAGCAACTGCAAACCAGCAACTGAATTCTGTCCGGAAGACAGCAAGCTAGCAAGAAATCGGGGCACCAGAGCACCAAGAGACCAGGACATCGAAGCAAAGTGCACCCCAGGGGGCATTCAGGCCTGGTAAATAAATATCAAATATATTGAGAGCGGTCGCGCAAAAGTTAATTACATTGTGTTAACGGGCCGACTAATTTTGTAATTCTGTTTCTGAATCATTTAACCATGAAATTGGTTGGTTGGCCAACTACGCCCAAATGCCCAAAACGCCACAAAACGTCAACGCCCCCGACTTTAACCAAATGATGACTGTCCGCCCGCCATCGCATTAGTCTCAACATTCACAGCTCAAACACCGGAGTCTTCTTTCATCACGAGTTTTCAGTTCAAATGTGAAAATTAGTCTTTCAACTGGTCCACAGTTCAGCTCAAGGTCCTGAGGGCTTCCTCTGCTCCAGCATTTTTCTTATCACTCCAGTTCGTTGGGAAAGTTGGATGGAGCAGAATTCTCCCCTCTCTGACAGCTGGCACAAAATGAATATTGGAAACTTTCTGGTCGCAGCATTTTGAATATTTGGATTATACGTATTACATATTATTATTTTTAATTTCTGTGGCTTTTACACATAAATTAATGCAATTATATGTGCCGCAGGCACGGGAATTGTGGGCGGGGCCCAATTGCTTGTGCGCCTGATTAATTTCCACTGTCTTTTGATGTTAGCAGCTGGCCTCCAGCGGCAATGTGGCAAATGGCATTAGCGCGCAAATAAATTTAATTAAATCATTTTCGTTAAACTGTGATGTTTATAATTTGTATGTACTACTCCCATTTCCCCCCTCTCTCTCTCTCTGTCTGCCTCTCCGGTGCTCTGTCACTATTGCGGTGTATGCATAGAACTGATAAGCGGCTTGCATATTCAGTATATATAATATTAAAAATGTAGGAAAAATGGAAAATAGATTAGGTGAAATCTGTCATTGTTTGAACTATGTGAGCTTTTATGTATAGGGGTCTCTAAGGTTAGTCAGAAACTAAATGTGCGTAGCAAGTAAAATGAGGTGTTTCCGATCCCATAAAGTAGGATCTAAGAAAATATAAGAGTAAGAACCATTCTATTTTTAATGAAATGCCACTATAACTATCCTTACCAAGTTTGATCCGTATTGGACAACTATAACCTATAGCTTCCATAGGACTAATCGGTTGAAAATAAGATATTAATATGAAGACATGTAGTGTTAATGGAGCGATCGCTACCAAACTTACACATTATGTGTATATTATAAACATAACTTTCCTCACCAAGTTTAATCCTGATCGGACAACTTTACCCTATAGCTTCCATGGGACAAATGGGTCGAAAATGGCTTATTCGTATGGAAAAATGCTCATTAAAATTAGTACAGGGTCTTTTACAATCGACTTTCTACTGTAGCCTTTCTTACTAGTCTTCTTATCATAATCAGCTTGGTGGCAAATAATCCAAACCTTCATTCAGACTCCACTTGAGTTCCAAATTTGGTAGTTTGAGTTTTCGTACACTCTGAGATTCTTCTTACAAAGGGACTGAACTCTTATTTATTAATATTTAAATGAAATTAATTTTTTTTCTTCCATTAAAGAAACAAATGTTTAGTATAAATATGGTTTTATTTCCATTATTTGCAAATACATTTTTTTCTAAGTTTAGATTTCAAAATTGTAATTTTGCATGGAGACAACAAACATTCCATAATGTATACATCTAAAAGACAAAACAGTTTAACAACTCAGAATCATCTGCTTAGCTCTTCAAACTTTTTCAACACTGTCATACAATGCGTATGCGTGATAACCAAAAGAAAAGTGCAACAACAATTGTTGGCATTGCTTGCCACTGTGATTGTATTGGTGCACTTTATATTCCGTGTAAGTGTGTATGTGATTGTGTGAAAGTGTGTGTGTGTGTGTTTGTGTGTGTTTGCGTGCGTGCTTTATTTGAATTTACTGCCAAGCAGCCACAGTGTTGAGCTTTGCCACTGCCGCGCCGTACTGGCCGTTACATCCGGGTGTTCGAAGAGGGTGAGTGTCATGGTTTGGCCACAGGCACGCCTTAAATCCACGCCCACTTACTCATTCCCAGGACACACATTGTGCCAGTGTTTGGCGTTTGTCTCTGTTGAATAATAAATTGTATTTTGCGGCATTTAAAAGCAATTTTTAACATTTTTCAATCTCAATGGCGACGACGATGAAACCCCAGAAGAAGTACAAGCATACACACTAGTTATACCCGTAACTCATCGAGTAAGGGTATATTGAGAGTATTGCAAGCATAAACTTGTTTTCCTGAAATATCTACTGTCTAAGCTAAAGAAGATATAAACTATAATTGGAGTAGAAAAACGGCTATGTAGCTCTGGTTGCCTCCGCGATTTTAGCATTTTCTTTTCCCTAAACCTTGATTAGTAACGAAAATCATTAAGGTTAAAGTTAAATAATTAGGTTATAGTTTATTGCAGTTTTTAGCTTGCATACTTTCGAAGTTATGGGTATTTTGGAGCAGAGTGTCGAGATTTCTTTCGCTCATTTGTATATTTGGGCAGATAAGTCTGTGTCTGCAGATACATGTGAAAAGTGTGTACAGCTTCTGCCGATGCAGCCGAATGAACCGATTGAGCTGCAGGAGGAGGAATGGGAGGAGGAGAAGGCGGAGGAGGAGGAGAAGGAGGATTTGTGTTGCACGCATATCGTTGCTGCAATTCCAGCCTCTTTATGCGCTACAGTTTTGTATAGCAATTTTGCTGTGAATTGTCGGACAGCAGTTGCTGTTGGTGTTGCATGCAGCAGGAGCAGCACTGCAAGAAACACTTGCAACATTTTTGGCAACCGGCTGCTGGCGCTACATGATTGTTTCTATCTTCTCCACTCTCTTCTTTGGGTTAAGCTTCGAGTGAAGACAGCAACGATTCGGCAGCAAAACAAATTGCAGTATTTAAGACCTCTGTCTGATTGTACCGTTGCCTCCCTTCAATCCTGTCATTCCCTGTTACCTTCTCTGTTCGGTTTGTCTTCTTCTATCTGTTCATGTGCAAAGCCAGTAAATTGTTGAAAATCTTGTGGGTGGCAGTCAGGTTTGCATAAAGTTTGATTAAGTGTGTAATCTTGAGAGCATTTCTCGTTCCACAATTCACTCCAAATGATTGTGCATTGTTCAACACGTAGCTAGCAATAGTCTCAAATTAAGTGAGTAGCAACAACAAGTTGAAATCGTAATATTTGTATAATACTTAAAATTCAAATAGAAGTAGAAATTATCGTTTATTCCATGTTAAGATAATGGATTTTAGGTTTGATTTTCCTCACTAGTTTTGAAAAAAGAAAGTAAAACATGTTGGTATGATTTACAAACTTACAGTTTGGAAAAATTGCTGCTCAAAACTTGTACGCAATGGAGATAAAACATTTCGTTTTGCCATACATTTATTCACAATCAATGCTGAGCAGCAAATCACGTTCTGAATTGCAATTGTCTGTAGGAAACGTTAAAAAGGTTGCCTTCGCAACACATTTTGTGTATTTGCTGCGTGCAACGGAAATAGTAAAACTTTTGTAATGAGAAAAGTTAAAAGAAATGAAAAAAAGTAGTATAAATGAAAAATGGGAAAAGCGTCGACAGATTTGAGTTGCATCATAACAGGCGGGGTGCTGTTAATTCCGACAAACATTTTCAGAACATTATCCAGCTTAAAAGTCACAACAGTAACTACCAAAGTTTAAATGGATCAACGTTTGTTGCGACGTCGTCGATCAAGAAAAAAGCATAAAAACGGGTAAGATATATTTTAAAACCATGTCATTGTCATTCGGAACAATGCCCTTATTTCATTGTAGTTTGAATAAATTTCTAGGGGCATTCAAGC
Source organism: Drosophila cardini (assembly GCA_018903735.1). Classification (NCBI taxonomy): domain Eukaryota; kingdom Metazoa; phylum Arthropoda; class Insecta; order Diptera; family Drosophilidae; genus Drosophila; species Drosophila cardini. The sequence goes on along the minus strand of JAEIGM010000001.1, from coordinate 19,504,309 downwards.
TTGAGTTGATATCCTTTACAAACTGGAGACATATTGCCTGCGATCAACTACAGTTTGTGATTCTACCTTTGTTGGCCTTCTTCAAGGACTCGGCAAGGGTGTTTAAGCGCTGCACAAAACCAGATCGAGAAGAGTTTCGACGCTCCGTATTGGCCACCATATTTGGATTTCTCATAATGGGTTTTCTGGGCTATATAATAAGGTTACTGTATATACCCATCACAAATATTATCATGGGTTAACCTGGAGTTCAAATCCACAACAACAAGTAGACAAAAAATAAAGTTTCAATTCAATTGGCAGCAAACAATGACTTTGTATTCTGGCCGTTGGCCAACTAGGGAAGCTACAAATACTCAGAGCAGTGCCAAAGCCAAAAACCTGGCCCAGCTCTATGCAATAACAAAGCAAAAGCTACAAGCAGCAGCTGCCATTGTTGACCTACCACGACACTGACACCGTCCTCCGACCTCCGACCCCGATCCCCGATCCCCGTTTCCCGATACCCGGCACGAACCATTTCTTCTTTCCGCTATTCAGACGCTTAACAAAACTCTGGGCCACTGCAAGTGTTGACAAGAAAATTTCGCCGCGCACTTTGCCGAAAAACAGTTGCCGCTGCCAAACCAACAACTGTCGGATGTGTGTAAATGTAATCAAATCAGCAACTTGGCCAACTCCATACAGTACTTCTGCTCGAAGGCGAGACCAATGCCAGTTGCCATTTGGAATAACTCAGGGACCAATGAAAGAAGGAATGCAAAAATGCACTGCTTAGAGTCTTTAAAGATACTTGTTATTAGCGAATAAAATAAATACGAAAAACACAAAGTTTCCAACATTAAGAGTTATACTAAATAAGATCGACCCAGAATTTACAATTCCAAGAAAATTAATTTATTTACAGTTTTTAAATCAATGATAATTCATTCATTTTGGTTTACTCTCTTTCATTTCAACTTAAGAGCAGTTTTGTGAGTTGCATATCTGTTCAGCAGCAGAAACTAAAGCACAGCTGACATTTGGAGAAGTGCGCGGATCTTGATGTGTGCATATCCGGTGGCAAGTTGCATGCACATTGCCACATGTGTCTCCATCTGCTGCTGTTATGTTTTATTGATGAGTCTCTCAAACCAAAATTGATGATACCTCTTCTCGTTTGTCTTCTCATCCCGTCTCGGCGACATCAATGCGATGCCACTCAATGGAGTTAGTTGGTTTTTCTCTTTGCTGCTGGCAAAATGGCGAAAATTTATTCAAAACTTTTGCTGTGGCAACCGCAGTTGAAGCCGCAGTCGCCTTATGTTTTAAAGCAATTTTTATGCAACAGGCGACAAAGCAGCTCAAAAATGCATACTTTGCAGTGAGCGTGTTGTTCCACCAGAATGCACCTGAGTTGCAAACACACACAAGTTTCAGTCCCCGAATGCAGTAAAAAGCCAGAGAGCTACTTTCGAGGTTATGAAGTCACTTAAGCAAAGGCAAAACGTGACAGACCCGCGGGCACAGGGCAAAGGGTAAACCTAAAAAAAGAAAGAATGAAGTAAACTAAGAAACAGAAAGGTAATATAGTCACAGAGGAAACCAGAAGGCAGACACAGTCTTATTTCCTCTCTTTATGCCCCCATGTCCTTGTGTCGAATGCCTGTTTTGTCCAGCAATTGAGTTACTTATCTTCCACAACTTCTACAACTCACACCGTTGTACAAAACTCTTTTTTGCCCAGCTGTAAGGTATGTTGAAAGCTTAAAGTACCCTACAAAAATGTACTTCGAATATTTTGAGTAGTTTTGGTTAGAGACCAAGAAAACTTAATCAAAACAAGTGTTGTTAAATAAGGGTTTAATTTCAAAGGGGTTTCAGGCTTCAAAGCCTAAAGTCAAATATACTTTACATTTGGTCTGATCGTTAAAAATATATAATAGTGAAAAGAATAAAATTTTAAAATGTAATTAATTCGTGAATTTACGAAAATGTATCTTACATTAATTTGTTGATTAAACTCTTAGTATAAAAGAGCATACTCGATTCGTTGATTGTAAAATCTGCAATATTTCACTCTTTCTTTTGGTGCGTTTTAATTAAAAGCGAAGTGGTACCATTAATTTGCAACTACAAATTACACTCAATAAAACATGGCTGGCACACTGATTTTTTGGCTCACACATACACACTCACTAACACTCAAAATTTGCCAGTGTTTGTGTGTGTGCGTGTGTGTGTGTGTGTATCTGACTGGCAATCAATTTGCACTTTGACTACAATTACTGATTTTCGACACTTCAAAGGATTTTATAAATTGCCATTTGGCCACCCCATAAAACCAACCAAACTCGTTCCATTCACAAGTGATCCATCCCCATTGGCCCTGGTGCTGCTGTTCCTTCTGGTGCTCTGACTTTGGCAATTTGTTTTGGCCTTTTACTTTGCCAGTTTTCGCACATGTGTTATAGCTCTTGTTGCCTTTGCTGGCAATGCATCCTCTTCCTTTTGTGAGGCAATTTTTTCTTTTCTTTCTTTTTGTTGTTTTTGATTGCGCCTGCCGAGTACAACTTTAATTAAGTCAACGTGCGAATTCTAGGGGAAGGTAAAGGGGCAAAAAACGGGGCGGGGTGGGATGGGACGGGACGGGTTGGGCCTGAGAACACACACTCGTAAATTGGCAGCAAATGTGAGCAGTTGTTGGACTGCCGAGTGACATGGCAAAGCTCTTAGTTTCCTAAGTGATTTTTGATTTAAGCTTTAACTTTGTTCCAAAAGTTTCAAATCAACATTTATACTTAATAAATTAAGCATTTGGGAAAGTGTTTGGCTTGTTTTTAGCTGGAATTTAAAACCGACGGGAGATGATGGTGATGGACATTTATTTGAATGCATGAAATGAGCTGATAATTGAATGTCCACAAATATGTTAGAAATTGCCATAAATTATGATTTGAGTCCCTTTTTATATGCCAGTTGGGATCAATGATTATTGTACTTTAAACCAATAACATGGAAAACATCTGTCGTTGGAACATCTAAGTTAATATGCTTTTTGACAGCTGGGACAGTTGGCAATACCGACAAGTTGACCATCCAGTCAAGCTGGTCATATAATATGGTATGCTCGCATATTTAATAAAAACCAATATACGTTAAAAGCCTTTGGGTGGGAGACGACCATGGCCGTGGCTATAATACCAAGCCACCTGCCAATGGGATGGACAGCAGGCAGTTGGTGCTGGTGTTTGTTGTTGGAAGTAGTTTGTAGTCGGCAGGACTGAACGCCCGATTAAATGCATTTAAATGTGTTTTCATCATAATTATGCATATGCATATGCAAACATGACTCTACCAATTCGCCCGAGCTGCCCCTCTCGATGGCGTCGCTGGTTTTCCGGGAGCTTAAGTGCTTTAATGGCTTTAATTATGTTGCATGCAATTATTGTCGATGATGGCACACAACTCTGGCTCCCATGGCGTGCGTCGATGCTTTGCAAATGCAACGAAAAATTATTTAATTAATAAGTAAAAAGCAAATGGATAAATCCACAGCTCGTTTGATGTGTAAAAAGGAAGAAGTTTCCAGCCGTATCAGTAGCAGGGGCAGCAACAGCAGCGCCGGGAGCAGCAGCATCAACAGCAGCTGTGCTGTTTTGCTTTTGAGCATAAAATTCAATCGCTAAATTATGCAAATATGCCGCAACTGCGACAATCTGTGATGGTGACCCAATATGCACAACGTTACGTATACGCAGCATGGCCGCAGCGTCCTCCTGCCTACTGCCGAGTCCCTTGCATAAACAAGTATATATGTGAGATTCAGTCTCTCATATTCTTGACTGTGTGCAAAGAGCTCAACGAGACTCGATGCGACGCGACGCGACGCGACGTCGAGTTCATCGATGACGATTTTGCTGCAATTCCGTTGCCTAGTTTTTGGCGTTAAGCAGAGCACAAAAAAGTAGAAGAAAACGTGATGACAACTGTCACAGAGGCCAACGAGGGGCTTCACTTCAGTTTTGGTTACGGTTTTGTCATTGCTTGCTTTCTTTTTTGTTGCTTTTTGTTGGTTATGCAGACCGCTTGCTTGCCACCGCCTTTTGCGGTTTTTTCTGTATGTGCGTGCTTGCCACCTTTCTGGGTCGGTTAGGTGCCTGGCAATGGATCGGCATCCGGATCAGGCTTCCAGAATGGGTTACAATTTTATTTCGTCGACGTGACAAACGCAATCAGCGTCAGTCACATGTGTAAGAATTTTTTCCGCTTCATGCGTATTCTGTGCTTTGGTGTCTTGGTTTGATTTACAAAAAGAGTGTCTGTATTGCAAAACATGAACAAAAGTTCAGCCTGGGGACTATGTTTGGAAGGACTCATAGGTTCAAGGTTTAGCAGTTCTCTTTCAATGGACACTTCAGCGACACTTCAAATTTGCAGGGAACATTAACATTTTTAAATGCCCGTTGTGTTTATTACTAAAAAATAAGAAAACTTAAATCAAAAATTATTCTTTTAAACTTCAAACATCACCATTACTGGTGCACTTCTTGATTGTTCGTTTACTTGCTTATTATTAAATTAGTTTACATAAGTAGTGTTGTAGTAGCTTGATTCATTTATCGAAAAAAAGTCATCGATATATGTTAAAAAAATTCAGAAATTCAGTTAATGTTGCCATTGGTTCCTTAACAATATAATTCATGATTTTTGTGGCATTTCTTATATAAATAATTTTTTTTAAAGCATATTTGGTTTGATAAGTATTATACTCTCTGCAAGAGAGAGTATATTGTGTTTGTGAAAAGTATGTAACAGGCAGAAGGAGGCGTGGCAGACCCCATAAAGTATATATATTCTTGATCAGCATCACAAGCCGAGTCGATGTAGCCATGTCCGTCTGTCCGTCTGTCCGTCTGTCTGTCTGTCCGTCTGTCCGTATGAACAAACAGATTTCAGAGATGGTAAGAGCTACAAGTTTGAATTTGGTCTCTATCGACTCGATATTAAGTCAGTCAATACAAGAATCTTTTTTTTTTTCGATGCCACGCCCCATTCGCCCACAATGAGCAAAAAACTAGACACACCTCGTAAAAAATTTATGTTTTGGGCGAATATCTCAGTAACTATGGCACTTAGGAACACCAATTTTGGTATGTAGGTTCCTTGAGACGCCATAATTGCATTGTCATCAAAAATTTTGGACTGCCACGCCCCCTTTTCCCACAAGAAATAAAATAATTTGCAAACTTCAATGCCGATTTTAAGGCATATGTTCTTATCGTACAGTATTGTTATTTCACATTCATTTGAAGACAAAATATATTAAACTATCCTGAAAGTTGCATCTAAATCGGACAATAAATAAAAGAGCTAGACACGTAACAAAGTTTATAATTTAACGCCATTTCACTGCACGTGTGCAAGCGAGACAGAAACATACAAACATTTGAGCGAACGTTTTCGCTGCTTTCTAGCGGCAGCGCTGTCCGCGAATGCTGGCTGTGCCAACCAATTGTGTATGTATTACATATACACACACATACATATGTGCGTGCATACATATAATGTAAAATGTATATGTGTGTGTATACATTCAATCAGATGTTTTTGTTTCAACATGTTTTGTTGCAAGTAATATTAATTGATATACTTGGATACCGATTTTATTAAATGATCGGGAATAAATTGCAGAGAGTATTCTACGGTCGGGCGTGCTCGACTGTACTTTTCTTTCTTGTTTTTTTTCTACTTTAGCAGAAAGATGCCAATTGAATTTACTGTCTAAAATTATCTGTTAAATTCCATTCCGAGTATACTCATCTTATGGAGGGAACAATGCATATAATAAGATCAATAAGACCAATTTGTGAAGTACGAGAAAATCTATTTTTTGAGTTTCTTGTCTTAAATAAATTCTTTAAGGATATGCTAAGATTGTATATAACATTTAAATGGCAGATACAAATACAAATAAGAAATCGACTAGAAATAAAATTCATTTAAATGGAATATAAAGAATTTTAAGAATTTCTTGCACCACTTAGCCAAAATGCAATTTTGTGTACCAATGACTAATATTCTTGTTGTGGGTTTCAAACTGTTGCAAGTTTTTATATATATACGCAATGTATATACTACATGTATTTGAATTTTAAGAATGTTTATAAGTATTAAAATATACATGTCAGAATTATGTGTCGTTTGCATATAAAATATATACCAATTGCCAAAGTGGGAAAATGAAAATTCAATTGCTGTGTCTCTATACACGTATTTATTAAATTGTTGACTACAAATTATGTACGCAATTTAAACAAAAATATTCATGTGAGAAAATTGTTTAAACTAGTCCAATTCAAGTATGCTTGTGGCTAATTTTTAGCATTTTTGTTTACCAGCTCAAAAAAGAAGTTAAAATTTAATTAAATCTCAACATGAAACATTGGTCTCTTTTTAATTTTCTGTTTTATTTTTCCGAGCTCTGTTTGAATATTTACATTTTGTGTCGTTTTTACGCGTCAACTTTCTTGTTGGGTCTAACGCCTTTTGTCTCTAGTAGTTTATATGTATTTTCTGTCAGTTTTTGTGTGTTCTGGTTTTTTGGGTTTTTCATAAATGTTGGACGAAGCGCACTTCCTGTTTCCTGTGGCCGCATTTTCATGATGAAAATAAACGGAAACGAGGATTTTTGGGTGACCAAGCTCAAAAGTTTGAGCTTTGAAGTCGCCTCTGTCAGATGCGAAAGATGACGAAGTTGTTGTGTACCACGAGTGGCTGCCAAAACATTCTCCAGTAAAAATATATTTTAGTCTTAGTTCAGTTTAGTTTTCAGAGTTTCAATAAGGAATATAGTATAGTATATTATCTGCATAACATGCAGTAATAAATGTTGTGGAAATTGTTGAATTGGAGATCTAAAATAATGTTTCGTTCTAGTTAATTTCATTGTTATAATTATTTCTGACTGCATGCAACAGGCTAAATTATTTTACTTGGTCGCTTGTTTTATATCGACATTATGCAAATTTTGAGCCTTCCTTTTTCATGGATGGAGCAGTCGTGCCTTAACACCGGGCTGCCTGGTTGCATAAACTGCAGGTGGCTTTGGCATGGATATTTCGTAGCACATTCAATTACCCGCATTTCCATTACCTGTCACCTCAGCACTGCAATTTTTCACACAACTTAAATATTTATAGGGTTTATTAATGCACATGTGGGCAGCGACGCCTCGTGGCCGAGGAGTTTGGGGCAGAAAGGAAAACAATTATAATTATTTATTATTGCAAAAAAGTGCGACAGTTTCTGCACTGTCTGCAAGCTTTTGTCTTGCTGCATCTGCGAGTGTGTTTGAGTGTGAGTGTCTGTGTGTGTGTGGGTGTGTGTGTGGGTGTGTGTGTGGGTGTGTGTGCAACTGTTGCCAGTTGTTGCATGGCAACAAACGAAAGCGAAACGAAACTGTCGCGAGAATAGCAATACATCATTTATGCACTAGCCTTGCAGAGAAAGTGTGTGAGAAAAAGAGAGAGAGCGAGAGAGAGAGAGAGAGGGACGAAGATAGAGACAGCTGCAGTTCTGTGTATAAAGTAGCATAAATCAACTTACACCCACGCACACAGAGATGTGCCTGCAGTCATATGCAGAACTTGCAAGAGTTTCCCATAGGAAAATGCAGCAGAAAAACTGCAAACTTACGCGATTCGCTTCGCCGCCTTGTGAAGCTACTTACCCCTTCGTTTTGGCTGTCTGCCTTGTCCTTTCCTATCCCTTTCTTTTCTTTTTCTTTCCACCCCATCTGTCTTACCTTTCTTTGTGAGTGGATGTCAGTACCGTATGTGTCCTTTGATAAGGACCCTTGAGCGAAAAAGCAGCATCGATGCATTCGAGCTGCAAACGTGGCATAAGCAAAGAAAACGCTTTTTGATTCCATCCCCAAAGTTTCTTTCCTCGTTCTCGTTTTTGTGTAAAGACATGTCAAGTACTTTATTGGCAGTTGTTGAGATGTGTTGAGCAGTGTAAGTTTGTTTGTCTAATTATTCTCTCTTCATCTCGATGAATATGGAACTCTAATCGAATAATTCACATGTATAATCCAATATTATTGCATTTGTTATTCAACTCAGCATGTATCGATGTCAATTTTGATTATATCGATTGTTGACTCACTTTCCTTTTTAGGTTTCAAGGGAAAAGTGGCATCAATAATTCTTTACTTCTACTTTAATCTTTTCTGCTACTTCGTTACTCAAACCACTATCGTTTCTTTATTACCTAGCTTGGCTTTTTAGTTGTCACTTAGCAAATTATGAATTTAAAATGTATTTTCCCTTACCTTCATTTCATCGGATTATAAATTCATATAAATTTTTATTTTATATATTTATATTTATATTTATTATTTATCGCGTGCACAAAGTGTTACAATCATTTGCTGTATCTTGATGGCTTTGAGCTATAGAGTTTTTTTTATGTGCTTATTTGACTTCCGTCGATTTACAAAATTATAATTGCTCCATTTCCAGAGCCAAAACCCAACTGCTACCAGCTCCAGCCAAAAAACACAATCGTTGGGAAACAGCTCGTCATGTTTCGAGGCGTTGCATAGGAGAGTTGTGTCGTATTTACAATGCGCTTCCGCCTCATTGTTGTTTTGCATGTTGACATGGCTGGAGAAACGTGGTAGACTTGGCCACGTTACTCATACGGCGTGTTGACAATACAGAAACATATTTTTCTTTTTTTGCCGCTAATGTGGCACGCCACCTACACTCAGATATGTACACAGTCCAATATACGTATTCAAAGCGCGTAAAGTTGAAATGACAATCGAAAGCCGGGCCAACAATGGCAGCCAGAAGCAAAACCGGAGCCAGTCAAGTGTGTGGGTGTTGCAGCTGCTATAGTTGTTGCTGTACGGCTTTTCTTTTCTTTACACATAACAAGAGCAACAACAAACATGGCAACAATGCAACGTGACAACTTCCGTTGCATTCGCTTCTGGCATAAAGAAAAACAGCGTAAAACTGTAACGGAATTGCATTGTGAAAAGCAAAATGTTTTTTCCTGGCACACGGTAAGCAAAAACATTGTCATACATTTTGAAGACAGAAGGCCTGCAGGCCGATAGCTGCAAACATCTATTATTATAAAGAGATATAATGTACTCTCTACATACTCAACTTATTGTCTATAAATGCATACATTGTTATCTCAAATCAATTAAAGCTGCACGCCAATACAATTAATTTGATTCATACGCCCCGTGGTACGCATGGCAATTTCATTTAATTATGCAAATCAGCCAAATGTGGTGTGCTTATTAATTATTTGCATTAGAAAATTGCAGTTTTATGACACACATTAAACAAATTTACAATTTTTAGTTTGAGCAATGAAAACATTTGACAAAAGTCCTTCAAGTTGTTACAGTTATTGTTGTACATTGTTATACGGAATTAGTTTGAAATTATTTTAATTAGTCGTTTAAGTGGTGAACTCTATATCATCTTTTGTTTTATAGAACTCCCAAATACAAATTTAAGTCCACTTATCTAGTGAAAGAAACTTTATTCAACGTAAGTTTTAATTTTATATAAATTTTGATATTAAAAGCGTTCTGTTATAAAAGATCATATTAAATAATAATGTTTTATTTAATTTTGTATTAAAGTTCAATTTATTACAAATCTTGAGGCCGTCATGACTGCGTGATTAATAGAGAAAACCCAAATATTTACTCGTTATCATTTTCTAACTTATCTATATCAAACTTTTCTTGTAAGCAAAACACAAATTTATGTGCATAATCACATACATCTGAAATGTAATCATATTCTTCTTTACACTCTGAGAATGCGAACCAGTTCTCTTCAGAAAATTTTCCATTTTTCTCAAGAAATTCTACATCGACATATCCTTCGGAATCGACTAGATCCATTTCCCTAGCCAGACATTGTATATAGCATTTAAATTTCCTCTCAACATTGTCCTCATCTTCTTCTTCAGAACTGGTACTGTTTACGAACTCGGAAAACTCCTCCTGGGTGATGTCGTTTTCCGTCAAACACATTTCGTGAACCAATTTTTCATCTGAATTACTCTGTCATATTGGACAATTGAATCGTTTGAGTCACTTCACATTCGGTTTCTTTTATAACATTGCTTACCTGTACCAGGACCAACATGAATGCAATTAGGATCGCAGGAAATACACTGTGACAAATTGAAGTCATTTTTAAAGTTTCTCTTTGAACTGAAATAGTACGACTGTTTTATTGACTGTTCCAAAGCGTATTTTATACCTGTGCTTCATGACTAATAAGTGTAAAAATAGAAATATAGTAATTTAATATTTATTTAACATGTAATCAAATCAAATATGGACATATTAATTTTATATATAATAATCTGAGTATATTATTAATACTTAGTTTATCAATTGCATCTGAAACTGTTTCAACATTGTTTTAATTTGTTGAATAGTTTCAATTGCATGTCAAATTGACCTTTTTTTTGCTTCTTTTGAATAAAAACAGTTATGAAATTAATTAGATTGATCAACAAAATGAGTTATAGTCTTTATTTATTTGAATCTGGACTTCAACAGCTTAAAAATTGTTCTATATTTATAAGTTAATCAGTTTTAGTGTTATTCAGCTGTTCATACTTGCTTTGTGATTATAATTTAGAAACTCATCTATATTTCCGTAATACTGTCATTGCGTTTTTTTTTTATCACTTTGATATTCTAAGTGACTTATCAACAATAATCTATTTATTCGTTTCCTTAATTATTTATATATTACACACCATATATAATTTAATATTGCTTTACTATTTGTAGCTAAGCAAGGAATATGATATTCTTAAACTGTATATCAGTTTCGTTTTTTAGAGAATTCAAATTTACCTTTAAACTCCCAACAAAAAGAAATGCAGCAACGACTAACAACAAAAGTAAAGAAAAGGCGCGAGGAAAACTCACGTAAATTTCATTTTATACGCAGTGAAATTCGCATAACATTTCCTGTCAACATATTTTGCCACACTTTGCAGCAAAAATGAAGCGAAAATGCAGTGGCAGTAGTAGTAGCAGCAACAATGCCATTACGCGGCACAGTCACACACACACACACACAGACTCACACACACATATACACAGACAAATTGGTTTGACAACATCGGATGGGGCATTTCTAACTAAGAGTATGCGACCTCAACACCAGCTACTAACACCAACAGAAAAACGAAGGGTAACATCAACACCCAACACCAACAACAGCAACAACAACACCAACACAAACACCAAACTACAAACTCTAACAACATTCAGCAGAAATAGCACCCAAAACTCGCTACAACAAATGAAAATTCCAAGAATATTCGCATTCGTAGTGAGTTTTGGCTTTTGCGGCTGCCAGTCGCTGTTTACTTGGCTTCCTCGGTTATTTACGGCCTGCAAATTTGGATTTTTTTTTTTGGTTCTATTTTATTTTTTCATCACATTGCTTGTTTGCTGGCTCTTTGCCAAAAGGGAAATATGTGTTGTGAAAATTGCACATTTTTATAGCCATCGCTAGGTGCTAAACTACCTCCAATGTTGGGAGTATCAAACTTGTTTATTCCATCTCAATCGAATTCTCTCTTGAAGCCGTTTAATTGCAGCGAACTTTTTTCTCATCAATTTTTGAATTATAATGAAATTTACAGAATTTTCAAAACTTCCCGCCCTTTAATTGGCCACACATAACATTTTGTGTAATTTGATTATGGTCCATCGTTTTGGCCCATGGCAGTCGCTAATTAGACCTATAAAACTCCAACGCATTTGGATCGTTTGGCTTGCTGCATTATTTATTTTTCATGTGCCGCACAATTGCCAAATATTTTGCACATACAAATACACATGTTGGTCAGAATGGTATTAACAGAGGGCAAAATGCCCTGTTAGCCACAATATCCGCCTTTTATTACTTATGGAAACATGTTTTTTTTTAAAACATTGCTAAGTAAAGGAAAAATAATATATTATGTATCTGAATTAATTCATTTATTCTAATAAATTTGTCAATTAAACTTGAGCAAACATTTACATATAGCGAATAACTTACATATGTCTGATCTGCGTATATACCCGACATAAAGTGACCACATAAACACTGTTTGCTTATTAAAGTCAGCATAAATTGCATCAGGAGCAAATAACACGTAAAAACTGTCAAATATACATATTTAATATACAAATATTTTTGTGTAAATTAAACTTTACTGATTGTTGATTGAATTGGAAACGATCTTGATGCAAAACAGCTAAATGTACCACAGATGCTGAGAAAGAAGAAGAAGTGTAATGTTACTTTATATAAATAATTGATTGTAACTTTATGTTAGTACCTGTTGGAACATGCATTGGAAAAAACGAACTCATAATTCAAAGACAATATACTGTGAAGAGTTTTGTGGAGAACTGGAAACTTTTGGAGTCAGTCCTTGGAAGGTTATGCAACACAAACAACGTGGCCTCTTGACAGCTCCTGCCATTTATTAAGCATGTCAGAGAGGAACGATCCAAGGGAGGAAACCGGACGTCGGAGTGGAATACAGAGTTGAAGTTGAAGGAGTTTCTTAAGCAGCTTGTCGCTTGGGTGCCACCTATGCGATTTTCTACTCTATCCCAGGACTACAAAACTTGCTTTAAGCTAAATAAAAGTAATGTGTAAAACTTTGGATGCTTTGCGTAATAAAAATAAATAGCACCCGGCTTGCGCATGCATGGCACGTATTTTGCATGCACTTTGATGCCACCCACTGTGCCACGCCCACAATATATATTTACATATTGTTGGCACGTGCATGCACACAATGGAATTTCTTAGGACATTTGGGATATGCGTTAGTGCTTTACTTGTAACCAAGAATGTTATGCCTTCTGTTCCAAAATGATGCACAAATGAGCAACCAGCGAACCAACGGAAACTAATCAAATCTTAAAATTCTAAAGTTAAGTTCATAATTGGGAAATTTAAGTGAAATTTTAAGTGTTGGCTGCTGTTTAACCGGCTATAACTGCAAATGGACACGGTTGAGCTTTATGCTTCTGGCATGTCCAATGGGATATGAGCTGCCCAGCCGATTGGGGTGTGAGATTTATCCGCAAAAGAAGAATGTATGGTTTGGTCTACGGTCATTTTTAACTTTCCGTACGATTTTACACGCCTCGCTTGATTTTGAGACAGTTTTCCACGCTGCACAAAACTTTCGTAGGGTAGGCAAGTTTACAAGTGCAGTTTGTCATACATAAATCGAGTTATATTAATTTTTGTTATGATAAATAAATTAGATTCCGAGAAATGTTAATTATAATATTTAAATTTAAATTTATTTAATATAATTGAACTTTAACAAAAAGATAAATAAGTATGAAAACTCCTTCAAGTCGCCACTAGAAGGCATTTAACATCAATTTAACATCTGTATTTAATTTTGTATTAAATCCTATTTTTTAGTGTATACAAGAATCGACTCGGTTGCTGTTCGTTTTGTGGCCCTCTTATATTTTGGCTTGCAACTCTGCAGCTTAAAGTTTGAGCTCAGCGAATGGTATCAAATAGTTTTGCTTTAGTTGTTTTTTTAGTTTTCTATTTTTTGAGAATGTGTTGGAGACTGGGCCGTTAACTAAAAATAAACCGAGTGTTAAACGTGGCTTACACGTTGGTCATTTTTATTGCCAGAGTGTTCCGTCAGCCGTGAATAATCGCATTAGTTGCGAAATTAAAAATTACAAAATAGAATAGATAAATCCGCCCACGGCTGGCCGGAGGTAAGCCTTTTGTTACCAAAAGGCGAAACTATTAACTGCCTGAGTTGCTTTTTTTGGGGAGTCTAGTTTCCCATAATTTATATTAAAAAGAACTACCCATGTTTCGGTATGTGTGTGGATGGGTTTATGTCTAGTTTCCTATTTGTAAAGATTTACTGCTAATTGAATTACTAAGAAGGGATCTGTACGGCAGGCTTTGTAGATGTGGAAATTAGTTAAGCTGATTTCTAAACTTAATGTGCTGGAAGTTAACTAAGTAAAGGCTTTGGTCCAGTTGTACGAGGAGAGTATTTGGTACAAAAAGGTGTGTCAACTGATGGGTCCAATTTAAGTTGAGTTAATTTGATATGACCATTTGGGATTTATAAACATTGTGCTTGGTTTGCTAATAAATTGAAGCGTCGGCTCTAAATTGTATAAATTTACAAAAGATTTAAGAGGCTTTTCAGTAGGTCAGGTAAAGAGAATAAAAGTAATTATTTGAAATTTTCTGGTCGTTAAACAAATTCTTTATACTGCATAAATTTGTGTTGTATTTTGCAAACGTTAGCCCTTGAGAAAGGGTATATTCCACTGATAAAATATTTTTTACAGAGATTAAATTTTTTTTCAAAACCCACTCTGAGCATATGATTGAACTGTACCACTTTAACTCTGACAATCCCCTTAAGGCTCATTATATACATATTATTGAGGTGAAAGATACTAACGTGCAGTGTTTCAATTTCAATGGCTTAAGAATAATATATACTATACAGAAAGAAGCGAAAGCTGCCTGAACAAGCGTAAGAACATTCAATATTTGTTAACCTTCAGAACTCAAATTTAATAACTCTTGAACGGGTATCTCATAGTCGAGTGTTGGATATAGTGTTGCTATTTGTTTTAATGTTCGTTTCAATGCAGTAATTTCTTGTCTTCCTTCTTTACACAAATAATTGTATTCTTCAACACTTTTTGCTCTACTTACTTATTTGTGTTGCCTACTTTCAGGCGGGGATTTAATACGCTCCAGTTCGCATCTTTCGCCTGCTTACATTATTGAATTTCTGCAAGTCATATCTTTTATGCATTTCTCACTTCGACCGGGAAATGTACCAGACAGTTGCAATGGACGTCATCGAATAACTGCTTCCCAATCCCCTCGAAATTTTTGCCCTCTTCTTGTATACAAGAAATGCCCGTCAGCTGTTGGACACGAAGCGAACGAATCATAGAATGGGGAAAGCGTGTCGTGTAAATTTAAATCAAATCTTCAGGCATGGAGCAAGTGCTGAAATGAAATCAATTTCTTTTGTGAGACATTTGAAAGGTTTCAAATGATTTTCAATTGTTGTTGCTGCCCGTCGCCTGTTGCCTTGGCCAACGATGACAATCTTCTCAATCGTCTTATATTATATGCTGACTTGTCCGCATATGAGCTTCATAATCCGATTTCAGTGTTAAATGATTTTCAATGCATTGTATTGCCAAGTGCAATTTTTGTTTAACTCTGGCTTTTATGTTTGTGTATAGTGTGTATTTCAACTTTAACCCCGCCAACTTGGGTTCAATAGACATTGTTGTAGACGCATACAGGTCCTTTAAATTCCTGCACTTAACCCTTTTGACTGCACTCAGAGTCGAGGCAAGCTGAGTCGACTCATTACTTGAGTGCTTAAATGAGCGTCAGCGCTTACCCCATGCCCCTCAGGCTCCTCCTGTTCCTCTTTGTGCCTTTTGTGGCAATTTTGAGTGCACACTTGAGTTTTTAGCTAAAACAACAACAGGCAAAACTTGTCGCCCTTCTCTTCGTCATCTTTTCCTTCTCAGTTGTATCGCAGCAGGTGCAGACTTGTGTCTCCTTTTGTTTGTTGCAAGCGTCATTGATGCTGACGTTGATGCTGACGCTGACGGTAACGTCGACGTTGACGTCGACGTAGCGTCGTCGGAGTTTCTTCCTCAGCATCTCCTTCAGTGCTATAGTAGTCGTCAAGCTGCCACTTGTCACATGGCAACAGTTTAGTTTTCTAACCACTTGCTGCCAGTCGACAAGCACAAGCATGAGAACACATATATGTATGTACATCCTCACCTCCACCTACATCCACACCCTCACCCACTTAAGTGTGTGAGTGTGCCTCAAGTTGCACTTTTACATGCAGCAACGGAAATCATTGCAGTGTAAAAAAAGTGCCCCCTGTCGCCGGGCAAATGAATGGAAAACAGAAAACACTAACTATAAGGAACAGAAGACTGAGAATCGGTCGAGGCGGCGCTTATGTAGTTAAGTTGTTGTGTGTTTAAAAACCATTATGAGAAAAGGGTATGCATGACTTTGGCAATGCGAAAAACGACTTTATTGAAATTTATATCTCATTGGCAATGTTTATATAGAATATTTCGTTTTAATACATTTTTTTATATGCATGTCGGGTTAACGTTGGTATTAGACTCCTGGTTGTCAGACATTATTTTAATTTATTAATTGCCTATGCCGAGTAATCTGGAGTGCACTGTTCTTTTTGCCTGTTAAAACGTGAATGTTCGCAACTTCTATTCAGCCTTGCTTACACGCATTGTTTCTTACATAAGTTGCAATAATATATACTGTCATCTCTTTCTCTCTCAGTGACTCAAGATTACACGCACAACATCGAACTAAGCTGACCATCTGGCGAATAACGGAGCAAAGCGCAGCCGCTAATAGTCCCGAAAATGTTCTACTACAGTGTAGTCTTCAAATTTAGACCCGACATACTTTCTTTTACACATTGACATACATATAAGAGTATCTCCAAAGGTGATTGATTTTTTCAGTTTATACAAACATATTTATATATTTGTATTCCAAGAGCTGACTAATGAGATCTTGTTTTGGGAAACAGTAAATTTTAAACTACACCACCCACAAGCTCTTAAAAAACTTGTTTTGCCTAACTTCCATGCATGACTTTGTGCAGGTTTTACTACCCCTGCCTGATCCGTCCTTGAGGATAAGATACCATTTTATACTGGCTACCACTTAGTTTGCTATACTAAATCTGGCAACAGCTGTACTCTAAAATTGTTTAAGTAATTTAGTAAAATGTTATAAAAATATATATTTGAAAATAAGCAACAAATAGCAAAACGCTTTGGGCCGCTTTGTTTACAGCATTATTCTTCTCAACCATCAGCTTTAGATTTAGCTTTTATTGTATTTTTTTTAGCTTTTTCTTATTGTTTTGTTTTATTTTTTTTTGTTTTTCTATCTGTGCTTGCTTTGTTGCTTGTGAATAACTTTTTGGTTGGCTTTTTGGTAGTAACACTAAAGTGTTGATGTAGAAGATTATCATTAAGAAAGGTAATCGTGATAGTATACGATAAGTTTTTTTCCCACCATTGAAAATATTTCAGTATTTCAGATTTAAACATTTAAATATTGCTTAACTACTTCTCTAATGGAGTTAACAAGTGTAGAAGAGGAATGAAAAAAAGATTTTTGGAAACTGAACAATGTGTAAGAAATATTTTCTTAATTGTATCTTGTAAACTACCATATGAAGTGGAAGATCTTATACTTGGAATATTGTAATACTTATCAAAAATAATATTAAAGTCCTTAAAATATCGGGTTTAAGCACATCTCTAAGCATGCATTTCTTCTACTCTAAGTGTTGGCACACCTCCCTTAGTACCGACTGTTTAGGGTGTGTTGTCTAGTGTAGTAGCATAATATTTGTGTACATGTGTGCATTCTTGCATAAGTTGTAAAAATAACCTGATGGCTGCCACTGCCTTTTGCCATGGCGCACACATGGTAAATATTTAGTTTCGATACGTTGCCTTTGGGCCAAACTCATTTAAATGCAAATTCGTAGCCAAAAAAGCCCTAACCAGACAATAAGTGAATGGGAAAAGGATGCTGGAGGCGGTGATGGGGGGAAATGAAGTCGAAGCGGAAGAAGCTGTGGCTCTTGGTAAATTACTTGCAGCAAGTGCAGCAAAATTTAATAACTGCTACCAAGTATTTAGCCACAACAAGGATGGCTAAGCGATTATAACTTTTCATAAGGGGAAAACTCGTATGCACTTTGTGAAATTATGCACAAAGACGCGATAAAAAATTTGCGAATTTTGACCCCAAGCCTCAATTTCAAAAAGCTCTTGGCCGTTGGGCTATGGGCCAGTGGGCAAGGGAGTCATGCCTTTGGCATCAAGTGTGAAAAGAATTTTAAATGTGTGCAATTACTCATAAGGCTCACACACACATGCACACATGCACACACGCACACACTTCATACACACCTTTTTGCTTTGCACAGATTTATGTGCCTTCGTTTTTTTTTTGCGTTTGCTAAAGTTTTGACCATCCGACGGCCAACAGTTGACAGAGCAGCAACCAGATCCTGAATCCTTAGCCAGTGGCAGCTTTTCAAGCTAATGTCCTCAATCCGTTGGCACATGCAGCACCAGCAACAACAGCTGTTCTTGTTGTTTTCCTTGTTGTTGTCTGCTGTTTGATGACAAATGCTTTTGTTTACCCCAACATAATTCTTTTGTGATTGATGCTCCTCCTCCTCTTTCCAGTGATTTTTTCCAGCAAAGGGAGTGAACTACATACATGTACATAGAGCAGGACTATATATTTTTGTCGCCTCGCTCTATGACATTAGTAATAATTCTGTCTAGAGCGGTTGGTTGCTCCGTTGGTCAGTTGTCTTTGCTCCTACTAACGCCCTGTCAACGCTGCCACTGCATCCTTATCTTTGGCTCCAGATACGAGCAAGAGTTGCCCCCGCCTTTGGGTTTCTCCTGTCTGCAACTGAAGTATTTATGTTAAGGTAGGCCGTTTCTAAAGACATGAAGAATTTAGGTTTTGCCATGAAAATGGCAGGGTATTTTATGAACGAACGCTGCGCTAGAGTTACTGCTAAAACTCAGAGTATGAACTAGAAAAACACACTTAAATGCTTAAATATAATGGTAAGATAAAATTCATTCTTATTTCAAAAGAGTAGAATTAGTATTAGCTTCTATTTATTCAATGAAAACGCTTATGTACCTATAAGATCAATTTTAAAGCCATAAAGTTACTGTAAGCCAAATAGTTTGTAATAGTTTTTCATTAAACTACTTGTTATGATAATGAATTGCACTAAATATACTCCAATGAGCTAAGAAACATGTTAATCATGACACAGTCTTACACAGACTTTCCGCAGCTTCTATTGAGCTATCTTATTTGCCTTGACAAATTGAAAATAATTTATAATTGCATTCAAAACTGTCAAACATTTCATGGATGCACACGCCAAAGAAAGATAAAAAACCTACTTGACTTTTGAAAAAACTTTCCTGGAAATGTGTGGAAAATAAGTAAATTTTTTACTTCGAAGGATGTGCAGCAGGATATTAAAAGACGGCAGCATAAGTTTCAGACAGTTGCTGTCAATATTTAAAGTTCTTCCTACATTTTTTCCCCACATTTAGGCTCTGTAAATCAGGGAAAGTTTATAATATGAGAGGAGTATAATACAAAGGCCTTAAATTATGAATGAATACTGCGTGGTTGTAAAACAATGTACGGGTATTCTTTTACCGTCGTATGGCAATAACAAAGCTCGTCACAAACTTGCGAGCAAGTGCAAATCAAACTAAGGGCAGAACTTAAAAGTTGATGTCGTCGTTCCCGTTGCTGTTGCCGTTGCCTTCGCGTAAATTGACAGCACATTTCCGTGGCAATCTCCAGACCGATTCCAAGAGCAGTGGTCGAGCAATGGAAGGAAGAGAGTGGAGATGGGGCAGCTAAGCTCTTAAAACAACTGACAACCACAGAAGTAGTGCGACTTTTACTGCGCTCCCGTTTCCGCTTCTGCCTGCAACTTTGCGCTTCCGGCGACAGCAGCCAGTCGACGACAGTTGTTGAAAAGTCAGCAGTCGGCGTAGTTCTTTGGGAGCACGTGGAGGCGTCTCTCCCTTGTCTCTCTTTCTCTTCTTTCCTGTTATTCCATTCCTGATGCTGCCTTGGTGCTTTTATGTTGTTGATGTGCATTTGGCACTTGTTGTAATTGCTGTGCTTCCCCCTCTAATTCGCATCAAAGTGCTGATGAAAAAAACATGGCAAAGTTCATAGATTTGAAGAGGCCAACTGCACAGCTCATTGCAGTTAAAGTCTGTTTAACCAACTCATTGCGAAATTTATTACGAAATTCCATTAACTTTCGCTTGGACATTGTTCACAACCACAAAACTATGCAAATAAGCTGAGAATTTATTACGTAATGCGCGCAATGCGCTGCACTTAGGCGCCGACTGCAGCCCTCGCAAAGATTGGATGTTAGCCTGGCCCATGAGGATGGGAATGGGACGTGGGATGTGGGATGCGGTGGAGTAGATTCTGGGCAGCCTGATGAGACCGCACGTCAGCACTCTGATGCTCCGGTTGCTGGCCTAGTTCTTGACGCTTTTGCGGCTTGCTGAAAGCTTTTTGGCGCTGGTTAAGGGTGGAGGTTAACGGTACACAATGGACCGAAAGTGTATATATATATATACATAAATGAAAACTGTAAAAGCGAACTAATTGGGGTTACTTGCAATTTAATGCTTAATTTTATTTGAAGTTAAAAGATTAATTTTCATTTTTAATAGGAGCAAGTAAACCTTTCTGACGCTGAAAATGTATATCAAAGTATTTGTGAAATAGTTTATCATTACTTTTGCTCAATAGTTTATCTCAACATTGCACCATTAGGACCTACAAAAAAACATACTGTCCTCGTGCTGAGGTATTTACTTTTTGCTTTTTGTTATGCTTTAAGCACATTATTCAAGCTTTACTTGGTGGAAGCTCCATTACTTCTTTCAATTTTAATGTCGCAAAAGAACAACCTGGTATTTACAATCATGATGTGATGCCATATTTTCTGATAATGATTAAAACCAAGTGAAAAGAAAGAAAATGAAAATCTGGTAATTATGCTTTTAAAGAATTTCAATATAAAGAATAATTAAAACCATCTCAACCAATACCACAATCAGTAGCGAGTTAAACGTCTGTAAGCAGCAAGTGACCAGCAAGTCCAACTGTACAATCAGAGCTGGGCCAAAATCCGGACTCGGACCCATACTCAAACCTGGCATCAGAGTCGGAGATGAAGTTAAAGCCGGAGCTGAAGCCGACGCTGCTCATGCTTTATGCATTGGCAACAACAAAAAACTGCAAGCAAACATACATATATTTATATGAAAGCGCCCACCAGCTGTGTGTATGAGTGTGAGCTGTGAGCATGTATGTGTGTGCGTATGGTAGTATGTGTTAGTGTGTGTATGTATGGAAATGCCTATATGTGTTTGTGCATGGTGCCATGCATAAATTCGTAACTTGACCGCTTTTAAGTTGCATAAATTCTCGAATCCAAAGTGTCAACAGCACGAAATGCTGTTGTTGATTGTTGGAGATGTTGTTGTTGCTGCTGTTGTTGTTGTTTTCGTTGTTGTTGTTGTTGTTGTTGTTGCTCAGCTCAGTTGGCCGTGCACTGATGATAAGCTTTACGCGTTCGCTGCTTGATGTCGCATTGTTGTAAAGTACAGCAACAAACAACACAGCAGACGACAACAACAGGAAACGGTCATTGTGTTGCTGCAAGAAAGATGGCCGCTTTGATCCGTGTTGATATCAGGCCACACCACTGCAGCACCAACAGCAACGGCAACAGCAACAGCAACAGCAAGAGCAACAAAAGCAGCAGATTCAACAACGAGGCAGCTGAAAAAATTGTATGGATTATGCGACAAGTGCAACGTCCACTTTGAAACAGACAGGCGGAGAGAGAAAGAGAAAGCGCTAGGGAGAGTGGAAGAGAAAGAGAGTGATAGAGCGAAACTAGTCACAGTTTTTTTCATTTAGTCTGCGTTTAGTTGTTGACTCGATGCGTCGCTAGGTCACCTATGTTCCTTTATCACAGCTTCCCTTTGATTGTCAGTCAGTCAGTCAGTTCAGTCTGTCAGTTTGCTCATCTCCAACTGGACATTTGTACCATCAGTTGGCCCTGTCTGTTTGCATGTCTGTCACACATTTCCCATTCATTTAGCGGGAGTGCCTCCCCTACCCGTTTCGCCCCTCCTACACAGACTCCCGATGAATGGCCTTGAATGTGCCAAGTTAGTGACAACCGTTTAGGCAAAAGATCAATCTACACAAGTTTTTTGCTTCTCAGACGGTTAGAATACATAATCCTAATACATTCTCTAAAATATGATAAGTGTTTTGTTTAAATATCTTTGTTGAGCTAAATGTAGAAACTGCTTAAACATTTGGCACTTTCTGGTAATGTCAATTTTGATCGCATCATCAAGGTATTAGCCCTCTTTGGCTGCCTACAAACAAATAATCTTAATGCCAAACGAGTGCACAGTACAGCTAAAGATCTTTGAGTATTTAAAATGTACCAGAAATAAGGAGGATACTCAACTAAATTTTAGCTGGCATTTGTTTGCCTTAGACAAAGGCCAAAGAAGTACCAAAAAGATGCAGTTGCTTGCTCAAGCGCAACAGTCACACAGATATACACCTACACATAGAGAGAACTGTAGCGCATTTTAATTTGATACCTTCATTTATTCCTGAGCGCGCACAACTTCAACAAAAGAAACTGAAACACAAGCTGATGTTTCGCATCCCCAACTGCATCTGCATCTGCATCTGCATCAGCTTCAACATCTACACCTAAATCTACATCTTCATCAGCAGGTAACTGTTGGAGCGACTCTTGGCCAAAAAACTTCGAAGAAACTTCACTTTTAAGTTGCTTAAAAAGTTGTCACAGCGCTTAAGAGCTAAGCAGCTCAGTCTGCCCAATAGTGAGGCAGCTACTTGAGTGCAGCAAAAGGAGGACAGCTGCAGTTGAGTGCAAATGAGTCCGCTGTCTGCAGTCTCTAGTCTGTAGTCTGTACTCTGCTGTCCACAGGACGAAGACCGGAGACTGGAGACCAGAGAAGACCCATCAGGTTGTTGCAACGTCTCCAAAAATCTGTGTTGTTGCTGACTTGCAGCTGCTTTTTATTGCCGTTGTCGTTGTCGTTGACTTTGCTCTTGTCTTATTCCATTCCATTCCTCTCCCACTCCCACTGCCACTCCCACTCCTCCTCTCTTTTCTTCTTTTGGTTCTTAAGCTGTTTGGCTGGCATTTATTTATTTTTATGCTGTGTGTTTTTTATCGCAACTTTTACTTGCTTTTTTGTTTATGCGTAATTGTTGATAACTTGCTAAAGTTTTTATGCTCAGCACCGTGAATGGGTGAATTGGGTGCATTTAATACGTTAACTTTTATGCAACTTGCATTTGAGCAGATGACGTTTTTCTCTTTCTCACGCTTTGTCTCGTTCGACAATAACTTTTAGTACATGAATATAAGAAAAGGGCTTACATTAAAGTCACGTTCCAAATACAAATGCTTTTAAAGGGCATTCTATAGTCGATCAGTTGAATGGAAACAGTACTTACACTGTCTTTGCTAAATGCAACTTTAACTGCTTTGGTTTGCCCATTGTTTGTCCTGCTCTCTGACGTCTTCGTCTTGAGTGCTCAAAACTTTTGTAATTTTATTAAGGCTCATGCCTGAAATTCGACAACAAGTTGACAAAGCCCTGTCAAAGATTAGCAAATGTTGCCATTAGCCTTAAGTCATAAATATATATTATATATACTTAGTTTATAGATAGAGATGTTTAAGAATACTGCACATGTGCATTCTAACCTTCTGATCCCAAATGCAATCAATGGCATACAAATTGCTGTACCTCCTATGCACTGAGAAAAAAAGTATTAAAATTAAGTATTCAAATATCACACATATTTTGAAACTATTCTTTATAGTGCCTTATTATATTAAAATGTTATGCAACAATTTTATTTTAACTTTTAGTTTGTAGCGTAACTATCGAGGTATTTTTTAGCAGTGTAGACATTTGCGTGTATTTGAATGTACGAGGCTGGATACTCTTAGTTTATTTTTATACTCTCTGCAAGAGAGAGTATATTGTGTTTGTGAAAAGTATGTAACAGGCAGAAGGAGGCGTGGCCGACCCCATAAAGTATATATATTCTTGATCAGCATCACAAGCCGAGTCGATATAGCCATGTCCGTCTGTCTGTCCGTCTGTCTGTCCGTCTGTCCGTCCGTATGAACAAACAGATTTCAGAGATGGTAAGAGCTACAAGTTTGAATTTGGTCTCTATCGACTCGATATTAAGTCAGTCAATACAAGAATCTTTTTTTTTTTCCGATGCCACGCCCCGCTCGCCCACAATGAGCAAAAAACTAGAAACACCTCGTAAAAAATTGATGTTTTAGGCGAATATCTCAGTAAATATGGCACTTAGGAACACCCATTTTGGTATGTAGGTTCCTAGAAACGGTATAATTATATTGTCATCAAAAATTTTGGACTGCCACGCCCCCTTTTCTCACAAGAAATAAGATAATTTGCAAACTTCAATGCCGATTTTAAGGCATATGTTCTTATCGTACAGTATTGTTATTTCACATTCGTTTAAAGACAAAATATATTAAACTATCCTGAAAGTTACATCTTAATCGGACAATAAACAAAAGAGCTAGACATGTAAGAAAGTTGATAATTGAACGCAATGCCAATGCATGTGTGCGAGCGAGATAGAAACATACAAACATGTGAGCGAACGTTTTCGCTGCTTGCGTAGCTTAGCGGCAGCGCTGCCCGCGAATGCTGGCTGAGCCGAGCAATTGTGTATGTATAACATATTGTGTATGTATAACATATACACAAATACATATGTGCGTGCATACTTTTAATGTCAAATGTATATGTGTGTGTATACATATAAACATATATTTTTGTTTCAACGTGTTTTGTTGCAAGTATCAATTGATATACCCGGCTACCGATTTTATTAAAATGATCGAAAATAAAATGCAGAGAGTATTCTACGGTCGGGCGTGCTCGACTGTACTTTTCTTTCTTGTTTTGACTGTAAAGCCTCAATTCGGCTTGCTTTGCATTTGATTTCACTTTTATTTGTCCGCCTTCTGCTGCTCTTGCTGTTCTTGTCGAGTTGGAAACTGGCAAAGTGCTCCTTTGGCGCAATTTCATCACAATTTGGGTCAATTACACGCACTTGTCCAATTGAATATGCATGTGTGTTTGCCTTAGTGTATTTCTGCGTGTGTGTCTGTGTCTGTATCAGTGTATAGTGAAAATGTGTGTATAGTGACCCCTCTTTTTGCAGAGCTCTTTCAGTGTCGGAGATTAGCGGACAGGGGAATCCGTAGAAGACGCATGGATGCCATGGTTGCCATGTTCCTGAGAGCTTTGTTGTGTGTGTGAGTGTGAGTGTGTGAATAAGTGTACCTTAATTTTTCCAATTCCTCTTGATGTCTTTTTGTAAGCTATTTTTGGTAGCGTAAGCTTGACATAACCATATAAGTGTATATCAATCCCGAATTATTATGCGTTCAATCAACTTAATGAGTCAGTTCATCGAGCATTCGTCTTTGAGATTATGACAAAGCGTCAGTCATTAGAGAGTGTAAGGCGTGTGGGAAATTGGAAATTATTTCTGGTATTTTTTAATCGAGTACATCAAACTAATACATTAGTATAATATTTAAGTTCGAAGTAATATTAGATTTCATTATCTACCATATATTAAAAGCACTACTCTGCTTTGTTTACGGTCTGACTTCGGGATTCTCTTAAACTGCCGTCCACAGCGATAAGGAACTTTTCTTCTCTCGATCACTTTGACATCAGTTTTGGCAGTTGTTATCAGCATCTCGTCGGTGTTGGTTGTTCTTTGTTCAGTGCGGAAAGCACTTCTTTGAAAAGATTTTGTTCAATAGCTTTAATATATATAAATATATAAATAAATAAAGAAACTTGTTGTTATAATACAAAATATGAATACCTTGGAGATATCATATGACCTACACGAGGAAATGGATAGTAATTTCTACAGCAATGCGATAGGAAGTGGGACTAGAAGGCAACCACTTCGTAGAGTCTATGAGTGCTGCAAAGTCGGTTTCAACCGGTTCCCGAAACGTTATACCATGGGAATAGTGATGACTTTGGGATTCATAATAACCCACAGCTCGCAAGTAAACATGGTCGCCTTGCATCACAATTTCGGATCATTTGAATCAATTGTAAGTCACCGTATCAGAAAGATGCACTGTAAGTCTTTATAAATCCTACCAAATTTGGTCTGTGTCGGACAACTTAATCAACTTAATCGGTACAAAATTGGAAATTTATTTGAAAAATGCTGCCAAAGTTAGTTCATATCAGCTTTGATAACGTCATCAACACCTATAATCCCAATAATCTCGGGTTTAGTAGCAGCTAAATATGCGTTTTTTGCTTATTTATTTTTAAGAGCAAATTTTAGACTTTGTTTTCATTCTTAATCAGTATGAATGTTGGGCCTTAGAAGACTCGCAAATTTGCTTGCTTCTGAAAATTCCGCTTCTTGAGCTCTGGACTCACATTCTCGTCTAGAAACCAAAATAGCATGCTCCCTTAACAACAGAAGACCGCAGATTTTAACTTGTGTTTTCTCTCATCTCTTATTGTGTATATTTTTAGAAGACTATACAATCGTATCGTTTTTGGGGTTGCCTGGCTGCTCCAGTGTTTGGAGGTTTGCTTCCTTTGATATTTCCGGCGAATAAGGTCTTTGGCCTTTCACTCCTCGGTTCCTCTGCATTAAATCTGTTGGTGCCCTACGTCACGGAACTAACCGATGTTCATGGAACGAAGTGGATTATTCTGTTGGTGGCACTCGTTGGGGTAAATTAAATTCATTGAGGAAAGTACAGAATTGTACAAAAATTATTTTACTATGTCTTCACAGGGTATTGCACGTTCTGCGTATATTAGTATTTTGCGCTTTTGGGCGCCAGCTTTGGAACGATCCCGATTTGTCACATTTGTCATCGCTAGTTGGTTAGTGGGCAACTATGTGGGAAATTGGATGACTGAGCTCCTGAACGATCCTATAAACTACCAAACGTTCTATTATTTCTATGGAATGATCGGCATTATTTGGAGTTTCTTTTGGTTTTATCTGTGCTTTGAGAGACCGAGTAAGCATCCAACTATCAGGCAAGCCGAGTTGGAAGACATTGTGAAATCGCTGGAAAAATCAGAAGGGCCATCTATCAAAAGGACATCGCTTTGGAAAATCTTATTTTCGATGCCTGTTTATGCCAGTCTTGTGTCCATTATCACTAAACTTTTAAACTTATTTTTGGTTTCAAATATGGTCATGTTTATTAAGAGGAAGTTTGACACGAGCATGTCTAGTTTTTATATATCTTTAAATATTCTAATTATAATTCCTGTTGTGCTCATTTCTGGGATTATGGCGGATTATCTGCAAAAACACGATGTCCTCTCCACGACGAATGTAAGAAAGCTTTTCTTCTGCGCTGGATTTGGGATAAATGCATTTCTAGTTCTATATACGATGAATTGCACATCTATGGTAAGAGGAAATAGTGCTGTGTACTGAAGGGAAGTTTTATTGCATTTTTTTTGATCACTTTTACAGTCCAGTGCACTACTTGCTTCAGCCTTCTGTGCTGTCTTCTACGGGATTGGTTGCTCAGTTACATATGTGAATATTTTGGATATTGCCCCACGCTTTGCGTCCATACTGATGGGTGTCTCAGAAGTGATTGATTTGCTTTTTTTCCGTATGCTGTACACTGATGATATATTTTATGTAAGCTAATATATTATTATTTATAACTTAATTTGATATCAGCTTAAATTTCTTATAGTCGTTCGAGAGATTGGAGTCCATCTTTACAACAATTGCCTATATCAACATGTTCGCTTGCGTCTTTAATGGAATTTTTATTTCGGGTGAAGTACAGTCCTGGGCTAGACCGAAGGCAAACAATGGTCGTGTATTGTCAAATCCTACGAGAGTCATTATTAACCGTAACTTATAAAAGTTGGATTTATGATACATTTGCCAAAAATGTTTTATATTAGACATCGTTTGAGAAAAGCAAACAAGTTCCGTAATTAATAGTTTGTTCTTAAAAGTATATACAATTGGCTAATATATGTTATAAATTTGTTCTTATTTTTAACACCAAAGTTTAAATAAGTGAAATATGTGACACTAAAAACTATTGGCAAATAAACAATACGTAAAAAAAACTCTGATTTCAGTTACTATGAGGATTAGAACATGATGTTTATAGCGTTATTTAAATTAATAAATTCACTTAAAAATGAGTTACTTCTCCTTACAGAGCTATATATTCTCGAAAATACAATAGCTCATTGCTATATCAAATCCACCTTAGATGCAGATAAAATATATTTTTTTAATAGTATGTGGAAATCAACAAATGCACATCATTTCAGGCTACTTTATTTATGTTCTGAAGTTTGTTGCTTAATAAAAATTTGGTTAATATATTTTACGACTGAACAATAATTGTGCTTTCTACATAAAGCAGCAGCAGTATTAAACGAACTGCTAAAAATAAAAAGAAACCGAATGAAAATGAGAAAGGGACTCGAAAAAGTGGAAAGCCAAACAGTACTGCATCGAGGCGAGTGCGAATAATTACTGGCCATATAAAACTGCAATGGTTTGTTGACCGAAAAAAAAAAGAAAAAAAAAACAATAACAAATGTCCTGTACGATGGCGGCTGCGGTGAATGTTGACAGGGCAGCTGCCAGTCGTGACAGTGGCCTCCATCCTTCTATCCCATTCCGGAGATGTTCTCTCAACGAAATGTGACTCGGTTCTTGGCTCTGCAGCGTGCTGTGAAGCCCCAATGATCGATGTCGTATTGTCAGTTTCATAAAAATTCAAACAGTCAGCGACCGAAGCTTCCCCACAGCGTGTAAAATGCTTTTGTCAAAAGGCTTAAACTGCCAGCAAGCCACGCCCCCCGTTTCCCCATTGCCACCTCCCCATTTACCAAACAAACTGCAGTCCCATTCCCAAACCAAATTCTGGCAACTGCAACCCAGCTGCCTCGTAGTCATCTAGCCAACCATTCGAGCCTCTCCTTTGCTTTATTGTTGGCCATTGACGGCAACAAGAACAACAAACAAACAATAACAACACCAGCGACTACAACAACAACAACAACAACAATAACAACTACAATAACAACTACAACAAATACAAAAAGCATTGGGCAGCAAAAGGCAAAAGACGAGCACGCTGTAAAATGCAATAAATTAAACAATATCTGCGCCAAATTGCTGCTGCATTCGGTTTTCTGGGCAGAGGGGGTTTTTGCTGATGCTTTTGGCGTTTAACAATTTTTATGCGGCTTCGAATTTTTTGTGTGCCAATTTTTAAAATGTTTTTAAATGCTCTTTTTCTTGTTGTTGTTTTATCTTCTTTATATTCTTTCCTGTGCAGGTTTGGCATTTTATTTATGATCGCGTGTGGTTTTAATTTTCGATGTCCTTTCCGACTGCATCCCTCCCCCGAGAGGCGGTACTTGCAGTTAGGCCAAGGCGTTGTGCGTGAAACTTCAAATCCTAACACGTTCGTTTTACTAGAGACGACAATGGCAACTGTCAGGACACGAAAATGAATGACTGCGTGTGCATTGGCCAACATGAAACATGGCGACATCAACAGGAAATAGGAAACAGGGCCGGCACCAGGACCGGGACCGAGCAACTAACAGTCGTACATGGCAATGCAATTTAATTCAATCAAAGACAAAGCTGGACACTGACAGGTGATGTATCTGACTTATCGATACACAATTGCGGTAAAGTCATAAAAGTGTTACTATTTGGAACTTATGAAGGTAATAGATAGAATATTCAAAAATTAAAGAATCTTAACATTTATTTTTTTATCTTTTACCATTGCCTTCAACATCATGGCTTTTATAGTACCATACAACTGATTACACAGTGAGTGCAGCTTTCATTTCGACCTCACGGTGAGAATTTTGTCATTTGAATTCAAATTTTGGTCACGCTGATTACAAATACCAGCAGTTTGGATGGAGGGCTTGAAAAATCCAGCTATAAATTCAGGCAAATATGCAAATCAGTTTGCCGCATGGCTCATAAAATATTTGCGCTTTAACTGATTGCGCATACGATGCGAACGCGTGGTGCGAGTGAGTGCGAGTGAGTGCGGAAACCTGACCAGGAGACATTTGGGCAATTGCTGAGGTGGTGCGGTAGAAGCGCAGAGTTAATTGCTCGAGTGCAACACTTTACACAGGCTTTTTGCTACTAAATTGCAATTGCTGTTGGCGACAACAACAACAACAACAACAATAACAACAGCAATTGCAACGGCAATTGCAACAACAATGACTATAACAACAATAACACTCAACAGTGGCCATTAACATGTGGTCTGGGCATCCAGACAAAGCCACGCCAGAATGTCGCCCCATTCTCACCAGATCCAAAAGATCCTGCTCCCAGTTTCGGGGCATTTATTGAAGCTGTCAGTTTGCATTGTTCGCAAAGGTTTCATAATGCTGTCAATGCAATTAATTGCATAATATTGGACATACACACACACATATGTAGACAATATTCATTCAGCTCTTCAATTTTGTCATACGCACAAAATTCGAAATCAGAACATTGTTGGCTTTAAAATCTCTGTCCGAACTCATTCAATTCACTACATTCAGCTGGCAGCAAGCCATTGTTGTAGCTGTTGCTATTGTTGTATTGCCACTGATGTCATTTTATCGCATTACATAAATTTTATTAATATGAATTTAATGTAAATTGCATGACAAGGCGCTCGACACAGAAGTGTAAAGTGTGTTTTATATAAATCTATATATAAATATTTTAAAAAAACTTAATTTTATTTTTCTCCACTTTGACAGCCAAGAGTCTACTTCAGCCATCAATAGATGACACTCAAAGTGCCGATGTAAAAACATAAGTTTTTTGATTTTTTGATTTTGATTTCAATCTATGTAGTAATAAATTGGAAAGAAAATTATAATCATATAGCCAAGAAGAAATTTTCAAATGTTATACTTCAAGAAGTATATAAATATTTTATTCACTTTTTAATGGGAAAGTTATTTATTTATTTGATTCTGTCAATAATTATTAAATAAAAGTATTCCAGTATATTTGTTTAATTTCACACTTTAAATAAATTCAACCAAATTTACAATTTGCGAATAAAAATTTAATAAAAAAACTTATATTTCATAACTTATTTTGTAATATTAAATAGTTAAAGGGATTTGTAAAATGTTTTTAGCAAATGGTAAAGCATTTTATATGCTGTTAAATGTGCTGACAACTTCATCAGTGTTGTTGGCTGTGTCTGTGCTCCTTTATAAGAGTGTGTGTGTGTGAGTGTGTGTGTTCCAGTTATAATCCTTAGTTTAATCCTTTCGCCATGCTTTGACACGATTACAATTCACTTGAATGTCAGCAGCTAATCCGCCGTCACAATGAGGTCGTCTGCTGCTTGCCACATTCCGCGCTCCACTCTCCTCTTGCCATATCCAATCAGTTCAGATCTTCTCTTCCTATTCTCTTCTCTACTCTCTTTGCTTTTCTCAGCTCTGCGACACTTGACAACGACACTGGCGACACTTGTGACCCTCTCTGGCTCAAGTTTTCACTTTACTTTTCGTTTTTCTCTTTCCTTTATTTTATTTTTTTTCGTTATTTTGTCATTTTAATGCCCACAAACAATTTAATTAAGCGGTTCGTTTTTTTTATTCGTGCTCTTTTTTGCGGTTTTTGTTTTTTGATTCGCTTGGTGGGTGGTTTCGTTCTTGGCTCATTTTTTATGCACTCACATCGCACACATTGCGACGACTTTGGGGTATTTGAATCGCGCTGTTGCTGTTATTGTTTGTCTGTCTGCTGCCTGTGTAATTTTCACTTTGTCAAACATGTTGACATTTCGTTAATATCCTGTTGTATTCACCCCGAACAGCCAAAACCAACATCACATTTATCAGACAATTCGCTCATTTTTATTTCGTTACACGTTTGTTTATTTGATTTCATTTCATTTTAAGTTTATGTGCTCGACTCATTGTTGTTGGCTTCATAAAGACGTTTAAAGTTTATGGTCGCTTTTTGGTATTTTTAACTTTTTTCTGCACATAAAAAACTCACACACACATGCACATATACAACATACACAGGGACAGACAAGTCGTGTTGCCTTGCGTGCCTGCCATGTATTTGGCTTACTTTGTGATTTGTATAAATACAGGAAACGGAAATGACTGTCACGACACGGAAATGGCACGCCATTTAATTTCCATGCAACGTGGCCGTGACTCCATTTCTTCTTTCTCCCTTGTGTACTTCGTTTCCCCCCCTTATTCCACTGCTACTCTTATCTCTCTGGCTGCCTCTTACACGTTGTTCCTTTATGTCTCTTTGTGACAAACAAACAAATTTCTCTTTTATTTTCATACTACAATGTTACACGCACATAATTTTGTATGTTAGGGTATTTCAACATGTATATGTGTGGATACAAACACACATGCGACTGATATTTGTATTAGTGCAGACATTGCGTAAACCAATATCATATTTAGATGTTTTATTTTAATTTTATGAAATTTTTAATTTTCTTTGACACTATACACTAATTTACTAAAATTAGAATAAGAAAATTAAGGAATTTGGATAAACTCAACTCATTTTAAAACTAGTCACTGGTTTTCTAGCAGTTAAGACTATGAAAGATAGCTGATAGAGTTATCCGATCCAGGCTAATGTATAAAAACGCATACCGCCAAACAATGTGTAAATTTGCTTAAAATACCTCAATTAATCACATAGTTGTGCTGATTTTTAAGTTATTTCACTGAATATTGACTGGTTAGTTCAAGTAAATAAAGCTAACTCAAACTTACTCACAACTCACTGCATAACTTTATATATTCTGACAAAATTTGGCTATAATCGCATGCCTATATCATATAACTAAGAATATAAAATGCGTTATCATTTCTAAATTTATATATAAATATTACATATAGACATCGGCACAGTCCAATCGGATGGGTTTGATTCAATGTTTATCGTATCTGGGTAAGGCCGTGAGTTCAGTCATAAACAAATTCTTTGCAACAAATTTTTAATATTGCAAAATATTAAATATTTATATACTATACTCATTAATTTTATCATAATATTTATATATATTACATAATCCGATATTATTGTACATAATTACTGTGGAAAGAGTACTGGTTTTAACAGTCGGTACACTTTATTGTACTCGCTCCTACTAGTTTTGGTTAAACTTATTAGCACTTTAGCGAGTATTAATGCAACTCATTAGTATTTAATTGCATATATGTACGTATAATTTGTAATTGTGTTCGTTTATTCAATTAATAAATTGAATTATTTGGTGAAGTTAATTGCTTATTTCTCAGCTTCGTTGACCACACAATGGATCAATTGATTCGATATTTAAATGTTTTTGTTTTCGTTTAAATCGTGTTACTAAAATTTGTTAAAACTTTTATTTGCCTTTTATAGTTTTTTGCATTTAATGATATTTTTTGTTCTCATTTTAGAATTTTGCTTATCACTTGGCAGCTTGGAGCGACACATAGATAGATGGAAAGCGAAGGGAAAGGATAAGGGGGTAAGGGTTTAAGGGGGTGTTATTTCAGGGACGTAGTAGAGCTGACATTAAAATTCCTTGAGAAATTTGTAAGCAGCAGACAAAGTGAAAGTCGTTGCTGATCTCGGAGCCTCAAAGTGCTAGTGTCATTCGCAGTCTTTGTGTGTCTGCGTCTTAGCTGCGTATCATGATATGCAAATTTTGGCACAAAACATCAAAGGCAAAAGCTCAAAAAGACAATGACATACCCCCTCTATCCTCTTTTCCAACGAAGAGTCGTTGGATTTTCTTTTAAAATTCAGTTTTTAGCTTCTCCGCTTTGGCGGCCCATTTAATTTCGACAGCTTTTGTTACAACCAACATTTTATTTGCACGTTTCGTTTTACGGTTTTTGTCACTTGGCGTCATTTGATATTTCTCTGAGGCGCTCCTGCTCCCCACATTCTCTGTGCCCTCTTCCAGAAAACCATGCCGTACCACCCTCGCTCCGCCATCGCTTTTGTTTGCTTTAATTAAAAGTTAAGTAGGTGCGAGCGCCTGAACAATGACAAAGGAAAGTGGGTGGTTGGATGGTTTGTGTGTAAAGGTATGGGTAAGGAGGAAATTAAGAGTAAGAGTCGGTAGACAGGGGTTGAGTTAGGAGAACGAGGCAACATCGTAGCAGTGTTGCAAATGAAGTTGTCAACTTTTGCATCTCCAAACCATTCCAGCACCATTCCAGAGCATGGACCCTTCAGGCACTTCAGTCTCAATTTCAACTATTTCCGCAGCCTGGCGAGGGCATTTTTGCAATTAATAAAGTTTTTTACCCTCAATTTTGTGTATAATTGTTGCTGGTTTGTGCTCTGTTTGTGTAGTTGCAATTAGTTTTTGAGCTGCTTTGATGCCTTTTAGGCACTCAAAATTCCTCTCAAATGGATGGACACTGAAAACTGTTGCATAACTGGCTGTCAGGTGCTCGCTGTTTCCACCATTCGAGTCTGCATTCAATTTCAGTTTGTCCTGGCAGCTGTGTAATTACCGTAAGAAACAAATAAAAACCTTGTGACATCATCAACTAAACGACTTTAATTAATTTGCCACAGAGTGAAAAGATTGATGAACATTCACTCGGTTATGCTAAAATTATAATATAATTATTTTGGACAATTCAAACTTAAAATATGAAAGTTTAATTAAATGAAAATAGAAAAAATGTAATTAAAGATATCGCAAGCAAACTAATAAAACATATTAGGCTAAGATTTAACTACTTTATAACACACTATATGAGAAACACAGTGATTTTAATAACCAATACGAAATTTGGCAACAGCTGGACTTGGCTTTAAATGCAACCACATCGCTTTGATAACTTGCAGTAGTTTAAGTGTGTAAAGTCAGAGTACGAGCCATGTTTAGTGGTGTTTGGGTTGCTTTAACAAGTGACCAGTGTTTCTATAATTTTTCTTTTTTCCGTCATTTAACAACATTTTTCTGTGCTCCTTTTTTTTGGGTTGTTGCTATGGCCGTTTCTGTTACAATTTCTGTTGCTGTCTTTGCATGTATTGCTTTTTTATGCTTTGCTATGTTTTGTGTGCAAAATAAAATGAAAGCGCGCCACGAACGACGAACAACAACCACAAATTGAGTGTTAATAAAGTCATGTTAATAACTTGCAAAACAGACGGAAATAAAAGTGGCCAACACCGAGAAAACGAACTGCCAAATAATGGAAAGTATGGAGAATTCTCTTTCCAACCCTCGTTATGGAGTTTAAGGTTATAGGCTGGGGGTGTGGGCGTTGGGATGTTGGGGTGTAAGGGTGTAAGGGTGGACCATCCAATCTCTAGAAAATTAGCATGGACTGGCCTCTAAAATTCATTGCTGCCTGCCACTTGCACGCATATGTGAGCCGTTGACTTTAATGAATTCCAAACCAAAGACCAACGTATGGTTCAGCCCATTGGGATACTTCACCCGAACAGAACAATCCCAGTAAGAGTGAGAGCGTCTGTCGTCGGTTTGTCTGTTTCGTCGCTCGATTTCTAAAACCAAACTTCCGGCAATAGCAAAGAAACAGCAAAAGCAAGAATCGACTTACGTTTGATTGCACGACTCTGAGATACTATTGAATGTCCACAGGCCCCATCGGTCTAAAGCTTTAAGACCCCAAACCAATCAAAACCAATGAAAAACATTTAAAATTAACGCATATAGTCCTTACCGAGAGAAACTGATCTTATTTTTAGCATAATTCTAAAGGCTCTTGGCAGAATTTATCCGCTGTTTAAGTGGGAAAATATTCGAAACCAATTCAGTTTTTGTCTGGCTCATCATGGCTCGTCTAAAGTACCGACACAGGGTATTCAAACTATTCGTTTTGGCTTTGAGCCAAGCCACGACAAAAGTTGTGACTGACGACTGCCTGGCAGGCGTTGCTGTTGCTGCTGCCAGCCATCCAGTGTGTACTGAGCACTGAGTAGTGTGAAGTGAGAAGTTAGCAGAGAGCGAGCCAGTCAGAGCCAAACAACATGTTCCCATCCCAAGGCAATCGTAGAAACAGTAGCAGAAATAGAAATAGAGCCAGTTCCAGTCCCAGTCTCAATCCCAGCTCCAGTTCCAGCTCCGGTCCGTTACCATCGTTATAGTCTCTAACAAAAATGCTGTATGCAAAAAAGGAAAGAAGAAGAAACGTTGCCTCAAAATTTCATTGCAATTCATTCGGCAACGTCGCCAAAGGAGAAAGTAGCAACGTCGGCTGCTCTCTTCCTGTGGCTGTGACAAAAAAAGATGAAAAGGGACGGAAGGGGGTAAAAGAAATGGGGTTCTTTACGTCTCTCATAGTCGCTGGGCTTCAAACAATGCAGCAGCAACAAAACAGCAAACAATTTGAGGCATTCAAATGTGCAACCAGGCGGTCGCAGCCACCAACAACCTCCGTTCCCATCCACAGTCCTAGCATCTCCTTTTCGTATTTGAATGTGTGAAAGTTACAGTGTTCGCCTCCTTTTTTTTTTTTTTTTACAATTTTTCCTTTTTTTTGCTGTTGTTTCTGGCTGCTGCTGCAATTTGAGTGCGAAAAAGTTTGCATACCAAAACAGTAAAAGGCATTTATTCCAGCGTGAATCCGTTTGCCAGTCTGTAGCAGAGGGGCATTCAGATGGGGCAGGAGATGCTGAAGGAGCGGGTTCCACTTGCTGCTGAACTGAGCACTGAGTTCGACTTGCATGCTGGCTACTTTGTCGGGCCGTGTAAGTGCAGTCAATTGCCTATGTGGGTCAGCATTGCATTTGCGCTTAATGATCATAAATTATGCAGCAGTCGGCGCATTAAGGACAGCAAAAGCAGCAGTAGCAGTAGTACTAGCAGCTGCAGCAGCAGCAGCAATATTCGGCAGAAGCAACAGCAGCAAGTTGCTGCAACTTTCGCTTGTCGCATCAGCTCATAAAATTTATGGCGTCTGCATGTATTTTAAATTCTAATAAAATGTAGCAAAACTTTTTGGGCGCAAGTAACCCAAAAAAAAAAGGACAACAACGTACTGTGCTGTAACTTTTTGCTTGGCTTTTAAAAGTTACTTTTGCACCACACTCACACACTTGAACACACACATGCACAGTTGCACACCTGCACACCAACACAGCTGCACATTTGCACACCTGCATGCCACCTTTTGGCAGCCGAAGCTCACGGCAAATGTGTTTGCAATATGAAGAAGTTGTGCGGTTGCTTTTCAAGTAAAAGTTTTACAAATTTCGCTACAACAACATTTACTCGTAAATTATAATCAAAAAGGTGCCAGAATTGTAGAAGTGTGCTGCTGTACGTGAAAAATAAACAAACATGCTCTCACTTTAAAGACCAAGACCCAAGACTCTCTTGAGTACTCTCAGTAAGCGTTTAAATGAAAACTCCCTAGAAATGTGTAGTAATTCCATAAATGGAAAAATGTTAACAAATAAGTCTGAAATAATTTCTACAAAGGCCTGCTTTATGATCTAGCAAAGATGCAAAAGTATCTTTATATCTTAATATAGAAAGTAAAGTCGAATTCGGTCTCTATTAACAGAATTAAGATTTAAAGTTAAATCAGTTATTATATTTATTGTCCAAAGCTTATTAGTAGTCTATAATTGCTTCATTGTAAGACTGTTAGACTGCATTAATTAGGAAATCAGACTTCACATTAACATTGATTTTCTTGTGTTATTCGATTCGATTTCAATTCAATTGATATATATTTGTAATTGCAAAATGTGAAATTTAAATGCAGTGTTACTGCAATTGCTGGATAATTAATGAGTATTTCATGAAATTATAATTACAGAGACCGCAAATTCTATTTGACACTTTCGAGACGACTGTAATTGTGTTTAGCATGTGTCTTTAATATATATACATATATATATATATCTAGGTATATGTATATATATATATTCTCTTTGCACTCTACACTTACTTCAAATCAGCGACATTTTCTTGAAATTTCATTTCATTTCGTGTCGTTTGGCTTGCCAACAATTCAATTTATATGTTGTCTTTGTGCAATGGCTTTTAAGATGGGTGACACACTCACACACACACATACACATACACAAATCGAGTTGTTACTTGTGTGTGTAACATTCTATGTACGAGTAAGCGACAATTTGTGTTAGTGCAAATTTAATGCCAAAACGTGCACAGGTAAGGCAGCAGCAGGTAAAAGCCCAACCGCTTTGAACATCGGGCCAAGAACCGCAACACGGTGAGTGTCTCTTACTATCTCGCACCCTATTTCTCTTCTTTGTCACACATTCACCTTATCTCATTCTCTCTCTCTCACTCTTTCTCACTCCTTTTACCACCCATCCCCTTTTCACTCTGTCGCTTTGTCGTTCCTGCTTTGTCTGTGCGACGTTGTTGGCTTGGTTTTTGGTTTCACACATGCTTATACATGCATGCAGCAATCGCAAGGCAAACAACCAGGAGTGTTAGAAATAATATAGACTGACTATCAGATACCCTGCCACTCTGGTGACAAAAGTCAATAATAACAAAAATATACCAAAATCCTTAGATAAACTCTCTAAGCGAACTCATCAGTACAAGGTAGAAATAAGTATGATAAGTTACAGACGAGCGAATAGACTGTAATATGATCTATAGTTCTCAATACTTATCCGAGTTTTCCATTTTCAGCCTCTTCCCGGGTATGCATCCTTCTGTCTGTAATGCACATTTATTTCTGACAAACCTAATAGACCCTACAACTTTTTTTAAGTACGGGGTTAAAAAACTGAGTTGAGTGCAATGCCAGTGGGCGAGGCTGTTGGCTGACTTGGCAAAGTTAACTTTTGCTACGACAAAGTGACATATTAGCGTAGTCAACTTTACAAAGTACACACACACTCACACTCACACTCACATTTACTTGCATGCAAGTAAAAGCAGTGAGCGATGAGAGTGCGAAGAAGTCAAAAACAAAACTTAAATGCCTTAAGAACTTGAAACACACTCAAAGGTTAATTTTGTCAAGCATCCACTTTTGAAAATTTCGAGGCATGTAATAATCGAAATGCGTTTTAGGTTTGAGACCTCACAAAGTACTCCTTAGCTAAAGCTTTCTAATAAACAATTAGTGTAAAAAGTACTAAGGAAAATTTAAGGTACATATGTTTACGTGACGTATTCAATAGTATAACTTATATACATTAGGCAAGTAATAAGATCAAAAATTCTATTCAAAATTTCTGAACTCTGTTTGATTATAGGACTAGAGATACCGAAAAAGAACTGAAATTTGTTTTTAGACCCCGTACTCTAAAAAAGAGTAGAGGGGTCTATTAAGTTTGTCTGAAGCGAAATGTGCGTAACAGGCAGATGGAGGCTTTTCCGATCCATAAATTATATATATTCTTGATCAGCATCAACAGCCGAGACGATATAGCGATGTCCGTCTGTCTGTCTGTCCGTCTGTCCGTCCGTCTGTATGATCACCTGGGTCTTTTAAACTACAAGAGCTAGAGCCACCAAATTTGGAATGAAAGTCCGTCTGCTTCGCGAGCAGATCAAGTTTATTTCAAATCTTTACCATGCCCCTAACACCCCCGCAAATTGTAAAAAAGACTAGAGCTAGGAAGACCAAATTCACACATTATGTTAATGGTACCTATCTCACTATCCTCACCAAATTTGGTCTGGATCGGACTATATAGACTATAGCTCCCATAGGACAAATCGGCCGAAAATTGGTGATTTGTATGGAGAAATGAAGTTTTAGTTGAGCGACTGTAACCAAACAAACACATTATGTGTATGGTACTATTGTAACTATCCTCACCAAGTTTGGTCCGGATCGGACAACTATAGCATATAGCTCCCATAGGACAAATCGTTTGAAAATTACTAATTTGTATGGTAAAACGCGCACTAGAATGAGAACTGGGTCTTTTACAGTCGGCTCGCTCGACTGTAGCCTTTCTTACTTGTTTTTATTGGTTCTTTGTGAGCACCAAATAATTAAATTTTGTTTCATTTTAAAGTTTAGGTATTTGTCTATTAACTTTAAATGCATTGTAGTAATTATAAGCTACTTAAAATTATTGTTGGCAACTGAACAAAGCTGAATTATAATATTAGTCAGAGTAAAAAGTGCATTAAGTAAGTGAGATGTGTTAACGATATAAATTTAATATTAATAATGAGTTTTTATACTACTCTACTGGAAATCTATTGTCCATTCAATCCGCATATTATAATTATCGACACGTAAATAAAGTAAATTAACATTATGGAAAAAATCTAATTAAATTTGAATAAAAATAATTAGCATATAAATGCATATGCAGTTATTTGATTTGTGTAGTCATCCACAATGTCTGCTTAGATGAAGCTCATCTCTTTATGATTGACCAGCTATTGTTGTTGTTGTGAATGTGTGTAATTTGAAAGCGATGCGCAATTTATTAATTATCAATGAAGCACATTTAATAAACCAATTTGCAAATATTACAATGCGCCATTTTATACCTAGCTTAGTAGAGGGCTTTCCATCTGTGTAATATTTATTATTATTCATACCAATACGAGTTATGCCCATTAGATTAAAAAAATATAAATATCCAATTTACATTTATTTACTGTATAATCAGTCAGTGAGCTATTGATGCCTCATTGGAATGTTGCAAACATTCAATTCTAATAATGAAAATTCCAAATGCATTTTATAAAATAAAATAGACAATTGACTGACAACGAACCTACTCTCCGGTCAATCCGATCTATGTCTATTTAAATCGCCCCACACTCAAAATCGAAACAATGCAATTTGTATATGGTAAACTATTTTGTTAACAAATAAGAATTATCCAGTTTCAAATTACTAAAAATTTAAATAAAGAAATCTTAAACAGATGAATGAATTATTATAATAGCAAAGTCAATTTCTTATAGATTTCACTTATTATCATGTATCTGTTATTAAAGATAGTTATAAAGTTTTTAAAGAGAAATACTTAAAACTAACTAACTTTTTCAATTTACCATATAGATAAGCTTAAGCTTTTAAAATGTCTCAGTTTATACTCTTTCTTAGGCCCCGTTATCTAAAAGAGTCCAGGGGTCTATCAAGTTTGTCAGAAGCGAAATGTGTGTAACACGCAGAAGGAGACATGTCCGACCTCAAAAAATATATATATATTTGATCGACAGCAACAGCCGATATAACGATATCCGTCTGACCATTCGTCCTTCTGTCTATCCCTAGGAACATTAGAGACTACACGAGCTAGGGCTCTACGCAGAACAAGAATATGGTACCATTATGACAGCTCCCACAGGCCAAATCGGTCGAAAATTTTTTATTTGTGTAGAAAATGCGCACTTTAATGAGTACCGGGACTATTATAGTCGGTTCGCTCGACTCCAGCTATTCTTACTTGTTTATAAATGTAAATAATCGAAAACGCAGTTAATCTTTAGACACAAAAAAAATAAAAAGAACTCAAAGTTTACTTAGTCTTATCTTTCAATTTACCCTTTTAGACATTGTCATCCTTTCATCGTTGAGCTTTCCTGCCTTTTTACAAATGTAAAAATGTATATAAATTGCCATCACTTGGGAAACCTAATCATCGCAGTCGAGAACTGAGTGAATATATTCCTGTTCACACGCAAAGGATGTAAAAAATTCAACATAAATTAAAAGGGCGACATTAGTTAGTTTTTTGTATGCACACACCAACACAATACACATACACACACACACACACACACACACACACATGCTCTTACAGAAAACACTGTCAATCCCAATTCCTAAGAGAGAAAG
The DNA here is from genome assembly GCA_018903735.1 of Drosophila cardini. Taxonomy (NCBI): domain Eukaryota; kingdom Metazoa; phylum Arthropoda; class Insecta; order Diptera; family Drosophilidae; genus Drosophila; species Drosophila cardini. The sequence goes on along the minus strand of JAEIGM010000001.1, from coordinate 19,462,614 downwards.
AAGCCTCGTCACATTCACCCGCATCTTTACGATTTATTTACGATTTAAATTCGCGTAAGCAGTGAGAGCATGGAACTTGATTCAGAACCCAAATCCAAAGTTGAGTGTGCGCCTAATGCGCATTGAATAAAGAAGTACTAAAAAAATAATTTGCAAGCTGTGGGGCATATAACGGCAAAGGGCAACCCTGAATGAGACTCCCAACCGTATTAGTGTGCCTCGCTTTTCAAATTTTATGTTATTTGAGCGAGCATTACGTATACGCAGTGCGTGTTATATTCACTTCCGGTTGTCGGCATGCGTTCCAGGTCGGTTCATGTTTAATGTTGTTTTGACGCCGCCATTCTAACCGGAAAGTGGGGGACGAATCTAAAAGACAGGAAATGTGCACCACCAGGTACTTTCTATGTAAATGTGCGTCACATTTGTCTCGCTCTTTCATTTTGAACCCTTTTTCGGGTTCGGGTTCGGTATCCCAAATATTTATGGCTACCGGCGCTGGGCATATGTTTGACTCTTGGCAACGTCGCTTGGCAATTTATTTAACCTTCGAACGTTGTTTGCTGCCTTCTGCCTTCTGCCTGATGCCTGCTGCGTGTGTCACAACGGTGTCGCCTACGATATGTACGCCCCATTCCAAAGGTGCTTTATCGAGTTTGTATGTGTGTTTGTTTGGTGTGCGTGTCTGCAGTCGTATTAAAATGGATTTGTTTGCATGAAAATTGCGTAGATTTGTTGCACATTATATGTTGCTTTGTGTCTGTCTGTTTATTTGCCTGGCAATTTAGTTTTGTGGTGTGTGTGGCATCGTGAAATGCTTTCCAATCGGTTTGCGGTGGCCAGACAAATAAATGAAATAGTTTATATTTTATATACTATACAACTTAACGTCTAAGGGAATTGAAATCATTTACTGTATCTATTGATTTATCATTGCTGCATTTTCGGCAATCATTTCACCCGTCAAATCATTAACCTTCCCTGTGTTTTATTTTGGCTTGCTTCTGTCATTTTTTACAATAAATTATATAAAACGGTCGGCAAGTGACCAAACTGGCCAAACAATAAAAGCGGCTACATTAATCTTGTCTGGTGGCAGCAGACACGAGACTCAGATGGAGGGTCACATGGGTCAGAGGGTCAGAGGACACCCTTTTGTCGCAACTGCTTGCCAATTTCCGCTTGCAATGCTGTGCATTTCCGGATGGCATTTACTGAGAGACCTCCTCTCCCTCCTTACGGCTTCAACTCTTATGGTTGGGGCGATGAAATTGCTTAAATGTAAATAAATCAGAGTGGTAAGAAAATTTCAGTGGTCAACTGTAAATGCCTCGCGTCGGAATCATCGTTGTTATTGTTGTCGTTGTCGCTGTCGCTTTTGTTGTAAGTGTCGGCTTATAAATCAGACAGCTGTAGTGTGCTCAACAAAATGGTCGACAGACGGATGAAAAGACGAAGGACAGACAAACGGACGGTCGGTCAAATGGATCAGGAGAACGAAAAAGAGCCGCGAAGTCGCATTAATGGCGACTTAAGAGTACAAGGACCAAACAAGTAAGAAAGGCTACAGTCGAGCGAGCCGACTGTAAAAGACCCCGTACTCCTTCTAGTGCGCGTTTTTCCATACAAATCACCAATTTTCGAACGATTTGTCCTATGGGAGCTATAGGCTATAGTTGTCCGATCCGGACCAAACTTGGTGAGGATAGTTATAATGGTACCATATATATAGTGTGTTAGTTTGGCTGCAATCGCTCAACTAAAACTTCATGTCTCCATACAAATCACCAATTTTCGACCGATTTGTCCTATGGGAGCTATAGGCTATAGTTGTCCGATCCGGACCAAACTTGGTGAGGATAGTTATAATGGTACCATATACATAATATGTTAGTTTAGTTGCAATCGCTCAACTAAAACTTCATGTCTCCATACAAATCACCAATTTTCGACAGATTTGTCCTATGGGAGCTATAGGCTATAGTTGTCCGATCCGGACCAAACTTGGTGAGGATAGTTAGAATGGTACCATACACATAATGTGTGAATTTGGTCTCTCTAGCTCTAATCGTTTTCAAGTTATGGTGATGTGAAAAAAGTTTTTTACAATTTGCGGGGGCGGTAGGGGGCGTGGCAAAGATTTGAAATAAACTTGATCTGCTCGCGAAGCAGACGGACTTTCATTCCAAATTTGGTGGCTCTAGCTCTTGTAGTTTAGAAGATCCAGGTGTTCATACAGACGGACGGACAGACGGACGGACGGACAGACGGACAGACGGACAGACGGACAGACGGACATTGCTATATCGTCTCGGCTGTTGATGCTGATCAAGAATATATATACTTTATGGGGTCGGACACGCCTCCTTCTGCCTGTTACGCACATTTCGCTTCAGACAAACTTAATAGACCCCTCTACTCTTTTTTAGAGTACGGGGTCTAAAAATGCGCTTAATTGTATGACGAATATTTTTTAATTTTTTTCCCACACACAATTTGATGCCGTTTTATTAGCTGGACAATCGCATAAATCACACGGCGTGGCCACAGACCAAAAGTCGTTAGTCATTTTTAACAATCAATTAAAAACAAATGTTGCATAAATACATGAAAACTTTGCCAATGCGCTCTAACAATTACAAATTGTAAACGAACTCTGTTTGCCATTTATCATAGTTAGATTCGACCAACAGGCAGCGACAATCCCACCAAAAGAGAGAGAGAGAGAGAGAGGCAATTGGGCAAAGGGAAAAAACTGAACTCAGTACTTCGCCTAGTGAAATTGAGCACAACTTCAATGTTTGTTAAAATCATCACTGAACTTGTCGAATATCATTTGAAGTTTGAGTTGTAAGGATTAACTAGGTGAATGAGTACTACTCTACCAGTCTGAGTCTGTGGAACACATTAATTGAGTAGCGACTGAAATGAAGATATTATTTTATGTACTATATAAATTCCACAGAGTGTCCAAAACCACAAAACTCATCAAGGACCTTTTGTTATACATCATCCAGTTAAATAAAGGTCAGCAAAACCCTTTTTCATAAATAATGCAAAATAAATACAATGTTAATTTTATAAATTTTCCATTATATGAAGCGGGTCTGGTTTTTATTCTTTTTGTGTAAAGATAAAATAAAACTGCAGTTATTGTATTTTTTCCCTTGGGGCTTACGAGTAGCCATGAAAATTGAATTCTACTCCATTTTATGTGTTTTGCTGTCACAAAATCGGAAAAATTTATTTTCTGCAGACCCGGGTCATAAAAAATCGCATTGCAATTCATTTGAAATATTTATTTATGATTTAGAATACAATGAAATGCTATTTTTATGTCATCAGGCTCGTTCTCTCGCTCAAAATAATAGATAAAATGATAATAAATAGAAAGTTCTCTGGGGAATTTTCTACTTTTGTCTCGCTTAATTGCCCCTTGATTGATGACGCTTAAAGGCAACACTAACACTAACACGAACACGAACAAAAACAATAACCATATCACGAATAGTCTTTAATTTATAATTTATGTAGCGAATTTTGATTAATTAATATCCATTTAGCGTGTTTCATTCTATTTCCAAGCCATCCCGCGTCATCCTGTGGTCTGTGGTTTTACCTTTTGACATGCGAGCGGATTAAATTGATTCGACTTCCGATTCTTGAGTCTTACGCCTTAAGAGCAACTATACATATACATATGCATGTATTTTGTATCAAATATTTGCATCCTTGTGCAAAGGTTTGTGTGAATTTTGCCATATCTTCATATCTTAACAGGTTTCAACCGAAGCGCTACCAAAATTTACAAGTCATCGACTCTGTGGTCGAAATTTGCATAATTTGCTTTCCATGTAATGTGAGCCCAGTCATAAATGATGTCTATGATATGCCCCGACTACTACTACACCTGTTAGTTGGTGGTTGTCCCTCGAGCACCGGCACTATCCTTCCTGTTTAGTTGAGTCCCTGTCTGTTTGCACTGCTTAAGCGAAATGGTGTTAAGTGCTTTCGCATACAAAATTTACATGGCTGACAATTTTTGAACGATGTATCGGCAATGTTGTCGTTGTCGTTGTCAGTGTCGTTTGTAGGTTGTCGTTCTCGTTGCTGCTTCTCGTTGGTGTACTTGTTCTCATTGTTATACTTGTTGTCGCTGTGGTCGTGTCGCTCAGCTTGACTTCCGTTTCCGTGTGTTTGTGCACGCGCCCTGTCAATATTTGGCGTTTGTAACAAGGCACACGCCAAACATACACACACACACACACACACACACACACACACACATACGCATACAGGCCACACCCATTGCACGATAGCCACGCCCACTGGCCACCGCCTACGGTTAGCAAAATGTTTGGGAACATCAAATTACAGTATTCGCCATGTGATGTCTCCCCAATGTGTTTGTCATCGCAAGCTGCGTTCATCCAAGTTCAATTTCAGGTCAATGAACCCCTTTTAGACAATTCCAGCACTAAGTTTAAAATCAAGAAATTGATTTTTTTTTTTTTAATAATACATTTTATTAAATTTAATTTATTAACTATTTTTATCTTCATTTTTTATAAATTTTAACTTAGCTCTAAATACATTTTTTAAGTGTTTTCAGTTAAATATTTTACATGCAGTTGCTTATACTGTTATTAATTAATTACTTCCCATTTATTGTTAGTATGTATTTGTTAAAGTGTTTAGTTATTCTTCCCTTTTAAGAGAAGGTCTTTCTTTGTGTTACGTATAAAATGCAAACTTCCCGCTGCTAAATTGAATTTATTTCTGTTAAGTTAACCATTTATTATTAAGTTCACTTATTTGACTTTGCTTTTAAATTCTTAATGCCGTTCCGAGTATGTAAACAAATCTGGTAATTACATTTCCTTTGTACGCTATGCTAAATGGGCCTTATAATTAGACGAATTTGATTTACTTGTAATAAATTGTTTTGATGCCTTAAGATCAAGCTAAATGTTAATATTCTTAGGGGTTTCTTTCTCATAAACATAAATTAACAACAATAATCAATTTATCTTACATTCATGTTCACTTTCTCTTCCATATTCACTTTCTCTTTCACTTTCACTTACAGTTTTTCATTTACTTAGCTAAAAGTTTTCTAGAATCTGGCGCTTAAAGCTGTTATTTAAAAATACATTAACAATTCATTCAATGCTCACATCATACAGCTAAGTTAATTATCATTTAAATCGATTGAATAATAAATAGAGCTGTTACTGTTAGTGTTCAATTTTATACACGGCTGCTCTAAAATGGCGGATATATCCCCATAGTTTCCGTAGTGCTCTTTGCTTATTTTGATAGACATTTCACATTCAAGGTTTGTTGTTAGAAATTTTATACATTATTTGACGAAGTTTCTTTGCTGCTTTAAAAAGTGCTACACATTCTTCAGTATCTTTTCCCGCCTTTCCAACAATTTATCCAATTCCCCTAAATGCTTTGGCGACAGTTCCAGTTCCAGTTCCAGTTCAGATTTAAATTCTTTCCGTCCACATCACATAACTTATAGTCAATTTTCACTAGGTTTCTCCCAATTCTCTTTACGCTTTTCCTTCGTTTCTCTTCATTTTCATTTTACTCTTATTATTATTATTATTATTATTATTATTATTTTTTACTTTATTTTTATTTGTTTCTGGCTTATATGATTGGCTTGTCGTTCATTTAGCGTCAGAATCGCGTTCCCACTCCATGATTGCGGTCCTGAGTAATCAGCACTTCCTCTCCATTTAGTTGATGATGCAGTTCTTCTGGCACGGTCTTTAAAAGTTGTGGCTTGGTCTATTAAATAAAATTGAATGGAAAACAAGAAAATCATTTATGAGCTCTCTTTAAATTTAAATTTAAATTTGAGGTTGAACAATGAAAAGTGAATTAAATATCTGGTAAATAAAGCATCTTAAATTATGTTTCTTTTACTTATAAGAAACTTTGAATACCCTTTGCTATTAAAAACAACAAATCCATAGAGTATCACAGACACAATGACAAGTTAAATACAGTAAAAAAAGCAAAAAACAAGCGAAAAAATGAGGAAGAAAATAACAGACAGCTAAGTGGCGTGGGCCATGGTCGAAAACATGAAACAGTAAAAAGCTCTGCTTTAAAATTAACGAGGCGCACATTATTTGAGTACCCGGAGCTGGAGCTATTACGAATTCGCATTACCCGAATACGTCTCATCGCCCATCGTACCCTTGACAGGGAGGTAGTCTCCTAGTTTCATGGGCTGGGTGACTGGGCGTATGCGTGTTATTTGGTTTCGTTCATGGTACCGCTGTGCCAAATCTAACCATTTGCCGGTCACCAACTCCCCGGGCAACTTCGCAACAGTCACATACAGACACCAAAGTCAAACCCTTGTCTTCGTCCTCGTACCGGTCCTTATCCTCGTCCTCATCTCGTTCTGGTTCGAATACTGGCACTGGTTTTTGTTCTGTGTTTTTTGGTCTGCTTTGCGCGCCTCGCTGCTTTTTGGCTTGCATTTTTCAAAACCTCTAGGGACACACAGACATAAACACACACACACACACACACACACACACACACACACACATAGTCACACACACATAGTCACGCACACAGATAAAAGCAACAACAAGTCATTCAGCGTTAAAGAAAACGCAATGTCAAAACAGGGAGAAAAAACATTGTGAATTCAGTTGCTGGTGTTGGTCCTTTTTTTTGTGGGCCATAATAATTGCAATCATTAGAGTCAAAAGTTGCCACACCGCAGTGTCCTTTAGCGTGAAACTGTTGCAACAAAAAAAGTAAGAGAGAGAGAAACAATTTTTAAAAAGTGGAAACGAGACGGATACACCAAGTTCGTGTAATGCGAATTTTCAGCAAGGAAAAAGGACAATGCCTCGGCCTGCAGCAGTCGCCAGGACTAACGCAATGCGCGTCTCCAAGTGCACACATAATGGCATATTTATAGAGCAAAATGACAGAGACAATGTGAGTGACTGGGACAGAGCTAGTGATAACAACAGCGAGAGAAAGATGGAGACAGAGAGCAAATGAGAAAGGGGTAGATTTCCTCGTCACAGCAAGCGGCGAATGTTTTTTTTTTTTTGAAGTTTTTTGTTATTCTTTTATTTTATTTACTGCTGCTGTTATTTTCATGCACATTTTGAGGTCATTTACCGCTTTGAACTTTAGCCATTAAGTTTGAGCTTAAAAAGGTTAGCTATATGGAGTTGGAGACTGGATGTTTGATAGTTCATTTTGCTGATTTGGAGTTGCTTTAAAATAAATAATTTGTCTAATAGCTTAGTTAGCACAATAATGATGCAGACTAGAGGCTGGTCGCTTTGAAAAGTGTTCATATTTCTGAGCAATCCCTTAAGCAGTTATCAGACCAACCACAAAATTCCATTTTCCGCCCCAGTGGCTGCAATTTATATAAAAGAAATTCACAAAAGAATATCTAAGAGTGGGTTGTGCTGGGTCAATGATAAATGTTCGCCCAACTTACTCAACCACCCACCAAAAATCCACTTTGCATATTGACGCTTTCAACATTGTGGACATTAAGCGACTTGACTTCCCACTGGTTGCTATCAACAAGCAGCCAGAAGTCGACTGCCCCTGACTAGAACTAGAAGGACTAGAAGTACATCAAACTGACACTTACCACATCGCTGCCATAAAGGCTCATGCCAACGCCAACGCCGACGCCGACGCCAACGTTAACGCCAACGATGCTTCCGTTTCCGCCGCCAGATGTTGCATGCTGCTGCTGTTGCTGCTGATGCTGGTGCTGTTGGACGGGTCCATTGCCAGCTGCAGCAGCCGAGGACGTGGCCACCACTCCCATGCACGTCACTGGTTGCAGCAGACCATCGCCAGTGGTGACCACGCTGTGCGCAAATATAGGAGGTGGCGGCGTTGGCGAGAAGGTGGCCAATTGTGATGGATGTGACATGGTGACACCGGTGATGGTGCTGTTCGTTCCAAACATGGGACTCGTTGAGTACATTGGATGATGTGCCAGATCGATCTATATGTGTGCCAGTGATAAACAGACCAAACCAGGGAGAGTGAGAGGAAAAGGAAGAGACAAAGAGAGAGAGAGAGAAAGAACGAGGGAGCGGGCAAGTGGGAGAAATGGGTGAGTAATTAGTAATGTAATGTTTAATATGCCAAAGTTAGAACATGAGTTTGTGAGAGTGTCTGTGTATTGAACTTCAGCTGCTGCCTATACTAAGTCAGCTGATTTTTAAAACAATTGATCTTAAAATTTAAATTGTCTAACGAACACTTTTAGCTTAAAATGACCCAAGCTATCAGAGCTATAAGACTAAAAATTAAATTCTTTTCTTTTAAATTAAATTTTGAACAATTAAAAATAAATTAAGTGTGTAAGTTTATAAATTTAATTATTATAAAATGAATAATGTATTCAATAATTTTATATTTTACTAAGTATTTTGTCATTGTGAGCATACAAAGTTCCAACTCATTATTTTTGTTAACCAAATAAAAATGAAGTTTTTCTGCATCAAATTTGAGACGTTGATTACAATTTATTCCAAAGATAGTTATTATTAAAACTTAATAAGCAACCCTCGTTGGCCATGGGGCCCTAATTACAATGGCTGCTTTGTTGACTTACACACTCAAATTAATATATGCAGCAGATGAATGCGCGGAGGTGGGAAAGTTGAAAACTTGGAGGAAGGAAGAGATGTTGTTTATGTGTGTGAGAGTATCTGGCTGAGTTTGTGTATTAGTGGTTGTATGTGCGTGTGGCAGCCACATATATATTGGTGGCACCACCAACAAGGTGGTTGGCCAGAGCGCTTTTGTTATTGTAATTGTTGTTGATGCTGGGTTTTACTCTCGTTCTTGTTGTTGTTAGTTACCATTGCTTAGTTAGCCAATGCTTTCCTCTCCCATTTACAAGGCAACAATAATTGCCCATTGGGGAAACTGTGTGTGTACCCATATATATATGAGTGTGTGTGTGCGCGAAGCATATTTATAACGCTTACCCACAGATATTTGCGTATGTGGGTGTGTCTGTGTGTACGTGTGTGTGTGTGTGTTTGTTTGTCTATTTGCGAATGTGTGGCCACAATTTATGTTGTTGTCTTAATGCTCTCAACGTGCTTTTAATGAAATTAATTTTCAACGTTAAATAAATTAAAATTGAATGCCACAGAACTCAGTCAAAATGAGAAAGCCAATAAATAAATTAATAACACATAAAATACAGACTGATTAAAATACTTTTTTGTATTGATAAACTATTAGCTGAATATTATTCACACATTTTGTTTTTATTTGAGAAGAGCATGTTTTCCAATGGTATTTTCTCCCTCAAATTGATATCTCATAAATGTTCTCTTTGTCCAATCGAAAAGTCAAAGCTGATTAAATTATTTGTTTTTAACACCACACCCCTTCAATATACATATGCGATTCCCTTTGTAGAAACTCTATCACGAAGCATAGTTTGAAAACTTTGGAAAACAAGCAAAAACATAACAGAGAACCACAAAATCAACTGTGGGAACACAAAGTACAAATATAATCGAATTAAAATAATTGCTGGAAAAAATAAAAAACACTAAGCTGAAAAATGAAAACTAAAAATATAAAACTGAAAACTGAAAACTGTAAACTGTAAACTGAAGCTAAAAATTGAAATCAACGGCAAACCAGAGACACAGAGTCAAAGAACTTTGTGTCGTGTACAACTTTTCGATAAATGACAATAAAACCGTACAATGTCATTAGGTAAATGGTTGCCATGGTTGTTCTGCTGTTGGTCTTCAGTTTTGCAGTTTTGTTAGGACATAAAAGTTGTTTGCTGTGGGCACATTGAGAATGTTCAATGCTAGCCCAAACACACATTCATACATATTATTTAAGTGCATATTAAAAGCAGTAATGTAGGGAAAAGACCAGCAAAACATCCATTCACAATCTACGAATGTCCGAGTTGAACATGAGCTAAACTCAAGTAATTACAATAATAATTGATGTCAAAGCTGGGCATAGATAAACGCAGGACCTGAAATTGTGGTTTGAGTGTCTATACGTTTACCAAAAATGGGTTTTTCCCTCTGAATTTTTTTCAAAACGATTTCAAAAAAACCACTCACATTGTCAAACTTTTCATCTCCAGCATTTAGCACCTTGTACTGAAATGAATTTACAGCTCCTATTCACGTTACGTATACGTAATGTTTGTGCAAATGCATATTGAATGCAAGGGTTCTGTATTCAGTTTAGTTACCCTGGGTTACTCTGCGTATGCGTTTTACCATGCAACTGCTTTTCAGCAATTAAAGACAAATGTGTGCTATATCATAGCTGAAGCTTTCTTTGTACCAGCTATGATTTTCTCCGTTTCATATAAGTTATGAGTTGTCGTTAATTGATTTTTCCAGATTTTGAAATGCAATGAAAAATCGAATTGCTAGGAAAATATGCTGTGGCCATAAATAAAGTGCAACACACTTGGCAGATGCAAGAATAACAAAGGTTTTTTCAAATTTATTTAAGCATGAGCTACAAATAAAAAATAAATATAACAGAATATAAAACTAAACCCAGCTACAATAACGATCGGAGTTTCTACACACGCGTCGCATAGCCCTGCATATAGAGAGGGCCAGCCCCGCCCACATTATCGACCACAGCACCAGCCACATAGCTGCTGCCAGACGCTGTAGCTGCCTGCCAGTCAGCCAAAATATCATCATCCATCATAACATTTACCTGCGAGTAGATGTTTGGCTCCGCTCGTTTCAGTTCCGTCTGCCTCGGACGTCCCAAGGTGGCGCTGCAATAAGGTGTCAAACGCTGGACGCCGACGGCGCTGCCCACCATTGGGGCAGCCAGCTCGCTATAGCTGAGCTCAGTCTAGGAAGCAGGAAGAAAGAGAAAGAGGGAATTAAAAAAATAGTTAGTAAAAGAGATGGAACTCATTATGTGTTTGCTGGGCAGAGGCTTAATTAACTACTTCTTAGGTGAACAAAGACTTCTCTTCTACTAGCAAAACTTTTAGCAACGGTCACACCTAAAAGTATGCAACACTTTTGTACCATGCTTGATTCTTTTCCAAGTGTCAATTAACGTAAATCCAATATTTTTCCACAAATCCGATAGTTTCTCTGCGTTTTTATAACCTTCGAATTTGTTTGGTTTCGCCGCTTTTGTAGACACTGTAACGCCCAATGTTTCTCCTTATTTCTCTTATACAGCGCCTGCTTCTAATGTGTCTGGTCAGGCCACAAAATCCCCCTCCTTCAGAAACATTCTCTCAGTTAGCAAACCACTTCCAGTTAGCAGCTGCAGTACAGGGTCGAGATGCGGAGCACACTTGCCGTTTATTGCATTTTGAGTTTGCCACCTACCCACAGCAACAACGAAAACGGGAACAACAACCATACGGACAAATCCAAATATACACACACAAACTCTCACACACACACACACACACTGTTAGAGATAGAAAATGCGCGGATACTTTTTCCGAGCTTTGCTCCTTAGCGATGTTACAGCTTAGTCCCTGGTCTGCATTTCTGTCCTCCTGTCCTCCTGTCCGCCTGCAACTTATTTTTATTAAATTCGCAAATGGAAAATTTATATTGCTACAGCTGCTGTCGCTGCCATTGCATCCGATTCTGCTCGTTGCCTTGTCCTTGTTTTTGTTTTTGTTGTTTTTGTTCTTGTTAGTGGGCGTCGCATACACATAGAAAATTTCTACTTAAATGATTTTCAAATTATGTTGGTTTTGCTGCTTCTGCTTCTGATTCTGCTTCTACTGCAACTCCGACACTGCCACTTTGCCACGCCCCCTTCACGGTCGTTGCTCTTTATTTATCTGAATACGCGATCTTCACCCATTTAATTCTTATCATTTTGCGTCTAAAGTATCCTCGAATTTATACAAAACAATAACAAATTACTGCTCTAGGTGTAGTCCCATAAAATCGCTCTAAAGATGCAAAAATTTATGCTCATCTAGGTACCGTAATCGGTTTACTTTCTAAAGTTAATATTTTGTTTAGCAGCTTTAATCAACTGTCAACCGAATCCAATATTTAGCTGTCATTTATAGTAGCAACTTTGTTAATATTCTCTAAAATAATCCAAAAATATACGTGAAATATTTGAAAACTGTCTATAAATGTATTTTTTTTGCCTGTTGAGCTTCGCGCTTGTGTTTTGTTTGTACAGGGTCTAAAAACTTTATTAATTTAGTAAAATAAACGGCTGATAGTTGTCGTGCGATGGTCTGCCAGTATCATTTTTCGTTTTTCTGTTTCAGTTTCTGTTTGGTTTTCTTGGCTGACCGATAAACACCAACGAAGCACCCATCAATTGTGGCTTAAATAATGAACTGTTTGCTGGCCATAAAAACCACTTAACCCAAAATATGCGCAACACCGATAGCGGCAACAATATGCCATACTCTCGACCTCCTAGAGGATACTCACTCACTGACTCGCCTTTACCATGGCCATTCCCATCTCCACTGATACTTCCTGCCCTCAACCTACTCCTGCTACTCAGGCTGGCCACCTGTCGTGGCTATAAATTAAGATGGCTGCCAACTTTACCATGGCGACCATCTTGTAAAAGGTTAAATGTTTGACTGGCGGCTAAGTGCGGATTAGACCTTAGTCGGGCATAACTCACCTTCTGTGGCTGCTGCTGTTGCTGCTGTGGATGTTGCTGTGGATGCTGTGGATGATGCTGCTGATGTTGTTGCTGCTGTTGATTGGCATAAGCGCCCATTTTGCTAACAGGTATAAGCGTATTATACTGTATATACTGGCCATGTGCCGTTGGGGGACCAGACTTTTTGTCGACCACCGCATACGTGGGCATAATATGATCATATGTGGTGGATGTAATCACCGCATTCTGTTCGGCTAATGCAGCCGTTGCATAGGCACGATTGTGACCCTTTGTTGTCCACTCATCATCGACATCGTGTCCATCTATGGAATGAGAATGTCCAATCGAAATGTGAATGCGGGTGTTGTGAATGGTCAAGGACATTCCAAGGGCTTACCTTGTGGTATTATATCCGGGTTCTTATCAATGCTATCCAGGCTGCTCGTCACATGGCACGTCTCTCGCCCAATGCGATGCATGTCCTGCACTGATTGGCCTCCATTGTGAGCCAATGTTCCGATGCCCAGACTTCCATTGTTGTTGCTGCCAAGAATGCCGAGGTTTCCATTGCCATTGGCCGTGCCGCTACTGCCGTTGCCCGGATGCGAGTAATTATTACGATCGCGTCCCGATGAGCCGCGAACGCGGACAACGATGACTATGATGATGGCTACCAGGAAAATGCTTCCAAGAATGCCCGCGAGAATTCCAAGGAATGGCCGGATATCCTCGATGACAGGCGAATGGGCAGCCGATTGGTCTGTCAGATAGTACAAGGGGCGGACGGAGGCAAACGCAAACGCAATAAAAATAACAAGAGAAAATTCGTTGGATAAGCGAGTGCTATAATAATTTTTCAAAATGCATTGCATATTTTCTGTTTTTTTATTTTCAAATTTTTTTATACACTCTTTTGCGTCTCTTTCCATCCTTTCATTCTACTTTACATTGCTTCTTTTGCCTTTTTGCATTGTTTTATGAGCTGCTAACTACGTTCCGTTGTCGGTCCCTATCCCGGTTCCTGTCCTCGTTTTGCTTTTGTTTTTGGTCCCAGTTCGTTCCGCACGTGCTTTGAATTTAGTGCTGCTTTAATGAGCTGCATATGTGTTGGAAGCTTAATATGTGTGTGTATGAGTGTGTATGTGTACAGTACGTGTATGTGGTTCGTTGTAAGCCTCTCAGTGTTAAGGTTGCTAATTTTTGTCTCAGCCACCGAAGGCATGTCGAGCATTTTTAGTAGCCAAATATAAATTCAACTCCAACTGAAAAGCCAAATCCAAATCAGAAACACCAACAGTTTGCTGAAAATACGTCCGGATTTGTTGTTCAGTCTCCGTAAAGAAAATTTAAAGCAAACCAAAAATATTAAACTGCATGCAAATTTAGTGAGTGAATTTTAAAACATAACAAACATAATAAAATAATAAAATTAAAATATATATTTACTAAAATCAAATTAATTACAATTTGTACAAATAAACGCTTTACTAACCAATTCACTTTGTGAAACAGCAAAAATAATAAAATAATAAATGTGGCAGAGTAAATATAAGTGTTTTGTTAAAGCTAAATAGTTATAAGGATAAGAAAAAGTAAATTTACAAATATGGAAATTATACTGGGGGCGGATTAAGCCGACTATAGAAAACCCTGTACTCGTTTTATGGAGACGGACCGAGGCGTGGTTAAATAGAAAGTCTTCATCTGCATGAAGCATGGACAGATTTTCATTCTATATTTCGTACTTTCTGAAAATATATGTGTATAAACTACTACTTTTAAAGTATATATTTTATGTGGGCGCCTCCTTCTACCGCTGCATTTCCTTTTTCGACAAACTCAATAAATCGATACAATTTTCTTGAGTACAAGTTTTTAATTAATGTAAATAGTTCTTGAAATTTAGACTTAACAATATATAATATGAATAAAATAGCTAAGAAATGAAAAAATACAAATAATAAAAAAATAAAATGTGCTTGTAAAAATAGTAAGAAAACACACAAATATAAAAATAAAATGCAATCGTTTATTTTTAGTCAAAGTTTTCAAATATACACAAAATCAATATAAACAACAAAAAAGGCTTTGGCTAGTATTGAGTTTTGAAATAAAAATAAAGAATAAAACATGTTGTTATAATAAACAAAATAAAATCAATCTCTACAACAAAGAAAAACATTTTTTTTTAAATCAAAAATTAAAATTAAAATTTCTTTATGATAAAATATTAAATAAACAACAATAATAAAGTAATGAAAATTATAAGAAATTATGAAAACAAAGTGTGTTAATAAACAGAGAAGGCAACAAAGAAAACATATATATTAATATATTAATTAAATAAAGATCTTAAGATGAAAGTAGCCACTACCTTCATCATATGCCCCATTGCCCAAGCCTATAAACTCATCTTCATCGCAAACACAATCACTTGTTGTTGGCTTTGATGTTGTTGTTGTTGTTGTTGCCGCTGCTGCAGTTGGTGCTTTTTGTATTGTTGTGATGCCATAAGCAGGCTTAAGAGCTTGGTGGGACTTGGTAAATGTTATTTTAACTGAAAGCATGCAACCATAACGAAAGAAAAAGGAAATAAGAAAAAAATGTTAAAGAAAGCAAAGCAAAGAAAGGAACTTTAAGCAAATTAAAAGACAAATCAAACCGTCATGTCCAGATAGTCAAGAGTAACTGTAACTGCAAGCCAGTAAGAAACCAGTGGCAATTAATTTGTAGGCCCGAACTGCCTTTGGATGGCCGCTGTCAGTGTAGGACAGTTCAGGATAGTGTGGAACATGCATGAAATTGCAAACCCATTTGGCTCTTCACACGCACCCGCAGTACTATTGTGGCTACTCACCCGTTTGCTTTTCGGGATCCTTTAGCGTGTAGACCTGCAATATGGTCACCTTACTGCGTCCCTTGCTGTTTTGCGCAATGAGGAAGACATTGTAGCCCATGCCGGGCACCAGACCGCTCACCTCAAAGTACGGTTTCCTGTTATCCGCGTCGAATCGATATTTGAGTGTTCCGGGCAAAGACAACGAGCACCGGACAGAAAAAAAAAAACCAGAGTAAAGATGGGAAGTTGTAGAAATTGTAGGAGAACGTGAACGGAAAATGAACATTGGTAAAGGAGGCCCGAGGATTCGAACCAAAGCTCTTTATCCTTCATATGCACATTGCCACGCCTCGTTGGGCATTGTTGTGCGATGCCAAAGTCACACGCTATGTGGTTCAGATCTACGTCTACTGTGTGCTGTGTTGTGTATACTGTGTACTCACTTTGATTTATAAATTAGTGGAAAACGAGTAGTTCCATTCACATAAACCTCCATGACAAAGTCCTGCTGTAGTCCGCCATCGAATCCTTCCATACACTCGATTTGGAAACCGGAGGATGTCTGATTGAGCAGCGTACAATTGATTAACTTATCCGGTTCGCCTGGTGAAAGCAAAGTTATTCATTGGTTAACTATTATTCGGATTTTGATTTGAGTGAAAATTCGAGTAAAGATTTAGCAGTTAGCTATCAAAGGGTCAAAAGTCAGCACTCAAGAAACAAATTACCAAAAGTTGTACGTGCCACGTGACTGATTTGCAACCACTGCAGCATTACTGAATAAAATCTGACTTCAAAATCAATATGCCACTATCCAGCTGGGCCAGAAGTTCCGACTGTGCAACAGTGGCTGCAAATCCAAAGGCAACAGTAACAACTTTTTGACTAATCCAGCAAAGCACCCAAAGTGCCAAAGTCATCAACAAATCAGCACAGCGGACTGCCATCTGCCTTCCAAACTAAACATAAACAAAAACACAAACACAAACCGACACAGACCCATACCGAGAGAAGCTCAGATAGGCTATGAACGACACTTGGATACCCTATGGTTTGATTTGTAATACGCTAGTACGAAACTCAACCAACTTCGTTTCAACTTTTGATATATAGTATGAAGTCAAGAATATTTCTGATAAATGTTATCAATTAATAGATTTTTGTGTCTTGAAGTATTTTATGTTTGCTTATTTCAGTTAGTGTATATCTACCCATTTACATTTTATTAAATTGATTTAGTGTTCTGAGAATTAATAATTCTTATTTATAAATTAATATTTTTTAACTCCTTGTTCTACTGTTTGCTCAGTTAGACATGCCCTGTACTTTATTTATACACCCTACGAAAGTAGCCAATGGGGTCTTGGTCACTGCTCGGAAATGAAAGCACAGGGACAAACATGCGAACCACATGCAGAAGAAGTGGGAAGAGGACAAAGGGGAGTGGCACTCCTTTCCTGCATGCTCTGGTGGGTACTCACCTGCTGGGACTATTGTGTACACACAGGGTTCACTTTGATCGCCAATTTCGTTGCTCGCCCAGCACAACAGTGTGCCATAGTCCTGTGAATGTACGAGAAGAAGAAGAAGTGTGTGTGTGTGAGTGAGTGAGAGAGAGAGAGAGAGAGTGAATGGGATGGAAATAGTGTGAGTGACAATGCAATGGCATTTTGTTGACTTAATTTATGCATGCAATGCGGCATTGGCGAAACACCTTTTCAACCTTAATTGAAAATTCAAAACCGCAATTCGTTTGGAAAATTATGTGTTCCCCCGTTCGGTGAAAATCGTGGGGAGATTTTGGGGAACCAGAGGAACTCAGAGTGATTTATATGATGCCATTGTGTGAACGGATTGAACTTACATTCTCCGTCATGGGTGTGTAGTGGGCCACACTGCGTCCTCGGTCGACGGCCACAAGTGATGCTGGTATATCAGCGACTTCGCCTTGAGTTGCATTGAATTTCCAAACGTAAGTTGCCTCCGCAGGATTCGCATCGATCTCGCATGCAACTTTAACAGTCTCCTGGCGTCCCGAAGTGTAGCTAGTTCGCTGTCCAGCACGGCAAACGGGGGCAACTGCGGCAGAATAGGCAGTAGAGGGAGAAACAACGAGAAACGGAGAAAGAGAGAAATGGAGAATGAATACGTGCCTGTGCAAATTGGTAAGGCATTTGCATAATTAAAGCAAAACATTGCGAGACTTGAGTTCAATTTGTGTTTAAATGGCAACACGAGCAACTCGAGACACGAGGCAACAAAAGCATTCGTTTGCAACGTTTGCCACGTTTGACTCGTTTTGCTCAATTTGCTGTGCAGCAAACTGTGGCAACTGACAATTGGCAACATTTTCTGTATAGTCTAAAGTTCTCTCGCCTCCCTGAGACACAAATATATAGATAGATAGATATATATAAATAAATTGAAGTGCAAATTCATTGTTGCATCCTGTTCAGGCAATGAAAATATTCAGAAGACATTTTGTTTAATCAATTTGTGAACTTCTTATTGGATATTTATTAGAATTTATTGTTCCGTAATGTTTTTGCTTTATCCTATTTGAATGTTTTATGTAGACGTTTTCTAGTAACAAGGCTAATCAAAGCCAATAACTTTAAAGCCTTGCCAATGACTTGTTTCCTTGTGGCTACTTTTACACATTTTCCATCAATTAAATTCGATTCACAGAACTGCAACAAGTTGTCATAGTGATAATTTCAATTGATCGCTTCTACTCACATCGTATATCTAACTGCACGGGATTACTTTCGCCATCTCCTTCCCGATTGCTGCCAACACAGGTGTAGATTCCAGTTCTGGCTCGACTGGCATTCTGCAAGACGAGGCTTTGATTGGCCACGACTATGCCCTCGGCGGGGTTGCTCTCTAGAATTTCACCCTGCAATGAAATCAATCGACCGAATTTTAGTTGGATTTGAAATTTTAGTCGATAAAAAAGTGGAAATTCGCATGCGTCGATAAATTTTAGATATGTTCAATAATTTATTGAGTTAAATTCAATTTGGCGCTAACTGTGCACTGAAATAAATTTAATTTGAAGCTAATAACACTTTCATGTTGCCACTCACACATACACAAGCACAGACGCACACACACACACACATGCCCCGTGGCACAAATGGTATAACTTCTCCCTCTTTCTGTTGGCTGTATAATTTAGGGCTGATGCTGCATAAATTGTTAAGTGCTTTTACAGCTAAATAATTCAATAATAAATTCTATAAATTTCAATATATACAGCTAGGTATGTGGAAGAGTGTGTCTGTGCGTAGGTGGGTATATGCGTGGGTGTGTGTGTGATTTTTTGTGAATGCCTCTCAGCCCTAAAATATGCAACAATTATGTGGCGTGTGTGGAGCACCTTCGGGATACGTTGGGCGTGAGTTGCGGTTTGGTTTTCGATTTGTTGTGTGGCCTTAAGGTAATTTATGTATAAAATATTATGAAAATAATAACGTAAGTCTAATAATCATCTTCAATTTTTGGCTGATTGCCCCGTGGCCAATACGCTGAGAAAACGCAGCAAATTAAACTAAATATTTTAAAGGTGGTCCAATAAATATTATATCTTAAAAATTATTATTTCGGGTAGTACTTACATTGTGTCGCCAGCTGACCTTGTAGATCCATGGATTTGACTTGATATTGCACTCAAAGAACACATCGACTCCCTCGCGAAGAGTTGCGTTCAAGGAATTCGTACCTAGTTCCAGGCTTACAACGGGTATATCTGTTTGGAATTAAACATTTAATAGTTGCACATTAAAGGCATATTTAAACCACAATGCTGAAAAAAGATTGAAGCAACTGAAATGTTGAAGCCCAAAGCTGCAATTACTTTGTAAACCCAACAAATTAGGCAATTTAAGTTGTGAAAATACTTCCACTCCCTGGTCTCTTGGGTTTTTCTTGTAGTCAATTAGGGGAGCTGTGCTCTGAGCATACTTGTTTTCTATTTTGTATATACTTTTATGGAAAGCGAAAGCGCCAAGTGTGCGAAAATAAATCTACACGAGATTTGTGTATTTGGGAGTGGGATAAACAAGTAAAATTCTAACTTAATTAAATCAAAATTGTTGCGCGGAGTGGGGTGAATCAATTAAGCTTATTAAGCAATCTATCAAATTGTTCAAACAAGCCGAAAGAAAGTCTCGGTTCCAGTTTCCGTCCCAGACCCTGTTCCTTTCCCAGTCCCATACCCAGTTCCCTTTTCAATCCCTGTCCAAAAGGTTGCTCAATGGACCACAAGATTCAATAGAATGGGAGCACAAGTTGCAGTTAGCATTAAAAAAATAAAAAATCGAGGTGAAGTTAAAAGGTAAGCAACCAAACCGCGCACCAAAGGCAAACAGGAACCGGAAGTGGTGCACGGCGGATGGGAGCGGGCAGAAGGATGAAGTTTGAACGGAGGATTGCCATTTAAATTTTGTGCAAACAGGTCGAAAAACTGTAAAAGCGTAAAGATGGCTTCGCAGTCGGCGCGCTGCTTGCGGTGTTTGCGGCGGGTTAAAAAGTTTGGCAAGTTTTGGCCCAAAGTTTTGCAGGCCGCCGCTGGAAATTAATTTGCCAAACTTGCCACAAGTTCGCACACAGAAAAAATAAAAAATTTCCAGAAAAAATCAACAACAAAAACAACTACTGTAAATATATATATGTTTATATATATTCATATATATATATAGCATCCGCTGCCTTTTGCAGCATTTTGACGGAAGTATTTAAAGTCGATATCCTTGAAATAAAGCAAACAGGAAAAGGGTTGCCTTTCATTTTCATTAAAAAGTTGTGCCCAGCCAAATTAAATATTAAGCATACGCCACCTTGGCACTGGCATTGCGTCGACTAATTTACATGGCACTTAGACGAATAGCTGTAGAGTGAAGTCTTTGAAGTCTACCAATTCGCAAATAATAAGCCAAGCATTCGATTGTAAGCAATACTCACGATAGATATCTAATTTCCAACCATCTTCCATGCCAGATTCTGGAATCATACTTTGCTCAGCGCGACACGACAGAAACTTTCCGCGATCGTCGATGGTGGGCGTGAATGTCAGCACCGATGTGGTCACATTACCATCCGGATTGGCCTGTAAAATATAAGAGACAGAGAAGCGGTTAATAGCTTTGTGAGTTCTGCCAAGCGAAACAAAGGAGCACCCAACTTTACAAACGGGCACGTGCAATAGCCAGTCGTTAAAGCTGGTCTTCCCTCAACCCTGGTATTAATTGAAGGCAGCTACGTGACTGCTGCTGAAGTAACTTCAATTACCACAAAGCATGTCTACGAACGATGCCCAGAAGTGGTGTATTTTGGAAGAGGGGCGATAAGGATACTCTGGGTTGAATTCGCTTTAACAAGCTCGGCAGTTCTGAATTAACATCTGCATACCCTGCAATCAAGAGCTGCAGCTTGGGTGGTTCTCAATTCGATGCAGAGATGTTTACAATCAGAATATAATAATAATCTCATTGTATGTATGTATGTATAAAGATCTTTAGACAGTAGTCTTATATTAAACGGAGTACTTCTATATGTATATATTATATTTGATTTATATAGCCTTTAGCTGATTTAAGTTAACTAGCAATAAACTCTACACTGCAGAAAGAAATGTCATTTAGAGGTGAACATTAAGTCGTCAGCGATTCCACAAAGAGTGTTCATGCGTTCGTGGTTCCTACTTGAGTACTTACAATCTCATGAGTTTTCTTCATGGGTGTGCTACCCTTCCACCAGGTAATCGTTGGAGCAGGACGTGAGCCGGTGACAACGCAACTGAGCTGATAAGAGTTATCTGCCGAAAGCGGACGATTCTCGCCCTGCAGCTTAACAGTCAATGGACGCACTGCAGCAGAGAAACACAGAAATACACAAAAGAGGGTTAGAGTGTCAATCAAATAAGAATGGGAGTAGAAATGAGTTTCAGTTTGAGTTCGAGAGTAGAGTAAATTAATTAGATGGGATTGCTCTACTCACAGTTCATGTCGAGGATAATACTGCTGATAATTGGCGTTGTCAAATTATTATTCTCTGCCCGGCACGTCAGCTGCATGTGTAGATTCTTGCGTTTTAGTTTGGCCAATGAAAGCACATTACCCACACGTCGTTCCGAGAGCGGATTTCCCAGACCGGAGCTATTGAACATTGTATTGCCATGCCACCAGGTGACTCTCGGTTGTGGTCGACCTGCAGCAAAGAAGAAAGCAAAATTATTGAGTGCATTCAATGAAATAAACGGGTCAAGGGGGTGGTTTATATGTGTGTGTGTGTGTGTGTCTCTTTCTAGCTCTTTCTCCTCCCTTTCTCTTTTTCTCCTTTTATGTGCATGTGGGTGTGCAGTTTGGTGTGTATGCAACTGATATGTTTGCTTTACAGCTTAGACTTGAGCTTGAGCCACCCATTCCCATGCTGTGTCTGTCTCAGTCTCAGTCTCAGTCTCAGATGCTGGCAGCGATTTAGCTGCTGTCTTGGACTGTTTGTTTATGTGCTCACAAGTGCCTCCGCATATGTACACTGACAGAAATAAGTATAAATATTTTTTGACCAAAATTCCACGAGCTTAAGGAGTTAAACTCATGAAAATTAAAGCTCTGCAGTTAAAGATGTGTACAGATTTAATTCCAGAATTAAAATTTAAGTACAATAACTAAGACTTCATTAAATGTACTATTTAAAACTCAGGCTTATATGGACATCAGAAATAAGCACTTGGTAAGTAGATTTATTTATTGGACTCACACTAAGCTTTTTCGGCAGCTTTCTTTTGTAAGTAAATTAAGTAAATAATGTGAAAACATGATTTAAATTTGTTATAAACTCCTATATCTTAATTAAATTCTACCAAAAATCAGAAATTTATTTCCAGTTTGAAGAACATGATGCACTTTACAGATTATATGTTTTACAGTGTATGCATTGTTTATACACACATATATAAATCGATGTGTGTGTGTGTGTGTGTGTGTGCCCAAGTGCCTTGCGCTATTTCATTTGTTGTCTTGTTTGGCTTTTAGCAATTTTCAAGTGCTCTCAATGCAATTTGTGTGGGCATTGTTGGTGTTCCCTCTCTGTTTGTTGTTGGTTCGTGCAGTCGACAGCATTTCAGCAAATGTGAAGTTAAATAAAATGCGAAATCTTTGCCCGCATTTTCATGCTCATCACTTTTAATTGTCAGACACAAAAAGCAACTTCAACACTTGGCAAAATACCCGTCCGCTTGTCGACTCATTGACAGAAAGTAGAGGTGGGAAATCCTTTTGAAGGGGACTGAGATGGGGTTGGGGTTGGGGTTGGTGATGTGGGCGTGTACGTGAGAGTGTGGCGTGAGAGACGTGTGAATCCACTTACCTCCAATGGCCACGCACGTGACGTTCACACTGGAACCCTCATTGTAGGGTCCCAGTGTGTGATCCATGATGGTGGCACCCTTGCTGTCCAGTATGATGATTGACTCGGGTGGAGCTATAGTTAAAGAAAAGAAAGCACAAATTAAAGAACGGAAATAAATGAAATTGTTAGAATATTTAAGGTTTTAAGAGGATATGTTGTTTGACTTTAGCCTAAAGAGCTTGGTATTGGCTACAAGGATTATCTATTTATTATATTCAACTGATTATTCATTTGCTTAAATTAATTTCATTTTCAAGTTAACACTGTTAAGCAGCTTTCTGACACGTTCTGTTTCAAGTCGAGAGAAAAACAAGAGCTGTCTAAATATTAAAGAGCTGGCTTACAGCCAAGACAGCTTGCCATGTTTCATTCACAGGAGTAAAGTCCTGGCGCAATCCAGGTGCAAACTGAAGGTTGCAGGTTTCAAAGTTTAGCTCAGCTTTGCGCTATTTCTTTACACTACTTTATGTTCTTTTTTTTTATTTGGCCTGACCACGAGTGTAGTTGGTAACTGGATACGATTTTCTTTTGGCCAAGTCAACGTCTTGCTGTGAAATAAAGCCGTAAATTTCAAGCGACGTGTTGAGCAAACTTTTAATTTTCGCAAATTCGCTTGTTTTATTTGCCCACTTGCCACTATTTTGACTTGTTTGCTCGTCTGGCACGCGCCATGGTCCGATTATTCACTTGAAAATATTTTCATTTTGCTTGTAAGGCCAGCTGCCAGCTGGAAATTGAAAATGGAAAATGGAAAATGAAAAAATAGAAAATGGCTATAATGTTGGAAGCTTAGCCCAACATATTTGCTGGCAAATTTGCAAAACATGTCCAGGATTTAGTGGCATAGTCTCTCTCATCTTTTCTTACCTCCCTACTTCTATCATCTCCTTTCTTTCAAGCTTTCCCGTCTTCCTCTTCTTCGACTATATCCCCATGTTTCCACTGCTGACCCGCAGCGTCTTGTTACCGCTCGCATTAGCAGTGGCAAGTTGTCTAAACTGTCCACCCAGGGCTGTGGCAACTTTTAATCTAATGCTCGTATCTTCTTTAAACTTTTTGCCAACCGACGTATAAAGTTCTAAATCCAGCCATGGTTTTACGCTTCACATGTCGCTTACACACATACACACACACACGCACTCACACACGCGCACACACACACAATCACAGTTGGTAGAGCACTGCATGTTCAACATGCTCCAGAAGTTTGTAAAACATGACCACGCCCCGTTGCCCAACGCCTCTAAACGCTTCATCTAACAGTAGTAGCAGGGACGTCAACGTCGGCATCGACGTCGCCGTCGACAGCAACTATTTACCAACAATATTTTTATTGCCAGCCCAGAGAACTGGCCGTATATTTCAGCTAAAACGCCTTTGCTATCGCGTATAAATTTTAATGGTAAATTGCAAGCTGTGGCCATTGGATTTCCAGTTACTCCTTGCCCCTCAGGTGGAAAACGGCATTGAAAATGCTCCATAAAAGAACAAATGGACAAATAATATAGCAGTTGTTACCAAAGTCGGAATGCCCTTAAAAACGATTTGAAGAAAAAAGTTTGTAATTAAATATATATTTAAAGTTAAAACTGTTATTTATTGTGTGCTTCAATTGGGAACCTACTGGAATTTATAAATTTCGAAATAGTAGACAAATTTCGAAACTAAATCCTCTAATTTTAAAGTTTTTAATTGATAACTATAGATTCCTGAAGAATCTGATTATATAATATTATCTTCACACTTCTAAGAAAGTCCTAGTTAGGCAGTTGACAGTCAAGTAATTAAATTCAGTTTTTTAAACTCAAATTTCATTTGGAGTTTCCTTTGGAAAAATACTTTTATATGTATATAGTTTCGTAGCTGATGTATCCTAAACGGTAAGAGAAATGAAAGAGAAAACCATTTAAATAGCAAAAATTGAATTCAGAAGTTGCACTTTACTGTTTTCATACTTAAAGAGAGGACGGAGAAAAGTTTTCGCCAAGTTGGCACTTTAAAAGCTGTTTGCGAAGCTGAAGAAAAGTTTCCAAAATACAGAGGGAAATTGTGGAAAAACTTGCTGGCAGAGTAAAGCAGAATGCAGAACATATAGTTGGTGTGTTATTTTGTAACTAATGTGTTTGTTCAGAAGCTGAGTGCTGGCCTAGGACAAAAGTACACGAGGACACGATGAAGTCCTTGTTCAAATTAGCTGCTCAATTATGCCACTATGTCATTGGCAGTGCAAATGCAGCTGCAACACCAACAGATTCCGTTAAGTGCTCAATACTTACTTATGACAGTTAAATTCACTTTGGAGTTGCGTGTTGGGCTCTTCTGAAAGTCGACACGACACCGATACTCGCCAGTGTCTTCCTCCGATGTTGACTTGATGGTCAGCGTGCCAGCACGTCCTTCCACGTGAAAGGACAATCGCTCTCGATACGTTTCATCCGACCAGTGGGTCCCTTGTTGAAAGTTCGAATCGCGTGTGTCGACGCTGAAATACATTCGAAAAAAATAAAAAAAGAAACAAATCGATTAGTAACACCAGAGACAAATATATATACAAGAACGAAAGCGTCCATCTTCTCTTCAGTGGATTAAAACAAAGTTCTCAGCTGCCAAAGTAATAGACTCTCTCACCTTTCGTTCAACTTTTTCAAACTGTTTAATTGGCTTCTGCAATGAATTAATAATCCTCTCATTCCCCCTATCAAGCTGTCGCTATGCATTGTTTTAGTTTGTAATTGTAGATTATTGATTAATTCTGCTGGTTTCTTATACTTCTTTGATTTATAGTAGGGTGTTTTAAAAGTTACCATAATGAGCTGACTTCAACGGCCAATCAATGGTCTCAAAAGTTTCGATTTTTTTCCGATAGCCATGCTGAATCTTTAGCAATTGGCTTTTAAAATTTTGCACCAGGTTTCGTCTCAGTCGAAACTTTTTTATGGCCAGACGATTTTGTTGGGAAATGTGTTCGAAACTCACTTGGCTTAAAGTAAAGCTAAATCCATGAGCTGTCAAATCGATAATTGGATATACAACCAGAATCTGATTGGCTCCTTGTTTATGTGAATTAATTTCTACTTTGACTCATTTGCTGATTCATTTTATTGACCAAAAATGGAGATAATTTTACTTGATCTGAAAACAACAAGTACAAGAAACTACTACTTAAAAGGGTTCGAAACATATAACTGATAAATAAAATAATGTTCCTAATGCAGTTTTGTTGACATTTAACTATACATAAAATCTGTGAACTCGTTTAAGGCGGCACTGATTTAAATTAACAGTTTTAAAAATGATTAGACAAGCAATTAATTTCAAAGTTTATCAGAGCCATATTATTGGGATTGATATAGATTTTGAATGTCTGTTAAGAAATGTTGTTTGCTAACCCTTGAATAGCCGATTCAGTTATTAAACTTGCAACTCACTGTGCTATCTATGCGACTGTCTGCGCTTTATTGCAATTCAATTCTGATTTGCACACATACAATGTTGTTTTGTGATAGACAGTGAGTGCTGGCATAATATGCCAGGCAGCAACATGACAGTTGGCAATAAAACTCGTATTCGGATCCATCAATGCTAAATTGAAATGCCAGCTGTGAGATATGCGAGTAAATTAAATTTTTAGCACTGGGCAAAGTCCAAAAAATAACAACTTGGCAATGGATATGGCAATAGCAGTTGGAATCGAAATCGCAATGGCAATGGCAATGGGAAAAGGAAAAGGCAAGTCTCGTTTTATGATTAATTTACTTGCTGAGTGGTTTTTAATTACAAACAAGAGTTGAAGCGTGGCCTGCAAGTTGGCTTGGTCGAACTGTCGTTACGCAACGCTAATTACTATTTTCGCTCTAGTCATTTGCAAGTCCTTGAAGTGCTGAAGTTCAATTAGTTTTAGCCGCATGTCAATGGCGTTGACTGCCTGCTTGGCAGCCTTAACTAGCAATCAGCTAATCAGCGTCTCTCTTTGAGTCTTGACACGCATACAAAAACAACGAGACACACACACAGACAGACACTACCACACGCACTTACACACAGAGATAGGGAGAGGGAGGGAGATAGAGATGCGACCACATGTATGCGTTGTAGTCTAACAAATCCAATTAAAGTTTGGCTTCTTTGATGTGTACGCAGACATACTCGTATCTATAAGATACAAAAACCAAAAGTCTCTCTAGCAACAATGCCATAATGTTCGACATGAATAATTGAAAAAGTTTTTCTGCTGTAAATGTAACCTTGAGCATCTCAGGTCGGCCTCGGAGCTTTACCCCGAAAACTTTACTCAATTTAGGGGCTCGTCTGATTGCCGCCTTCTTGCCTGTGTATAATTTTCTAGTTATGCTAATTTAATGGCTGCAGTTGAGCAGCCCCCAAACATGCAAAAAATTGCTTAATTAGCAGACATTAAATCAAAATGAAAAAGTGCCCATCCCAGTTCTGTCTCTCTCTCTCTCTCTTTCTCACTCTCACCCACAAAACGCAGCAAACTGACATGTGCAGATTCCATTAACCCGGCCCTCAATTTCCTTGTCTGTCTACCAGTTGCTGGGTTCGAGAGGGTTAAGTGTGAGTTGGGGTGAAGAGGATAGGAGAGGAAAGGGTTAAGCACACAAAAGTTGTCTGCGGTAATCAATTTTGCTTATTTATGGACATACGATTGTGTGTGCGAATGTGTATAAGAGTGTGCGTGTGTGTCTGTCGCTCTGCATTTGACACCAAACCTTAAAGCATGAGATCAGAAATGCGAATAATGAAACTGACATTTCTGCTCTCAAATAAAAGCTATCAAAAAAAAAAAAACAAATAAACTTGATTTGTGATATTGAACTTAGATTGAGAGCTTTTATCATCTGGAAATAATTGTTTTACTCACCTATATATGGGAGTTTTAAGTCCAACCTTATACCAAATGACCAGAGCCACACGATCCTCATAGATGGGTGGCGTCACATTGCAGGGCAGTCGTCCTAATGTCCCAATTATGGATTCCGAGAGCACGGGCGGACCTGAAAGCGGAAGAATAAAAGAGAGATAACATGAAGAGCTGATGTGACTCAAAGAGTAAAAAAAGAACAAATGATGCATAATTAGCCTGGGACATTAGCACTTTGTTATTGAGGCAGGCCGAAGCTATAGCTTAAACTCAAGCAAAGCTAAAGGAAAAGACGTTGCCAAGTGGAAGGAAAAGTGAGTGAAAAGTGGAAAGGCAATGAAAAATGCCGCGATCTTTTACTTAGTGCCACTAATAATGCTATAAATAAAAGACAAAAGGCGAACACGGACACAGTAGGAGGAGAGAAAGGCCAGAGATAAAAGTGATGTAATGGCAACGACGTCATCGTCGCAGTCTCCGCGTTTACATTAAAGTGAAATTAGCGAGCAAATCCTTTTTTTATGCTAATTTCTTTAGCTTTTTTGTTTTGAGCTCGCTTTCGAGGGTTTTGTTTTCGACTACATTTCTGGATTGCTTTTTTGGGCGCCAGTCAGTTTTTGAGTTATGTATTTGGGGTTGGCTTATTTTCCGACTCTTTGCTCTTAACAATTTCCTTTCACTTGGCATTTACTTGTGTTATTTTTGGGCCAGCTCTTAAATTTCGCATCATTAATGCATTTGCTTTTGTTCCGTGGTTTGTTTAAAGTAAGAGATTACTCTCATACCACTATCAAGTATTTTTTCTTTAAATTGCTTTATTATGCGAAATTTTATAATTTATATTTAATTTAAAGTAAAAGAGAGAAAATTGAACATAATTTTTTTCTAGCAAAAACTTTGAAAGTGATCTCATTCTTTATATTGTTTATTTCTAAATTTTATAATTATATTCTTTGAAATTTCGTTTTTGCTTTTTGTTTACATTTACATTTCTTTTACAACCTTTTAAAAACGGGTTTTCTCTCTATTTTTGGGCCGCTTTTAGAAATTTGTATGAATCCCTTTTGTTCACAACCATGTCTTGATGTATACTGTTATTGCTTGTCCCTCGTCACTTTTTGTATCTTATTTAAATCGCTTGTTGCCCAGGCAAACAAAGTTATTAAAATTTGTAAAGTATTTTTCTTGCATTTGGCAGCCGTCGTTGATTTTGTAATTAAGCTAAGCGTAAAGGCTTGCGATGTTAAGGCTTTCGAATTTCTATTTAAAAATAGATGGAATACAATATTACTCATACGACTCATTGCCTGTGTGGTATGCTTTTAATTGAAAAGTCAGCTGAAAGTCAGCGCATAATTTATTACGAGTGTAAACAGTTATTATGATGGCTAACGATATTGCACACTCACATGAGGGTTATCTTACACCACACTCACATACACACACACATGTTGGTGCTTACATACCAAACGGAAATCGTTTTGCTCGGTTTTTTGATGCGGGTAGTGCTAGGATGTCGCCATGTTTCGATTTCTCGCTCATTTCATATGCAAATATGTTCGATTTGCCATTAGGCTCCGCCGGCATCACTGGCGACCGCAATAATGATGCCCAATGATGATGGCATACACACACCCACACACCCACACACCAATAAGCATTCGCACACATACACATAGTCGCTTTATATATATATATGTATATATAGGTATATATGTATATGTATATATGGCAGGCGCAATTTACATTATCCTTGCGTTTAGTTAAACGAAATGCCAACATTAGCAAAGCATTTAATTATAGCAATTAGCTAATTAGAGATTTGACTCAACTTCATCGCAATTTATACGTAAATTGAACATGAACAATCCGCAAAACAATGTATACCGAAAATCAATCGGTTAATGAGCAGAGAAATACGAGCAAATTTTCTGCTGACTCCGCAGAACAACCACATACATATTTGTATAATATAGCATAGTATTATTGTGTATGGTAAGTAGTTGTGGTATTGATTATCTGAGAATTTCGTTTAAATATTGCAATATTTATGAACTGCATGCCGTTTAAGATTTAAGCCAGTACAAGCACGAGACATGCGACTCGTAAATTTTAAGTAGCAGCCACGCCAACATCTCCATTCCGGGTCTGCAGGAAGTTCAGCTCGAAAGGATACTCGTTCGAGTAATAAGCAAGCAGAACAAACTTTATGCACACAACGCGCCAGGAAAGATATATTCTTAAACTTACTTATATGTATGTATAAATGTACACCAATGTCTGCAGTTTATTACATACATACTCAACTGTGTGTTTAAACAATTTTATGCAGAGACTCAGAATGTGTCAGTGAGAAGGAGAGCTTTAAAACTTAATTTAAAGACATTTCAATGAAACAATTTTTCTCATACACATTTATAGAAAAACATCAGATTATTTGCTAAAAATATTCATTTTTGGAACAATATAATGTCATCTTTAAATTATTTCTATTGAAATTCATATAAACTGTCTAAAATTGTTAAATTCCATTAAATTTTAGTAATCTAAATACGATTTAAAGTGCAGTTTACTTTAACCAGGTAACTTTTATGTGTTAATTGTGCAACCACAAAAGTATGCTACACTTCTTTTGTTTGGGGGCCTATAAAAATGCAATCAACGTTAATTGCAGAGTGCGACAGCAAAGTGGCCATTAAAATTGCCGCCGTTGCCGCTATAAATAGCAAAAGTTTGTGCATGTCAACATTAGCCCAGACACAATAACAACAACAACAACAATCACAACAACTTAAACACAAGCAAAACAAAAGTTAAGACTGGGTTAAACGCAGGAAGCAAGAGGATGTACCCAAATGCAGAGTAGGCTCATTAGTTTACAGACTCACACACATGCCGAAAATGCATTAAAAGTCTACACATATGTGTGGGGAAGGCTGCATGTAAGTTGTCTACGTTGGCAAATTAATGGCACATAAAATTATAATTCAACGCTTTGAAAGCGACTGCGACAAGCGGTAGCGAAAGGTAGCATAAATAGCTTGTGTCGGATTAGATGTGGCAACACTTACAGCTGTCAAGCCAAGTCATAAAATACTAACAGGAATCGGCAACAGCGTACGTGTGTAAGTGTATGTGAGGGTGTGTGTGTGCGAGTGCTCGTCTGCGTATTGGTAAAAATGCTACCGCCACTTGGCTCTGTTGCTTCCATTAATTAAAAGCAATGCCATCTACAACAGCAGTCGCAACTTGGTCTCCTTGCGTCTTTGGCTGTCGTTGTTTTGACTTTTAGCGCATTTATAGCCAATTATTTTTATTGGCTAGAGACGAACACGCAAAGGTGTGCAAATAAATGGGCTTAAGTATCGATGCATGTGACGTTTACTTTAATTGCCAAGATTGTGGTAAACTATAGTCCATAAAAGTCAAGGATCAAATATGTTTATTTTCTTTGAAATATATTAAGAAATTGGTATACGTATTGACTAGAATAACAATTTGGAGTACTCTACTGCCCATTTTAATTATTAATATGTTATTCAGTAATTATAAATAAATCAATAATGTTAATTTAATTCTTGTGATGTGACTAACGTCAAATTAACCGCAGCATGTAAAACTCACTCCTAAAAGCAGTTGACTTTGTCAGTGGCTTAACCGGGTGTATTTGACATGCAATCAGCCACTGATTTAAATGACTTTAATTAATAATGCTTATTAAAGCAATTAAATTTAATTAAATTGAATAATGGCTACAAAACCAGCTACGCAAATGTGCAACAAGCTGCAACTCCAAATCTGATAAATAATGTTAAATAATCTTCCATGTGGAAGGAAAGGTTAATACAATTTTAACTTTAATATAAAGAAAACTCAGTTTGTAAAAAAAGCTCTGACTGAAATTATTATGTAAATTTGCTTTCATATTAGTGGCAATGCTCAGTGACGAAGTCGACAGCACTGGCAGGGAAAAAGTAACAGACAAAAGTTGAGGCAAAAAAAAGTTAAATGGAAAAGTGTGTTGAAATGTGGAAGGAAAAACTGAGTTGACAATGGCAACATTTGCTGATTTGACAAAAATGTGCTCTGAGAAAAGCAGAGAGGGAGAGAGAGAGAGAGAGAAAAAACAAGGGGAATCTGACATTGCTGAAATTTGAAGCAAAAGCCAAGAAAATTGGCAACAACTGACAATACAAATTTAAATAAAAATCCTGTCAATATTTGCAAAATAAAAATAATAACACAAAGTGTCAGGAATGTGCGCAATGAGAGTACCATGCTCAACAAAAATTGTTGTTTCAAATGAGTGCAAACATTTGCATAATTTGCCAGAATCATGGGCCATAAAATAAAAGACCATGGGAGTTTTAACCCCTTTAACAGCTGATATTTATGTCCACGTCTCAAAGGCATTCCCGCGCATAAAACGGAAATAAGCGTAAATACTTAAATTCTAAATCATATTGAATCCAGTGAAGGGGCACGCTAATTGTTAACGGTACTCCTTGTCGGGATTTGCAATCTCCAGGGAACATTTTTTGAAGATACTATTAAAGTCCAACATAAAATCAGAAATAAAAATGTAAAATAAAAATCAAATAAAAATAAAAATTTCGTGTACAATTGAACGTGAAATCAAAGAAAGGACTCGACTTGACTCGACTTGAGTTGACTCGACACGACACTTAAGCAAAAATTCATCTACAATTAAATTAAATTTAAACTGTCTACCGCCTAGCGGGGTTCTACAACTATTCATGTGTAAATTTGAACAAAGGCTGCTCGGCGAACATGGCGACAATTACGGTCTACTTTCTACGTTCTACGGTCAAGTCTTGGTCTTTACTTTTTTTTCCAGCATCCTTGTTTCATTTTATAGCCATTTGCTTTATGTAATACTGCCAAGTGTTGTTGGCCTGGCCACGGAATAAAAGTAAAGGGGCCGTGTCGCTTCGGCCTTCTTGGCGCACTTTTAATGTGCAATAAACTGTAACGATAATGATTATGCCTCATGTTGGGGGAACATGCAGAAAGAGGAACGGTAGTCATCTGTGGGCGGGTCATGCAGTAGTCAATCGTCGAGTAAGTTGACTTTAATGTGCGCCAAAGTGGCAATTATTGAAAGTGCTTTTGCCGACCAGGCCAACAGAACGGAACAGAAACAAAAATCATTTGCCCTTGATGCCTGCTGATTTTGAGCAATTTATTTTTGTATTTAATTTAATTTTGTTGTTATCCAGTGGGAGTATTCCCAAACTCCTAATGAAGTTAATGAGATTTCAATACATTTCTCGAAAAACAATGAAACTGAGCCACACAGTGCGTATACGTTATATGCCATTCAATGTAACTCAACATGAGTGCATATTCCACACATATAAATAAATATGTGCATAGAATAGTATTCGAATAAAGCTTAAATATAGGTATAGAAACAAACTACTATTAAACAGGGCCCAAAAGCTCTTAACTGTCAAGTTTTAGTAGCCATTGTGGGTCTGTTACCCTTTCGCATGCCATTATTATGTGTTGTCTATGTATAATGTCAAGTCCATAAGTACCTAATGTGAGTCCCTTGGTTTTGGCTGGGCATATTTCTTCCATTTTATGTCACCAGCTAAAAAGAAGAAACAATTTCAATGGCTTGGTCTGTCTGGGAGGCAGGTGGGATCGCATATGTGGGAGTATGTAAAAAATCTATACTTTTTCGCATACCCTTACACATACACCCACACATGTATCTTTAATGCACAAATCAAGTCAGTGGAGCGCTTTTTCTATAAACGTTTTCATTTTATGGATACTTAAAGGGGAAACGGGCTTTTTGGGCTCTTTCGACCAGTCTGCATTTCAAGTGCCTTTTATGCGGGCCTTCTATTTGGCCTTCTGTTTGGTCTCGCCTCTTGGCCATAACGATAGCTTGTCCTCTGATTTTGGCTGGCTTCTCGAGATTGTTGCATAAAAAAGGGGTGCCAACACGTTCTCTCTGTGCCAGTGTATATGTGTGTGACTGTGTTTCTGTGTATTTGTGTGTGTGTGTGTAACCAGTTCATTGAAGCAATGCTCGTTTTCATGTCGCTGCTTTTACTTTTATCTGAGAATGGCATCGGGTAATGCGTTTGCAGTTGCTGACTTGGCAAAATACGCAGACAGCGTTTAGTTTCATCGACAAGGTGAACCCAAAGATAACCCAGTGAATTTAATGTGATTAAAGCAGAGAAGAACAGATAATACCACGTAGAAATAATTATATAATCGTACTCGAGCTGAAAATCTCGAGATTCGACCGAAACTCGACTTAATTCCAAAGAATATTTTATTAATGAGCGAGACATATAACAAATTAGCCAAAAGTTTCCTTTTATAAGAATGCGCAAATTACACAGCTTAATGAATTTTCTTGAGTGAAAAGCCAGAGTCTTCACTGGTACAAAGGGCACAACAAATCATCACCCGGCATTTTCTTTCGTTCCTTTACACACACACACAACGCACACATTTGCAGCGACTTAAAAGCAGCATTTTGACTTAATTGCCAAGCAAGGAATTTGGAAATGAAAATTTCATCAAAAGTCTCTTGCTTTATATTATTTCTCATTTTATTTTCACTGATGACTTATTTTTTTATCTGCAGCTTGTCCAAGGGCTTTGTAATTTTTGTATTTTATTGTTTGAAATAATTTTTTACTTTTTGCTTTCTAAGCGACCTCTTCTTTTTTTTGCCTTTTTGCTGTTTACTTCGCAGTGAGAATACTTATTGATCTTTTACTTATATACATTTTATATATACTTACATTATATATATATTGTATATATATATATAATAATTTTTTCACTGACTTTTGTTAGTGGAATCATTGATGTATTTTCGGGCCGTGTATATAGCTCAGGGCTGTTGTTTGTATATTTTTTGATAGCATTAGAAATTAATGAAATCAGTTTGGTGAAAAAACACAAAAATGAGGAAAACAGCAAAGAGCAATGCAGGGTACCAAATTGGAAATAAAATTTTGCCCTAAGGCGTTTGGACTGTGTACACGTATCTGTGTATGTATTTATTTATTTGAACATTGATTTCATATTTGCCGAGATTGAAGTGGGCCAGTGAACTACCTCAAACTACTTCCTGTGCATTGCACACCAAAAAATATTCGATATCAAGCGTGGTTTTTAATTAACAGGCTTCGCAATAGTTTTTTTTATAGAAATATTTAAGTTTTTTCAAAATTTTATTTTGTGCGCAAAAATCAACAGAAATTCAGTGTATGCAACTCTTTTAGCCAATAATGCTACCAGAAATAAAAAGGTCGACGAACATATTTATATGTACTATGAAATATGGAATAGCCAACCGTTGAAAAGGGAGCGCATATATTTTCATATAAGCATATAAAAAACAATTTTCTTTGATTTATGCGCTCGTAAAAACCAAATAAAATTTACATGCACATATAAAAGCAGCCTCTGCATACATATAAATGTGGATAATATAATATTTTGCTAGCTAATTTATTAAAAATATATGAAAACCTGAACCAGCAAACAGAACCAGACAAAACTGCCCCTGGCCCCAAAGTGCGCAGCAAAAGTATGCAGCCAGTGCTTTTTTTTATTTTTGTTTTACTTGTTTTACTCTTCGTCAAACAAAATAAAATCAGACCGCAAAATTTCTGCTTGGAATGGGTTAAGAACGGCAAAAGAAAATGCCGGCGTACACACACACATACAACAATACTCGTAATGTGTGCGTAATATATGGCAAATGTGTGCACTGTACACAAATACACAGACACACTTATATACAAATATATTTGTATGTGTTTTGCTCAGTTATGTATTTTCAGGTTGATGGTGGTAGGGGGAGGGGGATGAGGACTTAAATATTTCATTTAGTGTGTGTTGTGCTCCATTTACGATGTGTTACTTCATCTGACTGTAAATTCAGGGGAGTTTTTATGCTTGCTTGGAACAATTGATACCCATTAGTTAAACATTCGAAACGCTGAATATAATTCAAATTGCCATCTGAAATTAATACCATAAATACCTAAATTAATGATTTCTAAAATTTGTTCAATTTCTCGGTCTACAGAACTTTGCTGAACATATATTGGTATCAGAAGTACTCCACAAGAATTATCTATTATATACGATATTCCCAAGGGAGTGCTTCTCATTTTCGAGCTTCAAGCTAATGCTAATCAGCTGTTAAAACGATTAAACCACAACTCAATTGGTCGGTCAACACTGCAGCAGTGAATTAAATGGGCATAAGATGGACCTCTGAGTAACCGCGGTCCATTTACGAGGCTGTGTGGGGCAAATTAGTCGGCAGCATGCACTTGAATACAAACTTGACCCATCCGTTATCCGTGATGAATACTCGACTATCCGTCTCTCTGCCTGTCTGTCCGTCATTCTGTCTATACGTCGGTTTCTCTATCAGCTTGTGTACGTGCATGTGGCTCAATTACATATGCCCATTGCGATTGGTTGAATGGTTTAATGTCTGAGCGGTGCTAGGGATTGGAAAATGTGCTTATAAGCGACACGTTAACGGCTTTAAGGAGTGTGCGTGTATGTTCGCCATAACGTATTTGTGGTGTGGCGAGTTTCTCTAAATACATTGCTAAGTGGCTAGGCACATGACCAGCTCAGTTGGCCTAACACGGAACTCAATTAAGTCGAGGCCTGTTAGATGCAGGTGGGGATGTTAAGCTGACACTTCACAACTTCATAATTCCCACACAAACAATTACATATAATTTATCTGCACAGAGTTTTGCAAAAGTAATATTCTCCCACCATTATATTATAAGTATATATCCAATGCAATCTAAACTGATATGCTAGTGTTGCTTGGCGTTGGAGCCAACTTCCTTGTCATGCTTTACTTCTAGAGCCGCACAACAAATGAAACGCTCTGTCATGTGTCAGTGGGAAAAATACAACACTAACAATAACAAGAGCAGCGGCAAAACCAAAAACAACAAGAGCAACAACCAGAAACAAAGTGGCAACAACAGCACAGAACAATCAGTGGGTACATGACGCTGAGGAACACCATCTCCTCGTCCCATATTCTCTTACATTTTCTCCTCTCATTCCCAATGCCATTTCCATTCTCATTCCCTGACTAGCGCTCACAGTCATTGTCATTAATTTAGCTAGCTCTGCCCAAAGCAATAGCTTAGGAACGCTTCAAACCTGAACTGCTGTCCGGTCTGTTCTCTCTGTGCTCTGTGCTCGGCATGAGAGTGCAAAAAACTTGGCAGTTAAACAGCATTTCCCCGACCTGCGCTGGATATTCAACAGAGCGTACAGTGGGCAAGAGATACGAAAATAAAGATTTATTATAGGAATATCAGTAATATCAGGAATATCATAAACTGAAACTAAACTCGTTAATAATTTTACCTTAAAAGTGTTAAATCTTTGTTAAATTTTACACTTTCATCTTTCGAGTACTCATCAAGTAAAAACCCTTTAAATCGCAACAGCAGATTTAAATAGTCTTTATTGAGATTGATACTTAAGTATGTACTTGTCTAGTGATAAGTTTTTCAACCCTTTTAAATGTTTTGACTTTAACCTTAATCATTGCAAATAAAATGTAAGTGTTTTTATAACATGGAATCACAGCTCTTTTACTATTTTCGATAACTTATCGTACCACTGTACCTCATGTTGCTAAGCCTCTCGGTCTCCATGGCCATTGCCATTGCAA
This sequence comes from Drosophila cardini, assembly GCA_018903735.1. Classification (NCBI taxonomy): domain Eukaryota; kingdom Metazoa; phylum Arthropoda; class Insecta; order Diptera; family Drosophilidae; genus Drosophila; species Drosophila cardini. The sequence goes on along the minus strand of JAEIGM010000001.1, from coordinate 19,425,093 downwards.
GAGGTCTGGCGCAGTTTCTAAATTAAATAATTCCCACAACTGTTACACAGTTTCATTTTGGGAATGGGGATGGAGGTGGGGTGTGGATGGGGATGGGGGTGAGGGTGAAAGTATGTCCCCATCTATGCCTGTCTGTTTCTTTGTGTGTGTGTGTTTGTTGTGTGTGCATAACGGTGTTGTTGTGTTTTATTTTTGCTTTTTTGGAACAACCGGCGGTCTGATAAATGAGTCCCTAATATGAGCGCTGTTAATAAAAGTGGCAAATTAAACGTCAACCTCTGCAATTTTGTGCCATTTGTTGGGTCTACTTGTTGTTATTGTTGTTGTTGTTGCTGTTGTTGGGTCTGTTGCTGCTTTCTCAACTGATTATTGTTGTCGTCTCGCTTTTTTAATGCCACTTTGTTTGTATTTACTATTCGAATGTGGAATGTCGAATCGCCCAAAGACAACTTTTCCAGCACTATACTACTCTATATGTCTGTGTCTCATTAGTTGTTTGCCAGTTGTCGGCCACGCCTCCTATACGATTACAAGAGACACATGTATGTGGGTTGTATTGGGCTGGGCTGAGTTTCTTCTCTTTGTGGTTGTGCTGGTTTATAGTTTGTCGCATGATTTTGCAGTTAAATGCTTGCAAAATGTCTAACAGTACCCGAGTCGAGGAAAGTAGAGTTAGACCGGGTCGAACATGACTTTTGAGTTCTTTTTAATGAGCATGTGTCGAGAATTTTAATAAACAAAAAGGTTCTCGTGCTACATAATTGGACAACTCGATCTTGACACAAAGGAATTAAGTATTTAATTATGTTTTTTTTGGGGGTGAGCTTCAAGGTAAAGTGATTTTTTGCTCATAAGTTTGGCAATACAATATTACAAGTGCATTAAATCACAAATAAATTTCTATTATATTTGAATAAACTCTTATTTCCCCACAAAACAATGCACAATATGTGGCCAGTATTTATATGCGGGTGTGAGTGTATGTCTGTGTGTGTGTATATTGGTGGGCAAACAGGGCATCTGGCAAATAACACACAATAAAAGTCAAATCCATTGATTATCGATAATTTAGGCAGTGAAGCGTTCAGCCATTTTGGGTCAAAGGCAGCTGCCGCTGTGCGTGCGAATAAACAAATGAAAATGGCCGGAAACGAGGAAAATTCTATTAACGCCGAATTATTAACGTCACACTATTTGTAATTTATACGTTAATTATGCGCCACACTGCACTATGGGGAATTTGACCACTTTATCTGGCATTTATTATTGTGAGGTAACCAAAAGATATTTTTCACTGCGGTCTTTTTTATTATGTTGTTTTAGACCATTTAAAGCCATTTTGGAAAAATGGGCGTGTCAACGCCCCTTTCGCCCAAAATATCGAATAATTTGTACTTTAAGTGCATTTTTAGATATAGACTTTCTAAATTCAGTCACTTATATGTGCTTACGTTGCAGATAGGAGTTTCGCCACGCCCCCTTACGCCCCCAAAATATTAAAAAACCAACTTTTTGATTAAATTTTTTTTTTTTTCATCATTTTCTTGGGCTGTCTCTAGGCTGTTGTCTTCAATCTCATCTTGTTCTGTAAAATCATTTTCTTTTTCCGGGGTTCATGCAAGTATTTGAAGAACTGCAGCAAGATCATGAAGTCCTTTTTCCGGGCAGCTGCGATTGCTGCATGAACTAGCTAATAAACATTATCACCTTTTAACTTGGAAAAATTCCGCTGGTTGCACTCTTTGAGCCCTTTTGCCTTTCGATTCAAATGAAACAAGTGGCTGTCTAACCGGCTTATTACTTTTTTTTAAAGGTAAAGTTCTTGTACCGTTTATCCATTGCGAATGTCTTCTTACAAAGTTCTTACAAGTGTTATTAGATTTAAGCCAATTATAATGCAAATTGTTGAAATATTGGTAAATTTTTACTTTAAAACTACTTAATCCACATTATTTCACGCATGCAGTTCAAAATGTCTTTAAATTGCCTTCTCTCGCTCGTGCCGACCCCTCTCGCTATGCCACACAGCAAACAAATGGACGTTCGAAAATGTGAGGTTACCTAATTAAAACGTAAATTGCGCCAAAACGGGCAAAAACGGTGAATTATGCCAAATACCACTTAACTCGGAATTGAATACGCTAAAACAAACACTTGGACAAACACCTAAACAATTCTAAACTCTTTTACATAATCCTTTCCAAAGTTGAAATTTGTTACTAAAAACCCAGCATTAGAAGCGTTTATTAAACGACAAAGTATTAGTATACAGACTCACAATTTGAACTCAATTTTTTTTTAAACACACAGTGAAAACCTGTGAAATCAGTGTTCATGACTTGATTTTTTCAAATTGTGTTCCAATCACAAAATATTAACAACGAAAGTCAATGCAAAAATTGTACACAACTTAGCAGCAAAACTTTCAATTGCAACAGCTGACTTAACAGCTGTTATACTCAAATAGCACTGTTAAATTTAACATTTTGAGTTTGGGGCATAACAGTCTGATGTTTTCTTAATGCGTTAACAGCAATTTTATGCAAATCAGAATAACTTTAAAAAACATGCAAATGCCAGATAAAGTGGTCAAATTCCCCATAGTGCACTGCCGGACCCTCCCCGGTTGTATGTGTGTGTGCGTGTGTGTGTGTGTTTGGGTGTTTGGCCTATAAACATTGATTATTATGGTTTAGTTGTTGGTTAGAATAGGGAAAATAAAGCCAAGTTGTAACAAGTGACAGGCTTAAAGCGGCCAAGAAAAAAGCGCCAACGAGCCTTAAATGGGACATGTGGCAAGTTGAGTTTGCTGCGCCTGAAGATATGCAATGAAATGTACTCCCGGTTCCCAGCTACACCTTCTTATGCCTTAGCCCCTAGATAACAGACTATAACGGTGCACTGAGAGAATACTAACTTAAGATCACACTAATCACACACTACTAACTTAAGAACACAAAAAGTGATTTAATTTTGGTTTTTGCTAGGTGAAAAAAAGATAATATACAACTTTGTCTATTCTCTTCTTGAAACTGTGTGCTTTTAAAAACAGAGTGTGTTGTTTGAGATCTTTTAGTCAATGCTTTCCGACCGCATTTTGTTTACGTAAAGTATTTGTTTGCAGACTTAAGCTTCAAAGATTTTTTATCAGTGTAAAAGTAACAGCCTGACATATTACGACTAATGTTGCCTTGCCTTGAGTCGTTGGAGAACTGAGCAAGCAGCTCAACGATGACGTGGCATAAGGGAGGGCGTGGCAATATGCATAACTAAGACTGCAAATGATAAACTTGCAAGACATATATGCTTATATACATACGTATAAAAGTGAAGGCAGAAAAGTATGTCAAGCTCAGTGACACAATAAGTACAGCATTGTAGACGAAAGATGGCGGAAAGGCAGATGGGGAATGGGTGGAATGGGGGGAGAGCTCAAAGGGCTGGGGACTTGCCACAGTGCCACGTGCAAATTATAAGCCTGCATGTGTCGCCCACATCATCATCCTGTTTGTGCTATTATCTTAGCTTACGTATGGGTATGTCTGTGGGTGAGTTGCCGTTTCTTTGGCGTTGCGCATACGCCGCATGTGCCACTAAATGCGTTTATTAATGCTTCTCCTTGGCCTAATTCGCAACACTTGTTCCCCATCATCATTCCCATCATTTCAGCGCCTTATTCGACATATACACACACTCACACATATGCTGCCATTTACATGCATACATCATTTTGCATACATGATGTATTGTTGGATCTCGAAAGTTATGCTGCTGCTTTTGGGGCGCTTATGGCTTATGATGCTACTTCTGCTCCTTCTGCTGCTGTTGGCAGTGTTCTTCTTATGTTTGTGTTTACGTTAGCCTGAATGTCAGTGCAGAAAAACAAAAGCAATGAGCGACAGCAACGCCAACAACAAAAGCGTAACAATGATAATAAAGGCGACAGGCAGATGGCCTTGTTGCCAGGTAGTGAAGCAGTCAAGCAGTCAGCCAGTCAGGCACAAGGCAAATGGCAAAAGGCGAAAGCAACCCATAATAAAGACAAATGCGCACGACTTGCACAGGACACATAATTAACACAAGATGCCATAGAATGAGCACCAGGTCCAGGACACCAGTCACCTTGTAAATGGGGCCAATATCTGGCTACTACAATGAGATTGCTCCAGCCTCTCAGCAGTCTTATGAAAACTGCACAAAAATTGCCATCACCTGGGCATTGTTTTAATGCACAAAAGCCAAAATACACTACCGCTCCAGATAAGCAGAAATGGAAACAAGACAGAATTATCAGAGATGTTAGAACTACAGTAAAGCTCTAAGGCTTTTCCAAAAGAAAGTGCATTAAGTTCAACAGAAGATTTATTTCATTCTCATTTAAATACGCACTTTACATGTTTAATTAATCTTCATATCCAGCTACAAATTTATTTGATTCTCCTTTTCGGCCAAATTCTTCGGCCATTGTCATTAAAGACTCTTAGGTATTGTATTAAAAGGACTGCTTGTTGCTGTGGATAATGGAATAGAATACAAATCGGAGCACCAAATCACAGCCCTTAACACATGCGACTCCTCCCTCGAAGGCAACGTGCTCGCATTTTCTGTACGTCACGTCACAACGGCATAGCATTAATCAAATTTGCGACCTAAAAATACTCAAGTCGAGTTTCATTTTTGTAGCGCAGACAATCAAAAAACTTTGCCAGCCCCTCCCCTCCCCTGTTCTTTCTGTAGATAAGACCATTTAGCAACGTTGTCATTTCTCTTGTTTCGTAACGTTGATTTCATTTTATTGTTACTGTCTACCCCAACGCCCCAGTGCCGCATACTCCTGGCAACCCAGTTTGCTCTCGAACTTATAACTTGCCCCAACCAGAGACAAGGCGCACGCCTGTCATAAATCTTGTTTTGAATGTCCTGCCAGCGTTGATAGCGCCCAAGTCAAGTCAGTCGAGTCATCGATTCGCATATAGCTATGGCAACACATTAAATTAGTACACTTGATCGAGCAAAAAATATTTATGGCAAAAGCCCAACCAAAAACCAGCCGAGTTCCAGCTTCACGGGACCATTTCAAGGACACATCGCCAGTGAAGCGTTAACCGGATTGGGTGCGGGTGGCCATCCTGATGCGGGGGAGATGGAAAGGGAAAAGGCGTGGAAGAGTGAACTGTTTCATAGGCTGCGCATTGTACCAGTTATAAATCTCGAACGCAAATTGACTGTGCAACGTTGCGACGCCTTTGAAGTGGACGGGAAACAGACCAAACGCCATTTTGTCCCCCATCTTAGAAAATCCATTTCAGTTCCGTTTGTTGCCGGTTTGTCGAGAGATACGCATTTGATTGGCATTTTATGTTTGTCTGCCGCTTTGACTTATGTTTCATTAATTTGTTTCTTTTTTATTAAGGTTAACAATGGGGCGAGTGCCCTGCCAAAAAAAGCTATACAAAAATGCCATAAAAATGCAAGGTTAAATTACAGATTAAGTAATTTATGATTTATGTTCGACATATTAAATTTGTTTTTTAAGTGGTACCAAATTCTGTATTTACTGTGCTTAAAACATAAATGTTTAATAGGTTTGTATTATTAAGCCTTTTTTAATCCCAAAAGCAAACGTCGGGATTTATATTTCATTCTATGTGTATACATATTTATCAGCTAACTCAATAGAAATTATTAAAACTATCGAGTAAATTTACTTGTTTTAAAACAAATCGATTTTTCAATAATAAATTCTGGGATCAGAACACGTGTGAAACTTATGATGCGATGATTACCAAGTTGAATTATTTGAGTATATGTTTTCTGTGCACCAACTGAATTGATGAACTTCATAAATTCATTTGCCGATTTTTAGAAATATACATGCGAAAGAAAACCGTTGTTGAATACAAGAAGGGAGAAGGGTAGAATAGGGACACCAAGGGGATTTTGCGCATATTTAAACAGCATAAGGCAAATGAATAAAAACTTGCGCTGGATTCCGGTGGCTGAACTGTGCGTTGCTTGTCATATGCAAACGAAATTAAAATGCACTACAACAGTGGCGAACGGAGGAAGCGGCAATAACTCAAAAAATGTGCATGAATGCATAAATAAGTGGACGGTTGAGAGAGCAACAGAGAGTGAGCGAGAGAATGTGTGAGAGAGAGAGAGAGAGAGAGAGAGAGAGAGAGAGGGTAGATGGGGGTGAAAGAGAGGAAGTGATTCTGTTCAGATGTAGGAGGAATGCATACTTCATTGAATGGTTCTCGACAACTTCAACATCAGGCTGAGCACAGCAAATTTATACACACCAACAACGACTACTTGAAGAGCGAGAGTGCTGCCTTTAAGTGTGTCACTGAACAGCAAGAGACCACAACACAACAAGAGCAGTAACCACTAAAACCAGATATTAAATACTAAAGTATTTCGCAAAAACGAAATGCTCACCTTCAAGTTGAATTTATGCATGCAAAACATTTGCTGATTTTCTAGCTTGTCTTCTGCTTCTTTTCTTGTTGTTGCAGTAAACTTTTACAAATAAAGTGCATTTAAAAAGTATACCATTCTCCACCATCCTGTTCCACACTCACACACACATACACACACCTACGCATACTAAAAATGGGTCAAACACTTTGCAGCTTAAATGCAGCGCATGCTAGGCACGAACTTTTACATACACATATGCTGCATGGCTAAGAAGCAAGAGGGCAGAAGGGATTGGGGATTGTGGATTGGGGATAGCGAAGTCAGTGGGAGCTAGTGAAAGCTGCTCGTGTGTCAGGTAAAGTAAAGTGCACACACGACAATGCGTATACGTCACGTTGTGCTGGCAACCTAATGCAATCGCGCTATGAACACCGCTGCAGTTTGTCATGTGTCATGGCTTTATGGAATTAACATACGCACTCCTTCTACTTCCTTCTTCTTCCTTTCATATTTACCTTCTATATTCTTTTTCTTCCAAGTTTATCCCTAAGTGCGGCCTTTGAAAATTATAAAACTAATGTAATTTAATGCTGTTTCAGAATTTGTTGGTTAACTTTTTCAGGCCACGTAAATATGCCGCAGATAAAGTTTTGCCATATGAAAGACATGACTGAATGACAACAGAATATTGAATAAATTTAAAAGACAATCCATTTTCTTACTTCATATTGTAATCTTAAGTTGAATACATTTTCTATTTTTGCTAAGCGTAAATTTCTTTTGATCTTTTAAAAGTGAACTTTCATTTATCAACAAATTCTACACATATTTTAAAGTTTTAAATTCTTCATTCTATAAATTTTAAATTGATTTCGTTGGAACTCTATTCCTTTCGTCTTATTAACTGAATGCTTATACATGGTTGTAAGACATTGAAAAACATCTTTTGTTGGCAATAAATTAGCATTTCCTGTGTTGTCGAATTCCAAATTCCGCGCAGGTCAGTCTTTGTGTGATCTTAAATGTAATGCTATTGATTTGGTCAGACACTGCCTTTGGCAGTCCGTTTGATGCCAAAATTGAAAACTACACGCCCACAAAATAAATTTGTTAGAGGCCAGAGGATAAAAGAGAGGGAGAGAGAAATGGAATAGTAAGCTGAAAATAAAAGTAATGTAAGTCCTGACAGTGACCAACAACAGTCTGCATACAAGTGCAGTTGCATACATTGCCTAGCGAGTTATTTGTTGAGTTTTGCAAAATTTATGCTTGGCAGCAAGTCAAACGCTGGGCGGAAAGTGAACCACACACAGAGGAAAGTTTTGTCGATGCCCCAAATGCGCTGAGAAGAGCAATTCCCATATAAATTTAATGCACCAACAGGCAAAGAAATGTGTCCTCTACTCACAGTGACTTTGACTCTGAGTTAATGCCAGGCAACATAATAATTGTATTAAGCGCAACAAGAATTATGCAAGTCTGGACACGGACACGACTACTCACACGGTCATGGCATAGCAATCTCAATCTATTTTATGTCCCGAGGCTGTTTACAAGGACTGCAAACTGCGGAGTACGGACCACGGACCACGGACTCGGGGCTGCTGGGGACTAAGTAACTGGGCAGGTTTTCCATGTGGGTGCTACAAAATAAGCTAATTTTACACATGATAGGCCAGAACGGTTTGAGTTTCAGTTTGAGTATGAGTTTGAGTTTGGGTTTGTTTGTTCGGTTGGGGAAATGCTGAAAATGAGGTTACGGTTGCATTTTACACGCCAATGAACTGAGTTGAGTGCATGATAAGGATTCATAATGCACACAGTCAAACATAATGGCAGCTAATCAGTGTACAAAACTGAATATATATAACGTATAATCTTCATAAGTATAACATGTACTTTGCCAACATTCAGCAAGTTTACATTTAAATTTCTGAGCCGCTGCTTTCAGCGCTCAGCGTTCAGCGTTCAACGTTAATGCAAAGCTAATACGGGTAGCTATTGAAAAGTCCTTTAACAAAAGACCTTCGTAGTACAAAGGAGTAGGGGGTCTCTGGAAGCAACACCCTTTAAGTTCAAGCAATGTTTTCAGCTTGGGGCTTGACCATTTCCGACGTCCTGGCCTTTTGCTTGACATTTATATAATTTTAACAAAAATGATTTCTTCAAGCGTTTTCCTTGAGTAGACCTTTGGGTAAAGTTAATGGACTAGAAATTGCCAGCACAACAGAGCCCCGGGTTCGGCAAAAGGATAAACCATTGCAACAGTGAATAATGCGCATAATAAAGTGTCCAAAACATTTGTTTTTTTTTTTATTTTTGGATTTTTTTATTTCTTTTTTTTCAGACTCTTTTATATTTTTCTGATTTCTTTTTTTTTATTTCTTTTACCGCTTTTTTGGCAGAACTTTTGGATGCGGGCTGACCGAAGTTCCAAATTGCTTTAAATTTGTTGTAATGGCGCTTTAAGTAGTTTTCTTTTGGGGCTCTTACCGTGTGATTTATGACAAGCATGGCGCCTTCGGGTTTTCCAACGTCTATAAAGCGTCGAATTCTGACATGCAACATATTTGGCATTGGGAAAAATATGTGTCAATAAATTGGACCAAATCGATGCGACACTTTCAACTATGAATAAAGAAAGGTCCCCAAACCAAGTCACAAGACATTCCAAATCGTTGTCATTCAGCTAATTCAAAATGTAGTTTACAAATGAATATCCGTAATTGAAGTAATTTGCCAACTAACTTCACTATTATTTGTTAAGGGTATTACTTAATTTATTATTGATTAAAGAACATTTGTGGTATTTATTAAATCCCTGCATTTATCGAAGAGTTTTATACTTTTATTGGTGACATTTAAATTGAGCCGAGCCGTACGTTTGCATTAAGGTCTGACCTCCCAAGGCCTTGAGTTAATATTGACACACATGGCAACCAGGCAGAAAAAAAGGAGAAGAGAAGGAGAGAATGAAAGCAAACAGTAAAGCCACCGTATAACGAATACGGATAGACAAACCAATCTGAGCGACGCAGTCGACTGTCTAGTCAACTTCCGCTATAGAAATTAAATGCGCACCACACACATGTGTGACCTATGTTATTATTATTGTTGTTGTGGTTGTTGCTGTTGTTGTTGTTGTTGCTGTTGTGTGGTGCTGGTGACTCTCTTGATGTGTTTGCAGAAATATAAACACTGCGGTGTTCATCTGTGTCTGTAGTTATGTGTGCCTGTATGTGTGTGTGTGTGTGTGTGTGTGTGTGTGTGTGTGTGCCGCAAATAAATATTGCATAAAGTCAAATAAGAACACACACAAATAAACACACGCACACACACACACGCAAACACCCAAAGCAAACATGAAACGCTATTCAGACTGTTCACGCCGGACAACCAACATCAACATAAAACATAAACAGACGCATTAGCAGCAAATCATTTAAATATACAGAGCCAAAATGCGAATTCTGTTCTGTTGGCTCCTCCACAGCCTATTAACCACCCCCACAAATGAGCCACCCCAATGACCGACTAACTGACTAACTAACAGCAAAAAGCTGCCAACCGAGAAATAAAACCAACGCTATATAGCGCCAATAAGCGAATTTGCCAGTGCTAACTGTATTTGGCGAGAGTTGCTTTCAAAATATATCTATTTCAGAGCTAATTTTTATAATAGCCATTCAAATTAGCCACAAGAACTCAGAGGCAGACATCAACTAATTTTGTAATAAATTTTGATTTTCTACACGGAATATGCACAATATATGTAATTACAATTTACTCAAATTTTGAGTAGTAATCAACGACAGACGTTGATAATTTAGACGTACATAACCATGACCTTTAAGTTTTTACGTAGGACTCTCTGATACTGCTTACAACCCTCGCACATTATTTGTGCTTGGATTATGGTCTAAATATGATACACGTTTCAAGGACACAAATAGCACCACAAGCAAAGGCCATGTACAGAGTTTTATTTTGTATTTGACTTGAATCAGCCCCCAAACGCAGCTAATTATGTATGCTTGGCATAAAAAGTAGTCCCAAAATGAGAACTGTTTGTGAGAAATGTTGCCATCTCTAAAGATGAATGTCTAGACACACACGACCAGCGATGGAGGCAAAAAGAAGGAGATGGAATATTAAAGAGAGAGGGAGAAAGGGCACCTATACAATGCTATCTGGGGCAGCAGTCTTCTCCATTCTTGTTAAAATTGCTCCTCGTGGCAGGCAGCTGCTGAACAAAAATTCTTCAACTAAAATTGCAAAAGTTTTGCCCCAACTCTGTGATGTGTGTGTGTGTGTGTTTGTGTTTGTGTATGTGTCTGTGTTTGTGTGTGTGAGAAATGGCCAAATAGCAACTAATATGGCGCACATTAATTACGACAAAATGGCGCTAATGTCGTCAGAGCACACTTCCGCTGTGCGTGCAAGTATGTATGCCTGTATGTATGTGTGTGTAAGCCTGCTTGTGTACAAGTTTGTGTGTGTATGTTGGCTTCGCATTTGTATGCGTGTCATGACGCGTTTTTCAACAGCGCAACATTTGCGCTCAATGCGTGGAGTGGCATTTTAGGAGCACACAAAATGGCCTTTGATGGCATTGTGTTGGCTTTTTATTATAGGTTTAGGGCATATTTGTACCACAGCATGTTAGACAGCCCAAAAGGTCGCCAGAAGTTTTCTATTAATAAATAAGATTTTTTACCTAGGGAAAACGATATTTATGTTCTTTGAGTACTTAACATATACTTTAAATTTTTGTACATATCGGCATTATAATATAATGCAATTAAGTTGTTCTTCAGTTCATGAATTCGTTGAAAATGTAAAGTTGTCAAAAGGAAAAATTATTTGTACATATTTTTAAAATGTCCCAAAATTTAAATACAAATAAATAGTTTTACATACAATAATTTGATTATCACTTATAAATTTTCAATGTATGACTTGCTTAAAGTGTTTCCAACTAAAAATTTATAACATTTAATCTTTTTAAAAATCAATTTCGTTTATTATTATCAGTTCTTATTAAAGCTCCTTTACCTTAAATGCATAGGGTGCAAATCAGTTTAAATTAATATTTTAAATATATAAGTAAGCTGTCAAGACCATTAGTTAGTTAGGATGAGTTTCTATAACCTTTTAAATGTGCCGTGTTTTTGTCCCTTTTAAAGGTAAAGTCAATATATTTCCTCTCTTTCGTTTAAATAAAAATTTATAAAGATTTACCCATTCTATTTATAACAAACATGCGAATACTGGATAAAGTTGACCATTGTTTGTTACTCTTATGTGCGCATTGTCGAGTAGTTGACACGGTCGACAAGAGTCATTGTTACAAAAGAAGTTGTTGTTGTTGTTGTTTTTATTATTGTTGAGGTTTTTTGTGGTGCCCCTGTCGGTTAGGTGTGAAAAGGCGTATTTGTTGGACCACAGGGATATGGATGTATATGTGAATATGTTTGACAATACAATGTGTGACTTCTCATTCCCCAGTGCAACGCTTAAAATGTCCTATAGTTGATACTGTCCCTTCTCACTTTTATGTTTATCTGTACTAAAAATATAAATAGTATCTCTTTCCTCAATACGTGTAGTTACAGCTATTGTTACTGATGTTCTGTGGGCCCTTTACTTTTTGCTTTATTAGCCATACAATGCACGTAGGCGGAGAGTGTAAAGGAGTTGAGGGGAGAGGAGAGGAGAAGAGGGGAGTAGAGGGAGTTTTGCTGTGGGATACCACGAAAATAACATGCCACAACCTTATACAATGTACAACCATGTGGGGACAACATACCAAGTACATACATCTGAGTATGTGATTTACGGCATTTCAATGCGTGTATTCGCCCATCTTTTGAGTGCTTGCAAAATATCGCATGGAAAAAATAACAACATCTATATATATATATACAAAGTGAGCGTAAATGTGGTAATCAAAAAGGTACAAAGCCGCTAAAAAAAAGGTCTGGCAAATACACCTTTGTAAGCAAGTCCATGGAATTATACAATACAGAAGGTAACCCGACAATCAAATGTGTAAAGCCCTCAATTTACGTTCAGCGGTTCAGCGTTGGTTCACGGTGAATCACAACTGACAACAGTCGAATAAAGCAACAATATTTCAAAAATATATGATATGAAAGAAACCGAGAAAACTCGTGTAAGTTTTAAGGTTGCCAAGCTAACGAATTTGAATTATCTGATTTGGTTTATACAAATTACAAATAAATCCTTCTTGGTATTGCAAATCCTTACAAAGTGCCTTCTAAAAGAGTTATATAATTGGCTTCGTGGTAACTCTGTTGCACTACGAAAAATTTCGACAATTCACTGAAAAAACCAAATTTTCAAGATATCAGTTGAAAAGAATTCAATCGACAAATTATGTAACACATGAAATTCATACAGTTAACATTTTCAACAAAAAGTTTTATGAGAAAAGAGAGAAATTTGCAATGCATTTCAAAATAATATATAGTTAACCACAATCATCATAAGCCCTGAAAGTAGAAAAATACAAATATTCATTTAGGCCAACAAATGTAAAAAGGATAAAAGTATAAGACAACCAAAACTGACTAGAAGACATATATACAGACACAAAGGAAAATCACATGAGATATAAGGGAAAAGCAGACAAAAGTAACGCTAAAGAACCATAGCAAAGGGCAAAACAACAATTGTTTAAAACAACCAAGTGCGTTTTCTGGCCCACACAATACAAAGTGAAGCACAAAGCCTGAGACTGAGCCAGAGCCAAATCCAGAGCCTTTGCTTTTGCCTCTGCCTTTGAGCACAGAGCTCACCTGCCACTAAAGCCCATTGCGAGGCGCAGCTGTCACGTGCTGGCTGTATGTAAGTGCCAGCGTGGTTGTGTGTTTCTGTGTGGGAGTCTTATAAAGCTTCCTGAAGTCGACTACAATATATGGCACGTCTTAAGCTTTAGCCAGGCCAGACTGTTGCTTCAGTCGCGCCCTTTGCTTTTAATGCCGACAACAACAATAAAAGTAACAACATCAGCTACAACAATTGCTGCTGTTACGCGCGAGCTCACACCCACACCCACACCTACACCCACACACTGCCACCCACACCCACGCATTTATACATTTTTAAAATGCTACTTTCACGCAAAATTTAATCTCAATGACATTTGAGGCGAACTACTTACAACAGCGAATGAGGGAAAGGGCCACATTTTCTCTATTTAGACTCGCATTTTTTATTTATTTTGTTTTGTGTTGTGCTGTGTTATGCTGTGTTGTCGTCGTTTCTTTGTGTTTGCTATTGGGGCGTGGCTTGCCTTCACATTTGACACACATTAGACAGCTAACAAGCATTCGTGTAATTGACAATGAAAATTTAACATAGCATACTTTTGTGCGTCTATCGCTTCGTTGACTTCCCTTCGAGAATTTGTTGAATGCGTGCCTGTGTGCATGTGTGTGTTTGTATGTGGAAGAGCAAAACCAAAATTGATAAACATCAAATTAAAAACGCAGCAGAAACAAATACCAAGCAAAAAAAAAAACAGTCAGTAAATAAAACCACATAAAAGCCATAAACGACTATGTTTTGTTGTGGCCTCGCCCACAAAAAAAATGCAGGCGATGAGAAAATGCCTGCAAAACGATTTAGCCACAGACAATTTTGCAATTTAAAATGTTGGCGCAAATAAATAATTTGTGCGTGTGGAAGTGACTGTGCGTGCGTGTGTGTGTGTGTGTATATCGCACACACACAGATACACATACTGGTATTTGTATAGATTGCAATTGGCAGATTAGCTTGTTTCCATATTTCGCTTTGGCCTTATGTTTAAGCTCTGATAATGCGCACATTTGTGGATTGAGGATTGTCCGTCGGAGCGAGTGTGTGTGCAAGGGGTGGGGACCGAGTATGTTTGCGAAGCGGACAAAAGATTAATGGTTTCTGTGTGCCTAATTTCGATTTGATTTTAATACTTCTGGCCTAGCCAATTGATTGCACGGAACACAAAATTTATAAAAATGAATATCAAATAAATGAAATGAAGTCAGCGATAAACTGAGCTTGATATGGGTAACCAGGGTTGTAAGGGTACATATTACGAAACCATGGGGAATATAGATTTTAAAATGAGCATAAAATTATTCAAAATAAGTTTCCAAATAAATTTTATTTAATACATTTTTCCGTATATTCGTATTGAGAGTATCTAGCAGAACCACTGTAACACAGTGTCATGAACCCTGCAACTTCATATCAACTGGTCCATAATAGTAGTAGTAACAATAATGGTAACAGTCGCACAAGTTGTACATGGCAATTGCAATTCCCGCTCGAGTGGCGGCTTTTAAATTTTAATTAACTCAACGGCCCAACTACAATGAGAATGGCAATGCGAATGGCTACAGTCAGACTCAGTCTCAGACTCGGAATCAGGACGGGAGTTGGAGCCATAGCCAGAGCCGGTGCCTGAGTCATGGCACAGTCGGTGGAAAAAGTTATTATTTATTTCATGTTATTTTGTGCTGTTCCAACGCGTCGTAAATGGCGGCCAGTGACATGGCTCATACCCAGGCAAAATTGTTGGCTAGAAGGAAACTGCAACTGGGCTAGGCCATGTTCATTTATTTATGAGAATTTTACACAGCCCATGCACAACTAGACGGACAGAAAGGCAGACAGGCCGACAGACCGACAGACAGTAGAGGCCTCAAAAACTGTGCTCAGCCACAGGCTGCTGCATCGAATATTATGCAAATTATTTTAGTAATTTTTTCGTACTTCTGGTGCTGTTGTGTTGTCCAGTTTTAGGTTCCATTTCGTTGGCCATGCACCGCACAGCCATTCAAAAGTGGCATGTCTTTGTGATGGTTGATGCCGACTCTGCACCTCCTTTACCCCTTTCCACACTATCCTGTAAACGCTTGCTCTGCTATTAGACTTTCGGGTGCAAAAGTTCAACTGTTGTTCAGTGTGTTTTGTTGTGGAGTGTAAGAGTAGGTGGCGTCCTTGTCAACGCAGCTTTTGTGTCTGCCTAGAATATATAACCCATTTTTGGCTTTTTACGACAACTACAAGGCGAAACAACAAACTATGCAATGTCCTTTCCCATCCCGTTCCATTTTATTCCACTCTAGTTCGTCCGTCTGCCTTTCAGCCTGTGCTGCGGTCTCTGTCACATGCAAAATTTGTGTGTGGTCTAGCAAAATCCTCGACATCATGTTGTTGTTCAGGCAAGTGAGACCCAACAACAGTTCACTCAAATTGCATTTGGTGTCCGGTGTCCGGAATTCACTGTCCACTGTCCACAGTCCACAGTCCAATGTACAGCGTTTTGTTTACCAAGCGGCCTACAAAATAATGCGACTCCTATGGACAGTGTTGACTTACGTTGAAAGTTATTTTATAGCGTGGACTCAGCACTAAAAGCAAATAGTTGCAATTTTTAAGTGCATACTTTAAGGCGTGCCATAAAATTCATTTATCGCACAGAATTTTTATTGCCCCACAAGTGTCTAGGAACGCTTAAAGTGCATTCATCCTACAGATATACGAACATAAATCATTATTTTGTCATTTATTGAAAATTAACTCAACCCACAGCACCAAATATCATATTTCACTTTATTTAGCAGCATATGGCGAGACGCACCTTTTACCAGCTTTGATATATGATAGATACATTTATAAAAACTCACTTGACGTACTGTTAAATTGCAGAAATATTTGTAATATGCTTTGCGAAGCTGAGACACGTAGGCGAAGATTGTCATCAGTGTATGTAAATGTAAATGATATGATTGAATGTGCGACATTCTTCAAATGTATTCACAAGGGGAAAAGCAAATTCTCCTTTAATAATTCCTAACATTTATTTATTTGTCAAATGCGTGGAGTGAATTTTAGTAATTTTCTTGTTATAGACTTTCAAAAAGAAACAAAATATGCATTAACAATTTTAATTTCATTTATACTTATTTGCACCAAAAGCAAGTGTACCCTTTTTCATTAACCCTTTTGAAGTTTTCGGAATTTATTAGGATTTATTTTAAGATTAAAAAATGTAATTTCACCGAATACGCAAAGATTTTAATTACAATTTGAATGAAAAAGTAATCCCGCCGCAATTCTTGGAAACATGAAGCAAATTAAAGAATGAAAAGGACATGGAATGAAATATATATTTATATTATATTATATATTCTGGTTTTAAAAGTTTTAAGTAATAAAATTTAAAACTCCTTCACTTCTATATAAGCATCAAAATAGAATACATTCTTAGATAGTTCTATCTAAACACAGACTTTCAAATGTACCTGTGTAATTATTTATATCTATAATCAATGGAATGTATAAACCTTAAGTATTTACTTTTCTCTTTAATAATGAAAAATATGTGTGTAACATTGTGTGAAACAACAAAGACAAAAGAGACAAGCGGAGTTCAAGTCGCTGTTATTTCTGGCGGGATAAAACGATAAACTGACAGGTTAATAATCTCGACTCGATAATCGACAGCTTGTGCTGGACAGCCAACATGGTTTGACAGCGGAGATAGCTCTGCAGCAAACAGGACACAGCAGAGCATAGTAAAGCTCAGATCAAGGACGCAGAGGACGTAGCTGAAGGGAGACAAAGCAAGTTCTTGTGAGTTGCACATAAATGCGGGTGCGAGAGCTGGAATGTGTGTGAGAGTGTATGTGAGAGTGTGTGTTGTAGGGTGAAAGGTCGTTGGGTACCGGCATTGAGCTTATTAACGTGACGCAGACAGCTATTGGGAATTCCTGGGAATTCTATATGTGTGTGCTAGTGTCTTATGTTTTGCTCCGTTGATTGGCAAATATTTCAATTATTTTTTTCATTTTGTCAATAAAATGTGGCAGGCAATCGTTGCCAACGAAATTTCTGTCAATTTGGCAAAAACATTTATAAATCTCATGCTACCCATAACAAAGCAAAATGCGTGCCTTATTTATGTTCGTTGAACTGTTTTTCCACCAAACTCCAGCACAAACATCACAAAATTGTCAAGCGGCTGACATACATTCTCACATGGAAAGGGAATGAGAGATTTCGAAATGAATAAAATGGCGAAAAGAAAACAGAAACAGCAACAGCAACAGCAACAAAAAATGCAAATAGAATCATAAATTTATTAAAATGCAGTAGCTGCGCGAGAAACTCTCTCAGTGCAAAGCAAAAATACATTTTCATGTTTCTGCAATGGAATTTACATGCAAATTTAAAAAACCAGAGCACAACACAAACACACATATGCCTGGGTGAGTGTGTGTGTGAGTGTGTGGCATATTTGACATATAGCCGCGTCGGTTTTACAACGTCATTTCTGGTTCTGTTGAAATATTAAAATGAATGGCACACAAATGCATATGGCTGTAGAGACCTCGTACTCGTACTCAGGCAAAAAGAATGGAAATAACAGGAATATAGGAAACTATGAAAAATACATATTTTTAGCGCTGACAGATATTTGCTTAATCGATTTATTATTTGTTACACAATTTCATAATGAACCGCCATTAATAATTCACGAGCAAACTTAATGTCCACTAAAAGATTCATCACAATTGCAGACACTGTGTTTGTGTGTTCTTTTCATTCTTAAATATTATTTTTAAAGCTTGAAAAAATATTGTACTATGCTTGAAAGTAGTTCACCTGAAATGCGTTTAATAAATCTTTTGAAAACATATATTTTTAAATAAAGTTAATCATATTGAAACGGTTGGATGGTCCCAGTACTTTTTGCTTTAAATTACTGATAAAATAAGTTCCCATTTTTATTAACAATTTAAAAACAAAACACTACGTTGTAAATGTTTTTTATGAAATAATAATTTATGTAACATTTAAGTTTTAAAATATTTCAATGAAAGATTACCTAATGTAGTCATTGCTTCTCAAATATATATTATTTTATAAAACTATGTACTGCCTATCACCTAGTAACTGTCCAGAGCTTTGATAATGTTTATGTTTTCGAAGGAGTCCGGCTACAAACTTAGCATAAAAGTAAAAATGAACTCATCTTGAGTTGTTCATCTTAATTTAACTTCGAGTGAAGCCAATGAATAGCACGAGAAGCCCAAAAACTTTCCACTTAACACTCAGTTAAGAACCAAACAAACTCAACGTGGAGTACACTTACTTTCTGGACTCCACTTTCTAAACAGGAATCGCTGTCCTGTTGGCAGTACCTTAAGCTACTAACTACCACTGGGTAACAAGGATTCTCTCTCGAGTTGGGAGCTGGAAGCTGGAAGCTAGATGCTGAGTGCTCAGAGCTGAGCTGTGTGTGCGCCTGTTACGCCTCTTTTGTTTAGCTTTGATTTAACATTTTGTACGTTTACTTTACAGTTTAACAGCCGGCAAACGCACGACAGCTTCAATCCAACGACCCTTTGACCCCACCGACCTCCCCAGCCCCGCCTATTCTGCCTTTTGTGCCGGTGAGTTGCCTGCATTTTTGTGCGCTTTCACGTTGGCAATTTCATTTGGTCCGGGTCGCTGTGGGAGTTCAAGCTGAAATGTGCTTTTAGTTTTTGCTTTTCTTTGCCCACTTGCCCACTTGCCCCTTTGCAATGTTCTTCGTACCATGTCCTCTGTCCCGAGCAAAATAGTGCGCGAAACTCGACCAAATTCTAGAGTCGGAGTCGGAGTAATAGTCTGAGTTTGAGTCCGAGTAGGAGTTCGAAATAGTGCCTTGGCTATTGCCGTCCCATGTGGAAGGCAAGTTGACAACTTTTTTTGCTGTCGTCGCTGCCGCTGTTTTAGTTCTAGTTTTTTAAGTGTAGTTGGTTTTACTTGCAGCGCAATGTTGACGCTCTTTTTACTTTTTGTTTTTTTTCCTATTTTTTTTTTGTTAGATTTTTTTTTCCTTGTTCCAGAAAGTTAAATGTTTCTACGTCGCTGATGCGCAACCGGGCGGCACAAATGCGAAATGGCTACAAACAATTTGAAGCAATAAAATAAAGAGAGCATGCAAAAGGAGGGCGGTACTACAACTACAAGTGTAACAGCTAAAGCTACAACTACAACTACAACTACAGTTACAGCTACAACAAAAACATCTACGAAAACACAGCTGAATGCCACAATATCTGGCAAGCGAAATAAAAGCGAAATTTAATTGTAAAATTGTTATTGTGCTTTGAAGTACCCGCTGGCTGCTAGATGTTATTTGCTGCCAGCAGGCGGTTGATTCAAGTGGCATTGCGTTGTGCTTTTCGAGTGGTTCCTTGTGTCACATATAGCCCCCTCTTCACATTCCACTCTCTACTACCCACTGTTCGTTACACAACTGCGTTTCTAATTGCCATTAGGAGCAGCCCTGGTCGAATGGCAGGACTCGCTTCAATGCAGTCCCAGTCTAGCACACACTGAGAGGACATCACGCTGCAAGTTAATCAAATTTGTGAGCTGCGAGCCATACACTTAGAAAAACGACTCTTTTCAAAAACCAAAAATAGAATAAATTGTCAGAAGTGAGTGAAAAGTAGAAGTGCTTAGTTAAAGAAACTCTAAAAAAACTTTAAAACCTTTTTAATTGACCAATCAAATAGCCCTTTTACATTAAAATATGCAAAACATATGTGGAAATATTCAAAGTAGAAAACGAAACAAATGTTTTTAGGTTTGAGGGGGTCTCACAAGGAGTATTCTCGTTTTAGTGTCAAGTCAAACCCCGTTTTTAGCTTGGGGTATGCTATGTATCGGAAGTTGATATATATATATATCCATAATTTCTTATCATTTAATAAAAGTTTTTGCCAAAGTGCAAATCAAAGTCAATGTACTCTATTCTACCCTTCAAAGTGCATTCAAGAATAAAAAGAAAATGGAAGCGTAGTTATTGTAAAATCTTTGCCTTCTGCTCTATAGCAACAATTACATGTTTAATTAACTTTTTGTTATGTTATGAGGGCTGAAGAGAGAGAGAGAGAGAGAGAGAGAGAGAGAGAGAGAAAAAGACAAAGAAAGAGAAAAGAGGCATTCCCTTTTCGTTCAACGTTCTGTTTCTCTAATTATAAAAGTGCAACAGCAAAAAGCTGGAGGATGAACTCCCGGACTCGAGTCTGACTCAACTGCATGTAAAATACATTTGCAACTCCGAAAAGTATGGAACAATGTTGCTTAAGCCTCTGCGGCTGCTTCTGTAATCTGAGGTGCGGAGAAGAACTCCGTTAGATCGTCAGTTCGTCGGAGAGTTAGTCAGTGTCAAATTTTAATTTAAATTTTGAATGCAAATGGCCCCAAATGTTGCATAACAATCGTAAAGCTCTACACTGTCTGCAAATTGTTATGCATTCACAAGTACAAATGTGTGTCTGCTAGGCTTAGAACTGGCAATTGCAAGTTATGGCTGCCATTTGTAGACACAAACATACACACATACACGCCCACACATACATAGACTGAGGAATTTTGGCGTAGCATCCTAGAGCTTTTCACTTTAAGCCCTTAAGGTGATGCCTTGCACTTGGAAACTTCATCTTCCTCCCTCTGTCTGTGTGAGTGAGTGTATGTCTGTGTGCTCTGACAAATACATATGTTTAATGTATTTGTTGAGCTGCTAAGGACTTAACATTTATGATTAGTGCTCTGGCAAATTGCTAGGCTCTCACTTCTGCCTAAGCTGCAGTAATTGGCTGTGTGTGGCAAACCCACCGACTAAATCAATCCAGTTATATATTCCATAGGATTAAAAAGTCCACTCGCTTTTTACTTAAACACCTTTCACACCCCTCGCTCTACCCGTCTCTCTCTTCTTCCAATCTATCTCACTCTTTTAAATGTCCAACAATCATATAAAATGTGTGTCTATTATTAAAATTGTTGCTAAAAACTTTGGAAATCACCTCAATATATAATTATTTTTTGTTATATTGTATACTTTGTTGCTTCTGGGAAAAGAGTAGACAAACAGACGAACATGGACTTTGTTTTTATTTCATATTCTTTGTGGGGTTAGAGATGCCTCATTCCGTTCGATCATATCATACCCTCTCACACAGGGTATTAAATATTGTTATACATCTTATTTATTTTGAAGTATGTTAATGTTTATTTCAAATTCAGACTGCCTCTAAAAATTGTGCAATCACTTTTGGCCTGGACAGAACCATTGCGGGAGTGGACAGAGGGCAGAATATTTATGCATTCAGCTGTTTATACAGTCAGCAGCAAGTTTAAGTATGCAAATCCATGAGAACAGCAGTGAGAAGTGCTAAAGATTAATGGAAAACTTTTACATTTTTCACGCAGCCAAAATAAATCCTAACTTCTCGTTCAAGAGATTTTGATTTTGACCAAGAAAAACGAAAAGAGAAAAAAAGCAGAAGCAAACTTTCAGAGTCTTTAGCATAAGCAACGAAGTCGAGCACGCACGAAGGAACCTTGAGAGCCTGGAGGTTCAGGTAAAAGGCCGCAACTGTTTATTTATTTATTTATTATGCGACCGACACTAAAATGTAACTAAAAACACAACTCCAGCCTCTCTGTCAGTCAGCCTGTCCGGCTGTCTTTCTGTATGCCGACACATGACGTCTACACATGTTGAGTGGCACTTTCAGTCCTTTCTACACTGAGGAGGTAAATTCTCTGCTGCTGATTGTGATTCGACGTCGACGTAGATGTCGACGTTGACGTCGCTTTGATATATTATGCACGCTTAAGGGCGGCAACAAATAATCAAGTATCAAATTCCACACGGAATGCTAACAAAAACACACAAAACGATTTTTTGTGCCCAGACCACAAGGGAGCAGGGGCGCATCAGAGCAAGTCAGGAACGGGATTTGTTTAGCCTGGCTGACTGAAAGGTTGTAATTTTGTGTGGGAGTAACTGTACGTATTCGTCTTACTGAGTTGGCAACCAAATGAGGCAAGTAGCAGGACCCCAAAGCCCACAAATTTTGAAGGGAAACAAAAACAAAGCCTACTCATCAGAGCGACTCTTTTGGCTCAGGTGGAGACAGAGACAGAGACGCAGACGGCGATGGAGACGGAGACGGAGACAGATACTCCAGTCTTCGATTCGTGGTCTGAGTTTATGGCGCGTGCGACAAATGAACAAACGCAGAGGGAACTCGGTCGGAGGAGACAATCTGCCTAGGCCTCATGGCAATATTTATCTGTTGGGGGAATGGAACAGAACGGACTCAGTCCTTCTTTTTTCCCATCCACAATCCACCCACCTTATTCATCTCTCCCACATTCACAACATTCTTGTTTGTCTGAGCTTCTGGCTTTGTCTAGTAAATCGTCACGCAGAGCGTAAGGCAGGCAAAAATGCCTAAGCCGATTAACAAAGCATAATAGTTGCCAGTTGGTAACTGGCAACGGACAACTGGCAACTGGCAACTGGTCACTGGCAGCTGACAACTGGCAACTGATTTTCTGCTCCTCCATCTCTCTCAGATCCCACCGACAATAAACTCTGAACAGCAGTCGTCCTGCTGCTGAGATTGAGGAGAGTACAACCAGGGACAGAATCAAAATCAGAGCCAAGTCCGAGCTCAGAACCAGGAGCAGGGCCAGGACCAGAACCAGAATCAGAACGAGAGATTGGCAGCTGCAAACTCAACAAAGTTGTTTGATTTTTCTTGTTGACTTTATGTGAGTCTAGTTTGAGACACACACACATATACACACACATACACATGTTGTTGTGGCCTCTTGTTAGTTATTGTTGGGTATTAGCAGTTTGTTCTAAAGCTGGCAATATGCAAAAAGTAAACATCTTTGGGATAAATCAGGTCAACTCTTCTATGGGAAATTCTACAATATAGTTAAATCAGTAATTTAAAAAGCTTAACAATGAGTTTATGACGAGAGTTGAGTTATTGTAAATCATATCAAACATTTTAGAAGAATAAAGGAATTTACAGAAAAAGTAATACTATTAAATTAATAAGAGTGTATTTTTAGTTCGTTCGAACATTTTTACGTTCATTTGAGTTTAATTCTTACGGTTTCTTTTCTTTTTTCCTTGTGGCTTTGGACATTCTGGAGGATGGAATTTGCGTAGAAAATCTTATAAGTCAAACATGAAATTCCCATGCAAAACTGTTTTGTCATTTTGCTCTTCTGCCGTTGCCGTTGCCGTTGCCATTGCCATTGCTTCGGCTTTATTTCTCTGGTATTTGTATTATTTCTTTTCAGCCCGTGATTTATTAGGACCTACTTTCATGTCCTTTCTTTATTTTTTTTTTTCTTTTTTGGTTGCGGCTCGCTAAGCTTTATTTGTTCATTAGTGTGTAGCTTTAAGGCGCTGAAAATATTACTGCATTTTGGTAAAGACGAAAAACGAAAGTTAAAGGAACACAATAAATTGATGGCGACTGGGATTGAAGATTTGAAGAGTATTTATGAGCAGGGAGCTGAACTCTTTGGCTGTCTGGCAATCAGTCGGCGCAAGTGGCTATAAGAAATGAACTCATCTCAACTGTCAGACTTAATGAGAGCAAATAAATTCAAGTAGGCTTAAAATTTCCACTTTTTTGCTTTGGCAATTGGGCACTTTTCCTACGTCCATGACTACGACTACAACCACGAACACGACTACGACCGCGTTCTCGTACTCCTCTGGCTAAAAGAGCCGCAGAAATTCATATACAAAAATAATACAAGGGGCCAAACAGCATCATGAATATCAACACCCAGAGAGAGAGAGAGAGAGGGACTGTGGGGGTGTCGTAGGTGCAGGGGCAGGAGTAAAGGGAAAGAGGAGGTGCTAAAAAGAAAGCAGAGAACCGCAAATCTGAAACTAAGCAAAATGAATTCTATTTAACATTTGGGTAAAATTTCAATTTTTTTCTCCACCCTGAAATGAAATATAGAAATCAACGATGGCCTACAAAGGGCGTGGCCAAATGGTGGGTGGGCGTCTTTTTGTGACGTACGCGCCGTCTACTTACGAAAATGATAAATGTCCTTGTAAAGCCATGAAATGAATAAGTATGCGGCGAGTCTGAGGATATGTATATGTATATATATTGTATAGGAGTATGTGTATGTATATGTATGAGGCTTTACAGTTTGGTGATATGGGCCAAGCAAGGCAAACAAGGACAATGTCCTCGGCAAACAGCAAGAAATCACAAAAAAAAAAAAAAAAAAAAAAAAAAAACAACAACAAGATGCAAGAGGGGATGTAAAGTGGAGCATACCAAAACAGGTTCTGGCCATCAGTTTGGGCCCTAAATAGGCTACTCCAAGAAGCAGGCCAAAAGAACAAGAAGTCAGCAGACAGCAGACAGTTCTCCTTAAGAGCGTGTGTATTGCGAGTCGAAAGAAAGGAAAGAAATGTTGACAAACTCCTCGGAACGGCGACTTTTCCATGCCGTTGTCATTCAACGCGCTGTCAGTTTATTTTTCCACTGACATTTTTTCAGCAACGCTTTCTGGAAACTTGCCCTTAGAAGTGCCGCCCCAGAGGCAAAGGCAGTAACTTAAGCAGCGTTGGAATTTTTGCCTTTCAAGTCGAATCAGTGGCGAAAGTTTTTGGCCAACAGCGAAAACTACAAACAGACGGAAAGACAGGCAGACAGACAGACTGATGGAGAGAGCAAGATGGATGGATGCATAAACAGAGACAGACTGATAGAGATAGAGTGAGAGTAAAATGGTTGGTTGAAGGGAGGAGGTCACAAAGGAGGAAACGGGGAAGTGTCCTGTCCATTGTTGCTCATCGCTTTTGACCAAGTAAAAGTTGTTTTGGGGCTTGTTTCCAGAAAGTCGCTTCGATTTCATGTCGAAGCTGTTTGGCTTTTGCTTTTGATATCTTTCATTGTTAAGCTGATTTTTGTTTTGGGGTTTAACCAGCGCTTCCTCTTCATTCTATGTTTGTGGGAGTGTGTGTGTGTGTGTGTGTGTGTGTGTGTATGTATGTCTATTGTTGTACCACGTCGTATGGGCGTGGCAGCATCTGTTATTGTTGTTGTGGCATCTATTTGGTCTGGTCAATTTTGTGTGCAAATTGTTTGGGTTGTGTCCGAACGAGCATCAATAATATTTTTGATGTCCATGCCGCACACAAAAATTGTTGTTAAATGTTTGGAAATTGGTTTAGGGTTTCTCTGTTTTCTGTATTCTCCTGTTGTTGGTTTTTCTTGTTAAATAGGGTTTAACATGTGTGTTAAGCATTTTGATTTTATGTGAGCTTTAAAAAAAATAAACAATGAACTTACCAGCCAAAAGATTTAACAAAGCTGTAAAATTAAAAGAAAGAAAAATAAATTAAATAATAAATAATTTAAATAAAATCACAAAAGTAAGCCAATTTAAAATATAAAAAACTAAATTAAAGTAACTAAAACCAGACAAAATGCATGTATAGAAATCATAGAGATAAAGTTTTGTTCAAGTACTGTAATTGAAAATGCCATTTTATTTGAATGTAAATTCCAAATAGTTTTCAGCTGTAATCAAATGTTTTCCATGACACAGTCTCCCCATCCCCCAACTGCCTATCTCTAATGCACTTATATGCTTTAGACTTGCAAAATCTTAAGAATCTCCCATTAAATCCTTAAAAGTTTTTCACTATGCAACCGCTTAGCAAACAACTTGCTGCTTTGGGCAACTGAAGATTTGGCGTTACTCAAGTACAAGTATTACATGATATCTTTATCCAATTTCTATTCATATATGGTGAACAGCGGGCCAAGTTTGTAATCGAATGGCGAGTGCGATGAAGAAAGGCGGCTGGAACTTAACTCATCAGATTTGCCTCTAAATAAGCATTTATAAAGCTGCGTTGCGGCAACAAATGGCAAACTTTGCCCAAAAACAGACTACAAAAACAAGCACAACAACAACACCAACAACAATACCAACAAAAACAGCAAATCGAGCAAACGCCCAGAAACCCAAACATAATTTGAAAGTTTTACAGAAAATTTTGAGTACGTTGTTTTCATAGAAATGCGATAAATACTCGCAGCTGTAGCAAAAGCTGGCAAAAGGAAGTGGTTTGTATGAGGCGTGGCGGTTTTTGGCTTGCAGTTAACTTGGAAAACATTGAAATGCCAAAGTAAAAAGTTTTTGCTTCAGAGTAACCAACAAAAACAACAACAACAACAATGAGAAAAGCGACGAAATTCAATTGAAAACATATAAAATCTAAATTTATTAAAACTTTCCATACACTAATAAAAATGAAGTTCTATAAGGACTTAAAACTACAATTTTTCCTCAAAAATACATTTGGAGCCTATGTTATGGGGGAAACAATCTTAACTACACTAATAAAATAAATATTAATAAAAAAGGAATAAAATATAAAGAATTATTAAATTTTTGATCAGTGTAGACATGCATATACACACGCTTTAGAATTTTCAACTGTTACTAACTTTGGCAGTAAAGCTTTATTTAAGCCACTGGAACAATATGCAGCCTATCCAAGGCGTTAGTCCTTCACTTAGGGACGATTGTACAATGTGGCTGACTTGGGTCAAGTGGTTGTGGCAATGCTGGGTTTCAAGTGGTGTGGTCAGAACTTGTCTAGGCTCTAAATTAGTTGGCAACAGCTCACACGGCGTATGCTGAACAAACAAGATACTCATACGTCATGTTGGACACACAAGGCAATATTTCCTCTAAACATTTTCTAGAGTGATAACGAAAATGTTGATGGTCTATTTAGGAGTGAACAGCGCTTAAATTAATGTCAAATGACTCTGAATTGTCCTCATCGCAATTAGCGGTGTTTCAAGGTTTATTCTCTGCCTTTAGAAGCCAAAAAATTGGCCAACTTTGCACAATGTTTATGTGGCTACCCAATAAACGCGCTTATTGTTTAATTTGCTTGGCAACTTTGCGCTGGCTTTTGAAAACAAAAGAAAAAAACAAAAACTTCGCAAACTTTCGTTCGCATAACACAAAAATATGCTTCGCCCTTCAATTTGCCCTTCATCCGGTGCCGTACCGTGCTTTAGTTGGCTTATTTATTAGCAACATATTATTATTTGCCATGGCAGTGGGGCAAAAGTGATGGCCAGAGAAAGTTTTGGTAGCCGAGCAGCTGGCGAGTGATCGAAGCACTCTTAACAATAACTCGGCCAAACAGAATAACAAGCCCTGAAAGCCATCGAATTGCGATGCCAACAGCTGCTGCTTCTACTGACCATTAACAGCCGTGCCAAGTAAGTTTTCTTCATTTAAACGCTGATGTTTGTTTGTTTATTTTCTTCAGCTTCAAACCGAATCGAATGGAATTTCAGGGAGGAAGCATTAGACGATTATAAAAATCTTTTTTCTAGAGGCTTAATAGTGGATTTCCAAACAGCCATCAAAATCAATTTCACATAATTTGAACTGTATTAAATTTGCACATAAACTTTGTCAAAATAAACCAAAAATTTCATTTATTCAATAATGCAGCAACAAAATCGTCGCTTTGACAGCCACAAAGGCGTATAGGCATATTCCTCACACACAATAAACTTTATGCTGATTGAATAAAAGTTACGCAGACACACACACACACACATGAGTACGTAGGCTGGCTTAACGGCAGTCAAACTTTTCACTTTAAATTAAATTTCACACAAACACCACACACACACACTCACAAATAGGCACACTCGCAAGGGTGCACAGTGGGAAAAGTGGAACAGCATTTGCCGCCAGGCGCAATCAATTTTTTTGCTTTGCTGCCGAACGATTGAATGAAAAAAAATTCGAATTTCTTCTATAAATGCAGATATTCTGTACAAATTATTAAAGAGCTGAATTTAATGCTATTTATATTTTAAATGCGATCCGATTCAGTTTAAAACTTTGGTATAATTTAAATGAGATAAGAAATTCGATTTCGGCATTTTATATTAACAGCAGATAAAGTCAAGTAAACATTAAAATATTTTGGGAAATTTAACGATTAATTTTTGATATTTGATTTCATCTTCTAATAAGAAATACATTTATTTGGATGGAAATCGAAATCTTAAATTGTTTTTTCTTCATTGTGATAATTCTTAACCTTGAAAATTTCAAATATATTTAAGAATCTTCAGATTGATGTTGAATGAACTTACCATTCTCTTCCTCAATGTTGCGCGTCATTGCCGTTGAGGAGCTGACTCGAGCACGTGTTGCTGCCGCTGCATGTCCATTGAATGTGGGCAGGACGAGGCAGAGCAACAAGGACAGCTGGCAGCTGACAGACAGGCACATGGTTGGCTCTCTCTGTTCTTCCTCGCCTCTCTTACTCTTTCTCTCTCGATTTGAGTGTGTTGATTTCGATGCAAAAGTGAGCGGCTTCTGTCTGAAGTGTGGTACTTATTGTTGTTGTTGTTGTTGTTGTTGCTCGTTCAGCTTGATGATATTGCTAGTGACAACGTCAGTGTGTATTTGTGTGTGTAAATGGAAGTATGTATGTGTGTGTGTGTGATTGCTGTTTGGCAGTTTTCGTTACCTACTTTTGAGCTCTACTGTTTTTTACACACGCACAACACTCCAAGCATTTCTTTCTTGCTGTTGTGCATATATTAAATTTATTTAATTTGTGTCCGTTTACTGATTTTCGTTCAGCCTGCAAAAGAAATATATAAAAAGGGTGAGTGAATATTGGAAGAGGGGTATACTATAGGGCGATTCAGCCTATTGTTGACAGGTCAATAAATAAAGTAAGAGTGCGTTGCCATTTTGGATAATTGCTGCTACAATCGATGCAATTGCCAATGCAATTCCAATTGTTGATGTTGTTTTTGCTGCTGAAATTTATTTAATTGCCTTTATTTTCCTCTATACAAATTTGGTAAACACATACATACGCACACACGCACACACAACACTCGTACTGAGATTTATTTGATATTTACAAATTTTATTGGGGAAATTTGTTTCTGTATATTTATTACAGTTATATGCGTATGTTATTTGTGTCTCTAAAATTGTTAATTTATGTTTACCAGCAACGCAACAAATTCCTGATTTAACATAAAATGTTTTTAATTTGAAATTTTTTACTTATAACCTGGTGAAACGTCATTTGAAATTAGATCCTAATTTATGGCCGACAAAGTAAAACTGTAATTGATTTGAACAATTGAAATTATGTGAAATATACGCTCAAATATTCCGCAAAGAGAAAAAATAATTGGCATTAGATATCTTTTCGTATTAATAATGCAAATATTAAATGAACTCAATCGATCATTTTCCATTTGAATATTGAATTTCAAAGAGAATTAAAGAATAAAAAAACAGCACATATAAAACAGATAATGACGTACACATGCTTCTCTCACATATAGAAAATATTTAATGGAACTGCAATTTTATCCTTATGATTCGAATGAAATTCAAGCTCATTACCGTGCCAGTCTAAGGAAGTATCTTATCTTGAGCCGGCAGTAC
This sequence comes from Drosophila cardini, assembly GCA_018903735.1. Taxonomy (NCBI): domain Eukaryota; kingdom Metazoa; phylum Arthropoda; class Insecta; order Diptera; family Drosophilidae; genus Drosophila; species Drosophila cardini. Next base: position 19,395,276 of record JAEIGM010000001.1, on the reverse strand, counting down.
ACATACGATAATTCCGACTAGACAGCAACAAATCAGAACTCACAAGGTCTTGTCAACCAGCAGCAACACGTACAAAATGGTAGGCATCATTTCAATATTTTACAACATATTGCACTCATACTGAAGCGCTTTTAATTAAAGTATATTTATAACTTAGGTCCAGGTCGAGGGTGAAGAGGCAACAGCAAGGACAAGGACTGGGACAACGACGAGCGGATGGAGAGATGAGGGTGGAGACTGGAGAGTGGAGGTTGGAGGTTAGGAGGCGTTGCCGATGTGGATGGAAAGTTGTGGGAAATCATTTAAAATGCCGCTTGCGTACATATTTGTTATAATTTATGGTGCCCATATAAATGACTAACAACACACAAGGTACGAAAAACAAGAACAACTGGCAACGTGCTAGGACGAAAGATGAAGGACTAAGAACACGGGAGTCGGGACTTGGGAGTTAGGAGTTGGGAGTTGGGAGCTGGGACAGAGACGAACTAAAGCAGGGCCAAAAGAATGGCAAAACATGTGCCCAAGTATGCGCGCGTGTAGATCTTTAAAAGGGAGCCAAGGAAGCGCACAGAACGTGCCAGCATCAAAGTTCAATATGACGACAGCCTGTAGGGGACTGTAGGAGAAAAATAAGTAGAAATAACGCCAAAGAGCTAACGAGTGCAAATTTCTCTTTAGATTCCTCGTCGTCTCGTGCCGTACCATCAAGCACTCGAAACGCTTTTGCTTTTGCTTTTGCTTTTACTTTTACGTAGCAAAAACTCAATAAACGATAAACAGGAAAACGGAAATCGGAAACTGTATACGTTCATGTTTCTGCTCTACAGGCACACACACACACACACACAAACACACACACTCACACAGACATAGGCAGTGTCGCCATTTTGCGCGACATTCGAGTCAGTTCGACGTGCTTTTATGATATATTGACTTGTTCTGTTTTATCGGCCACGTCGACATTGCTGGCAATGCTTTTAGTTCGGCGCACTAATTTTATTTTGCCACCGCCTTGTCCCCATTTCAGTTTGTACTATTTATGTATCTCTATTCAATACTTTTTTCTGTCGAGCCGCAGACAGATCATAAATAAAATTTTATTAAACTGTGCAACTGTGGCACGGACTCGGACCCGGACTCGGACCCGGACCCGGACTCGCACCATAACTATTGCCACCGCAACCGAGAACAGAGCACATAGAAAAATGTTTAAATTTAATAAAAAAATTTCAAGTGGAGTATAATAAATCTTTTTATGCTTATTCATCATAGAACCTGTTGTCAATTGACAATTTCTTTCTATGTTTTTCTCCGTGTGACAACTGTAAATGTATTTCCATTGCAATGCCACCAGAAATATCAACGTAGTTAAGCGATTAGTGTAAATATCTATAAAAATCTTTTACAACAAATATTTACCAAATCGAGCAATAAAATAAATGAAAAATGCATCAGCATATTCCAATCGATGCAAAATATTTGTAAAAAAAATACCAAAAATTGATGAATCTACCATGCAAATATTCGCTGTAATAAAATTCTAGAAATGCTTTAAATAAAATCTGATAAAGTCCCGTCAAATATTTCGACATATTTCGATCGTTAATTTAATTTAATTTTGAAACTCATAAAAATTCTGACTAGTTTGCCCGCTGATGGAAGATTTTTTTTAAGTTATATTTTGAGTGCACAAAAGGTATAAAGTAAATATAATTAGGTTACTATAGAATGATTTTAAATTAAATATAAGTAAAAGACTAACAGAAATATGCAAAGTTTTAATATAGTTTATATTTCACGATGGGAAATATTATAAGAGAGTATTGCAATATTGGTTTACAAACAACTTTTGCCAAATTAGCTAATATGAGTTCGAACTGTTGCCTATGTAACACTGCGTATACGTAACCTGACTTCGCAGAGTACATTGTGCCAGTTTTTTCAATCGACGTGCACTTCAATTTGCAAACTTGCCAAGTTGTGTGCGTATATATGTGTGTGTGTGTGTGTGTATATGTGTCTTCCGGCTACAGCTGCTGTAAAGTGTGTCGATGTATTTTCCATTTCCGTAGTTGTTGCTTTTCTTGTTGCAGCGTAATGTAATGAAGTGTGTTTGCATTAAAATGCAATTTGAAGTGCAAAGTTACAATATTATTATGGTATGCTGAAAAGTAGCTCTGCATTTTGTATACTTATGTGAGTGTGCAAAAGTGTGTGTGAGTGTGCGTATGTGTGTTAGTGTACTCTCAGTTATTTTGAACTCAAGAGCCCTTTCGCTTAGTCGCCTGTTCGTCATTTTGTACCTGATAGAAGCTTCGAGCAATGAGCTCGGAGCGTCAGAGATGGCGCCATTTCTTTCTTTACTCTTCCTTTCTCTCTCTCTCTCTTTCTTTCGCTCTCTCTTTCCCCTTTTGTTGCGGTTTATGTGCGCTAAGTGAGCCTATAAAAATCCATGCATGAGTGCGTCTACCTCTCAGCCACTCGGCGAGGTAGGGCGTATGTGTTCAAGTACATTTTTATGAATACTTAAACTCCATGGGAGGAGAGCAATGACAGCAATCAGAGCGTTCACCACTTGGCATCATCATCATGTGCAGCTGTTGTTACTGCTAATTTTCTAGCATACTTTGATGAAGGTGGCAGTAAACAAATACTATAAATTGATGGATATTCTTGCATATCACAATTTGTGGGAAACTTGATATGCAAGAAATGTTCAACTGACAATTCAAATTGTTATTTCATTTTTAAACTAACCGCAAAATAAATTGCATACTTAACTACTACTTTGTTTATTTGTTTGCGTATTTTAATGTATTTGATACATTCATTAACTGTGTCAAATACATTCAATTTCAATTCTCTGGTAAACAGCGGTCTATTGAGGTGTTTGGTTACATTTAATTGTTTGCGTCATCTGTATTAATTAACTCAGAAATTGTTATAGTAGCTATTTAATAATACAATCAAGTGACAGCGTTTATTTGAGTTTCCTGAGCTGTATGTATTCAAAAAAAAAATAAATGAACACTTAAAATACACTTTTCCATTAAAATTATTCAATAGTAATTTTAGCAAAAATATTTCAAACGATAATAAAACCGTTTAAATAATTCCAAGGATTATTTATCCATTTTGAAGGTGTTAAAACTGCAAAGCAACAGATTTAAAAAAGTGAATATTAAAAAAAAAATAGAGTTTATCCCATAAGCACAATTCGAACGTAATTCATTTTAGATTATTTATTTAATATTCATTTATTTTATTTATGTTGGTATTTTTCTTAATCCCATCACTTATTAATATGCATTTGTTTAATCTTGATATACATTTTCACAAGATATCTTTTAGTTTGACATAACATTAAATATTTATAATCATCATAATATTGTCTACACTGCTCGTCAATAGGTTAGACGCACTCGTAGTTGCATTCAAATTTGAATAATAACTTTTTATTTTGAAAGAATTGAAAAAAAGTTGATATGCAAAAATCTTGGTTGTTTAATAATACTTTAAGTGTGTTTTTTGAAGAAGTAAAAAAATATGGCAAAATTATGTTTTTTAAACAGTTTCTTAAAGCTGTGTTAAATTAGGTACTTTTTTTTTTGGTCACTAGAATAGACGCACTTAAACTAAATAATTTATTTTAAAAAAAGTAACATATATTTAAATTTAATTTTTAGATAATTAGAATCTTATATTCATTAGAGAACAAAAAAAAATAGTTTCAGTAATGAGTACTGCCTCCCTTGTTTGAAATAGCTTCATATATGCGGTCCTTCATAGAACGATACAGGGAGTCAAGGTAGCTAAGGGAAATTTCGCTCCAAGCGTGTTGAATTGCATCGATTAGTGTTTCCTTATCTTTATATTGTTTTTCTCCTTTGTATACTTTTCGCGGAAGCCAGCCCCATACATTTCCAATAATATTGGGATCTGGAGAATATGGGGGCCAAGTCATGATACTAACGGTTTGACTGGCAATAAACGATTTCACTACTTGAGCGTTATGAATCGGGGCATTATCTTGTTGTAAAATCCATGGAACTGGTCCGAAGAGATCATTTAACTTTGGAAATACGGATTCTAACAAGATTTTAAAGCGCTCACCGTTCATTTTCTGATCAATAAAAATTAACTCCAGTGCACCATAAAAAGTGATGGCACCCCACATCATAACTCCACCTTCTCGGCTGTGATGGCGGGTTAAATACAGCTCATCTTTTCTCAAATCAAGATAATAATACTGAAATCCATTATTTCCGTCGAAATTTAAACGTTTTTCATCAGTAAAGACCACTGAACGCCAATCATTTAATCGAGTGTCAGATTGAACAGTCCACGCCATGTATTCTTTCGCATATTGAAGCCGTTATTCTTTTCGTGTAGTATTTAGAGGCGGTTTTTCTTAATTTTTAGACGCTTAAGATGTTGAGCACTTCTGATTGTGCACTGAACAGTTGAAAGGCTTGCATTTACTCCGGCTAATTCCTTAATTTAAGATGCTGACTTGGCCGAATTGGAAGCGATTCGTACTATTTTACGTTCATATCGGGTGGGAAATGCCTTTTGTCGTCCTTTAAAGTTTTTTCCATACGATTTCGGATATTTTAAATATCTGTCTACAGTTCTAGAGCTGCGTTTTAGATGTTTGACAATGTTTCTATTCGATAGACCTTGTGAATGCAAAACGTCTATTTTTTGGCATTCCTACAAGCTCAATGTAGCAGCTTTTCCCATTTTTATTTTAGAAACTTTTGGAAAATAATTGATTTCTTAATTCTAAGTTATTTTTTTACCAAAATAACTGCAGCTCTTACCACAAGACTAACAAATGCGAAGTGCGTCTAATTCAATGACTAACAGAAAATGCACGTGTTTGAATAGACATTTTTTGAAACTTCGAAAGCACCGTTATGCTTGCGCGAATCAGTGAACAGTAAGCAAATTTTTTTCGAACAAGATTCGAACTTCGATAATAAAAATATTTTCGATAAGTAATGCATTCCAAATAGTGAACAGAACAAATTATTGAAACAAGCATTTGGTGCGTCTAACCTATGACGCGCAGTGTATATGTCCAAAATTTGTCTAACTTTTGGAATGTTTTCATACAGTTGACTTTTGGACTGCTTAAATTAAATCAAATACTGTGTTTGATTTTTATACTTTACTTGTTGCGATAGTTATATATTCATCTTATTGAAATCTGTATTAACCACTTCCTCTAACAACGTTTTCTCAATCAGTTTATCTATAATCTAGTATTAAGTATAGCGGCTGCCTTTTGTCAAGATTCAAGTGGCTTTTAGTGGTCTCAATGTAATGAAATTATACGCACACTTCAGCAATTTATCAATTGAACAAATGTGCATCATTCAACACTTTAAACAAGCAAATAGCACTTGACATTTTGCTATCTCTGAATTTCTCGATGTGGTTGTGGCTCATAGTTCATTTCAATGCCAGCAATTTAGCACTTGATGCTATCAAACTTGACAATGCACATAAAGAAATTGTTATGGATATAGACTGCTAATGGATGTTGCATAAGTAGTACACCCCTATAGATACTAAATACTGAATTCTACTGAATTTAAACTCACAACAATGCTACATAATGCGCAATTTGTATTAGAACGCCAACAATGGTTTGCAAAATCTATTCACAATATAAAACCCTCAAAATAGTCGAGCAACGGGGAAAATCGTTTCATGTACCGGTTGACACAGCCACACACAATCACACACACACACACACACACACATGTACACATGCACTTCGTGGCACACACGCTAACTGACAAGTAATCCAAACGACGCCGATGCTGAGATTTGTATTCGTTGGCATTCGTTGCGTTTTCCATGAAAATGATTTTCATTGAGAACGAGTGTGGGAGAGCCCACACTTGGATCGCATTGGATCGGCTGAGAACGTGCTCCGACAGTCGGCAAATGTTGATTTGTGAATTTAACAACAACAGCAAGAGCAACATCATTTGCGACAATGACAACAAATTGTTTGTCGGTTACAACAAATGGACTGCTTACATTTACCAGCTAGTAACGTGCTGAGATTACGCGACACACGCGACAATAATCACACCCAGAAAAGGCAGCGCGTATTAAGTTTTCGTTTAAATTGAACGCGTTTTGGGATTTGGCTCCTCTGGTTTTTCGCTTAAATGTAATCAACGCGGCGTAAACACAATTTAGACAGCCACATTTTGGTATAATTCACATTTCATAGAATGAATATAAACACTCGACAATATATATTCTTTACATATTTTCCCAATTATATTTTGTGTGTTAAAGTCGACGCAACGTAACGCAACGCCACGTAACGGTACGCAGTGCAACGCAACGGAACACAGCACACAACACGAAACGCGAAACGGAAACGCGTAACGACAAAGCAATCGAAAACCCCGTCAGTTTCGACCGTACCCGCGGGATCGCAAACTCTCACTGAAACCATTTTTATGGTACACACAGAGCAGACCGAGCAAAAAAGTGGCCACTGCCGAAGCGTTGGCAGCATCCCGAATTATTCGCACGAGTGCAGAAACGGTGCCGCCAATGAGCGAATCGGACGAGAGAGAAACTGCCGATGAGCGAGCCGAACGCAGCAGCCCGCTCAGCAGCTGTTAGCTGGATGCTGTTATCAAGCTGCTAACATACCTCTAACAGCGCTCTGTTAATGCGACTGCCGATGGAGAAAATTTTATAGCAAGCTTTACAGCGTTTACAGCAGGCTGCTCAACCAGTACTATTCAAATAAGAGATAGCGGTCAGGTTAATAGTACAAAGAAACTGCGTGAACATTCAATAAGAGTAAAAAATCATGTTAAAGTTAACGTAAAAGCATTTATAGCAAGGTTTCAGCTTGTTTACATTTCTCACCAGCTTGCGGCAATAGGAAATGTCTCTCACTCTCTCTTTTGCTCTGGCGCAATGCTTACTCTCAAATTGTTCTCTTGCGCAGATTGTACTAAAATCAGCTGATTACTGTTCTAAAAATATGCTCAGTAAACAGTTATTACTTTGTTTCATTTACTTGAAAGTATTGTATGAATAATGTTGTTTGCATTAAGTTGTATTATTTAAGCTTTTAATTTTATCAGTTATCAGAAAATAAAAACAGACCAAAGTTGGTAAAACAATGACACAATAGCTTAACGTTCTTTATATTTTATATGTTTATTAATGTCTTTTAGTTTTATTTTAAAGTCATATTAGGTATTAAAAAATATTATAATTCGTCTTAAAATATTTAAAACGATTATCTCTGTATTAGTCATGTCCACACCTGTTGCCTTTTGGCGCTGCCTGTCAATCAATGCAGGTGCCTTTAACATAACTATTAAATCACATTTAAGATACGAACAATTATACTTAATATAATTTCATAAATACGTATTTTGTATAGTCTAATAAATTTATAATTAAATTTATATATTTATTAATGAATAATGTGAGAAATAAAATCCCAAGATATTATTTAAATCAAAGTTTGAAGGCAAATATAACAGGACACTGTTAGGAAGTGTTAACAGAGCTTTTCTCTTTATTTAACTGCTTTTTCTCTTTGCCATATATCTGCCAAGTTTGGCTAAAAATGAGTCGAAATTTTGAAAGAAAATACAATTTTTGTATAGCTTTTCATTTAAGTGTAGGGAAATGTCAAGAGCAAACTGTTTAGTAGGCCCAATCAGATGAGCAGGCCACTGTGAACCAAAAGCCACCTACGAATTGTTGCAAGTCGCTCTAACATGTTCGTTATGGGCTATCTTAATCTGTATGCTTGGGACACTTTAAAGCCAAGGAAGAACACTTATTAAAGCTGTTCGGCATACCGAAACACAGCGACAAACAAATGTTGGTCAACTGTTTTTTATCAGCTCATAAACATGGCGTACAAGTTCATTTCAGTGTTAAAAGCGTGTTTTTGCCTGACCGCCATGTGCTTGTGTGTGTGTGTGTCTGTCTTCATTTTACAGCTGCAGCACATACACACGCATGAGCCATTCTGACTACCACACTCACACTCACACACACACACACAACCAGCTGCTGTCATTTTTAATAGCAAACACAACACGCAGCGACTTTTGCGCATGAAATAACACCAACTAAATGTACGATGTAGTACTAAGTAGTCCAGTCCGAACCCAAGCGGATCACACACAGTGGTTAGAATACAACAAATGACGGAAACAGCTCTTTAATCAGCTTAGAGGAAGGAATTATGGAAAGTAAAATTTGACAAATCGGCTTACTTTCTGCTTTCAACATTACATTTAAATATGAAACTTCAGTTTTTGATTTCCTGTACTTTTATCAATTGCTTTTAAACTGTTTATTAAAAAAATCTCTAAGCAGTTGAGAGAGATCAGTATTAAACTTCCAAATAAAGCTTAATTTTAAATAATTAAATTTAACAATTTTAGATAAGAAATTCATCAATTACGCTCATATATGTTTATTTATAATGTACAGATCTTTAAAAATAAAAATTATTCAAATTAGTTCGTGTGGAAGACAAGAAATATAAACCTTAAGTTTATTTTAAACATTCCATCTTTCTTGGTACTTCAAGCAGAAAATATTCTGCAATTCAGAGTGCTTCGTCCCACTGTGCAAATTCCTTTGCTCTTGTTGTTGCAGTAATGAAAGTGTTTTTGTGTAGTGTTCCAGCCGCATACGCAACATGCGTTGCCTGCCCTTTCCCGCTATTCCCCTCCTGGCACACGACGCCATCTTCCTGCCTCCTACGTCCAACAACTGCCGCTGCTGTTACCATTTGTGAGTGTATCTATATGTGTGTGTGTGTGAGTGCGCGTGTGTTGGTTAGCTAGAGAAATATGACAAAAAGCATGCTACAGTTTTTTCTAGCTGCTGCTTTTTGTCAGTGTTTCTAATAGCTAAAGTCAAAGGGTATAGAAACGACCAAGTCGCATTTCCAACCAACAACGGCAACAACAATAACTACTACTACTACTCGAAAGAGTCATTGTTATTGTTGTTATATTTAGTAGTGTGTGTGTCTGTGTGTGTGTGTGTGCAATAGCAATAAAAATATATTTTACAAACTGCTGCCAACAGTTCGCGACCCCTGGAAAGCATGAAAACTGCTTAGGTTTTTGCTTTCTTTCTTTCCCTAGCGCCCCCATCTTGTAGTCGATGTTGTTGTCGTTGTTGTTCTGGTCGTTGTGTTGTGGTTGTTGTTGTTGTTGCTGCTTGTTTGCTTTTTATGAAATATGTAGAGCAGCTAACAAGCACACACACATACACATACATGCAAAACAAGTTCGCAACATCAAATTATTGGGAAACCGAGAAGTTTTTGGATTTTTTCCCCCATTCATCCAGATCGCATGAAAAAATATTTAAAAATCTCAACAAAAAGATATAAAAACGGCAAGAAAGACTGTGGAAAAGTTAGCAAGCCAACAACAAGCGAATAAAATGTATTTTTCTGCCATACACTCTGCCATGTGCCATGTGTGTGAGTGTGAGTGTGTGTTAGATTGGGTGTGCGAATATGGATTGTGTTATTGTTGCTGGCACTAAAACGCGCTTTGCTTAACGCTCTTCAAACGCTTTAGATACTTTTCTTTCTTGTTTTGCGATATTTTCCTTTTTCTTTTTCTTTTTGTTTGTGTCAACCATAACGATTTTCTTTTCAATTTAGTTTTACTGCGTATTTTGTTCTAATTTTATTGCGTGTATTAAAATTGTTTCCCTTTACTCTTCTACTTTTCCCTAGATGTTTTTCTGGTGGGCTGCATTTTGGATTCGCAACTGGAAACGAGTAACGGGTAACAGGGTCTGATTTTGGGTTCTGTCGAGTGCTTTTAACACACAATTTGGAAACGAACACACACACACCCAGTGGATCCCACACGCACATCATAATAATATATATATTTTTTATGATATTTATAGCTCTGACATTTTGCTTAGCTGGCAGGCGATTTATATATCTCCAGCCCCAACTCCAACTCCAACTCTGACTCCAACGCCCCAAACCAAATCTCGTTCTAATCCCACTCTTCTGTTACTATTTCCAGCCATACATATTTATGACTGGCCAACTCTTTGCCACATTTTTCATAACATTGTTTTAGTTTTCATTTCATTTCATTTATTTGTTTTTTTTTTTTTTGTGTTCTTTTGTTTTTTGTTTTTATTGGCTGTTATTGTTGTTGTTGTATTTGTTGCTGCTCTCTTTGTTGTATTGTCTCTTGATTTTTGTTGCATTTTTATGTGTGCTTGTGGCTGTTTACTGCCCCATAGATACACAGTTATTGAATGGCCTGTCATATTGTGGCAACTTTTTATATGCCCCAACACGTTTCAACGGATTTTATTGGCGGGTCTATTTTACATATAAACTCTAATACACTGATTCGCATATTTACGAGTCTAACTATTGAATGCAAAATACATTTTTCAGGATAAAGTTACATCGAATTGAAGCCTTGTATTTTTTTTAACAACATTTATCAAACAATTTTGGGAAAAATTGAGAGAAATATTTTATAATTAAAATTTTATAGTCAGTGGAAATTGATCACCTGTCACCAAATTGGCTTGGTTAGAATTATACTTGTTTGCTATAAAAAATAATAATATTCTAATAGTGGCTTTTGTAGTCCGCGCCAGATATTTATGAATTTTTCTGTAAAAATATATTGTTTCATTCGACTTTAGAATACGAAATATATTTTAATTTTAAAATTATACATTAAATGCCAGTAATTGATTATTCTATATTATAAATTTAATCTACAAATAAAAATTTATCACAGATAAAAATCATTCAACCATCATTTTCTTTCCAAATTTGTTAATTAAAATGCAACTTAATAGCAATAAATAGTAATTAAAAATTTTTAAATTAATTTACTTAACACTTCGACTTTAGATCAAACAATAGCTTTGTAAAGAAAGAGAAATAGAGAGAGTTAGAGAAAGAGAGAAGTAAACAAAACTCTGTTTCTAATGCTCGGAATATATTTACTTAATATTTTTAAATTATTTCAAGTGCAATGCCATTTGAAATTTGTAGCCTTCAGCTTGGTAAACAACTTCATCATTGAGGGAATTCGGAGGAGATGAAAGAGAAGCTTGGAGAAGAGAAAAGAGCGGGAGAAGAGGAGGTTCCGAGAGTAGAAAACATTTGCGTGCATGCTGTCAGTTAATTATTGAGCAACGAGCACGTACTACTCTGTCTATGGCTGAATGTATGCATGTATAAGTGTGTGAGTGTGTGAATGTGTTTGAATATGTTAGAGTGTGTGTTGTGTGTTGTGTGTGTATGCGTATGCAAGTCTATTTGCATGTGTCTATGTTTAACTTAATTAGTGCTTCTATGCGCTGCATTTTGTGGTCCGCATTTAACGCAGCGACCGCCAAAGCGAGAACTGACGTCACAGTCGCCGTCGTCGTCACCGAGAGCGTATCTCTCGCTTTCGCAGTCGCTGTCTGCAACGGCTTCAGAGTCTCATCGGTCTGTACAACTGTTCATCTAGTATGTCCCTCAGTCTGTGTATTTCTGCCGACAATATTTAAAATTGCAGCACACGGCTTCCGCCAGCGCCATGAGCTTCATCTGTGATGCTGAGAACAATAAACTGTTTATTTGTTTAAATACGCATAAATGCAAAGTGCAGTTTAGCTATTTGGGAATTCAAGAAACAGCCAATCCAATCACTTGTTTATATATATATATATATATATATATATATATATAAATGTTAAATTTGTGGTACAACAAAATATTTAATCTTCTTAAATAAAGTATGAAATATAAGAAATAAAAATAGAAATTAAAAAAAATATATATATGTACATATATAAAACATTATAAATAATTATATATTCCTTTAGTGAATTTTTCATGTTTATTTTTGTATTAAAACATTTTTAACAAAACATTATTACAAGCAGAGTGCCATAAAAATTAGTAAATTAAATAAATTGCTATTAACTAAAATAAGACTTATAAAGAGTATTCCATATTCGAACAGCTAGTTTCAATTTAATTTTATTTTTTGTTTTTTGTGTCGTTTTTCCACACTCGTTGCAGGCAGCACGTAATTTGCATTGTTGTTGCTTTTAATTGCTTAGTGTTAATTGCTGTAATTGCGGTGAACTGAACTGCGAGCAAAACAGCAAAAACAAAAAGAAAGTAGAATAAAAACTGTTTTACCCACAAAAAAACAAAAACTCGCTTGTAAAGTGGCCTTAACAAAATTTAATTAGACGATGTCCTTGCGGTGGCCCGAGGTCACTCTGCTGCATGAGGGACAACAACAATCGTAACAACAACAATAACAACAAAAGCAAAAGTTTTTCAGGTGATTCGGTGTACCATTTGTCACACGATCGACCCCTTCTGAATTTGTTTGCCTTTAATTTGGCGCTGTCATTCAATATGTTTGAAGCTGATGCTGTTGCTGTTGTTGCTGCTCATTAACGATTTACTGTCGAATCGGGAACGGATGCTCGTTAAGCCCATTAAAGGCAATGCCAAAATGTTAAGGCAACGAGACTTTAAAATGTCATCATACGATCTGGGTGAATAACGTCACGCCCACAATGCTGACGAAGGATGTGGGTTCAAATGTCACAGGAGCTGGCCATAAATTTGGCTCACAACCACACACAAACAGTAAGCGTGTGAGAGCTAAAAGCCAAAACCAAGGCCAGTGCTTATGAATTTTTTTTCTAGCTTTGCTTTTATTCTCTATTATTTCTTTTTTGGCTGGAAATGTTACCCACCTGGTGTCCTAATTTATTAGTTAGTATCTTGTGGTATGTATTAATTAATTAATTAAAGAACCGAATGGCGATACAAAAATGTCTTTACATGTATTAGTTATCAGGGTTTGCTATTAAATTTACCAGTTGTTGGTTTATTGAGGAAAACTTTGTGCTATCTACTTGTCAATGCTGTTATTATTTGTGATGCTATCCATTATGCAATTCTTAGAGGCATCCAAATGGAGTCTCTAGTTAAAGACAAAGGGTAACAGTTTGACCTGTAGTCAATCATCTCATTCAATAGCTGTCTGTCTTTCTGGAAATTGTGCATAGTTTTGGATTGTAGATACTTTCTGGGGTTCTCAGAGGGCATCGTACATGAATTCGCTCTACAAATAGAGACGTGTTAACCAAGAAAGTAATACCAAAACGTATTTATTTTAAATTTTGGGATCAAATTGAATAAGTTCTTAGGAGCGCTACCTGAAAGCTCTTTATAAACACTAAATTAAATTTGTGGCATTGCTTTTGGAATGTAAACTTTTGCTGTTCTAACAATATAAATTAACAACAATACTTCAGGAATAATGGTCAGTCACAGTGGGACACCAATAAACAGAATTGGGACAGCAATTGGTTGCCAACTGGGATCCAAAGCCCCAAAAACAGCACATTTGAGCCTCATTTCTAGCCATGGTCCCTTGTCGAACATAAAAATTATTATTGCGCTGCGTCGTGGAAGCCTATCAAAAATTAAATGATTTTTTCTCTTCAAAGCAATTTGTCGAGCTGCTGCCAGGCAGCGGGGCGAATGGGTGATGTACTTGCATTAACTGAAGGCGTGTTAATGATTATGCATTAAGTTGCCATTAAAAAATTAGGTTTATTAGTTTTGCTTCCAACGTCACACAGTAAATGCTGTAAATGCTACGCCATATTCTAATGAATTGATTAATTGAATTAGGTCCTGTCTTTCAAACAATCAATATACCAAGAACTGACTGTGCCTGACATTAATGGACACATCCTTGGTTCAAAAACTTGCACTTCCTTCCATAGCTTGTCTAATAAAATTTCAAATTAAATTCAGTGTCATTGCTGCCAGCCATAATACATGATTGATGATTTAGTCATTTGTTACTCTGGTCACATCACTGTTAATTAGAACTGTTAACGAAATATTTTAATTATACACTATCAAGTGAACTAAAGAAAACAAATAAGATTTTTCAGTTGTTTTCTAATAGTTAAATTAATTATTATAATGGAACATGTGCTTGTTGCAAGATGAATATTAAATTCCCCTCATTTCTTATTAAGGACATTGAATGTATTTAACCATTTAGTAATTATTTCGCTCAGATACTCAGAGTTCTACTGGAGAATACTCTTGTCATTAATCATAAAGCTTAATTGACTTTCCCTACAAACAGTTCAAAGTTGAATACCTTTGTCCACTTTTACTAACAAAGTGTTGACAAGCCGTAAAAAACGAAGAAGCTAACGAGTAATGGGTATCATAAAAAGAGCACAGACAAAACCGCTGAATGATTACTAGTCTGCCTGATCACTGGCGTCAGTGAAAGTTTTTCCTCTCTTTTCCCCCTTCTCAGCTCTACAATTTTCATTCGATTTATAACATTTTCCATTTGAATTGTGACTGCATTCGATTCGATTGATTTAATTTGCCAGTTCGACGTTTGGTGGTTATAAAAATTCATTGCAAAGGTTTTTTTTGTCTTTTTCTTTTTATGTAGATCTGTGGCTCTGCAATTTTTTCCAGTTCTCAGCTCGGCTTTTGGGTTTGTTGTCAAATCATTCGTGTGCTCATGCCAATAAAACGTGTGCAACTCGCAACTTCCATTTCATTTCATTTGATTTCATTTCTGGCATAATATGCGATGCCAGCGTCAGTTTAACAGTTGCTTTCGTTTTTTCCATACTCGTCATCGAAATTCTCATTCTCAATTCTCATACTTAACGCAGCTCAACACTTTTGGCAACAATGCAACCAGCCATCCAAACCATCAACAACAACAATATCGACAACAACAATAACAACAACAACCAAACCCACTAACAACAAGGCACTTTTCCATTTACATGCATTTACGCTTATTTGAGCACAATTATTTTCGTTTATTGGCCGCAAAAACTGTGACGACATGTCGGCAACGCCATGCCACGCCTCCAAAGAAAGAAAGCTAAAAAATATGGTATGCCTTTTAAATATTTAAGGGCCATTTTTTATCACTGCTGCGTTTTTAATTGCGCCAAATATTCAGTTTACATATTACGCGCTTATGCAGTAAATATTTTGGATATTTATTGCTTATCAGGCCACAAAAAACTCGCTTCCAAGTTAATTTAACAAAAAAGATCACTTATTCAGAACTATATGAAAATATGATTGCACAAATATTGATGGTTAATCGTATATATTGGAATATATTCAATGTTTTAATGGTTTTCTATGGACAATTCGGGATCACTTTTTTATACATTTAACAGTTATTGGAAAGAAAAAATTTGTAAAAAATATTAAAGTCAGTGCTTAGTTAAATATAACTTATACTTTAAAATAATAATAAAAGCATAAATTTAACTTTCTCTTTTTCTTGAACAACACTTTTTTTTTAGATTTAGTTATACATAATTTGTTACCAGTACAAATTGTTTTTGGACACTTCAAGCCAAGTTTCTATGTCAGACAACAAAGCGTTGATTGAACCCGAGTATAAGCCAATGAATGTTTATAAATTTGCATTTTGTGCAAAATAGAAAACAATTTGAGCAACGAAACTCCTACTCCCCTTCCCTCTCCCTTCCTCTTCCCCCTCACCGACTCCATTCCTCCACTTAAATGTAATTTACTTAAGTGTTTCAAACGCACGCACATAAATTTTGCTTTTACAGTCCATCCGTCCGTCCGTCCGCTCGTCCATTTGTCCGTCTCGTTGTCTGTCTGACTAAGAAATATTAAAAATATGCAAATTTGTCTCCTCAACAGTAGAATTTTCTTTTATGTGTTCGCATAACCCTTTTTATTTTGGTCAAATGTGACAACACCAACAAAAAAGACAATGACAAAAAGGAGAACAGTTTTCTCATATAATCCGAATAGTTTTGACTGTGGAAGTACACACTCCATTTGGCAAATATAATAAATGTTTTGCTTTATGAAAACTCTTGTTGTTCTTATATTTTTTTATTGCGATTTCTTTTTGTGTAGGCAGCAGGCAAATTTCTAGTAACAACTTTTGCCTTTTTAGCAAGTTGGCACTCTGAATGTCTGGTCAAACAGAGCAGTCGAAAATTAATGTCCGAAATATTTTAATGTTGCATTATACAACACATAATTCAGAGACCAATTGGGCGTAATAAGTGGTCTAGCTTCTGGGCAGCTCTTGGTAACAGTTCCAAAACTTATAGCCAGAATTTCTTCCACTAAATATATATCTGTGTATACACATTCTTTTGTTGACTGACAGAACTGACTCTCACATTTTTTCAATGACTCAATTTCAATCGGCGTTCTCGGACAACTGCTCAAATAGAACTTTGTCAACATGGGAATTTCTATTTGTGCTACCAATAATCATCACATTTCCGCAAACACTCGACCAAAGGAAAATACTATATATATGAACGGAAAGCTCCTGCCAGAAATCACATGAAAATTTCATGGCCGTTTGTCAAGAGCCATTGGCACTGCAACAAATTCAAATACTCATAAACGACGAAAAATGACAGATTAACGCAAATATTGATACAGCGACTGGCACCAGGGTCGGCCTAGTACTTAAGCCCCTGTCCAAAGCGCTGACTCTTGGGTGTCACGCGCTGTGACCGCAGGATATTCACACTATGGACTCAGGATTCGGACTGGATTGGAACCATTTGTTGATGCTGCTCGCGTCCATCTTGGCCCGCATTTGTTTTGAATAATTTGCACTAAACATGAAATATTAATGAGCATTTTTGTTGCTTCTGCAGGAGGGCACATTGCGTATACGCAATAAAATTGAATATTCAGCAAAGAATCAAATGGATCGCAGATAATCACTTCACAGACAGCGTCAGCTGAGATTTCTCTTAAGAAGTCTCCACAGTACTCTGTTTCTCCTGTCTGAGAAGTAAATACCATCTTTAATATATTTCCTAACTAAACTTATAAATAGTCATATTGAAAATATTGCAACGGAGAATAAAAATTTGCTACGTGTGCAGAAAAAAGAAAAGAAAATTTTAAGAGAATTTTTGGAAAGAGAACTTTGGAGGGTTCTATACATAAATTTAACTTTTAATGCGCTGCGTACGCGAATGTGTAAAAGATTATCTTTATTGGCCATTAATTCATATTTAAGCTGGTGCGGCAAAAGAAAAAGGCGCCATTTGCCATTTCCCTCTTTCCAAAAAATTTTCCACTGCTCTCTGTTTTCTGTTCTTTTCTGTACTTTGTGTGTGTTTTCGTAAAACGTTTGTAAAACACTGGATTTACGAAAGGATAAAATTATGCTTTGTAAAACAATTAAGTGGCATTATTTATGGTCGCTGACCCCACGCCTCCTGCTTACTCCCCCGTGCCTCCCCACAGCCACTTGCTCCCACGCACTTAAAGCCCATGCCAAATGGTGCGTTAGTATAGTAAACGTAATACATAATTGCTTCCAGGGTTGTTCTTTTGGAGTTTATTTATGTACTCTCCTAATGGACAAGCTGCGGGTAAGCTATGATGTATGAACCCAAACCTTTTACTTCTTAAGTGATCGGCAGAGATATCATAAGAGCGTTTAAAACGATTATTTGGATAGTTCATTATTAAATTAATTCTATAAATAAATGTTTGTCATTAAATAAATGATAAATTTTATGATTTTTGTTGATTTTTCTAAGAATGCTGTAAGTTCTAACAAAATTAATACAGATAACAAAATACATATTAAGATTTCTAAAATCACAAACTAAGTAAAAATTTAATTCTTGTATCTTGGTCCACAGAAGAATCGATAAACATATGGCATTTAAATTTTCGCTTTGCAGCCAAATAAATGCTTAAGTACATATAAGAATATCGAGTTCCTGTCGCCCGCGGCAAGGACCCTAACCACGAGGGGTAACCCTTTAGCAAATTTACAAATTTCCGCAATAAACCAAATAACTAAAATAAACACAATGCCTCCATAGGCAAATAGCTAGCGTCAAAAAAACAACTTCAAGTCCCAATGCCACAGAAAAAAGGGAAAGAAACTGCTGACATATGCAGCATACTTTTAGGGGCTGTGGGGTTACGGGGTGTTCCGGCATTGGCAATAGCTTTCCTATAGCTGTGGCAGCTCCAAGTGGGTCGATGACTGGATGCCACTTCCTAAGTTTGAAGTGCGCGCAGCGACACAAGCGAACTGGATGCTGCTTTTGCCAATTTGGTGGCGCCTCAAGTGAGCAGCAGGAAAAGTTTAAACACCTGTCTAGGGAGAGGTGAGGAGTATTTAGGGTTGGCTTAAAGCATACCCTGAGAAATATATAACATACGTGTAACGCCCCTTTGCCTTTACTTTACAAGCCACCTAATAAGTATTGCTAGCAGCTATTCACATTGGGCTCTTGCCCCCCATTTCAGCTTTAACTTTTTGCTTCACCAAATGCAAAAATTGCTCACTGTGGTAATGAAATTTATTAGATCATTATACAGACTGCCTCCTTGCCATGTTCATGTTGTTGCCACGCCCCACACTGCAATACACCGCCCCCATCGTCCCATCCCCAGCTAAATTTGTTGACGTTGATTATCATTTTCAAGTTCTGACTTTTCATTTTCAATTTGTGCGTCGGGCACAAAAAAATGTTGTACTTTCTTTGTCTACACGGTATGAAGGTAGCTTTTCCTGTTTTTGGTTTGGCTTCTGTTGAAACTCCCGCTTCCAATCCCGCTCCTGCTCCGTTTCAGCTCCTTGCTGTGCTGCTGCTCCGGGTTCAGCAGACGACCGTTTGCTGGGCGTTGCTTTCAGGGCTCAGCGCAATTTGTGGTATTCTTTATTGTGTTTGTGCTTTGTTGCCTGTCGTTGCCTGTTCTTGCTATCGTTTGTGCTCTTGTCGTCGTTCTTGTTCACGTTGACTGTGGCATAATTTAACTTAATTTTTGGCACAAATTTGTAATTTGCATTAAGTTTATTGGGCTGAGCTCATGCCTACCTCATACCTCCCAATATCTCTCCATACCTACCATCTCGCTCAATTGCCAGTCCCAGCCCAGCTCCAATAGCTTTAACATTAATGAACTCCACATTTTCAACGACGTAACTTCAACTTGATTGCCGAATGTAGGACATGTTGACTTTATCAAGTCAAGGCTCAGCTGCTTTCACATTTATTGGAAATTTATCTATGCATTGAGCTGAGCTCATAAAATGAATCTGGAAAAGAAGTTGCATATGCGACAACTTTAAAATGAAATTGACAACACTGTCAAGTATCTGTCGTTCTGCCAGTCTATCTGTCTTTTTTTCCATTCATTGGTCTCCCAGAGCAGCAAAAAATATTAGATATGGACCCCGGAAATTGTGAACGAAAATCAACAACAACAACAAGAAAAACTACGGCCTCGTGGGTGTTGAATATTCCCGCGGGAATTTTCATGCCATGTTGCCTGCGAAATTCGCTTAATAACTTTCGTCTGTGCGTGCTCCAGCACACACTGAGCAGGAAGCGGATTTGGGAAGCCAGGGAATGGCAGCACCAATCCCACGGCTCGGGACACGCATTGTGGCATTGGGGACCCCAAAATAGCAACCAGACAGTAATTTGTTTTAACAGCACCTTTTAAAGATATTTACAGTCAGGTAGATGCCGAGTCAGAGTTTGCCGTCCCACAACGGAACTGACTGCTGCCACCTGCCAACTGCCAGCCACCACCCAATACCTCCTCTCTTTTACCTGCTGCGGCCGACGATGCCATTTCATAAATTATCCGACACGCGGCGCTAATATGGCGCAACATCCTTGGCAAGCACACTCCAACTCCTTTCCATCTCCCTTACTTCCTTTCTCCTTCACTTTCTTCTTTCCTTTCGCTTCTACATCTCCACTTACCTTTCTGCTGTCCGACTTTCTGCGTTTGTTCACACGTAACATGGAGTCACTCGGCACTTGGGCATTTTAAAGACAATCTTGTTGTTGTTCTCGGCTAATACCAAATTCTCTTTTCAACTTTTGTTTACGCTGTTGCGCCCTGCTACACGTGTCTGCCAGCAGGAACAGTGGCCAAGGAGTATGGAGCACCAACAACTTGAGGAGCTTCAAGTTGCGCTTGTTGCGCCTCAGTTGGATCGCCCAGGGGCAGTCTTTTTACCAGACACTGCCTGACAGACTTAATCGTCTCTAAAGCTAAGGGGCACCTAAGTGTAAAGACTACCCAGACATATTGATGATCATTAATTAATATAAATAGTTGTTTTTAGTGCTTACTAAACGAATATAAATGGCATAACTTCACAAATATTCATTCAATTATTTAATAATTATCATACATATAAAACATTGGGTTTCTATTAACATTTGCTATTTAATAGCTCTTGACATATAATTTTAAGCTTTATCATTAAGCAGCTGAGATTAAACACACACAAAAATTATCAAGTTGACTTATTTGTAAATTTATGTCTATTAAAAGTCCTTCGGTTTCTAAAGTTGTTCTACTTTGGAACACTATTCATACTGATAAAGACACCTTACACCTCAATCCCTATCCCTCAAAAAAAATCTATTTCTTGTTCAATATACTCTAACCTGTTGCATTTGTTTCAATTAAACTTCAATTGGGAGTAGACAACATTCCAATAACTTAACACTGCCACACAAAACGCAATTTATCGCGTTTATTTCAACGATTATTAGCTTTAAATTTATTTTCAATTTCGTCTGTCATTAAATAATAATTTACGAGCTGTTCCAACAACAGCAACAGAGATAACTCCCCGAGGCGACTGCACTCGCACAATTTTCGTCGAGTCTTTCAATTTGAAACGATTTTGCTTTGTTGACCTGAACCTGAACCTGAACCAGAACCAGAACCCAAGAGCTGTCAGACTGAAAAGTATTTACTCCCCAAACCCACATTCGAACCACCCATCAAATAAGGAATGAAACAGACTGCAACAGGACCCACTTATTGTTGTTGCTATCTTTGCTATTGTTGCTATTCTGTGAGTGTTTTTGGTCCTTGTCTCCTTTTTTGGTCACAGCAATTGTATTTTTGGCGGGAAACTGAATGCCTGTGTAGACCTTGAATGTAGAAAACTTTGACATTTGATTATTTTAAAGCTGCAAAATTATCGCTTGAGTTAAATTCTCGTTTTTTTTTTCTTCTTTGTTTCCATTTGCGTTGCGTTCGTTGTTGTTGTCAAATTATAAACGAATTTATTTTAGATTAATTGCGCGTAAAGTTGCAAACAACAACAAAGAGCCACAGCAAAGGAACTAAGTCTGAACCGCAAATTTGGCTGTACTTTAAAGGATGGGGTGGGATTAGTGGGGTGGGTTTCTGTAGACAGTGTGGTGTGGAGAGTTAGGGTATATTTTGATTGCCTTGGGGTGAATTGTGCTACAAGCGTGCAAATGCGTTCATTTTAAATGCGTTGTCTTCGCTTTGAGCATCAAATGGTATTATTTATTATTTTTCCACGCTTTTCTCTCTTTAAGTCCCTTGCCCAACCAGCTCTAACACGCCTTGATTTTGCACTATACACTTATATATATGTGTATATATATACGTCTTCGTTGTGGTCTGCGTGCTGTTTGTTGTCTTTTGTTTTATGTTGCGGAAAATAATCGGAAGTTTTTCTTACTTATATAATATTAATAGTTATCTCTAGGCGGCCTCTTCAGCCAGTTCCTTCGCCTCTTATTCTTTCCTTCCGTTGTTCCCTTAGCCATTGTATGAATGTCTTTCATTTGGCTGTCTCGTTTGGAAATTGTCATTATACCACAAAATGTAGCGCGTCCTCATCTGGATTTTTTTTCTGTCTTCTGTGGTCCCCTCTTTGTCTTCATCTTCGTCTTTTACTTTAACTTTGACTTGGACAAGTCGGTGTTTCATCTTGCCTTGGTTATTTGCAATTTATGTAACTATTTCAGTTAATCGAGCGTAATTGATTTTATTTTGAGCTTTATTATGGCGATTGGCGGTTGACATTTTTCTCGCTTTTATATTTTTATTTTTTTGTTGCTTTAACTTGGACCGAATAACGAAAATAAATAATTGACTTTGATCTTCTTTGCGTGTAATTTGTGACATGCTTTTTGATTTGAATGATTTGATGTTCTGCTGAAATGTTCGATCTGGTAAAAATAAAAGGTTATTCGCATATTAATTTGGCAGATTAAAAGAATTTTATAAAAAGCAAATGGACAAATTAAGTTATTTAATTTTTCATCTTTTAAGTGGGATTGTTAATGTACAAGTATATTTTCAAGTGGTTAAAAGTAAATTTAGTGTTTGATTTACTTTAGCATGTATCAGATCATCTAAATTGTTAACAAACTAAAGGCTTATGTCTTAATCATTCTTTGGTTTTTTCTTATCAGCTTTCACCTTACTTAAAACAAATTAAGCGATTAATAATTATTTTTTTAATAGCTATAAAGTACTTAAAAGCATCGGCATGTATAATTTGTGAAATTGGTAAAGGATTTAAAACTCTTCGGCTTTGAAAAGACCAACAAAAACAACAAGAAAATAGAAGTACACTTTTTGGATTTTTGTTAAATATGCTTGACCATTAGCAATGGTTTTCACTACCGCACACCCACACAAATACACACACGCGCACACACACACACAAACACAAGCCAAGCTATGTATGCCACATTTCTGAGCCTGCTGCTGTCATAGCGCGATAAAGGTATTATGCACATTGACAACAAAGACACACACACGCACACACAAGCGAGCACACATACACATACGCACAAAGGAGAAAATAACGTCCATGCTTAAGTTGCCAACGAAATGGCGGCCAGCAACGCAGTCGATTGGACAATTTTATTCAACAAATAGGCAACATTATGCAAACACACACACACACATGTACACATTTATAAACACACCCATGTCTGTCTGTCTGCTTTCGCTAAATTTGTCCTTTACTTAAAATTTAAAATTGTAATGTTGTTCACCACCTGAACCTACAATTGTTGGCTAATTTAATGTGTTACCTCTTGTGTGTTCGTGTGCTGGTGGGTGTTTATGTGGTTATCGCATATGTTTTCATTGCGAGAGTTTAATAGTCAAGATTTTAGTAAAACATATTAATTTAATAGCAGCAGGAAACGAATAAATTCAATTTAATATTGAAATTAAACAAATTCTATTCAAATAAAATTGGCTTGCTTAGAAATCTGAATGTTTATCATATAAGTAAATGAAGTTTAAATCATGTGAAACCCAATTTCTATGCCATTGACAGAAGCATGGCCGCCAACAACAAAAGAAAACCGCATGCATTTTTAGTTATTTCTCTTAATTTCTAACTCAGCATGTTGTACAAGTATTTGGTTAGCAAACAATGCCAATGCATTTTCCACTCGTACCATAACTCAAATTTCCCATTTGCATGAGCTTTGAATATGCAATTTTCATGTTCGCATATTGATTTTTACAGTAAACGCACAATGGAAAATATTCGACGAAAGTAAAATGAAAATATCAGGGAATGTTCCAAGTATCCTGTACATGGTTGAATGGTCTAAATTTTCGAAAATGTAAAAAAAAAAACAATTGTTGTAAACGCCAGCGACTTTAATTAAAGTTAATTTATAAAGTAAACATCCACGAAATGCCAGAACCCTTAAAAATACATTGCCAGAAAGGTGCTTTCTCTTAAAACAATCATAAAAAATGGAAACCAACAAAAATTATCATGCTAGGCACACGGCACACGGCACACGGCAAAACGCACAAACTGCTCGAAGCTGCAATCGCAATTTGCACATTGGGCAGCTGCATAAATATGGGAATGTCTACATGAAATGTTCTATCCAACGAATATCCAAACTGAAGCAATTAAACACATAAAGTTGTATGCAAAAATCAATTGTTTTCAATTACAAAATAATATTTGAATTAAATAAAATAAATTCGCAAATAACAAACTTTCAAAAGTTTGACGTTAAGCTTAGAGAACTACAAAATTTTATTAAAGACCTTTGATATCTCAACATAACTCAGTGATTTATTAGTACCATTTGGTGTATTCTTTATAAGTTCTTATGAATCGGCTAACTTTATCAGATGCCAGTTATAGTATCATTCAGTATAAAATCAGCAAGCTATTGATCATATTATTTATATGTTTTTGTTTCCGAATTCACAGTATTTTCTACTAGTTTTATAGTAAACAGATTATTGATATGATTTTGTTCTATTTTTAATAAGTTTACGTTTTCCTAATAGTATGTTATCTGTTATTTATCATTACCAAGGTAATAAATACGACTCAAACCATTAGACGTCTCAAGAACATTCTTATAAGCCCTCAACAAATTCGAAACACTATGAAACGAGCACAAATTAGCCAAATCCTGTGAGCACAAAACTGCAGAAAACATCGTTTAGCCAACAGACCACAACCCATAACAACTTACAATTTTTGGACAAGAACAACAACAACAACAACAACAACAAGAGCAGTACCTAAGCCATTGCATAGCATTGTCCTTCAAAATCACCAAAGGCAACAATCATTTATGGCGGACTTAGCCACAAAGTCAGCCAATCAGTAAAGACGCTTTGGAACAAACGCTTGCTCTTATTATGCTCAGAAGGCCAATCACCAAATCGTGTCTTAACATAATTTTCCCTATGCCCGTTTACGGCCAGGCCAAAAACATGGACGCACTGCCAAAGAGAAGTGTACAAAAAATTACATTTACGTGCTTCCAATGTGTAATTAAGGATTATTTTGTGCTCAAGTGGCTGCTGCTGCTGCTGCTACTGCTCCTTCTGCCCTTGCTCCTGTCTCTCGTCCTTCTTCAGTTGTTCAGCTTTTCAGCTGTTGGTTCAAGTCGTTTTGGCTCTTTGTTGTCTAGGCCCAACAAATCAGTTCAAAAAGCTCAGCTTCGTGACTTTACTGGTCCAAGCGGGACGAGGACAAAGGGTTCGTTCCACTGCCTTGTTGTTGTCTCTATGAAAATTGACTAATGACTTTGGAGATTGAACTTAAAGAGTTTGTTAACTTGTTGTTGCTAAGTATTTACGGGATTTTACTTAAAGAGGCATTTAACAATTTGTTGTACTTAAACAGAAGATTTATTATAGCCCAAAAATCAACAAAAACACAAAATGTTCAATCTCTTTAGGAGTATAAAATGGTCTATTGTTAGAGAATTTGTAATTATGACAAAAGTTTTCATTTAATGTGTACCTGATTTTAAATTAAATTAATATTATTTCAAGAAATAGTAATAATGCTTTATTGTGGAAAGTCAAATGCAACTGTGTTCATATTATGCCAAATAGCTTCCGTTTAAATTTACCAATGAGCTCCTTATGAGCTAGTGACACGTTCGAGGAGCGAAGCGAAGCGAAGCAAACATAAGCTGTCCTGATGCCGAGCTGAGTAAATCCCATAGCTATATACCTGATGGTTGGTTGGACATGAACGAATATAGATGGATGTGTGTGAACAATTTGCATTATTCACATGTTTAACATGCAAAACGCCGCTGGGACGCAAGACATTCACCAACTGACAAGAATACACAGGATACTATACATACAAGCTTTCAACCTTGCATTACATACAAGTGTGTTTTGTCACTAGCTGGCACTGGGCTGGCATTTAAAGTGATGAAACTGTTGAAAATTGTGTGCCTTTCAAAAGCAAAAAGATCACTTAAAAGAAAGGAAACCGAAGACAGAGTAGAGTTAAAAGAAATGTTAAGGGACAGTGCAAAAAACATTACGCAAATTCATTTCAATCTAATCAAGTTGGTCAAACAAGTTTAAATTGATTTCGGAAAGCCACAAGGAGCATGCTAAAAAAAAAAGGGGACATTTTTAACGGACAATTAAAATTTACGCCGCAACGACAATGATAATGAGATTTTTAATAACCTCGTAAAGTGTCTCCCTCTCTACTCTTTACTGTACCTCCTAGTTCCCAGTTCCCCTCTCCTAAGTATTTTCATGCAGTGCTAACCGGGGACAGACAAGTTAAGCAGCAACAATAGCCAAGAACTTTGGATGACGATAAAGTTAAGAAAGCCGGAACGACATGCGCGACATTCTTTCTTTTTAGCTGGCCAAAAGAAGTAGCCAAATAACCCAAAGGCAACTCGACAATGTGCACTGTGAGGTAAATTGCTTCGCAGAACGGACCACGCTGACTGCTTGATTTTTTACATTTTGTGGCTTTTTGTTCTTCTTCCGCAGACCTATACCAACACCAGTATTATTTTTTTTCTTTTTTGCTTCTTTCTTCATATCGTTCCTTGGCCAGAAACGGAAGCGCATAAGCAACAGCAGAAACAATTAAAAGTTTCCGTTGGCACTTGGACTTCCTGACCAATTTGGTCACGCGCATTGTACGCCCTTTGAAGATACAATCAGTTAGGACTGTGCACATGAATGTGTGTGTAGACAAAACACACGAACTGTTTGTTGTATACAGTAACGCCAGTTGAAATGTACGATTTTTAGACTATTGTTTGGTATATAATTTATGTATTTAAAAGTTATTTAAAGAGTATACTTCATTCGATTCGATTTACATTTAATTTTTCATAATTAAACATTCATACTATTTGATCCTTAACCTCTTAGCTGTCATTTAAGCGTGAAATGAGCTGCTTTGAAACCAAAGTTAATATTTGACTTTCAGCTAAAAAAGAGGGTAAAAATCGGAACTGCAAAGGAAAGAATTTTCTTAACGGCTTTTCTGCTATTTGTTTAGGCACAGGACTTCAGCTTCAGCCTGTTAATAAATAATATGGTTTGGCAAACCACAAGGAATATTACAATAAATCGATTGACAATCTAAATTCGTATATTATTATTTGACGTCAATTAATAGAAAATATGTGATGCTCTAACTGCTGAAGGTAATGAAAGATATATATATGTTAAGGGAGATTATAAAAGTTTGAAATATGAAGCCAAGTGGAGCGCATCCGTTTTAATTACCCACTCGAGCAAATGGCAAAGGGCAACAAAGTGAGTCTACAAAGTGAAAGCAGAGAAAAGCAAAGAAAAGCATAAAATAATGTGAAGTTTCAATTGCGAATACTGCTTTACCCGTGTCAACCCAGCTGCAAGACAGTCAGCAATGAGGTCTCCAACTGTTCGGCACTTCATCAACTCCTCAAGTTCTGACATTTGTCCAGTGTCTTGAAAAACACCCCTGACGACGGTATTGATACAACTTTCAAGACTATGGGTTGACTTCAGGCAAAAGTACTTAAATTAAGTTAAAACAAGACGAACAGAGAATAAGAGAGAGTAAAGTTTAATGAGGTGGGCAGTTGAAAGATGACAGAAAGGAGCGCAGAAAGGAATGAAAGGGATCAAATTAAAGTTTGAATGAGGAGTAACCTTTCGATAGAAGCATCATAAAGCATTCTTCTGTAAATAACTCTGGTATGAACCCAAACATTGACCCAATTGCTAAATATATATTCTCAGTACTGCGTATACTTAATATTTGATTACAAATGATTCACATTTTAACATATAAGCGCATTGTTGTCGCTGTGACAATAAACAAATAACGAGAAAAACTCACACATTTCTCATTTATCAGCCAGACATTAGAAAAAAACAAGAAAACTGCAAGCTAAGCTCCACAATTCACTCCCTTGTACTTATGTTTTGTCTATTTTTCCTCTCTCTATACATCTTCTTCCAGTTGCATTTTGGAGTCAGCGCCCCAAGTGTTAAATGTGACCACTTAACAGAATGACAATAGTTTTTAACTTGGCTAGAAGTTTTGGCGTCACCACAAAGTGGTTTAAGTACAAATCTCTCCCTCACTCTGTCTCCCTCACTCTCTCTCTCTCTTTCTCTCTCTCTCTCTCTCTCTCTCTCTTTCTCTCTCTTTCTTTCTCATAAAATAACCGATCTCAAAAACTTTTTCATATAGCTATCTTGCGTGCCAAGTTCTCAGTTAGATTTCGGTTATGGATATGCGTTTGAGTTTGGGTTTGGGTTTGGGTGTGGGTCAACCCACTACAATTGCATATGTCGTCGACAGCTGCTGGAAGTGACCCAAAAGCAAAATATGCTGCTAATACTCGTCCCAAAAACTGACAATGCCGGCAGCACATTAAATATGCATGTGATCCAGAGCCAATGCCCTAGTGGGAATTGGAGATGGAGCTGTATTTGGACTTGGAGTTGGAGTTGTAGCTGGCGCGGAAAGCTGCGACACGACTTTCATCGTGGTCAACATCAGCACGAGACGGCGTCAGTGGTACAGTTATAAATTTGTGACAGCACTTCTCACAAACATAACCGGACATAAAACACGGCAAGCGGAAGCAGCATTTGGTCATAGGCTTCCTTCCGGCTCGCTACATGCGGCTGACATTTCTGTGGCTGTTTCCCTCCCCCTGACATTGCTAAACCCAGGACTTAGTTTAAAATTCCCACAACCAAACCCTTCTTCTTATTCATAGAGCAATCCAAATCTTTGACAGACAGGTCAATAAAAATTGAAATAAATTTAATTTATATATAATATTTAAGATAAAATAAAAATAAAATTAAATATAGTTATACAAATAAGTATAGTTGTCAATTGAAGTCTATAAATATTAATATAAATCTACAAATAAATATGTATTCACATATAGATGTAAATCTAAATATATAACACAAATGTATGTAACACAATAAAATGACAATCAATTATTTTATTATCTTGTAGTTCTTCAAATAACCTTACCAATCTTTCTATGCGTGTCACATTTTCCACATGCCAGTTATTACATCAACACAACTGCTGCCTAAGAATACCTTTATGTTTGTTAAGCTCCAAGAATGTCACTTGCTGTCAGCTTGAAAGTAACACGACAGCCAATCCCAATTCATACAGAATTGTAAACTGATCTCAGCTGATTGCGTGTCAGCATTTGTCCCACATACTTATATCCTTAGATACCATCCTTGTCCACTTCCAGTTTGCGACGGCAGACATCGAAAACAAAACCTCTAACATGTCAATATTTATCAAAAATATCTTCAGCTTTCAGCTCCTTCTCTCTCCTTTACGACTGCAACTTATTATAATATATAATGCCAAAAAATCAAAACAACAGTAAAAGAAACAGCCAACTGATATTTTTTTTATCAAAGAACAAATACACCCACAAACCGACGCCGTTGCTTGCTTCGCTTGCGATATTTGTTCTTGTTTTTGTTTTGTTTTTTTTTTTACATTTAATATAAACACATTTAATTTATACGACATGACAACGACAAGATTTTGGGGCTTAGATTGACGGCCCATAAGCAGATACGAATGTGCGTCTTAGTTGCCTTTCAGTTGCGGCTCCAAAAGACGCGCCCCACAAAGCGTGGCATAAACTTTGCCTCAAACTCTCATATACCTTAAGGAACTTGCAAATTGTGAGAGCATGTGTGTGTGTGTGTGGGTGTGAGTGGGAGTTGCTCAGTCGTTTGGTTTTTTTTTTTATGTTTTTAAGTTTGTTTGACAAGCTATGTGTGTGAGCGTGTGTATAAAATTGGAAATACTCTTGGATTATATGCTGATTTAACGCATGAAAACAAAGCATCACGTATACGCATTTTATATTTATTTTCTGTAAGGGGACAACTTCATGTTGTAGACTGTGTGTGAGTAAGTTTGTGAAATTGTGCAACTGATAGGGAAAAACTTTTGCCACATATATCTAACATATGTATGAGAAAATATCTCTGCTTTCATTTAAATATTTAGTCAAGCTTTAGTTTCCCCGTCACCTTTGTGCATTAAACAAATTAATGCCATAAAAATCAACAAAACAACAGCAAAGCACACACATAGAAAACTTTGCCATTTATATCGTTTATTTTGTAGCATTAACTCAACTCCCATATATACATATAACGAGTTGTTTTTGTTGTTCTTCTTGTACATTTTATGTTAGTTGTGCACAGTTTTTATGTGCCCTCGGTTTTATTTCCTTATTGAAAATAAACAAAATTTATTAACAATAAAAAAAGTTGGACAAGCGATCTATTGAAGCGCTTAAAAGTTCGCAATAAACCAAGGACAAAAGTCAATTGGTTGCCTTAAGAGATTAAACTGGCCCAGAACGTTTGTGCCCAATTCAACGCATTACGCATACGCCATATCGGCCACTCAACTCACTCCCAGTAATATTGAAATGCATTGCA
Source organism: Drosophila cardini (assembly GCA_018903735.1). Classification (NCBI taxonomy): domain Eukaryota; kingdom Metazoa; phylum Arthropoda; class Insecta; order Diptera; family Drosophilidae; genus Drosophila; species Drosophila cardini. Next base: position 19,365,104 of record JAEIGM010000001.1, on the reverse strand, counting down.
ATGCAATGTCTGCCTTCAGTAGCAACAAATGCAAACGAACAATAACCACAGTAAAACAACAACTGGAATAAATGCAATTGTGGCATATGGAAATTGTTGCCGTTTTTGAAACCGAATAAAATTAAATCTCTCTCGAATTCTCTCCTTTCATGCTCATGTGTATATGTATTGTATATGTATTGTTGTTGTTTGCACAGAAAACCCTACACATCTGCCATCCCGCCCAAGAGCTATATACTCCGGAGTGCACCTTCACCCATTGCAAAACAATTAAAAAACATTTTGTATATTGTGTGTATGGGGCATTTGGGGCACTCATTCGGTTTTGGTTTCATCAGCAGACTGCCCTGCCACGACTATGTCCCACATTCTGCATACCGACCATTGAATATTGCGGTGGTCGCATTGTTTACTACTCCCGGAACCACAGCAGCCACCGCTATTTGTAATTGAGTTGATTTTTGCATGCCGTTCAGCTTCCAGCATTATTAGTTGCCACATGCTATCAAATTTGGCTGTGGTTTATTGTTCAATTTTACTGCTGTTTTACCTCTTTACCTCTAACAAATTAAATCACCTTTCAATTGTGTCAATTAACTCATGTGATTTTTAATAACCAGTTTAGAGACCATTCTTGGCATAGTAAAAAAAAACCAACAACTAATTAAGTTAAATGTATATCATAAATTTTTAAATGTGACAGTTAGACAAACCGACTTTAATGGACCTGTCACTGTAACAGGCAATCCACGCAAGTGACGAAAGCATCCCCAAAAGCACATCACCCTTATTCTTCGATGGGCTGACGAGTCTGAATATCAGGATCGGCCTGACCGATCGCAACAAGTTTAGTCACATAATTTATAACATGTGTTAATAAAAAGCTGTTTTAATGCTTAAACTATTTATTGAGTTATTTAAATTTATAATGAAATACCCTTTTGATTAAACTTATGTTTCTTGTCACTGCTACAGTGCTGACTCATAACTGAAACACATACACCTCTAACGCTACCACAAACTTAGACACATACACATAGGGAGATGAAAATCAATCTTACTTTTCAATCAATATCCATTATGGCCCACAGGTTCGTGATGTCCAGGACAACACAAGACGAAGCGATGCTCATAGCAGCCAAGGCGCGATTTATTGCACTTTGCGCGACAATTTCCGTTGCAGAACTCGAAGTTCTGAGTCGCTTGAACTTTGCTCAGATTGCCGTCATTGTCAACATGCATTCAATTGCAAAGGGTGTGGTTGTGGGTGTATAGTGAGTGTGCACCATGGCAACTGTATGAAAGGCTTTCACACTAGTATTTCATACGTTGCAGACTTGGCCAACAAGTTTTTATTGCTTTGGCGTGCTTAAAGTGCTCTAAATTGTTTTTTTTTTTTCTACTTCTTTTTTTTTTTGCTCCTGTTGCTGCTCTGACTATTGCCAACACACCAACAAATTGTATTGTATTGTGCTCAGAGTATAAAAAAAGAGAGAAGAAATCCCCACAAATAACCCCTAGTGCTCGGCATGTAACTGTGAATCCACAGTAAACTGGCAACTGTAAACTACGCTGCGTAACGGATGCGGAAACGGAAATCCGATATTATTGCGTTTGTATTGTATTAGAAGTGCGTCGATGTCGCTGTCGCTGTCGATGTCGATGTTGATGCTGAAGATGTTGTTGTTTTTGTTTCTGTAGCTCTGTTATTGCGAACAACGTTGTGCAGGTGTCTCTGCGGCTGGTTTTCCATTGTTGATGGAAATTGAAATGTCATATTGCTGGCTTTCCATTTGATTCGAGCTTAGCCAGACAAACGGGTCACGCAATTTTGCGGCCAGAGTTAGAACGCACGGAGACAAAATGAAAAACATGACTCCAAAAGGGCTAAATAGAAGTTTTTAGCCCTCAACATACTGCACAAAAATTAATAAGAGCGAGGGAGTGGAATAAACGATTTTGGATCTCAAAACTAACCGAAATTAGTTTTACACATTATGCACCTTAACAAATGAACTGAAATTTTTATGGTATTAAAAAGAACGATTTCTCTCCAACACAAATCGAGCTACATAAAAACTATAAAAAAAATTCTTCAGCTAGATCAAATTAAAGCAAGCCGAATCAATAACAAGTGGATTAAGATATCTCGTTATCTGATTTTCAACGGATATGTTTGTATATGTTAATATCCATAAAGTTTTAAAAATCAATAATTTAATTAAATTGAATTTGTAATACTTAATAGTATAGTAGTAGATCATGAACAAGTCAAAATTAACTTAATTTGTATGTCGTATATCGACGGATACATACCTAATTTCCATCTCTAGCTTTTTCATTCTTCATCAGAATTCATGCAGACAGACAGCACTTTTCTAGAACGACAGTCAAAATAAAGCAAAGCAAATAAAAGATACAAATTCTTTAATTTCTACGTTACATTAAGCGTAGAGTAGAGACATGAGCCAAAAGTCAATGTGTCATATATAGTATGGAATATATAGTATGTCGGGAGAGGGGGGATACATGCCGCACAGCATGTTATTTATTGTGCTTCAGGTTGTTGGGGTGCTAATAATGTGCGAGTGGACAGTCTCGAAGCAAGGACCGATGTCAAGAGCGCTCTGGGCTGTTTAGGGGAGACCCCCTCTCCACAGTCATCCAGCAAATGGCCAACTTTGTTGACCAACTCAATGGAAGTACACGTGCCAAGTGGGCACAGGTGTTGTCAGGGCTTGTGCGCCCCAAAATCAACGTACTCAGTACAGCTCAAGTTGCACATTTTCATTTTGTAACGAAATTTATTAAGTAGAATTTAGACGCAGGCAGTACCGAGAGCATTTGCTCTAGGACCTTTGACCTCCGCCTGCCAAGTTGACATTTTTATTTGCTTACATTCTCTAAGGGTGGTGTGAGGCAGAGTATTACAAATTAGTGCCATATAATGAACATATTTCAAATAAAATTTATCAACTTTTGGCTTGCTTTTAGGAAATTTTATTTTAATTAAGGCTTTTTGTAAACATTATCTTTAAGTGGTTTTGATAAAAGTAAATGAGTTCACAGATTTTATATTGCTTTAACTAATTATTTAAACATTATTTTAATTTTCTATGGCTCCAGCTTAAAACATTTATATTTAAATGTGCAATTTCAAAGGACCAAACTTAATGTTTGTCTGGCAATCTGTTGCAACTTATTTCTCTTAATTTTCTGAGTTTGCGAAAACAAGTGAAACTACTTAAAATTTAACCGACAACAAAGTAGGCAACATAAATGCATGGCTTATATTCATGGCTTACACAAATTAGCATATAACATGCAACTAAGCAAGCACATACTTGTACATTTATAAATACAAAGTAATCTACAACTTAAATGAGATTTTACTAGGTCTGTAACCAAGACAACATTATAAATAAATATCATTTAAAATAAACTCTTAACTAACCTGTCTGCACTTTGCAACCCAACCACTTGAAACTTATTGCAGCCATAGACGATACTTGAGTGCAGTCAAGTCGAGTGCAATTTCAGGCCACATATGTATGTATCTAAATGTAGTTATATATATTTATATATATATACGATTACGTACATACACACACACTTTGATATTCTCGTATTAAACGGCTGCTGTGCTGTGTAATTACCCATTAAACAGTACGTCAGGACATGCAAGTCTTAGGCAGAAGCCGAGTCAGAAAGAGAAAGCGATGGAGAAATTGTAAGACTCAGAGTCTGACTCAAATGCCTACTTTTCGTTTTAAGTAGTTTCGGTTAGACTGAGGCATATTTGAATGTGTGTGTGTCAGTGTGCTCGTGTGTATGTGCGTATGTGCGTCTGTGTGTGTGTGTAGATATGGCCATGTGTGCATGCTAAGTGCATGCAAAATGCTTGCTTGGCACTAACATCGACTGGGAGAAGGGAAATCGGAGGCGGAGACAAATTCGGGTGAAATCAGACGATGGCAGAGGCACTAACGGTGGCGGTGTCGGGGGCATTCGCATTATGCAGTTAAATGTAGTAAATAAAATGCTAACGCCATTGCCATTAAATCTGAGCACAGCCGACGTCAGCACGTCGTAGCATAATTAGTTTTAAATGGGCTTGTTGATGGCTCAAGTTGTGACGCTTTTGGTGTTTTTGTTGTTGTAGTTTTCTTGGTAATGCTTGTTGCTGGTTTCAGCACTTGTACTTTTGCAATTCAGGCATTAATCTTGGCATTTACAAAAATAATTAAACCACTTTTATTTTAACAAATAACAATTTTATGTGTTGCACAACTGTGTTTAATTTCCATCAATTTAATCTTTCTTAGAAATTTAACTTTTATATGACAGATGATTTCGACACGCATGGTAAATATTTAAATAAACATTTTGAAAGTATAAAACTCCAAAATAAACTTCTGCTCAATAGTTTCTTATCATAGTACAGCTTTTATCAATGAAAATTGGAACTAAGTACTGTACTCTTTGTATGTGATTGCTTCTGAATAAGTACAAGGTCTTTCAAAAGGGCTTAGGAATACGTCCAGTGTACAGCTTTTTCTAATAATTACATATGATTTTAAATTTTTTTGAATATTTTTATGACTCTGCTTTATTTATCAGCATTTGCTTTACAAGTCCTTAATTTAAAAACATTAATTTTATTTTATTAAGTTGGTTCTTTGAATTTATACTGGAATTTAACCAGTTCTCATCGCGATGCCAACTGCTGCAATTGCCTTAATCATGATGCAAGGGAACGCAGCATTAATTACTTGTTTATTTACCAACCGACACAGATGCCAGGAAATGGCATGCGTCAAGGTGGCAACTGTCAGTTGGTGGCCGCACACACTTTGACAGGACAGGACAGGGAAGGACAGGCCACGAGATCCCTGAAAGGATCCTGACTGACGCTGTCGCTGCGGCACATTTAATCAAGTTTTCAACTCAGCTATGTTTATGTCAAGTGTCTATTTGCCTATAACAAACAGACAGCACGACAGCATACAGAAGCTATCAAAAGACCAAGGGAGAGCTATAGAAAAGGGACAATAAGAGAGGTTGTGTCGTGTGGGGACTAAGAGATGAGCAGACACTTTTCAGTTTACAGGGCAACATTAATTAAACAAATAAAGTGCACGCGTTCAGGGTCCTAAAGACTGCAACCGCAATGTCATGCGGTGCCACACACACAAGAGTGAAAAGTGCGAGAACCTTCCCATTTTTTATTTGGGACAGACACACACTTACTCCTCTGTACTATTGTATTGTACTTGGGTAAGAGCGAAACGCGGAGAGACTGAGGAATTACGCATAACTGTCATTGTTCACTTTGGTAAAGTAGGGAAGGAGCTGGTAAAGGTAGAGGAAAAGGTAAAGGTAGAGGTGGACTGCACGTTCTATACCTTCAACGACTTTGCTTTTTATGTAGCATACTTACCTGCGAGTTTATTTAATTCTCTGCCTTTCGACTGTTTGCCTGTCACAACTCGGGGTGCCATAATTGAATTTTTTACGCACGCTCATTTGTGTTTGCGTTTTTATTAACAAAGCAGGCAGTCTCTTCCCCAAACTCGCACTCAGACTCCGACTCCGCCCCGTCCCAGAAACTCTTGGCGTCCCGGAAAAGTTTATAAAAAAAAGGCATGTCAACTTTTAGGCGCCGCACACGTTTTGCAACTGTCTATCAATTATAACGTGACTGCTGTGCAATTGTGTGCGAGTGTGCACACAAACACACACGTATGAGCGACGGGGACATGAACTTTATTTGAATTCCTTAACTGCCGCTTGTTGCGGTTACCATTTCTGGCCACTTGTCTCTAGAACCCAGAAATATTCCGTACCCAAATTCTTGCTGCCTAGCTTGTTCCGTTTAAGTCACTTGCTTAATGTTTCTGTTTGTCTGTCAGGCAGGAAATTAAAATTTACTCAGTAGCTGCAAATGTAATGAGTTTTAATAAGGTTGTGTGTGTGTATGTGTGTGATATGAACTTGGAACTTGGCGTATGCGCAATAAATTCGCGTGTTAAGTAAAGTCTACGCAAATTTTAAAAGCAAATTTAACTGCAAACACTTGCAACACTTAAGTGAACATAAAGCATTTCTCTGACAGCTTTTGCAAATTTTAACCAGATTCAACTTGGGAAAAACTGTTTGTCATTGTCACAATCGTTTTGTCTTGAACCTAGCATTTGACTGAGCTAAGTAAGTCCGTTGCTGTTGCTGTAAAATTACACCATTATTTTGCAGAGTCAAGTTTTAGTTGTATTTTTATATTTCTGTTATAAGTTTATTAAATATGGGTAATAAATAGAACAAGAACTTCAATTCCATTAACAGTTGATACCTTTAGTCTGACGTATAAGTCAACAATAATTGTTTGGCAATAATATTAACTCAAAGCAGCTGGACGATAAAAAGAAAGGGAGACATTCTCTTGGTTCACTCGGTGATTTACCACTCAAATGCTTAAGGAATTTGTTTCAATTTTTGTTTAATTTATTAGCTAAATACTTTTAGTTTGAGGGATTTCGAGTAAAGTTTTGGGCTTCAATCACTGCAGATTGGGTGCGTGGGCTGAAAACTGCTCTTGGTCTAAGCTGTGAGCAAAACATGCAAGCCTCTTAAGTCCTTAAGTTTATCCAGCCAATGTCATGGCAATGATGCCAATCCAACGGAGTAATGGAGTCAATGGGCAATGGAACAGTGGAGCATTGAGGCATTGACTCAATGGTGTGTTTGAAGTGCCTACGAAGGTTTCATTTCGCCTCTTGGTCAATCTGCCATCGTCTGCTGGCATGACAATCATATTTACGTGACCTGCATGTATAATTAATTCAAGGCTCGATCCAAACTACCCCTACCACTACCCCTACCCCACCACTCCTGCATAAAAGTGACTTAGGCAAAAAGTTTACCAAATTGTACAAAACACAGCAACAACTATGAGTATAGAACAGAACGAAGAGTAAAGACAAAGACTCTAGAAGTCAAATCTATGGCAAGTTCAACACAAACTGCTGCCGTTCCCTGTTTGACTTTTTTGTTTCGTAAGCAGTTTCTGTTTGGGTTGCATAAAGAGCACAGTCAGTCAACTCTCGATCTTTGGCTACTTAACTTTTGTGCTCTGATTTGGCCAAAAGCACAAAAATTAAGCCCTGATAAGTTTATCCTTTTCCTTTAGCTGCAGTCCTCACAAACTCGAAAGCAAAAGAAGTTTCTGCTTTGATAATTAAGTCAACCATTTGCCAATTTCACGGCTATTTCTGAAGCCATTCCTGTTGCTCTTATATTAACATATAAATATGACATTATGTCAGCACTAACTACTTAAAAGGTAAGCTCCTACTTAGGCATACCTATAAGTAACGCATTTTCACTTATTATAATTAGTTTCGACTGTCATAATAATTTGTGCTCATATTTAATGAAGCTTACAGATAGAAGCCTGCCTCTAATTACGATTGTTATTGGAATTCAATAACTTTCAGTATGTATTAAGCGCATGTGCTGGATTAAGCAGACTCAACCAATTCGTGGCAAAATATTTATATATTTGAATGCATAGATAAATTTACGTTATGTTGCTGTTAAAACCATTTTAATTAAAGTTTTGCATAGCTTGTCAAAAATATATCTAAATTTCCTAATCCATAAGAGCTGACAATTTTCACAAACTACAAAGTTTTCCCGATCATTTCAAACCACTATCAATAGAAAAGCATTAATGTCGTGTGTAATTACCTTTCGAAAACAAGAAACAAAAGCAACAACTGCCATTGACTTTCAGTAGAGACCAGCAAATTTCGCTTTTGTAATAATTGTTCGAGTTGAAAAACTAACAAACAATAGAACTACAAGAACAACAACTTAAAACACCCTTCACTGCAAGAGAAAGAAGGAGAGAGAAAGAGAGAGAGAAAGACAGAGATAGACAGACACCCTTGATAGTTGTCACAACCCTCGTCGCAAGTTCGTGCTGATAAATGCAGTTTTTAGCACCATTTGTTGGCTGTTTACTTTTATTACATAAGCAACACGCTATACACTACACGCTATACAATATACTCTATACAGTACACGTAGTTATAGTTATTTTAACCCATTTCCGCAAACCGACTGCTCATTATGACTTTGTGTTTAATGGGCAATATAAGCACTGAAGCGGCAACCCGGCCAACAAAGCCCCCTGGATCCACATCGCCAATTGCCCAGGGTATTCAAGTGCGCAGCTCAAACATTATAACCGTATAGCATCCTGGCAAACCCAAATACCCCGCATACCCTCTCCCCCTCCTTTTCCAATTCCAGACTTTGTATGGGTGTATGTGCGTGTGTGGAAGTGTGATTGTGTGTGCGCGTGTGGACATACTTAACGCAACGTTGCCAGAGTATTCATTTAAATAAATATTTGCGCTAATCTGTCATTTGTCTTTGGCGCTTCCTTCGTTCGCCATTCCACTTTCAAGTTTAATTATGGACCAGTCTTCGTGTAGTTGTACTTTCCAGGAGCATAAAAACTACTTGTTCACAAATTAAGTTCATAATTAAATATTTTAGACTTACAACTAAGACATAAACGCTTAACCTGGTGTTAACTGAAAACATTTAGAAAATCATTAATTAATTTAATTTTATTAGGAATCAGTGATCTTATTTATTAATCAAGTTATTTTTGTATAATTAGTTTAAAAAAAGAGTTGTGTTATGCCTTTTAGAGTACAAAGGAGAGTAAAATTCACTTCCATTTAAATTAAACATAAACACAATAAATTAAATGTATATTAAATTGATAATTCAAAAATAAACTCTGTTGTATTTAAAACTAATCCATAATGGAAGAGAGTTATTGTTTTTCTCAGAGGCTTTAATCAATTTTGATTAATTTTGTTTAATTTTTCAGATACCTACAAAATGCATTCACATAAATTGCATTTATCTTTCATAGTCTTTAAGATTCAGCTCGTCAAATTAAAATATTACAGTTGCAATTCGACTTTGCAGGTACATGGACAGGACCAAGTTTTAATTGACTTTGGCAACATTTCTATGCAACAAACAGTCGACAGCAGCTGGTAATTAGTTAGAGCTGCTAACAGATATCATTAAACTGATTTATGTAAAATAGTCCCAGGCACGAATCTAGCTAACTGTAAATATCCCTGTACACTGCAGGCCCTTGTCATAAATATAATTTTATTGCTGTGATATTTCCCAAATGTGAGCAAAGTGTTTGTTTGTTTGTTTGTTGTTTATTTGTTGCTCTTGGATATTAATAATATGAATGCGTATGTATTTTTATTTGAATCAGCACTAAGCTCCCTGTGAATAGTTGAAGATATAAAGTCAAAACAAGGAAATAGAAAAAGCTGTGCAAAGTTTTTATTACCCTGACACCCGCATCATTCTAGGTGACACCCTTTGACTTCTTCTGCCCGACTAGCCCTTCTCTAACCCTCTGTTTCTTTCATAATCGCATGTTTGACGCTATAAAATCAATTCTTTATCTCGCACACAGAAAGAGAGAAACAGAACGAGAAGTGGAGAGGACAGAGGGATGTGGATACAGCGCCTGGTGCGTGTCATAAAAACGATTTGGCCCCGGCCAACTCCTCCCCGGGCATAAAAATGATATTACGACAAGTGTTGTTATTAAGGCCAACTGTAGCAGTCAGCAGACCAACTCGGGTACACAGCAAAATCGCGTCTTGCTCTTGATGAAAGCATCGAGCCAGTGGGACGACCTTCTCGACCCACTCGCTGGCTATGATAACCGTTACTATGGCAAAATATATAAAGTTTAACTCCAAATGGCAATGGCAGAACAAGCAAAACTAGTTTTTTTATTTGTATTTGTATATATATGTGTGTGTGTGTGTGTGTGTGTTTGTGTGTGTGTATTTGTGAATGTGTGGAAAACAAAACAAATTGAAAATCTCACATAAGCAGCTGATGGTATAAGAGGGCAACATTGCGTATGATTATTGCGCAGAGGACAGCAAAATAAGCAGTAGCCGTATGCTAGTGCTTATACACTATGCGAATCATGGATTAAATAGGGTAAAAAGAAAATGGAAACTCAAAAGTGAGTATTATATAAATTTTAGCGTTGACTTCATTTTCTTCGCAGAACTCTTCAGGGAAATTGAATATGGCGATATCTTCATTCTGAATTTTCTAAAATGTCGAGCAAGTTTCTTTAAAACAAGTATGTATATAAAATATTGTTTTAATTATGTTACTGACTGAAACCCCTGACATTCCAGCGTGAAATGCAACTTTAAATTAGTGCGACAAGGCGTAAATAGTGGGAAAAATAAAACAAACTCAACATTTGTATATATATTTAATCAAAAAAGTTTTTGCGGCAACTACAAAACGACGACAATGAAACAGCGAACAACTGTAACGAAATAAAACGGAAAAGCAAACGTCACAGAAAAAAAGAAAATAAATTTAAAAAAAAAAAAAAAATACAGAATAAAATAAAGCAGGAAAAGTAACTCGTACCCAAAATGCAAATTTGTTTATTATGTTTTGATAAAAAAAAATATATTTTAAAAACATGAATATTTTAAAGAATATGAGAGTAGGAGGAAAACTCCCTAATTACTTTATGTGGACCTATACAGGTCCAACTAATAATACTGTCAACGCAGGTCTCTTATTCTAGCCGCTGGACCAACCACACAACAAATCTGTGTTGACAATGTTTAGCAATTAAAACAAAACAAAATTGTGCACAACAAAACAAAAACAAAAACTCACAACACACAACCCACTGAAGTGTGCGAGACTGTGCCACAGATTTGTTGCCATGTTGCGCTGATATTTTAATCAGTTTTTGGCTGTCAGTTGGTCAAATAAAATTCCAGGCTTTTCATGAAGCTAAAATATAAAATTAAATATAGAGAAATAAATGAGTAAAATTTATTATTCTTTTAAAAAATCGTATATTGATTTGGATCTTATTGCTTTAAACAGGTGTACATATTTAAAAGACTATTAGGTCTTGATAAGACAGGGACAAAAGTGAGTAAAATGCACTGTATCCTGAGAATTTTAAACAACCCATTTTTTCTAGGATTAAATTAAGTTAGACAGTGTTGTAAGCCATCAAGACTTTTAGTGTGGACCTTCTACATTATATAGTAGCGTTAATTAACTAAAATTCTTTGATTCAAAGAATACGTAATTCCCTGGGACAGTTGCATATCCCTATGTACTGAACTCGTTTGTATTTCAGTATATCGACCAGATCTAGGCGTTTCAGAAAACATTTCTGATTTGCACGATGCAAAATCATTTGATTTATTATTATGCACCCTTTGGGCACGTAGTGTTCTTACACGGTTTATATTTTTAACATGTACGATGTAAGCAAATGGAGTTCCAGAGGTGTACAAATTGTTTTTGATTGCACTCGTGCAGCAAACTGCATAAAGCATTGAATATAAAAATGAATGCCAAGTAAATTCATATTTCAATATGGTTTGATGTAGAACTCTGGAATTATGTTACTGGTTTCGTAAGAGAGAGAGAGAGAGAGAGAGAGAGAGAGTGATACATAGTCGGCAACCGGAAACTGACAATGGAAACGGAATTAATGACAACATGCAGCGAAATTCTGATAACTGCTCCACTGGCGAATTGAAAGGTGGAAGGCATTATTTTCAAGCTGGTTCTAGTCAAGATACCCTGTAATTCTTGGGAAACAGTGCCATCTCCAACTGATTTACCACTTGGGGAAAGATCAAATGCTCGTAAATAAACGACATTTTTTGCACTAGAGAATGATATTATTTATTTGATTTATTTTTAAACATATTTCACATTAATAAAATTTAATAAGTTATTCAAATAGAAGTCTAATTAAACTTAGATCTTTAGCAGGCCACTACGAATACCGTAGATGTTAAGATTGCAGTAGGTTAACATAAGAAACTTTAAAATAATATTATAATATAAATATATGTTTAATAGAAATCATTTAATTTAAAATATTTTTTAATTAAAATTGTTTATGATTATTAATTTAAAGAATTCTTTGATCTCATTGTACTTATATTTATTTTTCGTTTGGTGAACAGGGCATGTTTGGATTTACAGGCAATCCTTGAGTCAATCATTTCCTTTACTTTCAGCAGTTGTGGAATACTTGAAGGCTACATGTACCGACTGGTTTTGAGTTGTGAACTGCATTTTCTGCGACTTTAGCATATCATTTGTTATTGTGGCCTCTGGCTGACAGCGCACTGTACACTTATTTTGTCATCGCAAATTGCTTTTGCTCGGTTGACATCCAATAAATTACAGGAATGCAGACATTGCCATACACATTATTTTAGATCCTGTGACTCGAATTTAATTAACTTTGTAGCGTGCCCCAAAGTTGTGTAATTAAGCTTTTAGCGCCACGTAACTTATCGATTTGATTTTAATAAGCAGCCAGAGCAAGTAAGAAAAGGACATCGAGAATGCAGCTACCATCAACGTGCACCCAAGGATAACAACGACAACTAATGCAATTAACACTTTACCTGAGTGCATTATGTGTAGTCGTTGTCTGCGCACAACTAAACTAATCAAGTGCGCAAGCTAATTGTTGCAATTTAGAGCAGACAAAACCAATTAAGACAATTAGTTAGTTCATTGTGCATTTTCAATGACAAGGTAAAGATGCCACAGAAAAGAAACTTCAAGTGAACTCATTCATATTCAAGTATGTGCTTATAAACATGAGTTCGTATATTAAATTATCACAGTTTTCTGCAACACGCTGCGTATGTGTAATGCGCATTGATTTTGATTGCTTCATTTGTTTGCCTCGGCTGTACACACACACACTCATACACACTCGTATACACTCACATGCACACTCCACTAACCACTTGCCCTATTGTGCAGCCAACAAAATGCAATTCGCTTGCCAATTTTGTATAATTTTGTAATTTGAATTGCGTTTTTCCAGTTTTCTCTCCTTCGTTGCCAGCTGACCTCTTTCTACCATCAGCAAAGGTTGCAAATCTAATTGGTATTCAGAATGGTGAGGTTGGCAGCTGCATCATATTGCAGAAAATACGTTAAAGACAATTGTGCTGAAAAATAGTAAAAATTGTCTCTGTTCAAACAACACAAACTATGGACAGTATTTTCTCATTAGAAACCAATTTTTTGTGATATTCGCAAGGCAATGAAATTAGTAACTTATGTCAATAGTTTGCATTGTTTGCATTATTCGATTAGTTTCTATATTCATATACTTTTAACCCACAATCTTTGCTCATTCTAAAATTGTTATAGATTTTATCGCTTTTGCCCTGGCAATTATGTAATAAGTGTATTTCGACTATTATAACACATTTACACATTTTCCTCTGGTTTTTCATATTGCCCGCTATCTTTGCTATAAATCAGCGGTACAATCATCGCCCTGTACACACTTTACCAAATTGGGTACACCCCTTTAGAGGCAAAGCGGTTCACATTACATCGGACACTGGTGATAATGTCGCGCATCTCAATTCGGATGCGGTTTTTTTGCAGTTCCCTTCTATCCCTGCAAACATTGTGCGCGTATTTCCTATTTGCAATGAAACCCGAAAAACCACTGAATTCTGCCCTTCTACCACTCTTTCTGTTTCACTCACTTTTCGCTCTGCATCTTGCTGTCTCTTTCTATCCTAAACCAGTGCACTGCGGTCTATGACATAGCTCATTGTTGCCTGTGTACATTTTGTACGTCAGAGGAACTGTACGTTATAGTCACTGCGATGGTAGCCCCTTAGCCCCTGGCTGGTACCTGCTCCCTGCTCTTCCTTCACTTTGTCCCCTGCCTCCTGCTACCAGTCAGCTATCGCTGTATTGCATTCATTGTCCAATGCTCCAAATAATGGCATTTTCATTGAATTTTACGCGCTAAAGTCAAAAAGTTGTTTGCGCGAACTTTTGCAGTAATTGCATTGGGCGTTACAGGGTTTCCACGCCCACACACTCACACACACACACACACATACGTACCCAAAGCCCACTGTTGTGCCTAATGAAGTCGAAGCACGGGTACTGGCCACAAAATCGTTGCCACACCAAATGGCAAATGACATTTGAAAAGTGCTTGCAATGCGTACAGCTAATGACCAGTTTTGAAGTGAAGTTCAAAGTCTGACTGCGGGCGCCGGTGAATTATGAAAATTGCCCTCTCACCCCGAAGTTTGCCGACAGCAACCGGCACCTCACATGCTTCTCATGTCCCATCGATGGCTGAGTATATAGCAAATTAGGCGCACAATCCCAGGCGATGAACATCTCTTGAATTGCAAGCACGTTGCTTTCAGCTCCTTTTTCTCCTTGTCCTGCATACTACTCCTGATCCTGTGAATGCTGATGCTGATGCTCCTTGTGCCTGTGCTTGTGCTTGTGCTGGGAACACCTTTGCCACACACATGTGTGAATCGCGTTGTGAAACTTTTTGGCGAGTACCTTTTTTTTTATTTTGAGGCGAACTTCACCAAATCACTTACAATATTTGGGACCCACAGTACGTGCAGGGCTTAGGAATTGCTCCCTCTTCCTGCAACACCCACTGTCATACGCATCGAAGTATCTGCGACGCTTTTCCATCCCTATCCCCTATTCCCTTCCCCATACTCCTACCCTACTCCTGCTGCTTTTCCCGCTGCTGCTGTTTTCTCCGCCGGCTGTTGGTTTTTGGAGTTGCCGCTGCTACTTTGGCAAAGTTAATTTTCTTAGCGTCAAGCGTGAAATCGATATGGCCGCGAGCTGTTTCATAAGTTGAATTGAAACTCTGGAAATTGTTCTGGTTGCATTTTTTTTCTTCATTTTTATGTTGTATTACATTTTTTTCTTCTCTGTCCGCTGCTCTTTTATTATTTTTTTTTTTCTGTGGGTTTGGTGTGCGTTGCGTGAGTTGATAAATAAAATACTCAGAATTCCTGACTTGGCCGTAGGGATTGATTTTCTTATAAGTATTTTCTGTACGTTGGCAAAACTTTGGGCTTCGCAAAAGGCGATGGCAATGGAGACGACGACGACGACGACGGCGACGGCAATGGCAGTGGCTAATAAAATTTTTTTACTTTTGGTCTTGAGCAAACAAGTTTTGTGCGCTTTTTTTAACTGCTATTTTATGTTATGTCTTACGTTTTTTCCACTTTTTTTTTTGTTTTTCTTTTTTTGATTTTCATTTTTTTCTCTTTTTGGTGTAGTGCAAGTTAAACTTTGCCGCTTTGTGGTGCGCCAGCAAATGAAGTTAATAATAAAACAGTTGCTGGGGTTACTTAAGGGTTGTCGCTGCTGAAACCGCTGTCCAAATATTTAGCAGTGGCTGGACCCAAGGTTTCTGTTTAATTTAAGAGTTACATGACCATCGACAAGAGGATCGCCATTTTTATAACTTTTTCTCCGCCATTTTGAATTTCAAAATAATATTATAAGCTATGATTTATTGTCGCACTGACGCCGACAAGTCTCCAACTTGGCAACACAAAACACCAAAGAGATATCTCTAAATAAATAAAAAAGGAAAACTCACAGTTTTCTTATTGATTAATTTAAATGTTTTTAATATAATTCAAGCTAAAAAACAATTTGACGTAGCTGTGATAAAAAGAAAACATTCATTTTTACAATTTATTCTAATACATTATGTTAATTTTAATATTTGAATTTATTTTTATACAATATCTTGATATTTGCCTAAATTTAGTTGAGAAAATAAATAATAATGATTTTCAATTATTAGTTAATCGTAATTTGTAATTTCTATATGGAGATAATTACGCTGATTTGTTCGATATTTTAGATACTATATAGAGAGTATGCTGTCCTACTTTCTAGTATTATCACCTTAGAGATGAGTTTGGTTTTCAAAAGGCAAACAGCCGTTCAGGCGGCATTTTCACGGTTCATTAGCGAAGGCATGGCAAATTCATAGGTGAGCTTAATTTTTGTCAAATTCCTTTGATCTGCTGTACTCGTTGTTGCTGCTAATGATGATAATAATGATGATGAGGGTAAGCTGAGAACCTGGCAACCAAAAACAGCCCTACCAACCACAAGCAAAGCTACTTCCTACATGTCACGCATACCAAATGAAGTCCAGATACAGATTAGTTCCGTTGGGAGTTGGAAGTTGAATTGGCCCACGTACATGTAGTAAAAAGTATCTACCAATGGGTTTATAATTTTCCAACATAATAGACAGGCGAACATTTTATTTATACATATATATATTTTTTTCTTCCAAAATAGTTCTGCAGTTGCAAAAACTTCAATGGCAAAATCAATAGAAAATCTAAATCCACACGAGTACAATTGAAATTTGCATTGAATTTGTTGAGATTTAAAAATTAATGCAAAAACTTGAATCGAGTTGAAAACAATCTACAAAATAACATTTGAATAACCAATTGTTGTGTAGCAAGTGTTGGGCAAATAGACTGTCAAATCCAATGAATTGTAAATGAAAATTCTAAATAATCGCCAGAGTTGTAGTAAAAAATATACAAATAAAATATTAAATAAACATTTAATAAAAGTTACAAAGAATTTAATTGAAAAATTGTACATACTGTGGATAAACCTTCTGTCACACAACATACATACAACAAACCAGTTGGAATGTCATGGGTTTAGCTGGAAAGGACGTCAACAATTCAAGATCCAGAAACACAAGCAGCTTAGCAACCACATTGTTGAATAAGGCTTAGCTATTTTAATATGACACTTTTACAGTTGATAAAGGTGCACAAAACGTTGGCATTTAGTTGGATAAACTTAATTAACCATTCGGAAGTAGTGTCGGAGGGGAGACCAGGGGCGTTGACCAAGTGTCAGCTTTATGACTTGCACCTGCTAGCCTGATGGGATTGATGGAATATTACACATTTTTGACAGCACTGAGTTAGGTAGAGAATTTCACCTATTGGCCCATTGCTGCGAATTAGACGCTTAGTTTGTTTATATTTAATTTGGTTTTATTTGAGAAAGCTACTTTAAGCCATTTACACGCATGCATAAATCTTCTGGACGGTCACTAATTATCTGCCAGCCAACATCAGTTGGTCCCACATTAAAGTCAGTGCTGCCCTAATCCTCCAGTGCTTATAAAGACACACACACACACACACCCTATCAGCCTCAACTATGGGTTGCCCAAAAGCATATGTCCCCAGTGCTAAGGTGATAAATTACCATCGGCAAAGGTGTCATATTAAAACACACACAAAACCCCAAACATGTGGCAGTGGCCTTTTAAATAAACCTTAAGCCCAATGCACGCTTTCCCCGCTCTCATTTTCTTCCTGCTGGATGGGTGACTGGAGGGAGTCGTAAGGATATATCCCTTCTCGGCTTGGCGCATAACTAACGAGTTGAAAAGGCAAACAGGGGAACAGCAACAAGAGCATCAAGAGCAATGGCAACTGAGGCAGCGACAACCGCAAATCCTAAACCAAATCAAAAGGGTCTGACCTGCTTATCATGGCCATAAAGTCAGTTTCCTTCCTAACCAGCCCCCGTCGGTCCCTTTCATTTCATTCCATCCCATCACATCCCATCCCATCCCGGTAGAGGCTCTCATTTAAACTATTTAATATTGGCACCTGCCTGGCGTTGGCCTCGACAACAACATAACGGACAAGTCCACGGACTATGGACCACTTAAATAATTTAAAGCTTAAGCTAGTGATGGCATCGTGACACGAACTCGCTTTTCCAGGTAAGAACTAGACCATCTTGCCTATATGATAGTCAATTGTAATGACGATTAAAGTAGAATTTCAAAACTTGTCGTGTTCAGATTTGGCCTCATCTCTAACTCAATCTTTCTCTCTGGCCTTGGCCAAGTTGGCACACATTTATTTGCGTTACCTTTTCTTGCAATCGTAAATTTCAATTCCGGCCACTTAACGTGGTACAAAAAGATTATGCGACAGCACCTTAGCGAAATGGAAGCTAATGGCAGCCAGAATAAATGCGACGAGATGAGATACAAGACACATATATAGGTAACATATATAAAGAGACGTAAGATACATGAAACTGGTTAACTGGTTGTGTAAATTGGCTTGAGGCCTCTGGCTTTTAACTAATTAAATTGTTGACGCTGCTGCAAATAAAAATAAAAAACAAAAACGGCGAAAGCAAACAAATAAAAGGAATGTACAACATTTTTAATATCATGCTCCCATGTGGGACTCAATTCCAGGAAGAGAATAATAAATAAAATTACGCAAAGAGCGAGCACTGCATGTGTATGTGTGTAAGTGTGTATATATATATGTGTGTGTGTGTGTGTGTGTGTGTGTGTGTGTGTGTGTGTGTGTGTGTGTGTATGTTTACGCCTTTTAACCCTTTCAAATCAGACTCGACCGCAACGCTCGTTGGCTGTGTAAACACATTAATCATCCAAATGCCACAGACAGAGATCGAAAGTGCCATCGTTGCGACTCCTTCTGTTCGTTTAGCGTCTCCTTCTTCTTCTTTTACGTCTTCTTCCGTGCTTCCTGTGTCCCTGTTGGTTTTTCGCCTCCTCTCTGTATCTCATTCCTTTCCGCTGCGGGTAGTTTGGCAATCATAAACAGTACACCGTGTAGGAAATTAAAAACAAAAACAAAAAAAAACAAACTCATGCAAATAAACCCAACAAAGACGGGGAAAAAACAAATAACAAAAGATACTTGTGCATTACCGACTGCGAATTACCCTGGGATCAGACATTTGACCTGCACACTCACTGTATATGCAATGGAACTCATCCGTGAACTCCTTCTACTCTCTGTTAATTCTTTAATACATTTTAATATACTTTAAATCTATTGAGTCTGTTGATGATACTGTGATTCGTAATTCCTCTACAACTATTTTAAGTAGCTTCGATAAACATATAACATTCTCTTCATTCCGACTGTCAATTAGGCTGTCATGGAAATACCTTGTGATCAAAAAAAATTTAACAAACTTACACCACTTTCAGTACAGAGTATTGACACGAAAGGAAACAAGAGGAAATAAAGGAATGGTGTTCAGGACACGATCCTGGCACGTGTGATTATCTTTGGGTGGACGTCAAAGCAGTCATACAATATGCAAATACATCTGTTACTCAGTGTAGCTATGCAAATTTGCTATGTGTGTGACCCCCTAAGCCCCCGACCCCCTACACACCCGATGCCACCGACAACAACTAACGACCTCGTAACACAATCATTTTGTACGTTTTGCGGTTTGGCTTGCTTTGAACAGTTATTATTACATTTGAACTAATTGAGTTGATTAGAGAGGAAATTGAGCAAATGCAAACGCAATCGGGCAACAACAAATAAAACATCAAATTAGTTAACTTTTATTGTACATTTTAAAGCACTCACGATTCGTTTAAACCATTTAGTACATACAAATAAACATTACATAAATAATATAATTAATTTGTCACAAGTAATTCGTACTGAGACCCTAACCTACAGCAACAAATATTATACTATCTCTTTATTTTGCTCTTAAATACTGAGTACACTTACAAAAATTACGACTTTTTGAACTCAAGAAACAATTTTATTTATATTTATAATTAAATCAAAATTAATTTTCAGCAAGTCTTTATACTGCAAACATTTTTTTAGTGTATTTAGCAATATATTATATTTCTCAGCAAATACTGATAACAAAGTACACAAGTACTTTCCAACGTAAAAGCTCTGATTAAATATAATACCCTAGCCATATTTTTAAAGTTCAAATTTGGAGTTCGTGTGAGAAAAAATAAAATTTTAATTGCAAAATTGGAATGGGAAATCTGTAAAAGATATGTGAATTTAAGGAAAGTACTATTAATTTAAAAATACAACAAATGTTCAAATTCTAAAGTTAATAAACCATTAATAGAACTCATATCAAATTTGTTTGTTGATTGTAGATTATCAATCATAACTTTCGTTCCCACAAGCTTAGCCACTCTTATCTTGGGAGAATGTTGACCAAATTTGTTGTACAACGCTTTTATGAATGTCATGATTATATGCACTATATTCTAAATCTGGCTCTATAAGCATTGTGCTGCCAATTTCAAACTGTTTACTCATCATGACACAGCAATATTGAAAATTTTTTGAAAAATAGAAAGTTTCAGTAAAAATAGTTGTGTGACAATCGTTAATAATAGGAATTTTAATTTGAATTTATCCGAACAACAAACTTTTGTTTGCAAGTTAATATATACTTTAATTTTTCTTGTAAGAAATTATAGTTTACTTAATCAATGATACTCAAAAACATAGTGCACCAAATTTCAGCCTTATTTTATTATAGAAACTACTTTCGTTTTTAATATCAATTACCTATTGAAGAGTTCAATAAGATGTTCGTTCACATTTTTTTAATCTTTTGTAAAATAGTGCATTTAAATCGATTGATTCAATCCAAACTGATAAGTAACTGCAGTTCCACAGTTCATTCGATTCTACGCACTAAATATCCGGTAATCAACCCACTTGTTGATAAGGTCGCCGCCTAATCTTATCAGCACTACTCAAACTAATGTTAGTATAAATTAGTCCCACTTATTGGTGGGACTACATAGTCGAACTTTAGCTGTAGAAGCAAGCAAATAAAATATTTTGAGTTTAAAAACTTACTTATAGAATTTGTTATAGTTTTGAGTAGATTCTAAATCCACTGCGACATGTGGCTAGAAATTTTAGGTCTGCTGTTCGCAGCACTGCTCCTGTGGGATCACCTGGTAATGAGGAGACAGAACAAGATGCTTGCTGCTGCTGGTGTACGTGGACCTCTGCAACTTCCGCTGCTCGGCAATGCTCCGTTGTTCATGCTTGGGGAATCAGCTGAAAGTGAGCAAATTTCAATTTCTAGCAAAGTGATAAGCTAAAGTTGTATTGACTTTTTTAGCTATGCTGGATTTGGAGACGCGCTTGATTGCTAAATATGGCAAAACCGTGCAAATAACGATGTTTCAAGAATTCGGATTTCTTACTTCCGATGCCAGACTGATCGAGGCAGTTCTAAGCAGTCAACAGACAATTATGAAAAATAGTCTCTACAATCTGCTGCAATGTTGGCTCGGTACAGGTCTGCTGCTAAGCACCGGAAAGAAATGGTTCAGACGCCGTAAAATTATCACGCCAACCTTCCACTTCAAGATACTCGAACAGTTTGTAGAGGTATTTGATCAACAGAGCGCCATTATGGTCGAGCAGCTATATGATCGTGCCGATGGTAAGACAGTCATCAACATGTTTCCAGTCGCCTGTTTGGCTGCTCTGGACATTATCGCCGAAACCTCGATGGGCGTCAAGATCAATGCTCAGCGTTCCCCCGATTTCCCCTATGTAAAGTCCGTAAAATTGTAAGTTATTAAATACTTTTTCTTAAACCATTACCTTAAATGAAATCCATGCTTTCAGTGTGTCCAACATGATGGCTGAACGATTTATGAATCCTCTGCAGCGGTTCGACTTTACCATGCGCCTATTTTACCCCTTCCAATACTTTAAACTGATGAAACACATCAAGCTAATGCATGACTTTACGGACAAGGTCATTTCGGAACGCCGCGATGCCTTGCAAAAGTCTCTAAACGAGTCCAGTGGGAATGCCTCTAATCCTGAGGAGGATGAGGTGGGCAGTAAGCGTCGCATGGCGCTCCTGGATGTGTTGCTGCAGTCGTCAGTTGATGGGCAGCCGTTGAGCAATGAGGACATACGAGAGGAGGTGGATACGTTTATGTTCGAGGGACACGACACCACCACCAGTGCCATTTCATATACCCTGTATTTACTGGCTCGTCATCCCGAGGTGCAGGAACGCGCTTTTCAGGAAGTTAAAGAAGTGATTGGCGATGACAAATCAAAACCGATTACAATGCGAGATTTGGGAGAATTGAAGTATTTGGAGTGCGTGATCAAGGAATCTCTTCGATTGTTTCCTCCAGTTCCCATGATAGGTCGCCATCTGAAAGAAGATGTAACGCTCGGTAAGCTGTGATTTACTCCTGTATTATACAAATTTTATAATTTGTTCATCTCTCTCTGTCTCTCTATCTTAGATGGAAGAGTCTTTCCTGCCAACACAAACCTTATTATGCTGACCTATCATGCCCAACGCGACCCAGATTATTTTCCTGATCCAGATAGATTCGACCCTGAACGCTATAGTCAGGAGAACAACAGCAAAATTGATGTCTTTGCCTACGCTCCATTTTCAGCGGGTCCCCGAAACTGTATTGGTCAGAAGTTTGCCATGTTGGAGATGAAAAGTACTGTTAGTAAAATGCTGAGACACTTTGAGTTGCTCCCTTGTGGAGAGCCCGTGAAACCGGTCATGAATTTGATCCTACGCTCCTCGACGGGCATTAATCTGGGTCTTAAGCCACGAGTCTATTAAGCCAGCAAAGCAGAGGGACCGTATTGGTCAGAAAGGCTGAAATTATTTAAATCTATGTAAATAATACCTCAGATGAACTAAACTAATTATAAAGAAAGTTAATAACCTGCATATATTTATATTGTGTAATTGTTCTGCAGTTAAAACAAACAACCAAATTGTAACTAATAAATAGCATTTATATTTTATATTTATACATATATGGTTTATTCTCTTTAAGATTAAGAGAAGATCCTACACTCCTTACAAGTTTTATTAGGTGCTATCTTTTGAGTACGGGGCCTAATTAAAACATTATTTTAGGTTACTGAACTATACCTTCGCACGTGCTTTACTGTAGCTTTCATTTTCTGCTTATTGTAAATATTAAATTCAGGCCAATATACTACTTATATTTAATGTAAAAGTATTAACTAATTTGCTCTCTTGAACTTCACTTGGTCTAAAACAAATAATTTATATACACCTGCCACATATGGAGGGCCTATCGCCAGCACTTTGAAAGCAGATAACTCACTTGGCTAATACAGTTATGTGGTTGTAGTTATAGCCAGCTGTCAATATAAATCACTGGCACGTACTCGGCATTTGCAATCAGAGTCCGACTTTTAAGCTAATTAAATTATATATACACACCTAAGTAACCGGAGCATAAGATATGGTGGCCTCATCGGAAGGGAACGAAATAAGAAAAGAGCTTAACTGTAGCAAAAATGCTGGGAACAAACCACGCCTAGTGGCCCATAATAAGCCACTTACTTGAGCAACTGCCGCAGCATGAAAACTTTTATACAAGCTGACTATGAAGAGTTTTTTTCTCTTTTATATTTTCTTTTTTTTTTTGGTCTTCGTTTCAGAGTGAACCAACAATAAGTTGACAATTTGCAAGTTATGAAAGTAAATAAGTGAAATAGTTTCAGCCGATGGCTGGCAATCTCTTTGAAATACACCCTCTTACCCCCTCTAACGCCCCTTACCGACCAGTCGCCCAGTCTCATAAGAAAACTTGAGCAAATAAACACGACTTGCAACAAATTGAAATGATGTATTAGGCCGCAGGGGATTAACGCCCAACTAATAAATCTCCTTGGACAGTGTCGAGGGTGGTCAGCAGTCTGATATCCTGGCAAGGAACAGTCTGAGTATGTGTGAATTATTTGGTTAACTACAAGCAGTGCTCACTGTATGCATTCCTACATATCTCTATATATTAATAAGACACAAAATGTTCTTATCAGCCCCAGCAGTCGACTTTTCCATATGTTTCCAACTTATTTCACGCTTTTCATGCAATTTGTCGTTCATCTCCTGGTGTCTAGGTCAATAAACCTACCAATTCTTGGGGAAAAAACCTCAAAGTTGTAAAGTGAGAGCGCCAAGTTGACATATAGATTTGTGTGATGCGTGGCGAAGTGCGTAGATAATGCGAGTAATTTGAGTTGTGTGCAAAAGACATAAATTGTAGCAGGCCTGTCAATGAAATTGAGTTGGCTTTAAAGACACAAAGTCTGCTGATATGTGGGTAGTATATTAAAGAATTTTGGTGTTATAGTGTAAACAGGAGTATAACGAGAGTGGAGTTTTTTTAAAAAATACTACAATTAGGTCATAAAAAAATTGTATCTAAAAAATAACACCGACCAGATACTTATACTCTTTTGTACGTATCTAATGGTGGTATTCATTATACTAATACTGAGTTAACTCAGAGCTGAGACTTTGC
This sequence comes from Drosophila cardini, assembly GCA_018903735.1. Classification (NCBI taxonomy): domain Eukaryota; kingdom Metazoa; phylum Arthropoda; class Insecta; order Diptera; family Drosophilidae; genus Drosophila; species Drosophila cardini. The sequence goes on along the minus strand of JAEIGM010000001.1, from coordinate 19,340,962 downwards.
AAGGACCGTTCACTTCCTTCCAGTCAAAATCGCAACAATTAGTATTTTAACATTGCCGAACATTCGAAATAACTTCAAAGAAAATGCTGAATTTGTCCTTGTTTTTGGAATGTTGAAATTTACCTTAATTGCAGCATTTGTCGTTGACATTCACCGCAATACAATTGACTTTGTAGTTCCCACTTTTATTGTTGTTGTTGTCTCTGCTGCTGCTGTTGTTGTTGTTGTTGTTGGTGGATACCGTTTGCTATGGATGTTGCTGCCATTGAGTGGCCAATGTGACGGCAGTAGAGTCTCGAGTATGAAAGTATTTTTGAAAGTCTGACAGCGCACGGTCCACGTTCATTTGCCGAGCGCATTGTGTGAAGTGTTTGGCACTGGCCAACAAAAGCTGTCGATGCAGGACGAATTATCAACAAAAATAAAAAAATACATAGGGTACGAGGAGAAAAACATTGTTAAAGTTTCGTCTACAGGACGTTACAATAAGAATAAAGTCAACAATAATAACAACAAACGCCACAAAGAGCGTGGTATAATAGCAAAAGCTTTTCATATGAGTTCAAGTTTCATTTTCCTGAGAGAGGGAACATCCCTCCCAAGTGCGTTTGATGAGGCGTGGCACTGAAATTGGAAATTTATCTTTGATCTTTTTGTTGTATCGTTCTATGGAAAACACAATCAAAAATGAGACAATGTTTTTAGCCTACCCTTGTTATCGACACCATGAGCTCTTAGATGTTTGCAACAGTAGGAAAAGTCAAGTTAGAAAAACAAATTGATGCTACATATGATATCGGATAGAATGACTTCAATATACTACAAGTAAAAACCATAATAAAGGTTTTTAAAGGGAAATAAATATTTATTGATGTAAATGCATGTATTTCAATCAATTGAAAGTAAAAGTATTGCGAATAAACTGAGAATTTTTAGCTTCCTGTTGCCTGTTGCCAACTCTGAAGTTAGCCTAGAAATTTGGCCATTTGTTTGTTATCTCTTAGCTAATTAGTTTTATAATTATGTATGGCACGCTGTAATTTGTTATGATATATGTCTGACAGTCGCAGACCTAAAACACAGTGCCTCAAAACAGCACAACTTCAAGTTGCTGAGAGCCAAAGACAATTGCATGGGACAGGCGGCAATTTGTTGTGCCTGTTTCTGTCGCAATTGATTGTCTGGCACTTGAAGTGCCATTTGGTGTTGGTTTATAGTCTGCTTGTTGTACTTGTTGTTCAGTCCACCCCGCCACATGGGCGACTGTATTGTCCTGTATTGTCGGCTAAGGACCATGCAACAAAATAAATTCCTGCCCACTGAAGCGCACACATTTAATGTAATTTTTTAAAAAGCCATTTCTATTTTTTTTTTCCTGCTAGCCAACTTCGATAAAATGTGTATACATACACATGCATATAAATAAGTGTGGGTATACATACAAATACATTTATATACTTATACTTATACTTATTTTATCTGTGTAGAGCCAGACCAACATAAACAAGACAAGAGTTTCGACTTGAATTTATGACAGTTGCTGCATACTTGACATGTACGCTCGTGTCTTCTGTTTTGGGCGTTGGCTGCCATCTTCGAAGCTGTCCAACACCTAGACAATGTACCTCCATCTACTCCATAAAAGTGTCGCCAGTATGACGCTTCAATATCAGCAGGAAATACAAAAAAAACACACACACATACACACACAAAAAACAACAAGTAAAAGTAGAAAAAACATGGAACTTTAAAGCTACAATTGGGCATATCGCTCCACAGTTTTTTATTTTGCAGTTGCTTTTTTGTCACTTTGTAGCTGATAAGAGGGTTTCTTTACTATTTTTCGGTTTTTTTTTTAGTTAGCTCGGTTAGTTCTTGTTTTAGAGAATATTGTTTTTTCTTCCGTTTTCTTCAGCTCTTTTTTATGACACACAAACATCGACATAAAATCTCTGACACTCTGTCTTTGTTTTATCGGTCAGGGATCGCAACAGTCGTAGTTTCTGGGCAGAAGTCACTGTAAACTTTCGGAGCTGGTCCCAAATGATAGGCCATTTACAAAAATCGAAGCTAAAGACTGCATTAAAGAACAGATTTTAAGTTAACTTAGCCAATGTGGAATGGAATGGTTTTCAAAGAGTTTAAAGAATAACTTTAAAACACTTACAAAACAAAAGAATTTCTCTCATTTGTTTTTCCATTATCCACAGGCAATCACTCAATTTGCAACCTTTTTCGACTTTTAGAGCGTCGAGTGTTTCACTTAGATGGCAATTTAGTTATCTACATCTAGAACTTCATTTCACAGGCCTTTTGCCGCACACTTTCCGGCCTATTTGCAATAATTGAATCTCATATTGTTACCAGCAAGCAGCAAGCAGCAGGCAGCAGGCAGCTGGACACAAAAGGTAACAAAACTGTTTCTCACTCTCAAACCTTCACACAAAAGACACCAAGCAATTTTTGTCCTTTGATGTAACAAATTTCTCGGACACTGAGCGCCTAATTACTTTATTGGTGACCTTTTTTGTTTGTTTTCCTTCCAAAAATATTTGCTAGCAACTGTCGAGGTTCATCAGTTAGCATGGTGGGCGGGGGTCCCAGCCAGCCTTTTAACCCTTTTGCTCGGCATAATTTCAATTATGAGACGCCTGTCTGAAGGCCCAGTTTAGTATACTATTGGCAAGCTAATTTAATTATAAGCAATAGGGCAAACTTGAAGGTTTCTTGTTTTTGGATTTCTGCTCGTGGCTGTGGGATTGAAAAAAAAAACTAATTTCGCATGTTGAAAGGAAAAGTTCTAATTTTTATTAGACCTTCATATAAATTTGAGATTTTGTGACTATGTACCAAGCTTCGACGAACTAAATAAACATGATATTGCAAGAAAAACACTAAATATACATAGAAATAACGCATTAATCTATGTGAATGAATTTCAAGTCTTGCTTAAGTCACATAAATATGACTGGGAAAAACAAAACATATACGGAAAATACAAACACAAATGTATAAATCCATATAATCTTCTTGGGAATGAATGACACGTGTGTCCAGGTTTATCAATTTTCATTTATGAATCAACTTCGAATTGATGTTGATGTTGGTGTTCGCAGCTTGAAGTCCTTGCAATTGTTTTTGCTGTTGAACTTGTGCCTGTCATTCTGCTTGATTGGCTACTAAATACATTTTGAGTTATGAGCTGAGGTCGGCATAAATGAATAGATGAATCTAATGTTTAGTGCTTGCTTCGAACTGAACATTGTGCGAACGTGCGTGAGATTTTTCCGTTCGATAAATATAAAATTATTAACAGAGAACCATTCAAGTGTCACCAGAAATCTACGGATTATACCAAAGAATTAATAACTAAAGGCAATTGCAACAATTGTTTTATTGTTAAGTGTCCCAAGAAAAACACTTGAAATAATAATATTTAGGAGAAAAAGTAAGCAAACCAACTTGAATTAAATAAGTAGTTTTAAAACTCTTTTAGTTGCCTAATACACGTTCGAAGTTCGTTTTCTAAATTTTAAAGATTTCAATTAGTTCAACGAATTGATTTCTCTAAAATGCTGTAAAAGATTCATTAAATTCAAGTAGAATTATTTAAAACTACTAACTAAACATGCAGAAAACATACTATAATTGATAAAAAGTAATATTTTTATATATTTATTATAATATAATAGTTGTTTTCTTTGACTGAATAAAGTCATCTATATATTTTATTTAAATTCATTCACCAACTAAAGCACTGTGTTCAACGGAAATTAAGAGAAATTTTCGTACAATTTAAATGAAGAGTACAGATAGCTTAATTTTAACAGAAAGCTTTCGCGGCATTACATTGAACTGTTATCTAACATTTTAAATAACAGCTAAACAGTTAACAGTCCTTATCATGGCTTTCGCTTGGTTTACAGTTCCTGCGAATAAAAGTGGGCAACATTCTCGTTTGCTCATGTGCAAACGGCAAATGGTTTTATATATGCAATAAATTAAATTTATTTTCTTCATGTCAGATACATTGTAGGTGAAGTTTACTTGTGACACGACACTTAAACACCCAATTGAGTAAAAATAAAGTTTATAAACAGGCGCCATGGCAAACACTTCGGAAGTCATCAGCAATTATGCAGCGTCCAGGGGATTTTAATAATTCTCGAGCAAAAAACATACTCCATATATATATATATGTATGTATATGTGTATCAGTGTGTGCTACAGCATACAGAGTAAATAAAATCATATACACATAATTGCAATTTAATGTAAAAGCAACAGCACTCGAGCATATCAAGTGGAGAATGGACTCGAGGCTGCCAAGCAAGCAAGTATTTGTAGTCAATATTTGATATTTACACAGATGTTCAACTGGCAAATTGAATATGGATTTTGCATAAAATACAACCACACACACACACACACATATACACACAGGCTGATCATCATCATGATGATGAACAAAAAAGCCAAATGTACGAATATGTATTGTAAGTAGATAAATATTAAAGTGGACTGACCGGAAACCAAATTGAAAGCATCAGCTAGAGACGTACGCCACAACCTTTTACTGACCTCAATCAATGGGAAGGGGAAGAGCTATATTGGGTTTCGATACATCCCGTATTGACCTCTGCCTTGGCCATATGTGCCAAGAGCCGCCTCAAACATGAATCAATAAATGCATGTTACATTATTTTCCAATCAATTAATTTTCGGGTCACTAGATTTGCTTACAAGAACCGCCGGAGCTGCAGTCAAGCAGTCAAGCTGCCAAGCAGCCAAGCAGCCAGGCAACCAGATGGGATGGACCAGCACCTCTGACTTGACCAATGAACTGCCAAGTAAATCACACGGAATGATTTCATATATATACACATACACACAGCTCACACATCAACCAAAGAACAACAAGAGGCGGTCATTGAACATAAATGTTTAATCAAATGAAGCATGCACAAATTGGGGTCCATTTTTGGGGCTTGAGTGTCCTGAAACACACTGGCCAGTCCGATCTGATCCGGTCTGGTTGAGTCTAGCTGCTGATTTAATAAACATAAAATGTGTCAGCGTTGTAAAATTATTTTGTCGCCCTCAGGCGCAAACAATGAACAGCAACAGCAACACACAACAACCAGGAGCAGTTTGCAGTCTGCAGTCAACAGTCAGCAACAAACGGCTACAAAGTGTAGCCTTAATATGTTTGTTTTTATATATGACAAATTTTTTGCAATTTTCCAATACATTGAACTTCGTCTCGTTCACTGGCCTGACATCAAATGCATCGTCGCGTGCATATCACGGCGTATACGTAATATAATTCTTTGTGTCAAGCGAGTCAATTTCCAGTCACCGCCGCCACGACAAATTGAGTGTAATGTGACATCTGCTGTGGCTGATAGCCCATCGTGAATGCTGCACTATGTCAATTTGTTTTATGTAATGAGCAATAAATAGTTAATCATTAAATTCAATATGTTCTGTGGTTTTAAAATGTGCTATCTAGCAAACAAGTCAAACGAAAAGACAAAAACATTCGTGTTTAACAATTGAAATGCAGTCAAGAGTGTGCGTGCTATAATTTAACAATTATACATATATTATTTAATTAAATAAATATTATTTATTTAAAAAGTGTTTAAAAAATGTCAAGAAATTTATGATAATTTCTTTATATTAGCAGTAATATTGTGACTGGCTGGTCACGGTCAGTACAAAGGCTACTTTTTAGTCGAATAGCCCAGAGTCTAGACTAAAACTTTTGCTCAATATATACATATCCGTATTAACAACCAAAATAAACAATAAAATGGCTAATTAAAATTTATCAAATAGTCTTCAAACCACTCTAATCATAAGCACAAAGTATAATTTTGTGTTCCTAATTTGTGCACTACTGAGGAGTATCTCATTGTCTGGCAAGGCAGTCTGCTAATATGACTACATATGTAAATACACATTAAGCCTCCAAAGTTCTTCAGATCGAGTAGGCAACCGAGTGCCAAGGGGAAATTGTAGTTGTAATTAAAGTTTAACACGAGCAACTTTTCAGCATTGACGACAACAAGGGATAGAGAGAGAGAGAGAGCAAGCAAGAGATAGACAGAGAGAGAAAGAGAGAGAGAGAGAGAGAGAGATTGGGTTGCCGAAGGAGTAAGGGTCTATGCTTATGCCACGCTTTAGATGGCCTCTTGATAGCAATGCAAACTTTTTTGGTAACATTTCTATAATAATGCGCCATCGGCGTATGTGAGTGAGAAAGAGGGAGGGTGAGAGACAAAGAGGGAGACGAAGAGGTAGAGCATTAGATATGAAGAGCGAGTTAGATAGAACGAAAATGTGTTGCAAATTCAAATTCATAGCCAAAAACGCAGCATACACGCACAGGATGTAAAGTTTTGCTTATCGTTCCAGCAAAATGTTAATATTTGTTGAAACGAAAAGCTCACTCCAATAGAAATATGAAAAGTAGAATTGAAAGGAGAAACTGTGTAAAGACTATGTGTAAATAAAAGCCGCATAAAATGGTAATTATAAAACTAAACTACAGTAAATACCTAATACATTCACACACAGGCTCTGAATAACTGTTATCTGTAATAGATTTTGTTGAATTTTGGGTGTGGTCGAGTGTTCTTGTCAGCGCCTTAGTTCTATCTCTTTCTATCTCTAGCTATCTCTTTTTCTCTTTGTGCTCAACTGTGCGTATGATTATTATTGTAATAATTGTGTACGAGCTTTGAGTCTGTCTTGTTGGGTTTTAATGACTTTTCTTTGGAAAATGACGAAAACTGTTTTGCGGCTTTGGCTTATTGTGGTTCGTTAACATTTGCTCGCCAAGTTTTATTTGCTTTTGATAAAGTTACCAGAACAACTAACTTACATACATATAAATGTTCATACACTCCAAGTAAGTAGCTACGAGTAGTACACATATTTGACTAGTCGACTACCACTTCTAGCTTCTGGCGTTTTGCTTTTATGAACAATAATTTTATGTATGTATGCATGCATGTTTGAGTAGCATGAAAAGCAAGTTCATTTTACATTTTAAAAGGTCCTTTTGTTCTGCTCCACACACATACACTGGCATATACGTGTGTGTGTGTGTAGACATGCTGCTTACCTCTATGCATGAATATATGTATTTATACAACTCGGTCCAGTTCGGACCAAGCATTTGTTTTTATGCATTTGTTTATTCTCTTTTTCTCTTTAGCATTTCAATTTGTTGTTGTTTTTAATATTCTTTTGTTGCGGATTAAGTATTTATTATCATACGCACCAAATGCTTGCGACAAAAACAAATAAATGTTTTATATATACTTACTATATAGCCACATACTACTTCATGGCCTTTGTTTTTCCTGCACTTTTCTTGCATTCCAACTAGGAAAGTGGTCTCTCTCCGTATGTTGCCGTTGTAAAGGATCGCTCAAGTGCTTTTTTCCCATGCACTGCTATTTCCTATCCTCCGCTCCCGCAGGACAGTAGCGTTCCCCCTACTCTCGCCCCCTTCAGTTGCTGTGCCAACTGCCGTTTTCTGTTGCCTTCTCCAAAATATGTTTTATTACCGTGTTACTCGCCTGTTGTTGGCTGCTTTATGTGGTTCTACAGATATATATATATATATATATATATATATGTAGAATACATTTAAAGACATGTATGAAGCTTCTGGTATGTGGTTTTATTGCTTTGGCAATTTGTGTGTATTTCATATTGTTAGCCTGATTTGCCATCGAAAATTTATTTCTATATTTGCAGGTTCAATGTCCAAATGACTTGCAAATATCAGATTAACCCAGAATAGTCCATAATAATTAACAGCCAAAGAATGAATAGCTGACTAAAAATAAAAGCAGTTTACTTAAAGATATCTACACTACTGACTTAGCCCATAGGTTAAATACTTTAGTATATATAACTATAAATAATTATAAATAATTCGAATTTCGAGAGAAGAAAAAGTTGCACTAAAACTATTCAAAACATTTTCATTCTAATTCAGAAAGACATCTTGATAGCATTTATATATTTAAGAGCGTATGAATTGTCGCTTAATATAATGAAATTAGTGTAATTTAATAAAATTCAAATAAATCAATGTAAGTAGTTTTTATATTTATTTTAAAGCTCGCTTATTCTTGATTTCAGAACTTGTTTTGTCAGGCAAAATTTGACACAGTTGATATCTTCCCATTTTAAATTATACAAGATAATGTATAAATTATGTTGGCAATAAATCAGATTTTGACATGTATAAAATTATAAATGTTTTGAAACTTTCAATTTCGTTTCCGTGTTTATAAAATATTAATTTTTTCAATCATAATTGTTGTATCAATAATGTTTAAGAAATACTTATACTTGAAATTGAATTATTCATTTATATTAAATAATAAATCAATTTCTATATACCTATTGTTTATGTGTTCCTTTAGTGAAACCGAGTCGATAAATCACTTACTGTTTTCAGTTTTGTTGTGTTTAAGCTGGTAACTTGCTTAGTCCTGCCTAATTAATTCAACAAAACTTACAGACTAACTTCTTGGCATCTTATAAATTTTAAAATACTTAACTGAAGAGTACTGAATGAGTCAGAAAACCCTGACAGTCGTTTTAATGGCAAGTTACTAATCGAATTTCATGGCGTCTCAAGTTTTCCTTATTTGAATTTTATTTTAATTTGAAGTTTTTTTTTAATTTTTCTTTTTGTAGCTCTCATGACAGTTTAGTTGGCAGTAGTTTACATTATTTTTCGAACCCGTACTCAAAACGAGTACAGGGGTATATTAGTTTTGTCAGAAACAAGATGTGCGTAGCAGGCAAAATGAGGCACATAAAATATATATATTCTTGATCAGCATTAACAGCCGTAACACCTCCCATCCACAAATTGGAAATACCAGTTTTCAAAACTCCCATAACTATGGCTCCCATTGGCCAAATCGGTCGAAAATTGCTTATTGCATAGAAAAGTGCGCTCGAAACTGAGTACGAGGTCTTTTACAGTCGGCTCGCTCGTATTCAGCCGTTCTTAGTAGTTTTTTAATGTTGAAGTCGCGCTCAAGCTGAAAATCCATTTAGCGTAACTCAACACTTAAGCATATTTCCCGGAGTTGCTGCTGGTGAGTTTCTTCTGCTGTTCCTTTTTTTCTTTATCAGTTCTAATATAAACTTACAGTCAGCTGACAGCTTTTTTAATTTATTTCATTAAAAATTTTACGCGCACAAACTTTTTCAATTCGCATGCAAAGCGACAGATTCCGTTTCAGAAACTCCTCCGGCGTTGACTTCGGTATATGTTGTTGCCGATGTTATGAGGAGGGAGAGGAGGTACCAATGATATGAGAAGAAAAGAGGATTGAGCAATTGATGCACATGATTAGTTGTGCATTTTGGCTTGATTAAGTCGCATTAACATGCATTAACCTTAACCCCTTTGCCTGAGAAAGCAACAAGGTTAACGACTTCAAAAAGATCCATCGAAAACTAAACAGACAGACAAAGAGGCAAACAAACAAACAAACAAACGAATGAACGAGCAAACTAAACCGAAAAAAAACAGCAACTGCACACTTGACTTTTCCCACAAATGCCCGCAGGCGCTGCTCAGGATTGCGAACAGTTATACAGTTCACCCCGCCGACAATCCACCATCTCTTTCCCCTCACCAATGTCAACTCAATTAAATCTTATCAAACTAAGTGGGAGTTGGATACGCAGCCAACCAACACAAATATCAAACAAACTAATGTCAGTTGTCATAATAAAGAGCAAATACTTTTGATGCCACTTGCTGTACACTTATGCCACCACAGCTTCTTTTTTCCACAGCTACAGCAGTGTGGCGAGTGAATGTATGTAGGAGGAGAGGGGGCGGAGAAGGGAGGAGCGGCAAGGGAGGAGCGGCAAGGGAGGTGTGTACAACATGTACACTCCTCGTACACACATGTATAAAGTGAAATGCAAACAGCTGCGCAATTTAACGTCGGGAAAGTAGAGCCAAGGGCATACAAGGCAAAAACGAAGCAAATATACAAGCAAACAAGAAAACAAGCAACGAGACATACTCACAAATACAGAATACTATAAAAAGTATCTCTATATGTAGGTCTCTCTCTTTCTGTGTATCTGCGAGATATCACTGCCGACGTGACTGTTGCTATTACGACTGTCTCAGCTGCCTTGGCATTACATACACCCAGTCAGAGATACATACATACATATTTATAATAACTTTAATTAAGATTTTACAAGTAGATTATTTCTTAATAACAAAAACAACAAGAGCACAGTTTGCCGAGGGCGTAATCAACAACAACAACAACAACATGACAAAAGCCCACGCACACATCAAGATAAGAACTACAACAACATGAGAGATACATCATCTGCAGCTGCTTTTTGTACTTCATGTCAAGAGCACTAACTGTTCAGATCCGGGCAAATGATATTAATTTAATAATTTTATTTTAATATTTGTTTCTCAAATTTCTCTTATTGTTTCTATATTAAATTGCATTAATGATTCAACAGTTTTAAGAAAGAAGTACATTATTGGTAAACAGAGTACAATACCCAAAATGGTTTGATTCGATTCACCATAGTCAAGCTTTGTATAAGTTATATTTTAAGTGTTTACAAAACTGAACTTTAAAAGAAGTTTCAAACCAGTAAATACTAAAAGTAAAGGTATAATGAGCAAGTAAATGAGTGTTTCCATAAACAACTTTCCTCGGCGATAATGCAACAATTTGCATTTACTAATAACCATAATAAATAAACATTAATTATTTGCATACATATATATATTTATACAGACATACGCACAGTAAACTGCAGTTGGTTAGTAATTTCAGCATTTCGTGTACATAAATTTCCATTTAAGCCCGCAAAACATAATGCAGCAGACCATTATACTCACATCCCCAATCTAATACAATTCTTGAGCTTTGAACGCTGGATGCATCCACTTTATTAACCATTCATTGCACCCACAACTAGCAGGCAAAAGCAACAACAACATCGGGAGCAACAAATGCAGTGAACGTGTATAATTTTATTATGGCCAGCAAATCACACGTACATAACTTTTTTAGCCTTTCTGCCACATCTGACTGCGAGCACACCTTGGAACTTTAAGGGTGTTACTCAAACACACATGTGTGTTTGTGAGTCTAGTTGGTTTTAGCTTGTGCTATTGCCAAGCTTGTCCTCCAGGCAGTTAGCAGTGGCACTTAAAAATTAATTAGAGAACTTATAAACAAGTGCGGCATGTGCAAACTAACTCGAGCGGCAAATCAAACGCACTTAACAGCACCGGAATGCGGCTCTGGAGATCCACGACACAGGAGATGTAAGGTAACAAAGGAGAGAGAGAGAGCGAGAGAGAGAGAGAGAGAGAGAGTGTGAGAGAGAAAGAGACTGACGGCGGCAGTGTTGCAAGAATGCAGTCTGAAGCTACATGCAACCTGAGCTAGCTGCCACCTGCTGCCGACAAACATTTGGTGCCGTTGCACGTTTATTTAATGAAAATTGTGTGTGTAATTATGCATTAAGCGAAGCGAGAGGTGGCTTGCAGTTTACCTGCAACACACACACACTCGCACTCACACTCACACTTGCACACAGAACAATGAGTGTTGAAAAATATGCTGCATACTTTACAGCGCTACCTTAGCATATGATTTTAATTAGTTTGACTTGACACGCGTTTCAATTAGAACCAAAATTGAGGAAAAGTTTATCTTTACCACGCCAAAGATTTCGTATCTCCAGAATTTGATTTATATATCACTGTTAAACAGCTATAAAATGGAAAAATTTTAAGATAATTTTGTTACTACCTGAAACACATATCATTTAGATGCAGGTATAGAATAATATAGAATAATGCAAGAAATGTATGACAATTCTTTAAAAATTTGTCTGAAAACCGATGACAAAAAATGTTTATTAAAAAAAATTTTAGAAAATTTTAAAGTTTGTATTTAACTGACATACTTGATTTAAAGTACAAATCGCATATTTCACTTTCTATTTTTAGTAAATCATCAATTACTTTGGGAATTGGATTTCAAGGAAATTCACCTATTTGCTGTTATTAATTTTGTTAAATAAAGTACACAGATACAATCACATAGCACAGATAGCTTTGACGTATCTCTTTAGAATGTTGTTAGTAAAACAAAATGTCGGACAATTAATTTACGATAACATGTAATCGTGGTTACTTAAGTAGTTTTGTTTGTAATCCCTCTCGATGACAACGATGCCAATGACAATGACTCGGACATGAACACAAGTCTTCATTCACTTCTAATGAAATTGTTGTCCTGCTGCCAATGTTCAGCCATTGGGCCGACTACATAGGTCCCACTCACATAAGCGAGCTTTTCCTTTCTTGCCTCTTGTCCTGTCCGACACTGAAGTAAGTATGTGTTGGAATGTGTATGTACGTCTATTGCATTGTCATGTTCATTGTCATGCCAATTATTTAATTTGTCCATCGCCAAACACAAGCAAAAATTCTTTTGAAATGTGATTAGTATCTTGGTATGTGTATTCTCAAAGTTTTTGAATCGCAAAAACAAAAGCAAAACAGAGCAATTTGTAAGTTTTACGGAAATACATCAAAGTCAATGGTTTGACTTGTTTGACATTACTAATTGATGCTTTTTTCCCAAGCAGTTTTCCATCACAATATTTTAATGAATATGATGTAAATATTTTAAATATTATGCCTTCATTAAATCACAGCAAATGCTGTGATAATAGTTGTAAATTTCCTCGAGTTATTTGTAGCATATGTAGCCTTGAGTCACATATATTTGAGGATGCCACAAGACAGAAAACAACAATTCATTTATTAATAATTCACCGAATGCGAACACCAAACTGCATAACTAATAAACCTGCCAAATAAACAAACGCTCCTCATGTCTCTCAGAACAGTGTAAAAACAAATAACAAAAAATAATAAATAACTAAAACCTTGTAAACATGTGCATAATCCGACAAGTCCTGAACAACAATACATACATATATATTTATTTGTATATAGGAAATGGTAGTTCTACTGGAAGCACCCAGAAACGAAATAAAAATCACATACATAACCGAGTTACTTTTAATCCTCGACACACAATCGACACATTAATTTATCACTCGGAGCAAAGGGAAAAGCCTTTCAATTAATTCCAGGGCACAACCCTCCGCATCCCCATTCCACCTTCCGAAGATGTAGTCCCACTCTACAACAACTCTATAAATACTTTATCGTTCACTGTCGACGGTCGGACATATCGACATTTCGGCATTTCTAGCATTTCTGCCATTTCTGGCATTTGGCATATTGACTTATGAGCGCTGATTTGTAAGCAGATTTTCTATACTATATGAGTGTGTAATTAATTCATGTCGTTTTTTTTTTTTTTTTGTTTTTGGGACTGACTTTGCTGCTGCCAGAGAGCATTTATCTTAACAATTGAGAAAGAGGTTGGAAACTGGCAGTAACTCATCACTGAAAGTGCATTTTTGGCAAACACTCAGCAATGCATTTCCTGCAGACCACAAGAACTGCAAATGTTTTACTGTGTTTTCCCAGTGGAAATGACCAAGCTACTTAAAAGAGGCGCCAAAAGCAGCTGCTAATGTAATTACACTAGATTTTCTTTGCATCTTTCCAAGCCAAATGCTGTTGCAATTTGGCAAGGTGAACGAACTAAGTGGTCATTTAACGAATGCACTTGCTTCAGACGATACGAGTCCGTCAACATAGTAATATAATGGACGTACACTAATAAAAGTAACAGCTTCTATAAGGAAAAGGACGATATTTTGGCATAGTTTGCCACGGTAATACAGTAAATGCTTTAAAATCAAATATAGAATTCATTTAATAAACTGCTTACTTTAAAAACACATTAAATATAAGGGATAATCCCTACATTTGATATGTGTTTTATAAATTAACAAAAATAGATAAATAATCCAAATAAATGTAAGCTTTATCGAATTTTGTATCGGGATCTTTTAGCAACTATTTTGATCACCGAGTAAAAGTTATAGTCTTAAAAATAAATTAAACCTTTTTTATCAGTGTATTGATACCAGCACATTAGATATTCTGTATAAAAACAAACGCCAGAAGACGAGCCTAGACTAGCTCAGAGAAGTCGTAAAGGATGTGGTAAGTAAATACTAAATTCAGTTGGATTTGCCATATAACCACAGCGACATTTCCTCTTGGCAAGGCGTCGACATCCTTCTTGTCAGCCTCAACTTCAATTGTACTCTGCACTCAGTGCGAATGGAATGTTCTCTATCTCTTTGTCTCTCCCATTTGCTCTCGCTCCCTTCCTATCTACAATTCTGCCATCTGAAAATTATGCAAAATAGTAGCAAAGTTTCAATTTCCTCGCCAGCACAAAGTAAAAAGAAAAAGGAAGGGAAACGAAACGAAAAGCGAATGAAATAAAATAAGAGTGGATGAGTGGATGACGAAGAAAAGGGAGCAAAGAAGCGAAACAGAAATGTTGCAAATAAAGAAAATGCAAAGTACAAAATTGTGGTCTCATATAAATAAGAGTAACTTATGAAAAGTTATGAAAAACTTTTGCTTTACAAGGCAATACGTAATTTGGAATATGTACGAGTTGATATCTACCGCGGGCATTTTTCGAAAGCTATGTAGCTATATGCTCACAATTTTGACAGTCAACATTTTCTATTTTCTTGTTTTGTCAATTTCTTGTTACACTTTCTGTCCCTTCGTTATACTTCCTTGGCTACAAATATACCAGCAACATTGTCAAAACACGGAATGTTACAAATTTGATGCATACTTAGAAATCAGTCGTTTCAAACGATCCTGTATATACAAATATATTAGATACCTAATTGATCAAAAACCAAAGACGATCGTATTTTTGAAAATTAGATGATAAATATTTATTTACACTTATATTTAAGTAAATGTTGAACATTTTGTAAATCACTTTCATTACAACTTCTGGAAACCTCAAAATTAGTAAGGAAAATTTCATACTTTGTGTTTTAAATTTATGACTACTACATAAAAATCTCTAGGAAAATCAAAAACAGATTAAATTAAATTTTATTCCACTTTAAAATTATATTACATAAAAGCTTGACAATTTTTAAACAGTTGAGTTGGCAAAAAACATAAGTAAAAAGGTTTTTTTTTTTTAATAAATAAAAGTTTATGAACTTCCCAATATGCCCTTATATAAATATCAATATTTACAATTGTGCAGTTTCATTTAAGGAAGCAACACATACGACATCAAAGGGAGACAGTTTATAGTTTTAATTTTTGCAATTCTGTTGGCTGACGGCACACAAGCCATAAAAAGCCAAACTTCCACCACACTCACAAACATACATACATCAAAATATGTATCTAAAGATACACTGAGCAACACAGATGAGGGAACGAAGGACATAAAAAATTAGCATACCACATAAGACATAAGACAATTGCCTGTCAAGCGTTTGTTACAAGACAGTTTTCTCGGGTCGAGTCACCAAAGGGTTTTCCAGCAGTTTGCTTTTGGGGCCGCTGCTATTTGATTAGGCCAAAAAGCTTGTTAAGGAAATTTGACTGGCAAGTTGAGTGGCTGCCTGGCAGCAGCATACTCGTAATTTGCATATAGTTTTGCTATATTTCTGCAATGACTTTTCAACGTTTTTTCATAGCTTTTTGTTCAAATTCTGTTTAAATTTAAGTTTAAGTTGTACATTCATTGTCATACTTCCGGTTCGTTGGCTGCATTTGTCTGCTGCATAAGAAAATTGAAAACTATTTCCGACAGCTAACGAAGGTAAATATTATTTCATTAAACACGATTTTACCCTTTTCCACAAATTGCTGCATAATAAGTACTACAATTCCAGTAACAAAACCGACAATTTATTTATTTGATAATAGTAACATTTGTATGTTTGCTTGGTTCTTGTCTAAATTGAATTGCACTTCATTGCCATACATAAGTAAAAAGTTAACTTTTTGTATTCCTCTTAATTGCCATTCAGTGTACATTGCGAATTAAAAGGGTTTTAATACTCTGTATGCACTGAAAAGAGGGTATATTAAATTCATATTTTACAAATGCACAAAAATAAATGTGTATATGTATCTCTCTCAATAATTTTATAGTCAGTTAATTATAATATTTTTTAAATCTGAAGTAAGCTCGTTAAACTGAGTATCCTGTAGCAATCCTTCATTTTAAGTCCTTTTTTTATACTCTTGCATAAGTTTCTCAGCATTATATAAGAGCATTGACCACATTCGTGTATGATTGTCAGTGTATTCGCATATTTTTGTTTGATTTAAATGCAATTAAAAAGTTTCAATTAAAATGAACAACAGCATAAACCGAGTATTGCATTTAACAAAGTAAATATTATGTAATTATAAATAATAAAAGTGCGAAAGTCACGTGTGTGAAGGGCATAATTTAAATACTTAATTCATACTTACATACACATACAAATATTTATGTTTACTCCAAGTGTTTATATGAGTAGAGTACGAACTGCATACTAATAAGCCAATTAAATGTATTTATTTAATAACTTATATTATTAATGATATCGGAAATTTTTTACTGCAAAAGTATATGGTTGAATCTATTAAAATGAATGTAGACAGAACATTAGTTATTAATTATTATAATTAGTTTTAATACATCGACCTGACTGATCAACTATGAAATTCTACTGTTTTAAAAATATATATTAAATTTTTATTTTGTAGATAGCTAAAACACTTTCACTTTTTATGTTATATTTATTTTTTTCTTTTATTTATACTTTAAGCACTTATCAGTGAGCCACACTCAATGATTGCTTTAAAAAGTTTCAGATTTCGCAAACCAGTTCACCCTAACCACACGCTTTTGAAGAACCCGAAACCAAACATTTTAAATGTCAATTTATAAGTGACAATTTCTGGGACGCTCTACGCACCCAGCACCCTGTACCCTGCACCCTGCATCCAGTCTGTCTCATGCCAGTCCCTTTGCCGCATTCCTCTAACCAAGTCTGAATGGCTCGAAGCATGTGCTAACAGTTTTTGTGTGGTAATATAATATGCACAGCATGGCTTATAATAATAAAAACGCCAGCAGGGCCTGCAGCAACAGCAGCAACCGTCATGGCAGCAATGCCATCGACAATGATACCAATGGCCGACCATTGACAGCCCGCGGCTGTCATACGCGTGATTGTCCCTTTGAAATATGAGTAGCTCTAGCTCTTTTCAATAACATTCAGTTGCCTGTTGTCGGCACTATGCAATACACGCACTCTCTTTGTATCGGTTTGTCTGTCTGTATGCGTGTGAATGTGTGTGTGTGATTCTTGATGTGTGCGTGGGTGTTTGGGTCTGCATAAGGTCTAAAATATGATAAAAATGCAGGATTGGGCAGTATCTAGAATTTGAATCAGAGTTATGTTCACATTTATTATGCCGCAGTCGTCGTTGGGTTCACTGTTCGGCAGCAATTCTAATGTTTCGTTTGTAAATTAACTTTACAGCTCGCGGCAGTGAATATTTGTAGCTTAATATTGACTTTCTAATACCCTGTAGCCTAAAACCAAAGAAAGTTGTAACGTGTTTCCCCATTGAAGACTGGTAGTTTAACAATGAATTAACCGGACTGGAAATTTATCACAGATAAAAGATAAAGCAGAGTAAACTAGTTGAAACTCACTCTGTATAACTTTCCATTAAAAATAAAAAAACTAATTACTTTGAATGCCAGTCGAGTATCTTTAAGATCTCTTGTAAGGAAAAATCTTTTACTAATAGTAAGTATTTTAATGTACTGAATATAAGTTAACTAACTTACTGTAATAATTTAAATTATAAAACTTTCTTCAAAAACATCTCAAATTCAATCTTCATTTTCTTCACTTAATGATAACTGCATTAAGAAACTTAACTGTCATAAAAATAATAAATTAAAGTTTCAAAGCAAAAAATCACTATGATTTTTACATGGAGAAATGTAAAAATGTTTATTTAATGGTTATCCTCGGGTTGATCACTTCTTAGTTGACAAATATGTAAGCTTATTCAAAGTTTTCTCAAACAAATCTGACTGAACAGGAAGACAGTTTTACTGAATTTTCAACATTAAAATTTTTGAAGACATTTTTGTTATATTGAAATTGAAGGGCATCTGTTAGATGAATATTTTTAACTTGTCTACTGTATACTGTATATAATCCCCTTTTCTTTTTGTTTTGTGGACTGCGGCTTTGAATTCCATTTGGACGTATCTAATGCAACGCATGATTCAAACTCTCAACGCCTCATCGACAATGTATTCGCGTCTTTGGGTTTAAAAGAACAACAACGCGAATTTTTTTAAATTAAAAAAGTTTTCAGCTGCCATTCGGCACGTAGCAATACGCATCGACAACGCTACTGTAATATGTACGACGAGTATATATCCTTATAGAAAATATCTATATATTTTTCTGTACAACCACCCCTGCTGTCCGCACATTGACATGTCCCGCGGGACGGGGTAAGAAAGATGCGAAAGGGGGTGAACTGGAAGCTGATAATAAATGCGACAGCAATCGGCATGCATAGCATGTCCATTTTGCACAGTAAAGCCTTCGTCTTCTCAGCCCCACCACATGCAAGCGATTTTTCAAAATTTTTCCTTTACAGTTTTTCTCGGTTCCTGAGTTTGCTTTTACGTCAATTTTCGTGCAACCAAAGCCGCGATACAGATTATTGGAGATGAGGGATGAGGGATGAGGGAGGACTGAAATCAAAGCAGATTGTCGTTGTAACGAACTAAAGTTTGGGGCTAATATTTCCGCGATTGGGTTAAGACGTTAGGTGAATCCATATTTTTTTTGTTCCTATACCCTCTAAACATGAAATTTTGAAAGGGTTTATAACTCAAAGCTTAAAGTTGATTTCGTTTGCAAAATGTTTCTTGAACTTAAGGTACGTTAGTCTCCTTTTCTAAATAATTTTGCATCAACTGCAATAAAGCGTATATTATAGTCCACACGTGTTGGCAATTAGTTTTCTACTGGTGTATCGAGCTTAATTGACGGTGCAAATAAGCGGTGGAATATAAAAATGTGAACTGAAAGGATTGGCTTTGATTGGCTTGTCTCTGATTTGTAGATTATGTTTGGCAAATCTCAGGACGGACAGACAGACAGAGGGACAGACATCTCTATATTAATATGGGCTAATCTGAAATATATATACTTCATAGGATCGACCACGCCTCCTTCTGCCTGTTACACACATTTCTTTTCAGACAAACCTAATAGACCCTGTAGTCTTTTTCAATACGCCGCGGCATTAAGCAGCCAAAATATCAAATTAAATTATCTTAAGCTTATTTAATGGACCGAAGATGGATCCAAAAGCCTGCTATATATACATATTTTACCCGCACAATAACCACAAACAATTGTTAAAATAATAATGCTTTACAAATATTATTACTGCTTGTTTTAATTAAACAAAAATTTGAATAAAAAATGAAACTTAAAAACTAAGAATAACAGAGATCGCAGAAAAGCAAGCCACTTTTTACACAGCTTAACTCTGTGTTACAAAAATCAACTTGAGAAAAAATTGGTTTAAAATCGATAAAAGAATTGAAAATTATCTGACTTTTTTATAAATCCAATCGAAAAAATCATTTTATCTGATTTCATTTCATGCACATATTCAAAGAATCAAATTTATTAATATTTCATATTATTTATGATAGCATTTGTTGACAGACCAGAGGCATACTCGTAAATATCAAAAAATAACTACACGCTTCTGCGGGTCGACACATTTCATTGCCATATAATTCATTCAGCCATTCCATCAGTCACTCAGCCAGCCAGCCAGCCAGGCAGCCAACCAGTCAGTCAGTCACTCAGGCAGTCAGTCAGTCAGTCAACCAACGAGTCAACGCCTAAAGTTTTATTACTTTTGCTGCTGTCAACAATGTTTGTTGTTGGTTTGTTGCCTGCTTGTCTGCTCTTCTATGTGGTTTGGTGGCCTTAGGCAAAATGCTGTGAATATTACGCCACATAGTTGTCAGGGAGTCGAAGTCGGACGCGCTGCTTATTTTTTAATATTTGTGCAAGGGCTACATGTCGTATGCGCAATGCCAGCCAACTGGCAACTACGCAGCTACTCCTTTCTGTCCGTCCTTTTGGCCATTTTGCGCCGCTTACTACTTACTGCCTTCTGCTTGTTGTTGGTAGTTGGCTGTTGGTCGTTGTTTGTTGGTTGTTGGTTGTTGGCTGTTGGTTGTTGTACTGAAACACAGTTGGGCAAATATTTAAGCTTTGTACGTCATTTGCCAGCAATGATAATGTGCTTCATGTTTGCACTGTGGCAAAGGCATGGCAAACTGTTTACCAGGATGGAGAAAGTGGGAAATACAGTTGGAGAAGCTCAACTAATATGCCATCACTGTTTGCCCATTGGCATTATTGCGAGCCATATACTATACGTATATATATTTATACATATTTGTTTATATCAGCTCTATGGAATTCAGCAGTTTCGATTATATTCGTAAAGCGCACTTCATTATTAACTCATCAGAAGCAAAAGCGTCTTGCAAATGAAACAATTTCGATTTATTCTCATCTAAATATGCAAAAAACCTAAACTATTACTTAAGAAAATTGTTTGCCATTGAAGGGAAGGCAGCAACAAAGCACAATGAACACTTCTGTAGATTTAGACTTACATATATCTATGTATATGTGTCTGTATTTGGAAGTATTTGTCTGTATGTTTGTAATAATATTCAAATTGGCAAAATCCATTATGATCGCAAATATTATTTCAACTGCCAGCCAGCCAGCCATCCAGTCAGCCTTCAAGCCAAAAAGTGTGATGTTCCAAAATTCTGAGAGACCCTGGAAAATGTTCAGCCCTTGCATCTGCTGCATCCACTTGAACAGAGAGTGCTTCAAGAGAGTTATGTAAAACTATGCTCTGCCCGATGGCATACCAAAAAACTATAAGAATGTCTTTGTTTCCTGCTGCTAGACTTGACACTACCCTGTTCTCGTTAAATTATTTGTATTTTTTATTTGCCATAAATATTAAGTTATAATGTAGTTCTTATTACCATCAATTTGGTAAGAACCATTTTCTTATTTTGTGAAAAATTACAAATAAACTTTGTGTTTCTATTCTGTTTTTGGTCAAATTGGTTAGTTATGATCATTAAAGAAAACTTTATACTTACTACATCAATTTGGCCTTAGTAATTAGTTTTTTAGTAACTAAAATTGTTAAACAAAAATTGCATTCTTCTGTATAATATTTTGTCAATTCAGCCCAAAACTGCATTTGCCTGCTCAAGGGGTATAACAATTGCTACAGTCTTATGTGTACAGTAACAACACCCTAAAAAGGCTGGCAATAGTTAAAACGATTCACTAAAAGGGTAACATGTATTAAACCAAAAACAATGAGTTTTTTGAATAACGAAACTTTTCCTAAAACTAAGAATTCCTTGAAAATCCAGTAATAAATATTAAATGACGGAAGTCATCATTGCTCATTTCTACTGTACTTGAATACAAGCATTTGAAACTTATAACCGACAGAAATGGGTTAAAAGTGTTGACAGTTAGACAAAGCGCAAATTATACACTCAGTTAGTTGGTCGACGTATTTGATTTGCAATGGGCGTTTGTTGTGGAAGGGGCGTGGCAAGTAACTGGCGTTGATTTGCTTGCCCAAAAAAGTTACAAAGTTTGGCGCTTGGCTTGCAATGTTGAATGATGAAATATTTGCACACGATATTGGCAATCGAGTTAACAGTGCCAGGCAAATATCATAGCCAAAATTGAAGCAAGAAACCAGTTCGAAAGCGACTGAGAAGAACTGGCGATAAGGCGCCATATTTCAAAATACGACTAAATTAAATTAAGGAAATCGAGGGACAGAAAAAAATTATGTAAATTTAATCAAAATAAGTAGCAGCAGCCGCGGATTGTCAGCTAAGCCCAAAAAGAGGCTTATAACAACACTGGCCTGTCCAATAATAACAGCAACAACAACACAAAGAATTCGCCAAGACAGAGCATACCCTGATAATGCTAAGTAGCCGCAATTCCAGCCATATGCTGTCAAAGTAAAGCCTGAAGTTCTACAGCACCAAGTGCACAACCAGGGCCAAAAACAACGCAGAGCGACTAGCTCATAAACATCAAAATAAGTTAATTCAATAAAAATGGTATTTTAAACTTCCAAATACCCTTGAAATTTAAATATGAGAAATAAACTTTACCTTAGACAGGAATTATGAAAAATTTTAGCTTGTAAACAATAAAAAACTTTAAAATCTTTTATTTTTTTTTTCTTAAATTAATAATAACTTTTTTTAAATCATTCCCAAACAAAACATGCCTTGTCTACAAATATTATTAGTGGGTATTTATATAGAGTGACTGTAAAAATTACGTGTAATAGACAGGACTTTTCTTGGGGGAGGGGATGAGAGAGTCATAAAGTTTTCGCCGTGGCAATAATAAAGAATTTTTAATGTTTCTTATTGTTTTGAGCAAGATATCTAACGCTTTTTGGAGGTAATTCAGCTCACGATGCAATAAACGTATTTACTATTACTATGGCCAAACGTACGAAAATTATACTCAGTCTCGGAAAATTTAATTTGGCTTTTATAATGTTCTACGTTTGTACTAGACGCAAGCCACAAAATTACATTCGGTAAATTTATGTTTGCTCCAAATGTAAGTTACGAAACTTAAAAGTTTATTTAATATAATTTCAAAGCACCGTGGGCTATTTCAGCTACTCTAAATATTGAGTCTTCAATATAAACTAAATTTACATTGAAGCAAATTGTCACATTTTGTGCATATCTGAAGATGAAATATCGAAATTAACTCTGATGATAATTCTTTTTTCTAAAAATTATTTAACACTTATTAAAAGCAAAAGTTTTTGACGTAATTAACTATTATTTGATATTTCGTGTTTCAAAATAAATACTGTTCATATCAAAATTATATAATAATTTTATCTTGACTTTTTGAATCTAATTAAAAACGTTGATTATGAATAAATAGCATTGTGTGTGTGTGTGTGTGTTTCTGTATATGTCTGTTTGGGTATGAATGCTCAACTTTTGCTCTAAAACTAATATAGGACAAAGCATTTTTATGGCTGTGCCGCAAAAATGTTCTAATAAATGCAAAGTACATTGTAGAGTTCACTCAGTCAAACACTAGGACCGCAGCGCTTCTAAACTATGTACTCACACACACACACACACACACACACACACACACACACACACACACACACACACACACACACACACACACACACACACACACACACACACACACACACACACACACACACACACACACACACACACACACACACACACACACACTTACAACCATGCTCACATAGGGCAAAAATACCCAAAACCAAAACCATTTTGAAGCACATTTTAATAGCATTGTCGAAATTTTTTGCACTTAATTAAGTGTAATTAAATTTTCGTTGCCAACTTGCTTACTTTAGCTCCACGTGACTGTGTGTGTGTGTATGTGTGTGTGTGTGTGCGTGTGCTGATTTTGCATGTGTAGGTCTGTGTATGTGTGTATAAGTAAGAGAGGCCGACCGCGAAAAGTGCCGAAAATGTGTTCCGTGTTTTATACAAGTATTTTCCACTTCAAATTGCGAAAGCGTCATATCTGAAGAGCCATTTATGGAACTAAAAGTTCCCATTTTGCGTGTTTAACAGAATGTGTTCCGCAACAGCGATTTTATGAATATGAATGTTACGAATATGCTAACGATGTTAATTAACATTTTGATGATAATTATGACAAGAAATTGCTGAATATTGTCATCAAGCAAAAGAGTGTATAGTCAAAAAGTCTTTTCTCTTACCTTAAATAGATCCCGAAAGATCTTAACGTTTGTTAATGCATTTTATCATTATACATTACATTATACATTAAAAAACATTCGTTATCACTTAAAGGTGATCACCACAAGTTAACTTTCGCTCAATATTCCAATTACTAACCAAACTTTGTTCAACAACTCTCCAAAATTAATTTTTCCCACTCAGTTTGGCACGTTTATGGTACACTATAGTTGCACTACTATCTACTTAGTCGAAAATAACAAAAATTTTACTGTTAATTCGCTCTGATCTTTTCAAAAATTTTAAGTAAAAATATGTTGCCAGATGAAATTAATTACAATTAACCAAAAGCAAATGTCGGTGAACATTTTGTTGGTTACAAAAGCGACCACAAAACAGCCACAGTCTAATTCCTGGCCAAAATTGCAGCGTTGCTCTTGCCATTGCAATGGCCTGCAGCTGACGGCAGAGTGAACCTTCCAGGAACAGTTAGCATAGCCAGTATGTCAATGCCGTTGGATGTTGACTTGAGCGCAGCGGCGTTAAGTATACGCTGTGGGATAGTCATGCATGTGTGTGTATGTGATTTTAGACGGTGTGTGTGTGTGTGTATGTGCGTGTGTGTGTGGAAGTGTGTGCGTGGCCGCCGGATGTCATATTGCAAAATTGAATTTTTCGGTGCACAGCACTTTTGTTCCGCCAGCTGTTTGCCTCGTCATCACTGCAATGATTTTGAATTGTTGACATCAGCAAATGTCCAATCTATATACTATAACCTATGTACATTCGTATGTCATACAGCTAAGTTACGTTATCAGCTTTATTTGATGTTTAGCAATTTCCTGATTTATCCCTCATGTTATTTCCGCTTTGCATTTGTATGCTTTGACCACCGCACAAACACATGCACATACACTCAAGAACAAAAATTTTGAGAAGGAAAAAAAACCGCAAATATGATAAACGTTGAAATGAAATTTTACGTTTTCTGCAACAATCACAATACGTGCTTGTGAGTGTGTGTGTGTGTGTGTGTGTGTGTGTGGGTAGTTTATAATGTGTATGTAAGTGTGATTACGTGATTTTCAATAACATTTCCTGCTTAGTTGTTCGCTCGCCAGTTTAGCTACTAAAACCACAATATTTTTAGACATTTATGTGGACTCTGATTTGATTTATATTGATATTGCTATTTATGTTCTCGATTTTGGCAAATCATTTGTTACTTCAAGACAAATTCAATTTAGCTTGGCAGACAAGACATATCAAAACAAGTAAGAAAGGCTACAGTCGAGCGTGCCGACTGTAAAAGACCCCGTACTCATACCAATGCCAATCATTGGCTACCAACCTGTGTAGTAAGCATTTTCCATACAAAAAAGAAAATGAAGAAGAACCTGATTGATTCCTATTTTATATATGTACATATATATATATACATAAATATATATATATATATGTCCATATACATAATTAGATTTCCTTACATGCCTTGTTTAAAAATTATGTTTTGCGTAAAAACAAATCTCGTATTATAATTCAAAATGAATGCTTTTAATTTAATTTGAAATTAAAAATAAAGTTAATAAAACTGTCGGCATTATATTAATTAATCTATATTGGAGTATTACAATGGATAGTATTTGCAATAAAAGTCTTTGAAACAAAAACATCAGCTTGTAATAGGGATGTGAATTGCCAAGAAAATACCGATATCGTTATTAATTAAAATATCACATTACGCGTTCGATATCGATATTATCTATAACAGACAATATAGATATCGACATAATGACCAATTGTCGCATTCAATATCATATCGCAATTATAATTACATATCGTATTGAATATCGATATATTACATATCGTATGCATACATGTGCGTGCATCGTCCGTAGGCAGCGCTGTCGATACACAAGCAGCGAAAACGTTCGCTCACATGTTTATATGCTTCTGTCTCGCTTGCACACATGCATTGACATTGCGTGCAATTGTTAACTTTGTTACGTGTCTAGCTCTTTTGTTTATTGTCCGATTTGTATGCAACTTTCAGGATAGCTTGTGATACTTTGTCTCCAAACGAATTTGAAATTACAATACCGTACGATAAGTGCAAATGCCTTAAAAATGGCATTGAAGTTTAAAAATTATTTCATTCTTGTGGGAAAACGGGGCGTGGCAGTCCAAAAATTTTAATGAGAATGCATTTATGCTGTCTCTAGCAACCTGTATACCAAAAACGGTACTCCTAAGTGCTATAGTTACTGAGATATTCGCTTAAAACATCAATTTTTTTGTAGGTGACCATAGTTATTTACAATTTGCGGGGGCGGTAAGGGGCGTGGCAAAGATTTGAAATAAACTTGATCTGCCTGACATAATGACGGACTTTCATTCTAAATTTGGTGGCTCTAGCTTTTGTAGTTAAAAAGATCCAGGTGTTCATACGGACAGACGGACAGACGGACAGACGGACATTGCTATATCGACTCGGCTGTTGATGCTGATCAAGAATATATATACTTTATGGGGTCTGCCACGCCTCCTTCTGCCTGTTACGCACATTTCGCTTCAGACAAACTTAATAGACCCCTCTACTCTTTTTTAGAGTACGGGGTCTAAAAAAAACATATTCACTAAACTATAGTTCTAAAAAGATTTTCAAATTGAAACAAATAAAATTGGGAACTGTTTAACAAATTAAATAAAAGACGATAAAATGCATTCTAAGCAGAAAGTTTGTCCATATTTATGTCATATTCTTTTATTGGCAACAAATCAGATACATGTACTTTAAGATACCCAGCAACAAGATCTTTCGAAACCTCCCTTACCTTACCATTTACCGTCACTAGTTGTTGTTCAAAGCCCAAAGAGTGTAAATTTCTATACCCTGTAAGGCTATATAGCGTTTGTATATAGGACATGTGTAGACAGGTCAACTTTATTTATGAAGGAAAAACTTCACGAAACTTTATGAAAATCGGTCTATTAATTCAATAGTTGACTGTACTTTATTGATTGTTTAATATTCTAATCCAATAGTATAGACTTCTTAATAACATAAATATTAAGCATATGTTTAATGTGCCATTAGTCAAATTTGAAATAATCTAAATTCAAGCAAGCGTTAGTGTAAAATATGCAAAAGTTAATTTAATTTTCTACTCGTCGTTAGGCTAGATAAGCTAATTATTATTTTTCTCCATTCGATTCACCAATTGAAATTACGACCACACAAACACGCACAACCACATACAAATACACATACTCATGCATAACCGCACATATCCCTTATACCACCCACTTTTCTCACACTGAACTAGGATAAAAGTAGCGACTGTTCGTCATGTCCTTTTACCGTATTTTTATGCAAAACATGAACATTTAGTGAAACGTTCTAGGAATTTTTAATGAGTCTCCAAAACCGACACAACGAACACTGACTTAACGAGAGCCAACTTGCAGTCTTGTGTGTGAGCTTTTTAACATTTTACATGTTTTATGAGTTGAGTTTTTTTACTTTTGCATTTTGTGACTTTTTTTCCTCCCAAGTGCAGGTAACCATTCCGAGTCCAAATTTGATTCCGCAGTTGACTCGCCCATGGGTCCATTCCACGTCACACGTACGGGTAATCAAATCAGTTGGTGCCCAACTGCGTGAGTTACATAAATTTGCCAACATTTAGAAGATAATGAGCACAATTAGTAGCCGGACCATGTTGCAAGTTGCAACACTGAACGATGTGATAAGCTGACTTAATACGTATCTTATTAAACTAATGGAGCTAAAATCACTTAAATATCTTTTATCTTAAATTTGTTTTTCGTAACTTTTCAGATATTTTATATCTATTTTAAAGCTAATGAAACAAATGGCAAAAACTTGCCATCACCTTTATAAATCCCACAGGCTTTCAAGATCCGTATTGTTCAGTTCAGAATTATAAAAAAGTTTGTAGAGGAAAAACATAAAATTTCAAGGTTTTCAGGTATTTCGGATTGCGTTGATAATACTTTCAGTTAATGTTTTTGTTACTTTTTGAGTTTTGTGATAGGAATTATTCACAGCACATTTAGATTGTCAACTTTATTTTGCAGCACTGCAGCATCTGTTTTCAGATGAAATGAAGCATTCTGACATTTTATATTTACATAAGTTTTGTATGAGGCAAATCTTTCTGCCAGTTCAAGCAATCCAAGTACCCATTCCACCACCTTTCACCACAGTGCACCTAAGTAAATTATCGTGTTTCATTTGCCAAGCCACCCAAAAGGTAACACCACCGGTTTGACCATCCGGGACAAGCCTGGGTGTTGGCCAAGCGTGGCAACACTTAGTCACTTGGTTTCAAGAGTAAACACATCTTATAAATTATTCAAAAACGCAAAAAAGCTATTTGCAACACTTTACCGTTAGCGTTAGCGTTACTGTTGTCCTGCCCGCTTCCGCTCGCTCTCTCTCTCTCTCTCTCTCTGTCGTTCCCGTTGTTGTTGCCTCTACCATTGGCATTACCTTTACCGTTACCGTTACCGTTAGCATTAGCGCTGCCTGTCACTCGACACTGCTCCATTCTATATGTACATATATTTTTTTTCTCTCTGTCTCTCTTTCTCTGCTTTCAACATCTTGGATGCCAGTTGTTGGCAGCGCTGCTTGTCCTGTGCAATCAGTCAAAATACGGCGCGCAACATATGCGTAAGGTAGGGGAGAGGTGGGTTCAGAACTCGTTGCATGGGCGTGGCAGTTGCCAGGTAACAGCACGGAGAAGCAAAAAGCATGACAAATGAAATGTTCAAGTTGAGCTTAAAGCAACTAAAAAAAAAACCAAAACAAAGCTAGCAGAACATGAAACATTTTTGGAAAACAGGAATTTTGTATACCCTTTAGGAAAATTTCGAACAATATAAAAATTTAATTAACATTAATATATTTCGATACGACTGTTACCGAAGCCAAACCCCAATCAAAAATTGGTTTTGCGTAGGAAACTTTAGTAACGATGGGACTTGATAAAAAACATATATTTTAATAATATATAAGTAATTGTGTTTATTACAATTGTAATTAAAAGTGTTATTTACAGTCAGCCCTCTTAACATCAGCTATACATACATTAAAATTAAGGAACTTGGCATTGAACCAAGAAAGTTCATTGTCCAATTCATATTTTAACAAACTTTTAAAGATAGTGTATGTAAATAAAATAAAACACTACGCACAAAACACTGAATGGAAAAAGAGCAAACCGTACTCTATTTTCGGTCGAGTTTCTCAGTTTCGCGTTGCCTTAACACTGACAAAGTGGCTCGACTTACTGCAGCCCGCTGTGGGCCATGTAAAATGAAGCCAGAAGACCGAAGACCCGGTTAAAACCTTTTACAAAAACGCGAGGCGTTAAAAACTTGACTTTGTCTGTGTTCTTGCCGACAACTCCTTGAAGCGTTGCGGAAACGAATTCGCTTGCGTGCAGCAAGTGTGTATAGTTGTAGGTGTATGGGTGTATGTGTGTGGGTGGTGTGAGTGTCGCATAATAGCTTCGCACAAATATTTAACTCAAGTAAGCGTTCGTAATTAATTTCGCCCTTAATACTGACACTTTGCCGCGCTTTGCAACACTTTTTTCAGCACTTCTCTCCCACAATATCATTTTTCCTTTGTTATGGCATAATAAACACACATTTTAAAATAAAGTCTCGTTGATTTTACAGTGTGTTGTTGTCAAACTCGGTTGTTGCTTGTAGTTTGACGGAGGCCAGCGACACGCAGCGGTAGCATTAAAAAAATGACTGCATAATTTATGTGTCAAGAGCTTGTGGCTACGTTTTTTTTTTGGGGTGTAATTGATGTTGCCACCCCGCAATTAACTCCCGCCTGTCAAAGATTTATGCTCTGAGGTTGCCAGCAGCGTGTTTTATGACGCGTCTTGCCTAAAAGCGTTCTCAATTACACGCAATTAACTGTAACAATTACCGGCTATAAGCCGGAAAAATATTTACCAAAATCACACATACGACATGTTGACTTAGCGACAAGTAAACACACATACACATTCACGCTCACGTCTCCAAGCCAAATATTGTACAATTGTAAATAATGGTTCATTGCGTATACGTAGCGTATGTCGCATAAATAGAAATAACTGTTATTACTGCTTTGCCAAGTCAGTGGAAGAAAATGGAAGCGTGACTACCGACTGCAAATTCGCCATCTTTTGTATTTACGTTCAATTAATCGTTTGTTAAATTTCGTTTTTAGTGAATGTTACTAAGAAAAGCTTGAATTAAGGTTCAAGTTACGCAAAAAGAACAGAAAATCCAAATAATTTCTATTATGTACAAAGTACTAAATCGCTGCATAATACACGATTGAAATAGAGAAATGTAATTGAAGTTATCAATTAACTGTAAAACCATGGCAGAAACAAATTTCTAATGAAAAAATATTTAAATATTCTATCTCTATACTCTAATTAAATTTTCCATTTATTTTTCTTGATGCCGACTGTTACAATTTATCAGAATTATGCTATTTCTCCCAATTTTTTTATCAATACAATTTATGGTATTCTGAGAAATCCCTTAAACTTCACAGAATTTCAAGAAACTCGCAACATTTTTTTTTTTGCGCTTTTCTCATTATCAATCAATAAGAGGATGAAACAAAATTACACAGTATCCACTTCAAAGTCCCTGAAATGTAGAAAATACGCCGCAACAAATCGGCAACCCAAATATCAAGCATCTTAAAGATATTTTAGGGGGAATGAAGTGTCATTCACAAAATGTGGCTGCCAGGCAACGATGACAGCGAGAAAAGCAAAAGAAATGCCAACTAAAAACATCGAGTGGTATATCAACACTTGATTGCCCACTTGACCGTTATTCCTGCACTTTTCAAATCGGATAACGACCAGAATCCTAAGCTTTAACGTATCTTAGTTGTATATTAAAGTTGGCCATGTCAATTGCATACAAATATTATACTACAATGAAATAGATTTCTTTAATATTTAAACCCCGTACACAAAAATAGTACAGGTGATTTGTCAAAAGCGTATTGTGCATAACAGTGGGCTTTAATACTAATTTTTGATTAATTTTCTACAGGGTCTAATATCTAATTTGTATATCACCCAGTAATAAAATGCAGCAAGCTCTGATGATGCGAAACCATGAATTTTGGTTTTCTAGTCTGTGAGGAAATATAAATAAAAATGGTAGCTTATTGCTAGCATGAACATTGACATGGTTCTATTTTTTAGGCTTAAGGGGCGTTCTTAGAGTGGTCGCAATATATGCAGCTTAAGATGTTGTTGTGATTATTAACTGACTGCTTTGAGCTGGTATGTTTAATTAATTGCCAAACTGCAATTAGCATACTGAAAGCAGACGTCAGGCTTCATGTGACAGCAGAAGCAAATTGAAATTTCAGAAAATACGTATGCAATTAAATGAAATACTGTTTGAAATGTTTGCTCACTGCCAAAGCAAAATGAAACAATTTGCAAGATATGTGGAAATGTATGGGTTTGAACCTTATCATCTAGGCCAGACACTTACACAGTTTGCTTAGCGGCAAAACAAATTAAAATCTGTGAAATGTGCTCTGTATCTGTGTGACGAAGAGTGCTCATTGCCCCTGAACCCTGACCCCTAACTGAATAGCACACTATGACTTGCTGACCACACATCCAGTTTCTGGTCGTATACAACTAGCCACGTTTAAACCATGCTGCCTGCTTTAAATATTTATGCAATTTATTTTTGTCTAAACTAATAAGTTGTATATGCTGTTGTTGTAGTGCAGGTTGTTTTATCTCATAATGAAATACTACAAAGTATACACTGTGTGTGTGTTTTCGTATACGTATGAGTGCGTGTGTTTGTGTGTGTGTGCTTAGCTTGCATTTTGATATTTGCGCCTGGATGCAGGCAACGATTTATTTGCTAGACTTTGCAAAGCTCTGCGGCAAGCAAGATGTTAACATATTCATTGAATCTGAATTAGTTTCGAGCTCTACTCTCACATATTTTGTGCTACATTGTGAATTATGAACCAGCTTCTGGCTTTTGTACAGAGATTTACCTAATAGCCTCAGTGGCTTAATTGTTTAAACGAAAATGATTAATTTTTGTTATTAACAAGAAAGAAAATTACAGTCGAGCACGCCCGACCGTAGAATACTCTCTGCCTTTTACTCCCGATCATTTTAATAAAATCAGTATCCGAGAATATCAACTAATAGTACTTGCAGTAAAAGACGTTGAAAGACGTTCAGCTAGGAAGTTAAGCCTCTTTTATAGAAATATCTATGGTTTTAGGCCGAAGATTTCTAAGTTATGCGGTGGCGCAGATGATTAGTATTCGGTCGATGAACGGAAAGTCGTGGGTTCGACTCCTGGTCCGTCATCAAAAAGAATATATTTTATTGTGTTGTTTAAATGTGTTGCATTATCGCAAAAAATTGTTTATTAACGAATTATTAATAAACAATTGAAAAAATTTTTGAAACTGGGTTTTGATAAAAATAAATTTTTTTATTACTAATTGAAAACATGCAACAATTGGGGCTATTGAATTATATTCTTTTAAAGGATTGACCGCGATTTGAACCCACGACTCTGCGTTCGCCGATCAAGCACTTAACCGGCAACGCCATCACTTGAAAGTCTCCGGCGCAAAACCATACATATAAAAGAGGCTTAACTTCCTAGCTGGATA
This sequence comes from Drosophila cardini, assembly GCA_018903735.1. NCBI lineage: Eukaryota > Metazoa > Arthropoda > Insecta > Diptera > Drosophilidae > Drosophila > Drosophila cardini. The sequence continues at coordinate 19,308,280 of JAEIGM010000001.1, read as the reverse complement.
ACTATTTTGTCAAAAATAGAATTTTGGTCGGCACGGCCAGCGTGTGCGAACAGCGCTGCCGCTAGCAAGCAGCGAAAACGTTCGCTCACATGTTTGTATGCTTCTGTCTCGCTTGCACACATGCATTGACATTGCGTTTATAATTAACTTTCTTACATGTCTAGCTCATTTGTTTATAGTCCGATTTGTATGCAACTTTTAGGATAGTTTGATATATTTTGTCTTCAAATGAATTTGAAATTACAATACTGTATGATAAGATCAAATGCCTTAAAATCGGCATTGAAGTTTGAAAATTATTTTAGTTCTTGTGAGAAAAGGGGGCGTGGCAGCCCAAAATTTTTAATGACAATGCATTTATGCCATCTCTAGAAACCTCCCTACCAAAGTTGGTACTCCTAAGTGCCATAGTTACTGAGATATTCGCCTAAAACATCAATTTTTTACGAGGTGTGTCTAGTTTTTTGCTGACTGACTTAATATCGAGTCGATAGAGACCAAATTGAAACTTGTACCTCTTACCATCTCTGAAATCTGTTTGTTCATACGGACAGACGGACAGACAGACGGACAGACGGACATGGCTATATCGACTCGGCTTGTTATGCTGATCAAGAATATATATACTTTGTGGGGTCTGCCACGCCTCCTTCTGCCTGTTACATACATCTTTTTTTCACAAACCCAATATACTCTCCCTTGCAGAGAGTATAATAAATATATGGAATCTCCGCTTGATTAAAGTGTCTCTGTAAATATTAAGTAATCTGGCTTTAAAATTATATTATACCTCCGAACGAAATAAGCTGTGACCAAGAATTAACAGAACTCTGTTAAGTTACTCAGCCAAAAATGTTATTTACAACAATTACAACTACAGCAACTATATGGAAAGTCCCCTTAAAAAAAGTCTCTCTAAGGTATTAATTAATTTCGGGGTAAAATCGTATGAACGATATAAGCTGTGACCGAAAATTAGCAGAGCTTTGTTAAGTCAATCAGTCAAAAATGTTATTTACAACAATTATAACTACAACAACTATATGGAAAGTCCCCTTAAGAAAAGTGCCTCTCAGATATTACGTTATTTCGGGTTAAAAATCGTATGAACGAAATGAGCTGTGACAAAAAATAAGCAGAGCTCTATTAATTCTGCGTACCCACATATACATACACAGACTGCAGCGTTGGTATCGCATAGGCATACTCTGTGCTCTTCTATCCAAATGCAAGCGCTACTGTTCAGCTGCCTTCTCCAACAGACACACAAAGAGAGCCTGCCGCGTTGCTAGGCACAATATTGCTCTCATGTGCTTGTGCTCTTCGCTCTTCTTACCAAAGCTAGCTCAACAGATCTGCAGGCTCTGCATGAGAAGAGCACAGAGAACTCCTACGCAATACCAACGGGACGGGCTGTGTATTTGTGTGTAGGTATGTAGCTGTTAGACTTTGATCTTCTTTAGAAAGAAGAGCACAGAAAATCGACTATGGAGAATGATTGCATGTGCGAATGCAAGATCATTAGCGCAGGCAGCTGTGCACAATGAAAGCAATGTTGTGCCTATACGAGAGCAACGCGACAGGCTGGGTCCGTGTATATGTGTGGGTATGTAACTGTTAGACTTTGATTGATCAGAAACACCAAGTTTTAGGCAGATCATATATTTATAAACGAAATCACCAAGTTTCATCTGGATCAGGCAGCTATAGCCTATAGCTCCCGTGGGACAAATCGGTCAAAAGATAGCTAAGCGATCGCAACCAAACCCACACAATTTGTGTATATAGTGAATATATCCTAACCAAGTTTAATCTGAATCACACAGTTATAGCCAATAACTCCCATTGGAAAAATCAGTCAAAAATGGGAAATTTTTATGAAGACACGAAGTGTTAACAGAGCGGTCGCAATCAAACTTAAACTTAATACACTGTATGTCATGTTTATAACCAAGTTTCTCGTCAAGTTTTGTCTGGATTGGACAACTATATAATAAGTATAGCTCCCATTGGACAAATCTGTCAAAAATGTGAAACATTTATATAAATTAAACATGGTAGTTTTGAAGTTAATAAGTAAAATATTTTACCGTATTACGCAGTGTAAATAAACGAAAAAACAGTGCTCTATTGCAATTAACAATTAGAGAAAAAACCTCAACGCTGTCAGTGAATTGAGTTGATTTTTAAGTAACATAAAATTTATTTTTATTAATATAAATATATACAAAAAATTAACAATTAAAACTATAAAATAACCGATTCGTAACAGAATTAAATAGAATTAAGAAACTACGATATCCTAAATTCATTGCAGTCCACTCCATCTGGCAAGTAGAGTATTCCAGCCCCAGGCACCCAATTGACCATTAATCCAGTCCCCAAATGATTCCACATTCATGTAAACACCTGGATATTCCCGCTTTGCACAGCCAAGTCCCCAAGAAACTATGCCGTAGAGCTTACCCTGATTACTGCCGGGTTTATAGCCAACCAATGGACCACCGGAGTCACCTTGACAACTATCGTGACCATCCTCGGCGGCGCAAAGCATTCGCTGGGTAATTGGCAGCACCTTGGTATACGCACGCTGGCAAACACCTGGCGCTACATGAGTCACGTCCACATAGCGGAGTACAGGGGAAACACCCTCTTCCCCTTCCTCGCTTTGAAAGCCCCAGCCACTGACGTGTAGTAAAGTATCAGAGTCAAGTGCATCCTGTGAGTTGGCCAGAGGCACTGCTTGAATTTCCTCCGTGTAGTTAAGCCGTGCATTCAGGACCAGCAACGCCAGGTCATTATCATGTGTCAGGGAATTGTAGGCTCCATGCCTTATGATCTGGTTCAGGCTGAGCAACTCACCGCCAATCAAGTGCTCCGTAGAACCGAGACGCACACTAAAATCTACCACTTCAAAGGGCTCCTCGAAGCAATGGGCAGCGGTTAATATAAAGTAATCTCCGATAATGGCACCACCGCAGATGTGCTGACCGTTCAGTTGTACAGATACTTGATATGGGAAATCGCGTATATCTGTCTCCTGACCGCCCACAATGCGTCCATCATACTGAGGTGTAGCTTGGCCAGCAACAGACAAGAGGAAACTTATCCATACGAATGTTAAAAGCGACATCTTGCTGTGGTGAAAGGTGTTGTAATTGTGTCGAGCTGTTAAACATTTGAACGCTTTTATATGAGACTATTTCCTTATCAGTTGCCTTATCTGCGAGTCAACAAACTTCGCCCAAAACGATATGAGTTTGCCAATTATTTCAAGTTCACGTCTTATCAAAAACTATTTGTTTTTAATCATTTTTCGAGCTTTTTAACGTCTGACGTTGACCCAATAACCTTCACCTGCAAAGAATCGGGGTATGCAACCAAAAACAAGAAAAACAGTACCGAGTTCACACGACTTGATAATGCCCAGTGCGAAACTAACTTGGAAAATATCTGACTTATGTGGGGGTTGTGGTACCAAGAAGTCAAAGTGGTATATTAAAGTGTGTACTTGTAGCTGTTAGTATCACTGAAATCCTAAGGTACAGACGGATAAATCTTTAACAATTATATATATACTTAATGTGTATACCATTATTGTTTTAACAAACCTAGTAAACCCCTCTACGCTTTTAAAGTAAAGGTTCTTCAAAGAACACGTAATATCCATGTAAATACTTAATATATTTCAAAATTGTTAATCGGCAAATAAAGAGTATTAAATAATTGCGTAAATATTTACTAAAATGTATTATAAATAAACGTTATTTGAGTATCTTTTTATCAGTACCGCTCTAGATACTTTCTTTATTGGCTTAAATATTAAATACAAGTGCAGCTCGTAAGGAAATAATAAGATTTAACCCAACGTTGCCAGTAAAATACTATGTTAATATAAGCAAATATACGATTAAATTCATTTTAACCCTTTTTAGACCCCGTTCTCTAAAAAAGAGTAGAGGGCTCTAATATGTTTGACAGAAGCGAAATGTGCGTGACAGGCAGAAGCAGGCGTGGCCGACCCCATAAAGTATATATATTCTTGATCAGCATCAACAGCCGAGTCGATATAGCGATATAGCGGACGGACGTCCGTCTGTATCTAGATCTCAGAGACTATAAGAGCTAGAACCACCACAAGTAAGAGAGGCTACCTAATGAGCAAGCCGACTTTAAAAGTCCCTGTACTCATTGTAGTGCGCGTTTTGGTCATGATAGTTTCAATATTTCAATAATTTCCGGTGCTAAGAAACTTTATATTAATGCAAGAAAGTAAACATTGAAGTAGAAGACTGAAGAATTTTCATGAGATTAAAGCAAGTATTTTAAATGCCGATATTCCTAATAAAATAAAATACTTATGATTTTGTGGCTTTGTTTCACGTGAGAAATTGCAACATTCTTTTCGGTGCCGATGTGCGTATAATTGGAGTTGCTTCTTTTGCAGTTTGTTTATTGTTTAAATAAATCAATTGGCTTGCATATTTGCGGCCACAAAAGCCGCAACAGAGAGAAAGAGAGAAAGAGGAAGAGAGTGGAAAAGAGTTGTAAAGTCGAGCAGTCATTTATGTATGTCAGTCAGGCCGTCATTTAGTTGGTTGTTTCTTTTTTATGCCAATGTTTTCAGTGTTTTTCAGTGGCTGCACAGCCGTTACAATTGGCCAATGCTGCCACTGCTGTGGTTTTCACACTTTTTTGGCAACTCATACATTTTTGCCCAAACATGAGGAAGAGGAAGAGACTCTCAGTTATCTGGTGTTATTTCAATTTGTTTGGTTTTCGCAGTTATTCTTTATTTTGGCTGATCGCCCGTGAATACCGCAGGCCACATGCCACACACCGCTGGCTGCTTGCTGCCTGCCGCTTGCCGCTTGCCGCAAACCACAGGCTACTGAAAGCGGTTCAATGAACCCCAATCAGAGGCGCTAACTGTAGTGTGAAGGGGTGTGGCTATGGAGGCAACTGCAATTGACAGTCTCAATTATCTAGATAGACGCTGCTAAGCCTTTCTCAGTGCGTAATAAGCCCCAAATTGAAATGGCTTTCGATCCGTCCTCAATATAATCTCAATATTTGGCTAATCGGCACACAGTAAGCCAATAAATTGCTTTGGCTTAAAAATGCCATCGACCCCCGTCAGCAGTCCCTGAAATACTTTCGAAATAACACGCCTATAAATAAGCATAACTGTCAGCATAACAAAAACACAAAATTGCCAAGGCCCAAACCAACAAGAACCACAACAGGAACAACAACCACAACAGGAACAACAACCACAACAGGAACAACAACAACTGTTCCTAGTGAAAGTCTATGCCAAATATTAGCACATTTTTACACCTCCCTACTGGCCCCCTTTGTGGAGTAGGGGGCGTGGCATGCAGACACTCAGAGAGACAGTTTGGCATTTTTCTGTGTATACGCCGTGTGAACTTTCACTGGAAAGTTTTTTAGCGAACGCCTTAACCTTTTGCCAACATGAACATTTTTTCGCAATCTTCGAACTGTCACAAACATGAAATTTGGCTTTTGACACGATTTCCAAACTTGTTTAGAATTTTATTAAAATTTCTAAAGCAATTCCCAAGAAGAAATTTCCATTTTTAAATAGTATATACTTTACTTTTGAATTTTAAAATTAAATTTAACACATCTTTCATTCCCAACCCTTTTGGTTATGGTCTAATCAAGTATCGATAGTTCTGAGTTATTCATGCACATCAGGAAAAATTATGAAAAGATGAAAAAAATTATCAAAAACCTACCTGAACAGGAGTCATTACCTTTGGTTAAGTTGTACTCTTTAAATCCAACTCGCAATTTCAGTTGCAACTTGCAACACGCATGTGGCACGATGCTCGTTGTGCACTAAACACGTCTCGATGTGTTTTCGAGTTTTGTAACTCATTTGCAACTAAACTGAGTTCATTAAAGTTAATTCGAACGTGCAACATTGGCATGCCACACAACAGGCAACAGTGCAACGTGTAGTGTGGGCCGTCACCATTCACCGTGCCCCAACTTCAAGCCACAGGAAGAGGTAGAGAGGGACACAGAGAGTGGGTGAAAGAGGGAGGGAGGGAGAGTAAAGTACTTCATCGGGGCACGTGTCTTAGCGTCGATAAGTTTGACATTTCCACAACGTAAAATGACAAATGCAAGCCAAGCCAAAATGTGCAAAATGAAAAAGTTGGCAACCCTGGCGCATACAACGCTGACATTTGCATTTGTCTTTCGCAAAAAGCTTTCAAATTAGCGACAGCTTCACGTCCTTCCAATGCTCCTCCTTGCACCTTTTCCTACCACAGCTCATCTATAGTTTTCCATCACAATCCACTGTCGTCCCTGAGAACTGTAGTCCTCGCCACCCAAAGAAATATACAAATAATTAGTAACCAAATCCGAAATTGTATTAAAAAGCACCTTAACGATGACTATATCTACATATAACTTCACTGTAATGAATCAAAAATGTCAGAATTTATTTTAAACATTTAACCACGCAAAATGTTAGTAAGTTTTACTAAAAAAAAAAAACCTGCACAAAATAAATTGAAAACTTTTAATTTAAATACAGAAATTACTCAGTTGCCAATTGATTTCGATTGGAGTTTCTCTTCTCATTTCTGATCTGAATTATGTGAATTGAATCTTTTGTTGTATTTTTTATTGATTTTCTTTAAAATAATGGCTACTTTTGAATCGCTTTATCGTTCCTAATCAAATTCCATTTAAAATACAATTATTGGTATTATTTGATTGTTAGATTCTATTAGCTGAATAAGTGCACAGTCTGTTGATTTCATTTAGTCAACGATTTTCAGTTATTTCAGTTCTGATTGGGCCAACTACTTACATACCAAAAACGCCACACGCAATTTGCTTTGCACAACTGATGCCATATCCCTCTCATCTTCCTATCTCTCTTCCTCTCTCCGTTTCATTCTATTTTTACTGACAGATAGACCAGCTCAGAACCAAAGTCAGCGTCAGGAGTCTGAGAAGCTCTCAGCAAAGCCAAAGTTATGGCATGGCATTCAACCAAACTCGAATAGACAACACAGACAGAACACAGTACACATAACACAGATACAGATACAGATACAGATACAAACACAGATACATAGATACGAAATCAGTTTGAAAATTGAATTCTAATGCCACATACCGAACCGAACCGAATCGAACTAGTCGAAACTGAACTCAAGTGAACTGTGGAGTGACTTTGTACCGTTGCCATCCATTGACTAAAACAAATGGGTTCCACAACATCTTTTACTGTCAACTGCAACTTGTCGCCCCGTCCATTTGTGTAGCTCAGTATATCTGTATCTGTGTCTGTGTGTGTGTATTACTGTATAAATAAAATAAATATTTATATTGAAATGCAACGCAATCGAGCGCAACCGAATTGAATTTCATTCCCATCCCGTCCCGTTAAGTTTTGTTCAGTTCTGTTCAGTCTTGTCTTGTCTTGTCGTAGCCATGCTTTTAGACTGCTTTGCCTTTTGGCTTGTCCGGCATTTTGTCGTGCGTTTTATTTTTGGCCAATAGAGTTCCGGACAAGTCCAAAGTCCGTCGATTTTTGTACCAATTCAATTTTGAACTTTGTCGCATTTAATTGCATTGCATTTGTCCAAAGTTGCGCAAAATGTGCAATTGATTTGAGGATCTGTGCAGGTAAACTAGCCGAGGCTAATCTTGAATGCTTTTCAGTTTCCAGTTTCGAAAGAACTTCGTTGTGAAGTGGATTGCATGGAATGCAATTGAATTGTCTTAGACCAACTTGTTCTAAATAGTTTTATGCCAACTTAAGACATTTTCCCCAAAATGTCTGACTAAGTGATTTTGCTTTGTTTCATTTACTTCGGCAGTCAGCGAATTGTGCGTCTTTGTGACTTGGCCAGCAACCGGAAGCGGAAATATGCTTCACGCATATAATACACGCAAAACTGTAGAGAGCTACGAGCACATACCGTTACAGTTTGCATGTGTATGTGTGTAAGTCGGAGAAAGAGAAAGGGAAAGAGAGAAGAGAGCTGAAGCCTTTGTCTCCAATGGTTTATGCATGGCAGCTCCCACTGCTGTACATAAAATTACATTACTCAACAAACAGACAGGCAGCAACAAATTATCATTTAGATAATACTTTTTAGTGCTTTTCAACATGCAGACACACTCACATACACACACACACGCACACACACACGGCACAGCTCAGCAAATTCCTAGCTTCTTCTGTCTGTTCCACTCATTGTTACGCTTACCCTATGAAATTCTAAATACCCTGTATTATGCTAAACGGGTAGAAGTATGTGTAAATTTCCTTGTTCACATGTTTTATGCAACCTTTATAAATAAATTAGAAACTAATTAATAAATAAACACTTAAGAGTTTTAGGTATTCTTCAGAACAGAGCACATCGAATGCAGCGTGTCTACTAGTCGAGAACACCCGATTATGCCATACTTCTATGATTTTTTTCTTATCTGCATATGTACTCACCATTGTGTGTACACTACACCAATTCTAGATGCATAAAAATGGCCAACAAACTGACTTGTTTTTGATGTGGGCAATTTAGTTTTTTTTCTGAAAGAACTACAGGTAGCTTTTTTAAGTTCACATAATTTAAACTGATTCCAAATGCAAAATAAAGTAATATAATAAATATATATCTTGTTAATTAAATAGTTATCAATTGAAAATACACTTAGCGAACTTTTAGTCTCAGCTATAATTGAGTCTACAGCGTACTTAACGGTCGTCTAGAGCTTCACTAAGGCTTTGCCATTTTTTCTTTGCCAACGAAGTGCTGTCTCCATTTTTTGCTCTTGCCAACCAAATGGCTATAAAAATACGTGGCAAAAGCGCGTAAAGTAAAATGTAAGTGGCATGCAGGACTAGTACCGAGGGGAATGGGTGGAAATGAGGGGGCATGGTTTGCATAATACGCATAATAACAAAGCGGAAAGTGTGCAAAACCCGTCAAGCAGGAGCAGACAACCTCCTTTCCCCATTTCTCCATTTTCCCCTCGTCCAATCCAAAGGAGCCAACATGGAGCTGTAGTGAGGCCATTTGCATTGCCTCATGTTTGGTTTATGTCTTTGTTTTTGCTTACTTGAGTGGAATTTATATAAAAGTAAGTACACACACATACATACGCACTAAGTAGCTTGTGCAGAAAGTGACTTGTTGATTAAAACCTAAAAGGTGTAGACAAAAACAAAGTAAATATAAATTAATCCAAGTATTCAACGTTTGTAAACTATACTTAAAGAGGCAAAATGACTATTTGTCTTTCTATATACACTGACTGTCTGGCTGACTGATCCTTAGTGAAAAGTTTATTGAAACTATAGTTTACTCAGACTATTCTACGTTAGCACTACACACTCTGACCAAACTTGGTCAGATTGAAAAAAAAACTTAAGGATAATTATTTTGTTATTCCAAAGTAGTTCAGTATAATTTAGTAGTCTAGATTTAACAAAAGCATAAATTACTAGTTGTATAAGCAATGATTTTTAACATAAATCTAAGTTAAGTAAATAAATTGATTCCTATTTTGGAAATATTATTTAAATTAACATTTAAACAAGGATTCAATGTATAATTCATGTATAGTCCCTGTTTTAAGTATCTGTAGTGGACAGTGGAGAAAGTGGGTAGATTGTCTAGCATTTAACAGTAGTCACTTTTATGCACTTCGTCGCATTAAGTTTATAATTCCATGTGTAATTATTCTTTGTTTAAATAATTCACAAGATGCACTTAAAATGTCAGCACACACACACGCACACACACCGATACGCAGACATACACGTATACCCAGTCACACACACACACACACACACACCACTTACGCACACTCATGTACATTTGACAACCTTCAGCTGCTACATTCGGGCTATACTTCCTCTTCTCCACTTTCCTCACACGCGCTTTATTATGATTTCTCACTTGTTCCTCTTTCTCGTTCCATTTTGCACATTTACATTTTTATGAACATTTCGCTGCTCGTCATTCCTGTTGTTAATGTTGTTGTTGTTGTTGCCTTTGTTTTTGTTGCTATTGCACCCTTTTCCCCTCCCCGCTTCACACTCATAATACACGTCTTTTATATGCGCATATACTAATATGCATTATATATAGATAAATGTATGCATGTATGGATGAGAGGGGAAATAAACAGAAAATGCTAGCTGACATTAAAGTATATTAAATAACTTAAGCACAAGGATGAAGCAACAACAACAGCAACAACTGCAGCTGCAAATGCAACATGGAAGAAATGCGTTTACTTTTAAAGCATAATTTCTCGAGCATAAATCTTTGTGGCTTTTGCTGGCAACAAACAAAAATTAGTTGCGCTCGGCAAGAAAAAAAAGTATGTGCATGAACAAAGAAGATCGCTCGACACAAATATACCCTGTACCACAAATCTATTGTTGTTATATCGTATACTACAGTGATCACTTTTAGAGGTAAGGTTTCTATATTTCTCAATTTCGATCAAGCGTTATGTTGGCGTATTAACGTCTTAGATTCATTTGTTAAAAGATTGCACAAATGTCATTTGAAATTTCAAAGAAACTTTTATTTTCCTGGGTTATCTTTGAGACTTAGTCGTTCACACAGAAGGTCAGACTCAACGGTTGAAAATCTAAAAAAAATACAAATTTTTACCTGTTAAATACTTTGTGCAAGCTTATTATACCCTTGACTAGGGAATAAAAGGCGAATTGCATAAGCAACGGTAAATTATGCGCCGCAATATGTCAGCGTGCTGCCAGAGTTGCCTGTGCACCCGTTGCGTTTGTCACACAGCATGGCGGCAAAGTTAACATCACCGGCAACGGGGTGGACCCTCTGCCCTGCACTCTTCCTGACAGCCCACGCTTAATCAGAAATTATTTGAAAATGTAGAGTCGACATGTCGAGTCGAGTCTCAGCTCACGACTCACGCACAGCGCGATTGTAGCTTGTGTTGCAGCATTCACAGCCACTGCTGCTGTAATTTGCACCCGCTATGACCCCATGACCTAAATAGAGAGAAATCTTAGCAACAAGATAAGCAGACAAAGGCTACACTGTTACTGTAACTGTGACTGTGACTGTGACTGTGACTCTAGCAGAGCCAAGTTTCATAGACAACGTTGCACGCTGTGCCAAAACTCCTTGGCTCATTTGTTTAGTCGACGCACAAAAGTATGCTATACAAATTTTAATATCTATTAGGTCGAAGTCTCGATACCCTATGATACCGAATGAAAGTAAAATGTAGTATCTACCAAAATACTGATTAAATAATTATTATTAAATATTTTATTCAATATAAAATATTCCATTTTGAATGCAACATAAAGAATATTATAAATTATAATAATTAATGACATACAGGAAACATAAAAATCTAATATTTAAAACTCAGACTGGAATTATGTTTAATGTGTAGATTATGTAAAATACACTTGCTTCGAAGATATATTATAGATTAGAAGCCAATGAAATGCTTTAAGGCCATGTTAATTGTAATGACATAGTTGGCATACCTCCCTATAAGCTTGAGCACAAAGACATCAGCTTCGCTCGCTTTTACATCTTAGAGTAGATGGAGCGTTGAAGAAAAGCCTGAAGGTGAAGAGGAAGATGAAGTCAACGTCTTACGCCGGTTAGCCGCCCACTTTGCAATAATAACTCATGTTAACCGAAAACCGTGCAGTGTCTTTTCCTGCTTTTGTTGCTGCTTCGTTGTCCTCGTGCTTATTCTTATTCTTGTTCTCATTCTCATTCTCGTTCTCGAACACGTTGTGTTTGTGGTTCTAGTTTTGGTTCCCATTCTGTTCAACCTGATCCTCGTCCTCCGTTCATTTTGGGCAAAAAACTTTTCGCGCACAATCAGCTGCACTTCAGCATTGCGTCGCATTGTTGCCTTTTGCTTATAATTTACTTTTACTTGTGCGCTTTGGCACTGGCTTTGTGTTTTTGTTTGTGGTGTGTAAAATATTTGCACAGCCAACGACAACGACAGCTCGGCAACGGCAACGCCAACGACAATAATAACAACAGCGACAAGAACAACAGCAACAACAGCAACAACAACTACAACAAATAACACAGCACACAATAGAGCACAGCATTAACCGTAATAATTTTCTTTGCGAAAAGTTGCAGCCAGGACATGTTGGGGAGTTCCTGTCATTGTTAATCAGCTGCCAACTGCCAGCATCTGGTAAACAAAATGCATTGAATGGAGCCTTGAATCCTTCCTGATGTTTCCATTTCACTTCTGTTTACTCCAGTAACTGAAAAGCGAGCACAATAGTTGCATGGAAAAAAAGAAAGAAATGCATTTACAGAATGAAGAGTTTCTGTTTTATTATTGTAATGACATTAATACATATATACACATAGGATTGTGCAACTTGTTCATTTTATTAAATATTTTAAGCAATACCAACTAGTAAGAAAGGCTTCAGTCGAGAGAGCCGAACCTAAAAGACCTTAAACAGATTTCCTTCCTACTGAGAAGAAATTCCATAACAATGCATATACAAAATTTCCCTTTTGCTCTCCTACTGAGAAGGAAATTATTTTACTAAGCAAAGGCAAAATTTCCCTTTTGCTCTCAGCAGTTGTTTAGCAGCGATCCCTTTCGTTCTCACTTGCAGCTGCATGGAAAGAAGACGATACAATTGCTGGAAAAGAACAGTTATTTGTTCCTCGCATTGCACGAATTGGAAGTAAATTTGGCAGGAAAATTATCAGCGAAAATTTGCTCGTTAACTTTATTTGCAGCCACGAAAATTGTCATATATGTATATGAATATACTATATAGACTATGTTACTATGGTCGAGTGGGTAAAGAATAGCAGACAGTCTACATCGACGTTGCCCTTGTCACTGGTTATCCTTCACTAGCTAAAGCCCAGATAGAAGGAAAGAAACCTACGACATTTCCGACGGGCAAAATACTGAGGAATACACATAATTTGGAAATGAAAATGGAAATTTGGTCAAAATAAACAATAGTTACAGTATAATAGAACTTTCATTTTAAAATTAGGTGGCTCAAACTCATAAAGTCTTTGAAATCCAAGAGTGTACATATAAACTTTATGGGGTTGGTAACGTCCCCTTCTGCCAGTTACATAAACCTTATAGACCCATGTACTCTTTTGAGTACGGGGTCTAAAAACAAAAAATAAGTGTTTTAAATCTTTGGCAAAGTCTGTGAAAGATATTTTCAAGTTTTCATTTAATACAGAAATCGATTACAGTGCAGTCAGCTTGTTTTGCTCCCACTTACGCAGTTCAATTCTTAGTTATTTGCTGAATTGGCAGCTGTCTATCAACACTTTTACGGACATCGGAAAACTCAATTAAGTACAGCACTCGCACAACTGATTCATTCATTCACTCATTTACTCACTCACACACACACACACAGATTCACGCACTTTGGTAAAGAGTGTAAAATCGATTAGGATTCACATTTTTGATGAGATGAGAGCATAAACTGAGGCGCATCAAATGAAATTGCTTACATGCCAAAATTTTAACTAAGTCATAAATATGTGGAAAGTTTTCTTTCAGCCCTTGCCAAATGCAACGTGTGCGCTTTTTGCTAGTTTCCGACTTGGCCACGCCTGTAGGTCACCTCCTCTCCATGCCATCCTTAGCAGGCAAAGGCACGCAGCTAAAATAATTGATAACAGATTATGTTTTACAATCTAAGCAAGAAGATATGAGATATGCTTGTAATTTTAATGGCCACATGTAGCGAGCCACACGTAGATAGAAGTTGAAGAACTACTAGGAGCAGGACCAGAACCAGAACACGAGTGTAAGGGGAAGGGGCAGGAGACACAGTCCGGACACGGCACAGATTCCGCAAAACGTTGGAAAACTTAATTATTTCGTGCTGGCTGCCGGTTTTGGCCATTTTAGGACACATACACATTGAAACACACAGACACACACACACACACACACACACACACACATGTGCAAGAACGTACGGAAGCAGAGACTGAAAAGTTATTTATTTTATGGTCAAAAGTTACTTTCTGCTGCTCACAGTTTGGTGGCTTCAGAATTTACTGGAGCATGGAGCATAAATCATAAACTATGTAAACGTGGCTCATGTGTGATATTTCTTTCATTCCTAGTTCTATTTCCATTCTGATTTTTTTTTTTTTTGTTTCATTTAGAAATTTTTAATTGTGGGAAAGTTGCTTCAAGAAGCAGCTACCTCAGCAGCCACCTCTGCAGCTGCCACAGCAGCCAACTCAGCAGCTGCCTCGGATTTGAGTTCCCTGGCTCGTGTCTCACTGGGATTGAGAACCATGACAGCACCTTTGCTAATACTACGCTTGAGAGATGCTCTGCTGGCCGATGGCCGTACCATGGAAAAATTGCTTTGCCTGGAGAATCCCGATCCCGAAGCACTCATCGATGCATCAGCATTGGGCTTTTCTTTTTCTTCCTGTTTCTCCGTTTGCTGCATCTCGAGGATTACTGAATCCCGATAGTACAGGGTCTCGTCTAGCTTACGGTTATACATGCCCGTTGGATTCTCCCGATCGAAATGCAAGTCTGGTCTAATGTCGCTATCGGTCACAAGTACACGAGCTCCAGGTATAGGCAAGAACTTGAAGAGCCTCTTGCGTAACTTCGGCATATACGTATTCCTCATGTGGTGTGGCACATGATGGAGTCTACTCATGATCCTCGACTCCCGAAGAACTAATGGATGATCGCAGAGACGGCGATCCACCGGAAGTCGTTCCTTAATAGCCTCCAGTTGGCGAGCGGTGAGCTGCAGAGGACGAGTGCCGTCTTTCCAACGCTCCTGTCCACTCAAGAAAGCAATTTTCTTATTGTTCCGCAGCTGTTTGCGAACGATTCGCTTGGCCACACAATTATAGACAATACGCGGCACATATGGAGGCACTGGAAAATCGCGCAGGGATATGGGAAAGTGTCTCGGATTGATTAACATGTTCAGATATTTGCCATCCGCAAACATTTTCAACTGCTTCTCAGCCTTTTTGCCCTTCACCGCGGTCTTCTTAACCGGCGGCTCAGGCAAATCATGCTTTCCCATTTGGAAGACATGTTTGTGACCATGGCCAATGACATGTCGCCAATCTGGTTCACAATATTTTTTGGAATTGATGCGCGTGTAGGGCAAACGTCGAAACTTGAAGCGTTTTTGTTTCTCTATCTGCACGGTCAGACCCGGCATTGACTTCTTGCCCCTTTCACAGCTACACACATTTGGATATCGTATATCATACCGTCCTGGACCCGGTTGAAAGCTAGAATTTCGTCTTATCATATCATTTGGTTTTGTGGGCACACACGACAGAGGTAGAAACAGGTGCGGATTGTCTGGTGGTGTCTTCACGACAGGCGACATTCTGGCATTAATTTCAAACATTTTAGTATAGGTATCGGTGGGACCTGGATCTCTCGGATTGTGCCAACAGGTCGACAGATCGGACACCATTGCACGTGAACTGGGCCGATGATCCCGAGCATCTGAAGAAGGCAGTAGAGTTCATACTAAATGAATACCGAACACAACAGTCTGATAACTTTAGCTATAAAGTATAACTATGAGTTAAGATTTGTAAGAATTTATAGTACTCCATTGAACTAAGAACAAATTCTGTTTTCCTTAAGTGATCTTAATTCTCTGACCTTATTGTAATATTTAAAATCAAATATATTTTATCAGCAAACTTACTTGATAGAAAAATGCCCTTCTGCTTGTTCTCCGGTCTGAATAATCGGTCGACCTCAGAAGGCACCTCGTAAAATTGTGGCGGCGGAATCTTTGTTGTAACGCGACTTTTGTTGGTGTGCATCTTGGCAAATACTGAGCCCTTGGAACCCATGCGACTTTTGTATGGTTCCGGTAGGACCCCATAGCGATTCGGAGCCTGATGGTAGCTACGCCAAGTGGACAGTGAACGATCGCATTTCAGTGGACGTTGCTCCGGATACGGATAAACAGGGACCTTCTCAAATCCCGTAACATGTTTGTACCGAGAGTATGTCTTAGAGCTGAATTCCTCACCACGGTTTTCTACAATCATTTATTATTTTATTACCTCATTAACAAGTTTGCAGGATTTCAGTCATACCTTGTTGGCAATGAACGTTATAGTGTCCTCCGGCCAACTTAAACTGCTTTTGGATGCTATCCAAATTATCCTCTCGTAAACGATTGCCTTAAAAAGCATTCCAATTAAGCAGATTACAGGAATTTTTGGGAATAAAGACTCACGTGAAACCATAAATAGAGGCAAACTCATACGAGTTGCAACGAAATTTTGCCGATCATCGGAGCAGGTTTTCTTGTCCTTCATATTTCAAATGTTTTTTTAATGTATTTGTGTAGTGCTAGAAATTTTTAAGTTTGGCAAAATGTTTTGTTTTTGTTGTTGTTGTGAGTTGTGCCTTGTTCAGGGCTGAACAGAAGGAATAGTAATGAGTACATAAGGCATTTTAAATCCAATCAAATCTATGAAATTTAAATAAGTGCTACTATGCTCAGTGTTCAAAAAATCAACTGAAAGTATGTAATACATTCATGAAACCGATTGCTAAAGAACTTGTGCTAATATTAAGATATTTTTACTAAATCTCCATTTTTGACCTTATGATCCTATGGTAGTTATATGCCATAACTATCCGATTCAGACAACATACACAATAACTTCAAATTTGTGGTATAACTTAATACCTTTTACTAACATAAGTTGTGCTGCCCATATGTTTTGAGTTGCCAGATTGATTTACCAACATAAGTTGTGCTGCCCATATGTTTTAAGTTGCCAGATTGATTTACATTCACAGTTCAATTTACTTGCAGTTGAATAAAGCAAACCATCAATACAAATTAAATCAATTCCATATTCCATAAAAAAATAAATATAAAGCATTTTTTGAAAATAATATTAAATGATTAAAATTGAAATTAATTTGTGGTTAACTCTGACTTCGAACATTTGGTTTCATAATTCTTTGCAGTAATTTGTGGGTACTTTATTGATTGACTGACTCTTAACTGCGTCCTGTCCTGTCCTGTCCTGTCCTATCCTTTCTGTGCTCCTGTTGCTCCCCTTGCTATATGTGTATGGTTTTTTCAGCCAAACCCTACCTTTTTTGGCTGATTGGCTGAATTGCTGCATTTAATCGAATTAATTAATGGTACATTTCACATTCATCATTTATCCGACTGCACATTTTTCATTTTCATTTTCATTTCGTTCTTATCCCGCTTTGTATTTTTATTAACCTATCCCTCATTTCTCTCCTCGTCTCGTTTCACCCACATCAGTTCCTATGCTGATTGCAATTGCAATGCAGTTGCTTGTTGTCTTTATATATCTTTTATATTTTTTTCAACATGTTTTAATTTTTTTTTTTTTTTATTTTTCATTTTTTGACTCGAATCAACGAACTGCAAAATTCAATTGAAAATTGTTGAATGCAAGTTAATCAGTGCGCTTGGCTACGCTAATTATGCGGCCGATGAAAATCAGCAAATACATATGAACACTGATAAATCTACCCATATAAATTTATACACCCATATGCGTGTGTGTGTGTGTGTACAGACATGTAATGTATGCTCTTATGTGTACTTTTGTGTAACCAAATTATTGTTGTCTAATGAGCTGTACTAAAGTTGGCTTTTGTGCGGTAGTTGTGCGTTATGTATTCAAAGGGTTTGAGTATATCATTCATCTCAATATATTGGTTTACAAAAGCGTCTTGAATATGGGCTACAAACTATTCAACACATAACGTTTGCATAGTCGAGCAAAGGAAATTCTTATTGACAATTGTTTTTTACCTACACAAATGTATTGAAACTAAACTTTTGCATATAAATTCAATTTATGTTTGAAAAATAAATGAAACAATTAAAAATAATGACAAACAAGAGTCACTATTTGTTGCTTTTTAATAGAATTTAAATGACCATGTTTACTACTGTTATAATATCCTTAAAAAGATATTTTAAAATATTAATGGCAGAAAAAGAACCCATAACCTAAATGGGCACTTCAAATTAGTAATGTTTTTCATATTAGTGGAATGATAAGAGCAGTCTGTGAACACAAGACACCATCTAGCGGCTCGACTGATGCTGTTCAAGAATATAAATATGTATGTATAAAACTTTTTAGGGTCAATCACGCCTCCTTCCATGCGTTACAAACTTCATGACCAAAACATAATACCTTCTGCAGGGGTAAAAGTATAGTATAGCCTTTAACGTTTAGGAGTAACGTGTTTAATCACATTTGGTTGACTATATGCATTTTATATAGTAATCAATCTGAATTACTTTTAAAGTGTGCTGAACATTAATGTACTTCATGTATCAAAGACTTTTTCAGGCCAAATGTGTTGGGTTTCTTATGAAAAAGATACACTATTCAACTATATAAGTTCCGAATTACAATGTGTCCTAAGGAAGATTTGCCAGCAAATAAGTATATATTATTTACAATGGCCAAACGTACTATATTACTCTGTTAAAAAG
The DNA here is from genome assembly GCA_018903735.1 of Drosophila cardini. Taxonomy (NCBI): domain Eukaryota; kingdom Metazoa; phylum Arthropoda; class Insecta; order Diptera; family Drosophilidae; genus Drosophila; species Drosophila cardini. The sequence goes on along the minus strand of JAEIGM010000001.1, from coordinate 19,289,706 downwards.
AACGGGAAAAGAAAAAGTGGTCAACAAGCTAATATTCATTTAATTCAATTTATCAAATGGATTAATATCTAATTTCTTCCTCGAGGCGCGCCCCTATTTTTATGTGCTAAAGCCGCCTTCTTCTTTTCATTCTCCTCCTGTTTAGCTTTTTTCTGTGCATGCTTTTCTTCCTTCTTCAATTTCTTTAGATGCGCTATAAAGTTTGTTAAGCCAAATGGATTAAAAATGATCTAGCATAGAATCAGTTGACTTACCTTTAACGTATTGAGCGGTGGCCAGATTAACCGGAAGTGGTGCACATTTGAAACCTGCTGGTGGAGCCATGCTGAGCTTGATGAACCGGTATCCAGTTGCATAGAGCATGCCCAGACAAGCTTGCGCACGAATTCTAGACTTTGGCCAGTTTTCAAAATATAGATCCTTGCGTTTCACATCACGCAATTTATGTCCTTCGGTATCACGCCAATAGTACATGTATTTGGGCGTAAACTCTTTGCTGGGCAACTTCCAACTATGATAGGGGCCATACTTTTGATAGGTACCCCAGCAGCCAGGCTTGTCAATATAGAACCAAACATCTGCATTCGGATAGATTCTCATGGTGGTTTAAGAGATCTTAATTATTTCTCGGACGGAAATTTATTTAAAAGAATTTGTAGTAAAATAATCGAAATCGAAACTGTTTGTATACAAATAAGCTAAAAATGTAAATGAATTTATAAAAATCAATGCTTACTTTGTATATTTCAAGCAATCAAGGTTATAAAGCTTACAATATGTGAGAAGAAATCACATTTATATAGTGCTGACATTTAAAGTATGTAAGTTTTAGTTTAACATACTCTCAATATTGAGTAAGTGTTTTAAATTAAGTGGTCCAGTTGCTAATGTCTGAAAAGAAGCAAACTCAATGACCAACTTAACTAAAAGCTAAGCAGGCAATGGTTGTCGAAGTTGAGCTGATTAGATTAAGGGAAACAAAGGACAAAGGTGGTGCCAAAAACTGTCAATTAGGTTTAATTATTTTATGCTTCCAAAATGGGGCCAACCAACACACACACACATACACATAGGGCATCTAATGTGCAATGTGCGAGAGTCAACTGAAAGCCATAAAGGCGTCTTATGCAAGCGCTTCAAATTCAACAATATGAGGATAAAGGGAATGGACTCGAACGCTGCCTTTGCCGCTAAGCAAAGTCAATTATCCCAGCAGCTTTGATGCAAGTAATTGGCATAATGAAATTTTCTCAGCCAACGACAAGGACAACCGCAAAGAATAGAAGCAGCGGCAGCGGCAGCAACATCAGCAGCCGTAACCATAACCGTATTAGCATATCAGCCAAAGGAAGGCATCGAGGACGAGGCAACGAAGGCGACTACGAAAAAAAACCGATGACAATGACTACGTTTGCCCTCGTCATCGTTGTCCCCGATAAGCCGCGTCGACGCCATACTTTTTTGCGTATTGAATAAATATTTAAACAGTCCAACAGCTGTCGCACAATATTAATAGCATACGCTGGGAGTGTCACTTGAACTTTAGCAATAGCTCCAATATTACCCAACCCGACCACTGTCCCTCACCACTACCAACCCCTCTTGGCAGGCAATGTCTAAGGCAACACTAACTTTGCGGCCCAGTGCAAATATGTTGCCACAAAATGTTTAAATATTTCATAAGCCAAAGGCATTTGCTGACTTGGTGTGCAGCAAAGCGACAAACCGTAACCGAAGTTGCAATGGCCTCAACACCAACAGCAGCCCAACAGCAACGCCAACAGCAACAACAACAGCAACAACAACAGCAACAACCACTGCAGCACCACAAAAGGCAACTGCAATGGAAAAGACAGAGTTAACTTTTCTACTTACCAAATCGTCAAAATCTAAGTCTGAGTTGTTTGGCTTACTCTCCAAAAAGGTTGTTTTCGTATAGTGTAAGAAATTTTAAGAGATTTCTGCCTTGAAGCATTGGAAACTCTATTTTGAATAGGATTGTAATAAGTTTTAGTTTTTAATAAATCAAATAAAATACTGATTAACTTACTAATGTTGAACAATTATAATTTCTTACTATTAAACTCTATGCTTCTCTACTTCGATCATAGTAAGGGCTAAGGAAATTAAAAAAATTTGGAATCAGACAGAAAAACTACCAAGCTTTGCATTTAGTTCTTATTAAATAATTATCAGTTTTTTTGCCAAGAACAATTTACCTTCACAATAAATCAATTTACCAATTTTAACATTTAATAATATTTTAAATAATTATGTTTATATTTGACTACATTTTTCAGCTACTTTGATATTAATTTTTGTTTTAAATAATAATTAATATTTACTGTATTTAATCTATTTGAAATTTTAATCTTAAATTTTACATCTCATTTACAATTAATTATAAAATTGTTATAAAAATAAAGGATATTTTGCTGTACATCATTTTGAAGTTTAAAGTACTTATTTGGCTCTGTTTTGTTGCCCAGCTCGCTTGGCATTCCCTTAATACCATGAATTTTCGTTGGTTGCATTTCAACAAGGGATCCATACGCTGGCATTGTCTTTGGTGGCTTTAACTGCTTCTACAGCTGCTTGTGGTAGAGCTGGTGGTGAATGGGGCATGGGTGGATATTCAGTGGGTGGGGCCTGTTTGCGGTTTGTTGCATTCTTTCGTTTCCCATTGCATATGAACGACAGCGCTCAACACATTTTATCGTTCGCCATCGCCGGTCTGCTACTTATTATAATTTTTTTTATTCGCGTACATTTTTACTCACCCTTTTTTTTTGTTTTTGTTTTTCCTTTGCTGTGAGTAAATTTCCATGGGGGCTTAGCCAGAGTTGAACATGTTGCTGAGTTGATTTGATAGCGTGCGAGTGCCGCTTACAAGTTTGGGGCATTGGTTTAGTGTGCATGAGTGCGCAAAAGTATGCTACAAACATTGAAGAGTCCTTGCCCCACCAGCAAATCGCATTGGGAAATGCGTTTAACTGCTGTGGCTTATTCAAAATAAACCAAATTTAAAGTGCACTTGAAATGCACGTTAGATCGGTAGAGTTATGAACTCAATTACATAAATTAGGTCATATTTAATAGCTTAAATCTTCTCGATCTGCTCGGATTCTGTCTCACAAACTCTATATACTATTATAGGCATTTAATCCTAATCACCACTACTTACCTTTTTCTATTAGTTCTTTTATAAAATTGTTTTTTAGTGTACATTAATCATACTCCTCAATATTTTGACAGTATTCATTTTTCTGTTTTAAAACTCTGCATCCGTTGCTCCTTGCAAATACTTTGTTGATGGTTCCGAATTACTCGAGCAACTCAATTGGAACAATGCTGTCAACGCTTCAGCATAATTATGTCGCAAAAAGATGCTTCGTGGTTATTTTTATCGATGCGCATTAAAAGGCTTTTAAAATTTATTGATATTACCGACTCTATTAAATTATGCCAGCCAGACAACACCCTGAAAACTGAGTATGGCTTGTCTTTATACTTAAATTCTTCATATTAATACCCGTTTCTTGTAAAGTGTGGGTATATATCGTGGAAAATCGTGTGACAGATCACATCAGGTAGAGAAAACGATATACCTTCATTCGACCTCTACAAAATTTAAGGTATTTATGTTCGATTAGATATATCAGTAAATATGAATTCATCGATAAACGCATTTGTGTTCATAACGGGTATTTTATTGTCGAGGGAACGCCAGTCATAAAATCCTACTTCATATTTTTAACTTCCCTTTATATTTTACTTTTTTGCTCCTTTCATTTTGTATGCAGTATTTTGTGAGTGACGTGGCAATGGCAACGAATTTACCATGTCGTCAATGGCAGCAACCGATGACTGGCAGCAAAATTGGCAATGCCAAAAGCAGCGACAGCGCAACAAATTCAATTTGTATACAACATACTTTAAGTTTACTCGCTGTTCATGTTTTTAATATAATAATACAAATAATAGCAATAATATAGCAACTGCATTTAATGTGTTCACTTTTATTTTACGAAAAAAAAAAAGTTAAAAATTATATATCTATGTGTATTAACGGAGAGTTAAGCCAGGCATGAGGTAAATTAATGCATAAAAACAGAAGTGTGTGCATTGAAAGCAGTTTATTATGTACAAATTCTCACACACACACGCGATATCATGCACACACCTGCACTTTGTACGTGTCGTAAGCGAGGCGGTCGGTTGGCTACCATGGCGTATGATTGATACATTTACACTTTTGAAGGCACACCAAGTTATGAAGAATATTTTGCGGAGCCGCAAAAAATGTTTCACATACTTTAATGCGTCGCGTATAGTGTCTGAAAAAAGTGTGCAATCAAGAACTCAAGGATCTAATAAAAATAAAATTAAACAAACTTTTAGATTAATAGTTGCGATGCTAACTTTAAGTTTAAGAATGCTTAAGTAATAGCCATATTTATTATTGCTATCAATGAAATAAAAACTTTGCAGTTCGATTACGCTGGAATAAAAAAAATAATAAAAAATTCTTGATATATTTACACAATTAAAAAGTTTCCATTATAATCCTAAATTTCCAACGATAAATCGGAATGTAAGCACATTTTTAGTTGGCACTGTGTTACAGCAACTGCCATCGATCATAATATGCACTTAAATAATGTGAATAAAAAAGTAATGTATTGAATGAATTTATAGATGATTTTTTTCTACACGGTTGGCTGCTTTTTAAGTGGAGCTTGTAAACACAAAGCCATTCAAAAACATTAACGCTAAAATGCTAAAATATAATATTTTTACAGTACGCTTGTTAAGGCTCTAAATAATAGACGGTCAACGTGGCGTATGTGTAATAAAAGTAAACTCATATAAAGCATTCAATTTGACATGTTCACGTATCAATTGTTAATTTCGACAGAACAATTAGGACGACTATTAAAACAAAACTGTATGCAAATAATTATACAGTCATAAATCTCAAATTTAAGTACACAATCAGAATAAACAGCAGTGTTTTCATATTTTAATTAAAATATATTGCAATTTTATCAACACGATATCCCGATTCATTTGCAATTTGATGGTTAAAGGCTGCACACACTGCACAATTTGACAGCCTTTGTTGAGTTCCCCCACAAACTAGCCAATAAGTTCCGGAACTCTGACAAAGCTCGGTTGCCTTGACAATGTCGACCACAAAAAAACATCAAAAACGAGAAATGGATACTCCATAGCTACATGAAATTTGTGGCTGTGATGCCCTGTAAACTATACTCCGTTGACAGTGATGAACATTGATTGTCTTCATCATTACAAATATTTTTATGTACATTATTGCTGCTTATATATTAGGTATATAACTATTTACTTTTAACTATACACTAACTACAAAGTAACCTTTGCATATACCACCCACCACGTAAGAGGTATCTCCAAAGTGAACCACTTCAGCTTTCACACGTGTTTCCACGTTTTCTGCAGTTGCGCCTATTGTGTGAAAGGCCCTACTGCTCCACCCCCGCTTCAATTCCTCCACTTGATGATTGTGCCGTCTGGCATTGGCGTTGGTATTGTCGGCACACGCGTGTGGGGCAGGTTTCATGGCTAAGCCATGGCTGGCAGTTACATGCGAACTGTAACTTCCGTGGCAAGTTCGCCCTGCGGCCGCAGCTACCACACATACGAGAGAGATGGAAGAGAGTCGAACTGCAGTTGGATTGAGAGTAAGAGTGAGTGGAAGATAGTAAGGCATGGCTACTGTGCTACAAATTGAATGCAGCCGACATTTCGTTGAGGGCATCAGATTGCAGCTACCGCGTGCTGCATAATTTATGGTTGCCCTCCTCTCACTTTACTTTTTCTTGTTTTTCGTTTCGTTTCGAATTTGTATTTTGCCTTTGACACCGGCCAAGCTCCTCTATCTCTCAACCCTCTCATATGCTACATTTCTGCCTGCCTCTTAGTCGGCTTGCCTGCCTCTCTGTCTGTCTGTCTGTCTGTTTTGGAGCTTTGCAGTTTTTTCGTGCCTGGGACTTGGCGTTGTTCATTCGCATTGCCGTTTTTCAAATGTCTGCGCCATGTGCATTCGAAATTCAAATAGCCACGAAAAACGTGAAAAGAGTTCGAGTTCGAGTTTGAGTTTGAGTCTACAACTGATACTTTGTTGGGGAAATGCCACAATTCAGCGATAACCTGCGCTAATGAAGTGTGATGTTGCCCAAATGTTTGACTTTTTTTCCGATACCTTTTTCTTCACGTTAAGAGCAACCCCAAAAGCGTCAATGCGTACAGAATAACAATTAGTTGACGTGATTGGGGTTTATTAGAAGAGTGCTCATTTGCAAAGTAGAGGGTTACCTATAACCATATACGAATAATAATTCAAGCTTAAGAATTATTCTTAAACTCTTGGATTCTAAAATATTGCAGCATACTTTTATGCTGAGCTTTGCATTTCAGATCATCCCAAAAGTATACTTTAAATATTCGTTATTTCAACAAATTTAAGTATTGATTTCATTCATAGCTCATCATACTCATTGTCTCGTCGAATTGCCTGTTTTTGAGCTAATATCGAAACTAATTAGCTTTGCTTCAGAAAAAAATATGGTTAAAATTAATATCAATTATCAGTTTGTACTCCAAAGGAGCCAACACTCAATTGTCAGTTGCCGCTACATCGTTAGATCAAGTGGTTGGCCTGGCTGGCTGTGACAGTCATCAATGCCAAAGTGCTTAATTATAATGCATATTTTTCTTTTTAGCCAACCAGTTCATCCAGCAGAAGCTGCAGCTGCAGCTGCTTTTTCAGAACAACGTCTTCATTAGCAAGTATTTTCCCCCAGGAGAATCCGAGGCGACAGCAGCGACATCTTCAGCGCTGCAGAAAGGAAACTAATAATTAACACTTTTTACTGCCAAGAGTCGATAATTGAATTACAGAGTGCAGTCAATGGATCCCAAGACCCCGTACCTACCCACCGCCTCCTCCTGCTTCTCCTATCTGCATCGAAGTCAACATCATGGGGACTACTATTTTCGTTTTCATTTCATCTCATTCTTATTCTTATTGCCTTTGCTGTTCTTCATTTTCTTCATTTGCTTGTGCTTGTTGCAGCTGCCAGAAAAATATTCCCGGTTATTTGGTAGAGAATGCAATAGCTTATAGTAGACCAACAACGCAAAAGGCAAAAATTCAAATGCACTCGACAACAACAACAACAAGAAGAAGAACAAGAACCAGAATCAGAACGACAGCTAGTATAACAACAAGGAAGCCGATGACGATGAACCAAAACTGAACCGAAAATAAGAAAAATGAGAAGCACAAGGCGTTCCGGAATCTTGCATAAAAACGTTTAATTAAAATTCAAGAGGTTTTGTTTCCGGGCTGCAAGTCTTGCACATACATATATATCTACAAATGTGTGTGTGTGTGTACTCGGATTGAGAAGCGTAAGCTAAAGCCAAAGCCAAAGCTATGCAAATTGGCGTCTGTTTTGGATCGTCGTTAATTACTTTGAAGTAAACTGCAAGCGACCATTGCCCGAGACTCTTTCGAGTGTAAAAGAAGGAAAAGGGCGCTTCAGGGATTGGTGTGGACAATGGCAACAATTGCATTGATGATTTCAAATTATTAAAGTTTAACTTAAGCTCGAAGTCAAAGAAACGGAATCGAACAAACTTTGCTCCAACTTTGCTGAGCCAAAATGCGACAGAGAAAAGCAGACCAAGATTCTAAGAAATTGCCATTAAAGCAAACAATACTTTAAAAGTAATATAGTATTACAGAGATTACTGATCAACAAAGTTATATATCAAAAATAATATTTTTCCTATATTTTTTAATTACTTACAAGTTTTAAATTTTTAACGCAAGTATAGAACGCAATCTGATATAACCAAAAAATCTCTGTACTTTGTTTAATAATTTTTTGCTCAAAATTAATCTTGTTATTCAGTTTTATTTTTATTTTGCAGTCCCAGGAGGCGTGGCAATTTTGATGATACTAATCTTTGATTTTTGAATGACATTTTTGACTTTTGTACAACTAAACAATGACCTCTAGATAATTATTCATTTTTTACGCTCACGCAAAGAAGTCTACCAGATTACATATATAGTTAAATATATATACTAAACTTAATTCAGAAAGCCCTGCTTGTGATGTGGGATCCCAATATGGGCACTTTCGACGCTTTGAGAGCATCAGTCGACCACAATTGCTAAGTAAACACAAATTTCGAATGATAAATGCATCGTTCGCTTGCCGTTAATAATTTTCTATAAATTTTCACGCAATTCCCAGAGCAGAGTGGAAATGGGAAAGGGCAGTCAGTATAAATGCAAACAAGGAGGCAAATTTTCCCAAAATCCAATTTGCATTTCCATCAATAACAAAGGAATATTAGACGATGTGTTCAGGGAAAAGAGCGCGACGCATTGCAAAAATTTTAAGCTAACGGCAGGAGGTGGAAAATGGGGTGGAGTGTGGAAAGTGTGGAAAGTGTATGGGGAAAGAATGCGGTGTTATGAGGCGCCCGTCAAAATTTACCAATCGTTAAAAATACTTCCTGTTTCCTGTGCGCCATTTTCTAATGCGCCGGCTTGGCATCCGTTTTGCCATTTGCTCCCTCCCCCCCTGCTCCACAGATCGCTTCTCCCTACACCCTGCATATTGCCCCTTGTTTGAGTAGCCAGCACAATGCTGGCCACGTTCGCGTCCAGCGGCTGCTGAGCTGCCACAGTTAGTCATTCTCTAGCTGCTTTATGTAATTTATATCCTTGCTGCATTATCCTTTATTTACTTTACTTTTTAGCATTATGCCATTGTATATGTACATATATACAGAATACATATATATGTATGTATATATCAATGTGCGTGGCACAATTTATGTATAAAAATGAGCGAAATTGCAGAACACATTTTTTCCATTACTGAAAATAAATGTCGGAGGGATGTGCTCAGGCAGGACCATTGAGGACCAGGCAGGACCAGGCAGGACTGCCTAACGGACTCACGGACTCACGGACTGACTGAGTGACTCGTACACTCCAACAATCTGACTCTGTGTGTCTGTCTTAGATCAAAAAAAATCGCTTCTCACTGATGAGCTTCAATGAATTCAATCAGAATTCATTTGAATACAGTCCGTGCATACCAAAGAGGCGAGATTAAGTGCCAAACTGTAAGAGAGCTGAAAGGACAGTGCAAAAGTGTGCGAAAGTGTGCGACAGAATAACAGACAAAGACGAAGACATATCCACGAAGAAAACCAACACCAAAACTCCTTATGAGCATTGACTAATATGCCTTGTGGTCTGGCGATTTGGATGGGGGATTGGGGATTGGGGAAATGGAGGAGAGAAGCGCATGTCAGGATTTAACACTGAGGAATAAGTAATCAGCGTTAAGTTGGTAATTGAAAGCGTTGCTTGGGATGTGCTCGGTGTTCGCTGCTCGGTATTCGCTGCTCGGTGTTCTGAACTCTGCTCCTGCCGCAATCATTTGCGGTTTATCTGTTGACTACGGTCAAGAGCGACGTCGGCGTCGTCGTCTCCACACTTGACTTGAGCTTCACACAGACTAGAATGGAGTTGACTTAAGTAGAGTGAAGTGGAGAGTGAAGAGCGGAAAGTGGAGAGCCAAGTGGAGTGTGAAGTAGACTTGAACCTAAGGAAGTGTGCGAAAGAAAACAAACTGAAGTTTCTTAAAAACTTTCTTTAAAAATGTGCAACAGCTGCTTGAGGCACAGTTTTGGATTATGATTCTACCTTTTAGCTACTTACTATCAACAGGAAATGTCAAGACGTTTCAGCAAGAACACCTGCAAAAACACACACATGTGTGTGTGTGTGTGTGGTACGTATGGGGGAGCAAGAACAAATCCCCAAGGCTAGACGGAATAATTTTAAAAATACATACAGAAGACACTTAAAGACAAGCATGAAAAATTAGCAAACTCTTTACTAAATCCCTAACTCTACGCTTAATAGAGCACACAATAAATATAATGAGTTCATGCTGATCATCGTGAGGAAAAGAGAAGAGGGGTAAGCAGCTGAAATATGTATTAAAACAAAATTTGGATCCAAATTATAATCAAAAGATACATTTTCTACAAATATTTCAACTGTGTATATCTTAACCCATAACCAAATTAAAGTACCCTGCTCGGAAAGAGTGCTCGCACACGTTGACTCCGACATTCCCCACTCACATTTTGGGGCAGACATTACGTAACATGAGGTTGCAAATATTATGTACAAAGATTAAGAAAGTAAACCGTTATCTGCCATGGCTCTGGGCAATGTTAACAGTTAGGGAAATGGAAAAGCGTCGTGTTGACAGTTTCTGCTAAGGAGTCGTGAATGTTTTGAGAAGAGGGAGGAGTATACGATAATGAAATTATTGTATTCAAGCAACATTTCTGTTGGTGTATATGTACATATCTGTGTAGGTTTATGCCGAGAGATTTGCTTTTGCTTTATGTGTGCCATAATAAAATATTGTGAGCTAAAAGAGGAAATAAAATAAAAGCAATTTTAAAATAAACAACAAAGCGCTTGTCTAACTGTGGGCGGGAGATGATCATTAAAATATTCTGTAACAAATAAAAACCAAATTGTAAGTACTTAAACGTGTATGCGCTGCAAGACAATTTTGAATATATATCTACATAAGCTCGTTTACATACATATGTATACCTAACCTCATGTTATATTGCTTTATTAAAACACAGGGAAATACAAAGGAAGAAACCAAATAATTTCTCGAAGTTTCGACATACATATTTCCGTGCAAATTAATTTAATTAATTTTGTATTCAAATTAGTTATATACAACCCTTCAAAATAATAAATAAAATTTAAAAAAGCAAAAATTTTTCTCGATCCTGCCAGGAGTCGAACCTGGAATCTTCTGATCCGTAGTCAGACGCGTTATCCATTGCGCCACAGGACCGTTGGGAACACTGCTGACTTTGCGTACATATTAATTTCCAACAAAACTCACAAGCTACAACGGCACAGAACGATCACACATGTGCTTATCAAATCTATTTATAGACCGTCGCCAACAACAACAAAAGCTGTACACTAAACGAAACATGAGAATAAATAAATAAAGCCCAACAAATTCAGACAAAACGTTGCTTAAGTGCGCACGAAAAACGAGATACAGATATTTATGTAAATGAAAGAGATGGAGATAGATATGTGTGGTGATGGGCACTCACATTTTAGGCACTTGACAACTGGTTCGCGGTTGTGAGACAACAAAAAAGACCAACTGGTCTATCAGACGATTAAAGCTTAGCAATATTATATGTTGTTAAAATTTGTCATTAAAATGTGAGATGAAAAACAATTCCCTTTGGATGAGGTCTATTGAGATAGTAGGAAAGTGTACCTTAAATTCCAAGTGATAAACCAAACTGAAACAACTACCTGATATCCGGTTTTGTCTGTCTATCTTTCTGTCTGTCCCCTCACTCTCAATACCTCCCTGTGTAACAGTGTCTGTTGTTTCCGGTTTGCTTCGTTTGATTTCGATTCTAATTGTTTTCGTCTACCCAGAGTACAACCCCGACCACATTGCCAGCTCCTGCTCCCGCTCCCGCTCTAGGTCCAGGTCCAGTTGCAGCTCCAATCTCAATGCGAAAATTACCTGTAGTGTAGGAAAACTTTATCCCAAATGGGCAAATAATTATTCGTGTAAACCAATCCAAGCCAAACGAAACGAAACGAATCGAAAGCTCTGGGCAAAAATTAAGCAAATATCACGTCGATTGCCATAGAATGAAAATCAAAGACAAGCAGTCCCATGGATACAACTGAGTCCAGTAACAAAATTCTAGCACAAAGTGCGTGTGAAAATCTCTACGTGTGTGCCAAAAGTTTTTCTTTCTTTTTCAGGGCATTGGGAAGGGGTGGAGTGGGGAGCGGATAAAACTTGGGAAATTGGGGTGCGGGGCAATCGGATCGTTTGATTGTTTGAGGTTTTAATTACAGAGAATGGATATTTGCAGAAGCCGTCAAGCACTGAAGTGAGGAGACAAGTTGAAGCTGGAAATTGGCACAAATTGTGGCTAATCCTGGAATCTAAGCTGAATCACAGCATAATAGTTTCACTTAATTCACATTCGAAACGAAGTAAATTTCAAGAGTTTTTGCCATCCTGTTGACAGCTTTAATTCATTGATTTTTCTTATGAAAAGCTTCAAAGGAAATTGGAATTGATAAAAATCGAATTTCATTCAATAAACTTATGCCAGCATTTTTTAAAATTCTACTTCTTTTTGAAAGTTTACGGAAATGAAATAGATTTTCAATGAAATTAGAAAGAAAGATTATCTTAAACAACCCCAAATTTAATACCCTGTTAAAGCGAAGCGATTAAATACTCTTTCACTTCTACCGTTAGCTCTGCTCTTACCTCTTACTTTCAGATTATTTGTAGAGTAAAAGTTGAAGTCATGAAATAGGATGAAAGAGACATATCAGACCCTGTAAAGTATAAATGTACTCAGACCCTCTAAAGTATAAATGTACTTTACAGAGTCTGAGATGTCTCTTTCATCCATGAAAGGAATTATAACCATCAATTGAACTCTGTTATGGCTATTCTTAAGTCAAGAGTCGAGTATTACTTGATTTTGCTTGAATTAAAGTTTCAATATTCAATATATCAAAAATCATTTCACATATGTTAAGTTCCCTGAAAAAAATATATAGTTTATTTAACGAAAGTTATTTAAAACCAAATAGAAATTGGTATACATAAGTAAATAGTAACTATTTGTCAGAAAATGTTTAAGCCATTAGAACAAGTGACACAGAAGCTTCAGCACAAACAAGATCAAAATAAAAATTCAAACCCAATCGAAGCTGAAACTACTCGCTTTAACTTCGTTTCAAAACTGCAGCGAACAAGCTCAGCGACCCGCAACCCAAAAACATACCCCTCCGACTACCCTTTACACTACCGCACACCCCACGCCCCTCACACGACCACCCTTCAAGCCCACAGTGAAGCTTCCAATAAGTAAATTGTACAGTTGGCGCAAACGAGTAAAGAAATCGCTCATGCAAAACTGATTGACTGTAACGAAACACAAAAAGCAAAGAACTGTAAAGAGAAACACGAAACTTGTTACAGTCGCTGCTGATTTTAGAGCCCCAAACCCAAAAAAAAAAACATACAAACACAAACACACACACACACACAGCTACGCAGTACCCTCTCCTAACCTCCCCAGCCGCCCTTGGGTGCCCACAAAACTGCCGGAATACCCGTTGCAATGCCGCATTCCCGTTATCTTTCTGCGTTTATTTATGTAGTTTCGCTTCTGCGCCCGTTCGTATGCAACGTTTTCATTACAATTGCAGCGACCAGGGCTGCAAATGGATTCCCGTGGTGAACCGGATCAGTTCAGTAGCAAACTAGTTCAATTTAGCACTCAATCTGCTTTCCGGAATTGAAGTATTCTCTAAAATTTAAGGATTGCAGAACTTTGTCAAATGAGGGAAGTCAGTAAGTTTAATGGGGACTCTGTTTTCAAGGAATAGCACGCATCCCTGGATGAAGTTGCTTGATTTTCATTGAAAGAGAATATCGCTGGTTACTTGCTTTTTTATTACACGCCTTTTTGTCGGTTGTGCAGTTAATTGAAAGGAATTGTTAATTCACACTCTCTCTTGCTCTTCCCCATGCACTGCACTCCCCCTCTCTCTCTCTCTCTCTCTCTCTTTCATTCTGTCTCTCTTCGTCTCTCACTCGCTCTTTATGCGTGATTGGTCGGCTCAAATGAAGCTTAATAATGACGACTATCGGCCCAAGGCGATGACTGTACTTGTATTCGTCACACTCTTCCTTTTCTTCTTCGAGTCTATCGTCGGCAATTTTTGCGCCTCGCTTGATTTCTGCACTCGATTTCAATTATTTTAATTTTCGCTATATATTGCCACATGTTACAGCCATCGGTCGTATTTCACTTTGTACACCGACAGAGGGCGACACTGTGGAAATTATCGCTTTGTTTTCATTCCATGACACTTATTTGTCATCTTTAGCATAGTATAACAGCATTTAATGCGGATTATGTAGGGCTTATTAGTTACCACATGTATGTGTGTGTGTTTATGTGTGTGTGTGTTGGTGAGTGTATAACTCGGTCTGACACTCGCTTTGCTACTTAACCGTAATAATTGCTCACGTTCTCACGCCCCTTCTCATGAACGCCTCATTGTGGCTTTTAAAACCAATTTGCCGAAAATATCCCTACGCCCCAACGCAGCCACGCCCCCTCTGTAGGTGGTGCAGGGAACCAGGTCAAAATGCTGCTCTAAGATGTGTGTAATTAGACGTGACTTTTCCTCAAGTTTTTCCAGCTTCTTTTGTGTGCAGCATTGGAAAGGGAAGTCAGTGTGGCTTAAAGCCTTCTTAACACTTTTGTTGTTGTTATTTAGTCAGACATAGGAACGCCCTTACCGTGCTACACATGGCCGTAGTCAGCCAGCACGAAAGGGGGATCAGTGAAAATTTTAAAACTATTTTCAGTACTTTATAAACAAACTGTTAATGTTAACTTACTTTGTAATTTGACTTGATTAGTTTTACGGCCCATGACCCCCTCTACATACGCCCTTGATTTTTCTAATGACAAAGATCCAGATTGAGGTTAGACAGCGAGTGCCAAAGGCAATTTTAGAGAACAGAATAATGTGACTGCACTCCAGGATAATACCGTTAAGTGTCTTACTTAAACCAACGATATTTAAGACAACTGCGAATTTGTGATATCATTAGCGTACAATCAATAATTCTCATTAAGAAGTTATGCACATTGTGTATGCCAAAGTAAACACTTTATGCGACATTGCGACATTTCGACATTCCCCATCAACGTCAAACATTTAATCTAATTATCGGTTTACCTGTTCATCGCCGACAACAGAGAATTCGTATAGCGGAAATCTCATGCCTCGCAAGATGTTACCGACAATCCCTGGGAAATAAACTCCTCTACCCGCGTTTGGCCGATTACATCCCCCTACTGCGCACCACCATACCCTAATCCTCCACCCACTTCCTTCACATACCGGCATACACAACGTCTTTGGTTTGTGCAAATTGAAAACATGCCAAATAATTACATATTTTTATGTGAATTTTTCAATTTATATGCCGTCAGGCAAATGTTGTACGCATATTTTTCTGTGACGTGTCACGACATTGACATCAACGACATTTCCCACTACACTCATAGACCCCAACCAAGTAAAAAGAGCTGTGTAGTCGTTTATTTATTTATTTAAATTATGCAAATGATGACCTTGAATCAAACCTCAACTCTCAAATGTTACTGCAAAGCTATGCAAAAGCTTTTGAAAGCTTAGTCTGTGCACCAACCCATAATACTGTGTCACCCTGTAAATTGTGTTTACATTTCCCAATTTTATTATTAAATTTCCCAACTTTTATTGCTGCCAGTATTCTGTTTGTATAGAGATAGGGATTTTTCTCGATTTTGTTTACAGGAGTACCAATTTAACAGTATTAATTACCAGCCCAGAAATCACTGTTTTCGAGTTTAATAAAAGAAAAGTTGACTAAACTTTGTAAATTAAATTTTACAGACCACTCTACTTAACAGCTTCTAAAGCAATTTACTCTTGTATCTCTATTGACTGTCCAACAGTCAAAGACTAATGAGTCAGTCTCTCGATCAGGCATCTCAATCACAGCCATAGTTTTAAGGTTTAAATGGAAACTATACATGAAGCCCTGACTCCATTTGGATAGTCAAACTGAATGTACTATTGATTTCATCCAAAAGACACTAGTAATTCCAGCTACAATTCCATATCGATAGCTTCGATCGAGTAATGCTTCGTTATACTATTAAAACTAATAATTAACTTCAATTTAAGTTATTGGTATTTAATTTTGTATTCATTTATTCATATGTTTATGGTATTTAATGTGTTTACAAATGTATTGTGCTGCCTGGAAAAGAAGCACATACACAGACAAAATAACCGACAAATTACAATGTTCTGTGTTTAATTTTGATATATATAGAGTATATATATAACAGATTTTATATATAAACATATTGTGAACCGATCCACATCGACCCTAGTCGATGATAGAAGCACATATACATAGATATATAAATTAGTTATTAAATACAAAAGCTGACAAAATGCATTCTCATACATTCTAAATGTACAAAGAAAGTGGTTATGGGTGAGTCTGAAATGATTAATAAACATAAAGGGAAAAACTAACTGAATGAATGCGGGGATCAAGGGAAAACAAATGGGAAAGCGGAAAGCGGTTGAACTTAGGAAAATATTGTGCAATCAAAATTAATTTAAACGCTGAGTAACTGGCAGTTTCTTGCGCCGTCTTCGCAGCTGCTGACTGCGATCCCAGTACTCGTAATAGCGTTCCTGTTTTAACCACTCCTGATATTTATACCACCATTCCTCCCATTTGATATAGTCCTGTAGACAAAGAGGAAGTGAAAGATTAGTTACCGTAAAATGAGTTTACAGAAAACTCAACACTCACCTTCAGATCCAAATCTCTTAAATAGCCGCGACTCTTGTAGTATTCGTAACGAACGCGCACATCATCCCACGACAGCATACCCGACGGTGCTGTGGTGGCCAACTCCTCGGGAAAGTGACCAGCCGGCGCCGGTGAGTACGAGTAACGACGCGGAGGCGATTCCAGACCCTCTTCGATCATAACTTTGAGTGCACCACCAGCCGAGTCTTTAGTGATGCGCATGTTTTCCATATTACTGCGATCAATGCTCCATTGAGCCATTTTGCCGAAACGCTCCGAGAGCGTAAGACGCGTTGTTGCCGAAAATGACGGCAATGCTGGGGCCGCTTCATCACTATCTGAACCGCCCGAATCATCGGAATCTGACGACGAGTTGGCATTATTGCCACTGCCACTCGTTGCAACCGTTGCACTCGTATGCTTCTTCCGTTTCTCACCTTCGATTTTGACACGGGTTCGAAGCTGAGAAATTAAATTCGTAAAGAGAAGAATTGAAAATCTGAAACGCATATTTATGATCCAATCAATCTTACCTCCTTTTCCTTCTTTTTCTTCTTTGCCTGCGGTGCTGCGGCTGTGGCAGGTGCTGCGGGCTCTGGTGGCTCTGGCGGCCGATGCTTGAGGCGCGGATCCTCTGGCGGCGGAGAATGACGCGACGCGCGACCGACTTTCATGTGCACATCCGACGATGTGGCACGCTCGTGGTTCATATGACGCATTTTAGCCTCACGATACTTATCAATGCCACCACCACGCACCGGCGGCGGAGTTGTCGGACGACCATGTAAACGACCATGGGATTCTGGCGGTGGCAACGGAGGCGGCGCACCGGTGCTGCGATAATGACCCCGTGGCTTTGGCGGAGGCGAACGCGGACCACGAGAACTACATAAACAAAGAATGCAAGAGTTTAATTAAAACAGTTAAACAGTCAGACATAACAGTAAAACTCACCGAGATCTGTGACGATGGCTGGGCGAGCACAGCGAACAAGAATCATCTGAGCTGCTGCTCATTGAACTGTTTGATCGCGATCGCATTGAATGCTAAATTAACGAATAAGAAAATATTTGTGAATATAAGTTATTTTCTACAACAGTAAACAATTTACCTACTAACTTTTAGTCTAATTAAAACAAGCCTTGAAAATCAACAAGTTTTAACTATTTTTAATACAAACAACTGCTTGAAAGAAGCAATTATTTTCAAGTTTAATTCCCATTTTCCATTATTTTTAAAATTGTCTTGATTTAAATGTATTAACTATATTGTATAAAACTAGAAAGAAAAGTACAGTCGAGAACGCCCGACCGTAGAATACTCTCAGCATTTGATTCCCGAATATTTTAATAAAATCGGCAAACGGTTATATTAAACTGTATAAGTACTTGCAGTAAAACACGTTAAAACAAAAACATCTGTTTGCATGCATGCATGCACACACACATACATATACGTTTGACGTTATATGTATGCACGCACATACATACATATGTATATATGTATGAGTGGTCTGCTCGGCCAGCGTCTGCGGGCAGCGCTGCCGCCAGACAAGCAGCGAAAACGTTTGCTCTCATGTTTGTTTGTTTCTGTCTCGCTCGCACACCACATGCATTGACATTGAGTCAATGCAACTGCAACTTTCAGGATATTTTGATATATTTACTAAGATATTAGCAAAAAAACATCCATTTTTTCCGAGATGGGGCGTGGCATCAAAATAAAAAAAATTCTTGACTAAATATCGAGTCGATTCTGACCAAAATCAAGCGTGTAGCTCTTCTCATCTCTGAAATCTGTTTGTTCATACGGACGGACAGACGGTCAGACAGACGGACATGCCTATATCGACTCGGCTTGTGATGCTGATCAAGAATATATATATTTTATGGGGTCTGCCACGCCTCCTTCTGCCAGTTACAATATAATCTTGCAGAGAGTACAAAAACTTTATCCAATATTTTGTAGGATTAAGCAATAAAAGTTTACTTAAACAAAATCCTGTCATTCATTCTGATAGTTACTTCTATGACTTTCCTAGTTTCCTTTCCCTTCCCGGTCTCTATATTATAACGGTAACAAATAGGAGGCTTACCCTTGGTGGCGGTGACGGTGGACGTTTGGAGCGCGGTAATATATGGGCAGGACCCATGCCACGTTTCTCCATTCCCGACGACGATGGAGGGGGCAGAGGGGGCGAACGACGGCGGCCGAGCGGCGATCGCGACGCGTTCGTTGGTTTCCGACGCATCTGAGATGAAGTTGAGCCCGTGGCCGGTTCCGGCGGCGATCGCGGTCTGCCGTGCCCATTGCCCGAACGCCGTAGCATCTCGCTGTTGTTGTTGTGGTGGTTGTTAGGCGAACGGGGCAAGCTGCGCGGTGGCATTGGCGGTGAACGCGGACGTCCACGCATTGCCGGCGGTCCATTGTGATGGGGCGGTGGAGACGACATTACCGGTCTGCGATCCATAAACTGCGGGGGCGGTGACCGACGACGTGCATGCGATGGAGGCGGCGGGGACAACGGCGGCGACTTGCGCAAACGTGACCGACTTCGCGAGTGCGGTGATCGTGACCGGCCATAACGCGAGGACGACGACGACGGCGGTGGACCAGAGGATGCCGGCATACCCGGATAACGGGAATAACTGGCCTGACCAGAATCACGTTCGCTTTCTCCAGAACTACTCTCGCCTTGAATGTACATTTTTTTGTAGCCAGTGTGTCGCCAACGATTCGGATCTTTCTCCTCGGCCTCAATAAGTTTCTTGTCCCAGTAATCGTTTGTGGTATTGGCACGTGCCTTCTTCATAACGTTGTCTATTTCGCGACGCTTTCCAGCGGGCAATGATGGATCTGCAAGAGGAGAATGTTTTTTGGTGTTAGCAAAACTTCCCTGGCTTAAGACTAATCTGCACAGACCTCTCAACGTTCAAGATTACAATTGCTAGTTATTCGCACATAAATTTTATATAAATTTAATTACTAATTCTCCAAATAGATGAAAAAACGTTTACTGAAGACCCCCCCAATGCTCTTGTTTCTATACTTTGGACACCCCAACAAAGCAACACAAAAACAGACAAAAAAAATTTCGAGTTATTGAAAAAGTAGACTAAACTGAGTAATTAATATAAAAGGAAAAAGTTTTACTATAACTAAAACTCGGTATTTTGCGTAAAACCATCAGATCAGTCGTAGATTAAATGATGTTCCGACGTCATGAATCGATATTTATCGATTATCGGTAAATTATCGATATACCTATTAGGTACCTGTTATGCGTGCAGCAGTTGGCTGTCTGTCCATGTGCAGTTTTGGATTCAAATCGGGGCGCCTGCGCGACGCCATCACGCGATTCGTATCGCGCTCTCTTTCGCGCACGTTTACTTTGCTAATCGTTTAACTCGCGCGCAACACTATCTCATTATATATATATCATAAAACACATACACAAAAAGCTGCAAATATATTACAATTGATTATAAAAACATGAGAGAAAGAGAGGCATTAGAAATGGCGTACAATAACAACAACAACAATATCAACAATGAGAATTAAAAAAAAAACAGTCCCAACGTAATCAAAATGCATTCGCAACACGCGCGTCGGCAGCTTAACGGAACATAACGTAGCGTAACGTTACCCACCCACACAAACTGTGGGATAATATCATACGTAAGTTGACAAGAGCGAGATGCGACGAACAGCTGGGAAGCATAAGCGAACCTTACGTACGCGTCGCGGCTGCCGCAAGAGCGTAGCGTCACCGTCCCGTAAACGTTAACGAAATGCAGGCTTTTTTAGCCCATGCCACGACACGTATGACCATGGAGGCCAATCAAATACAATAAACCAGCCGGAATCTTCGAATTCATTAATATATTCGAAAAGTGACGACACACGCACCGGCTTCTCACTGACATTTGTTGTGCTCTTGCAAAGCAAAGTAACACACACATATATAGGCACGCGCGCACATACATTACTATGTATGTATGTATATTTTTTCTCGGTTTTTGCTTTGTCAGCGACATACATATAATCGAAACCGAACACGATCCGAAATCGGGTAATTAATGTGTGTTAAACTAATATAAACGATAGTTACAGGCACTTAACTAATTTGCTTACATTTTTATACGTTTTGCGGTCACGCTAGTATAAGTTTTGTTGATTTTGATTTACACAAATTGTTTTCACGGCGCTCAATTTTTCTCACATAATTTTCATGCGACGGCCATATTTGTGCAGACTTTCAGTGTGACTGTTTCCGGTAAACGAAAAATACCAAAGCCTTTTAAAATAGACTCTTATTAAAAACCCACGGTAACCCTGATTCGTTTTCCTAATAATATCACGGTCACCCTGATAGAATTGTTCGGTGACAGCAATACTATTGATTAAAGAGCTGATCCTTAAAATTGTTAAATGCCACAACAAAAATTTGTAAATGAATAATAAAAATACACTAATATCAAATAAAATAACACATACAAATACAATAATACATTAAATTTCTAAAAAAAAAAAATAGAAAACACTAATAGTAGAAGAATGTCTTAAATTACTTCTCTATATGGTTTTTATTCAACTGATTTCAAAGAAAGGTCGAGAATTGTTTAAATTAATTTCATAGTGAATAAAAAAAGAGTCAATTTCAAAAATATATAGCCAGTTAACCATTTAGAAAAACTATTACAATTCTTTACTCAAAAAATCCGAAATTATCGTGATAAAATTGAGAGTTTAACTATCGCGTTCTGCTAGCATTCGGAAGTGCTTCAGAGTTGCATTTTCACGGGAACGGTCATACTTTCACAGTCGCGAGCTTCTTGTCAGGGTGCGTTCTCGAAAATGGCAGTCATTTCCGTCTGTCAAATTTTTCTTTCTTTCCCAGCCACGACGAGCAAGGGTCGACAGCATGAGGTATAGTGATTTTACAAATTTCTGTGTTTACTGCGCATTTGTTGTGATTTAATGTGTATGAAGTGCATATAAGTGATAGCGTTATATACAAAATGTAGCACAATATGAGTGCAATTAATTTCAAGCAAAATAATTGTGAAATAACCTGACAATGTACACACATACACACACAGCAGCGCGCACGCATACACACATGATTTCAACTCATGGCACGCTGTTATATTAATTGTGGTTTTGTTCTTGCAGTTCTCTTAAGCTCCAAAAGAGGCTCGCAGCCTCTGTACTGCGTTGCGGCAAGAAGAAGGTTTGGTTGGATCCCAATGAAATCAATGAAATCGCCAACACAAACTCGCGTAAGTATTTTGTGATTCCATTGAAACGCGGTCCTTTTTAATATTAAACCTTTTGCTAATGTTACTCGTTTCTGGTCATTGCAGGTCAAAACATACGCAAACTGATCAAGGATGGTCTGATCATTAAGAAGCCCGTCGTGGTGCATTCCCGCTACCGTGTGCGCAAGAACACCGAGGCTCGCCGTAAGGGTCGCCACTGTGGTTTCGGTAAGCGCAAGGGTACAGCGAACGCCCGTATGCCCACCAAGCTGGTGTGGATGCAGCGTCAGCGTGTGCTCCGCCGTTTATTGAAGAAGTACCGCGACAGCAAGAAGATTGATCGTCATCTGTACCACGATCTGTACATGAAGTGCAAGGGTAATGTGTTCAAGAACAAGCGTGTTCTCATGGAGTACATTCACAAGAAGAAGGCCGAGAAGCAGCGCAGCAAGATGCTGGCTGACCAGGCCGAGGCCAGACGTACCAAGGTGCGTGAAGCCCGCAAGCGTCGTGAAGAGCGCATTGCTACCAAGAAACAGGAGCTCATCGCTTTGCACGCCAAGGAGGATGAGATCGCTGCCAAGGCTGCGGCTGCGGGTCATTAGGTCGTCGACGCTTTGCTAGACAAGGCATTAATGATTAGTAATTGTTTTCAAGAGAATAAAACCGTCATTTTAGTTTGGCCTAAATGATTTTGTACAAACGTGGAATACTCCTATTGTTATTTATTCCAATTGGAAGATTACAATGGCAATTTCATTATGTTGTGAAAAAGGTTGGGGAGTACGGAAGTAACAACAATAATAACACCTGATGAGCCACTTTCATTGCCAATTAGAAACATTCAAAATATCGCGCTATCCATTTATTTCTTGTTATTCGATATACAAAATTGTCCGATACCGACGGTAAGCATCGATTGGCTTCGCAAATCGAAATTCTTACTCAAAGTATCGAAACAGTATCGGTTTATTTGTTCAATGTATTTTTTAGCTGAGAGTACACGGTCACATCGCACACCGTGCTGGTCATTTTAAAATCGAAACTCGTTCGTAGCGGTCGTTCGTCGTGGCAGCATCGGTGCGTGTGCAAACTGTTTAGAATTTAATATAAATAAAGGCACCAATAGATTTGAGCAGCAGCCTCATCAGTCAGAGTCATATCTAAACACCGTGTGTGCACGAGCGATTATTTTGGCATAAAACGGCAGCTACTATTTCAAATCAACGCAAATCGCATTCGAGTTCAATTAAAAGCAAACGTGTCGGCAGCAGCGGTTAGCAGCTAATATCGAGCGATTAACTAACTACCAGTAAATAAAAGTCTGCAGATTTCGTAATAGCAACAATCATTTGGCTTGTCTGCAGTCAGCTTCGTTGTCGTCACGTAAAGAATACAAAACTTAAGAAAATCAGCTGAAGGCCCGGACACACACACAAACTCTTACTGAGAAAAGAGAAATAGAAACACAAACACATACACGCAGAAAGAGGCACTGTCGAACACGGACACGGATACCGAGTGAAAGTGCGCGTGTATGTGTAATAAAAAGTAAAAGAAAATTGTTGTTTCAATTAAATTGCGGTGTCAGCATTTAACAATAAACCTAAAACGTCTGTTAACCATTTTGGTATCAGACGCAACCCACATAAACCAAACAACAAATACTAAAATACAGCACAATGAGCGGATACTCAGACCTCACCAAACTGGACACTAGTCGGTAAGTGTAAGAGTCGCGCGAAATCGGATGATGATGATGATGATGCGGAGTCTGTGTCTGTGTCTGTGCCTACATCTGTCTCTGACTTTGTCTCTTAATTTTAATGTATTGTATTAGTGTGAGTCCAGTTTTGGGCTGGGCAAGCGCGAGTTTCTAGTTAAACTGTGTTTAAATTCAATTTAAAGCATTTGCTAAATTGTTGAAGGAGCGAGGTAGCCAGCCGAGGGGGAGTAACAAAACACACAATTTCGCTCACATCAATTAAGTGCGCTCTCTTTTGCTCTCTCACTCTCTCTCTTTTTTGACTATGTGGCGGAGCAGAAGCACCGCACCCCTGGCCATGTTAGTCCACACGGTATTTTCTCTTTCGTTTGCACCGACACAAAAAAAAAAACACAACACAAGCAAGATACAAAAAATTTATCGTATGATGCGGACGACCATTCAAAACATGCAAGAAAAAAGAAAAGAAAAAAAAAGCAAAGGCAACACTGCTGCCTAATATGACACAATCGTACTATAGCTGTACATATAAATGTGCGTGTGTAAGTGTGTGTGAGTACTCATGCATATGCATGTAAATATATACGAATGTATATATTTAAACTGGGATCATGTGTGCTTGTGTTTGTTTAAACTAAACTAATAAAATCGAGTGTACTGCATACATACATATGTATGTACATATATACATACCTCGATGACCATATCCCATACACTTTCCTCGTACGATCACTCTTTTTTTGTTTATCGTACTGCTTCTAATCAGCGCTGTTGGCGCTTGCATGTTATGTATCGATAATAGTTGTGACTATTACTCATCTCTGCCCCATGACACTATCAAAATGCGAAAAGTAAAACAAATACTTATGAGCCACACGCCCTTAAGACCATAAAAAAAAACACCAGTAACAAAAAATAATCAGAAATTCTGTGATTCACTTAAACTTGACTGATTGACGTAGTCACATACATACATACATATAAACATAATAATGTGGGCATACATACATACTCATACTTAGATCCGATGTACATAAATATATTGGTGACGTTTTGTGTGCCATTGGGAATTTTGTATTACTACAACAAAAGTTGTGGCGTCTTTGCCTTGAAAATGCCGCGGCCCCGTAATACTCATTTCATACAATATTCACAATTAATTATATAGAATTTGAATTTGTCGCAGTGTTTGCTCAAATATCGATTATGCTTAGCTTAGCAGTGGAGGTCGGTCAAGCTGGGGCAAAGAAACAGAAAAATATAAACATTTAACAAATATTGGTCAATTTGTGTTTAAGTTTAAAAAAAGTGTTGCCCAACATTGCAAATATTGCTAGCTAACAACTACAAAAACAACAACAACAATGGAAACATGACCAGCGTCTCTTTATCTAACAATTGTACAGTAACCGCTTGTAATGGTTGCCTCTCGCTCTTGCTCTCACTCTTTCAACCTCACTTGCTCGCTCATATTGCAGCTTTGAAAACATCACGCCACATATGAAGAGAACATAATTACTTAAGAGAGTAAGCCAACGTGCGCTCTCCCTCTCTCTCTCTCTTGCTTGCCACGCGAAAATCATGAGTGCACCGTTGCTGCTGCTGCTCATACTGCCCGCCCCTGTTCGCCCACAAGAGGCAAAAATCAGCCGATTTCTGTGTTGTATGCCACGCAGCTGCTGCGCATGTCCAAACTGAACCCGTGTCGCGTGCCAGGCTTGGCCCACTTCACACACAACACCGGCTGCTAAGCAGGCATGCAGGCAGGGGCAATTGGTCAGGTGTTTTCAGGTGTGCCGTAGCTTAGCGCTTCACTTTTGGCGCCTTAATTGATTCACGGCAAATCGAAACAATAGACTAGACAATGGCGACAAACTGAGAATAGACACCTGAAAGATACGCGACGAGATAATCATGAAGCTCGCTTCGTGCCGCTTTGCAATTGGCTGATTCCGATGGCGTGTTCTGACCTGTTTCTGCTATTGTCACTGTCGTTGTCGTTGTCGCTGCCTCTGTCTCTGCCTCCGATGCCGGTAATATTGGGGTATTCTTGCGGCACAATTGCGGCAGCTTTGTTAAGCAATTTACCATTTCCTACGGGCAATTGCCACAACAAACAAAAGGTCAATAACGTTGATCGCCCTCAATGCCCCCTCCTCCGCTCCACCATTTGCACAATCTCCTCATCACCCGTTGGCGCGTGGCCAAAAACTTGTATTGACTCAACTGCGACATTTGCTATAAAAAAAAAGAGGAAACATCTGATTTTTACTATTTAAAAACACTTCATTCAGTGGACTAATTACGAATTTGTGCGAAAAGTGTGTGAACGAGATAGGCGACAGCCAATCACTGATAAGAAAAGTGCGTGTTATAATTTTGCATGAGTGTTTTGCAAATACCCTGTAAATTAATTTGAAACAAATTAGAAGATTTAATGAAATGACAAATTATGCATAATACCCTGTTCTTTTTTTATGTAAAGCATTAACATTTCTATAAATATGCCTATCAAATATATCTACCCATTATGTAAGTTTATTCCACAACCAAATTTGAACTTTCTCAACTTTGCAAATTTGATTTGCATGTAGAAACACACATACCCTGTATAAGTATCTTTTCTATAAATATGCATATTATTGGCCGTTTGAACTGAATCGGAAATTTCTTACGTATATATACAATGACGTCTATCAAGTATATCTTTCCTTATATGTTATACCCTGTAAAAGTATGACCAAGACTAAGGAATGCACTTTACTGGCAATGATAAGATAACTGTTCTTTGGAATGTTCTACACTTTTTTCAACTATTTATACCCTGTATAGCTTTGTGATTATTTCAGTTCAACAACTGATAATTTAAACTAACTATTCATAGTTTAATCACAATAAATAGTTAATACCCATATTAAAATATTTTAGGACAATGACAGTTATCAGACAATCATAGGGTATTGCTTCGTCGCGTCTAGTGATTATTTTATTTATATGTTGATTAGTTCAAATCAAGTCATGAGGGACCAGAGTGCATGGAAGACTTAATCGATTACAGGGTATATGCGCTGAGTAAGGTATGCCCATGGTCAACGCAAATAAACCTTGACACATGTTTGAACACGTTTGTCCCTCAACGATATCATTCACTAGCGGCATGCCAATAGAAAGAGAGAGAGAGACGACACAGAGAGAGGGAGAGAGAGACTGACTATGCCGGGTGGGAGGCAGAGCACGCGGCACTCGCGTGTCCATTTGTAAGAACTATCAATAGCAGAGGTCTAGAATCTAGACCCTAATGTCTAGACAGTGGTTGAGGTAGTTTATCACTTGTTACGACAAATGCGTCGTGCTTTCAGTCCAAATTGATCAATGCTTGAAGTTCTTATACACCCATAACAAGGGCAATTCCGTAGTATGATCCCTATCACGAGGCCACCAGACGCTACTGCCCCTTACTCCTACCCGTCGCCTCTAACTATGCGTCGAAATCTACAACTATATCATGAGCACCCTCCTTCCATGCACCACGCCTCCCTCTCTGACCCGTCTGGCTCAAAACTGTTGCAGTTATCAGAGACGCAACTTTAGTTCCAGACGTTGGACTCTACGGAACGACAGACGACGTCTGCTGATATAAGTTATGAGCTGCGAGAGACTTGACGGCGACATCGGGTTAACTATGTGGCAACCGTAGGTAGTGCTGGCAAATTAGCCACGCTAAACTTTTAGCTAATTTCAGCTAAGGGTCACAAAAAATACATTAAATAAATAGACAAAAAAAATATTTGCAAATAATTTTAGTATTTTGTTAGTAAATGTTAAGATGCTTAAGAGCTTATCATAAAATTATAGAAATAAATGTAAAATTCGGGATAGAATCAATACTGAACGATGTCTGAAATACTTATCCTATGTCCAGCTAAAGTTTATGTCATTTAGATTAACATAAAATTATGGAACTTAAATTAAAGTTGATTTTTCTATTAACTTACTAAGTAATTAATATTCAACTAATACATTCTAAATTCTAGTTAGATTTACTAAATTCGTACATAAAAAACAACCAGTTTCACTCTAGAATTTCGAATATATTTTTAGTTTGTTAAGTGTTAAATGTTTTTAAAATTAGTTCCTCGTTTAATTAGATTTTTAAAAGCTTCTTTAGCTATTTCCAGCTATGTTGTGTCGATAAATTCTGACAGCACTGACTATAGTTGGGTCGAAGAGGCGGTAGGGTGATGTGCCAGAAGAGGGACATAGAGAGCACCTATAGCTAGTGGAGAGACTTGTGTAACTTTCTCAAGACACGTGGCTTGAGTCGCTAAAGAAACAAAAGACAGTTAATCGGACAAACATACACTCAAACACACACACACACACACACGGCACACACAGAGAAAGACACTTGTTGTTCAGAAATAGAAATCTGCTGACAGGTTTTTAGCCTCTATTTTTATACAAATTAAATTTGCGAGCGACAACAACAGCAACAACAACAAAGACGATGACGACGACGTCAGACTTATTTGCATAGTTTTGGAATCAATTGGATATTTATCATATTATGCGGCCAACACGTTGTGGCCAAGTTGGTGTAGGAAATGTTCACAAAAGTTAAGAACAAATGGCAGACTTAACGACGACACGTTTTCTTACCTCATCTCGTCTCGTTTCCCCATTTAAAGGCTTTAAGAATTATGCTCTATTGTTTAAGTTTAAGACTGGTTTTGATTTTAAACTAAAGTTTAATATTTTTTTTGTCTGCTTATCATTTCAGGAACTGCCTGCGTCGCATAGCGCGTCACGATGAGCAGCAATTCTCCAAAGACAGCATCGTCAACGTAATGGAGAAGTTTGTGAAAACTGTTAACATTATGGATGATACCATACTGGTGCCATGCAGGCTCATGGATCGTCAGGTGTGTCTCGTTTAATATGGTCCCTGTAATCATTTAAGAGCTGAAAATATTGATTATTTAGATTATTCCCAAAGATCGACACTCTTCTCTATAAGATTGTGATATGCAATCGATTTTATCGATTATTTCGATTGGCAATTGCCTCCCCTTGAGACCTTAAGCGTCTAGTTGATAATTGATAGTTTGTCGAACTTTTTCCAAGCTCTGTATACCTCATCTATTTGTCAAAGCCCCCTTCTAATCGCTGTGCTTTCCATCTTTCGATTTCTTTTTTCACACACTACAGATCGGTGATAGCACTGATATAATTCCTGCAACGGGAAAGGACACAACCGCCAATCAGCTGACCCAGAGCTCTAGTGCACATGGAAAACGTGATGCGGCACAATCAAAGAATGTTCATGAATTTCTCAATGCCTCCGAATTGTTTAATCTGTACAACATGCTCAATGCCCTGAAGAACGATCTGCTATGGACGGGCACCCAGGAGGACGACTCCAATGAGACACAGGAGCAGCAGCAGCAACAGCCTGAGCTGGAAGTGGAGCAACAACAGCGACAGAGCAACAACAGTAGCAGCAGAGGAGTCAAAGGTCATGTAAGACGCACCTCAACTGCATCCATGATGTCCACAACATCGGTGAGCAACATGAGTGATTCCGATTCGGATGCATCAAATGAGATTGATTCTGGGCTCGAGTCTGATGGCAATAAGAGCGATAATGCCCAGAGCAGCGATGGCAGCGATATTATCGATGCTTGTCAAAAGTCTAAATCCTCTGGATCGGATAAAGCCACCGATTTGGCGAAACGATGCAAGAGGCATTTGAATGGACTGTACCAGTGCCTGGAACAAATGACAGAGGCGGCTAATTATCTAACCGCCAGATACCAAAGTGATATTGGACCCGTCTAGTGCGAAATATACATATATATATAATTATATTGGGGAGGGGGGAAACGGATTCAACTCGTATAAAGCTGTATGTCTACTATTATCTATATATATATATATATATATATCTATATATATATATAAATATATCTAAATTGGATGTGTTTAATCAATATATACACATACATACATATGTAATTTTGATAATTTCGCGGGCGGGTTTGTAATCGGAAATGGGGATTGTAAAGGTAATACTGATAATGCGATAACGATAACGATAGCGATAACTAGATAATTGCAGTTAAGCCAGTCGATAACAAAATGTTCTATATTCTATACGTAATTTGTATTTTTTTGGGTTGACGGGTACAAAACAAACAAATAGAAAATTGCAAAATTGAAAATGGAAAACGGAAAATGAAAAATGAGAAAAACTGTGAAATTTGTATATGTGTATATGTATTTGTATTTGTTAATCATCATGTGAAGCAAAAAAGCAGAAATGAAGAAAATTTCAGAGCATTCCTTTAAAACACACACACAACTAGAGAGAGTTATAGCATTCAAAAGTGGGTGTGGCCTGGCCCCAACCGAAAGTGAGAGATATATACTCAGTATAAAATTAATCATTATAATTATTGACCCAACGGGTGGAAAGTCACAGTCAATACAACAAATAATTATAATAATGTTATCCTAATTTGATTATTCTGCCTCTCGCTCTGTCATTTGTTTAATTTGTATGTGTTAAATATTAGTTTATAGTTTCCCTAAAATACAGCAAACAACCACAACACCAACAATAATTATTATAATCAATTTTAATGCTGTTTAGTTAAGTGTATAAAGAAAATAATTAATAACTAATTCGAAATGTTAAACAACAAAATGTTCAAGTACAAGAAATATAATTTCGTGAAAGTAACAAAAATATAATTCCGTTGATTATTATTGTAATTGCCAAACTTGAAGCGACAGCAACAACAACAAATTGTACATAAATGTATACACACAACATACACACACACACACACACACACACACAAACAAACCCACACACTCGCATGTATTGTTGTTGTTGTGTAGAGAGAGGCGCAGACTTTCAATACAAACTGTTAACGTGAAATGAGAATTATTTATACATAAATAAATTTTATTTAGAAAATACTAAAAAAGAAATTTCTTTTACTCTCTCTCTCTCTGTCTCTGTCTCTTCCCCTCCTTGTCTATATTCGATATGTGTTTATTTAACAAATATCTTAAGCGATAAAAAGCCATTATAATTATCGATCGATCGAATGTTCGGTACAAATTCCAAGTGGGTCAAAACAAAAACAGTTGGCACCGGTGGCAATGACCATCAATAAACATTTGTTCTCTTGATTACAACTACGGTCAACACTGGCTATGATGTCAATTAAAGCTTTTTACGGCATTCAC
Source organism: Drosophila cardini (assembly GCA_018903735.1). Classification (NCBI taxonomy): domain Eukaryota; kingdom Metazoa; phylum Arthropoda; class Insecta; order Diptera; family Drosophilidae; genus Drosophila; species Drosophila cardini. The sequence continues at coordinate 19,258,879 of JAEIGM010000001.1, read as the reverse complement.
TTAACTTTCGTTCCGTCCGTGCAAAGTACACGACAAATCAGAAATTATGGTAATAAATAATAAGGGACTTTGGCGTTGATAGATTGTCAGTTACACTTGGTTTTTTAGTTCTTTTATAGCGTTAAAAGCTTTCTACTGGAGATTACTCGACTGGCAAATACCCAGTAACGTCTGTAGTTTCAAATAAATTTGGATTAGGGGCAGTTACACATGGGGTATAGCTTCACTATGAAGTATTTTTATGCATAACCCGGTTGATTAGCCAAACAAAGAGATTACTCGACTGAAAAAATACCCAGTAATCTCTGCAGCTTAAAATATATTTAGTTTAGGGTCAGTTACACATGATTTATAGCTTCACTATGGAGTATTTTCATATATTACCCGGTTGATTAACCAAACAAAGAGATTACTCGACTATCAAATACCCAGTAATGTTTGTAGTTTAAAATATATCTAGTTTAGGGTTAGTTTCTCGTTATTTATTGCTTCCCAGAGGAGTATATTTGTGCATAACTCGGTTGATTAGCTAAATAAAGCGATTACTCGACTGGAAAATACCCAATTCAAATAGAAAATGCTCCGTTAAAGCTCAAGGTTATGGGTCATAAATGTCTCGATTCGAAAGTGTTTTATGCTTATGTTAAGCATGTAATTACAGGTGGATGATACGGTACTACACTGTGGATGGCAGTTCACGCTAGTGACGAAATGATTAATACCTTTGTAAGCTAAACCAGTTTTTAAAAGATATATTGGCTCAAAAAGTACAGGGTAAGAGGTACTTATATCTTATTAACTCGAGACATAATCTAACTGATAAAAGCTAAGCAAGCTGGAACACGATGTTATAGTAATTTATCATCTTAAATTATGACTCCATTTCCATTTTAGGGGGTTTTCACTGTCTCACTTCCCCTAACGGAAATACCAAGAAGAAGCATTATCTTACCAATAGATAAAACGGGCTATAAGTGTGTTATTGTCAACAAATAGCGAAACTATGATAAGAAATTCCCGAAAAACTACTAAAAAACTAGTATAAACCGCAAATAAACTTTACTAACTTAGTATTATAGATTAAGGATTAGCTATGAATAAAGGTAAACAAAGTAACACTTGAAATTATTCCATTGAGAGCACTTTCATTTATTAACAGCTGTTCTAAATAAAGACCACGCCCACTCACTGAAGACTATTGCCAAGCGGCTAATCAGAGTCACTTATCGATCAGGCGATGGTACGAATTTAGTATGTATACTAAGTGGTATCTGGGCCCATTGTGTTGACACTTGAGTTTTCAATTGTCGGACATGGTCAACGGCAAGCTCTGAGTGTGTGTGTGTGTGTGTGTGTGTGTGTGTTAAGAACCATAAAACAATTTAATTAAGCCATGAACTTGTTTCGTGATTTAGAGACACTGTACTTGAGTGGTTTCAACTGTTTCATCAGTTTTAACGGTTTCTGCCAACGTGCTCTTCTGGGCCAACTGACAGAGAGAGAGAGAGAGAGAGAGAGACAGACCGAGCGACTTGTAGACGCTGTGCCATTTGGTTCTGACCATTTTCAATTAACGCCTTTGAGACAAAATCAATTTCATTGAAAGGCTTCCGTATGAGCAGAAAAAAAAACAAACTAGAACTGATTTTTATATTAATCATAACATTATAGACTAGACTGGTAGGGGCCGGGGTCGGGTCGGGGTCCGCTTCGGGGTCGATGCTAAAGCCATTGGCAAATTGCGACAGTTTCGTTCATTTGGTTTATCACAAATATAAGCACACATACAAATACATATACATATACACATACATATCTTTATCTATTATCGTTTAGTATATAAGTTTATACCGATATGTGAATCGAAACTTGTTTTTATTTTTTCGACTGCGATTCTAGCAATAGGCGGAAATTGAATTTGCTAACATCAGACAAGATCAGATTTGTATTCGTATTCAGTTTTAGACCGTTAGTTGGCCAGCTTCTTTAGACCTCAAACAAAATAAGCCGGAAATTGTTAAGCACTAAATTTATAGTTAATTTTTTATTTTTTTTGGAAGCGTCTCGTCGGCAGCATCATAAAGAATTATTTTTGGATTTCATAGACATCTTCGGTGGTTTCATTTCCGTTTGTTGACCCCCTTTGGGACAATTTGTGGTTGGCAAAACCAGTCCGAATTGCGTTACAGTCGTAAGTTGATTAATGACACCCTTCGTCATTCATAAGATTACAATAAAATCGAAAATTCTATATGCAAAGCCGATTAGCATAGTTACACTGCAAAAAAATCTATGCTAAATATTCCTGATTTTTACTTGGGTTTTGTAGCTTTAAGTTAAGCATATATTACACTACTTTTGACTTCTTTTAGAATTGTTTCCATTCCGAAATTCCCAATTTTTTTCAGTGTACATGTAGAAAGATCTTGAAATTAAGCTACAACCTGTTAAACGGGCTGAAAAGAGACGAAAGTTCACGCTGACTCAGCGTTTTTCGGAAGCTCCCGAATTTCAAGTTAAATAATCTTAGTAATCGTTATGCCCCCAATTTGTAGTGAAAACAAAGAAAGAGTGGGAGGGCGAGCGGTATGGTATGGGGTGAGGAGGGAGGAGGGAATAGAGAGAGGACTGAAGTGGAGTGTAGTGGTTTGGGGGACTCACACGATTGTTGTGCAAGGTTAACCCAGGTTTACCAAGGTTTGCGAATTCTTCAGCTGTAGAATTTCAGCAGAAGACTTCACTCGGAAACGAATATTATCACGTGTGAATGTGAATCTGAATGTGAATGTGAATACCTCAGTGAATGGCTCAGTGTTTAAAGCTTGTTGACAATGCGACAAAATAATATAATGCCCAAAAACATATATTATTTAAAATTACAGCTGGCGACATAATCAAAATTTGCTTTTAATCAATTGATCAACTAACAGATACCCTGTGACAACAAAAACCACTTAAATTTGCTATTATTTATCTCAAAAACGAAACTTTAATGATACCAAATACCCTGTATCGAAAGTCCTATACACTGTTTTCGATTGTTTAAGTAATCTTGGGCTAAGTTTTTCAATTTGCGATTTATTACTGATTATAGAACCGTTAAGATCTTGTAAATGTGTTTTTTAAAGGTGTTTAGTTTTTAACGCTTCATGAAAACTTGGTAACGCCCATAACATATTAACAACCTTATGACCATTAACAGCTTATAACTTTTTTTAAAACCTGTACATAAGAGACTAGAAAGGTATATTAAGGTATAACATACTAAAATATTTAATTTACAGACTTAGAAATCTTTGACCTAAACGTAGCTAGCTCCCAAAATTATCTGGAAGCAGTATGAAATATAGTCTGTCTTAGCTAAAGGTACAGGGTCTAAAACAGTTAGCTCGCTCTACTGTATCCTAACCTCTAAGCTTTATACAAAACAAGGGTTAATAGCGTGAAAGTAATAAAATATGTACTTAACATAGTTTAACATACCCTTTTGGTTTGTTTTATTACTGAGTATTTAAATTTAAAATTTTTTATTAATTATATAAAATAAAACAAATTATAATAATCGTATAATATATGCATATTAAAAATACTTCCGTTGTATTTGACCCCAAGTTTAACCCTTGCCTGACATAGCGGAAGTGTGTCAAAAAGAGGCACAGAAAGAGAGAGAAACCAATCAAGCAGAAGATATATGCTATATTTAGATATTCATCAGCTTAAGTTATTAACTAATTATTTCCGTTAGACGTTTATCCAACTGATCCAATGACTTAGTGAGTAAAATTCTTCCTGTTAGCCAAATTCACAGCTGTCAATCAGCGGGAAACATTTCATGATCACAATCATAATCACTTCCATTCATTGATCATGGATGGGATCGTTATGGTGAGTACACGGATTCTACCTGCACTATAGCCATATTGATTCTAGCCATAAACGAGATTAGAATTCCGCATTAGAGCTTGCAAATGGGACACGCCCCCTAATAAATATTTGAATAATTAGAGCCTAGCTAACAGTGAGCAATGATGGCCGAGGGAGAGAGATTGGAAGAGAGCAGGGGAGAGAGACAAAGACATTTGAGTTGCTTCTCTGGCTTTGGCTTTGGCTATGTCTCTGTCTGTCTCTGTCGCTGATGGGTTGGCGGCCAAGCGTTGGTTCATGGCTAGCAAGTAGTACAAAGTCCGAAAACTCGAAATTCCACACATAAAGCAAGCAACACACACATACACACACAAACACATACTACTATAAATACTACAAAGATATAATACACTTGTAGTATGTGTAGTATGTGTGTACACGCTCTTACAAATCGCTAAATCATGATGGAGACGCGAGATGCCAATATATTCATTCACGAACATTCTGCGACAGTAACCAAAAACAGCTAAAAAAAAATTAAAACAGAAAAAACAATAATAACAACATCTACAGATTTCCTTATTTATGAGCCGAGTGTGTATTTGTATTTTTATCTTTACATACGCGTCGAGTGCTTCAATCCGGAATATCGAACGCATTTTTGAAGTTCACTCTTTCAAACTCAATGCGAAATCAACGCTAATTGAGCACTCGAAGTTAATTAGCTTCACGCTGTGGTCAACTTAAAAACACTACTAAGAACACTCTAGCCATATGACATCGGCCGCGAAATACCCTGCAGACAGGCAAGCCCTTAACTAAAGTACTGTAATTTTATGCACTGAACTATTCAATAAATTTGGCCTCCTATGTCTATGTTAACCCCATTTAAATGATTTCCATGTTATAAACACTTTAAAAAGTCTTTCTGCCCTTTGTATACTTTTTCACAACAGCTTAAACCCTCTGTAATGGGTATAAAAATTATATAAACCTGAAGCCAACAAGTGGCAATTGTGACGTCAGTAGGTTTCCCAGCAGGAGGGCAACATCAACTGATTCAGCGCTCGACACAGCTGACTGGACTCGTGCTATCGATATCGATAAATCTTTCTGGTAGGCCGGTTCTACTAGTCAGCCACAGCAACTCAGCATGAATTGTGAGAAAACCCCAAGTGAGAGGAAAAGAGGGAGAGAGAGAGAGAAAAAAACCCGAACACCGATAGGAGTTTAAGCGGCAATTGTTGGACTTTGAACCCTGCGGAAAAATACTTAAGAGTTGTCTAGGATCTATTCGGGTCATAAATGTATATGTAGGCCATTGTACATACTTAGCTTACGTTTCAGAACCAGAATAACAGCTACGCAGTAATTTCAACAACTTCAACATACTACGCACACACACACACATTCCGATCTGTTAAATACATGTAAATTCTGATGACAAAATTTTGCCCATTATTGCATGACGCAGCTGATTTGCTCGTTAATTTGGTTTTTATGGCAAATTTCCAGACAGTCAGTAGCAGATACCTTTTGACTTAACCTCGTTTAGGAGCATTTGACAATCGTTGCGAAAATGGTCCGAAGTAAAAACTAAATGCGTAAATTAATTATTTCATATGCGTTGTACAATTTACATTTGATTTTACCTCGACAGAAGTGGCTGACGAAATCTTGAGAACTGCTGAGACATTTGGCGAGGGGCCTATAGATTGGGCGGCCTGACAGGCAGAAACACACACGTGCACATAGAGGTACACAAATGTATGTACACACACAAACACATTTAAAGTCTTGGGGGTCGCTTCAATGCTGAGCATTGCATCGGACACCGAAATGTTTTTGTTTATTCATCAACGAACTGTTGTAGAGATCTACGAAGTGAATACACGTGTACGTGTGTGTAGCTGCATGTATACATTCATATGTATGTACATGTATACATACATACATTTACATGTTTACAAGAAGAGGCGTCAAAGCTCACAAAGCGCAACAACACTGCGAGTCATTGGACTAGTTTCATAACTGCCAAAACAACAACGTAGTTTACCCCTCGCCTCACCTCACCATCTCTCCCCCCACCCAACTAACCCGCTTGTCTAGCTGCTTGACTGTATGTACATGCCGCTGCCGCACCTGCTAAGCGCACAGCACACGGCGCAAGCGCAGCCGCTCGGTTTGAATCTGAATGCCAAACGTTGGGTATGACCTTCATGGGTACAAAATAAAATAAAAAATAGCAGAGCTGGCAGAGACGCGAACAACCGTAGAAGCAGCAGCGGCAGTAGCTGCTGCGAGTGCGTTTTAGCCAACAGCTAAAGTATCAGTTTATGGTCAAAAAACAACAACAACAAAGCGAAAAGACGTTAAAAAACAAAAACAACAGAAAAAGCACAGCAGAGAGACAATATGTCGACAACAGACTGAAAAGCTTTCAAGCCATGCGCAAACCTTATTATGTATGTATGTACTGAAGCTTGAAAACGAAAGCTGCTGCCGCTGCTGCTGCTGCTGCGTCGACGATTGCGACTGCGACTGAGATTGCGTAGCATGCGAAAAAACGAGTTCGAGAGCTGCAGTTCAAAGTAGTCGACGTCAAAATGCGCTGTAACTGAAAACAGTCGTTAGTTTAGGTGAGTATTGAGAATAAATTCTTTATTAGTTGTCAGTTATGATTTATTTTTGATTTATTTTAATAGAATTGGTTAAATGATCATTATTTTGATTATATACTTATACTGTATAAGAACTCCGCCACTAAGTGACTAATATACCCCATTGCAATTCTTTTGTTTAGCAACAGATTATGCTTGGAATTCGACAGAGCTTTTCGATGCATTCGTCCCCCTCTTGCCCATAGCCAAAGGCACTTTTACGAACCAGTTTCGCATCCTCCATTCTCCTCCATCCGCAGCAGACACACACACACGCACATACTTAGGTCGGGCCTCCGTCAAAACACTCCAATTAAAGCTCTTTTGTTGTTTTTATGTTTTAAGCGTGCGTTCCAATGCGATTGATATTCCAGTCTGGCATGTCTGCTATCTCTCCCCCACCCTCCATTCTACCCCCCCTTCATCGACATTTGCATAGTTATCAACATGTTCAGTCTGCTAATTTTCCTTTGCGCTGCTTTTCTGGTGATTTTTAGAATATATACATACAGATTTTTTTAGTTATTTTTATCCCAAAGAGAATACTTATTACCGACAAGCATAATAATGAACGAGACGGAGATGGCGACGGCGCCGATTACCTCTGGAATTTCCACTTGCAACAATAACAACAGCATCCACAATGGCGTTGGACTGTCAATCAATGAAGACAAGAGCCGATCAATCAAGCTAAATACAGGAAGACTTTGGCTGATTCACTTTAACACAAGTTGGTCCTTTATTGAACTTTATGGTGGATACATATATGTAGTATATAGACAAGTGATGAGTTCCTACTGAGAGCTTCACATGAAACTTAATCTCAAACAAGTTAAATATGATTCTTGGATCAAGATAATGAGGATGATATTTCCAGTGTTATCTACACCAATGATAGTTAATAGGTTTGTTTTACCAGTCTTATCAAGTTCTTCGACTCCCAATTGAGCTCTACGTACCAGGTGATAGATATGTGTGCTATATTTCGATAGTTGAGCTCTTTTAGTACATTTTTCTTAGTATCAAAAAAGCTCGTTGGATTGTCTTAAGGTCGCTTAGATGGAAAGCCCTTACTAAAGGGCACTATGGGAGGGGAATAAATAAATTAGTAGGACTGCTAAAGACCCAAGGTTAATGGGTAATGCGCATTTGTTGGTAATCTAAAGTTCAGTATTTTGTGGGATTCGCATAAATTTTGGATGTTTCAATAGGGAAACGCTGCACTTTGGTTCATTCAAAATTGTCAGTCAAGTGTCGCGGCTGGTTGAAACTCATTAGGTAAATTAATTGAAGCCGGGCACAATGACTACGAAAGTAGAAACAAATTTAAAGGTTTAATGGGTACAACTACAAAAGGTTAACTTTAGGGATCAGTCGCTACGAGAACGATAACTAGGTGTAGTACTATGTAATAAAAATTAAAATGGATTAGCTACATAAATATCTGAGATACTTACTTCATATGCAGTTACCTTTTTTTCTATATATATATATATTTTTTTTTTTTTATGTTTACACCCATGTCCAACTGGTTTTCATTAAGTTTATTATCACGTTACATTATTCGCTTAGACATAAATTACGAGTTTTGTATATTTTATGTATGCTATATATGTATGTGTAGGTTCTATAGCGTCTATATGCATAAATAATGAGCACACAATACAATTACATAATTAATTAATTGATTACAACCCAATTTTGGCCCTATTATACCAAATTCAAAATTAGAATTAATTTTTGCCAATACTCGTATAACAAATCCAAATTCAAACTTAAGTTAATGATAGATCCATTTGGATATATAGTGGAAAAAACAGTTAAACAATTTGTATTCTATAAACAATTTGGCTAAACGATCAATTTTATGGAGGGATGTAATAATTGAATTTACTTTACTTAAAATTCTACGTTTATAATTGTTATAATTGATGTAGATATATATAATATGTTTAGATTAAGTGAAATGCTACCAAGTCTAGTAATGAGCTGAAGTTTAGTTCATACTACGATGATCAGGGATCAGGAATATGCCCAATCTGATCGATAATTATATGGCAACGCCAAAGTCGTCATCAATTGTCGATAATCGTAGTATAAATACTTACGATGAGTACGATATGTTCGATAAGTTCGATAAAACACATCTAAATAAAAATATGGAATAATATGTGTTTAACTAAGGAGTATTATTAGCTATGGTTATGATCTTGTCTAATTGAACATGATATTTGGCCTAATATCCATAGTACTATATCAATATGTAAGATTTTTTTCTTTTTCTATATAGTTTGTAGTGTTTTTAACACTATTTTTACGATTGGGTAGAATTTGAGTAGAGACTTTGGTATGTGAACCATTTTAATGTTTAAATAATAAACTATTAAACTATACTATTTAAACTAGAGTAACTTTTGGCTGATTAAAATAACACAACACAAAGTAATTAACTACTACGATTAAATAAATGGTATCAAAAACAATTTACTCACTACATGTCTTTATCAATTGAGGTTATGTATACCCATTAAATCTATGTATAGTATAACCGTATAACCTGCTGTCCTCCAGTCCATCAATTGTTTCACTTATCTCTAGACTCCTTTCACTACTACATAGTTATTGCACTCAATTTCTGTTTAGTCTGAGGGATATTGGACTTTTTAACTGTCTTGCTTACTTGTCTACTTGATGAGATACTGTATGATGTATTTTATATATTATATAGGATTATTTATCTGTCAGTCAGAGTAGAATGCTCTTTTCAAATCTATACCTTAAACTATTCCTCGGTTAAACCACTAAGCTGATAGCTTTGGTGCTCCAAACTACGCTTCAGATCCACAATAGTGCTAACAATAAGCTGCTGCTTGCTGGCGCCCTCTACAGTTACGTCCTGCATGGAACTTTTCGCCGAAACCGATGCCAAAAGCTTCGATTGTTGACGTTTATTAAATTGACCCATTGATTTCGGACGTTCACTCATATCTAGTCAGGTAGAAGATTGGAATTATTAGAAAGAAGTTTAAGGTTAAGATAGGATGGGATTTAAAAGGAGAGTTCAAGGAATTTAGATGATGGGAAAATGAGATCATAATATGGGATAAAAGGATAGAGTAAGATAAAATAACAGGATTAAAAATCAGTAGAAAAAATAGGATTGGTTTTGGAATAGGATACGATAGGATTCTCATCGCATCTTTATGATGCCTTACCCAACTCCAAGTCGAAGGTTTTCTTTATGCGTTCAAAAGAACTGCTGCCCTTATAGACCTTGCGCTTTAGCGGCTCACTGTGTGGACAGTAGAAGTTATCCGGTTTATCCGTAACATTCCTGTTGCTATAATCCATGTTGTTGTAGTTTTGCTGCTGCTGTTTCTGCTGCTGCTGCTGCTGTGGTGGCAAGTAGTTGTGATTGGCCATATCCTCGAGCTCCGAGTCGCTGCCATTGGTAATGATCTGACGTCTACTGCTCCTGGGACTACCCTGAAGACGTCGTCCGTTCAGTTGCAACTGTGGTGATTGGGGCTTGCGTGGTGGCAACTCTGGTGGTGCATTCTGATTCATAAAGTTAGTCAGATGCGTTTTCCTCGGACTACATCGGCCCGCTTTTGGGCTGTTCGGAGGCGAAGCTCCCACCGAAGTCTCCAATTTGAGCAATTCGATGCGCTTGTTGATGGCAGCGGCCAACTCGTGCTCCAGTGGAGGTGCTGGCGGAGGAGCTGGAGGAGCCTGCTTCTTGGACTCCAACTCACTGTGCTTTAGCATTTCCACACGCTTGTTTGCCAAGGGATTAAGGCGCCGGGGACTGGCGACAGGTGTGTCACGGGGAATGCTACGAAAAGGCTCGATTAATTGGCGGATTGAAAAGGAATCTTGTTAACACACCTCTGCATGCTGTTCTTTAAGGATTCTAGTAGCGATTCTGCCTCCATGATCAGCTGCCTGTACTTCATGTCCGCCTCCAGATCGGCCTTCATCAGCGCCTTCACGCTCTCCGCGATGCTCATAAAATGCGGCTCATTGATGCTGCCAAAGATCAGTGAATTGGAGCGATTCGACAGCGGAGACGTCTTGTAGATCCTATCAAAACTTAGAGTGAATTCCTGTGAGTACTACGAACCGTTCTGAAACTTACCTCTCCTTTGGTCCCAGCAGGTGACGCCTTAGGCAAACAGGCGTCCCACCGACGCTGCGACTTCCACGTGGCTCTCGCAACGGAGAATTTCCAGGCTTTTCCCGATTCTCGCAGCTCTTTTTGCGCGTCTTGAGGAAGCGCTTGCGACGGCGCTGCTGATCCTGCTGCTCCTGTTGGTTACGGCGACGGGAACGTGTCGAGGACCGTCTTAGGATCAGAGGACTGGCATTGGGATAATACTGACAGCTGCCCAGATTGCGCTGTGCATCCTGTCGATCCATCAGCACCTCCTGCATCGAGGATGTGTCAATGAAGTCGATGTCCAGCAACTCATCTGTATCACATTCGTCACCCGCATCCTGTCCAGTGTCCAACTCCGAAGCGCAGTCCGTAGGATCCGAGTCGCTGCTGCAAGTGCCGGAAAACTGAGCAATGAGGCAACAACCAAGGAACAAGGACCACTTAAACCACTCGAGTGGTGCAAGGACTAAGCACTTACCTGAGAATGTCCGTCTCCTTCTCGTAGACATAGCTCTCGTCAAACTTGCCAATCATCTCGTTGAGTGTGGCCTCGTCGTCGCTAACCAGAAAAGCATCTACCACCCCCACGCCTACTGCCGTGCCCATTTCCATACCTTGTTGCTGCTCTACCAAGTGTCGTCGCTTGATGGTGTGCGGTGCATGCAGATTTTCCACTTCAGTCGAGGACGACGACGAACCCTCCGAGGACTCAGCCCCTGTCCCAGTCCCAAGCCCTACTCCAGCCCCGACCCCTAGCCCTAACACCGACATCTTCTTAGGGGTTGTCATGGTTGTTGTTGTAGCTGTGATTGCGGTGCCTTTTGGGTGCACTTCCAGCTCATTGCTAGACTTAATGCCCGAGGAGGTGGTAGAGGTAGTGCTGGTGGCATCCAACTCCATTCTTCCTCCATTAGTCATTAACTGTGCACTGTGCTCCACCGTGCTATACCAAGGATTGGTCCTTATGCGCGAACGTTGTCTCGGCGAAGGAGCTACGGAGTAAACCCAAGAAGGAAGGGTCATTGTTTGGTTGATTGGGTGGGTCTAAGTGATTTAATTACTCTACTCACATTCAAAGAGCTTGCTGGCACCCTGACAGGAACGCTGCAGGGCCAAAGGGCTGGGATTGGGCTCGAGGGCGTTGCCAAAATTGCTTTTGGGCAGCGGATCCATCGGAGACATCTCCTCAATGCGATTCAGTCCGAACTTGTAGCGTTGGGCCTCGATGGCCAGCGAGTTGACAGATCTGCTCGGGAAGTAGTGGGTGCCACTGCGCATGTTGATGTAGTACTCCGGTGCGGGAGGATTCCCGGTCGAGTTGGAGTTGGTGGCATTGGAGCCGCTTACTGCGCAGGGCGAGGTGCCATCGGTGGAGTAGCCAGTGGAGTAGGCACTCTCCGGCGAGGAAAGGCTGTGTGGGCGTGGTCCAGGCATAAAGTTTCCACGTGGCATGCCACGAGGAGTACGCATGCGATTGATCACCGACGGCGGTGGTGGTGGTGGTGCAATTATTAGATTTTCCACGGAGTCGTCTAGCTGAGCAGCGGCCAGCTTGGAGGGCAACAGACGGCCATAGTGCACATGCTGACTGCTGCTCTGTCGTGTTTGGGATTGGGGTTGGAGTTTCTGCTCCTCCTCAGCATAGACTAGCTGTAGACTGATCAAGTTTTCCGAATTTGGACGCTGGTAATCTAGCATTGGAGGCTGTGGGCGCAGCAACAATGCACCAACCTCCTCGTAGTCCACCTCATCCTCCACGGGTACTTGGTACTCATTGGTTACTTCCACGTGCTCCACCTTGTAGCTGGCCTGCTTGGCTGCGGAGTGCATCGAAGGCTCCTTGGAGCCGGTGGACCAGGACAACGAAGATATGGAGGAGGAAGAGCAGTTTACGCGCATTGGAGACTTGTCCGCGCTGGAACTGCAGCTGTCCTTGCTGGGCACGCTTAACTGTTGCTGCTGCTGCTGGAGCTGCTGCAGTGGTGGCAGCGACTGATGGCGTTGATAGCGATGTGGAGCATACAGCAAATTATCCGACTTGGGCGATGTGATGGTGTGTGTGTCCTGATCCGGCGATTGCCAGCCATAACGACTGGGCGTCTATGAAAGGAAAAACAGTACAGATAAGAAGAGTTTCTACTGTTTCTTGGGAGGATCTGAGGTACTCACATGGCACTGGATGGGCGACACCTCGCGTCGTCGCACCGGGCTGGCAATGCTGTGACTGTGGCTGCCACTACCACTGCCGCTGGTCAGCACGGGGCTCGTGGTAGTCTTTTTGAGATTGCTACTCTGTGGCAGGGTCCCGGCCTTGTTGCCAACATTCTCTGTTTGCTTGTGCTTGTTGTGTTTCTTCCGGGGACGCACAATGTGCGTTTCCATCCACGAGCGCAACTTAGAGCCAAACATGTTTGGGTTTGCTCTCACTCCCCCTTACAGTCCCTGTCTCTTTCTCTCTCTCTCCCTCTATTTCTCAAATGTATAAATGGACGGATTGTTTCTGCAAATGGAAATGAAAACGGTTTACTTTAAGTTTATGCATAGCTTCAAATGCAATCCCATAATGTAACTGCGACCGGGTATAGTAGCGGGAATGGTAAAGGGAACGGGAATGGCGAGGGTTACAAGCTTACTCCTGGGGCCACTTTGCCTTGATAAGAAAATCCATTTATGACAGCACAAAAGATGTCGAAGCTCAACGAGCGCCCATAAATGCATGCTATAGTTTCCGATACACTGCGCTAAGGGTATAACAGGTTGCGTAAAAGTATGCAACATAAAATATACAAACTCAGAAATTACATATTTTATTTTTACGGTTAGTTTCAAACTGTCTATAACTATGTAGGAATAATCAGATAAATCTTTAAGTTAAAAAATTTCTTTATTCACTTGCAGTAAAGGTTAGTTTAATGTTGTCAGAATGTTTTTAAAAAATAAAAGAAGTCAAGTTAAATATATTGTAATAAATATTCTATAACAATCAAATTCAAACAAAGGAATGGGTTACTAGTATACTGTCTACAGTGATTTGCGAGGCTATCAAATCATTTTTTATCTTTACTTTGATATTCTATTAAAAATCCTTTACTAAGTCTGGCCAATATCAAATTTCTTATCTTATAGTTCCTATAGTAACTCCCTTATGATGTGAATATAGGGTATCAAATTTTCGAGTATACATTTTTTCGCCTTTTTCAGCGGTAAAATGTGTTTGTGTGTGTTGGTATTTGATACGAAATTACCTTATTCGCAAATGTCTGCTGTCTCATAATATCCTTTACGCCTGTTTTTATTGTGCGGCAACGAGATGAAAGGACAGTTACATCCACACACACACACACAAATAGATAACTACTGTGCTGCTGTCCGTGTATGTGTGAGTGTGTGTGTGTGTGTGTGTGTGTGTGTGAGTAAGCAGACAGCGCTTAATCTTTGCGAGTGTGAGTTTGTTTATTTTTTGTTGACGTTTTTCACTGTCTTGTACGTATATGTGACTGTTTCACTGTATAGGTGTGTGTATGTGTGCTTATTTGTGTGCTTTGAGGGTTGTTTGCGTGCTGAGATGCACGCCTACTGCCGCTTTAAGGACTCATCAGTTCCTGCTTCTGCTCCCGCTGTGCGCTAAAGTTACTCAACGTTCTCAGTTTATGGTGTGTGGGTGTATGTGTGTGTGTGTGTGTGTGTGTGTGTGTGTGTGTGTGTGTGTGTGTGTGTGTGTGTGTGTCTTTTCGGCTGTCTGTGTGTTTGCTGTAACCCTCCCACTTTTGTTGGTGGCACTGAACGTAGACGGAGTTGTAAATCCAACGTAACTGTAAATTTTTATGTCAAGCTATTTTCAATTGTTGTTGCCGTGAATATTTAATTTGATTTGATTTCTTTATGCCTTTGCCTAAGCGAGTTGTAATTCTTTCACGTTAGTCTATCGTTATATAGCATTTATATGCACAGCATTTGCATAAATTTTTATATACATTACTTTAGTTAAGAATAGAAGAATTCTTGTTGTTAAATGCAAATTAATGTGAAATATTCGCGTTTGAACGTATAAGTTAAAAAGCAGAAAGTTGCCTACTTTTAGGCTGCAATCAAAAGGAGACTTTTCACATTTTACACTGTCTATTGAACTTCTGTATTGGTATGTGCATGTGTCGGGCTTAGACTTATTTTATTTTCGGTGGTAGCAAATTAATTGTGCGGCTGCGACGTCGTTTTGTGCGCGGCGTTTGAAAAGAGAGCTACCGTCGACGCTGAAGTGAGCAAAGCAACTAACGGAATGCGCCACCACCGTATTGCGAAAACCCATACACTTTGAATACTGCAATGAAGTTTACTGAAATAATTAAAGAATAGTAGAAGTAATAAGTATTTGCTAAATAGATAATTGGTTAAAATAATAAGTTACTTGGGATTAACTTAAACGCAGCCTGAAAGTAGGCAATAAATTTTAAAAACTGTTATGTTTATGAAAAAAAAACTATCGCAGTCATCCAAATACATCGCCGATTTTGATTTATTCAAACGGTTTAGTTACTATATGTTAAATTTTATTGCACATCAGTATTTTAGTGCATACCTTAGAAATACATGATACAGATTTAATAAATATTAATTATTTAATGGGAAACACTATTTCAGAATTTAACTCCATTGGGTAAATATTATCGAGATGCCGCCACAATTAGTCGATTATTACCATCGATATGCCAACGTTAGAGAGCGCAATCCATCTCTATGCCACATGCTGTTTATTGGGAACAGCTGTTAGTGTTAGACAACGTATAAACTGAGGGTTGTGAAATATTCTAACACTTCTGTCTGTGTGTTTGTTTACGGGCGCTTTTCGCACAGATTCCTGGTATAAATACGTATTTTGATGTAATCATTTCGTATTCACTAAACAACAAACATGCGTTGCTACTATGAAGAGCTTGGTCTAAGCCGTGACTCAGCCGAGAGTGATATCAAGACAGCCTATAGAAAGTTGGCACTACGCTGGCATCCAGACAAAAATCCAGATTGTTTGGAAGAGGCAAAGGAGCGATTTCAGCTGATCCAACAGGCCTACGAAGTGCTCTCGGATGCCCAGGAACGCGCTTGGTATGACAACCATCGTGAGCAAATTCTACGTGGCAAAAATTCTGAGTATTCAGAGAACTGCCTCGATGTCTTTCAATATTTTACTGGGTCCTGCTACAAAGGCTATGGAAATGATGCTCAGGGTTTCTACAGTGTCTATCGGGATGTATTCATCAATATTGCTTCCGAAGATATTGAGTTCATGGATAGCGACGATGAAATGGTTGCTCCACAATTTGGTAACGCGGACAGTAGCTATGAGGAAGTGGTTGCTCCATTCTACGCCTACTGGTCATCCTACAGCACAAAGAAGACCTATGAATGGCTCTGTCCCTACGACGTCAGGGACATCAAGGAGCGTTTTATACTGCGCAAGGTCGAGAAGGAAATGAAAAAGATTGTGCAAAATGCTCGCAAAGATCGTAACGAAGAGGTAACCAGAAAACGGCTTAATTCTTAAATTCAAGTTCTTAGTAGTGAAATCTTTGGTATTCCAGATACGCAACTTGGTGTCCTTTGTGCGCAAACGAGATCGACGTGTTCAGGCTTACAGACGGGTCCTGGAGGAGCGCGCAGAAGCCAATAGGCTTAAGCAGGAAGAGAAACGAAAAGAGCAGCTTCGCAAGCGCCAGGAAGAATTAGCTGCTGTGCGAGCCAATAAAGTGGTTAACGACGGATACGAGGAGCAGCTCAGGCAACTGGAGCAACAGTATGGCAGTGATTCCGACATCTACACGGATGAAGATGAGGACGATGCGGAGCAGAGCGATGACGACGATGATGTTGAAGAAAATGATGATGATATCGGGGAATTCGATGAAGATAGCGAAAATGAGGTAGAGTATGTGGACGATCTCTACTGCGTGGCTTGCAACAAATCGTTCAAGAACGCAAGAGCACGCGCCAACCACGAGGAGAGCAAGAAACACCGTGACAACGTGGAACGCTTGCGGCATCAAATGGAGGCCGAGGAGCAGGAGTTCGTCGAGCAAAACAAAAGTCTCGACGCGACTGAGAAAAGTCTAGACGATCTCAATCTCAACGCCAACCGAGAAACGGATCGGAGTGACCAAGATGATCTGGCCAGCGAAGACAGCACGGAGAAGCAGCCAAGTAAGCGTAATAAAAAGAGTAAAAAGTCAAGGAAATCAGCACCAAAAGCGCTCGTTGAATCTGACGATGAGGATGAGGAAGCTGCTCCTACTGTTGACCTTAATGGGGCGCAAAGCAACTCGGAAAACGATGATGATGACGACTGGAGCAGAGGCAAGAAGTCAGCGAAAAAGACAAAGACCAGAAACAAGACTAATGGTAAAGCCAAACCGGAAGCAGAGGCAAAGCCGCCACTGGAAACCAAGTCTAAGTCAGCGGAAGCCAAGTCCAAGTCAACGGAAACCAAGTCAAAGCCAACAGCGAAGAACCAGGATGATGAGGAAACGCTCTGTGGCATCCAGCACACCTGTGTCACCTGTAAACTAGTCTTCGACTCGAAGAACAAACTGTTTGCGCATCTAAAGAAGACAAATCATGGCGTTTACATACCCAAAGCAAAGCCGGAAGTGGAGGGAAAACCGCCAGGTGGAAAGGGCAAAGGAAGGCGTAAATGAATCTACTATTAACCATGGTGCATAGTGACTATGCCGACCGAGTTTAAAAGGAATCCTCCCACGCGTTGCTTAATTAAATGATAAGAGTTGTTTATTTATGTTAAATTCCAAATTAAATTAAGTGTAAATGCCCATTTCGGAATCTTTAAGTATTTTCTGGTTACGGAATGCAGATGAGTTTGCTGCCGGCTTCGACGCGTCTGCGCACACGTGTCCGCAGATTGGAGGACTCTGCTTTAAGGCTGATTCCGGCGGCGGCGAAAGTCAGCAGTATGCTCAGCATGCCGCAATAAAAGGAGATGCCTGAAGAGAGATAGAGGATCAATGTTATTATTACTTCTGTATCTATTTATCTTCGATATTACCTATGCTGCAGTCGGCGGGATAGAAGGGTTCCGCCTCTGGACCACATAAGCGCTGCACGCGCGGCGCTCGCCAGCCCAAGGGATGTAGAAAAAGTGCCAGCATGACGGCAATACCTGTCCAGAGCAGAGATTTTAGATTGCCGGGTTCTTGACAAGGTACTAACTCACCTGCCAACACTTGGGCACAAGCTGTCATGTTGTGTATGCTCTTTCCCCATGCCGATTGTCGGCAACAGGTCAGCAGCGTCGCAGCAACCGTCAGCGAGAGCAGCACAAAGCCCAGAGACATGAAGAACATGGCCAGCTTCCATTCCAGTGGATAGACGCTGCCATCGGTAGCAAATCCATCCAGATCGAAGCGTCCACAGTGATAGCCCCGTTGCTGCATCTGCTTGCAACGCGTATAAATGCCCACAGAGGGATAGCGTTCATAGGGGCCATGACTGATGACACTGCCAGTGGAAATGGGTGTGGCATTGAAACTCGGCCCAATTAGCCACTTGGGCGTGACCAGCGCCACAGCCACTAGCATATCTGCCACAAGGGTGCACAGAAACCAGACTAGACTCACACTCGTTATGATAACGTAGCACATTTTAGGCTTAAGATTATTGATTGGGATTCGGATTTGAAATTAATGATGAGATTTTTCAAGCTGAATTCCGTTTATCAGAAGGCGTCAACACTTGCCGCATACATAATTGTTTCTGGTGCGGACTTTAATCATTTGGCAGCAGTGCGTGCTCTGTTAGCTACACACATACAGACGCTCGCATAGAGAGACAGACTCACACAGACACGCACCCACTCCCACCACCACCACCACTACTAATACTACTACTACTACCACCAGCAGGGCCACTTCCTTCCAGCTGACCAGACTGCGCCCGAAATGGTATTGTTTATTTTATATGCTTTCGAATCGCCGTTGTCTGTTTTTTGTTATTCATTAACCCCACACACACAAACTCACACACACACACACACGAGCGCCAGAACACAAATGAAAATAGTTGAACTTATTGTTGTTGTTGTTGTTATTGCAATTAAAGCTCGAACTGTAGCCGGTTGGCGTTTTATTTTCTTTTTCTTTTATTTTATGTTTTCTTTTTTTATTTATTTTTTTTTTGATTTGGTTCGGTTTGTGTTGGAAATGTGCCGCGTACGCTTTCAATTTTGCAACATTTTTAGTTGCCACTTCCTGGTGCGCAGGCGTTGTGAACGTGTTGAACGGCGGCAGACTGAAGACTGAAAACTAAAAACTCAACTTAAAAGCGAACTGAATGAATGGCGCGCATTGAAAAAGCACCCAAAGCGCAGACCGAGCGCATGCCCAGGCCAGAACTACATACATATATATGTATGAACATATGTGTGCCAACATAGCGAGCAGAGGGAACGCTGTGGATGCGATCGGGGTGGGGGCAGAGCAGTGGGAAAAACTACAGTAGAGCTAACCGACTGTAAAAGACCCCGTACTCATTCTGATGCACTTAAATATAATATTTAATATGATCAATGATCAATAAAGATGATCAGTGTTATATACTAAAAGCTGGGAGTTATATGATATTGGAATCCACTAATAATCACTGTGTTTCCACAGATTCCGCCCATAAGAGCTATACCTGACATCCATTTCTACATATGGACACACTCCAATCGACTCAGCTGTTGATGCTGATCTACAATGTTTATATATTTTATGATCTCGGCCACACCTCCTTTTGTGTGTTAAGCAAAATTTTTGTTCTCTGACAAACCTAATAGACCCCTGTAATATTTTTGAATACAAGGTCTTAAAATCTAGACATTCCAGACTGGCGCAGCAAACGTTCTCCCATGCATATATATTTCCCTTTCAGTCTCACACACTGCTGCATGCTCTCTGCAGTTTTGCTCTCTTTGTGCTTAAGCATGCACACATGTTGGAGTTGGATCTCTATGAACTCCCCTTCCCCAGTCTCACTAACTCTATCCCACTCTAACAACTGCTGGTGAGTAACTGTCTGGCGTCTGTTCGTTTGAGTTGTTTGAATGCAAATGAAGTTTTGTAATTTCACTGATCAAACCGCTTTGCGCTGCTCCACTCGTCTTATCAGTTGGCTTCCCCTAACGCATTTCTATAGGCGGCAGTTGCATCATATTCCATGTGTACTTATGTCAATTATGGCAATGATCGTGACCGGACAAAATGAATTGCGCATACAGAAAATAAAAACACTTTCACTCTTACTTGTTGGCTACTCTTCACTTAATCCACAATCATTTGTCAGCTGTCAATTGAGTGGAAGATGTTATCAACGATGCTGTCGCTTCAGCTCCCGCTGTTGCTGGATTTGTTACTGCTCATCCCTGTTCTGTCCTATTACCATGAGTACCGTTACTGGGAACTAAATGAACCGCCGCCCATTTGTTCCGAGTACGAAATGCTAATAGCGAATACGCGCCAATGTGTGCGTCGATGCAACATTGTGTGCGTGCGTGGAATTTGCTTTGAGGACGGTCCCTGTCCGTGTGATAATTACTATCAGAGTACCCGCAAAGATGGCGTTGCCTGCGCTGCCGAGTGTTTGCCGGGTTGCCAGGAGGCAGGGGGGTATTGTGCCGGTCCAGAGCTGTGCATCTGCCGCAAAGGCAAACACTACTACTACGATGCTGTGGCGCGACGTTGCCGTCGGCGTTTACCTCGCCTACTCGATCTATGCGGCGGGTGAGTTGTGACGTCATATCTGTTAAAGAGATTCTGAACGTTCTCTTTTGCAGGCGATGTACTCATGGCAGCTGCTCATACGACGGTCGCTGCATTTGTGCCCAGGGATACGAAATGCGTTCCACCCTGCTTCATGGCGCCCAGTGTTCACCCATCTGTGATCAGTAAGTATTAAGCACCCCTCCCATTTCACCTCTTTCTTATTCTTTATCTTACAGTGATTGCGGTCCCAGGGCCTACTGCTTTGCCCCCAACATGTGCGCCTGTCGCCACAAACACTTTCACTACGCTCGGGACGGGACCTGCGTCAAGGACTATTAAAGTTAGGTCTCGGTCTTTATTAATCTCTAAGTGTTCGAATTTTATTGTTGCTTCCGACTAATTATAGTAAGTTAATTTGTAGTTTAGTGTAAATGCATTGTATTTATTTAGACAGCTGCTCGTAAAAATATTTAAATGACACTGAAATCGTTTGCAAAAATAAAATTAGTCAACGAGCGGCACGAGTCGCATTTTCAGTACTTGTGCAAAAGGGCATTAAAGTTAACTAACAATATTATTTTAACAATATATATATATAATTTAAATAAAATTTTTAAAAATATTACAAATTTCGATATAATTCTATTAGCTTATTCAATAAAAACGTCAAAGGCTTTTAAAACAATGTACCTTATTGTGTATATTTAACTTACAGCTATATTTATTTATATTTAACATACAGCTAAAATTGTACCCTTTTTAACACAACTATTGTAGATTGGTACAAATGTACCAAGCGTGGCAACAGTATTTTAAAACCGAAATGCCTAACAGTTTAATTTACAGTGCATTAACAGCGTCAGAGAGCGGGAGAGAGCCAGAGAACGCTTTTATGTTTTGGCGATGTGTAAGAAAACAATAAAATGTCGAATTTGTTATTGTTTATAAACTGTGTTTACGTTTGAACATTTGAAAAGGATTGCAAACTTACGCATAATACAAACTATTAATTATTTAATCGGTAGTTAGCTTAGCACGCGGTCTTAGAGAAGCTAATCGCGTCTATCCCGACGCTCTTCGAACTAAATGTTGAATGCGTACGTGTGGTCCAGTGGCGGCGCTTTAAAATCAATGCTCTTGATATTTTAAAAGGGGTTCGTTAGGGACCCCTATGCAACGCCCATGTCTCTTCACTGGTAACCAGTTAAAATCGAGACAGTTTTACTTAAAAAAGTCTGATAAGCTTTTCTGTACTATGTAAATACAGACATAAAATTATGTTTGAGTATTTGTTTGAATGATCGCTAATTTTTGTCTAAGCTTGTGTAGAGTATACGATTTTTTAACAATATTTCTTGCTAATATTAGATAAAGCAAGAGCTTGCGGCGTTGGCGGCGGTAATAATAAGCGTGTGTGGCGTGTTTTCATTTATTCTTGTTGGGGCAGGGGCTGGTGCTCAGTGTTGTTATTGTAGACGTCACCGGCGACGGCGACAGCGACAGAGACGGAAGCAAAGGCAGCAGCAGAACATTCGCTCTCCAATGCTTATGGACCTCTGCCGTTAGCAGCAGCGACGGCTGCGTTCAGTTGGAGTTTTGCTTTCCACTGGTGTGGTACGATTTTGTGCTGGAACTTAAATTCTCCCACCTCTCCTTGTTCGTATTTTCTTTGTGCTTTCCTTGCGGAGCTTAAAATAAAAAACTTGAAATTATTTGCAATTTTAATCAAGTTTGACGACATCAAAGTGCATTAACAAGAGAAAATGGGACAAGTTAAGGTAAATACAAGAAATTTCTCTTTCACACACACACATACAGGGAGCCAATCACACATTTGTACACCTACATATGTATATGTGTATATGAGGACACTCGTGTATAAGCTGCTGTTATCCTGTGACAAGTTGGCAGCTCTGTTTGTAATGGAGAGCGTGGGAAAAATTGTGTTTAATGCTTTTCAACGTGATTATTTTGCGCATAATTTTATGTTGTGTGCATATGCATATGTTTGTATGTGTGCGGCTGTACTTCGTGTTATGTAAGAGCAGCGGGACAGACAAGTTGCTTGATAAATTGCACCAAACTACTAACAAAAGTGACATTGAATTTGCTTAGACTGACATAGCGTGTCACTAGCTCTATTAATACTTCATTGAATAGAATGATTTAAGTTACTATTAACCAATACTCACACACACAGGCACACGCATACATGCATTATGTGTGAATGTATGCATGTTTTTTTTTTATCGGATTCTTAATACATATATTTCTGAAGTAGGCGTAGCTGCTGCGCAATTTAAATGTTTCACGCGCGTCAGTCCCAAAAAACGTTGAACTGTTATTTACACACATGTGTGAGTGTGTGTATGTGTATAGGTGTTAACAAAAACAATTAAATTGGCTAAAACGAAGTGTCAATGCAGAAAACCGGTTGATGCATTCATCCGAGTCGTTTCTTAATTTTTATCGTTCGTTCGTTTGTTTTTTGGCAGCAAAATGTTATAAATAAATGTGAATACAAAAGCATGTGGGTTGAAGGGAGAGAGGGAGGGAGATGGGATGAGGCGAGTATTGCCGACGTCGGCTCGTGTTTGTCGTTCTTATTGTCGTTGTAGACGTTATCAATCGAGACGTTGGCTGGGGGCTTTTCTGGGCGTGTGTGTGAATGGAAATATTCGTGCTTTCTGGCTTATCAGACTTACCAATTATAGATTTAACAATTGAACGTTTCTTATCATTATACATCTGTGTATTAATCCGATATCTTCTATCTACATTGCAGAAAGCCTCTTCTGCTCTGAGCAAACTGTTCGTCTATGGCGCCTTGAAGTATGGCCAACCCAGTAACTCGATCTTGGCCAATACCGGCAATGGTTATGCCAATTTGTGGTGCCGGGCAACGACGACACAGAAGCTGCCTTTGGTTATTGCCACGCGGTATAACATTCCATTTCTGCTGAACAAACCCGGCGTTGGCTATTATGTAACCGGCGAGATCTATGAGGTATGTACAGCTACGCATACCCTGTATAAGTAGCAAGTGTATCTAATGACACTCAACAGGTGGACGATCGTATGCTTAACTCGCTGGATAATCTGGAGGATTGCCAGGACATTTACACGCGCGAGAAGCACGACATGAACATCGGCGTGGGTGAGGGGTAAGTTTTCTCGATCGTTGACGTCATCAAATTGCTTACGTAATTTTATTTCAATTTATTAATATCTTTGTATGGTTTTGATCATGTAGTACTGTTCCCTGCTGGGTCTATCTGCTGCAGAAGTATCCCGAGAAGCTCCTCTCCCTCCCGTACCTGTCCAGCTATGAGAACAGCACCACACATCCTTATATAATGAGACATCGCCGTACCCACAAGCATCCTGCCCAGGATGATCTCAGCTATGAGGCCCAAAACTAAGGTGTTATCAACGATAAAAGGGTGTGGCCCGTTATAACTTTTACCGGTAGTTGCATTTGTAGCAAGTATAGACGCACACACACATACATATACAAATATACATACCTAATTATGTATTAAGAGTGTGTGTGTGTGTGTGACACAGACTTAAAGATACCGATATGTACACGCTTTATACCAGGGTTTTTTGTGTACATATCGGTTTATGATATACACATAACATATATGTTAGAATAGTTTGTAATTTTATAAGTTTCGAGTGAATAAAAGCAATTCAAGTGAGCAACAGTTTGTTTATGTTAACTATTGAATATCTTTCTATACGTCAACAGGCTTCATATTTTCTTTATTAGTGGAACTTTGTCTGGTACAATTGAGAAGTACTTTAGTTACGTAATTTGTATGTTGTATTTAACTTTAAACTAATTATCCTTTATCATTAACTTGGCCTTATCCATATTATCATTTTGTTGTTGCATTGAGAAGTAACGTTTGCAAAGTGTGTACACACTTGCGAAATGTGAACGAACAAGTGATGGGGTGACTCTTACAAGCAAACCAAAGGTGGCGCTTTTAAACGAAAATGAAAACATGAAATCCCATCAATTGAAAGTACAAACTTACTCAAAACATGAAGTATAATGTAAAAGAAAGAATAATTTTGTTTTTGTACTAAATATAATGCGGACTTTTACCGGATTTGCAGTTAAATTCGTTTCCAAGGCGACACTGTTAAGAGTGGAGCAACTCTGTTAACTTAACACAAACAAACCTGTGCAAATTTTAGGCGAATGGCAAACTGTTGAGCTAAGTTTCATAGTAAACTACAGAATGCCACAATCTCAATTTGTGTTATCATTTAGATTTGTAAGCAATCAGAGAGATGTCACAGATACTGAAAAAAGTATTTGTCTACGGTACTCTGAAAAGAGGAGAGCCAAATCACTTTTGGCTAACCAAAAAAGCGAATGGTGAATCCAAGTTTTTGACCAAGGGCAAAACAGTGCAAAAGTTTCCCTTGGTGATCGGCACTCGATATAACATTCCATTCCTGCTCAACAAACCGGGAATGGGTCATCACATAGAGGGTGAGATCTATGAAGTGGACGATGCCATGTTTGCCAAACTGGATGTGCTCGAGGAGTATCCCAAGTACTATGATCGCGAGGTGCAATCCATATTAACGGAACAGAACGAGTAAGCTAAGATATTGTGACTGCTTCTGATAACAGTAATCTGCAACTTGTTGCGTCACACAGGACATTGGAATGCTGGTTATACCTGATACGCAACGCTCCCGAGGTGATGTTGTCGAAGCCACTGCTAAGCAGCTACCACAATACTCCGGAGCAGCCGTACAATGAAAAGTCAGTGAGGGATCCAAAGATTCAGGCTAAAGATGACCTTTCTTATTGATAAAAGTTGAAATTGCAGCTACACTGACAGCAATGCGGATGATCTTTTCCTAGATAACTGACGACCGGTGGTGGGATCGATGACCGTTAGGAGGGCGGTGGGAGTGATAAAGCAAAATATTGTTAACATTTATATAAACGGATTTCAACGCATGGCTATTATTCATACTCTCTATTACATTGATTCCATAATTCAAAATGCAAACGAAATGAACAATATTTGTGTTTTTGTTTTTAGGGGGCAGGAGGAATAAAAAAAGATTGAATCGGAAAGCCTAGAAAAAATGTTGACATCATGCAAGAACTTAATTGAATTTGTTGCGACCAGGTGACACTCGCGCTTTTAGCCGGGATCTGGCCTGGATCTTTCCTTCTCTCTTTCTCGCTTAGCAGTGGAAACTTTCATAGTAGTTATATATAAGGTGAAAACGGTTGTTTAGTTTGTGGCGTCGGCATCCGCATCAGCTTCAGCGTCGGCGTCGGAGGCGGCAACAGGATCAAGCAACAATTGGGCATGGCCGTTCTAGCTGTCCGCTTCATCGTCGAGCGACTGGAATCGATTGGTGGCCGCAACGGGCGCAGCGGTTGTCTCCTGCACGCGCTGATAGCGACCGCCATGTCGGACTTCTTCAAAGGCGGGTTCATTTTTCTTCTTACGTTGTTCCTCCGGACGCGCTGCGTTCAGCGTTGGGAAGAACTCGGTATTGGTAATATCAGGAGCGGCACGACGTGCTCGCATGCCGCCACCACCAGCACTACTGCCACCGCTGCTGAGTCCAATGCCAGCTTGCTGCAATTGCATTAATGGGGATGGGCGGGCACAAAGTCCAAAAGTAACAAATATCATCATACGATCATTATGAAATACGATATTCATTGATATATACGTACACGTAACGCGGGACTTATGTAGCGTGTGTTTGCCGATGGCTTCTCCGTCTCAACCGGCACGGGTATCTGAGTGACTTCCTCGGCAGGTATTAGCTTTTTCCAGGGACCATGTCCACTGCGCTTGCTATTTGAGTCGGGGTTGCCATAACCGTCGCTATCCTCATCTTCATCGTCGTCAATGTCGTCCGACTGTTGTTGTTGCTGATTATGATGGTGCTGATTTTGTTGTTGCTGTTTCTCGTTGATCGTTAGTTGGCCAATCTTAAGACCACTGTAGTCCTTGCGCTGCTCCTGCTCAAACTCTTTCCACTCCTCCTCCACGGGCTGTATTCCCCCAACCAACAACAAAATGAAATTAAATTAATACCAAACATATGGACATAAAGAACTGTATTAAATCCTCCAGCTTGCTCTCACCCTCACCTCAATAACGGTCTCTGTTACTTTGCTGTTGCTCTCGTTTTCACCGCCTTCTGCCACGCCGCCAGCCGCTGCCGCGGCGACTGCTGCTGAGACATCAGGTTTTTTTGGTTTGACAGCAACGTTAGCCGCCACCTCACGTTTCGTACACTCTTCCAAGTTCTTGACGAGTTCGTCGGCCGTTACGAATTTAGTCTTGGTTTTTGACTTCTTCTTGTCCTTTTTCGCAAAGAAATCGTCTAATTCGGCCATGTTTGCAATTATTTTCGCAATTCCCAATTCCAAATTATAATGAAATCCAATCGCAATCGCACTCGCGTGAGGTGGGATAATTAACACAAATCGTTATCGATAGCGGTTATCGATGATTGAGCCACACGTGGTCAAAGAATGCAAAATATGCAATTCACCTTCTTCGCTCATATAATCTGCACATTTACTTACCAAATTTTATTGATTACAATTTATGTAATTATTAATTTATTACTTCTTACAATATTCTGCCATTGGATGCACATAATGTGCATAATTTGCTTTCGATAGTTGCAGTTAATAATGTTTACGTATACATTTTTTCGCTGAAGTACTGCACTTTTGATTTTTATTTAAACAATCTAATTTATTTTAGTTAATACATCAACAAATATTATTTTGAAATCATTTTGAAGCATCGATATAAGATAAATTCACAGCTGTCAAGTGCCAAATTTTGAACAAGGTGGCAGCACCATATTCGATTACATTCGCACAAGATATCGACGGTTAGTGCACACATTGGCGGTCAGCTTAAACAATTTGTAACAATAGGTTATTCACATCACATTAACATAAAATATGTTTTAGTTTAGCATAACTAATTTTGTTTGTCAGCTTTCTGTTTGAGGTTATCTATCGACGTTATTGGCCAAATTCGCAACATTTGGCAATAATGCCAGTAAATTTGCATGACATATTGATAATTGCATAATTAAGTTGAAGCAGATGAAAAAAGTGGCAAATGAATGCAAATGTGGCCAACGTTGTGTAAGCCAAACGAAAAATCACCAAACAGATTTATTATATTTACAAATTTTTTGTTTAATTTGTATCGCCCGCACACAACCATAATTTAACCAACTATTAATATGTATGTGACCCATAAAAATGCATATTTAATTAGTGCTAAGACAAACAAGACATCAACTATATATGTTTACAGTTGAACACTATTGAACCATTTTAACGGTGTCAAAATTAGCAATTAGGCTAAGTGCTAAAGTCATAACCGAAACTTCCTTTCTTGTTGCGTTCAACGTACAATTGGTTAAAGTTCCGCTGAATTTGCTAAGCAAATTTTAAGTGCCAATGACCAATAGGCAAAAGCTAAATAACCAAATAGCCAAATAACCAATAACCGATAGCCAATAGCTAACAGTTCATTGTAGCAGCTCTCAGTCTCAGGTACTGCATCCCGACTCAACTCAACTGGCTAATAAATAAACTCACTTTCGTTGCGGAGCTCTCAGCCCATCGTCTTGGCCATATTCCATTCATATTGACTGGTTGCAGCTAAACGCGGCTCAGTCTTCTTTCGAACGCCGCAGTGTGCACAAACAATAAGCCAGTTGTTCCAGCTAAAAGCTTTAAGCTAAAATCTTCAAGCTTCCAGATTTGAAATCTCGTGTTCGTGGCATTTCAAAAATACATTGGTCGACGCGTGTCTGTGTAACTTGTTTTGGTTTTGGACATATTTCACGTTTTTTTTAATTAATTAACAACAACAAAAACAACCATCAGCCACTACAGCGACAGTCAGAAGCTCTGCAAAAGGTAATTAAAACGCTTGCACGCACCAAAAGCATAAAAATTAAATAAGATAAAAATAAAAATATAAAATTGTCTAACACCTTTTGGGTTGGCCATGTTTAAAGTTTAGTTTTAATGCCAAAAGTTGCCATTGGGTGCAATTTAATTCAATTGTTTAACAACCTTTACTCACTACTTTAATTACTTGCACTGAGCAATTAGCCAAAAAATAGAAGAAAAAAAATGTAAAACAATTTGGAAAAAATTTCGAAAACAATTTGAAGCGTTTTGGACACCATTAGCTGCTCAGCGAAGCGACAAATTGAAATCTTAATATCTGTTATTAATTATATAGAAAAAAGTTGAGACAGCGGATTAAACGCTTTAACCCTTTAACCCCCCAACACGGGGCACTTTTGGGTCACCCTTGGGTCAAGGCATCCAGTCATGGTCGTAATTCGCCTTGGTTGAAATGAAACTCAAACTCATTTTACATTCGTCTCGTTTTCATTTGAATAAATTAATTGTGAATAAGATTAAACTTACAAATAACAAATGAAACTAACTTCCGGTTTAGTTAACATAAATTAACGTTGGAGTAACGAGTGTAATCGTTTAAAAAGTTGTTAATTAAATTCGTACTATTTTTGCAAACTGACCTAGGGTATCTTGCAGTTCGGCATGCACTTGTGTGTATTTTTTATTTTTTTCGGAGATTTTTTTTGTTTTATTTAATTCATTTTGGCCAATTCAATACAGTGATCACAAATGTATTCGTTTCTCTTCACTTCTGTGTCAATGGCAATCGGTCTAAGCTTATTTACATACGGCTATTGGAGGTTGTCGAAAATCTGCTTTCGGTTGTCGGTTGTCGGTTGTTTCCAATTTAAGATCAAATAAAAAACCCCCTAAAGGGATGCCAAACACAACAACAACACACACACACACACGCACACACACGCACACACACGCACACACACGCACACCTATCATTTGTACATTTTTAATGATTTTCGTTAAAGTCTTTTGGCAATGCCAGAGAAATAAGGTCAACATCATCGAACCGTTTTCGAGTTCTTATCGGAAGTACGACTCGATATCCATTGATCATTATACACACATGCTTGTTAAGAACAACAACACAATTATTGCAAAATGTAAACAACAAAGCGTCACAAGTCATCGTTTGTATTTGTTATAATCAATAATGTTACATCAATAAAATAGGAAAAAAAAAATAGTTAAACTAATCAAACCGGTTTAAAAAAATCACATTAATACACAACTGACAGATTTTATTAATACCATATTGTTGGGTCTAAAGTGTGGGGCTAGTCTACGTCAGCTAAGATAATATAATCAAGTTGTGGACTAAGTAAACTTGATGACAAGTAACAGTCAAACATGAAAGGAGGGAGCATTGCATTTCTTGTAAACATTAGATAACACTGAACAAATATACCCATTGATTGAAAGTTGTGGAATTTACAGACTTACATAACCTCACTAGAATTAATTCCAATGCAACAATTACGATTTAAATCGCTCAATTGATATGCAGTTATGAAAATTAACAGCATTTGAAATAACACCAATTACCACTTAGTGAGAAATATTTATAGATCATATATAATTAATATTTACCAACTTAACAGTCAGTATTTAAGCCATTTATGCTAAATTGATTGAACAATATTGGGCGTTACCAAACACTGTCTATTGATATTTGATCTGAGACTATATGTGCAGGTTTAACTGGAGTTTAACCTCTGTTAGCTAACGTTCTATTAAAAATTACTTAATGACCAACTTGACTTTGGTCAAGAATAAGATTTATTTTGTTATTTATTTATTCTGTGCTGTATTCGTTAGAGATCTTAACTCAAGTTGGCCCAAATGTGCCTAGAGTGCCTAGAGCCCTACAGAATCATGTGTGGTATATGTGATATAGCTTATTATATTGCATGCCAGAGTGCGCAAGTTCGTTGCTTAAGTCTTTCGTTTTGCCCTCTACAATTCAAATTGTAGGCTCAAGTTTTAAAGTTATTAATTTTTTTTGTTTCTATTACAGCTTGTTTTCGCATTCTCCATGTGTGTGTGAGTGTGAGTGTGTGAGCATGTTATGCCTATATGATTTTTGGCTTAACTCGGCCTCTAACGTATTTGGAGCTGTCTTTTGGGCTTGCACAAGTTGCACACTAGTTTTCTTTCCTCTTCTCTGCATTCCTCCTCTCTCTCTGCCTCTATCTTTCTTCTGCTTCTTCTTCTTCTCGTCTGACAGCTACTTCTATGTTGTTTTTCTCATACCCAATAAATATGGAAATGAAGCAATCAGTTTTTACAAAAAGACGTTAAATCAGCACGAATTAAGAGTGAAGCGTGAAAAGTGCATTCGATTGACACAGCTAAATTGCAGTCAGTCTCCATTAGCCAAGTTCATAAATCAGTCAACGGTATTGCGATTAACACAATTTCTAGTTCAAGGTCGTTGGTGTTGAGTGTTGACACACAAACATTTATCGTCTAGATAAGTTACTCTGACTCTAGTTTAATATATCTTTTTTATATAATTTTCTGTCTCGTCATGCCGCAGTTACGGCGCACTTCCTCAGCACACTTTCCTTAATCGCTCAACTGTGTAAACACTTGTAGATACAGTCATAGACACAGACACAGATACAGATACAGATACAGATAGAGATACTGATACAGCTACAACTACAGATATATATATGTCATTATAAGTATCTTTAAACAGATGTACCTTGTCTTTTGTTGTTATGGTAAATAGACATGGGGACAAGCCAAAAAAGCTAAAATGCCGAAAAACTTGTTCAGTCTTGCATGAAATGTGCGATTTATCAAAAGCTTAAAGTGCTTGATGCACTAGTAGATGCCCATTACTAGTGTTGGACTTACACAATTACTTTCTAAAGTTTATTCTGTTAAACATGTAAAGTTTTTGTACACTCAACGTTTAAGTTAATAATGCTTTGTGTGAGGAGAGGTGGGGAGAGGGGCTGAGTCCCCCTTAGAGTCTGTGCCTGCTTAATTTGCATAATTTAAAGTAAAGGGTATTAACGCTGAAAGTGAAACTGAGCAACTTTTTGGGCTGAGGCCGTTTAGAAATGTCACGCAGTGACTTGCGGCCAAAGAGCAAGGCACAGTAACACACACTCAAACACACACTCGTACACAATAACACACATAAACAGAAATATATGCCACAATTTAAGCTGAGTTTATGATTTGGCCAAGTGTAACGCCAGCCACAACCCGAAAGCATATAAAAACCAAAGTACAACTTTAAACAACAACAGCAACAACAACAACAACAACCATAACAACCGTTACAACAATTACAACAACGTTTACAACAACAATTACAACTTCAATCTGCATTGTGCAATTTTTTGCTGCAAAGCTGCGTGCTGCTTGCCGCTTGCCGCTTGCTGCTTGCCGCTTGCAACTTGCAACACTCTTTCATAAAAGCAAACATCAAGCACAGACATGTTAGACCAGTGTTTTGGTGGTCCGACTTGGACGGCGACTCCAGGTCTAAGTCCAAGTCTAAGTCTAAATCAAAGTCTGAGTTATGGTCTTAGTTTAGGTCTGGTCACAACTCCTGACGCTAAAATGACTTTTACTGGTATTGATGTCATTGTGATTGCTGTTGTTACTCTTGTTGTTGCTACCATTGTGTGTTGCCATTAAACTGATCAGCCAGCCGTCCAGACATTGCATAATTGCAGCTGAAATGCAAAGAAATGCGAAATCGACGCCGCAATCAAAAAGCAAAAATTGAAACCCGTTTCAATTCAACAGGCCTCGTATTGCGACTAAAACTTAGACTGAATTGAGACTGAGACTGGAACTAAGACTGGAACTGGGCCACATTGTGGTTCAGAATTAGCTCCAGTTTTGGCCATTTGCTTTCGACACCTGCAGTTGCTTGAACGGAATGTGGGCAACCTGGCGCTGTGTAATACTAAGCCACAAATATTGTTGCAATTAAACTAAAACACACACACATACTCTCCCTCTCTCTCTCTCTCTCTCTCTCTCTTCGCCTGTATTCACCGTCTCCTTCTCTCTCTCTTTCAGCGTCAAAATGATTGATTTATCACCAGTACAAGAGTTCTACAAGGACAAGACCGTGTTCATTACCGGCGCCTCGGGATTTATGGGCAAAGTTTTGCTGGAGAAGCTGCTCTACTCGTGCCACTCCCTCAAGGAGGTGATCATCATCTGCCGCCCCAAGCGCGGCAAGACACCAGAGACGCGTCTTGATGAAATGTTCAAGTTGCCCATCTTTCAACGCATTCGGGACGAGAGACCTCACATGCTCAAGAAGGTGACCATTTATCAGGGCGATGTCACCTATGATTGTAAGTCAAAAAACTGCTCTTGAATTAAGATTTAAACTAAGAGTTAGCTTTAAAAAAAAAGAGAGACAATCAGTTGTATTTTTAAATAATTTTAATAAACAAATTCTCTTTAGTTGTTTTTTACATTTTGGTTTTGTCAAGACCAAAAATCTTAATAAAACAGGAGTAGCTCGTATTACACGTCATTGTGGCATTAATTCCAGTTTAAAAATCACAAAAAGTTTAAAACAAGGCAATAAAATTAAAGCTTTAGCTTATTAATATATTAGTCAATTTTATACAAAATAAACAAAAATAAATAAACATAATTTATTTGTTAGAAACGATTACAAAAAATAAATGATTAAAATTTATTTAGATCTTGTCAAAAATAGAATTTAAATAATTGAAATATTCAACGGCAAAAAAAAAAATTAATAAAAAGAATGCTAAGAATTAAAAAAAATATATATATATTAATTATTTTCAGTAAAATATTGTATATTTAATTTTACTTTGCTTATAAAATGCCACCACAAAGCGAATAAGAGTATCTTTACTAGTGAATTGTAATTAAAGAGGTAAAAGTAACAAATTTAAATATAAAAAATAATTAATGAAATTGATTTTAATTTCAGAAATTTAAATTTTTCTTTGGAAATAAAATGTTGAAGTTGAAGTATTAAGTAAACAAATGCTCCGAGAGCATTATGTGGTGACTAACAATTTAAATTTAATTGACCAGTCAAAATTAAAAATTTTAAGCAAAATTGTTTAATATACTAAAATATTTTCATTCTTTTATTAGTAATTTTTATCAAGCTATTTTAGCGAAACAAATACTTAAAAAATACTTAACACTTCTACTTTGTCCAAAAACCTTGTCTATAAAAATTTAAAAAACAATTTTTTTTATTTAAGATGATAGTTTTTGCCTTTAAAAATGTTAAACTTAGTTAGAAATTAGTTAGTTTGTAAAATCAATAGTTAAGCACAAATTACTTAGATTTTCTTCTCAGTGTACTAACTTCCTTTACTCTTTCCCATTTATATAGTACTCGGTTTGAGCGGAGATAGTCTCAAGCACGTGACGGAGAATACGAACATAGTGTTCCATTTGGCGGCCACCCTTAAGCTGGAGGGTAATCTTAAGGATGCCATCGAGATGAATCTACTGGGCACACAGCGAGCCCTAAACGTGGCCAAGCAGATGAAGCAACTGGATGCATTTGTGCATCTATCGACGGCATTTTGCAATTGCGATCAGGAAGTTATGTACGAGAAGGTCTATGAGTTTCCACATAAGCCCGAGGATCTCATGCGTTTGGCCGAATGGATGGATGTGAAAACTTTGGATGCCATAACGCCGGATCTATTGAAGCCACATCCCAATACCTATACCTACTCGAAGCGTCTGGCGGAGATACTTGTACGCGATCATTACGAGACGATGCCAGTGATTATAGCCCGTCCCAGCATTGGTAAGTGCACTCTTTTGGCCACATTTGTTTATAAGCCATTACTGTGGGGCTTTTCTTTTCGCTGGCTAGACATCATTTGTGTCTCTCTCACTTTTGCTTGGTTCGCTTGCTTCCTCGATTATGTGTTAAGCTTTTTACTCGATTTTTTATGTATACTATTGTCTATCAATTATTTATGTGTCGCTTTTTCATGCTGTTGGCCATAAATGTCACTGCAAGAGTTGGCCAACTCAGTCAAATCTAGCTGACTCTAATCACACGCCTTTTCGCTTAGCCAATTAATTTTGCTTTTAGCTTTTTTTTCTCCTTATTTAACCAGCAGCAGTTCCAGCAGTTCCAAACTCTCGAGATCTCTATTTATTTTTCTTAAGGCAATTTAACAATTGATTTTTTTTTATTATTGCCCAAAAAAGAGAAGGGATGGGGATAGTTAGTTAGTTAGTTACTTAACTATCCTTAACTACTAACTAATAAATAGAATTTTCAGTATTAAAGTAATGTGTTCAGTTGGTTACCATACAGATATTACCATCCAAATTCATAACTGTACAGATACACCCCATCCAAGTTTTGGTTGTACCAAATTAAAAATCCATTTGTAATTTTCTTTTGCAACCCCAAATGTCTGAAAAATGATTATGCAAGTATTATGTGCAAATATTATGCAAATACAATCAGTTTTCTATTTAATTTTTTTAGTACTTTTTATTTAGTTTCTGGAAAAAGTCTTTATAGCACAACCTATAGTTTATAGCCATTTTCATCATGTTTCATTAACTTTAAATTTACTTTTTCAAGTAACTTCCTAGCAGTGAAGAGAAAATTACCAAAATCAGTAGTTGCCCAATTTGAAAGACATTAAATTTGCAGATATAAAATTAAATGTTTTTTAGACGAAACCATAAACTTTAAATAAAACTTTAATGAAAGGCATTTTTAGCTAGTAATTTGTAATTTTGTAATTCCCTTAGAGTAACAAAATTTTGATAGTCTTTCTTATATAAAATTTAGTTACAGACCATTATCTTATGTTTCCCTAAGATAATATGACTGAATTGATAGATATATAGAAATATATGCTATATTTTAAAGGATTATTTGAATTATCAATGCAGAGTTCAATGAATAACTGCTAAAATTAAACTTTTAAATATTCAGTAAATTCTCTTATAAATCAAACTACTCAAATAAGCATAATTAAAAGAAGCTTCAGCTGCTTAAAATCAAGATAATTTGAAAATAATCTTAGCAACTAATTAAGTTAAGCTCTTGTAGTAAATTCGACAGTTTGAAATCCAATCAGTTCCGAGACGATGTTCAAATATTTGAAAAAGACTTCTCCAGCTTAAAACTTAAGCTTAGCTGAAGGCTATGCTTGATTTTAGTGAAACCAAAAGAATTGCAGAAATAGAAGAAGAAGCAGAAGCAGAAGCAGAAGCAGACGGCAGATAAATATTTTGCTGACCTGTGTGAACTTGGAACAAGTTAGCAAATCCATATGGAGTTCTCATTACTTTTGTGAAGACGGATTGCCAACTTGTAGAATTTGCAAATTGAACTCAATTTTATAATTGTTGTGCAAATATACGGGTGTATAAAGCAACGAATTGTGTATTGGACAGTGTAGGTCTGTTGTGTACGAAAGAGAGAGATAGAGAGAGGGAGAGAGAGATAAAGAGAGAGGAGAGGCAGCTTTACATGTAGTTACACAGAAAAAAATATCTGGTGTTTTAGTTAATATTTTGTTAGAAGTTAAGAAAAAAATTTTGTTTGATTGAAATCTGGATAAAAAATTTTTATTTTAAATCAAATTCTTCATGTTCCATTTTGTTATTACATTCTTTATTAACGGTTTCCTAATGCAAAAATATATTATAATTTCTAACTCTAACTTCCGCGGGTGCCCACGGGTACCCGATGAAAACCCGGCCCGTGCCCACCTCTAGTCTAAAACCAAGAGTATTTTACATAGTTTCATGTACCAAATTTTTTCGGTGTATTTGAATATTGAAGAATTGATGACTTTGGCGGCACGTAATAAATGTAAGCTAAGTTCGTTGAGTTCAAGTCTTTTAGCGAGCCGCAAAATGGGTTTGGTAACTGGTCGCTGACGGTTTGGGCCCGCATTGTTGACGATTGCCAAACTTGAAACTGTTGTGGGTGTGGCATTAGCCTAATTGACACTTTTGTTTTCGAATGCGCTTTTTTCCCCCGCTCCTCTGCAGCTCTCACCCTTCCCCCTCTAACTCTCTTTCTTGTTTTTTCGCTGTGTGTTATATATCTCTGCTCATTTAAAATTTAGCTCTTGTGACTATCTATCTATATTTGTATCTTTATCTGTATCTAAGAGATACAAAAACTTTAAGCATTGTACTTGCAAATACCCTTTAATTATAATTAACTGCGCTTTATGCAAATACCCGCTTTTGATTTGCTTGCACATGCCAAGTACACACACTACACACACACACACGCACACACAGTGACTGCAAGAAGTAGTCACCGTTGTCGTCGTCATTGACCAACAAGTTCAATGAGCATGAAATTGAAATTGATACTTAAATTGAAAATAAATAAAACTACACAGTAAAAAATTAAAATGGGATTCCGAGTGAGATTCAAACACAAACGATTTTAGAAGAGGTGTTATGCCGAATAACCTTTGAACTAAGAAATACATGCTTAAATCGTACTTCTTAAATCATAGCCAAATCAAGAGTTTTAGGCTTACATTTTAGTGTACAAATATCGAGGGTATCTACAGACACGTTCCAAACACGCCACGCCCCTTTGCTAAAGCACAAAGGCCTTAAAGCCAATTATCCTTCTGCCTCTTGTCCAGCTCTTGGCCAGCTTACGCACAAACCAAACCAAACCAAACCAAAGCAAAAAACAAACAAACACTCCTCCCATGTCTCCACCTCCGCCTTCGCCTTCGCCTCTGCCCGCTTTACCCCGCTGCTGATGCTGCTGCTGTGGCTGCTGCTGTTGCTGTTGCTGTTGCTGTTCCTCGAGAGGAATAGAGGATGGAAACGGCTGCTGATGCTTGACTTTAACGTACACACACAGTTTCACCATCGGCCTATGAGCCCGTGCCTGGGTGGGTCGATAACCTGAATGGACCAACTGGTCTTATGGTTGGCGCTGGCAAAGGTGTGATTAGATCGATGCTGATCGATACTCGCCACAAATCGGAGGTTATACCGGTGGACTATGCCATCAATGGGCTCTGCGTCATCCCATATCAGTTTTTAACACAGCAGCGGCCGGAGGATGTGCCCGTGTATAACATCACGTGTGCCGAGCACCGTAAGATGCAGTGGGGCGAGGTTATTGAGATGAGCAAAAAGATTGGCTATCAGTATCCTATGGAGGCCGGTCTATGGTATCCCGATGGATGTATTACAACCAATAAGTTCCATCATAACATCAATGTATTGCTCTTCCATTGGCTGCCCGCCTACGTCATCGATTTCATGCTCTTTATTCTTGGCCAGAAGCGTTTGTAAGTTTTCCACAACATCTGCGACTATCGTTACTATCCCTCCTCCCCCTCCACCTTCCCTCACTCCTTAGCATGATACGTGTGCAGAACCGCATCTCAGTGGGATTGGAGGTGCTTCAGTTCTTCACAATGCGAGCCTGGTTCTTCAAGTCCGACGCTTACGGTTCGCTTTGGGATATGTTGAACG
The DNA here is from genome assembly GCA_018903735.1 of Drosophila cardini. Classification (NCBI taxonomy): domain Eukaryota; kingdom Metazoa; phylum Arthropoda; class Insecta; order Diptera; family Drosophilidae; genus Drosophila; species Drosophila cardini. Next base: position 19,220,977 of record JAEIGM010000001.1, on the reverse strand, counting down.
ATGAGGACAAGAAAAAGTAAGAGCCATCAATATGCATGCACTGATAAAAAAAGGAACTTGTTCTAAAATCAAGAAATTGTGGACTTCAACTAAAGAACAAGCATCCAAATCAAAGGAACTTTGATTTTTTAAAGTCCCTAAAATGTAATTCCCAATTGGTTTATGCTTTGTGCAGTTGATTTAAGCTTTGTTCGTTGGTTACGTGATCGAGAATTTTCAATCTGAAAGATATATCTCTCTAGCTAAACATAACATAATCATTTCAAATTGACAAAATGACATTTCATGTCAAATTCTAAGATTTTTGGTATTTTATCTTAAGGATAGTTGGTGTATATCTTCGAAAAATTGAATCCTAATCCTAAAAAGGTTTTAATTTTGTTGAAAGACTTAATATCTTTAAGAACATAGTTTTACTTTAGTTAGTTCTAAATCGAATTCTTGATCACATTTTGTGGTTTGTCCCAAAAATCTTAGTTTTCAGGACAAATTCTTGATTCTAGATCAGTTTGTTTTATCAGAATGTGCACTGTAGTACATAGAGTACGAGCTTAATGACTTCTCGACTATCTCCGACTTGATCAGCTTCAACATGGACATGGATCCCGTGGAGACCGTTCCCATGTACATCGAGTCCTGTGTCGTTGGCGGTCGTCAATATCTGATGAAGGAATCTCCGGAATCGTTGCCTCGCGCTCGTCGCCAGCTTATGCTGTAAACCAATGAATCCTAATTCCACAAATCTACAATTTTTCTGAAACTTTTTCTCCCTTTTCCCCTTCTTGCCTAACCCTATTTTCAGGATGTATCTGTTGGATCGTACATGCAAGACGATCTTCATTGGTTTCGTTGCGTACTGGATTTATGGCCTGCTGGCACGCCTAGTGGCCGTGTAAATCAGTTAAAAGTTAGCAGCTATTGGCCATGGCCAATATATGTATTTGCGCGCTTTATGATTATTGCTTAGGTTCGCTTTGTTGGGTACAAATCGTCTATGAATTCTACTTTTAAGTCTCTTGCTTCTCCATAAATATCTTCTGAATATCTAATAAAACGGTTCGAATAATTTTACTGTGTATGTGTTCGAGTGTTAAGTGCCCAGAAAGGACAAGGAAAATGAACCAAATTTTGTGCACACATACAGACAAAAGAACTCGTGAATGAATACTGTGAATACACTCACATTATTCACACAAACTCACGTCTACAGCACACAGTACCCAAAACACTCTCAAACCAACTTAAGCCCTACCATTTATACGAATACTTTGAATACATTTATGGTATTCATATGCATTCACTATTCCAAAACACTCAGTACAAGAAATCAAATTCAAATTAAATTATTTCAGCAAATTATAAACAAAAATTGGCAAATATTCACTTGCATTCATTTGAAATTCACATCCAACACTCACATTATAAACTATTCAGAACTCTTCTCCATACAATTCTACTAAATTTCTATATGAATCAAATGAAACCATTTAACACTCACCACTCAAATATTGGCTAAATAGTATTTCAATAAATTGGTTTAATAAAACACTCATACACATTCACTACTCACAATACTCACAACACTCACTACACTCACTACACTCACTACACTTACTACAGTCACTACACTCACTACACTCACAACATTCACATACATATTCACACCTAATTGGCTTCGGTTCATCAACGAATTTGAATGATACGAATATCACCAATGGGCTTTTTGGTATGTAGAATCCAATAAAATCATTTGAGTCCTTCCCTCTTTCTAATACCCTTTACCTCTTCCCTGCGTACAGTATCGCCAGCTGCCTATGAACCACTGTGTGGTTGGGTAGACAATCTGAATGGACCCACGGGACTGATGATTGGCTGTGGTAAAGGTGTCATTCGATCTGTGCTGGTGAACCAGCAGAACAAGGCTGAGGTCATACCCGTTGACTATGCCATCAATGGTCTCATCGTAATACCCTATGAATTCAATAAGCAAGCCAAGCGACCCGCCGACGTCCCAGTCTATAACATAACGAATGCTGATCACCGAAAGATGACCATGGGCACAGTGGTCGAGATGAGCAAGAAGATCAACAAAGAGATTCCCTTCAATGCGGGTCTCTGGTATCCAGATCCCTGTGTCACCACCAACAAGTTATACCATAGCTTTAATGTGGCCATGTTCCATTGGTTGCCAGCCTATCTTCTGGATTTCCTCATGCTCATTCTGGGCCAGAAACGATTGTAGGTTGATCATTAAAAGACTTACTATCAATACTTACTATGTCTATATGAAATATAGCATGCTGCGAGTTCAGGAGAAGATCTCCACGGGTCTGGAAGTACTACAGTTCTTTACCCTAACTGCTTGGACCTTCCGTTCCGAAAACTATGCTTCCCTTTGGAAAAAACTCAATGAACAGGACAAAGAAATGTGAGTTCAATTGATTTGTTTTGCTTTCTACTTACTGCTCTACTGACTGATTATCGTGGGCTCTAAGTTGTGAGAGAAACGTGGTGTCATAATATAATTCTTATGAAGCAATTCTTAGACATGAACTGAACAAAGATATTAAAATTTAACTTTACCAATAAAAAATCCATTCAATTTACAGTTTCAATATGAATATGGATGTTAAGGAAACCGAGGAGGAGTACATGGAACAGTGTGCTCGTGGTGCACGTAAGTTTATTCTGAAGGAGAAGGATGAGGATATTCCCAAAGCAAAGCTGCATATGCGCATGTAATTAAATAAAACAACTGACCTTTAAATCAATCCTTGAGATACATTTTTCTATCTTTTTAGCCAATGGGTCGTTGATATCGTTTGCAAGACCCTCATCGTGGGCTTCTTCTTCTACTATCTGCTGAAGTGGACAATACTGTAGATGAAGTTATTTTGAAGTTTTTTAACTGTTTGTGGTCACAGGAATTTATTTAGTCATTTAGTTGTATTAGCTGTAATTCATAGCCAAGGTTTTCCCCCAATAAATAAATAATTCATCTAGGTTTGTTGTAAAGATCTTTAAATGTTTTTTATTTCCCATGACTTTTAACAATTATTATTATTTTAATAACTTAAGTATAAATGTCGCTTTACTAACAACTATTCTGCTTGTTCAGTGACGCCCGCTTTGGCGGAACCTCTGCCCGGATGGGTGGATAATATGAATGGACCCACAGGTGTGCTCATTGGCGCTGGCAAAGGTGTCATACGCTCTATGATTTGCAATGGTGAACTTAAGTCTGAGGTCATTCCAGTGGACATAGCCATTAATGGACTTATTCTGGTGCCCTATCACAACAGTTGTGTAGAAAAGAGGTGAGTACTACACGGGGAAGTATTTAATAGCTCCGTAGTGAAATAAACTCCTTGTTATTTCAGACCTCTTCACATACCTGTCTACAATATTACTGTAGAGGATGAACAGAAACGCACCTGGAAGTGGGTTATGGATGTGGGCAGAGCACTGGGGATCGAGTACCCGTTCGAGGTGGGTCTCTGGTATCCGGATGGCAACATGACCTCTAGCAAAATCTATCACACATTCTGCACCATTATGTTCATGTGGTTGCCCGCATATTGCATCGATTTCCTATTGGCCATCTTCGGACAACGACGTTTGTGAGTTCTTCCAGAACTTTGGCACTCATAGAGTTACTAACTTCCTTCCTTCCTTTAGCATGGTTCGAGTGCAGACAAAGATTTCCGTAGGATTGGAGGTACTGCAATTCTTTACAACCCGGAACTGGGACTTTAAATCAACGCATTTTCGGCAACTCTATCATGAGATATCGGAAGAAGATCGCAAAATGTATGCCATATGCTGTTATATATACTAATCTAGTTGGAGTCTAGATAAAACAGGTTTCCAACAGTCTACCAAGAAAAATTTACTAATTTACTATCAAGATCGTATTATCTAGTGATTAAATAAGTTTATACTCTCTATTCCAAGATTTAAAATCAATACCGATGATGTGGACGACTACGAGTATATGAAAATCAGTATTTTGGGGGGACGCCAGTACGTCATGAAGGAGCCGCTCACATCATTGCCCAGAGCACGCATTCAGCTCCGATTGTAAGTAATATTGTAGAATACCGTTTATCCCGAATTATAATGAATTCTATAATTTTCCAGCATGTATGTATTGGACCGTTTCTGCAAAACGCTTATCATAGGAAGCTTCATTTTTTGGGGCTCCATCAAGCTGGGACTCAACGATCTAGTGCGCTATACTCTGGAGGTTGTCAAGCATTGAAGAAATCGAATTTTGTGACTTATCGGGGCTATGATTTTGTTTTTGATGGCCTTGTACCTGTCAGGTTCAGTAGTTTTGTTTTTAACAGCGCATTTTGGTCATAAATATGTGAATAAATACGTAAAATAGAATTACAATGTATTAAATAATTAAATGATCTTTGCTGGATTGGTATAATATGACTTTGATTCATAGTTGATTTTATACAAATGTACCTTTAAAGTTCAAACTAACTTTTATGTAATTAATTATTCAAATAATCAGGTGTGTTCTTCACATATTTTAGATTTTTTTTGGAAAACAAAAAATGTTTAAGGTCACATTTATCTATTGTCATAAGTGCATGTTAATAAAACTATTCGTTATTGCTCAACTTATTCCAATAAATGTATTTTTATTCAGTATATATTTTAAAAATGTTCAATAATGTTTTTAAGCTACGTACTCTAAAAAAGTGTAGAGGGGTCTATTAAGTTTTTCAGAAGCGAAATGTCCGTAACAGGCAGAAGGAGGTTCGGCCGACCCCATAAAATACATATATTCTTGATCACTATCAGCATCTGCTCGCTCGACTCAAGCCTTTCCCAACTGATCCATTAACTATGTTCATATGGCGTAAAAAATATCGGTAATAATATTATATAGCCATTAGCCAGTATAGTATGTTTTAACATTTTAACTATTTCATCGTCATTTTAAGTTGTTAATACAAATGCTGGCACATTTTATTAAATACTGGTATTACAACTGGAACATATAAAATACCAGTTTAATTTTCAGCAAAATATGCATTCAATTATCGTCAAAATATTTGATTCTGAATTGACTTGAATTGAATTTATTAATTTTAACCTGAGAAATGCTGGCTAACTCTACGGGTGAAATTAAAAAGGAATTACATCTCAGCCCCAAAATATGCAACAGTGTTGTAGTTATTCAGACATCCTAGAAGTATGCAACATCTTCTTTGAATAATGCTCAATTTAAATGTGCAAATAAACCAGGTGTAATTGAGTCAACATCTAGGTATTTTACGGGATGTATAATGCTTCCCCAATGCGCTGACTGTGTCCATAATTTATAATACGCAGTTCTAATGTTGCAGTCGGGCAATCTCTACAAATATTTTCTCAAGCTATCGTATGCCTAATTAATTGATTATTTGGCAAGCAAAGTGCAGTGTGAATGACTTCCATTAGCTACTACGTATACTTACTCAAGGCTCAAGTGGTGGAACACACTATGACACTTAGACCAACCTACATAACAGTAAATCCCAACACGATTCATAATATTCCATGAATTTAAAATGCATAATTAGCTAAAACTCTAACTGAATATTCTTTTCCTAGTTCTGGCTACTTAGCACCTCGTTCAACGCCTCCACTCTATGTAAATGTGTATGTGTATGTGTATGTCTCCTCAATAATTCGCATTAACGCAGATGCTCTGGTGCTCATCTCTTTTTGTAGGCAGCGTCTCACGTACGCCTCGCTTAAGGCATTTTACGTTTTTGGATAGTTTGCTTATATATAGACCTAACTCGACTGGAGATCCACCATTTGAAATTCAACTTTCGTCGTGAGTGAATTGAACATTTTAAACGTACGCGCCATTTCGGTAAGCGCTCAGTGTGTTGACTTTTTTTTGGCTGACACTGTAAGTGTTTGCATTAAGGACATTTCAAAGACAGTTTCGTAAAATTTGTGTTAATTATAGCAAAAGAAGTGAAGTGAAAGAATTTTAAACAACAGACAAAGTACAAAATGATTGTGGAAAAAGTGGTGAGTAAAAGTGTAGAAATTCAAGAAAATTAATAATAATTGAGTAAGTTAAAGAAATAAAATTTTAATTAAACATTAAAGTAAATTAATAAATTTTAATGGAAGATTTTAAGATGTTTTATCAGTCATGTCAATATAAAGTGTGTTCAGTTGAAAAGTTAAAGTAAATTCTATAACTTAAATATAGACACTTAAATGATTTTATAAAAATATAATTATTTAAATACATTTGTTTTACAAAAATTTAAAAGTAAATTTAATAATTTAAAAAACAGTACTAAGAACTGTTTTTAAAATTAAACAATTTAAACAAGTTCATTTAATTGAAAATAAATTAAAATTTTTTAGTATTGCATTGTAAATTATGCAACATTAAAGAGTTTGAAGAGCGAAAGAGATTCCAGAGCCGTGATATTGAAATGTCTTAAAATCGTAGTACCGTTTTTATTTTATTAACCTTTTCGGTTGAGGCACGTAGGCTGAAATCCATTGCACAAACCTCGGAGCTGCGCTTATTGGTCTTCGGCTTTGGTATTGGATTCAAATTTCGATTTTGGGCTTAAGTTTTTTTGGGTTTGTGAGTACCGAAAGACGCTGATGATAATTTATAGAATTAGTGAGAAATAATCATGTACATTTATTAGTGGGCAGGTGTGAATTGTTGTACAAATACGCCAGTTAACCGCGAATTCTCTTTCCACACATGCTTATGATACCTGATTATGGTAGATAGATACTTGCTTAGATAAATCGATAGATACTTGACCGTACCAAAGCTAGAGCGGAAGACTCGCTTCAGCGGGTCTTTGGGCCTGTCCAGGTTGTTGGACTCAGAATCTCGAGACCTTGGTTTGAAGCTTTGTTTTCCTTGAAACTTCCTAATTGCAAATGCTATGCGTATGTGCGTGTCTGTGTATATGTATGTGTGTGTAGATACACAATCGAGTTGCTTTTGATCGGACTGTTTCAGGATTCAGTAACAACATACACTTGATACCAGAAAATACATTTCGATCTGTGAATCGTATACTGAAAATTATTGAAAAAATTCAAAACAAATCAGAAATATTAAGTCTAGGAATTTAAGGATAATTATATATATAAATACATATATATTAAGATAATGTCGCAGCTTTGGGAACGCTATGTACGCCCAAATCTGAGCCAAGTCAGTCGCAGCAGCTTGAATCTAATTGGTGGCAAGAACACAGGATCGCTGCTATGGAAGCGTATCACCTTCTTGGTGGCCACCCCGATCGTTGCCTTATGCATGATCAATGTATATAGCTCCAACGATGGCCAGAAGGAGCTGCGTCAACCCTTCGTCAAGTACGAGTACATGAGACGCCGGAACAAACGCTTTCCCTGGGGCAACGGGGAGCGCAGTCTCTTTCACAATCCCGATGCGAATGCTCTTACCGAGGGATACGAAGTCTAGATTTTTTGGTCGGAATAGTTCGTTAACACAAACACATTCTTATAATTTTATATTCGTTTTTGGTAAGCTTTCAATTCTTAATCCAAGTCTTAAAGTAATCCTTTCCTGCCTTTAGGTTCGTTGGTCTAAAGTTAAGCAGAATTCTCTGTGTTCAAAGATAGATATAGATTTGAGAACGATATTCAGAAAAGATACTGTATCTTTTAGTCTGTCCATTTAGGAAATGCACTTGTCAGCTGTACAAATAAGAAATAAATAATGAACCAAACACACACACTTACACACACATGCGTAAAACTAATCGTTGTTGTTGTTAATTTGAATTGTTTGTGTTGCTGCTGGGCGTGGCAGGGGCCATAAACTTTCGCTTTCTGAAAGTTATGCACCCACTACTTAGTAATATTTATATATTTACCTTATTCATTTTTTGATACATCCAAAAACTAATTTGTATGTTGTACGCGACTTTAATTTCATTACTGAACTGTTCAAAACTGAACTATGCGATAATACTCGTAACTTACCAGCACTATGTGAAATTGACCCTGAATCTGTTACTCGTGCAATATGTGAAGGCGTATGACCATTTCTGTTCAGATATAGGGTATATCGGATGAGCTATACGCTTCGTAACATTTTAAATTTAATCAAATTTAAACAAGTTTCAATTAAATTCATGTCTAAAATGTCATTGACTTTAATGCAGATTAGGATACTATATAAACACAATAAAATTTTAGTCTTAATGAAAAGTCATAAATACAATTAAAGCAAAACGTTTTTGGAAAAAAATATATATACACTTCTAAAAACTTTGGAGATTCAACAAGTAAGCCTACAGTCGAGCGAGCCGACTATAAAAGACCCCGCACTCATTCTTTTCCATTCAAAACACATTTTTTTCACCGATTTGTCCTATGGGAGCTATAGGCAATAGTTTTCTCTAGCTCTTGTAGTTTAGAAGATCCAGGTGTTCATACGGACGGACAGACAGATAGACGAACATCGCTATATCGACTCGGCTGTTGATGCTTATCAAGAATATATATACTTTATGGGGTCGGAAATGCTACCTTCTCCCTGTTACGCACATTTTGCTTCTGACCAACCTAATAGACCACACTACTCTTTTTTAAGGTACGGGGTCTTGTAATTAATAATGTTAAATCTTTAGAGCTGAATTACTGCATTCTGTAAAGAGACGTAACATTTTTAAAATGGTTAAAATTCATGAATTAATAAAACCTTAAGAAATCTTGTTTAAAATTATAAATAAATAAAATTATACATATATATTAATTTCAATTAGAAGTCTAAATCTTTGTGATAAATCCAGTTTGAGAGACGCAATTTAGAACTCATTAAAATTATAATAATCTGAATTAATACAATAATTTATGTGTGTACAGAGTATTCCAGTTTAAGTAGCTCCTGGCCAATTATAGCTCTACTGTAATTTTATGAAACTCGTTAAACATTTTGGTGATTTTTTTTGAATTTGTGTTTGTGGGCCACAAAACACTTGACAAAGTGAGTGAGTAGTACTTGTATTTCCGAAATTGTTTTACGCTTTTACCGGCAGGTTAACGTAATATAAACGGAACAAAGCCCAAAACTGACAAGTCTGGGAAAAAAGGCCAAAAACAAAACGTGTGTCCATGATTTTTGGCTGATTTTGTGTTATACTTTTTTTTTTGGTGATCATCATTAATCAAGATTCTTTGTTGTGTATTGTGAATGGTGAATGGGTTCTTGTCAGCGGCTTTAACTAAAGCTGTAAGCGGCGACAAAGGGCACAAGATACAAATGTATCTGGTTAATTAATTTGTGTATGTAGCTGGCGTCCTTGCATTGCATTGCAGTCGATTGTTGACTTATTTTAGTTGTTGATTTTATCGTTGTAGGGCTAAGTTTGGGTTGGGTATTAAACCTAAACACACACACACACACACAATACTGCAGATATCGCGCATGCGACGTGTTGTCCCAAGTAATTCACACCATTTTGCCAGGCACTTTCGATGATTTCGACTTTATGGATTGATGAGAGTGTTTACGAAAAACTTACGACATGGCACGAGTTGCTCAGCGTTCGGCACTGGCATGCGAGCATGCATGTGTATGTATTTGTGTGTGTATGTGGCACACAAATACTTATGTATCTTAACTATTGGCTATTAAACTCGAGTGTCATTCAAAGGGCCAATTGGCAGCGGGTTCGGCAAATATTTTACGCACTTACTCGTAATTTAACTACTCAATTGGCAAACAAATTAACTGCAACTAACTTAGCTCTGTCTCTTTTCATGTCTATCTCCATCCCACTCTTACTCTCAGTTGGAGCGTGCCACCAAATCGGAGTTGTGCAGTGTCCTGATTCTGGTGCTGCTCTCGCTGATCATCTACACATTCTACCCACACCTGCAGACGTATCTCAGATCGGTTCTTTTGTCACTACGTCTCTCTGGACCACCCACGCTGCCCTTTCTTGGCAACTGTCTGCTGATCAATGAGAAGGATCGTAAGTATTGTGTTATCTGATATACCTGACATATATATACAACATTTTGTTAACTACTTTGTATAGGAATTAATTATTAACAATAACTTATGTTAAATTAAATATAGTACGGTTTCGAGAACCAAGAGATAACTGAACATAAGTTACTAGTACAATTATATTCTTGTAATCTTTTAGAGTCCAGCTTGAAAATAGATTTCCTACTTTTAATGAATTCAATATAATTTTTTCAGTGATGAGAAAACGTGCTGCAAATGCCTTTAATCTGTATGGTTCCCTCGTGCGCATTTGGGTCTGCTTATTTCCGTTCTTTGTGGTGCTGCAGCCGGAGGATCTACAGGTGATACTCTCCTCTAAGAAGCACACGAATAAGGTCTTCTTCTACCGCCTGATGCACAACTTTCTGGGAGAGGGTCTGATCACAAGCAGTGGAGTCAAATGGAGCACACATCGGAAGCTTATACAACCGGCATTTCATCACAATCTCCTAGAGAAATTCATTGGCACATTTGTGGATGCCTCTCAGTCGCTAAACGAGAATCTGGATGCCTCAGCCCTGGGCATTGAGATCAATATAGCTACCTATGTGAATAACTGTGTAGTTGATATACTCAATGGTAAGTTGGATTGACAAGTTCTTAGTTAATCCTTTGCTGATATCAATCCTTGTTTACAGAGGCAGTGCTGGGTGTGCCAATCAAGAAGAAGGGTTTGGGTCTGATGGAGGATTCACCTTTTCGCAAGGGTAAACTGATGATTCCTGCTCGTTTCACGCAGCCCTGGCTACTCTTTGATGCCATCTATCAGCTGACATCGCTGGCCAACGACGAGCTAAACCAGAAGAAGCGTCTCAACGACTTCACACGCCAGATGATCAAACGCCGGCGCGAGATTATGGCCAAGGTCGGCAACAATAACGTGGAACGCAATTGCCTTCTGGACTACATGATAGAAATCTCAGAGAGCAATGTAGATTTCACGGAGGAGGACATTGTGAACGAGGCCTGTACATTTATGCTAGCTGGCCAGGATTCGGTGGGCGCTGCTGTAGCTTTTACCATCTTCTTGCTGGCCCAGAACGCAGACTGTCAGGAGCAGTGTCACGAGGAGCTGGTACGCATCTTCGAGTGTAGCAATCGGGCGCCCACCATGAGTGATCTGCGAGAGATGCGTTACCTAGAGATGTGCATCAAGGAGGCACTGCGTCTATATCCCAGTGTACCGCTTATTGCCCGCAAGCTGGGCGAGGAAGTGCGTCTGGGTGCCCACACCTTGCCAGCGGGCAGCAACATTTTTATCTGCCCCTATGCCACCCACCGCCTGGCTCACATCTATCCCGAGCCGGAGAAATTCAAGCCAGAGCGTTTTGCCACTGAGAATGTGGAACAGCGTCATCCATATGCCTTTATACCCTTCAGTGCTGGACCCCGCTACTGCATTGGCAATCGCTTTGCCATACTCGAGATTAAAACAATCGTATCCCGGCTGCTTCGCAGCTATCAGTTGCTATCCGTGCCCGGCAAGACCACCTTTGAGGCCACCTTTCGGATTACCTTGCGTGCCTCCGGTGGCCTCTGGGTGCGTCTAAAGCCACGACAGGCTCAAAGCGAAGCATAGCGTTGGGATGAAGCTAAGGGAATTGGTAGCGATGCAGAACGAGGAGACGAGTTCCACGGAGTAGGAAACCGCTGGCTTCGTTATGTTAACTTTAATTAGTACGGTAAATAGTTATGTATATAAATCGATAAAAATAATTTAAATATTTTAGCCTTCGTCTAGCCTAGGTGCAGTGCATCTTAGATGTGCTTGGATTTGGATTCGGATATTGATTATAATTATAATTAGTTCGTGTCCAACTATAAACTAGTACATATATAGATATTGCACATATACACATATATGCATATATATTCGAGTGTGTCTGTGTGTGTGTATGTGTGTGATTCGTACATAATTCCTTCCCTTTCTGGGCTGCTACTTTTGTTTAAACATTTTACATTTAAATAATAATAATAATCATAATAAAAACAATGAAATCAACGATCGATGGAACGATAAAAACTAGGACGTTACATTTTTCGTTTCGTTGAACCTATTGATTAGATGTCGTGCCCTCGACTCGTGACCCAATCCAAGGCCACTCCCACTCCCACTCCCACTCCCATTGCCACTCCCATTTCCTTGGGCGTTGCTTCTTTGCTTCTGCTGGGCAAGACGCTCTGTCGTCTCTCGGACGCGACTGCTCAGCCGCGTAGGCGTTGCCGCGCGTTGGGGCAGCGGTGAGGTTGGCACTGATTGGGTTTGTGTTGGATTCCCTTTAGTGCCCACTGTGCTTCGACCTAAAAGAGAGCGCAGAGAGTCAAATCTGTTAGTTGAGAGCATAATCTCGTCAATTGCTGTAACGGCACAAACTGTTTACATTTGCTGTTGAGGCCCACGCTAGTGACCTTATTGGCGGGTTTGTTAGTGGATTGCTGGAATCTGTGCTTAAGCTGGGACACCTTTAGCTTGGATTCGCAACTGGGCGGCTTTACATGCGTCTTGACCTTCTCGCGCGTGCAACTGTCCTCCAGTGACTTTTTGCGCATCTTGATCGTGTTGGTGAAGTCAGAGAGCATTATGGGTTCACCCTTGGCGGTTAGCTCTAGACTAGGCACATGCGTTGGGCTTTCCTGCTCACCATTGGCCTTGGCAATCTGCTCCAGCTTAGTCTTGGCCAGCGTCAGGAGCAGTGTCTCCTGTGTGTTGCTTAAACTGCCATTGGAGCACTCACTGTAACCGGAATCACTGCGTTCGCTGCACTGCGTCTTGTCCCGCAGCTTGAGTACACCACTTGTCTTGCGCTTGTCTACCGAATTTGGCAGCTCGACACTAAAATCATCTTCTTCCTCATTCAGAGAGGCCATCTGTGTGGTAACTGCAGTCGTGGCAGTCAGCATGCCCAAACCAGAGATGGAGGGACGTGGACTATTCAGGACACCCATGGCAATGGCCGAATTGCGACGCGAGGCCGACAAAGTGGCCATGCGACCCAAAGCGCGAATAGCATTGCCAGTTTTCTGTTTAGGTAGCAAGCAGATGGGCGGCAGACGAGCAGGTGGGCGGCAGATGAGCAGTTGGGCGGCAAAGCAAGGCAGGGTTAAGCAAAGCAAGGATTAAGCAACAAGCTGGAGCAGCTAAATAACTCCTTGACTCACCTGCCACTTGCGTCGTATAATAAACTTCTTAAGCTTGTCCGTGCAGATTCGGTTGTTGCTGAGATTCTCATCGTGTCGCTGGCAAAGCCACTTGGACTCCAGACACTGCTGTGCAGTCAGACGCTTCTCCTTGCGATGCACGAGCAGCTGCGAGATAAAGTCCTTGGCCTCCTGGGAGCTGTAAGAAATCAAATAAATTTAGTATATGCATATATTAGGGGTATTCCATAATTGCCAGCTACTTACACGCAGTCAAAGGCCTCATCATCGAAATCGTAATCCGCACGTGTAATATTCGAAAAGGTCTCCACGTCCGTATCGCCCATGAAAGGCGATAAACCCGACAATCTGGAGTTAAAGAGCAAGACTCAGAGATAAGGAACAAAGAGAAGAGATAGAGAAGATGGAGTAGAAGGAGAACAGGGAGGTAGGAGCGACGGGAGAGAGGGAAATAGATGAAAGCAAAGGGTGGACAGACATCAGAAGCAGACGAGGAAGGTGAGAGTTACTTACAGCACGTAGCAAATGACACCCACGCTCCACATGTCAGATTTAAAGTCAATGGGTTCATAGCTAATGATCTCAGGCGGTATGAATTCCGGCGTACCGAAGAGCACACGAGTGGGTGACTTTGTGTCCAGCCGCTGGGCGAGACCAAAGTCGATGATTTTGATCTGATGACTTGTACGGGTATGGCACATAATGTTCTCCGGCTTCAGATCCAAGTGCACCACACTCTGGCTGTGCATGTAGGCTACTCCTTCGCACACCTGACGCAAAAACAGGATGCAGTCCAGCTCCGTCAGCGTGAAGTCATCGGCCACCACACGCTCGAAGAGTTCTCCACCCGTTATGCTGTGAATCCATAGGGAATCATTATGATGCAATGCAATCGAAAATACTTAATTTAATATATACTCACTATTCCATGACCATAACGATTTCACGTGCGCTCTCAAAGGATGCGGCCAGTTGTAGCAACTTGGGATGCTGTAGAGAGCGCATAATGGAGATCTCCTCGAGCACTTTTTGGCGATCCCGTGACTTGATGCACTTGATTACCTTGGCGGCCAAGTGCTGTTGGGGCTGCTGTGAGCGTTCCTGTACCTTGTAGACTACACCAAAACGTCCCTTACCCAGCTCCTCGATGATCTCAAAGCGTGACTTGAAGTCTCCGCCGGATTCTACGCAGACACTACTTAAAATATCTGATTCTGAAGTAGCAGTAGTCGCCGCCGATCCTGCGGGTGAACAGGTAATCTGCACTAGCTCGCTGACCTGACTGGGTGCACTGCGTCCGTGTATGTTTTCGGCGCGCACACGAAATCGGTACTGTAAGTGTGGCAACAAATCCTTTACTGTGTAGGCCAGTGTATCTACCACACGTGCCACCTGCTGCCAATCGGAGTTATTCTTAGCGCTATCACAACTCTGCATCTCAATGCTGCCGACAGATTGGTAAAATTAACTAAATGAATGATTACACGGGTATACAAACTTACATAAACCCTGTGATCATGCAACCACCGTCGTAGGGTGGGCCACACCAGGCTACTGCCACACGATCTGGTCCCTGGGAAACACTTGGCTGTCCACTGGGTGGTTCTGGTGGTCCCTCCACGGCGACCGAAGCGGCTGCTGCCTCTACGCCGTAGTCGTTCATGATTTCCGCCGTATATTTACCGCTATCATCGGCCACGATGTCCGTTATATAAAGTGTGGATTGTTCCGATGTCGTCTGAATTCTCACATTGGCGCTCTCGACGATCGCATGGCACTGCATGAAAGAGAATAGGTTGTTTGGTTATAAATAAGGCTTGACTTTGGGATTGAACTTGAAAAAGGGTTTTGAGGGTATGGCAATCGGGGTTAGGGGCAAAAAGGGTAGGGCGATCGGGGCTTCAGTCTGGAGGCAACCTTCGAGCAAGCTGACGCCTTATTAACTATTTTAACTATTTTTTTGCTTTCTGCGGTTAACAATTACATTCGAGTATTCAGTATTTAGCCATACGTCAATACCGCAAACTGATCGTGACACAGTCAGAGACACTAGCTAAAAATAAAAAAAATTTTAAACACAAGTGTTGTGAGACCCGAGATTGATCTCAAGCGATCTCTAAACGTGCCCCAATGCCCATAGAAAGCAATGAGATATAACGAAGGGGCAGAAGCTGGGGCGGCTTATGTGCGAGAGTAGATAATAATTCTGATATGGATCATGGGCATAACAACAATTGCGCTAATCTTCAAGCTGTTGACGGCATTATGCCTAATTAGGTCACATGTCAATGAAAACAATTACGCAAGCGAAATCGGCCAGAAAAACCGGAACAATTTGCATAAGCAGCAAGCCAGGCTGTATAAACCAGGCTAATACACTTAAGTTAATAGCGCTCCCGAAGCCCATCGGCACCTGGCAGTGATGCCAACTGTTAGCTCTCAAAATCTGACAAACAGACCAAAAATTAATAAAAATAAAAGGATAGATAGCTAAAAGAAGCCAGGGCAGAAAGATCCTTGCTAAATAAATATTTTTAAAGATGAATTTAGCTTATTTACTGCTTTTAAAATTATGTCTTATTCAGTTTTTTTTATTATTTATGCGATTTTTAATATGAAACGGAACAAAAAATTTTTAATTTCAATGCCAGAAAATTGAAAAACTAGTAGCATAACCCAAAACAGAAACGGATTTGATCATAAATTATGTTTTAAACTTTTCCGGAAGAAAAAGGCTAGATTGGCAACACTGATTTTTACTTACCGCTTTATACCAAGTGACTTTGGTATTGGGATATGGCTCAAAGTGCACGCTCAGCTGGACATGTCCACCAATGAGTGCGGTGCAATCTTCCGGACGTTTCAAAATACAGCTGCTTAGAGCCAGCGGTGGATCGTTTGGCTTTTGGCCAACTGGTAATACCAGTAAACTGGTATAGCTGCGAGCAGCTGGTGTAAGTCTCTCTACCGCTGGATGCTTCACTTTTAGCCGCAGTTCACCGCTTTGGGCCAACTGCACGTTTCGAAGGCGCAACAGGCGTATGCCGTTCTCCGGATACGACTCCAACTGCAAAGAGTAAGATGAAAAGAGAGTCAGTAAGAGAGATTTAAGACAGAAGCAATGTACATATGTGTATTTCAAAACTGATGTGCAAATAAGACAACTTTAACGCGGCTCAATGACAATGAAATAAACACCAAGTTGGAATTTATATGTGTATACATATGTACACACATAGTATATAGTTAGTTAACTGAACAATTGATTTGTCTGACTGACACGATAGTAGTACGTGAGGCGGCAATGGCCAGTGTTGAACTGAGAATGACGACGCACCAATTAAACGTTATTGAGAACAAAACCCCGAACATGGATATCTGGGAACGCTGTCGTCTTTTTTTCGTTTTCGAATTCGATATCGAAACTTTCACGCTCACTCTCAATAGCATTCCTCGCGCGCAAAAACCGACGCTTATCAGTGCTCGTTACATTTTATCTAAGTCAGTCGGCCGATCGTTAACTAACACAAAAATTGTCATACCTGTGACATCTCTCAGTGCTTGCTATCTATTGATCTATTGTTATCTATTGCCTGACTGCCCAGCACTGGATGTGTGTGCCGCTTGAAAGCCATTGAACGAGTGTTTGCCTCTCACTCACAAATTGACGCACTGACGCTTTGCTCGCTTTTGCTCTCTCTCACTCTCCCCCGATCAAGCATCGCATCCGAATCGATTTGCGACACAGACATATAGGCACGAAGCCACATAGACACGAAGACGCACAAACACAAAGCCACACACACACAGACACAGTGACAGACGCGCGCTTTGAGTCGCGTCACTAAAATCGTTTGCATGCGTTGCGCATGCCATCGCATTTTAATCTTTTTTGCTTTTTTTGTTTTTGTTTTGTGTTTTTGCTTTGTCTTTTTTTGGGGGGCCTCTGTTTATAAATTTCTTACGAACATTGCGATTGTTGTTGTCTTCTGGACGGTGACAAGGTGTAAACGAAGCGCTTTTGTTTTTATACTCTGTATTTTAAAGACTACGGAGGTTGTATCTATTTTGTCATAACATTCGTATTTCTTACGGACACGAATTTCGTTCGGACAAAGCCGAATGAGTTAAGAGGCTGATATTTTGTCTTAAAACTTATTTGAAACAGTACTGTTTAAAGAATTCCTGTATATCAAATACAAAAATTGGTAATAATTATAACTAATAACTAGATTTTGAAATTAAGTACAAAAGCATTAGAAAATAAAATATGCTCTGAACTGTTATAAAAATGCTATGAACTGATAAGAATAACCGAGTATTTAGTTTATCAGTCTTTTAAAAGAAAGCAGGGCATATGCAGGGTATTACATATGCGACTACGCTGAACTGTAGCATTTGCCGCTAGTTATGACTGTCGCCAGCGGGAAGGTAGCTTCAAGAGCTGTACAAAAGACTGGACACCGGGCTCACAAACACTCTTCAGTTAACAAACGAGGCCAAACAGCTTCATTAAGCCCTAAACTACACGCAGACTAATACAAAATTCTGCTAAAAAGTATATAAACTGTGAACTAAGTAAATTTTGGGGTCAGGCTCTAGGCTTGTCTGTGTGTGTGTGTGTTATACACTGTCATTACGCACCGTCATATTTTGTGAGTCATCTTCGATGAGTTTCCCATTGAGATACCATTCAGCGACCGCTTCGCAGGGGAAAACACGGGCATAGAAGAGCGCTTCCGCTCCTGACGCACACACCACCGGCAGTGGTGTCTTTAGCAATTGCAAACTTTCATCAGTTTGCGAAAGATCTCGCTCCAGCACACACAATTCTCCGCTGCTGCGGCAGTCGTAGTCGCAGTCTGCGTTGACGTCGCTGTCATCGGCTTGGGACGTGTATACCTGACAGCTGTAGATGCCGGAGTCAATGTCAAAGGCGTCGTTGATGCGCAGACAAAGGCAACCATTGCCGTGATCGATGTAGCTGCGAAACAATGAAAGAAACAGATGTAAATGTAGTGTTTGAGGTAATCATTATACATTATATGATCTCATCGCTTACTTGAACTCCTCACTATCGGGCAGAACTTCTCCGTTGCGCAACCATACGTAGCTATAGGGATCGGTGCTGTCAATGGTACAGCAGAGATCGATCACCTCACCCTCAACAGATTTCGTCAGCTCTGGCAGCGGCTCCGAGATGGTAGCAGGTCGACGTGAAATCGCAGCACTTGGTTCATGGAACTTTACATTGATGGAGCTAATCAAAGGATCATGATCGCCACTTATAATGCAGGTATATTCGCCCTCATCGGCTAGTGTCACGTTGTCCACGAAGAGCAGTGCCTCATCACACTCTAGCACAATGTGCACCCGATCCGAAGGTTCCAGCTTCACATTGTTGTGATAGAATCTCACCGAAGGTACAGATGAACCCCGAAATCCGCTTGCCAATGCCATGCGACCGCCAATAGCTGAAATAGAAAGTGTTAATATGGAGGTTTCTAGTAATTTTGAATTATCGTACCTGTAGATGGTCCCATGATGCGTCTATATAAATAGGCATTGCGGCGAGAGGAGGAAGCACGCACACTTCTCGTTGAGGGGGACTTGGAGTAGCGGGAACTACTTATGACGTCCAAGCGAGCTGTTGCTTCAATGCGTCCAAAGTCGTTCTCCAAGGTAATGCGATACAGACCGGCATCGTCGAAGCTTACCTCATCGATTTCAATAAACCGCAGGTCATCCACTTCCTTGACAGCAATACGTGGAGTTGGCGTCACAATTAATCCATCCTTGTCCCATGTAGCCCAGGGCGAGGGGTGTCCACTGATGGCACATTGGAAGCGCACACTGTCGCCTTCCTCGACGACACGATTGTAGGGAATGGCTAGGAATTTAGGCGCCGATATGCATCGGGCGTCACTGCGTCTTCGATCCACAGATCCCATGGTCAGATCAATGCTACTGTTGCGATAGGAGAGTCTCATGGGCGAGAAGCTACGGTTCGGTGTTGAGCGGGGAGTGGAGCGTGGCGTTGAATGGGCGGATAGCAGAGCACTTGGGCGTGCCAATTGTCGACTCAGCATGTTTTCTTTTTCCTCCGGCACATCGACAATAATGCAGGCTGATGAGAGTGTCCGACCGACCGAGTTCTTAGCCACACACGTGTATTCGCCCTCATCTTCGGGATAAACTCGGGGTATACTTAAGGTGGCCTTCATGCCGTCATACGACATCACGTAGTCTCTATCGCTGGGTATAACGCGGCCGTCTTTTTCCCATATTATAAATGGTTCCGGCATCGACTCCACATGACATTCCAGCGAAATGGCGTCTCCATCGCAGCAGCGAAGATTACGCAAGTTACGTACGAAGCGCGGCAAGGTTTCAATGTTGCTAGAAAATAAATACTAAATAAATATACATATTTTGACATATAAAAGTGGAAGAACTCACCCATGTCTCGTTTGAACCTTGTCCATGCGATTTTCTTTAAGTATATCTGTAGATATAAAAATTTGAATTATTATTTAGCGCGATATTATTTGCTGCTCAACAGTTGTGATGCGTGAACGCGAGCGTGTGCGTAAAAGCAACACTGTGAAATTGATGTGTAGCCCTGGGATAAGCTATTTATAGCAAATTTATTATAGCAGCTTGTTTTCAGAAGTAACAAATGCTAAGTTGTGTTTACATTTATATTTTTTTTTTCAAATCAGCTTTATGTAATTTGTACAAATGCGGGGATTAATTATTGTACCTATGGACTTGGAACCAGGTTTCCGCAAAGCAGACATACATAATATACCCGCTGTCAACCACGGAATGGTATTTAACTACTTTTCGGAAGCGACCGACAAACAAATGTAAGTCAATTCCGGTGGTTATGCCACGTAACTAAAACTTTTTTATTTTATTAACAGTTCCACGGATAATAATGATCTATTAATAGACTACGTACACCTACGCCGACAAGCCGAAACATGTGAGTTGAAAGCATTGGTATTCTCCGCTGGCGACTTCGCCAATACGGAAACACACGCCAATGTGGCTATCAAGGTTATGGAGGACACACATTGCATTAGAGAATGTCAGTGTAGTCTATGTCCTGGAGAAGGTGAGTGGGCTGAAATAACTGCATAGCATTTAATTGTTTAGAATATTTTTTCAGCTGTTTGCCCGCACATTGTTGGCTTTGTGCTGTGGCTGCATAACAAGACTATGGATAAAAAACCTGCGGCAGTTGTGGAATTCTGGGGAAATGAACTGGAAGCCCTTGTTCAACCGGAACCGACAAGAGCTATACGTATACGGGACATGTTAACTGATCATGAACCGCCCAACGATGAGGATTCTGACGTGGTAGATCCAGCTGCTGGTGAGGACAGCGCTTTTCTACAGTCTGTGTTGGAGGAATTGGCCATCTGCGGACGGGATTCGGCGCTGTATCGCCAGTGCGTGGAGACAACCGATGAATTTGAAGCTATACTTGTGCACCATGTGATGCTGAAGGTGGCGGAGTACAACATATTCGATGTGCACAGCTTTTTGCAGCATATGGAATTGCAGGCACAGAGCGGACTCTTTGAGAGCCTTAGCGAGGTAACCAAAACCCAGTACAAATCAAAGCTATGGATTGAGGCGCAGTACATGCGTATACGCTGTTCGATGATGCATATGATTGCCACGCGCAAGACACAGGAGGAAGAGGAACAAATCTTCAATATGCTCTTTTGCAAGGGTCGCGACGAGGATACCGAGGATCGGGTGCAACAAAAGCAACATAAGCGCTTTATCTTAAAGCAGACTGAAAAACTGGAAAATAAGGAGTATTTCGAATGTGGTCTATTACTTCACGAGAACTATCCCTATTTGTGTGGTGCACCGGACGGCATAACCGATGATCACATTGTGGAAATAAAATCACCAAAGACTGAAGAGGATTTTGAAAAGTACCTCGAGGCACGTGAATCCATTGCGCCCAAGTACATGGCACAAATCCAAATACAAATGTTTCTGGCCAACGTGAAGAAGGCTCTATACTGTGTGCTCAGTCCCACATTCGAAACAAATGGTGCTCTGCACTACGTTTGGGTGCAAGCTGACCCGGAATTCGTGGCTAGTCTGCTAAGCATGGCTGATGAGTTCTGGAAGGATGTCGTATATCCGCGTCTCGTGAGCATATACCCACAAACTCTGTGAGACTGTGCGACACAGCATCAGCCTCAGTTGGTCAAAAGTTTTAAGCCAATTCTACTCACCCTTGGCGTATATTTGTAGTGAGATTACAGCCTTGGCTTCGCCATGACAATTGCTGGCTATAACTGAATATGTGCCGGTAAAATCTAATTTGGCGCTGGGTATCTCCAAACGGTACTCCGGCCCCTCGCCAATGCGTCGAAAATGTGGTGCGTCCTTGTAATACTCCGGCTGCAAAACAAAATAAAAATGAATTTTTTAAAATAACGTTTCATCAATACTTAAAGGATCGTTTAAGTCAACTGAATGAATGAATGAGTCATGTATGAAGCGTATATGTTCTTATTGTTGTGCACAACTTATGTCCATATAAGCACAAAATTTAATTTTATGACTTGCAATAGCTAAACTGGTATGTGGAACTTGTCTGTATGTAAGTCCGTCTGTACGTTGCCCGTCCGTCCGTCTGTGTGCTTGTATAGGCAGCCCACCCTGACCTCCTGCTTCCTTGGTACGTTCAGCAGCACGATTGTGGCTAATAATTTTGTTGTTCGTTTACTTGTTGCGCGACGCTTGTTGCCTTTTTGGCTTTTGGCCAAGACTCGTAATTGTTAGCTTGTTATTTGATATGGGTTGAACTTGAATTAGCTGATAGTTTGACAGCAGATCGGCTTTGTAAGAATCCAAACTGTCCATGTCAATGTGAGAATCTCTGTTAAAGCTTCTGTGTGTGTATATACATATATATGTATATATATATATTCTAGTGGATTGTATAACCAGCGACTTGGAGAGCTACGTGTGACGCAGTTGTCTGGTAATTCGAGTAAGAAGCAGCTGCATCTGCTGAAATTCACATTCGCAGAGAGTATGTTAATTATTTCACTTGATTTTAAATAAAGTCCAACATAAAAGTCATTGCCATACTTCAGATTTAAACGCTGAATTCACTAATAGTTTATAATTTTAAGTTTTTTTTCCTGTCGCACACTTTAGCTCGTTCAAGCGAATCAATTAATCGTTTAATTGGGGCTATTTGTTTTTTAAATTTATCCGCACGAGCAACTGTAACGAATGCTTGATATGTGACTGGTCAGCTATTTGCCAACTTTAATACACTTATATGCAAATAGTGCGGAAATTAATATGGAAATTGTAAATAGTTTGATTTCCTGATTTCGATTAGGGCCCACAGAACCCAAGATTTGGTTTGAATGTTCCGTAGTATATGGAATTTTGGTGTTGGCGCACTTGCACTTGATTTCTGACTTGACGATAACTACGACCCACATTCGTTGGCGCCGCGAATGCAACTGCAACTTAACGTGAACGAGACGCTGCGCAAGCGCTGCTGCTGCGGCGGTGGCTGCTACAGTCGTTGCTGACGTCACAAGCTGAATGAATGACTAAGCACGAGAATAAGAATACTGTCGATATGCTGAAGTTAAAACGTTTCAAACTACCCTTCTTCCTTCTTAAAAAGCTACAAATTAATTTTTAACATTTATCTGGGCGAATCGAAAAATAATTTCATTAACATTCAATAATATTGACTTTAGACCACGTAGATGTAAATCATGGTCTTCGCTAACAAGCATGTTTTTCCACATTTGCATTTAATTTCTACAAAAGAGCTAAAATGACAAAACTGATTACATTTGGTGGAACTGATCTACAGAGTTTCGTCTACGTCTCGAAGACTCGATCAGACCACTTTAAAATTACGTTGCCCTGTTATGGACAACATTATGATATCCCCTTTAACTAAACTCACATTAAGAAAATCTCGAAGCCAGACAACGTCCGGTTTGGGATCACCAACCACTTCGCAAAAGATGATGACATTATCGCCTTCGTAGGCTTCGCTGGAACGTGGCTTTACCACAAAGAGCGGCTCCTTGGAGTACCTATAGAAGCATACTAAATGAATACATATTCTTTAGAAGCTTAGTGTTGTGGTACTTACGGCATGTCGCTAGTCTTAATGCTGGGTATTTCGAGTGCTCTTTGTGGAGTTGCAGAGGCTTCATTTTCCTCGATGGCCACACGGCAAATGGTCTCCACTTTGCCGACTACATTTGAGGCCACGCAAACGTAGATGCCCGCATCGTGTGGAGTGGCTTCGGCAATGATAAGCTCCACATAGCCAGTGGTGTCAAGGGTGGCGGAAATGCGGCGACTGGGACGCAGACGCATGCCATTGCGATGCCAGGTGACACCCACGGCCGGATAGGCTTCCACTTTTGTGGACAGACGGATTTCGCTGCCCTCGTGGAAAACATAAAACGGATCGAGGGGAACATAGAAGTCGGGGGAAATGTATGCTCTTATGCCCTTGTCCACAACGAGGCAGCTATGACAGGATACAGATCCCAACTCGTTCTTGGCCGTGCAAGTGTAATCACCACTGTCGTCCAGCGTTGTGGCTGCTATTTCCAATGTAAAGAATTGCCCATCGGATGTGATCAAATGTCGTCGGTCGCAATTGATGAGCTGGCCGTCCTTGTACCAGAGTATATCCGGTGTGGGATATCCCACAATCTGGCAGGTTAGACGCACAGGATAGGTTACCTGCACCCGGCGATCTCTCAGTCGCATTGTGAAGATAGGCAGGGACTCGCCCATCTCAGCAGGATGGCTTCCGTGGGCGATTTCCTTGAGCCGAGAGTCTGCCTCGTACACTCTAGGATCAGAGACTACCTGCAACCGAGCAAAGGTCGAGACGCGTCCCTTCGAGTTGGTCGCCTCGCATGTATAGCGTCCCGAGTCAAGGTCACTCACGGTAGCTATGGTCAAGGCACATGTGGAGCCAATCTGTCTAATCTTTACACGCTCCGAACTGCTGCTCAGCTGTATGCCATCTTTGTACCAGGTGATCTGTGGACGTGGTGCTCCTCGCATATTGCATTGGAGTGTAAAGGAGGATCCAAGAAGGGCCTTCACCTGCCCCGGCAAGATTTTAACGAACTCCGGCAGACACTCTACCCCTCCAACCTGCAGCGGGGAACTGGTCTGAACCGTAGGGCCCCAGCCATAACGGTTTTTAGGCGTAACTCGGAAATGATATTCCACATTAGGCTTTAAATTAAAGGCATCAAATGAATTAATGGGTGTAAGGCCCAATTCACGCCAATAAGCCCCTCCCTCGTGACCCATAATCCACGCCTCCACTTTGTAGGCAATCACAGGGGCGGAGTTGACGCTCACGGGCTTGCCCCAAGACAAGGAGATGTGCGTGGGACCAGAGTCAACGACCAAAGGTTCCGTCGAAATACAGCCAGGTGGATCTACAATATATAGATTGTCGAGAAATCAAACTACAATACGCCCCGGAGAAATATATATATTTTATTTTCTTGTTTTCGACTACGTAAATGTATAAGCTGGATTGCTGTGCTCTATATAATACGCTATTTATACTCGTGTATACCATAATAAAATACAAATAAATTGTAAAATAAGTCAATCGTTCAGAAATACTACTAACAAAATCTAAATACACGGATAATTTCTTTATATTTTTGGTTTTCATTCGGTTTCGATTCAGTTTCGGTTTCATTTTGTGGGCATTCATTAATCTCACAGGAAATTGCTTTTGAGAAGTTGAGTTGAAGCGATCTGTAAAATATGTGCAATTCCAAATTCTATATCATATATTTTGAAAACGGATTACAATTGACACGGACAAAAAGAAAACAACGGACTTAGAAAACAGAGATATGGAATATGAAACTATCGAATTAATTGAACAACTTATGAAACTGATCACATCAATATGATGAAAGTACTGAGGTTTATCTTTACTAAAAAAGATAATTAGATACTAAAATAAATTTGTACAGGTTTGTTACATTGGTATATTGAAAAACTTCTTTAAATGAACCATTCTTAAAATTATTGAAATTAAACTGATGGCAATGATTCAACTGGAACGTATTATCAAAAATGTCTCTAAAACACATAAAATGTATTGATGATACACGGAACGAAGTGAACCTAGGGATAAAGTAAAGTAGGATAATTACTCACCTCTGAAATACGAAGTATCGCTGTAATTGTCCAGGGGCTGACCCCAGCGTGGTTGCGTTGGAGTTTCAGAGCGAGCACGAGGGTTGACCTATAAGTTTTTTTTTTGTATTTTTTTTGTAGTCAGAACGATATATGTTATTGTATTATGCTTTTTGAATGAACACATAGAGTCGGGAAAGTAGACTTAAATAATATAATTGATAATTAATAATTGGTGCGTTTTGAAGTAAGAGGCATTTTAAATTTTGGCGCAAACAATATAAACATAATGAAATAAACTTTATTCTTTCTTTTTAGGCGTTTTAATCTAAAAAATAAAAAAGCGTTGAAAGAGAAAGAGAGAGAAAGAAATAAGCAGTAAGTATTTAAGCTTAAGCATTAGAAACATTCAGGAACAGCGACAGCACAACAAAAATTAACAGAACAATATAATCCAGTATTTTGGGCATAAGATAATCCCAAACAATATCATGGATTTTATTAAATATACTTAATGTGTAAATTTAGATTAAATGACTAATCTGTTTGGGATACGAACCGTTATGGTAACGAATATTCTGTCCGTTCCGAAGTCATTACGAGCGACAACGAAATAGGTGCCGGAGTCGGAGATCTGCGACTTTTGCACTGTGAATCTGGTGTAATCATCGGATACCTCTTTGCTCACACGGTCCGATTGGGTAATGTCCTTGGTGCCCTTCATGAACACCACTGAGAACGGAATTAGATCAGAATAAAAGAAAATATTATGAAATGAATGAAACTAATGGGGTGATCTGTCTTACGCTTTGGCTTTGGATCACCGGCAATGCGGAAGGATAGCGAGAAGGGATCACCCACAGCGATTTTCATTTCCGTTTCGGGTCTGGACAGGAAGAGGGGCGGACGTTCGTTCTTCTCGGCGCCGACAGCGACATCAATATTGGCATGCGATTCAATGCGTCCAAAGGCGTTGGAAGCCAGGCAAGTGTAGGTGCCCTCATGCTCGGCTCCAGCATTCATAATGGCTAGTGTGTAAACGCCGCGATCATTGAGGGTTGTCACATTCGGACCATCGACATTCTTGCGATTACGATACCATTTGACCTCGATGGGTGTGCTCGACTGCATGAACTCCGCGGATATGGCAACAGTGCCTCCATTGCAGACGGTCTGATTGCCAAGGGGTGTGAGGAAGTGTGGCTTGTTGGGATCACGATGGAAGAAACCATGTGTTTTCTCCAGTGTGAAACGTTCGCGTCCCACAAAGTCCACCTGGTGAGTCATCTTGTTTTGGGCACCCTCGTTGGTGGCCACACAGGCATAGACGCCGGAGTCCTTCTCCGTGGGATTGCGTATAATCAGCTTGGAGAATCCATCGGTCTGATCAATCTGTTGATATTTCGCATCATTGAAAATAATATCGTTGCCCTTCATCCATTGAATCTCAGGACGTGGCTGTCCACGCACGCGACAATCCAGAACCAACTCATTCTCGTTTAGAGAATACGTGTCTGCAAATAAGATTAAAATTATTAAATGATTCATAAGAGATAAAAGCGGATAACACAGCCACAAAAACATATTATGAAAGCGAGGCGATTGTGTTAGCGATCAGCTTCTCGAGGCGTTTGGCTCTTGACTGATTTGTGAAATACCTCGAATTGGCTGCGCAAAGGTACTGGGCATGGAAGCCTCCCTGAAATGCTTGTATACCCGCAACTGGGCGTGGCACAGACTCTCTCCGAAGTCATTGATGGCTGAACATGTGTAATTGCCGCTGTCCTCCGCGACAGATGCAAAGATCTCCAGTGATGCCTCGCCGTTGTGGAAGAGCGTCTGATATCGCGTATCCTTGGGCAAGGGCTTATGATTCTTGAGCCACTCGATGTGTGTGTTCTCGTCCCCGGAAACAGTGCACACGAGTCGCAGATTAGCGCCTTCGGATACGGTGCGATCGTGTAGATACGTATGAAACAAGGGCTTTGACTGGGTAACGCTACGTAGGACACGGCTTTCAGTATTTCCATTTACGTAGCTACGATGGGGTTGATCTACGACTTCCCGAGACTGCGATTGTGTTTGGGTTGACGTAAGACTATCCTGATCGTAGGTAATAAGACGCTTTAGGTCGGCAGCCCTAATGCAAGTGCTGATAGAATCGATGTGATCATCATGTTCCGCGAAGCAGGCAAATATGCCACAGTCCGAGGGTATGGGATTGCGTATAATCAGCTTGCGTTCTCCGCCCAGTTCATCCACTACCCTGTAGCGATTGTTGCAGATGGTGTGATCATCACGCATCCAACTGATATTGGGACGTCCGTGAACCTGACAGCTGAGCACAATCTCATTGCGTTGTGCATCATAAGCTTCTGTAAATTCAAGATTTAGTTAGTAAAAAGTTCATCATAGATTTGACATTAAACTTACTCTTAATGCCTTCGACAAAGCTTTGTGGCAACTGTCCGCTATTCTCGTCCAGCACCGTTAGTTGACCTGAGCTTTCCACAGTCTGTTTGCTGTTCCGGACTACACATTTGTAGTGTCCGCTATCGTCTGAACGAGCATCGTAGATCTCCAGACTGATGGCACCATTAATATTATAGATCTTGTGACGAGCATCTTTAGTGACCCGTTCATCATCTCTCAGCCAATGGACGTCCTCGATGAAGCCCGTGACGTAGCAAATCAGCTGGGCTTTATTGCCACTACTTATGGTCATTGTCTTAAGACTCGTCTCGAGATTAAGACGTAGCTTGGCTTCCCTCGACTTAGCTTTGGTGGTAGCGACTGTACTTTCAACTGTTTCCTGTTCCTTGAGTTGCTGAGTCACCTGCATTGGGGGTTTCTTGTCCGTGGTGCGCTCCCTTACATAATCAGAGGCCTGGACGAATTTGCTGATCTTCATCTGACCATTCTCACTTTCCGCATAGCAAGTATAGAGTCCACTGTCATTGCTGTTGAAGCAGGTTATGATCAATTGCTTAACACCATCCGCCTGCTCGGAGTACTCATACTTGGTACTCTCCAGCGGCAGTAAAGTGTTATCCCTCTGCCATGAGATAGTGGGCTTGGGACTGCCCGAGACCTTGCACTCGAGAGTGAGGCGATTGTTTTGGGAATGATATGCATCTGCAATGGATGTGAACACAGAGAGACAAGGCACAAGACCACATAAGACAAAGGAGAACAAATTTGGTAATGGGGAGACGGGAGAATACTGTGAGCCTACACTAAAAGGAGCTTAAAACATAACTTAACGTTCACCTGGACAGCGGCATAAATGACACATTGAATGCATGAATAAATTGATTAATTACTTATTCTGTTTGCATACCTTTGATGCCCACTGTGAAAGTGGGTGTAATCACCTCAGCTTTACCCGTGCTGTAAACGAAAAGATTGCAAGTGCTAACGATTTCATTCTCTGAACCTCGAACCCTTAGAGTATACTCCCCAGCATCCTCTTCGGTAACGCCCACCAGGTTAAGCCAGGCAATACCATCTTGCATGGACATTTTGCTCTTGGGCCCGAAGGTAATGGGTTGATCACCATGGAACCATTTGGCTGTTGGTTCTGGTCCATCGATGTTGACCATCCACTTGACATTACTTCCGCTTTTGACTGTACGATTCGACAGGAAGTTTCGGAAGTAGAGACGCTTCTTAAGATCGGGTGGTGGTGGCACCTCACGTCTGGAGCCTCCTTGCTCCTCGTCGTCGGGCTTTTTGGGCTTACGGACTCTCTTCTCAGGGGCACCCTCTTCGCCCTCAGCAGGTTCCTCGCCCTCGGCAGCGGGTTCCTCGCCTTCAGCAGTTGGCTTAGCTGGCGGTCTACCCTCCCGGGGTGGCGACGTGGGTCTTACACGGACACGAGGTTCCACTGTAACCATGTGTACGATCTCCGTTTGCCCCTCACGGTTCTCAGCCTGACAAACATATTTGCCGCTATCGGATGGCTTTGGATTACTGACAAACAGCTCAACAGTTCCGTCTTCATGATCCACCTGCTGGTACTTGTCGCTATTCTCGATCTTAACGCCATCCTTGAACCAGGTGACACTGGGTGTGGGCAGACCACGGACATGCACATCCAGCTGCAGTTCATTGATCTTGCCATGGTATGTGTCCTTGATATTGCGTGTAAATGTTGGCGGAACATCACCGGTGCCGGGATCTTCGTAGACTTCTAGCTTGCAGGACGTGGACACATCACCACTCTCGTCTCTGCCCCAACACTTGTACACGCCATTATCCTCCACGGAAGCGCTGTTGATCTCCAACAGACATAGGCCTTCGCTGTAGCGGCCACGAATCTTGGGACTGTTCTGAATGGGCTCCTCATCCTTGAACCATTTTACCTGGGGCTCCTTTGCCTCCAAAAAACAGGAGATTTTCACCTTAGATCCCTCGGCCACAACCCGATCCCTCATTGAGGTACTAAAGTGTATAGCAACGTTCTTCTCGCGTCGCTTGCTTGACATGCTAGCAGTATCCGAAGCGTAATCCGTGGCCGATGAGGCGGCTTCCTCTTCTGAGTCATCCTTCTTCCGGCCACGTCGCTTACCCTTCGCTTCTTCGCCCTCAGCAGCACCCCCTTCGGCATCGTCAGCGACTGGAACCTTTTTGGGTGCAGGTTTCTCGACCTCTTTGGGCCGCATTAGGCTCTTGTCCGCATGGAACACACCATGAATATTGTCGGCGATGTGGGATGCCTTGCCCTCAAAGAGTACATAATGTGATATTTCCATTTTTCCCGCACGACTCTCAGCCTTGACCACATATTTGCCGGAATCTTTGTTGTCTGGTCGATCTATAATCAGCTCACAAGTGCCATCCTGATGTTCGATGAGCTGGAAACGTCCTCCGCTCTGAATCTCAATGCTATCCTTAAACCACTGGACCTGAGGCGTAGGTTGACCCCGCACTGCAGTCTCCAAAATCAATTCATTCGAGTTCAGATGATAGGTCTCTAAAAGGTTGATAAATTCGAAGGTCTTCCATTAGTTGTTACATAAGTACGCAACAACACAAACATTTAGTCAACAAATAGCGACAATAACATGATCAATCGGATTGCATAATCCTCGACAAACAAATTGGCATTGCCCAATCAATTGTCTATGGCTTTGATCTATTCATAGTTCTGATTAGACAAACACCGACGCGACAAAAGCACTCGTAAACAAGTTGAGGATCACATAGATCGATTACCTTTCAGAGAGCGAATGAATACGGGTTGTACATCAGTGTTGACCTTCGGTTGATATACATGCAAGAGAGCCGATGTCGTGATCTTACAGAATTCATTTTGTGCGATTATCGTGTACGTGCCAGAATCCTCCGACTGAGCATTGATGAATTCCAGCACAGCCAAGCTGTCACGGTTCATGTTCCTTATACGAGGTCCATACTGTACATTCTGATCATCCTTTTGCCATTTAATCGTAGGTTCTGGTCCGCCAATAACCGCTTGTAGCTTGACCTTAGATCCCTCGGCCACATAACGATTGGATAGATTGACTGTGAAATAGAGCATTTGCTTGGGCGATGGATCGGGCATACGACTGCGTCTCTCGTAGCCTCCCTCACCTCCCTCGCCACTCTCAGCCTCACTCTTGGGTAGCTTTTTAGTCTTCTTCTTCTGGCCCTCACCGCCTTCGCCAGCAGGTGCATCCTCTTGCATGGCTGAAGAGAGTATACTCGATCGACGGGATGAGTGTGTAGTGCCAACGACAACCGTGTGGGTGGTCGACTGACTGCCCAATTTATTCTGGGCGGTGCAAACGTAGACGCCGTTGTCTTTATCAGTTGGCTTGTTAACGATCAGCTCGCAGATGCCATCCAAGTGCTCGATTTGAACGACACGATCGTCAAGTACAACGGGTATTTGGTCTTTCGTCCACGAGATAACCGGACGGGGATTGCCGCGCACCTTCGTATCGATAATCAAATCATTTTGGGAAGAGTGATACACATCTACGAAGAACAAGACGATACCTTCAATCAATTGTCTGTTTTGTCTAAATTCGATTCTATTTTTGTTAACTTGTTGACCTCAATCGATTCGCTTGAGTGTTTGGGAGTGTGCGTTTATGTGTGTGTTTGGCTCGTGTTGGCGTTGTAACAAAAACAGACACAAATACAGATACCAAGACGAAGACGAAGAAACATTAAAAATACCTCGCAGGGGCAGGGCAAAGATGGGTTCGGATTCATCGCCATCAGCTTGTGCCGCATACACCTTGAAGTAGCATGAGGTTTCTATCTCGCTCATATCATTTTTGGCCACACATTTATAGACCCCAGAATCAGCCGAGGTCACTCCGATGATTTCAATAATCGCTTTACCCTCCTCGGACAGATTTTTAATATGATCGCTCATCGTCACCCATTTATCGTCCTTCATCCAACGGGTGTTCGGACTGGGACCAATCACAGTGGCCACAAATTTCACTGTGGTACCCTCCAAAGCCATGCGATCACGCAATTGGGTGGCAAACGATAGCTTTTGTTTGGCAGGCACCAGCGGTTCTGGTGGGGCACGAGCTGCCTGGACACGTTGATTTTCCGCCTCGATTTCAGCACGTTTCAGATCGGATTCAGCCAAAGACTTGAGGGCTGCATCCATGGACTTCCTGGCCTGCTTCAAGCTGTCTAGCTGGATCTTGTCGCGGGCATGGAAAATGCCGGGCACATGATAGTGGCGATTCTTAGCCACCTCGACAGTATGATTAATCTGCGCCTCACCCACCGAATTATTTGCCCTTAGGGTGTAAATGCCGCTGTCCTTGTTGCCAGGCTTGTAGATTAGTAGCTTGCAGACACCGTGCGCCTCCTCGAGCATGGTAAACTTGTAGCTGGGCTTCACCTGGAAGGCACCACGCCACCAGGTGACAACCGGACGCGGAACACCATGCACATGACCCTCGATGGTTAACTCATCGTCGCGCATGTGATAATATTCTAGAATTGATCAGAAATCGCAATAAGGAAACACGAAAGTGATGGAAACGGTTTTAGTCTGTGGGCATGTACCTTTAATATACTGAATAGAGGGAGGTTTGGGTTCGTCCTTAAAGATTTCGTAAATGGTAACAATACACGATGAGGTGACCTCATCGTTTTGGTTCAATATAAGGCAAGAGTACTCGCCGGAATCCAATATGGTTGTGTTGACCACCTCCAAGACCAAAATGTTGTTATTGTTGATGATTCGATGAGTCGCATCGCGTTCTAGCTGTCTGCCATCTTTGAACCATTTAACAGAAAGCTCGGGACCATCGACGGCACAGGCCAAACGTACACTTTGGCCAGCTTCGACAGTACGATCGGAGAGGAAATTAATGAACTTGGGGTTGCGAGCTTGTTCACGTCGGCGTTGCCAATCGGCATCCCGCTCCTTCTCGCTGGTCCGCTTGGCGATGCTGTATTTACGCATCTGCTGCATGAACTCCTCTCCCTCGATGGCAGCGATGCGTTGCCAGCGCTCTTCCTCATGGGGATCGGGACGAGTGTATTCATCGGATGAATCACTGCCACGACGTTTGGCTGCCTTAAGATCAACAACTTCATCCTCTGCTTCGTTTTCTTCCTCCTCGTCGCGTTCACGATCTTCTTCTTCGTTGTATTCGGTGGCGGCTTCGGTGCCCACATCGGTGTCAACAAAGGATGGATCCTCTTCATCTTCCTCAGCTTCGGCTTCCGCTTCGGCCTCAGCTTCGGCTTCCTCAATAGCTCGCTGCTCAGCCTCAAGTCGTTCCTGCTCTTCTTTTTCTTCCTTTAAACGCTTTTGGCGCTCCTCAAAGGTCTCTCCCTTGGGTTTGGCACGGTTAGCCGCTTCCTCGGCTGCCTTGGCTGCTGCTTTGGCCTGCTCCTCCATTTGGAGTACCATCTTACTCTTCTTTGGCGGCGGTTTGGGCGCTGCAGCCTGTTGTTCAAACATTTTTTTGCTTGCCTTTTGGCCACCGCCAATTTCCAGTTTCAAGGACAACTTTGGACTAGGAGATTTCTCCTTTTTCTCTTTCTTCTTCGGTGGTGCCTTCTTTTTGCCCTTCTTGACAGGCTCGTCACCCTCATCAAAGTCCACGCTGTCTTCGCGATCATCAGCTCCATCACCCATGTCTTCGCCTTCCGACATTAGACCGGAGGGGCTTTGATCCTTGTCAATAGACTTGCGACCGGTTCGAGGCTTCCTTGCCTTCTTTTCCTTTTTCTTCGGCTTCACCTCCTCAATTAGCTCCTCCTCCTCCTCATACTCCTCGTACTCTTCAACCACGTAGATAACCTCAACGTTTGACACATCCATTACGGCAGCCCGATCAATTACCGACATATCGGATGTTATATAACGCACGGGCTTTTGAATATCCACTGGTTCCGAAATATCCATAACCAAAGCCCGATCGAATACGGCAATATTGCACGTGGTCTGCATCTTTATGTCCCTGCCCAATTCAAAGGGAGTCTTTTCCTTCTCCTCTCGCTTAAGGAACGGCGTTATGCTGCGCCATGTCGAGGGCGTGGCACTGCGACGTGTCATATACAAACTGAATGGAGTCTGACTCCTTCCATGAATGGGCGTAGCACTGCGTCCGCGTAAACTTCCCGGAGTGGGAGACTTGAGCTTTCGCTTCTTTTGCGTTGGCACCTGCAACGTATCCTGGGCTGGTGCAGCCTCCGGTTCAGCAGATCCCCGCGGTTCAATATCACCTTCCGTCTCTCCCATCGCGATCAGTTTATGTCTTTTGTCTTATTAAAGGATACGGGGGTGGGAAATTAAATATTCGTTGCGAAAAATATATACAGAAAACCGATAAAAAATATAATTATAATCCGTTCGAGTCGATTGTATATATCTTAATATATAAATCCCGCAACGGTTCGATCGAAAGAGTTTCTAGGACGTCAGACGTCCGTTCGATTCAAAAGAAGATTCACGACTGACCGCAACTGGTAAAAGATTCGAAAATACATTCCTTCTCGAATGAATCCTAATTGTCAATCGATTGTTCACGCAAATCGATTCGTTCTTTAGATATACACTTATATATCTACATATATCTGGCAGTTTGTTTGTTGCCAAAAATGCATCTCAAATAATCTATTTAAATGCCGTAGAATTTTAATTAATGCTCTTAGTAAATTCAATTACATAAATTACCTTTCTATTTATAGAAGCGTCTTTTCGAATATATAAATAATATAACTAAAAAAGTATATATAAATTATGATAAGCTTATGATTAACCACTTAGAAGAATGAATGAATTAATTGAAATAATTGGGACAAAATACTTAACAGACTATTTGTCATACTTGTTTACTTCCTATATACTTACTAAGGTGAATATCTAATTTGCTTAAAGACAAATAATTGTATTTTTTTGCAATCTGCCGTTAATTAAGTTCAAATTATTTGCATTGGGAACTAAATCGATGGGATTGCATAGGTAGAACAGGCACTTACCTCGAATGTTGCGTGTAAATATTGGCGGAGTGCCAAATTTGGTTGAAGGTGCTTCGTATATAGTCACAAGACAGCTTGTTTCGACCTCTCCATTTCGATTGCACGCTATGCATCGATAAATACCAGAATCATTCATTTCTGTTGATTTAATTTCAAGGCAGGAAAGACCATCGTTCAAGGTTATCTTGTACTTGACATCGTTGACAATAGGGGAGTTTTGTTTAAACCACTTCACATTCATATCTTGACCAGATATGCCGCATGTTAACTTCAGATCACTTCCCGTTGCCGAATTACGATTGGTAAGCATAAGATCTATTGTCGGTTTACGCTTAGCACTTCGGGTTTCCTTTCTCTCCTTATATTCGCTCTCCAAAGACTTGTAAGTTTTTGATTGCTTTAGGCTTATTGAGTCTTCTGTGTCTCTTCTGCTGTTAATTGTGCTGCTTAGACTTTCTTCGTAGTCCTGTTTGTCACATGACTTTTGAGATTGAACTTTTCCTTCTGCTGAGTCCTTAATATTCTCGATTTTCAGTTGGGAGTCAGCAACGACTTCTCCTACCTCTACCTTCTGAGTTTTCTTTTCGGAATCCAGTTCTTCCTGTTCCTTCTTTATAGCATCCACCTTCTTCTCCACTATATTTTCTTCTTCCAAAATCTTTGCTTTTTGGGATTCAGCTTCAGAGTCCTTGACACCACGCTTCTGAGTTTCAGCAACTTTTTCTTTGGAGACTTTCTCAAGAATTACTTCGGATGTCTCTTCCTTCTGAGCTTCCTTTTCAGAAACAATTTCTGCCTGTTTCTTCTTCTTATCATCCACCTTCTTCTTCTTAATGGTTTTTTGTTCCAGTACCTTGGCTTTTTCGGCTTCAGCTTCAGAGTCCTTGACATCAGGCTTCTGCGTTTCGGTAACCTTTTCTTTGGAAACTTTCTCAGGAATAACTTCAGATACCTCTCCCTTCTGAACCATTTTTCCAGATTCTAGTTCTTCCTGTTTTTTCTTCATAGCATCCACCTTCTTCTCCTCAATGGTTTCTTGTTCCAGAATCTGTGCTTTTTGGGCTTCAGCTTCAGAGACCTTGACATCAGGCTTCTGAGTTTCGGCAACCTTTTCTGCGGAAACTTTCTCAGAAATAATTTCAGATGCCTCTCCCTTCTGAGCTTTCTTTTCAGAATCCAGTTCTTCCTGTTTCTTCTTCTTATCATCCATCTTCTTCTTCTTAATGGTTATTTGTTCCAGTACCTTGGCTTTTTCGGCTTCAGCTTCAGAGTCCTTGACATCAGGCTTCTGCGTTTCGGTAACCTTTTCAGCGGAAACTTTCTCAGGAATAACTTCAGATGCCTCTCCCTTCTGAACCATTTTTCCAGACTCCAGTTCTTCCTGTTTTTTCTTCATAGCATCCACCTTCTTCTCTTCAATGGATTTTTGTTCCAGAATCTTTGCTTTTTGGGCTTCAGATTCAGACTCTTTGACATCGGGTTTCTTCGAATCTGCAACCTTTTCTTCGGAAACTTTCTCAGGAATAACTTCGGATGCCTCTCCCTTCTGAGCTTTCTTTTCAGAATCCAGTTCTTCCTGTTTTTTCTTCATAGCATCCACCTTCTTCTCTTCAATGGTTTCTTGTTCCAGAATCTGTGCTTTTTGGGCTTCAGCTTCCGAGTCCTTCACATTAGGCTTCTGAGTTTTGGCAACCTTTTCTGCGGAAACTTTCTCAGGAATAACTTCAGATGCCTCTCCCTTCTGAACCATTTTTCCAGACTCCAGTTCTTCCTGTTTTTTCTTCATAGCATCCACCTTCTTCTCTTCAATGGATTTTTGTTCCAGAATCTTTGCTTTTTGGGCTTCAGATTCAGGCTCTTTGACATCGGGTTTCTTCGAATCTGCAACCTTTTCTTCGGAAACTTTCTCAGGAATAACTTCGGATGCCTCTCCCTTCTGAGCTTTCTTTTCAGAATCCAGTTCTTCCTGTTTCTTCTTCTTATCATCCATCTTCTTCTTCTTAATGGTTATTTGTTCCAGTACCTTGGCTTTTTCGGCTTCAGCTTCAGAGTCCTTGACATCAGGCTTCTGCGTTTCGGTAACCTTTTCAGCGGAAACTTTCTCAGGAATAACTTCAGATGCCTCTCCCTTCTGAACCATTTTTCCAGACTCCAGTTCTTCCTGTTTTTTCTTCATAGCATCCACCTTCTTCTCTTCAATGGATTTTTGTTCCAGAATCTTTGCTTTTTGGGCTTCAGATTCAGACTCTTTGACATCGGGTTTCTTCGAATCTGCAACCTTTTCTTCGGAAACTTTCTCAGGAATAACTTCGGATGCCTCTCCCTTCTGAGCTTTCTTTTCAGAATCCAGTTCTTCCTGTTTTTTCTTCATAGCATCCACCTTCTTCTCTTCAATGGTTTCTTGTTCCAGAATCTGTGCTTTTTGGGCTTCAGCTTCCGAGTCCTTGACATCAGGCTTCTGAGTTTTGGCAACCTTTTCTTCGGAAACTTTCTCAGGAATAACTTCAGATGCCTCTCCCTTCTGAACCTTTTTTCCAGACTCCAGTTCCGCCTGTTTTTTCTTTTTAGCATCCACTTTTCTCTCCTCAATGGTTTCTTGTTCCAGAATCTTTGCTTTTTGGGCTTCAGATTCAGACTCTTTGACATCGGGTTTCTTCGAATCTGCAACCTTTTCTTCGGAAACTTTCTCAGGAATAACTTCGGATGCCTCTCCCTTCTGAGCTTTCTTTTCAGAATCCAGTTCTTCCTGTTTCTTCTTCATAGTATCCACCTTCTTCTTCTCAATGGTTTCTTGTTCCAGAATCTTTGCTTTTTGGGCTTCAGCTTCAGAGTCCTTGAGATCAGGCTTCTGAGTTTCGGCAACCTTTTCTCTTGAAACTTTTTTGGAAACAACTTCAGATACCTCTCCCTTGTGAGCCTCCTTTCCAGAATCCAGATCCACCTGCTTCTTCTTCTTCTCAGCATCCACCTTCTTCTCTTCAATGGATTCTTGTTCCAGAATCTTTGCTTTTTGGGCTTCAGCTTCAGACTCTTTGCCATCGGGCTTCTTCGGTTGTTCAACATTTTCTATGGAAACTTTCTCAGGAATAACTTCAGAGGCCTCTCCCTTCTGAGCTTTCTTTCCAGAATCCAGTTCTGCCTGTTTCTTCTTCATAGTATCCACCTTCTTCTTCTTAATGGTTTCTTGTTCCAGAATCTTTGCTTTTTGGGCTTCAGCTTCAGAGTCCTTGAGATCAGGCTTCTGAGTTTCGGCAACCTTTTCTTCGGAAACTTTTTCGGAAACAACTTCAGATGCCTCTCCCTTCTGAACCTTTTTTCCAGACTCCAGTTCTTCCTGTTTTTTCTTTTTAGCATCCACTTTCTTCTTTTCAATGGTTTCTTGTTCCAGAATCTTTGCTTTTTGGGCTTCAGCTTCAGAGTCCTTGAGATCAGGGTTCTGAGTTTCGGCAACCTTTTCTGTTGAAACTTTTTCGGAAACAACTTCAGATACCTCTCCCTTGTGAGCCTCCTTTCCAGAATCCAGATCTACCTGCTTCTTCTTCTTCTCAGCATCCACCTTCTTCTCTTCAATGGATTCTTGTTCCAGAATCTTGGCTTTTTGGGCTTCAGCTTCAGACTCTTTGCCATCGGGCTTCTTCGTTTCTTCAACATTTTCTATGGAAACTTTCTCAGGAATAACTTCAGATACCTCTCCCTTGTGAGCCTCCTTTCCAGAATCCAGATCTACCTGCTTCTTCTTCTTCTCAGCATCCACCTTCTTCTCTTCAATGGATTCTTGTTCCAGAAT
This sequence comes from Drosophila cardini, assembly GCA_018903735.1. Taxonomy (NCBI): domain Eukaryota; kingdom Metazoa; phylum Arthropoda; class Insecta; order Diptera; family Drosophilidae; genus Drosophila; species Drosophila cardini. The sequence goes on along the minus strand of JAEIGM010000001.1, from coordinate 19,182,308 downwards.
CTTGGCTTTTTGGGCTTCAGCTTCAGACTCTTTGCCATCGGGCTTCTTCGTTTCTTCAACATTTTCTATGGAAACTTTCTCAGGAATAACTTCAGATGCCTCTCCCTTCTGAACCTTTTTTCCAGACTCCAGTTCCTCCTGTTTTTTCTTTTTAGCATCCACTTTTTTCTCCTCAATGGTTTCTTGTTCCAGAATCTTTGCTTTTTGGGCTTCAGATTCAGAGTCCTTGACATCAGGTTTCTGCGTTTCAGTTACCTTTCCTGTTGTTATTTCTGCGACCTTTTCCTCAAAAGCTTTCTCAGCAATAACTACATCGCTTAATTCTCTATGTAACTTTTCAAGCTGCTCGCACACATATAACACTTTTTTAGTAATATTGAAAATTTTTTCCTCTACTGTAGCAGTCAAGAGTGGCCCCTGTTTCTTCTCAATGTAATCATACTCGGTTAGTAGAAGACTTTTTGTGTTCTCAATGGTGGGATGCAACAGTGCTGTCTTCTCGTCCAATAAATCATCTATAATTACGAAGATATCCATAAAGTTTTGTTGTAAATGAATCATCTTTTCAGAAGACTTTTCAATATGAAGATCAGACTTGATATTTTCAGAAATAGTTTCAAGATTAGCCAGTTTTGGTAAAAGTAACGAAGGCTTTACAAACATTACACTATCGTCAATAAGTCTAATTGAGGCTTTACTTAAAATAATATTTGCCTTAATTTCCTTCAGGTAGTGATTAATAATATTCTCCGCGGTATCTGAAGAGAGTTCAAGAAGAGATTCGATAAATGCTTCAACCATTTCTTTTTCTTTTTGTTTTTCTGGAGATTTTCCATCATAAGTGTGGACAATATGTTCCCTGATTTTGAATATTGACTTAATGACTGCATCCGAATCTTTATCGTTTTCGACTATAGACTTACATTCTGAAACAAGAATTTGTAAGTCTTCATTGACAGATTGGGCACTTGCTAATTCAATCAAGTCTGAGAGTTTCTTGTCCAAATTGTCTTTTAACCACTTATCATCGGTCTTCTTTTCGATTTCCCTTAGGTATTCTTTTGGCTTAAATTCTTCAGAAAATTGTTTTTCGAGAGTCTTCCCAGATTGTTTCTCTGAATCCACATATTCCTGCTTTTTCTTCTCAGCATCCACCTTCTTCTCCTCAATGGTTTCTTGTTCAAGAATCTGTGCTTTTTGGGGTTCAGCTTCAGAGTCCTTGAGATCAGGCTTCTGAGTTTCGGCAACCTTTTCTGCTGAAACTTTTTCGGAAACAACTTCAGATACCTCTTCCTTGTGAGCCACCTTTCCAGAATCCAGATCTACCTGCTTCTTCTTCTCAGCATCAACCTTCTTCTCCTCAATGGATTCTTGTTCCAGAATCTGTGCTTTTTGGGCTTCAGCTTCAGACTCTTTGACATCAGGCTTCTGAGTTTCGGCAACCTTTTCTTCGGAAACTTTCTCGGAAACAACTTCAGATGCCTCTCCCTTCTGAACCTTTTTTCCAGACTCCAGTTCATCCTGTTTCTTCTTTTTAGCATCCACCTTCTTCTTCTCAATGGTTTCTTGTTCCAGAATCTTTGCTTTTTGGGCTTCAGATTCCGACCCTTTGACATCGGGCTTCTTCGTTTCGGCAACCTTTTCTTCGGAAACTTTCTCGGAAACAAATTCAGATACCTCTCCCTTCTGAACCTTTTTTCCAGACACCAGTTCTTCCTGTTTTTTCGTTTTGGCATCCACTTTCTTCTCCTCAATAATTTCTTGTTCCAGAATCTTTGCTTTTTGGGCTTCAGCTTCAGACTCTTTGACATCAGGCTTCTTCGTTTCGGCAACCTTTTGTTCGGAAACTTTCTCGGAAACAAATTCAGATACCTCTCCCTTCTGAACCTTTTTTCCAGACTCCAGTTCTTCCTGTTTTTTCGTTTTGGCATCCACTTTCTTCTCCTCAATGGTTTCTTGTTCCAGAATCTTTGCTTTTTGGGCTTCAGCTTCAGAGTCCTTGAGATCAGGCTTCTGAGTTTCGGCAACCTTTTCTGCTGAAACTTTTTCGGAAACAACTTCAGATACCTCTCCCTTGTGAGCCACCTTACCAGAATCCAGATCTACCTGCTTCTTCTTCTCAGCATCAACCTTCTTCTCCTCAATGGATTCTTGTTCCAGAATCTGTGCTTTTTGGGCTTCAGATTCAGACTCTTTGACATCGGGCTTCTTCGATTTTGCAACCTTTTCTTCGGAAACTTTCTCAGGAATAACTTCGGATGTCTCTCCCTTCTGAGCTTTCTTTTCAGAATCCAGTTCTTCCTGTTTCTTCTTCATAGCATCCACTTTTTTCATCTCAATGGTTTCTTGTTCCAGAATCTTTGCTTTTTGGGCTTCAGATTCAGACTCTTTGACATCGGGCTTCTTTGATTCTGCAACCTTTTCTTCGGAAACTTTCTCAGGAATAACTTCGGATGCCTCTCCCTTCTGAGCTTTCTTTTCAGAATCCAGTTCTTCCTGTTTCTTCTTCATAGTATCCACCTTCTTCTTCTCAATGGTTTCTTGGTCCAGAATCTTTGCTTTTTGGGCTTCAGCTTCAGAGTCCTTGAGATCAGGCTTCTGAGTTTCGGCAACCTTTTCTGCTGAAACTTTTTCGGAAACAACTTCAGATACCTCTCCCTTGTGAGCCACCTTTCCAGAATCCAGATCTACCTGCTTCTTCTTCTCAGCATCAACCTTCTTCTCCTCAATGGATTCTTGTTCCAGAATCTGTGCTTTTTGGGCTTCAGCTTCAGACTCTTTGACATCGGGCTTCTTCGATTTTGCAACCTTTTCTTCGGAAACTTTCTCAGGAATAACTTCGGATGTCTCTCCCTTCTGAGCTTTCTTTTCAGAATCCAGTTCTTCCTGTTTCTTCTTCATAGCATCCACTTTTTTCATCTCAATGGTTTCTTGTTCCAGAATCTTTGCTTTTTGGGCTTCAGTTTCAGACTCTTTGACATCGGGCTTCTTTGATTCTGCAACCTTTTCTTCGGAAACTTTCTCAGGAATAACTTCGGATGCCTCTCCCTTCTGAGCTTTCTTTTCAGAATCCAGTTCTCCCTGTTTCTTCTTCATAGCATCCACCTTCTCCTTCTCAATGGTTTCTTGTTCCAGAATCTTTGCTTTTTGGGCTTCAGCTTCAGACTCTTTGACATCAGGCTTCTTCGTTTCGGCAACCTTTTCTTCGGAAACTTTCTCGGAAACAAATTCAGATACCTCTCCCTTCTGAACCTTTTTTCCAGACTCCAGTTCTTCCTGTTTTTTCGTTTTGGCATCCACTTTCTTCTCCTCAATGGTTTCTTGTTCCAGAATCTTTGCTTTTTGGGCTTCAGCTTCAGAGTCCTTGAGATCAGGCTTCTGAGTTTCGGCAACCTTTTCTGTTGAAACTTTCTCGGAAACAACTTCAGATACCTCTCCCTTGTGAGCCTCCTTTCCAGAATCCAGATCTACCTGCTTCTTCTTCTCAGCATCCACCTTCTTCTCTTCAATGGATTCTTGTTCCAGAATCTTTGATTTTTTGGCTTCTGCTTCAGACTCTTTGACATCAGATTTCTTCGTTTCGGCAACGTCTTCTTCGGAAACTTTTTCTGGAACCACTTGAGATGCCTCTCCTTTCTGAACCTTTCTTCCAGAGTCCAGTTCTCCCTGTTTTTTCTTTTTAGCATCCACGTTCTTCTCCTGAATGGTTTCTTGGTCAAGAATTGTGGCTTGTTGGGCTTCAGCTTCGTAGTCTTTGACATCAGGTTTTTTTGTTTCTGCAAGCTTTCCTTCGGAAACTTTTTCGGCAGCAAGTTCAGATGAGTATTCCTCTAGAGCTTTAGCTACAGATTTAACTTCTCCCTGATTCCTCGTGATATCGTCTAATTTCTTTTCCTCAATGGTCTCTTTTTTTAAGATAGAGCCTTCTTTCGATTCAAGCTCAGAGTCCTTGACGTCAGGAATCGGTGTCTCCACTTTTTCTTTAGAAGCTTTCTCAGCAATAACTACATCACCTAATTCTTCATGTAACTTTTCAAGCTGCTCGCACACATATAACACTTTTTTAGTAATATTGAAAATTTTTTCCTCTAGAGTTGCAGTCAATAGCTGTCCCTGTTTCTTTTCAATGTAATCATACTCGGCAAGTAAAAGACTTTTTATGTCCTCGATGGTGGGATGTAACACTGCTGTCTTCTCATTCAATAAATCATCTAGAACTACGAAGATATCCATAAAGCTTTTTTGTAAATGGATCATATTTTCAGAAGACTTTTCAATATGAAGACCAGACGTGATATTCTCAGAAATAGTTTCAATATTAGCAAGTGTTGGTAAGAGTAACGAAGGCTTTGCAAACATTTCACTATCGCCAATTAGTCTTATTGAGGCTTTGGTCAAAATAATATTTGCCTTAATTTCCTTCAGGTAATCGTGAATTATTTTATTCGCAGCATCTGAAGAGAAGTCTAGAATTGATTCAATAAATGCTTCAACCATTTCTTTTTCTTTTTGTTTTTCTGCAGATTTTCCATCATAAGTATGAACAATATGTTCTCTGAGTTTAAATATTGACCTAATGACTGCATCCGAATCTTTAGTGTTTTCAATTATAGACTTACATTCTGAAACAACAATTTGTAAGTCTTCATTGGAGGATTGAGCGTTCGAAAATTCAGTCAATTCTGTGAACTTTGTGTTCAAATTATCTTTTAACCGATTTTTGTCGAGTTTCTTTTGGTAATCTTCTACTTTTCTGTTCTCTCCTTTCTTTGCAGCTTCTTCACTCTTCTGTTCAACCTGTTTATTATCAACTGTCTGTTGCTCCAAGGTTTTTTCCTTTTGAGCGACTTGTTCCATATCCCTTATATCAGATTTTTTTCGTTCTGGTGTCTTTGCTTCGGAAACATTTTTACCAATAGTTTCATCTGCCTCTCCCTGCTGAATTTTAATTTCAGAAACAACATTCTTTTCTTCAAAAGATTGTTGTTCTAGAATCTTGCCTTTTTGGGCTTCAGCTTCAGAGTCTACGACATCAGGTTTCTGCGTTTCTGCGAGTTTTTCTTCGGAAACTTTTTTAGGAATAACTTCAGATGCTGCATGTTGTGATTTCTTTCTAGAATCCAGTTCTTCCTGTTTTTTCTTCTTAGCGTCCACCTTCTTTTGCTCAATAGTTTCTTGTTGCAGAATCTTGGCTGTTTGGGCTTCAGCTTGAGTGTCCTTGTCTTCAGCTTTCTTCGTTTTGGCAACCATTTCTTCGGAAACAACTTCAGATGCCTTTCCCTTCTGAACCTTTTTTACAGACTCCAGTTCTTCCTCTTTTTTCTTTTTAGCATCCAACTTCTTTTCCGCAATGGTTTCTTGTTCCAGAATCATTGCTTTTTGGGCTTCAGAGTCCTTGACATCAGGCTTCTGCGTTTCGGCAACCTTTTCTGCGGAAACTTTCTCAGGAATAACTTTGGATGCCTCTCCCTTCTGAGACTTCTTTCCAGAATCTAGTTCTTCTTGTTTCTTCTTCTCAGCATCCGCCTTCTTCTTCTCAATGGTTTCTTGTTCCAAAAGCTTGGCTTTTTGGGCTTCAGCTTCAGAGTCCTTGACATCAGGTTTCTGCGTTTCTAAAACCTTTCCTGTTGTTATTTCTACGACCTTTTCCTCAAAAGCTTTCTCAGCAATAACTTCATCGCTTAATTCTCTATGTAAGTTTTCAAGCTGCTCGCACACATTTAGCATTTTTTTAGTAATATTGAAAATTTTTTCCTCTACTGTAGCAGTCAATAGTTGTCCCTGTTTCTTCTCAATGTAATCATACTCGGCTAGTAGAAGACTTTTTGTGTTCTCAATGGTGGGATGTAACACTGCTGTCTTCTCTTCCAATAAATCATCTATAATTACGAAGATATCCATGAAGTTTTGTTGTAAATGAATCATCTTTTCAGAAGACTTTTCAATATGAAGATCAGACTTGATATTTTCAGAAATAGTTTCAATATTAGCAAGTGTTGGTAAGAGTAACGAAGGCTTTGCAAACATTACACTATCGTCAATAAGTCTAATTGAGGCTTTACTTAAAATAATATTTGCCTTAATTTCTTTCACGTAGTGATCGATAACATTCTTCGCGGTATCTGAAGAGAATTCAAGAAGAGATTCGATAAATGCTTCAATGATTTGTTTATCATTTTGTTCTTCTGGAGATTTTCCATCATAAGTATGAACAATATGCTCTCTTAGCATAAAGATGCCCGCTTTAACTTTTTCTGAATTTTCCAAATTGTCAATGATATCTTGAGTATTACTTAAGATAGTCTTCTTATCGTCGTTTCCATCTTGGGAGTTAAACAAAGAAGACAACAATAAGAATTTTTCTTTTAAATCCTGTTTTAATTCCTCCGATTTGTTAATAACGTCAGCTTTTGTTTTCTTTGCGTCTGCTTCCTTTTCCTCTTGATCTAGTTTTCTTTTCACCTTTGTGTCTGTCTTTACTTCGATAACTTGCTCGAGTTTTTCCTGAACTTGTTGTTGAGATACCACCTCCATTGATTCGTGTACTATTTGTTCTTTGTTTGTAATAATTTCTTTTTCCTCCTCCTTAATTTCCTGCAGCTCTGCTTCAAGAGTTTCTTTAGCAATCCGTTTCTGTTCTGCAATCTTCTTTTCCTCCTCCTCCTCCTTGTTCTGTTGCTGTTGTGCTTCAAACGTTTCCAATGCCAACTGATTCTGCTCTGCAATCCTTCTTTCCTCATCCTTCTTCATTTGCTGCTGCTCTGCTTCAAAAGATTCTATTGCCATCTGTCTCTGTTCTGCAATTCTTCTTTCCTCCTCCTCTTGTTGCTGTGCCTCTAGGATTGCCTTTAGGTTAGTTAACTTTTGCTGTAGATTGTATATTTGAAGTTGGAGTGCCTCAATAACACCAAGCTGTTCGGGGGTGATATGAGTAAGCTCGGTTTGAGATAGAACATCGTTTTCAATTTGAATAAGTGTTGCTTCTAGTTGGCTCAATTCTTCAGTGTTCTCGTCCAGAAATATTGCACTCAAGGGATTGTCGTTCTGCAGACCCTCCTCTATTTGAGTTAGGAATGCTTTACCCGAAGACACATTTTCAATGATCATGCTTATGTCGATTGGCACTCTTGGTTCGATTGGAACCAGAGAAACGCTCTTTAGTTCCGCAGATATAGCATCAATTTCCTGGAGTAATTCTATAATACGAATCGAATTTTCATTATTCTCAATAAAATCAAATACCGCAACAAGACTGCTCTGAGTTTTGAGAAGACCTCCGAGTATTTCATTGTCAGCAACTTCGCTTACGTCATTTAAGGCACGGAATGAAGCCATTAGACTTGTCTGAAGATTGATCATTAAAGTGGAGGATTTATCAATATCAACATTGGGTGAATCTGCGACAGCTTTAATAGTTTCCAATAGCTTTTCAAAGGATGCGTTGAGATCTCCCATTAGTTTTTGTTGATGTGCTGGTTGCTGACAGTAAGCTATGAAGTTCCTGAAGGTACTCTCTATCTTCGCAAACATCTGCTGCGCCAGTTGGGTCTCCAAGACGGGTAACGATAGCAGAATATCTTCAAAAGCGCTTTCCACATTTTCCAGGGAATCGACTAATCCCGATTCGTATGTGTGAACCAAACACTCCTTCAATTTGAACATAGTTTGTGCGATCTTTGCCTGAGCCAATACACTTTCCTGTTGTTCGCTATCGGTAGTAAGTACATCTTGGATGTTTTTGAGGTCGGAGTTCAACTGCTGCATAATTTCACCAACGCGTTGCAACTCTATGTTCTTGTCCTTTTTGGTGACCTCCAGGCAAGCTTCTAATTGCTTAATACCACTCACCACGCCCTGTTTTACGTCGTATAGCTCCACTTTTGCCTCTGTTGCGGTGATGGCCGCCTCTCTAGCAGCTTCCGGCTCTAAAGCTTCCCTATGACCACTTGTCTTCAGCTCTGAAACATCCTGTGTGGACATATCGATGACATGTTCTAATGCCTGCACATCAATTTGTTCACAGTATTGTCTAAGATCCCTCAATGGAGTAGCCAACGTCTTTAGCTTGGACAGTTCCATGTCTGTCAAACTTTCGGCTCCACTGTGCGCGATGCATTCCTCTACTTCGAGTACACAACGTTCCAGGCTACACATCGCTGCAGCAAAAGTGCCAGGATCCGTACCCTCTGAAATGGACTGGGCAGCTTCGACCAGGTTTGTCTCTTGTACCAGAGCAATGCTATTCTGCAGCTCTTGCATTTTAAGGATTGCCGCCTGAAGTTGTTCGCCTGCATCAGGACGCAAAGATGTGACGTCCAGGTCCTCACAATGAGACAGCACCGATGCAATGCCATGATTAAGGTTGGAGAGTAGGGCTTCTGTTGGTTTAACAGTTTTTACCTCGAAATCCGATTTCTTTTCGTCTTCTACGAATACCTCTGGTTCTGTTGGTAGCGATTCGGCAATAGACTTCATTACGGAAATGTCATCGAGCGTAGATAGATCCTCATTGGAATCCTTTAGAGGCTGAAGATTTTCCAAGGCTTGAATAAAACTTGTAAGAGGACTGGCAATCGCGAGAGATTTCCAATTAAGTTGTTCATCCTTCTGTTGGCTGAGTATGTCATTGAAGTTACCCAACACATCGTTGTATTCGTCATTGTCAGCAGCTGTATTATCAAGGGTCTTAGCTAGATCAGCAAAGCTTTTACCCATTTCGAATAGAATTCGAGTTGTGTTTGCTTCATTGGAATTGAGTGTGGTTTCTGACTCGCTAAACGTGGCCAATCCCTTGGCTATTTGGAGAATCCTCAGCAAAGCGACTTGAGCCTCATTTGCCGAGGATCTGGTCTTGGGAACGGCTTTGGGATTATCATTGATTCTTATCAACGCCAGCTGTAGGGTTTCAATGTTACCGATTGCCTCGTCCAGGGAGACTTTCGTTTCGAGTACCTTTCGCAAAGCACTAAAGGATTTATCCTGTTGCGATGCATGCTGTTCGTCCTGTTGTATCTCCTGCTGTAGCATCTTAAACTCATGCTCCTCGATATCAATGATGACATTCCGTATGATATTTCGTATGTTTTCGAGGGATTGTAGTGCTTGCTTATCAGGTTCCCTTTCCCGAGCTGCGAGGAGTGCACCGTGCCCCTTGTGACTACTCTCCTGGAGCATTGTGAGTGGTTCAATCAGGTCGGCCAGTGAGCCAGATGTGGACTTCACTTCCGTTTGGCGTATACAATAATTGAGCTCATCGATGGGTCGCTTTAACTTCTCAAGCAGTTTCACATGATGTTGTGTAATGTCCTTATCCAAAATGGTACCGATCAGAGCAGATAGTTCGTCTTTTAAATTCTGTAAACGGATCTTGACGTTCTCCGTGAGACGATCCGATATTCTTTCAATATTTGTCTCGAAATGCAGCACGGCCTGGGCAATGGACTGCAACAGCTTTTGTGTATCGGCCACATCCAAGGCATCATCCTCTGCCCGCTCCGAATGACCCGTCTCAAGATCCTGACTTAACTGAGCCAGACCATTTTGAATCTCTTGCAGTGGTGGCACCATTGATTCCACCGTCTGAACCGTAAACATGCCAGCTTCAACGCTATCCGATTTCTCATTAAGGATCAACTCCAAGCCCTTATTGAGCTCGAAGAGCGGAGGAGTTACAATATCCAAAATGGCCATATTGATCTTTTGTTCCATGGATTCGGAACCAGCTAAAGACTCTGTCTTATCCTCAATGGATTGAAGTGTCGTTTGCAGCTGCTTAATGGGCTCCACGATACTGTCCAGAACCTTCTTATGCACTTTTTTGTAGATTTGCTCCTCGCTCTCCTCCAACGACAGCTCCATCTCGACACGTTCCAAAGCTTCCTGGATCTTTGCCACCGGTTCGCAAATTTCCTTCAATGCACTTGCTTCACTAGGCAAATTTGCTTCCGATATGGTGGCAAAGGAAACACTTTCAGGCACATCCTGCATCTTTTCGACGGTATCTGAAAAGTGCTTGGCTGCCTCGAGCTCTTGGGCCTCCTGCAGCAGAGCTTGGGATTTGATTGTGCCTTGAGTAATCTCCAGTCCTTGCTGTATATCATCAGCAGTTATTTTAATCTGTGAACGTAGACTTTCCGACTCAAATTTCTCGCTGACTATCTTCATTTCCTCCAGAGCCCGCTTCATATGCTCCGCGACGCTGTCGATGATGCAAACGCTTGTCCTTTGGATGAGAGTGGCTCCAGTTCCATCAATTTCGACACACTTCTCAATCACCTGGAGTCCCAGGTGTAGCTTACGTATGTCATCCTCCATGGACTGGATCAAGGCATCGACTTGAGTCTCTCCAGAGTAGACCCTCAGTTTTGACTCGATTTGTTTGATTGGTTCCAAGATGTTTCTAATGATGGCAATACTTTGATCTGCAGCCGCTGGTGTCATCATCATGGTGGACTGTTCCATTACCTCTGTCTCCACCACGGTCAAATGATTCTCAATAATTCTCAGCAGTTTGGCCAAAGGTACCAAAGCTATAAGATTCTTATTAATTTCCACCTCATCCGTCACCGCTTTCAAATGCGAAGTTGGTGTCATTAGGAGACCATCGCCAACGGCACCAGAAATGTCCATCAATCTGACCTCATCGTCTGTAGTCTTTGATGACTCGCTGTCCGTTGGTTTCTTGGACTTCTTACGCTTTGGAGGAGCGGCAGCTTCTCCCTCCGATGTTACCTGAGCTACAACCTTCTGCGATGTGGACATCTGTGCACTGGCAAAGGTTTGCAAGTCAGATGTCTCCTCATCTCCATCCTCCTCTCTATCTCCTTCTAGCTGGCTACCCGAAGCGGTGGCTTTTGATAAGCTGAAGAACTCCTCTGTTTCGGTGGGCCGTGACTTCTTGCGCTTTCTAATGGGCGCAGAAAGGGATAGTTCCTCCTCCATTTTTTCAAACGATTGCTGGGCATAATGTTCGGTTTCCTTGTCAAAAACTCCCTCCCTGCAAGAGGAACCATGCACAGTAATCTCTGTGATGGATATGTCATCCATACCGGCTTCAGTTCGCAGATCCTCATCATGGGTGAAATACTCAGGAGATATGTCAATGACCACAGCCTCCATAAGCAGCTTGCCGGATTGGGAAGTCTCCTTTACAAATCTCAGAGGCGGCAACTCCACAATATTATGCTCAGTCACGTGCTCCGATATTTGATCCGCATACATTTCAACAATCTTGAGAGCTTCCTCTTCAGTCAGATCAGGTGTCTCGTATAGCGACACAGACACCTCTTTACCATCGAAGGAGAAGGAAACGTCGCCCTTGTCATCGATGGTTATATCGCCCACAGGTGTCTCATACATCTGGGACGTGCGCTCCTCCTGTATGGTGGACAGGGAGTAGTTCCTTTGCAGTTCGTTTTCATGCACTTGTTCGGTCTTCTGGCTTCGTTGAGCTTCCTCAAAGCCCAGCAGAGATGCCGAGCTGGCCACCACACCCATGCAGTTTCGTGCCTCACAGGTGTATGTGCCCAGGCAGCAAGTGCCATCCTGACCAGAAATTATCCTATGAATGTCACCTGGCTTCAGTTCAACGCCATCCTTGTACCACTTGAGCACTGGCTGAGGTACGCCAATAACCTTACATTCCAGATTGACGGCTCCCTCCTCGGTAAGCACAGCTCGCAGGCACTCCAGGAATCTTGGCTTCTTGTAATGCCTTGGGATTTGGAGCTTAAGGAAGCATGAGGTAATACTAGTGCCAAAGTCATTGACGGCAACGCATTTCCACTCAGCCTGATCGACAAACTCAATCGACTTGATGTCCAGCTGCCAGTCATCATTCTCCCCACGATAATGATGGTATCGTTCATTTGAATCGATGGGTAACTCATCCCGGAACCAGCTGAGTATAGGATCTGGAGAGGCCTTGACCACTACCTTGAACTGAAATGGTTCATTGATTTTGGCATCAGTACTCTTCAGACCTGTTAAAAACTTTGGTGCTTGATTTTGATGGGTAAACACCAAGCGCTCCTCATCCGTTAGCTGATTCTGAATATCCTCCACGGTGAGAACAGCCGTACTGCTCGTCTCGCCCATGCAATTGCGGGCAATGCAACAGTAGGTACCCAGCGAATTGGTTCCAGTCAACTGATAAACATCACCAGGTTTCAGCTCGTGGCCATCCTTAAACCACTTGAGCACGGGAGTTGGAAAACCAACTACCTTGCACTCAAAGGAAACCAAACCCTCCTCGGTCAGTACGGCACGCAGACTCTCCATAAATCTGGGCTTTCGATAGTTTCGGGGAACTAAAAATATTGATTAGTTTATTAATAATTCAAACAGATAGCTTAGTCTTATTAACGCACTGTCCATGCTGACCACAGATGAGGAGATGCCCACGCAGCCCTCAAAGCTACTGACTACACACTTCCAATCGCCGGCATCGCACGATTCGGAAGGCTTGATCTCAATCATATAGACGCCCAATCCATCCTCGATCAGTTTATAGCGCTCGCCAGTTTCTACGCGGCCATCCTTGTTGTACCAGGTAACGCTCTTAGGCCAAGGCGGTACCACAACTGCAATAGAAAAGGACGTATAATTATGATTTATATAATTGTGCTTATACAACTATTATTCTTGTAAATCTACTGGTAAATTGAACTGAAAAATGTTTGATGTTAATTATTTTAGACATTAATCATTCTACGATTTAATTATCATGAGAAAAATAAATTAAAACTTATGAGCTTCAATGAAATATCTTTATGAAATATAACACAGAATTGGGTATTACAATATCAGACCAAAAAACCCTTTTAACACTTCTCAGATTTTTAATGTTTTACATATTTTAACTTTTTACTTTAATAGACATTTTATTAATATTTATTAATGGTCCCGATAATAATATCTTAGCATTCAATAGGAAATTTTCTGCACTTGTTATAAATCCGATTCGTTCACGTCAAAAAATGATGGAATACACAAATACTGCTCTAAGCAATATTACGTATTCTTCATAAATTCAAAGCGTGAAATTAAGTTAACAAAATGTTATTTCGCCATTTTGTATTAAAAGAGAGCGGGAGATTGGCAGAGAGAGGAAGAACGGGAGAGCTGTGCGTAGGAGAGCCGTTCTCTCTCTCTCTCCTTAGCAATCATTAGTTTTGTTTTGCTCGACTCATTCGGCGACTCATCGCGTCTCTTTTCACGGGAATGTTGTTGACCCACCTCAACAACAATCACAGCATTCCCCCTCAAAAGCATTCCAAGCGAATTTCATTGAGTTCAAGTTTCTAGAGCACGAGCACACGAGTCTAAAAACAAAGCAAAGCCGGTCGAACTGAATAGCAAATACAAACACACACACACACACACACACACATTCAAATACTATATAGACACCGAAATATAAGTATATATAAGTAGTAGTGCTTTAAACGATATGAAAACGTATTGAGAAAATAAACAAAAAAAAATTTTTTGTTTTATTATTTTCTTTTTGTTTTATTTTGGCATTTTGCCAAAATCTGAACGCCAACGCGTTGAGAACTCACCTTGACAGCCGAGTATGATGGTATCGCCAATCCGAACACTCATGTCTTTCAGCTCATTCGTAAAGATCGGCGGCGGCGCATTATTGCTAACGCTGAGTATGAGAGCGAAGAGAGTACGACAAAACGAAAGAAAGAGAGAGAGGGAGATTGAGAGAGAGAAAGACAGAGAGAAAGTTAAGCATTTGCTGGCTGGCACTGAGTTTTCAATATACTCACTTGTCGGCTGGTTTGAGCGATCCCTCGCGACTGCCACGACCCACGACATGGACCTTGGAACTGGAATATGTAACGCCCATGCAGTTCTTGGCCTCGCAGGTGTACGTACCCAGCGATGTGGGATCATCTGCATTGGCGGTCAGTGCAAAAATGTCACCCGCCTTGATCTCCTTCGAGTCCTTGAACCAGCGCAGATGAGGAGTCGGCACACCTACAACTTTACATTCCAGCGACACAGTTCCCTGTTCGGTGAGTACGGCTCGCAGGTCTTCGACAAACTCGGGTGTCTTGTAGGCCTTCGGAACAAGGACATTCAAATTGGCCAAGCAGGAATTGCGACCACCCATATTCTCGGCCATCAGCATCCATTGGCCACCATCCTCTAAGATTACTGGACTCACTTCCAGGTAGTGAAATGTGCCCTCATTCGTTTCCGTGATGCGCTCGTTTTCGCAAATCCTGCGATCGTTGCGATACCAGGTTAGCTACAGTACAAAAAATTTTACATTAATATTATTATTAATATTTATATTATGTTTAGTATTATTCAAATAGCTTCGGCTCACCGAAGAGTTAAGATTAAATACCTTTGTAGTCATGCATATTGCGTTAAATTTGTTTCAATTACCAATTATTCCTATGAAAGCTTTATGATATAGTTGCATCGACTCTGCTGTTAATGCTGATCAAGAATATATATGTTTTATGGGGTCTGCCACGCCTCCTACTGGGCGTTACAAGCTTCGTGACTAAAACAATATACCCACTGCAAGGGTATAAAAAGCTAGTAATATTCAGAAATTTACAGCATTCAAAGGCATAAATTGATTGAAAACTTTTCTAGAATTTACCTTTACGATTTATTTATACAAATAAGGGATTCTATTTGTTTTACTATACAATTTTTTTAAGCTGTTCTTTGTAGAAACCATTAATGATGAGGAAGAAAATTTAAATTTACTACAAACTTGTCATATGTTTAATATTGATTATATGAAAAATTTCTTCAAGCTAATAGGACACACTTTCTGCTCATGCAAACCATCTTGCAACAAGCCGAAGACTCTTGACTTCTATTCATTACTATTAATAACTAATTATCTAGTCGTTAAGTAAACAATTATACTAAAATTTATTTATCTATTTGATATAAACTGATTGCGGTGATATAGAAACTACACGCTGATAAAATAAAGATACTCTATTAATATCAAATAATTATATCAAATAGAAATTAAATAGTTTGTATTGTATAGTTAGTGATACAATATTCTATTGACCACTTTTCCAATTACTTTACCTTAAGGTCTGTTGAGCTGCGGATTTCGGTGAGCAGACGCGTGCGGGTTCCCACTTTGACGGACAGATCGACGAGGCGTCGTAGGAACACTGGAGGATCCTCGCCAGTGGATCTGTCCTCAACGATGAGCTCAATGTGCTTTCGCACGATATCGTTGCTCTTCGTGCGGGCTATCAGCGTATAGTGTCCGGCATCCTCGCGCTGCACATGCTCCACGGCCAGCTGGACAGCATTGCTCGTGTTTGTTATCCGAAAGCGATCGGAGTTCTCGATGGGTATGTCGTTACGGCTCCTGTGAAACGTGTAATGTTTTATCGTTATGCCAAAGCTTTGCTCTGATGAAAAATGGAGCATGTTCTCAAAACCAGAACGGGATTCTTTACATTATTGTATAACCTTTATGAAAATGAGTCAGTTCAAAAACATAGTACAAAATTATGGAACTTTTATTTAAAAGTCCAACTAATTTAATTGCTTTCTTCTTATTCGGACAGTAGAAATTCCCAAATGGTTTAAGCAGTAAACTTTGATTGCTGAAATAGTCAGTATAATGTACTGAATATCTCTTGATATCTCTTTTAACGAAAATATGTTTATTTAATTCGAAATTTGTTTTTGATTCTTTATAATAATTATTTTAAAACCTACTATGATTTATTTTATTTAAAAATTAATTGGACTATATATAAAAGAATATTTTAATTTTGTTATTAACTATATTTAGATCTTAGTTTGGATTATAAATGTATGAACCTGATAACTATGACTACAAAATCTTGGTATTAGAACACTTTTTCATCAACGTCGAATAGCGTGCCATGGACTAGATATATAAAGAGTGGGGTATGGGTAGGGATTGGGAGTTGTTTACCTCTTCCTGTAGACCGAGGAGGCAGAGGCCGAGGAGAGCGTGCCATGAATTTGTTTGTGTTCGTTGCATTTACAACATTTGGAGCATCCGTTGCCCATTCTTATTACAATATAACTAAATGTTTATAATTTATATATACACACACACACTAAAACACACACACACAGTTGCTAGGCAATTGAAACAGGAAATAAATAAATGTTAATGATAATATTGTTGATATAAAGACATTAAGCACGTGCACACAATATTCTTTAAACAAAGTCGTTTATTTATTTTGGCATTAATATGCTTATTACCAAATAAACAAAATCATATAATAAGAAAAACAACAACAACAAAAACAAAATAAAAAAAAATGAATCTAAAATGAAAAATGACGAAAATATTTCAATCGCAAACGAGAATGTTTATAAATAAATGCAAATTCAAAGCAGCTCGACTATATTAATTGTATTTTCTATTTTGTAGTACACACACAACAAACACACACTCACACAAACACACACACGGAAAATGCTTTTCTTTTTCATGTATTTATTTTTTCTGTTGTTTTCTTTTGTTTTTTTTTTTTTTTTTTTTTTTTTATTTTGGGTTTTGGTTTTGGTCATTTTATTTTTGGGACCCGCGAATGCCACGCATTTCATTTTCGAAAGCTAATAACTTGGTTGTTCTCTGTCTGAGATACATTGAAACATTGAAGAATTTAGAAAGAATCGCGTAGACTGCGATAAATTGTTACGTTGTGTTTGTTTCTTCGTTTATTTATTGCAAATTTGTTGATTTCGTCGTTTGCCGCGGATGCTGCAAACTCAGCCACGATTATGTAATTTTCCATTTAATTTGAAAACAAAACAACAGAAAAGTACTAAAAATACTATTTTTGTACTAATTTCAAACACTTTTTGGGCATAAAAATTGAAACATTTCTACGCCGTCAGCAGGTTTACAGCTTTACGCTATTGCAACATTTTTCACTCACAAATAGTATTCGTTCAGGCAGCTAAATTTAGACGAGCTATACACACACACACACCACACACATATACGCACACAGTAGCACACCCCCATTGTTGGAGTCTTTTGTTGTGCATGCACTAGTTTTCCACATTATGTTCGGGAAATTCTTTAAAAAATTTGATTGATTTCGTTGCACAAGTCGAATTTATCAAGTATACGCAGCGTTTAACGCACAAGCACTCGCAGCACAGACACACACACATACATATACTTATTATACACATATACACGTAAATCGATTGGGAATTTTTGTATATACAAAAGAAATGCCTAGCTGCTGGGCAACGGATATATGTTAATGCGACGATCGTCAGAGTGGAACTGTCTCACCGGTTTTTGCTGCCTTCGAAGATGGCCAACAAAATATTTGGTCAAAAGAGCACGATGAGCGGATGCTTTTCCGCTTTTTCTGCTTCTTCCGCTGAACGACGGCAATTTCACGCTCTACGCGCAAACGCATTAGGATCAAGAATTCTCAGTTTTTAGAGACTAAAATCTTAGTTGATTTCATGTTTGGGGCAGAAGCGTGAAGGAGAAATCATCTGTTAAATGCGCAAATTTGTTGGCATTATGCACAGCAACCGTGTGTGTGAATCATGCACAAAATACACACAAGCACACACATACACGCACAGAACAATCTTGTATTAATATAATTATGTTAATATTTTCAACGACTTACCACTCGAATTTGAAGGGCAGCAATTCAGATTCATCGTCCTCATCGCAATCGATTTTCACAAAAAATGTCGCACGCTCGTTGGGAGTGCAGCGTATAAGAGAACTGGAGTTATCACTAAACGTTATACGCGGTATTCTAGTACCCACTGAATCCCGACCAGGAGGTTCTGCAAAATGAAGTCAGAAAAAGATTAATTAGTTAACTTTTCGATTACTATATACTTATATTAAATAATAGTTCCATACTGTTTGAATTTAAATCAAAAGCTTATGAAGTAAAAGGGAGCACACTCGACCATAAGATACCCTCCGCTACTTATAGGTGCGCTCTTTTACTGTTAACATGCGTTGAAAGCTGGCTGTCATACGTTTACTGCCCACTGTAAGCTGGATGCTATGCGCTTACGCTGTCACTGTTTATGTCGCTTTATGTTACTGTTTTGAATTTGAGAAGTTCGATAAAATATGCCAAAAATGTGTTGGAAAAGTGTTTAGGAGTTGCAAAATTTAAATAAACTTTATATACCCTGCATTTTAGAACAGTCTATATAATCCATTGGAAGTCTCTAGCTCTCTAAAATACTTTTGTTTACTGGAAATTAGAGTCGGAAATAACTACATCTATTGCACTGCTACAGCTGAGCTAGAATTTATATGATATATATACTATATATGTATACACTATTGTTACGAAGATGCCTTCCTTCACCTGTAGCATACTCTGCACAAACCGATTACACCCCCTGCACAGGGTATAACAGTCTTTAAATATGTAAACTTGGAATTGGCAGCCGAATAACTGTCACTATCAATTATAGACAGCATTGCTATACCCTGTTCAAATGTACTCAACGGGTATACGAACTACTAACTATTTTTTGTTAAATAAACTAAAAGCATTTGTAAATAATTTATGTTACAAATGTTAATAAAGAAGTAGCAATCGTTATTTAAATTTATCTTTTCTAAAATTGGCCTTAAATTTCTAATTTCAGCCTGAGCAACTCCACAACTGAATTCACAAATAAAAAAAAAATGTTTTTTTCTGCGCTAAAAATTCACCGGGAAGCAGCTCGACAAAACTGTCTACCGAAAATTTGCACTAAAAATAGTTCCAAATATTATTCATACACAGAAACTATACTAAAATACTATTCGCAAATGTTTGTATATATGTATGTCTGTATGTAGAGATATATGCACATTTAGCAAAGATCAAAATGATATACGAAAAATGCAGAGTTCACTCCTAATTAACTAATAATTATGTTTATATTATATTTGTATAATATACTAAGTAAAATGTTCAAATCGGTTTATTTAGCGCACAATTATCAAAAGTTTTGCATAGACTGTTCCACATTACGTAACCGCACCGAATACGCCAGACGATGGACGAGCCGGTAGCGGTAAGAGGTATGGGCAAGGGCAGGGATGGGGTCGGGGGAGAAGAGTGTGTGATCATAAAAATACACACACACTTTTAGTCTATTGTCTGTTCGGCAAAGAATAGAACATAAAAAAAAAGTGATGGAAAACCGCTTTCCCTTTGCCCTCTTCTGGCTCTTCGCCGGCGGCTCGTTGCTGCTCGAGATGCTTTACCTGCTGTTCCCGGTGAAACTTCCATGCTGCAGCTACAGCTACAGCTAGACGATCAGCTATATAATTAGCCCCAAAACAGGGCCACTTTTACATGTACACACACACACACACACGCGTACACACGCACACACAGACGGCCTTAGTCTGGTTAACAGGACTATTTTTTTTTCTTTCAAAAATTATATATTTTTAATCTTATTCACTTTTGGGGATTTCACGGGATTTGTGCAATTTCTTTGGATATATATTTTAAAAGGCGGCGATTTGTTTTTTATATTTAGACCACAAACATTAAGCAAAAGCGGCGAAAGACTTCTTTTCAACCGATTTGTCGATATCTTTTTCTTTATTTTTTTAACTGAAAATTTGAAATTTTTCAATTATTAATACATAACAGAAAAATATTTTACATATAGATATGTATTTTCAATTGACTTTTTGCACGTTTCTAATAGAATTAAGTGAAATGCAGCCACGATATGCTACTTTCGACAGGCACACACATGCAAAGACACGCACACACTCGCACAAATTGACACGAAACGTTTTTTCTTTCTATATATGTATATATAAATAACTATATA
Organism: Drosophila cardini; assembly: GCA_018903735.1. Taxonomy (NCBI): domain Eukaryota; kingdom Metazoa; phylum Arthropoda; class Insecta; order Diptera; family Drosophilidae; genus Drosophila; species Drosophila cardini. The sequence goes on along the minus strand of JAEIGM010000001.1, from coordinate 19,162,472 downwards.
CAACAAAAAAATATATACCGCACGCGCACACCACGTCCAGCAGACACCTCCTGGATCTCCGATCGTTTTTCTCAGACTAAACGATGTCTACACTCAAGGCATTGAGCATCCGCATAGTCCATGCCCGATTCTTGCTTCGGAGAAATTCGGTTTCTTGTACTGCTGCCGCCTGAGAGCATTTAGCTTGCTCTCTTCAACTCTCCGGTCTTTTATAATTTTATTATTGCTGGTAAAAGAAGAAGAACTGCTGCTACGGCTGCTGGTGCTGCTGCATTCCCTTGAATATGCGCAACATGTTTCCAACTGAAAAGCTTGATCATTTTTTTTTTTGTCTTGACTTTATTTTCTCTATAAAATAAATATATATTTGCACGACGCTCTCACAAAGTAAAATCTCTTCTTACAGTTGATTAGTTAAGTATTAGTAAGTATTGTTATGTTGCACCTGAACAGGATAAAGTAGCAGAACACATGTACATTCATGTTAAACTTAAGTAAATACTTATACACATATTCACACCCGCACACACACACACACTCACACAAATACAAACACTACGTTTGTGATTGTTGCACAGCAATAATCATCAACAGGTGACAGTGAGGGAGTGGAGCCATGTAAGTTATTGTTCGTTTAAGCCAACATTCTTGGGGAAAGCCGAGTTTTACCTCAGACTGAGTAGAAATGAGTGCTGAATTTGGTGCGACAAGATGGTTCCGTGAAGGGCGAGAACCAAGCCAATGAGAAGCGTCCGAATACCGACTGTATGCTCTTAAGTCGCGACTTTTTGGCCCAACGTGCCTCCTCCTTCTTCAGTTGTTCAATGCCCTGCAACATAAACACAGTTAAGACAATTACAATACTATTAATTAAACTATTTAGCAAACAAACCGTTTGATCGTTAAGTATTGCACTCAGTTGTGTGGACAGCATTATAATAGTGAATATGCCAAACATAAGTCCCTCGAATGTGAGGAAAAGTAGCAGAAAAATGGTAGCTGGCGGCGAGTATGGTGAACAGATGCGCCAATCGCTTTTCACACATTCCGCAAACTGTGACATTACCAGGAAAAGCGTGTGCAACGATATCGACGCAATATAGAACTGCGGGCAGTAGATGAACATAGTTAGAGATAAGTAAAGTAATTATACCATGTGAATACACACCGTGAAGAGTACAAAGTACTTTTGATTGTTTTCGCCAACACAATTGTTAACCCAGGGACAGTGATGATCCATCTTCCGTATGCATCGCTGGCAAACGGAGCAGTGATGTGCTCGATCTGGTTTAATGCTGCAGCATTTGGGACACTTGTAGAACATCTGACCCTCCCGATAGCCCATTTGTTCAATCATCTCCTTGGTGGCGTTACCACGCGGCACAGCGCCCTTTGAGTGAAATAAAATATTTACAATTAAACTAATTGAGTCTAGTTTCTTAAGACTTACCGGATCGGAGAGCATGGTGCGCAGATGTGAGACAAATGCTAGGAATGCAAGTGCTTGAAATATAATCATATTAATGGTACTGTAGGCTGCATAACTGTTATAACTGGGCAACAGTATCAGGCCACAGACCACAAACTCCGCAAACAGTATAAGCAGCCATGTCATAATCACGCAAACAATACCACAAATATCCTGAATTAAATAAATTTATCAGTTAATCAATTTTTATATATTATTTGGCAGCTACGGTATACACACCTTTACACACCAGGCCCGATTGCCGAGACACCGATTGTGCTGATCCACGCCACCAGGAGCAGCCAGTGAGGAATATGAGTAGTGCATTTTAGCGGATATCGGGATACACACGCGCACACCTACACCTACACACTCACACTACTTTAATGCGTTGTCAGCCCACACACACGCACCACCAGCAATGACGCATTGATTTTGCCTGTTGCAGATAACGCGTTATAAATGCGGGCAATATAGTTTGTTAACAAAATTTAGAAAAATTCTGCCAAAACAGCTGTTTCGATCAAAACAGTCGATAACATTCGCCAGTGCTGGATAACGCAAAAGCGCAAGAATGCAATAGCCAAAGACTGCCAGACCCTTGAAATACCCTCGAGATCCAAAACAAAAGCATTTTTTAAATATATTTGTAAATAGATATATATTAGTCGTCTTATAAAATCGTCAATTTACACGTTAGCACATATTACATAATATTAAACAAACAATACAACACAATAGTACGTAGAGATAGGTACAATCAGGTAACTTCACTTAGGATGGCGTAAGCTTGGCTGTTGAATCAAGCAGGGCCCACAGTCCAGCCACGGATGATATCGCTCCAAGCATGCCTATAGTCCTCGGTGTAAGATTAGCGTAACCCAAGGCCGTAAGAGGTATAAAGACATCGCACATATTTTTTACTGTATCTACTAAGATATCTTTGTGTCCCATTGCCATAACGTAAGATTGCAGAGCTAATCTCTTAATATCCGCTGGTGAATTAATGCTGGTGGGGATCTTGCAGCGCGTTATGCCTCCTTTGCAGCCAGCTTTGTGGAGGTCTAAGACTCGCACTATTTCGTAGAAATCTCGACACAGGTTCATAACAATGGAAAAGAGCCAATACTTGTTGGCAACTTTTGACCATCTTTTGGCGTTCACATTGGTAAGTCCAGTACGTGCCAGCCAAAGTAGATGATCGGCTAGCAGGAATAGGGCCTGGGAAATCTTGCTCATGGTCAAAGTGACACGAATGGTCAAGTCTGGGTAATGTATGGATCGCAGGCTGGCATAGAAGACATCCAAGCCCTTGCCAAATCGAAGCACTGTAAAAATAAGTACACAAAACTGTACATTTTTCACGAATAAAAGGATTAATTATTCTTACGTTTTCGGAATGTACTCAGTATATATTCAATGGTTTTGAAGTTGTCCACCAACGCAGGGTGGCAATTGGCGCTCTCCAGAGAATCCCACATGGCACGGGAGGCATATTGGATAAGCCTCGCAATTTTATCTCTTCCGGCTGCCTGATTATTTAACTGCACCCACTTATCCATTTCTGTTTGTTGACTGAAATAAAGTCCAACTGAAATAAAGTCCAATGTGCAAGTGGCACAGGAATGCGCTTCAGCGTTGCCACCATTTCACAATTTTTCACAAGACTGGCCACTCATTTGTTTATATTTCTATACTTTCAATTATCGAATTCAGATTATCGATATTTTTACCGAATGATAAGTAGCTGCCACGTCTTTTCATACTCTCGTAGTTTTTGATAATATTTAACAACATTTACATAAAATATATAAGCAAAAATGGCTGTAAGTATAAGAAATATATTGGCTTGATATTATGAATGGAAATCCATTTCAATTGCAGCCACCACAAAAGGGCAAGCAGGCCACAAAGGGCGCTAAACAGATAGTGGAGGAAAACAAGACAACATTGGCATTTTACAGGAACATGTCCATTGGATGCGCTGCCCCTGCCCTTCTACTGAGCTTTTTGGTCTTCGAGATAACAAAACTTACAGTGGTCAGTGAAAAGCTTGCAGATTTTTTAAATATATAAACACTGACTGTCCAAATCTTTGTAGTTCATGCTGGTCGTATCACTGCTTATCTTAGGCGCCGCTTACCAATTTATGGTATTCATGTCTCGTGCAAAATACTCGGAGACTGGCGCTCTACTTGACTCTGGAAATGACCTAAACATGGAAGGTGGCATTGCGGAGTAAATATTCCTCTTAAAAATTAAATGTGACAACTCATTTTTTATACGTTTATATCGTTTTCCTTAGAAATGTCAAGGATCTCATTATCCTGACCTCTGGCACACTGTTATTGGCTTTAATATCCAATTACTTTTGGCTGGCACTGTTGCTAGCCCCGATTCGCGCTGTCTGGATGCTCTGGGGCTCAGTTATACAGCCTTGGCTCTCTCAGCGCAACGCCAACGAGGAACCCGAACTGGACGAAAAGAAGCAACGTAAATTGGATCGCAAAATGCGTCGCAATAGATAAAATAATGGAATGGATATAAACTCGGGTCTAGGTTAGTTATCCTCTGGTTTAAGCTGCATTCACTTCATGTTCGTACGAGGCTGCTTTATATATGTTTATGTTAACATCTACTACTAAAATGAGATTTTAAACATTTAGACAGCTTGGTTATTAGGAAACCAATGCCCAAATCTGACGGCGGTATAACAATTAGATTATCTTCCTGATTAAAACCGAGACATCCTCTGTCTCTAGTCAATGAAAATTCAAAGTTCGTTTTGTTTTTTTCTTTGTGAAACTTTCGTGCGATTTAATTTATGTGCCAAAGTGTACAAAATTTCAATTTTTGTATAGCAATATAAAAGAAAAACACTTTCTGAGTGCGAAAGTGTGGAATTTAACCTTTGTGAGGGGAATCACAGTTTCGATTTGACCCAAAACATTTTCAAATGTTCACTCGGACCCTGTGCAAATATTTTTTGTATATATAATATATATTTTTTTTATAAATAATCGTGCATTTGAGTGCAGAAACTGGTGCAGATCTAATTAGTGCAAAATTTCCACTTATTTTCCAGAGCAAGCATGTTTCAAATATGTCGAGAAAACCAAATCAATTATAGAAAAAATATTCAAATAAATTAAGTATTTTGCAACAATTTATTCGTTGTTGACTAAACAAAATTTGCATTCAAACTAAATTAATTATTTTATAAAAAAGTATGAAAAATATAATGACAAGAGCTCAAGAAGATTTTTCTATACTCAATTCTTTTTAGTAGATTCCAAAAACCCAGCTATAGCCTAAAGGGAGCGTCAAAGTTAATGTTCGTAACTGATAATTTATACGAATGTAAATGCAACTTAGTTATGAAACTGTTATCATATTTTTAATGTATTTAACTAAGAGATTTGAGAATGGGAAGAGAGGTTATAAAAGATTGAGAGAGATATAGATATATATAGGTATATATAGATTGGGTGGAGGGGACAAACAAAGAAAAGCTGAGCTATGTTTTGTTTTAAGTTATATATAAAAGAAAAAGAATAGAAACTCAACTACACAGCTAATGGAGTGTGTTTTGTTTGTTTGTGTGTGTTTTTTGTGTGTTCGATTTGTGGAACCATGCCCATGGCCAAAATATCCATGCTCGCCACAAAAGCAGTTGGTTAACATCTGGTGCTTAACTACAACAACATCCAACAATTTATAAATATCAATGGACACGAAAAAAGCTCGGCTCTTAGTTGTATTGCTCGGGTATAACATAGGAAATGTCGTCCCATGGATGGCGATAAAGACCCTGTTTGAGTCTCTTCTGATCCATGTAATGTCCAATGAATCCTATGCTGCGACCCAGCACAAACAGAGAATTAATAGCTCCCACATTGATGTACTCCTGTGCCTCCTCACTGCAATATATAAGAGAATTAGAAACCAAAACAGATTCATCCGTTAAAGCATTTGAAAAGAATGCTCACCTGGTAAAGGAGCCGCTGTTGCGCAACATATCGACAAAGGCGGTGGCAATGACACCATCAACATTCAAAATCAGATTTGGTTTCTTGTTCGTGGTGATCTTTTCTACTTCCAACGCATACTTCAGTAGTGGACACTGTGGAAAGTTCTCCATCACGAACTCTTTGATGATCTTTACACGCACATCGGGATTATTGATGGACTTGACACGGTGTCCAATACCCAAAATGAGTTTACCCTCTTTGCGCATTTTGTTAACAAACTCCATCGGATGCAAATTGGTGTCGTAGGCCTCTGAGAATTGCCTGGCGGATCCATCAAGAGCACCTCCGAAACGATCACCCTATAAACAAAATCATTTTATATTGGGAAACTATTAAAGTAGAGATTACTTAAACACTTACAATGGTCAGAAGTCCGCTGACAACAGAGGAAACCAGATCCTTGCCAGCGCGGGCACACACTATGGTATTGTGGGCACCTGAGACAGCGGGTCCATGATCAGCGGTGACCATTAGGCACATTTCAAAGAACTTGCACACATACGAAGGTAGACAGCGTTGGAACCAAAGCAGCGAAATAACGCCACCGATACCCACATCCTTGTTAAGGACCTCACTGATAGGCATGCCCGCATACATGAGCTCTTGGCCACGTTCATCACAAATTGAGGTCATAAAAGAGGCTGGCTTACGGATGAGTCCCAGCTCACGTGCCCATGAGTAATCCATGGGAACTGTTGGCGGCGGTACCTCTTCACGGGGCACAATACGTCCGGTCTTCACCAGCTCGCTGTACACATGATGTATAAGCTCGCCAAAAGTATCAAAAGATTCGGGCACGTATGCACCCGCGTCTCGCAAAGCTTTATTCTTTGCAGTAGCTGTTTCGCGATCGGAATTGGCACAGGAGCCGGCGTGACCGAATTGCACCTCCGATGTGAACATGCTAGCACAGGTACCAATGCACCAGGAGACCAGTGGTTTTGTGATACGACCATCCTTAAGAGCAGCGCACACATCATACTCTTCTGTTCCACCCACCTCGCCCAAGAGGACAATGAGCTTGGTTTCAGGATCCGCTTGATAGCGAAGAATGTGATCCATGAACGTTGAGCCTGGATATCTGTCTCCACCAATGGCAATGCCCTCGATAACACCATCCGTGGCCTTCGAGATAATGTTGTTCAGCTCGTTAGACATGCCACCCGAACGGGAGACATAGGCCACACTGCCAGGACGATACAGCTTCGAGTGGAGTATGTTATCCAACATGCCACCGGTGTTGCCAATCTTAAAGCATCCCGGCTTTACGCCACCGACCGTTGCGGGTCCAATAATGGCCACTCCCTTCTTGTTGGCCTCGATAATCAGCTTGCGGGTCATGTTCTCCGGAATGCCCTCGGCAATAATGGCAACCGTGCGTATCTGAGGAAACTCCAATACTTCCAGGGTCGAGTCATAAGCCGAACGCAACGAAGCAAAGTTAACCATGACATCGACCTCTTTGTGCTTATTAATGGCATCGGACATCTTCTTATAGACCGGAATCAGAATCTCCTTATGGCCCCAGTAGTACTTTTGCTTGTGATCGCCTGTAAACGGATACACCATGGCCACCACGGACGGTTCGTCACGCCTGCGTCAGAAAGAAACATGTTTAAAAATGATCTCACATATTGGATATTACTTGTTATTGCTAATTACTAAAATAAAGGAAACCCATTTTAAATAATACTATTTATAAAGGAGCCATGGGAGTATTGAAAAACATAGGTAGGATAACAAGTATTACCTGCAAATAAAGTCAAAGTCCAGCATAGACTGCACAGCACGCTGTTGCATGCCCCAGACGATGGCCTTGGTTGTATTCGAGAAGAACTTTCTGTTCAAATTCGAACCATTACTGGCACCCTGCTGATGATTATTGGTGCCGCCGGCGACTCCATCGCTCTCATCTGCCGAGATAGGTGGTAGTTTAATCGATTGTGCTGTTGTTGAGCGCAATGCTACTTGTTTTTTTGTTTTTATTTTATATTTTTTTTGTTTTGTGTTTAGTTTCGTTCCCAAATGAATGGCAAGGGTCGATGTCGATGCCATTACAGAATTACGGTTATCGTTATAGTTATCGATTGCGATATTATCATGATGATGAGCGAGAGCGAGCAAATAGTCGAGAGAGTATAGAATTTCACATACATATATATAATCATATACATATATATAGTTTATAAAATACACATACACATACACATAGACAACATTCAAATACGATTACATTTGCCAGGACGAACGTTGGTTGGAGTCGCGGGATTGGTGCGGTGCGGGGATATGCGAAATACGATGTGATTTTGAATTTATATTGATTTTTGATATTTGAGTTTGATTGATTTTGATAGTGGTAGGTTTTCGATTTTTTTTTTTGGGGGGAATTTTCGGTTCACGAGGTGCGATTTTTTTGTTTGCCAAACGAACGGTTCAAAATAAATTGTTTATGGTTTTTGTTGTTGGTTGGACGAGGGCGATCAATGCAAGAATACATACAAAAGAAATACAGAGAAAACAGAAATATAAATGCAGTTCCAGAACAAGAATCAAATAACACAAAAGTACACTTAACTACAAAAAAACACATAGGAGAAAAGAGGGTTAGATAAGGTGAAAGGGGTTGGGGAGAAAGGGACTGGAGAAAGGGTAATGCTAAAAAATGACTTTTTGGTTTGTCACCTACCTGAGCCTAGACCATCACTGGCAGCCGCCTTGAGATCAGCCTGTGCTTGCTGTCCCCCGGGCAACAGAAAATTGGCCGTAGAGAATTCAACACTGGCCACCTGTGGAATGGATCGTTTGCCCAGGGCCATGCCACAAATTGCAGTCATGTGAGTCTCGGGACCAAAGACATGCAAGGGAATGCCCAGAGTACTACCAAAGTCACGCATACGGCGCAAGCCCTCCTGATAATTGGGTCCAGCACGACGCACAAAGATCGAGACATTGTGTTCCACCAGCTTGGGCTGGAATTCACGCAATGCGGTAATGATACCTAACAATGTAGTAGGAGGTAATAGAAAGTTGATTTAATTAGTTTGACTTGCTGATAAGATAGGGACAACTGACCTTGGAAGGTCGATGCGACATTGGTAAAATTGGCAATGCCACCGCCGGTAATCAGCACTTTGCCATCGGGATGTTTGGGTGACGAGGTCATCAGGTTAAGTATGGTTTTGGCATACTCATACGTCTGCTGTTCGGATGGAGCACCGCTATATTCGCCATAGTTGGCCAACTCGGAGGCACCGCCCAGATCACAAATTGTATCCGAGTAAATGACACTAGCTCCACCACCGGCAACCATCGTCCAAATACGCCCATTTCTATTTAAAATGGTCAGCTTAAGTGACGCACCGCTCTTGGCATCCAGATCGGCAATATAGGCTTCCTCAGGGTACGCATCACGGCCAAACGGTGGTGGATAATCAATTTCACCCCACTTTGGACGGCAAATGAAATCGGCTGTCGAATCCAGCTTGGCTGCCAAATCCAGAATATACAGATGATCTGCCGTCACCACCAGAGGATTTATCTCTAGATACGTGAAATACAAATCGGCAAATGTCGAGTATAACGCATTTATAAACTTGGCAATTCGCTCTTTCTTGGCGGCATCTGTAATGGCCTTTAAAAGCGTCGTCTTAACATCAGCCAACGAGAGGGCACTGTCCACGGGCACCTCCAACTTCACAGCCTTGGCATCCACATCGCCAATATCAACACCGCCCTGGTGATAGAAAAGAATCGTGTCCGCCGAACGATGCGAATAGATGCAGACATACATCTCCTCGGCCTGTGTGAATGATTTAAAGTGTTACATACATAAGTTTTTTTCTACGAATCTTATGTGTTCAAAAATGAACATGTTATTTAAACAGAAAATAACAACGCGGGGATTATTTTAAGAAACTATGTGAACCCTAAATGTCTAATCAAAAAATACTCTGTTTATCTCTGCTTGCGATCCGTTTCCATGCTTAGAAACATAGAATAAGACTAGATCTAAATATAAACCCGCGCTCTATTCTGTGCGTGTGGTACAATTCTAAATATCTTAGAGGAGAGCTCTGTCTGATGCTATATAAGTCGAGGATTGTAAGAAATAAAATCAGTCCAAATTTTGTTCTCCAACCATAGAGTTCAATTTTTGTGCTCAACCATAAAGTCTTGTTGTCCATTTATTCATTGGTCCTTCGAGCATTCTGTTGTTTCCCCCACCAGTGGTAAGTTACACAGAATTATAAACCAGCACCTTATAGTGAATACTTAAGGTTGCAAAATAAATCGGTCTGTTGCTATCATAAGAAGCACAGAACTGATTGCTCTTGCTCTTTGTGTGGCAGAGTTTATAGAAATATCCGAAAAGGATTAATAAAATTTTTTTGGCTCGAGCGCTCAAAAATAAAAGAGGCAGAGTAAAGTAAAAGTAAAAGTAAAAAAATAAAAATTTAATAAATTGTGTGTGTTCGATAAAGTTAAATCGGCGGGCACAAAATTATAGCGTTTCCGAGGCTAACATCGGAAAGTGTAATAAAAATACGTAGAAAGTTTCAAGCAGCCATGGAGCTGCAGGGATCAAGGGTCCATTCATTCATTGGTCCTTCGAGCACTCTGTTGTTTCCCCCCACCAGTGGTAAGGAACACAGAGTTTTTTAAATCAGCACCTTATAGTGGAGTACTTAAGGCTGCTTAATTAATATTGGTCTGTTGCTATCAAAAGAAGCACAGAACTAATTCGTCTTGTTCTCCCTTTGAGGAGGCAGACTTAAAAAACTTGATGTAGATCCATTAGTTGGTCTTTCAAGCGTTCTGTTGTTTCCCCCCACCAGTGGTAAGGAACACAGAGTTATAAACCAGCACCTTATAGTGGAGTAGATAAGGTTGCTAAGTAAAAATTGGTCTGTTGCTTTTATAAGAAGCACAGAACTGAATTGTTTTGTTCTCCCATAGAGGAGGCAGAGTAAGCGTTTCCGAGGCTAACATCGGAAAGTAAAAGATATATACGTAAAAAGATTCAAGAGGCCAAAGAGTAGCCAGAATCAAAGATCGGCTCGCAAGAGGATTTACAACCCCAAGAGCCGAAGGCAACGGTCGGCTAGAGGATTTACAACCCCAAGAGCCGAAGACAACGGTCGGCACGGTAGAGGATTTACAACTCCAAGTGCCGAAGACAAGGTCCGCCGCGTAAGCAGCGATAGCGGCGACACAGCGTCAACGATAGCAGCGACACCAGATCATCGTCAGCAGCACCGTCGACGTCAGCAGCAGCATCAACATCAGCAGCATCAGCAGAAGCGTCTACAGAAGCGTCAGCAGCATTAACAGCGACAACAACAAAATGTAGTTAACCATAGTTATTGTCATTTTATTTAAGTAACCCCCTTTTCTGTGGCCCTTGGCAGTATGTTCAAAAATGAACATGTTATTTAAACAGAAAATAACAACGCGGGGATTATTTTAAGAAACTATGTGAACCCTAAATGTCTAATCAAAAAATACTCTGTTTATCTCTGCTTGCGATCCGTTTCCATGCTTAGAAACATAGAATAAGACTAGATCTAAATATAAACCCGCGCTCTATTCTGTGCGTGTGGTACAATTCTAAATATCTTAGAGGAGAGCTCTGTCTGATGCTATATAAGTCGAGGATTGTAAGAAATAAAATCAGTCCAAATTTTGTTCTCCAACCATAGAGTTCAATTTTTGTGCTCAACCATAAAGTCTTGTTGTCCATTTATTCATATGTCTTACCTCTGTGTGGGGTATAAAGGGCTCAATAATAAAGTTGCGCAATTTGCCCACCGCATTGCCAATCTTTTGATCCTTGTTCAGACGCTCGCCAATCCATTCTTTCACCTGCTCAAAGGTTTTCTTGACACCAATAAGTCCAAGTTTACCACGTCTCTTGATCAGTTGATCCGGTTTGACCACAAGCGGCTGAAAATAACAAAAAATATAATTTAAAAAATGGGAAATATTAACAATAAATAACAAATAATATAAAAGTGTTGCTGCTGATCAAAGGCAATTAATAAAGATTGAAAACGACAAATCCCAAAAGATGCAAGCTCCCTCTGATGGGTTAGGAATGTTAAAAGCTTCGAGTTGGGATGCTTCTAGTGTAAATGACAACCGCTAAAAGGTCAGTCGAATGACTGCGTCATTGACAGTGACACTACACACACACAATTCTCATTTGGCGCGCTTAACAACTGCTTATTAGAAGATCGTACGAGTGTAAATTGAACATCAACAAAATAAATATGCATACTACGTATACGAAAATGAGGAGAGATGAGGAAAACATCTGAGGGCAACGTCTGTATCTAGACTCAGGCGATTCGCTTCAAAGTATAATTGCACGTTAACAGATCACAAAGATCTTGGAAATTTCTCCCAAATGTCATTGTACGTCTCATCAGAGTTTATATAACAAAACTATAAACAAATTAAAATAATTATTATCAGCTAAAAGCACAAGATAAACACAATTAAATTTGTACAAAAGTCGCTAAGAAATTTATATATTATAATTTAAATATATATATATATATATCATATATCAATATTTATTTAATTTTTAAATGAAAGTGTTATCTTATGATTATTTATTATTATTATTTAATATTTATTTTGTTTGTACATATATATTTATTAATCTTTATGATCTTTGAATATATATAGAACTGCATTCAAACTAATTGTGTTTGCGCTTTTTGTTTGCCTACTTGCGGATAATCCTCAGTAAATAATCAAATTATCAAATAATCACGCCACCCGCCGGCTGTCACTCAATCAAGCACACACATACACCCACACACACATGCTCAGAAACACACCCGCATATGCACACGAACAATTTGTTTGTTTATTTGATAAAAAAAAATGTGCGCTATCAAAACTAATTTCTTCGCGCCAATAATTTAATTGGTTTTGGCAACTAAAGCGGGGAATGTACGCAAAGTACAGAAATAAAAACTTTTAAGATATAAGGAATAAATATAATTGTATGACTAAAAATACTAGTAAATAGTATTATAGTTTAGGTTTTTGAATACTACATAGAATAAAGTTTATTTAGTAATTAAAATAGGGACAACTGAAGACGATATAGTAGTAATCTAATCACTCTAGTCGCTTGGAAATGGAAAAAGGTATCTTCTTAAATAGTAGGAATGAAACACTTCATGAGTATTTTGTAGGATTATGAATCATCTGAGTATATTTACGTTCTGAGATTGTTTCCAAACACTATTCAGTATCAGTTGCTACACTTCAATTAATCAATCGGACGATTGCCTTTCAGTTATCTTTAATATGTGATCCAATAATAGAGTAGCATGGCCAACTTGGTTTTAGCCAAAATCTTGGTAAATGCAACGCTTTGGAGAATTGCTACAATAAAGCTAGAAATAAAGCTATTTGCAAATGTGAAATAAAACCTGCTGATTAACTATAAATAGTCACGAAAATGTTTCAGGAATGATTTCAAAATCAATCAAACATAAAATAATGTATAATTATATCAACCTTTTTCTTTTCAGGAAAGTCTTTCGAAAGTCAAATGAAACTAGCTGTTTTTTGGTAATTAAATTCGGCCAACTCTGATACTGAGCGGCAATACTCGCGCCATGTCTTATCACTGATTAGATGGAAATCATGCGAAGCATTGATGATGACGCTTAGTCACGACGCAGCAGCTCACGCCGCAACGTGGCCTCAGACCGGCTTCTTGGGCCATTAGGCCAGGGGTCAAGTTCAATGAGAGAATTGCACAAAAAAAAAGTAAATAAAAAATAACTCAATTCGTAGATTTTTTGTTTGCTGGGAGGCGGCACGCCTTATCTACCCCCCGCTAATGGGGGGCTACTATCAGTTGTATGTTTTTTTTTTTGTAGCGTCTAGTCTGATACTTACCGTGGTCAGCAACCAGGGGTGATCGCTGCTCAGCTTCGACCAATCCGTTTCGGCATTAACTGTGGCAAAACGACAGGTGGCTGCGCCGGCGCCGTGAAGATTAAGATGACGATTTAATATATCCTTGCCGGTGGCTTCGCTGATCGCTTTCGCAGACATGCTGTATTAGTGGTGCTGTAATTAGACAATAAACAAACATATAGATATAAACTAGGGTATAGAAATAACATTTTAGTTGACTTTGGTTTGGCACTTATATTAGCTGTACTTTAAAACTTTGATTCTATTTACTTAGAATTGATTACAGAAACGCAAATTGAGGTGTGAGTGTGCGTATGTGTCTCTGGATTCGTGTGTGTGTTGTGTAGTGTCTGTGTAGAAGTGCACCCAGTTTCTTTTCTTTCAGCACCTGCCTTAAATATTGGATTTGTTGTTGTTATTATTGACTGAGCGTGCGTTTTATGTATTTGTTTGTTTGCCTCTCGCCCTTTCTATATATACATAGATATTTTCGTATATGTATGTGTGCAATGCTTGGGAACGGTAGCAAACCAGGTGGCAACCTGCGCGCTGTCTAGCCTGAAGTAAACTGAAATCTAATATGCAAGCCCAGCCAATAATGAAGACTAGACCCGAACACGACTACATACACGAACCTGAGCACGAGCCCGAACCAAAACCGATTCACATTCCGAATCTGATCAAGACAAAGCTTCGTGGGCATGTTCGGTTTCTATGTGGTTTGTATTTTATGTTATCGTAAGTACATCGTACTTGTTGTTATAAATAGGTGAAGTATTTTTGAAAGCAAAACAAAATAAACAGTTCTTGGTTACTACTTCTTCTACTACTATTATTCTTCCTACTAATTGATTGCTACATCTACTACTGTTACCGCTTGCGCTTAGAGATAGAGCTTTGAACAAGTTTTGAAAGCTGTGGGTGCTTGCATTTCAGATATTCCGAAAAATCAGATATGTTTGAATTCCAATTTGGTTGGGCAGTGTATTAGTTTAAATGTTACCCAACCGTTAACAGACAACATCAGTGGACAATGGGATGAAGATGAACCGGTTTAGTGTCTTGTGTAAAGTAGAGAAAAGGGCAGGTAAATACAACACAACTTTCACCCAAAATGAATTTTTGTTTTTGGGTTTTGTGTTTTGTAAAATTATGCAGGTAAATTGACGTTGACAGCGGCAACGACGCTGACGTTTAAGGCACCAAGCGAACACTCACACACGCGCGCATTGGCACACGCACGTTAACTCACAAAACGCACACATTCATATATTGACTTTTCCTGTTTACAATAACTGATCGAGCGCCGCTTGTGTTTCTGTTGCTGCTTCTAATTTGCACACATTTTCAGCAATCGCCTAACAATGGAATGGATCGAATGACTTTGCAAATTCAAAGCTTGCGTTTAAAAGCTCCCACTGCTCACTGCCCGCTGTTGAAATCGTTGCGGTTGCCAAGTACCAAATTTACATGAGAGCGCGCAATTGTCGAAGTTCACGGCGAATTTCTGACGTGTATTAGAAAATTTCTTTTGATTCCTTCGGCTTTTAGCTAAAGTCACTTAAGGCTGGGCGTCAGTGAAAGTGGGTAAAATCAATAGTGATGCAATTTCTAGTTTTTTTCTTTCGATTTTTTTTCTTTTTGGGCACCAAATGCGTCGTTGTGGACATTCACAAATTCGCATGGCTTTGCAAGTGTGTGCGTGTGTATGTATGATTTTGTTCCTTTCATGTTTATTTGTAATTGCATTTATTGCAAGCGAAACGCACAAATTGTATTACAGCACAATGATGTCACACTTTAAATAACTCACTTTAACTGTTATGTATTACAGCAGTTTCACTTTTTTGTTAATAACTTTACACCGCAAACTTTCTTTCGCTCTGAGACCTTTTTATATGCATTTATATCGCGAGTTATCGATATAAGATCAAAGATTATCGGCTCAGCAATTATGTTGTTAGTCCATTTTGCGTTAACATGCTCCTGTTATGACGCCAGTGTGACCGTTTTACAATGCCAAAAATATCGGAATAAATTTACAAATCGAGTCAGCTGCTCACGTATCGAACAGCTGACAAAAGTTAATGCTCTCAGAATCGAATCAGCGATAGCATAAGCGATATTGAGTAATATAATTAAACTAGTACTTAATGTGAACAGAGATTGCGGCTAAAGAAGACTTGAGTGCCGTAATAAAGAAAGCAAACATATTGCGCAGCACAGCAACTACACCACAATAAGGATGTACACAAAAGGAAGGCTGATGCTGATGCTGCTGCTGCCAGTGCTGCTTATGCTGATGATGATTACGAACAATGCGAGGGGCAATCAGCAAATGGCGGGTAGCAGGGAAAAGGTGCTCGCAGACATACAGGAGAGATTCATCAGTCTGGAGGAGTCACAAGCATTGCCAGAGCCACACACACGCGAACAGGTCGAACTGTTGCGACATTTAAACTTTGTGCCGCCGGCAATCGACTTTGGCAAATGGTCGGTGGGGCAAACGGTAACACAGATTGTGACGCTATTTAATCAGCACACAAATCGCACCGTTCATTTAAACTCTGTCGCTGGGCTAAGCCCAGTGTTCTACGGCAGTTTCTTTGGCACACACGAGGTGCCGCCTCAAGGGAATGCCACATTTAGTGTGGTATTTCTACCTCGTCAACTTGGTGCCATATCAACGGGTCTGCTCATTCACACGTCCTTCGGACGTGCTGAGATCGAGGTGCGTGGCGAGGGCAGTGAGTGTCCGTATCGACTAAAGCCGCTGGTGGGCATTAAAGCTCCAATGAATGCCACACTCACGCCAGAGATTCACATGTATAATCCGCACGAGCGACCGCTGCAGATACTCGAGGTAAGTACATCACATACCGCATTCCAGCTTCGTGTAACTTAAATTTTTTTTTGCTCTTTTGCAGGTCTACAGCAGCGGGGGAGAGTTTCAATTGGAGCTACCCAGTGGCATGTCCGAGGGACCACAGAAGCTATGGGAAAT
Organism: Drosophila cardini; assembly: GCA_018903735.1. NCBI lineage: Eukaryota > Metazoa > Arthropoda > Insecta > Diptera > Drosophilidae > Drosophila > Drosophila cardini. The sequence continues at coordinate 19,146,025 of JAEIGM010000001.1, read as the reverse complement.
CCCACCGCATTCGCTGAAGCCCGTCATACGCATCTCGTTCCATGGACGCACCGCAGGTAATCACAGCGCCTATATACGTATCAAAATAGCTGAGCAAACGGCAGACTCAGCAGAATCATCGCCATTGGATCATCTCAGTGAAAATGTGCTAGTCATACCCGTGGAATTCGAAATACTGCCCAAACATGGTGCCTATGCGCGTAATCCTGTGGCGGACTTTGGCCGTTTGGCCACAGATCAGCACGAGGATGAGTTGCGCTTTAAATTGAACATGGAGAATCAAGCCGTGGATGCGGCGCAACGCAAGCTAATTGGAAACTATCTGCGGGATATTCCGGGACTTAGCTATGATCCGTACAATGCGAGCATTGTGCTCGATCCGAAGCTGTTCGAGGAGAGCGCCAGCATCAATGATCTGCTCGTCTTAGGCGAGGAACAACAGCAGCAATTTACGGTCATGATACGGGCTGACATCTTTAAAGGTGGACTTTCTTACGACCGCAATGTGACGCTTTTCATCACAGATCGGGGCAACAACGTGGAGGAGACACCACTGGAAACGCGGCGTAGTCTCGTGGTTCGTAATAATTTTGCCTTTCCGCTGATGATTTACAATCTCAGCCTGTCGGAGCCCATAGATACAGCACTTCTCGAACTGTCCTCGCTGGACCAAGAGTTCCTGCTGCAGCCGGGCGAATCTGTGGAGCTGCTACAGCTTCAACTGCTTAACGAGCAGGCCAGATTCAAGTCCATGCTGCTCATCGAGAGCAATGTGACGATATTTGAGGTGCCCATTATAGCGTGTAGTGGACGTTTGCATGTCTCTACGCAGAAATTCCAGCTCCGAGTGCCGCATGATAGCGATTACGGATTGGATCTTGATTTGGGCACCGTGCCATTTGCGGAGAATTCACGCAATGGCTTTATTGTGCTGCGCAACGACAATCCCATGCCAATTAAGATAACCAAATGGTACTTTAAGCCGCCCATGAGTGTCCAATTCTCTGCCATGTTCGTGGGCTGCGTTCCGGCAGGTGTAAACGCCACGGAACCCAAGGATCCACCAGACAATAAAACAGCCTTTCACTTTTGCACCCAACTTGCCGAGGGCGAAAGCGCCGTCTACATGTTGTCCTTCCAAACGTATGTGGCTGAGGAGAGTGCGGGCACGTTAAAGGTCTGGACACCCTATGAGCTTATCCGGACGACCGTTAAGTTCAAGGCGGCAGTGGGACAGCTAGACATTGAGCACGAGCAGCTGCAGTTCAAGTCCTGCTTCCCGGGCAAAATATGCTCAGCAGTGTTAAATATACGTTCCAGTTTTCTGCATCCGGTGCATGTCAAATCCGTGGTATTCCAAAGCCCCGGGCTGCGATTCAAGGATTTCAATGCCAAGGGCACAACCATCGGAGCACAGACGCTGACCAAAGTGGGTCGCATCTATTTTGAGCCATCGGCGGTGTGTCGATCCTCGTGCTATATACGCCCAACTCTGAACGAACACTCAATCTTTCCGATTGCGAACAATGGAGCTGGCGGCGCCGCAGGATCGGGACAGGCGAACAATAATCTTCTCTACGATGGCGTCGAGGTGCGTCAACGTGCAGAACTCTATCGCCAATTCAAGCGTCAGCTGTTATCCATGTCCCTCACGCTGCACAGCCAGGAGCTACCTCCATTGGATCTGGACTTTAGTATTGCTATTGAATGGCCCAAACTGGTGCAGTTCCAGCCGCTGCCTCCCACTCCCGCCATAGAGGTTGGTCAAGTGCAGCGTCAATGGATCACTCTAAGTAATCCCACAACGCAGCCACTGCTCCTTGACTACTTTCTATCGGATCCGGCCTTTGCCCGACGCACCCAGCTGTCGCTGCCCCTAGAGGTGATCGATGGAACCGGCAGCAGTTGCTATTTAACCGATCAGGATGTCTTCTCACTGCCCGATGCTCCGTTCGGTGGACCCGTACTGTTTCCACCTCTGGCCACGCTCACCATCCCCGTGCAGTTCAGTGCCAAACAGGCGGACAAGTACTGCACCCTACTCCATGTGCGCAGTAATCTCACGCTCTACGAGGCCGTCTGGCTAACCGCCCGTGCTGTCCAGTCACAATTCCGCTTTGGCAATCGCCGTCCCGGCTCCAGCACTCCGCTGCTCTTCGAGATGAATCGCGAGAACTTTGAGACTTGCGATGGAACAGTGAAGCCACCCGTGGAGGATGTCTCAGCCAGTCACCATGTGGTGGCCACACGCAGCTTTACGGCCCGTAATGCCGGCATCTTGCCCATCCGGATCGAGGGCTTCCTCATTGGCAAGCGGCCTTGCGAGGGATATGGCTTCAAGGTCCTCGACTGCATGGGATTCGAGCTGAGGGAGAACGAGACACGCAAAGTGGAGATCAGCTTTAGTACGGACTTCACAGCATCCCGTGTCCAACGAACGCTGACGCTTCTAACGAATCTCAGCTATGACATCAGGTATCAGCTCCTGGCCCAGTTGCCCGCGGAGAGTGTCGAGCGTTGTGCTGCCAGCCTGCCACGCCCACCCTGGGAGTCGGCACTGCGCAATGCGGCGCTTGTGGTGCTACTGGGCACCTTTTGTCTAGTGATGTTGGCTGCGATCTTCGACGCGAGAGCCATTGTGGCACATCAGAATGCTTACGACGCGGCGCGTTACAAGAGCCCACTGCAGCCGACCTTTAACCTGCGGAACATTGTCAAGATGCAGGTGGCGGAGGATGTGGCCAATGCCTCGGCTGCAGCGGTTACCGCAGCGGCTCTCAAGGCGGAACAGCAGCAGAAACTCCGAAATGGTCAGCTCAAGGACCTCCGAAAACGCACAACGACAGCAACAGCGACGACGACTGCAGCTGCAGCGGAAAAGATAGTGACCTCACGAAAGCCCAAGTCTTGGACGTCCTGGGGTATGGACCTGACAGCGCCAGTAGCAGCGACAGCAGCAACTGTGGCGCCCAAGCCTTCGAGTTCGCCTAAGCCCAGCAAGAAATCAGCACAAACGTCTCCTACTCCTGTTCCTGCTTCTGCTCCAGTTGCTACTCCAGTTGCTGCTCCAGTACGCGTGACAAAGAAACCAAAACCCACAACGCCAGTTGGTGCCACGCCCAAGCCAAAGCTAGACTCGCCGCCCACTGAACTGCAGGAGAAGATCAAAGTCAGTCCGAATGCCAAAGCCGTAAACAACGCTCCACCACAGAATGTATCCCCGAAAGCCGTAAAAACGCCAGTGGAGACGCCCAAAGAACGTGTGCTCAAGGAGCAGAACGGCAGCGTCAAGAAGCTAGGAAAGACTCCGGGTCGGGAGCGACGCAAGGAGCAGAAGCTTACCCCGCCCACTGCCACGGCCACCGGCAAAAAATCAACGGAGCGTAAGCAACGGAACAAACAGCTCAATTTTAATGGTAGTGCAGGTGGCATCGATAGTATCTCACCGCTAGGTACAACCGATGCGGATGCTATGATCACCTCGCCGTGGGAAACCAGCAGTCGTGTCTCCTTTCGCGACGTGCTCCAAACGAAACCTTTGCCGGCTGTGGATAATGGTCTAAACTGGAATCCGGCTGGATGTGATTTGGCCCACAGTGAATTGGGTCCCATTGGCAGTCGGAAGAGTTGTCCAGCGCAGGCGGTGACCTCGCTCTGGGAGCCACTGATGACACCCGAGGCAACAGTCACCAGCAATGCATTGATGAACTCGCTCTTTGACATCTCACAGCCGGGCTCGATGGGCATGAATATAAACGATTTGCCAGCCTTAAATGGTAAGTGATTTCTTTAGCAGTTTTGTTACATCTCTAACTTGTCACTATTCCAGCAGATCTTTGTCAGAACTTATACGAACGGGAACAGTGGGAGCGACAGGAGCAGCTGCTGAAGCAGCAACTTCTGCTGGAGCAACAACGGAAACAGCAACTCCAACTGCAGCAGCAACAGCAGCAAGAAAAGTTACTGCTCATGTCCAACATGGAGCCACATGGCGGCAGCAATTGGCCATTGAATCATGCAACACCGGCTGCCACATGGAACACACTTGGTTATGCAAACTGGCCAAATCAGACAAATCATGCGGGAATTCGTACATCGCCAACGCATGGCATTAATCCCAATGTGGGTGTTATACGTCCACCGCCAGGACTCGAAGCTAGTTACAACAACTGTCAGTTGCCAGGAGCGGCAACTGGACTCGCATCAGCAGCAGCAGGAGGAGGAGGAGTTGTTGGAGGTGGAACAGGATCAGCTACAACAATATCTCCTGCAACCATTAGCAATGGCAACAATAATCATCATATCGTCGATGGAATACAAAACGCACAACAAGACGCTGTAGAGGATCGATCGGTGAATCCAATGCGCACCCAATACGATCTATTTAGCTCGCCAAGCTCAATATGGTCGGACAATTGGCGACAGCGCAACAATCACATGAACTGAATGGCTTCTAATCCAAGCTCACTGATCAAATTTAAGCAACCAAATGAAATTCTTACTCTTTAGAAACTTAGGTATAAAAAACGCTAAGAGACACGATGAAACATGATCTTTTCCAGTTTTGACTTTTTTTGACTAAATAAAATCGCAAAGATTAATGATTATTTCATTATAAATACTATTATTCTCGAATATTTTCATCCTCTATTCTTTTATTTATTTTTTTTTTTTTTTGATTTATTAAATGCAGTAGCGGCCCGATTTGGTTTAATTCATTCAAAAATATTTCAGTTTCTCTAAAAATAATAATTTTCTTTAAAAAAAAACTATTTACTCCCTCAACAAATTCATTTAAGAAAACAGAAAGTTGTCTAAAAATTATGAAATATTTGACTTAATTTAAATTCAGTTCAAAATTATTTACCTTATTCAAAAGTAGATTTCAATATAAAATATAATTTCAATATAAAAAATATACCAAAAAATTTATATTATAAATTTAAATTCCATACTGAGTTATTAAAAACAAATATTTCCAGAATAAGAAATATATTTAAAAAATATAATGAAATTTTTGTTATAAATTTAAGTTTATTAAAGAATTATTTACTTAACTTCCAAATATTTGAGTAAAAAGAAATATTCTAGAAAGAAACGAAAAATTTGTTTATAATTTAATTTCTTTAAAAAAATTATTTTCGTTACTAAAAAAATTCAATTGAGGAAAAGAAATATTTCTGAAATTTTGAAACACTTGTGTTAAATTGAAATTCATTAAAAAATTGTTTACTTTACTGTAAAAAATATTTAAGAATTAAGATATTTGAAATATTTCTTACAATTTTAAATTTTGAATGGGAAATTTGTTCTGTTTTTCTGTAGGAAAAGCTTTGATACTAATTTAAAAAATGGATAAATTTAACTTACTTAAAATTTCTTAAGGGAAATTGCTACAACAGATCAAAGATAATCTTGTAGAATAAAAATATAGATATGAAATTATTCAGAAAACTGTTTTCCAGACCAAGGTCTTTGTAGCCTTAAGTCCTCTATTAGACAAGACATTTATTAACCATTTTTGGAACTTCCGATAAATGAAGCAGACTGCCAGTTTAGTTTAATAACTTACAAAATTATTAATTGAATTAATTAAAACAACACTCAAATTAATTATTAAAACCAGTCAAATTTATAAAAATGCGCTTTTTATGGTTAAATCGAAAATTCAAAAATTTGTCTAATTATCTATGGGAAATTTTGTTCATAGTCAGGGGATTATTAACAGGCGTAGTTTCAACAGTTGTCCTTGTAGGTGATAATGCCCTTCTCGATGAGATCAGGCACTTCCACAGCCAGCCAGGGAGCCAGTCCCAGGGCCATCGCATGAGCAATACCAAATTTGGGAACATTTCGTGCCCACAAAGGTTTGAAGTGATCCGTTAAACAGATTTTACCGCCGCGATACATTTTGGCTGTCTTGCCGTCCAATTCGGGTAAGGCGATTTCCGGTGCCGTTGTGGGATACGTAACGGGAATGTCAAATTCGACATCGAATTCGTATTTGAGCAAATTGTGCATGTACCAACACTTGCCGAACCATTTGGTGCCCTCCTTGTTGGACTCCAGGCGGAACCAATCACTGCCAGATTGCTTGTTGTTCTCCACATACTGTTGGATTATCAAGTGTTCATTTAATTTTGCTAATTTGCATATCTTTTATAAAATATATTTACCTTTATCAGCGCTTGGTATTCCTCCTTCAGGCGCTGCACCCAAACATCTTTTTCTCGTGGACCAGCTCGTATTTGTAGCAATGGAATGTTACTCAGAGTTTTCCTGGTGCTATCGTCGACCATTGTGATGTATTTTAATCCCTTTGCTGAGGCACGTTAAATAAAACAATTAATAAAAACCAAACACACCTGTGTGCTAATGTGTGAGTGCGTGCGCGTGTGTGTGACACGTCGTAGTCAAATAACAAAAACTAAGCTTAACAGTTTTATGTTATGTTATTAACAGCAAATACAAAACGCTGTTAAAACTTTTGGGACTACGCTACCAAAGTAAAAAATAATTCAATAAAAAAAAATCTATACGCGGGTTGGTCGAATATTTATTAAATTCAGAATATGCAGAAGAAATAGGAAAAATTTGAATTACTTTAACAGCTGTTAAAGCCAGCTGTTAAAGCCAGCTGTTAAAGACAGCTGTTAAAGCCAGCTGTTAAAGACAGCTGTTAACACTCTGACAAAAGCTGGTTGCAACCAAACAAGGTGAGATTAGTTAGCTGGAGTTTGTTAAATTCACCACACTTATATGGCGCCAAAAGTGAAGCGTGCAAATTTTGAACGATGATCGCGCAGCATTCTGGAAAGTCTACGTCTTCTTGACTTATATATAAATGTATTTAAACAGTGATGTTAAGTCGAAGTCAATAAATACCAGAACACGGAGCCCAGACGTCCAAACAATATTTACTCGTCGAGTGATAAGGTGCCTCCGAGGGAACTAAATAAACACTACAAATTAACTAACAGAAATAAACCGTGTGCAAATTGTTTTAAACAAATTTAACTTCAAGTTGTGCAAAGCTTGTCATAAGGTGAGTGTTCTTTGATTTGCAATTATTCATACAAGGTTGTTGCAACTAATGTTGGCAGTTGCGTATTTAGTTACAATCTGCAATTCAATAAAAATAATAATAACGCACGTTTTAGGAATTAAATTGCAATGTGACTTTAAGTGTATTTCACAATTCACACAACGGGATTCACTCGTAGACAAAATGTCGGAAATATAATAAAAAATCCCGAAAATATTCTATAGACAATCTAGAAATTCGACCATAATATTTGTATATGGTAATAAAAATAAAAAGTACAAAATCATTGGCACAGTTTGACAGTTGATTCCAGAAAATAAGAATAAACAGAGCAGCTACAACTACAAAACACACACATTGATGCTGTTACCTTTGAACTGATAACAATAACTCAGACTGATAAGCCAGAAATCCACTTTAAAACTGACCAAAACCGGTTTATTCGTCCGACGAACGAAGATTTGTCTTGTCTAGGCTCTAATCGTTAAAACAGAGGTTCGCGCAATCGTTCATCAATATAATAATAACAATCATATTAATTTATTTGCTCCGAATACTGAACCATGCTCTATATGTATGTATGTATGTATATATAGCATATATAGGTATATAGCTAGCTACATAACGTAACCAGATTCGACCTTAATGCGATGATAAGACCAAGCTCAGTTGTCTTCTTATACCAGTTCATGATGAGCTGAATGCTTTCCAGAAACTGGCTTGAACCGGTTTGAAAAGTCTGCGATTTTCAATTAAACAAGCAAACAAATTGTTTTTTAAATCTGAGAATGATTTCAATGTTGTGTCATCGTTATAACATCAAAAAAGGTCACTTAATCAACACTCCAGTCCAATTCCATCGCCATCGCCACCGATAACGCCACCACCGATCGTCTCCTGGCTTAATGCAGCCGCAGTTCGTTCCGTGGTCTTGCGTACACTGACAGATATAATGGTGTCTGCATTACGTTGCCGGGAATGATGCTGATGATGATACTCTTGCCATTCTTTGAAATGCATTTTTTTGCGATGCGCATGCATATTTGCGTTCGAATTAAAGGTCTTTGGACAATGTGGACAGGTATACAGTACCTCACCCGTGTGCGTTGTCAAGTGCTCCTGGCAATATAAATAGAAAACAGCAATTCCATGAGCGATTCATTGTTTAAAACAGTTAATAACTTACGCGCAATTCATTGGGACGCTTGAAGGCCTTCTCACACATTGGACATTGATGGGAACGTGCCGTATTGTGGGTGTATTTGATGTGATGCTGATGGGCCTGTAGGCTAGGTGACATTTTAAGGCAATATTCGCATTGAATTGGCTGCAGATTTTCCGCAGTATGCATCATTTTAATGTGTCGTGCCAGACCATATTTAGTGGTCAACGTTGATTCACACAAATGACACTTGATAACCTTCTGTGGCGCTCCGGTGTGTTCCTCCATGTGACGCACCAGGGCCTCACGGCCACGCACCGACTTGCCACAAACATCGCAGATCTTATCAAACTTTCGCAAATGCACCAGCTTCACATGTTGTTGCATGAGGTATTCGTTGGGGAAGCTGCAAAAGAAAAGACATTATTTAAATACGTTTTAAGCAAGGTTTCTAAATATTGCGGGAGAGGATTGGAACACATTTAACTATGTTGACTCCGCTGGCGCAGTTTTTACTATTATATACACATCGATTAGTTTAAAACCCAACTGATTACGTTAATACTTTCCAATCCTCCGAGTCTGCTAGATTACCAAAGACTATATCTATTAATGCCTTACGTCTTGGTGCAATTTGTACAGCTCACTAGCCACTGCTCCTTGGGAATGTGTGTCAGTTTGTGGCGCTCACAGACGACGGAGCTGTAGAACTTTTTTGAGCACTGCTCACATTGATAAAGTCGTCCACGTTTCTTAATGTCGTGCATGCGCATATGCAGCTCCAAGCTGCGACGATGGCCCATAACGCGTTGGCAAATGTGGCACTTGAATAGATCAGGATCCTGATGACGACGCAGATGATCAACGAGTACGCCTCGTTTCCAGAACTTACGATTGCAGCATACGGCATAGCCACGCTGATTGTGATCTTTACGTGCGTGCAGCAGGAGCTCAGAGAAGCCATCTAAGGGTTCATTGCAAATGGGACACTGGACTTTGTAGTGATCTCTTATGTACTCATTGAATTCCTGTGATTTTCTCATATTGTGCACGCTTTCGCCTTTTATCTTGGTGACCACCTTTGATTTCGTTGTGTAGCGGCGTTTTTTGGTCTTTCGTGGCCTTTTTGTCATGGGGATAGCAACATTGTCATCGTCTTCGCTTTCACAGCCGCTTTGTTGCAGATAGTCCGATATATTTTGTTCTTCTTGATCCTCAAGCACATCGGCAATGCTTAGATCCGCCTCGGGAAACTCAATCTTAATCTCATTGAGATTGATCTGTTCCAGCACGGCTTTAAATTCGCTGCTATTAATACCTGTTGCGTCTTCGGGTGGCAATTGCTTGCGCGGTCGTCCGCGTCTACGCTTCACTGTGGCCGCAACGCTCTCGCCCAGCAAATTCTCCTGCTTGACAACATTCTTGATCACATCCACTTGCTCGGCAATGGTTGGATTCTCTTGCTCAACAATCAACTTGGTTTGGTTTTGTAGTAGCTCATTGTGTGCTTGCTCAACCCTCTGGTAGAAGTTGTGAAACGCAAACAATTGGTCCCAGCAAGCACTACACACGTGCCCGCTGGCATCTTTGGTCTGTTTGTATATAAAATTGAATCTTTAAATGTGTGAACAAATCGCATAAAGCGTCATTTAAGTATTTTACCTGCAGCCAAAAGTGTTTTTCAATGATTGCATTCAGATCAAGTAGCGTGGCCTCATCGGAATCAAATTGAATGTTGCCAATAGCATTATCCGTACACTGTCTGCATAAAAAACACATTTTTTGTGCCTTTTGGGCTTAATAATAATGCCGAATGTGTTCAATAATGTCGAGAATTTCGATAGCGGGCATTAATCGAACAGCTGATTTGACAAAATAAACCTGCCAACTTAGCGAATCTGAGCGATACCGTTCTGACTATTTAAAACAAGTTGGCAGCTTTGGTCGATGTACTGCTACTTTGAACTAAATTAAACAATTTAAATCAATTTCTTTTTGGATTGTGTCGATTAATCTAAATATATGTGCACGGTGGATCGCTAAAAATGAACATCACTTGAATTCGCATTTGGTGTGCACTTAAGCACATAGTTAGATGTAAGAAGACTTTTTAATTTTATTGTTGGCTAGCATTTTGTTGTTGTTGTTGTTGTGCGTGTTAACGACTTTAACGTATAATTTAATTTCGTTTGATTTTTTTTTTTCGATTCAAATACAATGAGGTTAAATAAAGTGGTAACAAAGGAAACAAAGCATAACTCAGAGTTTAAGAAATCTCTGGATATACATATGTGTATGTCAGTTCTTTGTTCGTTTACATAGCATTTTTTGGCTATACCCTGTGTTAAGGGTACTTTATGTTTGTACAAAATTATGAAATAGGCAGAAGGAAACGTACCATATGCAATAAGTCATATGCATAAATTTATGATTAGCCGGCTCGCCATAAAGCAAACAAATCTTAAAGATAATATAGTTTGTTTACTTTAAGTACGTATATTGTTTGTGGATCCTTTCCTCAAGACTGTCAAATTTCAATCCGAGTGATAAAGATATTTGATAAGCTGATAAGCCTATTAAATATAATTAGCCAATTGTTGAATTGCGTTATTTACTTGTCTTATCTTTCTTACTGTTTTCAGTTGCTCTTTCCCAAGTGGCCGCGACACCCACAACTCTTCATCATTAGTGTTACAAAATCCAGATTATACAAACATGGATCTCCAGGGGAATCGCGCTGTGCCCGATGGTGGCTGGGGCTGGGTCGTAGTAGCCGCTGTGGCTGTCATTAACGTAAGTAGCTAGCTTAAACTAACTACGCAATTAAAATTTTATACTAACTTTGTGTTCTTATTAACTTTCAAACAGATGACAAACCAGTCTATATTGTCGGTGTTTGGTCAACTGTTTGTGGGCGAACTCCAACGCATGAATGAGGACACATTCACGGCAGCGCTTATAACAAATCTAAACAGTTTGGCTCTTAACTTTTCCGGATTGTTTATTGGTCCTGCCATCAAGAGTTTTAAGCCTCGGAATGTTGCAGCCACCGGGTGTCTGTTTGTTTCCTTTGGCCTGGTCTTGTGCTCGATGGCTACGCAGACTTGGCATCTAATCGTTGGCTATAGTTTCTTTGTTGGATTCGGACTGGGCTTAATATCGCCTTCGACTTTCATGGCCATCAACTCCTACTTCAGCAGCAAGCGTGGACGGGCAGTGGGTGTCTCGTTAGCCGGTGCTGGTATTGGTCAGGTGTTCATCCCACACATGGTACACTACTTTCTGCACAATCATGGTTACCGCACTGCAGTACTTGCCGTGGCCGCCTTGTCGCTCTGCGGGGTTAGTATAAATGTTAATCGTTAAAGCTTTCTAGTTTTAACTAATTTAAATTGTTCTCTTCAGCTGTTGGGTGCTTTGTTTTTGAAGCCACTAACTCCGCCTGTTAAGCACAACAATCGCAAACATATGAAGTTGCTGGTTGATAAGGAAGATAAGAACCAAACCAGTGCTTTGCAGGGTATAACCATACAGCCCGCGCAAGCCAGTGTTCCCGCAGATAAACCAAAGGATAAACCAGAGACCGTGTGCAGTAAAATGGGACATCGTTTGGCCCAGGCCATGGACTTGGAACTGCTGAAGGATAGTGTGTTCTGGAGCATTATCGTTGGCATGGCATTGGTTTATACAGCCACCATCAATTTTACCATGGTATTTCCCAGTTTCCTTCGCAAGACGGCCGAACTTGACAGTCAAATGGTCGCCACCTGCATGTCCGTTGTGGCTGGAGCGGACATCATTTGTCGCCTGCTGCTGCCCTGCATTACAGATCGCCTGCGCATACCCTATCGTGTTGTCTTTCTGATGGGTACAGCGGGTATGCTGGTTGCCCGAATTGGTTTGGCTGAAACCACCAATTTGCCCATCATTATTGCCATGTCTGTGATCACGGGCATGACCAAATCAGCGACTGTGATTAATAACAATCTAACTATCTCAGCACACTGTCGTGCCGATAAGCTAGCCGGAGGACTGGGTCTTAGCATGATTTCCAAGGGTATCATTGTGATAACGATTGGTCAGCTACTTGGCTGGATTCGCGACTACGCCGATTCGTATGTCGTCTGTTTGTACGCACAAATCACAATACTTTTGGTAGTCGTGCTGGCGTGGACACCAGAGATCTGCTATCGCTTTAATAGGCAGAAGCAAATTACATCCAAATCCATGGAGACTACTTATATGCCACCGGAACAAACTCCTATGAATTCTCGCGCATAACCATCAGAAAATTAATTTAACTAACTTAAGGATGTGATATTTCTGCGTTGTGACCAAGATCGCATGTGCTTGTAGATTTAAGCTATCATCTACTATTTATTATCATATAGTCTATAAGATTTTGACTTTTGTAACTACCCATTGCCAAATAAAATACAATAGATACATTAAAAAAACCAAAAATATTATATTCTCCAAAAGATCTGAATTTAGAATCCATTCCATTTTTAATCCCATCTAGACTACAAAGCTTTGTGAGCCCTCAATTGTTGACTTGCCAGTTTCCGTATTATAGAACAAACGGCGCTCAATTCCATCCTTTGTGATGATTCCAATGCGTACAACGCCACCGGAGCTGCCATCGTGGTAGATGGCGTGTTGGACAGCTAAAATGTTTGTTCAAAATCATTGTCAGCATATTAAATCATGAATAATGTATGTGGGTACAAACCTTTCTTTACAAATTCAACGCATTCCTCCTTCGGCATGCCTTCTCGGTAATGTTCCCTGACGAATCCGTAAATGAAACTAGACCCTGAGCCACCAATGGTGCAAGCCTCATGGGTTAACATACCACCCAAAGGTACACTGTAGACTTGTCCACCACGCTCCTCATCCCAACCAGCCACAATGATACCAGCTAACAAGGAGTCGCGGTAATTGTAGCAAAAGTTGCGAAACTCTGATGCTGCCTCCCAGACAAGTGGCTCTTTGTTGGTCTGATTTCGGTGATAGTTTAGCGAGTAGGCCACAATGTCGGCAATGGCCTGGGTATCTGCAGCCGAACCACTGCGGCAACAGTATATCTTATCCGAGATTTGGGTCAGTTTGTCTGTCACACGATTGGCAACATAAGCCCCACTGCTGGTGCGAGAATCCGCACCGATCACAACGCCGCCATCAAACTCCACGGCCATAATGGTGGTCTGCAGTAAGTATTTCTATTTAGAATTCTGTTTATTACATGTTGTGTGCTTGGACTTACGCCAGTGCTGACGGGGGTGTCGGTGAATTCAAGTTCGGGACCCATTCTGAAGATGATTATTTTTTAAATTTGTAATTCGTGCAACAAAATGCAGACTGAAATGACTGGCTTGTTTTTTTGGCTAGTATTGTGAAGCGTCTAAACCGGCACGGTGTTGTAAAAGGCAATTGACAGACATGCATTTATAAGCAAACAAATCGATAGTTATTGTTATCGATACCAACATCCACATGTTAACTTTGTTTTGATTTGGTTTAAAAAAATTTTCTTCTACCGCTTTTGAGTGATTTTCATTAAAAATGGCATATGTTGCGCTAAGTGAAGCAGAGAAAACTTTTATTTTGCATGGCGTAGAAGTAAGTAGTGAAACAATGGCCGTTATACAATACAATGTGTGTGCTTTTAGGAAGATTTTCGCTGTGATGGACGCTCTCGTCGCGATTACCGGCCAATGGAGCTGGAAACTGGTCTGGTCAGCAATGCCAGTGGTTCGGCTCGCCTTCGCTTGGCAAATACGGACATTTTAGTTGGCGTCAAAACAGAAATTGATGTGCCGAATCCACTAACGCCGGAATTTGGCAAACTTGAATTCTTTGTAGACTGGTAAGGCAGGAAGAACCCCTAAATTTGGTCTCATTTTTTATGATCCTATAATATGATCCTACGCTAAACTATTTTGTGGAATCCTCTAATGCATTTACTGCAATTGTATGTCAATTTTTCATTTCTATAGCTCTGCCAATGCCACACCAGAGTTTGAGGGCCGCGGAGGATCAGATTTAGCTCAGGAACTAATACTTTCACTTCAGAACGCGTACGAATCGCCCTTAGCTTTTGACTATCGCACTTTGTGCCTCATTCCAGGTCAGCAATGTTGGAAACTTTACATAGATATTCTGGTAAATTTCAACTTTTTCCTGAAAATGAATAAATAACTAAAAGACTTTATTATTTAGATTCTTGAATGTGGTGGAAACCTACACGATGCTGTTTCCCTTGCAGCTAAGGCGGCTCTTTATAACACGAAGCTGCCACGAGTTACTGCAACATTGCTGGATGCCGGCGTTACGGATTTGATAATATCCGATAACCCCTATGATTGCACACGGATAGGCATTGATGCAGTGCCTTTGCTGGTTACAGTTTGCAAAATAGGAGATTATTGTCTGGTGGATCCCACTGCAGAGGAAGAAGTGTGCAGTGCAGTCAGCATGGTTGTATCCGTGTCCATGCGTAATGATACAGGTAGTTAATCAGGACGCATTTGACTACAAGACAAAACTTATCTTTTTATTGATTTCAGCATATCTCTCCGGCACCCATATGACTGGCGGGGGCTCTATGCACAGGGATACCATGTTGAACTGCATACAACTCGGTCTTTCCATGGGCGAACAGCTAAATAAACTTCTTGTGAAGATGCTTAAATCAGAGGAGACTCGTGTGGGTCCCAAACGACCCAAAACGGTCGGATTTCTTAAATAAATTTATTGATTTGGTACGAAAGTTTATTGTAGTTACTCAATATTTGACTATAAACTGAGAATGATTTCTCTATTAGCTCAGGGCTTTATTCAATTACTTTACTAGTTCCACTTAAAAATGCAGGAACACATCCTAATTGCGTTTTTTTGCTTGTTTGCTTGCCGTAACTGGCTTCTTTTCCTTTGGTTCGGGCTGTTTTCCCGCCAGGAATGAAGTAAGCATTTCACTAATCTCCGGCATATCGTTGGTCATCTTCTTAAAATAAACATTGATTAGGGTACTTAACATGGTTTTAAAATATTCTTGTTACCTTTGAGAACTGCATGTTCTCGATTTCCTTCTTTGTCTCTGGATCGTTGATCATTTTTGGCAGTACCAGCATAAGCAGCAAGGGCAAAGCCATCATAAGCACCATGGGACTGAACAGGAAGTCAGTAATCTAGGATAAAAAATTGTTATTGATTGAATTTGGAAACCTTTATTCTTTATTGTTACCTTCCACTGCTCGCGAGTCTGGAAATATTTGAACCGCATAAGGGGCTTCATTCTGAGTGGATATGGCACCTGGACGACTTGTGCTGGCTGTATATAGTTTACTTTGCGTGCTCGGAATTTTCCTTTCGGGTTGATTTCCACACGCACAGGCTCATAAAATATGTCTGGATGATAAATGTCCAGGACGTAGCTGCCAGAGGGTACTCCACTGATTACGAACTGTCCATCCTCGCGCACAAAGCCCTTGTACTCTCCGTTATTGATGCTTATCGACAGATCCATCTGCCATTTGTTTCCAGTCGGCAATGTGACTGCCAGGCCCTGACCAGCTGCGGGTGCTACTTCTGGTGCATACACTTTGCCCTCGATGGTGTAGTAACCAGAGATTTCGTCTACGAGCTCATCTTGGCCAATAACGACTTCACAGCTACTTAGGCCAATAAGTAGCGCAATTATAAGCAGTTTATAGCACATTTTCTATTTTAATTGTGACTTTTTTTGGAGCAGCGTTAATTGAAAAAATTTATTGAATAAAAAAAGAACACATCAGATGTTTTTTATTATCGTCTATCGACTATCGCGGGTTCGCAGCTATCGATAGAGTAGTGGTCATATTATTGCAAGTCACCACGACAGTAATTCACCTCTGTCACACACAGCATGCGCCTGCCCAATTGGAATTTCAGAGTGTCAGTTGCATATTTGAATTCAAGGCGCGCTGTCTTGTGCGCGAAAGAAACGGAGTGATTTCCAAAGCCATACACGCAGACCGATCGGGTTAATTTGTTAAAAATTCCATCATTAATTCTAGGTTAGTGTGTGTGTTTTTTTGACAAACGAGTTTTAAGTTCTGCATTTGTGCCAAAAATAAAAACTATGAGAAGAATGTTGCTTACTAACGATGTGGAATTCGCGTGTTCTACATACGAAAATATGTAGTGGCCAAAGAGTTAGTAAGCCTAAGCATGCAAAATGCAAATGAGGTGCTTAATGCATTTGAAAGTGAAATTATTACACTTGAAACTTCAAAACCGCACCCATAACAAAATTTGCGGAATTTGTGCTATAAACCGATAACTTGTTTCAAGTTTAGAAGACAAACTTGCCGCTCAGTTCATTAAAAAAAAAAAGATTTCAAAGACGCAGTTAGGCACTGCTTGTGAGAAACAAGCAACAAATAAATATTTATATGCTATGGCATATAAGCTGTGTTGCTTTTATGTTTGTACAATTATGTCGCATGTTATTGTTGGTGCTTTGGCTACGGTAAAGGTGTACTGGAAACCGGTTTCCAGTTATGCCACACAATGGATGCTGTGCGCAAGTGTGCGTCTGAGAGTGTATGTGAATTGCTCTCTGTCTCTCTCTTTCGATCACTCCCGCTAAAACACTTAGCGAAGCTCTCACGCCGGCTGCTCTCTCCTAACAGAATTTCAATGGCAATAGCTTAACACAGTGCATTCTAATACAATGACAAATAATAATTAATGGATCAACTTTTTTCTTGTCTGTATGTGAGACTACGACAATATAAAAATAAAACCTGATGCCAGCCACTTTGTGATGTCAAGTGTCGCGCATGCGCATTGCAAATCGCAGATGATATTGTGGGTTGTGGATGCTAATGTTGCTGCTGTTTTTGTTGTTGTAATGGCTGCTGCTGCAGCTAATGCGACAGACGATGATGTAAACAAGGCGTAACAACAAAAAAACAAAGTACAATGCATAAAGCACAAAGCAATAAACAAACGTAGCAAAAACAACTAGCAACAACAGTAACTGTCAGCAGTAGTGTGAGGACGCGTAAGAAGCAGAGAGGCAAACGTGTTTATCTTAAGTACAAAGTGGGGAGAGCAGACGCAAACGTGACTCTTGCCGTTAGCAATTGGCACACTCTTCCAGTACACACACACCCATACAAAGGCCCTCACACACACACACTAACTCCACCCCGCTTCACTTGTTGTTGCATAGTTGTTTCACACAATTCCTAAATTGCTGATAAATCAAAGTCGCTTTCTATTTACAAAACTTACAAGTTGTGCACGCGTGTGTGTGCTATGTGTGCGTGTATGACAAATCACAGTTAACACATTAAACATGTTAATGCCATTGCTCTCTAAGTATTTTATTGTATGCTTTAACGCTTCTTTTAATACTACCAATGAATCAGTGACGTCATCTAATTGCTGTTTTAAAAGATTCCTATATTGACTGTTGTTGTTTTACAGCCACGCGTAGACTTTTGTATGTATTAATAGTTTTAAAGGCCAGTTAGTACACCTGTTAAGATTAGAGCAAATTTTATGAATAGTTTTCTCAAACTGGGTATGCTCTATTATTAGCTACCCAGTGTAGTTCTATGCGCAACAATATGTACTGCTTGGTGTGACAGTTTATTTATTGCAAGCAGTTTACTGTATGAAATAATTTTGCACAGAATCGCGGGCAGCGTTGCCAGAATTTTAGGTACTTTAAAAGCTAAATTTTGAAAAAAATGCTAATTTATAGGTAGATTAAAAGTAGTCCGACTTTTCGTGATCGGATTAGTAGAAAAGTTTTCAATTCAAAAAAGCTATATTTTTAGCTATTTACGTTTCACAATATTTTCCCCTTCTTTCCCTATACTGTATATCTTTATGCCTCACATTCACAGAGTATGCACTTTTATTAATTAATAGTTGTCTTTTTTATCAGACCACTTTAAATATTAATTGCGACATCTAAAGTAGCTAATGATGTATGACCCGTTCAGTTTTATTTCTTACTGCTCTATAAGTATATACTTAAATAGTCTATAATGTTTGGGTATTGGACAATTACCTAAAGCTTCAAATGAAACTATTTACTTTTATCGCATATTCACGTAGCCATAAAATCGGTCGTGTTTATTTTGGGATTTTCTAGAACAATAAAATGATTACAATTAACGCATAGTCACCTCAGATATGTAATGTCACCCCCCAGAACATACCTTAAATGGAAGTCTATGCCGTTCAATTAATCTAAACTATACAGAAACCCTAGTTATTTTCTATAAATTTAAAATTTACAGAGAGAAAAATAATTGCACGTAACATTTACCTTAGAATTCTTAATATAAATTTGGTTTTTATAACAATAAATTAAATAGAGGATTTTAAAAAAATTGTAAAGATTACAATATTTGTTCTGGGATATATTCGTTGTTCGGGTTTGAAAAAAAAACCACAACTTAACCCGATAGTCTGATTTCAGTCTCAACTCCTGCATAGTTTTCTTTCTGTGTACAGAAAATTGACTGACCCTTAGTTTTATGTACATAGGAAAAGGGCGAATAATGTTTAACCCAATTGTTAGTCGTGGCACGCGATGTCCAGGCCAAAGATTGCGTCAATGACCAACATTTGCCTAGAAGTCCATGGCAACCGTTCCACCATATCACCTACTCGATGGGTCAAACACCCGATTCCCAATAACCCCCTGGCTGCATTTAAACAAGCAAATTGATTCAAAAAAATACAGTGAGTAGTTAGCTATTCGTTAGATGATAACAGATATTAGAAATGGTTGGTTTGAAGGAGAAGAAAGGGTTGCAAGTTTTTATTTCCTTTGTTGGAAAAGTTGTATCGAAAATTACAATCTTATCGTTTTGCAATTAAGAGATTGTTAAAATATGTTTTTTTGTTATGTTGTATAATTTAAGTTAGTGACTCAGAAAGTGAGAGAGAGAAAGAGAGATTGTAACTATCGAGAGGTTTACGAACCTTGTCATAAAGATCAACGTTAACCAGAGATATTTGCAAATGCGTTTTGCAAATGCTTATAAAACCAATTAGAGCTTAACTGTCAACTCAACTCGTAACGCTCAATTGTACGATTATCTTCAAAAAATACATATATACACAAATATGTATGTATGTGTGTATGTTTGTACATGTCGTGCACTTAGCTCTGTAGACAAGTAGAAAATTGTGATTGGCAACGTCAAAAACTGGCTTTAACAAGGGCATGGGCCTGTCGTAGTGCCAGTGCTATGTTATAGACGTTATGTAGTATGTATATATCCCCTATACGTCTAGAGTCGGAGTGTGTAAACCCACATAATGTGCTATTGTATTGTTTTTTTTTCAGTATTTATTTTTTTTGGTTTGCAAGTTGCAAACAGTTAATCAGTTTGGTCTCACGTTCGAAAACAAAAGCTGAATTCCGTCATGGACTCTATTTTGGGGCCAATGCCCAGTGTCACATACATACAAGGGAAAGATATATGCATGTGCCAAGAATTGTGCATTCGATAGTTAATAATTTAACAGGTGAAATTGTAGTTTTCACTTTATAACCTAAACTAAAACTAAATATCCTCAATTCGAAATTCGAATGCCATTCCAAAGCAAAACAAAAATATATATATAAATAAAAGTGAATGTGTTTTTGGGAATGCGTTTTATGATACTGACTACGATCATACAATGTGTTTATTAGATAAAACTAAGTTTACTTTCAAGGTTTCCCTTCAAGTTCAGTGTGAACGCCCATTATAAAGTTCAGATTCAATTTGCTATGGTTTGATTTTGGGTTAAAATGTCCAAAAAGGCGTTAAACAATGAGTCTGTCGGATTTGCGCTTTAATTCGCGCAATTCAATTAACATTTTGTGTGTGCTTGGCATTTTGAAAAGCAAAATGAAAAAAAAAATACCACAATAAAACAAAACAAAACAAAATAACTTTTAAAGAAAAGTTGTTTTTAGCCTGTTTAATCATTTTACTCGCAAAGGCATTAAATCAAGGCACACACGACTCACAACAAAAATACAGCACCCTTCAAGGTTACGCGCATATGAGATTTTTTTAATTTCAAGTTCAAATCGCATTCTTTAGATCTTTGTACAAATCGTTGTTAACCCCCCCAATCCTCCTTTCCCCCCCATACCCATGAACTCAAATCCGATGACGACAACAACGTCATCATGTCGATGAGTAGGCGCTTAATTAGCATGCTTAGCTCATGCTCTGTGATCTGCGGCGATCATGGAGCTCCATATAAACTCAAAACAGTCAACGCAATTCACTACGGGTAAAACCAGACTTATTCACATCATGTTGTCAATTTACGCGCAATCTGCCACTTATGCTTACGCTATGTTTATGCTGTTTTTGTTTGCTCAATTGCCATGATCTGGCTACGTTTGTTGTATTTCAGTAAATGGCTCATAGAACTTGATTTGCAGCCTACAACTGTTTTTCGGAATATGGCAACGCCAACTAACTTTAGCTGTTCTGGCAACTTTAGCAAGTCCTGTTACCTGTTAAGTTGACTGCGCTGGAAAGTTTAAATTAAAAATGAGTCAAATTTTTGGGAAAAACTCACGTTCTGAGTCACGTGTGAAAGGAGTTGACGGCGGAAATGACGTAACTAAATTTATTATGAAAGGCGCTGATAAAATGAATAATATTAATTGTCTTCATAATTAATTGGTTAATTTAATGCCATGTAAGCTAATTACTTTGTCGCTTATCGCTGCCACACTGCGCCATATTACATACACACACATACATATGTATACACATGTGTACATACATAAGCAGCGAAGCATAACAAAAGCAGGTGGAATGATAAACATTGCTAAAAGCTAAACGATGTTAAATGTAATACTTAATAACTATTTAAAAACTACATACATAAATATGTGCTCGTACTTACATTACATACAAATACAAATCAGTGGATAAATAAATCGGGAACAGAAATCTGCATATAAACCAAATTATCAGTGTTGCCAGAAAAAAAGAAAAAATAGCTAGAAACGGCTTTAAATTAATTACAATATAGTTTTATTATAATATTTTTTTTAACAAAAGCTGATTTTTTAAAACTACTTTAACAACGTTAAAGTTTATAGCTAACATCAACTCTAGCTATAAATAAGCTAAAGTGCCAGTGCTGAAACAGTTATCACTGCGTTTGGCATCCGAAACGATAGCAATTGATGATATTACGAATAGATGGATATCTAGACGTGTGTTCCAAGCTGTACTCCATGCAATTATATTTTGGCATGGTAATTAAACAGTCTTGGAATGACATAACTCAGCTGTGGAGAGCTGGGCACAGGGACACGCTTGATGTCCCCCTTGAACAGTGGAATGAGTTAACTAAATTAGTCTTTTTTGTTGTTTTTACTCCGGACAGGTGCTTAAAGATGTCATTGCCGACGAATGTGGTGCTCGTTGCGCTGGCCGCACTTCTGATTGCTGCCGTCACCACAGTCCAGAGCTTGCCTCAAGGTGCACCGGAAACTGTGTGCGACACAATGTTACCGTACCATGCCGGTGGCACAGTGTTGCCCCAAAACAGTGTCGCCCCCTTTGGCATTGAGACATCCACGTCCGTGGTTGGCCAGGGACAGACATTGCGCGTGGATATCAGCGGTGCTGGTGGGACGTCACCGCTAAGCTTTGGTGGCTTCATGATCCAAGCACGCAATCGCAATCCTCCCTATCAGATTGTTGGACAGTTTAGTCCCTCTCGCGATGGCACCATTAAGTTGATGAACTGCGAGAATTCCGTCAACAATTCTGCCACCCACAGCAATGCGGGTCCAAAGCAACAGGTCAGTCTGGACTGGCAGTCCCCGGTGGACTTCCTCGGCCAGGTGGTGTTCAAGTGAGTACCAGGAACACTTAAGTTCGAAGCTTTCATTTAAGTAGTAATCCTAAACTTTGATTTCTATTTTGATTATTAATGATAATTAATAATAAATTTTTTTTTAAATTTTACTTAATAAAATAATTTTTTCTTGGAAAAGTTCATCAAAAATTCAAATTCCATAAAAGTTAGTCAGAGTATTAAATTAAATTATATAGATAATTCTTTTTTGTTAGTACAAGTTAAATATTTATAAATTCTCGTATTACCGGTTTCCAACCTTTGATTGAATCTTTAAAGCTAAACACGGAACTTGAATCTTTCTTTCCATGTAGTGCTACTGTTGCCCAGGCCTATGACCAATTCTGGGTAGGATTACCATCCAATCCTGTGCAGGTGGTCAGACGCGATGTCTCGGGAGCAGCACCACTGCCCACAGTCAATCCTCCCACCAACTTCAACTATGGCAGCACCCGCGCTCCCTACGTGCCCCCGAACTATGTGGCACCTGTCGTTAATAACGTGGTCGCGGACACCTTCTACGATGGATGCGGACAAGTTAAGAACTGTTTTGGTTTTCCCAATGGCTGTGTGACCAGCAAATCCTGCACGATTGTCTCCGCCATAACCGTGCGCGGAGAGGTCTACGAGTTCGAGATGCGATCCGGCAAGGGTAAGTGCAATCTTAATTTAAGATTTAGGAGATGAAATATAGGAAGAACTCTTAAGACGCGTCTACTCAAGCTATATGAAGCCATAATGGTTTCATATATCTAATTTATATTGATGAATGTTTTTGATGTTGTTTAATAATTGAAGAATTCAAATTTTAACAATTTTGAAGTTTTACCTTATTGGAACACATGTTTATCCATTATTATATTATATTAATTTGCACGTTTCCATTACATTTTTGGTTGCATATTAATTTTTAATTAGTATACGTTTATTTAAACTGTACTCGTTTATAAACAACGTCTTAAAAATTTTAAGTTAAATATAAGTTAAGTTAAAATATAAAACAGACATAACTTTTTCTGTGTATAAACGAACTTAATGCGGTTCTGTAGAATTAATTATTAATAATCAAAGCCAATTTTTGGCATAAAAACGTTAGTCATATTTTTAGGCCCCGTACTCTAAAAAAGAGTAGAGGGGTCTACTTGGTTTGTCAAAAGCAAAATGTGCGTAACAGGCGGAAGGAAGCATTTTCGACCCCGTAAAGTATATTCAAATATTCTTGACCACCATCAACAGCAGAACACCAACATTAACACCCAGATCCCAGTGACTATCAGAGCTATAGCCAAAAAAAATTGGAATTAAAGAACGACTATTTGTATGAAAAAACGCACACAAGAATGAGTACGGGGTCTTATACAGTCGGCTCACTCGACTGTAGCCTTTCTTACTTGCTTAAAATTGAGAAGAAGTGTTACCAATTCAGAGAGGCATCTGGAAAAGCGCTACAAACTCAGAAATATGCGTGGAGCTTACAGAAATCTTTGATAAACTTTATATACTGACTATTAATATACCCTATAAAAAGTGTATGTTTAATCAAAATCCTTCATTCATTTTGCAGGCACCAATGCCGCCTATGTGGCACTTGGACTGTCGGATGACGCCAGAATGGGTGAGGATCTGACCACTGAATGTGTGCCGGAAAATGGCCGAGTAAATCTGTACTCCTCCTACACATCGGGTAGTCCCAACTATGGTGCCCACCGAGCGGTCGTGGTAAGTCTCCAAGCTCCTTTACTTGCTACAATTTCTAACCAAAATTCTGACCTTGTAGTCCCAGAACTCGGCGCGTCTATTAAATGCTTCTTTCGTGGACGGCGTCATCTACTGCAAGGTGCAACGTGATCCACTCACGGTGGTGCAGGGACGCAGTTTTGACCTGAAGAATGGAGCTTATCACATGCTTGTCGCCTCGGGCACTGGATTAAAGGATAACAGCGTTGGCTTCCACGACATTGGCTTCCTGCCCGCGGCCAATCCAATTAATCTGGCGTCGGTTCAGGAACTGGCTGGTGCAAGTTTGTTGCTGGTGCGTTTGCATGGTGCCTTCATGATTGCCGCCTGGATTGGAACCACATCGCTGGGCATTATCTTTGCCCGCTACTTCAAGCAGACTTGGGTGGGCAGTCAAACCTGCGGCAAAGATCAATGGTTTGCCTGGCATCGCATGCTCATGGTCACCACCTGGTCACTAACAATCGCCGCCTACATCTTGATCTGGGTGGAACTAAAGCGTGCTGTGTGGCATGCCCATTCCATTACTGGCTTGATCACAGTCATTCTCTGCTTCATTCAACCAATTGGAGCTCTCTTCCGTCCCGGTCCCAATGACAAGATGCGTCCGTACTTCAATTGGGGTCATTGGTTGGGTGGCAATCTGGCCCACATCTTGGCCAGTAAGTTGAACAGCTAATCTTCGTGTGCTCCATTCTAATCCTACTTTTTTGCTGCAGTTGTGGCCATTTTCTTCTCTGTGAAACTCCCAAAGGCGGAGCTGCCCGAGTGGATGGACTGGATTCTGGTTGGATTTGTAGTGTTCCATGTCCTCGTACATCTGATATTCTCCGTAAGTGCTTCAGTTTGTGTGTGCGTGTGTGTTTTGGTGATGTGGACCCTTCTCAATCATGTCCCGTGTGCACAAAGGATTCAAGCCCAATCGCATTTGCCTGCCTCTTCTGTAGGATTTGTCATTAAATGCTCATCCATTTGCTACTAATTCACTCATCGCATGTATCGCCCCCAAAGAGCCAGTGGCTACGTTCATTAATTTCCAGATCTCTTTGTGTATTAATCATTGGCAGGTTTCGTCCATCGCCTCGGATCGTCATCAGAGTCAGCGTGTGAATACATTCCAAATGGGTGACATGGCGCATCATCATCAGCATGCCATGCGGAATGGCATGAGTATGGAACGCAAAATGGATGCACCGGTAAGTGGATTCCGTATAATCGGTACCAAATTATCTGTACTTCCATTTGTACTTATCTATTTTATTTCATTTTAACAGTATGGCAATCTCAGGAAGGGTCTGCTGGGCGTCTATACCATTGTCCTGGCGCTATTCGCTGTGGTCCTTATACTGCTCGTGGTGCTGGCGCCCATAGAAAAGGTTTTCGGATAGAGTCAAGGATGCACATATCTATATATTTAGCATAAGAGACCGTTTTTATTATCTCTATGTCGCCCTGTACAGTCAATACTCGTAGGCTGCCACTCAATTGTTGTATTCCCCCGCCCCTGCTCCCATAATTAACCCCACCCCAACCCAACCATCCGTTTTAAGTTGTTATGTGTAAAATGCTAAACAAAAAAATGTATAACCTAGAGCATGAGTTTTCAGTACATGTTATATAATTTATTATTGATAAAGTAAAACAAAGCCAACTTAAATGCGTTTCATCTCAATGCTTAACTAACGGTATCATTTCAATAGACAGACAGATAGATAAAGAGAGAGCAAGAGATTGGAGGTGAGTCTGTGTGTGTATGTGTGTATGTTTGTGTGAGAGGGAGGGCAACACAAATCGCAGTCGGTGCTAATCTATATGTATATATTTATATATGTTTAATCTGCTTCGAACCTTTTACATATTATCATATCATTATCATTATTTCTTTCGATTGTAATTGTAAAAAATTGTTTTTTTTTCTCTTAAACTACAGCTAAATCAATCAGTTTGTTCTGCATTATGCCCAATTCATGTTGTTGTTTGTTTGTTGGATTTTGTTGTTGTTTTTGTTTGTTGTGTCCTCCATTGAAAAATGAACATAAAATTTAAAACACTAATTTTGTTTCACACTTAATAATGCAGAACTTAAACCCAATGAAAAAAAGAAACGAACGCTTATAACGCTTAAACTCAAAAACGAACATCGATATCGATCTATATATGTATGGAAATCAAAATCAAAATCTCTCCTCCAGTATGACCGTTTCCTGTGGATATAGCTTAAGTCCTTCCAGCGTTTGGCTAGCATCGATGGCGGTTAGATCCCGACGTGGCCAACCACTAAACACTTTATATTCGTCGATAAGAAATCCATTGGCAGCCACAAAGTTCAATAGATCCTGCAAAGAAACCAAAGAAAACTTAAGCACTGGATCGGTTTATAAAGGGTGATGAGCAAAGACATACCTGCAATGTATCGTGTATGTAAAAGCGACGCTCCAAATGATCTCCAGTGGGTTTGCGCACACGGATTTTGGAAATGTTTGTCTCATGCTCAGCTGGCTCTTGAGGTAATGATTGCTTAGCCTGTAAATAATAGAATAACGATAGCTAAAGCGATTCACTTGGGTTTTTTATATATTCAGGGCTTACCACCAATCTGATGGATTCGCGTCTAGCATCTTCTTCGGCTCTCTCGGATTCAATACGTTTACGTTCGGCTGCCTGAGCCGCTTCCTTTTGCCGCTTTGCTGCCTCTTTGGCCATGTCTGCCTGCAGCGTCTCCTCGTATGCCATATCCTGTTCGGCTTTAACCTGATCGCGCGCAGCACGTTCATTCTCCTCACGTATCTCGTCCTGCAGATGCTCCTCGTACATCACCGTTGTGTCAAACAGACGCGATTGCAAATCAGCCAAACCAATGTTGCCTAAAATCGGTAAAAGGAATGTCTTTGGTTATTGCAATCTTGGAACAATCTGTTTAAGACTCTTACCATGAATCACAGATAAAACTTCGCATGATTGGCGGCCCATCATGCGGCTTTTGCCGACTAGCATAATTGCGGGTAGCTTGTCAAGTTTTATATTCCTGGCCTGCAACGAAGCATTGCTATTGATGCACGCCGTCAAAGATGACAGGAACCTATGAAAATTAAAGTCAAAATTTAAGTCTATTGAGGATATTGGAATTGTATAGAGCTGCTTACATATCCTTGTTACTCTCGTAGGTCATGTCCCAGCCATAGAGCACAAAGTTTTCTCTGAATGTCAGTATGATGCCATCGTCCTTCATGAGATGATCACAGAATACATTTGTGAGTATGCTCTCGCCATGATGCAAATAGATGGCCAATAATTTACGCTAAAACAAACAGTTTACAACAGTTTGGTAAATGTTCAAGTTGAAATTTATGCCGCGTTGTTTAACTACCTCTTTGGCTGGCTTGTGACAGGCCAATCTCAAGGCGTTCTCTAAGCTGCCAACAAAGAAATCTGGATGTGGTTCACCAAAGCGCTGCTTATAGTTCTCCACAAATTGTGCTGAGCCGCTGATCTCATTGTTTGTATTGTTGGGAACTGCAAAAGAGATTTTCTCATTTAATTCGCAAATAATTTAAATAATTCATTTAAACTATAACTTACTCAGATGCCTGTTGAGTGGCTGCACAGGAGGGGAATCTGAGAATATATATTCAGAATTGTTGAAATCTGTTGCATCCTCAAATTCATCCGCAGAGCTCTCGCTATCAAGATTAACGACTTCTCTGCACCAGCGTAGGGGAATCCATGAAACAGATTTAATGTGAGCAATCATATTAAATTGTAGATTGAGATGACTTACGAGCTGGTTATTGGGTTGGAATTATTTTGCACTCGATCCGCAATATTGCGTATCACAAATTCGTGATTCTGCTCGATTCCCGATTGCTGTAATGCCAGAAAAAAAACACGTTTAATAAAATGTCTTTGGAGTCGTGAAATAGCAGGATTACCGCCAGATTGGTTTCATTATCACAACCACTGGGCCAGCCAGACCATTCCTGATGCCTCACAGGTGTATTGGTAATGTAGTAAACTTTCGTTTTCAGTTCCTCGAATGTTGTTTTCCCCACCACATTCAGTGTGATTCTACGTCCCTCGGGCTCCTCAACAATATGCAGTTTAAACATTTTATCTAAACGCTGAGTGCTCTCATCTCTGCAAGAATTACAAGTCATTAGATGGACAATCAAGTAGAGTGTTCCGTAGTGGACAGCTATAGAATTGAATGGGTTGACTGTGCTTACTGTTCGGTATCCATGAAGCCATCATCGGTTAGATCAACGAGAATTAGCTCATTCTCTGGAGCTAATCCCAGATTGCCGAGCTGTGTGTCGCCCAATTGAGCATCGCTAGCTGTGGACGGTGGCCAACCTCTAATGGCCTGACGGCATTGTGGCACACTGGTCACATCAAAGATCTTGCGTTTCAATTGTTCTGCAGACGGATACAGTTTAGAGTTCAAATCTTTAAGCTGGAGGATTAATGGGTATGGACACTTACCAATAGTTGCATTCGATTGCATGCGTATTTGATAGAGCTGTTGGTTGAAGTGTATGATAAATAATAAGACATTTTGGTTGTTGTTCTGCCTCGAGGGATCCAGGTTGATGCTCGACGTCAGCTGGGCTAGCAATTGTGACGCTATAGTAGATACACGTTTCAAGTCAAGTGCTTTGCACATCTCAACGAGAGATTCACACTCTCTAATATAAACACCTCTCTTTCTCATTCTATCTTACTCACTCATTCGATATCTGCCTGTTTGCTACTTACTTGGAAACATTCGTGCTCCTTGGGAGGGACCAGGCATCTCATCAAAATTGAATGGTCTGAAACCATTTGTATTTGGATTTGGATGCGCAGTTGCTACTGACACGGAATCTTGTGCTGGTGTTTCCGATTGCGCCTCTTGCGGATGTATGGGATTGGCCAACGGTGCATCGTCATGTGGCATTACACGGCTGATTGCCTCCTACAACAACAACAACCAACATTTAACGAAAAAACAACGAAAACAACGCAATTGATTTGACGACGCATTTTCTGTGTTGAGACAAAGACGCACTTACCAATAGATCCCAATCGGTTGCCTCCAGGTGAGAAAATGCCTCGCCAACATCCTCGATTCCAGTTATGACCTGTGACATTGAAATTTAATTGAGTTTTGCATTAGAAAACAATGTAAAAGAATCAAGACACAAACATACATACACACGCACAAACACATTTAAATACATACGCAGTGCACTCTCTCATGCACACACACACACACACTCACTCATGCACACAGAGGCACACAAAAACACACGCATTGAAAATGTGCGCACTCAGCACCTCAGTTTTGGGCCAACAAATAATAACAGAAGATTGCAGCGTCTTGCAGGCAATTGTTGTTGCTTTATTTACCTGGAAACTGGCCAATGTTTCTTCTTTGTCCTGGTTGTCCGACATTAGTGTATTTAATTAGTATTTCGAATTAAACTAAAGTACTACTAATTTTTCACAAAGAAAAGACAAAAGACAGTCTGATGTAAAAAACATTCGCCTGTTAACGCAATGTTAACACAAACACAAAGCTGTAAAATTTTTCTTTCTAGTACGTTGATCGAGAAAACAGCTTGCAAAACTCCGAGAAGGTGAACTATTGATGCACGCGTTTTTATTTGTTTGCTTTGATTTGATTTTTCAACTGCACACGAATTTTATGGATTTTACAGCCATTTCTGTGACTTGCACTTTTAGTTTTATGTGTATCTTCGATTTAAGTGTTCAATTTCCGCAGAAAGTTTTTGCTCACTGCTGTTGAGCTGCATACCAAGCTAAAATAGGTGAGTTTTTATGGCGTAGTCACACTGGGCAACATATTGCGTCTGTACCAGAGTATTTCTTTGTTTTAGATTTTCAGACGATAGTTTTGTCATTGACTGCTAAAATTTAAACTTTGGTACTGTAACTAAAACTAAATTAAATGCAGCTAAAATTCTGTTCACAAAAATCCACAGTGGAAATGCCCTATAAATATTAGGGTCAAGAGCAAGTATACTGGTGATAATAGTGGGAAATTCATTTGATGGGAATATATCGATAGCCAGTTAGTCGATAGGCACAGCAATTCTTGGCGCGTTAATTTAAGCTGAAAGTATGACTGATAAAAATTGTTATTGTTGATTTAAGAAAAAAACACATGCTTTCAGTTAAAATATTGAGTCATATTAACTGCACAGACATCGTCACGCAGCAAATTAACAACAGCTGTTGATTTTCTTGACAGAAATACTATCAAGCAGCAAACCCTTTCTTAATCAATGTAATGTATTCAATTTTAAATTGTGATTAATATGCGAAACTTAATATTGCGCACCAGTGCGACCGCCTTCGATATCCCGATACGTTCTCCCCACACCCCCACCTCCCCCACACCCCACAAATGGCCACTCGCCAACGCAAAGCACAGAGCACAGAGCAGAGAACAAATGTCATCCAATTAATCTTCATAAAAAAGTGAAATCAAAGACTGAAAGCGATGTGATTTCAATGTGGCCAACAGGCCAACAGGCATAGAATCATCCAAGCTCTTCGCCCAACATGTTCTTGGACGCGAATTTCTGCTTAAAAATTGTAACACTCTGTGTTATTTGTGGCACCTCCCAGTTCTGGGTCGAGGCTCAGGCCCACTCCCAGTCCCAAGTAATGTCCACATCGTCATCACAGGAGCAGCTGCCTCAGCGCATTTATGCTCTGCTAGATAAATTGTGCTGTGGCAGGAAACTGAAAGCGAGTGCAAATTTCGCATTGTTGTTGGCCCAATTCCTGATAAAACGTGAGCCTAATGAGCTGTGCACACACATGATGGATGTGAGCGGTGTTAATCACAATATTACATTAATTTTATGCTTTAATCATACAGAGAAGATGCGTTATGT
Organism: Drosophila cardini; assembly: GCA_018903735.1. Taxonomy (NCBI): domain Eukaryota; kingdom Metazoa; phylum Arthropoda; class Insecta; order Diptera; family Drosophilidae; genus Drosophila; species Drosophila cardini. The sequence goes on along the minus strand of JAEIGM010000001.1, from coordinate 19,115,283 downwards.
GGCACCCACACGATATGACAGACAGTTGTACTATCATCTGCTGCATCGCATGGATCAGCTGATCAAGGATTCCAAACGGGACACCATGAGTCAATTGGAGGAGCAGAGTAAGTCTAGAAGTTATACTAATTACCTACTAGAAATAAATTAATAGTAAGCTTCAAAATAGTTCTGGATAACGCCTTTCAACGGAATGTGTTGTTGCTGCCTCCTGGACTAAAGTAAGTACCTCAATTTAAGTATCAGTGATTAACTAATAGGCCTGCACTACAAAGTAAAAAATTCGGGATTCGGTAGTAGAATCATTCTTAAACCTAAACGATGTCAGAATTTGGAATTTTTAAAGATTAAATATAGTACGATTTTGTTTCTCTCTGTGTAGATATGGCGAATTGAACACTAATGCCGAATACGAGCAGCTGGCCCTGAATTATGAGCATCTAGTCAATAGGGGACAACCAAACAGCACCCAGTCGGACCTCTGCATGCGTGATATAGTCAATCTGAATCCGCGAAAGTGTAAACTCAGCTTGAGCTGCCTGAATGTGTTGACTAACGAGGACTTTGCCTATGGCTATCAGCGCACCCATCAGTAAGCCTTTACAATAAATTGTGCAACACTGTCTTATAGAAATAACATTGATTTTTAGGGTACTGCTGCTCTTTATGCTGTCCCATCACAAGTGTGCACCACAACTGAGTCCGCCTAAGCTCTACGAGGAGTTGGTCAAGAGTCATTGCAATGAGATTCTGAGTGAACAAAATGCCATACGTAGTTTGGCTTTGGGTTTGGGAAAATACAGGGATTTGTATTTGGAACAAGGTAGTATTTTTTTTTTGAATTGGAAATTAATCAAAACTTTTAATACTGATTAATTGCAGCAACGATTTGTGGACTCTTTGGCTATAATGAGTTTCTCAACTGGCGAAATGTGATGGAAATTGACAGTTGGTTTCCCGATGACCCCAATAACGAGCACATTAACGACTTGGCCCTGGTTTTCTATACAAACGCTTTGCTGCTGCTGCATTAAATATAATGCGTTGCTTACGCTTTACATTTTACTGCTAACTGTTGCTTCTGCTGCTCTGCTGCTCGTTGCCCGCCTCTCTATGAATGGTGAGCAGTTTCTGCTGCTTCGCTGCCCGCCTTCACAAATGGTGAGATTATTAACAGGGTGGTGAAAGACTTGTTAATAATTTCACCACACTCATTCCATATTTATTTCTTTGTGAACTGCTTTGTAACTGAATAAAGTGCAGCTTTATTGCTTAACGACTGTGTGATGAGAGGGAGAGAGAGAGAGAGTTATACATGGTGGGTAATAATATTTAATACTTTTGTTATTGAACATCATGGGAACATATATGTGTGTGTGTGTCAATGCGTGTTTGTAGGTGGGGGGATAGCGGTTGCTTGTCAGGTGCTTGTCAATGCTGGCTGCCGCAGCAGAGACGCCATTTGTAATGTGACGCATTAGTTGCGCCTGGTTGGCTTGTTGATGGATGCGACGACAACGACAACGACAACAAGTAGCAAAAAGGCAAGAAATGCAATAAAATGAGAAATAGAGAGAGGGAGAGAGTAGGATAACAACACTTTCCATTACAAAATGCTAACGTTGAAGTGGAATACTAATATTTGCCCTGACATACTCGAAAAACATGAAAACATGGAAGCCAGTCATGAGCTACAAGCTAGAGTTAGAGTCTCAGCCTGAGTTGCAAGAGAGAAAGGTAGGGAAGAAGGAAGCAATCGGTTTGGATATTAATGCCTCATTTGCTGCAACGCGACGTGTGAGAGCTCCTGTTGGGTTTTTAACTGCACCCACTAAGCAGTGCATAAAGGAAACAAATACACAAGCTCACACACATACACCCCAACACCCACACCCACACACACATTCACACGACGATATCCATGCCAGTGTATGGCCTTTGCTCTGGCAAACTCAAAGGCAAAGGACTTAACGGAGCATTGTTGAGGGCCATGAATAGCACTGGTCATTAGCAAAGTTGTCTGTCAGTGCAACAACAAAAACAACAGCAGTGGACAGACAATCCCACACTGACAACAACTCTAACTTATGCACATGGTCAAGCCAAGTCTCAGTTACATGGCCCACATGAACAGGAGCTGGAACAGGACAGGGGCTTTGGCTTGTCTCCTGTATATTATTTCGTTTCATTTCTTCTGTCACTTTCAGCACCTCGGGGCAAACAAGCAACAAAAACAATTACAACCCTTGCAACCTGATCAGCTGTCGCCGCTGACTTATGTACTGCTCATTGCCCTTCACTTCTCGACATGTCTCAGCATGCCTCAGTCCATCAGTTTGTTGTTTGTTTTTTTTTGTTGTTCATGCGTGTCGTTGAGTTCATTATGGGCTTACGCAAATCTGGCGGTGTGTATATGTACATACATACACACATATACATATATGTAGGTGTGTGTGTCGTCCGTTTAAGTGCTGACTGCCTCTGTAGGTGTTTATTGTGATGTTAAGTTGCTGGCAACAGCAACAACAAACTGTAGTCTAACAGAGAGCGCAGCCATCTCTGCTACTGACAGCTCACTCACGACTCTCTTTCTCTGTGTGTTTGCATATTTCATTCCATTGCGTTTCTCGCATGCGCCAAAATGAATGTGCTCTTTATTCCTCTCTCACTTTGGCTCACTGACTTTAGTCGGCACTCGTATACGGTCGTTGCTAGAACAAGTCAGGCTGTGACTAGGACTGCCAGGTGTCGAAAAGTTGAATTGAAAACCAACGATAGTGGCTGCACTCGATAGTTTTTCAACTTTGAAAAAAAAAACTATTATTTTGTTGTATTTTATTTACGCAGACTAAAAGCAGTCTTAAGTTTCTCATTAATTAATAAATAAATTTTATTTAAAATTAAAGATTTATAATATAATTAAAATTAAGAACTCAAATTAGTTGAAAACACAAATGAAATTTAATCTGGGAATACACATTTTTTCTGTCGAAATTTTTATTTGATTGAAAACGGAAAATCATTTTTTAATTTAACTTCAGTTCGATAAAGAAATTGAATAAAATAAGCATAAAGAATAAATAATAATTATATGTTTTCTTTAGTTTCAGATCTAATACTTCAGTCAGACTCTCGACAACCCTGAGCAATCGGAGTTCATATTTGGCGCGTCAAGCTATGGCTGGATAATCAGTCAGTGGATACCAAATACTACAATGGCGATTTTGGCATAGTAAGAGCAACAACAACAGTAATCGCAGTGCTACCTCCTCTCTCTAGTTGCTGCTGCCTTGTGTGCTCTCTTTGTATCCAGTTCCGTCTCTGTCTCCGGCAACTGCCACAGTTGGGCACTTTGCGCTGGCAGAATTTCGTTTCGTTCCAATCAGACGGCATTGGCTGCGATACGCGCAGTAGTCTCCCGTCAATTAGAGTGTAAAAACGTTACGCTCCATACAAACGGCTAACGGAGCGGCGCCGCTACAGACATAACCTTTCGCAGGATACAACCAAAATATCACATATACACACACATACGACAACGACAGCAGAAGCAAAAGCAAAAGCAAATAGTTTTTTAAAACTAAACAAAATAAATGCAATCAATCGTTATTAATAGAATATGAAGTGTGAAGCGTAAAGCAAAATAACAGTGAATAAATACTGAGCTTAAAGAGAGGCAAATGTGCAATGTGAAAGACATTTTTAAAAATTGTGTGTGTGAGTGAGTGTATGTTTGTGTTTGTTGAAGTATGTGTGTGCCTGTGTAAGTTAATGTAAATACCACGAAAATCGCTGAACGCCGAAAATAAAGCAGCAAAAATCAACGAAGACGAAGACGCCGTCGTCGTCGTCGTCCTCAACGAGGCGGACACTCGCAAGGAAAGGAAACGCAATACAAGTGAGTAGCAGTTGTTGTGGTTGTTGTAGTTGCAGAAACGAGGCGAAATGAAATAATGGAAATTTATGTTGGGCAAGCAGAGAGCGCACTTTGAAGTGCCACTTTAGTAGGCAATCGGAGTGCGCGGGGATATAAACATGAGAATTGCAAATCTACATACATACTTACATACATTCATACGTAAACCTACATAAAATAATACATTTAAATGTCATTTTTGGTTGCTGCACTCAACAATACCCGGGCAATGCTCGCTGCTGACGCTGACGGTGACGGTGACGCTACCGTCCTTCTCTCATTCCTTTTGCAGTCAGTCAAATATGCCTTTGATATAACGTTGCTTCACACACAAACACACACACAAACGCACACACAAAGGCTGCGGCTGCAGTACAAACTCATACACACAAACGCACGTCACGTTTTGCTGCTGCTGCTTTTGAGCATTATATTCTGAAATGTGTGATTGTGTTTGTGTGAGTGTGCGTGTTTGTGTGAGTGTGTGTGTTTGTGTGAGTGTGTGTGTTTGGGGGGCTTTTGTTTTAGTCCTTGCTTGAAATTGCTTTTTGCTGCTGTTTGCTTTTGTTGCAGAGCTCAGCGCGACGTCTTTGACAGGGCGCAAGTAATATGCGCACCTGTGAATTTGCCATAAATTAGTCGCAAGATAGGCGATACACCCACAAACACACTTACTTACATACTTATGTATGTTTGTGTATATAAGTATATCAAAGCATTCGACACCAAAACCAGAATAGCAAAAACGCGCGCCAAACTTTTATGTTTACACGTGTGCGTGTGTCTGAGTGTGTAAGTGTATATGTATGTGTGTCCCGTTACTTGGGTCAGTCTGTCATGCGTGAGTTTCTCGTCCCAAACTGTCCCTATTCGTCCCCCTTCCAGTCTGCTCTTTTTTTTCTTCTTTTACTGTCTGTCTGTCTCTTCGTATTTTGTGGTGCGCCTCCAATTGGCTCTCAGCGGGCTTTGCTCTATTTACCTTATAAAAACACAATTTATTGCTGCTTTAACGATTTTTCTTTTGCGGACATTTATATGCTACTGTTGTTGTTGTTATTGCCGTTTTTGTTGTTGTTGCTTTGTAGTTTTGTTTGTTTCAACTTTTCTTGTTTTTTCCTTCATTGACTTTGATGCTCCCTGTTGTTTGTTTTGTATTCTATATATGATTGTATGTGTGTGAGTGTGATTATGTTTGTATTTTTGTGTGTGTGTATTTACTGTTAACTTTCATATTGGCTTTCTGTATTAAGTTTTGCGTGACATCAGACAAAAAAAAAAGTAATAAGCAGCAGTTTTTACTAAAATATTATTTCTGATGCGTGTTCGCTGCTTTTGGCCTTGCTATAGTTTTAAATCAATAATATATACTATGTCATACAAAAAGAAAAAAGCCTGCATATTTTACATATATATGTATAGTAGGTTTACTCTGTGTTATTCAAGATAATCAGATGGAAGTTTTTTGTCTTTTGCAGCAGAGATAATCTAAGTAGTTCTTTGGGGGGATTTGTGAATTTGGTTCATGTAAACATGCTGTTAAGTAACAGAAGCTTTGTGTGCTGAGGCGATAACAAAACTATCAGTTATTGAAAATCTATGAAAGGATTGATTGAATAAGCTAACTGCGTTGTTATGACATCTACTTGGGGAGCTCTAAAAGCTTGAGAAATGAAAGAAACAATTTATAAATCACTTTAAAAAAGAGAAAATTTAGCCTTTGACTTAATTGAATTAAATTTTTGTAATCTTAACTATCTTTAAACAAATTTAATTACTTCAACAAAATTATATTACTTGTTTTTTGAACGAACCTTAAACACCAATTCCTAAATTTGTTCAATTATTTTTAAGTGTTAAACGTTTAAAGTTTAATTTTCAGTTTAGTGGCATTAAATATTGAAATGCACAATAAACTAGCTGTTAACACCAAAAGTTAACTTTTAAAAGGAGCATGGGTCAAGTGGAAATTCAAATGCTTCTATTATGAAAACAATATTTGACAAAGAAGACATAAAGAAAAATTGAAACGCAAATTGTTTGCTTTTGTTTGTTTCTAGCTTTTGTCAGGTGAGATTAATTTCTTTGGTAGTTATTCAAGGTGACTTGACATGTTTCCCCTCACAAAGGGAGAATATTATGAATTTACGATTTTTGTGCTGGAAAATGACTCATAAAGTTTTAGTGAAAACTTTGTCCTTACAGCAGAGGACACTCAAACAAATCTAATCACGCCTGGGCCATAAATTGTGGGCCAGATCTTAAGTGGAAGCGATTAGGATTTGATAAAGCGTCACTTAACTCACTATTGCATACTTTTAAGTTTTGAGTTTATTGTTCATTAGGTCAGAAATATATATTACTTATTTGGGTAATTAAATCAATGCCACTCAGCACTAATTTAGCTCCATTAGCTGTTTAATTAAGTTGCTCAACTTTTTGGCAGACACAAGCATGAAAAACGAGATAGAAATAGAGACAGACGAGAGCTATTAATTTTGATTCAGCCAATACCAATGTGTTCCTCTAATTAGTTACTGGCCTGAATAAAATCCAGTTGCCAGTTGCCAGTTGCCACTTTGCCACATTTCTTTAGCCATATATTTCACTGTCCAAAATTTTACCGGCAAATGAACGCAAGTTTTTGCTGCGTTTACCTGAATAATGAGTTTTCAAGCTGCTGTGATGCCTTCCAGCACATGCCTCACATTATACGGATATGGAAATGGACAACTTCAGCTGCATCATCAACAATCCCGGTTGGGATCTGTCCCGGGGTCGGGTTCTGGGTCTGAGTCCGGGTTAAAGCGTATGCAATTTGACTGAAATTCGTTCGACGTTCACGTCGTCGTCGTCGTTGTCGTTGTCGTTGCCGTCCGTGCGACAGCCTTCAACATTTGCTGGCTATTCGGAGGCGTCGTACCGGAAAGAAATGCCATTAAAAACGCAATAACAACAAAAAAAGGAGAAAAAAAAACAAGATAAACTGAAATGAAATGAAAGAAAAACGAAAATATAATGTTGTTGAGAGTGCGCAAAAATGTACAAAGAAGTATATGTTATGTACATACATACATATGTGTATGTTTTGTAGTATATGATAGTATGTCAGTATGTGTGTGTGTGCGTGCTTAAGGCTCCACTGCAAATAGCCAAGGTGGAAAAATCGATATAAATGAATACGGCAACATTTGGTTGGGTTTTTTTGAAATACACCCAAAAACTCGAGACATTACAAATGGCGACTGCTTTTTAGCCTACCGACGTCCAACTTGCAAAACTTTTGCACGCACAGGCAACGCACAAGCACAACAACCACAATACTCACACACCCACACACTTACACACACTCACACACATATAGGGCAACTCGTCCCACAACCCGAACCAGAGTCAGAGGCAGACACCGCGATTTTAAGCGCAGGCATACAAAAGTTGATATAAAAATAAAGCAAAAACAAAAACAGAAACAAAAGCAAAAAAAGAGAAAAAAAATCGCAAAATGCCAACAAACATTGAGAAAGTTACAGTTGAGAGTGCTCTACAGGGAAATACCCCGCACTTAACACGCGCGTTGGCGATATAAACAAAGGAATCTGTTTTTATTTCCCAATTATTTTTCGCAAGTTTATGTGGCTGTTAAAACTGATTGAGCCAAAATAGTTTTGTGCTACAACACCTTGACTTTAAAGAGTTATATGTAGCTGGCATCTTACTCAAATCGTGCCAGGAATATTGTCACGGGAAATCAACGCACATTTTAATTAATTTCAAAGTTTTGATGAAACTTACGCTTACAGGCATTTAAACTGTCGTATAAACTTTGCTAACTGTTAACATTGTCACACATTTCATACATTATAACTATGCGTGATTTATTCATAAAATAAAAGTGACTTTTAGTTGTTTAAATTATATTTTAAACATTTTCCTTGGTAGAATACTCAGCAAAAACTTCTTAAAAGATATGTGAGCCTTATTGTCTGTTAAGATTATAATCAACAGATGTTCTGTAGCTGTTAAGTTTAACAGTATAAGCAAATGTTAAGCAAATAGAATGTAACTGAAGTTGGAGTTACAGATTAATGTTATGTTAAACCCTTTGAGCTACTAAAGTACTTGATAGTTGTTGTTGTTTGTATACCCAACTTTGACATTTATTGCAGGGTATATCAACAACAAGAACAACAACTAGCTACAGCAATAAAGAAAGATTTCATGCTGTGGCTGCAATTTTTGCCCCAGTAAGTATGCTACATATTTTTGAGCACGGGTTAAGTGCCACACATGAGTGTATGTTTGTGTCGCTCTGTGTGTCCCTGTGTGCGTGTGTTTGAGTATGTACAAATGTGTACATATAAGCATGTATGTCTGTGTATATATGGGTCTGTGACCCGGCTTAACAGTATTTGCACGCGTTTCTTTTTCGAACTTAGACATTTGACATTTCAATTTCAATCGGCCGAACAAATTGGCTAAAATTCGAAATTGGATAAAAACGAAAGGGAAAATGAAACAAAAAATGTATTTCCTTCTCCATCTTGATCTCTTATTCGTTAATTTTCTTTTTCTCGATGTCGTATCCTTATATCTGTCTGAAGACACTTTTTCTGAATTGTCGTATTGATTTCTAATTACATGCATTTACCACACGACAGCACTTGGCCCAAAGGCAACAACTTAAGGTAGGGCCACATACACGCACACACATGTGCACAAGTGCTCACACACAGGGAAACACACCGATCCAACCTCGAATGTAGTATATATATGCTTAGGAGTGGCTCAGTCAACCAAATAGAAACAAATTAGAGGTAGGATGGGTTCACACTGTCTTCTATTTGTTGTGGTACCGTTGCCATGACGGCGTTTATTGATTTTACTTCTGCCAACTGACAAGAGAGAAGAGACAGGGGAAGGGGGGCAAGGGACTAGGGGCACGGGTCACGTGGGGCGGGACTAGAGGCAAGTGGCAAGAGCCATCAGGCAAAAGCCATGAATCATGTTGTATGTGGGTTCGTAAGCGTTGCGTGTTTAGCAATTTGTGTGGTTATATTATAATGACCACTTGATTTGCCTGCGCCCATGCTTGAGCCTCCCAAAAAACCCGAGCCTCTCGCCGTCTCTCTCTCTCTCTCTCTCTGCCTCTGTCTTTCTTTCGTTCTCTCACTTTTACTAATTGCTTACCTTGGCTTTTGTGTGTGTTTGATATATCAACAGGAAACAGCAGGTGAAGCACAGTCGCAGAAGCAACGCCGAGACGCATGTACGCTCCATGTTCCACGCTGGCTGCTCGCCGAAGTCGTCTAAAAGCGCCAGCGATCGTGTGAATCGTGCGTATACTTAATATTCATATCGTGCAAATAGTGCCTAGATCATCAGCGTCACCAACCAAAGCCCAAAAACCATTCCCAAAAGCCACAACTACAACATGTCAACATCAAAGCAACAACAACATCAACAGCTAGGACATCAAAGGATGCGAGGACTTGGACACAGTTGGTGGCTGTCGTTGCAGTTGTTTCTGCTGCTGTCATTGCTGGGAAATCATCAACATTGGGCAGTTGGCGCCAGTGCCAGCAGCAGCAGCATTGTCGAGCCGGAGGAAGCGGCTTTTCAAGGTATGCATTCACCTCTCTACACTACAACATCCTAGCCACCAGTACACTGATAAAAAAAGTCGTATAAAAAGTTATTTAATCTGAGAGTTTTTAAAACAGAAAAGTTCATTAAATTTCATTCAAAATTAAATGACTTTCTTTTATATAACTGAAAGTCTTAAATAAGTTAACTAATTATTATTTAACAAGAGTAATACTTCTTTGAAACTAAGTCAACTTTCAACAGAAATAGTTTAAATTTGCATAGATAAGTATTTGCTGTGATTTGCAATTCATCTATAGTTAAATTACTTTGGTTTAAACCATTAAAGTCTTCTTCTATGGAATTACTGTTAAAACTCAGCTTAAACTTTTAGGAAACGTACACATAAACAGCAGAAATATTTTATATTAAAATATATAAATGTTTTCTGTTTTGGTTTGTGGAAAGTTTTGGGAAATTCCTTGCATACCAACAAGAATAATTAACATGATATATACATTTTCTGGTATTTTGCAATGCTTTTTAAACTACTTAACAATTTTTATGGCTTATAAATCGAAAGAATATATAAATTTACAACAAAAACATATGTTTTTTTAACCTAAAAATTGTTGAAATTATCATTTTAATTTAAATTTCAGATCAGACTTTTTACAGTCACTTTTTCATGTTTTTAAAACATGAATATTTTTATCAGTGCACACACTACCAAAGCCTATCCCAACTCTACCCTATACCTCACTTTGACGTCCTTAAGCTAGCCCCACACTTCAGGGCTCTTTGTCTCTCTGCCTGTTCCTGTTCCTGCCTGTCTCTCTTTCACTCTAGTTAAGTGTCTAATTGTGCAATTTTTGGGGCAATGTTCAAATTGAGCACGAGCATATCAATAAATGAAGGGTCCCTGCACTCGTCTGTCCCTCTGTCTGTCTGTCTGTCTGTCTATCAGTCTGGTTTTTGGCTTTGACATTAATGAGCAACTTAATTATGCGTTCCAAAAACAAACACACACACTCACACAGTCACACATACGCACACACCTATACAAATGACAAGGCATACATTTGTGTGCGTATGTAAATTATCGTTGTTATGCAATGTTTTTGTCAAATTTTCCCGACAGCTGCGGAAATTATGGGACAGTCGTTTGCTCTCTCCCTCTCACTCACTCTTTGACTCTCAGCTCTTATCTCTCTCCCTTTTGGTCTCTGTCTATCTGTCAGCATTTATGCTGCTTTTGCTGTTGCTGACACTTCGATTTCAATTGCATGCAATATGCGATTTTTCAATTTCAATTTGAATACGCAAGTTGAAAATTCATTTTCCAACCCAAACTCTTGTTCAAATGGTAGGAAAATTGAAGGTGTGGCAATAGGTGTACCTACGAGCATCACATACATACACACATGAGTGTGTGTGTGTTAATATGCAAATGTTCAGAGTGTCCAGTGCACTTTAATCGGTAGCACATAGTTGCTTAATCAACTAACAACCACACTCACTCACACACACTCATACGCCCACACAAATCCGCACACAGACACAGACAAGTACTTGATGTATGTATGGGTGTGTGTGTGTGTATATATGTGTGTTACTTGATGGTTCTTTAAGTTGCGTGTTCTATTTAGCAGAATAAAGACAAACGTAGATGTAGTTGTTGGCTGTAACATGACGTAAGTGTTCGACAAATAACAAGTACATTCTGCAGGTAACTCATTACGTTAATTCACTACTCGTTACTCGTTACTCGCTTTTCGCTATTCGTTGTACTTGTCTGAAGGGCAAACCAATTTGAAGTTATTTGAAATAGTTATTTGGTATATAAAAGAAGAAAAATTAACTTCCACAGTAGGGAAAATGGCATTTGACTGGGGCGTTTAACTAGTATAAGTTTAATCAGTAGTCACTTCGTAATTTTCTTTCAGATAATCAATACAGCTGTTTCAGTGCTACTTAATAAATACTGCTAAAAAGTTAAATACTATTTATTCTTCATTAATACTGAAAGAGGTAATCTAGTATCTAATATAGTGAGTTGCCTGAATTTATCTTCTGATTCTACTCGATATAGTTTGTTGAGGTAGCGTATGTCTAAGCCAAGTCGTATTCGTTACTCGTTACTCGCTACAATTAATGCAATTTAAATGTATGAATCAAGTATACGTCATTCCCTACTCGTTACTCTCTACACTGACAAATTATTTAACAATCATTTGACGTTAAGCAAAGTACTCGTTACTCTTTACTCGTCACTTGCTCTGCTCATATTTTAGGCCCACAATTTGGTGTTATTGGCACGCAAAAATTACTACTACTCGCTACTCTTTACTCGCCACTCGCTAGACTAATGACTCACACACTCGATGCGGAGTTAATGATGTCAAGTGGTTTTGCTGAAAACTGAAATACCAATGAGAAACCACAAGGAAAATACCATAAAGAGCAGAGAAATGTTTTTGGTTTTTCTTTGATTGGGCTTTCGAGTTGCTTCAAACGCCATTTGCAATTGGGGAAAAGCTTTTGTGCCGAGTTAAATGCCGTAGAATGCTTTAGGAGTCTACTTTTCCATTGAAATGGCGACCAGAAGACAGAAATATTTATTGAAAATAGGTGCAAGCAGCAAGTTGAAAAAGCCAAAGCCAAAACCAAAAGGAAAACGGAAAATGAAAAGCAAAAAATGGAAAAACCATCTGCATATGCGTAGAGAGAGAGAGGCTCAACAGTTGTAGTTGGTGCTTAGTTTTGGCTCGATTCCAAAACGCAAATAGACAAACGTCCAAAACGGACACAGACATTTGGCCAAAATGCGTATTGGTATGTGTGTGTGTGTGTGTGTTTGTGTGTATGTGTGGGCTCTGCCTACTTTCGGCTGGGTTTGGAAATGTGGCCAATGCTTAGCAGTAAATTACCAACATGACTCTGGCTTTAAGTTGGTAAAGCTCATTAGAATTTATTGCGGACACGTCGGTCACACCCAGACCAAAGACAGAGAATAGCCCATATGTCCATGACCGGACAGGAGCACGCACATGGCTCCCCCGTCCACCAGCCACCCTCCCAATCGACACTACCCTAACTACCCTCCCTACCCCTAGCCTATCTCTCCCTAAAAAATTATGAACTCGAGTTGAAATTTAAATGGACACAAACATACTTAAATTGCTTTTATTGTCCATCCAAACACCATTTGGCAGGTCACTGCGGCCACACGAGTCCCTGCGAGCAGCTGTGCTACGAGATCCACGATGGCATGTACGAGTGCGATTGCATCGAGGGCTACGAGCTGAACAAGAATGGTTACAGCTGTCAAGGTGCGTTCATTAGCATTGAATTAAGTTTATTAAGGAATATACACTATAAAGATGGTTTACTTCGATTTGTTCTCTCAAACTTTAAAGCTCCTATTTCTGCATACAAAACAATGTTATTTTTGTGCTAGAAGCGGTGCTCAAACCGGGAGCTTTAAAATAAGATAACCAATCGGTTTTGACTAATCGCATAGCTTGACTAACTTAACATATATATTTATATATTCATAAGTTTTCCTATGACACGATAGTAAACCATCTTAACAGCATATAGTCTTTAATCCTATTTATCAATACGAATCCACATTTGAAATAGTTCCACTTGCAGTCATAAATACGACAAATAGCGGCGTCGATGCACATGGTAAGTCGGATGAGGATGTGCTGTATCAGAAGGGCGCCTCCTTCAGCGCCAAGCTGGCCAATGACAGGTCGGAAATGGGAAAAAGCCGATTTGTAGCTGGCTTTGAAACAGCAGCTGAATTACCCGATAATTCCAATCAGGAATCGTCTGAATCCGATACAGATTCCGAATCTGCTGGGGATCTGGAGGCGGAAAACCAGAGCGATACTTACGATTACAACGACGACAATTTGGAAGAGCAACAACAGCAACAGCAACAGCAACAAAAAGTCAATTCAAACGATTATTACATATCAGCCGAGAGCATAAGCTTCAATTCGGAGAATGAGAATCAAGAACTGGATGCAAGCGATTTTAAGGTAGCATCCACAGCAGACACCACTACCACCACAACCAGCACGCCAAGGCCAACAACAACAACAGAAGCAACAACCACAAAGGTGACAACAACAGCAGCAGCAAACACCCACAAAGTGGTGCAGCAAAATCTGATGGATTATGGCGATGATCGGGAGGTGGATGGAGATGCTGATGGGGATGGAGATGGAGACGGAGATGTGGATGAATATTATAGTTACAAATCGGACATGTCCATCTACGACGATGTCAATAATAATCAATTAAACTTAAGACGCAACACTAACAGTAACAGTAACAGTTACAATAAGATTAACAGTAACAGAAACAGTAACAGCAATTCGCATACATATCAAGTGACTAGCAACAGCAACAACAACAACAAAGTCGTAATGCATATCAATAAAAATGCTGCCAATAGCAATATCATATCAGAAATAAAAACAACAACAACAGCGACAACAGTAAAAAGGTGAGTATCGATACCTATCAAATTTAATAGGTAATCGGCTATCGATAGTTTCTGGCTGTACTTACTCCCATAAATGACCTCTTATTCCGTTGTAATTAACATTTTATCACGTATTTTTGCTTCTCGACAGTCCACTGTGCACATTGGACTGTGGCACCGAGGGCATCTGTGCCCTGGAGGCGACTTCGTCCATTCAACGTTGTCGTTGTCCCTTTGGCAAGACGGGCAATGGCTGCCTGGAAGGTAATTAGCATCTCTGGAATCCTACACTCTTCATATTCATAGTTGTTTAATGGTTTACTTTTCTGAACAGATATTAGAGCACATGTGCCGAGATTTGCGAAACGCTCTTGGCTCGCATTTGCGGCATTGCATGGGGCTTATAAGCATGTCCAGCTGCGGCTGGAATTCCGTCCAGAATCCTTTGATGGCATCATATTGCTGAGCGGGGAACGTGATGATTTAACCGGTGATTTTATGGCTCTGCTGCTGAACAAGGGATTTGTGGAATTCTGGTTCGACTGCGGCTCCGGAGTGGGCAGTGTGCGTTCCAGGGAAACCATAATGCTGAATGAATGGAACTCGGTGATTATCTATCGCCATCGTTGGGATGCCTGGATGGTGCTCAATCATGGCACCAAAGTGCAAGGCAGATCGAATGTGAGTTCATGATTTTAAAGTTTCCTCGAAGTCTATTTAAACTCGTTATATTTGCAGGGTTTATTCTCGAGGATTACGTTCCGGGAGCCGGTCTTCCTTGGTGGCATTGGCAACATTACCGGTTTGGCCAAGCGTCTGCCTTTGGCCGAAGGATTTTCCGGTTGTATTCGTCGCTTTGTGGCCAATGAACACGATTACAAGTTTACAGAGCATCCGCTGGGTGATGTCATCAATGGCTTCGACATACGTAAGTCTAGTGGAACCCTTCTTTTACGCTATAAGCTATATAAAGTGTGCTGCCCTTTTCAGAGGACTGCTCTACGGACAAATGTGTACGGTATCCTTGCCAGCATGGTGGCAAGTGTCTGCCCTCGGATCAGGGCGCCGTTTGTTTATGTCCCATTGGTTTTGTGGGTGATCTCTGCGAGATTCGCATGGATCTTCAGGTGAGCATGGAGCTAAAGTCTTTTTCCTTGGACTTTTATTAAAATTCCTTGTTATTCCAGGTGCCCTCGTTCAATGGTTCGTCTTTTCTACGCTATGCCCCACTGGGCAACAGTGCTCTCATCTGGCTGGAGCTGAAGGTTATACTCAAACCGGAGCAATCGGATGGTCTTATACTCTACTCTGGCCCGGAGCATCGTGGTGACTTTATAGCCCTCTACTTGCTTGATGGATTTGTGGAGTTTGCTTTTGATCTGGGCAGCGGTCCAGCGGTAGTACGGTAAGTTCTAACCCGAGCTTTTCGTGCCTCCAAAATTCACGCCCTGATTTTCCATCTACAGGAGTGAGTACTCACTGAGCCTGGGACAATGGCACACCATCAAGATTTCCCGCACCGCTCGCCTGGCCGTGCTCAAGGTAAGTCCATGATTCGTTCTCTTTTAAAGTAGTAGAATTTAAAAGTTGTTTGCTTTCCTGCAGATCGATCAGCATCAGGAGGTCATGACCATATCCTCGAATGGCTTCTGGCATCTATCGTTGGCCCAGAATTTGTTTGTGGGCGGGGTCAATCATGTGGACCATCTGCCGCTGGACCTCAAGTACAAGTCCTTCTTTGTGGGCTGCATACAGCGCGTAAGTTCATGACCAGGACAAACAATCTTTGGGCGCTCCTCTTTTTCCACATCCTGCTAACCCTTTGTGTTTTTCAACCGTAGATTGACATCAATGGCCATTCGCTGGGCATTGTGGCCGAGGCGCTGGGTGGCAGTAACATTGGCAACTGCCCGCACGCTTGTGTGGCACGTCCGTGTGGTCCGCTCGCCGAGTGCGTGCCACAAATGGAGAGCTACGAGTGCCGGTGCAGCATCTACAACGAGCGTTGCAACAAGGCTGCTGAAGTGCCACCCGAGCTGTTGCCCGAGCTGTCGCTCCACACGCCCCACGTGCTCCACAAAGCGCACAATGGCAAACCACTTGACGTCAAACAATACAAAGGAGTTGAGTCGACTTCCTTATCCTCATCATCATCATCATCATCCGCCAAGAAGTTTTCAACGCACAAGAAGCATGCCACAAAGCGCAAGAATTTGCACAAGCACAAAACAACGACAACTACGACGACGACAACAACAACTGCCATGCCTACAACTACGCCCACTTCCACTTCCACTACCACCACCACCACCACAAGAGCAACCGCAAGCGGAGGCAGCCATGAGGAAATCGAAGATGATATCATATTCCGCTTTGTGCACGAGAATGCAGGCATGCAAAATGGCGCCCAACGTGCTACAAGCACAATGAAGCCTAGTTCGTTGCTGACGCCAGGGGTTAGGAGCAGGCCGAAGACAGTGCTCAAGGTCCACAGTAAATATGTAGGCAAACAGCATGTCAGCAAGCATCAGCATCACGAGAAGCCGAATGCCTTTGCCGACAAGCTGAGTCGTCTGCCCACCCACTACGAGAGTTTCCAGACGAATCCGGACAGCGACATACTTACATTTGATGACAACAACGATTGGGTGGCCAGTCTGCAGCAGCAGGAGTATGTGGATGCCATGGCAACGAGTCAAATGGGCAAGGCATTCAGTGGCAGTCAGAGTTTATCCGATGTAAATCCCAGTTCAAATGTGGAAACGGAATCGAATGTGGATGTGGATACTGATGCGGATACAGATGAGAGTGGTTTTGTATTTGACGAGTCGCTCTTTGATCCCTCCGATGGAACCGAAGATTATCAACGCAAGCAGTTGGCCCAGGATATGAAGCGCATCATGTCCAATACACATGGAAATGTACACACCTCCAGGCAGGAACAGGAGCAAGATCAAGAGCAGGATCGTGCGGTAGGTAATGAGGATTACAGCGATGATGAGTTGCTTACACCAGTGCTCAAGTCGGAAACGGTGCCTGAGTTGTCTATCGGAGCAGTTGCTGGTCCAAGCACACCACAAACCCACACCGACTGGAGTCTGCTCAAGAAATTCGATTTGTCCGCGGAGCATCAGTCGCAGGTGCAAAGTGTACGCAAGAATTTTGGCGCCTGTTTTGCCGGCACCGACAGTTATTTCCACTACAACGATGCAGAGACCATGAGCCGAGTCATCAGCTACAACATTGATCTAAATCTACGGATTAAGACGCATTCGGACAACGGCATTATCCTATGGACTGGCAGGCAGGGCACAACGGAGGAGCACGACGACTACTTGTCGCTGGGCATTGAGAAGGGGTAAATTGAATGTAGAATACATTATCAAACCACGCTCTAAACACACTTTGTTAAAATTCTCAACAGGTTTTTGCACTTTCGGTATGATCTGGGCGCTGGCGAGTTGGACATACGCTTTAACGGCACCAAGATCAGCGATGGTCTCTGGCATCGCGTGAGGGCCATAAGGTAATGGAGTAGAAACTAATTTTGAGACTTCAGTAAACATATTCCTATATTAAGTACTTTTTAAAACACTTTCCTTCCTCTTTGCAGAAACTCGCAGGAAGGCTACCTGGAGGTGGATGGACGCAAAACCTCAGCGTTACGTGCGCCAGGAAAGCTGCGTCAGCTGAACACCGATACTGGGCTTTATGTTGGTAAGTGGACTACAAAGTCTTCTATGAATCGCTACTATATACATATTCCATGCTTATACCGTGTCTATGTTTGTTTATAGGTGGCATGCCCGACGTGGCATACTTTACGCACCAGCGGTATTTTAGCGGCATTATTGGCTGCATATCAGAGATTGTTTTGGCTGGAGATAAACTTAACTTTGATCCGAACACGTTGGGTACGGCTCATAACGTGGAAACTGGTCTACTATGAAACGCTGCACTTACGCCTCAAGACTTTTGATATCAGATAGTTTAAATAGTTATGTTATAATTTATATAAATGTTTACAAATGTCTGTTTTCCCTTTTCGTTTGTGTTTGTACAAAGACGCTTTTAAATATCGATTTGTAACCGGTTTGAGGATCGAGGATCGACGATCGACGATCGAAAATATTTAAGGAGGGAATTTTTTTACGCCAAGTGAGATGAAATGAAACCTAAGTAAATTTAGTGCATAAACGAAATCCATACTACAAGAACATATTGATTATATACAACAAATATAAAAAAATATATATAGTATATATACATATATATTTGATGAAGGAACAAATGAAAAATCCAAAAAAAAAAAAAAGGCATGCTTCACGTAGCCTGCGACTGTCAATACTTCAGAATGGAATAGTTTATATATAACTTTAGCAAAGATTTATAAAAACAAAGCAAACGAGCAAAAAGAAGGAAAAGAAAAGTAAAGAAGAAAAACCTAAACTATGCGATGAAATATCTATGAAGAAAATGTAGAAAATTAAAAAAAAAAAAACAAATGAAAGTGTGCACATGTTTTATGTCCATTTTTTAGCGCTTGATTTAAGTGACTGTTACGCTTTAACTATGTGCAGAGCTGCCAGACTTTTTGTAAGACAGACACACACACTGAAACACAAAGACGCAGACTAAACGGTAATTACACACACATAAACAAACAAATACACATGCAAATTGGCAATACTTTCGTTTTTCGCATTGTTGTACCTTAAGAAACTATAACTGTACATTCTGTACTTATTGACACTTCTTGGAAGTTCTTTAACTGTATTGAACAAAAACAACAAACAACAAATACAAATACAAAAGAAATGAAGAGTAAAATATACTTATTAAAAGGTAAGTTAATAAATGTGTAGCGTGTATTAGTCTGTAAGTTAGCACACAAACACACACATACACACACACGCCTGCCTATGTAAACTTTTATAAAAACTGAATACACCAAGGAAACGAAACGATGACAACAAAAACAAAAACATACGTAAGCAGAAACACACACACACATACACAACACGCGCTGAACCAGAATTGAAACATGTGAGCGATTTTTAACAATTTATAAACTACGAGAACAACAACAACTAGCTAAAAACGAAACATAAAAGATAAAAACTTACACACACATAAGCAATTAAACAATCCCATAGCGAAATTTTAAAATGCTAAAATAAAAAAAAAAATAATAAACAAACGAATGAAAAACTTAGCCTGTTGAAAACAATTGTAAAAGCGATAAACGAAAGCAAAGTTTGTATTCTTCTTATGAGTATGATTTTGTAGCTTAATAATAACAGCCACGTACATAGCTATATATAAAAACATACGAAATACTTATGCGTAAATATAAATATAAATATATATATAAATATGAGAAAAACTATAGTGAAAAAAGGCAAGAAAAGAAACCGTAAAATGAATAAAGAAATCACAACCACCAATCAATGTAAAACTAAATTAAACAACATTCAATGTAGCTTATTTATAACATGTGAAAACGATGCATTGAGATATTTAATTTCGTACATTGGTTTGCAGAAAATAAAAATAAAAAAATGATTCTTAGCATGCTGCGTTCCATATTGTTGCTTTTGAATGACGGGGAATTTGGCGCCACAAATTCAGTACTGTAAAATGACAAAATAAATGGTCACGCTGTTAGCACTCTTTTGTGTCGTCTCAACTGTAGTAGGTATTTTTTTGTGTTCGACCATGCTAATTGACTCGTTACCATAATGGTTACTCGTATTTTGTTTGCAACGAGTTGGCAGTCTTGCAGCAACAACAAACAACTCACAATAATGGTAAGTACCTCCTGTCTTTTTCAGTTGCAATTTGATTATTTTTATTAATATTTAGTTTAATTTGTAGAGAACAAGACAAGAGCAGACAAACGAGCAATAGGTGAAGGTGTCACTACCCACGCATACACATTGAGAGACACCCATAGAGCAACTACAACAATCGACGGGCGAGTAAATTTTAAGACACTTTTTGGGGCGGGGGGCTGACGTTGCGGAAAACGACAGACGGTTCAGAGATACGGAAGTATTTTGTGTTGAAAACTTGATTAAAATACTACCTTGGAGCCGCTGATCAAGCTGTTTAAGCTGAGCAAACCATGGCTGATGCGGAGGGTATAGCTGAAAATGCGGCTGAAATCGCTGTTGCCAATGCAATCAATAATATCAACGGTCGCAATCGTATACTGGCGGGCGGTGCAGGGGGTGGTGCTGCTGGCCAGGTAAGTAATACACAAATACACACATGCACACACACTGCTGTAATGCTTATCTTTGTTTTATATGTAGAACAACATGATGAACATGAGAGACCGTCTTTTCCACGCGATTTACTTTCGCGTAGCCGCGACTTATGCAGAACTGGTGCCACGGCATGTATTCAATTCGATACACTTGCAGGGGGAGATGTCCATTCGGAATCCTCCGTATGTCTGCTCCCTCAGCTGAACAAACTCTGCAGGCGTATCAAATCTTCGGCATGCCGAGTATAATCATTTCACTTCGATTTTAAGCTAACCCAAGTCTTTATCTAAATTGCAGCCAGGTGCAATTGGCCATTGAGTTTCTGCTGCTCGCCAAGGCTTTACTATTCTTCTTCACCTTGGTATACGTGCACACGGCTTTCATCAAGAATCCCTGCACCTGTCTCCAGCAGGTGCAGAACTGGCCACGGGATGGTGTAATACGGGTGGAAATCATACCGAATCTGGCAGATAATCGTGTTATCTGGCAACGAATCAAGGAGGATCAGCAGGAGGTTAAGAAACTCAAGCATTCATAGTGAGTATTAAACTTTAGTTCAAGGCTTTCTCTTAAATGACTCATAAGTGACTTTACAGTCACTACGATGTGGGGCCACAAACGCTGGAGAATCACCGGAGAATCAAGCGATACGAAGCGATACTACGCAAACTAGGCGTGCCGCTACGACCAACGCGTTCCTACAACAATGAAACACTCTATTACTACTTTGAGGCCATCAATTTGCTGGACAACTATGATCATCCCAGTGCTATACCCTTAAAGAGCGATGATGAAGATGGTAAGTATCGATTTTTGCTAAGGAGCGATCTCATTTCCTCTTCTTTACAGATGAGCAATACATTGTGGAGTATTCCTTGGAATACGGCTACCTTCGGTTGTCCGCAGCGACCCGTAGGCGACTACATATACCTGTGATGACCATTCAATTGGATCCCAATACAAATCCTTGCTTTGGCGACAGACTTACTCGCTATTTGCTAAAACGTCTGCTGGGGTAAGTCACTTCCATCCATGGCATTCATATAATCTAACACGGAATTGTATTCACACAGATACGATGATATGCTGATGGCTTCGGTGCGAACCATAGCCGAGAAGGAGGAAAACAAGGGTTATCTGCGAAACGTTATCACTGGAGAGCATTATCGCTTCGTGTCCATGTGGTGGGCTGCCTGGAGCAGCTATCCAGCTGCCTTCTCAGTGATGCTACTCTTTGTACGTTAAACTCACTTATGTGATTAGTTTTGATCACTAATTATGCTTTATTGCAGACTTTTTCGGTGTCAATGCTTTTGCGCTACTCGCATCATCAGATCTTTGTATTTATTGGTAATAACAATGCTAATTTAACTTTATAACTGAATTATATGTACGTGAATCTTTTTATAGTCGATCTACTGCAGATGTTGGAGTATAATGTATCTGCGCGTTTTCCCATTGCGCCCCTTTTGACGGTCATATTGGCGCTAGTAGGTGTGCATACCCCAACTACATATAATCTTAATTAATTCAAACTAAATGTAAATTTGTTGTATATCGTTTTGCAGGCATGGAAGCGATTATGTCGGAATTCTTTAATGATACAACAACTGCATTCTATATTATATTGATTGTTTGGGTTGCCGATCAATTCGATGCCATCTGCTGTCACACAAGCATAACGAAGCGTCATTGGCTCAGGTGTGTACAACAAATCTATTTAACTAACTGCAGATGTTTTAGCTAGAAAGAGTCTTGACGGAGAGTCGAAGTAAGACGGAAGAAAAAGCGGGAGAAGGGAAGAGTGTGAGTGAGTGAGAGGAATGACAAATTCAATTACATTAAGTCGCAATCCTTTGCTTCACTTCAGTTGTTCGTCTGTTGTCCGGCTGCTGCTGGCTATCCCTGCTACTCCCCTCCCCTCCCCTTTCCTCCACTACTACCCACCTCCCCCAACTTTTAACAGTCCATTTCTATTTGTTGTTGCACTTCACACTCTTTTTTTTCCCAAGTGTTCCTTTTGTTTGCTTGCCTCTACAGTTCTACGAAGCGGCTTCTTTCGTTTCGTTTCATTTCATTTCGTTTCGTTTTGTTTGGTTGTTATTTGAAAATTAACTTGGCTTGCGCAAGCCTCCCTTGGGGCTAAAACAAATCGACCAACACCAAGCAAGGGGACTCCCCCTACTACCCCTACCCCGTGTCCACTGTTTTGGCTCACAGAATTTCATCACTTAAGTCAACAAGCGTAACCCAAGCCACAAACCCTGACCCATTCCCAGTAGAGCCGCGCCATTAGCAAACATTTAAATAAACTTGTTTGTAATATCTTCAGCTATAGCTATAGCTACACTCTGCACCAAAAAACAAGCCAGAAAAACAACAACAAAAAGGAATTCACACACATTCCTCTATAAACATTAATGACCACGCACGGCCACAGCAACAACAGCAACAACAGCAACAACAACAATAAAAGCAAAACAGAATCTGGCCGCAGGAAAAAAAGCAACTTCTGCTGTTTTCCCCTTTTTTACATAAATGTATTTCTAGTGAAAAGTCTACAAGCTGTGTGGTGTGTTAGGGGTATGAGCGTGTTCGGGGGCGGTGGTAACTGGCGGCTACTTTGCGGTTTATTGCGCGCACTTTGCATAATTGAGCTGCTGCCTGGCTAGAAATTATTTTGGTAACAGTTTGAGTCTTTAGCCTCAGCTCTCTCCTCTATGCTCCGCTCTTTAAACCCTCCCTGCGCCTCTCCCCTAGCATCAGTATACATTTTCAAAAGCATTCAAGACATTTCCCCCATCAATAATTCAAAAAGACACTCGAGTATTCCCTTTATTCGTCAGTTTTGTGTTTATGAGTGCCATTAGAAATTCATGTGCCGGCATTTATCAATCACTATTCTTCATTTTCCCCTCCCCCCACGGTCTTCATATCCCCCTCTGTCTATAATTTTCACTTGTTTTTTTTTTTTGTTGATTTTGCGTAATTTGTGCCTGAATTAAAAGGCTATCAATTTGGTTTGGTCAATACAGCTGTTGTGGGCCATTTGTCCACTTGTCTACGCGTCCCATTTGTATTCATTAAACATTCATTGCCGCAAATCATTCTAAATTTAAGAGCGCACTCTCTGCTCTCCTCTGTCTCCCCTGTTCCATCTGTCAATTTCTCTTTTGTACTCTCTTAGACGGCCGCTCTGATTTTGGCCACTTTTTGGTTTTAAACGCTTCTCATCTTGCCAAACATTTTTCCGAATTGTTTGTTCTTGATTTTAAATTAGCATAATTTTGTCTAATTGCTCTCTTAAAAGGCGTTAACACTGTTAATTAACTCTGTTTTGACTCCTAATTTAATTTTTAAACCTATAACTTCAATGTTTTAAATGTGCTTTTTATTTCTGATCACTTTGAGTTACTTTTAAAGACATTTTTTGCCTTAAACTGCATATTTGGTGGTTAAATAAATCAAACTATTTCGTTTAATGTATGTGCTTAAATAATAAGAGTCTGAGGCTTTCATTTTAACTAAGAAAATAACGTTAGTAAGACAAATTTTTTAGTGAATTAAGTAAAATATTTTTAATGAATTTTCATTTGAACTTTGTGTACATTTATTTCTTCTACTAATTGTTAAGTAAAATAGTCACTTTTTTTTTTTATTTGTTTTCTTCAACTTTATTTAAAATCTATTTTAATTTTTATTCTATTCACAACACAAGCAGAGATTTCAAGCATTTTGTTTAGCCCAATTATTGAGAATTTCTTTCTTTTAATTGGGCTTAATCTGCTCTCACTTTAACGCTCAAGCTAAAAAAAAAGGCCAAACAAAATTCAGTCTTTAAAACCGCATTTAATATAAGCTCTTTAGTATTTTTACTCTACACATTTCTTTATTTGCTTATAAAACTTATTAAAAATTAAATGTATTTTCGATTATTATTGATACCAAGAAAATCAAATATTTTGTGTAGCAAAATTGGAGTCAATCATACATGTTTAGACGGAGTCTGAGTTTTCTGTCCGGTAGAAAAAAAAAAATTATTGTCGTTGTCAAAGGAAAGTTTTGGCAAATGTTTACCTAGGAACTGAGCATTCCAGTCTTTCTTCGGTTACTCCCTGGCCATGTGGTTGAAAAATGCATAGATAAAGGAACGGAAAAGCGGGGAAAGCGATGAAATGAAAAGAATGGGAAAACCATATGCAGATTTAGAGCTGCCTTCGCTTTCAACCCATTTCCATTTCCCAGTCTGGCTACAAGTAAAAATTAATTTTGTGAAAAGTCAAAACATATTGGCAGAGCTCATCATATGCACACACACACACGCATGGGGGTGTATGTGTGTGTGTGTGTGTGTGTGGGTTGTGTACTTTGGTACGGTTTAATTTTGCTGTTATTGACCGCCCAGAGCAATCGAAGGGGTTTTTCTGCTTTCCTGCTTTCCTACATTTTCTTGAGCTCCCATCGCTCCTGCGGTTATAGGTTATGGGTAAAAATTGTACACAGCAATATTGAGGGCTGAAGTCAATTTCTAACAATGTGAGTAGTGAGATAATTCAGTATATTATTAAACTGAACAGAAAATGTTTGAGTTTTTCTTAAACAAATATTTTAATGATCGATTTGAACATAAAAAATAACATTTGTAACTTAACCGTTAATTTTGTAACTTTTGAAACATTTTCTTTATTCGTACTTTAAAAGTTCCAACATTTTAGGGGTTCCTTAATACAAACTTAAGCCTAATTTAGTAATTTTGGGCTTATAATGAAAATATTTATAACATTGTAGGTTAATATTTTAGTAATCTTGTTCCCTTTGCCCAATTCCTTCACCCATCCCTCCTCCGACCTAAATTTTAAATTTAAGGCTTTTAATTTAGTACTCCTTTTTTTCCAGTGTAGCTTATTCCCTTTACCCATTCCCCCTTAAATCTCGCCCCTTTGCGCCCTTTCTTCCGCTCCAACGCAATCCCATTGCCACAACTTACATCCTGTCTGTGCTGCCGTTTTCGTTGCCTGTTTGCGGTTAGCTGCCATTCAAATTGGCATTAAAGCCAAGTCGAACTTAGCCCAGGCAAATGCCAAATAAATCTCTTAAATTTTTGCTCTTAAACTTGGTCAAAAGCCGCTCATATATGGTGTCTGTAAATCCAGTTAATATCTGCACTACCAATATGCATCGGTTAATAAGCAGGGCCAAAAGAAACAGTGGCAGTACGGTGGAATGGGGGGTTAGAGGGGGTTGGATGTATGGGTGCTTTGACTTTGGTATTTGGCTAATTGACTACCGTCAGCGACTTTTAAAGCGGCATCAAAGCGAGTCGTTTGTGGCACGTTTAAAATAACTCTGTTAATCGCCGTTTAACGAGCAGGCGCCAAAATGTATAGAGCACATAATTTGGCACCCCTTTCAACCAGTTTACCATGCCCACACCCCCTCCATGCACAAGACCCCGCCCACCGCCTGTCATTGTGCTCTGGTCTCGGTTCCAGTTATCGAGTTGTTGCTTTTGCCCTGCGGCTTCCTGCGCCGCGTAATGCTTCTTTTGTGCTTAAATCTGGTTGCCACGGCACGGGGCAGACGACACGTATTAAATGAGCTGCGGAAAGATGCTGCTAAAAGCCAGTTCAAGCTACAAGCTCCAACTCCAACTTAAAGCCCACAACCAATACCAATAGCAATCTCGGCAAGCAGCAACAGTAGCAGTAGATTCAGGAGCAGAAGCAGCAGCAACAGGGAGTAGGAGCAGGACCTTGGCTCAACAACATAACTGCCGGCTACGTATGCCACTAGAGTCTTGCGCAGATTGTTTGTCGCCGTCGCCTTGTCCCCGGCGGACAAATAGACGGACAGACAAAGGGGAATTGCGTGGCATTGGCATTGGCATTGGCGGCTTCAAAGAACAAATTTTATCAGGCCAAAAACACAGGTTTGAGTTTTGGGTTGCGGGTTCAAGTTGGGGTTCGGGTTCGAGTTCAGGTTCGGGTTCAGGCTCGGAATCCGGTTCGGGTTCGCTACCACGGGCAAAATGTAACAGTCGCTGTCGTGCGTTTCAAGTAGCTGCCAACTTCAAACTCCTTAGCTTCCGCTTGCTCCACTCCCGGTCCCGGTCCCGGTCCCGGTCCCGGTCTCCGTTTCCTGCTCTACACTCCCGGCTTCAAACTTCCGCTTACCTTCGAACGCTTTCCCTTTCCTTGTTCTTACCCAGCACACGCTTTTGGCTGCGCCTTTTGCTTGGCTGTTGTTTACACGCTTGTTATGCGAACCTACTTACAAATAAGTATATATACATACATATATTTTATGTATAGATATATAATTTTATATATATATATATATATATATATATATAGATTTGTATGCTTGTTATTGTTGGCTCTTTGGGTGCTTTGGGTCGCCAGCATTTGGTCCTAGTTGGCACTCAAAGGTGGCGGTTTAGTCTCGACATCAACGTCAATGTTTAAGCCATTGGCAACGGCGGCAGCGCGCGTTTCCTTTTCCAACCACTTTGGTAGCAAACCCCTTTGCCTTCACCCCTTTGTCCTGTTTGCCGCTTGCCGCTTGCTGTTTGCTGTTTTTCGTGTTGATTGAGATCATGTTACGCAAAGTATAATTGCGTCAAGTTTGTTTTGCTGCCATAACTTTTGTCCGCGAGCCAACGCCTCGAACCCAATCCCATTCCAAGTCCCATTTCCAATGCCTGAAGTATCCTCTACTGTTGGCCCTTTCCCCTATATATGTAAGTGTGTATGTGTGTGTGTACACGCTTGTTGTTCAAAGGTGCAGCTGATGAGTGTTTATAACGAGGCAAAATCGCTTCATTGTTATACGCATAACATATAGTAGCTGCTTGGCTGTTTGTTTGCTTATTCCTTTGTTGTTTTTCTCGTTGTTTTTTGTTCTTGTTTTTGTTGTTTGTTTATTTCGTTTTCTTGTTTGTTAACGTGGCGTATGCGCAACGTGCCCTTCTATGCAACACAAGCTGCTTCAATTTATGCATGAAAATGGCTCGTTTACACGCATTTATCAATGAAAGCACCCCGCACACTCGTGCACACTCGTACACACATAAACACACACTCACTCACTTTGATAGAGTTGTCTGCAATAATACTTCACTTTTGTTATATTTCAATTAAGTAAATCAGAGATTCACAAAAATAGTTGGCATTTGTCACGTTTTACAACTATTTTTTTTATTTTGTCTGCATCTGAATTTGTTTTGATTGCACTATTGTCTGATAATTGATATTCTGTTTGTGCTTCTCATATTTCTATTCATTTAAAAAATAAGCTCCTGCTTATAACATCTGATGATCAGGTCTGCGTAAAAAGTTATTGGAATTAGGATTAAGAAAATGTGTTACATCGAATTCTGATTAATGGTAAAAGGATTACAACACGTTTAAATAATTGGTTTAATATGCCTATTTTAATTTTAATTTGAGAATTATAATATGTATTTTATTATTATTATTTCTTATTATTTCAATCAAACAATCGAGAAAACAGAGCATTAATCGAGTATTAACAGAGCATTAAAACTATTCAGCCCAAAAGCAGGCAACATATTTGGAGGATTCCTCTTTTATGTTTGATAACAGCGCACTGCTTACAAATGCGAACAGCAAATGCCGAAACAGATAGTATACTTGAGATCTCATAGCGAACAGGCAACGTACTTTACATTCTATACATATGTTAATTAACAGCGCTCTGCTTGCCGTATATGAAGTTGAAATGAATATAAATTCCTTTTCTCTTACTTAGCTACGAGCATTTTTCAACAAATTTAAGTTAGTTTGAATTGTGGAATATGCTGCAACAGTTACTAGCGTTTATCCTAGCACTTTGGCCAAATTGCTTGGATTAATGCAACAAGCACTTTATCCAAGAATCGTTATATTCATGTTCAACCGGTTTAACCAATATGCTAATGCTGTACCTGTGTACATGTGTAGCTGTAGTAGTTTAAGGTGTCGTAAGGTGTCTGTGTGGCTCAAGTGTTTGCTAGCTCATTTGGCACTTTAGCCATTATTCGTTTCCCTTGCAAAAGCAGCAAGAACATCTTCGTCTGGCAACAAATAAACACCTGTGACGCTGATCGGATCAACTTGCCACACTCACACACACATTCACACCTCCGATTTTAATCCCCTCCCGCCTCCTTTCTGGGCATTCAGCTACAGAGACGCACCTTGAAGCAAAGCTGTCTGCGTGTTGTTTGCATTGGGACTGCTTATTTAACCATGCAACGTTGCCGATAGCAGCACCCACACACACATACACCCAACCACACACGCACAACCATACACACACATGCAACAGTTGTGTTGACAGTATTTCCGAGCCAACTGCTGTCTGCAATGTCTTGTGGCCTGTTGCCTGTTGCTGCTGCCTTGTGCCCCACTTGGTTTCTGCCGCTGCTGCCGCTGCTGCTGCCGTTGATGCAACATCATTTGCCCTCATTTCCGTTCGGTTGAAGGATATGAATGCCAATAGCACTTCCTTGGAGCACATCCGTTGCGACACGCCAACAACTATAGCCAAGGAGTTGGTGATGGAGTGTCAGCAGTAACGGGCGAGCCGGGAGCTGGGAGCTGGGAGCTAAGGGTGTGGGCGGGATGAGGTTGTTCCGCCCGCTTGACGCTTGTCAACGCTACGCTACATTAGGAAAGCGAATGAAACGGAAACGAACAAGCGATAAGTGTTGTCTACGTGTCGTTTGCTTTCACTGTCTTCATTCCACTGTCGGAGGGTGAAGGGAGACGGGAGGAAGGTTTGGTAGAGAGGAGGAGTGTTGGAGGAAAGGAGAAGCTTCGGAGGAAAGAGAGGAGCGGGGAAATTGCGGCTGCTCCCTTTTCTGGCTGCGTAACCATTGGAAAGGCTTACCAACCAAATAAGTGTCGTGTGTCTTCATTTGTCGCTGTCGATTGTGATGTTCCTTTTCGAGTTGTTGTGCGTGTGTGAGTGAGTGTTTGTGCACAATCAACTCAAATTAAATTCAATAACATAACTCAATCATGGCCTTGCCCATATCCATTGAGTCCCACGCCCACACAACAAACGTCCAGAGGCATTGTAAAAATAAATTAAAGTTGAATTCCGCTGGACACTTCTCTCCTATCCCTGTCTCGCTCTCTCCTTCTGTCTCTGTCTGTCTTTTTTTGTTCCTGGTTATGGTTTCTGCCTCTGGTTGCTCCCTGCTTCTTGTTATATTCCAGCTGCTTATCAATAAGGCCAGCGTCGCCATCGGAGTCGCCTCGTGTCGTTCATTGTGTTATTATTTGTTGTCTTTGGCTCGCACAACAATTCAACTAACAGCGCCAGCAATTATTTATATTATTAAATCCTCTTGAGTGTCCTCGCCATTGTTGGCACTTATTGTTGTTATTTATATACCCAGTATCCGTCGTGAAATTGAGTCTTCCTTCAGAGAAGTATCAGCTCATTTTTGGCTCTAACTTTAAGTATGCAAACTAAAGCGTGAAGTCCTTACAGTAGTATTGGCTTTAGCATTTAAAAAATCCAATAAATTCTGAAACCTTTTATTTTCGCACTATGTGAACTAAAGGGAGTAGCACTGCGTATAGAGGCGACATTAACAGTATCCAGCCGAAAAGCAGGCTACAGATTTCTCTAAAATGCAGAGCAGGTATTAATTTACAGTTCACTGCTTGCAGCTAAACAGCAGCAAAGTAAAAAGCTGTTAACTAAAATGCTGGATGTACAAAAACCTATAAAATTTCTACTGTTTTTAATACTCTATTATATAAACTCAAGTATTTAATTTATAGGCTTTGTTATCAGAAGAGTAAATCGGATAGCTTTAAGAACAACAACTATTTCTCTCTTTTTCTAATGTCTTCTTTTGATAACTAAAACGAGACGAGTGTAGAACAGCATCAGCTGCAAAGATTGTCTGTCAAACACGTGGACTGTACCAAGAAGCGTGAATAGATGTATCACAGAAAAGTAAAGTAAAGCATTTAGACAACAAGCTCTTAAACTCTATATGCATACTCTCCTTTTAATATGATCTCCTTTGAGATCACTTTCTCTATGCAAATTACTATAGGTAGCGTAGAGAAAAACAACAATTTTATTTACTGTATTAATTGCTGCGAGACGATTTAACCACTTTTAAACTTCTCTTAAAAATCTGCAAACTTCTCCATTTTAAATTTGGAAACTCAAACAAGGTGCAATTAGTGTAATGAAAGTTTTTGGTTTTCTTAATTCTCGAGGGTATTCTTCAGACTATCAGCTAACTAAGCAATTGCCATAAGTGTTATTGTTGTGCCTGTTGTCAGTCGAAGGCGTTACTTATGTCATAGCTGTCTCTCTGTTTCCGCTGTCCACCCTGTCCCGTCCTGTCCTGTTGTCTGGCTGTCTGACCCATTTCTTTACAGCTTAGTTGGCATTTGCACAGCGCGGAAAAGAGTGAAGAGGGGCAGCAGACAGCTGAAGTGCGGTAGGAAGGGTGCATGGTTAAGGAAAAAAAAAAATGAAGAAAAAGTATATAATAAAAATAGAAAACAATAATTTGTTGCTTTTTATTTTAGCAATGTTTAATAGAAATCTATTGAACGGCCATCATGTCCAGAGACACAAACACACACAGACACACACACGCATTTCTTGACAAGGGTTTGGCAACGACAACTTCCCGCGTTGTTCCATATCCTCTGATTATATATGTTTTTGCTGTTGCTGTTATTAATAATATTTTGTTATTTACTTACAGATTCTTCTACCTATATCATTTTGCGTTCTATGCGTATCACTATCGCTTCAGTGGACAATATCGCTCCTTGGCACTGCTCTCCTCCTATTTGTTCATACAGGTAACTATGGGTGCATTGTGGTTGTCGCTTGTTGGTTGTCGTTGCTGTTGTCGTTTATGTTGTTGCGCAACTGACGCCACTTTCCGCCTGTCAACTGCATGACAAATTACCGAGCGCATTATTCTCCGACTGTCACTGTCTGTCTCTCTGTGTATCTGTATGTGTGTGTATGTGTGTGTTTGTGTGTGTCGACTCACGTGTAGACGGCACTGAGGCAGATCACGTGTCCATTGCATAATTCAACCAAGTTGACTGCTCTCATTCCCATCTTTTCTTCTCATTTTTCTCACCCTGCAGCATTCAATGGTATTCTTCTTTCATCGTTATGAGCTGCCTGCCATTATGGCACAACGACATGTCTTCTTCATTACGCGAAATCAGCCAAATGGGGCAGCTGCAGCAGCTCCAGGAGATGCGGCTGGAGCTGCAGCTGCAGCTGATGCTGGAGTGGGGGCAGCTGCAGGTAGACCTGAACAACCGGCGTCCGTGCAACGTGCGCGTCTCATTGTAACCCAAGTCTTCAGGCATTTGGCTGCACAGCGAATGCGACTGGCGGCAGTGCAGAGAGCAGCTAGAGCAGGTGGAACGGGACCAGGAGTAGGTGGAGCGGGAGCGGGAGAGGGAGCACCGGAGGCAGGCGCTGCAGCTGCTGCTGAGCCACAATTGCAGCCGGGAAACAATGCCACTGCGCACGCTGGCAATTTGGGGCGTGTGCCGTTCGTAGGTCGCTGGCTGCAACGTCATCAACAATTTGCGACCGTGCGACGTGTCTTTTTGGGGCAGGGTCACGGATCGGGTCAAGTTATGCATGTGCGGCTGCACCGCGTAAATATGGGTGATACATCCGGTCTGCGGGCACGGGCAGCGGGTGATACAGCGGTAACAGGCACAACAGCCGCTACTACAGCGGCAACAACGCCAACAAACACTTCAGGTAATATTGTAGAATATTTTTATTTTTTAGTTTTTTGGTTCATTGCGCTTAATTGGGGGCTTTAAACGTAAGCCACGTTCACCAATATTTGGTCAGAAAATGCTACAAATTCCAGTGGCGTCGTTGTCATGGGGATGCACCGCATTTTCCGCAGTTGGCACACGTGTGTAATCGAGCGAAAGATAAATTTAAATATTCGTTTAAGCTGCACTCGAAAACGCAGTCAACAAAAGAGAAAATGGGTAAATCCAAAAAATATGCGAATAGTCGAACATTTGACAGTCAGGTTTCCCTATAACGAACAAGGAAAAACCTAAGTTTTATTTACGTTTCAAATTTCCCTTAAAAACAGACTTGTTAACATTTTTTCGCACAAAAGTATGCAATGGATTTCATTTTAATGGAATAACAGTGCACTGCTTTAGACTGCAGAACACTGCTTTATTTAGTAGTTGCGTTTACGTTAGGGTAGAATACGTTAAACTTTAAAGTTGTTCCTGAAGTTCGTGAATGCGAGGCTCGACTGTAAGGACTAACATGTGTAAAAAATCAGTGGCAATAAATGTCAAAGAGGCGACGCACTCGAACATGAAAACAGTCAATTTTAACGATATAAAATATAAATGTGTGCAACCCATGCCACAGATACTCACTGCCCCTGGGCAGCATCCCTCTTACCCCGCCCCCTCTCATCCGGCAAGAGGGAGAAATACATTTTCCTTATTTATACGCATATATATTTCGTTCGTCTTCTTTTGCTTTGCTTGAATGTTAACAATAATATGAAATTATTTCTCAATTCGCTTTGCGAAAAAGTATTTGAGACCGAGCGAATGCTTTGTAGATTGTAACGCGCCTGTCATTTCCTGTTTTATTTTCACTTTATTTCATTGCTAACTTTGCCATTCTTTGCATATTTTAGATGTCGAATCAAATCATGGACAAGCACCAACAACAGCAACAGCAACAACAACAACAACGATAAATAGCATCAATGATGCAGGAGTAACTGAGCAGGAGCAGGAGCAGGAGATGGCAACATCACAGGATGAGAATGGGAAAGGCAATGGGAATAAGTCAGGAGCGGAAGCAACTCAAGACAGCCAGCTGGAGAAGGGGAATGAGCTAGGTTTGAAGCTCGGGCAGGCAAACGTGGCTGAGATGCTTAAAAATCCAAATTCCGTTACGGCGGATATTATAAATATGCCGGAAACAACAACAGCTGAAACTACTACAGAAAAAATAACAACAACAACAACATCTGAGCCACTCTGTCTGCCATTGGCAAAGCAATTAGCAAATAATTTGCCAGCTCAGAGCACGCAGAAGGCACAAGAGACGACGCAATCATCAGGTGAAATTCAGAGCAGCCCGCTGCTTGCCCAGAGAATTCTCACTGACCAGCAAAGGGAGAATCAGTCAGCAACAACAACAGCTACAAGCAGAGAAACATCTGCTGCCTCCACGTCAAAACAGTCCAGAGCAGACGTAGAAGCTGAGCCAGAGACTATGACGATGCCTGTCCCTGGCTCAGCAACTGAGACTGGGGCCAGGACTAGGACTGGCACTGGGACAAGCACTGAGTCAAAGTTTGAGCTTGGAGCAATGTCCGTGCCCAGCACAAGCAGAGGCACAATGATGGATGGCAGGCAAACAGTTGATTTTATAGAAGGCGACAGCTTCACGTCAACAGCAAATTACGACAATGTCGACGCCGTTGGAAACCACATGGAGCAGTAGTAAGGGATGTGGCAAGGATTGGGCGAGGCGGTGGAGAAGGGGATGAAGCTAATGAAAACTTCACCACATACATCAAACCAAGTGACAAGAGCAGCAAAAGCCGCAGCAGCAGCAGCAGCAGCAACAACTGAATAAGAAAGACAAACCCACATCTGCCCCCCCTTTCCACCCCTTGGATTACACACACCACTTCAACTTTGGGTCAGTTGTAGGAAGAACTACGGAGTGCGAAGAGGGGTATACGGATGTGCTATCTCCAAAAATAAAAGATGTTAAACAAGCATAAAAACAGCTAGTAAATTTTAGATAATTTGTCTGGTGTACTTATGTCTAGATCATACAAGCTATCTAAGTGTGTGTATGACAGGGTGTGTATGAGTGTGTCCGTGTCCGTGTGTGTGTGTGTGTATGAATATGTATGACTAGACAACAATTGTATATTTGGTTGCATGCTAAACTGTGTTACTAAGTGATTTTTAAATGTTACATTTTTGGTAGTTTGCCAATGCCGTTAAACGAAGCGACTATTGATTTGCAGCAAATGTTATACAAAAGTCAGAACTTTTGTTTATTTTAATTATTGTTTAAATTTATATTATTTTGCCACGTACTACCTACAGAAAAACAAAACAGTAAAAACTACTTTTTAAAGTCAAAATAAAAATAAACCAATTTTGTATACGCTTTTTTGCTTCACTTTAAAGTATTCAGTAAAAATGTTGCTGATTTCAAAAGCCAACGGCAAAACAGAAAAACTTTTATAAAACAGTTAATTCATTGTTATTGACAAATTGTTCTTTGATGCGTCAAATTTCAATTCGAAATTAAATTTTGTTCACCTTTGAACAATACATTTTCATATCATTTTAGTCCCTCAAAATAAATAAATTACACAAATACAACAATAAATAAATTTGTTTGTTTACAGAACAACAATACAAATATCAGCGTATTTAACAATATAATATTAAAATTTTTATATATTTTACTTTGTTGGCTTCTGGTCAGATCTATAATTTCGTTGTTTGCTTTCGACTAAGGGAAATCATAGTTAACCACACGAGTTAATAAAAAACTTAATTATTATTTGTATTATATTTTTCTTTTAATTAATTTGATGTGCCTGAGCGTATGTGTGTGTGTGTGTGTGTGTGTGTGTGTGTGTGTGTGTGTGTGTGTGTGTGTGTGTGTGTGTGAATCACATAACATTGCTAAGACTTTCTTCAATCAAGCAATTAACAAAAGTTATCTAAACTATTTTCACAAACTCTTGATGTGAAAATGAAACATTTATTAAATGTAATAAAACACTTGATAAAATAAATATACAATAATATATAAAAATGATGAAGTTTTAATATTATTTAACAAAATTTCAACTATTTGTAGGAATTTGTTTTCAGTTTAAAGAGGAAAACTCTGGAAAACCATGAAAAACGAATACTTAACAATTTCAGAGAAAACATCATCGAAGTGTGAGTGGAAGCGTGAAATCGAATAACGCTGCTGTGAGTTTAATTGAAATTAAAGATAAACAAATTATACGCCATCAAAACCAAAAAAATCGGAACTTGATCTGCATATTTTGGTTTTGGCAAAATGAATACAAAGTAATAATAATAATAATAATAATAATGATAAAACCAAACACGAACGTTAAGCGTGGCACTATGTCTTTCTCTCTCTATCTATCTCTCTCTGTCTCTCTACCATTCACTTTCTTACCCACTGTCTGTCGCTTATGACCGTCTTAAATGCTAAAGTCAATGTTTAGCTTTAGCTGATAGATTTTATGCATGCCAATGTCTCACTCTTCTACCCAAAGCAATCATCATCCTTATCATCATTATCATCGATATGTGTTGGGAGTTTCCGCCGAAACTTTATGCCAAAGTATGTAAATAAAACAATGCAAATGTCTGGGATGGCATGTCAGGGCGTAGCTTTAGCTTCCCAGAGATTGGAGTTTATAAAGCTCCATAAAGTACAGAACACAGAGCATAAAACTTGAGCAACTGAAGCAACTGGCGCTGTCAATGCGCATTCCTTCCAGTTCGTTGATGTGAGCCAAGCCAAGACAGGGAAAGCCAGGCCAAGTCAAGCCAAAGCATCTTACAATAATAAACAACCGCGTCGTGTGCGACTACAGACGTCAGATGTGCGTGTTCTGTGGTGTGGCATCAAAGGAAGGATGGGCAGAATACTGTGTAAAAAACAAGTAAGTATGTGGAAGTGGTGACGAGTACACTCGACAAGGTGTACCTTTGATTAACATCTTAACATTGCGTATTCAACAAACCTTATCAATATATATTTGTGTTTTTCTGCTTGTGTGTGTGTGTGTGTGTGTGTTTGGCAGCATCTACTCATCATCTTATTTGCTTATTATGTGCTCATTTGTTTCGGCATGAGAAACTTTTCAATAAAAGATGCGAATGTTGTCGCAACGCAACGTAACGCAAAAAAAAAAAATAAATAAACAAATCATTTGCATATCATTAATGCAAATCATACACCCACACTTTGTGCTTACTCCTCCATTTTCACTTCCTCTTCCCTCTTCCCCCATACCCCATCTTATGCCTCAAGCAAAGACTTTCACTCACTCTTTCTCTGTCTCGCTCACACTGTGTGTTGTTGTCATTAAAAGGCTTGTCATACTACGTTAGGCCGCATCCGCTGTCTCTGTCATCCGGCCTTTAAATGAGGCTGTTAATCACAAGTCAAACAAAACGTTGCATACTTTTGGGCGGCGCCTGCTAATTATACATATGAGCAGGCGTGTGTGTATGTGTGTTTGTTTCTGTGTGCTATGGACATATGTTCAAATGAATCTTAATTAGGTCTTTTGTTCAGCACAAAGCCGCAGGCACACACACGCACATGCGTTTACATGTGTATGTGTAAAGATTACACGTTTGCGCTTGTTTTTGACAGAAAACCATGTGATACTTTCCATTAAAGTCAATTTCGTTACAGAAATTCAATGACTTGTACCTATTTATTCGGCTTAGATGCTTACATACAGACTTATTATATTATATAGTTTTCCCCACTGGGAGTACTTATGTTTCTCACGTCTGATAAAGTCTCTTTGAAGTGTCAAATAGTGTAACGAAATTATTCCTTTGATATTTTGTGTGCTTTAAATAATTAGAGTTAACATTTGGTTTCAAATAAGAAACGATTTCGATTTTAAGTTTGAGTTCATGTAATCAATCTTAATGCTTAAGTTTAGTAACAAATTGCAAGCTCAAAGTTGAATGCTTATTGATGACTTTTGCAGTTCAATCAAAAGTGAATAATTGATGGTCTCAAACTTTATTGATTATAATTGAGATGTGGTTGTTTTTTCACTGAGTTGTTGCACTTGTTGTTCTTGTTGTTGTTGTTGTTGTTGGTGAATCCTGTTGAGCGAATCTTTTCAACTACGTGTATTCTCAAGCAATAACATTTGATAGAACACGTTATAGCTAAGAGCATACACGTGGCCACATCAGATTCCATAAATACTTTGAATTCACATTGAACATAATATCGTTAAGGTTCCTTCTCCTCTCTTCTCCTGCTCCACCTGCTGCCAAGGGTCCTGGTCAGTTTGTGGCCACTTTAGTTTACGACTACACGAGTTTTCTTTATGATTTTCACTGTTTTCCGGCTTTGTTTTTTATTCAATTTTCATCAACTTACCCGAGGCGGTTGAAAGGGCAGGAAAGCGGTCCTTTCTCCACGTATCCTGCTGCTGGTTAGCTATTTATTTATCCTTAGTTGGTGGTTTTTTGTTACGCCTGATATGCCTAATAATGCCCAAGCCGCAAAATTAATTGCACTATAATTTGTAATTAAGTTACAGGCCAAACACGAACACGAACACGTATACAAGCACAGCCTTGTTCTAGCCACCCTTAGGAGGTGAATGGGATGTGGAAGGGGGAGGGGGAGGGTGAGAGTTCTGGGCAGCATTTCAAGCTCATAAAATGCGCACAATACGCGACGCAACTGAAACCAGGAACATCCTTTTCTTGTGCTTGTTGCTGCTGCCGTTAGTTTTGCATGACTCCACTCGCTATCTCTATCTCTATCTCTATCTCTTTCCCTATACCTGTCTCTCTTGCTCTGACTGTGGGTGAGTATGTGTTTTGGAATGTGACCGCTTCGTTGTTTCACTATAATTAATTAATTACATTACACAAACTTGCCGTCATCATTGTTGTTGCTGCTGTTGTTGCAGTTGCAAAATGTAATGAACAGCAGCAACATCGCTAACAACAACAACAACTGTCTATTATGGGGCAAGTCTAGTTGACAACAGTCCGTAGTGTCACTATCTATAAAATTAAGTTGTTTCGCAATCAGCAACTGCACCTTACCAACCCCTAACCCCCCCAAACCCCTATTTATTCCCCTCTCGTGTTGTTGTTGTTGCAATTATTTTGCAATTTGGTGGCTGGGCAAAAGCCAATCAAACAACTTTCTGCCAACAAGCTGTGTGTATGTTTGTGTGAGTGTGAGGCAAAATGCAAAATGTATATAAAACTCAATTACGGCGTAGACATCGTATACGGCGGTGGAGTAGGAGTTTCGAAGGGGTAGTGGGGGGTGGTGGGGAGGTAGTAAGCTGTAGCATAAAACTGCATTAAAACTTATATAATCCAGATGCTGAACACTG
Source organism: Drosophila cardini (assembly GCA_018903735.1). NCBI lineage: Eukaryota > Metazoa > Arthropoda > Insecta > Diptera > Drosophilidae > Drosophila > Drosophila cardini. The sequence goes on along the minus strand of JAEIGM010000001.1, from coordinate 19,076,824 downwards.
AATTCTGGTTTGATGGAAAAGTTGAGCAACATTTCAAGCTAATTAGCAGGTAAAAAGTGCAAATTATTCGCTTATTTCTGTTTTTCCTCTCTTTTTTCCTTTCCTGTGACTTTTTTCTTGTATTTTTATATATTTTTGTTGCGTCCACATGAGACTTTGGCATTAATTAGAAATTTGTCTGTTTGTCTGCTCGTCTGTTTGTCTGTCTGTCTGTCTCTCTGTCTTTCGCTTTTCCTGTTTGCCAATATCAAATTGTTTTCTTATATCTATCTATTTATTTTTTATATATTTTATTTGATGTCGTGTGTATTTCTGTATTGCCTGCTGCTGTTGTTGTTGTTGTTGCCTGTTGCTGTTGCTGTTGCCTGTTGCCGTTGGCATTTGCTGTTGGTATCGTATTGGATTCGTTCTTTTGCTGTGCCTTGTCTTGAGTTTTCTTGCCTCATTTTGTTGCCATGTCTTCTTGTCTCTCGCACTGTGGCTGCTCCTCTATCCTTGTGGTATCTGTAGCTGTTGCTGTTGCTGCTGCTGCTGTTGGTACTGCCCCCGAGGTTATTGGTTCGAAAATAAATCGCGCATAATGCCGCATAGCAGAGCAACATCACGAAGTATTTGCACTGCGTGACAAACAATTTGTGCCAACATTGACAGACGCAGACATTCTACACTCAGTTGCTGTTGCTGTTGTTGCTGTTGTTGTTGCTGTTGTTTCATTTCCATTCCCATCAGCAGTCGCATTCGCATTCTCATTCACATCCGTTTCCGTCGCTTTTTGCTGCCATAGTCGTTGTCTGCGGCCAAGTTGGCCTCAACTCTTGGCCAAGTTGGCCAAGTTGAAATTGCAGCAGCCACAATCCATTTTGACCACGTACGTAAAGTTGCTTCTGCAACTATTTGTTGTGCGAGACAGAGCAAAAGAACAAAGATTAATACCTACAAAGAAGCTGAAGAGACTCTCGACTGACTGTTTGTCGTTAATTGAAATATCATTTGCCAAGTTTAATTAAGCGCACAAATTGAACACAACACCAACACCAACAGTAGCAACAACAGCAACAAAACCAATAAAAACAGTTGCACTTTTTGCCACAAAAGCCACAAATATTCGAATTGAATTTATGCAATCAAAAATAGCAAACAATTTCTCAACCAAACTAACAAAATCAACCGCAATTTCAGTGTCCAATGGAAATCTGTATTGCCTTGTTCAGTTGTTTAGCTAATTTTGGTAGCATTGTTGTTGTTGTTTTTAGTGTTGTTGTTACTGATGTTTTCGCTGCTGGCATTGTTAATCATATTCAAATGATGTCGCGACTGCCAACGCATATATCCATTCGATAATGTGACACATGAGTTCATTTCAACTTGATTTATGCTACCAATGTAAACAACAACAAAGGCCCAAAAATAATAATAATAAAAAGAATCTTCTTGAAAGTAAACAAAGTATACAAAAATTGTATGTATTTTAAAATATAGAAAAACAAATGGAAAACTTTTGATTTTGGTCTTCGTGAATTTGAAGTTCGTTGGGCTCGATTTCGATGTAGACAGATTTTTAGGGATTGCTTTTAGTGCCAGCTTTCCCTAACTCCCTTACTCAATTCCTCACTTTCCTTCTCCTCATTTTCTCTCTTTTTTCGTGTCCCTTTCAGCTCTTGTTCTTTTTAGTTTCACTAGCCTGTTCATACCACTCATTAGACTAATTTTTTAATGGAAAATGCTCAGTAATTTTTAAATTTTTTATTAAAACATCTACCCTGTTGCATAGTGTAAGGCTTACAGATGCAAAGTAAAATGTTTGCATAGCTAATAACTTTGCAGAGTTACAGAAAATATCTGACTGTAAACTTGTCACAACTTTTTGACGCCTTTAACAAATGTATTTGCTACAAAGTTAAGCCATTTTATAGTTTATTTATATAGAAAACTTAAGCTGGCATTAACCAAAATGTCATGCTTAGATAACTTTATAGTTAAAACAGCTTTATTTAGGTGTATTTAAGCTGCAAAGTCTTCAACAGTAGACAATGGTATTATGCCCAGAAAAGTATGCTACAAAAATTGTTAGTTAACATTTTACTCTATTAAAGTTTGATTTCAATAAAATATTACATGAATTAAAAGACTTGATAACTATCGCTTAGTTATAATTGAATGGTAGCATTACAAAACAAGCTAGCCAAGCAGTTGAACTTTTAGCCTCGTTTCACCTGTCTAACCTTGACTTTAAGCAGCTTTAACTACGGAATGACTTTACCGAGTATACCCAACCCCTTTCACAATATTTTGTATAAGAATTCAACCCTTTTCGTTGTTGTGTTGTGCGCTGCATATTAAGTTAATTAAAACGCATTCATTCAAAGTGCCAGCAATGCAAAATTGCCAGACACTTTTGTCGCTTTTCCTTTTGGCTTTTCACCAAGTTCAGTTACTTTTGAAGTCATCTTCTTCTCTATTGTTTTTATTTTGTTGTTTTTGGGATCATGTTTGACTGGGTCATTTGCACAGAATAGCGCTCAATCAGTGAATGCTTTCAGTTGTTAAGGGGAATCATTTATTAATTATGCACAAACTGTTGTGCAGCTGCAGTGACAGACAAATGGGCAAATTACGTATACGCCACCGCAACGTGATGCAAAAGTCAAGCCAAGGCGAATTACTAATTAAATAGAGTCAAAAGCTGCACAATACAATATAGCTGATTACTCAATGGCAATAACTGAATAGCCAAAGCATGCAGCATATCAGCATGCCACATGTCGCATGCCACAGACTCGTAAATGCCAACTCAAATGAGCTTACCTCAGCTCTGATGTGCTAATGTTTAATGCGGCTCATTCGGATCAGGTGTGGCATAAATGCCAATACCCCCATCCCCACTCCCTCGTCCTGCGTATTTGTGTGTGCGTAGCTATGGGTGTGGGTATTTAACGTAGTCGCATTAATACGCTCCAATAACTGAATATAATTGCTGTTTAAAAAGTCCCACAAAAGTTACGATAAGTATTTCTCTTACATAAGTATATAATATATATATATTAACTATATATCTATTGAAAATACTTTATGCTTTTGTCATAAGATTTTGTGCGTCTCGCAGCTGTAACCTTTCCCTTCCCACACCTCAATCCCCCGCCTCTTTTGGAGTCCCGCCAATCTCTGCATCATGTCCAGCATTAATATCAATGTCAACCCTCACAAAAATCGCTCTTTTTGTGTGTGTGTGTGTGTGTTTGTGTGTGTTTGCTTGTGTGGGTGTATGTGAGTATGCGTGTGTGTGTCTGTGCGTGTATAAGTCAAACATTAATTGGCACTTAAGGGCATTTAATGGTCACATGGAGCGCTCATCGATGTTTTATTCTTCGAGCAGCAAAAATTGAAACAATTTTGATGTTTTCACAGCTTTACGCATTTTAACGATTGATTGAAAAGTAACTAGAAAAATATGATATTTATGGGTATTATATATCCATATATAGTATATAAACATTACTTATACTTACTTAACACAGCGAGCGACACGAAGAGAGACAGAGAGAGCGAGTTCAACGAATTTACTTACTTTTTCCAGAAAATTGTACTGTATGTGGTTGTGTGAGTGTTTAGGTGTGTGTTCATGGGTGTGAGTGTGTTAATCTTGTAACTAAGCTGATTTTGTGTTAAATAACAGTTACTGCGGTGTTAATCCACCTCTAAAGCTAGACAAATTCCCACTAAAAACTTGACAAACTTAAAAAGGAAATGTAACAAAGAAGGAAGAACGAAGGAAGTTGAAGAGAGAGAGGTAAAACTGGAGAGACAGTGAAAAGTGAGCGGAAACAGGAGGAAATTCGAAACTTTGTCTGTGCTTGAGTCTGCTTCTTTTTGCTTTCTTTAATTTCTTTGACTTTAAGACTAATGAGTTTCATTTTCAGTTAATTAACTAAAAAGTTAAATGTAAGAAATTAACAAAGACGATTGCGTTTTAGTAAGCTGAAGAGATCGTTGATCATTTCAGCTGTGATGAAAGTGTTGAATTTAAAGTGCTGTTTAACTAATAGATAAATTAACAGAAGAGATTAAATTTTATCTTCTAAATTTATAAAAAAAAAAAAAATACGTGTATACCACGTCATTTATCTACTAAGCTCGCCAGAAACAAATTCATAAGAGGCGAAAGGAAGAGTGGCCGATCACATTAAGTAATATATATTTACTGTTAATGAGCATCAATAGAGACGAGTCGATAATTTCATCATGCGAATTTAAAGGGTGCTGGCAGACAGATTTCAGTGCAATCTACAATCGATCGCTCTTTTAATAGCCATAGCAAGTAGCTAGGAGAGACAAAACATGCGAAGTCGACAGCAGAGAGCGACATGAAGGGCCAGCTGTGCACAGTACGATCGATTGAGGGGGAGAGACGGAACATGCGCATTTTACAGCAAAGTGCAACTTCAAGAGAACGTAGAAGAGCAGCTCAATATATTATAGGCTATTTCACTCAAACACACACTCACACCCAAGCATTTCAGCAGCAGCATGCAGACTACCAACACTGGAATATTCTGCCGTCAAACTCTCTCTCTCTCTCTCTCTCTGTCTAGGGCAACGCTGCTTAAGAGAGCGCATCTACGATCGCTGCCGCTAACGACTGCGCTGCCAAGGCAGTTTTTCGGCAAAGCCTGCGTCGCTGCTTAGATGCTTCTCTGCTGGACTGACCTACATTAGGAAGGCAAATTTGGCAGAGGCAGAGGCCGTTGAGAGAGGCCGACGTTAAGCAACAATGAGTGAACTTATAGTTAATTTTGGACACTCTAATTTAATTTTAATAAGTTTAATATGGAACGCATTTATGATTATAAAGGTAAATGAAGCAAATAATCAGTCGAGTTCCCTTTTGTGACACTTTTGAATCATCAAACAACTGCTGGTTAAGGTAAGTATTAGCCTTCGTTACCTTTGATTGGGTGGTGACTAGGTTCATAATTGGTACAGGGTCTTTTGTAGTCGATTCGGTCTGCTCTAAAACCTCCTACCAATTTCACTTTCTTGCGTTTAAGCAGATTTCATAAATGTAAACAATCAAAGTTTTTCCTCTAACTTTATAGGTTAGATTGAACTTCTCTACTTCCGCTTTACCGCATTTCCGCTTCCAGCTTCTTTTGTGTGTATAGTTTAAGAAAAAAACGAAGCACAAAAAAGCGATCTTTAACAGTTTAAATTTTCTACAAAGTTTTCTAAATGTCATAAGTAATAACTTTTTTATATTTTTCTTACTTTCTCGAGCTCTTTCTCTTCCTCTCCCTCTCCCTCTCTCTCTTGTTCTCTTTCTCTGTGTGTGCTACCACAGTTTATCGCTTTTATTTGTGCTCTTATCACACTTTCGCTTCCATTTTTTGTACCATAGTTTCATTTATTTAGACGCTTGGATAACTTAAATTTATGTCCATTAGCGACGTTTCCGGGTCATAAAAAAGTTCACTTAGACCGCTATCTCTCTCTCCCGCTCGCTCTGGCATTGCCAATAGCTATCTCTATCACTCTATTGGATTTAGATGCAAGTCAATATATATATATACAGTTATATGGCGTTCAGGCCAACAAATTTCTTTTATTGCTCGCAATGTCGAACGCATAAAATCCTGATATGCAGGCAACTGTCTGGAGCTGCACACACACAAACAAACACACACATACATACACTGAACAAAATGGCGCTGGCCTTGTGCTGGCTGCATATGAGCTTGGCCATAAATTTAGGAGCAGCCATGGAAGTTGCCTGCTGCCTGTTGCCTGTTGCTGTTGCCAGTTGCCAGTTGGCAGCTGCTGCAACCGTTCAGCCCGAGTAACAACAGTTGTTGGTGGTGTGTTGGTGTTGCTGGTGTTGCTGATGCTGCTGCCTGATTCTGCCTGCTGCTGCCTGCTCGTTTACACAGCGCTCTGGCTACGTTTGTTTAGTGCAATTAATGAGGCTGGCTTATAGTTGCTGCCGTGGTCGTTGCCATTGTTGTTGCTGTTGCTGTTGCTGCTGTCATCGTGTGTTATCAACAGGTGTTAAATTTCAATTTCCACTTTTATTGCTTATTAGTCAGCGTCAGTGGTAAACGGTAAACGGTAAACGGTAAACGGTAAACGACCAAGTCAACAGACACTGCCAGTCTGGTTTCCTTTTCTTTTCTTTTTTTTGTAATTTAAACGAAATTAAATTTGGCCAGTACCCATGTCAGTCAGTCGGTTTATGGCCAAGACAAGCATACAAACACAGACACAAACACAGACACAGAAGCAGACAACGCCTTGGGCTGAGGGACATTAATTAAAGTTGACGTTTAGGTGTTAGCACCGTTAGCTGCCTGCGATATATATCACAATGATCAATCACGCAGAGCAGACCCAAAGGCCAAAAGCCAAAAGCCAAGGGCCAAAAGCAGCAGCAGCAGCGGTAAAAAAAAATAAAAATGGAGATGCAAAAAGGCAAAGCTGAGAAGCCGTCAAAATTGGCTCACAGGCAAATTGGACACTGGATACGGAGTGTGTTGGCCAGCTCTGTCTGTTGACCAGCTCTACCTGTTGGTCTCGTCTGTCTGTTGGCCTGGTCTATCTGTTGGCAATTCAATTTGCCAAGTTTGATTTGTTTGCCTGCCAGAAACACGTTCCAACATTTGATCTCTCACGTTCTTAGCCCAGTTGTGAGTTTGTGGTGACAGTGCCATAAATTAGTTGCCATATGTTAGCCTCACCCCCTTTCTACCCCTACTGTACCCATCCCCTAACCTACTCTTATCAGTCCGCTCACATTTATTATTTAATACTTAATACAGCATATTGAATATTTAATACGATAAGAGCAAAAGTTAATAATATGTCTATTATCTACTTACTCAGCCATATGGTGTGTGTTTTTCTCACTTCGCGCCGCTTTCCATACTATGGGTTTTCCCATTTTCCTCCCCGTTCGATTTTTGCGTGTATTTCCATATTTTGGTGATAAACTTTTTGTTCAAAATTGTTCCTTAACTTGGAGTAACTTTCACTAACAGTTTTGTTAACAACAAATTCTATTTAACAGAGTCATTGTGTGTGTGTGTGTGTGCGTGGAAAAGTGTGTGTTCCAGGCAAGAGTACCACAACCGTTGCCAGTCAGACTGTGACTGTTATGAAGCCTGATAATTTATCGGGCAGCAAGTCTAGCAACGCATGCTGCGCTGGCACACGGCGGCAGCGACGTCGCTGTTGCTGCTGCTGCTGCTGCTGCCTCAGTCGACGTCGTCTCCGTCAACCCTCGAACGTGGGCATTATGGGGCAGGAGTTGGCGGTAGGGGGTGTATCTATGGTAACTTGGGCGCGGTGTAGCAGCAACAGTTCGCAAAAGGGATGAAAAATGTTGTTGCTGTTGCTGCTGCTCTTGTAGTTGCTGTTGTTGCTGTTGCTGCTGCTGCTGCTGCTGCTGCTGTCGGTGTCGCCTGTTGCGAGACTTCGCTCAGTTACCGAATGGAATCCACAAACGGCAACCAGTTGACATATGCTCGATGGCTCTCGAGTGCTCTCTTTATTTGTGTCTTAGTTTATTTGTGTAAACTGAATGCAGTGAGCAATGCAGCGGCAACTCAGGAGCAATACACGGCAACAACCACCCACCTGTAGTCTGTAGTCAGCGGTGTAACCGACTTTAGTTTATTGTATGGCATACTCTACGTATACGTGATGTGGATTGCATTCAACTGTTGTTATTGTGTTACAAGCAGCAGCAGGAACAACTGCGCCGGCGCCATCGCCGGCTGCCAACAAGTGAAGCAACAAGCAGCAGCAGCAGCAGCAACAGCCCCGTCTGGCCCTGGGCAACAATGTGTGCGCGTGCAACAGAGAGACGGCGAGAGCGAGCGAGAGAGCTAGAGCCCATAAACGCCTACACTTGTGGGTATGAAAGAGCAGGCACGAGTGTGTGTGCCCGCCACACACATTAGCAGCAACAGCAACGGGAACAGCAGCAACAACATCCATATGGACAGCTGGCGGCGCTTCGCTTTGGTTTTCTCTTTTCATTCTTCACTTTCTTCCTTTTCTTTTTCTTTATTCCGTTTTGTGTTTTCTACATTTTTTTTATTTTTCCTAACTGTTTGCTGTTGGGAGTTTTGGTCGCCGTCGCTTGTCGTCTACTTATTATTATGCTTAATTTTTACCGAGCTTGGCATTAAAGAAACACACGGCAACAACAACAACAACAACAACAACTGCAGGCATTTAAAGGAAACTGAAACTGAGGATAAGGCTGAGACTGCGACAGAGGCCGAAGCAGCGTCCATATGCGACGGCATTTATTGGCATAGGAAGCAAACAAGCAAACAAGCAAACAAGCAAAAAAGTAACAAGTATGTCTCATATGTTTTTGCTTTTACTTAGCTGTGGCTAAGGCAGCCAACAGCAACAACAGCAGTACCAACCACAACAACAAGGGTCTGGCGCCGGCTACATTGACATCGCTGTAGATGTAGCAGGAGTAGGAGCAGAGGCAGCAGAGGCAACAGCGGCAAAGGGGGCTAAAGTCGAGGCAGACGAGGAACGATGCTCAAAAGTCAATTGTTTGCGCCTGCACAAGGGTCTGCGTAACTTTCGAAACATACCAGCAGTGTGTGAGTCTGTGTGTGTGTGTAAGTGTGTGTGTAAGTGTGTGTGCATGCTTGATATACGAGTACGTGATTGTGGTGTGTGTCTTGGCAAACTTGTTGCTGCCTTTGCTGCCTTTACAGCAAAGTTGCAGTCGAACTTTATACAGACACACACATATGGCTCTTAACTTTTGGCAATTGTGCAACGCTAAATGGCAAATAGTTGACATCTAATCGCCACCTAATGCCACAAGACACACATACAAACACACCAGCACACCCACTCGTCGAACTAACCAAGCGAGTCCAAAAACAGGAAGCAAAACCAATAGAAAAGTTACAAATTTCGTAGCATACTTTTAAGCGCATATGGAAATTTTCTCATTCTTTGCTAATTGAGAAACGATTAGCGGGAATTAACAAAGTTCTTAATTGATTTCTTTTAAGCAAAATCAAACTAACAAACTTACAACTTACTTTTGATTTTATTTACTTGTTGAAAAAGTTTAAAAAAAAACTTTGGAATTTTGCAAGCTTAAGTAAGCTTGAAACATTTTCTGCGAAACTGTTTATTAAGTGGCTGTAGTGCTCTTAAAACCTCTCTTGAATTATATAAATTATGAGTGCAATTTTTAAAACATGCGTTAACAAATAAAAAAAAAAGAATTTGGAAAACATTTCAAGGGTACAAATTTTCTAAGGGAAAATATAAATATATTTTAAGCCTTAATCTAAATATATTAAAAGTCATATAATTAAATCCTTTTTAAATTGAAACTTAAATATATTATGATTTAAAATCAAAATATATTGTAAACAATTTTTAAAAAAATATAAATTTGTAATTGAAATCGATAATTCATTTAAAACTATATTATAATTTGACTAAAAATCTTAATAGTTTTATACGCAAGTTTTTTATACATCCCATAAAATATAAAAATATATTTAAATATATTTTAAACTAAATATTAAAATATATTTAAAAATAAAATATATTCTTTACAAAAAACACCAAAAAACAACAATAGAAATAATGAAAAAACAACTGTTTTATAGCTATTTTTGTGAGCCTTTCATGTTCTTAATGTTTAGCTTTATTTTTTGACTTTAAACTCCATTCGAAACTCTTAAATTTCGTATGTCGCAAATATGTGGCAAGTGGCAAGTGGCACGCGAAGTGTCGACTCACATGAAAAATTGAATTGTCTCTCTCTCTCTCTCTCTCTATCTCTCATCTGCTGGCTGGATAAACTTCTGCGCGGCTTGGCTGGAGTTGCCACAACATAGAGACAGACAGGCGGACAGACAGACAGACGGACGGACGGGGAGACAGAACGAGGCGCAGTCAGACAGACGCTTCGTTGGACAAACAATTGTATTGGTGAGGAGTGAGGAGTGAGAAGGGAAAAGGGGTGTGGGAAGTGGAAGGGGGTCGTGGGCTGGAGGCGGTTGGAAAGGAAGAGGGAGGGGAAGGCGGACGAGCCGTGTGTATGCGCGTATATTTCAGTTGTTGTGACTGTGTTGTTGTTGTTGTGTGTTTGGCCTACTTTTGGCTGGCTGAAATGGCTCGTTGGCTCTTTGGCTCTTTGGCTCTTTAGCCGTTTGGCTCTTTAGCTGTTTGGCTGGGTTACTGCCATTAAGCACATTTTCACATTCACACATTTACACATTTTCACGTCCAGCTGGTAACAGCTGCTGATAAATTTCCAGCGTCTGCTTTCATATGCAACAATATGCAGCACATAATAAAGAGTATAATAAATAGTATACACTATAAGCAGACTATAGTAGACAATATATACTTGAAGCAGACATTGCGTATACGCCGCGTGTATACCAAGAATATTGGCAATGCTTTTGGGATCGTCTAAATGGCTTCATGGCTTCTTGGCTGCTTGGCTTCTTAGCTGTTTGGCTGCTTGACTACTTGGCTTCTTTGCATCTTTGCTGCCATTTGCATCTTTTACGGCCGCCGTGATTCGATTGCAGCAAACAGTTTTAACGGCAGCAGCATCAACAGCAACAGCAATGGCAATTGCAATTGCAACATCAACGCAAGACACAACAATAAGCATATAACAATGACATAAAAGCCAAAGCAACTTTCAACCTTACCATGTCTGGCATTGTGTCGCAACGGACGCATAAAACCCAAGGAAATTGTAAATGAAACGCACTTGAAATGCTGCATGCAACGCAGGAAACGTTGGGAAAATAAAAGAAAAACCAACAACTAATACAAGCAGCGGCAAACTGGGCGTAACCGTAACAGCATACACGCCCCCTAAATCCCCATTCCCCTTTTGGTTACATGGATTGAGTTACAGTTACACATGCACAACCGGATGCGGATGCGATGGAGGCGGATAGAGATGGGGTGGGGATGGGGATGGGGATAAGGAGACGAAGGCGGAGGCGGTGGCGGATACGGATGCGGCAGTCAGCAAAGGCGCTTTGTGGCAACATATGGAGAGTGTGCTTTAAGTGCAATTGTATATCCTTCCTGGGTTTTTGTGGCATGTCAATGTGTGTTTACGGGTGTGTGTGTGTGTGTATGAGTGTGTGCTTGGGTTTGTGTGTGTGTGCGACACACATAAATAATACAAGCACATGAGACGCCTCTGAGAGCAACGGGAGAAAGGGAAGCAACCTAAGCTCAATACTTAGGTTACACACAATAACATCCATACCCACACACACTCACACACACACACACACACACACTTTGATATGGTAGACGCGATACCCTTTCGTATAATTATTTATGTAATTGTCATCCGAACTTCATAAGATTTCATTTAATGGGCCATATACCAAATATAAATTGGCTTTCTTGATTTATTTGAAGTTTGTGCGTCGCCGCCGTCGGCATTTGTCTAGCTGTCACACACACACACACACCCAACACACACACACATATGTATGTAGTAGTTAGATCTCCTGCAGCTGATGCTGTCTCTTCTTCTGATTCCTGCTTGGAGAGACGAGTGTTAAGCTCGTCAAGTTCTGAGACCGCAAATCGAATTACACATGCAAATCACTTGGTTTTTCTCGCTTGTCCTTCGACAGTGTCCTGCTTGCTATCTCCACACTCCTTCTCTCCCTTGGGCCACCCTTTGCCTGCTCTTATCCGTTTTCGGTTTCTCTCTTTCCCTTTCTCTCTCTTGGTTGGTTTTTGGACTCCGTACACACAGGATGTGGCTCGATGATGACGTTGTCCATTGGCTTTTAATAGCCATTCTGGACAGTTTAAAGCAATTACACAAACTCACACAAGTATTCACTCTGCTATTCACACTAGTGACCACTCTTTTTACTTTTTTTTTAAATTCTCTTTAGTCACTTGCACATGATTCGCTGTCGCAAAATCTAATTATAAAGAAAGCTGTGAATTAAATCCCATCATTGATTGAGTTCCATTTAGAGCACAATGATACCCAACATTCCTATAACAAAAATATTCCATTCCTTTGAATTCAGCAAACAATAAATCGGTATCAATTTAACTATAAAGAAAGTTTTTTCATATGAATTCAGCTAGAGGGAAATTTCAATATTATTGAAATATAAGTCAAGAATGGAATATTTCAATTTAACTTATTTTAATGTATAAAAAACTAGTTGAAATTACATTTATTTATAATAAAAGTAGTTAAATTTATATACAATTTAAACTTCAATTTATTTTGATTTTCCTACTTCGTTTTACGCTTCAATCATTCTCTGTGTCTCCATCTCTGTATCTGTCACTGTCTCTGTATCTGTATCTGTATCTGTATCTCTATTTGCATCTGTATCTGTATCTGTCTCTGTTTATGATACTGTCTATCAATCTCCAGTTACTTTGACTTTTCATTTTTCTTTTTTTTCATCCCTTAATTTCTTTTGAGTTTCGTTTGATTGTTTTTATGGTGGACATGGATTTTGTCACCCAATTTTCCACTTTTCTTTCTGTATTTTACTTTCGTTTTTCCTTGTTTTTTGTGGTTTTATTTTACTTTTATAATCGTATTTTAATTCTCTATTTCTTTAATTTGTTTTTCATTTTATATTTTACTTTAAATATTTTTATTTAATTTTTAATCCTTATTGTCTTTAGATCAAACTGTTTCCTTTTCATCTACTATGTATTTTCTTCTATGGTTTTGGACCTTAATAAGGACTCCTTATATAAGCACAATGTCTTAAGTCTTCACTCGACTTGAAAATTGCTTCCTATTTTACTATATTTGATGATTAATTTAAGAATTTTTATGCTCATTTTGACTCTTTAGTTTTAAGAACTATCTATTTCTATATAAGACGTCTATTTAGTTTATTATTTAAATAATTTTTAAACAAAATAATTATATATATATTGATTATATCTTGTAATTTTCATAACAACCATCAGCAAATAGTATTTGTTCTTCTGAACTAGCTCCCACTATCTGTTTTTCAATAGCTTATAACTAATTCCTTATAAATCTACACTATAATTCAATTCCAACTGAAATCAACTGAAATCTTTAACTGTCATTCATAAATACAAGAAACTAATCTAAAACTGTTTCATCTTAATTATGAATAAACGAATACAAATGAATGAACAAACGAGTGGTTCACAAAGAACCAACAATAATCTCGATTGTCGACAGTATTGTGAAATGATCTTGATAAAACTCTAGTTCCTTCAGTTCCTCCCCTTCTCCTTCCCCTTCCTCCTAACCCCTCACTTTCCAATCCTTCCTGCTGAGCTCTGACTCACACATCTCCACAAACAAGTATATGCGTGTACGGGTGTGCGTGTGTGTGTTGGGGTGTGTGTGTGTGAGTGTGTTTTTTTACTGTCGCACGTTTCACAGTTAATTTATATTCATAAGTCAAATTGGTGTACAATTACCGCCCGATTATGAAAACGAGCAACAGAGGGCGCCCAACAGCGAAGCGTTTGTCGAAAATACCCCACAGCTCCCCTTGCCTCTCCTCCAGTCTACCCTCTATGCACCCCCACCGCAAACTCGCTCCGTCCCGAGTCTCGACTCTTCGTTTTGTGGATGTGGATGTGGACGTGGCTTTGGCTTTTGGATCTGGGTTGAAAGACGGCCATATGGAGCGAGTTGTTGTTGCTGTGTTTCTATTTTTTAATACAGCGACAACTTAAAACAACAACAAAAGTCAGAGCAAAGCAGCAAGGAGCAAAGCAGCAAAGCAGCAAAGGAGCAAGGAGTAATCAACCCCCGAATGACACTTGCCAAGCATTTGCTCAGCGTAGTTTGGTATCTCCCCAAGGATCAGCTACAGCTACAACAGGCGTGTTGCCATAGTACTCTGTACTGGGGCGTGGCAGGGAGGCACAATGGCTAAGGGGGCGGGGCAGGGACAGGGGCTACCAGGCGGTTCTCTATGTGCACCCAAGCCCAACTGTAGCTGATGAGCTGGCGCCTCGTTGCGGGCGGGCTGTTCTCGTGACATGGACATGTCACCTACACAAACACACATGCACACACGTACATAAACACTCAGACAGACGCATACCACATGTACACTGTTCAAAAACACACTACAAAATACAACAAATATTTATTTCCCACATATCAAAATAAAGTACACGGAAAAAAATAGGATGTTAAAAGTATTGGTATTCCTGATATTATTAAATTTAGTATAAAATACCTGATTTAAGTAAAAATAGTTTAAACAAATATCTATTTGTATTATCAAGATCAGCCAAATTCTTACTTAAACCAAATATATCTAGAATTACGTGTCGATTTCTTATAAAATATATCTTTAATTTGTATTTAAAACTAGTAAAAACCAGTGGAAAAGGCTACAGTCGATCGAGGCGACTATAAAAGACCCCGTACTCTTTCTAGTGCGCATTTTCCATACGAGTAGGTATTTTTCGACTGATTTGTCCTATGGGAGCTATAGACTATAGTTGTCCGATTCTGACTGTTGATGCTGATCAAGAATATATATACTTTATGGGGTTGACCACGCCTCCTTCTGCCTGTTACGCACATTTCTCTTCTTACCCCTCTACCATTTTTTTAGTGTACCGGGTCTTAAAATGTCAAGCGGTAACTATAGGTAAGTATGGAAAACTTTGATAATTTTGGAAAACTTGAATTATTATAAACTAAAAGTATTGAAAATACGCTCATATACAATAAACTACTATTACTCATAAATTATATTTTCTATATCTTTTCAGAACTATCTTATCGCCGACTGCAACTAATTATTGTCTACATATGTTATAATATGTTAATTTTACTATCAAAAGTAGCAATAATGATTATATTACATTTCAATTGTTCATGTACTTTAAGTAAATATTATTTAACATATAATAATGAACTAAGCAGTATATAAAATAGGAATATGATTAAATGCTACGATTTAAGAATAGGATTTTAAGAATAAAAGATATTTCAAAATTAAAATCATCTGAGTTTTTCATCGCTGACGGGGTGGGGTAAAAATTTTGCGATCGACCAGGCAAACAAAAATAACAACTGGGCGCAATTTTGATTACCAAAAACCCAAAATATACGCTAATACAGGTAACAGGTACATACATAGTTCACGGTCTCAGTAAACAGCGGACTCTCTTACGGGCCGCATATGCTTACGCACCCTATGTTAATTGCGCTTAGAGCGCTCAGCGGCGCTCTCCTTCAAATTTTTCGTAGCCTTTGCGATCTACAGAGCCCACGAGCAGCAGTTATTTTTACAGAAACCCCCAGCAAACAGAATAAACAGTAGGCAAAAGTTCAAAATTTGATATAAACTTAACAACTAAACTTAACAGCTGCAAAAGCTTCTCTCACTTACCCTACTGTTTTTGCTCTCACACAAACAGCAGAACTGGTCGCTCAGAGCGCGCTCTCCCGCTTAAAACTTTCATTTTTCGATTGGTCCGCTGTTTGTGTGATTGTTCGCGGACGCCTACTACTTTCTTTATTACTACTTTCTTTATTTGCTCTAGAATTAAATTCTGTCGCTTGCTGCTGATTCTGCTCGCCTGGTGTATCAGCTCGTAAAATCATCAGTTTTGCCCGTCCGTTGATGTCTTTCATTGCTATTTTTTGTGCCCTGCGATCTGCAGTGCTCGCAATTAATACAAATTCGACCTGGAATAATAGGCGGACAGAAATGGTAAAAGGCCACAATGCAAAAAAATTCAAATTCAAAAATGTTAAGTCCGCTCTGCCTCTGCTAATGTCTTCTGTTAACATCTTCTCTTCTTATGTATTTGTTCAATGTCGCCTGCAGAACGCGGTAACAGCACTCTCTTCAATTGATTATTATCAGCTCTTATTTTAACAGCAATGTTATTAACAGAATATTTCTTAGGCCTCACTGAATAAACGCAAACTTAATGAATTTTAATAGAAATACTGTATAAACTTAAAATATTATACATATCAAATCTGTTGTATATTACTGTGGATTTCTTTTCATCTGAGAATTCAACTGGGAATTTTAATATTGCAGATGTAATACCAGGCGAACAGAACTTTCAGTAGATCTCAAAGCACAAGTTCAAACTCAACGAACACTAAAGGAACACGATATTTTCTACCTATTTCCAAACAAAAACAAGTAAAAAAGGCTACAGTCGAGGTTAGTGTTAGGTTAAACTTAAGTTTTATACTGCATTGCTTTTACTACACCAATCAGTCGAAAAATGTTGAAAGTCAGTTAGTTTTTTTGCTCAGTGTAGACGATGCTTAACAGTGTGTCTCCATCTCACAGTGAGAATTCGCCCTGTGGCGCTCAACTGGGCGGCATTAACGAGAGAGTCAGTCCAACAGCGAGAGGAAGAGAAAGAGAACGGGAGAGGGACAGATATAGAGTGAGAGAGATGGAAAGAGTGGAACTATGAAGTCACTAAAAGTCATTGGGAGTCAGCACTGCTGCTGGGCATGGCCAGTGTCAAAGCAAAAGCAAAAGCTAAGCCAAAGCCGGTGAAGAAGTCGGAAAGAGAGAGAGAGAGAGGGAGAGAGGGAGGAAGTGGGAGAGATGGAGGTCGAGTAAGAGTCAGAGGCAGAGGCAGAGGTGTACATAAGGAGAGGAGAAGGGAGGTGAAGGTGGAGGTAGTCAGTGCCATGGCTGTATCCTTATGGACCATACAGCTAAGCCGTCATCTTGTCATCGTCATGAAAAATCTGTGAAGTCAGCCACAATTTTGGCGCCAGTCTGCTTAGCAGCCAGCTGTGCGTGTGGATGCGTTAACCTCGTCCCGCCCTCTTCTCCCAACCCCTTCTCTAGCAAAGACCCCGCCACACTACACACTCTTTGCTCTATTATCCAGTTTGCTGTGTTTATATAGAGGATGGAGAAGGCGGTAAAAATCATTCCGCAATGCTTCATTTTAATTTAGTCGCACAGTCTTTTGGGGGCGGAACCGTGTGGAAGGGGCGGCATTTGCTTAAACGTATTCAAAGCGCGTGTACAACGACAGGAGTCATGTCCCCTTTGCCTCTTTGACCCCTCTGACCCCCTGACCCCCCCGGGGTGTCAGCCAAGTGAAGCAAGTGGCATGCGGCTTTAGTTTTAATTTAGTTATTGTTGCCACTTCAATTGGATTCGCAGCCCAGCAGCAGAAGCAACAGCAGCAATCCAATCTCTCACTCTAACTCTTTATAAAACACATCAGACTCTCTCTCTATCTTCAATCTCTCTCTCTCTCTGTCTCTCTCTCTCTCTCTCTCTATCGCACTCTCTCTGCCCGTCTATATAGCATAAATCCAAGTTTTATCGACTGTCCTTTGGGCTTTGCGCTCGCTGATTTTTCGATTTTGAAAATGAGGTCATGAGACGCGGCACGTTTGCCATATGGGAATGCCGTTATCCTTTGAAATCGCAGCCAAGAGTCGCCGCTGGAAGGAAGGCAGCAAGCAGCTCCACAAAATGGCTCACACTTCACCCTTCGGTGTGATAAAGGGTTTGAAGAGAGTTCTGCTCCATGTTCCATCTACGCTTTGCAGGGTATTTCTTAGAAGAACCTGAACTTATCTTTTGGGGAAACCTTTCGTCGGTTCAGAATAACACTTCAAGTACTCTTCTACACACTTACTTTCTTATCTGCATTCTTTGTTATTCTTTGTTATTGGAATGTTTTGGAAAATAAATTTGTGTTCATCTTGTTTGGGGAAGGAAAGCGCCATATTCAGAAAACTAACAGTATGAGCTTTGTGCGCCAAATAAGCTACTGTTGTACAATCATAATATTAAACTTTCAACTATCTTCCATTATAGTTGAACGTTTAATATTTGCTTAACACTTAAACAAGATTTACAGAAAGCAAATATTTTCTGTACACACAAATTATTTGCTTAAATATTTGTTGGAAGCAAACAAATTATGATTACTGCATTGCGATTCGTTTGACAAACAATTACAAGTAGCTTATAATTTTCAGCAAATAATTTGCTATAACACGGAGAAGCAAATATTTCCTTCGTTTACTGCTTTCTTTGGTTTCAACTAAGTTAGGGACCTTTGTTTTAAGTTCTATGGAGTACAAATTGACATAACTTACTTTAAGTTCAAATTTAGTTTAGATAACATTTTTAAGTATCAGCTGAAGTAAAGTTTGTTTTTCCGTACAGGGTATGGACTCGTTGTGCAGTTTGCTTCAGTTGTTTGCTCTAAGACATGTTTTACATTTCCGTAATCTTTGTGGAACGCTCAACAAGTAAAAAACGCATTATTGATGCGTTGCCAAGCCACGCGCCCTACTCTCCTACCACTTCCCCTGAACGCTCCCCTCGGTCGGGGCTTTAAGTAGTCAAAACTTTTTTTGAGCTTTACTTCGCGGCAGAAGCAACAAGCAAGTTCCATTAGCTGGAGCGGATTGGAGGAGATTGGAGGAGGGGGAATGGTAACAGAAGAAGGAGGAGGAGCAGGAGCAGAAGCAGGAGCGGTACTTTAGCTTTTGACTGAGCTCCAGCTAATGATACACGCCCACTGAAATTATAAAGTGCTCTGGCAAAACACGCATAACGCCACTACAATTAATTTTTTGGAAACAACTTAAGGCAGCTACTGTAGAGACTTAGAGTCACGTCAAGTCGCAGTACACTTGAGTTGAATTTAAAGCCAAGTTAAGTCGGTTCAAGCCAACTGAAGAAGTCTTCAATGGGATCGCTTGAAGTCACCTAGCGACGACAGCATTTGCAAATTAGCCTGATCCTGCTAGAGTTG
The DNA here is from genome assembly GCA_018903735.1 of Drosophila cardini. Taxonomy (NCBI): domain Eukaryota; kingdom Metazoa; phylum Arthropoda; class Insecta; order Diptera; family Drosophilidae; genus Drosophila; species Drosophila cardini. Next base: position 19,058,029 of record JAEIGM010000001.1, on the reverse strand, counting down.
CCTCCATTTCTCTGCTCTCCTGTCCTCCCCCTGCTCCCCTCCATTCCTCTTGTCTGGTCGCTTGCCTCAAAAGCCAAACAATTAGCTGAAGTGGCTTTAACAGCGGGCGACTGATTGAAATTAAGTGCAATTCAAATGGCGACACGAAGCGCGTATGCAATAAAAGCAATTTACCTAGAGCTCACCCAAATACCCCCCCCCACACCCCTCCTTTCACCTTCCGCCTCGTACCCATTTCCCTCTTTTCCTTCAGTTCATCACTTGTTCATTCATTCAATAATAGAGTGTGTTGCTGTCTGTAGCCAATCTTAATCCTCTGCATGCTCTCTCCCCTTCCCTCTCCTCCCTTTCTTTTTGCCATTCAGTTGTCACCACAAAAAAAAATTAGTTGGAAAGATTTAATACTCTTGCACGTCCAGGTTTGCCAGAATTCTTTTGATACTGCGTTTATTCAGAATTGCATTGATTTATGAACAGATTCATTGCCAGCATGCCAGCTATATGATATAGTAATCCGATTCGTTTAAAATTGATTTTTTTTTTATGTAAGGTGTATGCTGATTGAATTATGTTGAGAAAGCTCATTAAAAACAAAAGTTTTTCATACCCAGACTTTATTTTCCTTAACATAAGAGCTAGTGAGAACAGCAGAATAACAGCTGTTCAAGAGAAACGCCATAACAGCGGATTAACAGTGGCATAACAGCAGTACTTCAACTGCAGCAATTTAACAGCCGATATTTATGAACTACGCTGTAAAGGAAATGCTGGTTAAAACTAGTGAAATAATTTATATCAGACTTAGTTTAGTAATATTATTATTGGATTAATCTACGCCTATCATATTTCAAAGAGTTCAGTATTATTTCTGTCTAATTAATGAACATTAATTAAATTTTTAAGTTGCATTAACACCTGCGTTCAAAGATACACATTTAATGTATAAAGTCGTTTCCAGAGACTGTCAATCATTCTGCAAACGCTGTCACAAATTTATAATACCCTTTGTTAAGGTATTAAAAAGCAACATTTCTTTCAATTGACTACAAAGCGAAATTGTGCGTCGTTTTGTGGCACATAGCGTGTTGCAAGAAAGTGAAAGAGATGGGGCGGCCAGCAGGAGGAGGCAGAGCAAGGAGTAGGGGGAGTTGAAGTGGTGAGAAGCAAGGAGAAATGGAGAGAAGTGAAGAGAAGTTTTGTTTGTCTGAGCTGTGGCATTAGCTCAACGCGCAGCAGGTTGCCAATGTTGTCTATTGTTCTCTTTCTCATTCTCTTTCTCTTTCCCTTTTGCTCTTGCTGTTGCTTTTGGGTTTACTTTTTCTTATGCTTTTTGTTCTGCATCTCTGTGTGCTCTCATGTCCTTCTTCTTCTTCGTCTTCTACTCCCACCTAAGTTCCCCCCTCTTCGGGCATATAATTGATTTGTGCCGACTCCTTCTCAATTTGGCTGGCATTTGAACGATTTCGCCTTCTGCCCAATTGAATGGAAACTTAAATATACATATGTATCCTAATACAAACATGTATGTCCTGCTGCTATTGCTACCGGTCCTTGTCCTTATCCAGTTTCAGGTCCTTGTCCATGTCCTTGTCCATGTCCATGTCCAGCTCAGTGTCCGTGTCCATGCTTACAAATCATTGGCTTTTGCATTTAGTCCTTACCAAAGCAATTCGAATATTTTATTTCAATCTAATAACGCCAAACCGATTCAGCTTCAACTTCTGTCTCTCTCTCTCTCTTTTCCCTATCTCTCTCTCTCCCTATCTCCTCTCTCTCTCTCTATCCCTGCCATTGTAGCTCAGCATTTGTCACGTTGCAGGTTCGGTTTTTGTTATTAATCTCAATTTGCCCCCACATAATCACACCTCGGTTGGAGGTCCTTTCCTCTGTATGCCCTCCCAATCCCAATCCTATTCCACCCACACCTTTGCTCCCATTCACTGTTTACCTTTGTCACTGCAGAGCAGAGTGCAAAGAGCACAACGAACGTGCCCCAAATGAAACGTCCAATCTGTATTCGTGTATCATCTGCATATCTATGGGATAGCTGCCATTGAGATACACTTTAATGAGTCTAACGTGATAATCCCAAAATCCCCTGGAATCCTGTGGAGGCCAGTGAATCCTTTGAATGCCATTGATGCAGTCCAAGCTTAGACAATTATTAAATTAAGTTTAAGCACTTAATTAAAATATCAGTTACATTTGGATGGTACCTAAAGGTTTTTATTTGCATTCCTTATATAATACTTAGTTAAAAACAAATTAGAAATTTTCTCCTTAGACCAGATATCAATTTACTTTATTTTCTTTTCCTTCATTTTCTTTCTTTCCATTCTTCTAACAACTACTCTCCTCCTTTCTGTTAACATTAACATTACAGTTTCTGTTAATGTTACAGTTGATGACTATGTTAATCTATTGTTAGATTCCCCAACTAATCATAACATTAACATTATAGTTTCTGTTAATCTTACAGTTGATGCTTATGTTAATCGATCGTTATATCGTCCTATTTATTTGCCATTAAGTTCAATTTTACATAAAGTAAAGAGTATCATAAATTCGTATACTTAAACCTTAAACAAACAAAGGCCTTGAAGGTACACAACAATTGCAGTGGGCGTGTTCAACGTTTGACCATGGACCAGGGATATTTTCAAAACTGGCAACAAAAAAAAAAGAAGGAAAAAAATAAACCAAATAAAAAATAATAATGGTCAACAAAAAATCGTTGTTTACTCTATACGAAACCAGGTCCTTTGATGCTTTGACCTGCCCATATGGATGTTGGTAGTAGTGCATTCCAGATGCGTATAGAAACAGAGAATACTCGAAATTGATTACGGCAAAAGGAAAAAAAAAATGGGAGACTGGATTCTTGCTGTTGTGACAGTATAAACAATTGAAATGGGCGTGGCAACGCCCCCATGCCATTACTTCGGCCATTTCCATTGGCACTTTTCTGATGTCTGCTGCTCAGTTGGCAAAAACAATGGCTAGCAACAAAAATTGGCCAGGTTTTTTGTGCTGTAAATATTTTCACAAAGCATAAAAGCTGAAAACTTATTTACTATAGGTAAAGGCATGTGTGTGTGTGAGTGTGTGTGTGTGTGGTTGTAGAGATTTCAGTTTAGTATCTGACTAAATTATGATTTTACGCTTTTTTGGCACTTACACGTCCTGAAGCATTCGGAAAGCCGAGAGTCCTTGGAGTCCAAAGTATTTATCTGAAGTTGTCACTCGATGGAATGATGTTTTGTAAGACTATAACATAATTATAACAGCAACAACAACAACAACAGCAGCAATGAGTTGTTTGGTAACTTAAAACGTAAATGCTACTAAAGATAAAGAAGGGAGGCGGGAATTGGAATGTGGGTGTGGCAAGGCATAATGGGGCCAACATAGCGGTAATTAGTGTTATGGCAACGTCAGGACACGTAAAAGGACACTGACAGCAGCTGTTGAGCTATGATAAAAGCCAAACAAGTCCTGTGAAAGCGCTTGCTTCATCTCCTCCGCCTCCACCAACTCCTACTCCACACCCACCCCTTCCTTTTTTTCCTACTACTTACGCTCCACAACAACTGAAACTACACAGTTATTATGTACATGATCTATTTATAACACAGCTCTGTTGTTTGGCCCAGAAAATTCAGGTGAAACACAAAGCCGAAGCGTCGAATCCGCATCCGCGCATCTCAATTAGCAAAATATTTTTGCATCCTTGCATCCTTGCGAGCTGAATGGATTTATAAATAATCTGCAAGTTTCCACAGAAACATTTTCTTAACTAGCAATTTAAGATTCGATTTAATCTTGTAACTGTTTAAAGCAATTCTAACTGTTTCATCTTGTGAAAATACTTTCTTCGAAAAGCTGCTTTCCAGTTTCCAGTATTGTACTTCGCTGTAAACAGCAATATGTAAGGACAAAAATGTAAGGACGAATTCAGCTGAAAAACTCAGCAATAAATTTGTATGGAATTGAAGAGATTTGAAAACAGGAAAGTTAAGATAACAAAAATATGAGGAAGTAACAAAACTATCAACCAAAATTATTCATTCATACACTTACATAAAAGTAACTCCTTATTACATTCACTCACTGTCACTCACACTATTTAAACTGAGCTTAATCGAACTTGTACCGCTCAAAAATGTTAACTGTGCCCTTTTTGCCGCTCTGCTAATAGCTCTTGTTGGTTTATGTACGTGGGAGAGCTGCGGTGAAGTATTCTGACAATCTATATTACTTACGCACTTAATAAATTCTGCAGCTCACGGCAATAAACACTCTCTTTAAGGTTTCTCCTCTGTTGGGTTTTGCTAGTTATTTGTGCATACATTCATATATGTGAGAGCAGCTTTCCATTTTCACGACTTTACTTGACCTCAAACGATATTCTACCGCTCTCTTATTTTTCTCTCTCCTTTCCGTTGCTTCCTTTTGCTAGCTATTTGTGTGTGTGAGAGCAGCTTTCAAGTGAGACCTGCAGTATATTAGTAAAGTACTATCACTCTCACCGTTTTACTTAATCTCAAACAAAATTCTACCGCTCACTACTAGAATCTCTCTCTCCTTCCCGTTGCTTTCATTTGCAGCCTATTTGTGTGTGTGAGAGTTGCTTTTAAGAGAGACCTACAGTAAAGTATTATCACGCTCACCATATTACTTTACTTTGGTACTGTAAACTCTCTCTTCTCTCCGTTCCTGCCATTTGCTAATTGTATAAATATGTGAGTGAGCGATCTGCTGAGCTCAGGTTCAATTATTCTCATTCTCACAATTTTACTTCTTGCTGCTTGCTGCTATAAACTCTCTATTTTCAACATTTAATTTTGGGATAGCAGGAATAACATAACAGACCAGCAGGAAAAAAATCTTCACTCTTGCAGTCACGTAAGCAATTAAAGCGCAAATGTTCTCACTCAACCACAAGCTCTTATTGTAATTTATGATGAATTCCCTTTCTTCTCAGAATACAGTATTGAATGTTATATATTACAGCTGTAAGAGCAGGCGAAAACAACTTTCATTACGTCGTAAAGAAAATAATAAAAACTGTGAATTCTGTGATGATCTTTCTATTTTAGTTGGTAGTAAAACAACTTCTCTAAATACTACCCTTGACATATCAAAAGGTTAAAAAAAACTAGCTCACTTAATGCAACAAATTCGTACAAATTGTTTGCCTTTAACCAGACAACTGACTAAATAATTTGGATGTCCTGTTGCTCCTTTGATAGAGTTGACTCTAAATAGTTGTCGACTTTTTAATTGCATCCGAAGTGAAGGACTTTACTTTACAGAAACGTTAAGTGCAACAACAAAAATTGCCATTTGGAAAAGTTTTTCCTTGTCTCTGTTTCTGGCTAGAATCCCAAGTAAATTCTGGTAAATGGCCTTTGGGTGCTGCATTAAAGCTAATAACATACTAAAAAACATATGTATATATGTATGTATGTATATATGTTTGTACTGGTATATCCTGGTGTATATGTCAAATTGCTGTTGTTTTTGTTGTTTAGTTTTGTGTTGTGTTGTTTTGTTGCTGCTGTTGGGTTTCCTGGTAAAGTCATAAAAGCGTACAAACGCCAAAGCCAAACAATACAATTTGTTACCAATTAAATGACTGCATTACATAATAATAATAATAATAAAAACAACTACAACAACAGTTACAACAATAACATCCTGAAGTGGCAGCTGCCCGCAAACGTATTCCTTCTTTTCTCCCACATTCAGCTGAATTGAGTGACAGACAAGGAAGCTCATGTTGTTGTTGTTACTTCTGACGCTGCTGCTGCTACTGTTGGCGTCAGCGAAGCCAGGCAAGTGTGTGTGTGTGTGTGTGTGTTTCTGTATGTGTGTGTTATGTGTGGGGTATACGTAAGCGTCCAACAACAGCAGCGCATATTGGTTGTCAGCGCAACCGAATCAATAGCAAAGAACTCTCTAAGATTGGAAGGAGATTGAGAGAGGGAGAAGAAAGAAGAGGAGAGGGAAAAGACTTGCTCTTTATTAGGCAGGTGAGTGAGCGAGCCAAAAAGAGAGGGAGAGTGATAGAGAGCTAACAAAATTTTATATTACTTCATTATATGGAAAGCTTTTGATTTGATATCACAATAATTTAGTTGGCATTTTAATAAACTGAATATCCATTCATTAGCTTAATTTAATCCAAGGCATCAATTTAATCAATTAAAAATTCAAAACACATCATAATTTATATCAAAATATATATATAAATGTTTATTAGTAATTTTTGTTGCTTTTCATTATATAATACGCATGCTTGTTTGTTTGTTTGTTTGTTTATGTGCGTTGTGTCCTCAATTTCCACAGTAATTTCAAATATTTCGACACAAATTGCATTCACTTTGTTTATTCAATACTTTCATCCTATTATTTTGACTTTATTATATCCATATATATATATTGAAATTATATGAACCATTTTATTTGGCCAAATAATTGCTTGCAAATTTACAAATGTGTTTGTTGTGCACACACACACTCACATACACACTTACGCACGTTATTGCGCTTACAATTTCTATGCACAATTGTTGTATTTCTGCTGTTTGTTCAACTATTTATTTATATATTTATTAATTCAGTTCTCTAGACTACAATTTGCTTAAATTCAAAACTATTTGTCTGTGTAATTCAATTTATTAAAATTGTGTACACATAGATAAGGGCGTATCAAAGGGAATGTGTGTATGTGTGTGTGTGTGTGTATGGGGGGAAAATAACAGAAAAGAATGTGTCTGTTTTTCGCATCATAAACTAAACCAGGTTTAAACAATCAAATTAGAATTTCCTTCCTGCAAGCTGGCAAGCAGCTTGTTAAGTTGGCTGCGGCAGCTGCTTCCGCTGTGGCTGCGACTGGTCATAATCATCATCAATGGTTTAAATAATAAAAAGAAATATGTATCTTTGGCATTTTTTATTCAAAATAAATTGATACCGTTATTGTTGCTGTTGCTGTTGTTGTGTTTTCTTTGTCACAAAGTACAGTGTATATAATAGGTTTTTATGCTTAATGAGCTTTTACAATTTACTCAAAATTAGTAGACATACGTGAACATATGCAATATGCTTAATTTAATAGGCATTACGCCGCATTGCGGTCGCACTTTCTTAACATTTTCAGTATCGTATAATTTTGTTTTCTTATTTTTTTCTTCTTTTTCTTTTTCATTAAGTATAATTCATAATTCAGAGAAAATATTGCTCTAACTTACATAAATTACGGGTCTCGTCCGTGTATATAAAATCAATGGACATACTCTCTACACAGTAAATATGTAGTATTAGTATGAGTAATTCAAATGGTTCATTCATTTATAATTTGTTTTCTTTTCGTTTTTTTTTTTTTTTTTTTGTTTTCAAGTTTAAAGTTTAAGTATATAAATACGTGTATATATTCTAATCATATATAGGGGGCCTTGTAAAAACAATTAAAAACTAAGGGCTACTTTAAGTAAAGATTTGATATACTTAATAGTGTGTGTGTGTGTGGGTGTGTTTGTATGTGTTTTGGTGAGAATTTTTGATTGTTTGGTTTGATTAGTGGATATGATTTTGGTGGTATGGAGGAAGCACTTTGTAGGGGCAACTGTAGGAATTTTCTGAATATATGTATGTACTATCATTTTGATTTGTATTTGTTAATAGAGCTGTGATTGTATTCACAATTCACAAGTTGGCAGCTGTATCGAGTATAGCGGTTAATGATTAATATTCAAGAATAAACTAGAAAAAAAAAACACATTCATCTTTCTGCTTAAGACCTAAATGCAAAACGCAAAATAGAAGCAAAAAACGAATGCCCCTTGCCCAAAGGAAGTGCAAAGATGAAACTAACAGCATAGCCAATAAATAAAATAAGTTGATATGATTATAATACTAGACTATCTACTGCATATGCTCGATAATGTCCAACAACTTCTGGCCCAAAATATGCTTGGCTAGAAAGTGGTACAAATTCAATTTTGTTCTTTGCCTTCGAGAGCGGCCAGTTCAAGATATGATTAATTATGGCAAACGGACGGTGACTGACCCTAAACATGGTTTAAACACTTACAGCTTGATTTAGTTCAAGTTGAGTGTCCTTTTAGCTGCCCAAAGTACATAATTTCAATACTAACTTATACTAAATACAATTTACTCCTTGGCAAAGGGCATTACAAACAGCGGCTAGCCGCATTTAAACATATATATCATTTTAAATGCTACTCTATAAATGGTTGATTGTGTTTGTGAGTGTAAGTGTGTCTGTATGGGTGTGTGTGTGTGTGTTTGTGTGTGTACATTATATAAGTTAAGGTACATCCTAGATAAATAATATGCAGCATAGTGTATAGTTGTGTTTTAATTGTTAAGTTTTAGCTTAAGTGTTTGCCAAGTCGCATATTGAAATCGTTAATTGATTGTTTTACAGTTGCGTCCATTAAGATAATACCATTTCATTAATAATATAATATTCATGTTGTGGGCGGGTATGTCGGGTAAATTTTAAAACTTAAATGAAATTCAAATTCAAATGGAAATTGAAATCCAATCTCAAGTTACAGTTAAGAGTCAATATCTTTTGGTGCACAAAGTTTGTTAGATTAAGTTTGAAAAACTCGATTCACTTATTTTCCTATAATGTTGAGTAGTTTTAGTAATGATTATTGTTGTTGTTGCTGCCTGTTATTGTTGGTTTTGTTGTTGTTACTGTTGCTGTCGACACATTTATGGCGATACATATGGCGGTGGTTTACGGTAAGAGGGCGTAGCAGGTGATTTCCCTCGCACCTCACGTCCACCGAGCACCACAGCTGGTGGGGGAACATATTCATCCACATCATTGTCACCGTTCATGTTAGAAGTGTTGTAACTGGGCGGCAACAATGGAGGCTTCTCGTCCTTCAGTATAACTGGACTCTTGTTGCCGATCTCTGGCTTCTCTTCAAACTCATCCTGAAAGATAACAGGTATACCCTTCGTGCGGAACGATTTACGCTCCTCCTCATCACCTGAAAGTTGTTTGAATCATATTTTAATACTCCGTATACTACAAGTTGTACTACACAATTTCACAACATACCCAACTCCATTTTGCCGCTCTTGTGGCGACGTCTATGCAAACAACAAGCTACAATTGAGGCCAAAAGTATCATGACTACAATAATGACGGCGGGCAGTATAAACGTGGCCAAATACTCATCAGCAAAAGCTGGCTTTAGACTTGGCTCCTTGTGACGAGGAGACAGATTATCAAGCTGATTAATGTCGCTGATCTCGGAATCTGTAACCACAAAGAAATGTCAGACTTTTCTCCTTTAATTCACAGTACTACGAGCACTTACAGTGACAGAGACCGGAGGGCACAACGGTAAAGTTGGTAAGATTAAGCTCAGGTCCGAGGGCTCTTTTAACGCTGGATGTTGGCGTCAGATCGCTGTTTAGGTAGACACTTCGTATAGCGGCCATCTCCTTGTCGGGACAGCGATTGTTCGACTTGTACAGCGATGTGTTGTAGAAGTTAACAATTGTGCCATCCAGATCATGATGCGGTGTAATTGAACGCACTTGGATCTGTGTGGTATTCGCATCGCCATGCAACTGGGCAATCCGTTCCGCAAATTTACGCTGAAGCTCTGCATTAAAGTTCTCGTGTCGTATGGCCAGATAGGCTTTGAAGAGTATGGCGTATTCCTTTTTGGGTGCATGGGTAACCACCACGACGAGAGCATCGTTGGCCGTGAGACCGCCACTATCCTCGGCTATGAGTAGATATTCCTCGATACCAGTGTCACCGCTTTTAGGTATGCCATAGAACTCCTGATTCTTTGAATCGAATTGCATCCAGTTGCGTGCACTAATCTCCTTATGATCCTTGGTCTTCAGTGAGAGCGTTAGCTCGTTATCATTCTGATCATAAAAGGTATCGCTGGGTACCTTAAAGACCAGCAATTGGCCTACCGAGGCATTCACCCGATCTACTTGATTCCGTGGCATCGGTGGCAAGTTCTTGGCCATGTGCATCGTTGGCTTTGTCTTGGTCAGCTCTGTCTTCTGACAGGCTCCAATCAGCTGGCCTGTTATACTCTTGATGCTCAGCAGCGGCTGTACCAAATCACTTAAACGTTCAGCATTCAAGCGTCTTACAACATCCTTCAGCTCCGACTCGGGACAATCGCTGGTGGGCAGCGTCTCATTGAAGTACACAAAGGTAGCGCTTTGTGGTTCCTGCATTGTTTGGCGAATCTCACGGACAACCACTGCAGAACTGCCGCCATCCTCCAGGGTATGAGCCACGGCTCTAATCAATTTCAGTTGCCAGTCGATATTGTGTCCGAACTTCTCATTAATCCTGACCGAAATACTGATCTCATGATTGATTGTGCGCACCGCACGATGTTGCTGTACGGTAATCTCCACCGTCTCCGTGACGCTGGCATTGCCAGAATCCGTGGCCGATAGTCGATATTCCCAACGGGAGACAGTATCATCGAGAGGTCTGAGAACAGAGCAAATCATTAGTTACAAAATATTTAACAGATTATTAATTAACAGCTTACAATCCATAGAGTTCTCGCTTATCAGCATTAAACTGTAGCCAAGATGTGGACTTTAGCTCGTGTCCATCCTTGTCGGTTAGTTCCAGGCGCAGGTTCGTTTGATCTTCGGCATCGTAGAAGGTTTCCATGGGCACCACAAAGCTAAAAGCTTTGCCCGAAGTTACCGCTAGCTTCTGTAGACGCATTTTAATAATGGGTGAACTGTTCTCCTGCCTTGGTTCCACATAATCCGTGGACATGTCCGTTGTGGTGCTGCTCGATTCGATTGGCGTTTGCTTTGTCGTCGCTGTCACTGGTGTTGTAGGTGTAGTGGGTGTGGCCAGCTGCAAATAAACACAAAGCAAATTAATTGGCTGCTTAAATTTGCTAAGAAATCAAGACATACTTCGTTGCTGGACAGGATTGGTACGCTGCTGTCATTGGTGGCTGCTTCCAGAGCATCAATAGTGTTGCCAGTCTGAGAATTACGAAGTAATCATTAAAATATATGTGAATTGATTAATTAAAGCGTTGTCGCGTTATGATTAAGTCATATCTTTAGTGTCATGCTGGAATAGTGTACAGCTAAAAAGGCAGGCAAAGGTTATTAGAAGTGTCACACAGATACAGATACATAGATACATAGATACAAAGATACTTGAGTGTGTGTTAGTTCTAGAGAAAAATGTTCATGCAATTGGAGGACATGCGGGAGAATACGCTATTCATCGCTAATTGGCATTCGTTTTCCACTTCACTTGGGAGGATTAAGTGCAATCGTTGCTAAAATCCCTTAATTGGCTAAACTAATTGCCAGCTTTGGTCCTGCTAGGGCGTGGAGGCGGAGCGGGTATAGGAATTGGATTTGATAACGGTTTATGTGCAGCTTATTAAATTATTTAGTTAAATCTACAATTAATTTCTTTTTATTTTTTTTGCATTCTAAGTGATTTTTTTCTTTTTTGCCAAAGTAATACGTTATTTCACCTTTGGGCTAATTGAGAGCGTGCTGTTAGCGTGCGAACCCGAAGTCGTTGTGGACTCAGCCCCAGCCTCGATCTCTATTTCGCTATCGATCTCGGCCAGCGTTGGACGTAGTGTGACTGTCATTTCAGATTCAGCCACATCCGTGGACAGCAAAGTGCTCTCCTCGAGCTCCACTTCATTCGGCTGCAGTTTACAATTTCATTTGTCAATTCATCAATTAAACAAAAGGGCAATAGGTCATATCATAGGGGTCGGGACTAATCAGCAACTGAATAAGATCTCGAGACGGATAACATATCGAAAGGGCAAGTGGAATTCATGGCAAAAAACAATGAACCAATAAATTTAACAATTTTTGACTTGAGAAACTCTATAAGTTATATGGCAAATCAATCTTTGATGTATATCAGATAATATATAAGATAAGATATTCTCATGGAAATGATATGAGAAGATAAAACCACTCGTTTCAAAATATGCTATATATTAATTGGTGCAAAGTATTAGTAAAATGAAGAATCAATCGGAAATATCACCCATAAACCATAACCAGTTAATATATTTACACCAAATGTACACAAGATATACTAATCTCTAAGTAATAATGCACTTTAAAACATAAACTTAATAATACCCTTAAAAAAGAATTGTCTAAAATAAAAGTAAATAAAAGATTTTATAAATAATATGTGTGTCTCCTAACGAGTATAAATCAAATAACGAATTTAAACAATAGGCTTTATCTAACACTTTAAATAATTAATTTATACATCTTTTGTGGGTATTAATTGAGGTTAGTTAAGAACTTTAAGGTTAGGTCCTTTGTCAATGTTGTACAACAAAACGTATCTAACGGTTAAACAACAATGTTTACACAACACAAACACAGGTATATAGAGAACATGTACATATTTATATATACACCAATACATATGTTGGCTGACTGAATAAAGGGGGATGGGGTGTACTAGACGGCGATACAGGACAAGAGATATACACTCACACACAGACACACACTCAGCCAAACACACACATACACACACACAGTTACATATAAAACAGTTACAATTGTCGCACAATGAAAACACATAAAGAGATTCACACAAACACACGCACACGCACACACACATACACACACACATACACATTCACACACACAAAAGCGACATTACCTTTGGAGTTTGTGATTGTGTTGTTATTGTTGTTGTAGTTGTTCTTGTTGCTGTTGTTGTTGATGTTGTTGTTGGCATAGTTGCAATAGTTGGTAATGACGCTGACAATGATGATGAAGTTGTTGCTGATGATGATGATGTTGCTGTAACTGTTGCTGATGGAGTTGATGGCAATAATGAAGTTGTTGTTGTTGTAGTTGTTAGTGTATTAAACATTTCAGTGTCTATGGCACTCGCAGTGCTTGAGCCTGTGGTTGAGGATGCGGATGAGGATGCGGATGTGGATGCGGATGTGGATGATGGGATATTGCTGCTGCTGGTGGGCGTGGTCGAGACTTCGACAATTTCAGTAGCGGGTGGAAGGAAAGAGGAAACAGAGGACGGCTCAGACAATTGGGGATGGGCGGACGCAGATATGGGTGTGCCCGGTGTCACGGGTGTGTTGTTGTTGTTGTTGTTGTGACTTGTGGTGGTTTGTGAGGTGCTCGTTACATCAACAGCGGCGGGCGCAGTGTCAATCTGGTTGTTGTTGTTGTTGTTGGTAGCATCTTGATCAGCGTTTACCGTAACCATGGAGTTGCTACTGCCAGGAACTGGCGTGGTTTGTCTCTCCACATTTTCTGTCTCCACGATAACAGGAGCAGCGGGCACTCCTCCTAGCTGCTGCAGGTCCACATCCTCAACGACATCATCGACATCCTCCTCGACATTCAGAACGGGAAGCTCCTTGATGTTCTTAGTGTTCTCAATGGTTTTGCTTATGACGGACTCCAGTTTGGAGACGCTCTCCTCGATCTCCTCATCCAATTTGCTAACCGGCGATACGGATGAGGTCGACGAGGATGAGAAACTGATGCCAGCAGTTTCCACTGGTTCTCCAGACTGTTTATATACAGTTTGTTGTGTTGTTGTTTGTTTTTATGTATTATTAACATTTATTTTTAGGTAAGTTCAAGTATTAAATGAGCACAGCGATAGTTAGTGTGTGTAAGAGAAAGAGAGAGAGAGAGAGAGAGAGAGGGAGAGAGAGAATGTAAATGGCAAAAGAGAAGAAAAGAGACGAGAACACCATATGATGAATTACATTTACACATGTTAAAGAACCCTTTTTTAATCACAGTCTTAACTATAAATTTGTATCAAGATATACCATGAATACATAGATATATATTTATATATATAAATAGATGGTAGATGTAAGTATTTGGTGTGGATAGTGATCTGTGGATTGTATTGCGTTCAGTGTATTGCGTGTTATCAACAAAGTGCATTAACAAACAAAATAATGGATTTTCCAAAAATCATAATGTCTTTTACTTAGTCGTACAATATCTCTCAAGATAGTATAATTCTTAGCGTGTTTAACCAACCAACAGATAAAAACCTCAGGTAATCGGAAACACCAATAACGTAAGAACCAAATAGATAGAAAAACACCAAAAAGGTGTTTTAATAGCACAACACTTACCGCTCCATGATGATGACGATGGGCATGTGTTGTTGGCACCTCAGTTACAAGCTCACTGCAATCAAAACAAACAATCAAATGTTGATTATTTACACAGTATTTAAATACTTCATTCATGCTTACACTGCCGGTTCTTCGTCCTCTTCATCCTCGTATTCGTAGTCATCATCGGCAGTTCCACTTCCCTCAGACTGACGACGCTTCCTTTGTGATCTGCGTACAAATTGGAACAAAGGTAGTTAGTATACTTTAAGTTTAATAATTAAGCTATTTGGTTAAACAAAGACTTCTGTGAGTCACTAACTTACTAATCTAGTACTAGGAATCTATAAGGTTTATTTAAATAGTTTAAATTTAGGAACATTGTATTGAAATTATTTGTTTTCTTTTAATATTCGAATCGAATCAGTTAAAAATCAATTTCTTTTCCTCTTAAAAAGCGTTCCTTTATTTAATTGAATTCTTCTTCGCTACCTTGTTTTCAATTCCTTGCGCCAAATAAACCAAAGTCCAAAGTTCTCCTCCGTCAGAGCACCAATGGTGCCATCCTTGATTTGATGAGCTATTTGCTTGGCTATCGGTTCACCCATGCTAAAGTAATCCTGACCACAGCCGATCTGCAAGAGAAAAGAAGCAGCTAATTAAACAATTATTTTATGTAAAGTTTTTTTAATAGATCCTACCATAAAACTAGCACGTCCCAGACGACGATTCATGACCTCGGCATGCTTCTGTCCCTTACCACCTTTACGCATAGACATCTTATGCATGTTGGCTAGCTCCCGCTTGGACACTGAATCCAGAGAGATGAATTCCTGTTAAAAACAAGATGAAATTAAAATAACTTCAACTTTAAATTCTTTGAATTTAACTTACTTTTGGTATAGCAAAGAACTTGGAAAGCTTGGCCTGCACATGCGTTCGCTTGGCCACGCTCATATCGCTCCAATCATGTTTCCGGAGCAGCAATGACAGCACAATCTCTGACTGTGTGTGCTGGCAACGCATAAGTTCCGAAACATACGGATCCTGCATGTAGGCGGGGGCATCTTTGGGCTCCATGAGGGGCACCTACAAAGCAAGAGTTAACAATAAGCATTATTAACACATGGGGCATGTGGCATGAGGCATTTGGTATGTGGCATGGGGCAGTTGTCGGCGAGCACAATTCAAGTTTCAAGTGAAATGTGTCAGACATCATCAATCAAAATTAACAGACAAATGACAGGCCGCTTTTGCCACTGTTGCATGCCACAGCTGCTGCTACTGTTGCTGCAACTGCTGATGGTACTGCAACTCCCTTCATTCCGCTTACCTGAGAGTCATTCACATTGAAATCCCGCTCCGCATTTGCCGCTAACAGCAAAGCGAGCAATAAAATTGGCAACGTCGCGCATCGATTGCACTTCAGTGATAAGACTGTCGACCTCATACTCCTGCGTCTTCCTCTTCTTTTTCTATGCTACAAGCAATACTATATCTGTATAGACCGTCACTCTCTATAGATAGAATGCGATTTCGGTTTCAGTTTCAGTTTCAGATTCAGTTTTAGTTTCTGTTTCGTTTTCAAATTCGTTTGGGTTGATATACAATTCCAATGGATCGGGGATTTTGAAGGGAGGGTATAAAAGTGAGAGCTCTTTGGACTCGTTTCTAAATTTGTCGTTGTTGTTATCTTTTCCTCTTGTTGCTATAGTTGTTATTGCTGTTGTTGTTGTTGTTTTAGGTGTCGTTTACGTCATCTGAAAGAAAAGCGAACAACGAATTATTTATGAGAATTATGAATACATGTGTCACTTATATAAGCATAAAGGTCTCGCCTCGTTGATTAAGTACAGCTAAAAGTTATGCCCATGTTAATTAAGCACTTAATTATCATTACACTAGAGATACATGTCCGCCTTAAAACCTATTTGGGTCAAAGACCCAGCACCAAACATAATTTGTAACCCATTCATTCACTCATTCGTTCATTCGTTCATTCATTCAAAGCGCATAAGTAACTGCTCTACGTATACGTATACGTAATTAACATAAACAACTGTTTTCTAGTTTTGTTGTTTTTCCCCCCTTGACTTGAAATTAGCGCCTGATCAATGACACTGGTGATCATTGGGGGCATAAGCATCGAAAAAATGGAAAGTTGTGAAATATTTGAAAAATATGGAAAACTTTAAATTTTAAACAGACTTTGGAGTTCATGTTTAAGTGTAGTTTTCTCGAAAACAGTATGGAAATAATTAAAAGAAATATATAAATATGAATATTGGATGGTAAAAGATATAGAAAGAACAAAAAATATTTAGATTTATCAATTTTATTATTGAAATAGAACTATAAATTAATTATAGTTTTATTATATCAAAATATTTTTCCCAGCTTAAAAGTAACAAGATCATTTATGAATTCTATAGACACAAGAAATGTCTATTGAGTATTGCAAAACATTATGCTGAAAAAAAAACTAGAGCACATACTTATCATAACATTTTATGGGAAAAGTCGCGACAGATAGCAGTTGAGACTAATAAAACAGCTCTGCAAGAATTTCCAGTAACTGAATGCGTTGGATTATATTTTGTTTTATCAGTTAAAATATATCATAATTCCGATAAGATAACGAAGTTGACCAAAAGCAAATTCATTGATAAATCATGCGCAGAATTCCAATGATGATGATTTGCCTAATCTCTGGAAAGGCGCCAGCATTCCATTCATACAGCTCTTATCAATGGTTGTGTCTATTTATAGCAACGACAAATGCCATTCCCGATCCCATTCCCATTCCTGTTCCCAGACTTCGAACTTCGGGAAACAATCAGTCAGCACTCACTCGCTAGTTGGGAGTATGCTTTAAATGAGGCCACAAGCTTGCCAACATGTGTCATCCTCCCTCAGAATCTTATTTATTCTGCCGCCCAGAGAGCAATTTTTCGTTTATGAAATGGGTTCGGTCGGAAAAATGACTTAGAATGCGTGGAAAACTAATATAAAGAAAAAGAATTGGAAAACGACTTAATTGGGGCATTAAATGTGCCACAAACAAAGTTCGAACTGGGGCCACACAATTAATGATAACTACAGCGAACAGCATGCAACATGCAACAAATTGGAGAAGGAGATCAGATGTAATTAACGCACAGCTGGAATTGGAAATATACTTCGGATAATTTAACATAAACAAAATATGGCGGTGTTATATAAATGTTAACTGTTATTATAAGAACAGACTGTTCTGTTTTTATATATTAATGTTATGCTGCTGTTATATGCTAGTGTTATCTGTATGAAATGTTAAGCTGTTACAGCAAGTAGACTAGACTGCTGTTAAATGTTAATTTTAACTACATGAAACTACTAACTACTGTTAAGATAAACAGAATAAGCTGCTGTTATGTGTTAATGTTAACCCAAAGAAATGTTAAACTATTTAACATTTCCACGCTTCGTCTCTTTCTGTCTTTCCTCTTCCTTTTAAGTGTGTACTCGCACTTTGCTGCAATTTGTTTATTTTCAAAGTGTACAACAATATTAATTGAACAGCACTTTCCGTCCGCTGCCTGGCATTACAAATGAGCTAGAGATAGGCAAAATGAAAGGGAGGAGACAAAAGAGAGCAGAGAACGAATAAAAGGTAGAGACTCTGGAGGTAGAAAAAAGAACTTGGAACTGGGCACAGGCAATATGCCACAAACAGATGAACTTAAAATGCAGCCAAGCATGCCGGGGCCATCAGTCAAGTTGGCAGCAGTTTTGGCATGAATGAGAATGAGCCACACACACACACACAAGCACACGCACTCACACACAAATAAACATACCTACAGTTGCTGTGGGTGTTGTTGTAACTGTTTGTGTGTGTAAATGAATTAGCATTGCGCCAAATGCAAAACAGGCAGAGACAAAACACAGACGTACACAAAAGATGCAAGATCAAAAGCAATGCAAACAAAAAGTAAACAAGAAGTTTAGAGAGTAAGCCAGACTAAGGACTACCCTATGAATAGGGAAAATGTGTAGAACATCCTAGAAAGTTGGTTTAAAATTATGAATAGCTTTTGAAAAGTAGACTAATTTTTGGGTTTTAATGCCTTTTACTTACTATTTTAAAAACTTAAATAATAATTTTGGTTGAAGCAAATTATATTATATTAATTCTACGTTAAATTGTAAAGTTAAACTTATATAAACTAATTTATTTGCTTGGCTTCCCTTCAATATTCTTTCACTGAATTCACACAGGGTATATCGAACAGAGAACAAGTTTTTCAATTGTATCGTATGGCTGTGTGTATGTGTATTTGTGGGTGTTTCTGTGTGTGTGTGTGAGTGGCATGCAATACAGAAATGAAGCTGCAGCCAGAGTTCAATGGAGTCGAGAGTTAAGTTCATAAATTGAGCAAACAAAAGAAAACTAATAAAGGTACGAGAGTTGTGCATACATATATGAACAAATATATATGTATATGCACAGAACAAAAGGCGCCAATCCATAAAGCTAATGATGATGATGATGATAGTAATGATGATGATGATGATAGTAATGATGATGTTGTTATTGTTGTTGTTGTAATTCGCCCACGCTCTTTGAAACCGCAGGCGCTATTCAAGTGCCGCACAAAGACATATCGTTATCTATAATGTGATTAGCCATGCATTTAGAGTTGAGTGCCACTCGGAGGATGTTGCATGCTGCTTGTTGCACGATGCCTGCTGCGGGCATTTCATTATCTTTGCAACCCCCATCCACTAGCCACCGACTGGGCCAAAGTGCAGCCAATTAGCGTTATATTTGAAGCGACGACTCGCAAGTGGGCGGCTAAGGTGATCTTTCTCTATTAATACATATACATACATACATGTGCTCATGTGTGTATAGATTTGTGTATGAGTGTGTTACGTGACACAAAACTCTTGCTTCTTGTAGGCAACTTTCAACTGCAACTTTCAACAAAGAAGTTCTTTCTTTAACAAGCCAACAAAGTCAGCGCATAAACAAATTTATTTCCATTATGACCGCACAACAACACACACAAATACATACATATGTATATATATATATATACATATATATGCATTAACACACACATTTCTCTGTCCAAACTGAAACTGCGTCTACTTATTGCCACCGCTTTTAATTTAAAGTTAACTTTTGGTAGCTCTCGCCTCGGCTTACGCAGCATTTTGACTTATGTTCTTTATATACCCTTTAGGCTGCGTGGGCACAGGGTGTATGCGTCGGGTAGGCGTGCAAAGAAAGCCGTCTTCAGCTCATTTACAGTTCGTTATTCATTTAGTTTAACCAAAAGCATTTATTATTTAAATTCATTCTATTAATTTTCGTTATTCATCTCTGTTTTCCTATCGTGTTTACTCCCGTTTGATCTACCTCTTTGTCCCCTTATTTCTTCGCCAGTTTCTTTCTCTACAAATCTGTAATACTTAGCTTCTATCTCTTTCTGACTTTTTCCTTATTTCACTATTCTTTCTAAGTACATATTCATCTCCCGTGTCCAGAATCGTTTTGATTCTGTATATATATATATATCGTCTACATATCTGTCCCTTCGCTGTTATATATATATATCGTCTACATATCTGTCCCTTCGCTGTTATATATATATATCCTCTACATATCTGCCCCTTCGCTGTCTGACTCTCTTTATTTCCTTCTAATCATTATTATTTTAATGTCCATTTTTCTTAATTTTATTACCTTAATTGTATTCCAAACTCAGCTAGAATTTCGGCACTACCTTTTCTTCACAACTTGATACAGGGTGTTTTTATGGTCGAATCGGTTGTTAAGTTAATTTTTTACTTGTTATAAGTATTTCATGTTGTATGCTCTTTTCCAAGAAATAATAAAAACAATTTCTTTCAATCTTGCTGTACAGCTTTCTCTCACCCTCTCCACCAACAACCGTTCACTTTATCTCTGTCCCTGTCCAGCACTCCAGCTGTTTGTCCCTCTCTATCTCGCTCTCTACTTTTCTTTCTCTCTTTCTCTCTCTCTCGGTCTGCTTTAATTAATTCGATGCCCCGCAACGGGCGCGTTTTCAATGAACATTTAATGGATTGTTTGTTGCTTGCATTTTGTTTACTCAGTTTCCCTGATTGAACATTTTTTTTTTTATAAATTTATTTATTCTTTTTTTATAAACACACGTATGTGTGTATGTGTGTCTGTATGTCTGTGTGCGTGTATTCGTACTCGTATATTTTTTGACCCACAATCTTGTCATCGTCAGTAGAGCCCCATCCATTTCATGATTCCACTGTTTCCATCTATGCGTAATTTGTATATTACATCGTCATTGAACTGGAACCCGAAGAGAAAAGAGCTGGAAAAGTCGGGAAATGCATTAGACTGTCCATAAGTACTTGGACCCTCTGAAAGCAGGCCACAATTACCAAAAATAGAACTCAGTTCATTTGAGTTGAGTTCGGCGTTGATTTTAGCCAAGTTTTTCCATAAAGGCGTGTCACATTTTTTTGAACTCTCCTCTACTCGAACAGCAACAACAGCCACAAAAAATGCCGCCCAATGCACATTTTTATTTCGGAATTTTTAAGCATTAAAAACAAAACTTGTTGAAATTTAAGGAGCAGTCGCTAAGCTGACACAACTTCAAATATGTGAACTGAAAATCAAGCATAAATTTTCAAAGAGAAACACGAAATCGAATGTTGTTCATATGATATATTAGTTGGATTCTTATCAAAAGAGGTCAGAAAGAAAGCTGATCAGTTAAACTGACATCATGATCGATTCATTTGACCTGCTACAAAAATACAATTAAATTATTTTTGATTTGTAGAATGTGTAATACTCTTTAGCCTAGTTTTTTAAGAAGTTTTTTTGTCGTATTTCTATAATACACATAAATACTTCTTATACTTGAGGTTTAAAGTATTCCACAAAATAATTTATTAGTCACTTAAACATTAACGATAATTCTAGCAAAAAGTGACTAAAAATAATGAATTCTTTAAAAAGAACTTTTAAGCTATTTGCAGAACTCTTTATAACTTTGTTATCAGCTTATCCTATGGGAGCAATAAAAATGAAATGTGCTGGTGTTTTTAGACCCCGTTCTCTAAAAAAGAGTATAGGGGTCTATTAGGTTTGTTTGAAGCGAAATATGCGTAACAGGTAGAAGGAGGGTTTACCGACCCGATAAAGTATATATATTCTTGATCAACATCAACAGCCGAGACGATATTGCAATGTCCGTCTGTCCGTACGTCTGTATGAACACCTGGATCTTCTAAACCACAAGAGCTAGCAAATTGTAAAAAATAATATTCACATAATCATAACTTGAAAACGACTAGGGCTAGAAAGATCAAATTCACACATTATGTATATGGTACCTATATACCTATCCTCATCATTTGGTTTGGATCGGACAACAATAGCCTATAGCTCCTATAGGACAAATCGCTCGAAGATTGTTGATTTCTATGGAAAAACTCGCACTTGAAGGAGTACGGGGTCTTTTACGGTCGGCTCGCTCGACTGTAGCCATTCTAACTTGTTTCTTTGTGTTGAGTTACTAATGCTGTAACAGCTGTTAAAATAATTTGTGACAGAAACGTGACTTAGTGTGAACGCAGCATAGTGTAAAAATACCAAAGTAAGCTTTAAAAACGAAAGCGATTGTTTCTAAAGGAATTATATGACTTAATCAGTTGATATCACCGACATTAGGTTATACTGTAGTATAGAATCAACAGATAAAGAGCAGTCCACATATTTTTAGGTCAGACAGTAGCGGTCACATTAGAAACGGTTTTAAGCAATTATCTAATATTATGTTATTTATATTTATGCCTGCCCACGACAAGCAGAGTGAGATAGGCAGATATGATAACAGTTATGTGATATGCATAAAAGATAAGAACAACAAAAGCTCAAAAATATATATGTATGTATATGAAAATATAAACGGTTAGCTGATGATGTGCATAACCCAATTTCCGGCGATTGCTCAAGAAACACACAAAAAAAAAAAAATGTTGAGCAATGAGCCGAAGTGCCGCTGAGTGCAACAAAATGCAGCAAGTTTGCAACTGTTTGCAACTCAACAGAATTCATATTTGGCAAGCTCTGATCAGTTAAATTTGCATCTGTGAGTTGTTGGCCAAAAAAGGTGTTAACCCGAAAAGGGGCCAAATGGCACGTAACCAGCTTCAAGTCACGCACCGAGGTCAAATATGGCATGCAACACCCCAAAAAAAAAAAAACGTTTAAACAGAAAACTTGCAACCAGCAGACCGACAGATGATGCAGCAGTAGAAACATCTGTTTAGTGAAAGATCCATTTCTGGGGGATTATTTGATAGCGTTTAATTGACAGTAATTGGACTATGACAACGTTGTTATTGTTATAATATTTTCATTTATTTTTGTTTTTGGGTTGAGTTACAGTGCTCTTGCCACGCCCACTTTGCGTACAATCCAATTTGATTTCAAATTAAGACAAACACAAAAAAAGTCGCTGGAAAGTGATCAACAACAACAAAGAAAACGAATCAAAAAACAACAGCAAAGAATACGAAATTTCATCAAACTATTTAGCTTTTTGTTTCTCTTTGGAGACCCTGTACTTTAAAAGTGTAAAAGGGCGTATAAGGTATGGTATGGGAGACCCTGTACTATATCCGACGAAAAATTAAAGCAGCATACGTGATATTCTTGATCGGAATAAACAGACGAGTTGGCAGAGTCATGTTTGTCTGAGAAAATCTCAGTGATGCCAAACATTGTGCGTGCCTTTCCACCATTAACAGATCAAATTTGTTTATACTTTCGTCACGCCTATTTTTGCCGAATAGTTATTTAAATTTTCCGCAATGTTTGTTCCAACTACAGGGTCTACAACGACAGAGTTCTTTAAACTTAAGTCTTTTGCTACTCGTGACTCGTTGCTTTGATTAATGTGCTTCAAGATGATTAATAAATAAATAATCTCAACGCTCACATCTTTCAACACACTGTGCAACATGCGCAGCTACAGGAATCAGCGGGGCCAATGCTCCCTCCTACGATACATTACGATATGCGATATACGATATACGATATAAGACACGATACGATTTACGATGTATATTCGCCAAGTCAAAGCAGAAATATTTGTTGCGTGGGGCTGCGAGAGACAACTATAACTTCCTTGCCTCTCGGTCGTATGTGTGTGTGTGAGTGTATGTGTGTGCTGTGACGCCATTTTGGCCAAATGGAGTGTAGAGTGCGGAGTATACAGGGTGCAGTCTGCAGTCTGCAGAGAGCAGTGTGCTGTTACAAGCTACAAGTTGCAACGTTGACAATCGACAGTGGACAAACAGATCGCTTGCATGCATAATGAATGCATGACAATTCTTTCCACGATTACTGTTGTCGTAAATTTTCATAAAAATTGTGTGTATTTTACCAAAGCAAAATATAAAAAAAAAATTATAAACAAACAGCCCAAAACGCACAAAAAAAACGCAGCAATAACAACAACAAAAACAACAAACATTTGGAGGCGTTGATGAAGGCGACATTTGTTGCCATTGTTGTTGTAACTGTATTTTTCTGGTGTTGGCACGAGCAATGCCGGGTAAAACACCAACAGCTGCGGCCATGATATACCCATAGATTCCGTGTGTATTTCTGTACTCCACCAGTTCATGGAACAAGAAAAACAAAAAAAAAAACTAAACGTAGCATAGTAGAAAAAAAGTATGACGAAGCTTGAACACTCTAACAGTAAACTTATTGATAAGCACCAGAAGTGGTGAAGACAAAAAAATACAAAGGCAGAGAAGTTGAGAGTGATCTCACTCGGGAGAAGTTGAGAGTGAATAAGTATTTATTTGTTATATAATATAATACTATAACAATAAACTATTTAATTACTGAACAAATTTTTTTAAATTTATTTATACTATAAATTAAACTATTAATTTCCATACGAATTATAAATAATTTAACGAATTCTTTTTTTTTATATATTTAAAATTTGAAGTTTAAATTTAAGAGATAATAAAAGTAATAAATAACTTTTTTCTTTTTCGTACTTGGCACTTTTAGCAAATTTGCATAAAATTTTACTAAACTGAGGAGAAAAGTGTCAGAAACCCAAAGATGTAAAAGGTAAGAAGTACTTTGCTTGCTGCTAAAGAGGCATTAAGTTAGTAATAGTCATAGAAAGGGTATTTAGCCACAGACATTAGCTGTTGGCCGCATTATTTTTTGGTTTTGGCTAAAACGCCAGAGGAAAGTCAGCCAACAGAAACTCAGAATTGCTGAGTTCAACATTGCTGTATGAGAAAAGAGTCAAAATGAAAGACTTTCAACCAAAAACAGAATTTAAATTTTAATTATAATTATTTAAAACGCAGCTGGTGATGGAACTGAAATTGGAAATTGAAATTAAATTGAAAAGATTTCGCAAAGTTTGAGTGGAATCTCGATGAACCAGGGCAGTCAGGGAAACCAGGAAAACCAGGGAAACCAGGGCAGCCAGTCAACCAGGCGTCCAGCAGCCAAGACAAGTGACGCCCTCGTCATTAGCGAGCGGCAAATTGACGCAGTCTGATTAAAAACGCATCAAATAAAACTCAACGATGAGTGAAAGAAGCAAAGAAAGAGCGAGAGTAAGAAAAAAAGAATAGGAATAGGAAAACACAACCTATGCTAAATGGTCGTAAAAGTAATTTTTGTTGCCTCACACACTTACACACGCACAGGGAAGCATAAGGGTGCTTAGCGGAAGGAAGGCAAATAAGGGACACGGCAGGCCAGACATTGAGGGAGAGGGAAAGAGAACACGTTGCGGATGACAAGGGACATCCCCCGTTTTGGGCACGCAGCAGCAGTCGCAGCAGCAGCAGCATCCGCTGTTGTCGGTGAGTGCCAAAAAAAAAACAACAACAGCAACAACAGAATTGCTAATGCTGTTGTGCGTGTATTGGTGCAAACAAACACACACCAACACACGTAAAAGACTTAAATCAGTGCGGGTGCGTCGCTGTCGATGCTAAAACTGACGTTGGCGTCGCACAGGCAGCGCTGGTTGAGTGCCGTCATCAAAACACACACATCATAGTAAGGCAGACAGACAGACAGACAGACATACAGAGATAAACGAAGAGTGAGTGAGTAAGGCAGAGAATGACAGGGATGGGAGGGGCAAAAAAGGGCTGCTCACGCTGTGACAGTCCCCACACCCTACCCTACACTCCCCTCACTGCCAGCTGTTGGCAAAAATCTGTTAAATGAAAACTGGTCAAGTCTTTTTTCATTTATTTTTTTGGTATTAAGTTGCTCTGATGATGGACAAGAGAACTCACTTACGCACACAAAACCATACAGACACACACACACACACACACATGCTTTGCATCATCAACACCAGCAAGCAGAACAACCGCAATAAGATGAAGAACAACAACAAAAACTACTACTGCTACTACTGTGACGAGTCAACATGTTGGGGCGTTCGTTGGAGTCTCATCTCTCTCGTCGCTTCCGTGTTTCGAAATTCAATTTATGTATACTTTATGATGTTGCCCCGCATTCGCAGCGCCTGCCAGACGCGTTCCGCATTTGCCGCATATGGACGACGTCGACAGCGCCGTTGGCGTTGCCATCGCCGGCTCCCCATTCTGCTCAGCGAGCATTGGCGATGCCTAGAGCCTGGTGAATGTTGCTCCACGGAGTCAGTGAGGCGTGGAAAATTGCAAGTTCAGGAAAATCGATTTTTACTTTTTTTTGGATTTTTGCCTATGCGAATGATGCGTGTATTGTTTTCAGTATTACTTATTAAGCTAATAAGCGTGAATGCACACATACATATACATGATGTGCAGTAGAAATGTTGGCACAGTTGAAGTAAAAATAAAATGCAAGACACACACTCACACATACAAAAGCACTCACCTCTGACTGCTGCAGCGCTGCTCGGGATTCTATTTAAGTTTGCATGTATAAAATGCACTTCAATTTTGCCTTCTGCTGTTGCTCTGGCGATGATGAGTAGAATTCTGCTGCCAAAATTCAGTTACCAACACCGCGACACATATACACGGGAATTTACTCATACACGGCAGCTGCACTTACGTGCACACACGCACACACATGCACATATGTATGTATGAATGATATGGAGGTTTTTCACTTGCACCCTACCACTTTTGCACCTTTATAACTCCATTTAAGTACGCGTTACAATTAAAACTGCGTCATGTAAATTATTTAATTCGCGTTTAAGTCTTTACATGGCTTTCGAGTTGGATTTTCACTTTTTCTAGTATAACAACATACAAAACATACGGCTCCACTGCGTTTTTATTGTTGGAGCAAACGACGGCACTTGAATGGCGATGTGACCGCGAGCACCAAACTCTAAAATACTTATAGATTCAAATATCGAAAAGCATCGATACCACTTACAACAGAAATTTCACAACACTAAAAATTTGGTGTATTTAGATTTCGTTTGGCATGTTCACATTGTGTTTTATTTACAATTACTTAACATGCTGCAAGGATTAGTGCAAAGGTAAAAATTAATATTTAATGCATTTTATAAATAAAATATTAACATTGTATGTGTTTTCAGAACTTGTGTGTCCGTGTTCAACACAGCACAAACCATATTCGTTCGCCAAAAACATGCCTTCGACCGTGCCGTCCTAAAACCCAAGGTGCGGTGTCACTTTCCAAAGCCCCGCGAAGTGAAGCGAATCAATGTTCACGGCTGGGAGACCCGGATGTCTACGCCGGAGGGACGAAGAGTGCTAATGCGCCGCATATTGAAGGGCAGACATGATATCTCCCATTAGGCTGATTAATAAAACTGAATTATTATATAGTTAACTATATTTGTACATTTTTGATCTGTGCAGATTTACATGATTGTTTTTAAACATTTTTCTTTGCTGCTGGATTGCCCAGGAAGCCTGGAGCACGGTGGTAAATCTGATGCACACTCTTCGACGACCTGCTGTCGGGAATAACAAAAACAAAAGGCACTTTGTTGGCCACATTGGCACCCTGATCCTTGAAGAATCCCTGAGGAAGACAAATTCCGCCTCCAATAACTAGACAATTCACCTTGGTGAGTCGTTCAAAAGGCATTGCCGGCACCAAGTAAGCCTTCTCCCGCTTATAATCAATGGCGCGCACAACACCTGGAAATAAACGAAGATTACACACGCATTAAATAGACAATTCCCGTACTCACCGATGCCCACACATTCCACGGGCTCATCAGAACAGGGACGTTTGCATAGATAGACTATGTTGGCCTCCATGCCGGCAACGAGTTCATTTTGGAAATTCTCCTCAGATGTAACATGAGCAATATCTAGTGCATTAAGATCGACCTGTACGGGTTGGCAGTCCGTTATGTACTTGGCATTGCCATGCAGCGTTGCACTAAGACGCGCCAGAAGATTGGAGTACCGAACATCCCGGGCACTCATGGTCCATCGCTTGAAGTTACGATTGTTTACTTGCGGCACTGCGCACATAAGATGATGCAGATTGTAGTTGGGCAAGGTGCCTCTTAATTTGAACTCGTCGGCCACATACATCATGGGCTTTACTTTGGAAAGCGTTTCCCGATCAAGAGGCTCATCAAAGTTATTGATGGCCTTAGTACTGTAGATTTGGGCCAGATCCGTAGGCTCAACACAGTCGACAATCAGAGCCATCAGTTCCATGCCCAGTCCCCTATTATAGCCCATTGTGTTGACCAGCCACGGAATGCTCCTAAGGCTTGGACTCTCCCAGCAATAAGCCAGCAATTTCCTTATAGCTCGAGCATATGGTTCCGCACACATGACTACATCGACGTGACCCACCACAAAAGCTATGTCCGGCTGCTTGTTGAGGAAGATTCCAGGTCCCAGCAATGGTGTATCGATGACGGTGCACGATACCGTCTGTGGCACAAAGATTTCCGGCTGACCAATGTCTAAATCGATTAACAGAACACGCGGATAAACCTCTAGATGTCGATTTACAATATACCGGATTAGAGTGGATTTGCCCACACCTTTGCCACCGGTAATAACAAATCGATTCTCCTGCTTCACCGGCAGAGTTCTCCATTGTTTGGGCACCTGCATTGCCTTTGACGCGTCCGCTCGCTGGACAAGGCAATTAAGCATATATTCACAGGAATAGTATGGCCGATTGGTGGTATTTATGAGCGGGAAAACATTCTCCGACATGTGCTTTTCAAAGATCCTGATCATCTTCTCAGCTCCACTGTTCCTTTGCATCAGCAATATTGCATCATTTGTGGTGTAATTGGCCACAATGTTCTCCACTTGGGCACGGGAAAACGTGTGCTCCACTTGTTCATAAATGGACAACGCTTTGGGCATTTTCTGGCTAGGCTTTGCCGTAATGTTAACCCAATTAAAGCCCTTGGGTGAATATATAGTAAGAGGCTCATTCCTCCGAACCTTGTAGCCATTAATTGTAATCCTTCCATACAGCAGCGTAACTATAACCGTGCCATATAGCTCCGTATCCTGTTTAAGCACAACGAGGGCCGAATTGCTCTTCATGCTTTTCTCGAAAATGTTCAACTCTGGCTGATCATTGGTTTCCGAGGGATTTTCCAACTCAAAAGGTGAATTTTCTGCCAATGGTGTCTTTGGGGCATTACTTTTCTCGGGAACTGCTGCTTCTTTTGAAGCTTTCTCACGAACTTTAACAGGAGTTTTTTTACGTGCCTTTTCGGGAACTTTTGCAGTAGGTTTATCAACAACTTTTTTGGGAGCTTTTTCGGGAACTTTCTTGAGCACTTTAGGAGTAAGTTTTTCAGGACCTTCCGCGGTTTTCTCCTTGAATATTTGCACCTTAACTACAGTTCCATTCACTTTCTCCAAGCCCTCTTGCCAAGGATCCTCATCGTTCTCCGAGGCTTGCTCCGTACTAGAATCAGATTGTTGTTCCAGATCCTTTAAATTAGCTTGAGATTGGCTCAGTATGACGATCTGTGGTTTCCTAAAGAAATCTGCTTGGTTGCCCACCAAACGACGCATAATGGAGCTATGACGGGAGTTATCTTCACTATCGTTTTCTGTTTAAAATAGTTGGCTTACATTTAGTTAATCAAATTGAGGTAATACAATATTTTACCTGAATCACTTGACAACAGGTCTTCGAAATCTTCGGAAGAATCGCTTTGGTCAGCTTGAGTCTCGGGTTCGGTAGTCTTTGATTGCTTGGATTTACCGCTGAATCCATTTGTGACAACAGCTATTGTTGGGTTAAGGCCAAAAGGCACTCTTTTTTTCTCTGTGTGTCTGGTGATTACTGATCCCTTGGTTTTGGCCTCAGTAGCCAGTCGAACTCTCTTCTCTGTGCCGTTCACATGGACAGTCTCCACCTTCCGCTTGACTGCAACAGTTTTTGCCGAAGCGGAAATCGGTTTCTTCTGGCCGACTGTCTTTTCCAATCCCTCTGACATTTTTTTGCGTGTCTGCGAAAGAAATTTTTTCACCGGTTTCCTGGCAGAATATTTGCCTAAAACTCTGATATTTTTGAGAGCTTTGTTAATTTTCATGATTTATTATTTGTGAACACGATAAAAAAAAATTAAAACTTAGATCCGTTTTCCGTTGTACCAAGCACTGCACTGACCAAATGAACGTTGCTCTTCTCCTTTTATAAGCTTTTTTCCAAAATTCGACGCCTTCTGAGCTTCCCAAAATTTATTTTGTCTAACAAAGTTTAGACTAATGAATGTATGTCCAGGTTTTAGGTTCAGGAACTGTTGGCGGTGAGCTGGGCGTTCTTGGTAAATGCTATCACTTATAGGCATGTCTATTTATGAGCTCTCATTTAGTTTAACATCCATGTCCGTAAATTCATACAAATGAAAATAATAACAATAAATGTACCGGCCATGCGACGTCGAAGACGATAACGATTAACGATGAATTGGTTATCGATTCGAAGGCAACTGTGATTAAAAATACCAAATAATACCAAAATTAGCACGGTTTCCCATATATTTGTTTATGTCCAAAGGTACTAAACGAAAGACGACAGAGCTCATTTTTTTATTTAGAACAAATCAAGCAAAAGACGAATTATATTAAAAATAAAATGGGGAAGTCCGAGGGTAAATGCAATATAGTTTTATAACAGTAAGTTACATTTAATTATCATGACGACTATTTCAGATCGCCGTTCCAAACGCAGCAAACGACAGAAACCCGCAAGATTTGCGTCGCCAACGGAATCGACATCATCGCCAAGCCTTCAAACAGAAACAGTCGAGGTTGAAGTTGTAACTTCTTCAATTCATGTGAAAGCAGCAGTATCAACACCAACCGCTCAGCATAGCAGCAAAGCTATAGCCAACACAAAGCAGTCTCCGCCGACAACAGCGTCGAGCGTCAATGTAGCCAAGAAAACAAGAAAACGTCGCAACACGGACACCTCCAGCGATGAGGAACGCTGGCTGAATGCCATAGAGACTGGAAAGCTTGAGGATGTCGACGATGAGCTCAAAAAGATTAAGGATCCAAAACTAATGACAGCACGTCAACGAGCCATGTACGAACGAACCCAAGATGCAGAGCCAGCACTGGCTGGATTCGTTGAGGAGTTGATTGCACTACCTAGTGGCTATAGGGAAAAGGAAAAGCCTCAAACAGCCGAGGACATCCAAAAGGCAGCATTAAAGTCACAGAAGCGCAAGCAACAAGCAGACGAGCGTCGTGAAAAGGACAAACAGAAGACCATGGAGCGTCTGCTCAAGAAACAAGAGAGTGGCAAACAACGTGCAGCGGCTCGCAATAAGAACAACACAAAGAACACGCATCCATCACTGACATATATGAACACCGTGGAAGGTGCCTACATCTTGGTACCTCCAGGACAGGAGTTTCCCCTGCGGCCACAAGCCGCAGTCAATCCGCCTCCAGTTCAGTTGTGCGGCATCAGCGGCTGTGGCCAGCGGAAAGTCTATAGTTGCTCCAAAACGAATATTCCGCTTTGCAGCTTGGCCTGCTACCGCAAGAATCTTGCCGTGACCTAAATAATTTGATTTGCATTTAGTTTAATTAAAGTAAATGTTATTTTATTGATTCATTAAGAAATTATTGATTATATCTTGCTGCTCGGACTCAATGCGTTGCAAGTACTGATACTCGCTCTTAAGACGCTCCAGCTGTACGGTCTGCTCCAAGATCTGGCTCTGGTACACTTGTTGCTCACTCTGGCGCTGCTTGGCCATGGTCTTGAGCTGATTTTGTGTGCCAATCGCTCGAAGTTTCTCCTTCTCGACATCTTTGGCGAAATTGTTTGATATCTTGTAAAAGTCCTCGCCAAATTTCTTGAGTTCCTGCAGGTTTCTTGAGTACTCCAGACATTCCTGACGCAGCTCGATTGTCTGATTAGCAATCCTTGGATCCTGAACGCGTAGTCTATAGATTTCATCTATATAGAGTCCAGCTTTCTGTAGTTCCTCCATTTTACGAGTTACTCAACGAAATGCAACAAAACTTTGTTTTAGCCCTGTTGGTTGCCCTGGAAACCTGATCCACCCTCAAGTAATAAAGAATCAACAACTAAAAGTGCTATGGATATGGCCATAGATTTATATTATACATTTGTAGAATTGTTTTCAACAAGTTTCATATATTATTTAAACATGTTAACGTACTTTAACATATGAGACCTAATACTTTGTTTACATTTTTTGGGAAGCTTGAGAGCTGTTATTTCAGTTTATTGATAGATAGATATAGATTGGTAGATGTGTGGAAAGAATAAAGATTAAATGGTGATTAATCTCTTGCGGTTCACGGATTATCGGACAACTTTGCGATACTCGCCGCCAAGTATCAGGAAGCGAACCAACAAAGGCTGCAAGCACCGCAATTTTGCCATCATATCTGTGGCAGCTCCAGCTTCGGTATAAATCAAGTAGGATTGTTTCGTTTGTTCGATCGCAGCCTGGCGAGCCCTGTGCGCTCCTCCTCCTCGTCGCTGGTGTACTGATGCATGCTGGCACCACTGACGCCACCGGCACGCACCGATGATGTTGCCTGGAGCAGTTCTTGGTCCGGTGCATTGCGATTCTCGTAAAGCAGCACCTGCAGAGTCTCTTCATAGATGCGCGCCTCGGGGAACTCGACCTTAGTGTGTTTGCGATCCGTGGCATAAACTATAGACGTACAGCACACCTCGGCTACCTTCTTGCCATGCCCATAGAAGGACCAACAACAAATTTCACTCGGTCCAATCACATCCTTGATAAAGAGTATGCGTTCATTGAAACGCAGGGACAGTTTATCAAATAATTCGATATTCTTGAGCAGATTGTCATCCGATGTGCTTGTATATGAGTATTTGTTATTTTGTCGCTGTACCACCAATATCACAGCCGGTTTCGAGGAGGCACTAATCAATAGCTGTTCCTCCTTCTGTGACGTTATCAATGGTATGCGACAGATCGGTTTAGGTTCCTGGTGTGTATACAGAGCACGTTCACACGACATCGCCAGTTCCGTTATGCAGTAGTATTTAGCTTCGGCAAGTAATTCCGCTATCTCCTTGTTTGTCTCTGGCAATGGAACACTGCCATCCCGCAGAAAGTTAAGAATAATACCAAAATGATTACCACAACGATCTATGAGAATCCAACCTACAGAAGTGAAGGTTATTAACATATTATTTCAGTGTAAAGATGATTCATTAGTGCAAACCTTCTGAGTCAGTCAACACCTCCATGCGGCCACTGAACATGGCACTTAGCATTGTGTCATTGTGTTTTGTCAGCGTTCCAATTGTCGTATAATACAAACGACCGCCCACATTTAGCTTAACATACTGGGATGCGTGTCCCTTTAGTAGCACTTTCTGATCACCGGACATTGTTTCGGGCTCTTTGGCATGGAGCACTAGTTGGTTGCTGGCTGCTGGCGTTAAATTCAGTTTGCCATTAAAGGCACGATGTAGATCATCAATTTCGGCGCTGCTCGATGTGGTTGCTGCTCCTGTTGTTGTTGTTGCTGCTGCTGTTGTTGTGTTTGATGCACCAGCCGCAGCACCGACAACACTTCCTCCTACACTGGCACTGACTGTGTCCACGCCCTTTTGTTTGGAGCCTTTGCAAACGCCTTCTTTTGCGTTGCTTACGCCCGCCGAAAGCGTTAAGGAATCAATTTTGGCGAATATTTTAATCTCTCAAACGAAATTGCAAATCAATGTTATGCTATCTTTTGTACTCTTGACGCTGCAGTGAGTCTTTTAATCTTAAAATCACGTACACAAGTGCATACACACGCACGCACACAAACATATGTATCAAAACAGCTATTCACAAATGTGCTAAGTATGAACAAACCCTAATAATACTATTTTCATATTTTGGTATTTTTCTTTTCAAGATTTTGGTAAAGCCATATACTGAATGTATGGTCACACTGAAATAACTAATTTAAAAATTAGGAAAATATAAACTTATTGCAAACATAAATATTGAAAGGAAATATATTGGGTTCTTAACCAATTCCAGCTGATTGGAAGAAATCATTATTATACAGTACGACTATTCAATTTTTAATAAGTTTACATAATACAATAATTACTTTTATTTTATTCCACAAATAGTTATATGTTTATTAAAATTAAGCCTTTTTCTCAATAATTCATGTGTTTACTCTAGTTGACATTTTCCATAGACAAATATTCTCGTTCTTACTGGGTTTTATTTATTTACTTGTCACATTATACATTAATATTAATTATATGAAAACATTTTTCCGTGTGCATCAATCGAATAAAATATGAAATCATAAATTATATATGTATGTAAATGTAGTTTTTGTACGTGTATGAATATGTGTAGTACAGTTTAGACGATAGTCTTAATCGGTTGTATGGAATCAGGAAATTATGAACTGATTTTTAAGTTTTACATAAGAACGAAATAAAAAAAAATATATGTATTTATGAATTATCAATTAAAAATTATGTATGTGTACAAAAATGAATATTCGTTATATATATTAACCGGCTGGGCATCAAATAATTTGGAAATTTCTTTTCGCTTTTATTTCTTAGCTCTAAGAGCTTCATAGTTTTCGTTTTCATTTCAAATAATGATCAGAAAAATGTTCAAAAATATCGAAGCACATGCCACACCTTTGTGTTTTGTAGTGTATTATTTTTGTTTTCTTTTTTGTTGATTTAATAATAGAATTTACGTGGATGATACAACATCAACAGATGCTGGTGCTTTGCTTATAACATCGGTGGAATTCTTCTCCTTGGGGTCCGCAGAATCCACTGAATGATTCTCCATCTTCACTCGTTTCGATTTACTGTTGTTCTCAGCCAAATCTTCAGCCCCATCTGTCGGCGTATCTGGCGACGCGCTACGTTTAGCAGAAACCTGTTCGGTAGCCTCCATGGCTTCCAATTTCTTTAGTTGAGCGGCCGCCAGGAGGGCATCCTCCGTTTTAGTTGGATCAATTGAGGCAGGGAGTTCCTGAAGCTTCGGCTCGAATTTTACAATCACTGCGGTCATATTGTCGCACCCAGTGCCATCGCCCATTGTGTTCGGCGCCAAGCAATTATCGAATAGCTAAATCAGGATAGTATTTGGTAAGTTTTGTGAATATACAAGATATTGATGATAAAAGTTGACTTACCTCCTCACAGACTTGCGACAGTTTCTTGGTATCATCTTTCAAGCGTAGACGCACAAAGTCGACAACTTCATCACTGGACATGTAATTCCAAATGCCATCGCAGGCCAGAACCATAAACTCATCCTCTGGCGTAATGATAAGTTTCTTGACGTCCGGCAGAGCGGAGATCATCTGTGCTTCGGCTGACAACTCAAGATTCGTTTTGTAGGCGTGATCACCCAAAGCTCTGGACAAATTTAAGCCTCCGTTTACTCGACCATCGAGAGTGACACGACCTCCAGCTTTGACAATGCGTGTTGACTCCTCTTCGTCTTCGGGCTTGTGATCCAGACTCATTTCAATAGCCTTTCCATTACGCGAAATAACACAACGAGAATCTCCAGCATTGGCCACGTATAAGTCCCGACCATGAAGCAGACAGACAACAGCAGTGCACCCACTGTCTTTGCCAGGTTCCTCAATCATGTTGGCGCAGAATTGATCATTAGCAAGTTGATCCTCATCGGCATCATCTTCTTCGCTGCCGTTTTCATCCTGCAAATAATACAAGGTCAAAAGATTATTTTAAATTGTTGTATATAAGTTGTGGCTTACACTTACTTCATCATCCTCGTCTTCATCATCATCATCATCGTCGTCGTCTTCATCATCATCTAGACCATCGGCGTCTGCTTCCATGTCCTCATCGGAGGAACTGTCAGCCGTGGAAATGTCTTGGGCTTTAACCACAGCTTTCTCATCGTAGTCGGCATCATCGTCAGTGGAATCATCGTCTTGTGCCGTGCCAGCCTTTTTAAGAGCCTTTTCCGATTCTTTGCTGGTTGATGATATATCGGCGGGTTCTACTTTGCTAGTTTCAGGCTTATCAATGCTGCCATTTGACTTGGCATCAGCAATATCGCTGGAACCTGAAACGGTAGCATCTTCCGTTGTTGTGGCAGTCTCATTGTCAGTCTTGACAACGGCTTTGGCCTCTGAGGAGGTGACATTACCATTTTGCTCAGTGGGTGCAACGGCAACACTATTGCTTGTAGCAGCATCCAAAGGAGTAGTACTGACGCTTGTAGAAGTGCTGCCTTTACCCGCACTTGAGCTGCTGCTGCTGCTCACTGTGGACTCATCCTCTTGATCCAGTTTACCACTCTTTGAACTGCTTGGACCCGGTCCATCGGTCTCACTAAGTGCTGCTGCAGCCGCAGCAGCTGCGGCCGACGTGGAGGAGCCAGCTGGCTTTGCTGTTGGATCCATAACAGCTTTGTTGACAGCTTCGGCAGCAACAGCAGCAGCTCGCCGCCCACGTAAGCACGGCGACATCAATTTACCAGCAGCCGAATCGGACTTCAGCTGGGTCAAGTCATGTGTCTGCGGTAGACCTTCATATTTCTCAAGAACCTGGTTCAATGGCAAATCCTTCTCTTTGTGCAGCTCAGCAAGTTCTTCTTCGTCGTCTTCCTCGTCGTAGCCTTCGCCTTCATCATCGACAATATTGTGCTCGCCGGCGAGTATCTTCAATGTATTGACTACTGCAGGCTCCAGTAGTGTCTTGTCGAAACCCAAAAATGCATCCTTGAGCGCTTGCTCCAATTCACCGCTCTTATAGGCGGCAAGAGTCTTAAGGAACTCTGGCAGTTTATCGGCGCAATATTGTGCCACTTCGGCTCCGCCGTGGCCATCGTAAACAGCGAAAAACGATGTGTTATTATCAAAATTTAGTATGGCGTTGTGTGCGTCCTATTGAAATCATCACACATAAATTTATTGTTAATTAAAACAAATAATAATAAAAGTTGAGAAACGCAACTAACCTCTTGACTGTTGCGCCAACCTTGCATCGAGCTTGCACCCACAATGAGCAACTCGTTGAATTCATCTGTGGACGCTTTGTCGGTCTTTGGATGCGAGAGATAAGCACCCATTGTTCCACAATGTACAAAGTATGTCCCGTCTGTGGATTCAGCTGAGAGGAGGAGAAGCTGGTAGTATGCCTGCCACTTACTTGCAACTTGCACTTTGCAGGAAAAATCGATGCTTGGCCAACGCACGCGCGCAGTGTGTACTTTTCGCGCCACCGGCTAAAATAAAGCCGGAGTCAAAGGTTGCTTTGCTTTGTTTATCCTGTTTAAATGATAGCAAGGGAAATGGTTTTATGTTTAATTCCACAATGCAAGCACTTATGAATCTTAATTATTTGCAGTGTTTGTATGCATTAATTTAATTTGCGTTCTTTTTTCGCACTATCTGCCGCTTTGGTAGCGTCTCTAATATCGTGTGTATCCCACCACGCCGCTTTGTTCAATCAAATTTGCGAAAGTGTCAAAGAAACTCAATTTGTTATTGCACTAAAACCCTTAATTAGTTATACATTACCTAACTTGCTTTGGTGTGCAAATATTAGTTTAGCTAAAATATGTGTTTTGCAATTATTTCAACGTCCACCAAAAAAAAATTCTACTGCCGACAGAGTGAACAAAACTATGAAAAGTCACTATCGATACATCGAATACTTCGTGCTGCATGTCGTAAAATCGATAGCAAGCAAACACTATCGTTGGCGTTTTAGAACATTGCTATTGCAAAAATAGAACATAGAGGGAGCATTCACGCAAACACACAAAAGGTGGCGCTTTTCAAACGTTGTGATTCAAATAATGATGAATCAATGATGCAAAATGTAATGCATTTTAGAGTTATATTAAACAGAAAGCAACTCTATGTAATATAATCAACTATTTTATTACTCCCTTCTTCTTTAGATAAGATTCCACTTTTTCAGAGTATTTAGTGGCGAGGAGTAAATATTTTTGCGTTTCTTGTGAGGTATAATTTAATCAGTTTTTAAATTTTAAAACTCCTCTACTGATTTGTGTTTACCGATATAATTAACATTAAAAGAATAACTCGAGTAGTTGCAGAATAATGAAACTATACCAACAGAAATGAAATGTACGCGGGCAGCAAGTGTAAAATAAGAAAAAAGAGAGAGAGAGAGAGAGAGAGAGAGAGGGAAAGAGATATGGCGAAGAGAGCTAGAGAGAGGAATAAACACATTATGGTTGAGACACCAAGTTGACAAAAGCCTTTGTCGTTCTTGGCTTCGTCTGATAGATAGGAAATACATATAAAGAAGAGCTGTGCGTGGCTTTTAATAACTTTTTAATTGTTTCAATAACTTTGTTTACTGTTGGCATCGTCGTTGATGTCCGTGGGAAGTAAATAGTATTGGATGTGATTCTTGCGTGATACTTAAGAAGTATCTTTGCTTTGAGCTAAATTATATTACCATATGTCCAATTAGTTACGGCAACAGACTTTGATACGGTTTATTTATTAGTAAGCCATGACTGTATACTTTGTGAACATCATTCCAATGGATTTTTGTTGTTATTATCTAATTGACACTTGAAGTTTTATATCAACTACATAAATAGATATCTATATATACTTCCACTAATACGTTCTAAGTATTTTCCAAAATTTTGGGGAAACAGGTTAGACCATTGATTAGATAACAGCTCATTTTAATGGATTACAATTAGTTTCCTGTACATTTTTATGGGTTTACTATTTCGCAATTGCCTGCAATGACATTGAACTTTATATCCTTTTCTTATTTTTTTAAAATAAACTATCTTCGCGCCAAATCTAAAATCGAAAATGGCAGCCAAGATCAAAGGTAATTTATCGAGCTTTGACTTCAATTTTGAAACAGTGGCAACGCTGGCTTAAAATGGTGTGACTATTTAAATGGGAGTGCATGCAAAACGGACACACTTAAAGGTTTTTCTGGCGATCTCTATGCATTAATAATAACACAGCTTCCGGTAAATCAGTGGGCATTGTGCCAGAGCCAAGCAACATGTTGCTCGCATAAGCTTCTATGGCTAAAAGCAACAAAAGCAACCGCAGCATAAATACAACACAAAATAACAGAGCAAAAGTCACCTGTGAGCACCGCACCGCACCGCCCAGCCCAGCCCCTAACCCACAACGGCCGCAGCAGCAACGAATAGAGAGAGGGAGAGAGGCGGGTGCTGCGCAGTTTATACGCAGGCAGTGCGTGTTAGTGTTATCTCACACCCACATGAGACAGACTCCAATACCAATGCATGTGTACTCCTCGATTGTGTTGCGTTGCGTTGCTGTCGCGTCGTCGCGACGTCACCCGTTCCCTTGGCTGTAAGGTATAAAAGCCAAGGCGGCTAAAGGACTTGTGCTCATTCACTTCGGTTGAGTTGTGTGCGAACGTTCGTGTCAATATCAGAAGAGCTACCTGTGGCAGCAGCGGCAGTAGGCGAAAGCGCGACACTGCGGTGCAGTTCGGAAATCTTCAAAAAATCATATGTGAGTTTTATTTTAAAATATACACTGATCGAAGTTGGATCTATAAAAATGAAAAAATTACTATTCATTTCAAATTATATTCAAAAATAGTTTGGCAAAAAACAAACTTTCGAGAGATAAAAAATGTATTATATTTTGTTTTAAAATTTAATTAACTTTTGAAAAGTTGAACAATTTTTGAGAGCATTTTTTGTCACAGATTCGTAAACTCTCTTAAGGAGAAACAAGTAACTTTTTTGAATATAAAGGGACCAACTTTTGAATTTATTATTTTTAAAATAATTAAATAATGTATTTAATTTTTAATATATTTTTTCAAAAATTATGTGCATATGCTATGATTTTAAAGTAATAAAATATAGTATAAGCTTCAGAAACGGCCTGAAGGTTGAAGGTAGAAAATAGAAAAAAAATCCTTTGAAAATAAATATCTCTTGAGTTCGAATCATAACCAAAATTCCTATTTTAAAATATTTTTGAATCAAGAAATAATAGTTATTTTAATGATTTGCCGTTTAAGCTAATACCAGGCGTTGATTTAAAAATTTAATATTAATAATTTAATAATAAGTCACAATCTTATGTGTTTTAATGTTTTATTTGATCCACAAACAATTTATTCTTACAAAACAATACAAAATTTATGTTTCTTTAGACAACTAAAACCTTATAGGTAAGCTTCACTAAATTTAAAATTTGTTTTAAAAGTGAATTTCATTTTATTCCTTAAAATAGCTTTGCAATGGATTATTTACTTAAAAAGGTGTTATAATTTTGTCACCAAATTTATATCTTATAAGAACTTGATCATCGTTAACATATGTATATACAATGAAGCAATGTCCGTCGGCTAAAAAAAAATTTTTTTTTCTTTATTTTTAAAAGTACTTTAGTTTTGATTGGTGTTATAATTATTGATGAGCTCCAAATTAATAATTACTTTAATTCTGAGGCCTCTAGTTCCTCATCAGCACGAATGATTAGTATTTAATAAAATAAATAAAAACACTATTTTAATGTAGTTATATCTGATATTCCATTCTACGACAATTATTTCCAATTTCAATAATTTGCCCCTAAAGATGACGTAATTAATGAATGAACAATGTCTCATAATTAAGAATGTTTTCCAGTTAATGCATAAGTTTCAAAGTATTTATTGTCCATTCAAAATTCAATCGGAACTTTTTGCAAGCACTACTGTTATCCTGTATAGTATATATTATTCAGTATAGGACTTGAACTTGTTAGAACAATTTACTTAACGTCATGAGTTAAACATAAGAATAAGCAAAAATGAGTTTTGCTTTCAAGTTGAAGTGATGAAATTGCTAATTAAATAAATGGCTATTTAATACTTTGGCAAACTTTTTGCTGAGATGGCCATTGGCCTTGATATTTTTGGCTAATAAGAGACGAATTGTATTGCCAACTCTTACCTGATGAAGTGCTAAGTAATGAGTGTTACAAATACAAATTATGCACAAATAATTATGGCCCACATCTTGTGTTTTCAAAGAAAATATGCAGAAAACTTGGCATCAGTTCGTTCTAGACAGTTACTTTCAATCAATATTTATGAATTGCCAACCTGCCTAGCAATCAGCCTCGGGGGCCAACAACTTCTTGGCCCTGTGCGTTGCCAACGAGTGCTACTTCCACTTTATCTTCATAATAGTTTTTTGTTACAATTTTGCGGTAAATGGGAAACGATGCCGCTAAGAAGTCAGTTTCCCTCCAGCGTCAACTCCTTCTCAAGGTGTCAGCTTATCCATGCAAATTCTGCATTCTCCCTTTGGGAGTGACGTAGGTGGTAGTTGTTCATCCTTCTCACTCTTACTTGGCCAAAAGGAAAAACAATGTTGTGTTTGATTAGTATTCACAATGATATTGACATTTCATTTGTTACCGATACACAATGGTCGCCACTGAAAATGCATTGTTTTCTCAGCGAAATTCTATTCAACAAGAAAGAAAAGTACAGTCGAGCACGCCCGACCGTAGAATACTCTCTGCATTTTATTCCCGATCATCTTAATAAAATCGATATCCGGGTATATCAATTGATACTTGCAACAAAACACGTTGAAACAAAAACATCTGATTGTATGTATACACACACATATACATATGACATTACATGCATGCACGCACATATGTATGTGTGTATATGTAATACATACACAATGGGTTGCCACAGCCAGCATTCGCGGGAAGCGCTGCCGCTAGCAAGCAGCGAAAACGTTCGCTCACATGTTTGTATGTTTCTGTCTCGCTTGCACACATGCATTGGCATTGCGTTCAATTATCAACTTTCTTACATGTCTACCTCTTTTGTTTAATGTCCGATTTATATGCAACTTTCAGGATAGTTTAATATATTTTGTCTTCAAACGAATGTGAAATAACAATACTGTACGATAAGAACATATGCCTTAAAATCGACATTGAAGTTTGCAAATTATTTTATTTCTTGTGAGAAAAGGGGGCGTGGCAGTCCAAAATTTTTGATGACAATACAACTATACCGTCTCTAGAAACCTACATACCAAAATGGGTGTTCCTAAGTGCCATATTTACTGAGATATTCGCCTAAAACATCAATTTTTACGAGGTGTTTCTAGTTTTTTGCTCATTGTGGGCGAACGGGGCGTGGCATCGAAAAAAAAAAAGATTCTTGTATTGACTGACTTAATATCGAGTCGATAGAGACCAAATTCAAACTTGTAGCTCTTACCATCTCCGAAATCTGTTTGTTCATACGGACAGACGGACAGACAGACGGACAGACAGACAGACAGACAGACGGACAGACGGACAGACGGACATGGCTATATCGACTCGGCTTGTGATGCTGATCAAGAATATATATACTTTGTGGGGTCTGCCACGCCTCCTTCTGCCTGTTACATACTTTTTTTTTTTGCACAAACCCAATATACTCTCTCTTGCAGAGAGTATAAAAATATACAAATAGCCATAAATAAAAATAACGTATTTGAAAAAATTTCATACACCTTTAAAAAATCAAATAAAGCTTAAACATACATATACACAGTGATTTTTATATTTACATAATCCCATATCCATATTTTTATATAGTACGGCATGTGTGCAAAGACTTTCTTGGCAAACTGTGGGAAGAAGTTTTTACTGTTTGTTTTTATCAGACTTTTGTCCTTCACTTGTCAATTTATGCGACATTTAACATCAACGCTCAGCTAGAATTACCCTAGTCACCCACGAACATGTCAATTGTCCATTTAAATGGGCCAAAATGGGTTAACATATTTACTAATATGTCGTCAGACTTCATTTAGAAATTTCTTAAAAGTCGGTTTTTAGAGAAAGCAGCACTGCAAGTAGGACATTATATATCAGATGCAGTGTTTGGCAGTGTGGAGGAATTTATTTAGCGCACAAATTGATAACAAGAAATCGGGAGCTATCAAGTAAAGCCTATTAAAAAATGTAACACTTTTGAAACTAGTTTTAACTATCTAAAATATCGAATGTGTAATTTATTTGGGTTTGGGAATATATAAGCATTAATTGGTATTAAAAGTATTGAAATTTAGAACCTGATTTAAAAAAAAAATGCTTGATAAAATTCAGTTTAAAATTTAATAATTACAAATGAAATAATTTCTTTTTGAAATCGAGCAAATTTTAACAAATTATCAGTTGATCTGCCTGACTTATAGACGGACTTTGATTTCAAATTTGGTAGCTCTAGCTCGTATAGTTTAGAAGATCTAGGTGTTCATACGGAAGGACAGATAGAAAGACGGACAGACGGAGATCACTATATCGTCTCGGCTGTTGATGCTGATTAAGAATGGGCTTGGCCACGCCTGCTTCTGTCTGTTACGCACATTTCGCTTCTGATGAACCTAATAGACCCCTGTACTCTTAATGAGTACAGGGTCTAAAAAATATAAATTCATGCAATTTGTTCATATTTTGGCTAAATGTAATTTAGTTAACAGTGTGTATGTATAATTATCGCAGTTACTGTAACTCGTATGTTACTTCTGACCACGGCAAATATGCCTGATTAAATAGATTTAATGAGAACACGTTTAAAACGTAAGCCAAGCTGCATGTTATAGCCACAAGTTGAAAAGTTAAAAGCTGTCAAAGATTTGAGGCTAAATGTGTTGCACGTCATTTTCAGTGGACAGCAGGGATTGTGCACTTGAAGCCTTAATTGAACTTCGGGCCAAATAATAAAAAGTAAATATTCATAAACACAATTAATGGGAGTGGAGTGATGGCAAGTGAAGAGATGCCAGATAAGGCCAACAATATTGGTTAACTTGTGGTTTGTGCGTTGGTCTTTTAAAATTCTATCATCTTTTTGTTAAGACTTTTTTGTTTCCCCAAAAGCCGCCAAAATCAGCTAACGTCTTCTAATTAAGTCTGTGCCTACTTTCAGGTGGGTCAGAACAGTATGGAAGAGCTGTGAAAGAGAGAGGGAGAGAGAGTGATAGAAAGGGGTTTTTAG
This sequence comes from Drosophila cardini, assembly GCA_018903735.1. Taxonomy (NCBI): domain Eukaryota; kingdom Metazoa; phylum Arthropoda; class Insecta; order Diptera; family Drosophilidae; genus Drosophila; species Drosophila cardini. Next base: position 19,014,313 of record JAEIGM010000001.1, on the reverse strand, counting down.
GGGGGGAATGACAAGGCGATGATTTGGCCATCTGCTTTCTTGCTGACGCACAAATCAGGTAACAACAAAAAAAGTGTAAGGAAATTCAAATCAAATTTCGTACGTGTTCGTTTTTGGGCCCTTTGCACTTACCTGATTTCTTGTGTTGGCCCTGTTAAACGTTTGTGGCTCTGGCAATCAAATGAAAAGTTGCCCTTATTCTGCACATGATACGGGCATTAAGGGTAAGTTCGCAATTCGAATCGAATCGTATCGTAATAACAGTATTTACGGTAAATGCCGAACATGCCGAAAACCATAAATTGTGATTTAAAAAACATTCGCATTGTGCCGCATCAAAATACTGGCCCAAAAAACGAGAAACGAATCGAAAACGAAAGGAAAATCTTTATGAGAGTAAATTTATGATGGCCTGCAATTAAATGGCAGTAGCCCTGACTTAACCAGACCAGAAGCGTTACGAGTTATCAACTATCTCGCTGATGACGCGTTCTGAAATTGATAACAAACAGTGGATGGGGTTGGTGGTGGGGGCGTGTTAGGTATGTGGGAGGGGCAATCCAATTGTGATTGCCAACCAATTTGGGCCTATTATTATCCAGTTGGCTTCGCTTCAGCCCGGTCATCAGTTTTTTGTTGTTGTTATCAGTCAGTCGGTTATCATTTAACTGGAATTTCCAGGTGTAATCAGGTGGACGCTGTCATGGTTAGGTCCAAAGATTTCAGATATCCTGGCTAAGTCTTTGGGATTTTGGCCACAAGCCAGCGGACAAATGACACTTTCTTTTTGCTGCTTCTGCTGCTGCTGGAATACGCCCGCGCGGCAATTACCAAATTACCAAATATTCCCTAATTGCAATTTAGGGCGAGCTAATGCGGCGTTTGTCACCTGGCGACGTCTATTAAAATTTATTTGTTTGTCTTTGTTGAAACTCAATGTAGCCCAGCATTATAATATACATACCAATACAAACACACACACACACACACACACTAATACACACACAACAACACACACTCTATCGCGCACAGCTTCTTATCGCGCTGAAATGGGTGGAAATACATAAAGCTCCTTGCCTTTGTTTCCCGCCCATTTTGGCCACAAGCAGCTAGCGTCCCGACAGACTTGATGGCTGAACGTCATGCCGCATGATGAGGCAGACACAGACCATGAGCACACAGTCCCTTTTGGTGGGGAAAGGGTATTGACAATTAGCTGCAACATTTGATTTATTTGCCAGCCAACTAAAGGAAAATATACCCTGTAAAAAGACATGCTAGTGGGTATATTTTGAATGTATTAACTAGTTACTCAGTAATGAAAGTACTTAAGATGCTTCATACCAGTTGTCTTGTAATACACCAATTCTGAACGATGCCAGATTTAGAACTATTCAGAAATGTTTAAACCCAGTAGGAAATACTTGACTTTAAGAAGCGTAAAAATCAATGGAGGTAAAAATTTGTTATTAGTTAACAAAATGCAGTTAAGAATGCATGAAAAATCATAAAATTGTCAACAAGAATTAGAGTATTTTCACATTTCTGTCAACTCCCAGAAGAAACTGTGCCATAACCGACACTGACGCTAAAATCCACTCTGACGCTGACGTGGATCTAATTATGTCTCATTAGCTGTTTTAATGCATATTTGCATTTAATGCATTACCGAAAAGGTAGGAAATGGAGCGATTTGAATGACAAGGGAAAAGTCCTAATGCAACAGTTGCAGCCACAATGGTAAAACAAGCTAAGAGAGAGTTGCGCCCTTTGAAACCGCATACCATCGCACACCTTCTGGCCAACTACAAATTAGAGCCAAAAGTTGCCCCACTAAATATATAGGACAACACCTGGGGTTAAGCGTGGAAAAACTTGTCCCAAAAGTGAGCAAATTTCTGTGAAGCAGACGACGCGACGGCGGTGACACAAACAAACCGCAAAGTGTCAGGTTGAGGTCAGAGAATTCTCTATTTTTTTTTTTTTGTTCTTCGTTTGTTTGTTTTTTATGTGGACTGACTACGCCCTTGTGAGACCCAAACATGTTGGTATGAAACGACAAGGAATGAAAAGTATGAATGAAAAGTATCCCCTCTAAAAGGGGATACACGTGGCGAACGCAGGAAAAACCAGGAAGTCAGGGAAATCCTTCACAGACAGTCTGTAATTAATTTGTTTAAAGGGAGAAAAATGATAAGCAAACGTGTCAAAAGCTTTTCTTTTCTCAGACTCCCAAATTATTTAGTTAAAACACAAAGGTTAATCCCAAAATTAATACTCGTACTAAGTAAAATAAATGTTTTGGTTCTGCTAAAAAAACATAACTTTAGACTCCTTTATACAGAAAGTAGAAGGAAAAGATATAGTGGAGAGTGTAGATTGTAACAATAATAATCATAAACAGTATGAAGTATGAGACTAATTTAATAGTTTAGACAGGATGTTTCTACAGCAGATACATGACATATATAGTTATCTAATTTTCCCCAAATTACGACAGGGTAAACCAATTAATACCACACTCATAATCTGTGTATTTTTTTTGAGATATTGTCACTAGTTTCCAAGTTATGGTGTTTTGAAAATGATAGAAATTTTGTAGAGAGCCGGAATTCCAAATTTGGTTTCTTTTGGTTTTCTATCCTAGTCCACAGACTGAAAGCTCAAACTGAAAGAAGAACCTTCATCGACTCGACTCGGCTCAAAAAGGTGGAGCATCAGAAAACAGAGAATTAATGAGATAAGCGTATGAGTTTCAGGGTAAAAATCGTTACGAGGGAAAGGCCAATAATTAAAAAGGAATATACTGAAAGGTGATAAGTTTTCTTGATCAATAAAGTTACTTAACTTGGATTTCACGCTACTTAAAAGATTTTAGGAAATAAAAGCTAAATCTGACGACATAAAAGCTAAAACGACAACACTGATCTTCATTCGTCTGTACAAACTTTCACTTGAGCCAAAATCGAACACAGTTCGAAATGTCCCGTTAGAGTCCCTCAATCAAAACTAAACGGTAATTTCAATGCGCTTATTTTATTTGTGCTGACTGTATAGTACAGTAGGGATTACAGGGTATATAGGGTAAAACAGCGACAGATCACAACCAAGCAGAGGCAGCAGCTGCTTTGCCAACACTGTTGCCACTCAGCCAAGGGCCCAATCCAAGAGTCTCCAGGTTGCTCACGTGATTGGTGCCAGCCGTAATGGGCGAAAGAGCAGTGTCCTTGATGATGGTCAAATGATGAGCTGCTCCAGCATTTCCATTGCGCGTAAACTGGCCAAACTTGGAGGCTTCGTACTCCGATTTCTGAATTTCAGCGGCAGCGGCGTGAGCCGAACGCTGCAGAGCCGAGGCCGCCTCAGCTTCACGAGCCGCGGCGATGCGCTGCTGATAGGCCACTGCTGCCTTGGAGGCGGCCAGTCTCTGCTGGGCCAGCACCACGGCGGAGGCAGCCGAAGCGGCTTCGGAACGCTGTATGGCCGCTGCAGCCTCCGATTTCTGGGTAAGAATGGCCGCATGGGTCTCCTTCTCCATGGCAATACGCTGTTGGTTCAGCACATGCTCCTTAGCCGCCTGCATCTGCTGCTGGGCAATGAGGACATTGGCCGATGCCTGTTTCGCTGCCGAGATGGCATTGGCCACTTCATGCGGAGATGGAACAGTCTTCAGCGGACCATGCCCACCGCTCCAGCCGCCACTTGACCAGCCACCAAGGCCAGCAGAGGCGGCAGCTCCAGCAGCTGCACTCCAGATTCCGCTGGCGCCCAGCTGTCCACTACTGGTTGAGGCCCAGGGTATGCTGGAGTCGCCCAGACTGCGCTTGGGCAAAGTCTTGTCCTCCGCTGCTAAGCAACCCGTTGTGGCAAGCGCTGAGAGTAGCAGCAATGGGAGCAATGACTGCATCATGTTGCAAGTAGATTTGTTGTGCATTCTGTTTGCCTCTTTCAGTTGTGATCTTCCACTGAGCTCTTCTCCAAAGTGATTGTCTATTTATACTCCAGTTCGGTGCTTCCAACTGCTCTGATAATCACTCACGTAGTTGGCATCGGGTGGTGCCACCAATTTGTGGCAACTGATTTCGCAACCACAGACACAGCCCAAAAGTGGCTCGTTTTCATTAAGTACAACAGGAAATGAAAGGTGCCATCGCCCTGCCTCCTACTCACCTACTTATTTACTCCCTCCTTCCTCCCTTCCGCACTCCCTTAGCCCCTTCGGATGAGTTATTAATAAAGCTCTGTATTTGCTAACAATCGTGGACTAATTTGATTTGCCAATTGCAACTGCATTAAAGCTGCCACACGAGAGCCTTGTTAACAAGGACACACACACACGCACACACACACACACACACGCTTCCACATATCTATAGACACATTAAGACAGCCACGCCCACAATGCGTGTCGCCTTTGTGCCACATTATTAATGTTATAAAAAAATAAATATGAAAAAAAAAAAAAATATGAAATTTAATTACAGCGCGAGAGCCGCGCAATTTACGTGTCCAAAAGGTATTGCTCCTGGGAAAAGCCACCAACAACAACAATAACAACAACAACAAGTTAACAACAACAACAACAACAAGTTATACAAATTGTGCAGCTTCGTCGAAGAGCTGAACCAATTGTAATTACCATTAATGCACGTCCGCAAACACGGGACAGACTCAAATTTTACTTTATATTCGTAATAATGAATACAAATTGAATAAGACAACCCGAAGCTGTGGCTTATTGCTGACCAAAAGGGAGACTAACAGACTGACAGACAGACGGACAGGTGATGACAATGACAGCAGGTCAGATCAGCAGTTGTAATTATTAACAAAGTGTAATAGAGACTTGAGTTCTTATTTATATCACCACAGAAACAGAATAAACTGGTAAATAGTTACAGCATAGTTTGCTTAAGAATTATGCTCTACATTGCTCATTCCTAACTAAGGAAGGAGGAGATTTATTCAACCATTACCATAAGTGGTTATAATTAAAAAAAAAACAATCTTTTCTTTGTTTTTTAAACAGCATTAATTTGGTGTGTATATGAAATAAAACTAAATAAAAATACCTAAAAAAGTAATTTTCAAAAGTATTTTAAAGGAATAAAACAGTTAAACATATTAAAAACAGTTTTATTTCCGGTAACTATACACAAATCGTAAGATAAAGTTACAGAATATTAATAATGATTTCATTAAATATGTCCAAAAACGACTGTAATCCGGATTACGACACTCTATCTTTGCAATTTGCGAACACTTATCTAGACAACATACTCTTAAGCTCATAGATCTTGTTTTACACCCCCCGATTTGTATTTAAATAATTTTAAATACAACTTAATTATACCGAATAGATATAAAGTTTAGTAGAGGAGTTAATTAAAGTTCTGCTGCTTTAGAGATACAACTTTTCGATCCACTTTATATTTGCTCATCGAAACATTTCATTGATTATAGAAAATTCAATAAAATCCATAAAGTATATAAAAATGTATCCTTTAAACCGTTATATATCTTAACTCATTAAAAAATGTTCAGAAAATATTGAAGACACTTAATATATTGAGCTGCTTTATAGTACTTGTACTTTTTTAAGCGGTTTTTTAACTTTAAAATTGTCTGAAGGTGCATAAAATGTTTGAAATATTTTGTGTAGGATTATCTGAACAATGGGCTACAGTGTCTCATCTTTAAGTGTACACTTATTAAAGGCTTTGGTTTTGTTTTATTGCAGACTGTCAGAATGTCGCCGTCAAAAACCCTTGGAACGCAGTCACGCAAATCATATGTAGGCATTTTATTGCTCACCGTGTGTGCATTTCTGACGCAGACTGTACTCACAGCACCCACGGATGCAGCGTACGGCGATAATGATGTGCCCAAGGACAACGGTAATTCCTCTTTATTTAATGGTTCCCATTATTACAGGTTTTTTCATATGCCGATTATCATTTTTTTGGGGTTTTTAGAGTTCTCCAACTTGGTTAAGCGACCGGCTTTCTTTGTGGGCAGTCGATACGGTCGCTCGAGCGGAAATAGTGCCGCTGGCGGTGGAAGTGCTCCCAATCCTGCGGTGGGCACCTCAAAGACACGCCGTCTAATCATTGTGCCCCGTAACGATCGCTTCTTTTTGGGCTCCCGATATGGCAAGCGTAGCGATGAGTATCTCTCGCCCTATGAACAGAGCTCCCTGAGTCTGGGTCTTAGCAAAGCCGCGATGCGTGATGCGGAACGGTCTGTAGAGTCGGGCGTGGACGCAGACAAGGGCAGTAGCATTGGCAGCAGCAGGACAAGCCCAGTACACACCATGTCCTGCGTGTACACAGGAATCAGAGACTTTTATCGTTGCAGCAACGTCAACGCGTAAGTTAATCTTTCTGTCTTCTCGGACAACGAGATGCTGTATACCCTCGTAAAGGGTGTTATAATTGTGCCGAAAAGCTGCCGTCGTGTTGACATTATAGCAAATATTTGCTACAAATTTGAGCAGATATTTGTTCTAAATTTGGGATATGGGAAGGAAAATTATTTTTTTATCTTTTGAGCAGATTTGAGCAAATATTTGCTTTGAATTTGGATTGAAAGGATTGTTAAAAACTCAAAGCTTAGCCTATAAATTAACTTGATGGGAATCGAATTAGTCTATCATACAAATAATTGTCTACAGAGTTTCCCCTTTTTCCGTTTCATGTTTTCCTTCGATACAGAGACGAGCTCAACAATATTATGAACCGCAACGATGGAATGTCATTGGATTCGAACAGCATAGCCTCGGAGGATGTCAACACCAAGTAGGCTGTGGGTCATCCTTGGCGTTAAGGGACGACGGCAGAAACCGGCGATTGATTGACCATCCTGTTGTGGCACCTGATCCTTTGGCAGTTAATACAAACCAAACAATACATAAATACTAATTGTTATCGTTATCCTTTCGCTTATTCTTTTGTTTCAATAAGCAAATGGTATTAAGATTTTTAACGGGGCTGGTAAAGTTTTAATACCCAACAATAAATTGTAAATATACATACATACATCTATATTGAAAAAGCTGCTGTCTATATTCACTATTAGTGCTGGAAATAGTTTAAGACGGATACCTTAATGCAATCACACAGTGGGCAACAGAAGTCACCACAGAAGTAACCAAATTTTTGTCGCTAGTTAGACATTTCCTTAAAAGGTTTTTATGAAATATATCAAACTTATTTGATGGTATACTACCATCTCTAGAAAGCTACTACGATAAACCATATAATATTACATTTAATACACCATGAATACTTACATACTTATGTAAATTCAGACTGAAATACTTACATCAACGTCCACAAACAATTAACTTCTTGCTAATGCATTTTATTCAACTGCGGGCAGACGCAACTGTATGTAAACTGCCAGCACTGAGTGTGTTGGTACACATACCAACATATACAAGTGCGTGTGTGTGTGTGTGCATGTGTGTATACAACACAGTGGAGCAAGAAATGTAATTATGTAATGAACAAGGCCCGCAACTGCTGTAATGAGCAAAAAGGCCGAACAGCACTTAAACGAAGAATGCTTTTCTTTAAGAGCAAAGAAAATGGAAAATAGAAAAAAATTGAGTGTGCGTTTTACAAAGTTTCCCCCCTTAGCTGGCATTGATTTTAATTGATGGCAACAGATAGCGGTGTAGATGCGACAGCATCTTGGCTATTATAATTTAAACAGCATTTTCAGTTAGCGGCGAAGTGCCTGTTAATTGTATTAAGGTGCTGCCTGCTCCTGCCGAGGAAAGCAGAATGGAAGATGGCAGTGCCTCCACCCGCATCACAACTTTTTGGCAATCAGGACATGACAGCGCGGCGATACGTGCTCATCAAATAGCTTCTCGTAACACAGTTCCAACTGCAGTTGTTGTTCTGCAGCCGCATCCCTAAGGTAGCACAGACGGTCGTATAGCAGTAAGTTCTCACAGAGTTTCTATAGAGGATGTGGAGGGATGTTAAGTGTTTTGGGCAAACAATTTGGAATTACCTGCATGCTTGTCTGCAAGCAGCACAGTGCCTCAGCCAGGCACCAGCCACGCCCATCGCCATACCTTTTGGTAATCTGGTTGTAGCGTGCTTCATGTATTGCCCTCCAGCTGAGCGGATTCCCCGTTTGACGGTCGTACAGATGATAACGTTCCTGCAAATCGTCAAAGGTATCCCTATCATTGCCACCAGCTACAGCCGATTTTCCCCGAGGTTTGACCAGCTCATCGGCACCGCACAAAGCATTCGCTAGCGCTCGCGTGTACATCTGTCGTCCATGTTGAACATGCTCAGAGGCAGTGCAGCTCCAACGTGAATTGGTCTGCTGGCAGGCCAGGCGCATGAAGGGACGATTAAAGCATATGATCCCAGATCCCAGCTCAGACATTTCCTTACTAAGTTTCTTGCTCAGTGGGAAGTTATCAAAGAGGCTGTTGTCGTTGCTGACGGCGTCTTGGCGCAAAGCGAGCTTGTGGTAGCAGCAGGGCATGATGTGAAGCGACCGAACTTGAGGCATTTCCAGAAACAGTCTCATGGCACTGATGCTCAAATCCGCACAGGCGTGGAGGCCAATTAAAGCCGTGCTAGAATCCGCATCCAATCCATAACTTTGGGCCAACTCGGCGGCGTGGTGTGCAATGCGTGCGCGGCACTTGTCGTCCGCTTGTATAAACTCCTTCTGATAGCTAATTGGAGTTGGAGACGCTTGTGGCAAGAAGCTCTTACAACGTTCTCTCGCCGTCTCCACTCTTTTCTCGTCCGCTTCCAGACCCAGTATTAAATAGTTATTCTTTAATTGGAACAAAGCCTCGCTCAGGTAACCCAAACCAGAGCCCAAATCGATTATAAGCCGGGTTTGCAACTCGGCGCAATCTTTATGAATTCTCTTCGCCAACTGCTCTATTTCATGAAGCTTTTTCTTGGCTATTTTACGGTTTTGTTTGCTGCACTTCCTCGATGCTTGAGCGGCACAGTTTTGAGTAGCAGTTGCAGTCGGCTGTGGCGTCAAGGTGGCAATCTTTTGACGGAAACGAAGCAACTGCTCGGGACAGTCCTCCAAGGGTTCGTGAACAAACGGAAATGTATTCAGCTGTTCATTGGATAATCCTAGAAAATAATCCATAAAATCTGTTGGCATACAATCCAGAGCTTTGATGCAGGATGTGTTGGCTTCATGGAAGATCCAGGCATGGGAGTGTAGAAAGTTCACAGCAGCTCTGAAGTAAGCCTCGTCACTGACAAAGCTCTTGGGCAGGGACATTGCTGCAAAGGAAGGAAAAAGATCAGTGGTAGCTCATATATAAGTCTGATAGACATAGCCATGATCCAATCAATCCTGCAACTTACTCTGCTTACTCTATTAAAAAGTTTTCAAACTAAGTTTCGTTTTTGAAAAACCAACATACTTTAAATATCCTTTAATAACAAGTTATTAACGTTTGCGATAGAAAAACATAAACAATTGTAAGCGATTACAACGAACAAAAGAAAGAAAAAATAAGGAAACAAATGTTGAATGTGAGAGATAAAGAGAAGCAATAAATATTTACAATCTTAATTTTACTATAAAATGCTACACTTAGGATATGACATTCCATTTCAAATTAGAGTCTGATTCTGATTCCGAGTCCTTGCCCAGTTGATCATTGGCAGGTCCTAAAATGCATTTGCCAAAGTGCTTTGGTTCCTCCTTAAAGTACTTGTCAATAACGTTGTGCAGTTCATCCACTGTTACGGAGAGGACACGCGATCGGTATTTAACGAACATCTCCTGGGATACCTCATAGAGAAAGTAATCGATGCCAATATTTCCGGGTGCTATGGGTGAGTCTAGTTGCTGCAGCACACCGAGCTTAGCCTCAAACAGTGTTTGCTGATCCAATTTCTTGCTCTCGGCCTGCAACCACTCGTAGGTCTTGTCGAAGGCTTGAATGGTCTTCGTTGAATGTGGATCCCGATAGCTAAAGAAGCTGAAGATACCATCTGAGCCTATTTTGGCGCCAGCACCATAGGCACCATTCTGCTCCCGCACCACGGGCAACAAATATTTGGCAGATATGAGCTTGGCCAGAACTCGCAGCACGGGATGATCCTCATGCAAGTACGGCACGGCAAAGAAGGCCTTTGCACAATAATTGACGGGAATATTCATAACGTAATGTTGTTGACTGGGCTCAAGCATTCTCATTTCGATATCGTTCTTCATGTCTTCCAGAACGGGCAGCTTCTCCACGAACTTTGAATACTTCTCCAATGCCGTAGCTTGGTAGGCATCCGAGCTGTTGATGGCTGCACGCATATTGCTCCTGCTGAACACCTTGGTTCCAATGTCCTTCAACATATCTCGTATCGTTTCAGTGCTATTTTTTTGGACGAACTTTTTCATAAAATCAATGTGATCCACACCAGATAGCAAGGATTTCAATTGGGCTGCATCGGTCACTAGTCCCGCAGAACTAAGCATGGCATACAAATGTCCAGAGCTGGCAATTCCTACGGAAATGTTGGAGATGTAGTTCTCAATTAACATCTTGAGGCGACTCGTGTCCTCCAGCTGGAAGTTAAGCAGCAATTCTTCGCTTAAACAGAACATGTCTGTAACATTCTTATCCAGAGCATGTGTAGTCATCATCAATCCCAAGCGATAAGTCTTGGCATCCTTAACATTCTCCACAAAGTTTAGTTTAAAATCAATTCCCGCTGTCTTAGATAGCACTAGTTTATCGAATTCACGAAAATCATGATTCCTAGTGCCCATATCGTTGATCACATTGCAGAACAGGGGGACCAGCATAATCTCCTCTCGCTTCAGACCCGTAATGTTGAACAAGCATTTAAGGTATGTAATTTCATTGGTGGGCACCTTACACAATTGCGTGGGCACATTTTGAATGGACTCCATTGTTATCTTGGGCAACTTTGGTGGCTCCTTGACATCGGCCAACGACAGGCATGGCAATATATCAGAATTAGGAATCGACTTTTGAGATGACTCCAGCTTAATGCCATTCTCATAGATCTTATCCAAATCCTTGTTGTCCAGAATGGAGACTTTTTGTTTTAACATCTCAGCCTCGGCCTGCTTGAAGTTCTCCTCGTACAACTCGTCTGGCGACATAGTGAGTGTTAGTTTATGTGTGTTGTTTGTAAAGTATTGTTTCACTTTGTCCTGCAGATAGTTTTTATTCTCCTTCAGTCGCAATCTAAGCGTTGCAATCATTTCCGAGACACGCAAATTGGCAACAACGTCACCCTCGTGATTCCAAAGAGCCGTCGAGTTAAACAGTAATGCATTGCCGAAATGAGGACTCTGATGTTTTAGTGATAACTCCAGATTATGTAGAACGCTCTTGATGTGCTGCGACTCAAAGCCTTCCGTAATTGTCTTCTGCACTGTCTCCTCAAAGAGTTCGTTGAACTTTTTAAAGTCCTCCACCTTGAGATCCTGCAGTCCCACTACAAAATATGTGTCTTTGCAGTCTGCGGAGAAACCCGTACTTTGGTTATAACCACCAGAGAAATTTGGCTCAATCAAACTCTTGTAGAACGCAGAGTTTGGACCTCGAATCATCACCTCAGAGAGCACGTTCAGTTCAAAGCTCTCCTGTATATCCTGAATATCGCACATCAGCAGTCCAATAGCAATTTGGTTCTGTCTCTCGAAGCCGGCTCCCATGCAGTCGAGTCTACTCGGAATGTGCACATTACGTGGCTGCGACCAACGTTCTTGCGGTGGTATCCTACTATATGAATTGTCAATACACTCGTGGTGCGATAGGTATTCCTTATCGACGAAGGCCAGAGTTTTCTCCAGGTCGAAGGATCCATAGCAGAATATGCGTGCATTGCTGGGATGGTAGTATTTGCTGTGGAACTCCAACAAATCCTTGTGGGTCAACTTGGGTATCTCGAGAGGATTGCCTCCCGATACGTAGCCGTAAGTGTGACTGGGCAACATGTTGTTCAGCAGGTTTTGGGTGAAAACTTGTGAGTTTTCAGAAAAGGCTCCTTTCATTTCGTTGTAGACGACGCCTTTTATTATAATATCCGAATCCCGATTCTGCACTTCCTTATGCTCAAGGCGCCAGCCCTCTTGTAGAAAGTCCAAATACGCCAAATTTGGTCTGTAAAGGTGAGTTTTAGCATGATTTTACTAGCAGTAAATTCACCAGTACTTACCTAAATACGGCATCCAAGTAAATCTTCTGAAGATTTCTAAAGTCCACCTCGTTCATGGTGGAAAATGGATATAGCGTGTAATCTGGTCCAGTCATAGCATTCATAAACGTTGCCACCGATCGATTGAGCATTTTAAAGAAAGGATCTCGAACGGGAAAGTTTTTTGAGCCGCACAAGGCGAGATGCTCCAAAATGTGAGGCAGACCCGTTGAATCGAAGGGTGTCGTGCGGAAGTTAATGGAAAAAACATTGTTGGTATCCTTCCGATCAAGATACCAGAACTCTGTCCCCGTGCCCATGTGTCGAAGGCTACACGACATTAGCTCAAAGTCGGGAATATACTCAACTCGTTCGCATTTGAAGCCGTTATATATCTTGCCTTCGCTATATTTATATTTACGATCTGTCATTATATGGGGCATTCCCGTAATCCCTTTGGACTTCGGTTGGGCCACTCCTGGAGCCTCATCGACATTGTTCGACTTCAAATTTCGACTGGTGAAATGGCTGTTCAGCACGCTGACGGGGCGTGGCACCGCCTTTAACCATTGTAAGCGTGTTAACATATCTGTGATTGTGAGTCTATAAATGATAAGTACACAATACAAGTTGCAAATGATATCCAGATAAAAGCATTGGTCAACATTAATTATTAACAGATACCAATGTGAACAAGAACCAAAACTTCTTAGTTACATCAGCCGGCATTCATACACACATGTATGTTTGCACCGCCGTATGTATGTATGTATGCCTCGATAAATTTAGTTTATTTTCCAGATAGAAACTGATTGAAATTTCATATACTCATGAGTTTTTCGATTGAGTTGGATTCAATTGGCAATCATCTAATTATAAATACACTTTGGCACGTACCAGTTATTATGGCAAAGTCGTTTTATGAATTTAACTTGGATCTGAACTGCACGAGTGTTAACCGATTGTAACAATTGTTAATATACTATCGATGTTTCGAGAACAATATCGCACTTGAATATATCGATATTTCGGAACGCAGTGTTGTAAAGTATCTTAAGGTAACGGACTCAAAAGCAAGCAAGTTGCGCAAAATGAATTGCCGGTGAAGAAAAGTTTTAAAACAAGTGAAATCTCAATCGATATTAGAAGAAAACCCCAGAATGTGTATTTGTAATTGATGCGTTTTTTCGTTCCCCATTTACCGCACATACCTTTCTTAAGCCGTAAGCCGTTAAGATTTATGCTTCATGTTTGTTAGAACCTACGCATAATCAGTTTTGTTTTACAGGGTGACCAAGCGTGTTTATTTTCGTTGTACATTGGTCGGTATTTTTATAAGGTGTTTATATGCTGGTAATGAATATGAGTGTGTATGTACCAAAGCTTACATATATCCGAAACTACAACCACAAATATGGATATAAAATTATGAAATTTGAAATAAAACTTTTAACTCTCCAATTGTTAAAATCTGCAAGTAATTCAGGTAAGAAACCAAAATTTATTTTTTTTATTATTTTAAATCTCCCATTGTTTAAAGCAGTTTATACTCGATCATTGGATTTTCTGTAGTAGGAGCAATAGCCAAAAAAAAAAACGCAGTTTTAAATACAAAATTTTATAATACGTAAGAGCATATTTTACAACATTCATTAGATCTGAACTGTACTTCTTTTATCCTCTTGTACAGCTTCAATTTCTGGTCCTAATATACATTTGCCAAAGTGATTTGCCTCATTTTTAAAGTACTTTTCAACTACATTTTTCACTTTGTCCACAGTGACACTCAGAAGACGAGCGCGATATTTTGAATACATATCATACGAAACTCTCATTACAAAGTTATCCCTACCAATGTCTCCAGGCGCAAGCGGAATGTCTATAACCTGTAAAGAGCTTAGTTTAGCCTCGAGAAGAGCTTGTTGATTCAGCATGTCGCTATGGGCTTGAAACCATTCGTAAGTCTTGTCAAACACTTCGATTGTCTGCGTTGCGTGTGGATCCCGATAACTAAAGAAGTTGAAGACACCGTCAAACCCTATATTTGCAGCGGTATCATAAGCTCCATTCTGCTGTCGTACAACAGGTAGCAGATATTTAGAAGCCAGGAAGTTGGCCAAAATCCGCATCACAGGATGGTCCTCATGTGCGTAAGGCACTGCATAAAACGACTTGGCGCAGTAGCTAAGCCTCATGTTTAAAAAGTAGTGTTGAGACGAGGGCTTCATCATATACACTTCAGTGTTATCGACTGTATTCTCGAGGGTTGGAAAGTTACTAAGGAATCTATCACAGTGTTCCAGGGCAGTAGATTGATGGGCATCAGAGCTGTTTATGGCAATCCGAACATTGCTCTTACCAAAGATCTTTGGTCCAAGGCTTACCAATCTATCCCGAATCTCCTCAATGCTATTTTGTTTAAAGTAGTTTTTCATAAAGTCTATATGCTCAACTCCCTCTAGTTGGGACCTTAATTTGCCAGCATTCGAGATCAACGCAGAGGAAATGAGCATGGCATGCGTGTGTCCAGATCCTCCGATTGTTATAGACAACTTCGAAATATAATTTTCAATAAGCATCTTAAGGCGTTCCGTATCTTCCAACCTGAAATCAAGCATAAAGTCTTGACAAATTTGAAACATATCGGGGACATTCTTATCAAGAGCATGCGTCGACAATATTAATCCTAAGCGATAGGACTTTCCATCAAACACATCCTCAACCAACTTTAAACTACAAGTTATTGACCCCATTTTTGATCGAATCAGTTTATCCAACTGGAGAAAATCGTGCTTAGATGTACCTATTTCTCTAATCACATGACAGAATAATGGTACGAGCATAGTATCATAGTGACTCAGTCCTGTGATGTTGAACATACATTTCAAGTAGGTTATTCCGTTCGAAGAAACCTTACACAGTTGTGTGGGAACATTTTGAAGAGTTGTCTCTTCCAAGAGCGGTCGCTTTATGGGATCCCTCACATCATCTATGGATAAACACGGCAAAGCATCGAGGTTTTCCGGTGCCTCTTGAATCTCCTCCAATTTGATGCCATTCTCATATATTTTATCAAGATCCCCATCACTGATTTCATTTAATTTCTCTACGAGTAACCTCACTTCAGATAACTTAAGGTTTGCATCATAATTCTCGTCGGGCGACATTGTTAGTGTGAGCTTGTGTGGGTTATTTATAAAGTATTTTTCTACTTTTTGCTGTAAATAATTCGGGTTTTCCTTTAATTTGCATCGCAAAGCTGAAATTAACTCTGTTATCCTCAGACCGGAAACAACATCACCTCCATGGTTCCACAGTAATGTTGATTCAAAAAGTAGACGCTTACCAAAATTCACTGTTTCATTCTTAAAGGAAAGTTCCATTTCGCATAGAACGCTTTCAATATGGTCTGGCTCAAAACCCTTTTTGCTAGCTCTGTGTACCGCCAGATCATAAAGCTCATTGAATTTACTAAAATCTTCAGCCTTTAGTTCCCTTAAACCTACAACGAAATACGTATCCTTGCAATCGGGTAAATATCCTATCCCTTTGCAGTAGCCTCCTGAGAAGTTGCCCTCAATCAAAGTCTTATTAAAAGCCGAATTAGGACCTTGAATCATCAGTCTGGACAGAACGCTTAGTTCAAAGCTTTCCTGTACATCGTTTACATCGCACAAAAGCAGCCCAATACCGATTTGGTTCTGTCTCTCAAAACTGGCTCCCATGCAGTCAGGTCTACTCTTAATATGGGCACTACATGGCTGCGACCAGCGCTTCTCCGGAGGTATCATACTAAATGCATTGTCAATACTGTCATAGTGCGATAAGTATTCCTGATCGACAAAGGCCAGAGTTTTCTCCAGGTCGAAGGATCCATAACAGAACATGCGTGCATTGCTAGGATGATAGTACTTGCGATGGAACTCGACCAAATCCTTGTATTTTAACTTCGGAATATCCTGTGGGTTTCCAGCAGAAATGTTGGCGTATGTGTGACTGGGAAGAAGAGTATTTCGCATTTTGCGATTAAACAAAATGGAATTATCCGAGAACGCTCCTTTCATTTCATTGTAGACAACGCCTTTAATTGTAAGGCCAGACTTTTTATTATGCACATCGTTGTATTCAAGACGCCATCCTTCTTGCAAAAAGTCCAGATAGAATAGGTTGGGCCTATAATACAAATAAGATATTGGGTAAGTGTCTAGAATCGAGGATCTTTTTAGACCCCGTACTCCCCGTACTAAAAAAGATTACATGGGTCTAGGTCTATTAAGTTTGTCAGAAACGAAATGTGTGTAACAGGGGGAAGGAGGCGTGGTCGACCCCATAAAAATATATATTCTTGATCAGCATCAACAGCCGAGTCGATATAGCGACGTCCGTACGTCCATCCGCCTGTATGAACACCTGGATTCTCTAAAGTACAAGAGCAAAAGCCATCAACTTCAGAATGAAAGTCGGTCTGAAGTGTTCGCAGATCAAGTTTATTTTAAATTGTTGGAAACCACTAAAGCTAGAGAGACCAAACTCACACATTATGTTATAGCTATCGTCACCAAGTTTGTCCAGAACGGACAACTATAGTCTTTGGCTCCAATAAGACAAATCGGTCAAAAATATTACATTTGTACTAAGATATGTAGTGTTAGTTGAGTTATCGCAACAAAACTCACATATTATGTATGCATGATGATAGTAACAATTTTTACTAAGTTTGATTTGGATCGGACAACTATATGCTATAGCTCCCATAATACATATCGGTCAAAAATTACTTATTTGCGGGGTCAAATGCGCCCTAGAATGAGTACGGGGTCTTTTACAGTCGGCTCACTCGACTGTAGCCTTTCTTACTTCTTTTTCACAATTTTTGTCGTTGAGCCCCGTATTTTAGACAATTACCAGGCAGTGAAATTACAACTAAAATACGCTAAATACCTGAACACAGCATCCAAGTAAAACTTCTGCAAATTTCGAAAATCCACTTCATTCATCGATGAAAATGGAAACATCGTAAAGTCAAGCCCAGTCATCGCATTCATAAACGTTGAAACTGATCGATAAAACATTTTAAAGTACAGATTCCGAACCGGGAATTTTTGAGATCCGCATAAGGTAAGATGCTCTAAAACATGAGCAATACCCGAGGAGTCGAATGGCGTAGTTCGTAAATTAATGGAAAATACATTATGGATATCTTTACAATCAAGATACCAAAACTCTGTGCCTGTACCAAGATGTCTTAAAGTACACGATGTTAGCCCAAAGTCAGAAATAGTTTCGACGCGTTCGCACTGGAATCCTTGGTAAGTCCTTCCTTCTTTGTACCTATAATTCTGTGGGGCTATAACATATGGCAGAGTTTTACAAATTTCATTAGTGGATTCGTTGAGTTTTTTAGTGTGAATTGACTTAGAATTGCGAAATGGAGACCGAATATGCAGAATTCTAACAAACGTTGAGTGCTGGACGTTCCTAAAATTTTTGAAGTGTTTTAGCATTTTTAGAATTTACAACTATAAAATAAACTACGCAATTTAGTAACAACTTTATGACATGTTATTAAAATTGAATCTCAAAATATTCAATTTTATTTAAATTTAATAAAAAAGCAAGTGATACTTTGATTCAAATAATAGGTTCGGTTTCTAAACATTTTACTTTTTAATGTACCACTACCCATCAGGCGTACAATTCCACCTCACCTGAGCATAACTCACGCTCTTCACCACGGGATCCCGCTCTAGTGTCTGTATGTCGCGTATGCCTGTTTGTACAAGCTCTGATCTAGGGCAATGAATTAAAACAAACTTTAAAATTTTATTTCTTATCTTTATTTTTTGTCAAGAGCTCAAGATCAGCAGGATGTTGGTTGCGAATAGGTGTTAGTTGTTGTCTTTTCTAAGCGACCTTTAAACGAAATATTATTTAGTTCGAAATTTAACATATAACTCCTTTTAATCTAGTGTATAAGCAAAGGAGTAAACATATATCCAGAGACAGGCAACTCCAAAATACAATTTCATATTAGAAATTAGCCATATTACTCTTAAACAATTAAAAATACTATTAACTTTGATAGGTTTAATATAACGCAGAAAATATAGTACATTTAATACCTTAAAAAAGTGTTATTTCGAAACAATTTCGATTAGATTTGAACTCTGTTATCGGTTTCTTCCTTTAATCCTTCGATCTCGGGTCCCAAAATACATTTACCGAAGTATTTGGGTTCATTTTTCAAGTACTTTTCAATCACTGCTTTTACATCGTCTATAGTTACACTCAGAACACGAGAGCGATATTTTAAATATATATCATAGGAGGCACCCAGTACAAAGTTATCCATGTTGATGTCTCCAGGTCCATTCGGCCAGTCTACGAGCTGAAGGGCTCCCAGTTTAGCCTCGAAAAGTGCTTGCTGATCAAGCATATCGCTTTCGGCTTGAAGCCACTCATAAGTCTTGTCAAACACTTCGATTGTATTCGTTGCATGTGGATCCCGATAGCTGTGGAAACTGAAGACGCCATCGAACCCAATCCTGGCCCCAGATCCATAAGCTCCGTTTTGTTCCCGAACTACAGGCAACAAATATTTGGCAGTTAAAAACTTGGCCAAAATCCGCAACACGGGATGATCCTCATGTGTATACGGTACTGCAGAGAATGATTTTGAGCAGTAGCTTAACGGCATGTTCAAAAGAAAGTGTCGGGACGAGGGCTCCAGCAAATGTAATTCAGTATTGTCGACCGTCTTTTCGAGGGTTGGCAAGTTCTTGAGAAATTTATCACAGTGTTTCACGGCAGTAGGTTGATAGGCATCAGAGCTGTTTATGGCAACACGCAAGTTGTTCTTACCAAAGATCTTTGATCCAAGTTTTGCCAACCTATCTCGAATTTCCTCAATGCTAGTCTGTTTTACATACTCTTTCATAAACTCGATATGTTCTATTCCAGTTAATTTGGACCTTAATTGGGCAGCATCGGTTACCAACCCGGAGGACAAAATCATGGCAAAAGAGTGCCCCTTACTTCCGATTTCCATTGAACACGTTGAAATATAATTCTTAATAAGCATCTTAAGGCGCTCTGTATCTTCCAGTTTAAGGTCAAGCATTAACTCTTGAAATATTTGAAACACATCGGGGACATTCTTATCAAGAGCATGCGTCGACATTATTAATCCTAAACGATAGGACTTTCCATCTAGCACGTTCTCAACTAACTTTACATTACAAGTAATTGGTGCACTTTTTGAACGAACAAGTTTGTCAAATTGAAGAAAATCGCGCTTGGAGGTACCCATTTTCTTGAACACATGGCAGAATAACGGTACGAGCACAGCATCATCGTGACTTAGTCCTGTGATATTAAACATACAATTAAGATAGGTTATTCCGTTCGAGGAAACCTTGCACAGGTGTGTGGGAACATTTTGAAGAGTTGTCTCCTCCAAAAGCGGTCGCTCAAAGGGATCCTTTACGTCAACTATGGATAAACACGGCAAAACTCCGAGGTTTGGAGTTGCCTTTTGAGCCACTTCCAATTTGATGCCATTATCATATATTTGATCAAATTCCTCATCACTGATTTCATTTAATTTGTCTACAAGTAACTTAGCTTCAGACAACTTAAGATTTACGTCAAAATATTCGTCTGGTGACATTGTGAGTGTTAGCTTGTGTGGGTTATTTATAAAGTATTTTTCTATTTTTTGCTGGAAATATTTAGGGTTCTCCTTCAGTTTGCGTCGCAGTGTAGATATCAATTTGGAGATTTGTAGAGCAGAGACAACGTCACCTCCATGATTCCACAGTATTGCGGATTTATACAGCAACCGCTTACCATAATTCTCATTTTCATGTTTCATAAACAACTCAAAATAGGAAAGAATGCTTTCAATATGCTCTCGTTCAAAGCCTTCTTCGCTTGCTCGTTGAACCGCCTGATCGTAAAGCTCATTAAATCTGTCAAAATCTTCAACCTTAACATCCCGTAAGCCCATAACGAAATACGTATCTTTGCAATCGGGTAAATATCCTATTCCTTTACAGTAGCCTCCTGAGAAGTTTGCCTGAATCAAAGTCTTATTAAAAGGCGAGTTGGGACCTTTAATCATCAGTTCGGACAGCACTCTCAGTTCAAAGCTTTCCTGTATATCATTTATATCGCACATTAGCAGTCCAATGGCTATTTTATGCTGTTTCTCTAAACTGGCTGCCATGCTGTCCACTCTACCCGTTATGTGGGCACTACGTGGCTCAGACCATCGTTCATGCGGAGGTATTTTACTATATGAACTGTCAATAGATACGTAGTGGGATAGGTAATCCCTGTCAATGAAAGTCAGAGTTTTCTCCAGGTCAAAGGATCCATAGCAGTATATACGTGCATTGCTAGGATGGTAGTATTTGCTGTGGAACTCGACCAATTCTTTGTAAGTTAGTTTGGGTATCTCGAGGGGATTACCACCCGCTATGTTCCCATAGGTATTGTTTGGCAAAATGTGATTAAGCATTTTTTGTTTGAAAAACATGGCATTGTCTGACAAAGCACCGATCATTTCAGTATAGACGACACCTTTGATAGCAAGATGAGATTCTCTATTGTGAACATCGTTGTACTCAAGACGCCACCCTTCTTGCAGAAAGTCTAAGTACAATAGGTTGGGCCTGTGATTCATATTAGTGATTGGGTTAAATTAAAATAGTCAACTAAATACCTGAATACTGCATCCAAGTAAATCTTTTGCAGATTTCTAAAATCCACCTCGTTCATCGACGAAAATGGATACATCGTGTAATCTGGTCCAGTTATCGCATTCATGAAGGTTGCAACTGATCGATTGAGCATTTTGAAGAATGGATCCCGAACAGGGAAGTTTTTCGATCCGCATAAAGTAAGATGCTCCAAAATATGAGGAAGGCCCGTAGAATCAAAGGGAGTTGTGCGAAAATTTATGGAAAATACATTGTGGATATCATTGCGATCGAGATACCAGAGCTCAGTGCCTGCTCGTACATGTCGAAAGGTGCAGGACGTAAGTCCAAATTCAGGTATGGATTCTATACGCTCGCACTGGAATCCCTGATAAATCTTTCCTTCTTTGAATCTATAATTCTTGGGGGCTATCACGTATGGCACATTTAAAAGGGGTTCGACGTTGGATGTGGATTTAGTTTTGTTTCCAATCTTCTGACTTTGAATTGACTTGGAATTTTGTAACGGTGACCGAATGTGTAGAACTCTTAAAAGCGGACGCTGTGCAGTCTTAAAATGTTTGAGTTGCTTAAGCATTTTAGGGATTAAAAACTGAAAGAGAAAGATAATGCGAAATATACATTTCGCAAATTTGATCTAAAATCCATATGTACTTTTTAAGCCTATTAACAAACTAATTATACCCTCGACACACGGAATAATACCACACAGTTAAGCAGTAACAGATACGATACAAAATACTTACTTTATTTACCAGAGTTCACAATAAGCTAAAAAAAAAGCAAAACATTTATAATTTTTTCGAAAAATATATACTTTGATTTTTGGCTAGCGTCTGACACTTTATAATAGTAATAATAATTCTGACAGGATATGAAAAGTACAGCCTAGTTGAAAGTAGAAAATTATATTTTTAGACGCCGTAGTCTAAAAAAGAGTAGTGGGGTCTATTAAGTTTGTCTGAAGCGAAATGTGCGTAACAGGTAGAAGGAGGCTTTTTCGACCCCATAAAGTATATATATTCTTGATCAGCATCAACAGCCGAGTCGATATAGCGATGTCCGTCTGTCCGTCTGTCTGTCTGTCTGTTCAAATTTTTGCCACGCTTCCTACCGCCCCCGCAAATTATGAGAAACATTTTTCACATCACCATAACTTGAAAACGAATAAAGGTATCGCAACCAAACTCACACATTATGTGTATGGTATCATTATAACTAAAAAAAATGCATACTAGAATGAGTACGGGGTCTTTTACTTTCAAGATTTACATATTCCTTGCGACGAAACTTGATCTGGTTCTTTTCCGCAGTTAAGATGACAAATCAAAAAAATCACATTACTAAGACATTTTAAACCGCGTTTAAAAAAACATGTAAGAAAGGCTACAGTCGAGCGAGCCGACTGTAAAAGATCCCGTACTCCTTCTAGTGCGCGTTTTTCCATACAAGTCACCAATATTCAAGCGATTTGTCCTATGGCAGCTATAGGCTATAGTTGTCCGATCCGGACCAAACTTGGTGTGCTTAGTTTTAATGGTGCCATACACATAATGTTTTAGTTTTGTTTCAATCGCGCTACTTAAACTTAGTGTCTCCATACAAATCACCAATTCTGAACCGATTTGTCCTATGGGAGCTGTAGGCTATAGTTGTCCGATCTGGACCAAACTTGGTGTGTTTAGTTATAATGATACCATACACATAATGTGTTGGTTTTGTTGCAATCGCTCAACTAAAACTTCATGTCTCCATACAAATCACAAATTTTTGAACGATTTGTCCTATGGGAGCTAGAGAATATAGTTGTCCGATCCGGATCAAACTTTTAAAGCATAATTATTATGGTACCATACACATAATGTGTCAATTTGGTCTCTCTAGCTCTAATCGTTTTCAAGTAACAGAGATGTAAAAATAGTTTTCTACAATTTGCGGGGGCGGTAGGGGGGGTGGAAAAAATTTGAAATAAACTTAACCTGCCTGACATATAGACGGACTTTCATTCCAAATTTGGTGACTCTAGCTCTTGTAGTTTAAAAGATCCAGGTGTTCATACGGACGGACGGACAGACAGACAGACAGACAGACGGACATCGGTATATCGTCTCGGCTGTTGATGCTGATCAAGTATATATATACTTTATGGGGTCGGAAAAGCCTCCTTCTACCTGTTATGCACATTTCGCTTCAGACAAACTTAATAGACCCCTATACTCTTTTTTAGAGTACGGGGTCTAAAACCCATGAGTGCCCCAAGACTTTATTATGAGGATCGTTTGTAAAAGTCGCAGTCCATCGAGGTTTTTTCCGCCCAAATTTTGGGCGTTGAGTCCCGTAGACACCTACCCTAAAAAATAAACTGCACCATTTATTTCGAAATTATTAAAATGCATTTTCAAAAAATAAGTTTTTTGTATGTTTATAAATATAGCAATTGATACTTTCATTTCATTTTCAAATTCTGTATCAGAGCTTACAAATTCACCTTCTTTAAAACACAACTCACGTTCTTTACCACTACTCGTAGGGCGTACAATCCCACCACACCTCAGCACAACTCACGCTCTTCACGGCGGAAGCCTGCGCCATTGTCCGTTGGTTCAATTTGAAGTCGCTGCATACATACCGTTTATTTTATTATATTTTATTTCTTATCTTTATTCTTTGGCAAGCACTCGAGATCAGCAATAACACTATTTATGTTGGTTGCGAATAGATGTTCTAATCAAACGACCTTTTATCGAAATATTGTGAGGATATACCCCGAGATAGACAACTGCAAAATACAATTTCGTAATAGAAACAGCCATGTTTCTCTTAAATTAATTTAACAAATGCTATTAACTTTGATAGGTTTTATATAACGCAGTAAATAAACTACTTTTCATAAATTTAAAAAATTTTATACAATTCCGATTAGATTTGAATTCTGTTCTTGGCTTTATCCTTTACTCCTTCGATCTCGGGTCCCAAAATACATTTACCGAAGTGTTTGGGTTCATTTTTAAAATACTTTTCAATCACATCTCTTACATCTTCTATAGTTACACTCAAAATACGAGAGCGATATTTTAAATATATATCATAGGAGGCACCCATTACAAAGTTATCTATGTTAATGTCTCCAGGTCCATTCGGCTTATCTACGAGCTGAAGTGTGCCCAGTTTAGCCTCGAAAAGTGCTTGCTGATCAAGTTTATCGCTTTCGGCTTGAAGCCACTCATAAGTCTTGTCAAACACTTCGATTGTATTCGTTGCATGTGGATCCCGATAACTATGGAAACTGAAGACGCCATCGAACCCAATCCGGGCCCCAGATCCATAAGCTCCATTTTGTTCCCTAACGATAGGAAACAAATATTTGGCATCCAAAAACTTGGCCAAAATCCGCAACACGGGATGATCCTCATGTGTATACGGCACTGCAGCAAACGATTTTGAGCAGTAGCTTAACGGCATGTTCAAAAGGAAGTGCCGGAACGAGGGTTCCAGCAAATGTAATTCAGTATTGTCGACTGTCTTTTCGAGGGTTGGCAAGTTCTTGAGAAATTGATCACAGTGTTTCACGGCAGTAGGTTGATAGGCATCAGAGCTGTTTATGGCAACACGCAAGTTGTTCTTACCAAAGATCTTTGATCCAAGTTTTGCCAACCTATCTCGAATTTCCTCAATGCTAGTCTGTTTTACATACTCTTTCATAAACTCGATATGTCCTATTCCAGTTAATTTAGACCTTAATTGGGCAGCATCGGTTACTAACCCGGAGGAGACAATCATGGCAAACACGTCTCCCGAACATCCGATATCCATTGAACACCTTGAAATATAACTCTTAATAAGCATCTTAAGGCGCTCCGTATCTTCCATCTTATAATCAAGCATTAGCTCTTGAAATATGGGAAACACATCGGAAAAATTTTTATCAAGAGCATGCGTTGACAATTGTAGTCCTACGCGATAGGACTTTCCATCTAACAAGTTCTCTACTATCTTTACATTACAAGTAATTGGTGCACTTTTTGAACGCACAAGTTTGTCGATTTGAAGAAAATCGCGCTTGGAGGTACCCATTTTCTTGAACACATGGCAGAATAAGGGTACGAGCACAGCATCATCGTGACTTAGTCCTGTGATATTAAACATACAATTGAGATAGGTTATTCCGTTCGAGAAAACCTTGCACAGGTGTGTGGGAACATTTTGAAGAGTTGTCTCCTCTAAGTGCGGTCGCTTTAGGGGCTCCCTCACATCATCTATAGATAAACACGGCAAAGTCTCGAGGTTTTCGGGTGCCTTTTGAATCTCCTGCAATTTGATGCCATTCTCATATATTTGATCAAATTCCTCATCACTGATTTCATTTAACTTATCTACAAGTAACTTCGCTTCAGACAACTTAAAGTTGACTTCATAATTTTCATCAGGTGACATTGTAAGTGTTAGCTTGTGTGTGTTATTTGTAAAGTATTTTTCTACTTTTTGCTGCAAGTATTTAGGGTTCTCCTCCAGTTTGCGTCGCAATGTAGATATCAATTTTGATATATGCAGAGCAGAAACAACGTCACCTCCATGATTCCACATTACTAAGGATTTATACAGAAACCGCTTACCATAATTCTCATTTTCATGTTTCATAAACAACTCAAAATAGGAAAGAATGCTTTCAATATGCTCTTGCTCAAAGCCTTCTTCACTTGCTCGTTGAACCGCCTGATCGTAAAGCTCATTAAATCTGTCAAAATCTTCAACCTTAACATCCCGTAAACCAACAACGAAGTACGAATCCCTGCAAAAGGGTAAATATCCTATTATTTTACAGTAGCCTCCTGAGAAGTTTGCCTGAATCAAAGTCTTATTAAAAGGCGAGTTGGGACCTTTAATCATCAGATCGGACAAAACGCTCAGTTCAAAGCTTTCCTGTATATCGTTTACATCGCACATCAGCAGTCCAATGGCTATTTTGTGCTGTTTTTCCAAACTGGTTGCCATGCTGTCCACTCTACCCGTTATGTGGGCACTACGTGGCTCAGACCATCGTTCCTGCGAAGGTGTTTTATTATATGAATTGTCAATACGCATGTGGTGGGATAGATAATCCTTGTCAATGAAGGCCAGAGTTTTCTCCAGGTCAAAGGATCCATAGCAGTATATACGTGCATTGGTGGGATGATAGTATTTGCTGTGGAACTCGACCAAATCTTTGTAAGTTAGTTTGGGTATCTCGAGGGGATGTCCACCCGCTGTATTGCCATACGTATTGCTCGGCAGAATGTGATTAAGCATTTTTTGCTTAAAAAATATGTCATTGTCTGACACAGCGCCTATCATTTCAGTATAGACGACACCTTTGATAGCAAGAGGAGATTCCCGATTGTGAACATCGTTGTACTCAAGACGCCACCCTTCTTGAAGAAAGTCCAAGTACAATAGGTTGGGCCTGTGATTTAAATTAGTAATTGTGCTAGATTAAAGTAGTCAACTAAATACCTGAATACTGCATCCAAGTAAATCTTCTGTAGATTTCTGAAATCCACCTCGTTCATCGATGAAAATGGATACAATGTGTAATCTGGACCAGTTATCGCATTCATAAAGGTTGCAACTGATCGATTGAGCATTTTAAAGAATGGAGCTCGAACTGCTGGGTAGTTTTTCGATCCGCATAAAGTAAGATGCTCCAAAATATGAGGAAGGCCCGTAGAATCAAAGGGCGGAGTCCGGAAATTTATGGAAAATACATTCTGGATATCATTGCGATCGAGATACCAGAGCTCAGTGCCTGCTCGAACATGTCGAAAGGTGCACGACGTAAGTCCAAATTCAGGTATGGATTCTATACGCTCGCACTGGAATCCCTGATAAATCTTTCCTTCTTTGAATCTATAATTCTTGGGGGCTATCACGTATGGCACATTTAAAAGGGGTTCGACGTTGGATGTGGATTTAGTTTTGTTTCCAATCTTCTGACTTTGAATTGACTTGGAATTTTGTAGTGGTGACCGAATGTGTAGAACTCTTAAAAGCGGACGCTGTGCGGTCTTAAAATGTTTGAGTTGCTTAAGCATTTTAGGGATTAAAAACTAAAAAGAGAAAGATAATTACCGTTGAAAATGAGAATTATACATAGATACTGATCTAAAATCCGTTTATACTTTTTACGCCTATTAAAAAACTAATTATACCCTCGACACACGGAATAATAACACGCGCAATTAAACAATAACTGATACGATTTTAACATGAAATACTTACTTTATTTACCAAAATTTACGGTTAGCTTTAAAACGGCAAAACATTTACAATTTTTTTTCTGAAAAATATATACTTTTAGGTTTGGTTGGCAACTGACTACTTAAATAATAATTCTGGCAGCCTATGAAAAGTATAGTAAACTTTCAAAGTATGTAGTACAGTACTTGCAGGACTTGTGTACTCACGGCAAGCCGGGCATGTGTACTCACGGCAAGCAGGAGTTGTGTACTCACGGCAAGCAGGACTTGTGTACTCACGGCAAGCAGGGCATGTGTACTCACGGCAAGCAGTGTAACTGTTACCGCGAAGAGCACTGCTTGGCACTGCTAAAAAATGAATAATATTTTTGCCTTTATTTTTTTGCAGTCTGATTACAGTTTATACATTTCTAAGTCTTATCATTGTTTAGGTAACAAAAGTTATAAAAGCTTGCGCAAGTTAGAATTAATTGTGGTATTCGTAACCGAAGTTGGTCCTAATCAAATGTCCAGCTTTGTTCAGAAAACATTATATATGTAGACAAGTTATGTATTTGTGTTAGTGAATGTGATTATTATTATAAACAATATACTATAGACAGATTATTGCATAGCGGGTCTCTGAGAACCGTAATCTACATATTTTAGTTGAAAGCAAGCAGTTGACTGAGTCTGACGTGCTCTGTGCAAATTTAGTGTAATCAAAGTGAATCTAATTGAGTTTTGGCTTCTCAATGCTATTCTTTATTTTAATATTTTTTGCACTATTGGCAATTTATGTGTATAGCCTTAGAAAAGACTATGAGCTATTGTCATTCTGCCGTCGTTTTAAAACCGTAGATGGTGGACCTTTGGAGAAAACGGTGGCCAGAGGAAGGGGCACTACAATGTTTGGCAATACCTTCGATACCTTTGGAATGACATCTGGTAAGAAACAAGTTTTGGAATAATAACTTTTAACTCAATCAAGCGTATCATTATCTTTTCCACAGAACAATTGTTTTATTATTCTCGGGATTATGCTGCGGAACTCAAGAGAAGCTATATCCAATATGTCTTTGGATTTCCCATTTACAATATTATCGATGCGGATGATGCCGAGTTAGTGGTGAATGATAATAATCTGATTACCAAGGGTGATATGTACCGGTTTCTACAGCCATTTCTGAAATCGGGTTTGCTAACCAGCACAGGTATTTAAATGCACTATATACTATATAACGACTAACTTTAATAGTATAACACACATTATAAACCCATTTTATGGTGTCTGATTGGCTTTATCGCTTACGGGCTTAATCTATATTTAGGTTTAAATTTATATTTCTAACTGAGTCTAGTAAATGCTCAAAAACAATGACTAATCATTGGGAAGGCAAGTCAAATTAATGGCAAAAACATAAATTCTGATTTACTATATCTTGTCAAACATCGGACATTTATACTAAAGCCTTCGGTTGGGTCTACTTTATAAAGTATTAAATCAAGAGAAATTATATCTGATTAAATACATGGTTAAATACAGGTTAAAGTTAGGTAAATTTTTCCTATAAAGAATCTATCGATCCAATCCAGTTCAATCCAAATATTACTAAAGCCTTTCATACATTGAGCTGTCTTACTACCTTTCGTTCCAATACTGGGCCTATAATACAGATTGTTGGACAGACTGACATCCCAATATCGACCTACGAACTAATAATTGCTTTACTGAACGCCTCTCTAAATATGATATTTTTGAAATTTTTGATAAATTCTCATTTCAGGTCAGCATTGGCATGGAAGACGTAAGTTACTAACTCCAGCGTTTCATTTTAAAATTTTGGAACAGTTTGTCGAGGTATTTAAGTAAGTTATTATTAAATAGCATTGAATTTTATACATTCAAAGAATCAAAAACTTACTAATACGATTTTTACAGTCAAGAGAGCGTTAAAGTCATTGATCATCTTCAGAAAGTCGCAGATAAAACAATCGGTTCCTGTGAGATTAATTTAAACGAAGTTATACCCCGATTCACACTTAACAGCATATGCGGTAATCAAACTGCTTCCAATATAACCACTTACCTTCTAATTTAAGAAATCTTTTTTTAGAAACTGCTCTTGGCGTAAAACTGGATGATTGTGCAGATAGTGATGAATACAGAAATAATATTACAACGGCGGAGCATAGTTTTATAAAGCGTGTCATTAATCCTCTCATGTCTAGCGATACCCTGTATAATCGCTATGGGGATGGTCGCAAGGATATACCCACTCTCAACAAACTGCATTCGTTCTCCAGCAAAATCATTGAGAAACGAAGATTGAACTTTAATGAGAGTGATTTTATAGACTCCAATAGCATGGAATCCAAGTATGTTTTATTTTCTACACAATACTATATATATATACAATATAATACTAATTCTGATTCTTAATGCAGGGAACTGAACACTAAGCAACGTTATGCGATGCTGGACACGATGCTGCTGGCGGAGAAGGAGGGTCTGATCGATCACGAAGGCATTTGCGAGGAGGTGGACACATTTATGTTCGAGGGATTTGATACAACTTCTATGAATATCATATTTACTCTCGCTTATTTGGCCAATCATCCCCAGAAGCAGCAGCGATGTCTGGAGGAGATTACGGAGTATATACCCAACAATGGTGGGACTTCAACTCAAATTAGACTAGTTGAACTTTGATATTAACCCAACTAGTCTAAAATTATCTTCTTATCTGACTCCGTTTCTTTATGTTGATTATGTGATTACCTTTTCAGACGATCTGATGGACTTGGATAACCGAAGACTCGCCCAACTGAAATATTTGGAATGCTGTGTTAAGGAAACTCAGAGATTGTGTCCTTCAGTCCCGGGCATGATGCGGGAGTGTCATGAGGATACAAAATTGGCCAACAATTTGTTAATGCCAAAAGGCACACAGATTATTGTGCATATTTTCGATATTCATCGGAATCCCCGATACTTTGATCAACCCAACGAATTTATACCCGAACGATTTCTTCCCGAAAACTCAGATAACAGACATCCATTTGCGTTTATACCTTTTAGCGCAGGACGTCGAAACTGTATTGGCCAAAAGTTTGCTATGCTGGAAGTGAAAACTCTTTTGGTTCATATTTTAAGAAACTTTGAAATATTGCCCGTTAGTAATCCGAAAGAGTTTAGATTCTTAGCTGGAATATTGCTGAGAACAAAATCAGAAGTGTTTATTAAGATTGCTAAGCGCAAATAATTAGAGCGCATAAAATGTGTATTTTTTATCTTTTTTTTAATTCATTATTTATCAATAAATAATGAACAATAGTATAATCCCAATAAAATTCTACAAAGGAATTTTACAGAGAATTTATGAATTGGTATGTGTTTATTTAAATAATTTTTACTAGACCAAAGGCGAATTTAAATATGTTTTTGAATTATAAACAATAAATTAACTTAAATGTGCAACCGCATTATACTCGAAAACCAATCCAACAGCTTAAAGTTACAATCGTAGATGTCACAATTATTCTTGTTTGCCTTTTCGGCCAACATGAAGTCGTAGGATTCTGAAGAGTCCTTATTCAGAGTCGTAGAAGGACTAAAAGATATATAAAGTTATATATCAAAGAGTCCTAACATATTTTAAGTATCTATAAATTTGCAATACTTTACCTCAATACCAAGTGTAGAAGCTCATGAAAGACATTAAAGTCTTTTGAAAACTGAATTGTATTGGCTTCACAAATGGCTTGAAGCATGCACTCGTGTCCATGGTAGCCATAACTGCAATGCCAACATCCACAAAGATATAGATATAGGTTATTAAAGGTGATTAATTTACACTCACCCATTTAACATGTGCTCAATGTAAGCGTAAATTTGCCAACGCAGCTCGGAGGGATTTTTTGCCAAGTGACGAATTGTTTGTCCGTCTAGAGATATTCTTGAGGGTAAGTATTCTGGCAGATATGGATTTTGTCGGAACACAGAGGCGTTATATGGCAGAAAAAACTCGGCTTTGAGCACATGTCCGACGGTTAGAGATTCATATGAAAGATCAGCCGGAATGCCAATGCCGGCAATAAACTGTAAAGCACATTCAGCTGGAGTTTGGGATTTAAAATACAATTATTTTACCTGATGTCTTGTAGGAGATTGACGCGGAAAGAGTAGGAAACGTCGGAATCGGGAACGTTTCTCCTTCAACTCTGCAGTGCATACGAGGCTAAGACTAAGCAACAAACTAAACCAAACACTTTGATGCATCTCGACTGACTAAACTCGAATGTCGAACGCTCAGCAAGTGCAAGCTACATAATAAGTAGCAATTAACACACTATTGTTACAATTTCTATTAATATGTACTTAATAAAGTGCAACGTTTTAAGACAATTGACACTTGCAGATGAATTCCTCAAAGAATTAACACAAAGAGTCCATTCTGAAAAACAAATTCTTCTGCTTTGCTTTTAAATTAAATTTAGATACAAATCAAAGATACAAAAGTGTTTGCAGTATTTATTGGCGTTATGTTAATCATGTATTTTCATAGAATGAATGGATTGTAAACTTTACACAAAATGTTGTAAAAAAAATAAAATAGATACGACAAGGATTAGATTGCTTAAGGACCTCGTGACAATCACGTTACGCGGAAGGCTGGAAATACTTACAATACTTGGGGCGGTCCATATAAGCGTTTGGGTTGTTACAAATATAAAATTAAATTAAGTAGGTACATAAAATTAAAAACGTACTAAGGAATACTTAAGATGAACATTAAATTAGAATTAATTTCAAGAGCTGCCGCGGCTTAATGAGTTGGGAGTTGATAGATTAATGTGTAATTGAAGCAAACTAGATGACATTTACATCTTTAGCAACGTTCCCATGATTTCACTTCTTTCAATTCTCATGTCATTTTCTTTTTCTTTTATTTTGTTTTTTATATATTACTTGTGCTTGTGAAACTCCTCCATACAGAGTTTACAACTCCATGATCCTTCCGGTGGAGTTACCAGCGGAGGCGATAGACAATACATGTGGTATCCGCGATCACAGTCGTCGCAAAACAAAAGCTGATCATCGTTGTCGGAAGTGCCACAAATAGAACAGTATTTACATTCGATGCACTGCCAACGATAACGCTTCACTGATATTATCATATTAGGCGTAAACTGCAGACAAGATGGATGACCAGATCGGCCGCAGTCGGAGCAAGACACTAGCTCTTCGGGCATATTGGTTTTCTTGTTCTCGCGCTGATCGCCCAGACAGAAATCACAATACGGTGATGGCTGTGCCACTTCTCGTTCGGCGCGTAACTTGTGCTTCTTGGGACTGGCCAACGGAGTGGTTGGAGATGCATTAACAGACGTGAATACAGCTGGAGTTGCAGCCGATGTTGTGGTTGACATGCCCATGCTGGCCATTGTGGCCAATGGAATTGAATCGTTTGAGGCGCCGGCATCATTTAATGGATTCTTCTCGTATGTTGTGGGTTGCGGTGCCGTCATGACCAGAGCTGACTGAGAGGTTTCATCGATAATGGGTATCGGTGATGCTGAGTTAGAGTGGGTTGCATAGAGTCCTGTAGCTGCTGCTGCTGCCGCAGTACTGGCAGCGTGTGCAACAGCCGCTGCCGCCGCTGCAGCTGCAGCAGATGTATTCGCATTGTTCCCAGCTCCGCGCCGCCTACGATCTCCTGTGTCTCCATCGGTTGCATTGCGACGGCGACTGCCTACATGGAGACGGTGAGAATAGAAACAAAGATTAGTTTTTAGCGGACAGTGAATAGTTAACAATTGATGCTTACCACCTCCTTTGCGACCACGTTTCGGAGTACCATCTACATTGGCATTGGAACGCCGTGGGCGTGAGCCGCGTTTGCGTTTTCCTCTGCTGCTGTAAGACTCATCGAAGTCATTGTCAGAGTCAAAGTCATCTTCGTAGTCATCGGCATGATGGTAATGGGACGAGTCCATATCTTCATGGAACCAATCCTTTTCGGCATTCGCATGCGAGTCCTTGCTATCATTGTCACCCGAAGCGCCCATCGAGTTACCATCCGTGGCTACAATGGCTACAAATCGAAACCAATATTATTTATCAATTGAGAAATAGATTTATTTAAGTACAAGATTATTGCTTGCCAAGGCACACAACACATATAAATCAGCCCCCAATATTGTATGCTGTCTGTTCTCATAGGGTGGTTACTACACTCACGCACACGCACACACACACACACACATACATGCTGTATAGATGTAACTCCAGCGTACAAATGCAGCCTCATAATGCCACACATGTTTAGCAGACTTTTTATTGTTGTGTTCAATTTACAGTGGTGCGTTTGGCTCAAACTTAAGACTAACTATATTTTTATGTTCATCACTATGACAAATTTCATATAAAATACAGATATACTGGAAAGTTGTAAATACAATTTGATTACCCCCAACCACATTGTTAAGATACACACTTTTGTGACAGCAAGATAGTTTCAGACCACTGTGCAGCGGTGGTGGAAGTGATGAGGAAGAAGCTGAACAAAGCAGCAGCAATTGTAAGTTTTATTGATTTTACAACGTCTTTGCAAATACATATAAATATATATATAAATTCTTGTGCATATATTAATAGACACATTTGATTATAAATAAATGTGTAGCTTACCTGCACTTTCCGCTTGATGATGATCACGTGCACTAACCGTTCCAGAGACAGACGTTGGTACATGATGGTGTTGATGCTGGTGTTGGTGCTGGTGTGGAAGATGGTGCTCCCGGTATTGGTAGGCGCGATAGCTATGATGCGGATTTAGTAAATACTGTCGCTTCGGCTTGCGCCAGCGTGCTGAGGGATAAGTATAAATTTGGCCATGTCGGAAGCCGGGCATACGTTGCTTTCGCTTCATAAAGAGCGCGCAATGTGTCTGTGCAACGCCAGTCTGGGGGTCAAGGAACGGCATTCGAAGCCGCCGCTCGATGCAAAGCCGCGTATTAAAGTTCTCGCTGTTCTCGAGTATCTCTTTGTAAGCGGTGTCATTTAAAAAGTTTTGAATCTTTTCGAAATTCCCAATGTTTACCACCGCGATATCGGAAGCCATATTGTTGCCGTCAGCGTCAGCTTCAATTTCGGCGTCACCGTATTAGCAATATGATGCGCCGCTTTTAAATACCAGCTTACACCAAAAAGTCAAGTACACGAACACAAAATACAATTTTTTAAATCTTTTTCGGCTATTCGAACAGTTTTATATACCCGAAACACGCATTTTTCTTAGTTTGCTTTCGCAAACAAGTTTTGTGCCACAAAACAAGAGATTGACAAGTGCAGAGTTGTCGCCTGCGTACAGTTTGGTCCGAAATGTATGGCAACGCCAAAAGTCTGGTGGATTTTAAGATGCAGTTTGGTCACACTGGCAGGGCGTGTTAGTGTTTTCTGACACAACACTTGTGTATTAGTTTCTTGTTAATTTGTTTGTCTCATGTTTTGTTTTCCCTTTTCGTTTGTCTAAATTAGAATTAAATTGAATTTTTTTAAAGTGTTGCCATGGGTGTGTCGAATCGAAACACGAAAGTAGCACTTGGTATATCAGTGTTTTCCTTTTTGCTATTTATCATCGCGTTTGCTACGCCCTATTGGCTTGTCACCGATGGCCGTCTGCAAAATCCACGCTTCACCAATTTGGGGCTCTGGGAAGTGTGCTTCAATAACTTTCAGGACATCCATCGGTTCTACGACACTCGCTTCACTGGTTGCATGTGGGTCTTCGAAGAGGAATACTACATAATCCACGACTTTCTGCTCCCTGGATTCTACATAGCAGTTCAACTGTTTTCCACACTGTGCTTTGTTATGTGCTTGATTGCCTTGCCCCTTACATTGGGTATTCTGCGAACGTCTCGCGACGACGACCGCTATGTGGTGCTACTACTTACCATTGGCACCTGCCAGATAATGGCCTCCATATTCGGCTTCATCGCAGTGGTAACATTTGGAGCCAAGGGTGACTCACGCGATTGGATGCCCGGCTGGCAGCATAACGATATGGGCTGGTCCTTCGCCCTTGCCGTTGTCGGATCCGTAATGTTGTTGCCAGCAGGCATACTCTACATGGTCGAAGCACGCCGGGAGCGTTACAAGCGACTCAACGAAATTAGCAACCGTGAAGTGAGCGAATATGGCGATGACTATTATCAGAGCCAGGCTGCTGCAGTAGTTTCATCGACATCGGCAGCAGCAGCATCAGCTCCGCCGCATTCTTACTTCGCTCCGGAGCCTAGCCGTCCCCGTCGACCACAGCCAGGACATCGTCTGCCCACGGCTCCGGCCCATGGCAGCATCCAAACGGACATTTAAAAGTGCACAACGAGTGTATAAATATACACATATATAACATATCCGTCCTTTTATAAATTTTCTGAATCTGTCCATAGTTTTAAGTCCGAATTTGCCTCGAATATATATTTAATAACATTCTCGAATCATTCCATTTTATAAACAAGCTTTTTACATTTTACTAAACAATATTTTTGTACAACGCATGTATTAAATTTAATAAATTGTGTTTATACAGACAATACAGATTTTAAATTAATTATATTCAAATAACAAGACTTCGATCCGGTAATCGGATGAAACGATAATTCTTAAACCACTTATGAGATTGGTTGGCCACTCGTTCATTGGCTCAATTTTCATGTTCCTTTGTGCCATAATTATTTACTAACGTGCAATATCATCTGACAGTGAATTCTCGATAAATGCAATATACACATATGTACACTAGAACAAAATGATTGATATGATAAATAGTGCATATGTCCTATAGGTTGCAGTTTACTCTGCTCAATCCGCTGATTCCTTTAGCCAACGCTGTGTTCCTTCTTCATTTGTGCTGCGTTCCAGCACAATAAAAAGTTCTCGTTGATCCTCCTGGGAAAGCTGTTCCCGTAGAAACTGTAGCATGTCGGCTTCATTGCCCAGCGATTCCGGTTGACGCAGTTTTGAGTCCAGGTTATAGAAGTAGTCTCCAATCCGACGCACTGCTATCCAGTGGCGCCTCCGCAGTGGCAGAGTTATCATGCCAAATTTATAGTCCGAGGGAATGTTGAGTATGAAGCCAACTATGGAATCCAGGTTTATGATCGAAGGATCTCTGCCGAGTAATAGAGGCGTAAATAGGAGTTTATTCTTGTCGGTCCTTGTAGATACTCACTTTCGTTTGTCAAACCAAATTGCCTCGCAGTTTCGCTTTTGTAGTGCAGTCATTATAACATTGATATCATAGTTCCCAAGACCTAGTACTGAACGATGTGGATTAATCCAGACGTTTGGACTCAAATTGTTGCAAATATCATCCAGTTCAGCCTTAGTATAGGATTGATCGCCTTGGAATAGGTTGTTTAGCGCGTGTAAGGCACA
The DNA here is from genome assembly GCA_018903735.1 of Drosophila cardini. NCBI lineage: Eukaryota > Metazoa > Arthropoda > Insecta > Diptera > Drosophilidae > Drosophila > Drosophila cardini. Next base: position 18,977,751 of record JAEIGM010000001.1, on the reverse strand, counting down.
TAATTGCCTCATTTGTTTTTCATGATAAACCGATGATATTGGCATGATTAATACTTAACACCGAGCAGATTTATTTCTTTTGATTTCAGTCTAAACAAACGAAATTATTCCTATGTTATTGTGGATTGTAGTCTTGTTTTTGTATGCGTATCTGCACACGAACGTATTGATGTGTGTCTTTCAAGGCGTATAATGCATACACGTTTCGATTTGAATGACGTCAAAATTTGAAAACAGTTGTATGTAGGTCTGATGTAAAATTTTGAATATGAAATTATTAAATTCTTGTTAATTGTTAAAAAATTTCTGAAATGAGTGCAATAAACTTTTTATAATACCAAGATTTTAAGTAGCATGTTGGTATTTTGAAGTATTTTTAGTATTGTTGTATGGATACCAAAATGAAGCAACAGCTCTTGGTCACACTGAACTCACCACGAACTGTCACATGATTTTCACCTGACATTTGCTAGCTTCTGCGAAAAAAAGTCTGTTGACGATAAATCCAGTGTAATTGGAAGAAATTTTCATCCTCGTCGAGCAGCAGCGTAGAACAAAGCTAGCAAAATGAAAATTTGTGGTCCTAAGTGTTCCCTCTGCGGATTGATCATCTCCGTTTGGGGTATTGTGCAGTTGGTAAGTGTATTTGCTAAAGTCGATTTGTTTGGTGGAGTCATTGAAAACATAGTCACAAGACTCACACAAACGATTGGCATAATCGTTTAAAGAGAACCTAATGCAAATGTTGTTCATCTTAAGGTGCTCATGGGGCTGTTCTTCTACATACACAGTGTAGCCCTGATTGAGGATTTGCCACTGGAGGAGGAGTACAAAACTTTAGATGCATTTTATACAGCTGCGAATAATGCTTACAACCAGGTTCGTTTTTAAAGCAAAAAAAGTCTTGTGTTTTTATATGCATACAAAGATAACTTCATAAGCTTATCTAAGTACATAAGCGGACTCCCAAACCAATCCACATGTATATAAATATGAAAGTATGTGCATATATATGATTGTTTTTCCACCACTGTGTTGGCTAAGGCAAAGGCCTTCATACACACACATACTCGAGTATCTATGTATGTATGTATGTGTATCTTTGCACACATTCATAAGTGAGTTCATCAGAGTTAATTGATTAGAGAGAATTTATCTTTGTGCATTATAGGGTGTAATGATTTTTGTATGCATATTGAACTTCCAAATTCATAGATAATTAATAATTTTTTAACTATAATTGTTTTTAGAATGCCTACAACTGCTGGATTGCGGCGTGTATCTACGTATTGACACTTTTGCTCTCAGCACAACAATTCTACATGAACAGCAGAGTGACTGCCAACTAAAATCTGTGCTTCAACTTCAATCTTTGAGTTGCCTATCTGAAGCTGAATGCAAATCCAAGAACCACAAAATCCAAAAACAAAACAATAATAGTTACGACTGCATTCAAGGATGATGGCAAAAACAAAACCACACTTAGTATTGAAATGTTTTATTTAAAGTTGAAGAAATTTGTTTATTTACTGTATAATATCCCCAAAGTTTTTGTTGCTAATGTTTATATTCAATTAAATATGATAATTATTAAGTAAAAAGTTCATGTATGTATGTACGTAATACAATTGTTTGTTCATAATAATCACATTCCTTTGTTAGTTCAATTACTTTTATTATTTTATTGGTCGTATTCGTAAATTAAATATGAAGCAAACAAAAGTCATCCACCTATATCAAAAGGATTTGCCTCAAGTTAAAAAATAGAACATCTCAAGCATCAATATGTATCTTTATCGTCTTCACGAATGTATATTCTGTATTCAATGTCAAAGAAACGAACAATTCTATGCGTTAGCTTTGTAGCCTATTTGGGATGGTAAAAGAAAACTAAATAAATGTAAAATAAACTGAAATTTCCAATAAATACATTTCGATGGGGTAATCTCTTAAAAAACATTAAATAAAAACGCTTTCACCAATAAACCTTTAGATCCAATGATGATGTTTTAAGAAGAAACTTGGCTTGAATAAAGCTGAATACTGAAGATATTTTGCATAACCACACTTAAGTTGTAGACAGTGATGCTATTTTAGCTTTTTTTTAAATGCAAATGAAAACTTTGGAATTCTAGTCTACCAACTAGAATATAGCAATCACCTATACCGTAAGATCCAATATAAGTTTTAGTAAAAATATTTCAGCTTAAATGGTACAACCAGCAAAAGGCAACTGAAAATAGAGAGTTTTCAGCAAGCAACAGAATTTTGTTCATGCGTGAGTAAAATGGTGAGAGTAAGTAAGAATACTTGATCACTCCTCTCACGCATACATGTAAATCTAACAGCAGAGAGCTTACACACTGTAAACAACAGAACTTTGTTTGGGCGTAGGTAAAACTGGACTTGACTCAAAGAATAAAGTTAATAAATTTATTTATTGCTCAGTAAATTTGATTCTTAGTTTTGTGACTTTCAAAAATTTCTATTTTACATAGAAGCAAATACTTAGCATGATCCAATAGTTAGTTCAATAGTTTTTTAGTCATCTTGATGTGCACCTGATAAATAAATATAACTTTAAAATTTTTTATTTTCCATTTTTGTGCTGCAAAGAGATCTTAACAATTAACAAATTAAAACTACAAATAATTGTTATTCAATTTGGGAGATTTATTAATTATTTAGATTCATTTTGTATGTACTTAAATGTATTATGTGTACCTATATTTAAAGTACACAACTATGTGGATTTCAATAAATTTAGTCGTACATAAATATACTATTAGAATATATATAATTATCGAAAACAATTTGATCATTTGATATTAATACGAAGTCAAGAAATATTCGACAATTTGTCCTTAACAATCCTCAACAATTGTAACAGTCCCCGAAATACTAGAGTGTATGTATAGATTAACATACACATACGTAGTTCTATGGACTAGATACTAAAATCTACATAATTGTAGGAATTCTTAAATGTAACTATAAGTTCATTACTATATAATTTATAATAATTTATTAACAAGAAATACTTCAATGTTTTTTGTTTGTTTGTAATTTACACTTTTACAAGGCTTAATGGCTGCGGGATTGAGGCGAATGAGAGTAAAGATTATTGGGATACTGCAGTATCCCTGAGGAGAGTAGAGTTATAGGATAAAAGCTCAAATGGTGTGGTCTATCTTATCAATAGATTAAGTTTTGAAAGCGTGCTGTAGAGTATTTGAAAGTCGGTTAAACGATTTAGATTGTAGATAGGAAACAGCGAAATATAGATAGAAAGATGCGATATCAGTGTGATTTTCCATAGATTCCAAAGATTTATTTTGTATTTATTCGCTCCTGATTGCAGCTCGATGATCGAGACGATTTTCGATTGATCGATTCCAAATATGCTCCTGGTGTCCAACCTTCTGAATTGGAATCTGTGAATATGTCAATGTAAAAATGGGTTAATTTCAAACATTTATATATAATATACTCTTTTTTAATCATTACACCTTGAGAGTTAATAATATTAATTACCTAAAACACGCACATACCACCAGCCAGCACAGCCCACTTTTAGTAGCTCGATAGCTTCGCCTTCCCGCATCGAAACTTCCGAGTGTCCCATAGCCGTGTAATCAGCCAGGGCAATGAATTTACTGCCCTGAATTGAAATTTATACAAAAGGTTTATTGTGTGACCAGGAATAGTTAGTAGTAAGTGTAAGTTATTTTGCAGAAGCCATTAAAATTACTTTAACGACTTATTTGATAGCAAGGATAATCGTGTGCACTTGCAAGTGTGTATGTATGTGAAAGCAAGTTAAAACGGCTCGTTGAACTCTAAAGCTCTGTTCTTTATTCGCTCTCGCTCTCATGTACTGGCAACCAAAAGAGAGCGTTTCCAACACAATCACGCACTCTTCAAGCGGTCAATGAGAGCTTTTTTCAACGGCTGTTTTTAAAACAACAACACACATGCATTTCTGAGATCTGTACACACGTGACTCAGAGCGGAGAGTGCGCTTTCTCGGTCACTCTCTTTCACGCACTAGTCAAACATGCCTAGATGTCACTCACACTCTTGCACACACAACACACGCGCTCGCACACTCTGCCTTGTTTAATTATTATAATTATTGTGTCATTTGTTAGGAAAAGCAGATAAGTGTTAATTGTTAGACCAAATAATAAAAATGTATGTATTAGTATGTACATTAGTTGTTTATGCTTTTAAGCAGTTGTTAACATATCTAGCTAACTAATAATTGTATAGGAGATTAGAATTATTTTAAAGATCAATTCAGAAAGTTTTAAGGTGTTTGTTAGTTTTCAGAAATAGAACTGGAAACAGTTTGAGAGAGCAATTGGCTTTAATTATATCATAAATCCGGTAATATGGGATATTAATCACTAAAAACGAGCAATAAGTCAGTAAGCCCACTGATATAAATGGGTATCTCTTAAACGGATGCAAGAGTAGTGAATTCATGCGTCTCTGGGTCTGACTAGCAATTACATTTTAGCGACACTGTGGAGAATGTTAAGGCAATGTTAATGCACTGCAAAATTAACAGAGAGCGCGATAACGAACATCCTCTTTAACATTAAGATCGTGCATACTAGACTTGTATGTATATTTGTATGTATTTGTGTGTGTAGGTGTCATACCTAGTGACACTTCCGTTTACATTAGTCAACGGAAACATAAAACTTGGAGTTTGATTTGTTGCTGCGCGCAAAGGACGTGGACGAAGAACTGTCGGCATTGTATGAGGCCCACTGTGCAAGGACATTCAGGAAACTCTGCCGATGTTACAGGTAGGACACAGTACAGTGCATAACGTAAAAAATGTATTTTGTTTGTTTGTTTGTTCATGAAAGTAAATAAATAAGATAAACTCAAATGTATCCGATATAAATTTATAAATATTATTCATGGGTTAAAATGAAAAGCTTAGAAATCTACCAGATACCGATGCAGGTTAAAGCTTTGAAGGATTCATTACCGGCGTGCTGTTATCCTCATTTAGAGAAAGCTCATCCTCACTATTCGAGTAGTCCGAGTTCCAGCCGCATGCTTCTGGATGTTCCCTGTCCCTGTCCCCGCTGCAGCTGTCAGAGTTGCCACCAGCTAAAGTTGAGGAACCGTTCTCCTCGGTACTGCAGTTGGAGTTACGATTGGAGGACTCGGAGGAGGCATCACAGCTGATTGTACGACTGGCTGAGCTGAGTATAATGTTGGGCGTGTCCCAGGACGTTGTCTGTTTGAGACCACGATGATTCATGCCATACTGTTTAATCTTCTCGCCCTTTAACTCTTCGAGCTGATTGAGCAGGACTCGCTTTATCTCCGCCACCCATTTGTTCTTCATTTCCAGTGTCGCAGCCTGCATGGTATGTACTTCTTGGCGACCCTGTAGCCACACCTCAAAGCGTTTGGCATCACCACGAACCGACTCGGTTAAACCGATTTGCGACATCTATAATTTTCCGAGAGTTATACCTTTGAGTAATATCGAACGAAGGAAATGGATCATACCTTAACATGGTGCTTGAATTGGTAGGTGCTCTTGTTGTGACCCGTTTTGGAGGTTTGTTTGCAGAATAGCAGCGATTTCTGGTAGAGAAAGATGTGACGTTGCTGTGGCTTGATCCTCAGGCGGATGTCCTTCTTTGATTCCGTCCACACCTGGAACGAATCCTGAAGCAGCAGCTCTCCCTGCTGGGCCAGATCGGTCTGTGTGATAATTAGTATACAAAGGTAAAAATTAAAAGGTCTCAATGTGTATGTATGCCAGCTACTTACTGGAAATCCGGTAATGGCCACCTGGAGCATGGAATCATTGACACATTTCAGCACAATAAGCATACAGTCGATGGCCTTTTGGAGCTCCTTGGTGCAGTTACCGCTGTCGCTGTATCGCAGCAGATCTTTCAGCAGCAACTGGTACTTGGTTATCCTTTGGACGGGCTTTAGCAAATACGCGGCCAGCGGTAGCTTGTGACCCAATCGTTTTTGGCACTCCTGCAGGAACAGGTGCGTGTCCACAAGCGTCTCTCGCAGTCGATCTGATCTGGGAATGTTCTGACAATAGAACGAGTACAGTCGATAGAAGGTATCACGCTATAAATAAACCAATCACATTATTATTTCCTTAAGCTCATCACTCAGACTGAATTCTCTTACCCTTTGTACAAAACATAGTGCTACCAATTCGGTTGTGGATATGCAGTTCTCCAGATCCTTGAGGAAGACCTCGTTGTGAAAAGTGTAGAGCTCATGAAGATTACCAAAAAGTATGTCTTCCTTGCCTTGCAGACTGGCCGGCACCAAATGCATCAGTTCATCCGATTGCATTTGATCAAAATAGCCCTGAATCATAGAAATTGAGGAAGGAGAAGAAAATTAAATAGATTTGAAAATGTCTTTAAAGGATTGTTTAAATTAATGTTACATGCAATTGATCTTGATCGTGGAAAGCGTTTAGTTTACTGCTAATAAATTGACCAAACTTCTGTTCCACATATTCCTCGACGCTAATGTAGCCCTGGCTAAGGACAAAGTCTTTAAGAACTCGCTCATATTTCGCCAACTTGAACTTTGTATTTCTGATTTTGGGAAGATTTCTTGTATCGCCTGACACGCCCTTAAAGCTCTCCTCGAAGAACTGATGACAGAATTTGAGAATCTCCTGATAGGAGCTACCCAAATCCGCTGAATGTTGTTCTCCTTGTCCTTCATGTTTTTCTCTTTCCTTTACTGACTCGATTTCCGTTTCCCTTTCCGTTTGTTTCAATCTTCCTCTTCTACTGCCCAATTGCGGTGGAATGTTGAGGTTATTTGGCCACTTGGAGCGACAGGAGCTACACATCTGAGTGTCCAAGCCGGTTATGAGCTTGGGAGCCTTTAGTGATTTGGGCGTCGACAGTGACTTGGCTGTGCTCAGCGATCCCAGTGAGCTTTGAGCTCGCGCGACAGAGGAGGACACGGACATCAAGCTCTTGGGCTCGTTGTCCTCGAGATAGGCCAGGATATCCATGTAGTTTTTTCGTTGTAAATAGTCCTTGAACTCAGTGTCGTTCTCAATTTCCGAGTAGCTATTCGACTCTAAATAGTCCTGAACTAGTCGGTACTCCAAGGACTCGTCACAGCTGGACAACTCGATCAGTTCCTTGAATATGGTGCGTCTTTGGTCCTTCAAACGCTGCAGACTATTCCCCACAGTGCTCGAGCAGTTCATCTGTCTCAGGTCCAAGTCCAGTGACTCCTCCCGATCACTCACAAAAGCTACACGTTCCTGGCACTCCTGCAGCGTATTAATGACCTTTATGGTCGACTTGCCGTTAAGGATATTGTGTGTGGCAAAGTTGCACAGATTTGTGCCGAATATATAGTTGCCACCAAGATCCGAGCCGAGATTCTCGAAGCGAGGACGAAAGTCCGCTGGACGATAGCTGACGCCACCGCCAGATGCCTGCGACGAGTCGAAGAGGGAACCCTGGAACGATAGCGGTGACTCGCGTGGCTCATCCGTGTTGAATCTCCTGATCAAGGAATCGCCAAACTTTAGATTAAACCGTCCGACTATATTACTAGCCGTATTCTGCACCCGTCGCAGCCGGAATGAGCTCTGCCCTGCTGCGGTCTTGGGCTTGGAAGCTTTGTGAAGATCGTAACCACCGTAGCGCATATTTATGCTGTCAAACGGAATCGATTCGAGCCCAAAAGAATTCGAACCTTTTGGCTAGAATTTCAAAGAAATTGTACCGAAGCGCACAAGAGACGATCACTAAATGATTGCTGCTAAATCAGCGCTGGGGGCTGTTGGCCACCTCGAGAATTGGTAACAAATTATTATTGGTAGTAGCTTCTTTAGTTCGATGTCTGTTGTCTGTTGTCTTCTATCTGCACACTGTTAACTGCGAGCCTAATGAGTTTAATGCACTAATTACAAGCATGGGCATTCAAGCGCTCATCATCATCATCATTATTATTATGATCGTTATGATCATCGTAGAACTAGTCATATAAAAAACACTCTATTGGTTTCAGTTCGCTGGCCATTGGGCAGTTTTTTACAGACCAAAACTAAGACTAAGCCTAAGACTTAAGAGTGGGATTTGGACTCTGTTACCAGGCTTCATGCTTCCATGAATATGGTCAGCTTTATACCGTTGTGTGACTTACATACACACACACACACACGCATACACCTGGATCTACTCGATCTACTTATCTCCACTTACATCTAATAACTATTTGCACTCACCTTTAGAATGGAACTCATTTCATTCACGTAGATTCGTTCCGTCTCCAGCAATTCAGAGAGCACGTGACCACGCTTGAGTCTTCTCGCCTCTGCATCCTGTAGAATTTGAATAATTAATTTTCTTTTTGCATGCTGATAAATTAAGACCGAAATTGGTCTAATTGTGGCTTAAACTGTTGCCATAGTTTATTAGACAGTTTTCAAAAATACTTTAAACTTGAAAAAAAAAATGTTATTGCCGACTGGCAAACGACCTCACGGGGAGAAGTGTGGTCAGTAGACTAAAACACAGGACTTTTAGGGATCTGATACACCCACAACAAAGGAGACGCCCTAGCACCGCACACCTGACTTGAAGAAGCCAAACTAGGACACCGTCTGGGACCCACCAGACTAGGAGAATTAAGAATTTTGTGTTGTTATAAGAATTTATTGTATATTTTGTACTTCACATACGGAAAAAAAAAAAAAAAAAAAAAAAAAATGGACTACTCATTAAAATAGAAATCGCAAGTTTGAGCAGTTTGAGTTCAATAAATTAGAGATTGCCATTAGAAAGTGTTTAAACTTTAAACTGAAGCAGAAAATATTTAAGGAAATTAAGTAAAAGCATAAAAATAATCTCAAAATAAATTAACTAAACAATTCCACAAGCGAAAAACTGTAGTCGTATATATTTAATTGTATTTTAAAGGGTATTGTAAACTCCGAGTGCAGGGTATCTTATAGCCGGGCACTCTCTCTTGTTTTTCTGAAGTGTGTCATGTGTTTCTGCATGTGGATATGTGACTAGTGAATAATTATTTACAGCTTAGATTACTATCTAATAGTTGTGTTTAATGAGTTATATAATGTTGTATTAGTTAGTTGAACTGACTAACCTGTTGATTCTGCATTGCGTGTTCTCCATTGTCCGGACTTGAGCCGGTGTCGCCATTCAGAGACCCGGAGTCAATGACACCGTCCATAGATCTGGGTCGTAACTCATGTATGCCAGTCTGTAATATAGAAGAAGAAGAATCACCAATAGCAATTAATAACTATATAGCAGATATACTACGATATTTAGTCAAATATATTTTGCCATATTAGTGTTTAACACAATTCCCGACTTACGAATTCCCAGCCTAGAAAGAAGGTCTTAACTGAATCAGTCGAAAGAAACAAACGGTTGGCACAGATCGCAGATCAAGTTTTTTTTTTGTGTTTTCTTGTTTTTTGACAAATCTTAAGGTTTCGACAGCTTAGCAGCGACTTAGCGACTTTTCTAACTAGACAAAGTTTATTTAAATATAAACAAACGGTTCTTTACCTTTTTTCTTGTTTTTCTATAGTTTTTTAATAGTCAACAAAAAAGCAGTGAACCACTGAACCACCACTGGTGGCAGTCACTGTTACCACTTTCGCTTCGCTGTGACTCAGTTTTGACCATTTGCCTTCTGTCCCCGCTTAACGCTATTCGCTGCCCACTTCCCCGCCTTCTGCTCCTCTCTATCCCCTCTTCACCTTTCCTAGTCTTGTCGTTCAATTCGTTAAACTTTCCATGCTTCCACGCTTTTTTGGTTTCAAAGTATGAAAAAAAGAGCTATGTGTTTTTAGACCGCGTAGTCAAAAAGAGCAGAGGAGTTTATTAGATTTGTCGGACAGAAAATGTGCGTAAGAGGCAGAAGTAGGCGTGACCAAGTGAGCAAAGTATATAGATATATTTGCCTATGTCACCATAGCTGGCATATAAGTTTATATGATTGCAGGGTCTTTTACAGTCGATTCCCTCCAGTGTAATTCTTTCTGAACACTTTAAATGACCAATAGCCAATGCTGCTTCCCTCTCCATTGCCCATTAGCCCATGGTGATAAGTTCTTGAGAAGTGGGAGTATCTAATTACTGACTAAAACAATGCTTATGTGGGATAATTGGTAAACAAGTCGAGACTTTGCGCTTTCTAAGCCGTCAACAAGCCGCATGCCACAAGCCACAAATTCAAGTGGCCAAGTTAACTGCTCACAGTCTGTTTGAGGTTTTAATTGCAATACTTGGCTCACCTGCTTTTGCCAGAATTAACTCTATTCTTTGGCACTAAGTACGAGTATTACGAGTAGAATATACAAGGTCTAATTTCCTCAATTCTTCACTTTTTTCTTAGTTTTTTTCTTCCATTTCAATTTCATTTTGCTTTCTGGGGCAGAAGGCCATGAAGCAAAAACTGGGCCAACTCGGTTAACACTAACCCCTGTCAATTTGGTGCTGAGGATCGTTACAGATATCCATATATATATATATATATATATATATATATATATATATATATAGAAAGTATATATAGTATAAACATACGCTTCAGTTACTCTGCCAAAGAGATTTCCAACATATTTTTAATTAGATTGTACAAAAAGTGAGAGTGAGATTGTCAACAAAGACAATTAATTAACTTGGCTAACAACAATCACATCACTGAGATACTGAATCTCTTTTAACTTGCTGACAATAATTTAAATTTCTGCCAGTACTAATTATGCACGGAGACAAGTTTTCCCAAAAACAAAAATACATCAAGGTCGAAAAACTCAAGTTTTCAGCTCTGGAAAATTTGTGATTGTTGTTGTTGTTGTTGTGGTAGTTTTTGGGTTGCTTTCAATCGGGGCCAATAAACACACACGCACAACACACAGTGAAATCCAGATCAAGCATGTACCGTTAGATCATAAAGTTTGGTATTTGAAAAGCTCTATGAAATCAACTCTTTAATGATTCCACTTTATGACAACTGATTGAAATGAGACTCAGCTCAGATCTCTCTAAAAATTCGATTCTTGACAGAATTCAAGACTTGATATGTTTTATACCATAAATGGCAACAGAATTGGTAATACAAGAGGGAAAGTGAAAGGTGTTAGCGGTAAATTCGATACACAAAAGATCAAAAATCATTTCTTTGTCAATTTGCGTAAGAATTTACATTCACATTTTTCTTGCTCTAAGAATTTCATAATTTTATTCTATTGTTTTATATTTTGATTAAATTGTTTGTTAAAAATTGTTAGTTAAGGGAGCGAAGAGTGTAAACATTTGTTGAGTTAATATTATAAACTTTATACAGTTGAAATATTTTATCAAAGTTTGTAGCTGATATGAGAAGATATAGATATTTTATTTATCACATCTATACAAATATTCGATTTTAAACAGTTTCTTTGTAATTAATTGCCCATTCTTCCAAAATACTTTAACTAACTGATGCAACTAATTTAAGCTTCTAGTCACAAATAAAGTGGGGAGCATTCGTCTGTAGAAAATAGGTATATTCTCTGTATACTACTAGAATTTTTTCAGCAATTATATAGCGCTCCAATTTATTTCGTTTAATTCAATCTATTTGAGGCTTTTCAGAGTTGCCACATGGTTCTTTTAATCTGACTACGCCAAAAAACCGAATATTAAAGTAAGGCTGAATTCTGAGTTTGTCACTTTTAATTAAATAAGTATATTTATGTGTTATACTTAATAACCTTATATGCACATCAATGGAAATGTGACATTCTGGGCTTTATTAAATAATTTGAAATTTTTTGATTATGTCTAGATTTGTAAGTTTATTCAATGATTAAAGTTGAATAAAAGAAAAACCGAATATAAATGTGAGACACTGTACATATAGTATGGAATGTATTCTAAAATACAAGACTGTGGTTAAAGTATTCCAAGTGTTTATTTTTGGGAGGGTTTCTGGTTTTTTTTTTCGACAAAAAAACACATATTTATTTATGGAAGTTCAATTTTATTTTTAAGCATTGATCATCATCTTCCACATTTTCCCGCTAATTGTGAGCTTCGTAGTAAAATAAAAATACTCTTCTTCTATAAGCCAAATCGTTAGTTAAGTTTTTCTAAGTTTACTCACAGTCTTTCACGTTGCAATTACCGGAATAAATCTATTAATCACCTTAAACGTCTAAAATTTTCTTTACGTCTCCTCAAAGAAAACAAAGATTTTAACAATCTTTGTTCCTTGTAAGAAAGTAGAAGAGAAACACAACATTTGGTAAATGGATTGAATTTCATTTGTCAAAAAATAGAGAGGTTTACGACTTTATTGACTCGCCTGCTAACGCTGATCAAGAAAATATATTCCCTTTACGCCTGGTCATGTCTATTTCGACAGTTATGCAAAATTTGCTGTTGATAAGGGTATTCAAAGTGGGTAAGTACTCCAAGTAACCAACCAGTGTTGCCAGATAGACAAACAAAATATGGTTTGTAGTTTAACTGTAAAAGTACACATGTATTTCAAGTGGACGACTGTCAATTATGTGATTTTGAAGTGGCAACAAAACAACGGATCATGTTTTGGCGTAGTGTTAATGAAGCCGCAGGTGAGTGCCTAAAAAGCAAATGAAAAACAAAAATATAACAACAAAATATCGTACTAAAATAACAGCAAAAAGTATCTGACGAATTGTTTCGTCGTCAGCTGAGGCTCATATGAAAAAATCCAAAGTATCTACATAATTTGTTACGAAACCGCGAAAAGAAAACCACAACGGTCCCAAATCAAACATAAACTGGTGTTTTTGGATTTTTTTTCATTTGGTATTTCTCTTTATTTTCTACCTCAGCTGTAGCTGTTGTATTTATTAATGAAACGAAACTTCCTGGCGAATATACATATATACATACAGATATATGTATTCCACGCTGCCTTCACCTTTGATCAGCTCTTTGGGTGCCTCGGATGTGTGACTTTTTGGTTATATAACAATTGCATATTGGCTGAAATCACACAGACACACTAACTATACACACATACATATATGTATATATATTCATGATTAATAATTATTAGAGCAGTTCATCCGTAGCAAAGACGAGCTGAGCTCCAATTATTTGCTTCATTTGGGCTGAGCTTGAGTATTCCGTGTCATTGGAGTATGTCGGGAAATACATTAGTGGGCGCGTCCCAAGCTCATATTGTGTTGGGAAACTTTAATCAACCCGGATATAAACCATCAAGCGTTGCGGATCACATATGATTAACTATTCTTAATATCGATGGTTAACTTCATGAGTTAGTTCCCTAAGAGCACAAGAGTACCACTGGCTTTTAGACCCTGTACAAAACAGACTTATTTGATTTTGTCAATGTATAGTCGTGATCATCTACTTTTTTCTATAGGCAATTAAGTCTTAAAGTCTATAAGAGATATGTACTCAATAATATTCATAAAGTGTTGAAGTACAAATTCTTCAAAGTACAAAAATCTCAAGAATTTCCAAACTTTATTCTCAAACCTCAAACTCTGAAAATTTACAGGCAGTTATTAAGTAACAACTTAACAAGTTAGTGTTAGTGTTAGTGTTTAGGTGCTAACTAGTTAGCCAACAGTAAATACAAATAGTTCTTAACAAGGAACTGAATAAAGATCTATGGAAATTAAGGAAAGTGCATAATTCCCAGTCAGATAGGATCGACCTATAGACAATGAGAGTGCAGTTTATTAAAATGATAGCGTGGAGAGCGGAAATAAAGCTCAAGATGAGGGGATTTGCACTTCCGTCTAATTAGAGGCATATAATTAGGGTGTTTAATTACTGGGTCTCGGGTGTACGCTTGGATCCTACCTTTCGCGGTAAATTGCCATTGGCCCGAAGCGGAGTGTGATCAAATTCAACCACAAAGTCACCCTCGTAGTAGGAGCAATCATCCTCGTCACAACTGGACAGACTGCAGCAACATCCGTTGGTGTCCACATCCGCTTCAATTTGATAGCATGCGTTGTTCCAGTAGACGCCTCCGATGGCATTGCAGCAGTCGTATGAGGCACAGCTTGGACTGGACGCTCGATTGCTCTGGGGTCCCGAGCAGGAGCAGCAGTCTTGCTCGGATTCGCAGAGAGAGCTATTATCTCGACTGGAACCGCCGCACCCAGATGATGACATGGAATCCCTCGACGATATGGCTAGTTTCTGGGAACGGGTAAGACCTTTTGTCTCTATGCGCTTTACGCTATCCAAATCGCAGTCCGGACTGCTCACAAAGATCTTTACGCTGTTCCTGTGCATTGGAACAGACGGTAGCATTAGAGAGTCTGTCTCCATGTAGTCATCATTGGGATCCCTGCAGGACTCCTGCACCCAGCTATCGTCAATGTTGATGGTTGTGGTTGAAGTCACCTGCTGATTCAAGTGGTTCAAATGCCGTTCCTTCTCGATGTTGCACTGCTTTGGCTGTACTCCAGCAGCGGATGAGGATGCAGATGCGGCAGTAAGGAGCTCATTAGTGGTCGCCTTGGTCACGTTCTTCTTGGCAAAGTTCTGCAGATCATTGGGATCGGCCAGTGTCCTTGTTTGTGCAGTGCCCGCAGACCGGTCGTACTGCTTCTGCTTGGCAGAGGGCATTGGCGTCTCCAGTGCTTGGACACAGTCGACACACTTCTCCTCTCTCCGCAGATTCGTTTGCTTCGACTGCTGCTCCTTGGTGTCGTTCGAGGAGGAGACACCCGAGTCGGAGCAGCTCTCAAGCGAGAATCTCTTCATGCGCTCAGCCTGACTGAGTACGGCACACGTCGTCGGACTGCGTGTCTGCATTTTGTAACTCTTGTCCGGCACGGATGCACTTGCTCCTTCTCCGCCTAGTTGGTTGACAATTTGCAGTGGCTGACGCTTCTTGCGAATATGCACGCGCTCCAGCTTGGTCTTCGAAGGTAGCCGAGGAGATTGCTGTTCCTGTGGTGGACGCATATTTCCTGAACCACCAGGTCCAATTGCTCCATCTATTCCGCGAGTGCCTGCTTTCTGGAACATCCACCTAGGTGCCGCATTGTGGCTGTGCACCACTTCCTGCTGAAACAGCTGCTTCACTTTGCGCTGCAACAGCACATTGGCTTCACTGTACGGTGCAGCCTCGTTACGCACGACCATCGGTTTGGGTATGCGCGACTTTGGCTGCATTCGTTGCGCCGGGAATACTGGACTCCTTTGTGGCTCGGGTTGGAGCACGCAGGCCACACACTGTCCATCCATGGACTCTTTCTTGGCTTGGGCTTGATGCTGGGATAGGAGAGGGGATGAAAACTGGGACGGGGGCTGGGCCTGGATTTGTGGCTGACCGGATCTCCTTTCAATGCGCGCAATCCGATCTGCTCGAGACTTGATGCCCGCTGCAGCTCCAGCACGTGAAATATCGCGTCTGATATCCCGATAGTTCCAGCTCTGTGACTTCTCGCAATCCGGCGTAACGGTGCTAGCTTCCGTGACGTCGGAATTGGAGTCGGAGCACGAGCAGGCCGACTGAGAGCAGCAGCAATCCGAGTCATTGGATTGAATCAACTGCTGTTGCTTCTGCTGTTGCTGCTTTCCCAGTAATAACCATGACTCCACTGTGGGCGGCGGCAGAGGCAGTGGCTTGCGGGCGCTGTTGGGCGACAGTGCGTTCACTGTCAACCGATTTGGGCGTGGCATTTGATTAACCTGCCTCCGATAGCCAATGAAACGGGCGGGATTGTTGAGTTGAGGACTGGGTAGCGGTTCATTGGACTTGCGCATCATAGCCTGCTTGCACTGATGCACATAGTCCACCTTCAGCAGCTCCATCGGTAGCAGCTCACTGCTCGACATCCTCGAATCAATGGTGCTATCCATGCTGGGAGCTTCACTCGCCGACGCTTTGCGGCTCATCGCCAAAGCCATTGCCAGTGACTGGCTCTGAACTTGGCCCTGTGGCGGAGGTATTTTGCCAATGGGCATATTTGAAAGTATTTATCGGAGTATTTAACTCCCGTTGATGGGGTCCAAAGCGGTCAAAGCACACATAAGTGTCTCAAGGGAAACCACAAATAAATAATAATAATAGCAAACGATTATTGCAACAACATTTGCTGCACATTTCACAATTCACAAGTCACAGTCACTGTCACTATCACTGTATTCCCCGCCTTCCCGCTCCGCACCGCCCTTGTCTGCTCGACTCTATTCTGATGCAAATGCAGATGGTCCAGTTGCGAGGTCAGCTTTTATCACACCTCTCTTTCTTTTGCTATTATTGCCAATAATCACACACCCAATCACTTTATGCACCTTTTCAAAATTAAACAAAACATCGCGACGTCTTTTTGTATTTCGCGTTCATCAATTCGCTTCGTAACGTATTTTTATTATATTCGAATTTGTTTTGTATTTCAGTGACGACTCGCATGCGCGACGCTGTTCCGCGCAGTTTGAGAGATCGGCTGCAACTGTCGCTCAACTCGTTCGCAGCGGCGCCAGCTACTCCAGCAGCTAACTTCGAACGAAGTTCGCTCGCAACATGTTGCGAGTGGTTTCATTCGAACCTCGATCGCACTAAAGGTGCAACTGCAATGCATTGATTTTCATTTGAAACAAATGATTAAATTTAAAATTTACTAATAAACTATTTTTGTTGAATTTAAAGTGATTTAATATTAGTAATTAATTATTAAAAGACCTAAGCCTACAAATATTTTTATATATTCACACGTAAGCAGTAAGATTTGCCGCAAAGGTTGCTTAGCAGATCCATCGCCATCTAGCGTGCATAACATGCAACAGAGTTAACTTAAAGGTTTTCTAATTAGCATCAGAGTTGGAATGTTCTGATTAGAATAAGTTCAGTTGACCGGGTCAGTAAAATGAACGCATAAACTTATTCAGTCATTTGTGATTAATGACGTTTAATTTACTCAGTTCAATTTATTTTTATAAGATAAAAATGTAAAGATACAAAAAAAGTTATTTTAGTTTTGAAGCATTTTTAGTTTAGTCGAACATCTAAGACCATCTTATTAAAATGACTGATTTACTTCGCAGTCAAGTAAAAATGTTTACTGATTCTACTCAACAATTCGAACTTTAAATCAATATTGTAAAATACAAAAAAAAACAACTTCCCATTTTTCATTGCTTTACAATTTTCAACGCCCCAGCACTCCAAATCAGGAACAAGCTAAGCTCAGCCAAGCAAGCTCCGGTTTACAGGGTATAGGGATATACTCGTATATAGTTATGGACATAAAGCAACGAATATGGATGAGCAGAAACAAGACAGACTCGTTTCTAATGAACATGATAGTCGCTGATATTTGTGCGATTTACGAGTGGCAGCCAATGAACAGCTTAATTTGTAGGTTCGTGCTTATACGTTTATGGCCAAAAACATGCAATAATACACACAATAGTTGGCTAACACACACACACTCACACACACACACGTATGTCTAGTGGCTTTCGCAATTACGTGAAACGGAAGCTAGTTGCCCGCAAAAGGATTACGCTTGAGTAGGAGCTCCAAATATGTGTGTAGAGACATTGGTAAGACTGACGCCCAAAAGGGGGCCAACATATGAGCCAGACCATGGCCAAATCAGCGGGTTCAATCGAAAGTGAAACGCAACTAAAATCGGTGCAGCAAGAAACTTTGAGTTTTCATTCATTCATTCATTCAATTAAACAAAACAAAAACAAAAGTAAATGAAATGAAAAGAAAATAACAACAAAATAATGCAGAGAAAACAATCTCATAACAAATAAGTATCTTATGGGTACGCGTCTACGCGTATCTGAAGGAAATGTAATGCCATTAAACAGAAATTTAATTTATGATTTTCTTTCTTTTCTTTTCTTTTTGGCCAACTCAGTGACAAAGCTAATGCGGCGTTTACAACATTTAACTTGTTTTAATCTTTTTGGTCCATGTCAGAGCTACGGCCCACAACTGCGTGTAATAGATGACGGCACAACACACTCGATATACACTCGATAAACAAGAAGTCGAGTGTGTCGTCTATGTACACAGTATCTTCCAAAAAAGTTGTGATTTCTTTTGTTTTTACCTTGATCAAGTTCAGTTCGCCCATTGTTGGCGTATTGCCAAATTTGGCAGTAAATTTGGCCATCATTCTATTGTTTATTTCATTAGCATTTTTCAATGAGCAAAACTCTTTACTTAATTACTAAGTACAAAGCTACTCGATCGTAAAACCAGGGCTATCAACTTGGGGAATTAAGTATCTTCTATTTGTCCACTTGTAAACGCTTTAATGATGAAGATTATAACATTTTATTGGTGTCAATTTTTGTTTGGCTATAAAGTTGGCCAACGACTTGAATTGAGTATTATTTTTCCTATAACTGCTACACACAATAGATCTTTTGCACAACAAAAGTTGAATTCAGAGAAAAAGAAAGAAAAAACTTAAGGAAAAACAAGTTTAGAGTCGAAATTTCGTTAAATATGATAAAGTATCGGGTATTATTGTATCAAATGTTGGATATGCTGTAATTCCATTTCTAGTAGAAACTAAATAACTTGAAACAGTTTCGGGAAACGGGGGAAATCTGTTAATTTAATGAGTGCAATGATTGTTTACAGGGTATCAGTACAGTATCTGTTTATCGAAATGAGAGAACAGTCGACATAACGAGATTACAAATTTCTATTACAGAAATTATGAAATAAGCGAAAACTTTGATGCGATCGCAGATTTCCCGACGGGATAAAATAACGCTTAAAATGATTGTAGAAAGTGTAGAAAATAATGATCATTACAAACTGAAACTTACATTCGTTTCTGGCCCCTTTATGAATTAACTTTGGTGTTTTATTTTACCCTCCATATTAACGCATTTAATTTCTCATTTAAAATCAATTAAAATTTCTTTCTTTTCGGTATGAGGCTTTGCGTAGAGTTAAAGCTGGTTAAAACTATCGTTAAAAAACTATCGATTGGGGAAAAACTAAACAATTTCAGTTCGATTTTTAAAATCACAAGTTTTTTGTTGTCCCAAAAGTAAATTCCATAAAATACTTGATATAATTTCATATAGAAATCCGATTTTAATCGATAGTCGATTAATTACTGTCGATAGTTTGTCGGCTTCATTACTTAAGTTATCGTCATCATCTTCATATTTTGTCTTTGTCTTGATTTCTTTCTTTTTCTTGTTTTTATTTATTTCCGCTTTCATTCAATTTCGTGTTAACATCCAAAACTCAGAAGCCCTGTAATCTCACTAATAGCTATTTGGTAATTGGACAAATAAAAGTAAAACTACTTTCTCGAGCAGATCGCATTTGTTTTGAGAGAAAAGTTGTTAAACATCAACAATAAAATTAAATTTATTTTTTAAATTAGAAATTAATTCAATTGTTTTGCAAGTCTACTGGGTATCTAAAAGTCGATAAGCACTTAATTTCCTAGGTAAAGAATATTTGAAATTGTTTGTTTAGCAATCTAAACCCAAATGAATTGTTGACCTTCCTACTCAATTTTTAGGTAATTTCAATAATTGCGCTTTGTACAATTTTGAGACTGGTCTGAAGATGGGAAGGGTGTGAAGGGTCTAGAGGAGAAGTCTATTAAACATTGGGTTTCACTTTATGTTAGAGCCAAGAAAAGAGAAATTGTGGCCACTGTTTACAGTGATTACCCAACAGTTTTGGCCAATTGCTTAATTTGCGAGACAGCAAATGAGAACAAACAGATTAGTAATGAATACTCAATGAATGACCAATGAATGTCCAATAAAAGTCCAATGAATTCCCCATAAGTATCAGGTTTCAGTTGTGATACAACAAGAGTCCCTGAAGGTTGGAATCCTCTAAAGATGTTGCTCCGCGGCAATAGTTGGTCGCTTATACTAAATATCATAAGTAAATTGAGATTGTAAATCATCTGAGATAATTCCTGACTAAAACTTTCTTCAGTTGAAAGATATTTGGCAGAAAGTACAATTTGCATACTGTGGCACAAAGACTTTGATTGGCAGCCTCGAACTGAAGCCAGAAACTATTCCAGTTTTGTGATCATCGAGATGAGAACACTAATCGATAGTTTCAAAGGGGACGTAGTCGATGTGGAGGCTAAGGAGCAGCAGATGAGGCTGAATGATTTGACCTATGACGAGCTGCAACTGAAGCTGACCATATCCATAGAGACGTCACAATGCGAGGTATCAAATAAACCAACGTCCACAGGAATCACTGCAGATTATTCCATTCGATTATTCGATAGAGTTTCCTTGTGTTTGGCGAAGACATTCCCCGTTTTGTGGAAGCGTTTTCAAGAGCATCGATGTACTCCATTTGGCGTAGTTTACGTAACAGATTCGTCTTTGCCCAAGTGGATAGAGAACTAAATGAGTCCTGTTATCGGCACTACTTCTTTGAGGGTAAGGGAATCCTTCTGGTACTGGGCTTCTAGCAGTCGAGCATCTGGTTTGTTTTTTACTTTTCCTATCTAGATCAACCGAATATTCTGATTGTGGTACAAAGCTCTGAGAGCAAGACACTCTTTGAGCTAAAGACAAACAAGTACGTAGGACCCAGAGCAGAGAATCCTGCCCAGTTATTGTTACTGGATCGCTTCGACGCCAGCGTTAATGAATTTGAGGTTAAAACCTCACTATTTCCCGACAAACTGCACGATCTACAAGGCCGCGAACTGATCATCGCTGGCTTCGACTATAGGCCCTACACGGTTATCAACCCGGTACAGGTAAGTATGAGTAAGCATCGCCCTAGGGTCACCTTGAAAGTCTTAGATCCTCTTCTCGCAGAGCAAGGGAAACCCAAGCATTGTCCGAGATGTTAGTGTAGGCACCCAGTCGGACCAGGTGTACATCGATGGCACCGAGACCCGGGTCGTTCTCAATTTCTGTGCTCAATTCAATTGCACTGTGCAGATCGACACCTGTGAGTATGAAAAGAATGGAATCCCAGATGAGGTTGATGGTTTTCATCTCCCTCCTCAGCTGATGCCTACGACTGGGGCACCATGTATCCGAACATGTCGGGGGACGGTGCGTTGGGCATGATTGTTCAGAGGAAGGTGGACATTTGCATAGGCGCGATGTACTCCTGGTATGACGACTATACCTATCTGGACATGTCCATGTATCTGGTGAGATCGGGCATCACATGCCTGGTGCCCGCTCCCCATCGTTTGGCCAGTTGGTACCTGCCCCTACAACCCTTTCAGTGCACACTGTGGGCCGCCGTGCTCCTCTGCCTGAGCATCGAGATTGTGGGACTTGTGGTCGCGCACCACAGTGAGCAGAAGCTGTATGAACGGAGAAACAAGAAGGAGCTGAGCTGGTGGAGAAGTTGGGTATTTGGAGGTGTCACCACCTTCAAGCTCTTTATCTCGCAGTCCGGGAACAGTAATGTCAGGTCCGTCACAGTACGTGTGCTGCTCTTCGCCTGCTTCCTCAACGACATCATCATCACGAGCATATATGGAGGTGGCCTGGCCAGCATCTTGACCATACCCAGCCTGGGAGAGGCGGCAGACACGCTGGCCAGGATGCGTACTCAGCGTTTGCAGTGGGCGGCTAACTCGGAGGCGTGGGTATCGGCCATACGTGAAACCAACGATGTGAGTAACCGCACTCAATCTCTGGAAACATTAATAACTCTCCTTCTCTGCGATAGCCACTGGTTCAGGAACTCTTGAGTAACTTTCACATCTACAGCGATGAGCAGTTGCTTCACTTGGCTCGAACTGGCGACATGGGATTCACCGTGGAGCGCCTACCCTTTGGTATATTCCCACTCATTTCCCTCTCGGATCATCTGTTATAATTATTTCTCTGTAGGTCACTTTGCTATTGCGGATTATCTGACGGAGGAGGCCATCGATCAGATGGTGATCATGCAGGAAGATCTATATTTTCAGTACACAGTCGCCTTTGTGCCACGCCTCTGGCCACTCCTGGAACGCTTCAATGATCTCGTGTATCGCTGGCACTCCTCGGGCTTCGACAAGTACTGGGAACACCGTGTGGTTGCCGATAATCTCAACATGAAGCTACAGCAGCATGTCGAGAGCACAATGCCAGGTGTGGATCAGGGTCAGGAGGACATCAGCATTGAGCCGGTCACTCTGGGCATGACCAACTTTGCTGGCATTCTGGTCGTTTGGGTTTTGGGCATAACTGTGGCCCTAATAGCCTTTCTGGCCGAACTGTTGACAGCCAAGTTCAAGTTGGCCCATAGCGTTGAGATTTAAACCAACTCAATCCAGTTAGTGGATTATGGCATTCTTAGCTCATCAACTCACTTACTTTTTGCGCAATACTCTACGCTAGGCGTATTAACGGGTTTCACTACCAACACGAGTAAAACATACTTTCCACAAAGCTTTACAACAACAACAACAAAATTAGTAGAGAGGCGAGAAGTCGAGCAAACCGGCTGTAAAACTCCTCGCACTGTTCTGAAGCAATCAACTATTAGACACTTTGAAGAACAGATATGAAGAGTTATAGTTACAGCTATAGTTGTCTGATCTTGTCTTTCATGTTTTCCAGACAAACCTAATATACCCCTGCACTTTGTTCGAAAACAGGGTCTAAGAAAGCGATCTCTGAGATACACTTTTTATGGCCTTTTCACCAGCAGCATCAAAGGGCCGACAAGCGAAAATAACTGAAGACAGGTAGCTCTAGTTGGCCAAAACTAGACGCATCCGGAAGTGCCGAGAAAGTTCTCAAGGCAATGATCAAAATTATCTTGTAGTTATGTGCGTACGTGTTGGCAATTAAGCAATTGCAGATACATTGCGTATCTGACAGATTCTCGTCAAGTGTCTACATCGTTATGGCCAGGCCTAAAGCCAAGTCATGGTCATGTCACGAATTGATTGAAGTGAAAATTTTGGGCGTACACGATCCATCGACACTACAGACATTGTTGACCAATTGGCTAGCCGAACAGCTAACTTGGCTTTCGGCACTTCTCTTTTTTTCTTGGCCATCATCTTGATTGGCATGCAAAACATGTTGCAGTCTTAGCGGTTTTAGAAATTTGTCGAATAACTCTCAGAGATTTGGATTTGCATTCGGATTTCGGGTTCAATTTGCTTCAGCTCGCAGTGAAAGTGAAGTGCACTCAATCCGCACACAAAGCTCACTACTCGAGACACTCGTGAATAGTTGGTGTATAAATCACTTGAATAAAACACACATTTTGTGCACTCTGTTTTTGTATATATACAATTCGATTCTATTCTATATCTAATCACTGTCAAGTTATTGCAATTGTTTAACAATAAACAGCTGTTATACCCTGTGGCTGGTAGGTAAAGGGGTATTCTAAGATTGTGCTAGGCAGTAAGTAGCGAGTTATTAGTTATAATTAATAACATATATATGAAGCATTCACTTCCTTCTGAGGTTTTAAGGACAGTATACACAAAGCTTATATAAAGTCTTTTAAAAGTCCCCCCTCCATTAAAATGCTGCTAGTACAGGGTGTTTTGCTGTCCAACACACTCTTTTTCACATGGGGAAATTTATAGTATTGTTTATGAGTAACTTATATGCAATTGTTGCAACAAATTCTGCTATAAATTGCAACTGTTTTCCTAAAAAGCCTCAATTGAAAATTCTTTGCCGAACCATGAAGATCAATCTAGGAAAATTCTGCTGCTTGTGGCTGCTTCTGCTAATGAATCTATCCTGGAGCTCTGCCTGGACCGTGGAGGACCTAATGCATCGCATTTGTAGGATTGAAACTACTCCAGATCATATAGATGTTAATACATTTATATTCCTTTTAGCTGTTTGCAGTGCACCTGTAGAGGTTGGGTCCTGTAGTTCGCACAGTCGAAAGTGGTACTATGCCTCCAAGCTGAGGAAGTGCCAATCGTTCATCTACTCGGGCTGTGGCGGTAACGGGAATCGTTTCTATAGCAAATACGAGTGCGAGGATTATTGTGAAATTGTGTGTAAAATCAAAGTTTAAACAAATTTCAAGTCTAACAAATTTAATTATTTCTTTTTAGTGAAATACCTTGAAGTGGGAATCGGAATGAATGTTTAGGTTAAATTGTAACTGAAATTTAAAATAAAAGTAACTTTTACAAACCATATTTGGTATCTCTCAGATACAATTGTACGTGCCACAAGTACGTAATGCACTTACTTAACCCCAACTGCGTGAAGCGACAGCAACAACAATGGAAATTGTTTATAGTATGTTTATGTGTTTATTTGTTGATGGCGACACATTCAATTGGCGTCGCGTACTTGTATCATAATTTTGTTTTAATATCGCGCATACGTCGTGTGGTACGCCGTGTATTCGTTGTATAAATGTGAAAGTGAAAGAGCGCATAGCTCAGCATTAGCATTAGCATTAGCAAGCCTAATCAAATGCCGATTAATTATTTAATTATGGAAAAGCTGTGAATGCACTACAATCACAAAGAGACAGAGATAGAGAGAGATGGAGACTTTGAGAGAGAGAAGAGACTTATGCATCTGCCAGACTTGTAACCCATCAGTCTCCCCTTTTTTGGACAATTTTCGATTCAATTCAATAACTTATAAAAAAATAAAACAATTAACAATGAAACGCATGAAGACTTTCGATTAATTGCTCAATGATAGGCGACCTGGCCTACCTGGCCTACCTGGGCTACCTGTGGCCACCTGTGCAGGAGAAATCGCTGCAACTCTATTGAAACCACGACATTAGGCATGCCAAGTTGTTCAGATTGTGCAAGTACTTTTGCACTTCAAAGTGGCTACGTGGCAAGAACTATATTTGTATTTTACTGTGGCACTCTGGCACACACAATGGACTGACAGCAGACATCAATCAAGCGGAGTGTCAGCTGAAGAACTGCAACCAACATCAGCCTAGAGGCACCAGATGATCAACGTTTGTCGGCAAACAAAAAGTCCACAACAAAATAGCAAACAAAAAACTGTGCGAAATTATGATAAGTTGAAAAAAAAAAAAAAAAAAAAAAAGAGCGATGCTGAAAATTGGAATGACTTTGCAGACAGATTGCAGTAAATGAACTCGTTTCGATGCGAACCGTATTAGAAAGTATCTTTTCTTATGCACACCCAGAGTGTTAGCCTTAATTCTCCAAGTCACTCAGAAAACAAACAAAACAAAAACAATGAAAAACAACAGAAATTGCAAATGTATTTCAAATGACAGTCAACTTAATGATTCCATCGAATGCATTTCCATCGTTTTCTTCTTTTTTGAAACAAGTCAAGAACTCTTATTTCAAAACTAAGCAAATTTGGCCAAAACTAAGTTAGGTGAAGAATTATATCATTTGCCAAGGAATTCTTTAGTGACAGTCAAATCACTTAATTAGATTTATTAGTGAACCAAACAATATTAATTGTTATTAAGTGATACCCAAACCATTGAGTATTCCACTTCAATTAAATCTATAATTATATTTACAATACTTTTAAATTTTATTAGAAAAGTTACCAAGTCTAACAGAAATTACCCAGGGCGCAAGATAAGTGCAACTGAGCACAAGAGAATTATGGAAAATTAATGCTCAACGGTAAACTGAATAGTTAACAGTAATTTAGAATGAAAATTGCTTCATTTGCAATGCGGAATTGAAATTGAAAAGCGTTTTTCCTGCTGCCAACGGAAATGATAATTTGCCACTTCAACCTTTAGCGAACTGCATTTTCCCCTTTAGCCAAGTTGGCTATAACAAGAGTCTAACCGTGGCTAACTGTGTGCAAGCCATTGTGATAGATAGATACATAGATAGATAGATAGATAGATACAAGCTGCAGTTACAATTATTTGTCTACTTAACTGATTCGCTATCTTTCTCCATATCTATTCCAATCAATCTGCGTATATCTCATCATTTAAATCATATCTCTAAACATTTTGGGACTATTAATAGATAGATAATACTAGGCCAGTCGTGTAAATGGAAACACTCTGTTAATGGTTGAACGTAAATGCTTTTTGAGCTTGTCTGTCATTAAATAAACCTAATGATAAATGCCACCGAGGGTTCAACTCAATTATGGACTGTCTGTCTTATTGGCTGCACAATTGTGGGATTCGGAGAAGGTAATTATGAAATTTTGTCTAGCTGATGGTCAAGCATTTTCAGACTCTATACGAATTTTAATGGGGCAGGCGGCAGACCCCGTACTTCCCTTACAGCAACTCTAGCCCGGAGCAATGGGTCGCGTTGTCTTCGCCAGAGCCGTAATCTATGATTTACGCAGTCTCCAAAAGTGAAACTTGTTGCTGCAGTATTTGTCTTATCATGGCAAAGTAAAGCGTCTTGGTTTGGCTTTGTTTTGCCCTCGGCTATTGTTGCGCCGCTTTGCGCTGCGCTGCGCTGCTTTATGGTTTTGGCCAAATACAATTGGCCTTAGCCGCATCCACAGCCACAGTCGCAGTCGCAGCGGGTCGGAATCTTTTGGGCAGATCAAAAAAAATAGTATTAAGATATACAAGCAACGTGTGAATTTCGCACAATGAACTTGAAATTTGTACAACAAATCTAAATACAACAAAAAAAGAAATTTGTCAGCCATACCAGAGTCAGAGTCGGAGTCGGAGTAGGAGTAGGAGTAATGCAGCGTTGTCATTGTTTAATTAGGAATCTTACGCTTTTCATGCGCTTCGAGAAATTCAAAATGCAAATGCAAATGAAAAACGCAATGCATATTCAGTGATTGTGGCTAACAAGCCCCAGTCGGAGTTCCATCTAATTTTAGCCACTTACCTTAATCGGCTTACGGCGCAACAGGTGGGGAGCTCCGCCCGGTGGCTGCAGGGGTACAGCGGGCTCGGGGGTCACCTGCTGCACAGGACGCGGTGGTTTCAGGGCCAGTTTCTTGAGACTTGCAATACGTTTGTCGCACATCAGCGACACATCGTCAATACGCTGTAAAACCTGAAAGAACCAAAAGAGTTTCATTAGTTTAAATAAATATGTTCTTATTAAACTGACCAGCGGTGTATGCGTGTGTTTTCTTGGCATTTTGGTGGGAGATCATGGAAAGTCGTTCGATCAATGAATGTAACTCAGACCATTGTACTGAATAAACTTGACGGCATTTTAAGCCCTTCATTGTCACTTACTCAATATAACAAGCGGATTTACTGGAAATTGTCAATGAATCAGTCTACTCTTTATTTCGAGCACTTTTGTTGTGCGTGAAAGACTAGAAACGAGGCAAATGTGTTCTTAGCTTCTTTTATTGTAAAGAGAAAGTGTCAAACAGCGAAACTAGGGGAATATTTCCTCATTTCACATATAACAAGAGTACTTCTACAACTAAACGAACAGTAAAACCAATACAAATATAGTTTTTGTGGTTAAATTGCATATACTATAATTGCTTATTTGTATTGTTTTAAAATAACATCTTTTAAATGATTCGCAGAACAAACGAACTTTGTTCTTGTTCATTCAGTTCGATTTAAGCTTTAACGAACTTATTTATCGATTGCAATCAACTAGAGATCAGTTCGCTTATTCGCCAAAAAAAACATAGTTCTTCTTTGGAACTAAGTTGTTCTGCAAACGAATTATCGCCAACAAGTGTTATCGATAAGTCTCTCCTTTGCAGTTGTCACAACAATTTGCCTCCATCTCTGTTCCCACAACATTTGCGGCAAGAGTAATGGAGGCAATCACAAGTGTTAATGCAAAATACCCATATACATACATACATACATACATATATAATTATGTAGGAGAATTTAGTGGTATTCGCACGCGTTTTCACCATGATTTGTTGTGAGTGAAAAAAAAACACTAGAGTCGTACAAAAATAGAGTTAAAACAGAGTAGAAAACAAAAGTGAAGCTACTTTGCTGCAGGTGGCGCACAACAAGTACAGCAACAACAACAACAACAACAAAACAGAAATAACAATGGAATTTGTGCCACAACGAAAGTGCATCCAACTCCTCAACGAATCACGCAGGCGTGGCTGACTTGTCAATTGCCCTCTATTATTTGATTAAGTTTTTTCTTAGTTTTGTTTTCAATTCAAAATTGAATTAACTTTGAATAAATATGAGAATTGGGGAACGATATAAAATAATCAAAGGTCTTTAGATTTTATGAATAACAATCGTTGTAGCAACTTCCTTAATTCAAAAGTTAAATTTATTAATCGATTGTCAGTTGTATAATCGAATTGCGCCTAGAGGACATCGGTTAACATTTAGCATTTGGCAATGTCGTGACATTTGACATTTTACGTAATTGACGACGGCGGGAACACAACAATTGCCGCTTTCACTTTTGCTTTCGCCGAGGTCGCTATCGCATCGGGCTTATTGTCAACAATGAAGCGGGTGCATCTTCAGCGTGCCACAAGCAGCAGGCAGGAGCTATCCAGTGAGCCAGCCATCTAGCCACTGACCAGTTATGTGGGTTTCTGTAAAAATCCATGCAACACGTGCAGTCTTTCAAATGCAGGCATAATAAAACGCCGTCCACGATCCGACGATGAGCTAATCACACAACAAAGATTCCCAAGTATTTGGTAATATGTTTGTGTATTTAAATTTTATTTATCTGGACACTATGGCTATAAATTGTTGCTGCCAGGGTTGTCAAGCGCCTTTAAATTGTATTTGCGTTTCAAGGATTCCAAGCTTTTCATAAAACCGGGCGATCCAACTTAATTTTCGAAAAGGATGAAACCAAAAAAAACTATGAAATTTATTAACTTGAAGCTATGCTACATTTACTGTATATACCCTGATTAACTGTTGCTTAAATCGCGGTTTATATAGATCAATATAAGAAAGTTACGGTTTTAAATACTACAACTTTAAGCCCAACCAACTTGCATCTAATCATAAATTTTTCTATTTTTATGAATTGAAGTGCTGACAACTCTAGCAGTGTCTAGTGCATCGTACCCAAATGGGCGCTTGTCAAGATGCACGACCAGTTAGCTCACTTGAACTTCCGTCGACCTTTGCAGGAGACATCGCCTACACTGTGCACAGACTGGAGGTGGTGACTGTATGCCTACATGCACATACTTGAATATGCAGGCATGCTTGTGTCTGCTTAGCTTGAATGGATTTTCCCGCTTTTGATGGCAATTGACAGCGTTTAAACTCAAGGTAGAGGAGGAGCAGCACTAATTTGTGTATTCACATGTGTGAGTCTTCCTGTATGGGGATTTCCCACCACCCCTCGCCAAGAAGGCGTTAGAATATACGTATTATCCAATACGAGATGTATATGATTTGACCAAGTTTGTAGAAAATCGGGTTTATTGGCGGCCCCAGAGCAAGGGAAAGTAGGCTAGCTTAAATGATGAAATGATGCAACTCAGATTAAGCAATAGATACATACGGCGATGGTTATCAAACTTACAAAGAATTTTTTAATCACCATTTGGTTGGCGCAATCGCAAGGATGTCCAGTTCAAGAACTGGTCAAACGGCAAAAGACTGGAATGAAAGCGGTCCGATCAAGGCTAATTGTGTCAGAATCATCATCACGCAGAGATACACACACACACACACACACGAAATAAGACATGTACCATGTAGAAAAAATCCAGAAAAAAATGTAAATGCTTCAAGAACATTTGCGCAGCAATTTTGGGGTCTAAACAACGAAACGGGTCTGTCGTGACCCATTTCGACACCGACAACTTTTTACTTATGGCTTTAAATGAATAAATAGCCAGCCAAAAGAACTGGAATTGCAATGCGGCTATGAAAATGGGTCATTATCCAGCGCTGCAGCTTTGGGTAAGTTATTCCTGCTGAATTAAAGAAAACCTTAAATTTGACCCCAATTATGTTTTGAATTTACGGCGGGACTACAAACTGAACTTTAACATAATTTAATTTGATCTCATTTCGCTTGAAAACCAAACATGTTTTGATTTAATCTTCTTTGTGTGAATGAAGCTTCAACGTTTCTTTTCTTATCACACATTCGTTCGAGCATAAAACTGATTAAACGACTTGCAACTTATATTCGAACTCGAACTTATACATCGAACATGTTTCGTTTGATGCAGAAGTTGTGCAAGTTGTTACGAACTGATCATATTGAAAAACGATAAAAATAGGCGCAAGAACACTAAATAATTATTGTAAAAGTAATATTTGTATATTTAATAAATTACTTAATAAGCACAACTCGGACTTTATCCTTTCATACATACAGAATTTAGGCAATGACTGTCTTAAGCAATTTGTTAAATCGAATACAACTTCATGTTATCTTTTTAAGAAGCAGCTAATCCCACAGAGGCGACATAAACCAGTTAATTGAAAGCATTTAAATGTATTAAATGTACATTAAGTTGCTCTTAAATTACAGAATGCCCCACTTTCGTTGCCAACGCTGTTATCTAACTGTACTCGTACATGGCTAAACTGCAGTGGCAACTAGTTAAAGACAGTCTTGAAAGAACCAGTCTTTGAGTTATATCACAATTGCACAACAATTCAAAGCTCCATTTCTAGAGTCTTCAATCTGGTCAATCGACAACTGTTGCAAATTAAGACGAACAGGTAAAAGCATCTTTCGCTTTACGGGTCAATAACCGTTGCGTGGATTGGCTTGGCTTGGCTTAGACACCAATCCATCTACTATATACTCAGCTGATTGCAGTGAAATTTAGTGCTATTAGATTATGTGGAACGTTTAATTTTGATATAAAAAGTTTATTGCACACTTAAGAAAATATTGTTTTAAATATTGTATTATGGAAAAATTAAAATCAGTTAAATATATCTTGGATTTAAGGAAACTGAAGCTAGTTTAACAGTTAGATTGGATTAGATTCTTTAACTATTGAAATTTTAAATTTAGTCATCGGCTTTATAAGAATTATACATTATAGTATGATATCTAAACCAGAAATCTATTTCAGACCGATGCAATTAATGTATATAAAAAGAACTAAGATATATTCATCTTAAATCAAGCAGCGGTTACTAATTAAAATTAATATACAAATAAATGAAATAATCACATATTTTTAAACTTTACTAATACATAAGTTTTAGCTATAAATCCTTTTATAGCATTTGTATTTTAGTACTTGTATTACGTGGACAAGTATATAAAATATATATTAAACTCAATTACATAATTCCTTATAAATTCTTTCATAGTGTGATTTCACCAATGTACACTCACCTGAGAGACAAGGGCTTTGGTTTCTGGTGTAGTGCTCTCCAGGAAGATCTTCTTGAATTCACTTGGACTAGATAATTTGAAATCGGAGGCAGATGCAATAAATGCCTGAATTTCGTGCAGACTCTGCTCAGCTAAATCAGATGAAACTGAGCACTTCTCGATACGCTGGGAAGCCAAAAGCTCCACGCCATTGGCACACCATTGATTAGCCTAGTTGGATATCAAGAAAGGTGGAAATGTTAGTTGAGATCGCCTTTAAGATTAATTGAAAGTGTTTACCTTTTCTACTCTCTCCATAAGTTCGCTGTTCTTCGCCAGAATCTCTAGGCGTTTGGTCAGACGCAAGCCGATGACGTCACAGACACGCTGCAGTTCATCACACTTTGGCTGTACAATCTCCCATGGATATACACCACGAGAGCCCACCAGCTGCTGACCCGCTTGTATGACCTCCTCAGCGTGTTCCACATCTAGTTTGATGAGGCCACGAAACTGTTCTGTCTCCTGGATGAGTGTGGCTACCCGGTCGACACTCTCACCAATCTCTGTCATGTCAGCTACGGTCTTTATATGCCCATCGAAGACGTTCTACAGAAGAGGGAGTAAAATAGTATTAATATACATATTAAATATGGTCAATTCCTGAGATAAACTTACCTGCAGCTCCCGAAAGTCCTGCTCGAACATGCGCAGTCGAAGACACTGTTCCAGGCGATTTCGATGTGTCCGCCAGAATTCGTCGAAACGACGCTCCGTCTCCTCCAGCTGGACGAGGAGTCTACGGTAATCGCGACAATCATCATAATGTTGTGGTTGCTTAATCTTATATTGTTGGTGATAAATAATTTGTTGGCGATGTATTTGCTGCCCTGCACTGGATCTGCACATCAACACAACATTTAAATTGATTCATTTTGCAAATTGGTTTTCGTTTCGATTTGAAAATATTTTGGGAACACCACGAATGTGTATGACAAAGGAGAGAACGCGACAGGAAGACAAAGACAAAAAGAGTGAGAGAGAGAGAGAGACAAGAGACGACAAACAGCTTAATGAGTGAGATGAGTGACATAGCAATGAGCTTTAAAGACAGTTCTCATCTCATGTACATGTGTACTGTATCTATTTGTGTGACTGTGACTGTGACTGTTCAATGTGCGTTGTGCTTAATTGCGAGTGATTGTGAGAATTTCAAAGACGCAAATTGATAAAATTTAAATCATTTTGATTCAAGAACAAAAGCTATAAACTAGAATCGAGTGACTTGTAAACATTATATGTGTGTGTAAGTATATATTCATGCAATATCTAATGTTAAGCTGTATCCAAAATAACAAAGCGACAGCAATTATCTTGTTGACATGCAATTCGTTAAATAAACTATTCTTAAGTACTTTGGTTAGAATTTACAATTGTTAATTATAAAACAAAAAAAACGTTACGTGAAGTTGCGTTTTAAACAATTATTTGAATTTGTAGTATTTCAAAAAATCTAGATTTAGCTTGGGTATGCATATCATTCTACCAAATATTGTTTCAAAATTTTCGTCTTAAAATTAAATGGAAAATTTGTAACTACTTGTTAATTATCTCAATGGAATACCCTGTATGTGAACTATAAATTTAGTAAGGTCTTTGAACTCACTCACTTATTTTGTATTTCTGAACTAGATTCACATTTTGTATTCCCCATTTAGACCATAAAATAAAAGTGTTAACTATTTAAAATCAATGCTGTCATATTTGATTCTAATATATTTGTCACTACAAAGTATATGTAAATTAAACTAATTTAATTCTGCTATTATTTAAAGAAAGCTATGACATTGTATATACTTTGTAATGAAACTAAGAATCAGTTTACTTTTGAATGAATAAATTTTGAGAAATAATTTCTATTACTAACAACGAAAGTCTAATTTAAAGACAAAATTAATGAACACATTGTTAGTATTTTCCAAAATCAAATCTACATTAACAATGAAATTATGTAACAAATGTAACTGTGATGAACATGAAAGATCACTAGCTCGAATATAGAGAAATGATGAATGTTTTCAAAATATTTTCAATATAAGTATAAAACGTTAATAGATAATTATTATTATTAGATATTAGATAATAACCAGTGCAGAGCTATAAGAAACGAAACCAAATTCGAATAGATTTCAAGAGTTAATCAACAGAGGAGTTAGTTAAGTTAATAGAGAAACGCGTTAAGAGAGACAGAGAGAGAGTTAAAAAAGTTTGAACCAAATACTGCAGTATACGGTAACAGGGCAATTCAAAAAACACCAAACTTTTGTTGTATAGTGTAGTGCGTGTAGTGTAGTGTAATGTAGGTACCTCTCAATAGCGCTGACATTCCCGGTGCGCTCAGAGAACTCCTTCAGCTCATCGTTTGATTTGATCTTATTCAAGAGCGTCTCACCATGTCGTGCAGCAGCAAGAATCTCATCCTGAAATCAACAAGAAAAATTTAAATCTACATAAAGACCAACATAATATAGAACTCACCTTTAACCGCGCATAATCCGTACC
This sequence comes from Drosophila cardini, assembly GCA_018903735.1. Classification (NCBI taxonomy): domain Eukaryota; kingdom Metazoa; phylum Arthropoda; class Insecta; order Diptera; family Drosophilidae; genus Drosophila; species Drosophila cardini. The sequence continues at coordinate 18,943,997 of JAEIGM010000001.1, read as the reverse complement.
CTGATCTTCCAATAACTTTCTGGTCGCCTCGACGGAGTTGGGAAATTCCGTGTCATGTATGGCCTGTATAAACACATCCAATTCTGCGGAAACTTGATGCGTCAAACTGGAAAACTTCTCAAGCGACTGCAAGGGAATTATATGTATTAAAAGGGATATTTTGTAAATTTTATAGCTTTGAGTGCTTACAATTCGCTGCTGAATCCATTCGTGATGTGAATATATTAGTGAGCCACCCATGTCAGGTGTCAACTGAGTCGGATCCACAAATTCATGCAAATCTGAGAGAGCCGAGCAAACGACAAGACGAAAGCGATACTCATCCTTGGAGGAAAACTTTGAGCTCACCTCGGATATGGCCTTCTGAAAGAGACCCGAGGGACGTAGCACATAGACCACATGTATAATCCCGGGAAAATATATCTGAAATGCAAATTTTAAATTAGAACCGATTAACAGTGGGTTCAAAAAGAACCAATTACGCACCGAAATCCGTTGTAATGCCGTCTTTACTGATGTCCATCTGTCCTTGCGCCGATCGATAATCAAATGGAATCCGAGATCCGCATCTTGGAGGCTATAAAAACTGATGATTATAAATAAGTTATGACCCAGATATCTCTTCACTTACGATGGCACCGAGCTAAGGTACAAAATGAGCTTCTGATAATCGGCTTCCTCGATCGTATTGAAGTTATTGTTATCCGGAAAGATGATCAGTGGACAACCCTCCTGAGATCGACCACCAGTAATGATGGCATGCTGCGGATGCAAGAGATCCGCAACATCGGCTATATTCAGCACACCCTCACCACTCATCGCGGCGGCCGCTTGAGCCGGAGTTATGTGCTCCATCAGTGAGTTGATCTGCTCCGCAGCTCGTTGGGAGCTCAACGCTTCGGCGGCATAGGCGACACCTTGGGAGTTCACCGATGTGATCGAATTGCTACTGATCGTGGACGTCGTATGCTGCAGAAGTCCCGTGCTCCGATTTGTATGCGCTGGTGAATTAGTGAGCGACTGGAAGATCGCTGTCTGTATGGAAGCTCCACTGCTCACCGAGATCTGGGAATCGATCATATGATGGTTGATCAGCTGTTGTTGTCGCTGCTGTGATTGCTGTGATTGTGTCTGAGATGCGCTCATCACAATGGCCTGTGATTCGGCCAGTGCAGTTTCCACATCGTTGTCTGTTAGCGGAAAATCAAATTGGAAAACCAAACAAATCATTAGCAGCTAATCAAATCTCATAATCTGGAGTGCAGGGAAAGATTTCCAAAATTATATCGAATGCGCTGTGAATATTTGTTGCATTCACACACACGTAAACACACACAGCCACTCAAACACACACACACACACATACAACTCTTAAGCAATCTTCGGTGCAGCCACGAGTACTCTTTGTAAACACAAAACATTCGTAGTTGTATTCATATTAAAATGAGTGTGTTTGTGTGTGTGTGTGTGATTGTGTGTGTATCTGTGAATGCACATATCTGCGAAGTGGTTATGGATGCTGCGTTTTGTTTTTAGCTTTGACCCATTTCAAATAGATGAGGCCCTTGGTGCTTCCTCTTTCTATCTCTATCTCTATCGCTCTCTGTTCACTCTCATCTCTTGTACTATTCATTGAGTAAGAGTTTGAACAGGTGTATTTTTATCAGCGTTGCCTAATTAAACCGACAAATCAACAAAAAATAAATGGGAAAACAGGATAATTATGTAAAAGAATTACTAGAAAATATAACGTTTGTTTCCTAAAAGAGTATAGAAACTACCGATCTTGAAGCTGATACAGCATTGCAGTATGCTGATTTACTATATCGACTCATGTTGTTTTTGAAGATATGGTAGAATTATCTATGAATTGTTAATGTGTAATCAAAAATTATGTTTGCATATTTTAAAAATTCGTCAACATTTGCGAATACATAATTTTGCTACAGAACTTGGTATCAGTAGTTCAAAATGTGTCACTATTACTGAAAAACCGATATCCACATTGGGGTTTCATTTTTATCCGGATAGAGTTGTAAAAAACGATCAAAAATCTAGCCGGAAAAACTCTAAATTGGCAAGACTGATTCTCTTAAATTCCAACTTCATCTCAGTCGGTAATTAAACTAAAGAGTATTTCTTCTAGTTAACAAGTAACTGTCAAGGTTTCATTCAACTAAAATCTGCAATCTTAGCAAATTGTGCATGAATGAAGCCGCAAACATTTCCAAGAATTGGACAACGCTTTTGGAAAAGCAGATAAGTAACGTGGTCGAAACTACAAACTTATCACGTGTATCTATTTTGTTGTATTGTGTATTCCTCTAGAGCTTTTTCAACGAGGGCTGTTCAAGAAATGTTCATTTTAAGCACTGTCCTCGTCCTTTAAATTCAAGTGCTACAGAAATAAAGCAATAAAGTTTTAACTGAACGGAAGTATTGTTTCTATTCCTGTTATATTTCTACTATTAAAATCCCAACTATAGTATATCACAATAAATGCAGTGATTAATTGTCACTCTGATACATAGACTGAGTAATATCAACGGACTTTATACAACAAAAGGTTGTGAATAACAGGTTATGAACAATAGGTCAGTGCCTTCAAATTGCTATTGTTCCAGTTGTTTTTATCAATTGCTAGCTTAGAATCATTAACTCTTATCGTAAATATGTATATTGTAATTATTACTTGATACTTTATCTGTCGCATTTTGACATACCATCGGGCTGACTCTGCTGGTTTCCCATAGTACCTGGTACGGGTAGGCTTATATATACGACTATGAGATACGGTTGTAGCTATTTATGTAAGTGTTTGCATACGGCTAGTGGTATCACAACTGTGATTACGGATCTGAATAAACACATATATCACATGTGGTTTCGGTTTGTCCGACTTTCTGCCATATGGAAGCATATGCTCATATTTGATTACTAATATGAACTTATAAATAGGATTTGTTTTGTGTTCGATTTGCGACTATTAACACAATTTTTCCTTTTATCAATTTATGACAACTAAAAAAGTTTCATTTATTTAGTGGGAAATATGATCCACTAAAGTTCATTATTTTCTATTATTAAGAATACACAGCTTTAGGCGATTAACACCTGATGATATAGTGTTCTATGAATGAACAAAACATTCGAAATCCGCATTACGGTAATGAGTAATAACACTATTTAGCTCTATGTATTTTCCGCACCGACAACGACAACAAGAAAATAGAATCGCGTAACTGAAAAGCGGCGTACTCGATGAGACTCTGTACAGTGAGTCCCAACGTTTCGCTGGCATCGTCATCGTCAACATCAGCTGCTCCGACAAGCACACACACACACACACGCACACAGAGAGGGAGAGAGAGAGAGATAAAGAGAGAGTACGACAGCGAGAGTAGAGAGAAGAATTGGCATCGAGGCGATTGCCCGATCGTTAGAATTCAATTTAATTTAAGACCAATGCAGAAAAAGAAAAGAGACGAATAAAGAAAAGAAAAAACCAAACGTTTCTTCGTTTCTTTAGCTTTCTTTGGCGGCAACTGCAGTCCCAATTGGAGCAGCAAGTTAGCAGCTGTTCACTCAATGAGCAAACACAAAAGATATACAGATAGTTAACTGAAAAAGATTCTCGCCTCTAACAATTGAGATACTGAAATTTTGGTTCCGCTGTCTTGATTCCGTCCAACGTCCGTTGCAACGACTCAAAACGAAGTTGATATCATAACTTTCATACTCGTACATCAAAACTATTCTCTATGGCATTTCCACCGACAAGTTTTCAATGTGAGCACAAACATATTGTAAGTCAGAATGATAGATTGGAGAGTATGAGGTACTGAAGTCGGGTATACTCTCACCAGTTTTATCACACAATAATTACACGGTAGGTGGCGCCAGCGAGCGCTAGAATATCTTTAATTCTTCCTGATGTCATTATTAGATTAAAATAAAATTTTATCAGCATAGAAATATATCACTGCCCACTTAGACTGAGTAAACTTTCTTTAAATAGAAATGTGCAGACACCTTTAATACATACTTATTTATGGAATCAATTTTAAAAGAAAGTTTTAGTTAAATAAAATTTAACAATCGTCTATGGTAGCCAGCTATGTGGAAGCTTAACTAATAGATCGGAAGTATAGGTAATAACAGGTGCACTACTGGCAATATCTAGTAACAGGTGTACGGCTGTTCACTTTAAAAGTGTGCAGCAAATGAGTTTAGTGAACTTTTACTTTTGTCACCGAGGGCTGGCGTATTTTTAACGAGGGCTCGTGCAATTAAATGCTCTGTAACATTTGCAAGTTTTTAAAGGTCTATTCTTGGCCCGCTAAATGAGGGATTTATAAATTTATTTATATGTGTATAAGTTCAGGCAAAGTTTATGAATTTTTGGACTTTAGAATTGAATTAGCTCAATTTTATCTTCTTTTAAAAAGATAGTCTTAGTGTTTAAATTATTTAATTTTGTACTGAAAAGAACAATGAGAAACAAATATTGATCTTTGACCTTATCACCGCATCTTTAAATAGCAGCAAGAAACATTTTAAGCTGAAGTTCAAAGTATTTTCCCAGTTGATAACTTTCGACTAATCACTTTTACTTTGCTGAGCTTTGAGCACCGCCGAAAATCATTTCTAAATACACATATATTATTTTGTAATCTACTGCATAACGACTAGCCCATACCCTGTACTCATGCTTTAAATAGCCAGAACAGTTTCATTCTTTTTCTATTCTCTCAAGAGCCCGTTTAACAGCTGTTAAGTAACGTTAACATAAAAGCTTTAATTAAGTTTCAATAATACTTAATGAAAATGCCTGCACTCTTACTTCAAGTGTAGTTTAAAGACAGAGTCACCTTTTTTAAGCACTCAGTACGTGATTTCCGAGTAATTGCGGTAAATTTTGTCTCTCTGCTTTAGTCATTATATTCGCTATTTGTCATTGTGATATCATATGATATTATCAGCGTACTACATGTATTGAAAATATTTTTATATATTTGTATATTTTTTTACTCATAATTGTTCCACACAATAATAACTGCGACCGCCTATAATCACTTGGGTGCTTAACTTTTGCCGGTAATGAAAAAAGCAAACCAAACAGCAAATGTTCACAAATATATAAGTAAGTCTGTATGTGCAATATACATTTATAGAATCTATAATATGGATGTACCCACGTCAGTGTCCGTATGTGCCTCTGTATTTATAGTTTGTCTCATAAGTAATTGCACACCCCGCAGAGTTGAGCTGACACTAAATGTGTGTGTATACTTATGTATGTACATGTACATATGCTCGAAGGCGATTTGTTCGATTGTCAACACCAAACTGGCCTTCCCGCTGCAGAGTCTGCTGATAAAGTGATACATCGGATCACCATAAATTTAAATTATAACACTCACAAATATAACAGCTGCCATTTGGCAGAAAACGCAGTTTACAGGTAATCCGAATAATAACATTAAGTGCAGCATCTGATCTGCTTTGCCGAATTTCGTGTATGCCAAAAACAGGGCTCTCTCTCTCTCTGTCTCATTCACCAGCTGTTAAAGTACTGATAATAAGCATCCCGTTTGGCAATGACAACGCGAAGAAGTTACAACACCCGCATAAACACATGCGTACATATATTTATGCACAAACAAACACACATATGTTCCACTTACACATAATCAAATCATTTCGTATTAGTTATTCCAACAAAATGGGCGGAAATTATTATAAACTGCGATCAACAGCTGACGATCATATTCATTTAAATCGTTCGCTGGCACACGAAAACCCGCAACTCGAGAGCAAAGCGATCAAAGTAATTCGCAATATCAAACAAACACAGCTGAAGCCACTGGAATCTGAATTCTTTGGTTTTTTTTTATTGACTTGGGTAATTAAATTAATTAATCTGCAGGTTCAATATATATTTATATATGTGGTTAAATAGCACCAGTTCTTTAAACCACTAAATATACATTCACTACGCACCGGGAATAACACACAAAGCGAATAAGAAGAAGACTTGTATAAATAACTTAACAGCGATATAACATTAACATTCGCATAGCTCTTGTTAACAGTGAGCAATAGTTCAATATCGAAATGTTGTTCCATTGCGGAACTGCAATAACAGAACAATAACAGAGTACAACTGACAAAAGAGAATTTAAAAATTTTTTATTGTTTGCTGAAGAAACTAAATTTGTATTTGGTTTAATGACCGATCTGCAATATTGAACAGAAAAGACTTTTCGGCCAGATAATATATACCTCATATAACTTTTTTTTAACATAATGCATTTCTGAGGTGTTCAGTTTATATAATTAAAACCAAGGCCACATTAAACGTTGCAACGTGGGCAAAAAGCGGCAGCAAACGACTATTGTCGTTACCGGTGATTAGCAATAAGCATCGTCTACCCTAAATAGAATTGAAGCCCACTTGCCACTGCAACGTCAATTGCATTGGGGGCAACACTTTAAGCACACACATACATACCTAAATATATAAGTATGCGAAATACGTATGTGTTTCACAAGAGCGGCCAATGAAGTGCAGCTAATTGAAAAGTGTCATATGCATTACAAATATTCTACTGCCATAAAAGTTTTGAGTATTTTGTTAAAGGGTTTAGTTTGTTTCCCAATCCATACAATGAAATCATTTTTAAAAACCAATCTATAACATTTATGAGCCTTATCACCCAACAAATTTATTTAATTAGCGAACTAAATTATAGTAGCCAGCAAATTGGTATAATTTAATTTACTTCTTAGTCATAATCTTAGATTCTGAATTGATTTTAAAAATTAAATAAAAGTAAGCTTCAAATTTAGTAGTTTTTAATAGTTATAAACAACTTCATTGCCTCTATTTAATTGACAAAAATACACCATTAACATTATATAAAGCTTTAGTCACTAGCTCAGTTATTGAAACAATAATATTCCCATTTTTCACATTAATCCTTAACTTCATACCAAATTCAAACACTTTGTATTTGTTGCATGAATGTCACAACTAATGAGTTTAACCATGACACCAAAGGAGTATGGAAAATCAATATTCGAGTTTATTGTTAGGTGAAAAGCGATAAGCAAAATGCAGGAGTGTCCCGCACAAAAAAGTCCGTGATTTTGGGTTACCTGATAGCTCCGACACGTCAAGGCAGCTGGATCGACTCTTAGTCCGTTGCAGCAAACGTTGCAGGGGCGGCTGTCTTTGAGGACTGCCGGAAGGACCGTTGTTGATGTCCGACCCGCTGCCCCACTCGGCATCGATGGCCTTGGAGGCACTGCGTTTAAAGTGCTCCAAAAAGTGATCAATTTGTTTTTCTATAGAACTGGACGGTGAGCTTTCCATTGTTATTTGCACATTTTGGTAGCACTTAATAGAATATATTATATTTAATTTTGTGTAGAGGGATTTCTCTTCGAAAGACCTTGATTACACTAACACTTTTTCACAAAGATGCGTAGTAATTTATATGCTCACTTTATTTAGCTTTCAGTTTAATTATATATGTACTTAGTATAAGTTAAGGATGCACCACGCAAAATTCACATTTTTTTTATCTCTATACTATTTTTTGCTGCCTTTCCTGGGCTGCTTTTTGGAAGTTGCACATTCACTGGTTGCCTTTGAGATGACTCAACCTTAACCGTCCTTCCGCGTCGCTCAGCAAGGACTGAGAGCACAACGGAGGTTGCTTTTGGCACTGTAGCAGATTGTATGAGCGTTACGGGTGGCACTGACACTTTTAGGATTGCCTATGACAGAGCGAGAAGGAAAATCAGGGAGAGAGAGAGAGAGATTATGACGCCACATCGGCTGAACACAAACTAAACAACTGAGAGAGCCGGCAATTGGACGATGGAGGAGCTTTTTGTAAGCACGTGTTGTTTGTAAATTACAATTAGTGACATGCGCAGTATTGAATAACTTACAGGTTAATAAACATTTGACCATACATACGTAAATAAATGCAGATTCAAACATACTTTTACCGAAAACAGCTGATCATATTCTACACACCACTGTGGAGAAATCAACTGTTTTACTTTTTAAAGTAATAATTTATTTGATTTTGAAATATAGTTTCAAACAACTCAAGTAAACTTAATTATTCTGAGCAGAGTAAGGGAGGATTTCCATTCAGAATTTAATAAAATGGAACTAAGAACCATCGTTGTCGAATCAGAATTTTAAACCCTCTCATTGCAATTTCTAATAATATTAATGTGAAGATATATTTTCAGATAGATTAGATCATAAACAACATAAATCTCGCATTGACAAATACATTGAATTAATCTCTATTTCTTTATACCTATTCATTTAAATTCAATGGTTTCAAGTTAATTTTCCCAACAAAAAAACAGCCGTTTTGCATCATTTAGTCAAAGTTTCGGAATCAATTTTTTGAAATTAATCTTTCGGGAATACCATTATTATGTGAATTTCGAATGACGGAAACATAAAAGCCTAACAGCACAAGTCGTGCTAACGCACTCATTTAAAACTTTTGAATGCTTGTTAAAAATCTAATTTTGATTAATTTTGTAAAAATAAGTAAAAATCATTTAATATGTGAATAACATTGAGTTCGATTGCTGAATCGCGGAACCGATTGCTGTAGTTCGATTACTGGTTCAATAATTTACACTGAACTGGGCCGACACAACTCTACAAATCAATCCATAAACAAAAAAATTTTGTGTACATAAACTAAACGCTTACGCCGAAGTAAATACAGCTATAAATGCAAGACTACAAATATTAAACAATTTGAAATTGTTAAGTTCCACTGGATTATGGGATATTAGCGTACAGACATTCGTGTAAGTTGTTTGGTATGACACATTTGTAATACATATGTATGTATGCATATGAACGATGGTGATTCTATACATACACATGTAATATGTACACACATATGCAAGTACACAAGTGCATAAACACATATGTGTTCATTTGTAGCGGGCGTGCGAGTGTTTGCATGTGTGAGTTTAACTCTTTGTGAGCACTTGAAGTTCAAGTCCGATTTAAAAAAAAAAGAGAATTAAAATTAATATGATTTAAACTGTTTAATTACTGTAAAATTTTTTACCTGCCACAGAACACACAAAAACCAAACAACGCATTTAATCAATGTTCTCCAACGGGCTGCCGTGCAACCTGTCGTTTCCGAGCTGCCTAAGCGTCCCAAAAGATGGTAACGAGGAGCTCTTGCCGTCCAATATGGGGACAAGGGAACCAGTTATACTCAACGTCTACGACATGGTAAGTGCTTGGAATTGAGAAAAGAGTTCAATTTGATTTGCCTAATTAATGATAATTTATTTCGTTTCATATCATCTGATCTGATTTGATTGGCAGTATTGGATTAATGAGTACACAACATCAATTGGTCTGGGCGTATTCCATTCCGGCGTTGAAGCATTTGGCACTGAATTTGCATACGGTGGTCATCCGTTCCCATTTACGGGCGTCTTTGAAATAACTCCACGCGATCACGACGAGCTGGGGGATCAGTTTCAATTCCGACAGAGCATACAGATTGGTTGTACCGACTTTACATATGAAGAAGTGCGTCGCATTGTTGAGGAACTGGGCAATCAATTTCGTGGAGACCGCTATCATCTTATGAATAATAATTGCAATCACTTCTCGGGATCTTTAACACAGGTAATACTGAATGTGAATACATATGTGTTTAAATGTTTTAAAATTGTTTACTTATTAAACCAAATAGATACTTTGCGGCCAAGAAATTCCCAGTTGGGTGAATCGACTCGCGCATTTTAGCTCCTGTGTGCCATTTTTACAGAGATGCTTACCAAAGTGAGTGAAATCTTGTCAAATTTATCTGTTAATTGTTATTAAAGTGGATCTGTTTTGTAGAGAGTGGCTAACACCGAATGCCTTGCAGCAGAGTATAACCACAATCCAAGAGCGCGAAGACTCGGACAACAGTCCCCTTTGAGACATTACCTGATCTAAGATATTTTCAAAGTCCCAAGCGAGCGCAACTCATCCCTGCTGTCTGAAGACCAACAACAATATTGTTAAGTTAAATAGATAAAATCCGGATCGAAATCAGATTCGTCATCGACATCGCCACTCATTTCATAAAAGCCAAGAGAAAAGAAAAAACAAAACATAAAACAAAAATGGAAAGAAAATCTCCCTCAATAGAATGCAAAATAATGTTAATAGGTTTATAATAATAGGCTATAATTAAAAACGACTAAATTATTGGCTATTGTAATTTGACTATTCAGAACTAAGATTACTATTAAGTGCCGATAAGTGTAAGAATAGGGAGCTCTAGAGCTCGACACTTTCAGCAGACTCATTAACAAAAAAAAAAAAAGGCATCCAAAACATTTGAAATTTAAAATTAAATAGTGAACACATCGAGAGTTATTTGATAGGAAATTGCTAGCAAAAGATAAAAACAAAAAGAAATGTATTAACAAGCAAGCATTGCAAGCATATTAAATTTAAGAATATCAAAAAGTTCTCCTCATTGATTTTGTAACCAGTTTATGTTTTGTTTGTCTATAATTTTTTCATGTTTTAATTCATAGTTTAACAATGTCGAAAGCCGCATGTCTATCAAAAAACACCAAAACGATCTGTTATCAAATAAATATGTACTTGACATTCTGATATTTACACATATTACATTAAATACTATTATATTTAAACAAATTTTTTAATGAAAAAATATATATATATATTTTAATTCAGTAATTATTCTATACGAAGTTATATATTATATATAAATTTAGTTTAAGATATACAAAACTACCTAAAAATCTAAGTACACATGAATCTTTCCAGATATTCAAATTGGTGCCAAAATGTTGCCGCCGAAATTTGCGAATTGGCCAAAATGATTTCTCAATATTTGCTGCAATCCGCCTAAAACGTCCTGATAGTTATTTGGAAAATGTCTAGTATTTTGCAACAACACTAAATTGTTTAATTAATTAATGATAAATACATTTTGAGAACTATTTACAAATCTTTGTGCCTTCCAAGATCTTAATCTTCAATTTACACAAGGCTTGACACATTATTGTACAATCCCACAGCCGCGATTTCATCCACATCGGTGTCCACATCATTGTTCAGGACATCAGGATGCATCTGACCACGGTAGATGTTGGGATGCGGTCTCAAAGAATGTCCACTTTGAAGCGGATGATTCGCATGCAAAAGTTGTGGCTGATTACTGATGGAATGGTTAACATATTCTCCCATGGGGTCATGGGGTTGATGTAGATGCAACGTTAACGGACCATTTGGACTCTGTAACAACTGTTGACCCGTAAAGCCTCGGAGCAGTCGAGCATTCACCAAGTCTCCTGTGTAAATTGGCTGGTTTCTCTGCAGATTCCGTGAGCGATTGGGAATGTCATGGAAATAGGCATCTTTGGGTACTTGCCGTTCAGCTACTCCCAATGTATGTAGGTTCCTGGCATGAACCGTCGTGTACAGGGACGAAGGATTGTGTAAAGCAGGTGCTGCGTGTCCATTCCACGCCATATTATTATTCAAACGAGGACTCAATCCATTTGGATGCTGCTGGCCAGAGCTTTGGGGACTACTTTGTGGGGATTGCAGTGTGGAATCAATCCTGCCCTGCAGCTGGGCTACCATGTCTTTAACTTGACCAGAAATGGGTTTTTTTAGGTACTTGATTTCACTGTTTCTGATCTCAATCTTCGATGGAGCATCATTTGGGCTTTGCCTTCTCATTTGCATCCGCTCGGCGTGACGTGCCATGTCTCCAGGATCAACAGCAATGGGATTTGTATAATATAAAGTGGGATCTTCCGTAAAGTTGTCGTCCAAGCAAAGGGCCTGCCGCTTTAAGAGATTTGACACGGATTGTTGGCCATGAAAGGCAACATCTGTGCTGCAAGATGGAGATGGAGATGGTGCCTCATGGGGTTGTGCCTTATAGAGCAACTTATCGCCACATATTCTATCGGCATTTTCATTGCGTGCCGCTTCGTCTTTGTTGAGATCCGCAAAGGAGACGTCCTTGCGAAGGGCTTTTATTACGGTGTTCAGCATATTGTCGCCTCGGGCAAGACAATGATAATACTTCTGAGTCTCTGGCGGCGACATTTCAAATTCCCAGCTATTGGAGTTCTGGGAGGGATTCGATGTTTCGCTTGAATTCGGATAACGTCTCTGGACATGTGTGTACTCATCGTAGTTAGGACTATTGGCACTCTCCTTATTCTCTAATAGATTGCATTGATTCCCAGGACTATAGGTTGATGGATCACTTTGCTCGGGAGAAAGAGAGCAGAGTTGCAGTTTGTTCTCCTGTTCATTGTCTCGCTCCATGATCAGTGAGGTTTTCTCCAGCAAATCACCCAGTCGTTCCGAAACTTTAAGAAAATCCAACTTAAGTTCATTCAGTTTAGATTTCTTCAAATCCTCCGGAGTAATACCAATTGCCGGCATAGTTTGAGCCATGGTATCACTAGAGTTTCCTGGTGGCACTTCCCTGCTTGAATTGGATTGGGAATCGTCATTGGTCTCGCTCTCTTCGGCTACATCGTTGGCATGTGAATGATAAACGGCCGTAACAATAGCTTGATTTGTCTGCTCCAAAATCTCAACGCTCTTAGAGTTGGGCATCTTCTGGTCATCGTGATTGCTGTCCAGCAGATCCAAACTTCGACACCGCGACAGCGTACGATGAATCCTCTGACACTTGGTCTGATTGTCGTAAGTGGATCGCATTGGTTCTCCACGCCGCAGATATTCGTTCAAATACTGACGCTTACTCTCGCAACGTATCCGATCCTCGATCATGGTGCGGGTCAGCTGTTCGATTTGATCATTTGTCTTGATAGCCAGCGCCTGAACCTTGTGGCCTAGACGCTCCTTGGTCTTGTGAACATATTTCTTTAAGCTCTTGCGGTTACAATTCAATTTGTTCTCAATGTGCCGGAAGAAGGGTCCACAATAGCAGGTGTTCCCCACGCTCACAGGGCCCTTGTGTATATGACCGGCTAGGTCCAAGAAGTATTGTTCACCTTGCTTAAGTGGCTCTTTGGGCAGTGTTTCCAGCTTGGGCGATGGAAATGAACGTGGATCGGGAAAGTAATGACATCCATAAGGTGACCAGTTAATCGCTTTATCTACACAATCTCCGACTTTCTCCTGAGCCGGCACCGACTTGTCGTTTTCCTTTGGTTTCTCTCGACGATTTCGTATGCGTTTAGGCGTGTTTAGGATCTCGTTGATTTCCCGATAATTCTTTCTAACCGCAATGCTTTGAGGCGTCTCTCCCTGTGCATTCTTCACGCTCAAACGGGCATCGGCTTCGAGCAGAATTCGTGTTAGCTTACGTCGTCCCATGGCGCAGGTGATGTGTAGGGCAGTGTCACCATTAAGATTTGTCTTATTGGGATCACAGAGGGCCGACAGTAGGATACGAGTGACGCCCGCATGGCCATAGCGACAGGCCGTATGCAATGCAGTATCTCCATACTACACGAAAGAAATTAAGAGTTACACAAGCTACCGAGTGCAGAACTATACACTCACCTTGTTTTGTACATCTGGATCTGCTCCAGCCATCAGTAGTTCCCTCGAGCTCTGATTGTGTCCGTTCTGGGCAGCCAAGTGGAGCGGGGAGAGACCCTCATTGTTGATGATGCTCAGTGTGGCATTGTGTAGGGCTTCAATTGTATTTGCTACTCTTGCCTTGAGCCTGCTTTTCTCCTTATCCTTGTGTTGTGTCTTCGCAGCTGGCGGCGTGCAGATCAATTTGACGCAGCGACTGAATCCTCGACTTGCTGCCTCATGCAATGGGGTATTCCCCTGGCTGGACTCCTTAGCCAAACGATCAGCATTGCTGGACAGCAAGATTTGTACACGTCGATCATCGCCAGCGGCAACCGCATCATGCAATGCCGTCCAGTTCCTGGATTCATGCTGGAAATAAAAAATTTACGTTTTACTTTTTACTTAAATAAGAATTTACTTGTTTCACTAACCCCGGAAATGGCGTTCGGCAAGGCTTCCTGCTTCAGATTGCGATCCATTCTGCATTTTCTGTGCGTAAACGATATGTGTAATAAGTTGATACCACGTAAAATATGCAGAATAACAACGATCGTAAGAAATAATAGTTCACACACAAGTACTCGTTTTTACTAACACACACACACACACACACATCACTTACAGATGCCCCACGAATAGTTGGCAATTTATGTACATGTGTGTATGTGTGTGTAGTGAAAATTATTTTGGTGTATTGGTATGTAAGCCATACTTTGCATGTAAGCCATACAATATATTTTTGATTTGAATCCATAAACAAAACTTTAATTTTTTTTAACATCTGTTTTCATATTGGCAAATATAACAGTAAGTTGACCACAGAAAAATTCACTGTAAATTATCAATGGCAGACGGTGGATTGCGACGTTTCCACAGCTTACAACTCAAGACACTGATTAATTTTGATCCGTTACATTTGGTAGTTGAATAATTTATAGCAATTGCATTAATGAACATCTTTATATTTTACAAATACAAAACATCCTATCTATTTATTTATATTTTTATTGCTTACATTTCGTGTACGCCCAGAGTTAATTTGGCTTTAAGCCAGGCCTTAAGGAAAATAGAAGAGAAAATTGAGGCGAATTGTAAAATTGGCAACAGGTTTTGTGTGCAGAGTTGTCACCTATGAGATTTATCGAAAACGTATCAGGTAATGACGATATGTGCTATCGATAGCAACAGTCCCATCGCTAGACAATTTGTGTTTGTCATCCGTAAACTTATTTCGACTGAACAACTTAACATCGGCATTTTTTAAATAACTTGCAAAATGGCATTAGCAGAGATTTGTAAAATTTCTAATGCTCCATATATGAAGCCATCAGCGTGGACTTCAAACGAAGTCGAAGAAGAGATAAACGCATTCACAAGCAATATTGCAAACCCGTACACATTGGCAGCGCCACCATTCGAAAACGTAAGTCTAAAATCATTGCACATTGAAGTCCCAAAAGCAATTGGACTTAATAATATTCTATTGTGCATCTGCAGCCACTTGATAACTTGAACAAAATCCAAGCAAATGGCGATAAGACCGGCATCAAAATTAACTTTGATCACGGTACTACCACTTTGGGCTTTAAATACCAAGGCGGCGTCATCTTGGCCGTGGACTCTCGTGCCACCGGAGGCCAGTACATTGGATCGCAGACGATGAAGAAAATTGTCGAAATCAATCAATTTTTGCTGGGCACACTGGCCGGCGGTGCCGCCGACTGCGTCTATTGGGATCGCGTTCTGGCCAAGGAATGTCGTCTGCACGAGCTGCGCAATAAGGAACGCATCTCTGTGGCTGCTGCCAGCAAGATCATGGCAAATATTGCTCACGAATACAAGGGAATGGGCTTGAGCATGGGTATGATGTTAGCTGGCTACGATAAGCGCGGCCCAGGACTGTACTATGTTGATTCGGAAGGTTCGCGTACTCCGGGTAATGTGTTCTCTGTTGGCAGCGGTTCTATTTATGCTTTCGGTGTCCTTGACTCTGGTTACCACTGGGACTTGAAGGACCAGGAAGCACAGGAGTTGGGTCGTCGTGCTATCTACCACGCCACATTCAGAGATGCCTACTCCGGTGGCATAGTTCGTGTTTACCACATGACTCCGAATGGATGGATCAAAATATCCGAAACAGATTGCATGGAACTGCACTACAAATACAAGCAAGGAAGCCAAGTAATTTCTATCCTTGAATCGCAAACTATAAATATATAAACGTGGTATGGAAATAAACATAAAATGATTGCATTCATCACACTAAACTAATGTCTTTATTAATAATATTCGAGTAATACATATACAATCAGTTGGCTTTACTATTTCTTTGTTTTTCAATGTTCGCCAAAGTTTCCTTGTGCCGCTCTTCAGCTCTCTTTTGCTTAAACGTACGCTTTCCGTCTTGCTTGACTCTTCCCACTCGTTTGCGTTGTTGCTGTTGCTGCTGAAGCTCAGTCTGCAGATCGAGATCAGCTGGAAGGTGTATCAGACGGATCATGCGATTGCGCACCATGAAGTTGTCGAAGGCATGGTGACCGCCATTCCTATCTATGAACACCGCCTGTGTCAGCTCGCAAGTCATGTGTCCATCTGCGATGCTTATTATGCCCGCCACAGACGTCTCATTTTGTAGATCGATGAGGACAGCGCGCCCTTGGAGTATTACTGGCAAACAGTTCAGTGTGTTTGAAATGAGATACTTTTCTCGTCCGCTAAACTTTTGCATCGTTGTAATTTAGTTGATTTTTGTCTGAGAAACAGTGCGGGACATCAGCATACAAAATTCATTTGAACAAATGTTTATAGTCGGTCAATTAGTACAAATATACTACTGTTCGTGATAATAGTGGGAGAAAAATCGATTTATAATTTCCCTATCGATATGAGCCAAAACTATCGTCAGCTATGCGTTTACTTATTGCAAACAGACAACAGGTGTCGCCAGAATTTTATTTATGCTTAATTTTAATATTGTTTTAGTATAATGTAAATTTAATAATTAATAGATTTTTTAAATGGCCGTTCCGCGTTCCAGATTTTGCTTGATCTCCGCCGTATGCTCGCCGTAGAAACGGTCCAATTTCTTGTTGAACTTCGAGTTGCGCTCGTTTATGAAATCCACATCTGCGTCGTCATTATAGATACGCCTCCTGGAATACTTCTTTCTGCGTTCAATTTGCTGATCCAGATCCTTTACCATGTTGTTAATTGCAGCAGGAGTGTCCTTTGTACGCAAATGAAGTGTTGTGTTTGGGCCACCGTAAAAGGCGTCACCTAGTTCAGCCTTTTGTTTCTCATACTTGGCCATATCGCGGGCGGGCATACTTTTAACGAGTCTGTTGTACTGTCGCGCTGTCTGTGCTTCGTAGGTGGAAAAGCCCAGATCGGGATTATCTTTGCGTTTCTTCTTTTTTTCGATGCGTTCAGCATCTACTGCAGACACGTCCAGCAGTTTCATGCGCTCGTAGTCTTTGCCAGCTGATTCGGCCTCTGCGCGTGCCTTGTCATCTGCCAGTAACCATTCTGCTTGCCGTTTTCGTGCTTCCCAATTGCTGGGCAATTTCTTGCGTGCATCTTCGGCCACGACTTCCTGATGGTTTTGTGTGCGCGCTTCTTGCCTTTGTTTGTGGAGATCGTGTAGACGCGCCTTACGCTCTGCAAGCTTCTCTGCAGCAGTTTTTGTCTTTTCCATGGTCTGTTTCAAGTGATTGATGTTTTTATTTTTACTTTGTTTTAGATGCGTGACTCTTCTTCTTTAAAACACATTCACAACGATTGGCGACATGCAAGTTGGCTGCGCTGCTTGCCCTAATACCAAGATAGTATTTTTTAATGGACAACTTAATAATATCGATTTTTGATGGCTTGCAGACTATATATAATTTACTTGCCGTTTGATAATTTTTAATAGACTGACATATATTTCTTGTTACTTAATAATACGGATAATTTAAACAAATAAGTTAAACCAAGACGGTATTTATTTTGGTATTTATATTTGAATGTGTATTTTTAGCGCGTTCGCGCCTAATTTAGTGCATTTTTGAGCTAAGTTAGCACGTGCATTGGTTTTTGTTTATTATTGCCGCATTCACATTACTTTGAAATACTTTAATTTGAACAGAGAAAACTGCATTATGAAGTTTGGTTACAAAGTAAGTAAATATAACTTAATTGCGAGCGAATATATGGACTATTATTTTCTTTTGTAGTTCTCGAATTTGTTGGGTACAATTTACCGCAATGGAAACTTGATTTTCACACCCGATGGAAATTCAGTCATTAGCCCTGTGGGCAATCGGATAACGTTGTATGATCTCAAGAAGTATGTATGCATACTAGTTTCCTAAAGGTTCACATTGATAATATTATGCTCTTTTCAGCAACAAATCTCGCACGCTGTCCCTCGAGTCGCGATACAACTACACAAACATTGCCCTATCCCCGGACGGCAGCTTGATGATCGCCATCAATGAGAAAGGCAAGGCACAGCTGATAAGCATGGTCTCCTGTACGGTAATACATCAACATAAATTTCAAACCGGTGTGCAGTGCGTCTGCTTTAGTCCCGACGGCAGCTACTTTGCAGTGGCGCGCGAGAATCTTGTGCTCGTATTTAGTGCTCCTGGAGAGATTACTGGAGAATACAACCCATTTGTGTTGCGACGTAGTTTCATTGGCGGCTATGACGATGTCACTTGGTTGGATTGGTCCTCGGATTCAAAGCTGCTTGCCATCGGTTGCCGCGACAGTTCCACCAAAATAATCGCTATGAAATACTCCAAAAACTTTCGTACCTACAACCTCAGTGGACACACGGATGCCATCGTCGCTTGCTTCTTCGAGTCGAATAGCCTCCATATCAACACGGTGAGCCGAAATGGACAACTGTGCTTGTGGGAGTGCAGCATGGCACCCTCTGACCTTCTGGAAGCTGATGGCACTGAGGCTGTGCCGCCTCAACGCAAACGGAAAACGCTTTCCGCCCGCAATGGAGCTGATGCGGACGAGTCCGAGGATGATGTAGAAAATACAGTGGAAAAGCCAACAGCGGAGGAAGCTGTGAACGAGGACCAGAACGAAGTCAAAGACGAGAACATGAAAAAAAGTCATCCATTCTTCTACAAGAAGCTGGGGCGGCACTACTTGGCCAACGAGCCACGCAAGGAGAAGCGAGATGTAGTTCTTACGGCGGCTAACTACAATCGCCAGACGAAAGTTTTGGTTGTGGCCTTCAGCACTGGTGCCTTCTATCTGTACGAGCTGCCCGATGTGAATATGATTCACTCGCTGAGCATCTCCGACTATCCCATATCCGCGGCTATTTTCAACTGCACCGGCGACTGGGTGGCTTTGGCCTCCCGTGAAATCGGTCAACTGCTCGTGTGGGAGTGGCAGAGCGAACAGTATATAATGAAGCAGCAGGGTCACAGCAGTGAAATGACCTGCATTGCCTACTCTCCAGATGGTCAGTATATTGCCACTGGTGGCGAGGACTCCAAGGTGAAACTGTGGAATACTCAAAGTAGCTTTTGCTTTGTCACGTTCAGTGAGCACACGAGTGGAGTGACCGCTGTCCAATTCAGCAGCAACAAGAAGTTCCTGGTCAGCAGCTCACTGGATGGCACAGTGCGTGCCTTTGATATCATCAGGTAAATCCCACTTGGTATGAACTTTCCTGAACTAATCCAGTTCGTCTGTACTATAGGTATCGTAATTTCCGTACGTTTACATCGCCAACTCCGGCTCAGTTCGCTTGCGTGGCTGTGGACAATTCGGGCGAACTGGTTGTCGCTGGAGGTCAAGATATTTTCGAGATCTTCCTGTGGTCCATCAAGACGGGTAAACTATTGGAGGTCATCAGCGGTCACGAGGGTCCTGTGACCTCAGTGGCATTCTCACCCGTCTCCACATCGTCCACGCTCATTTCGGGCTCCTGGGACAAAACCGTTAAGATTTGGAATTGTCTTGAAAGCAACAGTGAGCACGAAACCATCGAAGCTCTGTCCGATGTCACCTGCGTTACATTTAGTCCAAATGGAGAAGAGGTAGTAAATCTAATACGATTTGCTGTTTCCTAAAATCCTTAATGTGTGTTCCAGGTCGCCGTTTCCACACTAGCAGGTACCATTACCATTTTTGATGTTAAAAGCGCCACACAAGTGAACACAATCGAAGGTCGCTGTGATTTGGGTGGTGGACGCTTGGAGACTGATGTTGTAACTGCCAAAAAGAACACAGAGTCCAAGTAAGTAGCATCTGTATCAACATCAATGTCTTGTCTTAACCCATTCTTTTAGCTACTTTTCTACCATAGAGTACTCCGCTGATGGAGAATGTTTACTCGCAGCGGGAAAATCCGCAAACATTTGCATCTACCATGTGCGTGAAGCAATTCTGCTAAAGAAGTTCCAAATTACACAGAATTACAGCCTGGATGGCCTCAATGTATGTCAACAAAAGTTTATTTGTATTGAGTTTGTCAAGAAAAACCCGTGTTTATTTGCAGGAATTTATTAGCCGTAAGCATCTGAGTCAGTTTGGCAACTTGGCACTGGTGGAGAAGCGCGAAGAGCTCGAGGGTGGCAATGTGGCCTTACGTTTGCCCGGTGTACGCAAGGGGGACATGTCGTCGCGAAGCTTCCAGCCCGAGGTGAGAGTCTTCTCCGTACGCTTTTCACCCACCGGGCAGGCATTTGCTGCCGCTGGCACCGAGGGACTCTGCATCTATGCACTCGACAAAGGTTTGGACTGGAGATCTGTCATGGGAACTAAACTAATGGAAATGTATTTGCTTGCAGGTGTTGTCTTTGATCCATTTGATTTGTCGCTGGAAGTGACGCCCAAGGCGACACATGAGGCCCTTAAGAAGCTGGAATACACAAAGGCCCTAGTGATGGCCCTGAAACTAAACGAGCCCAATTTGGTGACCTTAGTGCTGGAGCGTGTGCCCTATAGGGATAGTAAGTGCCCCTAAATTATAGAAATATGGCTGGAGAGCAAAGGTGGCTCAAACTTACTAATGGAGTCGGAGTATAACAACCTTCGTTCGTCCCCTTGCAATCAATAGCTCTGGTTTCACGCTTGTCTAAAAATAGTTGAGAGTTGAGTTGTTGTAAGGGGTTAAAGTGGTAATAGGTGAGAGTGGAGAGCGGAAAGGGGTAAGAGGCTAGAGGGTCAATGGGGTAAACCTTCAAGGCACCTCGCTTATTACCTAACCAACATTTTGGATCGAATGTGCAAATTTCCTGTTGTGTTAATAAACAGTTTCAAGGTTCTTTCTGCATTCGTCTTCGGGTCTTCACGTGCTCAGCTAGGCAGGTCCTATGGTTAATAACCCCTTTGAGGCACGTGTCGCCTGCATTGTTATTTAAAACGAATGTCTTGAATCTATTTACAGTCGAGCTACTTTGTGGGGATCTGTCGCCTGATTTTGCCCAGCGTTTGCTGCAACACCTTTCCCGCCTGCTCCAATCATCGCCCCACATTGAGTTCTATCTGCAGTGGTGCTGTTGCCTGCTCACCAAACATGGCTATCACGACGGAGTCTTTCAGCAGACGGCTCTGCTGGGACTACACGAGAGTATATCACGCAAATATGAGTTGCTTAACAAAATGTAAGTTCAAACACTGGCCTCTCTTAACCCTTTATCTACTGATCCTTAACTGAATCTTCTACAGCTGTGACTACAACAAATACACGATTCGAGTTCTGCTGGACAGAGCGGAGAAACAGCAAGCACTGAAGGAAGCCAGCGGGGCAAATGGTACATCTTCCAATGAGGATAGCGATGATGAAATGTTGTTGATTCGCAGTCAAGATGACAAATCCATGGAACGAGAGTTTAATGATGATAGTGAGGAGAATACGGACAATGATGATGAGGAAAGCGACGCATTATAGTTTTTAAACAAATAGAAATTGTCGTTAATTATCAACGTAATTATAATTAATTTGAACTCTGATTTTTCTTGGTTTCATTTAGTATAAACCTTTTTCCTTAGACACCTGTCTATAGAATGAAACTAATTTTTATTTATATTTACTTTACATGCATAATTGTGAAAGGTTTTATTTAATTTTTGTTTTCATTGAGTTTAGAAGCTTTCGAAATCACGTAATTAGAGCATAACATTTTTGATAGTTCTGAAAGCCGTGTGAAATGAAGAGGAATTAAAACTTAACCGATGGAAATGTATGTACACAGATATCGTTTGTAAATAAATGTCTAAGTGTAATATAATAATAATCTTAATTCTGAATGATATTTAATATTTACACATTCGCTTGTTATACAAAATATATATTATTCGCTTTACTTATCAATTAGTATATTTAATATACGTTCGTATTTCTAGCTCTATCTCTCGAGAGTGTGTCAAATTTGAACTACAGGTAAAATATATGTAGTTAAAAATATAGTTTAGCTTAGATTTGTTTTTGGTATAATATAAAGCCACAGCTCTAAAGTGTTATTTGTCTCGATTGTGTGTAAAAGTTCCTAAATAACATTGTCACTACTTATTTACATTTAATCCATAATATAAATGTACTTATGTCTTTGGATCCTTAAAGGTTTTGTAAATTTTTGTTATTATCTCGTTAAAGCACCAATTAATTTTCTGGCTGATTTGCTTAAGCTTAAGTATATCTTTAAAAAAATAGTTAAAAAAAATCTTGTTTTATTTTGCAAGCAGTAACTAAAGAGTTTTTCCCACTGTATTCACTGTGGAATTTATGTATAAATAAAAAATATATATATAAATCTATATGAATTTAAAGTTGTTAAATATCAAAGCTTTTGTGATTTGTTAAAAATTTCAGTTATTTATAAGTGTTTTTAATTATTGTGGTTGTCTTGCACTTTTTACGTACTACTTGAACTTCCCTCTTACACTGTCAGAAATAAAGTCGAGCTTGAGCTCTTTATATGTCACATATCGGCTAAACTAATCAAATAATTTAACGCCAGGTGGCGCCAGCTAGAAAGCGAGAGGGTAAATTTATACAATTATTTCGGTGCAGCTACATCAGTTGACTGAGTTGACATTGCTCAAGTTGACGCTGAGTCAACCACCATAAGATTCGATTTCTGAGGTACTCAATATCATTCATGGCTAATATACTAATATGAGGGTGCTATGAGTCAACCAATTATCGTAGAACTCCAATTGGTTATACCATCAATGAGCAATGATCAAATTTTGAGGGTCTAAAGTCAATCGTAGGATTAGCATGATAAAGCATTAGCATAGGAAACTGTTTGTAACCAGATAATACTTAGATATATGATAAAGTAGTAGTCATTAGCAATAGATTAGTAGAATAGTTGAAGAATTGAAGGTATTGCAGTGTGTGAGTGTCCTTTTGTCCTTTGAGCTCTTTTGTCATCGTGATCGAGTGGCATGTATCTTTTTTTAACGGAGTCCAGAAATATGATTTCTGGAACTCCCCAAATCCTAGGAGGACTTCATCAGCAAAATGGGCCAATACAGAAGCACAAAGACAAAGAACAATATGGGAAAGACGGCTCTCGAGACTTTGTCAATCTCCCGCCACATGATCTTCTCCACGCCCGTGTCCGTATCCGTCCAGGCGACGGAGAGAAGACTCTGGCGTCGGGCGGGCTTTGGTGGTCCTCCATTGCCCTGCAGGGATGTCTGTAACAGGGATGGATGTAATAATCCTTGGCGCATACACATCGATAGCTGCATTTTTTGGCGGCACTACGATGTGGGCCAAGGCAACACTAGCTAGCGACAACCCTACAAACTCACCTGCCCCGGCGTTGTTGGAGTTTGTGTGGCCTTTCGTGACCTAACGGCTCCGCCCTCCCAGCTTGCCACAGTTGCACATTGACCTTTCTCCATATTGCTTATGCGCTGCACACCAACAGACCAGGTGCAGGTGGGGATTGAGGGGGTGTAAAGGTAAAAGGAGTATTGGAGAGGGGAGGAGTGGGGAATGTTACGGATTTGGAATGATAAAGAAAATGTTTTTTATTTATTAAAGCGGTACACAGACTTGCGCTTACCATGGGCAGTACCTTTGGTATTCGGTTTACCTGGTACTGGTACTGCACATCCAAAACTTTGACGACCACAAATTCGGCCAAGGCTGCAAACACCGAAACCATACATCCGGCCATCCATAGGTCAAGCGCCTGGTAACAAATGACAACCGATTAAATTGGCTAATCCCATTGCGATTTTATATATAGTATTTATATATAAATTGTATTCTTAGGATCGAGGTATTTGCCTTTACATACGCAACGGGTGGAATGTCCGCCCGCAGACCCGTGAACATGGTCACCAGCGTGAGCATGCAGGTTACTAGAAGCGTTACACGTCCCGGTATGGCGTCCAGTCCCAGCCAGAAACTGAACCACGAGAGCATCACCACCAGTGATGATGGAGCAAATGTCTGGATCAGATGATGACCGATTTGCCGTTCGAAACGAAAGTAAACCGTGAGACGAGAGAAATTTCCCACCTTCTCGGGCATATAGCCGTCACTCTCCTCCAGCTCCAATGGCTGGCCAAGATTATACTGCAGCAGTTTTAATTCTGGATTGAGCGTAACACCCGGATCGGACCAGCGTAGCTTTACCTTCTGGTTATTGGACGAAACTTCAATCAAATACGTTTAGAGAAAATTGATTACACGATTCATGGGAAAATTGGAGTTTCTTAGTTAAATGCTACTTACAACTCTCAATGTATATGGGACACACTTGGATATCCATGGGATACAGTTGGAACTCCATCTGGCAAGCGATTATCGCATGCATTCGGGCCGCATATCGAACCGTCTTATTCTTATAGAGCGTTACCGATGTGAACTTGTGCGTCAGTGTTGCTATTTCTACAACGAGAGAAGAGACATCGAAAAGACGTTGCAGAGTTGCGGAACAAAGTTGTTTCGATTAGAACTATGGCATTGGTAGGCACTCATTGATCTGATCTGATCCGATCTGATCTAATCTGATCTTTGCTGATGTTTATTTGCTTGCGTCTACTGAGATGTACGAAAGTGCTATGTGCCTTCAATGTTTGCAGGTGCCTTCTTCATCTTCATTCTTCTTCTTTTTTAGTTGTTTCTTCTTCCTTCTTCTGAAGTAGGTATGTTTTATGTGTGTATGTTTTGAGTTCTAGAAGCGTATGTCTCGAATCGAATTGTGCTACGATCGTAAATGAATTGCACTTTCTTATGTCAAATATCGGACTCTAACTTCAAACTTCCTGGTATGTTTGTCGGAAAAAACTTCTAAAAGAATTTCGAGTTCTTCAACTTTTTAATATATATAATAAATTTGTATGAGAGCCTAGAATAAATTTTTACATCTAGAGACTGGAGAACCTAAAGACTCAAAAAAAACCTTTTTTAATAAATATTACTGGATTTTTTCAATATATGTAGATGTCAGATGTAGGGACTAAATCTGAACGTCTGCGTATTAGCTTTATTATCGATTTCATTAGAACTGAACTAAACTCTACTTGGTGAACCTATATATTTTAAAGTACATCTAAAACTGTACTATTTTCCTATCAAATTTTCTAAGCTTGAGATCGAATAATTTACATTTATATATATATTCGGAAACAGCCTTTGTTACACTACAACTTATAAATTTTCTGAAAAACTTCAGTTTTAAATTAAACATTAAATATTTTTTACCCCTGTTTTTGGGTAGACGTATAAATCGATTTTCGTGGGTGTTGACATTGGTATAACCCACAACAAGAACATAAACCATGAAAAAAAGCCAAGATCTTATCATCATCACATGCAACTGAAAGCTTCAACAATGCCAAAACGGACTCTATGGACTCTATGGACTCTACGTACTACATGGACTTTATGGGCTTTAGGTGGTTTGTATAACAAACTATTGGACTAATGTAGAGTGAAAACACCTACAAATAACTTTAGTTGGCCATGACTTTGAAATCGACCGAATCCATTTGGTCAGCGTGCGATTAATGGCCAAATTGCAACTGCAATCATTCTGTTTTAGCACCGACAAATAGGAGGGAGAAATAGAAGGTCTCAAATCAGTCCACAATTTGGAGTTGGAAATAATTTTGTAACACGTGGGTGAAATTTAAATTGCATTCAAGGTTAAAATTATTATAGAAACAATTTGCTTCACTAAATCTATTTAAATATGATCTGATTTTCGAACGAAATACATTTTACTTCAATGATAAAAAACGATCTATCAAATATTTTGACCATATAATGTTAAAAAATTTAGAGTTTTACTGACAAATTTTGTGGTCTTTTACTTAAAGTAAAATTGTGCCATGAATTGTGGAAAATAATAAATCTCGATCAGTTGAAAGTTGTCTTTATTACATGTTATATGATCTAAAAACAAAACAAAGGACTTTTACATAGTTTAGATTCGAATTATAACGAATAGATAATATATTTTGATATACAGATGCATATGAAATTGTTAATATATCCTTGCAGGTATATATCTTCAGTTTATACAGATGATGTATTTATAAAATTAAAGCCATGGAGAACATTTTGGTCTGCAAGGGTATTTAATGTTCGGCTTGCCGAAGTATCTTCGGTTATGTACGATATATATGTATATCCTATCAATCCGATAGTGTATGAAACAGATTGTGAACTCTTTTAGATGTTAAATTTGATTTAGTTTTTGAACACAATAACACAGTCTAGGTTTTGGGAGTTAGGTATACTTAAAGTTTTGTTAAGACGAAAGTTTTTAGATTCTCTTTCATCCTTATAGCGTAGCAGAGAAGTAGTGGCAATATATGGACTTCCAAATCCTAGTAGAAGTTAGCATTGCATAATTGATTTGTTGTTGTTGTAATTGGAAATATTTCAAAACAAATGAAAATCAAAAGTAAAAAAAAAAACACCATATTATTATACACAAATTAAATGCGTAGAATTCGGTGAAAAAGTGCATAACAGACATTAAATAGTATTAGTGAATTCTACCTATCTAAAAGTGTAATCAATGCACCTAAAATTTCCCAATACACTCCACTAACTTTATCACTTATTACTAATGGGGACATCACACATTTTTATGGTATCTTCGTTAAATTTTGAACTACTTAAACTTACCGGCTATTTTCGAGTTTAGAAAATATGGATCCGGCTGCCAGAGGTTATCGAAAAACTCTGGAAGCAAGGTAACATAGTCGTCACCCTCTTCGAATATGTCATCTGATATTTCGAGTCGAGATTCCATCCAACGTTGATGTATAAACATATCAACTCTGTAAAGTAATATATAACGACTGAATGACTGGCTACATTATCATGATTCTCTATAGATATTCAAATGGATTAATGAATTCTTTATTACTTACCTAAAGTCCATATCCTCTACGTTAATTGAGTTAATATCTACAACAAATATGCTAAAGTCTACTATCACTGGGGAGCCCTTCTTAGAGGGCGGTCGCATTTCTGTAAGCCAAAAACAAAAAAAAAACAAATTATCTATATTATAGTTTACTTTTCTATTTTATTTACACCTCTAGATTTCATAGAAATTTTAGACTTTCCCCTCCACATCTTGTCTCTAAATTCAGTTATTTTATTTTGTGTCTGCGACTTTTACCGAGCTTACTTAAGTAAGAATTTGAATAATAAATGAAAAGAAATTTCGTGCGCAAATTCATGTGCTCAACAAACACCTACGTAATACACCTACTGTCTGAATGGTTTTGGATTGGGAAAGGTCTAACGATTTTGGGGCTCAGCCATACCGTTATAGTAAGTTCATGGGAAGCCGGTGCGCCCTTAAAGGGCATTACACAACACTGAAAATCGATGAAAATTAAGGTGTTAATTTCTCCTAATCACCTATAATTTTATCAACAATTCGTAGATTAGTAAAATGCAGTCAAGCACGTAAATAATATATACATTCTGATTCTTTCGCTTTAATAAAATCAATCTTTCTGTATCTTAACAGAATTTCAAATATAGAATCATTAAATTTCCAGTTAAAGTAAATAGTAGAAGAAGTTCTTGATAAACCTCTTAGAAACTCCGACACTTTGTACGATCTAAACAAATTCCGTTAGAATCGGGAATCT
Organism: Drosophila cardini; assembly: GCA_018903735.1. Classification (NCBI taxonomy): domain Eukaryota; kingdom Metazoa; phylum Arthropoda; class Insecta; order Diptera; family Drosophilidae; genus Drosophila; species Drosophila cardini. The sequence continues at coordinate 18,916,276 of JAEIGM010000001.1, read as the reverse complement.
ATATAACACAGCCACTATAGGAATTTCAGTAGTGAGTTTCTGTTTTAAAATTTTTAAAAATTGCATCAATACAGGGTCTCTTACAGTCACTCTGCTTGACTGTAGGCTTACCTACATTTTTGGGTGCAAACATTTACTTTCGTCATCGCTCAAATTAAACTCCCTTATAGCCAAAACCATTAATGACTTTTAAAAATCAAAGCTTATAATTTATAAAAAGAAAAATAAAAATATTAATAATAACATTTATGAATTTAAGCAATAATAATATAGTGAAATGAATAAATAAAATCTCATCTGTCAACTGTCGCTTTCATCGATCGCAGAATTTCTCACGCTTGTCGAGGACAGTTACAAATATACGACTATACTATACACTATGGAGGTATTTCTATGTGTGTACATAAGTAGTAATTACAGAAATTAAGCGAATATATTCCAGCGAAAGTCAAAAGCAGAACTCCCTCTCCCTCACCCTCTCAGTGTCTCTATATATGTATGTATATGTTTGTGTGTGTATATGGTGAAAGACCCTGAAATTGGCTGCGTCACGATAAACGCCGCACGCAACATTTCAACTCCAACAATGGCAATAAACCAAATCCTAAAAAGTCCATACAATTAACTTACAACCGTGCTATAATGGGGGCAAAAAAAAAACGCTAATAAAACCTGATTGAGATACCAAAGAAAGTAAGAAACAAAAAAAAAAAAACAACAAAGAAAACAAAAAACAATGCGAATATTAAATAGAAGTACTGAAATGCAAAAATGCAGAAATGCAGCTCTAAAGACTTGGCCAAGTACAAAAATATTGCAGACTTACCCTTGACATAATTAGGCGGAAGAACCACTCGAGGCTTCGTTGTATAGTTGTAGTTCATGTGGGTGTCCGTGGCCTCACTAATCCTGAAAAGAAGTAGACAGAATAACCAAAACAACAATAATAAAAGCCAATCGGTTATACTATATAGTTATAGTATTAGTAAATATATCTCATATGTGCAGTGCGGACTTAAGGTAGTTGGTCGATAGCTGTTGGTTTAGGCCCAGTTTTAGTCATCAGGGGCACATGCAACTATTGTTTGTTATTGTAGACAAAAAAAACAAAAAAAAAAAAACTTTGTCAATTTAAGTCTGAACTGGAAATTAACAAACTTCGTGTCTGGGTCTGTCTAGATATAAGTATGAGAATCTCATACATGCCAAATTTACGTTCTGGGCTGACACAGCACTGCCTGGGACTGGGAATGCACTGTGTACAGTGTACAGTGTACAGTGTAGAGTGCACAATGCCTTAAAGTTTGGCTAATATTCGTGCTGGTACCTCTAGATTCGACCTTGTCGGGGTTTTTTGTCAAATGGCTTGCCAATAATTCCGATTTGACTGCTATCATGTAAAGGTTATTTGGGAATTTCCTCCACATAAACTCCAACAAAATGGCGCATTTATAATTTGGAAACAGTGACGTTTTTAATGATTTGTATTAGAAGACGAAAACATCGAATGACACTGGGACATAAAAACAAGAACACTTTCCAATTTCCATCCGGTATACTAGCTGTACATTTCCCATTCTAAGAAGACTGTCTTTCTTGATACGTAAATCAATCAACTCGTTTCGTTATTTGCTGAAACGGATTTCCGTTTCCGCAAACTGACAACGAAATCAGAAAAAGAAATACGTCAGAGCTCTTCAAAAGTCCAAATGTATTGGGAAATACACCGTTTGAGCTTTTAGCAAAAGTATTTCACACAAAGTATTTTAATACTTAAAAGAAATCGGTCAATTTTTAGGAAATCGATTCAAAACAAAAAGATTTTACAAGGACAAGTTAGGTTTTTGAAGGAAATTTAGAAAACTATATAAGAAATGACATGAGTTCAAAAGAAATTTAGGTATCTTAAAGATTTGTATATTTCAAAAGCTTTAAATTTTTGATTTGTGACTGAAAATGGAACAAACTTCTAATACATTTCTTGTATTTTATCAGATACAAGTTTTCAAAAGGCTACAAAAAAAAATGTTTGCGGTGTTCATATTTCAAAACTGCTTTGATACTATTTCCAATAATCATCATCTTGAAAATAAATGTATTTTAGGTTACGCGACCTAGGTCAATAATAATATATAGCCAATACTAGCTCGAGGAAGGTGTAACTATAGATTTTCATAACAATTATACCATATGAAACGGATTTTCAAATAAATATTTAACAGAATTTCGCTCGCTTGAAATTTCTTCATGAACACCAATCAAACAGGTCAATTAAATCAAGTCAAACTACCATATGTACTATAAGGACTATTATATCTTGAATCGGTGAGGGGTGTGGAGGTATAGGCCAATCGTAATGGGAACTTACCACATCAATATGAATGTCAATCCAAGCGATATGAATGCCTTTGTGTTGTTTTTTCCCAGCATGATGTTGACGACGAAACAGAAAATGAAACCAAACCTCAAATCATCTCACTTTACATCGACGTGGGAATTTCATTATTTGCTTTAGAATATCTGCAATATGAGATATTTTGTATAGCGACAGTGGTGATTATATTCAATTATTCCAAAGCTGATGGCGTTTTAAAAAAAATACTGTATTGAAATTTAATTGGTGTATTTTTTTTTTAATTCGAAAACGAACACAAGACGGCGATTAGAATTTGTTTACTATTTTAATGTATTTAGTTAGGATTTAGTTAATTTGTTATGTTTCCTCGAGTTTTCTATAAGATTTTTAGACTTTTCGGTAGCGGTACTTTGGATCCCGCTCGACTTGATACCAGCTCAGCTCGCGTACAAATATCGAATAAAGAATCCGATGTCCACTCGTCGGCTGCGAGTTCAGCCAAAAACACACACTCACACTCACACACACACACACTGGGACAAATGCAAATACACAGTGAGAATGTGTACAAAATTTATCTCATGATTATCTGCTGTCGGATATGCACATATGTTCATAGATTGTGCGATTATCGGGACATCTGTGTGGGAGGCGTGCTCGTAAGATGATATAGCAGTCTCTAAAACGATTCTGTACACACACATACACACACACACGCATGTACATACAGCTAAACAGACGACCGGACAGCTGGACGAATGAGCATGTACGGTATAACTGTAACTGTAGCTGTAATTGCGGCACACTTCGCGCCAACAGTCAATGGACGAGTGAAGACAATTGAATCGCGTGCCGATTTCACTTAAGCGAGCGCACGCTTTATGTGTTATCGTTATCGTTATCGCTACCGTTATCAATAGAACTTGTGGCATAAACAAAGTGAACTAATTGTTAAATTCTTCATTGATCGCACAGGTAAATAAAGCGCCAAATTTGTCCAAAATGTTAGATTTGGTAATTTAAATTATTTTTTGACGGCTTTAAGTGTTAAACCGGTTGATTATGATTGGTATTATCTGGGAACTCCTCAGTTATAGCTTCAAATTAATTTGCAATTTCAATTATAGAACTTGTTTTAAAATTAAGTTATTCTTTTTTCATTCAATCATAGGAACAAGCTGGCAGATCCTTTGTTTGGATCAAAATAAGCAAAAGTATAAGTATATATCGAGCGGTGATATCAAAAAAATCGTCGTCTAGAAGAATTGCTTTTGCTGGCAATCCAATTAGCAACAATTAAGATTGAAACAGTCTAAAGTCACCTAAAAATATCGGTTATAAGTAGTTATAATTTGTGTAACATGCACATACATGTAGATATAAAAGATATAGTCAGTCTACCGGCATTGACATTGGCACTGGCACTGGCAATGAAAATAGGAATGGAAATGGGAATGGAAGTGACATTTCTCGCCATTCAAATTAAAAATTCCACTTCAATGAGTGGACCGCAAGATGAAGCATATCCGGCTATACCCAAGTAGAAGAGGCACATACTTTAGTATGTAGATCTGTAGATCTGTAATTCTCTAGATTTTAGATCTCTACATTTCATGTTCCCTCTCTTTCTTTCTATCTTTCTCTGTTTCGTTCTAGGCAAACATATTTGTAGCAAAATGAACGTTTTTATTGCTATTTTGATTACAGTTTTTAATGGTTTAAATATTTTATTATTTATGCATCTCGTGATAAACCATTTAAAAGTTGTTTTCGTTTTCTTTTCGTGCATATGTATGTGTAGTTCACTAATTAAATCTGGAAATCCATTTATATTAGTTATGTTTCTAGCGGTCAACTTGAAATGCATTCGCACGCTTTTAATTTAAACCGTTTAATTATTATAAATTTATTTTAAATTATAACAAAAGAAATACGTTTTATTTTCCGTTCATTCATTTCAAATTTTTTCTACTATCATTAAGTATTTATTGCAGTCATAAAACATTTGTATTTTCTAACGGTTGCACACGAGCTTTCACGAGTTCGAAGTTCGAACGACTTTTGTTTAGGGTATCGGTGTGGGAATGGAATGGGTTTTGGCATAATTACGGGAATGGGTTTTCGATGAGTAACTGTTTTAGGCTTTTGGCACAAACACTGAGACCGCAATTTGTAATGCATTTGATTAATAAATATTTGTTTTACTACGTTGCGAAGAAATGTAATTGACTTTTCAAGTTTGTCACTAACACGTATTAGCGTTATTAACTTTTAACTGGCCAACAACAACAATAACAACAATATTCTTGGGGAAATTACCGCGTTTGTTGGCCGACGCGCGTTTGAATCCCTTCGGCTTCGTTCAGGAACTGAACACAACTGAAAATGCGCGAATTTCTTTGCTGCTTTCTTGCCACTTTAACAGCACCGAACAGCACAAAACAGAACAAAACAGAACTGAACAGAACAGAGCTAAAAGCGCTGCCAGCAGTCAACGGTAAACGGCTAACGGTAAACGGCGACGCCGGCGCTGCCCGCCAATGCGTCAATGGTGGCAGAGGCGGCGGCATAGAAGCAGCTGAAGACAGAGCGAAGACAGAAAGTGAAACAGAGAGAGAGAGAGAGAGAGAGAGAGAGACGGAAAGAGAGAGAGTCGTAGGCGAAATAGAGAGCGGTGGGAGGTGGTGGGGGGCATGGGGACAACAACTGTGACGGTTTCCATTTACAAGGAGTTGCAGAGTATCGTGCTGGGGAAGCGTGCGAGCTCGAGCTTGGTTCCAAATTGGTGTTAGGTTCCGTTAGGTGCCATGGAAATATGGCCATGTGGATTGTGGATTGTGGATTTTTAATCATTTACAATAATGAAACAAATCAGAGCTATTAATTAGGGCATAATAGAAAAAGGATTCTTAAAGCTCAATTTATTTGCATGCTACAATCGAATAAAAAGTGCATTAATCATACAAATTATGTTATCATTTAAATAAGTAGTTATATAAGTCTAGGTTCGACTTGTAGGATGACATGGGTATTTCCGTTTCGAAAATTTCACCTACTTCTAACTAAAACTAAATATGACAAAAATTATTGTACATGGAGAGGTGACTATTATACTAAACAAATGTTGGTGTAAATATGTATTATGTGGGGACTTTCCAGCACTAACACCCTCCTTGCATATTTAAGCAACTATACTACGATATATTAGTTACTATATAGCTGGAAATCGTGCCTACCTTTCCCAGTCTCTTGGGAAGGCCTACGTACTTTTTTAGGACTACAAATTTGCTGAGTGTAATATACTATGCATACACATTTTAATACCTACTGTATAATTAACTTTTTGTTATAATGATAGAAACTAAGTAAAATTTAAAGTCGTATCCATCTTGGGAACAGTCGACTGTCAGTGCTGCCAGAAATACTCAGGTCAATGAAATTTAACAAAATATGCCATATCCTAGTTGAGTAGTACAATATGGTACAATAGGATTTTAATATAATTTTTTTTTTTAAATTTATATATGGTATATGTATGAGTTTTCATAAGAGGAATAATTAAAATAATTACTGCAAGCTTGAGAGCACGAACTCTCAATTCACTCACACAATTTTAAATGCTTTTAAACGAAATTCTGTTTCAAACTCTCTTTTCGACAATTTTGCTGTTTCCTTTTGTTTCTTGTTTGAATATGTGTGTGTGAGCGCCGCGATCTGTAATGCTTGGTAAAAGCTGTCAAGTACTCTCACGCACACTACTTTACTGCACTGAGAGAAAGTTTACACGGTTTAAGCACTGTTACTGTTGACTTTTGCAGGCGAACAAAGTCTTTTTACTTCGTCACAATGTTGGTAGTAAAAGAATGCGCCAAAAAAGACAATAGTTTTTTAAACTAGCTAGATTTTTAGCTGGTAGTTCTAATAATTTAAGCAAAGTAGTCAAAAGCTTTTTAGGTAAAAGGCCAGCACTGGCCAAAGATGTTTGTTATGACTATTTATTGCGCCTAGTCATAGCAAAGCGAACAGGAGCACGGCTTGCTTCAAAATACCCGTCCAAATGAAAAGCTAAAAATAACGGTCGATTAAATATTACAACTTCAATATAATAAAAAAATTCTTTGTCCCCATTCATTACTGATCATCGTGAGCCATAAATAAATAAACTAGTGTGAAATTATAAAAGTCTTTAAATAGCTCCAATTAGGTGGATAATGATCTATGAGGATCAAATAAATAGAATCTGTATATAAAAGTGTATAGAATACCTTACTTGATTTAAGGTAGAATACCATTTCTACCATAACCATTCCTTAAACCATATTTCAGTGGGCAACAAGTGACATATCGTTACACTATTAAGCAAATCGGCCAACAACTATATTTGGTTTCCGGGTGCAGTTGGTCTCAAAGGGACCGAAGCACAACCCAAACGTAATGTTAATTGTCGCGTGGCTCGCAAAGTGGTCTATTTATGCGCGTAGTTTTGGGTTGAAGTAACCTTTTGGTATCGAAATATATGAAGCGAACATCCTTTAATAATATAGCAATATTTTAGTTATGTTAATAACAACTTTCTATTTGTTATAATCCAAAATCATCACATTATACTATGATATTATGCATACAAGATCCAACTCCGTGGAACAGTCTACACAAAATATAATTTATAGTATTTAGTTCATTACAATATTTTTCTTGTATTTTGTAGTAAGTTAATATACATATTTATGCAAACAAATACATGTTCACATTTAGTTTATGTAATCAAACAATATTTAAAACTAGTATTTTCTTTTAGTATCGAATTATAGCTATACGTTCCACAGGACATGGCTTAGACAATTGTAGATCCCTGTTGGTTGGTACGCTGGTTAATCTTAACATTTGTCAACCGCTTCTTCTCCTCCTTGAACGCCTCAGAGTTGGCCTTCTTTTCGATTCTCCGCTCACTGCGGTAATCCTTAAGCAAACGTTTTCGCTCGCGTTTCTCTTCTGGAGTTTCATCCTTGGGCCTTATGGATAGAACACTGAGCGTGGAGAGCACTGATTTGGCACAAAGTGATTTGGGACCAGTAGCATTTGGTGAATCATCTTCCAGGTTGGCTAATGCCTTTGCCGTTAGCTGGCCATCAGTACCGCCCCGCAGCACATTTGTGGGAAGACCAGTTTTGGGATCGATTTGTATTGTTTCGGAGCGGCGCCTGCTGCGTGGTTCATCGATCAATTTCGGATGATTGTAAATATTTGAGTAGGTGGATAGTATGGACTCGCAGTCCCACTTCTTCTCCTTGGCATCGTCCACCTCGACAGCGACAAGCTCCTCTGTGGGATCCTGTTCACCGTCAACAACATTATCGTATTTTTTGATGCGCTCACGATCCCATTCCTTGTCGTAGCTAAGATCTTCGGTTTTCTTTTTGAATTCTTTGAAACATTGCATAACAACTGGATGCTTCTGGTGCCAAGTGCCTTCAATGTCCTCTAAGGAAAGATCACCAACCTCGGGATCATCGTAGCTTGCATAAAAACGCTCAAAACGATCATCCAGCAATGAAAGTTGTTCGTTGCGCCGGATAACACTCGATGACATTGAATATTCAGTGAACCGTGACCTGGTATCTTCATTGTCAAAGCGACGCTCCCGCATCAGTGGTCCCAGACGATCCATAAGCTCGTCATCGTCCTCATCATCATTTAAATCATCTGAATCGTAGTCCATTTCATTTTCCGCGTCCTCATCGTCGTAATCGCCATCTTCATCATCGTCGTCTTCATCATCGCCCATGGCTTGCATAACGAAATCATCATCCAACTCCTCGTTGTCCTCAAAGTCGCTATCAAGAGCAGCCACTACATCTGGATCCCAATCTGGGCGTGGACCGGGCTGTGGTGCTGCTTTGTTTAACATACCCTCTGGCTCTTCGAATTCACTTGCAAACACCGAACTGGGCAGTGAAAGATGGTTTCGGTTCTTTGCTTCCTCTGTCCCTGGCTTTTTGGCCTGGTTTGGGTTCTCCATATATTCCCAGACAACATCGTTCTCACGTTTCTTCAGATGCTGCATATAGTCATAGTCGTCATCAAAGTGAATTCCAAACTTCTTGAGCTCCTCTTGTCGTTTCGCTGGATCACTGGGTGTTTCACTTTGTGCTTTGCTTTGTGACTGCCTGGCACCAGCCTCCAAGAGCACTCGCTGCGGCGCAGTTTCATCGGTAACCAACGGATCGTGTTGACTGCGATGCACCAAGTGAAATGTGACGGCTTTTTTGCGGTCAATATATGGTTTCTTTCCTTTTACCTACAATTTAAATACACTATTTAGTTTCATATTATTTGTTTAAGTTCGAATATTTTACCATTTTCACGCTCCTTTAACTTCAATTTGTTGTTTAAATCTGATACTTCTGGATCTGTGAGAAGTTCGTCGACCAAAACACATGTGCATTAGCGATGCGCAACAGACAGCAAACCATTCGATATATGCTTTCAACTACATCGATTTTCGCTATCGATATTTCTGAGTTTTAACTGTTTTCGTACCAATCCCGTTCATGCTTAATTCTTAGTAAGTTACATAAGACGCTTGAAATTAATACAATTGCCTTATTAAAAACGTTAATACAAGTTAAAAATATAAATTAGATCAATTCTATCGAACTGCAGTAACTATCGCCACGAGTGTTCACCTCTAAGTGGAGTGCTTTGCAGCCCTGCTGTAAACTAAACATAATTGTTGTTTTTCCATTGCCTTACACAAATAATTGTAAAATGGAAGAGAACGAGACCACGTCGGATGCCAAGAATGACGTCGCGAATGGTAATTGAGTGATCAAAAATTCTTCTTAAAGATTTATGATTGAAAAAACTATTTCAGGCGATGATGACGCGACATACCAGCATAAATTGGAGCTGCTCCAACTCGATATGCGCAAAATGCAGAACGAGTTTAATACGCAGCGGGCAAAAATGAAGGAGCTGTATATGCAAAAGGAGGCGGAGCGCAAGCAATTGCAGGAGGAATTGGATGAGCTCAAAACCCACATAATGGTGGCTGACCTTAAGTCCGAGAACGAAATGCAGTTAAAGGACATACGAGCTCAGGAGGAGATATCATCACTGCAAGCGCTTGTACAGGATACCATCGAAGAGTCTGCTATATATAAAGCAGAACTGGAACGCATCAAAGTGGAACAGCTGCGTCAGCAACAGCAGCAGCTTCACCAGATGCAGCAACCGGCAGAGCCATCTGGTGGCTTAGCGCCGCATGTCCTAAACCAGGTGAAAAAGACTCTTGGAACTGTGCGAAAGTTGGGCAGCGACTCACTGAACAGCAGCTTTCAGCAGGAAACTCCCGAGGGAAGCACGCGGGGAACAAACAAAAACAATGCCAAACAATATGTGAGTACATATCTACACAACAGGTAATGGTATGTGACATCATATTTATATGTTCCGTCAACAGCCTGCCGAGGACGAAATGATGCATTCAATAGTCGAGCAACTCCAGGAAGAAATGAAGGTGCTAAAGGAAAAGCTGCGTGAAGCCGACGAACAGTTGCAGGCCAAGCCCACTGTGTCAGAGCACAAGGAGGAGGCCACATCCACACTAAACGATGACGGCGATGGCGTACACAAGTCTACGTCAACTGACTTGTTAGTGTCTACCTGCAGTTCCTGTGCCACAATGGAAAAGCAATCGGAGGAGCTGAAAGCACAAGTGAAACAGCAGCAAAAACAACTGGATGCCATGCAGAAGCAATTGATGGAATCCCGTGAGCAGTTGAGCAAGGAAGCAGCACTGCGCAATGATCTGGAGAATCAGTGGCAAACGAAACGAGAGGCACACAAGAGTGAAGTACAAAGTCTTCGCGAGCAGAGCAGAAACAATGAGCAACAACTTTTGAATATGCAACAAAAGTTCCTGGAGACAAAGGAAGAGGTTATGCGGCAACTGCAGCGTGTCACCGACGAACGAGAGCGAGTCAACCAGCAACTGGAGACTTTGCAGGCTGATAACGATTTTCTATCGGGTCGCTATCTGGCTACATCGGAGGAAATTGAGAATCAGTACATAAATCTCCCAAACACTGTCGTGGAACTGCAGGAACTCATGCTGCGCCAGCAGAGCGAGCTAATCCAGGCTCGGGTGAGCAGCGAATATGAGAAACAAAAGTGTGTTACGTCACTGGATGAGATCCAAATACTCCGTGCTCAACTGGAAGAAAGCAACAACGAAAGGCGTACCTACAAACGCAAAGTGCAATTAGATATTAAGTCACTTCAGTAAGTAAATCAGGTCTTTATCCAGATTTTAGTCTAATTTCCTTTGCCTTTGCTTGCAGAGATCGAGTTACGGAACACCTGGTCGCCGTGCAATCGCATGAATCATCAAAGACCGCTTTGGAGCGCAAGGAAGCTGAATTGAATAAACAGCTTTCCGAGTGCCGTGTTGAAATTATCGAACTTCAGGATGCCAATGTAAGTAAATCGGTTATAAGACTAGATAAATGGAGCGATGCTATTATGAAGAACCCATAATCGTTCTATGACTAATAGCATTCCATACTAATTGGTTTTTTAATTAAATAGCAGACACTAAACCAGTAGTTTCCAAGTTATAGTGTTTTGAAAATAGTTGCTTACTTGGTGAAACAACGTTGACCGGTAATAGGTCTTTAATAAAAAATTTACTGGCTCAAGCTCGCAAGTGACGGATGTTTAGGTGTTTGTACAAACAGACCGACAGAAAGACGGACAGACAGTGTTATACCGACTGAACTATTGCAGCTTATTAAGAATCTATAACCATGTCTGAATTTGCCGGTTTCTTCAATTTTTACTGACAAACTTAATAAACCCCTGTGTGCGGTTCAGAAACTCATTGCTCAAACTTATAAACTTTTGTCTTTTGCAGGAAAAACTAGCAAAAACCAATTCAGACTACAAGTCTAAAATCAAGACACTCCAGGAGGAGTTGTCTACAATGGAAACGGTGCAAAAGGATTTCGTAAAGTTGTCCCAAACATTACAAGTAAGTTTAAATGTTATACTTTATTTGCTGCTTAACTATTTATATTTGACACAGATGTCGTTGGAGGAGCTGCGACACGCTGATACCGACGTGCGTTGGCAGGACGACGACGATGTGAACAATTGTCCCACGTGCAATGCTTATTTCACGGTTATGGTGCGGAAAATCCATTGCCGTCACTGTGGACATATCTACTGCGACAAGTGTCTGACGAAAACGGTGCCATCGGGACCCCGGAAACGTATTGCCCGGGTCTGTGATATCTGTCACACTCTGCTCACGCCAAACACCGCTCCCTACTTTAGTCACGAACCACAGCCGCAGTCAAACTAGTCGGGTACCACAGTCCGTAGGATCCTAAAGCGGTGTTGCTTTATTTATTTTGCTCTTTCGTATATGTACTGTGTACTGTTGTGTACTATAATTAATCATTTTATTTGGTTTATATGTTCAACCTTGTCACACTGAACCGAGTCATATCCAGGCGCAAAAACTTGTTTTAAGATTATTGCAATTAATGTAAAGATGTAATGATGTAACAATTGTAACTCAGTCCTCTAGTTTTATCCCAATTTTTATGTGTCGTGTTATCTAATTTTTTTCTGTGTAGATTGTTAGATAAGTTTCCATTATTGAATTTAGCGCAAGCAAAGCAAAAATACTTATAGATACTATATAAATATATATATATAAAAAAATTTGAATAAATAGTGTTGTACACTCGATGTTTTCGTGGATTAATCCTCATTCAAGATTCGCTTATTTGAACCAATTTCGCCTGAAAGTGAAAAATTATTGTAAATATTCTTTTAAAATTGTTTTGATAAAAGAAAAACAACAAGAAAACATTACAAACATTTCTTAATTCAAAAATATATATGTATTGTGTTTTTATTTCAAAATCAGAGCAAACAATTTGGCAATTTTTGTTAACAATTAACAACATCAAAAATACATCAAATTGTTGTTATTCAAAAAAGGTTTTTTGTGTCTTCATCGGGGGTTGCGAGGATATTATAAATTTATCTAAAATATTAATTACAATAATTACACTTCAACTAAACAATAAGTCAACAGTAAATTAATAACTAATACTGCAATCTTCGCGCATTCAATAGAAAAACAAAAACCATAAAAGGCTTTTTCATGTAATTGGAACTATTAATATACTACGGACACACATCTACACAGACAGACATATACGCACACACAAGCACATGCACACACAAACGGGGGAATCACATTTTCCATAACAAATTGGCACGTAATTCGTTTCTGAAATTAAAAAAATAGAAGAAAAATACATTTCAAATGATCATTATAATTAGTTGCGATTTTTTGTGATACTTAAACAGTGCTGCCAGACAATTTTAGAGTTTTTGGAGCGATTTTAAGTTATTTAAAAAATTGTTTGATTGTAGATCGAGAATAATTTATAAAGTCGTTTCCGGAGATAGCTAGATTCAAGGCTTATCAAAATTATAAGACTCTTAAAAGAGTAGCTGTAAATTAGTTGAAATGGTAAAACTTTAGATTTAAGTACCAACCGAGTATGTCTGGTATCGTATATAGCTATAAATTGTCTAAAAGGGCAACACTGTTTAGTGAAATGATTATCAACTTACCTCACCAAACAAATCTTCCTGCCATTATTCCGACTAACGCCACGACTGTCGCTCCCAGAACTGTGATAAGTCTACTGCTTCGAGCTGTACGATTGGAAAAATTAGAAATAATTAGATATATTATTGGGTTACAGTTCAAAAAAGATCAGTATCATTAAAAATGATTTGAAAGTTGAAAACTAATAGTTGAAAGTTTTGTACACTCAAAGTTAACGGGAAAACTTTTTAAAATTATAATTTATAGGGATATATGATTATTAGAACACTTACGTAAAGTTTTAGGCGGCATTTTTAGATGTGACACTCATAGAAACTTTATAGAACAGACACAGATGCGTGGCGAGAAACGAGACGAAGGCGAGACGAAGGCAAAGCCGAAGACGAATGAGAAGAGAAATATTTAGAGACAAGTTGGTGTGTGTGTGTGTGTATTTGTGTGTGTGGGTGGGTTTGTGTATGTGTGCTATTGTGACTGAGTTTCGAACTGGTTCCGGAACGTCTAATTCTTGGTGCTTGTTGATATTTGAATGCTGATTCTTGGACTTGAGAAGTTAACAGTTTAAGTTTCAAATCAAAGACGTTGGTTAAATACATTCACAGAGAGAGAGAGAGAGAGAGAGAGAGAGAGAGAGAGAGAGAGAGAGAGAGAGAGAGAGAGAGAGAGAGAGAGAGAGAGAGAGAGAGAGAGACAGTGAGGGGGAGAGGGATGAAGTCAATGGTTTTGGTACTCTGAACATTTCTTATAGCTAACTTTTATCTAGGGGTATATTTTGAGCATCTCGTCGAGCTTCGAGTTAAAACTAAGTATGTGTATGTGTGTGTGAGAGGATTTCTGGGATATCAGGCCAAGCCGAAAAGGGTCTGATGTTCAGATTCAGTATGCAAATTCAATGATGATAGCGTCGATGGCATCTATTTCTGCTCATCACCTGCGGCGCCCGTGTTGCTTAAAGAGATGTGACGTCCGTATTTCGCGAGCCACTCGATAATGACACCATTGGTCCAGCCAAAGCCCTTCTGCACGCCATACTCCCCACCGCTGCCATGTCCGCCAAACTTCTCTGCATCATACTGCAAAGATTTTTTGATTAAAGTAATCAGTTCTAGATCAAGTGGGAAACTATCAAACCTTTTCAAACATGGAGCGAGTCTCGCGATAAGCTTCAAAGTTGGACTTGACCCAACGATGACCCCACGCCGTGGACAGGTTCTTGGCCTCTGGAGTGCCCAAATTGTCCAGACCCTCGACTATCATGTACTGCAGTGGTGCCCACACATTAGGGAAGTCCCACTGCTCACCCGTGTGGTAAAGGGTATTCGGCACGCCGCCAGGGAATGAATCCAGTTTGTTCTCCTTGATGTAGTTGAGGACCTTTTCCGAGATCCTTTCGGAGTCGGCAATATTGTAGGCCTTCACCCACAGCGGTGACAGATTACTTGAGACATAATAATTCCTAGGTTTATCATTGATCAAATCATAGTCCAGCCAGCAACCCACCTCCTCGTTCCAGAGCACAGCATCGATTGCCTAAAAGGTGGAAGAAGTATATGAGGATTGGGGATTTAGAGAATTACTTATATGTTATACCTCTAGAATCTTTTGGGCCTTGGTCTCATACTCCGTCATCTTGTCGACATTGCCGGCCTTGGAGTGGAACTCAGCAATGATCTTGGCATTCCAGTACAGTATGGCATTTAGCTCGACGGGCACAATGGATCGTGTCTTGGCGTCCGTAAGATTACCCACATTTGTGCCTTGCTCATTGATGTACCAGCGAGAGCTGAAGTCCATACCTGACTCGGCCGCTGACTTCAGTTCACTGTAGTGATCCTCCTTGGCCTCCTTGGTGGCAAAGCTCTTAGAAGTCTCCACGTCCTCACTGTAGGACTCGGGGCGAGGGCCGCTCGAGGAGTCACGGTACGCAACAAGATTGTGACCCTTGGCCTGCACGGTGTGATTGTTAATAAAGTACTCAAACTCATGCTCCAGCACCTCAAGGGCATTGATTGCAAATAGATCGTCCTTTGTGAAATCCACATAGCTCTTCACCATACCCGTCAATAGTGGTGGCTGGGATCGTCCCCAGTAGTAGACACGACCACCGTTCGGTATGAATCCAATGCGTTGCACAATAGACAGGAAATTCTCGATCATGCCACGTGCCGTGTCCACCATTTGGCTGTGAAGCAGACCACGAATGATCCAGTAGGAGTCCCAGTAATAGAATTCAATGAAACGACCACCAGGCACGATTACTGGATTGGGCACGGGAATGATGGAATAGTGGCTAGGATTCTTATGTACATCGTCCTTCATTTTGCGTCCCAATTCCCTCCAAATGTTATTCAGATCAGAGCCCCATTGCTTTAGATCAGGATCGTAGATGACATCCAAATAACCGGGATGCTCAATCCAATCTGTTGGTGTCCATACATCCAGCTCGGTGCCCTTCTCGCCAAAGTGAGCCTGTAAATAAATGCAACATATTTATAGCTATTTTTGGCTAAAAACTTGAATTTCTCTCTCTCACATCAACAAATCCACGAATTTCATCTCTACTGGGATTACTATTATGCGTTGCCATAAATGCTTCAAAGTCCTCCATGGTCTTCTCGGGTGACTGCAACAGTTTCATGTCCACAAAAGTCTTCGAATCCGGGTACAACTTTGCCATTTGAACGGTGTCCAGTAGAGGTCCATAGCAGTAGATTTGACTGTGATCAAAACAGAGGTAAAAAAAATGAGTTTTTTAAAATCAAATGCAAGAAAATTTGGATGATCGACTAGTTGCCCACTTTATTGTATATATGTATATACCCTATACTATATGAGTAAACTATATATATTATATTGTTGTTTATTTCCTTAAAAATAAGAATTTTTTTAATGTTTTGAAAAATCTAATATTTTTGAGTTAAAATTTTCAATTAGGGTTTGATCAAATGCCCTGTTGTGTTTTTGTTTAAACAGGTGTTAAACAAGTTTCTACCAATTCTTTTTTAAAGATATAAACTTGACTTTCTACTACTTAAATACCTTCCATCCGACTTTTTCTCAGTTGAAAATGATTTATTAATTTATTGCATTTCAATTAAGACTTTTAAATATTTTTATCTACACTCCATATGGGACCTACTTGTTCTAACAATACTGTAAATAGATGAAGGGTATAAATATGTCACAGTTTATATAATTTATAATGCATAAAGTAAATAACCTTATCTAAAAAATGGCAAAAAGCTTTGTGTTGTATTTTAAAAATGCGCATATATATTTAGAGAGAGAGAGAGAGAGGGAGAGAGGTACAAAGATCTTAATAGCACTTTAAGCTGACATCATTAATTAGTGCACATAAAAGTTTTAGTTTAAACCACTATATTCTCCGACTCGAGTAAAAACACCTGTTCGATTGGATCTGCCACAATAAATACAAATAAAAACTAATAATATAGACAGCTCACGAACTGAACCCTATTGATAACTAACGTCACGTTTATTTGTTTATTGATCACGTTTGTTACAAAAACTTGCGAATTGCGTTTTTTTTTTCTCTCACAAGTATTTTATACAATCTGATAATTGAGACTAAAGTACTTTCTTATATAGTATAGAACATTTTTTAATTTTTGGGTTGAAGAATTAATATTTTTGTTTAATAAATTAAAGACCGGTTCGACGGTTTGTTGGTTTGTCGAGGAAAGTAAACCAGTTGATAAATACTAATTAGTTAAATCATGTCATTAAAAAACATCGCATATAGTAAGTACACAACACACACAAACACACACACACACTCAACGTGACTTGTAGCCTGCTGGAAGTGAAAAACTCACCACGAGGTAAAGTTGTAGGTTTCGACGTTCTTGGCAATTGCATTGAGACTATCCGTGGTGAATTCTAGTAAAGTCCTCGCCCGCAATTGGGGCAGCGCTGCGAGGCAGCATAAGAGTATTACCAGATCGAATGGTTTAAGCATTATAACTCTGAGAGACTAAGGAACTGAATTTTTTGCTTGCTCACTGCCGCTCACTTGATCACCTGCAAGTACGCGACTCTACTATATACACTATTATGTGTATTTTAAAATTAAGTAACGAATTTATCACACTGAGTGGCCTTTGACTGCTTTTAAAGTTATTTTATATTTTATGTGTTTTTCTTTTATTTGTGGTGATTTTGTTTTGAGTTTTAAGCACAAAATAGGAAACTGTGGCTTCGCGACAACGACCGCACTTTGGTTTAGTTAGCGCTTCCCTAATTAAGTAAATAATATCAATTTCAGTGCAGGATAATCGGTATCAGAATTTTTTCTATCACTTTGCACTTTGCACATGCGCCAATCGACACAGACACGACCTGCGCCCTGTCAGTGCAAGAATACTTCTAACTGTTTCGCCCGATTTCGTTTATAAAATAAATGGTCGAACGACAACAACAACCAATGGCTGCGTCGACGGCGACGGCGACTGCAGCTGCGAGTGTAGCAGAACAACCAGTGGCAGAGCAATTAATATTATTGCCGAACAAGAGCAAGTGATCGGCACACGACAACGAGACGTCGACAACATACACTGGAACAAGCACGAGCACGAGCACAAGCAAGAGCACGAACACGAACTTGAAAATGTACGAAGTGGGCGTGGATCGTGTGTTTGTTCTATTTTTAAATCAACTGAGCAGCAATTGTGGCTGAGCCGCCAACGAAGTCTAAGTATACGAGTATACGGTATTTTAATTTACCCGTTAGCTTACGTTGCTCTTGTTATAGACGACAGTATTTTGTCAAAATAATCTGTTATACACGTGTATAAAAGTAATTCATACACCAGGCAATTAATCTGTCAGTTTGTAAATTTTGTTGTTGTAGCTATTAAGATTTAATGGCGTTTATTTTGGATTTTGTCTGTAATTCCATATAAGCTGTTATACATGAGTTTAGCACGAATTCATTCAATGTATTTATAATATTAGTATGTAGGTTTAATGCATAATGCGTATAACAGTGATTTTCTTATCAGACTGTATAGGCTTATTTCTTCCATAACGGAACTCTAAATTAGGTTATTTTGTGCAATTACTTAATCTAAATGCATATTTAAATACTAAAGGGAAAATAACAATCCCATTTGCATACGTACAACTGACTACTAATTGTGGGCGTTTCACCAACTGATAAACCCATATACCCCCATGTAAATATACCAAGGGTTGCATATTTTCATAAAAACAAGTACATTTATCAATAAATTATATTGTGATTTCGTTTATTGCAATCCCGCATATGTATCATACAATGAATTTTTACCCATAACTTAAAACTACTGATGGTTCGTCACTCATACCAGCCTTCACTGTACCATGCCAATTTATGTACATATATGAAGACCAGAGTCAAAGTCAAAGTTTCTGAATAATACTGTTATACAGGTAGGTATGTAGAACATGACGGCCATTGCTATTTTGGTATTTAATCAAAGAACTCAAAATGTAAATTTCTTATGTAGATAAAATGCAAGTGTTCTATTTACAAATAGTGTCAGTATGATTTACTTTATATGGAAAACCCTTAGATTCCATGAGTACTGTATAAACAAAATACATTTTGATCATGTACTTGCTTGTATCTTGAGTGGGAATATCCGCTGTATTATATGCATTTAGTTATTTATAGATTCTGCTTGAAAACCCCTACAATTCACGAAGATCTAACTTTACCGTAAATATAACAGAAATAAACCAAACAAACTGCGTCGCACTTTTTCCAATTGGAAGTACTATATACACAATTTATTTGATCTGAATAGGGATTAGTCGAGGGAATAAAAGATCTGCACAATATCGCCAGTCAAATTGCGACGTTTTATATTAAAATCTGAGAAACTGGATCTGATCATTGACCGGGAAATTCATTATGAGACATGAGACATGGGGCATGAGGCATGTCGCATGTGGCACTTTACTGATTTATCGCATTTAGTTAGTTAATGCTCAGTTTAGACTACTCAGTATACATACATAGGTATGTATATACTCTAAGTATATTCAGAGTCAAGCGATATGATGATATAACCGAACACAAGTTTCGGTTTGTATTATCTATTGTTATAACATTTCGTAGATTCTCAAAACAAAAGCGACTTTGTTGACTCGCAAATTGGCCCCAAAGAAATATAAAAAAAATTTAAACGGAACAGTTGTGCAATTTAATTGCACCTGTGGGAGATACTTGATCATTGTATCTGTACTATCACCCCGTCATTCAATTCCATTTGTGACGACAGTACGATCTATTCAATATAAGTTAAATGCATTCCATTCTCGGCTCTGATTCCAAAACATTCGTCACAATCTCAGCTCAAGTTGTCGTTAGAAAATCGTGATATCATGGTGGCATTATGATCTGATCTTTAATGCACAATTACCGCTTTGACTTTTAACACTTTCAAAATTGTCTCTACTTGGTAATACATAGGTATTATACTCAGGAAACACGATAATTGAGCTTGAGTTCTCACTAGAGAAATGCCAATGGCATTAACTAATTAACATTAAAATTAGCAATACTTATCTAAATCATTATTGTTATAATAACTACGTGTAGTAATTTATAAATATTGTTGTTGGTATTCAAAACAAAATTATTTATTAATGTTTTATTATTTATTAGTAGTGAGATTTGTACACAGATAAACAGTTTGTTTTAAAATTATCTCCAAAATTATGGATCTTAAGTGTGAATAAGGGAATTGTTTTAGTTAAAAATATATCTAAAATTTTAAAAGTTTTTCATTTCAGTTCTTCATACCTAAAACACTTGATTATTATATCAATACTTAAATCAAGCATTTCATTTCCGATATTACCATACTTCTGACATAGTTTTCCTAGAAATATCTGTTTTTTACTATGTAGAAATCGTAGTAGGATTGGGTTCTTACATTTTATTATAACATTCCATTAGAAACTAACACTTTTAATACCTTACTTTTAAATTATCAAAAGATAGTTCAAAGCACTATTGGTCCTACGACAAATGGGTGTGTATTGGGAAGTGCTTGAGGCGTAACTCGTACAATTTGTATAAGTCATATGTTATTTTTTTGAATAAACCATCCAAAAACTAAGGTCGTTCGAATATTATGACTGTAGCACTTGCTGAACAAATATTTAAACGAGTGTAATGGACTTTTCAATAATTAAAGTGTTTTTGTGATGACAAATAGATGACAGTTGGTACGTGATAGGCATTTCCAACATACCTATATATCCGATCTACTATATACTTACGTATGGTTAACGTATTTCAACAATATTTTTGATTCCGCTTAAATAAAGCAAACAAAAAACGAATGAAAAACAAAAATTAAATTGTTTAATAACACACAATTAATTCCGGTTCAGATTCTGGATAATTCAAATGAAATTCCGTAAAGCCATTCAACTGATTCCAGTGTGACAATGTCAAGCCAGAGAGGGAGAGCGAGAGAGAGAGAGAGAAAGACTTAAGTATGAATATTTATAGCTGTACATTATCAAGGTCCTCTAAAAGGAACTTAAGGGTTCAATCTTTGTTATGTTTATTTATGTATTTATCTATCAAACTTTCATTTTCTATGCGGATATTTAAAACTGAGATGAAGAGTTAACCATCCACAAAATATAACAATTAATCATAAACAAACTAATGAATTAAATGATTAATGAAACAATTTTCTATAATCAGTTAACTATACTTTTATACCCTTTTTATGTAAGTAATTTTTTTTAACTTATATATAATGTTTGAAATTGGCGATAACTTTCAGTCTCAGTTGACTGACAAATTTTCATGTTGGCCATAATTATTGAGTTATACGTCATCGTTTGGCTTTATTTGGCTTTATTTGACTTTATTGACATGATCGAGTGACGTCTTTTAACGCTTAACTTGGTCTTTAGAGTATCTACCAAAATCAATACTCTCAATTTACTAACAAAATATTCGTTGGAATCTGACAAAATATATATATATATGTATATATAAAACCCGTTCCGAAAAATGGCTCAACAATCGCGTTTTAATTAATTGCAGCCTATGCAAATAATGCGAAACGGTCGTGCTCAAGATTAAGATTCAAGGACAACATTTATAATAATGTGAATAGTGTTTTAATGGTCGACTGACTTAATTAGCATAGATATAACGGCAAAAACTTGAATATCAAATTTTCAATTTCATAACGGTTTCAAAATTCATACGGGTAACAATTCCAATGACAATTTCCCATTTCCATTTCATTGCTAACTAAGAATATTATTCAAGGGAAAATGGTTGACAAATTTTCATTAGTTTTGGATAAAATTTAAACAAGAATAGATAGAAAGTTGGTTCAAAATTTGTGTTTTTATATATATTTGAAATCGTTTTCTCAGTTGTCTCAAGTAAACTTCTCAATCTTCAGATTATAAGGTTAACTTGGCTGTTGTTTGTGATGACCTTGTCATTGATAGTAGCCCACGAGCCATTCTTGGTCAAGAACTTAATCACTGGTAATCTCTAGGCCCCTGTTGTTCAAGTCTTGCATTATCTAGTGCCTTCGTTTCAATGCCCACGAGCCATTCTTGGTCAAGAACTTAATCACTTATCAATGACTTGATCGAAAGAGTATGTAGCACTTCTGGTAATCCCTTGGTCCCTGTAGTTCAAGTCTTGCATTATCTAGTACTTTAGTTTCAGTCTATCGATTTTGAAAAGCATTGCAAATAAACTTCAAACCACTTTAAACGGTTATTACATTCGCAATTTTTGTCATTTACGACCAAGTCACAAGTTCAGGGCGACAAAAAATATGAACAACTGATAAGCTGAAATCATTATCATTATCATTAACTGGATTTATATGGGAGTAGTACGTGAACACGCATTTGTTAACTGTTTTCTTGACTGTCCCTGACTTGAACGAATTTATTAACGGTTATGCCAATCCATATTTGTTGTTGTTTTTAGTCTTTTTTTTAGTATTATTTACGGTAAGATCAATAAACCCCTAACTAAATCAGAGCGATCAGTTTAAACGTGTTTGTTCGTGAAAAGACATGTACATTTTAACATGTAATACAGGCTGGTATTACACGTATTTGTATACCCTGTAGTTAGTTGCTGCGTAAAAGAGGTATATTGTTTGGAAATAATAAATGTTTAAGAACTTTAAACTTGCATTTTATATTGTTATTATATTCTATGTACCCTAATGTACACAGCTTACAGTAGAAACTGTAAAGTATACACCCTGTACAGGGTATCTAACAGTTCAAACCGCCTCTAACAGAACTATACTTGTTTTATGTCTGGTTTTGACTGTCAGTTCTTGACACGAGACTTCGCTGAACAGCAGCAGATTTTAGTATGTATTAAACGCGCATTTGAAGCACCCTGTACTCGTAAGGTGCTCACAAGACATTGAAATTGTTGTGCGAATTTTTTGCAAAAAAATAACTGAAAAATTAGTCGGAAAAATTCGCGATTTAATTGCTGCATATTCTGCGCTGTGCTTTGTTTGTCTGCGGTTTAAGTTAATTTCAATTATGAAATATTATTATTATTATTTTTTAATAATTCTAGTTAGATTTTTGCTTTGTTTTGTGTATTGATATGCGGTTTATATTGAGTTTTAAATTGTAATTAATTGTTATGTTTATTCTTTATTGCGTTATTTCATTCACATCGGGTTCATTAAAGAAATGAACGAAACCTAATCGCAGTCACTGTCGCTTGTCAGTTAACCCTTTTTTCTCATTATCACTCTTGGCAGCTATTTCCAGATCCGCAATCTTGCCTCTATTCTCTAATCTCTAATCTTCTACTCAAATTCGCGACTATTTGTTACGATGTTGCACTCTCGATGCCACTCGTCAGACTGTCTAAGATTGTGCGCGAAGAAACTACAACTACAAAAAATGAGATTTGCAATATCTCCTCTCTCACTCTCTCATTCTCTATCTCTCTGCTGCCAACCCTTGACCCAACGCTCGGTCTTCTGGTTATAATACCCGTTACTCGCAGTTTGCGGGTATATTACATTCGTAAAGTTTGAACATATAGCATAAACTAGGAACTTAAAGTCTGTCTATCATTTTGTTCATCCAACTCAAATATGATCAAGGTCAGACTTAAGTAGCGAGAGTTATGGCTATTTTAAGGTCAAACACGCCCAAAAGTATGCAGTATTTGTTGTGAAGTTTAACTAAAATAAATCTTGTTCGTTTTTCAACTAATGACATGAAAATGTATTTACTTAAAAATTGTTTCTTATAATATTAAATAAATTCCTAACCAATTACCAAAAATATTTTATACATTTTGATAACAGTTTTGACTACTATTTATAAGAATGTTGCTTTGTTTTGCTTAAGAATCTATTAAATTACTGCTCCACTCATATATTGGTAGTATTTACGGGCTAATAAACCTATATAGATTGAGTATACATACATATATACTGAATTATTCATTAATGTTATCTTCAAATACTTGAGTGTTAATGCAAACGAATCTCTTGAGACCATGTTTTTTAGAAAAGTTTTACTCGAGATTACTTACAGAGGAAATGTCTTGAAGAGGGAGATAATTAAAATGTATATGTATGATTTCTATATTATATATGATAGACCGTTATCTGTGTACTATCTTAGATTAGACTCTTCAGAAAGCTCCCCAATACAGTTTTCATACTTTCAATTCTTCTCAAGGTCAGTTGATTTTTTATTGACAGATATATCAGCAAGAATTAGCATAGTACAATTTTATCTATATTGTTAGCGATAAGATAGTTTAATAGCTCCTTTATCTGGCACTAACCTGGATAAAAAGGTTTTTCGCCTCCATTTCTCTTCGCTCTGGACTGGAAAGTTCCAATTTCGCCTTACTAAAGGAAAGAATTCACTCCGCAACCGATTAAATTGGAGCAGAGATTTGACAAATCGCATTTTAAAAGCTTTGATTGGGGATTAGGGATGAGACTGAAAGTGTTTAGCTTTGTAAATGCTTAATCCAAGTCGGCTGACGCTGATAAGAAAAACAAAACTGAGAGATAAGGCACACGAGAAGAAGATTACAATTCTATATAATGTCCGAGTTAAAGCATGACCCTATAGACTACATTGAAAGTCTAGATGGATCGATTGATAAACTGAACAAATGCATAGAACCGGTTGCATTCGCATTACGTATACGCCTCGGACACACCGCCAAAGCTTCAACCAATGGAAATGCAGCTGAGTAATTGTTCGTTGTGCACCTGCTGAGTGTCAGTATGGAGTATATCGTGAATTCCCCAGATTACCTTATCTATTTCCACGTATTCATCTATTTTTATAGCAATCTAAAGAGTGTTTGGTCAATTTGCAAATAAAGTCGAACCGCATATAAGATTTATTGTCTTATAGATTTATAGATTTCTTACAAATGTGTTTCCGTTAGAACGGCATTGTCTACGAAATAATCTAGATGACTTTTTTACACGACCAAATAGTTCATTGTAAAATAAATCAATTTAACTATAGTTATTATTGCACAAACAGAAAAAAAATTGTTGTTTTCAATGTTTTATCTGAGCGCAGTTAGCTTTCAGTATTTTTTTTATTTATAACTGTTACACTGATTGCAACTCTAAAAATAGTAAAACAAACAACAAAACCATAATCCCCATTTTTTACAAAGTTTTAATGAGGGCTCAGGGTATAATAAATATTTTGATTACAATGTGTGAGACGTTTTGTATCAATCAGCTTTTGGTTTGCAAGGCGATAAGAACATTTTCAAATGCTGCCCAAAAGTATGCAACACTATTTATGATACTGATACTGGGAAATTAAAGGGATTTTTCTCGCAAAAACCGGAAATTCAATGGAGGCGGAAGTTCCAGAACGTACTCCTGGAATTGAGTGGGCCAAAAAGATGGTTTGTAAAATAGAGACAAAAATATGTTAAAATCCGATGGCCGAACTAATTTAGAGATCAAATTAACAATAATTACACTGATTTGTATATTAAAGTTATAAAAAGTTTAAAGTTCTTATATTTAAGTTAGATTAAATATGCAAAAAACTGGTAAAATTAAAATTAATATGAAATAAATGATAAAAACTATAAGACTTTTTTTATCCAATGCATTGAATGTGCATTGCAATGCACAAACTAATTTTATTACATTTGATTGTTAATATCATCAGATATTTAAATTAGCGATGCTAATTAATCGCTCAATAAAAACGGAAGCAGCACCAAATTTTAAAACAAGTTTTCAATGAAATTTTTTAGCTTCGATTTTTTTGGGATATTTTATGACCGATGCAATCAGCCGACTGTTAATAATTAATTTCACTGTTTGTATTTAAACACATCGTATTTCTAAGTGAGACAAAGAATGCTGAGAAAATGTCACCTTGTGACAGCGATTTTGCTTTGTTTTTTGTTTTCTCCCAAAAATAACCAACTAAATACAGACAAAATAAATAAACAGAAGACGAATGTTGGCCAAGTTTGCAATAAGTAAATAGAATGGCACATCTGGTCAAAAGTATTACTTAACAACAATTTTAAATGCTCTAAAAATGTGCATTTCTTTTGGCCGAGTTAATTGTTGGCAATGACTTCTGGCTAACAGGTTCATTGGCTTGAACGTCTAGCGAAAACGTGTATAAACTGTTTAAATTGTTTTTCAACAATAAAGATAAGATCAATGCACTTTGTACAACGTAGGAAACTCCAAGAGCCCCTTCTGATAATAGGTACAATCTTTTATAGCTTCTGTGCTCACTAATAATTTTCATTTCTACTCTTAAAATCAGTATAGGGGTCTATTAGGTTTGTCTGAAACGAAATGTGCGTAACAGGCAGAAGGAAGCTTTTCCGACCCCATAAAGTATATATATTCTTGATCAGCATCAACAGCCGAGACGATATAGCAATGTCCGTCTGTCCGTCTGTATGAACACCTGGATCTTCTAAACTACAAGGGCTGGAGCCACCAAATTTGAAAGGAAGGTCCGCCTGCTTCGCGAGCAGATCAAGTTTATTTCAAATCTTTGTCACGCCCCCTACCGCCCCCGCAAATTGTAAAAAATAATTTTCACATAACCATAACTTGAAAACGAAAATAGCTAGAGGGACCAAATTCACACATAATGTGTATGGTACTATTATAACTATCCTCACCAGTTTGGTCCGGATTGGACACCTATAGCCTATAGCTCCCATAGGACAAATCCGTCGAAAATTGTTGATTTGTATGTAAAAATGCGCACTTGAAGAAGTACGGGGTCTTTTACAGTCGGCTCGCTCGACTGTAGCCTTTTTTACTTGTTTTAGTTGGTGACAAACGTGATAAAAAATTGTTAATTGTTGTGAATCATAACAAATTTAAAACTAAGTCTAAAAAAGAATATGACTGAAATAGTTTCCTTTTTAAAATCAACTATATTTTCTTATAGGTTTAAGCCTATCAGTATTCTTTGTTTTATTTTTGTATATAAGGAATTTTGACTTAAGTACACTCTGTTAATTTCTATTTGGTAGAAAAAAACAAAATCTCAGTTACCTTGTGGGAATGCATATTATTAATGTTTCAAAGGTTAAACTGTCCAATGCAATTGTAAAACTAAACAAACTGAATAGCACAAATACAAGGTCGTCATTAACACACTATATAGCGTATATATATAAAGGTCTGGGTACTGCAACACGTGTTAAACTGCTCAGTAATTTGTTATTCTACACAGTTATACCGTATTTTTTGTGTCAATTTAGCGGCTTTTCGAATAAAACAATTGCAAAAATGTAATATTTAATCACGAACGCGGGAATACATTTGGAACTCTATATATTTTTCTATTATTCCGTTTTACTGCCAAACTTCCAAGTTTACAGACTTCTTTTAAATGAAATCAATGTGTTTCACTTATAGAGTAAAGAAGACTGATGATAAACAACAAAAATGGAAATAAATACAACGCTGCTAACCGAACAGATACCCTGTTTAACATTTTTAGTTCCCCAGCCAGTTTTAATAACAGCAAATCAAACAGGTTGCTGCCAACAGACGACAGGTGGCGTTTAATGAACTCCGCACTAGTAAATTTCTTGCTAAATGAACTTTAAAGTTTCCCAAAAGTGATCTGCACATGTTAAATGTGATTTATAGGGTATACTGAAGCTAATCGTCCGTTACGCCGCGAATGCGTGAGAAAGCGAAAGACAGCGAGAGAGAGGAAGATTAATGAAAAACTACGTAAAGTGGGCAAAAACTAAAATAAAAAGCACAAAAAAAAAAAACAAATGATATTTATAACACAAATGCGAAACACTTTTATGTATGTGTATGTGTGTGTATGATACTTACATACGCATTTGCACAGACGTATTTATGCCGATTTGTCTGTGTGTAAATACGTACAGCTTTTTAGGGGTTGCAAAAGTGAAAGCACCTCCTAACTTAGCAGACAGTTAGTCTGGCATTTTTTTCCTTTTTTCTGAATAGAAAATTATGTAATTTGCACACTGTGCGCAAATGTAAGCGAAACCTCATAAATTGTAAATTATTTGTTATGAAACTTTTCAACTTACGCGTTGGCATTCATTTTGTATTGCAACTCTTTGGTGTCCTGATGAAATTCAGCTCTCGCTCTCAGTTTGTCTGCAATCTGCTGAACTCCACTTGGCGCCACGCGTCTTTAATATTTTGTTTATTTATCAATCGAAGTGAGTTGTTTGTCTATTTATTTTATGCTCTTGCGTATTGCTTTGTTGGCAACAATTCAAATAATATTTGAAACGTTTTTGTGTTTCTAATAACCTTATTTTTTATCACCGAACACGCGTTCTTTGTTTTTATCACTAAACCAAAAAACTTTTTGTTAAATTTTGCAGTCACTTTTTTAAGCGGAAAGCGCGTGCGACCTGCGGGCGAAACGCTGCAAAACAGACTGTAACGTCGATCACCAACAGTTCCCCTTGTAAATAAATAGTTTTTGCCGCTCTCTTGTTTTGGCGTTTGTATGTATGTTTGGATATCTAGCTTGCATGGGTTGACGTAAGGCCAGCTGTTATCGAGTCGGAGAGCGCAAAAGAGAGAGAGCCCAGAAAGCAGAGAGCAAAACGAGTGTTGACATTGTGCTGTTGTTGTGATAAAAAGCACGCAAGAACTTTTTGAGTTAACAGCGGTTCGACTACCATATACCTTACCTTGCACAACAATATTATCGTAATACTTTTGTGTACGTGTGTGTGGTTAGTAACCTAATTGAAAAGCTCTTCATATTTATAATAATTAAATTGTAATATAATTGCTGTGCAGCAGGAAGAATAATAATAATAATTCACTACACAACTATGTATGACCATACATCCTTTACTAACGGTGGATACCCTGTGTTCCCCACCAGTTTACGTACACACCAGCGAGAGAGAAAGAGAGACAGAGAGCAATGTGCAAAAGAGTAGCTACATGATGCGTCACACGCGACCAACTTCACACATAGCCGGCAGTCAGCAGACATCTTGATGCGCTCTCGTCAGCCCTTGTGCCGCTCTTTCCCCGCTTCCACCAGCGCCCAGATGCTTATGTGATTGCTGCTGATGCAATTTGCAGCAGCTCTTTAACTTTGGCATGTTGACGACAAATGGCGAATGCTTTTTTCCAAACAAAATGTTTAGCCATTCGACAATTTGTTTACACACACATACAAAGGTGCCCAAACACATATACATGACTGCGTATGTATGTATGTATATACATACATATTCGCTGGTGGTAAACACATTTGGGTTGGTTCAATTTCAAGGTGCCCTTGCCAACTGTTGCTGCCAGAGAGCGGTGGCTTTATCAAACGAACCGGTTCCAAAACTCGTGCTTTTTTAACAATAAGTGAAAATTGCGAGCTTCGCTTGTACAAACAATACACGTTTTAATTTATTCCGTTGAAATACTGAAGTAAAAAGCCAATGACCTTCAGGTCTGACCTTTATTTACGAAATAATTCTATGAGATCTGGTCATATCTATAAAAAATGTCTTTATCATGGTCTAAACAAATACGCATAGTTTTATTACGTTAAAAGTATTATGGTTTAAAGAAAGATATCAGGTGGGACCACATATCGATATGAGAGCAATTTACCAGCTGTTATAATGGAGGCGTGTCGAATTTGGGGGCTCGTCAAGTATACATAGTACGATGAATTTTTGCGGTACTTTATTTGAAAATGGATTATCACGCAATAAACCTGATATAATGAACTCAAAGTGACCTCAATTTAAGCCAATTTTAAGCAATTCTCTAAAGTTTACATCAATTTACTTATGATTTAAGCATAATATTAACCGGACATATTAATAAATTTATTCTTTTATAAAACCCCTCAAGAGTTAACCATCTAGTGACGATTGCTAATTTGAATTTTAAAAAAATTGCAATAAAATAGTTCGAAAAGAAGCTTATAAGAAAAAGTTTTTTATTTTACAAAAATCTTTACATTCTTTACATCTTTACATTCTGATTTCGTCACTAGTGTGAACTTCTTTTTACAATTATATGAATTGCACAGACTATTCAGTCCTCCTCCATCAGGGCTGTTGGACTCGTGTCAGAGCAAAGAACTGAATTAACGTAAATTGAGTGTGGTCATCCAGATTTGCGGGAAACTGTGAATTCATGGCGGAAACCTTAATTGAATCGTGTAAATTATATTTAGTTAGAACAATAGTTGTTCCGACTTGTACTACTTAAGCGACACGTACTACGAATAAAAATATTCAATTTGGAGGCATGGAACTAGTTCAAGGCAGTAAACAGTTTTTTAAAATTAAAAGGTTTTGCATACTTGAACAATTACTGGTCTAGGAAATAAAAATCATGCAAATTTAGCAGACGCAATAACTGTTAAGTGCAGTAAACACCTTAATAAAAACAATGGAAAGTGCAATAAAAGTTAATTAACTTGTTTACTGATGGGACTCCGTCTAATTGGCTAACATGAGTATGTAGATCTGATTCTTGTCACAACTCGATTAAATATGAATGCAGTCAACGTTAAGGGGCTTGTCATGTAGAAAAACACATTTTTCATTTATTTTTACATACATAAAAATACGTATACTTGATGTTAATCTATTCAAGTTTGTTGCCAGCAACGGAGATAATGTTTATATCTCGCGCAGCTTAGATGTTCTCTAATAAAAGTATATAAAAAAACAATGATTCAAACAAATTTTAAGTCAAACACTCTACTGAAAGTATAATTTGGAAACAAAGTTTCTCAATATAGCTAAACCTTAAGACATTCTACTATATTTTATTATAAATAAAGTATTCAATAGTTTTCTTTTCTTCTCACAAAAGTTAAATTTTCCGTTTCGCTACTTTCAAAAATCAACAAATCATTTAAAATTATGTAGAAGCTACGAAAGCTTGACAATCACCGACATCGAATCAAATTTATTATTCAAGCAGCCTAAAATTATGCTTTAAAATTTTTTAACAAATACTAGACAAAATAATAGAGGCATTCCATAATGCAATTTTTCAAATATATATAAATCTACAATAAATATTATTTATTTACTGCTTTTAGAACCAAAAACAATAAAAGTTGCAAAAAAAACCCTTTGAAAATTTAAGATGCTCAATATAATTTACCTGTCGTATAGAGAAAGTTTCTTACGATATGTTGTGGGAATTAGGGACTTGAGAATTTTTAAATGTTCATTAATTTAAAATCTTTCCTAAAAATTAAGCCGATAGTTAAAAAAAAAATATCAGAAGCTGCATAGATCATTAAGTGGGTCATAAATTCAACTTATTCAATTAAATAAATCTTAAATCAAACGGAAATCATTTGTAAGAAATAGAACGAATATGAAATTGTTAAATATTTATGTCTAAGTCCTAAAATTGCTTATTAAAATCTGAAAAAGCTTTGCGAATAATTTAACAGCTACGGATTGAATTCAGTCACAAGTTGCGCGCCAAATTCATGACGTTATCGTCAAAGTACAACTAACATACATTCAAGGCAACGATTGGGTGTCATGGGGTCCACAGATGAAGCTTATGACTAATAGAATATAACCGGTAGATGACGGAATACAAAATAAGAAGTAAACAACTTATAATAAAGTCGCGATTATAAAACGAAACAACGTTGAATACTAAGTTTTATTTGAATTTGTTTACAGCGCCATTGAAAGCTTTTTATACCCTTACAGTGAAAGAGTCTGTAACATTTGTAAAAGCATTGAAAACTCTTAAGTTTTTATACTTAAAGTTTTATTACATAAATCATTAAAAAAGACAAGTTGAAAATAATAGTTCAATAAAAATATAAATATAATATATCGAAATTATTTCATGTAACTGTATTTTTAAAATACCATTATAAAATAGATTTAGCTTCGAATTAGTATGTCGCAAACCCAACAACTTAGCGCACATACTTTTTGTTTTGATTAAATCAAACCGTCTTTCTCTAAGCTTTAGCTGTTTACTCGTCTGCCAATGTTTAAATAGGTACAGTCTGACCCGCTTCCATTAGACAACGATCTCCACCTCCCAACCGTTGTCGATCCAAGACACACTCTCACAGACACATAAGTAGCAAGCTTGAAGCTTAAAGCTTTCACGTCTACGCTCACAGCTTTTCTCGTTCTATCGCGCGCTCTCTCCCACTCTCTCTCTCGCTCTTTATTTCGTTCTCTCTGCGGCTAAGCAGGTGCTTACTTCACAGTTCCAAATTGTTCACTGTGTCAGTTTGAATCAGAATCTCAGTCCGCGAACAACGTTGAGGGCAAAGAAATCAGCGAAAATGCCAATTGGTGAGTCTTGTCTATATATACATACATATATGCTTGTGTTTGTATCAGTGTGCATATATATTTGTGCGGGTGTCTTTAATGAATAACGGAATAATGAAATAATAGATTAATTGAATTCTATACACATATATGTATATATATCCATATTAGTTCTGGTGGGGTACAATTACAGGCCTTTCTAATAGAGCCGGCTGCAATTTGCATAGTTTATTTATCTATTTGTGCCATAAATAACAACAAACATACGTGAGACATCCCTAGACTTTCTATATATTTTGTTACCTGTTTAATAAGTCAGGTGAGGCAGGTACAGTTGTGCCAATGGTCTATTGTAAACAGATCACGGAGTTTAATTACATTGCGAATAAACAGAAACAGAATTTTATATATGTGAGAATGCACTCACTTTCTCCATTTGGTCATTTGAATTCAATTAACAAGCTAGCCAAAACCGTTATTATTTATATGTATACATTATATGTAGACATATATAGACCACTTTGCCGGTGAGTCACTAAAAGTCCCAAAAAACGAATTTAAGAGACGGCAAACACCTCCTTATCTCCCCTTTGAACTTTGACAATAATCAATATAAGGCAAATGGTCGTACTTGACTCTAGGTCGACCTCAAATTGCATCAAAATGATGTCATTCGCCACAAAAGCAGCTCTGATGTGATGTGACTGTGAAATTTAGGCAAACACTTTTCGATTTTTCATTTCACAAACATATACAAATCAACCTCAGATACATACATATATATACATATAGAAAATAAATCAAAAAATACAAAAAATACAAAAAGAAAAACAGCTTTTAGTCTCTCCAAGTATCTAAGAGATACAAAAAAACATTCTCGCGCCCATGTAAACAAAAAAGTCGCTAAGTATTATCAATTTTGCGAGTCTCATAAACAGGTCTGTTTGTATATATAATACTATGTGATATTTTCAAGCTCAGCTCTACGAATAGACACTATAGTGTCTAAACTCTAGACTCTCGAGAATGTTATGGGAATGAGCTGTGGCACGACCGAGAATGACATCATGCGGAATGACATAGATATGCGTCATTCTGCCGCATAACAAGACCGAAAACAACAATATACCCCATTAAACATATGCTTATCTAGATTTTCTCTCGCATCCGAATACTTTGTAGTCCCATTGCTAATAAGACTACTCTTAAATTAAAATAAGTGCATATCTGTAGTATAATATGTGTATTTGCTTAGTTTAGTTTAAATGACTGCTTAAAAATCTGTAAAAATTAATAACGTACGAATCAAGAATTTTCTATGTACACTGACAAAAAGCTAAATGTTCTAATACTTATGCTCATCTTAAAAGCTTTGGCCTTACAGTTAATAAGAAGATTTTAAAACTCAAGAACAAAATGATTAACATAAGAACTTTTTAAGAACTTTTATTCCAGTAGTAGTGTTATTAATCGAATATTAAATTTGTTTTAGCTTTTTAGACCCCGTACTCTAAAAAAGAGTATAGGGGTCTATTAGGTTTGTCTGAAGCGAAATGTGCGTAACAGGTAGAAGGAGGCTTTTCCGACCCCATAAAGTATATATATTCTTGATCAGCATCAACAGCCGAGACGATATAGCGGTGTCCGTCTGTCTGTCTGTCCGTCCATCTGTATGAACACCTGGATCCTTTAAACTACAAGAGCTAGAGCCACCAAATTTGGAATGAAAGTCCGTCTGTAGTGTACGCAGTGCAAATTTATTTCAAATTTTTGCCACGCCCCCCACCGCCCCCGCAAATTGTAAAAAACTATTTTGACATCACCATAACTTGAAAACGACTAGAGCTAGACAGACCAAATTCACACATTATGTGTATGGTACCATTATAACTGTCCTCACCACCTTGATCCGGATCGGACAACTGTAGCCTATAGCTCCTATTGGAGAAATCGTTCGAAAATTGGTGATTTTTATGGAAAAACGCTCACTAGAAGGAGTACGGGGTCTTTTACAGTCGGCTTGCTCGACTGTAGCCTTTCTTACTTGTCTATATATAAAGTTGTGTTCTATATTTATCGACATTTTATAAAGACCGAAATTTTAATTAAGTTTTGAACTCGAAATACTTGTTACTTTTGCTAATAAGAGTTTTATTTGATATCTCCATATTTTAGAAATCAATACACCCGATAAATTGGAATACCAATTCCAGCCTGCCAGCGGAGGAGTGTTCACCTTTAAGGTGCGCTCACCAAAGGACGCTCACATTGCGCTCTCACCTGGACCACAACAGGGACTGCCAATTTTTGAGATTTTCATCGGCGGCTGGGAGAACACCAAGTCCGTAATTCGTAAGGATGGTCAGCAACCGGATGTGGCTGAGGTGCCAACTCCGGGAATTCTGAATGCCGGCGAGTTCCGTGGCTTCTGGATCCGTTGGTACGATAACGTTATCACCGTTGGTCATGAGGGCGACGCTGCTGCCTTCTTATCATACGATGCCGGCTCCTTGTTCCCGGTGAACTTCGTGGGCATCTGCACGGGATGGGGTGCCAGCGGTACCTGGTTGATTGACGGTACTATTATAATTCTTATTTTTTGATTTCAAACTTATACTTATACTTATATTATAAAATGTTCCTATAGAAGCCGCTCCTTCTGCCCCAGTTATGGGCTTTGCTGCTCCATCTGGTAGTGGACCAGGATGCTGGGTAGCCGCTGCCAATGGTGAGGTCCCTCCCAATGCACTCCAGGGTGGCTTCGATAGCAACGAACAGCTGTACATTGCACGTGCCCGCCATGAGGGCGACCTTATTCCCGGCAAGCTGCATCCATCCCATGGCGTTACCTACATCGCCTGGGGAGGCGGTGAGCACGGTCACAGCGAGTACGAAGTGCTCTGCGCCGCCGGTGGCCAATGGGTGCCCGTGGAGGCTGGAAACATTCCCCCCAATGCCGTACCCGCCGGCGAGACGTCCGAGGGGGAGCCCCTCTTCATCGGTCGTGCCACCCACGATGGTACCGTCACCGTCGGTAAGGTGCAACCCTCCCATGGCTGCTGCTACATCCCCTATGGTGGCGAGGAGCTGGCCTACAAGGAGTTTGAGATCTATGTGTCCCAGTAAGATGAGACCGAGCACAACAACCCTATCAGCCTAAAATCAATGAGTATTTAACCTAGTTAAACTCTGCATCTTAGATGCATCTTAGATGAGACTTGCGCACTGGATTATTCGAATATGGAACATCTGATATTTCCACAGCTACAAAAAGCAAAGCATTTTCTTATTTATGTTATTTTGTTTATTCAATTAATTATTACATTCTGTTTTTTGTTTATTGAATCTCAGTAATGAATGCAGTTCTAACTCTTTTATTTTATACATTTTGTAATTTGCAAAATTAATCAAAAGTGTTGTAATTAAATTTTAAATATAAGCATTAATTGTGCTTTATTAATTTTTAAACGATCCTTGAATTCATTTTTTGGGCGTGGCACCTTCGGTCAAAAGAATCTCGGAACAGGAAACTTTGTAATGAGAATGAAATTTGGATTGGGGGGTTCACAAAGATTTAGACCCCGTACTCTAAAAAAGTGTATAGGGGTCTATTAGGTTTGTCTGAAGCGAAATGTGCGTAACAGGCAGAAGGAGGCTTTTCCGATCCCATAAAGTATATATATTCTTGATCAGCATCAACAGCCGAGACGATATAGCGATGTCCGTCTCTCCGTCTGTCCGTCTGTCTGTTTGTCCGTCTGTATGAACACCCGGATCTTCTAAACTATAAGAGCTAGAGCCACCAAATTTGGAATGAAAGTCCGTCTGTAGTGTACGCAGTGCAAGTTTATTTTAAATCTTTGCCACGCCCCCTACCGAACCCGCAAATTGTAAAAACTATTTTGACATCACCATAACTTGAAAACGGCTAGAGCTAGAGAGCCCAAATTCACACATTATGTGTATGGTAGCATTATAACTATGCCCACCATCCGGATTTGATCCGGATCGGACAACTATAGCCTATAGCTCCCATAGGACAAATCGCTCGAAGATTGGTGATTTGTATGGAAAAACGCGCACTAGAAGGAGTACGGGGTCTTTTACAGTCGGCTCGCTCGACTGTAGCCTTTCTTACTTGTTTTAAACTGGGTATGGAATACTTATATTAAGTACGTAAGCTTTTATAATATATAAATATTTAAATTATCGAGATCAGAAATTTGTATTTAAATCATATATGTATATCAGGTATAGATTTTCCACTTATTAAAATGTTGAATAATTTCTTAATATAGCAAAAATATCACGAATTCGCACTTAAAAATAAACAATCTAAAATCAAACATTTTGAGATTAATTTAGTTTGCAAATAATTTATTTAAGCCCATAATTTTAAATACAAAGTCCCCTGCGAATCAAGTGATTAAAGAATTACAAGATACTTAGGTACCTGTAGGTTCCTATAAGAACAGTTAAAAGAAGATTTATGGTTGGTGATTCCGATAGGAAAGGGAAATGAGTTTGTATTAAATAAAATTCCTGTTAGAATTCTTACAGATAAACAGGGAGACAGACATGTTTATAGTCGCGCCTATCAAAAACAAGTGAGAAAGGCTACAGTCGAGCAAGCCGACTGTTAAAGACCCCGTACTTCTTCAAGTGCGTGTTTTTCCATACAAATCACAAATTTTCAAGCGATTTGTCCTATGTGAGCTATAGGCTATAGTTGTCCAATTTGGTTCAAACTCGGTGAGGATAATTATAATGGTACCATACACATAATAAGTGAATTTGGTCTCTCTAGCTCTAGTCGTTTTCAAGTTATGGTGATATGGAGAAAATAGAAAATTTTACAATTTAGGCGGTAGGGGGCGTGACAAAGATTTGAAATAAACTTGCACTGCGTACACTACAGACGGACTTTCATTCCAAATTTGGTGGCTCTAGCTCTTATAGTTTAAAAGATCCGGGTGTTCATATAGACGGACAGACAGACAGACGGACATCGCTTAATCGTCGCGGCTGTTGATGCTGATCAAGAATATCTATACTTTATGGGGTCGGAAAAGCCTCCTTCTGCCTGTTACGCATATTTCGCTTCAGACAAACCTAATAGACCCCTATACACTTTTTTAGAGTACGGGGTCTAAAAACGAAATCAATTTTGTGTTAAAATTATAATATGATTTTCATATCTTGTGTGGCACAAATATAAATTTTATAAACAAGTGATAGACTAGAAAATACCTAACAATAATTTTTAGGAAACTTTAATTAAGTTACAATTTTATTTAAAAGCTTATACGAAGTTGAACAAAGTTGTTCTACCGTTGTTTTCAAACAGAGTATCATGACACAAAGCTGATTGATATGAAAATCAAGCGAAATCACAATAATGTATAAGAGAAGCTTAAAACTCACAATCGTTAATGATTCGTGCACAAAAAAAAGCTGCTTGCTATGAAGTGTTACAAATGCAATCATCACAAAGCTCATTGCACTGCGGAGTTTTCATCTCTGTGACAGTACAGGGTATATAACGGACAGGTGTTTGAACTAATCTTAATTGAGACGGTAAGGTTTTAATTTAGAAAACCTTTTGAAGAGCTCCTATAAATATGTCAGTCCAGAGCAGCTCGGCCGATAAACGGAATGGTATATAAGGCGGAGCAGCCACAGCAGACCACAGCAATTGCAAATTGTGGAATTGTTAGAATTGTTAGAATGAGGAAACTGTTAGCGATACTCGCAGTGCTCGCACTTGGCCAAACAATTGCAGGCGAACGTAAGTATAGCAAATAAAAATAGTTACAAATTTATTTGTTTAAAAAAAAAAAGAGAAGACAAAACAATACAATAATCAAACAATGTTCAATTATAAGGCATTGTCAACTGTTATTGGGGAACTTGGGCCAATTACCGCAGCGGCAATGGAAAGTTTGACGTGTCCAACATTGATGCCAATCTGTGCACACACTTGAGTTACTCGTTCTTTGGCATGAACGACAATGGTGATATCCACTCCCTGGACACCTGGCTGGACTATGACTTGGGCTTCATTAGGCAAGCCGTTGGCCTGAAGCACCAGAATCCCAACCTTAAAGTACTCGCCGTCGTGGGTGGCTGGAACGAGGGATCAGTGAAGTACTCGAACATGGCCGCTGACTGGAACAAGCGTCGTAACTTCATCAACTCAGCTGTGAAACTCCTGAGCGACAATGGCTTTGATGGCTTGGATCTGGACTGGGAGTACCCCAATCAACGCGGTGGACGCTGGGAAGATCGCTCCAATTTTGTGACTTTGTTGCGCGAGCTCAAGGAAGCGTAAGTATTGAGTAGGAAGTGGAAAATAATCCCAACTAAAACTATACCCTGTGTTTTTTTAGTTTTGCCCCCTATCGCTATGAGCTGGGCATTGCTGTCGGTGCTGGCGAGTCGATTGCCAGAGATTCCTATGAAATCTACAATATTGCACAACAGGTGGACTTTATCAATGTGATGACCTATGACTTTGCCATGGCCTCCGATGGCAAAACAGGCTTCAATGCTCCCCAATGGGCCATCGAGAACTCTATCAACTACTGGATCAACCAAGGCAAGTTTACTTGGCGCATTCCCTAGACATACAGGATTGACTTTACTCCGATTTACAGGTGCTCCGGCCAGTAAACTGGTGCTTGGTATTGGCACCTATGGACGCAGCTTCCAGCTGTCCAATCCTTCCGAGAACTGGCCAGGTGCTCCATGCCGTGGTGTTGGCAGTGCTGGTGCCTACACTGGCGACGGTGGCTACCTGGGATACAACGAGATTTGCCTGAACAACTGGCACACGGTCTTCGACTACAACAATGCCGCTCCTTATGCCTTCTCCGGTGACCAATGGGTTAGCTACGACAATGTTCTCAGTGTGCAATGGAAAATGGATTTCGCCCTCTCCAAGAACCTGGCTGGAGCCATGATTTGGTCTCTGGAAACCGACGACTATCGCGGCCAATGTGGTGAGAGTTATCCTCTTCTCAAGACAATCAACCGAAAACTTCGTTGGTAAATTTAAAATTGAATTAAAGACAAAAATTGCAAACACGGTGTTTTCTACATTCGGGATATTCCAGGGCTACAAAACAATTAAATATTCAAGTGCATTCCCCTTTACCTTTGGCCCCCACGGTGATCAGTAGGTGGGTTGCTTAAGATAGGAGTTACATATATTGATTTTTATATGAATACCATAGGTTATACAGAGTCTACAACAATCGATATCACTTGATTATACTATCATTATGGTTGAACGATAAAACATATATCTATTTCATAACAATTACCTGGAATTGTTTTTGCAATGTATGAGAAATCGGGCTATATCTTCAGTGTTTAAATACTGGAAGTTTTTATAGCCAGGCTGGTATAAAATCGTTATCAAATAATGACAATTGGTTAGTTTTAAAGTTATAAACATTAACTTTGATATACTATATATTTCCGTTAATTCATTGTGCTAATTGGTCTAAAACAAACTTTTGGGTCATAAACATAAAAATAAATCTTATCGGAACTGACGCCTCCAACGGAAAATCAATTTCGTTCTAAACTTGCCGCAATTTTAACGTATGTGATGACTTAGAAAATACCCTATTTAAATCTTCAGTATATTCAAACCTACATAAGTTTTTAAATGAGAGCATTAAAGCTGTTTGATTTAAAGAGTTACTATCCTCATTAATCATTTTTAGAACAGTATGTTACTGCAATGAATTCACACGAAAAGCTTTGATCTACATCACTCTCTACAAGGAGTTTGATACTAGATACAAGTCGACGGGTGTCAAGTAGGCATATTAGTTACATTACTGCACGAATGTACTCAACTAAAAACTACTTGGTAGGCATAATAGAATATAATGCAATAAAAAGCTGTTTGCTATGCATTAAACTTGTCCTGCTGATTAAATGGACTCAACTACAAGATAATTGCTGGGCACACTAAAAACTGGTACACATAAAAAGCTGTTTGCTATGCACAAAATTATCCTGCTATTCACCTTAAAGCTACTTAGTAGGCATATGACTATGAATATCAGCTAAAAGCTGTTTGCTATGCACAAAATTATCCTGCTATTCACCTTAAAGCTACTTTGTACGCATAAAAGTATGAATATCAGCTAAAAGCTGCTTGCTGTGTACAAAATTATCCTGCTATTCAACTAAAAGCTGCTTAATAGGCATAGAATATCAGCTAAAAGCTGTTTGCTATGCCCAGAAGTTATCCTTGTGACTACAAACGAAAGCTAGCTGGTACGTTCAATATGATTCAAACTTCTATTACAGGGTATAACACAGTATATTGCAGACAATGGAGTCAAGAACTAGGAAATAATGTAAAATGAAATTGCGACGCATAATTTTCCCAACTAGGGAGTCATTCGTATTTTTATGGGGATTATGAATCAGGGATTGATTGGTAAAGATTGTTGACGATATAAATCAAATGAAATTATACATTATGCTATTTATAGACGGTTCAATAAGACGGTTCTTTGGGGGGTCGACATTAATCGCCCCCATCAATAATACTTTTATAGATAAGACCCATGCAGAAACCGAATTTCAATGAATTATAACTGCTGAATGAATATTTAAGTAGTAAATAGTATCAAGATGCACTCAAACAAATGCTCAAAATAAAATTTGTTAAAAATTTATGCTTATTATTGAGATTTATAAAGTGTGCAGAGATATTATAATCTGAGTGTTCCAATAGGTTGCCATATATTAAGTAATTGATTTCCATTTTGTATGCATTATCAGAAATCGGCTGATAAGTAATTTACCCGTATTTGCTGACCTATAAAAGCCCCGACCGACTGAGACGGGGGCAATACAACAAAACATGAAGTTCTTGGCGTGCTTTCTATTCACGCTAGTTTCCCTGGTCTCCAGTGAGAGTGAGTATAAGGATTGATGGATTCCCGAGCGAGTAAAGCGAACGAAGGATCTTTTCAGAAATCCTCAACTGTTATTGGGGCACATGGGCTAACTATCGCCCTGGAGATGGCAAATTCGAACCCTCAAACATCGATCCCAGCCTGTGCACCCACATAAGCTATACCTTCTTTGGCATCGCGGACTCTGGAGAGATAAAGTCCCTGGACACATGGCTCGACATGGACGATGGACTGGGTAAATTGATCGAACTCTAGAATTCTTAAGAGTACAATATTATTCTCAAATAGGTTTTATTAGCAAAACCATTGCTCTGAAGCAGAGGAATCCCAAGCTGAAGGTCTTGGCTGTTGTGGGCGGCTGGAATGAGGGCTCCGAGAAGTACTCGGCAATGGCTGCTGATCCAGGCAAGCGTTCCACCTTCGTTTCCTCCACCTTGGCGTTCATTCAGCGATACGGCTTTGATGGCCTGGACTTGGATTGGGAATACCCGGGACAGCGTGGTGGTGGTCCCCAGGATAAGCAGAACTTTGTCACGCTCCTGCGGGAGATTAAGGAAGCGTAAGTAGAGAATTTGCCTAATTTCATATAAATATCTATAAATTGATTTGCTTATCGAAGATTTGCTCCACATAACCTGGAATTGGGCATTGCTGTTGGTGCCTCTGAAGCCTCGGCTGCTCTTTCCTATGACATTCCCGCTATTTCCCAGCACCTGTCATTCATTAATGTGATGACCTACGATTTCCATATGGCATTCGATGGCTACTTGGGCTTCAATGCACCTTTGCCCGAGGTGGAGCAATCCATCGACTACTGGCTCCGTCAAGGTCTGTGTCTACTACTCAAGTAATCTATTGAAATTTTTATTCAATCCAATAATTACTAACCAGGTGCACCCGCCGAAAAACTGATCCTGGGCATCGGGTTCTATGGGCACAGTTACCAGATGTCCGACAGCTCCCAGCATAATCCTGGTGCATCCTGTAGAGGAGAAGGCGAAGCAGGCCCCTTTACTCGTCAGAAGGGATTCCTGGGCTACCACGAAATCTGCGCAAATAACTGGCAAACTGTGTTTGATGAAGCCAACAAATCCCCTTATGCCTTCCAGGGTGATCAGTGGGTTGGCTTCGACAATGTGAAGAGCATTGAGCTCAAGATGCAGCTGGTAAGCTCCCGCAATCTAGGAGGTGCCATGACCTGGTCTATTGAAACGGATGACTTCCTTGGTCGTTGCGGTGAGAGCTATCCTCTGCTCAAGACGATGAACAGGGCCATGGGTGGAAATATAGGAGGCGGTGGTGGCAGTGTCACTTCGCCACCTACACAAGCACCAACGGCTGCACCCACACCTGCTCCAACACCTGGTGGCAATGGAGGTGGCTCTAATGAGGACTGCTCCAGGGATGGATTCTTCCTGCACAGCAGCGACTGTAATCAGTTCTATCAATGTGCAGGCGGTATTCGCTACGACATGAAGTGTGGTGAAGGATTGTACTTCGATGTAACGACATCGTCTTGCGGTTGGCCCGGTCAAGTCTACTGTCCTTATTATTAAACTAATTTGAAATTAAAAATTCATTGGAAAGCAGATTTCTGAACCATTACTTTTCTTAACTTACCACAATGTTTTGTAGACATGAGCCAATTAATTGTCAATGGCCACGTGAGAGATGGCGCTATTTAACCAAATCATTATCTATG
The DNA here is from genome assembly GCA_018903735.1 of Drosophila cardini. Classification (NCBI taxonomy): domain Eukaryota; kingdom Metazoa; phylum Arthropoda; class Insecta; order Diptera; family Drosophilidae; genus Drosophila; species Drosophila cardini. The sequence goes on along the minus strand of JAEIGM010000001.1, from coordinate 18,873,790 downwards.
AACCTTTTATATCATAGGTGGCGCTTCTCTGATTTTCATCTTTTGCATTTACAACCATTTCCCCACAACAAAAAGATAACAACAGGTGGCGCTTTAAGCCAAGGGAGTTTGAATTAAATTTAACTTAACAGCCATGAACACGCTTTGCACAGACAGCAGCGCTCCTCTCACTTTAACGGTCGTCTCGGTAGGACAAAGAACCTTCAGCTCTTACTGCTAAAAACTCGTTTATGGAGCTACATAATGTAATTGCGTGCCTTGCTCAAAAAAGTTAATGGACAATGTTATATTACAGCACTGTTAAACTCAAAAGGTAGGCTTCAGTTAACATAGTACTTTTACATTCAACGGCGTTAAAAAATTCTTGGCTTCTTTGTACGCGCGAAAGCAGGCGACGCTTTTGAAAGTACCTCAAAACCATAAAATTATTGACTATATTTTTGACGCAAGGCATTATAAGTAAGTTTGCAAAAAATAAAAAGTAATGCGAATTGTCCATTTAAAACATTTACAGATGAACTATCACAATGTCAACAACATCGAGGCTAACAATATCGCTTGGAGAGCAGCAACTCGCTAAATTAACCAATGAGACACCCGAAATTCGCATGCGCGCATTAGAACAAGTTGAAACACGATTTATACGTTGTCTGCAACATGGCGAAACGATGAATTTGAAGCCGGTGCTGCTCCTAAAACAGCTGATACGCTGGTTTGGCTTCTCTCCGCCGGCAGCCGCAGATCGTGTGCTGTCACTGATGCTGGAGCTACTGCGTTCGGATTATGTAGATACGATTGTGTATAAAATTCCTTGTCAACGCTTGCTAACAGAGCTAGACAAGATACGTAAAATATTGGAACATCTGCAGTCGAAACGTGTCGAGGAACTACTCGATGATCTGCAGAGTCTGGTCACTTCTTTATACAATGACACGAATTCAGTCGATAGCAACCTAACGTCGTGTAATTATCTAAATTGTAGTGCAACTAATTTATGGTCTTAATATACATCTGGTCATTCCAATATAGGTACGTCTGTCAGCAGCAACAATGAAAATGAGTTCTCAATAGACAAGTTCAGACTCAGTCCCGCTGACTATGAACCGGCATGGATTCGTGCAAGCGTGGATGATATGGCCACAATGAAGACCATTGTGGATTCGCTTACAGTTGACAACGATCTGGAGCTACTGGACAATCTAACCCATCTGCAAATAAAACTAGGAGACTACCCAGTCGACTATTTGCTACAGCCACCGCACATCTTCCTCAATCTGCTACACAGACAGCGTGTGGCATCCGATAAAGTGCTCTTCCACATTAACCGGTCGCTGCTGATAATTTTGAAGCTAATGCAGCGTGGACTCAATATACGCAGCAAGTCAGTTTACTACTCCGCCAAGATTGAATGTCCCGAATCAGCGCCACAACAGCTGTGCATTTCCAGCTGCTTGACACTACTTTTTAATTCTACTTTGGATACGCATGGACCGCCAAAATTGGAGCTCTGTCGGCATAACTGGCATCTAACGCAACTCATTGTGGAGCTGACCAAAACATTCTGTCTACTATTTGCGCCAATACCTAATAAGATTCTGGATCAGTTGGGTTTAATAGTGAACACTCTGATCAATTACTTTGGTCGTTTTGATGGTGGCTCTCCCACCGAACTACCTGAACTGACAAAAGACCTCATGATCCCACGACTAACAACTTTTATATTCATTGGATTGCTCATGGAGGCCATATCGCTAAATCTTCAGTGTGATCCAAAAATGGACAAAAAATCAGCCCAGTCGCTGCTGCAGTCGGCTCTGACAGATACCGCTTATTTGTACTGTGCCCCAATGCGAATGCACGAGTTGAACCATCTTAATAGCTTACTACTGAATGGAACACCACCAGAGAAACATCAGATGGTACGTCTGGAGCAGGCCTATACTGCAGCAATAAATCAATTGACATCAAAAACACGACTTCCGCCCAAGGAACTCCTACAAGGACAGCGTCAAGTGTGCCTAGTGCTCATTCAATTGGGCAGCGAGAAATTACTGAAACAGCTCTGTCAAGCAATTGCCAAATGCACACCGTTCTATTTGTCCCAGCCCGAGCTACGCCAGGAGGCGGAATCCCTGCTGGGCACTCTATTCGATTTGCCCGATGATCGACTACGTGGCTGTGCCTTGCGTCTACTAAAGCAGCCAGTCGTTGAACACTTTCATGGCATTATGAACAAGACCAACTATATGGCGGGATGCAGCAACCTCGAGTTGGCCAGGCAGAAAATTCTAGGTTTGCCAATAAGCACTAATCTGTTTCGCAAACTACTCATCCAAGGCTGGATGCCCCGTCAGCCCCATGCAGCTCAGTTGCAGTTGCAGCAGTGGTGCATTGATTACCTTATCATGCTGCTGGGCCTTGCTAAGTTGATCGACACTAAGGACTTTAAGGAACTATTTACAATAGTAGTTCCGGTTTTGCCACTGATCGTTTGCCGTGCCATTCGCTATCCTCAGTTGCAGCGATTGCTCTTGGAATTGCTTAATCCAGACGCAAATTATATGGACCCAGTGCAGGTAATGCGGGTCAATGCCTGCTACTTGTTTCATCCGGACGCGAAAGTGCGCAAGGAAGCCCAAACTCGTTTGGCATATACTCTAATAAGGCACGATCCACAGCACAGATACAAACCAGTTCCGGACCAAATGAAACTGGCTGTGATGAGTCCGGATCTCTGCGTTATACGTCCTCATCTGGACTACTCTAAGTTGTTTAGTGATCGCATGAATCTGCCCTTCATGACCAATCTTCATGCTCTTGTTCGTCTGCTAAAGACGCCGGACTTGAAGGCAGCTATACGGAAATCTTCATTTACCCAACTGAATGTCTTGCTTCACAACTGGAAAGCCGTGGAAGCCTTTACCCAGATGGATGGTTTCAATGTGCTCTTTCTGAAGGCCGTACACGATCCATTGTTGCGTGACCAAACCCTGAGTCCCGGATTCGGGGTGGAATCACTGCCGCCTGCAGTCGGAGTTATGCTGAAGGTGCTCTTTAGAAGCGAACAATGTCGTCAGGAGTTCAAAGATGACATCGATATCCTGCACTGTCTTTTGCGCAACCTCTATCTACATCCGCTCGAGATGCGAATGCGCGCCGAGCTAAGCGCCTGTATATTTATGCTGCTCTTCCACGAGCACATGACGCCCACTGAGGAGAAGCTGTTGATGAATGTCGATCTGTCTGCCTTGATGCTACCGTTTAGCTGTGAGGCAGACCATAGCACTCCGCCAACAGCTGCCACCGAAGGCATAGCTCTGCAGGATCATTTGGTTAGCAAGTACTTTGTAGGCAATTTTTCTATGGCTGCCCAGCACTGGCGACTCCATGTGGCGCTAAAGGCTTGTGGTTCGGTCCAGGACTTGAAACTGTCTACACTCCAGGCTTTAGACGTTGTGGAATCAATGAAGCTGAGACCCGCTGACCTGGCAGCGGTTCAATCCTCACTCCTACATGTTCAGCTGCAGAATCATCTGATGGAGACCGGCAATTGCAGCAACCACGAGATGTTGCATACCCACGTGGCCTGCATTCAACTATTCCTGGTGCTGCTGGGCAATGAGGTGCCAACGGGTTTGGCCAACAACTTGTGGAAGCTTATGCATAAATATCTAAAAACCACACCCGGCAACGAGGCAGATCTACATTTGTACACGGCACTGTTGGAATTGTGCATCAATTGCCTGCGTCATGGTCTGCAGCGAGTGCCAACGGGCATTTTTACAGCTCTGGAAACAGATCCGCATCATAGTTTCTATATCATACTGCGGGATGTCGAGAGTCCCTTGAACCTGCTACAATTGGTCACAGATTGCATTGTTCTGCTGTTAAGCGATGATAACTATCAGGGAGATTTCGTCTGGTTTGGCAAACTCTTTATGGAGCTCAGTGCTCTAGCTCGCACCCACTTCGAGAAACGCAACCTGCAGCATGTTCGATGTCTGCTTAGAGTCCTTAGCAAACTCAGTGATGGTCCGCTTCAGCTGGACGATGAAAAATTGAATGTGAGTTGAGGTCTGGCATAATATTATTGCATTATTGTAATCACCTTCCTGCAGATCTATTATCAACACTTTGTGCAGCTGTCGAGCAATCTGCGAACATCAACCCAGACTGGAGCGCAGTGGCAACGGGACTGCCTTCTGGTCATCTGTCAGTTGCAGGCGCAGACCCAGGATCCCCATGCCATTGGTGGCAAGAGTGGAACAGGAACAAAGGTGTTGCGCTATCTGCTTGGCTTGTGCAGCCACAGTGACGGAGAGGTGCGCACCCTGGCCTGGGTATCGCTAGCCAACTGGGTTCGGAACAGCAAAGACAACATGGTCTGCATTCTAACCGAGTTTATTAATTTTCTTCCTGGTGGCTTGGCAGCCAGTTGCCTCAGCACCCTTATGGATGGCTATGAACAAATGCTGGTCCGTGAGATGGCTGCTCGGGTTTTTGAGCTGCTAATGCCGCACCTTGGAGCAGCTGCGTGTTGTGAACTCTTTAAGATTCATTCGTTTTTAAAAGAAGCACACAATGCACTAAGTTCCCTTCAGCTGTATCCCAGCATCATGGTGGATAAGGAGCACATGGGCACACGTAACTCGTGCGAGATTATTGGCTGCTATGTGAGCATCTGTATCAACCAGGTCGTAATGCAGCCAAGCTGGTGTACCACACTCTGCGAGCACGCCTTCACCAATGCACTCAGCAATGTCATGAAATTGGAATCACCCGATGGACCACAGCAGAACAAAGCTCTACTGGAGCTGTGCGCCGGACAAATCTGTAGTCTATATGCACTCTGCTATAGTCATAACTTTGAGTTCCTGCAGCGTACTATCTGTAGGGATGCAGCGCTTCTCAAGAGATTTGTCGGCCTGATTGGAGAAGTGTTTGAGCAGCATAGGATACCAGATCACCAAGTGATTCAGATACTCAAGCTTCTCATGGTCTTCTGTAAGGATCAGAATGCCTATGAGTTTCTATGCGAGCAGTTCCAGGGAGCCCCAGAGCTATTTTTGAACCTGGTGCTACATGGCCTGAAGACAATCTACCTGCAGCGGGATATGCAACGCTATTCTCTGGCCTTGCTCTCGTTGCTGTTATCCAAGTCACAGCTAGGCAACCAGAAGTACAATCTGCTAAATGTTTTGGAGTCGGATGTGAATAAAAATATGGTTGTTGTTGGTAGCAAGTTCAAGGAAATGGAGCACGACACGGACAGCGATGCGTACAGCGATGACAAGGAAAACAATACAAATGCTTTGAACAAACAGCTCCAGTCGTGCTTGAACTTAAATCCCATGGCCAAACAGAAGAATATGCGGCTCGCGATGTGCTTCAAGGACACTGAGAATCCATCGGATATGATGAAAGGTACCGTATTTCTGTATCATGCACTAGATCAGCTGTTCCAGCTGCACTATCCGGTCAAGGACTATTGCTACTTACAGCCACCTAGCCGGGGTCATATTCAAATCTGTGAAGTGCTAGGGAATATACTGAAACTATCGCCGCTGGTTGCCAAAAGCGCAAAGGATTTTCATTTACTGGACTATGTTATCCAGCTACTGGAGACATTCCTCGATGATGGAAATGTGGGTAATGCCACAGTATATGTACGACGTGTAGGCGCCCACAAATCCCAGGACATTATCAGTAATTTACTGGTTCTATTTCACATGCTGATGCACTGGCACAGTTCACCCCAATCGGTGATCACGGATCCGGTAATTGCCTCAAGGGTTGTTCGTGTGATTCTTCGTGTGTGGCCCTGGTTATCGCATTCAGGAGTGCTCAAGCACATGACCGTGCTGCTGACCACATTGCTGACGGAGCACTCTTTTGAAATGTGCAAGCAGACGTCTCAGGTGCTCTCGGGTCAATCCCATTCGCTACTCCAGCTGATGGTGCGTGTGGCTGACCACGAAACAACCAAAAAGGAGCTACTTAGTGTAAAAAACAACAACAATAACCCCCATCATGTGGAGTCACCTCTTGAGGCAGCTCTTCGTGTCATGATCAATTGCTGCTCTTGCACCGAAGGACGCGTCAGTCTGGGTAAGATGCGTGTGCTGGACATGTTTGATACGATTCTTCCGGCTACCAACAGCAATATGAAGAAAGTGAAGCCAGACACATTGCTCCATTGGCTGACATTTTGGGAAATCTTCTCCAGATACGAGCTCGGCTATAAAATGTGTCATATGACAGCTCTCTTAAACACAGTCCGCAACTCACCACCGCTGAGTAAGATGAGGATATGTTGTCTCCGCATATTGCGAAACATGTCCTTCGGCAACAGTAATCGGGCCCCATTGGTAGCCATGACCGAATTCGTGAATCTACTAAGCGAAATAGCATCTCAGCCAGTGCGTGGCTTTGCGGGAGCAGGCGATCCCAGCTTGGACTCATTTGAGGAGCACAATTTGGTGGTGCTATGCATATGGAAACTATTCGCTTTCAACGCCAAGAACCGTGCTGAACTCCGCAGATCCAGTTTATTCAAGAAACTAATCAAACTTTCGGAACAATTGGCCATTGTACAATCGAAAAATCCACAGTATTTCAAGAGTTTTCCCTTTGCCTCGGATCTAAGCAGTAAGCTATCGAATCTATTCACTGCCGTCAACCGTTAGTACAAATCTAAATACAAATAAGTATCGAATTTTTGTTAAATAATTATATTGGTTTATACGTTAAACATTTTGTACGATCTCCTTCAATTGGTTACGTCCTTAAGAACGTAGCCAATAAAAGAAAAACTAAAATTTGTGAACAACTTTGTTCTATTTTTGATTTGTTAACCAATTACCATCTGAAGTTCAATAAAAGTACTTATTTCATTATATTATTATTGAACAATTGCTTATATTTTTAAAATATATAATTTATTTATTTTAAATATTAAAATCAAACGGTTTAATAGTTCTCCGTGGTTCGCACGTAATTGACGCCCGATGGCATGGATACCTTATCGAAGCCCTTTGGGAAGAGTTTGTTCGCTTCCTCATCGGTAACCGAGGGTAGAATCATTACCTTGGTGCCAGGCTAAGTTCAAGTTGGAAATAGATTAGGTTAATCAAATATAAATTATCAAAATCCAGTAATACTCACAGTCCAGTTGGCAGGTGTGGCAACAACTTTGAGGCGATCGGTTAACTGCAGCGAATCAATGGTACGCAAGATTTCACTGCAATCCCAGAGAGAATTGTTATTGTATTTTTAGAATTTTTCAATAAATAATCTATTACTCACTCGACGTTGCGACCGGTTGACATTGGATAGAACATGGAGAGGCGCACCTTGTGATCGGGACTGATTATGAAGAGAGCCCGAATCGTTTTTCCAACCTCTGGATCCTTCTTCTGTTCCTCATCCAGCATTCCCAGGGAAACGGCTAAGTCGCGTGTGGGATCGGCTATGATCGGATACGGAAAGTCACCGGGAATGTCCAAGCAATAGGATTTAATATCGTTAACCCAATCCACATGCGAATTCAATGCATCCACCGAGTGCGCCAGGCACTTGGTATTGCGCTTTGCAAACTCCGGTTGATGTACGGCTATACGACCCAGCTCCGTGGTACATACGGGCGTAAAATCGGCGGGGTGGGAGAACAGCACAACCCAACTGCAATTTTTAATTTAGTTTCATGGATTACATTAGATAATTGAGGTATTAAATGATAAGTCATTGCGGTTTACAGTTTGTAATTTGAAATACAGATGCATATATATGTATACATATGTATGTATGTGTAACCTAACCTCAATAATATGCAAATCTGGGTAGGTTAATAATCCATATTCAAATAATAATAACAGTTAATAATACTTACTCGTTACCCTGCCATTCGTGGAAGCTAATTGGACCCTTTGTGGTCTCTGCTTTGAAGTTAGGAACAGTTTGGCCCAAACGCATTTTGATAGCTTTATACTTTTAAAACGTCGCAAATTTGCAAGCTCTTAAACTGCTTTAAACACTTTTTTGCACTGAGGCAAAAAGCGAAACCGGCACTCCTTATATACCCGCGCAGCCAGAGCGGACCAGCAAAAGAGGGAGGAGGGGAAATAGAGTGAGAGAAAGAGAGCGGGCGATCTAGCAACGAACGCTGCTGGCGGGGTCGCTGTTTATCAAGAGCACGTACTGCACCAACGAGTACATAGTAAACAAGTATGTATGGATGTACGAGTTCGTGCACAGTTACTCTCGCTTGGAATATGGCGGAGCGAGGTTTTTATATGTATTGCATACAAATGTATGTAGTATGTAGACATGCAAGTGTGTATGTATGTATGTATGCATGGGAGTGCACTTGCTTCTCATAGTTATTCTCATGTTTAGAAAGCAGTTATGTGTATCTATCAGGGTCAACTTAAATGTTAGACACCCTGTTTAGCAGCCGTTACACGTGGCCTGCTCTACTCTCTAGTATCTGTTTGCCTTATCGACAAGGCACGTTACTGACAGACAAACTGACAAAGTTTCAATGGAAAATTCCACTGTTTTTTTGCGTTGTAGTTTTAAGCTATTTGGGCTGGGCAAGCAATAGAACACTGTTTAAACGATTCCACGTACAAAAACACATTTAAAATTGCAATCCAGAATTGTAAAAATTTATTCCTTGTGGTTCCATCCTCTTCCGTTGACTGTCGAGCAGAATCTAAACTCCCGTCGGTCAAGTCAACCCGATGGCTGAGTTTATGCACAAGTATTGGTAGTTTGTGTGGAATACTTCAATACATGCACACAAAAAACTGCTCTCTTTTCTCACATACGTGAAGAAACTGTTCAAAAATACTCACCGGAGTGAAACTTTTGAGTGTGTTTGTAACCGAGAGTAGGTAACTAATACAATTAAACATTTCTGTGCTCTCTTCGCACCGTATTTGTCAGCTCTCTGTTTACATTTTGTTTATAAATATAATAAGAAATATAATTAAGGTATTTTTGAAGTAGAATTATTAGGTATACCAGGTGCTTAAAAACATTTTAGTTATCTGATAATAAAAATACTTAAAATTCTGGATTATTATTTTTAAATAAAGAACAGCTGATGCAACAGCTGACTTTATTTTCTAATCTGCATATGTTGAACAATAAACAGAGAGTACAAAATACTTTTAAAACAACTGAGCGGAGAGAGCGGTAAAAGGTTTGCTAGTATTGGTGCGTTTCATTGGATTGCCAATACACTCAACAGCTTACAGCTATAATTCAAATAAAAACAGATTTGATCTTTGTATGAATTAGAAATTAAATTAAAGTTTCCTACATTTCGCGAGCCAGTGAAATTTGTATTGAATGCCTTGTACCAAACATGTTTTTTAAACGTGGACTGTTCCTTATCTAATCAAAGCTTTGTTATTATACTTTATGTGTACTAAATTGTATGTACTTCAAGGCAGAATGATTTGATGGCATTCAAATTTATAAACATGAATTACGTTGCATTTTAAAGTTTTACAGTAGTCACAAATTTTGAACTGTAATCAAAAAAATCTATTTCAACAAATTTACACGTATTCTTTAAAAAATTTAATGAAATTTATTATCACGGGTATTAATAGCAACTTTAGTCGGCGCAACAGGTTGAAAGAGGAGCTAGAGAGTAAAATCTTGAATGTGTTAGGAACTTGGTATTTATATATAGCTCACAGTTGCAATACTCAATTTACTGAGATACAACAGCTGTTTTCAATCATATAAATAAATGTAATAATTAATTATATAATTTAAAAAATATTGACTTTAAACAAGTAATTAAAATCACTTCACAAAGAAACAAAAAATTTAAAAATTTAATTTTTAAAACTTTGTATTCGTACTAAAATGTAAACAGAGAGCTAAATGAAACAGTACGAAGAGAGCACAAAAATGTTTGACTGTGTTAGTTAGCTTTGCTCAATTACCAACACATTCAAAACTATACGCTCTTTCCTCTCTTGTTTAAGTCTACATGTATATGTGAACATTTTCTCGTAAAAACGAAAAGAGAGCGTTTTGTTATGTGAATGTATTGATGAGTTCCAAACAAACTACTAATACTTCTACATAAATTCAGCCATTGGGTTACTCGGTCGAATGAGACTTAAAGTGGTCAGATTCTGATCGACAGCCAACGCAAGTGGATGGGACAAAAATGGATGGTATTTTAAAAAGTTAAGGTTGTCATTCAAAAGTGTCTTTTTTCTTCTGAAACCTAATGTGCTCAACCGATTGCGTTGCTCAAATAGCTTTAACTTGAAATTAAACACATTAAATCTTTTGGAAATTTTCCACTGACACCGTTTGTCAACAACAACATGTTGTTGCTGATATGTACACAAAGAAGGTAGCGGGGATAAGAAACGGCTGTAAATCTGTACAGGGTGTCTAAAGTAAATGTTGTAAGTTTGAAATTAAAATACTCTAATCAAAAATAACTTAAGCATCACAACTACAAACTTTTCATTCGAAATCGCAAGTGTTTTTATAATTTAAGAGTTTGTATTTCATAAGTGCAATAAAGAGAAATTGCCTACAACGATATTTATGAATACGTGTGTGTTTACCAATACAAACAAGCCAACTGCCGCTCTCAGCAAATCGAAACTCTCTTGAAACTCACCAACACAAGCAAAGACAGGCCTCTGCGCTCCAATTGTCAAAGCATTTAAACTAAACCAAACATACATATAAGTAAAAGCTCTCTTTAATTTTTGCTCTTTGTTGATGTTCATGTTTGATTAGAAATAAATATGTATGTATGTAGTTGTGTTAATTTTTAGCACAATTGTGAAAATAACTGTGTACCTTTAAGCAGTGTTTATACTTTAATTTAAAAGTCACTTTAATAATTTAAACTGTGACGGAAAGTGTATTTAAAGTGCGTGGAATGGTGCTACAAAGGCAAGCATGAAAAGAGCAAAGGTTCTATCAGAGCGAACAGCGATAGCGAGAGACTTGCTCCCTGTTCCCTGTTAAGGTATAAATATGCTCGCAACAAGTGATATTCAATCAGTCTGCGACGATCGCTCGTTGAAAAATGGTTTCTGTTGAAAATTCTGCTGAGCGTAAGGGCAAATATTGCTTTGCCATTGATCGGGGTGGCACCTTCACTGATGTGCTCTGCATCTGTCCCAATGGGCAGGTAATCACAAGAAAGTTGCTCTCCGAGGATCCTGAGCGCTATAGCGATGCTCCCCGTGAAGGCATAAGACGTATTCTTAAAGACGTAAGTTGTTCGTGACTTTAAGGGTGAAATTTTAAGCTTATTGCTGTGGGTTTTATAGGAAACAGGAGAAGATTTGGCCCCCTCTGGTTTGGTAGACACCTCAAAGATTGGATGGGTTCGCATGGGCACAACTGTGGCCACAAATGCACTACTCGAACGCAAAGGAGATCCAGTTGTGCTGGTGGTTAACACTGGATTTCGTGATCTGCTCTACATTGGCAATCAGGCTCGTCCAAAAATATTTGATCTGAATATTAAGAAGCCAGCTAATCTCTACCAGACTGTCGTCGAGGTGGACTGCCGCATTGTGCCAGAGCAAGCAGATCGCTGTCAACTGGGTAAGTCTACCACAAAACGTGTATTCAATTTCTCAAGAATTCCTATGAATCTCCTGACAGACCACAATTGGAAGGTGCTGCAGGGTGTGGCCGGCAGCAAGTACCTGGAAATGCAGCCGGTGGACGAGTCGTCTGTCCGCTCCTCGTTGGCCGCTGCCCGTGAGCAAGGCATCAATTCTGTTTCCGTGGTTCTGAACCACAGCTATGCCTGTCCAGAACATGAACTGCGCATCGGTGCCATTGCCAAGGAGCTGGGATTCAGCCATGTTACACTGTCCCACCAGGCCATGCCCATGTGCCGTGTTGTGGCCCGAGGCTACACAGCTTGTGCGGAGGCTTATTTGACGCCTCATGTGGATCGCTACCTGGCCAGGTGAGTGAGTTATCTGTGTTTGTGTGTGTGTATGTACTCCTTGGCTTATCCATGTTCCAACCTCGAAATCTTGACTGTAAATTATTTTAGTAAGTACGTTTATTTTTTGTTGACGAAATTCTAATACAATTAAGTATTAGAATAACGCGACAATAATAAAGATAAAAAGAGCCAGACGAAATCAAATGAATGCTCAAGTTGTGTGAAGTGTTCTCTTTCTCTCTCTCTCTCTCTGTCTGTCTTTCTATCTATCTCCCACACACATACTCACTTTTTTTGCTGGTTCACTGTAAGTAAGAGTGTATTAAATACACTGTACTCGTTGCAGCAACAACACTGCATTCTCACGCTACAGTCGCGGCCAATAAATTAGTTATAATTACAGAAATTCTTATACTTTTTATGTTAAATAATAAGTATAAATTAACTTTGTTTTATTGTTTAATTTAATTGTCAAATATCTGTTGCCTTTGCAGCTTTAAATCCGGCTTTGACAATCAATTGGCCGGCGTGGATGTGCTCTTTATGCAATCCGATGGAGGACTCACTAACATGGAAAATTTTCGAGGAGCTCGTGCCATACTTTCGGGACCAGCGGGCGGAGTAGTAGGTTACGCACTGACGGGTTCTCGAGAAACTGATCTGCCACTGATTGGCTTTGACATGGGTGGTACGTCGACGGACGTGTCTCGCTATGCTGGCAATTACGAGCACGTGATTGAGAGCACCACGGCGGGCGTTACCATTCAGGCGCCACAGTTGGACATAAACACAGTCGCTGCTGGTGGCGGATCGCGGCTGTTTTTCCGATCTGGAATTTTTGTGGTGGGTCCAGAATCGGCTGGCTCTCATCCAGGACCAGCCTGTTACAAGAAGGGTGGTCCTCTTACTGTAACTGATGCGAATCTTATGCTTGGTCGCATTCTGCCGCAATACTTTCCAAAGATTTTTGGTCCTACAGAGAAGGAACCGCTGGACTATGACGTGGCTAGACACATGTTCAACGAGCTGCAATCCAACATCAATGCGCATCTTAAATCTATCGGTGATCCTCGAGTATTGACCGTTGAGCAAGTTGCTCTGGGATTTATTCGTGTGGCCAATGAAACCATGTGTCGTCCAATACGCGCCCTGACACAATCTCGGGGCTTGGATACAGCTAACCATGTGCTTTCCTGCTTTGGTGGTGCCGGAGGACAACATGCCTGCTCCATAGCCCGTAACTTGGGTATAAAAAAGGTGAATAGATTTAATCTAGGCTTTTAAGTGAACTTGTCTAACCAGATCCTTGCAGGTGGTCGTGCATAAGTATGCGGGAATACTTTCGGCTTACGGAATGGCCTTGGCTGATGTGGTTAACGAGGTGCAGGAGCCCAGTGGCATCGAGTTTAATGAATCCAATGGTCAGGTGCTAAAGGAACGTCTGGATGCATTGTCCAAGCAGTGTCATGCCAAGCTAGCCGAACAGGGATTCCAACGTATCGAACTACAGCCGTTCCTTCATTTGCGCTACGAGGGCACTGATGGAGCTCTGATGTGTGCGCCAGCAGCGCATCCAGGGATAAAGATGGTAAACGAATCCACTGCAACTCTGCTGACCGCATATGGGGACTTCCATGAAACCTTTTTGGAACGCTATCGCACAGAGTTTGGCTTTGTGCTGCAAAATCGACGTATTATTGTGGATGACATTCGCATCCGAGGTCTGGGAAAGAACCAGACACCTCCTGAGACAGATTTGAAGGCTGCTCCAGAGTCGACGCCCAAATCCCAGGGCAATACCACCGTTCACTTCGATGAAGGGGCATTTGAAGTGCCCATCTACTTGACCGCGGAACTTCTGGCCGGGCACAGAATAATCGGACCAGCTGTGCTTATCGATCATTTGTCCACAATCATCGTGGAGCCCAATTGCACGGCAAGTGTCACAATGTTTGGAGACTTGATCATAGATGTGACAACTGGCGGCAAGCATGGCATCAACGAGGAATTGGACCCAGTTCACTTAAGCATCTTTAGTCATCGCTTTATGAGCATCGCAGAGCAGATGGGCAGGTAAGGACTCCACTAAAGACGTTATGTTTCATGAATGGGATTCATTTGCCTTTGATTTCAGAGTACTCCAGCGAACATCCATATCGACCAATATCAAGGAGCGCCTGGACTTCTCCTGCGCACTCTTCGGCCCAGACGGAGGACTAGTAAGCAACGCTCCACACATTCCCGTCCACTTGGGCGCCATGCAGGAGACAGTTCAGTACCAGCTTCGGGTTCGTGGCGAGACACTTAAGAACGGCGATGTCCTTCTGGCTAATCATCCACAAGCTGGGGGCTCACACCTTCCGGATCTGACCGTGATAACGCCAGTGTTCTATGAGTAAATTGACGAGACTTCTTAATACATGGAATTTCTTCTAATTGTTTTCAATTATTAACTTGCAGAGGTCAACCGAAGCCCGTGTTCTTTGTGGCGTCCCGTGGACACCATGCGGATATTGGCGGAATCACCCCTGGTTCGATGCCCCCTCACTCCACAACGCTGGCTCAGGAGGGCGCTGCCTTTAAATCCTTCCTTATTGTGGAGAATGGACAGTTTCAGGAAAAGCAGATCGTGGAACGTCTGACAACACCGACGGACGCTAAGGGTGCAGTGGGCACTCGCAACCTTAGTGACAATCTTTCGGATCTGAAGGCACAGATAGCAGCCAATCATAAGGGAATACATCTGGTGTCCGAGCTTATCGACAGCTATGGCTTGAGTGTCGTCCAGGCCTATATGACGCACATCCAAAAGAACGCCGAGTTGGCCGTACGGGATATGTTGCGTCAGATTGGCCGGGACACCTTAAAGCGCACAGGATCTACAGTGCTCACTGCTCAGGAGTTCATGGATGATGGTTCGCCTATCATATTGCGAGTCACCATTGACCCTGAGAGTGGATCAGCTTTGTGTGACTTTACCGGATCCGGTCAAGAAGTCTGGGGAAATTGCAATGCACCACGTGCTATTACTCTCTCAGCGCTTATCTACTGCCTTCGTTGTATGGTGGGCCACGACGTGCCCCTCAATCAGGGCTGTCTGGCGCCCATTCAGGTGGTCATACCAAAGAATTCCATATTGGATCCCTCGGAGGGTGCTGCTGTAGTCGGCGGTAATGTGCAGACATCACAGCGTATTGTGGACACCGTTCTTAAGGCATTCCGTGCGTGTGCCGCCTCCCAGGGTTGCATGAACAACATCACGATTGGCGACGATCAGTGGGGATACTATGAAACAGTTGCCGGCGGATCTGGTGCTGGCCCAGATTGGCATGGTGCTGGTGGTGTACACACCCACATGACTAACACCCGTATTACCGATCCGGAGATTCTAGAGCTCCGCTATCCCATGATTCTAAAACGTTTCTGTCTTCGCACCGATGGCTCCGGCGGACGTGGTCGGTTCATTGGTGGTGAGGGTGTCGAGCGAGATTTGCTTTTCCGCAAACCAGTGACATTATCTGTTCTTACGGAACGACGCACTCTGCAGCCCTATGGACTGGCTGGTGGTGAACCAGGAAAATCTGGACGTAATCTGGTCATTAAACGCGATGGACGAGTAATTGCCCTGGCTGGCAAGATCTGTATAGATGTGGATGCAGGGGTTAGTTCCATATAGAAATATTATAATATTTAGAAACAGACTAATTAACATTGTCTTTTTTGGCAGGACACCTTTGCAATGAAGACTCCTGGTGGCGGTGGTTACGGCCACAGCGATGACTCCTCCAACGCTGATCTGTCGCCTCCTGCTACAAAAAACGCACATAGATTTGTAGAACGGGGAACTCTTTACAATTACAACCAAGCACAGGAGTCTGCATGATGACAGTTTCAACAATATAATGATTTTTTAAGTTTAATATAGTAATTCTGCACAATTTAATTACCAATGATTAAATAATATAATGCTTACAAACGATACAATCCATAAAAACATAGATTGTTTCTAATAATTTAAAATATGTTGTATTTCTTATTAGCGTTGCCTTTTTTTTTTCTTATCTACCGATGGCACTGGGAATTTTCGATTTACAATTATGCGACGATGGACAACGACCGAAATAGATTAAACGCATCAAATTTGAATATAGTTCAGAAACAGACTAAAACAGTGAATCAAAGCAAAACCCACTATTATTACGCCTTTATTTATTTTCCCAATAATATCACGGCTATCTTCTGCTATATAAGCAGCCGCCGCCTAATAGAGTTTGAGGGAAATATGGGAATAGAGACCAACAAAACACAATTGCCCTGGGACATTAAAACGTTCGTTCACGGTTTAAAGAGGAATTAGTAAGTGGTTCGTTTGTGATGGTTTGTATGTGGTATTTAATGAGTTAAGTGCATTTGTCCCTCTTTTGAAACCACTTCTTCCTCGATTTTAATCGGTTCTTGAAAATTGAATCGATATATCGCGACTATGATAAAACATCGTTGCATCGATTGTGAAATCGATTTTAGTTCCAGCTCTAGCAAATAGAAGTAACGACAAAACAATAATATCAGATTTTCGCTAAATTCCAGTGTATAAAGGAATCACCAACCTATGTGTTTCGGGTTTACGCCGAAGCCAGCACGAGCACTATATGGTGACCAGACCCCCCAACCAGACCACCCGACCGCCAGAGCAGTTCGTAATTGCCTCTAATTGGATTAGCGTCGTATGCAAATTTGCATAACTTAGTGATAACATTAAGTCCAGAAACGCGTTAAAGCCAATTTGGGTAGACACTCGCTTTAAACTGCCAGGACAATCTGTGGCTTGGATAGTCGACTTGACAACGCCTTCGCCAGCTACGCCTTCTAATTGACGTGCAACAGGATTCAACAGATTAGTCAGACCTTGCGAACAAATGAAACTCTGAGACCCAGCGTGTAACATGTCTCTCCTGGCCTATGATGGCGTCGAAGACGGCAACTCCAGTGACACGGAGACGGATGCACTTGTCGATTTTACGACAATGCTATCGGAGCCACACCATGAGCTGCACTCGCAGACACAGTCGCACGCTGATCAGGGTTACTATCTGGGACAGTATGTGCTGGAAGTAGTCGACTTTAGTTCGCAATATGGGATTGACTATAGCATATCCTACACGGCTGCCAATGTGATTGGTAGACCCACAAAGTATCCCTCTTATGGCGACTATCCGGAGACATTCACAATGCGTACATATGGCAACTGGTGGCAGTGTGCGCCGTCATCTGTGTGTGAGATTCAGGCACAGAATCTGCCATCTCTACCCACCCATGATTATATTGTTGTATGCTTTGAGAAGTTTGTAATTCCCACCGAGGTAGCCATCTTCGAGACATTCAATCCGGGCGGCGTCGTGCGGATTTGGGCTTATAGCATTACCAAGCATTGGACCTGCCTGTGGGAAGCAGAAAGCTGTGATCTGGATCAGCCCCCTGGGGACTATCCACGGGACTCTCGCCGCTTTGCCCCGCCTCTTAAGAAGACCAATATCATAACCAAAACTTTACGCATTGAGTTCAACCACAGTCAGCTGAATTACTACACTGAAATTGATGCTATAATGTTGTGTGGACGATCCGTCTCCATGACTAGTATGCAGCAGTTGATAGCGCCAGTGGCAGTGGGACGAGGACTGGATAACTCCCGGGAAGATGGCAGTAATGGACCAATTATTTGTAAACTGCGCAACCTTAAGTTCCAGCCAAGCTGTCGGGAAAACTATGCCATCAAATTGCACGAGTTCATTAACAATGATCTTAGCCAGTTCCTTATGGAAAACAACATGGAGTCCACGGAGAGTTCGAAAAACAGCATTTGCCTAACGCACCTTCCCTTTGAAATCCTTTTAAAAATACTCAGTTACCTGGATCTGAAGTCGCTCTTCCGCATGGGCCAAACATCGCGTCTCTTCTACGACATCTCCACGCATCCATTGCTCTATGGCGAGCTCAGTCTAAAACCCTATTGGCACTTGACCAACTCGAAATTGTTGCGTACGCTGGCTCGACGTGCTACAATGCTGCGTAAACTGGATTTCTCGTGCTGTGGTGGATTTGGAGAAGTCTCACCCACCGAGTTCAAGAAGTTTCTGACCCAACGAGGCGACAATCTTACCCACTTGCGGCTAAACTCGTGTAAGTTTCTCAATGCCAGCTGCATAGAGACAGTGGGAATAGTCTGTGATAATCTGACAGAGTTGAGTCTACGCAACTGTGCCATCGATCCCCCGCTGCAAAATTTCTCCTGTCTTGCCAACCTTAAAAACTTGGAAAGACTTGATCTCTTTCAAACTGCATTCGAATCGGAGCTGCTGCTGAGCATGCTGGAGGGGAACCGCAAGCTACGACATCTGAATCTAGCCTTTTGTGGTGTCTCAGTTAATATGGATAGTGTAGCCACACACCTGGCCACCTACAACACGCAACTGGTGTCGCTGGATCTGTGGAAGGCGCATTTCCTGTCCACGCGCGGTCTGCAATCTTTAGCTCGCTGCCAGCAACTCGAGGAACTGGACCTGGGCTGGTGCCTGCGGGAGGTGTCCTTAGGTGACAGTCTTCAGCAACTGCTTGTCAACTGTCCCAAGCTGAAGAAGCTCTTTTTGTCGGCTGTTCGGGGAATTACAGAGCGTGATCTCATACATATCGCAACGTATGGCAAGAATCTGGAACAATTGGATCTTATGGGCATTCTTAACATAACACACGAACGTGTTTATGATATTTTGGTGCATTGTACAAAGCTTCAATTACTGGATCTAAGTTTTTGCGATAACATCATGGATCGTGATTCCCAAATAATCACAAACTGGTCTCGACTCTTCAATGTGAATATCAAGAGTAGCCGCATCTACGATGCTAGATAGTCGGCTAAAAGAATTTCTTGCTTCTATAAAACTAAGCTAAATTTTCTTTGTATGTTTAGAATGTTAGCATTACTTTGTTGTTTGTATGTTAATAAAAACTTAGTTGATATTGTTAAATTCATGAATTGCTTTAATTTTATGCTCAATACGCACATATTTATATAATTAATTTAATTTCAAAAATCTGTGAACAAAGTCATTTCGAAACGAACTTAAAAATTGGGTTGGTCACGATATTATTGGGAAAATAAAAGTGGTGGTCGAATAATAATGGGAAATGCACGGAAATCTATCGATAATTTTTGTCTGTTATTATCAGCTGTTTTGCCGAACAACGTTTCGTTTGCCTCATTTTTGTAAACAATGCGCACGTGTTGCAGCGGTATATTAAAACCAAAAAGTAAATTTAAATACTTTTTCTAATTTAAACTGAGATTTATTATTAACCAAATAATTAAAAAAGCGTACAACATAATGGCTGCGATAACAGAAAAGTCGAAAGAAACAAATACCTTTCGGGTAAGTTATTCGAGGTGTGCTCAAATAATTTTGTGATATGCTAATGTGCTTTTGTGTCCCTAAAGTTCAAATCGTTTACCGATCGCGTCAATGAGATTGACTTGCGTCACTTGGCCCTGTATCATGTAGGCCACAAATATGAGCAGCTTGAGGAAGTGGAAAATGAAACGTTCTTCTATCAAACGTTGCAAAAATGGAACGTACTCAATCTGACCGAGGAGTACAATTACTTCAGCAAGCGGTGCCGCAACATTGTGACTCTGCCACAACTGTTGCATCAGAAAGATTTTGTCATTGATATGCTCTTGGAGCGCTTGTCTACCGCCACAACACTGTCACAGCAGCCTTTGCTGGAGCTGCTCTATGTGCTGGCACGTGATTTGCGCGAAGAGTTCTATGCCTACTTCCAGCGTGTGTTGGATCGTCTGATATGTCTTCTAAATACCCAAGATGCGGAGCAACTCGAGTGGACGCTGATCTGTCTCGCACATTTGTTTAAAACTCTCAAGTCCTATTTGAAACGGAATATTGGTGTTGTTTTCAATGCTATCCTTCCCCTTCTGGACGAGCAGCACTATGCTGACCACGTGACGAACTTTGCCGTTGAATGCTTCGCCTACATCGCGCGGGATGTTCGCGATTTTCCTCGTTTCCTCAGCTACGTGCTGAAAACTGTGCTTCGCGAGCAGGTGGAGAGTGTGCACGGCTGCGGACGGTTGCTCTATGAAATACTGCGTGGAGTCAACGGTCAGCTGCATATATGTGCTGCCGATCTACTGAGCCATGTACTGCACGTGCTCGTCAACGCCGATGCCAGTCACACCGATGCCCAAACATCGCTTCTGGCGGATATTGCGCAATACACTCTTGACCTCTTGTTAAATTTTATGAACCCCGATCAAAGCGTTGTTCTCTGGCAACAGCTTTGTGGAGCCATCTCGAAACCTGATCTAAGTGCAACAGCAACGATGCAACTACTTGAACTTATGCTGCCCCTCGTCACCCATAAGGATGGGCGATTCGTTGCGGAGCTACCTCTCCTGGTGCCTACCGTGTTGAAGCTGCTCGATCGAAACATGGCCACTGCAGTCGAGCCACTGCAGCAGCTTAGTACACTGGTCAGCAATTTATTGCAGGTCCGTCAGGTACAGCTAAGTCAACTGGATGCTAGTCGAGTGCTGCAGCAGCAACTTAAGGTTAACAAAGTCTCCCGAAACGTTTACGAGGATTTCATCCTTCAGATGCTCGACTACAAACAGTTTGAACTGCTGGTACTGCCACATGTTGTGGCTCATTACGAAGAGCATCTGGATACGAGAGCGCTGGAGCTTTTAGCTCGGATTATACAGCATAAACGGCCATTGTCTGTAGATGCCAACAGTCTTTCCGACTGGCAAGCCTATCCCATGCAACTGAAGCAGGCGAAAACCATGGAGAAGGTGGAGGAGCAACTGCAGCTCATCGATATGAGCGAGGAGTCGCAAGTTTTGCTGCTCCTATTGTTGCCCCATCTGCGCGGGTTTAACAAGCAGCCACTGGAGAGCAGCCTGCAGCGTGCTATAAAGGATCAGCTAGAAACCACTCCACCCGATTGCGCCCAGCTGTTGTTCCTGCTGCAGACGCACAGTCTGCTCAAGTTTCAGTTGTCCAAGGAGCTCAGCACACAACTTCAAAATATCCTGCCTCTCGCCGTGGTCAGCGATCTGCGAGCATTGGCCTGCCTGCAACACGTCCTGCTGAAAACAAGCAAAGGTGGCTTGGAGGCTAGCATCTGGGAGGCCATTCTAGAGTCAGTATCGAAGCAGTTGAGTCATCCTGCATCGCAGACCCGTCGCATAGCTGCCCATTGCCTGGAGTTGTTGGGTAATCTTCGTGGCAAACATAATCCCTATGGATACTTTGCTGCCGCCTGCTCAATTAAGCCTACAGTACACAATTATCGGGAGTTGCTGCTGCAACTTCAGCAACTGGAGCCGGGATCTGCACAGTTCAAACAGTATGCCCAATTGCCCCATTTCAAGGAGCATGCGGTCAGTCTACTACTTGGACTGCTCTACAATAACTTTAAGTTCGTATGGGCACCAGTGCAGCAGCTCCTGGCTGAGTATGTCAAGGTAATGACCACCGATGAGTTCTGGACTCTGTTCAAGGAGAAGTTGCTGCAGACAATCGAATATATTGACTACAAGAAGGAGGTGACTGCCTTGGGGCAACCACCGCAACGCGTTTATAACTCCGCAGCTCTCAGCTCGCTGTTGCCACTGGATGAGTCCCAACAACAGATTACGCTCCAACAGGCACTGAATTACCGCCAGCTGCTGTGGCAGTGCATTCCGAAGCTGGGTAACCTAGCCGAGGTGAAGAATGCGGATATAGTGCGTATGTTCCTACAGTTCGTTGAGTCCGAGTATCGAGCACAACTGGAGCGCTCAGAGCACACTTGGAATCTAGTTGAAACATCAGGCAAGTATCTGGAATAAATCCCTTAATGAGTTTAGAAGTAACCGTATGCGTTTTGCAGGCGATGCAGCCGACGATATAGAAGTGGAGGATGTGGAGCAAGTGGAGAATGCCGAGGCGAGAGATTCACAGCCGACGCCTGCTAAGGGCAGAAGCCAGAGAAAGACCCAAAATCTGCATGCAAAGTTTATTCTCCAAACGCTTCAGCTGAAGCTTTCCTGTTTTGTGTCCCAGCCCAATCCAAAGGCACTCCATCGGGAAACAGAGATGCACGAGTTCTATCTGGAGCTGTTAGCTGGTCCCAATAGCCAGCTACAGCAGCTTGCACTGGACTGTCTCGCCACGTACAAGAAGCCTACGGCTCTGGTGCAGCACAAGCAGCAAATGTTAGGTCTTATAGATGATGCCAAGTTCAAGGCATCGCTGAGTGACTTTGAGCTAACCAAACTGGCTCCTCAGGAACGCTCTGACTTGATGCCTTTCATTTTGCGTGTGCTCTATGGACATCTGACCCGAGGCGCACAGCGTCAGCTAAGTGGACAGCAACGCAAGACGCTCATACTCCGCTTTCTCGGCCAGCTGGAGGAGCAGGAAATCCAAAGCTTCCTGGCCATGGCTTTTAGCCGTTTTGCCGAGTACACGAACCAACCCATCGACCAGCTGGTGAACTATGTGAGGTCACAGTTCGTGCCGACAGCTGTAATCGCTGCACGGCAGCTGCAGAGGATCGTTAATCTGCTGGAACTGGTGCGCAAGGAATTCGCAGGTCGCTTAAGTGTCGACTTCCAAGTCTATGTGCTTAAGCTACTGCTCCTGGCAGGTGCCGTTTCGCAGCAAGTAATCAGTGGCCAAGTGGAGGCTGGAAAGTTAGTGAACGCCTACAGGAATGTGCGACATGGAGCACTGCAGACCCTCGTCAACTACTTTGACCAGCTCTTGGGTATGTCTGATTTGTGGCAGACCGAACAGCTGCAAGCCATCTGCGAGGTCTTCGTTTGGCCCGGTCTGGCTCGCCTATCTCAGGATTCAATCCACACACCGACTCCGCTGCTCAAGCTCCTGCTTCTGTGGGGCTCAGAGCCACGTTTCCAAGCCTGGTTTCTGGAGCGTCCGTCAGCTAACTCGCCCAACATTATGCATCATCTGATGGCCCTGCTTCTGAACGACAAGGCCAAGCCGGTGGTACGACGTGCTTTGCTGCAGCTGGTGGAACAGCTGCTGGAGTGTGCCAATACTGAGGAGCATGGAGCTCAGGCTCTGACCATACTCCAGCCGCACATACCCGACATCCTCCAACTGATGCAGGCCAGCTGGCGACAGAAGAAGTCCGGCAAACAAATGTTGGACAAGCGCGAGCTCAACATTCTCAGTCTTCTGACGGTGCATGTCAAGGAACCCGACACCTGCGAGACTCTGTTGCACCTGCTGCTGCCCATCTTCACCAAGCAGGCAGGTACTGCAAGTGCCGAGACCGTACTGCAGTTGATTACTACGATGTCGAATCTTAGCCAGCGTGTGCCCGCTCCCCATAACTATGTGCGCCAGCTGTCGCCTCTGTTTGAGCAGGTGCAAGCTCTGCCGGCACGCAAACTACTCTGTGAAATGCTAGCTGAAATGGCCAAACGACTCCACAAAGAGGCAAAGCAGCAGCCGGAGCTCCAAGACGTCGCTGCAAAGATGCGAGAGTGGGCACGAGTTGTGCTTTTGATGAATGCCTGGGACAAGCGCTGGCTGGAGCAGCCAGACTATGACAAACGGCTTCAGGCACTCACAGAGCTCAAGCAGCTGCTCCACGAGTCAACAGAGGAGAAACAAACTGTCATTGATCTGGAACTGGGACTGCTGGTGACCTATAACTGCTTCTACATGCTGCGTTACGTCTCTGATCTGGGCATGCGTGTAAACATTGGTGAGCTGCTGAAGCTACTGTTTCCCCATTTGACCCGTCAACTGCAGCTCTGTCCCACCAAGGAGCTTCTCCATTACTGGCTTGACGAGTGTCTCCTGCCGTTGTTGCAGCGATCTCTGCGTGAGGAGCGCTTTGAGCATGCACGCAGTGAAGCCATTGGATTGCTGGGCGAACTGGCTCGACAGTGTCCCCAGGCACATGATGTGCTGCGAGATCTGGCACCACTGACGGATCGTAGTGACCTAGAGGTGGACTTTTTTGAAAATATGCTGCACTTGCAGGCCCAGCGACATGGGCGTGGCCTCCAACGACTGGTCAACATTGCTGGAGGGGCCAGCTGGCGCTCGACTCCGCCCTGTGCCCGCACCCTAACCCAGTTCCTGATGCCGCTAGCAACACGATATCTCCTAAGCGAGAAGCACTCAGGCAAGCACACTCTGGTCGATACAGCCATTGAGGCGGTGGGTGTGATGTGCGAGTTCCTGCCTTGGCAGCAGTACCATACTGTGCTGCGACATTATCTACAGCGATTGCGTCATGCTAATTCACAGCAGAAGCAGTGCGTCCGGTTGGTGGTGCGCGTCTTGGACGCTTTCCACTATGATCTGACCAATGCTCATGCTGATGTCACTGCTCTGGCCCAACTCAAGCAGAAGCTATCGGAACCGACAGCCGAGACACAACCAACGGATCAGGAGTCTGAAGAAAAAGACGAAAACGTAGAGAATCCTCTCAAGGAGGAGGTGCCTTCTGATGGCGCGGACATAGACTTCGAGGAGGACAAAGACAAATCGGACGATGTCTTGGAGGAGCAGGTACCTGTCAAGAACCAACACCAGGTGCTGGCACCCAATGCCGCCAAGCGTGTGATGGCCACCATTACCAGTGTGCTCCTGCCCACCCTAAATCGGTCCATCACGGAGAAGACGAACTACGACACAAAACACAAGGTAAACCGGCGACGGCTGAGCTACGAGCGCGAAGAGGAGGAGATACAGCGGGTTCCTATTGCTCTGGCCATGGTCAAGTTGCTGCAGAAACTCCCCCAAGAGCTTTTGGACAATAGTCTGCCAGGTGAGTACGCTTGGGCTATTTTATGTTGGAAACACGGAGGGACTAACTTAATATTGCTTCAGGCATTTTCATGAAGGTGTGCACCTTCCTCCGATCCCCGCTGAAGTCCGTGCGGATGCTTACCCGGGACATTCTGAAGAAGATCATGCTTACATTGGGTGGAAGCTGGCTGGGTCTGTTACTGGAGCAGCTGCAGTCCCTGCTGACCCGTGGCTTCCAGGTGCATGTGTTGTCGGTGACACTGCATGGAGTTCTAGACGCACTACGTGCCCAACTGCAGCCGGCTCACATCGAACTCTGTCTGCAGAATCTGTTGGAGGTTGCCCTTAACGATATCTTTGGCGATGTGAATGCCGAAAAGGAGGTGGACAAGATTGTGGCCCACACGCCCGAGGCGAAGCCCAGTGCCAAGAGCTATTTGACACTCAATATTGCCGCCAAGCACATAAGGGACAATTGTCTCCTGGATCTGCTGCTGCCCTTTAAGGAGCAGCTGTCGCGCACCCATTCCCGCAAGGTGACCCAGAAGATTCAGGAGTGTTTCGCCAAGATTGTTGCTGGGTTAGTGGAGAACACGCACATCGCGCGAGAGAGTTTGCTGATCTTCATCTATGGCACCATGTCGGAGAGCATCACGGATTTGCTGCCCGGGACCCAAACGCGACAGTTGAGTGACAAGCAACAGGCGTTGATCCGTCGAGCCCGTCCCGATTGCCTCATCCTGCAGCCCGCTCCGGGAAGGCGCAGCGTGGCAACTGGCAACAAACAAGTCAAGTCCAACGCACAGGCGAATGCCCACATCCTGATCGAGTTTGGACTAGAGCTTTTGCACTTTGTGCTCAAGCGCAAGAAGTTAACGGACCTGGACTATCAACCTTTTTTGCATCCGCTGCTGCCACTGCTGCGGGATGCCCTGAAGAGTAACCATGCGAGAACCACCAGCTATGCCTTAAAGTGCTACACAGCCATTTGGCTGGGCGACTATGAGCTGAGCGAGCTTAATACCGAGCAACTAGGTCCAGTAGTCAAGCGCATGTTCGAGATCCTAAAGAATTTTTCCTCCTTCGGTGCCACGCGGCAGGAAGAGAACGCCCAACTGGTGCGTGCCAGCTTCAAGGCTGTGGTTGCCCTGCTCCGCAAGTGCCAGGAATATAACCTCAGTGAGGAGCAGATCGAGCAACTGCTGCTCCACATCGAGCAGGAGCTGCAGGAAGGCGAGTGCAGCAGTCAGACCATGTGCTTCACAGTCCTTAAGGCGTTGGTCGGACGCAAGGTGGAGACACGTTCGCTGCACGATCTGATGAAGCGTCTGGCCGATCTCTCCATTATTTCTCCTTCGGACCATGTGCGGGACGAGTCGAGAAGCATCCTTACCACTTACATTATGGAGTATCCTCTGCAGAAGCGCATCGATCAGCTGCTTAAGTTCATGTCCGTCCAACTGGCCTACTCCCAGCCTGCTGGCCGTCTATCAGCTATTCAGTTTATGCATTCGATTATCAACAAGTTTCCGCTCCAACTGCTGGCCAAGCACTCCGAATTTCTTTACCTATCTCTGGGCACTCGACTGGTCAACGATGAGGACACCGCCTGTCGTCGATCTGTGGCAGGCGCAGTGGAAGCTCTGCTTGGTCGACTTAGCAAGCTGCAGCGTCAGCCTTTGCTGGACGTGACCATGCTCTTCTTTACTTCACCTCAGTCCAGCCAAAGACCAGGAGTTCGCGAGATGGCGGCTGCGATGCTCTCCAGGTTCGTGCAAGCGGAGCGTGGCGGCTTTTTAGAACGCATTCCGCTCGTCCTGCCTACTCTGGTCGCTGTGCTTACACTGGGTGACATCGAAGCAGGCGGAAAGTTTGTACGCGCACCTGGACGCGAAGTACTGCCCTTGGCGAAGGCAAGTGTGCCGCACAAGCGTCGTCGCAAGGTAAGGGATTGATACCATCAACTTGGAGGGATTTAAGTTAAATATTAAAATTTCAGATTCCCGATGAAGAGCTTCTGTTGGCGGATCAAGACGCGGAGACTCAGCTGGAGCAGCAGCAACGCAGCGTTGACCATCAGGTGATACAGTTGCAGTATTGTCTGCTCAAGATCTTCGAGCACTGCGGCAAGGAACTACTCGCTGACCAGGAATTGGCGGAAACTGTGGATGAACTAGCTTATGCCTGTCAACGGCTGCTTAACCATGACCACAACTGGGTGCGATGCAATGCAGCCAAGCTTCTCACGCAGATCCTGACCAAGTATGACTACGAGTATGTGGGCCAGCAATTGGTGGGTGTTAAGCGGGAGGAAGAGAGCGAAACAAAGGCATTGCAGTTTATATACGCACATCCTGCGCAGGATCTCAAGAGCTTGGTCTTGGATCTTTGTGCCCAGGTGATGCCCGGAGAAACGGCGCAGGAGATGATTGATGAAATAATGAAGATACTGCTCTACGTGGCGCACATGATCAGAGATGTACCCTTCAGCATTAAACAGGAGCCGGATGCAGAACAATCCGAACCATCACCAGCCGGAAAAATGCATCTCAATTGGCTGGTGGGCAACATACGCAACATGATCAACAAGGAAGTGACCAAGGCACCACATGACACCAGAATTGTAAGTACACGATAGTTACCCACAATATCACCATGTGCTGACCATTGCTTACTCTTTAAGCGCACGGCCCTGTTCAATCTGATCGAAGGCTTGATTGCAATACTTAGCGCTGACGCTGTCACCCGCTTGGCACCCACGCTGCTCCAAGCACTCGTGCGCGAAATGTCCGAGGAAGACCAAAACGTTGACGCCGAGCTGCGCCAGTTGGCCCTGCGTGTGGGCAGCCGACTTCGCAAGTGTATCGGATCCGAGACCTATGACAAAGTGCGCAACATTGTGCAGACAAAGCTAATGGTGCGGCGAGCCGAACGGCGTAAGGCAGTTGCCCAGGAGAAGATACACGACCCGGTGAGGGCGGCCAAGCGCAAAGCTGGAGCTCAGGAGCGCAAGAAGGTGGCTAAGCGTCTCAAGACAGCTGTGGTGCGTGGCAAGGCACCCGATCTGAAGCAAAAACTCAAGAAGCGCAAACGAAAGGCCGAAATGGAGGGCTTCTAATTAGTTTAAATTATGTTTACTTATAGCTGGATGATAAGCGGCATTGTCCATTTTTACTTTGGCTTCCTATACCAGAAGTTTCATCCCGCTTCTTCACTTTATAAGCATAGCATTTTAGGAATAAACTGAGCGTAACTTTTGAAACAATTGTTTACAGTATTTTGTATAATATTTCCTTTGTCATTACCACGTCTCATAGCAACGAGAACTTTTTAAGGGATGATTTTAGGCCATATCGCTTAAGGGTTGGCAGCAAGAAGCAAGAAGCGAGAAGCGATAAGACGTCAGTTTTAGCGATACTTTCACGAGAGAAAGTCGAAACACGGTAAATTTGTATCATACGGTAGAACATGGAAATAAACGTGAAGGATTTAATTTCGGAGGTTTACAAACGCCGCGTGCTATGGGATCGAACCAGTAAAAACTATCACAACCGATATGTGCTTGAAAGAAATTGGCGTAAAATTGAAGAAGTGCTAGGAAATCCAAGTGAGTAGAAATAATTATTTGTAACAGTCAAAAAGATTGATTTCATTCGTACGAATACAACCCTCAAATGCCAATAGGGATGACCCCAAAATAACCTCGTTGAGCCAACAGAGATGGAAAAATTTATTATTTTGTTTTGGAAATATGAATTGAAGAACTTCAAAAACTTAATTATAATAATTTTAATCTAAAATAAATATTATTTCAGGGGCCTGTTTAAAGAAGAAATGGAAAAACCTTCGCGACCAATACCGCACCGAGTGCAAAAAAATTAGGGCTACAAATTCCGATGATTGTGGGGCTTCAGGGGATAAATTAGAAATGAAGAACTATTCATGTTGGCCATATTTTAAATCGCTACATTTTTTGAACGATCAAATGCGGGGATGTATTCCCGTGGACGAAGTATTGTCTTCTCCATCCTATTACGCCTCAGACCAAGATGAATTAATGGAAAACAATACCCCCCAATTGGGTACTTCTGCTGAATTGTTGGCCACTGAGGAGCAAAAATCTATGCCACAAGAGAAGGAGAGGGAGCGGGATGACGACGAGTCCTTCTTCGATAGTCTGCTGCCTTATGTGAGGAAAATGGATATGAACAAGAAATTGCGTTGCAGAATGAAACTTCAACAAATTATATATGCCTATTCCTTTGGGGACAATGAAGGTAGTGATTTCCCCATAGAAATGTAATTCCATGAACGGAACTCAGTATATTTTTTTCGTAGTGTACTCCAACTATATAGCTTTTATGTACCTTGAATTATCTCAATGCTGGGAGGTTTCTTTCAATGAAAGAATATATTTAATTATAATTTAAAAGTTTATCATGTTCTTGAATTTAGCTCAATTTTTCAATAAATAAATATTACCACACCTCCTTCTGCCTGTTACGCACATTTAGCATCTAACAAACTTAATAGACCCCTCTATTCTTTTTTAGATTACGGGGTCTAAAGACCAACTTATAGTATTGACAAAATTGTTAAATAAGATATCCGAAGTAGGATTTAACATGCTTTATGAACCCCCTTTCCTATGCTTTTATAACTTGAAATCTTAATACTTAAATTCACATTTAAGCCTGACTGTAACAAGCGAGTGAATCATTAAGAAACAAATGGAATGATTTTATTGCAGACACTTATCAATAATAATCTTACGATATACTGGTTTTAATCGACTTTTGAATACCAACTGGTGGAATTTTGTCTCGTCTACACATTTTATGAAGTATGGAAAAATGAAATTAGTAAATTACTAGATAAAGAGAGTATTACAATCTTGCATAAAAATCTCTTCATATTTAATGTTAACTTACATAGAATTTAAAATAACTTTGGCTTTTGTAATTAGCGACGCTTAGCCACAACGCGATCGCATTTGTTGAGGCCAAGCAAAAGCTTGGCTGCATAGCTGAGTAGTAGTAGCACAAGTGTGGTGACTTCCATGATCACGAAGTGTGATATGGAGGATCCAATCTCCAGCCATGAGCCAGTATTGCGCACCAGGAACAAGAAGTTAAGCCCCATGATGTCGCAGATGATTAGCAGACATATGAAGATTTCTCGTTCCCGTTGCCGGGCGTATTCACAGTAAGTGTACACAATGGACAGATTGAGTATCACAGGCAGGAGCAGCTTTATCAGCACCAGTGACATGATCACAAATGGGGCAAAGTGGCTTAGGAAACAGCGTGCAATGTTGGGATCGAATGAACTGATCGATGCAATGTTTCCACTGCCGAAGAGGGAAAAGAATGTATAGAGCAGAATAGTAAAGGCCAGGCGGAGGGAGGACTGAAGCGTCTTCTGTTGGTGCTGCAGCGTTGGCGCCTGTGTCCGCTGGGCTGCCAGTGCCATGGCTAGCTCGAGGCCAAGCAGCTGCACGAATAGCGACTCATACGAGGTGCACAGCATCGTGTAGAGGGCAAACAGATTGTAGAGTATCTGGGCCAGGCGGTGCTCCAACGCAGTCTCCTTGTTGAGCTGTATGGAAACAATGGCGTAGATGAGATACACCCAACTGACTACCTTCAGCGGCAGGGGCACAGCGATCTGCTGGCTATGAAGATGGACACACACGGTTGTGTTGAGTAGAATCAATGGGTTACACCACTTCGTGTGCGACTTGTAGCGACGACTCCCATTGCTAAGCACAGCACGCACCAGGACCAGTAGTACTCCGGCTAATAGCAGATACTGGTTCTGGTATCCCACTGAAGGAGGCAGCAGCGGGAAGCACCCCAGTGCCAGCACCAAAAGCAGCCAACTGTAGAATTGCGGTGTCTTCTGCTTAAAGTTGTTCCAATTACTGCCACAGGCAAAGGCAACGAAGCACAGCGAAATGAGACGTCGCTCAAAGAATGTGAAGACCAAGAGCTCGGCACAAGCCACAAGTAGTAACAGCTGAACCTTGGACACCTGTGCCCGTTGGGTTATTTCGGGCAGACAGTAGACTCCAACATCGACCAAGTTCCCATTACTGCCTTCCGTCTGTCCTAAGGCTAGTAACCAGACTGGTAAAGGCAGGAGCATGTAGAAACCCACGGCGAATGGCACAATTTGGGCCACAATGAAGCCCGTCAGGAGAACAGCCGCAATGCATATGCTTAGAGTGACATGATATTCACTTGCATCTGCTGAAGTATTCTTTGGATATGAATTTTGGGGGTTCAGCAGGCGATACAAATAGAATATCCACCCAACAAAAGTTGCCGTTGTGCACAGCAGCATAGCATTACGATAATATCCATGGTAATAGTCGATGCCCTCCAGCGCCAGTCTCATCATGGCAATACTGTTACTCAAAGATGGCTCCGTATCTTGGTCTTTAAATAGTTGAATATCATCCGACGTCAGCTTTTGGAAACTCTTTAAATACGGTGTAAATAATCCCCTTTGGTGCTGCTCCAGCAGACGTGTATATTGAGCGAGTAGCTGCAGCGCATTGCTATGCGCAGCGATGGCTTCATACTTATCGCTGACATTCATATAACCCAAGGGTAGGATTCCAAAGTTGTTCATTGGAGGCGGCAGACCGATGAGAGCTGACATCAGTGGCGTCAGTTGGGCTTGTTCTACTTCGTGTAGAGGCAGTTTTCGGCCCTCATCGTTGGCCACAAAGCTATTGACTGGAGCAGCACTTCGCTTGACTCCTGCGCCCCACAGCATGAAGGGCGTGTCCGTTTCGTGAGCTGCCCCAGCTCCGTGAGAACCTGCAAATTTTTAATAGGTTAAGTTACAGTGCGTAGATATAATTAGGATTTAGTGCTTGCCCGAGTCCGTCATGCCGTGATCCGATGTGAGCAAATATGCCGTCCGCTTGTCGGGAAAAACTTCTTCAAAGCGTTTATATATTTCCCATATTCCATGTTCCGTAAATTTAAGATTCTCCAAGAAAAGCTGTGTACCGGGTTTGTGTACATGACCGGCCGTATCAAGACCCAATAGATGCAGAAAGAACACAACCTTTTTGGCATTGCGTAGATCTTCCTGCTTGCGATGGAGAAGCAGTCGCACGCGGTCGAATACCCACTCGTCCAGCTTGAATGTTTTGTGCTGTCCGGAGAAATCTAGGTCGTGGTTGTAGGCATCAAAGTACATTGGCCGCCCGCCATCAGCAAGCTTTTCAAATATGTGCAGCACATCGTGAGCACCCCAAGCATAGGTGTGGCCACTTCGATTGAATACCGTATCGAATTCAATTGGGTTCTCCTTCCAGCCACGTGTTACCGCAGACGGGTCTTCGTACAGCCCTGCTATGAGCGCTATGTGTCCCGGTCTGGATTCCGTAGGCACGTGCGTGCGTGACACACCAACCATGCCTTCTTGCAAGAATATTTGCCGCAAGTGCGGAACATAATTGCATTTGTCTGCGAAGAATGAGTCAGCCCGCAAGCCATCGGTGACTATTAGAACCAGACGGTCAGCCGGTGGCTCTGCCTTCAGTTCAGGCTGTGGCTGTAGTCCCTCTATAACGGGTGATCGGAAGTATATTACGAATATGGAACCCAGTAGCAGCACATGCACCACCAAAGCGTGAACAATCCACATAGCAACGAAGAATGAAAACAAAATAACAACAGCTGTTTTTTAACCGGTGCTGGTATCGAGTACGAGTATATTTTGAATGCTCATTTTGTTTTACTTTCCAGCACTGACTAGCTCATTACGTGTTACTTTTCAGCACTAACTAGCAAATTTAAGAAACGTTTAAAACTCTGAGACGTTGGTAAATTGTTGTTTTGAAAGTAATTCATATGGCATACCATTAAAGCATGCTATTTAATTAATTATATAGATTTAATTACAAATTATTTAAATTGTTGCGTTTATTTAAATTTTGCGCTCTGCGTTTTATTGTGGAAACAGTGCTGATAAATCAGTTAATGAATTTCCCATTATTATCACCGCCACTATTATTTAATACCACGGCCACCCATATTCTTGTCTGTGGCCCACCGGTGGTTGGGTATTCAGAACAAAAATCCAACTTAAAATACGTTAAACCGTTCGTCGATGTAACGGTCAGCAATAATGCTGCAACAGTTGCGACATCGTGTGATTCGAGGTCTGGCCAGGAACCGCTTCAGTTCCTCAGCAGCGAGTGGAGGCTTGTATGATGTGGTTGTCATTGGCGGCGGACATGCCGGCACCGAGGCTTGTGCAGCGGCAGCGCGAATGGGTGCTCGGACCTTGCTGCTGACCCATAAGTTGGAGACAATTGGTGAGATGTCATGTAATCCGTCGTTTGGTGGCATCGGCAAGGGACACCTTATGCGTGAGGTGGACGCACTTGACGGTGTTTGTGCCCGCTGCTGCGACGTCTCGGGCGTGCACTATAAGGTGCTGAATAAGCGCCGTGGTCCAGCGGTGTGGGGACCCAGGGCACAGATTGACCGCCAGCTGTACAAGAAGGCAGTGCAGCAGGAGCTGTTTAACACTCCAAACCTGGAAATACGAGCGGCGGGCGTTGACAACTTGCTGATAGAGAAGGATGAGAGCACCCAAAACGGCGCACGTTGTTCCGGAGTACTGCTGGAAAATGGAGAGCTGGTGCGTAGTCGCACTGTGGTCCTGACGACAGGCACCTTTTTGCGCGCACACATCAACATTGGGTTGGAGGTGAGGCCGGCGGGTCGCATGGGTGACGAACCCGCTAAGGCTCTTGGAGAGGCACTGAACACCCTGGGCTTTCGCATGGGACGCCTTAAGACTGGAACACCGCCGCGGATTGCCAGGAGCAGTGTTGACTTTGATCGGCTGCAGAAGCACGATGGAGATGATCCACCCACGCCGTTCTCCTTTATGAATCGTAAAGTGTGGCTCCCTGCCTCGGAGCAGATGCCTTGTTACCTGACCTACACGACCCCTCGGGTTAATGACATTGTTCGCGACAATCTGCACGTTAATCGCCACGTAACAGAGGAGGTGACGGGTCCACGTTACTGTCCTTCGATTGAGTCAAAGGTCTTGCGATTCGGTGCCAAGGTTCACCAGGTGTGGCTTGAGCCGGAGGGCTTCGATAGTCCGCTTTGCTATCCGCAGGGCATCTCGTGCACGCTGCCACACGCCCAGCAAGTGGAACTTGTGCGGGCTATCGATGGTCTGGAGCGGGCTGAAGTGGTCCAGCCCGGTTATGGTGTAGAGTACGACTTCATAGATCCTCGTGAGCTTTATCCCACTCTGGAAACGAAGCGCGTGACGGGATTGTTCTTTGCTGGGCAGCTGAATGGAACCACTGGCTACGAGGAAGCCGCTTCCCAAGGCATTATAGCAGGAGCCAATGCAGCAGGCAGGACAATACATTCAGATGGACGTCAGCTTCACATCAGCCGTACCGAGGGATACATTGGAGTCCTAATCGACGACCTAACCTCTTTGGGCACAAACGAACCCTATCGCATGTTCACTAGTCGCGCTGAGTTCCGGCTCTCCCTGCGCCCCGATAATGCCGACATGCGTCTCACCCGGAAGGGCTACGAGTTTGGCTTGGTCAGCGCAGAGCGCTATCAGCACTTTCAGCGGACGGAGCAGAAGCTAAAGGCTGGCATTGAAGCGCTCCAAAGCCAGCAGAAGCACAGCAACTTCTGGCGCCAAGCCCTACAGCTGCCCCAATCCAAAGCCTCCACACCTAAATCTGCCTTCGATATGCTTGGCGTACCGTCGGACAACATTACAGTGGATCAGCTGATAAATATTTGTTCCGGCGAGCTGGATTGGTTGCGTGACGATGGCGACCTAGCAGCCAGACTGAAAATAGAAGCTTTGTATGCCTTCTTCGTTGACGAGCAGCAGCGCGACGTGGAGGATGTGCGGCGGGAGGAGCGCCTGTGCATCCCTGCCGACATCGATTACTTTTCCAAATCCCTGAGCCTGTCTAACGAGGAGCGCCAGAAACTGACACTTATACAGCCACAAACCATTGCCGCTGCCAGTCGCATTCAGGGAGTGACGCCATCGACGATTCTGCGGATTCTGAAGCACGTCAAGAAATCGGAGGTTATGCAGGCTTAGATACACTAGAGAATTGTTCCTCTCTACATCTTTAGCTTAGATTTGTAAATATGTTTATAAATATTGTGAATTTATGTTCTGGAATTCAAAAGTATCTTTTGTTCTGGATTCCCACTTGTTATCGGACGCTATTGAAAGATTTCAAAGAATGTACAAAAATTAATTGAAATCTCTTACATACAGTTTATTTAATAAAATCATAAATGCCTTAAGCAAAGTTGCACAAGATTGATTTAATGTTTTTTTATGTCACTTTCGTGCTCGTCTAGTTTGATATACAAATGTATCTCGTACAATTTGTATGTCGTTATTTACCTTTGGATGTGTTTAATTCTGTTTTATTGTTTTTTCCTTTTAATCATCGATCTGTATTTGGATTTGTTGTTAGCTTATAAATAATGTTTTACATTTTGTATTCTGTTTTACACACACAACAAAGATTTGAGGGAGAAATACGTTTAAATACGTTTCTTTATTTATTTGTTTTTGTTTATTTGTATTTTGTGTTTTTTTTTTTTTTGTTAAGGTTTTGCTTGTATTCTGAAACTATTATTCATTATTTATTTGCATTATTTGTGGATTAAGTTAATACGCGCACCAATTAATTTCCATAGTATTATTTTGTATCTATGGTTTATCCAAGAAACTATTACGATAATTAAGTACAAAATATATTCATTTTCGCATCATTCATATTCATACTTGAAGTGAATTAACACAAAACATAATTGTGAATGTTAAATATATTCGAAGCAAGTATTTTGAATGTGCACTCGTTTAATCCAATCAATGAGTTCCATTCTATTTGTAGATACTTTTATAGCACTCGTAACTCTCATTCTTGATTTACTATATTTGTTTTCATTCCTCTTTCATTTGGTTTGTCTTTTCTTTAATATCACAGATTGCTCGAGATTTTTATGAATTAAAAGCTATTAACAAAAAATCTCAAACATAATTAATTTATTTTCTTTTTGGGTGCAATTCGAAGTTGAAAATAGAAAAAGAGAATCTGAACTAAAGCTATATATATATATATATATATAGATCCAAAAGATTATCGGATTTGGGTTGAGCTATGTGGCATTAGCTACTTATTCTTATGTACAGATCGCATATAGTACTGTACATAGATATATATCTATCGATTGTAAACATCAATTGCATGTTTTGGGTTTCCTAAACAATTATTTCATAGTACTCGTACTTATTTTCTGTTTTCTTTTACATTTTTAATATATATATTTATTTTAGTTTTTGTTGCAGTTGAAATTGTTAGTACTAAGTATTTAAATGTTTGTATAAAAACCGAAAATACAAATAGAAACTCGCGTTCTAAGGGCCAAAAACGTTGCTCACATTTGTAAGTAAAAAATTCGACAATTTCGAAAAATAATTTTAAGCCTTTTTTTTGCCATTCCATATCGTTATAGCTAATCCATTCCAGATATTCCCGTTTTGATTTTCTATTTTGTAATCATTTTTTAATTTTTTTTTTGTTTGTTTTTATTTTACCTAAAAGTCAGTTCCATTTAGATTTTTCTCATTTCCGTTTTGTTCGTACTCTCCAAAATCACAATTATTAGCAATTTAAGAATAAAATATAACTATTCAGTATTGATTTATACATCTTTGTGTATATATAAATTTACTTAAATACATTTAAATCTAATTGTTTACAACTAAATATAAATATTATTAATTCGCAAAGTTGCGTTCAGTGTGTGACTTTTCAAAAGTTATTGTTTTTTTCTGTTTTTTTTTCATATTTTTTTTGTTTTTGAATTGAATATTTGAGTTAAAGTACGAGTACTTTTCAATCATTTTGAGTATCTCACATTATTTATAAGTATTTAATTTATTTTACAATATTTACTTTACATTTTATGCAGTTTTAGTTGACTTTTAAATTAAATGAAATTATATTCAACTTTTAGATTGTAACACCGAGAACAAACAAGTATCTGAATCTGTATATGTATCTGTATCTGTAGCTGTATCTGTAGCTGTATCTTGAGTAAGTTCCCTTACTTAGTGTCTATTTATTATGCTTAAGTATAAACGACAATTTCTATTGCCAATTGTCCAAGATGGCCTTGACCAACTCTACGTATTTGTGGCTCTCTGCCCATGACCTCGGAGCAGTCAAAGATTTAAAGCTTTAGAAACTCATCGAGCATCCGTTTGCGTTGCTGATGCAGTGCTCGCTCCGACAGCAGATACATTCCAATGTCGCCGAAGTTTTTCATTAGTTAGTTGTTCGAATTGTTGAACAGTTGATGTCATAAGGCAGTAGCCTCCTCGACGCTGTTGCTACGACCAAGTGACCCAACCGGAGTCTTACTGTCATCTGCAAGAATTGAAGATATTAAACGATTGTAAGTAAAGTTTTACTCGAGTTAAATGGCTTAGATTTATTTATTAGTTAGTTAAAATAAATATTAAATTTATTTTATTATTTTTTAAGCTGAAAAGTCAAAGAGAAATATACAAAATTGTCCTTCAAACAAATTCACTCGTAGTTATTCAAAAATAAACGTTTCAAAGGAAACTAGTTTGGCCAACAAACGATAGGTGGCGCCAACACAGTTAAGACCTATTGGTCCAACTATTTATAACTGCTGTGAGATGACGTCTTTCATTAAAAGGTATAAAAACTCAATAAAATGAAAATTTAAACAAAATGTTTTATTTAAGCAATGCTAGAGTTAACTCTTCACAATTAAATAAAAGCAGAAATCATAAGAGTAATAATCATATTAAAAATAATAATAATAATAATAATTGTAATAGTAAAAGCTATAGTAATAGCAATAATAATAATATTAAATCATGATTATGAGGATGATGCAACACTTTACAAATTATTGTATACTCGTTAATGATTTCATAATTAATAGTTATAAACTAATATTTAATAACTAAGCATTTATAAATAGACATTTGGATTAACTGCTAAGTTGAAGGTAGATGTTAACTAGTTTCGATTCCGATAACAATTACGATTATGATTACGATTACGCTCATTATAAACTATGAACTGAGCTGACGAGGATCAGAAAGTTTTGGGGCATCATCTCGATGTCTCCGCAATGGGCGTGGCACTTGTGGTCACCTCATCGTTGGCAGCAGCACTCGCGGGAGTCTCCTCGACTCCACTCGAGGTATTGTTGTTGTTGTTGTTGGTACTGCTACTGACCACCGGGGGTGAGTTGCTGCCACTTGTGGTGGAGGTTACGGCACTGCCAGCAATGGCCGTATCCGGCGATAGCTTCGCACGCGGGGATTGCTCCTTGGGATTTGGTGACTTGTCGCCGGCCTCTTCCTTGATGGCTGTCTCTAGAATCTTTGGACAGATCTCTGCTCCTCCTACACTGCTATTACCTGGTGTGGCACCTGCTCCGGTTCCGGCTCCGACTACGACTCCGGTTCCAGTTGCGGTTGCAACTCCAGATGCAGGGCCAGCATTGGCTCCGCTGCTTGAGTTGTTGGTGTTCGTGTTGTTGTTGGTGTTGCTGCTGCTGTTGTTGTTGTCCGAGTTGGGTGGGCTCGTGCTTCGCCGTGAAGAGTTTTCTGGCGAACTGTCCGGCAGCAGTGTCTTCTCCTGGCTGCCACCAGCATTGGGAGTCGCTGGCTTCTTCTCGAGCGCCACAGGCGGCGTGCCCCGTTGCAGTGGCTCCTCTTTGATGACCGTCTGGGGTGTCGCCTCCTTCACATCCGTGGGTCCATTGGATTCGATGCCGTTCAGCTCATGGACAGCCGAAGTGCTGTTGCTGACTATGGACTGTGCCTGGTTACTAGAGTTTGAGTTGGATCCGGTCAAATCTAGTGTTGTGGGCTCATGTGTAACAGGTGTCGTTCCTGCTCCTCCGCTCTTTTCCAGCATCGCCGACTGCTGCTGTGCTGCGGCTGCAACGGCAGCTGCAATGTGCTGACGCATAGCTAAAGGACTGCTCGCTGCACGGGATCCTCCGTTAGGTGCTGAGCCGAGTGGCGGTGTGATCTTGGGTGATGTGGGAAGGGCCGATACACTGAGAGGCTGCTGATGAGCTGCCACCGGATTCAGACCGCTGGCGACAGCCGCTGCTGCGTGCATGGCTGCCAAGTGGTTGTGGTGGTAGTAATGACTCATGGTCGGAATGTGCGAGCTGGGTGTGGCCGTTGGCGTAAGGGTGTTCGTAGGCGTGGGTGTGGGCGTCGCCATGCTGCTGGTGGCCACTGTCAGATTAAGGCTGCTGTGTGGCGACGCCGACGTGGCTGCTGCTGAAGTGCTGCTGGCCACTCCGGGACTGGGTCCTGCCGAGGAGCTGGCCACGGAATGCGGTGGCAGCTGGTGCACCGCATGATGCGGCGAGAGATGCGCATGACTCAGATTGAGGCTGTGGGGATGGCCCAGGGCCAGTGCAGCAGCCGCTGAGAATCCTGGATGTGCTAGGCCAGCGGCACCTGGATGAGCAGCTAGACCCATTGCCGCCTGCTGCAAATGGTGCTGCAGATTAGTGGGTCCATGTCCCGCCAGACTGGGCATGCCGGGCATCCCCAGGTTCAGGCCCATGGGACTCTGACGCTGCGCATTCGCTGCCGCCGCGTGGTAGTGTGACATTCCGGCGAGACCATGGAGCCCTGCAGGTGGACCACGCAGGCCCAAATTGATGTGTGGCATCATGGAGCCGAGCAGGGTGCGGTTCATCGGAGGGTACAGCTGATTGGAGTAGTGATGCGTCGCATTGAGCAGCTGTTGTCGCTCCCGCTCTCGCTCTCTTGCGGCCTCGCGCTCCTCCTCGCGCATCTTGCGCTCTCGTGCTTCCTTCTCCTTTTGCTCTTTTTCGCGTTGCTCCTTCTCGCGCTGCTCCCGCTCGCGCTCTCGCTGTTCACGTTCCCGCTCTCGCTGTTCCTTCTCGCGTTGTTCACGCAGTTCACGCTCTTTCTCGCGTTGCATCTCCCGTTCGCGCTCCTCCTCCCGCGCTAGCCGTGCCCTATGCTCCTCCTCCAACTTAATTCGATCGTGCATCGCTGGCGAGATGCCCAAAGCCGCTCCAGGCATCATCGAGTACAGATGCGAGTACGGCGAGGCCATCTGAGGATACAGAGCAGCTGCATGCGGATGCGAGTGGTGGCCACCGGCTGCTCGGAACAGCTGGTAGCGATGCTCCAAGTACAAAGGATCCGAGTACGGCAGTCCCGCCGCCGGATTCAGAAATGCTGTAAGACAGAGAGAGAGAGGGAATACATTTAGCTAAACCTCTCCGAATAACAAAAATCTTAGGACTCACCTGCTGGAGGAATGCCAGGTAATCCGGCAAAGTGGGAGTACGCCTCCAGTGGGAATGCGCCCGCCGGATGCATGAGTCGCTCATCGGATCTGTATGGCTGAAAGCCGCTTCGAGCGAGCAACTCCGGCTGCAGTGCCGCTGTCTGCGGTGTGTGACTGAGACGCGCCATCTTTTCGGGTGGCTGGGGGGAAGGCGGCGAGCGCTTCTTGTTGCCACTAGCGGATCGATCTTCGACAACCATGCCAGCGGACGACATGACGCCTCGTCCGGCCACAGAGTTGAGCGGCACAGGTACAGGTCCGGGTCCTGGTCCAGGTCCGGTAGTGGACTGCGGCCCAGCAATCGATGTGGGCACATTCCGATCTCTGACCACTGTGTTGGCGTCGTCTTCCTCCTTGATGTCCGCCTGCTTGGCCAGCGTACGAAGAGCAGCTGCAAACGATCCGCGGGCACTTGCTGCCGAGGCAGCGTTAATGCTGCCTGGTGGTACACCCACTCCAACGCCCACGCCGGCCAGCTGTTGTTGCACAGCCGCAGCCACAGCCTGCTGATGAGCCTGATGCTGCTGTTGTTGTTGCTGCTGCTGGGGCGACTGGGCACCAATGTGATTGGAGGGCAGGGCGTGATTCAGCTGCGTTGGAGGCGCCGGACTATTCGCAACGGAGGCACCTGGCACGCTGCCAGGGTTCGGAGGCGTCTGCAGGTGATGCGGCACTGGTATGTGCGGGGCGGGACTTGTTGCCGGTCGCTTCTGTCCTGCCTTGGGCGGCACTGCAATTCAGGAAACAAATATCGAAACATTTACTTAATTTTTAATCCTCTTTTAATAAATAACTTTTTAAGATGTCTAAATTAAGCTCAATAAGCTTAACAACAACGTAGAGAGTTTAACGGACTTAAGAAAAAAGGTTCACTTATTTGTTTGTAAGTGTGCGTAACCGTCGCATAAATAATTCAGTTGCTACAAGAAATACACAAAACGAGAGAGTGAGCAAGAGAGGGATCGCTAGTTTGCGTTCGAAATCGATTTGCTTCTCTTTGTTTTAACTTTACAATGCGATGTCGCTCTCTTGCTCTCTTTATGACAGCAGCGTGACACTTTGAGTTAGCTGTCCATTGTGCTAAACATGGGAGGGCAGCGCTGCGGCCGAGCCTAGCTCTGGCTGAGAGAACTACTGATTAACTGCACGCATTGTAAAGTAGAGCACATACAGTGTTGCTCTCCCGCTTTGGCAACAAGACTGTACAGAAGCAAGAATTTTGTGAAGAGAACATTGAAATGAGAACACGACAAAGAATAGCACACGTATGCAAAGCATGAAAAGTTCTTGTCTAGCTAAAGACAATATATGTATTTATTTATAATAGCGCAACAGGTAACTTTATGCCACTTAAATTAATGCACTAACATATAAATTCACATGGCTAATAAGTTAATTTTGTAATTTGTATATATTCAAAACCCATTTAATGTAAACATTTTTTTAAACTTGGTTGCTAATATTTAATGCATCAGAAAATAAGTGCAAATTAAAAGGTATTAAAAACTAAAGTCTACTTTTGTGCGGCTAAGGCTTTTAAAAGTTGTTCGAAACTTTTACGAGTTATCTAAGATTCTAGCGCTGCGTTCAGGTCTTTAGCTTAAAAAGAGCTTACTGAGTACCGAAAGAAGGAGAGAAAAGGGTGTAGATAGAAAGTGGGAGTGGTAGCGGAAATTGCTGTGGACGATGGGCTGCGAGCGGATTTCCTGTGCTAATAACTGATTGATGTCACTCTGCTCCTCGCGGGGGCGAATGAAGGAAGGCGACAAAATGGTGGAGAAAGGGGCGGGCGTAGAAAAAATTGCACATACGCCTCGTTGCATTTGCCACTGGACTGAGTCCTGTGCCCAGTCCTGTTCCTGGTCACGCTACCGGGAAGGACTTTGGCCATTGGAATATATGCAGCCAAAATGCAAATGCGACGGCCTGAAACTTGAATATCGTACAGAGCAACCCAACCAACCAAGCACCTATCCAATTCTGTACCTCTCCCCAACCCCCTCTTCACATCCTGCTCCTCTTGCTCCCCTTTGTGCTGTCCATTTGGTGTCCACGTGGTTTGTTCTTTTGAGGGTTTCTGCTCACGGCACAAATTGCACGCCCAACGAGTTTATCGATTCTTGTTTCTCGTTTCACTCGGGCCAAATTGCTTTCAGATATGACAGCCACGCCCCTATTGGTCCGCCTCTTTCAGGTCGGTAGCAGCTCAAACACAGGTGCCCACCGAAGCTACAGTAG
Organism: Drosophila cardini; assembly: GCA_018903735.1. Classification (NCBI taxonomy): domain Eukaryota; kingdom Metazoa; phylum Arthropoda; class Insecta; order Diptera; family Drosophilidae; genus Drosophila; species Drosophila cardini. The sequence goes on along the minus strand of JAEIGM010000001.1, from coordinate 18,831,303 downwards.
CCTCAACTGGCATTCAATGTCAGAATGGAATTTTCAACGACGACGGCGACGGCGACGATGAGGACAACAACTAAAACCATTTGCAGTATTCTTGTCCGACAAGAAGGATGGACTTTAGTTCAGCATTACCATCATGGACATGAGCATGGACATGGACAAGGACAAGGACATGAAAACGGATGTACACGTGGAAGTGGAGAGGGGCAATTCCTCATCGAATTGTCATCATCATAGAAGATAGCCACAGGTTAATCCAAGGAAAGCTTAACCAAGTCATACCTTTTCTTCTGTGGCTTATTGCAGGGTATTGGCAATTCGTAACCAGTTTACTTAGGCAAGTGACAAAAGTCAAATCGTCTGATGTCTAAAGTTTTCATTAAATGCACGAAATTCATTCAAGAATTTTTATGTGCGTGCAACTGCAACTGCAACAGCAACAGTAGTTGTCGATGTTGTTGTTGTTGCTGCCCCTTTATTGCGTATGCAGTTGCAAGTTTGCAGTTGCCAGTTGCCATCCAATACAAGCAGGACAACAGCCGTGGCCTAAGCTGCTCGCAGGATTGGTGGGCACAGCCTGGAGTGGGCGTGCGGGTAGAAAGGGGGCGTGCACATGCTGCACGGGGCATGTTCGGTATGTGTATTTACCAAACTAAACCGAAATAATGCCCGAAACTGCAACAACAACAATAAAATGCAAACGAGTGCAAAAGCGAGCTGAGTCCCGATCCGTGTCCGTGTCCGGGTCTGTGTCCGGGTCCGGGTCCGTGTCCGTGTCCGTACCCAGGCTCACAAACCAAACAAAGGCGCCTCCGATTCCAACGTATTTGCCCCGTTTGCCTAACTGCGTGTGGGTCGTTATGGGAGTGATGCAGCTGTGAACTGGATGTGGGTGCTATGGGTTGAGGTGGGGTGGAATGTGAAGGATCAGGGGCAGGAGGTGGGGGAGGGATTGGGGCTAAAACTGGGGCCTGTTGGTTTTCTACTCTGCTCTATACTCGTCCCTCTTGTTTGCCATGAAATGCCTGTTTGTTTGCATGGGTTTTGTGTACTTCAACATGGCAGCCATGGCCACAACCCGTTCTTTTACCAGTCCCCTCTCCCTCTCCCTCTGCCTCAACCACCCCAACACCGACTCCGTGTACCCTTCTTCGAAATTTTCCCGCACAGCTGCCTTGGAGACCAGCTCTGCTTTTGCATTGAGCGGCGATTTGCAGGCATCAGCGTTATTTGCCGAATTTAATCAGAACACCAATAGAAGAGTAACCCAACCCCCAGTACTCAGTACTCCCTTAACCCCCTAACCCTCGACACTCTCTTATCTGTCTACATACCCACAATCCAATCCAGCTCGGTTCGAATCAACTTGAATGTATTCAACGCAATTCGACTCTTCTCTTAAAGGCAACATTCAATGCATTCAGTCTATCAATTTTTTATCAACTCTTTTGTTTAGTTTTTTCTCCCATTTTTAGTTGTATGCATAAAACTCGAGTTGGACTCCGAAAGGGTAAAACGAGTAAAAAAAACAACGAGTGTTTGCAGTTAACAATTTTGTATCGATATAAAATCTAATCCCAAAGAGGAAACGGAAACCCAGAAAAATGTGTAGCATAGTTTTAGGCTTTCAACATAAAATTCTGGTTATTTGGAAATGAAGTTTCTTCAAATTCGTTACAATTAATTGATTTTTTGTGGTTAAGTTTGAACAATACCTAAATAGTTGAGCCAAATTCAAGATGGTCAGGTATTAATGTTTCCAATTTTAAGTCAATAGCCTGCCAAGATGCAGATAAATATGATTATCTGTGTAGATTATCTTGTATTTATCCATTTTACCTATAACTTGTGTACAGTTTAGGTTTAATTTATTGTTGTCTAAACAGCAAATGTAATTTTCTGCAAAGTCAATTAGGTAAAGTCCTTTGCAAACCGTGTTTTAGTCCACACCGCAAAGAACACAAATCATAACTCCAAATAAATAAATGCTGAATAAATTAGAACCAGTTAATATTGTTGTCCATATTGCCTTAGTAGTTATTGTTGCTATTTCTGTTATTTTTGTTGTTGTTGTTGTTGTGTATGGCATTTGTCACATTTTGCATTTGGTTCAATGCTGCGAAATTGGTTTTCTCGCTCGGCTAAATTAAAATGTCACCACTCGAAGTGGCCAAAATACAAGCATCGACCGACCAGAGAGCTAACCAACTAACGAACTCATCCTCTGATACTCCTGTCCCCCTCCACTTCTATTGGTTTATGCCACACAGAAATACACACACACACACACACACACACCCACACACATTTAAATAGTAGTTGCCAGCATCGAATTTCTTTGTGGCATGGGGATGTGGCAGTCGCCCGTTGCATGCGATTATTCCACCACAACTAATTACAGTGGCAAACGGTGATGCTGTCCCTCGTATCCTCCCGAACATCGCCTTACTCCCCTACTCTGTTGTAGTGGAAGCGTGGTCAGAACATGTTTAGGTCAGCCACAGCAGATTCACAAGGAATGCAATCGAGCGGAGCATGAATAATTTATTTAATAAATACATTCACAATTAAATCAATTGCGAAATTGCGATTGCGATTTCGAGGCAGTGGCACTGGCATGGCTTTGCCATTGTCCGAGTGTGTGCGGCATGCAGATTGTGGCATGTTGCAAGTGCCAAGTGCCAAGTGGGCAACAGGACATTATCGAGTGCCAGGTCACGTTGATTTAAAATTCAAATGACGCTCTGGGGTTGGCAGCAGAGCATGGCATATGTATAATATATATTACGATTGGCATGACAACGACTAATAAATACCCTAGAATACAAGTCTAATTATTGCATACTATCAGGGGCGGGGCTATTTAACGTGCCGTTTAGAATGCCTATAATCAATCCACTATACATACAATATAATATTGTTTGGTTAGTGAGGCAATTTACAAAAATGTATGCAGTAACCAGTTGACAGAGTGGGATGCCAAGAGTATCAATTTATTACACAAATACGCATGCTAGAGCAGTGCAAACAATCTGCCGATCATTGCTCTTCGCTGTCAAGGCAACGCTCTTTTGCTAGCAAGCCAACGCTCTCTTAAAAGACTCTCTTAGCAACAACAGCTGCATAACCGAAAGCTAAACCAACGTTAAGACAACGCAACAACAATTTGCATTGAAACTGCGCAAAAAGCAAAATTGCAAATATCATAGGCAACGAATAAACATAAGAAACATAATATGAAAAATTGTTTCTGTACTTTACACACCGATCTGTGCTGTAATAAATACACATACACACACAAACATATTGATCGTCGTATAGTGAAAAGTGTGTGAAAGTAAAAGAGAAGAGAAGTTGAGAGAAATATAGCATTGGTATGATGTAAATAAAGCACTTTACAGTGATCAAAATAAGATCAAATATGCACATATTTACATATGTACTTTGTAAGCTTGGAAATTGCATGTTTAATCGCAGACTTAAAGGGGAATACTAAGCAGTGGATATTAATTAATTATAAATTGAGTTTGATTTGCTTTGTTTGTTTGGATATGTGGGTATGTGGGTGGATGTGTGTATGCTTTTGTTATTGTGTTGGTGTGTCCACTGGATACGGTGCTAGTCCTGCGGCACTTGCTGTATTGCCATCAACTGCTTCAAACTGGCAGCGACTGCGGTTTCATATGCAATTATTTGCAGTTAAGACGTCGACGTCGGCGTCTCTGTGGCGACCACGTCGTCAGCAGCTGCCATTCTGTGCTATATAGAGTCATGGTTTTGGCCAGCTCACCACAATTGTCCCCAGGCTGCTCGGCACTATCAGCAGACTAACCAGGTGCCCTCCCTGCCCTCTCTGCCTTCCGCATCTTCTTCTCCATCTCCATCTCATTCTCATTTTACTTCTGTTCGCATCCCAACTACTTGCCTGTGTGACCCGGGCCCAGATTCTGGTTAGTTTGCAGCTCATGCATTAATTATTGCTGGGCTCTTGTGGTCAACATGGTCACATGGCCACATGGCACTACAATCGAACAGTCTGGCAACAACAATGAGGCTAAAGCAAGGCGCTCAACCGCTGAACAGGGCCAATAGCTCAGGGGGCGGTACATAGGAAGAGAGAAAGAGCGAGAGATCCAAAGCCTCACAACGGGGCGCACAAATGTTGCCATCAATTTTGGCCGGTCTGGTATGGGCTGCAGTCACGCCTTCATTTAACTAACTGAAATTGGCGAAATTTCACATGGCAGCAGAAGCGCGGGGATTGCAATATGTTTGACAGTTAAACACACACACAAATACACACACAAACACACACATACACTCACACTCTCACACAAACTGAACTGTTAAATAAACAAAGCAACAAAATGAATATGAATAATTATTTTATACATTAGATCTTACACTTGCACCACTGTACCACTGTGTTGGTACCGTTATCTGCTGGGGATTTCACATCCCATACGTTTATAGGGTATACTTTGTTTCGGTACACAAAAGTTTCAAAAATAGTCACAACTAAATACAATTATCATTTAAATTTCACAAATTATTCATTGCTAATTACAAACTACAGACTGCAATTAGGCATATTAATTCAGGGCTGGATAGGAGACCAACCAGAGTACTAGCACTAGTAGTACCAAAAACCGTTAGTTCTTAACGCAAAGTTTTATTTCCTCTCAAAATTCACAACTTTATCGAAATGAATTCTCTATATATATTCCTGATTAAACCTGAATGCAAATTGAGAAAACGTTTTTAAATTTATCAATAGATTCCATGGAATTTTGAATAGTAATTGAAGCAGGTACTTAGTCCAGTTCTTCTACTATTTCCATTTCCACATGAAAACTGCATGTTTAATGATATAAAAACAATATCATAGTTATGATCTGATTTACAGAATAAATTTTTATAAACTCCAAGTGCATATAGCCAAAAGGACATGCAAATCTTTCAGCAATTGCATTTTTAATGCGACAGAATGCAAATTTCCCAAGCCACAGTGGAACAAACAAATGTTTTTTTCTTCACCTGTAATTAATGCGATTTCGATGAAAAGCGGTATAAACATTCCGCCCAGAAAGGACCTAAAAGGTGCCGCGTAAGTGGTAATTAAAAATCGCGTGTTCTTTCTGCCAAGCCAACAAAATTGGGAAAGGGGCAAGGAGGGGGAGGGCGAGGGGTCAGATAGGGCATGTATTTGTTCGACAATTAAATTAATATCATAGAATTAGTGTACGCTCGAAATCAAATATAGTCCAGATGCGGAATGCTTTAATTAATTGGAAAACCAAGAGTATTTTGCAGATGTTTTCCTCTCCAAGGTAGCAAATATCATACCCACGGAGGAGTCGTGAAGGTAGGGGAAAGCCAGCTAAATATTTGCAAGCACAATTTAAATACTTTCAGTTCCATTCTCGGCAGGACTCTGAGGGTCGTGTCTGACACTGCGAGAAATAATCTTGCACAAGCACAAAATTCCTGCTGTTCTCAGGCACATGTCCTTGTTGTCCTTGTTGTCCCTGTGTGTGTGTGTATGTGTGTGTGTGTGTGTTGTGCGTTGTTCAATGTTCTTTTGCCATTGCTCGACAATGTCTGCGGCATGTCCAGAATGCAGGAATTCCACACTGAAATTCCCCGCACGCGCGCCAAGAAATGCACAACTTCCAAAGCATTCCAAGTGCAAAACGCATTCATGGCGAGCATAAATGAAATTCCGCACAGGACCAAACAAATGAGTCCTTGGCTACTGACTACTGACTACTGACTACTACGACTACTCAGAGCATCGCAGATAAACCCAGAAGTTGCCCAACTGCTCTAGAGGTGTGAACATCCCACAGGGTTGCCGAGTTTCAAACAGATGCTTCCGTTTCAGCGGAGGCAACTCTGACAACAACAAAGCTAAGCAGTAAATTCTGTAAAATATGAAACTATTTTTTTGCTGACATACACTTTACTTTCAAATGGTTGATTAGCTACAAAGAGGGGCAGGTTTTCTTTAGTTGGTCTAAAGAGTTGTCAGAATTCAGTAGAGCTTCCGACTAAAACATACCCCTTAATCGGATTTATTAAAAAGTTACCGTAACTTGATAAATTGCATATGCAAAACAATAAACTTTCTTATGAAAGCAAAAGTTTTGCTGTCAAAAATATATATAAACTTAAGATGTAATAATCCAGATCACATTTTTTATCCAGATCACATTCTTTACTAAACATCCTTAAAAAACAGTCTCAAGTTCCGCACGCAAGAATGACACAATCTCAATCATATTGCAGTTTATAGGTACAATTTTGGAAGCTATATTTCGTAAAGTCTCAGGTATACACTTAGATACTAGCTCATGACTACCACACGGTCCGACTGTTCTCAGATCAAAAATAAAAATATTTACTAAATAGATAGTAGATAAATATCTACTAAGAAGATCTGCAACGACTACAATATACCCTAACATTTCAAGTAAAACATACTCGAAAATTTCATGCCACAGCAGGATGCGGGCAGAAGGAAGACATGTGTGTGCCTGACAAGGTAAAAGATACTTCTTCGACTTCAATTGTTAGTGTGTGTGTGAGTGACTTGGGCATGTGTCCTTCGGCATTAAGCTGAAAAACGCAGTTGGAAGTCGACCCCCTGAGTCCTTAAAGCAACTCACTTGTCTGCGGCCATATTCTAAGTATGTATCTGTATCTCCATCTGTATCTGCATCTGCATCTGTAACCCTGCATGTATTTGTATCGAACACATTTCTAAAGTATCTAAAGAAGTCGCAAATGTTTTCAGTTAATGTTTCTTCGTTAGGTTTTATCTCCCTCATCTCATCTGATGACTTATCACAATCTGCTTATATATTTACTGAAGCATGAGGCTATAGAATCATTGTGTATTCTTCCAATTTCAGTTCCTTTATAATCGCTTAGTTTTCTATAGGTATTACTTACAGTAGCTGCCATTTGTAAGTGTACAATTCAACACAATTGTATTCAAATTTACGTTTAACTCACCTGAAACGATAAGAAAATTTGCAAGAAAATTAGTTAACAATTAAATTACAACTGAATCAAATAATAAGCACAAAGAATTCCGAGTATCCTACAAAAGTATCCTGCTTGCTGCCTTTAAATAGAAGGACATTTGGTACACCAATCAATGGACAATGGAGGACGGTTTGAAGCACATTTAGTCTGGTCTGATCTGATCTTAAAGCAGGGTATCAGCAAGTCGTGATGTATTGCCATTTAGCGTAAGACTGAATTTGTGGGCCCAACTAATTCCACAAATCCCTGCAAATGTTTCACAGGATTTCTGGCATCGAATTGGTTTTTCTTTTATGACAGACACACACTCGCATACACTCATACCCGCACACACACACACAACTAAGCTGCCCTTTGTATGCACATTGTAATGCCTAATTTTGTTGCGAATCCAAAAGCCAAGTCCAGTCCAAGGGAAGGCGTCAACAACAACAACAACAACAACAACAACGAGCACTTTGTTAATCCCGTATTTATGCGCAATTACGTATTTTTCGCATTAGTCAGCCAAGCAGTCAGTGAGACAAGCAGCTACAAGCAGCGACGAGACGAGACGTGTTCATTCAAGTCGAGAAGCGGTGGCGAGGCGAGACAACCCTTGTGGGTTGTCGTCCTTTGAGCCAGCAGCCATCTCTGCCCCAAACGTTTTATCCTTGGCGCTTAGCGAGCACAGCCATCGTCACGTTACGGCTCTGACTCCGTCTCTAACTCTGCCTCCATCTTAGACTACGGCTTAGCTCCGACTGCCTTTTCTTCTGGCTTGGCTCAGCCCCTGCTTTGTCCTCGCCGCTCTCTATCTTTTGCCAGTGAAAGGCGTTTCTATTTCTATTTCCACTTCTGTTTCTACTGCTTTTTCAACTTCTTTTTCTTCTCCTTTTTGTACTTCTGTTTCTGTTTTGCCTTCTTCTTCTTCGTTTCTGCCAGCTGCCGTGTGTTTTTCTGCATCTTTCCGTTCCCGTATCATCTTCTCCGCCGTAATTCGTTCCTGTGTCTGCGTCTTTGTTCCTGTTTATCCCCGCTTTCTCTTTCTCTCCCTGCCCATCCCCTTCCCCACCCCCTTTCCCTTCCTTTCGTTGTCTTTCCTGTCGTGCCTTGTCTTGTCTTGAGTCATTTACTTTTTACTGCCGCATAATATTGTCCCGATTAGCACAAACACAACGTTTTACCACAAAATCATCATCATTAGTGACGCTAACGCAAACGCCTGGGCTCAGACCCGGACACACACCCGGACGCACTCCTGTACACACACCCGTATCCTTACATGAGCCCGCACTCAGTGCCAGGCCCTTTTCTAAGCCACAGTGGTTCTCATATATAGCATATGCTAGAAAAATACTTTAGGTTACATTCCCCTAAAAATGTTTTATACATATATTCAAATAAATATAAATAAATTTATTTTTTTAGATTTATTTAAATTAAAGGTATAAAATTTAGTCACTCCATTAATGTGTTATTTAAATATAATCATTACATAAAGTAACAGTTAATAAGTTTTTCATTAATATCAAAATTTCAGTACAGTAAAATGCACTTTTGGCCCACTGTTACGAGTACGCAACAAAGCAGAAACTCGGCACGAATTGGCAAGGACGACGCCCAGGGACAAACAAGGAGATGAAGACGACAAAAGCAGAGACTGAGACTGAAGCAGAGATGGAGGCAGAGGCAGAGGCAGAGACTGCGGCAGCGACAGCGGCAGTAAAATAAGCAGCAGGCGTCTATTATGCGAAGGCATCATTTAAGGGGATTATTTTATTTGGGATCTAAACAATAAAGTGGGTTTATTAAAGGCAGCCGCCATTGACAGCGTCTCTGTTTCTGTTTCTCTCTCCCTCCCCCTCCCCCTCCCCCTCTCTCTTTCTTTCTGTTTCTCTCTTGGTGTATGTGTGTGTGTGTTGGGACTTTGTTTGGCCTGTGAAACGAGTACAGAAAAGTGGAGGAAGGGAGAAGGATAAAGGGAGAACTGGACGTGTGGAGGAGTGGACGCCGTGCGTACAAAAGATGTTGCGCTATAAAAGTGCAAAAATGTGTTTTTCGCTCTTAAAAGTGCCCTCCTCAAGCAAACAAATGCCCTTAGTCTCCTCTTCTCCCTCCTCCTCCTCCCGCCCACTCTCCTTGTTGAACCTTCAAGAAGAGCGCTCTTCATTATTTGTGCAACTGTTTGTACAGTTGCGTAAAATGACGCCTTGCAACATAGCCGTGTTGCAGCTACTTTCGACAGGACGTCACGAGTTTCTTATCCTTTTTAACTTATTTTCTTCTTCTTTTATGTTATTCTTGTTGTTTCCCTTATGAATATCAATTTAATTTTAATACTGAGCTCTATTATGATAATGCCAATCCCCAGACTACCCACTTGGGTACAAATCGGCATAATATTCAAAGGACTTTAACGTGTAATGAAATTTATTTACTTCTGCTCCAATTTAAGTGTCATTTAAGGGTTGGATAACAGTACAAACATAATTCTCTACCATAAAAAAACTATATACCCCGATAATTCATTTCTATTTGTTTTGATATGTCTACAAATCAATTGTCTTTACTGCGATTAATGAATACTTTATGAAGCATAATTGATTCAAAGTGGAAGGCGACAAGTGACAAATGAATTCAAGTCAAAGACAAATACTTCAACTTTCTTGTCGACTTTTCCCCGTTTTGTAAGCTGATCCACTGTTCAAATACTCACAAATTAGTTTGCTTGACCAAAAATTCGTAAGCTCCAAACACACACACACACACATCCACACACTCACATACAGTTTAGGAAAACTTTGGAACTGAAAAGTTCCACACGAAAGTAACCAAAGTTCAAACAGTGCAAACTTTTTTAACGTCCATCGAAGAGGACATATTTGTTGAGGGCATACAGGGTGTTCCAATTGAAGTCACCGAGCGAAAAAAGAAAACAGAAAAAGGTTAAGTGATGCGAACTCCAAGTGCAAAAGGAACATGGTCAGGGGGCATGGCCTGGGGGCGTGCGTGTGAGTATAAAACTGACAAAAACTCTAAAGCCACAAAATGAAAACTTTTCCAAAAAGTGTCTCCCAAAGAGACTGAGAGCGAGAGACTAAAAGAGAAGAATGGAATGGGAAAAGCGTTCGACAAGAGACACCCAAAAATTTCCATAAGCAAACAGCGATTTTGTAAATTCTATTTTATGCTGTATTAAATTTGGTTGCTTTGCCGACTTTTGGCCATTGTCGTGTCGTCGTCATCCTTACTCCTGCCCAATTTTCCAACATCTCTCCATCTGTACATCTCTCCATCTGTCCAACTGTCCATGTGCCATGTGTGTCCTTGCCAAGTCCCTGTCGTACTGCAAGATAGCACACAAACATGCTCTGTCTCGCTCACACCATCTGTCTCTCTCTCTCTCCCACTCTCTTTGAACTGTCTGCTGCCAGCCTCTGCCATCGAGATGGGCGTGGCACAATGCGGCTGGCTTTTGGTGTCAAAGCTGTCGCTCCCACCCCTTTCCCCCACTCCGATCCGACCCGACCCGCCCCGCCTATCGTTGGCCCTGCGGCGTCACAGTGTCACACAGAAAGGTGCAGATGTTGCCTCTAAATGCTGCTTCAAACCCAGAGACGACTACAGCATGTTAATGACTCTGACCCTTTGCCAAAGTAGCACCAACAACAACTACAATAACAACAACAGCAGCAGCAGCAGCAACCACAAGAAGAAAGAGACGGGGAAAGTAGAGAAAGAGTCGGAGGAATTGAGGGAGCTTGGAGTACCATTTACTTCGGATCGTTCGTTCGGTCTTTTGGTCCTTTGCTCCTTTGGTCGGTTACTTGTCTTTTAGTTTTGGGTCGATTGACAGTTTTGTTTGCTGCCTAAGTAATTGGCATACAAATTTAGTCACTCAACTCTGCCCCAAAAGGGAGTAAAAATCATGCAAATGTCTGACCAAAACAACGACCCTCGATCTCCGACCCTTTACGCTTTACCCTTTAGACCCTAACCCTTTAACCCCTAACTCTGATGAGTGCATTAATATGGAATCGGAGTTAGTACATTGCCACATTAATTTGGCATCCGAAAGCATGTTGCAACACATGAAGACACACAAACAACTTGTCCCATTTCATTCGCATTTTGAGCTGACATCTTAATTGAATTGCCTCAGATACACGCACTGTGAGATACTTTAAGATGAGAGGCGATACATGTGTTTATTCGTTAGTTTGCAACACTCTGGAGATTAGTGGCAGTTGCTATTGCAGTTGCCATAGTTGCAAGTAGTCAAGTGCAAACAGTTTATTGTAATCGCATCTTAGTTGCAACGAATTGTTCAGTTTGTTTCAACTTGTCAAAAGCAATGTTATTGCTTGTTAATCACACTTGTTAAAGGCATCCATTAGATACTCAGTAACCAGATACTTTGACCTATTTATAGTCTCTGCTAGTTATTTCCTAATACACTGTTATAAAAAATGTTTTAAAATCTGGATTTTGTTCGAAACGAAAATAAAGACCGAAAATTTTAAGATAAGCTAAAAATCTGATTAATCAAATGTTAAAATTTAGTCATATATAGACCAATTATTCTTACTTGTCGCTAATAATCCGACTGTAAAAATAGTTGCGGTAACAAGTTCTAAGAATCAGGTCATTTGTATTGAATTTCTTTTCTGTCAGTGCATTTCCAAGGCAATCAATTCTGAACTTAGTTTGTAAGACTTATAAAGAAAAATAAAAATAACTATCTTCTGAATACGTAATTGGTGCTTGTTGATTCTACAAATACTCAAGAAGTTCTCATGTTTGCGCTGCAAGACATTCAGGTGTTTGTGTTGATGCTACAGAAGATTGCACGTTGGATCGTTAAGAAAAGCCGCTTAAATGCTCGCACATGCTGGCAACAAGTTAACACAAGTGATTAGCATTTCCATGAGATTTTCCCCTGACTAAATAAATATTGATCAAAGAAAAAGTCGAGAACATTTTCCAACTAAATAGAATCTGGAGACAATACAATGTGTGAAAACACACACATTCGTATACCCTAACTTTTGAAAGATACTTTTCTTGCGTGCAACAGATACAAATGTATCTATTGCTTTTGTATTTGTTTATCTGCCAAAATATATATGTAATTATGCGAGAAAATATGTATTTTGCTTGTTTATGCGTCAAATGAGATTTAACATTTAATGCAATTGACGAAAATAGCAAAATAACAAAACAAAAGCTCTTGCATTTATTTATTTATGCACGAGTTGCTGCTGTTTACATTGACGAAGCAAATGAATTGCAATTGTTTATTTGACATCCATCATTGTGCAACAGAGAAGTCAGAGTTTCAGTTGAAAAGAGACGGGAAATGCAAAGAGTTGTTTAAATTATAAATGACTTTTGCCGATAATTAAATGATTAGTTATGCAAATGTAAATACAATAAATTGCCATATTCAAAACTTGTTGTGTTTGAATATGTAAATAATTGGCCCAAAAGCTAAACATGGCCAACTGTTGAAATGCTAATCGAGTTAAAGTTTGCAGTGTATTAAATAAGACGAGTATGGATTATCTGGATTCAAGAGTTTCGTAGACAAACTACATATATTCTCTAGAGAAGTTTTGGCGATTTATCGCACAGTCGAGGGCATGAGCATAGAACATTTGGAGCGGAAATCCATTGAGAAAACAAACAGAAACAACAGCTGCCACAACAGTCAAGACAAATAACTCGGTAGCTGACCTCCACCTCCAGATCCAGATCCACCTCCATCTCTATCTCCATTCCCATCCCAACACAGTTTTCTACCCTCCCGCTGCCATTATATGTCTGACATATCCCATCAGCTGTTCCATAGAATAACTAACAAATTAATCAATTCTCGCCTCACGCTCGAGGCCGATCATTTTACGATCCGTGTCTGTGCATTAGGTTTTTGTTTGTTTGCCTTAAGTGATGGTGATCCCATTCTCATTCCCATTCCCATTCTCTTTCCCTTTCCATTTCCATTTCTCTGTCCCATTCGTATTCCTCCCCTGATCCCACAGGAAACGAGAAGAACAACAAAACACGCAACGAAATTAATTGTGTATAACGATGAAAACTCTAAACATTTTGGAGCATAGGAGACCGCCACCTCCAGATTGGAGAAATACTATAGAGATCGCATATTTCGAAGCTTCTTGAGTTGGAATTGTGCGTGTTGACATTTAATTGCCGGCTGGGCTTGATGTCAAAATAAATAAATGAAAATTAAAATAACTTATTGATGGCATTGTGGCCATTGCAGAGGCCATAGCCGAGTCACGACATAGCGCTTTTCTCTTTCCCTTGGCATCAAAAATTCCTATTTTTATGGACTGCCACAGCTATCAATAGTCACAGCATTAGGCAGGGAGAAATGGGTGGTGAGGGGAATACCGTGGAGTGAAACGGATTTACGAGTTGGAGGAGCTGAAGTACCAACAACGCATATTTTGGGAAACGTTCGTTTCAGAGACAATTAGTGCCAAGCATTTGGCGTCGAGTGTTTTAATAGAGGCTGTCGGAAATTTTATTGCTTGTTTAGATATGGGGGCGACTGTAGAGCAAAGCGTTTTGTGGCATGCCCAATGGAACGTGTTGTCAGCTCGTTGTCAACACTGCCATTTGATGTTATTGTTTCCCAACATTTTGGTTTGGGCATCAATTATTGTACACATCTAGACCAACTTCTAGGTATGTTTGTATTAAGTACTTATAAAACTACAGCACTTTAACCACTGTAAACCTAACTGTAAACACGCTAAGGGGCTTGAAATGCTTTCTAACATTCCCAAATTGTAGATCGTATTGTGACGCTGCTCTCTCACGATCCACTACTGTATTTACGTCGCAGAATCAATCAAATGAGCATCGCTCTCTTACGATCCACACTTGTGGATATTAATAGTTTTACTATGTGTTACGTATTAAGCCAAATCTAATTGCCATATTTTAAAATAAAAATTTAATATCATTCCTCTGAATTTATTACCCATTGATAGTTGAAAAGGGGGCGCGAGGTGGAGTAACAAGACGACAAACTTTACCAACGACTCACCACAAATCGGTATCGGTGCATGAATGCTGGGTAATCCTCTTGGTAGCCATTCCATCATTTATTATGGGTTATAATCCAAACAAGGTGAAGGCAAAGCAAACAACGCGCGACTCACTCACACATGCAGTACACAGGATAGCACACACACACACAGACACACACACACAGTTACAGGCAACGACAGAGACACAGACACACACACAAACACACAGGGAATGAATGCGAATTCAGTGGTTGCCTGTTGGAGCTGTCCTGCTCCCGCTGTGCGTGTGTGTGTGCGTGTTAATGTGTGTGTCTGTTTGGTATCGGGTTGCACTACTATGCGTGTTACTCCTTCTCCTCCTTCTTATGTTCCACGGTCTCCTCTTTCTCCTGTTTGGTTGCCACTTGTGTTTCGATTTTTCAGAAGCAGAAGCAACGCAGCGCAGAGATGGCGGCACAACAAATTGAGTTAATCCAAGAAAACGGAATAATAAAACAGCAGGCTGGAGCGAGATAGCGATACAGCGATACTGTGGTGCGTGGAACCAAAAGAGCGAGTATAAAGCGCTTTATAAATGATGCTGCCGAGCTGTGTGCAAAAGGTTGAGATTTACTTGGCCTCCAGCGTGGCTCTGCACTGCATTAATGAAGGCAGCAAGCACGGGCGTCTGCTGCTATTGCTGCTGCTGCTCCGGCTGTTGATGCTGCTGCTTCTTCCACTTGGCAGCAATAGGTAGATGATGATTCCCTTTATCCCCGGATGCACAAATTTTGTTCGTTTTTCTTTTCTTTTCTCTTCTTTCGTTTCTATTTCTTTTCTTTTTGTTTTTTGCGTATTTTTTTCTTTTCTTAATTTAATATTTACTTTGCACTTTGTTTAACTTTTACTCGAGCGCTTTTCTTTTCATTTTACTTTTCCAATTTAAATTCCTCGCCAGAAACTTTTCCCTGACTACACAACGTCGTCGCTGGTTCCACTTGCGGGGATGGGGTCTGGGGAGGTTGTGGTGGTGGGAGGGGAGTTTTTGGTCTGATGCTGTTGCTGCTGTGGCGCTGTCGAAAGAGTGAGACCGCGACAGCACACCAAACACTGCACTAACACACACTCACACACCAACACTTTTGAACGCACGCACAAGAAACGCACACAGAGAACGTAAAACTTTGCCGCTTTCTTTATAGCGAAAAAGGTTAACGGCAAATCTTGAAAACTGCACTGAACTGGCGAGTGATTGTATGGGTAGTTGGGTGCTCGGCTCGGATGCTTGTCTGGAGCATTCAATTTCCTTATTGAAATATTTGCACTTCGTTGACTACACGTTCAGTCGCGGCGTTTAGCGGATTTGATCGATGCTGATTATAATACGTTGTATCCAATTTCAATTCAAGAATTCTGCTGGCACCCTCACACGTTGCACGTTATTATTACACGTCACAAGTAGACAGACGTCGCTTTGCTCACTTTAAGTGGCCGCCATAATTACACTAATTGTAATTGTAATTGAATTCGCTTGGCTGCTCTTCACACCGACACTGTACAACCACATAAACACTCACACAAACACACACATACGCAAGTGCACGGATGCACACTATAACGAAAACAAAACACAGCACTTATCACACGCGCTGGTAATTGAGAATCGCAATCGCAATCTCAACTCCAATCGCAAATGCAACGGTAAATCGTCCAAGTCTGAGAGCAGGGCGGCCTCGGCGTACAAGACACAGACACGACGCTGACGACGTTTGCGAAAGGACTAAATCGTCTCGCAGCTCAGCAGGCACGTGAGAGTCGAGACGAGTTGCGTTGCGTTGAGTCGAGTCGAACCACAGTGTGTTGGGTAAGACGTCACACTCATACTCACACTCACACTCGCTCAATGCGCCACGGGAGAGCGTTCGCTGCTTAGAAACTGTGTGCGTGTGTGGGCCGTGCTCTCACAGCAGGCAGCGTCGGCGTGTGAGCACTGAGAGGGAGAGAGCGAGAGAACAACTGCCAAGTGAGCGGAGAGTACGTTCCGATTTACTCTCTGTGCATATATGTATTTAATTGTACATGTGTGTGTGTGTGTGTGTAAGCGCGCGTGTGTGTGTGGAGCAATTCATGTGCATTCTGTGGCAACAACAACACCACCAGCCTCCTTTGTAGCCCACTGCATTCAGCACGGGGGTTGATTTTCTTGCAGCTAGCACGAGACGGCTGCTTGTCAGTCAGTTAGTTTGGTCGTGCTGACTGCAGTACGGAGCAGTGAGAGAGCAAGACTCAAAATGGTGGCCACCACCAGCAGTACCACAACAATGTCGACAGCGTCATCGTTGAGGTCGTTGTTGTTCCCCTTTTGCATTTAACACGAAGCACACGCTAATGTTGTTGCTATTGTAAACACTGATGCCGCTGCCACCGCTGTTGACTTTCTCAAATGAACAACAAGAACAACAACAATAACAGCAACAACAATTGAGCGCTGTAAACAAAATTTGCGGTTCATGTGCTCAACACCTTTGCAGCTGTTAAAGCTAAAGTCGACAGCGACGGCGGCAGAATCAGCAGCAGCAGAATTGTGGTTGCTGTGTTTTATCTCTCCTTCTTTTTTTTAAACATTCATTGCAAAATGCTGTTGCATACATTTTGGGGAAAGGGAGGTTAAGTTGAGTCAATTATTGGGGCAGGAACACAATAAATGAAAACGAACAAAACAAACGCTGGAGATGCACATTCAATAAAATTGATATGAGAAATAACAACAGACTAATATAGCAACACAAATTAAATACACTTAAATGGCTATTCATTATTTTTTGTACATTAACCTTTTATTGATCTTTAAAGATCGCTAAAAAGTTATTTGTTACTCTTTTAAATAAAGAAAAGAGTATAAAAATAAGTAAGAGAAAAGCGAGTGCCAAGTGTGACATGAAAAGAGTCTGCGGTTAAGGCAAGGAAACACACACACACTTGTACATATAAGTACTTTAACTGTGTAAAACGAAATTTCATGATATTCTCAACAACTGCTGCCACTGCCGCTCGCTGCTTTTGTTATGGTAGTTGCAGATATGCTCTGTTTATGTACACAGAGCTCACGGCAAAGACGACGTCTGCAGCAACTTGTGTGTGCGTGTGTGTATGTATGTGTGCACATTGGCACATTTAACAATGGCTGCGTCTGTGTGTGTGTGTGTGTGAGTGTGTGTATCAGGACAAGCGCTCAGCGAGGCGAGACCAACTCAGCAGGCGATGCGTGTAAAAAGGATAATTTGTCAATATGTTCGTTCGTTCCGGATTTGCACGGCCTCGCCAGTTGTTAGTTGCCAGTTCAAGCATCATCATCATCATCATCATCAGCAGCAACATCCACATCCACAACCACATTATCGTCTTCATCATTATCAAGGCATGACCCGTAGCCTTATCCGTAATCGTAACTCCCATGTACCCCTAGTCCACCCCTTAGATCTCAATGATGGCTATTCGTGCGTGCTTCTACTACTGCTACTCTTCCTTTTCTATTGCCTCTGCGTCTGCCTCTGCCACTCCCCATTCGCCTCCTCTTCGTCCTTGTCGTTTACCGTGCACACAAAATCTTTGTGCCTGCCGCTTATTCAATTGCTCGCTCAGTCAACACACTCCCGATTGCTTGTTCTTTCTACCTCCTCTGCCCCTCTTTCCTCCCTTACGTATATATCCCTTATACCTTCGACTGGCTTTCGGTTGGCTGCTTCCACCATTCGGTTAGCAATGGTTAATAGGGCTTAGGAGCTCAAATTATTGCCTTGTTCAGTGTGAACCAAGCCAAATCGGATGAGTGTTGTTCCCTACTGCATTTTGTCTCTCTTTCGCATACTCTCTCTCTCTTTGTGTATGTGTGTGTTTGAGTCAAGCGATAAGAGACAGAGTTGGTTTGCATATATTGAGTTTTCCTTTTGGCTGGACACGGACACTAAACGTTCGATTATTAGAGGGTTCGTTTTGGCCAGAAGTGTGGCTACGATCGCACTAAAGGAGCAGGAGGAAAAAAACCGGAATGGGAATAGGAATAGGAACAGGAACCGGAACTGTAGAAGAAACAGTTTGTATCTGGTTTGTTGTCGAAAGAATAATCCTTGGGATAGAGCATTACATATATATTTTATTCGACTGTCAGTAGTTATTTCGGAACTTGAAAATGTCCTTGAAATAACTTGAATGATGAACACTTTACATAAACGGGAAGAAAGAAATTAGGGTTTCCCGAGGTACAATTAATCCTAAACTAAAGAAGTAGTCAAGTTTACCTAAAGTCTTTCTTAAAGGTACAAATGTTTATAATCAATTCTTTTACTGTCGATATCGGTATGGAAAATTATTTAAAGAAAAAACTAAGCTAGTATGAATTAATTTTTTCCCGTGTGAGTTTATATAGCTACTTGGGGTAAACCGCAAAAGAAGAGATTGGCAAACGGGAGGACAATCAAAAACGCAGAGCAAACCAAAGTCGAGCAAGAAAAAGTCATTGCCAAAACCAATAACACAATAAACTGTTCATTGCAGTAGACCGCCTTCCAGCCACGCCTCCCTCGCCCCCTTCCCCGCCGCTATCACAATGGGTGAGACATAACCACGAAAGTCCTTCCTACATACAAACACACACACACACACACAGACAGACGAAGAGACAGACAGACAGACAGCTGCCTGGAGACAAAACGTTGGCGATGAGATTTTAAAAGCCATTTAGAAAAACACCCTCAGACACAAAACAAATCCACAAAAATACCGACACGGATACCAACCAGGCCAACACTTATGCTCCGAGCAGAACAGAGACAGTACCAGGGGAAAGAGACAGTGAGAGAAAGAGAGAGAGAGAGAGAGGAATAGCGACAAGCAAAGCTTACACAAAAGTGGCGTTAAAAATGATGCGGAAACACGATGTTCGTCAGCTACGTCGCGACGAGGAAAGACAGAGAGAAAGAAAGAGAGAGATGGTGAGAGAAGAGGTGTCAGAAGAACGAGAGGAGGCTGCTTGATGACGACAATGAGCCTTCAAGCGAAAACCGCTGCTAAAACTTTACGCTTAAATATTTTTCACACCACCTAGCGACAAGTTTGTGCAGTACTCAGAGCCGGAGACGAAGTCAGAGATGGTGATAAAGTCGGAGTGGGGGAGATGGAAGGATAACAATGACGACCACGTCTTCAGAATGCCACGAACTCTGAGCGGAAGTGCGTGGAATGCGCTGACTAAAGAGAACGGCTAAAGAAAAACGTTCGCAGAGGGGCTAAGTAGAGGGTTTAGTTAGATACACTGATAAAAAAAACATGTTCTAATTCAAATTATTACTCTCGATAATCCTCATCTGATATTAAAAGCACACAAAGTCAGTCTTAGTTATTAGAATAAACCCAAAAATCCCTTATCTCCAAGAGCTTACATCTGAAAATATTTTCAAAATTATTTTTTTTTTTTTTGTCAGTGTAGACGGAAAATGTCTAAATACCCTGTTCGTGTTAAATGCCTGGCATTCTGGCTGCGGCCACATTGGAACGATACCTGTTACCCTATCCCCAAGTAGCCATAGCGAGTGCACACTGTACAGGCGAGTTCGTTAGAATAGACCACGAAAAAGAAGATCCAACAAGTGGGATAATAATACCAGTATAAAAAGGAGTCTGCGAATAAAGAGGTTTAACAGGACTAAAATACAGATAACGAATCAAAGTTTCAACTGAACGATTAAGCTAATATACCCAACTGCAGTGCTTTTTGGGTTAGAGTAAATTGGATAAACTTGAGTCAAGGCAAAAACCAAATCTAAACCGAAACACAATTGTTAGAAATTAAAAGGAAAACTTTAATCATAGCCGCGGGTAAGAAGTCGGAAAGGAGCATAGAGCACGGAGTGGGGAGATTGGGAAGTGGGGTAGCCAGAAGGAAGGAGGAAGGAAGGACAGTTGCGAACTGGAACCGGGTCTGACTCTGTTTGCAACTGTCTGAAATACAAGGAAACTTGTGGCAAGTTTCCGGGCGTGTGTACTATTTTCCGTGCTCATTTCCGCAGCTATTTCCACAGTGCCACACAAAAGGAACTTTTCTCGAACTGAGAGGCTGGGAAAAGCAGCAGAAGAAGAAGAAGCAACAACAACCGACATCGATGCTTTTCTTCTTATTCTTCTTTTTCTCCTCGTCTTCATCGTCTTCTTCTTTGGGGATGCACAAAAGTTGCTGTAAGTTGAGGATCCCAGGGTCAGCAAAGCGATGAAGGCACAACTATAGATACAGATACAGCTACAACTATAGATACAGATACAGCTACAGCTACAGATACATGATGCATGACAAGGCACAGACTGGGGCTTCTTGCCATCTCGCTCGCACGCTGCGGAAGTGCAGGGCGTGGAAAGCCGAAAACCAAAGGCAAACAACGAGCAAGGAAAGCACTGGAACCGGGCAAGGAGCAAGGAGTGGAAGTGGGGTAAGCCACCCACAGTGGCCACTACGCTTGCCACTTGGCTGTTGCACTCTGCTCAATTTTTGGGGGCAAGTTCCGACAGCAAAAAAACCCCAAAAAAAAAAAAGAGGAGGAATTTTGTACAAGCTCTGTTGCTGACAGACGTCATAAGAGCAAAGGGGTAGGAGTGGCAGGTGTGTGTGTGTATGTGTGTGTGTGTGCGGAGTCAATCAATATGTCAGAGTCGAGCCTCATCAAAAATTCCAATCACAAATTGGCAGAGAGCAGCTCCATTGCTCGAATCCTTGCTAACCACCTTATCACCATTACCACCGACGTCACAACACGGGGCGGGTAGGAGGAGAGGAGGGGAGAAGTAGGAGGAGTTGGCGAAAAGGGGCACGAACTGTAGATGGAGCAACACTCGAGTGACCAACGCAGGCAATAATGGCATTTAAATGCAGGGTCACGTATCAATTTACTTGGTTATTAGTTACGAGCCATAACCTGCCCACTGACCGCTGTCCCCCTCTCCTCCTCCTACTCCTCCTCACCCCGTGCCCACTTTAGCCCATTGCCTGTCAATATCCACACACACACACAAGCGAACATACGCACACACACTCGGAGACTCAAACACTTGCCACTTGCCACCACTTGCCCTTTGACCCGATGCGCAAATCCGAGATGAGCGCTGCTCGCTTTCTAGCTTCACTCTCCTCTTTTCCTCCTCCTCACGGATATGGCTTTGTGCTAAACTGACAGCGACTAGCAAAGCTGGGAGTAGTCACCCCCTTCCTACTAGCTAATTCCTCCTGGCTCCTACCTTCGCCCTCTCTTCGTCCCCTCTTCGTCCCTGCCATCTCCCCACTCACCCCGAGTACAACTCAAAGCAGCTGGCGTTATGTTTATGCCAAGTCCTTGTCTGACCCCAAAACCCCAAACCTTAAACCCAAAAACCCTAACTGACCCCACCTGACTGCTGACTGATGCCAAGTTTTTCCATTTTCTTTATCTCAGTTGGCGTTTTTGTTGCGCTTTCCATGTGCATCTCCGCTCAAAGATGCCACCAAATGGAACCGCAGCAACAACAGTCTGTCAACATAGACGGAGAAGTACCAAACAGGAGAAAGGGGAAAACCGACTGCGCACTGACTTTCTCTCCTCTCTCGTTTTCCCTCTTTTTTCACTCGGCTTCTCTCGTTTACTCAAGAAGGAGTAAAGAATCTTATACAAGCCGAGCACAATACGTTGAGGATGCGAATCCTTCGTGCTCCGTGCAAGAGAGCATCACTCGGACATTGGGAGTATATTTGGGAGTACGTTCGGATAACGTAGGAGCAACATCAGGAGGCACAATATGCACCTCTGTGCTGCCTAGGTGCCATCAGCTTTCAAATGCGTTACACTGTCAAAAATCAATTGAAATTAATTTGAGTAACATAAGAAATGTTAATATTTTGAATAAAATTAAAAAAAGTGTCTAAGTGGTTCTATTTATTTTATCACAGCTGTATTTAATCGACTGTTTTATATGTTACCTTTTAATTTAAAAATTATTCTTTTATTTATTTTTATTTATTATTTTATTCAACTTCCTTCAGTCTTTAATAAATTAATAAAGAATCTTCCATTTGTGCTCCCAAAATACACTTGGTTTTCATCCTTTTTACTAAGATTTTACGGCATATAAACACGTTAATTTCTCACAGTGTAGTGTATATCCAACTGCGAATGCAGTTGCTATGCCGAAAAAACAGTGACAACAACAAGAACACCGTCAGCTTGGGAGCTGAGCTAAAATGTGCTGCTGCAATTTGAGAGTTGCTTCGATAGCTTCGACAGGTTTTTGGGAGCGACACATGGAGGATTTTCTCTGCTTTACTCCTCTACGCACGAACACTCACACACACACACACACACACACACACACACACACACACACACACACACACACACACACACACACACACACACACGCACACACGCACACAGAGACGCAAAGAGAGAGCGACATTGAGAGAGTGAGAGACGAAGAGATCCCCGCAGCCATTAGGAGGAACAAATGTACTTTACAGCCACAACAAATCCCTAAACAAGCAGCAGGAGCCAAGGGAACGAGTGCGAGAGATGAGAGCGGTAGTGAGAGAGAGTAAGGAGAAGGGAGAGGCAAAGCAACTTCCGTCGTCAACACTAAAGCCGAACACGATGCAAATGCCGATGTTGACGCTGACGTTGGCGCAGGCGTCGCTGCTGCTGCTGTCGTGCTGCATTCTGCATATAGAGCGGAATTTCCGGTCTAACCTCACAGCGCCCAAGCGGAAATACAAGCGGATTAGCTTTTAGATTTATATACTAACAAACACCGATTAGACAGGTGGATGGGGGCAGAGACAGAGACAGGGATACTGAGAGTGAGAGCGAGAGAGTAACTGTTTGAGAGAGACAGAGAGTGAGCGGCACGAGTGTTTCGGCTGCAGACCAGAAACTATAGTACCCATTTCGCTACTCCACCCTCCATCCGTTTCCTGTCACACCCCACCCACTCCCACCATCCCAGCTGTGGCGCCTCCATTTGGGGCAGAGTACGCAGCTCGTTGTTGTTGCATGACTGCGAGAGTTTCTGCGTGGCTTGTGAATGCCAGCAGCATTGCGTTCAATGCTGAAAAAGGATGCACGGATGAGAAGCGAGGAGCCTGGCGAAGAGAAGGGCTATAAAGGTGGGGAGTGGGGAGTGGAGAGTGGAGACTGACGACAGAAGGCTGGTGTTGATGGTAACTGCCATTGTTGTTGTTATTTTTGTTGTTGCTGCTGTTGCTATTGCATTTTAGTGTTTCCTGTTCGAAGTTCAAATGTGAGAATATTTTCGTATGGCAAGCGTCGCCACACACTCACACATACATACTTCGAAACTCACCATTCACATACTCACACACACAGGCATACACATTGAGTGGCTGCTCCAATGTGGTTCAGACTCTGGCTCAGTGCTCATTTTTCAGATACCCCAACATGGGTTATTTGCAACTAATAGAGTATGTGGCCAACAAGGAATTTAACGCAGATACATTTTTTGGCCAATATTTGTGCTCCACATGCTCCACTTCTTGTTTTTCTTGCTGTTTTTCCAGCTGTCTTAATTAAAAGCCGCAAATACACAAAAATCAAATAAAATTTCATAATTTCTGTGCAGAGACTCGAAGAGTATTCTCTAATTTCATTGATGCTCAACAACAATTTGACTTCATAACAAAGATAGTTGGCTTTAAAAACTAATAGTCATCGGACCAGAAATTGGCAATCTAATGAGTCTATAAATGATACAAATGTGATGTAGTTTAAAGCTGCAAATATCAGACAAATTTTTACTTAGCTTAATAGAATTAGTTTCTCTTAGCTTAAATATAATTAGATCTCTTTTATAATCATTGTAATGCTTGGCCGCTCTCTTACAAGCAGTAATTAAAGCTTTCTGTAGGCAGATCTACTCTTTGTTGACTGCGCTTTGCGTGAGCAGAACTCTCGCGAGAGCAACTGCTGGGCGTATGTTGGCTGAGCGGCAGAGTGAGATAGTTATACGTTCGTATATGTTACTGCAGAAGAATGAAAGAAGATGGCAAGTAAACCGATCCTCTCAATTATAATTTTTTATGCATGTAATGAAAATACAATTTAGGACAGTATTTTAGAAGCAAATCTATTCAAAATATATATTTCTGTGTATTTATATTCATTGATTGCTTCTGCTCAATATTGAACAAAACTAAAACTCCCCCAGGAATTTTTTGGAGGGTGGTCTGATTTATGAGTTCTATGAGGAAGTGGAGAAATAGAAAATGGCTTCCACCACCTTAAAAATTGCAATGAAAGTTGTCGTCAAATTGTCATAAAAGTGCGATAACTTTGTTTTGTGTCGTCCTGTCGAAGTTTTTTTTATATTTTGTATTTTTGTTGGCACTGTAGTTGTTGTTGGAGTTTTTGTTGTTGTTGTCGTTTTCAACTACGAGTATGATAAATTTTTACGATGTTGCCATAACAATAAACCGGAGCTTCGGCTTTGGCTGCGGCACTGGGTGGCATGTGAAAAGCGCGTGGAAAATGCAGAACGTGGAAAAACTAATAAAAATCCTGACTGGCTGGCTGCGAAAACTTTTATGGCAAAACTACGCGCCATCAGAGCCAAAAAAAAACACACAAAAAAAGTAAAAGCCGTTGGAAAAGCGTGGAAATGTCAGCATGCATGGTGCCGGAGGTGGAGGACAGTGAAGACGTGGCAAATGTGAAAAGTGCAGAAATAGCTCAGGTGCAGCAGGATAAGCGACGAGGTCGTCAAAGTGACGCAGAGGCCATGGATGATGCACCGACCCCGCCCCCTTGTGTCCTTCATTCCCAGCAAACCCTGCTCCTGCCGCATCCTCCCTGGTTTCATCTAACAACATCGTCGGTGGGTTACATTTGATGTCGCACCTGATTTTCCTATACCTTTTATATCTGTCTCCCTCTCACACTTAATCTCTCTTGTCTCTCTCTATCTCTCGCTGAAACTTTTTAAAAAGCTACAACAATAGGCGATTAAATAAGTTTTCCTAGCAAGTTGCAGTTTTGATTGACTGTTATCAGTTCTATTAGATCCCTTCGCGTTCGAAATAAGTCGAGAAGTAAAAAAATAAACCGATTTTTAAGGACATAATTATCTTCAAGGGTAAATTCTATATAGCAAAAATGCTACATGGAGTAAACCAAAAATACTTGATTTAGGTACCAATTTGGATTACGTCTCGTAAATTAAGACATTTGCTGTGAAAGAGAAGTTTTTTAATGGAAAAATAGTTCTAAATTATTTAAATAATGAATAAATTTTGATTTATAATGTAAAAAATTAAAAAAATGTCCGTAGTTAAGCCATCGATTGGGATTGACTTCGACTTCTACACTATTTTCCTGCCTAATACTTCTCTAATATCAAAAAAAAAACAAGAAAGAAAAGTACAGTCGAGCACGCCCGACCGTAGAATACTCTCTGCATTTTATTCCCGATCATTTTAATAAAATCGGTATCCAAGTACATATATCAATTGATACTTGCAACAAAACACGTTGAAACAAAAACATCTGATTGTATGTATACACACACATATACATTTGACATTAAAAGTATGCACGCACATATGTATTTGTGTATATGTTATACATACAGAATTGCTCGGCACAGCCAGCATTCGCGAGCAGCGCTGCCGCTAAGCTACGCAAGCAGCGAAAACGTTCGCTCACATGTTTGTATGTTTCTATCTCGCTCGCACACATGCATTGGCATTGCGTTCAATTATCAACTTTCTTACATGTCTAGCTCTTTTGTTTATTGTCCGATTAAGATGCAACTTTCAGGATAGTTTAATATATTTTGTCTTCAAATGAGTGCGAAATAACAAAACTGTACGATAAGAACATATGCCTTAAAATCGGCATTGAAGTTTGCAAATTATTTTATTTCTTGTGGGAAAGGGGGGCGTGGCAGTCCAAAATTTTTGATGACAATGCATTTATGCCGTCTCTAGGAACCTCCATACCAAAAAGGGTATTCCCAAGTGCTATAGTTATTGAGATATTCGCCTAAAACACCAATTTTTTTCCGAGGTGTTTCTAGTTTTTTGTTCATTGTGGGCGAACGGGGCGTGGCATCGAAAAAAAAAAAATTCTTGTATTGACTGACTTAATATCGAGTCGATTGAGACCAAATTCAAACTTGTAGCTCTTACCATCTCCGAAATCTGTTTGTTCATACGGACAGACGGACAGACAGACAGACAGACAGACAGACAGACGGACAGACGGACAGACGGACATGGCTATATCGTCTCGGCTTGTGATGCTGATCAAGAATATATATACTTTATGGGGTCTGCCACGCCTCCTTCTCCCTGTTACATACTTTTCACAAACACAATATACTCTCTCTTGCAGAGAGTATAACAAAGCTTGTAGGGTATTTGGTCAGCCACGAATGCCCTACCTAGTTTACAGCGATGATACGCTTCCCTAACTGTATAAACTAAAACTCTCACGTAGTAACCCTTCCCTTCCCCTACCACTCACCATTCGTTCCATCCTTTGCTATTGAAGGGTTCTGCCTCAATCTGAAGACAAACATCAAGTGGGTTTTTTGGGGCGTATGGCAAATAACAAAGTGTGTATACACACACATATATATATATATATATATATATAATTTGTGTGTGTGTGTGTATATATAGAGGACATCCCGCTTGGTAGAGTCTCAATGTTTCTGGCCAACTTTGACTTTACGCATCGTTGGGCAACAACAACATTTGCAAATTCAATTGAATTGATACACGCACCACTTGTTAACCATTTTGGCATGAACTCACAGCTCACATGGCAACTGGAGGCCTACTCCATTTCCATTCTAGTCCTGCTGTTGCTCCTGGTGCTACTCCTGCTGCTTTCCGTTCCTACTCCCCTCCTGTCATCTCTACTCCATTCACTTCACATCTTGGCTTGTCTCATCATCTTATTATTGGTTTTACATACATCCGTTGCGTTTAGTACGCTTCGATTCCTCAAATATCCTTAGAGTGGGCATGGTCCGTCCAACCCAGGAGCGGATAGAGACAGAGAGAGAGAGAGAGAGAGAGAGAGAGCACACGAGCCCAAGACGAGTCCAAAGTGCCCCCGAAGCCACAAATATCATTCAGCATTCATCTACCCATGTTCACTCATGTTCGCTCTATTGAGCACACGCATCTGAACAAGGCAAATGCCAATTCCCCACAGATAGAGAGACAGGGAAAATGGGGGTTTACACACTGTATACATATATATAGACAGAGTTGGGTTATTTAAAAATGGCTAAAGGGCCTACGAAATCACACAGAGGGTTATAAATCCATTTGCAAAACCAAAATCCAAAAATATCCCAAAGCCAAACAAACGCATGTATGGTAGTAGTAAGTTTGTGTTCTTAAACCATTCCAATTCACCTGAGACCTCATGCTCTCTCCCACTCTCCCTCTCTCTCTCTCTCTCTTTCTTTTACTCGCGAGAGCACTGCGCATTCGTGCGTTTACTGATTGATCCGAATTTTACAGACTGTGTTTGAATTTCCGTCACTTGTCAATTGATTCTACTTAGTATGCAATATGCCAGTTTTCCCCATTACACATCAAATGCTCGACTAGCTGATACCCTACAAAAAGGATTTTTTAAATAATAGCCCACTTTTCAATATATTGCAATTTAAAATTCTTTTTTGAAGTAAAACTTTAATTTTTGACTAAATGAATAAACTGCTAGACAGCTCGATACCCTGTTAATCATAAGTTCAATACTGAGCTTTATCTTAATGGCTTAATGATTTAATCAAATCATCGATCACACTATTTCACTCTGTGAATTAAGTGATTACAGCACTTAAGAACTTATTATTCGGTTATTAATAATATACAATCTAAAGAATTTTTCGCTCGTTTTCACTCGAAGTCGAAGTGTGTTAATTAAAAATCGTGATGCCGTGCGAAAAGGCACTGTAATAAATACCAGCAGCAGCAAACACACAACAATACAAGTTAACAACAAAAATAACAACAACAACAGCAATAGCAACAACAACAACAACAAGAACAACCAACAGACCATTGGCAACAATTCAATTAAAATGCCGAAGGGAGAATGCAAAGTGCTTGGGTGGAAATTAACCCCTATAAACTCATAATATGCTCAAAATGACGCACTTAAAAGCACATTAATCACATCGACAATTACGCCAGTTACGCCAAAAAATGTTTTATTTCTGTGTGCGAATGGGAAGTACACAGCGTGAGAGGGAGAGGGGATGATAGGGTAAGGGATGCATGGCGCGTGCTTGAGAGTGCGTGACGTGGTAACCTTTGTGAGGAATTCAACTCGAACGTTGTACAAATGAGAATTAACAAGCAACCACCGGTTTTACACGAAAATACACTGCGAGAAATTCTAGAAATCTAAACTGTACCTAAGTTGACTTATAGGTAGCTCTAATTGGAACGTATGTACTCTAAAAATAATTCAAACCCTTCGCTGAAATTTCACGACTGACATTGGCTTCATAATCTCAATCATTCAACAAGTTAGGAAAAATTAAATTAATTAAAAGATTCTAAATTTATCATAACAAATATTTCTCTCAGTGCTGGGTCTCGGTTACCCACAGGAGTGCATTCAAAATATAAAAGCATTCGTGTCGTCATTAAAAACTGTTTTTGCTAATTAAGTGCTCAATTGAGCATTCAATTTCACATGCGCACATACAAACACACATACACACGTATATACACATACACAGACATACTTGAGCACACAAGCAAACAACAAAAGAGAAAAGAAAAGTGAAAAAAAAAACAACCCGTAAGGAGGGAATGAAATAACATAACGGTGAAAACAGATTTGGAAGCAGAAACGAATAGAACCAACAACAAACAACAACACAAATGTTGCTCTGCTTCAGAAAATGCCCCACAGCAAAGAGTGGAGTAAAAGAGAGAGAGAGAGGGAGGGGGAGAAAGCAAATGCAAACTGAATGAAATGAAATAAAATGAACGAAAATATAACAAAGTTGTTGGTTATTTGCTCAGTTAATGCAAAATGATTCCCCATGGGAGCGTGACGGTGAAAATCTTTCAAAAATATACCCCGTAACGGAAACAGGCAACACCAACAATGAGAATTCAGCAGAAGCAGAGGCAGAGGCAGTGGCAGTGGCAGAGACGGCTAGTTGGCAGCGCAACACAAAACAAGTTCTAGCACAATGAGAGAGTGAAAACAGTATAAGAAGCAGAAGCAAAGGAAAAATAAAGTAACCAACATGATTCAATAAAAATTACGCTGAAAAGTATGCAGCAAAAAAAAGCAAACAAGACAGTGGGCAAACACAACACAACTAAACTGTAGAACGCAGCAGAATGAGTGCCAAAAGCAAACGTGGCAAAAACTCAAGGCAAAAGAAAAAGTACTTAAAAAGCTCACGAGCAAATATTTATAACAGTAAATCACTTTGGCGCTAACACAGCACACAGCACACACAAACAACAAACCGACAGACGGCTGTACAGCTGGACTGACGCGAGACAGAAGCTCTCGTGCAAGAGCTCAAGTTAAGAGAGTAACGCAGCGTGAGAGTGAGAGTGCAGTAAGCAACAGTAGCAATAACAACAACAACACACTGAAGCACACGACCAACTGCATTGTAAGTGTGAGTGCAACGGTTGAATGTGTTTGCATATTTTTTTTTGCGGGTGTTGAGTGAGTGAAAGAGAAAGAGTGAGTGAGAGAGGGGAAAGAGTGACCAAAGAAAACCAGCAAATACTTAAATTCGTATGTTCTGTTTGGCACACACAATAAAAAAAGTTAACAAAAACAAATATAAAGTGCAGAGTATATGAATACACATTTTCACATGAGAACAGCAAATAAAGCCAAAAACAAATGACAGGGCCAAGAAAAATTTCAATAGTCTGTTACTTAAGGCGTTTTTTTACAACTGTATATATACATTTGTTTTTGCACATACTGAAAAAGGAATATTTTGTTAAGCTTTTAATTATAACAATTGGCAATAAAGCTGTTGCGCTTAAAAGTAGGCAACAGTTGTCGTCTAAAGTACGAAGCAGTACATCCGATATTAAAGGGATTAAAATTAATAATTTAATAAAAAAATAAAAAGTTAAAAAATAATTCAAAACAGACTACAAAGCCCTTATTAAGTTTATGGGAACTTAAAAATGTTTCCAGTCTTACAGCTCAACTTTTAAGCTGTGTCTAGCCATTATTTTGCTAAAATGGCAGCACTGGATACCGGGTGTCCCGTAACTGGCACACAAAATAAAGCTGTTTAAATATTATATATGTTTGTGTTGTTTTTAAAAAAGAACTCTTAAGTTATAGATTTGCATTGCTAAAAATAAGCTTAGATAATATTTTGAAATACCAAAAAGGTTTTCGCATGTTTTAAAAATTCAAAGCTCCATCAATAAATTTAGAATATTCAGATGGCAAATGTACATGTGTGTGCCTCTAAATATATTTTACTTGTATATACTGTCCTTTACTAAAAATCATTGCAAATGCATGAGCAAACAAATGTTATATTTCAGGTGCAAATGTTAAACTAACTCGGTCAAGCTCGACTAGCATCATATCCTTTTCTATCACATCATACCTGCTTTTAATTAGTGTATACTCCAGTCAAAAACTGTATGTTACTAATATGCCCTTTTATCTCTCCATGTTAGGTTTACAGGGTATGCAAAAAGGACTAAAGGGAAAACATACAAAGTTACACAAAATAATAATAATAAAATCAAATGGAAAATAGAAAAAGCGAAAACTAAATCAATAGGCAATATTGAACTGGCATGTGAGTATAGAATAACATGAAATCGAGTACAAAATTTGCTATGCTTCTAATCTGACAAAGGAATTTCGAGAATGTACAAAATACAAATACAAATACAAATGCGAATCCGAATCTTTTGTGGGGTAAAATAAAAAAAATGTGAAACGCAAACACGAATACCAAATAAATATGTTTTGGCCAAATTGCCAAAACCAAAAGACGACCCAACCAAGTAACCAAACTCATACAAAAAAGAAAAAAACTGAAAAAATCCGACGAGTCAAGCGTAACATATTTATTGACATTGCGGTTTGTCGAGAATATTGAGGAACGCACACATTGGATTTCAGTTAGCAGCCAACCACAGACTGAAGCCACCAATACCATCGACACCACCAACACCACCAACACCATCGACACTACCAACACTACCTACACCAGCTACTACATGAGGTTTCAACCCAGTTGAGTGGCACTTGCAAGTGTGGTGTTTATGTTGCATACATCAAGGGTTTATGGGCTAAACGTTTATGTGTCTGGCAACAACAAGCTTTTAAAGGGTTTTATACACACGCAAACCCCTACACACACACAGACACACACACTCGTACACCCACTAAGAGTCAATGTTGAAGCTTTACTTTGAAATTTCACTTACACCAACGCATTCTTGACGTTGACTGCACACTTCACTGACTTCCAAAAGGCCCCCCCCCCGATAACGCCACGCCCCCTCCCTTTATACAGTTTAACCTCGACCCAAAACCCAAGCCAAATTCCTCTCCTACCCCATGTGTATTACAAAATGTATTTTATCTTCATCGATTGCCAGAATTTATATCTTTTTTCATGCCACATCAGCATTTTATATGTATCTCTACACCCTCCGGAAGCACTATGTTGAGGTTATGTACTATGTGTTGACAGTTACAACTACAAACATATGTCTATATCATATACATATATGCATATGTGTACACTTATGTGTGTTTGTGTACGTGTGAGCCTTAAATCAGCTGTTTGCGTGAATTGACGCTTTAGATGGATAAGCAGAGATAATGTTACTAGATCGGCTTATACACAAATCTGTACTGATTACAGGCTGTTAAAATAAAAATAATGAAAGTTAAATAAAATCATTTTGAAATCTAAATCTAAGCAAATGGATTTTGTTAAAGTTTTTACTCGAATAACTCGGTATTAAGTTGAGAATTAAATCAAATTATACAGTTTGTTATATCGGGAATAAAAAATATCCTAATTATACGAACTTTAGTAAAAGTTAAATCATTATATTTTTATATAAATAAGAAAACTTATAATTATTTTTATAACAAGACCTTGAAATAAAATATCAGTAACTTCTTTTACTAATAATATTTTATTTTGATTTGTTTATATCATAAAACTTAGTCCGATTTGTGTTTAAGTGTACTTTATGGTATCGGGTATAAACTAGTTTAGTGGTTTTCTGTTCGCACAACCAATCATGCTGGGGCAATTATGCAAATGCGCCCCACTGTGCGGCACTGTGGAGCATAACTTCATAAATACTCGAAACACTTGGCTTCGTGTTTACCACAATTTACTGCGACTCGAGTTAACACAAACAGTAAAAACTTTGCAAAATAAATGCACATTTTTTGCCACATTTCCGGCGTACGACTTTTCTCTCTGTCTCTTTTCCACTCTCTTTCTTGCTCTCTATCTCCCTCTCTCTCTCTCTCTTCTCTGTTGCCTAACCAGTTTACCATCCTGGGACGGACTAAGTTGTCGTTGTCCTGACAGGCTGCCTTTAACTCCCCCTCTTCCTGCCACTTCCCTTCTTTCTTCTCCTCCTATTTACTCTCTTCTCCATCCCTTTCTCCCATCCCTTGTCCTTTTCTTTGCCACAATAAAGTCGAAGGCACGAAACGGGTCGAAGAGGTCGCTGCTTGCCATAAGCCAAATATGTCTGTGTCTGTGTCTGGCTAACTGTCTGTCTGTCTCTCTGTGTGAGTGTGTGTCTGTGAGTGTATGTGTGTGTGTGTCTGGAAGTGGTGTGCGACGAAAGTGTGGCAATAAAAAGGATAATGTAACTGTTATTCTACGCAAAACGGAAATGACTGTGTGGCCAGAGGGACAAGTTACTGTCCCCCCATCCCAAGCACAGTGGGCAAAAGCAACAAAGTTTGCAAATACTAAATTTTGAAATTATATTCTAGTGTAACCTGTGAGTGTTTAATGTAAATAATTATATTTTTAAATAGCTCGCAATAAATATAAAAAATCAATAAAGTTTATTTCAAAACATGCGTTTTACAACACTATGCTTTTATTTTATATATTGTATAATTATTACAATTTATTTATTTGAATAAAAAAAGTGTATCTTAAAAGTTAGTTTTTTCCCACTGTGCCTCGTCCCTGATTTTATCCCTGGTTCACCTTGTGCCGCCCCCAGTACCGCCCTACTGCTCTGCCACGCCTCGACAGCCGGCGTTGTGGCAAGTGTTTGAAATATTTTTGTGGCAAAGGTGGCAACTGGCAAAGATGTGGGCGCAAAAGTGAAAAGCACAACCAGAGTTGTCGTTTTTTCTGTAGACAGGCAGGCGAGGGAGAGAGGTAGTGAATGAAGGAGTAGGGAGGGAGAGGAGAGGAGACGAGGTAGGAAGTGTGGAGTGTGAGCTGTGGTGAGTGAGTGACTGAACAAGTGGCAACGAGGAAACGACTGTCAGTAAGGCTTGCCACGCTGGACTGGGGCATGTGGCATGTGGCAAGTGGCAAGTGGCAGTGTATGTCTGATGGGTGAGGTGTCGACTCGTAGCTGACAGCCACGAGAGTCGAGAGTGCAAAAGAGCGAAGCCGGAAAATTGTGTGGAAATTTGAGCTTCTTTTGAAATTGAGGCCGGAAATGGTAAGCGCACGACAGAGAGAGACAGAGCGAGAAAGAGAGCGAGCAAGTGAGTGAGAGAGTCAGTGCTACAAAGAGAGTAAGCGAGTGACTAAGAGCAGGAGAATGAAAGGGGAGGGGGGAGAGCGAGAGAGAGGCAGTTGAACTCTACGAAGCGTCGAGTTGTTGTGTTAAACAAAATGTTTGCGGGTGCAATAAGCGTAAATTCAGTGGTTTTATGTTTACTTATTCAGCCTGTTCCATTCCTCCCTCTTTCCCTTCTTCCCCCTGACCCCGCCCACTGAAGGACAATTATTTGAGGCAGAAAAAGGAGTGGGTTGGGGAGTGGAGAGTGTTGCCCCTTGGGTCTACTTGCCGCCTTTTTGGGGGGTAGTAATATACTTTTGCAAATCGATGGCAACTCCTTAAACGATGCCCTCCTCTGAGGGCTGTGTGTAGTTGTAGTAGGGGTGGTGGTGGGGATGGTCTGAGGTGCTGTGGTCTGAGGCGGAAGCGTGTGGCATGCTGAATGCTGAATGCTCTTGAGTGTTTTCGTATGGTTGACAGGATAACACGAAGTAATTCAATTCGAAATACTTTATGCTGTTGCTTTTATTATTTGTGCTTGTTCCTTACTCACTCACTCACACCCACACACCCACTCTCTCTCTCTCTCTCCCACTCCCCTTCTCTTTTAGTAGTGTTGTTGTCGGAAGTGGCATTTGTGCGGCAAAAGAAGCAGGGGAGAAGGGTTCAAGGAAGGGGGCAAACAGTTCTGTTGCTTCATAAAAAATTGTGTGCAAACTTATACACAGACACAGACACAGCTGTATGTGTATGTGTGTGTGTGTGTGTGTTTGACTCTCTCTGTCACTCTCTTACTACCTCTCCCTCTCTCTCTCGCTCTGTGCGGTTTCTCTGTTTATTTATTTTTATGATGTTTCCTTTTTGGCATTTTATTGAAGAAGTTTACCGACGCCATTGCTGCTGTTGCATAAATAAGTGAGTGGCATGGACATAAGAAGACCTCGCCTACCCCTCTACTTACTCCCTTCCCCTCCCTCTCTCTCTCCCTCTCTCTGTCTCTCTCACACACAAGGAAACGTCTTTTGCAATTCATAAAAAAATCAATATTTATTGCAGCTCCCCTGTTAACCCCCTTCACCATTCTTCCTCTCCTCTTTCCTTACCCTCTCTCCCTATCTCTTTCTCCCTCTTTCTCATTATTCAGCCACCTTTAAGCTTCACCAATTTGCGGTGTTCTGCTTGTTATTGAGCATTTAATCAGTTGATTTCTTATTCAGTTTGCTGCTTCATTCCCTTCATTTTATTCATTTTTCATTGCATTTCCACCTGCGGAAAAATGCTTCAGGTTGGAAAATTGATTGGCGATATATACTTGAGTGGGAAATTGCAATTAGGAAAACCTTTACACAAACTCATCAAATCAAAGTTTCCATTCAAAGTCAACAAACCCATTGACTTGATAAATAAACAGGAATTCTAGTTACTTTGATTAAAATAAAAGTTAATTAGTACAAATATTAAATTTAATTATCTTTTGGAAATCAGTAATGTTTAAAAGAAATGTTAAATAAATGTGATAAGTAGTAGTAAGTAGTAGTAAGTAGTAGTAGTAGTAGTAGTAGTAGTAGTAGTAGTAGTAGTAGTAGTAGTAGTAGTAGTAGTAGTAGTAGTAGTAAGTAGTAGTAAGTAGTAGTTGTAGTAGTAGTAGTAGTAGTAGTAGTAGTAGTAGTAGTAGTAGTAAGTAGTAGTAGTAGTAGTAGTAGTAGTAGTAGTAGTAGTAGTAGTAGTAGTAGTAGTAGTAGTAATAGTAGTAGTAGTAGTATTAGTAATAGTAGTAGTAGTAGTAGTAGTAGTAGTAGTAGTAGTAGTAGTAGTAGTAGTAGTAAGTAGTAGTAGTAGTAGTAGTAGTAGTAGTAGTAGTAGTAGTAGTAGTAGTAGTAGTAGTAGTAATAGTAGTAGTAGTAGTATTAGTAATAGTAGTAGTAGTAGTAGTAGTAGTAGTAGTAGTAGTAGTAGTAGTAGTAGTAGTAGTAGTAGTAGTAGTAGTAGTAGTAGTAGTAGTAGTAGTAAGTAGTAAGTAGAAACACTTTGTATACATCGGAGTAAATCTAATTTTTGAATTATTCGTATATAAGAATACATAAGTAATGCTTGTTTAATTTTACCCTCACATGATACTTTTATTATAATAAATTATCTGAAATTTCTGTCACTTTTATAAGTAACTTGAAAATATATTTCCAATTCCAAAATATAATTCCTCCTAAATTAATCATAATGTAACAAGAACTCAAGATTTCTTTAAGAATTCCTTCCTAGTTTTAATTAATTAAGAAGATACAATTCTTCCAGGACTATAAATGCATCTAAGAATAAGTTGGATCATGTTAGATAATAAACATATAAACCTAGTACTTATAGGTTCATATCTAACACAACCCTAAAAGTACTATCAATTAGAAACATATATACCCTGGTACATATAGTGTCATTTCTTTAAGAATCTAATAAAACTATAGATTAAATTTAATATATAAATCTAGTTTATCATAATAATTCGTA
Source organism: Drosophila cardini (assembly GCA_018903735.1). NCBI lineage: Eukaryota > Metazoa > Arthropoda > Insecta > Diptera > Drosophilidae > Drosophila > Drosophila cardini. Next base: position 18,794,934 of record JAEIGM010000001.1, on the reverse strand, counting down.
TTTAGGAACACACCAATCTTAAGATACAGTTACAGTACCATCTATTTATTAGAATAGTTAAGTAGATAAAGTCTCTATACATTTATATATACTTATGTCTGTCTTTAAAATGGATGCCCAACAAATGCATTTGAACTGTCAACTTGGTCAAGACAAGCCCATATGGTAACTTGGCTAATTACGAGCTGCAATAACTGCAGAAACTTAAGACTTGGACTTTGAAAGGGTAAACAAAAAGTAAAGAGCTAACAGAGAAAGATACTTTATGGGGAATCGTAGAAAGTTAAGTGAAACCAATTGAAGTTTATTGACGCGAATTGGGTTTCACTTGAACCTGGCGACCCAAAGCGCTTAAAATGGGCATCACATTACCAGGTTGCATATGGCATGTGGCATGTGTCATGTGGCAAGTGCAGACAAAGACTTACCTTCTTTTGACTTGTCGTATTGCTTTGGTGACGTTGTCTTCTTGCTTGGAATGGGCCTCAGTGCATTGCTCATCAGCTGTAATAGAATTGAAAATTAGAAATTATTTATGAACTTTGAATTTGTATTCATTTAACTGATTTTTACTCACAATGCGATCAGATCTTTCGCCGCAGGGCAGACGTGCCACTGCAGCATCGGGACTGTCCTCGGGTGGTGGCGGTTGAGGCACCCAATTGTAGGCCCGTCTAGAGATGGGCACCCCAAAGCGATCGTGCTGAGAGGCCTGTTGTCTGCAATAAACAAAGTTCTCATTTTAGATAAAGTTCAACAAATTGATTGAGATTTAACACACCTCAAACTCTCGTAGCAGTCGAGACAGACCACAGCATATTCGCCATTTTCCAGCAGAAGTCCATCGTCGCTTTTCTGATGCTTCACAAAGGGAAATTCATTAACGGGCAGAGCTCTAACCCTTTTCCTATAAGTCGTAATGCCGCACAAATGACAATTGTAATCATGCCAATTATATTTTCTATCCGCTGGACTAATGCTCGGACTCTGTGCCTCATATCTGTATTAAATTAATTATATTTATTAGTTTATTTATTAATTTTTTTCATTTAATTGACTCACTTGCGCCACTGATTCAACATGGAATGGTAACAAAAGGTGCAGACTAGTGCCGAATTGTTCCGTAATTGTTCAGCATTTGGCAATGAATTGTGCTTCAGCAGCAGGGGAAAGTATGGCCGTGAACCCTGTAGTAAATAATTTTAAAACGGTGTGTTTAGTATGTCATTTCAAATTGTGTTTAGAATGTCTTAAAATTGCTCTTAATAAATGTACTTAGAATCTACATCTTTACTTAGTGTCTAAACTAGTTTATTTTAATATTTAATTCATTTATTTAATTTTATGTTAGTTTGATATGTTTATTATATAAATTTAATGCTCAGAAATAATATTTCCTGTGGGGAAAACAGTGGCTGTAATTTTCCCCTTATAAATCTGTACAAGTAACTAATCAAACTAATCTCACTTCCTATTCTATTGTAACATATTCGATTAAAGTAGATTAAATTATTACAAATTAATTGTTTTGTCAATCATAAGTGTTTTAAATAAATAAAATTTTGCTTTATTTTGACTTAGGCTTGCGTTAATCTAACTACTTTTGTGTAATATTTAAATACCTTGCTTTAATTATATATTAAACATATACACAAAGCAGTTTACTAAAGCTATTAAGCACACAGTTGTTTAATTTAATTGTTAATACAATTGTTTTTTGTATTAAATGTTCAATTTTTAAGTAGCAATATTAAGTTGGGAATACAAAAGGTTTTACAACTTTGATGTACTTGAAATTATATTAATCAAAAGTAATACTTTAGTAATATAACTCTAATCTAAGCAACAGTTAATACTCTGAATTAGTTGGGTTTCTTAAAGCTGTCATATACACATACTCCGTTTAAGCATCAAAAACTTCTCTATTCGATGTAGATTACACTTCCACATATTTAGATATTTATAAAAGTTATCCTTTACAACCAATGGCTGAATAACTTTAAGCTTTTTCATATGCTTCTTTTCAATAATTCCAATTAATAAATTTAATATTCTTTCCATTCTTTTAAGTCACATTCTAACTCTTCCTCACTATTTACTTAATTTAAATTATTTTTTGATATTTCATTCAATTCTATAGCTCGTAAATGACATTGTCTACTACAAAGAAAGCTCTGACCTCCTAAAGACATTGCGAAATTTAATAAAGATAAATAATAATTATAGTTATTTGAGCAATGTCTGTTAAAGTTTTATATGAGCTTTGCAAATACATTGTGAAATTTATAAATCTAACACAGTTTATGAGTTATACTATTAAACAAATAGCTTTCTTACTAAATGTATATATATTGTTTAAGATTCACTTGATTTATAGAAACAGATACTGTCTTCTTTCCTTAATAACAGCTAGTAAGATACAACTTTACATAAATAGTTATGACTCGACATAGTTATACCGTGTTCTAATCACTGACAATTGGAATCGCATATAGAAAACTTTAGTTTCTGAACATTTAAATACATACTTAGTATCTTTACAGCAAGTGACAAAGACAGAATCTAAATTTCTAGTCTAGAATCTTATATTCTAGTCGACATTCTTAAACTATTTTATTTCCAATAACCCTCCAAGTGGTAAAGATTTGTCTGAAGACAGTTTGTACCTCTTTGCTGCCGTATAGGATTCTGGCTAGTGTTAGATCCGAGTGCAAGCCACAGAGGAAACAATAGATGGAAGTGCTGGCTGGTGTCGATGAGGTGACTGAAGGTGTGGAGGGCGGTGTACAGGTACTCATGGGCCCATGTCTAGATCCATTTGGTGAACTGGACGTCATCATGGGCGAGGGAATGTTGTATCTGCAGAAGGAAAAACAAACAAAATTTAATAAAAATGTCAATTGGAAATCGGGGAAAATATATGGAATTATAGTTGGAACCTTCGATGCTCTAGCGGAACACGTTCCGCATCCATTGATTCCCATTGGCTAGTTAAATAGTTAATGCAATCCTTGCAGGCCAAAACACGATTGTTGTTCAATTCGTTGTTGTTGTTGTTATTGTTGTTGTTGTTGTTGATGATGTTGTTGTTATTGCTGAGCCCGTTGCTGTTGCTATTACTGTTGCTGTTGCTGCTACTTGTGGCATTCGCCTTGAGACAGGGAAAGTGCATGGCATGAGAATTCATGTGCTCGGCACTTGTCGATAGCCAATCCATTTTATTGGATGAACAGAGCACTTTGCAAATGGAACAGCTGTGGACAGTAAAGAATACCTCGATTAGTATTTGATCTGGATATATATATTTGACTATATTACGGATATTGTGCATGTCCATTTTCAATGTGTCCTTGGGTTGAGCTGGGTGAACTGGGCCTGGAATCACTACGTCGGATTTGCTTCAAGTCCCGTGCAGTATTCGAATTGGAATTGTTTGAATTCGTCTCGTATGGCTGAAATAGTTAAACAATTTTTAAATTAAATTTATAAACATTCAGTTTGAAAGCCAAACATCGACTGCTAACTCGCAATTTGTTGTGACTTCGATTCGCTACTTATCTAATCAAATTTATTTAATACTTATTTCTTTCCACCGTATTCACATTCCATATAACCACTCCACACCGGTAAGAATCCACCTTTAGTTTGAACCACCTCTAATCAGTTTTCTCCCCACCATTTTCTGCTCTTATCATTCCTTAAGTATCGTTATCTGTTCAACTGCTTCATCGATTGATTCAAACCGGTTACAACTGACTCTACCCATTTGTATATGATGATTGATCTTTTATGTATTTTTTAGGCTATTTTTTTCAGTGTTTCCTTCACTGTTTGCCAATCTCTTGAAAGCAATTCTTCTATTCAATTTGTGGGCGTTTTAACTCTTTCCCATGACTTGGCAGTTGAATGTGTGCCAAAGTCCTCATAATTACAACACTATAAACTTATACTTCCTACAATACTATGTCTATATCTGATTGTTCATCGAGGGTCATTAAAGCTTAACTGCCATTTAAGTCAAACAATCCATGAAAACATTTGTTCAATCTCTGAACAAGCTGTTCTATAAACAAATATACATAGATTGTTTTTAAGAAAAAGAAGAAAAAAAAATTTAATAATCAAGATCATCTTTGTTTTTGAGTCTAATTGTGAAGCAGTGAATAGTTGTTGTTGATTAAAACTCAATAAAGAATTAAGTTCTTGGTACTTTCAATTAAGTTTATGAATTTGGATATAGAGGATTATACAATGGTATGAAAAAAGCCAAGAAAAAACGTTTATGTTCGGCTAGCCGAAGATTAAATACTCTTGCAGTCATAATTCGGTTTCAATTATCAATTGTTCCTATGGCAGCTATATGATATAGTAGTCCGATTTGGATGAAATTTGGTCAGCATATAGGGAATGATAGCAAATGTGTATTGCGTGAATTTGGTTTAAATCGCTCAATAGACACAGAACCTTTTCAAACTAAGTATTTACAGCATTCTCAACCGATTGTTCCTAAGGATATAGTGGGTCGATCTGGATAAAATTTGGTTTGCACATTGGATTTGGTACTATATGCATAAAGGCTCAATTTGGTTGAAAGAGCTTAAAGAAATTTCGATAAAGTCATCCGATTTAGCCAATTTTAACATATCACAATACACATCTGTATCAAGTTTCATCAAAATAGCTTTAAAACTGAGAGACTAGTTCGCATAGAAGCAGCCGGATACACAGACGGATATGGCTATATCGACTCGGCTGTGAATTCAGATTAAAAATATATATACTTTATGGGGTCGGACATGCCTACTTCAATGCCGTACAAACTTTGCGCCAAAAACAATATACTCTCTATTGAAGGGTATAAAAACCTAACTGATTTGGTTTTAGTACTCCTATAAATTATTATCGTTGACTGTACTCCATGCTAGTGACGAAAGTACTCTCCTTAAACATGCACACACATAACCTATCTACTAATAAACATTACTAAATTGATTTAGTGTAATATCTTAAGCTACAACACTGATAACACTGATAACAGTCATAACGGTAGTTTTAATTAAGCTTTCGTCACTAGTTGGACCCCTCGTTAAACGTTTTTTATACGATATGACACAGTTACTTAGTAAAACTCATCAATTTAGATTTACAGGGTATTAAGATATTAGCTAACGAGCCAAAAACTGACTCAAACCGATTAAGCCAAGAACTATGAATAATTTTGAAATATGAAATAATAAGTACTCGTATTTAAAGTATGAGTATGTTTACCGTGTACCTATATTTATTTATATTTACTTTGGTATTATGTTCTTTTTTTTCTGTGCTATTTACGCAAGTTGAGTGATATGCCTGTCAGCTCTGTTTGCGCAATCTATTATCGCACTTTAATTATCTGTTATCTGTGAAGTTGAAATTGAAATTGAATGCGAGTGTGAATGAAGGCTAAAATGCTAAATGCACTGAATACTGATCGAAGGTTTACACGAGAAAAAGTAATGTAAATCGGTAAAAGTAAACAATGGGTATTACATTATAAAGCCCCCTAAAGGGGGTGGGGGTACCTGGCTAAGTAGGGCAAATTGTTATAGCCATTTTGTGAGCCCCAAGCAACTGTTTAAAGATAACTTTTTTTTCCCCTCTTTTTTTGGGCTCAGCTATGCAATTATTTAAACAATTTCAACGCCAGAGAAACTCAAAAAGCAAACAATAGAACAACAGTGAAGAAGAGGGAGAGAGAGAGAGATACAGATAGATATAGAGGGTATATAGAAGGAGTGTGGGAAGTGAGATCGAGAGAAGAAACAAGTAAAATATGTATTTAGCAATTGTTTAGAATCCCAAATAAGCACATTTTATGCAAATATATGCACAATGTTCAGATGTTTGTGTTTGCTTAAAAGACGTCGTTAAACTCTACTCAAGGTTATCATATATAGAGTATATATAGAAGCTATAAGACCTAAACACTCTATTTGAAAATTTATTTTATTTGTATTATCATTTTCACTATCGATTCTATCGTATAAATATTGACATATCAGCAACTAATTATTAAGCAATAAATTCGATAACGAAATAACTATAGAATATTATTGGATCATAAAGATATAGGTATATATGCATATATATAATTAAAGCCGTTTCGATTTTATTGTTCTTATCGATTTATGATCACTGTGATCATCCCGAATGAATCTAAATATAATTATACTTTTTAAACCAATTAAAAAGAAGATTTAAAAGTTAAAGTTTTTTTTAAACACTATAGAAACTGGTGAGTAACATAAAAAAAAGAGTGTAGGAAATAATTTACGAGTTTTGTGCTAAACAAAAATTATAAACAAATACAAACAATACGTGTAAATAAATAGGCTACTTGGAGTCATACAGTAAAGTTAAAAAGCACAAAAGGCTATAAATAAAAGTGTTTAAAGAAAACACAATACGAATTGAAACCGGTTACGGGCAGTTTACCCGATACCCTTAAACTGTCTTCGGGTATGCTCGGGTACTCTTCTTTTTTATACGCTTCTTTCCTGCACTTTTAAGAAACCGACCAACACTCCAAAATACTAAGGGGGTTGTTAAGTTTGTCACAAAATAGGGTATACCTTAAAAGGATCAAATTCATTTCAAAAAGCTTTAAGTCCCTATAGTGAATGGTCAATAAAAAGGTCATTTTTAAAACATCAGAACTTGAAAACTAATAGGCCAATAAATACCAATATAAAATGATATGTATGGTATCTCTTGGTGTGAACCGAAGAGTGGAATAGATACGAAGTAGTGGATAGATACATATATCTCATAGCTGCCATAGGCCAATTCTGTAGAGTATCAGTGTTTTGTATCAAAAAATACTTTGTTTACTGAGCGATCTCAAACAAACCCACACATAGTTCACTATATTGTAGTCTAATTTGAATCGCGTCGAGCAACTCTATATAAATTCGGTAAGAAACGGATTAAAGTGCCATATAGTAACCTTTTTTAGAAAGATTCGTTAAAAATTCAGTATTTAGTATGAAAAACTTTTGAGTACAGGGTCCTTAACAGTCGACTCGCTCGACTGTAGCTTCACCTACTAGATTTTTTGGTAGTTCTTGTTTATTTATAAAATAATTTTTTTTATTTTTGTGAGTTGCGTTGTTTATCAATTTGTATTAAGTATTTACTTTGGCCTCTTATCTCTCTTACTCATCTCACTCCCTCTCTCTCTCTCTCTCCCTCTCTCTCTCCTACTCTCTCTCTTCTCTCCCCCTCCCTCCGTCTCCCTTTCGCTCTCTCACTTTCTCGCTGTAATTAAAACGCACATGGGGTATAAACTAACCCCACTACTCCCCTTACTCCCCCGTACACCCTACACTTCCCTTCTCCAGCCATAAGGTACGACCGTGTGCATGCGGCTTTATAATCTAATCTTGACATTTGTTGACTCAAATTGGTTAACATGTTGACACTCGACTTGGACCAACAGAGCACGCCCCATACACTGATAACATTGGGGGCAACTAATAATGTACACACTGTATACCCTTCCCCCGATCCGACCCCATCCCTCTTGTACCCTTCGTACTCCTCAGTTGTTATCAGCTCTTTCCACCAGGCAATACTCGTATATTCTACATAATTGATATCGCTTTGGCCGACCTTCAGCATGCAAATGAATTACTCAACATGCCTCATCATCATCTGTCCACATTCTCTGCTCTACTCCTCTCCAGCTGTCCAGCCTGTCCAGCCTGTCCCTCTGCCTGGCTGTCCGTCTGTTGGTCGGGTCGTCACCTTAATGTTATCAGGCAAAAAGAGGGCATAGGTGTCAGGAATGTTATCAGATGGAAATGGTAGCTCGTAGCTGTTCCCATTAGCGTGACACGGTCGGCGACATTAAGTTCCATTTAATGTTATGCTATAATACCCTGTATAAGTAGACATACCACGTTTTCCACTAGAGACTTTAAACAGTTATATATAAACCTATTTATATAAGTTTCTAAACGATTTCTTCATAGTTTCTTGAGTCGATTAACTAACGATTGACATACCCTATTGAGAAATTAAAGGGTATTCGGTAAAGTGCGCGATTTCTATTTGTTTTTCCACATTTAACACAATCGCTTTTCCTATATGTCTGCCCCCGAAGCATTATCTCTGTTCCAGACTGCAATCGGTTGCTAGTAAATTTCCACAAGTCGAGTTTACACACACACACTCACACACACACACCATGGGATGAGTGTGAAGCGAACTTTGCATATAAAAAACTACAAATTTTTAAACTGACTGACTCTAAAGCAGTTCAAGCTGCACTTGGAGCGGTAGTAGGAGACTCCAGAGCAGCAGTAGGGAGAGCAGTTGTAGACGCAGCTGAAGATCTCACCTTAAAGCGCACATTGCTGGTGGAATCCGAATTGGCAAGTGATTTTTCCGATGGCGAATTATGGCCAACAAATGATGTTGTTGTCATATGATTGTTGGCCATGTTGGTGGCACCACTTGTACCATAGATGGCGCCACTTGACTCCAGCGAGTGTGTGGCACCCGATTCCGATAGAGCTGCACTGGCACCTGTGGCAGATGCAACAGGTGGTGCAACACCTTCTGCCAAGTTCGCATGCTTCTCGCTGCAACCGGCACAGATTTGAACCATACCTGAAAGGAATTATAATTAAATATTAATATATATATATATATATTTGATAACTGATAGATTGGCACTTACCCTGTGGACTAATTGGACTAGCGTTCTTGTAGGCCTTCATGGCCTTAATGTAGGGATAATAGGGCTCCCGTTCGGCATTGGGGCAGCAGTAAACGAGTCTCAGCTGTGAAGAGGGCGTGTCTGTGCCACACGTGTAGCACACAAAGGTCGTGCGCTCTGTCACCTGTGCCGTGCGTTTTCTCAGCAAATACGAACGTTGCGATTCCGGCGTGTGTGCAGCCTAGAGAGTGCGAAAGAGACACAGAGAGAGAGAGAGAAAGAGGGAGCATATTAGTTGTGCTTTCGGCCAGGTCAACACTTAGCGCAATAATGTTAATTAAAGCTAATCAATTTAAGCTTTAACTCATTAAGATTGCCTTCATTAAACCGGAAACAAGTCACAGTGGGGCTAAAATAAACATTTAAGTACATAAAATATAGATGACTCCTCCAATTCTCAATTTTCCAGTTCCAATCAACTCAAAAAAAAAAGCAAAATACTTTTGAATACTCAGCTCAAGTGTGAAATATAAATATAGAATCAATTAACACAGCTGCCGATTTTAACATACAACAGTCAAAATTCGTTATGCCAGATGTTAATGTGCCCATTAAAAAAATAACGACAAAAACAACAAGAATGAATATTTTTGCAATTAACATTTCTCGGAATAAACAATTTACTGTTGAATTTTATAAATTCCCAACAGATTTTATGGGTTACCACATAACCTCAATTTGTTGCGTTTAATTAAAGTACAGATAGTATCTATAAGATACTTCAATCTTTAGCTTTAATTGAAATTTAGAAGCATGGAAAGTAAAATCAAGTTAAGAGAGCTTTTATTATTCAATAAATAGTTTTTGTTTTAAATAAATAATTTGGGTAATACCATTTAATATATATCTATAACTATCTATATCTATATATCCTAGACTCAAAGAGACTATCAACCCATTTTACAAAAAAACTCAAATGGTTTTAAGACATTTCTAATTGTCGAGGGAAATTTCCCCTCTTAATTCGATTTAAAAGCTTTCTATAACGTTTATAAAGCCAAAAGCAGACTCCTTAAATAGCATCACCCAATTAAGAAGATATCTATCACATGTTTAACATTTAGCATTATTTAACTACAAATTGTTCGCAGTCTTTGAAAAATATCAAGATGATTTATTTAGCTTCAAATTGATTTGACGTGACTGTCACACGCGAGAAACAGGCACACACACTCACACACACACACACATACACTCACACTCAGACAAAGTGATTCACACACTTGGTTACTTATAAGCTGGTTAAAAGCAGCGTCAAATTAATTCGCATGGCTTTTCTCCATCAGCAGATCGGCGAGAGCCGTTTGATATATTACGTATACGCCCAAGTGGCTCAGTGTGTGTGTGTGTGTGTTTGTGTGTATGTGAGACATCTAAAATACATACATATTTATATTTATTCGCAAATCCTTCGCTTGTTTTGAATTGTATCTGTGCCAAGTATATGTATCTGTATCTAAGCATTTCACTTACACACACACACACACACGCGGCGTGTGTGACTGACAGTTAGACAGAACGACAGAATCGGTATCTGGGCAACTGTCTGCCATATCCAGACATATCTGGTAAAAAACACAAACACGCTAGCTCAACTGGCATTCATTTATTTTATTAGGCACTAAGCAATTTAATTGTTTGTTTACTTTTCTTATTCCATTGTGTGTCAGATTTTTTGACATTGATAGGCGCGCATTTTTATTACACAACACACACACACACACACACACGTATATATATTTATATATCTATACATAATTGTATCTGTATCTGTGTTTGTTCACATCAATCTGAACAGCGCCAAGTCAACCATATTTATTGATCCGACGCCGAGCGGTCAAATCGCGTCGCCGGCATCGTTTGCTTCTGTTGGCGTCAGTTACCCCCCCCTCCTTGCACCCATCGTTTCATGTCTCCCACCGTTTTCTGTCCACACTTTGCTCCACTTCCCCTCTTCCACCCACCCCTCTTTCTATCGCTCTCATTCGTTTTTCGTGCGTTTTTAATGCTCGTTTTTCATGTTTGCTTTATTAATATTATTTGTTCTGCTCTTCTCCTCTCTCTCTCCCCCTTTCCCCTCGTCTCCTACCCCATGCTCCACCGATTCAGCCAAGCATATCGTGTTGTTGTGGTTGATAAGCATTTTCAAAATGGGGGTCATGACCGTTTAATAACTATATATCAAGAGGTTTTTTCTCTCTATTTCTAGTTATAACAAAGTTTTCTTCTTCTTCCATCTTTTTGTTTCTTCTTTGTTTCAATTGTTTGTTTGTTAATTACATTAGCAACGTTTTTAGACCCCGTACTCTAAAAAAGAGTAGAGGGGTCTATTAGGTTTGTCTGAAGCGAAATGTGCGTAACAGGCAGAAGGAGGCGTGGCCGACCCCATAAAGTATATATATTCTTGATCAGCATCAACAGCCGAGACGATATAGCAATGTCCGTCTGTCCGTCTGTCCGTCTGTCCGTCCGTCTGTATGATCACCTAGAACTTTTAAACTACAAGAGCTAGAGCCACCAAATTTGGAATGAAAGTCCGTCTGCTTCGCGAGCAGATCAAGTTTATTTCAAATCTTTGCCACGCCCCTTACCGCCCCCGCAAATTGCAAAAAACAATTTTCACATCACCATTACTTGAAAACTACTAGAGCTAGAGAGACCAAATTCACACATTATGTGTATGGTACCAATATAACTATCCTCACCAAGTTTGATCTGGATCGGACAACTATAGCCTATAGCTCCCATAGGACAAATCGGTCAAAAATAAAAAATTTGTATGAAGACACGTAATGTTAGTTGAGCGATCGCAACCAAACTTACAGAGAATGTGTGAATAATTATTAAAAGTATCCTCACCAAATTTGGTCCAAATCGGACAACCACAACATATAAAATAAATTCATCAAAAATGCTGAGTTTTATGAATAAATTGTTTGTTTACACTGCTTGCAATAGAAAAAGAACACAAACTGCAGCAAGCAGTGCAGTGTGTTAACTAAACAATTATTATAAAAGATTTAACTCTACGTTTAGCTACCGCAACTTCAATAAGGAGCGTGGTCTAGGTAGTAGAGATGCGCGCTTCGTACGTGTTGGTTAGCCCAGGGTCCCGGGTTCGAGTCCAGTCAGTGACAAATGCTATTTGTTTACTTTTTAAATTTTAATTATTTACATAAACTTCAATGCGGAGTGTGGTCTAAGTAGTAAAGATGCCTGATCTAATTCTTCGCACTTGTATGTGAACCCGGGATCATGGGTTCGAGCGCCGTCAGGGACATTTTATTAATTTTTGTTATATAACAAAAAAATATTTAATGTAAATGCAGATAGTCGAGCACTTTCAAGAGAGGGGCGTGGTGCAGTTGTTAGTGCACTGACGCGTGGGCGTGGAGTCCGAGGTTCGAATCCCGTTAGTGAATTATTTTGATTATTTTTTTTTTTTTTATTTCAATTCAAATTTAAAATTAAATTTAAATTTAATTTCAAATTGTAAAACACGGCATATTTTTAAAATAAGCCAAGTAAGGAAATTGTGCATTTAATTGTGTATATATTTACATACATTTGTATATAAAAATGTATGTATACAAAATGTGAATCACTCCGTTTTTCTTGTTTTTCGAATGGAAAATGCGCACTTCTGTGAGTACGGGGTCTTTTACAGTCGGCTCGCTCGACTGTAGCCTTTCTTACTTGTTTCTTTATATTTTAATAGTTAAAAAACAATTGTCTTTTTAGACCCCGTACTCTAAAAAAGAGTATAGGGGTCTATTAAGTTTTTCTAAAGCGAAATGTGCGTAACAGGCAGAATGAGGCTTTTCCGACCCCATAAAGTATATATATCAGCATCAACAGCCGAGATGATATAGCAATGTCCGTCTGTCTGTCTGTCCGCCCGTCCGTATGAACACCTGGATCTTCTAAACTACAAGAGCTAGAGATACCAAATTTGGAATGAAAGTCCGTCTATATGTCAGGCAGTTTAAGTTTATTTCAAATCTTTGCCACGCCCCCAACCGCCCCTGCAAATTGTAAAAAACTATTTTCTCATCACCATAACTTGAAAACGACTAGAGCTAGAGAGACCAAATTCGCACATTATGTGTATGGTACCATTATAACTATCTTTACCAAGTTTGATCCGGATCGGACAACTATAGCCTATAGCTCCCATAGGAAAAATCGGTCGACAATTTGTGATTTGTATGGAGACATGAAGTTTTAGTTGATCGATTGAAACCAAACTAACACATTATGTGTATGGTACCATTATAACTATCCTTACCAAGTTTGAACCGGATCGGACAACTGTAGCCTATAGCTCCCATAGGACAAATCGCTCGAAAATTTGTGATTTGTGTGAAAAAACGCGCACTTGAAGGAGTACGGGGTCTTTTACGGTCGGCTCGCTCGACTGTTGCCTTTCTTACTTGTTTTTTTTAAAGGATTCCAATTAAAATTTCTTATTTACACATTCATTGAAAACTGTTTTCATTTACAATGTTGATTATTGGAAGTATATGAGTGTATATTATTCAACTGTTTCTAACACTAAATTCCTCTGGGTTTTTCACAAAACGAAAACTTCTTTGCACGTCATGGGAAAACTAGTAATGTATTTCAAATGAAGTCATTTCAATCAATTTTTTTTTTTTTTTGTTTGTTATTTTTCTCAGTAGGATTTTATATTGTTTTCGCATTGCTCAATGCCAAAGCAAAGCATAGTTAATGTATTTATTTATTTGATTTGATTTACATGCATTTATTCCTAACCACAATAAGTTTATTTATTTTCTAGGCAATGGAAATTTAGGTCAATATTGATGGATTGACTGACGGACTGATTGATTAAGTATTGCACGCTTTACGCTTGACTTATATTATACACTATATAGAGCGAAGAATTCTTTTAAGTATTTCATTTAAAAAATTAAATATAAATTGCATAATGTATCTAGATACACATTTAATGTGCACTCTCAGATAGCAATCAAGTGATTGTCTTATCATCGTTATTGACACTATCATTTGCTTTTAACACTTATCAATGTATTTACTTGTTGTGTTTAATGTGATAATGTTGATAACAAATTACGGAATTGTAACTGTAATTACAGTAACAATCGGAAAAGTTTCCCCAATGATTGTGCAATTTTATATTGCTTCTTTCCGTTCCAAGTATTATCAATAATAATACTTTATGGAACTTCATTGACATTTTTATATAAATTTATTAATCAGATTGACAATTGAATGGATAAACTAATAGAGAGTTAAGAGAGATATTATCGATATTTCGACAGGTAAAATACTATCTAGAATTGATCTAAGTTTTTGCTATAAGTTTTACTGATCCGCTGACAAGATATATGGGTTAAAAACGAAGTAAAGAATTGAAAATCTATAAATTGAATCTTGAGCTAACTGATTAATAGTAAATGTAACTAAAGTTAAACATTTGGATGTTTAAATACATAATTAATAAGTTCAGGTTTATAAGATTACCGATCACAGATATACAAAATAAGTACAGCTTAAGTCACGCTACAAATTTAATTAACTCTCCACTCAAGTAGTGTAATTATTGTAATTACTAATTACTTAATTTGTCAACTGTCAGAAGTGATTATAACCCTTGATAATTCTGCTCCAAATTGGTAAATTACTTTTCACATTGTTTACCTTCTCGATTTGTTGCTCCTTTAGTATGAGATAGGTCTTTAGTTTCTTGTAATCCTTCCAGCCATTTGTATCCTTTGGCTTAAAGTTTACAACCGATGTTGCAGTTTCCGTAGCTGTTGCTGCTGCTGCTGCGGTTACATCACTTTTTTCTGCACTTTCGGTGCCCACAACAACAGTTAGATTTTGAGCCATTGTGTGTGTGAATCTTATTGATTCGTTTGAGTTATTCACTTTTATTCACAAATAATGCTTTTTTTCTCACTTTTTGTTAAACATTTCTATGTGGTTTCTTGGTATATTTAATGTTTTCTGAGCGGCGTCACCTTAATTACAAGACGAAAAGAATTTAATTTACTTGAACCTATTGTTGTGCACTTGAGTGTGGAATTTAAACGACAGCAGAGCGAAGACACAGGCGACGGACACTGAACGATGCATCCGTATCCGTTTCAAGCGAATGAGAATAAGACTGCGGCCCCAACACGAAGTAAACGCGACACGCGATCGTTTGCCACAACTTGGAAAATGATGATGATGGCGATGATGAAGTTTTAGATTAAGTGGTAACTAATTAAGTAGTATGTATTGCATGCAACGTCAGCTGGTCTAAATGCTAGATTATTTCTTCTCTTCAACAACAATAAGAACAAGAACAACAAAAGCCACGACTTGTTGCTTAACCGAAGCATTGCGACGTCATCCCTCTCGCACACAACACACACATACACACACGCTCATATTATGTACTCGCACACGTGAGCAGCAAGAGAGACAAACAGAAGCTTAAGCACTTACTTACGCCCACAGAGGGCGCTCATTTGTAACTTGTGTGAAAGGCGTCAAACGGGCAATAAAACAACTACAACAACATGCGCTAAACTTAAATATGCACACAAACACACGCACACACACCTACACACACATGAAAGTATGAGAGCTCGTGACTCAAAACTTTTTTTAGCCCGAGTGCGCGAAGGTGGCAAAAATTAAGTATCAATAGAGCGATACTTTAGTCTAGATACATAAATACGGTGAGAATTTTGAATTAAATAATCGAGAAAGTAAGTCAGTTTTAAATTTGATCAGTTAACTAATTATAATTTGATTATCTATTAAGTTGTGGCAAACTGACACAAAATGTTGAATAATTTGTCTAATTTAATTGATTTGTTTGGTTCTAATTAAACTATTGAGACTGGTTTATCCTGTGAGTAATGAACGATGACGGGAAAACAAACAAGTAAATGAGATTGAAAAGCGTGGCCTCTATTGGACAGCTCCAGAGACAAGGCTAATAAAAACGGGGCAAGAAATAAGGCGGGATTATGACAAGAGGAATAGAGGATAGAAAGGAGGGCACAGGCAAGGCGTGACAATAATTGTTTGACCCACTTAAGTGCCAATGTGCGTGCGACTTAGTCGAAAGTAGAGCCTGTTATTGTTGTTATTGCTGTGAGCCCCATTCAAGCGATATAAATCATCAGTCGCACGCAAATAAATCAAGTTAAATAACCGATAACAAATACAAACACAAAATGCGACGTTGTCGTTTGTCGTCGAGACGCGGTGGACGAGAAAGAAGAGGCAGCGGCAGCAGAAACGACTGCACATGAAACGGTTATTTTTAGAACGGTACACAAACACCAATGCGATATTCCCACACAAACAGTCAAACACACATTCACACACGCATAAACGATAATACAAAAGGGAGGGAGACGGCAATGCCGCGTGTTTAAAACGCGCAAAACGGTAGTTGTCGTTATTACTGTTGTTGTTATTGCTATTGTACTTGTTGTTATTACTTGACTTGCGCGCACTTGCTTAAGCGCCTCTCGTACATAACAATTCGTGTAGTTCACAAACACAAACATTCACACACACACACAAACACATTCACAAAGAGTCAGAGAACTTGACGAAAGGTTAAAGCAAACTTAACTCTGCAAAATGGCCGGACGAACTCGAACAAGAGCAAAGCCTTTTGTTCGGTTACTGCCTGCTGACACACTAGAGATGAGAGCGTGATGATAAAATGACTACCGACAAAAAAACACACAATGTAAATTTAATTTTAACTGCGGCGAGTGTGTAACATTATTCATTCATGTTTGAATTTAATTAACTTTTTGTTGTATTTTTAGTGGTTGTGCAAATTAAAGCACAGTTGGCATTACTATCACTCACAAAATTTACATAATGCATTATTAAATCATATATTTATTGAATTGCTTTCATAACAACAGATTTGTGTGAATCATCTCACATTTGCGATCACTTAACTCGTCTCTGTGTGAGCTTTGTTTATGATTCCGATTTTGATTCTGGTTAGCACACAAAGGTCACTTTAATACTTCAACGTTATGTTCGTTGTATAAACTTTAAATAGACGCGGTGTCTTTAGCTCGTTACTTCTGTGGTTGTTGTCGTTTTTGTTGTTGCTGTTGTTGTGGCTTAAACCAGTTTGCGGCAAAGCCACAATTTACCGGCTACTGTTGCGATTATTACTACTACGAGCGATGTTGTCACACTGTGCGCATGTATATGTACATGAATTTATGTGTATGTATGTAGGCTCCTGCTGCTGCTACTGAGGGAGCCAAAGACATTGAACCGCATTGACAGCCGTGACTTTTGTTTGCTTATTTATTAACACGCTTTAATTCAATCATGTACATACTTATATACACTTGTATGTACTACATATAGTCGTATGCATGTGTGTGTGTGTGTTCATACATTACTTTTATTGCTGTTGTGCATTTATCAATTTTGTTTTATACGCACACAAACACACGCTTACACGTGCAATGCTGGAGAGTGTGAGTGCTCATTAAGCGATTGCTACAATTGGTGCGTGATAACGTCAAGCACACGCATACACTCACACACACGCATACACTCACGCACACGTTGACAAACAAACACAAACAAAATAAAACGACGTAGTGAACCGAACCAATAAACAATTTAAGCGGAAATTCGAGTTCGAAACGTGCGTCCCAATTGGAATGCCTACGCCTGCGTCCGACAACCGACGACGACTGACTGACTGCGACGTCGCGCTAAAAAGCTGATAGAGCCGGCGAAGCCCTGTTATTGTTATTGTTGTTGCTGTTGTAGCTGTTGACGCTGTTGTTGCTGCCGCTGCTGCTGCTATTCCTACTACTGCTGCTGCTGTGGTTGTGGCTGTTGTATGTACTATTTGTTGTTCTTGTGCTGCGGGCGCAAAGAAAACAAAGTGAAGGCAGCTAAAACACAAATGCAAACAAACAACGCAGTCGCAGCCGTCGTGGGCAGCAGCAGAAGGCAGCGCGGCACGAGTCGTCTACGTCTATGTCTACGAAACCGAAGCTAAACAAAACGAATGAACCAAATTGAAGCGACGGCGAATGCTAAAACAAGAAGAAACAAAAACAAAGCCGGAGTAAACAACAAAAGCAAGGTATTAAACGAACCAGTGTGTGAGCTGCTGGCAAGTCAGCTAGCGTGAACTAGTTCGCTCGCTTAAAATTCAACAGTAACAATGCAAATATGCAATAATATCAAAAAAATATTATTTTTTGTCAGAAATTGGAACTCAAACTGAATGGAAGGCAAAATTCTCAGTGTGTGCCCAGCCCTGAAAATTGGACACTTGCAAAAACAATTTATGCACGCGCTGTCCGCTAACGTCAACACAAAAGGGCAGGCAAGCAAAACAAACATTTGGAACAAGAAAGGCAAAACCAAACAACAGAGGGCGGCAGGGAGCCTTCAATGGACAAGGCGAAGGGCTCATGGTTCGAGGGGTCGTCACCTTTAACAGTAGGCGGCACTCGTGTAAACATGCTAAAGACAAAAACGAAGAAGAAAACACGATGATGATGATGATGACGATGATGATGACTACGACAACGACGTAACTTGCGAAGTAAGAGAAACGAGAACCGTTGGCACTTGGAGGTCGACACAAGAAGAGACCAGGACACAGTTCCGACGCTGCACTATGGTGGATATGAGTGATTTTGTGGATATAATATAATTGTCAATCAGGAGCGTCACAAACATTAACGTAATATAACCAAAATGTTTATATTTTAACATAATCACACTGTTTAGTTAACAGAACGCTTTAACAGCTGTTAAATACTAATTTGATTGTAGATAAAGCTGTTTGGCATTACGTTAAATACTAATTTGATTTTAGATAAAGTGGCTGCGTAAAGTTATAAACGAAAGTAACAGAGATATTTATAGATTTTCCTATCAATCTGTATAGTTAAGCAAATAATATTTTTTTTCGTTTAATACGCTTGTAATATAATAACAACAACAAAAATATTATTCCAATTGGAGCTTCTCAAAAGTAAATCAATATTGATCTGTCTTAAGCAGAGGGCTAGTTATTAATTAGTTATAAAAAATTGTAAAATGTACCATAGTGCATGGTGTCTTTATATGTGTGTGTGTGCTTGTGAGCTTAAGTTTTTGTCTCTGTGTGCATCTTTACATACATGTGTGTGTGTGTGCGTCGTTGATGTATTGTATACAGTTGCATTGGCGCCGTCAACTAAAGCAGCGCCAACAACAATGTTAGCCGGGTAAACGGGACAAACAACAACAAATATGTACAATTCTCCTGCATACAAACAAACAAACATGTACAATGCACATAAATTGCACTGTGTATTTATTTATTTAGTCGATGGCAACACCAACAAAATGCTGCAAACGGAATCTGTACAATGCCATGGCAACTGAATAAGGATTGGAAGTCAGATTGGGAGAGAGAAGCAGGCGGAAGAGTGAGAGGAGTGTGATGGGGGGGGATGCCGCACTCAGACATACTCATACCCAGAAATAGTACAAGTACACATTTATACCTGGCAACCGTCAGCAGACAACCAATGCGACAGAGTGAGACAGCACGACAGACAAATGTTAAGGATGGAAATTAAATTTAAAGCAAGTCTGTTTCATTCAATGTGTAATGTGTCAATTTATGAAGCATAAGCGAAACAGAGAGTGACAGAGAGAGGCATTCGGGATTATCGTTCAATTATTAAAATTCGTTTAGTTTTGTTCGGTCAACTTTTCGTTCATTGAATCGTTTACAATTGTTCCATTAAAATTTTTAAATTAAAAAAGATTTTAATTGAATTTTCAATATTAGTTTATTATTTATTTTAGATTATGAACTAGAATTTTTGTTTTCTAAACTAAATTCTATTACATATATTTTTAAAGAACTGACCACGATTGTAAAGAAAATAAGTAATAGTATTTATTGTTGTTTATTGGTTAATAAATACAGTAATTTACCATCTGAAGCTTAAGGATTTATAAAAACAGAATAAAAGATTATTAGAATACAAGAAATTTGTGTCAGCAAAAAACCAACGATAAGAAAAAGTGTTCAATGTTTAAAAGGCAAACAAGAAAACAAGCTAAAGCAACAGTAACGATAACACAAAAGCTTTAAAGCAAACAAATAATGCGATAGAACAAACTGAATGGCTGCAGTGGGAGAGTGAACACTGAAGTGGAGTAGTAGAAGAAGAAGAAGACGCAGGGAGAAGGTTGAAAATGGCAAATGAAATGTTAGTTCAAAGCCGACCAAGTGTGAAATAATCACATTAACTAACATAAGTAGAAGGCGACACTCGAGAGTCAACACTTTTGCCAATGCGACAACAAACAAAAGGCTGCCCAGCTCCTACAAGAAGATACAGAGACAGACAGGCAGAAAGACGGAAAGACCGACAAACCTCTTAGCCAAAGACTGTAGGTGCTACTGGTAAGCAGTGCTGACATATTAGCATTTTTCTGGACAGATGTTTTTATTTTTAGCGGGGAAATATTTAAAATTCTGCCTATACTGAAATCTGTAATGTCTTGTAGCAAATATTAGTCAAAAAAAGCTAAAGGTTTGAATTTATTTATTTATAAACAGTATAAAAAACTATTAAAGATGTCATCTAAATTGGTTGGTATCACAATTACATTTAATTTTTGTTAAAGTTATTATTATTATTGTTTAATAATTTCAGTTTTTTCCTTCCTTTTTCATAGCTGTGTGTGATTATCCCTTATCTAGCCTTTTTTGCTGTAATCTCCTGTTGCCAACACTGTTGGTCTGAAGTGTAGCATGGTGAATGGCAAAGTAGGCGGGACAAAGTGGCGGAAACGGATTTCGAATGCAATGTTAACACAGTGAGCGACAACAAAAACAACAACTCAAACGATTCTAATCAAGTGCTGAGCACTGTGAAAGACGCACAGACAAGAAACAAGATGGACAGAAGGACGGACAAAATTCTTAGCACTTTGCATGTTTGTGAGTGCATTTGGCATTCGATGTGCCACTCCTCAAGTACATCGTTTCAGCAGCAATTTAAAACAAGTTTTCTAATTAAATATTTATTTATGTTTTTCCGACAATTAAAATAGTTTTCTTTAATGTTTGTTAAGTATTTTCCAACAAACTACGATGTCTAGAAAAATAAATTACGTAAGTAAACAAATTTTACTAATTATCTATATTGAAAATTACAATTGGATTAATCAGCTGATTTGAAAAGCTAGATAGTTCTAGTTGGATTAATCAGCTGATGATGTACCGTGGTGTTGCCACATTATTCAGTTTGCCATTCACACAAAAATGAAACGTTTACAGCGAATTATTTCAACAAAGGGGAGCTGCGCAGGACGCTGACCTTGAGCCGATGAGTCATAATGGGCCCCACGCCCCAAACCAACAAAATAATAACATAAATACGCGTAATATATACAAAGAATTGTATATAAATGCTTATGTATCTAGATACTTGGCTTCGACAAGTTCAAAGTAGAGACCTTTTAGACCATGACGTGCCTGTTGATGATGATGATGTTGATGTTGATGGGGCTGTGGCTCTGGCTGTCGCCTCGGCTGTGGCGCCTCGATTCTCAACTGTTTTGATGACCTAATTGTGTGCTGTCTGTAAAACCCACCCTGATACCCTGTTGCTTCGATTCTATATGGATGTACGATGTACATATGTAAACAATCGCTAACCATTTCGAATCTTCTAGAGCAAGTTCTTTGATAGAATCGAAATCTCTCTCACTTGCTCTCTCTCTCTCTTCAGTTCCTCCCGTTCCTTAAAACTATCTGGACTCTTTGTATCACTTTAGTGTAATAGTAATACGAGAGGTATACTATAGCACTACAGAGCATTATGTCGGCAGCTGTTGGGCGCGTTTTTATCTAATCAATTTAGCCAGAGCTAAGCGAATTCAGTTCACTTCAGTCTCTGCTTGGCTTTTGGACGCGCTGCAAGTGTTGCGGAATATTTGAGGAAATACTTTGCATATATTATCTCGTACATCTCATATATATATATAAATATTTTTATTATATATATATATATACACATACGATGGATCTGCGTGTTAGTGTAACGGACAAAGTAAAATTAGCAGCCAAGTAAGTGTTTGGGTGTGAACAATTTATACGAACTTTGGTACCAACAAATCCATCAATAATCTGTGTGTGTGGCTAATAGATTATGGTATTTGTATCTCTGGCTAATAAAGTGCTTAGTTCAGGTGACGCAGCTATTTTATTGGGATATTCCCAGCAGAGATAATATATTGATTAACCACTTTACATACCTTGTTAAAGGGAGTGTCTAATCATTAAGCAAAAAAAAGATACAAAAATGTTCTAGATACATAAGTATCTAAGTGCAAATTTAACGATGTAATTTCTTAAACAAACTTTTAGACAAAATATTTGCTTCTGTGTGTCCTATCAAAATATTTGCCGAAAATATTTGCTGTCATGTTTCATAGTCCAAATATGAAAGAAACATGATTTTTCAAACTATTTGCTTTAAAGAATATTTTGTGCAAATATTTGTCTAACTAAATGTAGCAAATATTTGCTCAAAACTTATTTTCGTTGGAGAAAGTTATAGTGAATTCTAATTAAGAATTTCAGATTTCTATTTAATTCAGTCAAACTTTAAAATCAGGTTTCAATCAATGCTACACAACAATAGCGATAACGATAACGATAACAACAACACATTGTATGTTCCCATTTCAGGGCTATTGGACACAAGGTGGTCCAGTACCGTCTTAGCACCGGCCGAACCAAGCAGCTAGAGACGAAAGCCGGTAAGGTGAAGGGCATGGTCCGAAGGACGGTTTATGATGGAGAACACTACTTCTCCTTCGAGGGCATACCCTATGCTAAACCGCCAGTTGGAGAACTGCGCTTCCGAGCACCACAGCCGGCGGAGCCCTGGCAGGGAGTAAGGGACTGTACCTTTCCCAGATCCCAGCCCATGCAGAAGAATTCCATATTGAATGCGGTAGAGGGATCCGAGGACTGTCTCTACATCAATGTCTTTGCGAAAAAGCTGGAAACGCCGAAACCGTTGCCCGTAATGGTGTGGATCTTTGGCGGAGGATTCCAAATAGGCGGTGCTGTAAGAGACATCTATGGACCGGATTACTTTATGAAACACGACGTAGTGCTGGTGACCTTCAATTATCGCGTGGGTGCACTGGGTTTCCTCAGTCTCAAGGATAACGATCTACAGGTGCCCGGCAATGCGGGTCTCAAGGATCAGGTCCTGGCCCTGCGTTGGGTCCACGAGCACATCGCCAGCTTCAATGGGGATGTCAACAACATTACGCTGATGGGCGAGAGTGCTGGCGGTGCTTCTGTCCACATCATGATGAACACGGAGCAGACACGTGGTATCTTCCATCGCGCCATCATCCAATCCGGCTCCGCTCTCTGCGAGTGGTCCACTCAACCGGATCGTAATGCACCTCAAAGGTTGGCCAGTCGCCTGGGCTATAAGAACGCTGAGGCGGGCAACGAGGCGGAGCTGCTACAGTTCCTCAGGAATGCCTCGGCCAGTCAGCTAGCCCTGCACTGCAATTCCATCGTGTCCCAGGAGGAGCATCGCAACTATGAGATCATTGCCTTTGGTCCTGTGGTGGAGCCCTATGTGGGTGACGACTGTGTGGTGCCACGCCCACCGCTGGAGCAGCTAGCCAGCGCATGGGGCAATGAGCTGCCGCTGATTATCGGAGGTACCTCCTTCGAGGGTCTGTTTAGCTACCAGACAACGATACAGGATCAGGATTACATGCTTAGTGCCTTTGAAGCCCTTATTCCGCAGCCGGTGCGGAATACCATTGATGAGAAGGAGCTTGCCGAACAGCTGCGACGCCTCAAATTGGCCTACTTCGAGGATGAGGATCGGGCCAAGATGGAGCTCTTCGAGTGCCTTCGTATACTGAGTGTTAAGAACTTTTGGCATGGCATTCATCGTACGCTGCTTGCACGTGCCGCCTATGCGCCCTCCACGCCCACCTATTTGTACCGCTTTGACATGGATTCACCGCATTTTAATCACTATCGCACGCTGAAGTGCGGACGGCATGTGCGAGGCGTGTGCCATGCCGACGATCTCTCCTACATGTTCTACACGCTTCTCTCTGCCAAACTGGACAAGTCCACGCCGGAGTACCGCACCATTGAGCGTCTAATTGGCATGTGGACCTCTTTTGCCATCACGGGAAATCCCAATTGTCAGGTGATCGAGCCCACCCAGTGGGAGCCACTACGTCCGGGTGGTTCCGAACTTTGCCTTAACATTTCCGAGCAACTGGAGTTTAAGCCATTGCCGGAGAGCAAAGAGTTTGTGGTCTGGGACAGTTTTTATACAAGGGAAAGCCTATATTGAGTACAACGATCATTTCATCATATTAATCATCGATAAATATTTAATTTACACTTGTTTAGTTGCTGAACTAGTTCCAATGAACAAGTTCAATTCATTATTCGCTTTAAATGTTTATCATTTAGAATTACTATACGTCTTTTTTAATAAACTATCACATATTTTGGAGTAACTCCACTGCCACTAACAAAACTATCGATAATATTCGCTGCTATCGATCGCAAATAGCTAAATATAATCGATTTTAAGGTATTTTAAAGCCAAAAGTATTGATGTCAGCTTTTTATATAAATATTTGTATACAATCATTCAAAATAACAGAGATCACTTCTATCGATGAATGTGCTATCGATAACAATTGAAATGTTGAAATTTATTAGTCACTACTCTAGATCTTCAGTGTTATTTGCGCCCCACGTTGAGCGCCACAAATTCGACTGCACTGCAACAGAAAAACTGATGTCATTCGGTTCGTTTACAGTTAGTACCGATAGTGTGTTCTATAAATATCTCGTATTATAAACATAATAATGCACAAAACTTGTAATTTATATGCAACATACCCTGTAGGCAATAAAACTGCCAAATGAGGGGTGTTATAGCTTTATGTAAATAAATGTTACGTCCAAAAAAAAAAAAAAATTTTGTGTTTTACTACCCGATTATCAACAAAACTTAAAGGAGGAAGAATAGAAAAATGTTAATGGTATATTTAAGGCTTTTTAAAGGGTATTTAATTTTCGTTCAATTTAAGTTCTTAGATATTTTGATTTGTGAACCGGTTTGGTCCGGTTCTTTTGGCTTGACGCATTGGCAACTTGCCAAAAATTCTTGGACGTCAAGTAGGATCGCGGGTCATTGTTGTCATTCTCATTCCCCGTCTCTTACTCTTTCTTCTACTTCATCTCTATTGTCGTCTTTATCATTGCCATAATTCGTTTTGCCGTTTCACCCATTGAGAAAATAGAAAAACAAACAAACCGCTGCGAAATACTTATAAAACACTTTACCATGAAAATTGTGGTTTAATTAATCACAAAAAATCTGTCTATCAACAAACTGAATGAAATTTTGGCTGAAAATAACAAAAGATAAGTATTTGATCAATTTTTCATCAGTCTCTTTTTTTAAAACCCATTTAGAAAATGCTCTATGTTATAAACATAAATGACTCAAAGTTTTCAAATTGTTGAACAAATTTCAACCGCATTTTTATCTCAAATAAATAGTTTATGATATAATTTGTAGTTTTTTTTCGTAATTATACATCAGACCCTGTATATATGCGTTGGCAATAGGTATGCCTACTTGTGTACAGAGTGTGTCTTTTTTAAAGTAACACTTTCAGGTTTTACTTTATGCTTTACTTTACATGCCACAGGGTATTATCAAGTCGCGTAGACTCCCCTAGCCAACCATTAAATGAAGTGCGAGAGACCGAAAACAAAAACCTTGGCGCACATACGGCGGAAAGAAGATCGATTTAAATCAGCTTTAATTCAATTCGCTTTTTTTTTTTTTTTTTTTTGATGAAACTCTTTAAAGATGAGCAAAAATAATTTAATGGTTTTTCGCACTTTTCCGAATGGAAATTTGCGCACGTCAAACGATTGATGCGTCGTTCAACCAGATTTTTAGAGGGAGGTGTATCCCAGGGGCAATGTTGCCAGAGTTTCGTGGACTATAGCTATAACAATTAAGAATACAGCTAGAAATAGCTAAACAGAAATTAAAATTTATTTAATAGGTGCTAATTTCCCCAACACCTAATTAAAGGCAACACTTAAAATCGGATTAAAGAATCGTATATTGACCTTGAAAAGATATTTCGAACTAATTGAACTAATTTTAAAAACACTTTTTTATTAAGTGTTTAAAGAATTTTATTTATTTTAGGGCTATAAAAGTCTGCAGAAATAGCTAGTTTACTAGCTAAAGATTTCTATTTATTTTAAGGCTATAAAAGTCTGAAAAAATAGCTAGTTTACTAGCAAAAATAATTTCTTTTTGGGTAAATTGACAAATTTTAGCTATAAAACAGCTAAAATTGCAGCACTGTTCACTGTGTTTTGTGTATTTGGCTTGGCGCCAAAAAATTGCGCTGCTTTTACTGGGTTAAATTTAATTAATTTGTCTCGCCGCCTTTTCCCCCCAAAGCCCCCTCCCGTCACCCACTCTCTTGATTTTCAATGTTTGATTATTTATTCATTTTGCATTTCTCTGAATAGGTATACCCGACGCCTCCTCCCCCGCCACTGCCCCTCCTACCTCATATGCTCACCGCATTGCAGCATTTGCAATTTTATTGCATTTATTTATTTATTATTTCGTGCGATTCTTTTTTTTTTATTTATTTATTTGTGTGTTTTGTTTTGTGTTTATTTTCCGAGTGTGCGTGTGTGTGTGTGTGTGTTTGCCTCTCAGAAATTTACACAATTCCAATTAATGGCATTTAATTATTTATCCGGCATTTTGCACGTTGTATTCGCCCAGTTTCCCAGTTTCCAACGGCAGCTGTGAATTTTGCATTTTTATGGCATGTTTGCACAATTTTCGCTTTGAATATAAATTTTAAATGTCACAGGGGAGGGGAGGGGGGGGTGTCTTTTTTTTTGGGGGGGTGAGTAAGGGTGAAGGTTGAATGATTATCGTGGTCTGATAACAATTCTCATTTAACTGTTAAATTTACTGTTGTTTTTCAAGCCAAAAAGCAGACGACAAATTCAGTAATAAAATCCATAAACATTTAAAATTCAATTGGGAATTTTTTTAAATGTTTAATAAATAGGAAATCATAAAATAGTTCACATTAAATATGTTTGTACTATAAAAAAAACCCAATTTATATTTCCTGCGTTCGATCATTAGAAAATTTGTTGAATGATTCATAAATTTAAATCGCGAATGTGAACTAAAAATAAATCTTTAAGAATTATACGGATCTAGAATTTTTGGGAGCGTGCTTGGAACCTTATCAAGGGGCGTGACAGTAGAATGCGCCAAAAATACACACATTTAATAAAAGCGAGAAAAATGAAAAGAAACAAAAAGAGAAATGACAAATAATCGCGGAAAGCTATTAAAATTTAATCAGAAACACAAGCGACCCTGCGGTCAAAATTCCCACCAGAATCGCAGTCATGCGGTGCGAATGATAATTCTCTCTCACTCGCTCCCTCTTTGTCTCTCTCTCTCTCTCTCTCTCTCTCTATGTTGATTTCTGAGGCCCAATACCAACTTTTTGTCTCACTCTAGCTCTCCAGGCATGCCAGACTCTCCAGACTCTGGTGTTGAGGATGACCGACCCCATTGATTAATCGTCTGCGGATTGGCGTTTCACCCGGGGTCAGTTTGTGGCGCCAACCATCCCCAAACCACAACATCATCATCATCATCATCATCACAACGATTTACATACAACCTCATTATCTTTATCAACATTCTGACTGTTTATTTTGATTCGTGTGACGCGAAAATGGAGCTCGTAAATTTGCGTTAGCAAATGTTTTATTTGCTTATGTTCCCAACAAATTTATCCCCATTCAATTATAACACTAACACACACACACTTCCTCTCTCACACACACAATTCCTCTCTCAGACTCCCTCTCTCACACACTCCCTCTCTCTCTCACACACACATGTTATTAAATACTCATGAGTTTGTCTGCTTGCACTGCATAGAATAATTATAGATTCGAGTGCAGACTGTGTGCGATAATGCACAAAAAAAGAGTAGAAACGATATAAAAGAGGTGCTCGACTGTTATAAGCCCAGTTAGTAAATCTATACGGGCTTTGGAATCATAAAACTTCAGTTCCTATTAACTATTCGGTATCAGTTTAAAGTTAAATAAGGTCTTGTTGCCACTGAACATTTTCCACAAAAACATAAGCTACTAGTTCCCTTTAGTAACTGGGCTTTAAATTGTATTATCTATAGGACGCACATATTTTGTCATTAAACACATGAAGCAGACCAACCAAATGTGGTTTGTGGTCAATAATGAAGCATTATCAATGGGAAATGTTTGCGTGCTGCACAACTTAGTACTCATACTTAGTATTTAATACGTACTTTAATACAAGGGACTAATATGTCCCAATACTTTGGAAATATAGAAAGATTGAAAATTGTATTTAGTAAAATTATAAGTTAAGCCTTAAAAAATCTTATAACTATTCGTATACTAAGTTTAAGTCGTGTCTCTTCCCATTTGGGCTCTACAATGATCAGAAAAGAGAGAATGTTCTACTTCATAAGAAAATTCTTCTTCTTATTAAACATATTCTGTTTATGATCATTGCTATAAATTATGTGTACAAATTTTAAGCTTGAACCTTATTCGATTTGTGCCCCGTGACGATCAGTGATTCTAGTTTTAGTTTCAGAATAGTACATCCTATCGTTTGTTCCCCACGTTGATCAGTGAGCAACATTTTCAATATTAATTTTATAATTATTTCAAATAACACAACTAACTTGAGACCTGTTCCTCTTATCGTACAGGTCCCCCGAAGATCAGGCAGGCAAAGGGTTATAAATTCAATTTGATTTCGATTCACTCACCTGATGTGCATTCCACTGCTGCATTAGATCATCATGACAGGGCATGCAAGCCTGGATCATGCCCCGCGGATCCTTTGGCCGAGAGCGAGCGGGACGCGGATGCTGCTCGTTGAAGAGGGGAAAGTAGGCGAGGGGCTGACCAAGTCTAAGCTCCTTCGGCTTGACGGTGCTCAGCTCGACGAGGCTGCCGCGACGCTGCTCATCCCCGCAGACGTAGCACACTTCGGTGATGGAGTTCTTGTCGGGCATGGACAGATCCAGGATTCCCACCTCAGTAGAAGACGTCGAGCTGCCGGGCTGACTGCGTGCCGTAGACGTAGGCGTGGCTAAGGGCGTAGGAGCCGCAATTGGAGTTGAATTGACAGCGGAGGAATTCCGCAAATCGAGGACTGTGGCATTGTCATCCTCCAGACTCGGAGGCTGTGTGATCAAGGGCATGGGAGCGCCAACGCTGGGTACTGCACTGTAGGGATTACCCTTGTAGTGCCCCTGAGGATCGCTGGAGGAACCAGCCGCTGCCTGCTGAAGCATATGATAGGCAGCCGTCTGCTGCTGGAGCTGCTGGTACTGCGCAGGCTGATACGGAGCAGAGGATTGGGACTGCGACTGGGAGCCCGAATAGCTATGCTGGCCCAACTTGAACTTGTGCTGGGCAAAACTCGAGCTGGAACTGGAGTTGGGTGGCAATCGCGCAGGAGGTTCACTGGGAGGACGCGACAGCGGTGACGGTAGCTGCATATCCCGGGACTGTGGACGGCTCAGGTATTTGTGGTTGCCATGACTCTGACTGTGACTTGTGGGCGTGGCATTGCGAGGATAGTAGTCGGGCGAGGCGTTCCTTGAGCTACTGTGCTGTTGCGGCAGCTGTGGTGATGATCCCGTCATGCCACCACCATAGTGACGATAGGGATCCAAGGGCGGTGCAGCGGCCGCATTGTGCAGTTCCGCGAGTCCATTCTGGCTAAGATGCTCGGCACTCAGGCCCAACATCTGAGCGGCATACTCGCTCTGCGTGGCGACATCGGCGCCAATAAATCCCTTGGCGTCCACGCGCTTCATGTGGTAGATGCGCTGCAGCAGAGGCTTCTTCTGCCGCTCGTACGCCTCCCACTGCTCATGGAGGGAGCGAAAGCAGAGCATGCAGGCCATTACATATACCTGACTAGGTGCTACGGGGGCCATACCCTGTGGCGGATCGTGCCGCTCCAGAAATGGAAAGTGTGCTTCACTCGGTCGCTCTGGATTCGCACGTACCCGAAGTGCCTCGTAGATGCCATAGCCACCACAGACAAAGCAAACCGATGCGGTTGTGGGCATGTGCTCCGGCGGTGCCGAAGCACGTCCAGCGGATTTCACCGACATTGGATAGTAAGGATGTGCTTGATATGCACCCAACGGAGATGGCATCAGCTCCGCTCCAGGTGTTGCCAAACTATGACCATGACCCTGTGGCACAAGGGGCGGTGTAGAGGCTGGGTCGGATTGCTGGGACATGCTGCCACCGCGGAGCTCATTTTTAATGTACGCTTTCGCCTTTTCCATAATATTCAGCTGAAATGTAGAAAGGAAACAAATTTTGATTAGGGAACGTCTTTTCAAGGGGAAAATAATGTAGTAGGAA
The DNA here is from genome assembly GCA_018903735.1 of Drosophila cardini. Lineage (NCBI taxonomy): Eukaryota > Metazoa > Arthropoda > Insecta > Diptera > Drosophilidae > Drosophila > Drosophila cardini. Next base: position 18,764,569 of record JAEIGM010000001.1, on the reverse strand, counting down.
TGATCGTACTCAAAATACCCTATGGTTGTTGAGGAAAATGAGTTAAAGGAACATTTAGACAACACAAAACTTGGGACGAGAGAGCTAGAAATTTCAACCGTTTCTTCTTCTTCAAAAAACTTAATAGACCCTTGTACTAGCTTTATGTACAGGGACTATAGCTGCCTGTAAAACAGTAACACTTCCATAAAACATCATCACTCAAAACAATCAAACAACAAACAACAACAAACAGTGAGTATACGATATACTCATAGACTAACCCAACAAGATATACAGCACATAGAATAATTAACAAACAAGTCCACGTTATACCCTGGAAATCAAAGAAAGATAGAATGATACGTATACACGCCGATAGCTTTGCACCCAAATATCAGAGTGGGAAATGGTCGTGGGATAAAACTGCGGATGCATTGCACTTTCAGCAGCACTATGATCTGGAGGACGCAAACGAGCGATATATTGAGACAAATGGATTCAAGTTTCTTCGATCCATTAATCAGGAGGAGGAAGTGATATTTCATCAGGTATTTCTTCGTGACGATACCACATATGATGCAGATATTGTGGTGATCAACGATGTTCGCGATTTGGTTTTATTTCTGATGCCCAAGGAGTTTTTAAGTAGTAAATTTTTAGAATTTATGCATATGCCATCAGTGCATCGTTTACTTCACGCTCTGATCATATATTTTGAGTATTTCTTGCGTCTGGTGGAATTTGTGCTGATCCGTCGGGATGAATTGGCTGGGAATATGGCTCAGGTGCAGAGCGAACAGACCAACGAAATGAAACGGATTTTCTCAGCCAATTTGAGTCAGTACCGTATGTTGGTGGCCCGAAACTATTGTGTCATCGTTATGGGCGAGGGTGATATGTCCAGGTTCTATCATACCAAACCGATTGTCAATATATCCTCGACGATCAGGGATAAGTACTTTCATGAACAATTCTTGGCAGTCGCCACTCAGATCGTCTGGATCACAATGCATCGTCGGGCGTATTATGTCATCGAAATGGAAATGAATCGTCTTTTTCGCTCCGAACATTTTCTAATGAATCGATCGGAGTATCTGAAATTTACACCCTCGGAGCGTAGTCTGCTCTATGGAAAGAACAAGAAAATGGTCAACTATCGGGCCCAATGTTCTCCCATGGTACAGGAACTAACCAATGTGGCTGAAGAGGATTTGCCCATATTGTGGATTGGTGAACGTCAATATCGTGGTACAAATCGACGTATTTGCGAAATGGAACTGGAATATATAGTTCCAGGTCCACAATTACGTATGATCGATATGTCGCACGGGATTCTGGGTCATCCAAAGAAAATGTATAATACCCTATTAAATTTGGACTGGCCCTCTGTGCGTTTCTGCAATTTTTCAGTGCAACACGATCCGTATTATTTAATACGTCAACCCCATTTACGTATACCCAATATCGATGAAATGCATCTGAGAAAAATGTCGACTCAATACGAGAGTTTCTTCAAGATCTTTCGCATCTATGAGCCATATACCCGAGATCTGATTGTCAAATGGCTTGAAAGGGACAACATTATAAAGTATTATTCGAGTGGAGAGGTTCATAACATATTCATGCGCTGCGAGAAGCAACTGATCTGCGAGGAGGAGAGAGATGTGCCACAGATTATAAGCAAATATTATGATGTAGTTTCAAAATTCCGAAAGAAAACAATTACTTTCTTGGGAGATGCCTCACATACTAAAAGAGCTCGCACGTATAAGATTTATGGAAAAGATCGATTTTTTCATTAGTTTACAGTATCTACTGTACCCTATACTCCCTGTATTATTAGCTAGGCTTTATACCTTTATATATCCATACATACACTTACTCTTTCGATTTACGTTAAGAGATTTAATGCTAGATCAATTGATCAACTTTACAAGTTAATCCAACAAATTAAAAATAAATTATATCACTTAACACTAAGTTAATATCGTTATTTTTTGCTTCTATAACTTTATGAATATATTACCAGAAATGAAGATCAATCACGGAGGCAATAACTCATACTGTTAATTTATGATACAGTTTAAATATTTAGACAAAAATATACTTAAGACTTTATCTGTATATTAATATAAAGTGTTTATCTTTAGACCCTGTACTACAAATCTAAGAAATAAGAAGTTTTTAGACCCCGTACTCAAAGAGTACAGTGGCCTAAAAGGTTTGTCAGAAGCGAAATGTGCGTAACAGGCAGAAGGAGGCGTAGCCGACCCTATAAAGTATATGTCCGCCTGTCTGTATGTATGAACACCTGGATCTCAGAAACTCTAAGTCTTAGAGACACCAAATTTGGAATGAAAGTTTGTCTAAATGTCAGGCAAATCAACTTTATTTCAAATTGTTTCCACTCGCCCTTCTGCCCTCGTAAATTGTAAAAAACAATTTTCATAACGGCATAACTTCGAAACGACAAAGAGCTATCGGGACCAAATTCACACAGTATGTGTATGGTACCATTATAACTACTCTAATCAAATTTGGTCTGGATCAGACAACTATAGCCTATAGCTCCATAGGACAAGTCGGTCAAAAATTGGTGATTTGTATGGAAAACCGCGCACTACTGTGAGTACGGAGTCTTTTACAGTCGGCTCGCTCGACTGTAGCGTTCCTTACATTTTTTTATTTAAGCAATTTTAAATTACTAACTAGTAACAATTTGTATTTATTACGCCTCTCTGAAATGTATCTGCCTCTAAATTAATCAATTCTAATAGAGCAAACAACCAAATCCTCAGTGATTCATATTAATTGGCTACTGTGACTAACTAAAAATTAGCGACTTTCGTTTTTAGTTATATATATATACGTTTTTGAAACCAATCCGCATCAAATTTATTAAGGGAAGCTGCTAAATGAGGACAGCACACAATTGTTTAGCATATTGATGGTTTTCACTCTGCGTATACTTGATATGCACATAAGAATTAGCGCTATCTGAATCCGGTTCTCAACCAGATCGCTTGTAATTGAGAAACCAATTTTGAAGAATTCGTTTATTTATTTTTAGCCAGAATAATCTAGATTCAAGAATTCAAATGGTACAAAGTCTCGACGAATTCTACACTAACAAGATTTATGGGATTAGAACGATCATGATTTTGACAGACTGTGTCCGATATTCATAGCTACATTTTGAATTTTTTATTGTTTGTTTCTGGGCTTTCCTTTGCCTATTTTAATACATTTTTTTGTTATCGCCAACGTCATGCATAAATATATATACAAATCGGTGTAGGTACAATATATAAAAATGCGAAATAACACAAATAAAAACAAGAAAAGAGAGGGAGCACAGATCGAGAGAGACAGAGAGAGAGAGAGAGATGAACGTTCGACAAATGATAGAATCCCATTAAAAATACAAATAAAAGCTTCCCGCATTTGTGTGGCAAAGATCACGATCGCAGATCATCGCAATATTATATATATGTATATATATATTTGTGGGTTATCACCACTCTGATGAAATAGGTTATCATGACCGGCAATCGTTCGATTAATGAGCAACAAATTTTATTTTTAAGCTCGTTGAGTTCATAGTCAGACTGAGAATAGAAACGTAATACATATATTACACTATCTGATACGTAGAAATCAAATCAATATATATGTTTGATTCTTATCGTGAAGATTTTGATGAAAGTTTCTATTTCAGTTTTATTTTCGCTAATCTCAAAATCAAGACTGTCATTGAAGTGCTAAGAACAGTCATAAAATGAAATAAGCTAGTATATTAATATTGTCGTATATTTACTAGTATTTCATCAAGAGTCGCAGAAAATCTAAGCCGCGATTTTAAGTGCTAAGGAATGAATAAAAAAAAAAAAAAAAAAAAAAAAAAAAAAAAAAAAAAAACCTAAATTAAGTATTTAATTAATACTGCTAGCATTTTCCTAAAATTCTATACTTTAAATTTTCTTGAAAATCATTTAAGTAGTAAAATACATTCATTGGAATCTACTGGATCGTATGACTATATCATTTGGCTAACATAGAAAACAGATGTTGTGAATCCATACTTTACTACACAGTTACTATACTATACTATATACTATACTATACTATTCTATACTATAGTAATAATATACGACTAGGATATACACTTACCAAACAGCAGTCAAGTTTGGTTTTGGTATTACCTTGTCGTATATTATTACTCAATATAAAATCACAGCAGTTTTGACTGCTGTTTGCTTAGTGTATATCCTAGTCGTATATTATTACTCAATTATTTACTGCAAACAGACAAATAAATTAATTCGTTGATTTGCAAATTGAAAAATTATATTGTTCCTGTTCCCAATCGCCATGAAGCACAAACTGCAACAAAGCTAATTGCGTTGAATTATTTATTTATTTATTTTACGGCAAAAATTAAATTTCCGACAGTTGTAAAGTTTTTTTTTTTTTGTCTTTTTTTCTGCCCTAGCACCATAAACTTTATGCAAACACAGAAACACAACAAAAACGACAATAATAATAATCTGAATAAAAGCAAAAAGGGAGCGAACCGACTCAAAGCCCCACCACGCCCCCTTTCGCCCCACCCCATTTCGCCCATTCAATGCTGCTGCACTGTTGTAAGCTGACCATGTTTCAATTATATTTTTTTTTCTATTTTTCTTTTATCGACTTTTTAGAATTCTCGTTGCAGTGCCAAGTTCTATAGAAGGGCAGGGAAAGGTGTGCCAAGGAAATCATTTGCCGGTTAGCATAGGAATACCCTGTAGATAGAGTATATCAATTATTTACTAGAAACTTAAACAGTCGTGAGCTTACAAAACTCAAACCGTTAGGTTTTGTTGGCTAAGTAATTCTATAACAAAGCTTTAATATTTCTTCAAAGCTCTTAAGCACAGGGTATTGCCAAGTCATGCATGCTTGTCTGAAAATTGCTTTGTTTTCGTTTTGTTTTTGCCTGCTTTTTGCTTGTGCAACCTTTTAAGAGTTGTTGCTTGTTGTTTTTGTTGTTACGGCTGCTGCCTCCTATTGTTGTTGTTGTTGTAAGCTTATGCACTGCACTCCAACAACTGTTGTTGTTGTTGTTGTTATGTGTCCTGCTGTTGCTACCGCTGCTGCTACGGCTCCTGCAGTTGTTTTTAAAACTTTTGCTGCACTGAAACATTTTTATGGCTCTCGTGTCCTTGTTGCACACAACGTGCCTGCCTGCCCCCGGCTGGGGCGTGGCACACACTCACACTCACACACATACATGTACGCACGTAGAGCCAGAAATGAAGTGAAAACAAGTGAAATAGAAAACATGGCACAAAGAGTTTCGTTTGTTTCTGGCTTAAAGCGTCGTTGGCCAACTTTAAGATACGCGCATAACAATTGCCACTTTTCAATTGTTATAGTTATACTTTTAGTTGTTCTTATTGTTGTTCCTGTTTCTATTGTTGTTGTTGTTGTTGTTGTTCTTGACATTGTTTTTGTTATTCTTGAAACTTGTTTTGGGGCAGAAGCAGGCGCTCAGCACGGAACTTCCTTTAGCACACCAAAAGTAACAACAACAACAACAATAGCATAAAAGTATCTGAAAGTTGTAGGACGACCAAAAAGCAAAGAAAATAAGAACAAAAATGAAAGAAATAAAAGAAAGAGCAAAAAAAAGTTTGCGATGTTGAAAACTTTTAGCGCTTTTGGGAATTTGTTTCGCGCTCTTCCCTTTTCCAGATACATATATACAGATATATATCTATACTTTGGTAAAGTGAGTAACATTTTGGCGTCTTCATTGTTCGTTTTTGTGCCACTTCGTAGTGACTTTTTCTTAAATGGAAAACTAAACGCAATGTTCAAATTGCCAACAGAAATTTGATCAATTTTGCCAGGAATTTAATTCGAAAAGCTAAAATTTAATCTTCAATTAGAAGTTTCTAATTGAAACTTTGTTGCTTTAGTTTGTTTTTGAGGATTATTTTTGAAGATTGGTATCTAGTCGGCTTGTAACCATTTTATGGCTTAAAAGTAACACTAGTTTTGGTATAGGTTAGTATTTTAGATATTATGATGTCTTTAAATGTAACTTAAATCTTTGATTTCCTCAGTATATAACTTCTACTCATTGAATTTTGTACCAAAATGAACTATGATTTACAGGGCAACCAACAGTCGAGCATACTTTTGGGTGTACATTATTTTTAGTTGTTTCAATTTGCAATTTGATATTGCATTCGCCGTTTGAATAACTAAATTGCATTTTAGAATTTGCATTGCCCAACACAAATAACACAAACTGCAGATAAATCCTGGCCAAAAGCAAAAACAACAAAAACAGCAACAACCGCAGCGTGGAAAAGGAGGGAGGGGAACGGGAACGGGGGAATGGCAAATAGCAACAATAATAACGGTCGGAAACGAGAGGGCCACATAATGGAATTTATTAAATAGCATTCCACGCAATAAACTTGGCCAAAATATAAAATACGAAATAAAAAAAAAAGGTTTGCAAAAATAACAGCAGCCAAAAAAAAAAGAGACAAATGGGATGGGAGAAGGGAGGGGGGAAAGGGAAGGGAGTAGAGGGATGGTAGGATTGCGTGCAGCGTGCAACAAAAACACAAAAACTCGTGCATGCAATTTTATGGCAGGACGTTCGATGTTGGCTAAAAGCACGCATCGTCGTCGCCAAAATATAAAATTCAACATGTTTTCCCCTCTCCCCAGGAAACCCCCTCGCTGCGCTCTACTTTGTACAAAAGAGCGTATAAAATGTTTGCGAAGCCAAAAAAAATATGCAGAGAAAATGAAATCCTAGCCAAAGTTGACTATTAAATACCCTTCCTGGCAGAAGTGTTTAGTTTATACTTTAAAATCTATGTAATAATATTTTTTTAAATAAAAAGAGTAAACAAAATTAAAATTTGACTAAAATATAGTAAAAATTTTCGTTTAATAGTAAAATAATAATAATATTTATTAATATGTTTTAGTTATACTATATTTTATTTAACATATTCCCTTAAATACACATAAAACTAATTTTTATTCTATTTTTAATCATTTATCAAGAAAAATTCCATAAACTTATATTGGTATACAAATTGTAGTTTATAATATTTTCATTTATTTACTTGCAACTAAATCAAATCAACTTTCATTTTAGTGGATTAAAAATATAATCCCCTTAAAAAAAAATTATTAAAAACTCTTTTAGCAGAGCATTTAAAAAGAATGTAAAAACAAGACAGAAGAGAGAGAGAGAGCATCACTTTTTTCCATTAACGACTGTCGCAACTGGACCTGGTACCTCTACGTATTCCCCCCTCCCCTTTACCCACACTGCCTACACCAACAACTGAGCAGTTGGACAACAGTTGGAGAGCTATATTGAAGGGCTACGGAGCGCCAGGCTGCCAATGTTTCCAAAGGTTCCAATACTTCCAATGGTTCCAGGGTGAATTAATAACCGTTGTCGCTATTATATTTTTTTTCTTTTGAGTTCAACCGAAGCGACCACAAAGCAGACAGAGAGGACAGAGAAAAAGAGATGTGAGCAAAGCAAAAGGAGAAGGAGAAGCAAAGAGACGAAACGAGGCACAGATGAATTGACATTTAATTATTGTGTAAATCATAATTTTGTTTTGTTTCCTTTTCATGTTTTTATTTTCTGGATTCCCTGTTCGTTTGCCTTTTGTTTCAGTGGTTTATGCTGGGTAGCAAACCACATTAAATACCCGTTTTAACGGTCCTCACATTCATTTCACCACTTTAATATTAAATTGATGAACATGATAATGACAATGACTAGCTAATCCAATCAAATGGAATCGCTGTAAGTGCAAGTTAAATGCAATCTATATTAAATAGACAACAATTGAGTGATAAACGTAATTATAGCTACTATTTAAATGTCAATTAAATTAATTTAATCAAATTGAAAAGTTCTATTAATCTTAATTCATTTTGAATTTAATTCCGTTTACGTTAAAGAGTTAATGCTCACAGTAGCGTCTACAAAAGAGTGTCAAGTGGGCCACGCTCCCCATTACAGTAATAAGAGAACATATGATTTAACTCTCTTAAGTATATGCTCTGGTTATATCAATAACAGTGCTTGGTAATAGCAAGAAAATTCCAATCAGTTAAATTAATAAGTGTCGCTTTAATAACTAACTTCGATACATTAGTATTTCAACAATAGAGAAACTGCAAATTTATTGATTTTAAATATTTTTATTTTGTATTATAAATTGATTTGCTTATTCCGACAGTAAACTATGATTATAAGACTATAAAAAGCTTTCTGATTAGCTGAAACCAGTATTATGATAAATAACGAGGAGTTTGTCTAAGGCTAATGCGGGTAAAAAAAAACAACAAAAAGAACGCAGTCTGGGGAATTGAACCATTTAAATGAATTTAAATTAATTGAGTTAATAATTTGTATGGCAGTTTGGAGTCTACCGTGAACCGCTTTCAACCTGAATGATTGATTAAATTTCCATAACAGTTTCTCGATTGATTCCTATAACAAACTCGGTAGACTGTTTTTGTGAATACTGACCTCTCTGCGGTTGAATAATCCAGATCCAGACCAAATTAAATGCTGCTTATACTCTTACACACACGCACACACATGCATGCAGGCATGTGTTTGTATGTGAGTATGTTTGAGTATTCGAAAAAAAATCAAAGTCACGCGTCTTCGGAACGGAGAAACGAGAGCGCACGAAACAAAAAAAAGCTCGACACGAAACGCATTTAAGAAGATGCGCGCGAAGCGATTAAAACTTGATGGAGGGGGTAAGACTTGAGCGTAAGTTGAGAGACAGAGACAGAGACAGCGGCAACGCTGCCAAGAACAATAACAGCAACAACGTCGGTTACGACGGCGACGATGACGTCAAAGAGCGGCTTAAATTCACTTAAAACCATTAGGTGAGAGATTGAGAACAAAAATGAGCGAGAGCGAGCGAGAGGCACTTGGCTAAGTCGTTTTTTTTTTTAATTTTATTTTTTGGCTTTCTTTTGATTTGCTTGCTGCGATGATTTCTTCTTTTTCGTTTAATTTTAGCTTTAAAAGCTTAAGAGCACAAATGGAATATCGAATTAATGCGAGACTGACTGTATGCTTGTTAAGTATTTTCAGCTGTGGGCAAATTAGAACGACTTGATACGACTTGTTGTTGTTGATTTTGTTGTTTTTATGTTGAGAATGCAGTTGTTGTGCTCAGTGATTGTGCTTATTGTTGGGTTTTATTACTTTTATTATTGTTGTCACGCTGCTGACTTTATACAGTATTATGTACATGTAGCTTTCGCTTTATTTCGCATTTCAAATATACAATTGAAACATTTTTAGGAATTTATTGTAAACATCCACAGAAATGAGAGCAACGCGTTGCTTCATGGTCATTGCGGTGGTCTCTGCACGCACACAAACACACACGCGAACGCACACGCATGCACACACATACACTCGCGCACTAACACAAGCGCGTTCACGCTCGATCACGATCAAAGCAAATGCAAAGCCCCCAGCCCCACGTCGGCAAGACGCTGACGCTTGACGGTCGACAGTCTCTGGGGCCACCGCCACCAACCAGCTGGTTGCAATAATAATCTAAAACTGTAGCTGCGTGCAAATTTCACTAACTTTAAATTGTGTTTAGTCAACGCGAAGGACGACAGCGGCGCCAACATTCAATAGACTCCGACTGGCTCCCAACAGCTGAAGCCAGCAGCGCTTATTCAATTGTTTGCATTTGCCTTGCATTTACGTTTCTTGCTGTCGCTGTTGCTGTTGGCTCTCCGCACTATTTGTCGCTTGTTGCTGCCCGTTTACTGTTGCGTGTATTTGTTGGCAAATTAAATGCTATTTTTATAATCACTTCGTAAACAGATTTAATAATATTTTTAGAAATATATTATTTGCGACTGGATATAAAAATTTATATTATTCCACTGTTTCGGCACAGACGGCGATATTTACATTTAGATTTACACGCCGAACTAGTGCTGTCCTCCTATCGATGTCACTATCGATAGCACTAGCGATAGGTTGCTTCAGGCTCCGATGATTTGACGCAATCGATTAAGAACTCATATCGATATCATCGCGTGTCTCTGTATCGCAAGACTGAATATTAAGTCTGTTAATTTATCGAGTATTTCATAATTAATATATTACGATGGCGTTTATGAAATGTGCATTTAAGAATACAAAATGTCACTTAATACGAAGGCATTTGCATTTGATTGGCAAATGGCACAGTAACAAGACATTTAAATATTTATACTAAACAACACTCTATTTATTTCTTTTTATTAAAGTACCAAAACGTCAAAATTCTTAATGTTTTTTTTTTTTATAAAATTAATGAATAAATTAATTTTTTAACAAAATTAATATTATATATGATCTTCAAAAATTAATTCAAGAAGCTGATGTGACTTGTTGTATAATTTATTTAAACGGACAAATATTGTTTTATTTAAATTTGTTTAAGGAGGCCGCCAAAATTCAGTGTGTACACACTGGCATTGCCATTCTAAAGCCAATTTTGAGGCGGCAGGTCGATAGACGACATTCCGATGAGTAAAACATTGGCGGGAGATTTGAATGCTTGAAAGTAGTAGGCTGTGTTTGTGTACAAATATAAATAATCAAATTTTCAATATCAGAACGTTAAATATCAAAGGAAGAAATATAATATATTCACTAATATTTAGTGGTAAGCTTCTTAACTTGTTTAGATTTACTGTGTTGAAATTAACGATTTTCCATTGATAGCGTTGATTTTGAGTTGTGAATCAGAATTAAACGAAGCCTTTAAGAATAACTCCAGATCTATAAGGGAGCCCTTAATAAAGACTGAATTGTATAAAAATACATCTGCTGTTGTAGAAAAATTAGACATTCCAGGAAAAGTACATGTTGAGTATGTATTACTTAAAGTTCCTGCCAAAAGTAATCAAACAGTCAAAAACTTGACAACTGATTATTTAGAAAGCTGTAAACCGATTTCACCCAAACTGAGCATTCTTAAGCTGTTGCAAGTGATATTCATAAGATTTCTTATGTGAAAAGTAAGTTATTCTAAAAAACTTCCAGTTTTGAAACTTTTTCCCATTACTGAAAACCATCCAAGTTTATCAAAATGAATCAATGATGAGGAGTGGAATTAATGGATTCAAGATGATTACATGAGTGGATTTGGGATCAATTTTATGAATCTTTCTATATAATATATATTTATTTGCCATTTGTAACGATATCAAATAAATAGAAAAGTAGTGGAACAAAAAAAAGAAGTTAAAGACAAAAGGAATTTTAAGAGGAATTAAGAAGTAAGAAAATAAAGAATATCAAGAAAGATTAGAAGTTTCAGCAGAGACAATAGAAAAATATTTAATTAATTTATGGGTTTTTTTAAAGAGCTTTAACCCGAAGTATATAACGAATTGGAAAATTGAAACTAAAAGACAGAAAAATGTACGTAGAGCTCTATAGGAAAAGAAATAAATAATCCGATATAATAAATAAAAAATAGAATAAATTCGTTGATTGGTATATAACATGTTAACATTTATTATTGACTACGTTTAATATCTGCAGCAGAGAAACGCATTTTTAGCAGTTTGCAGGTACTTAGTACTACTTGCTCCATATACGTGCGATTATTGTACGCTTGTCCTAATTATTAGTATATATATTAGGCTACGACATGAGAGTTTTTTTAGGCCAAGTAGTGTTTTTGTTTTAGTTTATGTTTTAAATAAATACTAAGAGCTTTTGTTTGCTTTCTTTAAGCATAATAATAATAATAATAAATACATCTCGAGTTTCAATATCGTAAAGTTAACACATATATATAATATATAGTACGGGGTAGTAGTTCTAGGCGTAAAATTCTTAATAGAAAGTAGGTAAGTAACAGATATAAGTAGCCGCACTATTCACAATTCTGTGTGTATATAAACTAGATCATGTCGAAATATCTATATATATATTTATCTAGGTATATGTATATTTGTATCTGCACTTATAGTTTAGTATTAGTATTAGTATTAGTAGTTAGTATTTGTATTTAGGCATTATTAGGTATATATAAATATATATTTTAACGCTAGACAGGCTAAAGTGTGAAAGTCTTGGTTAGGGTTAAATAGCACTTATAGTCGTGGTTTATGTTGTATATAGATACAGGTACACACACATGGATATACATATGTATGTATCCATAAAATACTTGAGTAAAGATACTAGAGTATACGGGCTAAGTTTAGCTTTTTTTTCTGTTTAAATTTTTCTTTTTTTGATTTTGTTTCTGTTTTTGGTTTGTTCCCTCGAAAAGTTTTCATTTATGGTCATAGATTCAAAGAGCAGGAGATTTGCATTAATCTCGAGATCGATCAGTTGTTCAGTTGATTCGACGATCAAACGATCGGCACGCACACCCATTCCATCAGCCGGAAAAGCAGCGAGCACAGCCAATTCTAGGCAGCCGTTGTTACCTTTGGTATGCCGCCAGGTGGCGCTGCCTCTGCAGCCAATGCAGTTGCTGCTGCTTGCACACCACCAGATGTAGATGGCGTGCTATCCAATGGCTCCAGTTGATCGTGCTGCTGCTGCGTCTCTGCGTCGGTGCCAACGATGCTGCTGCCGCCGCCGCTGCTGCCGCCGACGCCGCCGCTTGCAGCGGTGTGACTGGTGCGCAGTTCTGGTGGCAGATAGATTTTGGCTACGCTGCTGATCTTTACGCGACAGTTGGGACAATTGCTGCATCTGCAAGGGAAGAATAGGAAAAATTTCAGTTAGTAAAGTTGATGGATTATAAAGAAGCTCATTTAGAAAGGGTAACCGTTTGGTCTATAACACTCAGAGACACTTTGGAGGTAAAATTCTTTACAGGGTATCAATTCTTTGTATCTCTTCTTTTGAGTGTTATAGACTATCAATTTTTGAAAGGGTATTATAGACTTGGATTGACAACTCACCTTGCGGCACAGTGTTCACAGGCGATGACGTGACAGCACGGATTGAACACTGTGTTGATCGCACGATCCATGCAGATCTTGCACTGCATCGCCTCCGAGATTCGTGTGTCCACGCAGCGATCAATCGCCGCCTGACGCGCCTCCTTATCGCGTATGGCCAAATCTATCTTGCCGGCCATGGAACTGGCACCGCCATCAACCGCTCCCGAACCCAAGCCCATGCCCACGCCCATACCCCCGCCCAGGCCCAAGCCCAGGAGCGCTGCGTCGGCTGGCTCGCAGCCGTTGGTGACATCATCGATGGCAGCCAAGGCAGCAACATCGCCGCCACGCTCGTGCAGCTTACGACGCGCCTGATCGTGCACCTCGCGACAGGTGTGTTGAATATCGAAGACGTAGCGCTTGCCCAGCTCCGTGTCTTCCTTGAACATGGAGGCAATGGTGCCCTTGAGATCGCGGGTGAACTGATTGGTCACCACGCAGCGCACCTTGTCGCACACATAGAACGCATGTCGCTCCGTTATGCTCCGGTAGAGACCCGAGGCGATTGGCTGCTTGGGCAGCTTCAGTTCCAGCTCCTTGCGATCGTTGCGATCATCCACGTACTCCAGTTTGAAGGTGCGTTTCAGCGACTTGGCCGCGGCAATGGCACTAAAGGGGATGCTGCAAAGATCAGTAGGCGATTAATAAATGAATTCACCTAATCCTTTAAAGCATCTTCTCCACTTACCTTTCTTTTTCTTCCCCACGGACTACTGTGATGCCATGGGCGCCTACTGCAATGTCACATCTGGTGGCACTCTCGTTGGTGGTGACTCCGCTGAAGAATTCCTCACCGTAGCCACTCAGCTCCTGAATCTCTTGGAGTAGCCAGTACTTAGCCGACTTTTTTGCCATGGCCAATTTGGCCAATTTGCTGTGCTCATAGGCGATCTGGCGTAGAAAATCCACGGGTGGTTCACTCTCGGGGCTGGTGAGGATTACATAATCTTCATAGACACGCAGTGGATTACTGGCCAATCTTTCATCTAGTCCGGAGTGGCTGCTGCTGTTGCTCGGACTGCTCGAGCTGCTCGTGCTGCAGGCGGATGTGGATGCGGATGCGGATGTGGATGTAGATGCGGATGCCGATGCGGATGGTGAACCCGCTGCTGTCGAGGGCTGCAAACTGTTGTTGGTGGGCGTGGCCGCCAGTGTACAGCACTCAATATGCTCCACAGACTTTTGTTTCGATAGTCGCCGCTTCTTAAAGCTCAACACATGCTCCTTCTCCTTGCGCTGCTGCTCCAATTTCTGCTGCTGCTGTTGCTGCAGTAGCTGCTGCTGCTGCTGCGCCAACTCGCGACGCATACGCAACGGACACTCTGCCCGCAGTGTCTGTTCGTTGAAGCGCAGTCCGTCGGCCTGACAGAGCAGCGCCGCGAGCTTTGCTGCATTGCTCCAGTCGTGGGCGCATAGACGCGCCTCAAGGAGATCGCGTCGTGCCTGCATGTAGAACAGATCCCTAACACTCTCCTGCAAAATACTGTGTACGGGCACCCAGAACTTCACCCTCAGGGCCAGCGTTAGCTGAATCCCCGAGTTGCTGCTGCTCACGCCGTCTCCATGGAGGCGATTCCTCAGGTTGTACCACTGTCGAGTGCGGGACTCCTTCTGGTTGGGTGTCCAGGGTTCCAGGCCAAAGTATTCCATTTCACAGATGATGCCAAGTCCCTTCAATACCTGCAAAATAATTTTAAATTAATTTTGAATAATAAACAAACAGGAAAATAATTAAATTACTGAACTAACTGTAAATGCCATTTAAGCTACGCTTATTTTATGTTTTAAACAGATTATATGCGACATTTAAGCTGGGCATTTAACGGTATTTACAGCTCTACAAACATCCAATCGCATTTGAAGCTTATCGGAGCTGAGCTTCTGCTTGTCAGCCAGTGTCATTGGCATACACTTTCGAGACAGTGCGTTCCAACAATGTCCTGTCAGTTGTTATGTCTGTGGGTTTTCTCTCAAATCCAAAATGGTTGCTGTGACAGTTGCCAACGACAACTGCGTCTGTCACACACACTCACACTCACTCACTCACACACACACACGCCGGCAGTGGGTGAGTATGGTTGTTAATCGTGGAATGGGAAACAGAGAGAGCTGTGGAATGGGAACGGGGAATGGGGGAAGAGAGAACTCGAAATATTTGCTTATGCAACGAGCGTGTCATCATTGCGAATGGAACGAATTCAACTGTTTGCTGCACGTCAGCGATGTCAACAACAACGAACAAGACTCCAAGGAATATGCTCATAATAGATGCGTGACGCCAGCATACCCTATAAACTGATGAAATGGAGCAAACGACACTTTTAGCAAACATTTGATTAATTTATTTGAAATAATATAAATCAAAAGATTTACAGTTAAAACTAATTTGAATTTAGCTACGTTTAGTTTAGCTAAATATATATTTAGATCTCACTTGAAATCCACTTGAAAATCAATATACCCCATTTGCGAATCTGCGATTAAGGGAAAGAGCACTGAATAAAAGCAAATCAAGAACTACAACGATAACGACAACATAACCAACTGCAAATCAACATAGTCAAGCCGATGACAACGCAGCTGTCTCCTTCTTACTCTCGTTCTCTTTCGCTATCCATCCTTCGGTTTGTTATAACTGACAATCTAAGTTGTCATGCCACGCATCCCACACTCCCATTTCATCGCTCTCTCTCTCTCTTAATCTCCTACCACCACCCCGCTCTTCTTCTTTTACTAGTTGCATTTGTTGTTTGGGTCAGTGACAAAAGAAACGATGCGGAATGGAATGGAATGAAATAAAATGAAATTTGCAAAGCGCACACAAATTCCAAATGCCAAGCAACAAAAATTTGTTGTTCTTGCGTCAACACATGCGACGTCCTCCCCTCTCCTACTTATTCCCCTTGTCATACTCCCACTCTATCGTTCTGTCCCCCTTAAGCACTTTGCATAATGAGGCAACTTCTGGGCCAAAAGGCAGGAGCCCCAGGTAGCCAAGGCAACAAGTTGTTCCCAAGGAGTCACGCGTCAGCGCCTCGCACATTTTCACTTTCCAATTAGGCAGCCACAGAATATCAGATGAACATGTTTATGCCTGCGTGTGTGTGTGTGTTTTGTGTTTGTGTGCGTGTGTGGGCGGGTCCGGAATTAGCCCTGTCAAATGGTATTGGCTAACAGCGTGTGGGCGGAACCATGTTCATATCTTAGCGACTTAAGAGAAAGACAAATAAATTGTCATATTAAATTCTACTTATATGTAATTAGTTTCTCAACTAAGGATGCTAAACTAAGGATGTTATTCAATAACACATAAATATTTTAGTTTAAAAGAAAACACCTGATAGATTTATGAACCCGATTAAATTACGCACTTAATTGCTGACAATTAATAAATCTTTGTGTTGTGATATTTCTTGATTCCTCGAGAGGCTTCATTAGTTGGATTCTGTTGCTGCTCAAGTGCGATGCCGCAAATCGACAACAAGAAACCGAAACAGAAGAAGCAGAGGAGGAAGAGAAACAATTGCGACCCCAACAACGACCCTGAAAGCGATGCTAAGCGTGCTCTGCATTGTGGGGCAATTGCCCAATTTTATGGAATTAAGTCGATTGCTAAAGTTGTTGAAATTAACGACAATTTAATATTACTTGTCGTAATAACGGATACGATTGGCCCCTATGATAATTTAAATTATTAGAGTAGTGTATAAAAACTAAACGCAAATATTTTATTTCGATCTTCATTGTTAATTAATTCCAAAAAAACAGGCAAATACACCATAGTACTTTTGTTGGTATGGACTCTATGCCTGTGGATTGCATGGTTGCTTCCTCCCCACACCACTCACACACACATTCACACAAGCGTAGGTTAAGCAAATTGAGAAGAGAAGAGAGTGAGAGAGAGTGCAAGAGACGAAGACGGCAACTTTAGCCACAAGTGGCGCAGCTCAAATGTTGCCAAGTCAAGAGCTGGATTGTGAGTATGTAAATCGATCTGCCAAGTGGATTATGTATAATTAATTGCGTTTTGCATGTGAAACCGTCCACCCCCCCTCCCCCTACCGCTCCACCCATAGCCAACAGACACCACAACTGTCAGCGGCATTTGGCAGCTTAATTAGTAGCTTGTTTGAGTCGCAGCATTCTTGAGAGCACTTGTAACGTTACGAATCGTTAGCTTAATGACTTTCGACTGTTAATTGTGTATTTTCCGTATATGAAAAATTGCGCAGAAAATTCCATGAAGAACGATTGAGAAGTTTTCCAATTCAGATCAGTAATTTGCCAATTTGAAAGTTCTTGTGTATCCAGTCTGATTATCGCTGAAAGCTTTCGACATAAATAGTCTATAGAGCTTTCGAACAGTTTCCACATGGAATACACAATTGTAAGAAATATATAAAAAACTTAAGCAATTCAAGACCTTCTATATACATATGTAAATACCAGCACTAAAATTATGTGGTAATTTGCTATATCGTTTTTAGATTAGTTTGTAATTTTAGTTATTTAATTTTAGTATTTCGCTTTGTTACAGTTTTAAGCGCGAAACGTGGCAACAAGCAACAACAAATGGCAACAACAATAACAATTGCTAAATTCATTCAATACAAAAATGTCGCCGTTTCTGTCGACTGTGACTGCGACTTCGACTGCGACGTTGCCAACGAAGGTGCAAAGTCCACATTTTGTGTATTTTTTTTCCATTTCGTTTCGCTAAAATTAAATAAAAATGCGAATCGCTACAAAGGCAAATGCGAAACGTGAACTCATTTTATTTTTGTTCTCTCTCTCTCTCTCTCTCCCTCTCTTAACAAAAGCCGGTGAGGTGTGTGTGCGACTGGGACTGGAACTGTGACTGGGGGCATTTCAAAGGCATTTGGTCTAAGCGCAAGGATATCAAGAGATTCGTAATTTGTATACAATTTGGTCATAAAATTGTACAATGACACGCCTGTTAAGTGGGCGTATGACGTCAACGAAAGCAGTTAGCATAAGCAGCTGCAGTGATTGCTATCACATTGGAAAAAAATTAAACAGTGCCCCAAAGGTGACACAAATTTAAATGAAAATATTGCCTCAGAGGGCCGTGTCAGTGACAATTTGGCATTTATTGCATTTCGTAATGTATATGTACATGTGTACAAATAAATGCTATAAAATACTTATTGTCGCTGCTCTGTGAGTTTATTTGGTCCATAAAATCAACAACAACAGTAACAGCAGCAAAACACCAGCAACAGCCGCTGAGTCAAGTTATTAACTTTTTTACAAGCAATCAAAAGACGCGACCGCATGTTTTAAGAGTTTCAAGAGTCCCAATCTCAAGAGAGTGTACAAGAGAGAACCATTCATTCAAGAGAGTGACAGACAGACAACATTACATTATTGTTCAGAAAGGTAAACAAAACGGAGCAAGCGAAAAACAAGTGTTGCTGCGGGGGACTGGCAATAAGAGAGTCTTACTCTTTGCTGCTGCAGAGAAGCAAAAGCAAACACAAACAAAATTGTAAAGGAGAGTGAACAACAGATGGTGGTGGGGGGGGCTGCTGATGACTAGCACAACAACATGCTGGCGATGAGCAGAAAGCCCGACCATTGCATTCGAATTGGACTTTGGACTCGGGCCTCTGAAAAGCCGTTTGGACTTTGGACTCACACTCGCACAGTGAGTGTTCACATTGTTTTTGTTGCTTGTTTCTGTTGATCGCTCGCGATGCTATTGCTTGTTATGTTTGTGTTTGCTGTTTGTTGTGGCGGCTGTTGTTGTAGTTGTTGTTTATAAATCGCCATAATTGAAAATGTTATGAGCGAGACAAACAAATCCGAAACAGAGAAACGAACAAGTGCCATATGATGCTTCACAATAAATAACAGTAACTGAAACGACAATGTATGTGTTTCTCTGCTTCCATGTGACGTCAGCCTCAGCAGCAGCGCACGCCGGTTTTGGACTTTGCACTCTAATTTACTTTGCTGTTGGTCTGCTTCTGTTTGTTTTGCCGCCTCTTTTTCCCCTACGTTCGAGTGCAAAAGCCGCGCTTGCGATTGAAACGAAGTTCAAATACAGACATACATAAATACACACATACATACATTTTACTTATCAGTAAGGCAAGTAACCAAATACATTTAATTTATGCGTTCAAAATGCATTTTGATTATAATACACGTGCGTCAAGCGACGATTCTTATTCAATACGTAACAATAAATACATTATGTAGGCGGAGGCCCACAATACCTATAAATATATATCGTATATGTATTATGGATGTGTGTGATAACTGTATATGTGAAATGCTCATTTTGAGTTGAATCTGCCGCTGCACACGCCGACGTCGCCGTCGTTTAATCGTGCTTGACACGTTGACGGTTTAACAATGTTCAACTCTCTCATTGCCTTATGAAAATAAAATATACAAATACAATGTAGTGTGAGCGTGTGTAACAGAGCGAACGCCAAACCAGACATAAGCACTAAGAGATAGAGTGAGAGAGATAGAGACCCCCATAGATGGCAAGAATTGTTATTGTATTAGTCGTTGTTGCTGTTGCTAACTGAGCACGCGCTAGTCGAGTGATCACCAGCAAAGATGACGATGTTGACGCGAACGAGGAGGTGGGAGGAAGACAAAGGGAAGTTGCTCTTGCTGCAAACTGGCAATGAAATTACGATGAGGTTGGGGAAAGGGAAGCGAACAAACAGGTTGAATGCATTGAAATTAATTGAAGGCGGGGTTGCGGGACGAAACGGATTCGTTTTCTGGCTATAAATTGCAGTAAATTCTAAATTTGCTGACTGTTAACACCACGTGCTGGGAAAAGCAAGGAAAAATTATAATAATTTGTCGACATTTCAAATTGAGAAGATCATTAACCGAAGCAACAGTGGGTGTAAGTAACCAATTAAGGGGCGTTTTCATTAACTAGATGTAAATACAAATACATGAATGCAAATGCATGTAAATATATTTTGTTAAATTCATATAATGTAAGTCTTTGACCCAATTCCATTTGCGTAGAGTGAGCAAAATTTATTGTATAGCTTTAAAAGTAGGTATAGATTTCGAATTGTTCAGCATAAAATACATACTCGATAGATTCAAGCATTCAAAATCAAAAACACACATACATATACATACATACATACATGTATGTAGAAGGTCTTCCCCTGCTACCTCAACACCAAGAAGAGCGATGAGCAAATTCCAATTTCACTTTCAATTCGCTTATTTGAGATTAGTTCACAGCTACACTGCAACCCCCCCCTCATTCCTAGCTGTTAAACTTTTGCTAATCATACTCAGTAATACACATGTATGTACTGTACATGTATGTTCGCCCCCTGCAAACAGTTTGATCGCTGCCTTGCATTTGCCTTACTACTTCCCCTTCACATTCTGCTTGGGGTCTCTGTCTCTATCTCTATGTTTCGGTCACTGTTCAAAATAGCCCAAGTTTTGTTGCTGCCGCTGCTGCTGATGCTGCTACTGCGGATTCTGCTGCTGCTACTGCGGGTTGTCTGCTTGCAGTTTTGTTCTCTTCTTTTATTTGCGTGTGTTTTATTGCTTTGCAAGTGTGCGTGCGTGTGTGTGTGTGTAAGCGCATTCTTATGCATGTGTATGTACGACCGACTGACCGTTGGACTTTGTACATTGCACATAAATTTTATTGCAAAATGAGACTGCAGCCGCTGCAACGACCAAAACAAAATAAAATGCATGTAAACTAACAAAAAAAAAAAAGAAGAAAAAAAAAAACAAAAGTGCAGCAACAAGAACAACAAGTTTACAATTTCATGACAAAATCAGAAAACAAAGTCGTTTGAAATGAAGGAAAAGCCTTCTCAGCTGCGATTTATGGCATAATTGAAAAGCTGTCCGCGTTTGCTTCGACATTGATGGATTTCGAGTAATGTCACAAGCGAGTGTATTGGATTGGAGTGAGGTGTTCACAGGTGTGCCTGTCACTTGTCGATACCGTTGCCGATGACGATGGCTGATGATGTCCTGTCCATCTCTCCTCCCATGGCTCCGCGCATATTTGTTAACTTAATTGAGTTTCAGAGAAAGCTTCGTCATGGCGGCGTCAGCGGCCGCGTTCGCGTCAGCGTCGACTTTGGCGTTGACGTTGGCGACGACAGCGCAGTTCTGATTTCGCTTGCTCCCATTTGGCACGGCCACAACGTTTTGTCTGCCTCAGTTTATGGGGCGCAGGCAGTAGCTATAAAGTGTCGTCATCGCCTTTTTTGGGCAATTATGGACCGAAAGGTACCGTTACATTGAGGCTGCTGCTTCTGCTGCTCTTGCTGCTGTCCCCAATTCACAGTAAGCGCCCAAAGGTGATACCCCATTCACCCCGCCCCACATTGCAAGCTGCTGCGCTGCACATTTTTAAACAGGCGTAATGAAAATGTAAAATTCACTGCGGCCGCGGGTACGTGACTTTGTGCACAGCAGCAGTAACTCAGCGACTCAGTAGCGTCGACTGCGACGCGACGCAAGGCGGCGGAGGCTGCATGAGAACAGTACAGCATTATGTTGGCATATACAAACGACACAACAACTACCACAACAACAAGAACAGCAAGAGCAACCACAACTGGGAGGAAAAGCAGGCGACAAAAAAGTCAAAACACGCAAAATTCCTTGCCCATTGCAGACCCCATAATTTTTGTATGCGTCATTTTCAGTGGCGAAATTGCGGAAAAGTCAGCTCCATGAAAGACAAGGACAAAACATGGCGCTGAGAACGAGAGTGCCTCCAAAAGACACACTGTGCATGTGTATGCGTTGTGGTGTGGTATGAGTGAGCGTAACTGTAAGTGTGTGAGTGTGAGTGCAATGCAAACAACTTAACAGCGCCGTTTTGCGTGCTTTAAGTCTCCAACAACAACAACAACAAAGAGAAGAAGAAGAAGTGGGAGCAGGAGTGGAAGAAGAAATACGGCTAGGAATAAGCATGAGAACGTATTAAATTATTATGCCACATAAGAACTGAGCAGATAAACTGGAAGGAGATGTATACGGTAATGGAGTGGAAGAGTGAAAGGGAAAGCGAAATGAATAGCCAGAAGGAGATGGAAGATGGGCAGTTACTAATTAGCATGTCGCATTCTCAATTGTCAGAACGTGACGCGAAATTGTCCAAGTTTTTGGCTCACTTGATATGAACTTTTTCAGCTGCTTGAACTTTTCGGCTTTGACCTGCACTTATTCCTATTGGAAAACTAAAGACAGGCGACAGAAAATACCAGAATAATTTCTAATTAAATTATGCTTAAAACATTAAAATGTTTATTTTATGCTTTTAAAAATTTATTTCTACAAAAAGTAAAATAATTCTATTTCAAATTCTGTTATGTTAATTAAAATTCAGTTTCCATTTGAATTTACGATTTTGTAGCCTAGTTTTCTTGTTGTTTTTCTCATTTTTTTCCAACACATTTTTCTGAAAATCACATCACATTGTGGAACATAATAAATAACATTTTCATTTGCCTAAATGAAATGCGCAAAACTTTGCAAAATGTGCCACAACAACACTCACACACACACACAAACAAACAGTAGGGAAATGTACAACAAGGCCTGTGTGTGTGTGTGTGTGTGTGTGTGAGCCACAAATGGAGGACTGTCAAGTGCACAGATCCTACTTGCTTCAAAATATATTATGCACACACATTTGTGTGATGATTTGTGTGAATGGACGGATGGATGGATGGAACGATGTAAGATTGGATAGATGGACAGTTGGATATATGGATATATTCCTAGTCCAACTTACTTCCAAGTCAGAAAATCAGAGGTCATGGTCTTAAGGCGCCGCGGCTCTAAGCCAAATGAAAATGAAACGTAAAAAAAAGTGCCCGAAAGATGTAAGGAAAATGAGGAAAACTCATCCGATTTTTGGCTGCCAACAAATTTTTGTGCATTTTTGTCATAGTCAAAGTTGCAGATTCGGATGGTAAGTACAGTATTATTATGCTGCACTTTTGGCACAGGAATAAGATAAAAAACAAGCCAAACACTTTGTACAGAAGGACTATGAGATACCCTGCAGGAAAGAAAGGAAAGAGTAAACTAGAACGCCAAAGATTTGAAGTATAGTAGAAAACAATAAAAATGTATATTGAAAAGCGGAATAAATACATGTCAAAATATATTAATTAACTATTTTTAAACATTTTTGTTAATTTACAGAAATGTATTTTTCTCAGTGTATCTTTTGGCTGGTATATTTTGCACTTAATGTATTCCAATATTTTAAACGGAAAAAGGTATTCTAAAAGTTATGTCACCACTGTTTCGGTGGGTGTGTTTGGGTGTGCGAGTGTGTGTGTGTGTGTGTGTATGGGTGTGTGTGGGTTTTAGGGTGTTGGAAGCGAAAGCTAAGGCGATTTAGCTGATGGCGCGCTTCCAAAAATTGTTGTGACACTCGAAATTGCAGATAAAATGCTGACGGCAAATGCAAATCGTTCCCTCTTTTTCCCGATCACAATTTTCCACCCATTTTCCTCCTAATTTGGCAAAGTAGCACGAAGCACTTATGCCAAAAATGTTAGGGGGAAAAAAAAACTAAATAGGAAATTTGCTGTTATGGGTAGGGGTAGGGATAGGGGGAGTGGGAGGGGGAGGGGCACCAGCCTATAAACGAAAGTTTTAGCGTTTTATTTTTCTGTCTTTTTTTTGTTGGCTTTGAATCGCCCACGACATGGCCGTAAAAGTATCTATAGGATATTTTTATAGGCGTATCTGTTAGATTGCAACGCAGCAGCTGCTGCTACAACTGCTGCTGATGATTTATCCTGCTGGTAGTTGCTGCTGCTGTTGCCACTCCTACTGCTGCTGCCTCTTGACCATGGCCAACAACTTACTTGTTTACCCATAAATCCACATGCCGCTTTTGGCCGCAAGACAATTTTTTGGCTCAGCACCAGAACTACACTCCAATGTATTTCAATTAAGTTATCAAATACACACACACACACTCACACATACACACACAATCGCACATGTTTACCTTTGAAGCCGTTGCTGTATCTGCAAGTTGAATTTGTATCTGTATCTGTTTCTGCTGCTGAATTTCCCAGCCTGTTGCCAGGTGCCTTGCCGTCTGCCTTCTATTGATTTTCTGTTCCATTTTTTTTTAAGCTTCGCTGCTCCTCCCCCTTCCCCCCCCTCCTCCACCAACCCGTACCCCCCTCAAAGCAATTCATGTTTGCACCTGATCATTTAGAATTTGATATGCAAACAGCGACCAGGCAGTAATAATACATCGTTAAATCCAAATCCTACCTGTGCCCAGGTGCACATTTGAGCCTTTCGTGCATAGCACTCATTATAGCTGTAGTAGGTAATACCCATAGAGCTATACCCGATTGTAATTGTGCTCGACCTTGTTCCCATTGGATCGTTTGATGATGGTTACCATATCGCAAATCGCGCGTGTCACGCCCCCAACGCCTTCACATGACATAACCCCACAAGTCTGGCAAAGTCAGCCAGCCAAGCAGACGGTTCTGTCGTACCCTCCCCCCTCCTATCCATCAGTTGCATGCTGCAAGGCATTCAAATGACTTGGTCATTGCAGTTAATGATGCCTGTAACGACAAAGTCAACACAATTTACCCCAACCCTCGCTTCCTGTGCTTCCAACCCACCACCCCTGTCCACAATGGAAGCTATACACAGCGAGAAAAATAAGTATCAGATTAAATTTAATTTGAAATTTGTTCCAAAAAGATTTAAATATTTAATAATTTATTTATTTAAAGTATTACCGAAAAGTACAGTGTGAAAACTGGAATTTTGAGTGCCATTCTGTGCATGAATTTCGCTCAGTGTACGGATTTGAAACCCGCACAAACGACAAATGGCAATTTTCACGTCGTTTAAAATGCAGAAATGTGTGATTCAGCCGCAAGTGCGAAACCTTTTTAAATACCATACAGTCAAGCACAAAAATACTTAAAAAATACTATAAAAAATACGATCTGGAGATTAAAAACAGTTGTTTTTTATAGCTGAACGTTAAGTAAAAGTTAGTTATAGTAGATTAAAGAAATATTTCAAATACAAATACTTTGTTTTATTTTTTTTTTTTTTTTTATTTTTATTTTTTAACTACATTGCTTTGAATATTTGCATATATCTTTATTCCAAAGTCTGGAGCTTGCACTTTGGCATTGCATTGAGTTTTGTAAACAGAATCAAGTTTATAAATAATGCACATAAGCTATCAGGAAGTTCACTAATATTTACAATTGGCATTTTGTGATTTGCATGCCACTTTAACCAGAAAGTGTTAAATAATTCAAGTAGTATTTTTTTTCATTTAACAAAAAATACCAAAATGAATAAAATAATCTCAATAATTTTGCTCTTTGTTAACTTAAATGTTAATGAGCTCAAAGGCATTTAATTAACAATACCAAAAAAAAAAAAAAAATTGGCATTTAATTAATTTACAAATTGCCAAAGGAAAAGCCGGGAAAATCCCTTAAAAGAGCGCCAATTAAATGGGCATTAGCTGCGAGTGGATGGAAATGGAAAAGCGTCGTAAGAACTGAAAATAAAACCGAAGCAGAAACTGAAACTGAAACTGATACTAAAACTGAACAATGCAAATGTTTTTTAATTGCCCTCAGGATATTTTAGTTCTTGATTATTTTTTGCAGAAGTTTAACGGTGTGAGCATTGTGAGCTCTATTACTTATCGCAAACTAACGATCAGTGGTAAATGACAGTTTAGTAGCTTTTTAAATTATTAAGTAAATTGTGTTACATGTATTGTTAGTTATATAATCCTTGTTATAGGGGTTCGTATACCCATTGGATTTAAGTTAAAATTGGGTTCTTATCGCTGGGCCATCACTGTTTCCGTTTGTTGCCTTGTTTGCCTTTGTATTTTCAGCTAAAGTGCGCTATATCAACTCTGAGTATTATTCGTTTGTACGTAGGAATAAAAGCACACTGGGTGCACAGTGCATTGTATACACATACATACATATACATATATATGAATTGTATAAAGAAAAAACTGCAAAAACCACATGAAAAACAATAAAAGCCACTGCCATTGCCGCCGATACACAAATACTCTCTCACACACACACACACACACACACATGCTTTCTATGCTTGTATGTATGTTTAAAAGCGAAACAAAAGCGCTGCCATTAGAGACACATCAAAATGGCACTCACAGCGCTAAGAAGAAGGTGGAGAGTAAGAGAGAGAGTGTAACTGTAACTGTAAGTGTGAGTGCGAGTGTAAGTAAGTGTTAGTGTTGAGCGAGCTTGGGAGAGATGAGAGTGTGAAACGAGTAGAATGTGGGCTGGTGGGTAAGGTTTATGCTCAGGTTGAAGCGGGACAGGTGACTCTGCTGCTTTTGTGGAATTCGACAGAATAGCAATAACAACAAGAAAGCAGCATTCAATGCATTCTTACGACTCTTGTTGTTGCTGTTGCTTACCGCTTTGTGGTTTTTGGCTTCATTTTCACGCAATTTATTGTTTTCGCCGGTTTCCCGAGGAGCCAACCCAACCCAAGCCCACCCCACTCCATCCTTTAAGCCAACACACAAACCACAAAACTAAACTCAACCACAAATTCTATAGCCGTTTTATTATTACACATTTTTTTTCTTTATTTTTTTTTTGGTTATGTTTTTTGTTCTTTGCCTTTGGTGCAGTAGAAATTTTTTTTAAAGCTGGCGCCTTTTTTTATTGTTTATTATTGTTCTAAGCGATGTTTGCTTGCTCCTTACTAGGTAGTGGTAAAAAGAGAGAGGGGGGTTGGGGGACAGCCCCATAGCCAGGCTTCCGGTGCGGCTTTGTTGTTGGTGTTGTGCCCCGTCAGGTTTCTATGGTTTTGCCGTTTCCTCTGTTTGCCAGCGTGCAACGCCAGCAAAAGCAGTTCAAGGATATAAAAAAACAAGCAACAATAAAAAAAAAACAAAAATGTATCTACAAGTATGCCACAAAAGTGTACAAACTGAAGCAAAGACAAGTCAGAGCCAAGTCCAAGCCTCGGAACAATGACTACGGATGTGTGCAAAAGAGCACGAATAGATATACCCGTACTTGTAGCTTTACCCCATCTAGTCAAAAACGGTATTATCATTTGCCAGCCAGTAAACAACAACAACAACAAGAAGAAGAAGTGGAAGTGGAAGAAGACTGACATTCAATGGTTTCTCCTTTTGCTGCAAGAGTCTCGTTGTTGCCGTACGTTTTTGCAGCAGGTCTCTGGGCATCATCATAAAAGTATTACGGCCATGTGGCAGCTGCCAGTCTGTCGCTCCATCGCCATTCACTGGCCATGCACAGTGGTGCGAAAACTTCACTAAGTTTTGTTTTATAGCTAACCAAATTAGTTTAATGGAAGCTAAAGCTAATAAGTATTTAGCCTAAAAAGTAAAGCGAAAAAGTTTAAATCTATCAAAGAAATTAAAGATAAATTCTGATAGACTTTTTCTATGCTGCTTGCCCCACTGTGCGTGCGAGGAGAATGCGGCATTGTTGCACAGTGAGCGGTAATTGCATTAAGTGTCGGCTTAAAAGCCTCCCAGTGCCCAGTGCTCAGTGCTCAGTGTTCACTGTACAGTACACAGTGGAAAATAGAGCAGCTGCCTTGTCTTCTCGGCACGTTGGGCGCCAAAGAGGGGAGGGGAATTGGTAAGGGTGAAGGTATTGTCGGATTAACGGTGCTGTTAAGATTTGTATTGTCGTGTGGCATTGTCGTCCACACAGTCATGGCTAATTAGCCACCACTGGAAATCGGATAAAAGACTGAACTCGGCTCAGTTGTTTGGCTTTAACCATTTAATCGATACAAGAGCGACTCAAGAACTGACTAAGCGGGATTAAGATTGACGCACATGATGTGCTCCCAGTGTAACTGGCATAGCTAAACACCCACAACACTTCTGCCTCCCTGCCACACCCACATTTGGAGGCTCCACTCGATTCTGTCTGCGGCACGCGAATTCAGTTCATTTCCTTTTGATTGGAGGCGACTGTCGGCGTTTCCTTGAAACGATTTCGGGGTGTAAACATAAAATTGAGCTCAGCCTTTGTCAAGGACACGCACTAAACACACGGACATATGCCAGGGGCTAAGCAGAGTGAGGAGTTGGGGATGTTGATGCCAAAAAGGGGGCGCAGCACTAAAACCAGGTTGAAGTTGCACGCACAAATGAATTACCTTCAAGCAGGCACGCCACAGAGCGCACAGAGTTGCCAGACTTTAACAGAGTTTTACGTAAAGTAATTCTAGTTGTGTAGCAAGTAAGTTTTAGCCAACATAATTGCTGTTTTAACTTGTTTCATATAATTAAAGTTCTTTAATGTAGCAAATATTTGCTTGGAAATAGTGAAAAATAGCAAATATTTGCTCTAAAATAGTCAAAAATATTTGAATTTATTAAATATTATTTACTTTAATCTTCGCTTACCCACAAAGTCAGCAAATATTTGCTATGTTGGCTAGCAAATATTTGCTATACATCACAAACTTGAGCAAACTATTTTGTTACGAAAGAGAACTAAAATTAGTTCGGAAAACTCATTTTGTAATCGATTTATTGAGTTTGCATTAAAATTACAAGTTCAAGTTCATGTACTTTCAGGCACTTCGCAACCCTACTCCTTGCTACGTCTATTCCCAGCTGGTCGTTTTGCATTTTCGGGCTAACAAATGTGAGTTTTGGCCTGTTCCAAATGACCGACAACAACAATGAGTACAACGCAGTTGATGGACGACATTGCTGCAATGAAAGCGACAGCTTTGAGCTTAGGGTTGCCCCACCGTACTGCACTTGCAACACTTGCCACACTGTGCGCTATGTGCCAAATTGTTGCCATAATTTTGAAATTGGCCAACGTCAATTAGGAACGCACAAATTTAATGTTTTCATTAGACGGGTGTTTTGGCAGTGGAGTGGTAAAGGAAGGAATCGGTGGAAAGAGGAAGAGAACGAGGCAGAAATTCTACGACTATTTGTATTCGTATCTTTGGAAATATTTAAATTACTTTCAACGGAAATGCATAAATAACTATGTAAATGCAAAAACTACACAATTCTCTAGAGAATTATATTTTGGGTCAGTCCATAGACCATGTGTGCATGTGTGTGTGTGTGCATGTGTGTGTGTGTGCATGTGTGTGTGTGTGTGCTGTTGGGGAAATGGAAAAATGCGGTGACATTTTCTGTTTTTCGTTTGTTTCGCTCTGATTGCAAATATGAGTAAAAATCCAATTGGCCTGTCCGAAAAGTCTAACTGGACTCTGGCTGTGATTCTGATTCGAACAACTGATATTTGGCTTATACAGAAAAAAACCCCCAAAACCAGTACCCAGGGGAGGAATCAAAGTTCGACTCACTGTGGTCAGAATGCTAATTAAATGACACAATGGGAAAAAACAACAAAATTCAGTAAATATTTCAACAACAGCAAAAAAAAAACAGTTCAAAGCGAGCAAATTAATTTAAGCATAACAAATTTTATGGCTGCTAAAACTTGAAGTGCCAATTGTTAAACCAAATTTATAAACAAACCAGAGAAATATAAATAAATGTATTTTTTTTTTTTACTTTTTTCTGTTTTTTCTGTTTCTGTTTTTTACTAGAATTGCGCAGTTTTGAAAACTGAAGTGCGGAAAAATGGAAGCGAATTTGTAAAAAGAAAAAAAAAAATAAATGAATAAATATCGAAATAAAGTACGAGTGTGTGTACGAGTGTGTGTGTGTGTGTGTGTGTGCACACTTGGGAGCAGTCATCAGCGTGTGTTTAAAATTTATGGCAAAACTTGTTGTTTGTTCTTTAGTGCATTTTTTAATATGCATCGCACAAACAAATTAAAGCAACTGAAAATCATTAAATAATTTACACATAAACATATTGAAATTCGATTGCAAAATGTGACCATGGAGGTGGACTATAACCTACAAAATTGGAAACATTTGCGCAGTAAGTTATTTATCTGAACATCTTGTCGCGTGTGTGTGTAAATAGAATAATTAATATATGTTGTTTGCTTAAATTGTTAATAACTGTTGACTGCCAAGTCAAATTTGTCAACAGCAGTCAAAGCGGAGCACTACAGACAGCGAAAGATACAGATACACCCCAAAGATACAGATACAAACGCACATGTGGGCACTGTTTTGTCAAACGAAACGTAACTTGACAGATAAAATGCTAAAAAAAAGATCCAAAAAAAGAGAAAAAAGATATATACTATATATATACATATATATATGTATCTATAACATGCGTGAATATATAACATGCGAAATTATAGGTAAAATCTTGTTTTGTTGCTTTTTGCGTTTTAAATATTTCGTGTCTGGGGCTTGGCACAAATAACAATAACAACAACATTAACAATAGCACCTACAAGGCAAAAAAAAAGATAAAGATACTTATAAGCAAGAGCGAGAGAGCACGAGAGCCAGCGACTGGGAAAGGCAAACAAAAAGAAATGTGATAAAAGCCAGGCAACAGCAAACAGCAAAAGAAAAATAAACCAAAAAAAGAAAGAAAAAAAAAATAAGAACAAATATTCTTAAGCAAAACCGTAGTTTTAATACTCTTCCACAAGAGAATCCAATCAGATTCATATGCATGTAAATTTATGCCCAAGAAACGAATTTGGTTAAATACTTTTCGACATAACTGTGTGCTGGCGATTAGATAAGCTTAAGTTGAGTTGAAGTGTATCAAAATTTGTGTGCAAACTGCGAGAATTGAGACACAAATTGAGTTGCTTAACAAAGTTTTGTGCGCCTGTAATGAGTATTTGAAAAGTTTTTTAAGGAATTGATCGAAAATGCTTTTTGCTTTCAAGGTTGCGCAAGGAGTCAAGTGGGGGGTGAGTGGGGGGAGTGGGGGGATAGGGAAGGGGGGAGGAGACTACACCTCCTATTGGTGTACCGGGTGTAAATTTAATTAAAATTTATTTATCGAAATAATTAATAATTGTGACATCTGCTGCGCTGCGTAAGGAAATGCTTTTTAATCAAAACTGCGTCTCACAAATTAAAAGACTAAAAAAAAAAAAAACAACTTAAATTTATTTACGATTATTTATCATTTACGCTTTGATTGCTTTGATATCTTTTGCTGTCTGTTTTGCCTTAATTTCAGTTTCAGTATCAAATCGGTTCGTTCTGTTGTTGACAGTTGTCGGAATCAAGCATTAAGAAATTTCACAGTTTGCTTATCAGCCACAGAGCAAGCGATAAAAACAAATGACAGAAAACAACAAGAAGAAGAAGAAGAACATGATAAAAATACTTAATTATATATGTTTGTATGTATGTATACTGGTTAGTTGTAGTTGTATCTTGTCTGTATCTGCTTGTTTTTAGCAATTTGTTTATTTTTAATCAGACACACATACATAGCCATGTGCTCATAGCTTGAAAATCAAGCTAAAAGATACAAACGCGTATCCATCAGATACATTTTCTTTAGGCTGCCATGTGCCTAACTAAATTGCAATCACAAGCACTGTGACTGAGCTGAGCACTGGTTGTATCTGCAGGCATCACCACCCCACCCCCCACCCCCGCCACACCTCTTTCCACTCCCAGCACAGTCTTTGTTGCAACACAAATTGGCCTGCTGCTGTTGCACTTGACCCGCTTGCTGCCACTTGAGTTGGTCTCATCAGTTCTAAGACTTTACGCTTACCCCAAATCTCCCCAATCCCTGTCACACCCCCACACCTCAAACGCCTTTCAATTGTCTGACACGCACTTGAGTCACCCTGTATAGCCAGCACTTCTGTCTGGCATCCTTGCTTTAATCTTCCTGCAATCTGGCAATCTTTCATCATAACAGCAATGTGCATAAATATAATTACAGTGAGTCAACATATGTCATCGTCTGCTCGAAATTAAATTACAATTTACAGTGGTTAGAAATGCATGTGCTTGGGTTAATCACACAGCTCCCCCGTGGAACGCATGTGGAACGCGTGGAACGTGTGGACTTTGTACCTTTTGAGTTCGATAATTGTTACAGTTAAAGTTACTGTTACAGCTACAGTGCGGTAAGTAAATAAGTGAACACTCGAAATCGTAAACTTTAATTGGCTGCCGTACAGTGAGCAATATAAGTAGTTGCACACTGGCTTTTGTCATTGTCATTGTAATGTTATCATGCTGAGTATGCACTTTGTGTGCATCTGTATGTGTGAGTGTGTTCGTATGGCACTTAAGCATGCTCCACTGTAGCCTCAGCCAACAAGTAATTAACAAAACTCGTTAAAGCAATTGCATTCTTCAACGAACTGTTGCATGTGGCCCATTGTACAACAACTTTACAATCTTTTCTACCAATGATCCACCTACTGTGCACCCCCCCTACTCTTACACCATTCTAGCCCCCATCTGCTGTCCTAAGCACTCTTGGCAAACATTTGCTATTACGACACGAAACGGAACTAAAGCCCCGGCTGACTTCTGAATGCATTTGGATTGAATCCTCGTAACGAACATATTTGTAATTTGCCTTTGACATGCAAAAAGAAACTGCTGACGTCACAGAACTTTTGAATGTAATTCTTTCGTGCCCCCTTCCACCCGACAGCGGGGTCAATACCCAACAGCGATAAGCATTATGCAATGACAAAGTTGTTGTTGTTGTTGTTGTTGTATGTGTTGCCAGCTGATTGCAGCTTATCGCCATTTTGTGTCCCAGGTCAATGCCTAAACTTTCTAAGAGCTTGAGAGTCAAAGACTCAACGAAGGAGTTTCGTTCAAAGAGCGCAGCTTACAATGATCTTTTGTTTACTCTTGCTCTCTCCCACTCTCTCGATGACGTCGAGGGGAGCCCGTTGGAAGCTCAACAACCGATTCTTTAATCTGATTTCAATCAAAGTTCAAATGCAATTCAATAACCCGTTTGACACCTTATTTTACACAAATAAAATACTTAATCTCATTTAAGCACAACATTTTATTTTTTTTATACAATTAAAATTAACTGAATTGTTTTGCAATATACGTTTTTATTGATAGCATGCACAGGCAAAAAATGCAGTCAATACTCTGGAATAATTTTAATGCAAATTGATCCAAAGTTCAAGTAATGATTACTTAATTTAAATAAGAATTTTTTGGCTAAATCATTCGTGTTTTAACATGTCTTTTTTATTTAAAAGATAAATTACTATTATTTCAATTAAGAATTATTGGCATAATATTTGTTGTGATTTTTTTCCTCTGTATTATTAATAAATTCAACAAATGCTTCTGTTGTTGTTTACGTGTTTGTATTAAGGCTTTGAGTCCATTGGGACAAATGTGAGCTAATTAAATTACGACTTAATTGACAAATGTCGTTTATGCAAAAACACACACATGCATAAATTGCCTCCCACTCTCAGCTCTGCCCCACCCCACTCCAGCGCTCTCTCCCACTCACCCAATCCAGCAATGCAACCTTGCTCTTAGCTGTCTATGCTCTCTTACATGCCCATTCAATCTCTCACTCATTCCCTCGCATTCCCTGTTGCTCTTCTCTTGATAACGGCAGTTGGTTGTCTGTGCTGTGATTTTTGCCGTTATTTTGTGCACATTGAAATTGAATGATGAATTTTAATTAAAAATAGAGAGATGCGTAATTCGATGAACAGATTTTTTTTTTAATAATCATTAATTAGTAGATTTCACAATCAGTGATGACGCCATCAATCTACAGTGGACACTCTCGCTTTTATCAGTGTAACAAGAAATTTGTCATTGTGCCTTGAGCCATCGGTGATAAGCCGCATATAGACAGTAATACACACATATATTTATATAGCCTAGAAGGCAATATTTAGTACTAATCATATCCAAAAATCCCTTTGATGACACACTCAAAGCCCACAAGCAAATCGCAATGCTTGATTAAATATTAACTGTATTAATGCGGCAAATGGTCGTGACAGAGACAGAGACAGAGACAAAGACAAAGACAGAGAGAGAGAGAGAGAGTGAGAGACTGGCAGTGACAAAGACCTTTAAATCACATTGAATTGACAAATGAATAATTCGCTTTAATGCGAATCGATTCAATAATAATACTCATCATTTGGCATATTTCCCTTTTGTCAGTTTCTGATACTGGCAATATAATATACTATATAGTATATATATATGTATATACTTGTACTCAAAGAAACTCATTTTCCAGGGTTGATAATAATTGATTAATATTGATAGTGTAATTAAGTTAATATGATTATATGGTTTTGACCTGTTGGAGATTTCATCATGCAATTTAATCATCAACTGGAAAAACGGGGGAAAAAAGAAACAGTTTTCTGCTAGGGGGTATATTCAGACTATATAATGACTAATTTAAGATGGGATAGAATCTAAGTGAAATATAATTCGAAAAATCATGAATTCCGATAAATAATTTGTTTTTTTCTTAATTCAATTATGATTTTTGACTTCATTTTAGGTTAGTTTCTGTGCTCATTTTAAGTAATTCTTAAACCATGACTCAGTTCAAGAGTTTTCTAAGCTGTGATTCTGTAAATTAAGTAAAAAAATACTTGAAAAATCAGACAAATTTGAGTCATGGTTAATCGAAATCACTTTTTAAAACAACTATTTTCTAGAGTATTAAGATCTTAAATTAGTATGTCGCTGAATTTGTTTAGCACCTTTGAATGCTGATAACACTCTGATAACAGATAAGATATAGCAAAGTGCCTTTAGACTGCGTAAAAGCAACACTATTTACCGTTGTTGTCTGGATTTTCAACTTTCGCGATGATAAGAAACTTGGCAACTCGAGAAAAACACGGCCGCATGGATTGGCCATACCCGTAAAAGGCTATATGGTTTGGTACGGTATGATATGGGTATATTTACAATGTCATTAATACACTTATATACTTTGGTATTTGTAGGTTTGGTATATAACACATACTTTTAGTATACTCGTTAGATGT
Source organism: Drosophila cardini (assembly GCA_018903735.1). Taxonomy (NCBI): domain Eukaryota; kingdom Metazoa; phylum Arthropoda; class Insecta; order Diptera; family Drosophilidae; genus Drosophila; species Drosophila cardini. Next base: position 18,729,571 of record JAEIGM010000001.1, on the reverse strand, counting down.
GTGAGTCTCTTTTTGATAACTTTGTCGGATTAGATACCACACAAGCAAGCACAGAACGAAAGAGAGGGAGAGAAGGAGAAAGGGGAGAGAGGGAGGGAAAGGCAACACAAACAGCAAAGTAGAAGCCATTATGGGGTAAGGGACGCAACACAAATACGGCTAAAAGACTTAATTAGGCTTACAAACAAGACGAATTTGTCGAATTGGGCGGAAATCTGAGACAAAATCAAGAGAGATAGAGAGGAGAAAAGGAGCAAATGAAAGGAGGAGAAGGAAAAGGAAGAGTAATAGTGAAAGCGATGAGAAGCTGAAGGAAGGTAGAGGAATATAGGCGAGTAGGAGAAGGAACGAGTTGGGAAAATAGCGAGCTTGGGAAGGAACGAGTAGTAATAGGTACGAGTAGGTATAGTAGGAGAAGGAACGAGTAGAAATTGTTGAAAGAAGAGATAGATGTAAGATCGGAAATTAAGAAAAGTAGGATAACTTCAAAAAGTACAAGGGATAACAGTGGAAAAAGGAACGTAGGAGAAAAGTAAGAAGGATTCTTGAAAGCAACTGGAGGAAAGACAAGGAGTACAATCCGGGAGCAGAAGATAAAGTAGTTGATAGCAAAAGAAACGCCCAGAAGAAGTAGAAACTACGCAGGCAGGCCAATAGAATGATTAGGGAGGAGACGGAGGCGGAGGCGGAGCCACTGTAACAGAAGCACAAGAAATCTCAAGTGTTTATTTTGAAAGGTTTTCAAGTGGGGTCCCAAGACTTTGGACTTTGAATCGTCTGTGTAATGTGTGGATGACTACTACCAGTTAGTATAAGGTATGATTTGCAAGTACTGCTATCTATGACTATATAACCACCATATATATTGTAATAAAGATCCCCCCAATCACCATACTTATTGTAATCTTCAGTGGACTCTGTCTTCTGCGCAGCACACCAAACCGAAGCGCCTTGTACTCAATACAAGGGCTGATAAGACTGCAGTATAATGAAAATACTTCGCGTGGGGTGTTGGTGGGGGATGGGAAGGTTAAGGGTGTGTATTAGTGGTAATCGTTTGTCAAGGGCATAACTTCGCAGTAAAAAATGGAATTAGTGTGAAAAACATTAGTTGAAAACAACAAGAGATAAGCAAAGAAATCAAAGCAGAATCAATTTCAAAAGAATTACTTTCGATTAGATATAATAAGTTGTAAACAGCTCATCTAATAAATAATAAAAAGGGTTACCTAATCAAATTAGGGTTGAAATTTATGACCAATAAACTGTGATCAAAGCAGAGCTACAAAAAATGGCTAGAATCTGACCTAAAACTGTGAGAGAGAGAGAGAGTGAAAACCGCTAACAAGCTTTTAAAATTTAGTTCAATTACTAAGCACTAAACTGCAACTAATTAAACCTTAACTTAATGAAATGGAAAATATATAGCAACAAATTTGCAATACTGGGTTCAATGTCGGAGTTTTGGTTTATTTGTCAACCCTCTTGGGACCCCTTGTCTACCCTGTTCTACCCTCTTTTGCCCCCCTTTCGCCCCTTACATTTAAAATTCAAATGTGGCGCTTGTTGTTTACGCCAATTTCGTAGCAACAAATACAAATAATAATATAATATTATAATAATAGAAGTACTGTGACTTTTGCTCACCTTTTCAAGACATTCTTGGCCAATTGCCTTTGGATCCAATACGACAGCCTGTCGTGTACCGTCAGGCACGTCCACAATGCACCACATGATGTCAAAAGTTCCTTTTTAACTCAATTCCAAAAGATTTCTTGTTAAAAAAAAGTAAAAGCTGTTTCTTTCTCTTCCTCTTCTTCTGCTTCTTCTTGTTTTGTTTTTGTTTTTGTTACCGTTTTAAGGCAATTGCATTTGTCTTTCAGCTTCCGCGTTACGTTCAAAAAGTTTGAAAAAAAATAACTGAGTGAAACACACGCACACACACGCAGCAACCAATTCAAAACCCGAAAACGTACAAAGCGTCGACTGAGCTGCTCTCGTTGACGTCGTTGTCGCAGTCGCTGTCACTGTTACTGTTGCTCTTGCTGTCGCTGCCGCAGTCGCTGTCACAGTCGCCGTCGCTGTCGCGATTGGAGCTACAGGTTGCGTTTATTGTTCCTTTGCTTTGTTTCAATTCAATTATACTGGGGGGATTCCAGGTCCAGCCGTGGAACTTATATTTTTTGTATGCAAATTATACTTGAATTATGTTTATGCACTTTTAATATTTGTTTACGGTCATTTTAGCGGCACCGCACCATAAAATTTTGTTTAGTTATTAAAACTTTATTTGAAAGTCGGTCTAATATACTTTGTACATGTATATGTATGAGTCTCGTACTCAGGTACAAATATATACATATGTATATTTTTATTTTTCTTTGTTTTATTACTGTTATTTTTATTAAACACGATTTTAGCAGACGCCGTTCTCAATGACGTCGTTTTACGTAGCAGAGTGATTTTTGATTTAACGTCCGTTCAACGCAGAGTTCCCGATACAATTGAATTCTGGTTGGACGCGAAGGCAAAAACCAAAGAGCACTCATGTGTATTAACAGTGTGCCACTGTTAAAGCACTGTTGTGCTCAAGTGAGCTGCTAGCCATCGGCCGCTGTTATACCCGAGCATACACCTCTTTCAATTCACTGCTCTCTCTTAATTCAATGCTCTTAACTGCAGGTGAAGCAACTTTACGCTCGTGATTCACATGAGGTTTGACTCTTTTGTTTTCGTTTTGTTTTTACTGTTGTTGCTTTCAGTACTTGGAAGTTGCAGCTGTTAACGACGATGCTGTTTCATTCAATGGACCCGCAAACACAGCTGTTGCTCTTGGTACAGCGACTGCTGCTGTTGCTCCGGCCGCTCATCCTCTGTCTCTGCTGCTGCTTCTGCTTTTGCTGCTGTTGTTCTGCTACTCTTTTGTTATCAGATTTTCCATTCCATTGCATGCGTACAGGAATGTATAAGGCATGCAGGTAAATTGTTCAACAGTTGAATTAGCAATTACTCTTTGCGTTAACATTTACTTCTCCAACTCTCCATCTCCCTATCGCTATCTCCGATTCTCTCTTTCTTTGTATTTGTCTGTCTGTCTACCTCGCCAATGTGCAGAGATGCATGGCGCGCATGTGCATCGCAGCTGTTGCTTTGTACGAAATTCCATTGATACTTTTCATTTTACGCATCATTGTTTTGTTTCCGACCTGCACAATGCATAAACTAATGGAAACTCCTTTTGTGGAACGCATTTAAAGTGCTTTCCGTGTTGAGCCAAATTAAAATGTTTCGTTTTAAATACTCTCTCGTTTTATGATGAACTGTTAAAACGGACAATTCTCTTTGTCAGCTGGAAGTATAAATAGTGTAAAATAGTTTCTTTGGAAACTCATTTGGCTTCGAAAATATATTTTGTAATGATTTAAGTGAAATGATAATTAAAATCTAAAAAAAAAGAATATTAAATGCACAAATTTATTTCATCTTTATTTTAAAAAACCTTCAAGTTAAAACTATTAAATTCCATGTAATAACATAAGTACAGTGAAGAGGGAGGTGAAGGTAAGGTTAAGGTAAGAAGACAGGTGAGGTGCAAATGAAGCCAAGAAACCTTTTTAATAATCTCGTATTATCGTGTCATTGACAAGAAACAACCTCGGGCTTCTCAAACTGATCAATAACAATCGATATTTAACGGTTCCCAAAGCAAAAGCTCAAGCTTTTCCAAAAGCTTTTCAACATACATATATAAATGAGTGTCTGAATAAATAAAGCATTGTGGTGCGAGTCTGAGGTAAAAATATTGAAAGACTTATACTGAAATTTATACGGGAACATTTATGGGATCTATGAAATCGAACTAAATCAATTAGGGAATCCCCAACTATGAAATACCCGTAAAATTTTGATTGGAATAGTAGCAGCAGTTATGTTTTAAGGTCTATATAATATACAGAAGCATAAGCCGATTTGAAAAAGTTGATCGGCATACTATATACATATATAATATTTTGTAATCAAGTATTTTAAATACCCTTTGGAACCATAGGCTTACCAAAAGTGATAAGAGGTATCTTCTTAAGAAGTATTACCATAAAACTTGTATAATAGTCAGATATGCAGACATTCTCTATCAATAGTTACTGTACTATATGATTTAAAACTATTTCAAGCCCTCCCACATTCCAAATAGAGAACCCCTAAGAAGTTTGTTTATTTTCCACTACTTAACAAATCATTAACCTTGCATGTGACCAGACCAATGCGGACGAGTCCATAGGAATATAAATCAAATTTTGTATTATCAGCAGACGTGGGCGAAATTCAAAACGCAAAAAAAATTTATGGGAACAAAGCTCAATATTGTTGACTGGATTACGGATCTCCAGTAACTGTAATGGGTATCGGAAGAATAAACGGTTTAAACTAGATGTCTTATATAGACTAGTTCATAGGGGTCTGTTGGGTTTATCAGAGAACATTCTGGGCAACAGGCAGGAGTTGACATGGCCGACAACCTCAAGTATATATATTCATGATCAGCATTAGCAACCGAATCGATATTGAATAAAATAGATTGAATGAAATAGAGATATAGAATAAAAAGTAAAAGTCCGTCAGCCTGCCTGTATGAACACCTGAATCTCAGAGACTATAAAGGTATAGCCATCAAGTTTGGTCTAAAATTCAATCTATATGTTGTCATTTATTTCATTTTGCCTCGCCTCTATCGCCCACTTGATTTAAATTAGTACGAATTGGTCAACTATATCCAATAACTTCTATAGGACAAATCGGTTGAAAATCATTGATTTGTTTAAAAGAATGTTTTCCATATTATTTCCTATCTTAACCAGGCTCACTCATTGTGTTATTTTATATACCCTCACCCAATTGAATACAGATCAAGCTACTATATCATATAGCTTCTATAGGTCTAATCGATTAAAACAGCTGATTAATGCTAATAAACCTCCAATGATCCTTAAGAGGTCTACAGTAATTGTCTATAAAGCAGTTTAATGACTAATTTCAGGTCAGGTCATTGGAACAGATGTTAATTCGGCTGAGGAAAGTACTCAACCGAGGCAGTCAACAAACAACAAACAACAGCTAACGACCCTGCTCAACTCTGGGAGACCTGATAAGGAGAAGTTGAGTAAACATTCTATATATTATAGGTATATTTATAACCCCAGACGAGCCAAAGCGACAACAACAACAAAAGGAACACCAAGAACAACAAAAGCTATGTAAGATTTATGATTTATAACAATAATAAGTTCTCTAAAAATAAGTTTCCGTATAACAACTGAGCATAGCAACGATCCAAGTGAGGAAGGTTTAAAAAAAATAACAATAAAATTTATAAAGATTTCCCATAAATTAATCAAAGTGTGTCTAGAAATCAGAGATAATCATATATAAGTAGTAAGTGGTTAATAGTTAGTATGTTTTGATCGATCATTAAGCGTGTTCTCTCTGACAAGAAAACCGATTCAATGGACTAATTAAGACGACGTGTCCATAATTCGTATTAATCTATATCGCTCAAGGTTCATTGTCAAGGGAGTCGCAGACATAATTGTTTATTGTTTAATCTCTGCATCAGCTTAATCAACAATTGCCAAATATTCCGTGAAATAAACAAAGTATAGAAAATAAAATATAGCAAAAAAAAAAAAAAAAGACTTCCACTTCAAAGCACCGACACCTGTGTAAGTATCCCTCAGTACCCCCCATCTAATCTGAAATTTTATACGAAATGTATAGACACTCTAGCATGATGTGTTTCAAAGGTTGTGAAATTTCAGGTGATACACCTGCAACCACCATTAATGAGTAATACTTTATGTTTTATATGCCCCAAATGGGATTTTCAATGCTTTTTACAATCGGTTGAGAAATTCCCAAGTCTTACAGCTAAGTGAGAAAGGCTATAGTCGCGTCAAGTGCACATTTTCCATAAAAATAGGTATTTTCGACCGATTTTTCCTATGGGAGCTAGAGCTATAGTTGCCAGATCCGAACCAAACTTGACTAGGGTAGTTATAATCATGATATACACATAATATGTGAGTTTTTTTGCAATAGGTCGCCTAACACTACATGTCTTCATACAAATTTCCCATTTTCGACCGATTTGTCCTATAGGACCTAGAGGCTATATTTGTCCGATCCGGATGAAACTTAGTGAGGATAGTTATAATGGTACCATATGGTATACTTTCCGACGTTTAATCTAAATTTAGAGTTAGTATTATAACTTGAATATATGTATATATTTTTAGAATACAGCATGAAGTAAGCTGATCAGTGTTATTAGTGTTATCAGTGCTCAAGACTAATAGAGGTAATACACACACTTTACACACATTGTTTGTTTGTTTCAAGCTAAGTATATAAAAAGTGGGTCTCAAATATAGTATGCGAGAGAATCGTATATTGAGAGTTATACGATGTGGTATTAGGTATATAAAGACCTTCAGATAATACAAATAATTTATATTAATAGATCTCTGTATACACTTTCTATAGAATTTCGATGACTTAATGTCAACACAATTCCAAATTGAGACCTGTATCAATGTCCTTGATGAGTAACTTAATCAACTTCTGGAGGGCATCCTCTTCGTATTCATCTAGATCGGGTAGTCCAAGGTTTTCGACAATACCCGTTGGACCCAGTACCACTGGAGAGGCAAAGAACTGTGCTTCTGAGACATCCGATTGCACATAGGCGCATTCGATAACTTTCTGTTCGTTGTTGAGGGCTCGGAGCAGGGAGTTCACAAAGCTCGCACAGGCATACGCCTCCGAGAGACTCAACGCAGCTATACCTTTCTTCCCCTTGGCTTTTACGACCTCCTTAGATGCATCTTGGATGCGTTTGATCAACTTCGCTTTGTCCTCTTGACTGCCCTCGAATTTGGGACTGGATTGGGAGAGTAGGGGAAATGTAGTGTCGCCAGCATAACCACCGACGACAGGAATACTGATCTTAAGCGGATCAGTACCGAGGCACTCGGCCAAAATGCTCTTGGCACGGATCACATCGAGTGTGGTCACCCCAAAGAGTCGCCTTGGATCGTAGGCATCGTGTTCCATCAGTTGCTTGGCCATCAACGGTACAATTGTGTTAAGTGGACTCATAGTGATGGCCAGCAAGGCATCTGGACAAGATGTCGCAATCCCTTTGGCCACATCCTGGACCACTTTACCGTTTGCCAGCAACAACTGCTCCGGAGTCATGTCTGTTTTGGAGGAAATACCAGAGGACACAACCACAATGGCTGCCTGTTCCAGTGCCTTGGCCATACCCTCCTTCTCCCCCTTTTCCTCCTGATGGGCCTCCACCTCTGAAGCTGTGCAGATGTGGGACAAATCCATAGCTATTCCCTTCACATTGGCTTTATCCTGCAGAGACAGTTTTGTGATCTGCGAATTCTGCTTAAGTAGCAGCGAAAGGGGCTGACCCACGCCCCCTGCTGCGCCTACAATGGCCACCTTAACGCCCCTTGTGCTGCTGTGACAGGGGCGTGGTCCCTTAGGGTGACCATGGCTATTCACATTTGGAGTCTGTCGTGAATATGGCACAGCGAATTTCATAGAAAACATAACTGAATTCCGTGTGTATTTATACACAAACTAAAAAATTAGAATAACAACAAAATTTTAATATTCGAAATTTATTTTCTGATAGGTTTCGCAAATAGAGAGAGAAATGCCTCAGTCGAGTGTGCCGACTGTAAAAGACCCCGTATTCATTCTAGTGCGCATTTCACCATAGAAATAAGAAATTCTTAACCGATTTGTCCTATGGTAGCTATAGGATATAGTTCTTCAATCCTGACTAAACTTGGTAAGCATAGTTATAATCATGTTATACACATATGGTGTGAGTTTGACTCCGATTGCTCAACAAACACTACATGTTTTCATACAAATTTTCTCTTTTCCTCCCATTTATCCTATGGGAGCTATAGGCTATTGTAGTCCGATCCAGAGCAAATTTAGTACGCATATATAGAGACATGATATACACTTAATTCGGGAGTTTGGTTGAGATCGGTTCACTAAAACAAAGTTTTTCATACTAATCACCAATTTTCGAACGATTTGTCCTATGGGAGCTACAGGATATAGTTGTGCAATCCGGATCAAACTTGGCGAAGATAGTTATAATCGAACTATACACATAATGAGTGAATTTGGTACTGAAAGCTTAAGTTTATTCCAAGTTATGGCGTTATGAAAATGGGTTTTTACAATTTACGGGGGCGTTAGGGGGTTTGGCAACAAATTGTAATAGATTTGATCAGCGTACGCTACAGACGGACTTTCATTTCAAATTTTGTGGCTATTACTCCATTAGTCTCTGAGATCTAGGTGTTTATACGGACGGACAGGCAGACAGACATAGGGACATTACTATATACTATATATATATACGGACATACTATATACATACATATATACTGACAAACCTAACAGTCCCCTCTACACTTTTTGAATACGGGGTCATGCAAGTAAGTGCATGTAAGTCGATAAGAACGCAATCACCTTGGACCTTTCTGTGTAAATCCCCGTAAATTGTAATACAACAGTTTGTGCAAAATGTATTCCAATTGATCGAGATTATAGTAATTATAAACGAGAGGAAAAATAGGTTTTTCTAGGAATTTTAATTGAAATCTATAGAAAATTTGTGAAATTTCTGGTGTGTGTAAATAATAATAGTAATGTCAATGAAGCCGATGATGAAGACGATGATGATGTAATTTGCTTTACAACAAAATGCTGAACAAATGTCAATAAATTTTAATTAGCTCAATTGATAAACTCGGTGTTTTTCGGTTTAGAGAATTTTTTTTTTCATTTGCATTGAATTGATTTCTAGGAATTTCACACGTAAACGGTGAAAGGGGGGGTGGTAAGGGAGGGGAGGGGGTGGGGTATGGGGACCTTGGGGGCTATTGATAGTTTTGTATTGCCGGAAGTGATGCACAGAGAGAGACGGTTTTGGCATTGAATTCAGAGCATCGCTTGCAATCAGTTCGAGTCTAAACAAATTCTTATCAGCAGCAACATGAATGTTCATGTTCGTGTTGTTGTTGTTGTTGTCTTTTTTGCTGCTGCACTGTATTCAACATATGTATATGTATGTGTTTATAATATATGTGTATGTGTATGTGTATGTGTGAATTGTTCAGTTTATGAATGAAATCGAAGCATTTAGCACTTTTTAGTTTTCTCTTCTTCTTTCGCTTTGCAGATCGCTTCCTGGGCAAATTTGACACCGTCCTCGATGCCCTGCTTCAGTTCCGGTAGCATTTTCTTGAGTCCTTCCTTCTCCTCGGCATCCATGTCGGGCAGTCCCAGGTTCTTCTTCACCCCATTGGGTCCCAGCTCGAGGGGTGTGGCAAAGTAGGCGGCTTCGGTGACATTGGATTCAACATAGGCGCATTCAACCACATTCGCTTCCCCGTTTAGGCCATGCAGCAAGGCGTTAACAAACTGAGCAGCTGCATAGGCCATAGACAGAGTAGCGGATCCGGTACCAGCCTTGGCCTTAACCACTTCCGTACCCGCCTCCTGTATGCGATTCACTAGCTTCTTGCGTTCCTCCGGCGAACCACAGTACTTGGGACAGCACTGCGAGAGTATGGGCAGGATGGTGATGCCTGCATGTCCACCGATCACCGGCAGAGAAACCTCATTGGGATTGACCTTGAGTATGCGGGCAATGAAGGCACGAGCTCTGACCACATCCAGTGTGGTGACACCGAACAATCGATTGGCATCGTAGCAACCCAGAGCCTTCAAGCTCTCCGCCGCAATCGGTAGGACACTATTGATGGGATTGGTAATGAAGGCGAGAAGGGCCTTGGGACAGGATTTGCTGACGGCACGTGTCACACTCATGGCCACATTGCCATTGGCACTGAGCAGCTGTGCCCGATCCATGCCTGGTTTGCGGGGCATTCCAGCGGGCACAACCACAATGTGGGCACCCTTCATTGCGTCTATTAGGAGGTCATGACCCTTGCCCTCAAAGCTCTCGACATGGGTGTGGGTACAAATGTGGGATAAATCCATGGCCACGCCCTTAACGCCCTGTAGGTCCAGCAGTGCCAGATCACAGACCAGAGGATTCTGTTTGAGCAGCAGACTCAACGGTTGACCAATTCCCCCCGAGGCACCCACTACAGCCACCTTATAGTTGCGTACTCCGCTAAGCCTCCAGTGGTTCACGTTGGAGTCGTAGGACAGCAGGTGACTCCGGGATCTCAGCAGCCTCAGCCATTTGCCTAAGCCTTGACCACCAGATTGCATTCTGATCAAATTGATTAAAAATTTATATTACTTGTTATTCAATTTTTTTTTTTTTTTTTTTTTTTTGAATTTCCGATAACAATTGATAAAATTCTATTTTATTTGATTTTTCGGAAATTGTTAGACAGACACAAACACGTCCTGATTTCCACGTGCTGATTAACACCTGAGGAGTAGGCCTACGTTTAAATGTTAGACCCAAAAGTTACACTAGCCGACGCTGAGTTACCCTGTATTTTACGTTTACTTTGAAGATAGGGGAAAACTTCTTTCTCAAAATATTCTGAATCAGAAATATTTGCTTAATATAAAATTATATACGAAATACAAAAAATGGTATCAGAATTAAATAAAGATTTTGTCTTAAATCAAATTTAAACTTATTGAACCGTTTTGAACTATATTATAACCGTACTTCTGGAACTAGGCAATGTTATGTGGTTAGAATAGAAATTTTAAGTGTGATTTTTAGCAGAAATACTTAAGTTTTACTTTCTATATAGACAAAAACGTTTCTTGACTTGATGCTGATTCTGGAAAATAAAAATATTTTTTTTGGATTATAAATTAAAGATTTTCAGTTTCAAGAAACTCTTTTATCTGCATAGCTCTTAAGTTAAATTCTTAAGATTCAACATAAAAGCTTTTTTCTTTTTACCGTTACACACTACAGTTAGGGTTTATACACTTTTTAAAAAGGTTTTGTAAACGGGGAAAAAAGTTTAGCTTTTTTATGTTATCATTTTATGACTTTGATAGTGTTAAAATTGTATGAAATGTATCCATACTCGTTTAAAAAGTATCCAGGATTACGCTACTTCGGATTAGGTAAGGTAAGGGATTACTTTTTTCACGTATATGCTAATTATCCCCTGTGTAGTATTCAAGACTTGAATTTCAAGTTATTTTTAGATCTAACCGTAACTCCTTCGGGTATTAAGATCACTCAAATGTTTAATAACATACCCTGTACTTTAAAAACTCACTAAAATTAGTATACCATTAAAATTTTAAATGTTATAGACAGAAAGCTTTTTGTATTTTTATTTATAGGGTATACAACAGTCGATCAATCCATGCCAAGTCGTAAGCAAGTAATTCACATTTTTCGGCCGATCACCAGAGCATAATCTGAAACGATCTTTAGCACCGACCAATGCCCGATGGCGCTACCCGAAGTCCGATGACCGAATACCGTTACCCGAAGCACGATGACCGAGAAGACAGCAATCCGAACCCGATGTCGCAGCCGAAGTGCTGATCCAAGGCAGAAGTGGGTGCGTGTATATGTTTGGTGGTATAAAATGTTAGGCGCTATCAAGAGCGACTTCCAGTTGCTGCCGGCTCCGCTATCAATTCGCATAGCAAAACAAAAAGAAAACAAAATTAAATTATATTAAGTAAAATAAATTAAAAGAAGAAGAAAATTAACAACAAACTGTCAACGTTCTCGTTCGTCTATACGTTTTAAAATTAATCAATCTCGACTCTATTTAGTATTAACACTCAAAATGGTTCAAGAAGTAAGTATAGACAATGCAAAATGATTAAAGTATCAACAAATAAAGCCAATAAAATTCTAAAAGTGACAACAACAAAAATTATAAACAAAAAGAAAAATTCATAAAAACAATTTTAGCTCTAAAAGACTCGGTTTTAATCTAAAAAAAAGTACTTGAAAAACGCATCAAATTTTTCAAGTTTATTACATTTTTTTTTGTCAAAATTTTAAAAGATTCTTGTTTCTTCTGGTTAAAATTGGGATGAAAAATTGACATTTTTGATGACGATTTGTCAGAACTAACGCGAACCAGAATGGAGCGCCTTTCTCAAAGTTCATATACAAGTAAATATTCCATAAATCACCTCAAATTTTCTAAATAGGGTCATTGGCTGTGTCATGCACATAATTTTATTTGAACCGTATCACATGATAGTACATCACACTCAGCTGACTTTGTTTCCCCTTTTTTTTGGATTTTTTATTTATCTTAATTTTGGACACAACTAATCAAGTGGTTTTTTGTCTCTCGGCGATTTTTAGAATACCGACAACAAGCTGTCACTGCTGATGGTACTGCTACTGGTCGCGTGCCTCTCAAATGGCGCCAGCAGTAGACCCTCCTCACAGACCGATCTCGATGGCAGTGGGACAAAGACACAGTCACAGGACAAAGTACTGCTCGTTGATCCCAGTGAATATCCAGGAAATCTAACACCTGAAACCATACGTAAAGTGCAACAGTGTGAAATCAATCAAACCACAATGGAATTGTGCATGCGATGTGCCAAAGTAACCAAATCGGAGATCATATATCCCATGTGCTGTAATAACGATGATAGTGTTAAGGATTGGTGCTACGACTATGTCTACTATGGCAACAACGAGGGCTACTGAAGTAATTTGGGAGATCTGAAGTATCTTCAATCAGAGATATCTTCGGATCACTCCATTAGGATACTTACTTCTGCCAAATTCTATTCTATTCCATTTCTGCAACACCGCAGATCGATTGGCTGTGATATCTAAGGCAATATTATTGTTTATGTTTATTTACTTACACCTAAATTACTAGAAATAAAACATATATATTTAATAAGAATTTAAAAAAGAAAAAACAAAACGTTTTTTAATTAAACCTTTCAAGAAAAAAATGTAGAGGAAAACTCAGAAAACAATTAGATCTGCCGAAAAAGTGGAATAATACTTCTAATTGAATACATTTATATATACAAGAGAATAAAACAAGTAAGAAAGGCTACAGTCAAACGAGCCAACTGTAAAAGACCCCGTACTCATTCCAGTGCGCATTTCACCATACAAATAAGTAATTTTCGAACAATTTGTCCTATGGAAGCTAAAGGCTATAGCTGTCCGATCCGGACCAAACTTGGTGAGGATAGTTATAACGGTATTATACACATAATGTGCTAGTTTGGTAACAGTCGCTCTACTAAAACTTCATGTCTCCATACAAATCACCAATTTTCGACCGATTTATAAGCTATAGGCTATAGTTGTCCGATACGGACCAAACTTTATATGTATGTATGTATATGTAACAAATATACCATTGATCGTCGTGGCCAGCGTACGCGGGCAGCGCTGCCGCTACATATGCAGCGAAAGTATCATTCATATTATTGAATGTTTCTGTCTCGCTTGCACACATGCATTGGCATCAAATGTAAAGTTCGTTATATGAATAAGTTTCTGGATTATAGTCGGATTATATGCAACTTTCAGGATAGTTTGATATAATTTGTTTCCAAACGTATTTTATATAACAATAAAATTTATAAATTAAAAAGAAGTTCTTTTTTTTTATATGTATATTTTTTATTTTGTAAATTGTTTTATCATTTTTTTTTATTTTAAATATATTTTTAGAAAACTTTATAATATTTACATTTTTAAATAGTTTTTGTTTTTTGTTCTTTCTGCGAATTGAAATAATAATTGCAATAATAATAATCGCAATCTGCTAAATTTGCCGATTTGAAAATTGATCAAAAATAGATTTAAAACGCGTTTATAAACTTAACGATTTCTAAGTATTACAGTTCATGCTGTTGCTGCAGTTGTAATTAATTTCTTTTCTTTTCTTTTTTTATATATGGCAATCAAATGTTGAATTAGATATAATCGAAATGAATTTGAAAATGCACAATCCGTTCGATCGGGACTCGAATGGGAGTTTTGGGCCCGACATCACATCGAACTTGCACTAGTTAACAAACACCACGTGAATTGTAACTTTGAGATATATAAATGAATATATATATCTGTTATAACAAAACAAATGTTTCAATAAGAAACAAGGAACACATATATCGGATTATATATAGACACATATATATAGAGTATGGTATATATATTCAGTCACTTGATCGAACTGCCTGTCGATCCGCGTTGCTGTTTGTTCATGTTGTTGTTGGCTGTCGGTTGTCGCCTTGTCGCTCTTGACTGAAAGCAACATTTAAATTTAAAGTCGCGCGAAGAGTTCAACTTACCAGAATTCAAGCACGCTATTAAAAATATTTGTTTCTTTCTAAATTATATACATATTTGTTGTTTTCTTGTTTTCAAGGAATTCGGGTAATGACTTTCCCAGCAACTGCCGCCTCGGATTCCGCTTGGGACTCCCCATGCGTCAAATGGAGATACGAACAGTCGACGTCCTCGCAGCGACCCATAAGATCGAAGGGACACACGGTGGCATTGACATTCAGACCACTATAAAGATCACAAGAGACTGCAGCTTCTGTTGAAACACTTGTATTACACACACACACACCTGTTGTAGTTCCTCGGCAAAGGTGTGCGATACTCTCCAAGCAGGCAATCCTTGGCTTCCGCTGGCAAAGAGCACAATTCCCTCATGAAGCTGAGAGTGTAGGGCGGTACATCCTTAACGGTCTGGGACTTGGAGACTTGGAAAACTTCTTGCGCTGTCTGCAAGTAAACTCAACCAATTGGTTAGTACGGGGTTAGAATACAGTTAGAAACACACAGAACAAATGGTAACATCGAGACAAGATCTTAGTAAAAGATTGAAGCAATTATTAGTATATCTAAAATCCACGCACATCTACGTCCAACTGGCTCTCAACGATCGCCACAGCTTCTTCCTCTTCTTTGGCTTCTTTATCTTCTCTATCAGCAACTGGATCACATTCAGTAGTTGTTGGCTCTTCTTCCTCCTCTTTACTGCTGACCTCCGGTTCGATCTCTTTCTCCGGCTGTTCTACACCATCGGACTGTGGTGTGATTTCTATTGAGGGTTCTGTTTGGATTTCAGGTTCTTCAACTTCTGCGCCATCTTCTTTGGTCGTCGTCGTTGTTGACTCGTCGGGAAGCGTTAATGTATCCTCGTATTTGACAATCGTGTTATATAAACGTATCTCTTTGGTTAGTTGCGTTGATTTGCGCATTATCTCCGCCTTCCCAGGATCCAGCAACCTGAAAATAATCCAAATTATAGTCATTGACTGCATCGATGAATTCAATAATTCTTTCGTCCGCTTTGGCTTTTCACGCTGGCATTTCCCACGCATTATAGTTGAAACCATTTCGTTGTTGTCCACCAGCAACCAGTTACTAGTATTGCTGTTCTGTCTGGTTGTATTGGTTGTTGTTGTTGTTGTTGTTGGTAGTAGTACCTGTAGTCAGAGCCTTGAAGACCACTGCCAAGATCCATGGCAGCGTTGCGCAGTTTGTTGCGCTTCTGTTTAAGCGATATGATTATCTCATGGCTGGCCTGAATCTCAGGCTGTATTCGCGACAGTTTCGCCTCCTCCTGCTTCATGGCCTGTTTCACGCTCTGCATTTCCGCGAAGAGTTGCTCGTATCGATGTGAGTAACGCAGTCGTGCGACCTTTGACTTTCTCGCTTCCTCTACCATATGAAGAGACTTCTCCAAATTCGCAATCATGCTGTTCCTGTAAATATTAAAAGTTTAATATAAATTATTGTTTTTTGGTTTAATTTAAAATTAATAACTTAAGAAATAGTCACTCTATATAAAAATATTACAGTTTAGGTACATAAATTATTATAGAGCGCAACGCTTCGTGTATTTTACGATCCCTTAGTTCGTCTGTTGCTTTAGATAAAAATAAAAGAGCACGAAATAATGAAATCAAAGCGTCGAACAAAACTCTTGCATTCGCTCTCTTAAGCCCACTCTCTCTTTTTTTTGATCGGCAGTGCCTCCTACGCTTCCTTAGCGTTGATCAGTACTCAGCAGCGCTGCTGTCACATGTACAGTGTCAACATTCGTGTGGCTTCGCTCTTGAACAAAGTTTCTAAATGTGCGTGCCGACATCAGCTACAGCGACCTCTATGTTAGAACAGCAAAGCTCACTAGTAGACTATTTGATTGTATGTGTGTGTGCTCCCTTACACTAGGAAATACATGTAAGTAAACGACTAAATCAGCAAAAAGAACTAAAATACGTGATAAGAAAACTAACAACTTATACAGTGGCTCTAAAGCTGACTTTTGAATAACCTGTCGATGACTTTTTAATGGTGGACTCTACCCAAAACCCAGCTTTCTTTAAATAAGAAATCACATAATTACCCGATTTTAAGAAAGGAGTTCTCAAATGCCTTTAGACGGCTTTCCTTCGATGGCATCTTGAGGGATGTTTTGGATGTCGTTGGCAGTTCCTTAGTGTTGCTGTTTTCCGCTGAAACTGTCTTTGGCGTTGCCTTTGTCGTTGCCTTCTTGACCTCTTTCTTAGCCTCTGCAGTTTTGGCTTTAGTTGCCGCTGTGGTCGTCGTAGCAGCGCCTTTAGCATTTTCCACGATTTTCTTTTTCTCCAGCAGCTGCATGCGCTCAATGAGACGAAGATATTCCTTTTGTGAAGCTACAGGTAAATGACGCACAGCCTAATATCATGGGAATGTAAGTGATTAGAGGTTAACTGGAACAATTGCATACACAACTTACCACTGGCGTTGGCTTGGCTTTGTTGCTTGGCTGCAAAACTGGAGCAGTTTTGGGAACGGGCTTCGATTGTAGCTTCTCTGATGGACTCTCCGCTGGGCTGGAGGCAGTCAAGGGTAAAGTTGTTGGCACCTTGGAGCGGGCCTGCTTTAAGAAATCATCCAGTTTCTTCTCAAAGTATTCATTGATCACAGTACGTCTCAAATCCGAGTTGTTATTGGAAGCGGAGGATTCAAGTATCTCCGAATTGGGTGTATTTGATCGGGTGGTGGAATTACTTGCACTATCAATGACTTGGCTGAGTGGACTCGGCTGGTCGGCATAGTTTGGGGTATAACTACTGTAGGCAAAGCATCTTCTTAGCTCCAGTTCATCATCACTGCCAGCCGATGATTCGGCGAGAGTAATGATTAGTTTGTTCACCTTAATGGTCGCCGGATCCACTGTGGTTATCAGTCGCGTGGAGCTGCTGCCATTTTGGGTGTGCAGTGGAGCCACTGGCTCCTTGACCAGCAGAGTTGTTGGACGCTTTTGAGGCGGTGCCGGCTGAAGGACCTTTGTAATCTTGCGTTTAGGAGCAGTCTTTTTGTTGATCACCTTATTGGGTTTCACAATCTTGATTATATCTGTTGCTAATGGATATACAGTGTCTGTTGTGGGCTTGGATGGGGCTGTAGCTTTAATAGCTTCCTCTTTTGGTTGTGGCGCTGGCACTGGCAAAGGAACAGAAGCAGGAGACGGAGGTGGATGAGGAGGAGCAGTAGGAATATTCTCGGGCATTGCTGGCGGCAGTGGCTCACAAGGCTGACTAGGTGGCTCCTCTAGCTCCTGTTGCACCTCCGTGGGCTGCATGGCAGTAACTTGGAAGCGTAGTACTGCCTTCTTGAGTATTTCGGGACTTTCTTCGGTGGCTTCCTCGACGAGGCTGCTCTTCCTTTTGGTGGCAATGCTTGAGAGCAAAAAGAGACGCAGTTCTTCGGGATCATCCGAGTCATGGGTTTCGCTTTCCCTTTGAATAGCAGACACTCTTGATTCTTTGGCAGCTTTAGCTTTAGTCGCTGTGGGCTTAAGCGTGGAGAGTAAAACGGCACGCAGAGCACCTGCCTCATCATCGCTGGATTCAGCGGGATGTAAGGGTCGAGGTGAGTTGAGTGTTTGAGTTTGTGAGTTATCCATTGAGATCGATTGAATGTCGGTGAGTGGAGAATCACGGTGCGAATGCGGATCAGCCAAATGCATTGCATCCCTGGCATCGTCATCCTCCATCTGCATGTGTGGAATGTGATATGGAGGTGGTGGCGGTGGCACTTCATCATCATCATCACTGTAAACATTACTTCTTCTCATAGAATGATACCCTTGTTTCTGCTGCTGTTCCTCCTCGTCGTCATCATCGATTATGATGGGCATGGAGACGGGTGGCAGTGAATTGGGCAGGAAGCAACGCCAGCCATCTTCGCAGCTGTTAGCCGTCGACTGCCAGTTGTGCGGCCAGCGTTGCCTGTCCTCGTCGCTGTCCGTCTGCGCCAGATCCATGTCGACAGGTTCACCAAACACAGCTCTGGGTGGACTATACGCGGGTCTTTCTGGCGATGCTGCTGGACTAATCTCCATTAGGTCATCGATGTCCTCGCACTCGTTGCTTATTGTTGGCTGATGCACACGATTAATCATGTCCGTGGGAGAATATGCCCGTTCCGCATCCCGTTTCTTGCGTGCCATGTGCTTCTTTAAGATAGCAGATTTGAGTGCTATGATACGCAGCTTGAGCTCTGGAGGTTCATCACTGTCCGATGATTGTCGTTGCTCTGTCTCCACTTGCTCTACGCGCTCCTTGTTTCTATAGGTTGAGAGGTCCTCCTTGTCCTTTGGAGGAGGACTGGGTGATTTGCGCAGACGATACTGAAGTCGCTCCTTGAGACTATGCTTCGGTTTGATATCATAGTTTCCCGTTCGAGCTAGAGCCACACGCAGCTCATCTCGGCTCAGTTTAAGCTTCTCAAGCTCGTCGTAATCATTTCCGACATCATTCTCCACATTAGCATCGTATTCTGCGATTTCATCTTCCGTCACACTGTCCAGGGAGTCCACCCGTATGGAAACCTGTTGCTGACTTGAATTATAATGCTCACTGTGACGCTCATGGCGTCGCTTCTTTCTCGTCGTCATTGTCGCCGCCGACGTTGACGTTAACTCTTGACGCTGCTGTCGACTAGCAAATGGATTGCGTCTAAATTGTGGCGAGTGCTTTTTGCCCTCCATGCGCTTCGCTTTGTGCTTACGATGCTTTTTGGGGGGCGCAAACTCCTCCTCCGACAGGCTTGAGACATCCGAGAGCACACTGATAGGTGAGAAATGCTGATACTGGGTATATCGACCAATTCTATGTGGCCTTTGATAGTCTATAAGAAAGTCAAATATGCTTATCAGTTGAATGTTGTCAATAATAATAATGAGGCGACGCCTTCTTTCAATGAATATTTGTGATGCGATTTAAAATGGAGCATAATTCTTTTCAAATCTTAGAATTCCAATGTGTTATTCATCATAATACAAGGTCACTATATCACACGCACACACACACGCATTCGCTCATATGTTGATAAGTGCCTGCATGCTTGTGTGCACATCACACACACTCACACACACGCGCATAAGAGAACGTGTTGCTCTATATCGGAGACGAAAAAAAAATGAAACCCTTACTGTATTGATTGGCCAAATTGGCGGACAACATTTCCATTTTTTCAATGTCCTTGCTTTTATCCTCTAGCTGTTGTATACGCGCACGCAATTTGAACTCTTCATCCTCGGAGGATATTATCATTTCAAATTCATCGACAATTTCGCCTTCTTCACGATCATCATCTTCCTCGGCGCCATTTCCATTATCGACAATTCCAGCGTCATTGATTTGCGAAGTTTGTGTAGCTTTCATTGTGTTGCAGTCATTTAACTGTTGTTCTGTAGCAAAGCGCTGCATTGCGCAGACAACCATTTTAAATATATGATTTTAATCAACTAAATAAAATGTATGACAACTTTAAAAGTTTTCCAAGAAAAAAGGAAGAAGAGCCCCGTTCGTGTGTGCGTTTTTCTTTGCTGTGTCAGAATATTTTACAACACTCATATTTGTCGCTGCACAACACGTAGAGCTAGCTGTTCATGGAGGATTTTTTAAATGTTTTTATGAATTCAATGTTTTTAAACTTTCTTCACAGAGAAAAAAAAGTATGTAACACGAGAAAAATCCAATTATATATTTATTCTGTAGGATTTATTTATATTTTTTCCTGAATCTGTAAAGTTCAAACAGTCTGGGAAAAAAGTGTGACCTAAATATTATCGGGAAAATAAATAAGAGTGACCATGTTAATACTGGGTTAATAATCAGAGTTGCTTTTGATTTCGACACAAAAGCGCCATCTATGTTTCGGAAAACGAACCAAAAATTACAGTTCAGTGTCAAAAATCGCACTTCCGCTCTTTTCTACCCAACTCGCGGAGCAAAATGCAGCAAAAGGTATTGTGGTTGTGAAAAATATGCGAATTGCGTTGAACTAAAATGTTGCAAATATTTATATTTATAGCGCAGAGAACCCGTGCAGGCCGTTCAAGTCTTCGGACGCAAGGTGTGTGTTAAAACATGAATTTAAACACTAAATATCATTGCACGTGTCCAAAAAGTGCCGAAAGACATTAATCGACGCTCGTCCCCACGACGTACGCTGAGGTTATGTTTATTTGTGTGATGATTTTTATTGTGTATTTATTTTAATAGTGTACGAAAATAATGAAATGATTATTAATGTTTGCAGAAAACCGCTACTGCCGTAGCTTACTGCAAGCGCGGCAGCGGTCTCCTGAGGGTAAACGGACGCCCTCTTGACCAGATTGAACCCAAAGTGCTGCAGTACAAATTGCAGGAGCCCCTCTTGTTGCTCGGCAAGGTGAGTACGAGTGTTTCACACTGTTTATTATTAGTAATATATCATTTCCAATGATGATAACATTTATCCCGAATTCGAAGCTAATGAGAATACAATTGTTGCTGAGATTAAGACAATACAAAAAACTGTATTTGAGTTGATTAAACATCTATTAATTAATGCGTTTTTAATTTGCAGGAGAAATTCGCCGGTGTCGACATCCGTGTCCGCGTCAGCGGTGGTGGTCATGTAGCCCAGATCTACGCTATCCGCCAGGCTATTTCCAAGGCCCTGGTTGCCTTCTATCAGAAATGTAAGTCAAGAAATACCTTAATCTATATGATTACAGTGTGTTTGTGCCCATTAAGGTTATTGTTTGAAAGATTTGACTTTCTTGCAATTTTGTAAATTGAGAGGGCTAGAGAAACCTTCATTATGAGCATATACCAACCAAACTGCATGCAAAATACCAGCACAGATTGGGTGATGCGTCAAAAACATAAAAACTATTAGAATAATAATTATATTTATATATAAAGTTTGTCAAGTAAATGCCATAGATCCATTTAAGTATTTATTAGTCAACAGATACTTCGCTCCGTATGTTTATAGCTTCTTTGCCCATTAAGGTTATTGTTTGAAAGATTTGACTTTCGTTCAATTTTTATATGTTGAGAGGGCAAGAAAAACCATCATTATGAGCATATACCAACCAATCTGCATGCAGATTAACAGCACAGATTGGGTGATGCGGCAAAAACATAAAAAATATTGGAATTATATGCATTAAGTAGTTGCTAAACACTAGTTTAAGTGTATGCAATCAATTGCTGGACTCTCTGTTCCATGATAGATATCACCTTCTACCAGATTTTTATTGGAATCCTTTGTCATTTCCAATGAAAGACAAGTGCAAGGAAAATTAAGTGAATGTGGCAATCAAAGAGAGCGACTTAAGCAAATTTTATTGCAGTTGCTATTTGAGGCTTCATCGACACTCTCCTTATACAAATACTTTAGTTTTCATTTCTAAGAGCCTATTTATAATTCACTATTTGGTTTATTTCATTTACAGACGTCGATGAGGCCTCCAAGAAGGAAATCAAGGACATTCTGGTCCAATACGACAGAACCCTGCTGGTTGGAGATCCACGTCGCTGCGAACCCAAGAAGTTCGGCGGTCCAGGTGCCCGTGCTCGTTACCAGAAGTCATACCGTTAAATATTTCTGCTGCTTTTCAAATTGGATTAGATATTTTGTACAACTTGAAAAAATATTTACATGTCATTCCTCCAATTCGAGAAACATGTGAATAAAACGGAATAATTAACTTTATGTTGTGCGAGTTTCATTTTTTTGCAGTTTGGGTACAATAAGTGAATTAATTCCAGAAGTAATCTAAAAAGATTATAAAATAAGGCAGCTTTCTGTAGTTGGATGCAAAATTATCTGCAAGAAACATGGGATTTAAACTAAAGAAGTTGTAAACTTTTGAATAATAAATGTTTAGCGTAAAATTGAAAATTTAAATTAACCGCCAGATCGATAACACTATTGAGTTAATAATAATCGCAAAGTTACTTTTCACAGCATATCGATATGTTTCGATAACAAATTTTATCATCTCTAGCGTCGGCATCGCAATTCAGAAAAACGGCGGCACAAGCGCCAGTCAGTTTTATGCTATGCATTAAATAGAATCAAATTGTGTTTGTTGTGAATGCTGTAAAATGTTTGTTAAAAAGTTGGTGCTGGATGGTTTTAAGTCCTATGGCAAGCGCACTGAAATTGAAGGCTTTGATCCGGAATTTACAGCGATCACGGGTTTGAATGGCTCTGGCAAGTCAAACATCTTGGACTCAATTTGTTTTGTGCTGGGCATCAGTAATTTACAGAATGTAAGTAATTTGAGATACAACTTGAAACTGTGGAGTAAAAACCAACTGTGTGGACATTAGGTGCGTGCATCAGCGCTGCAGGATTTGGTGTTCAAGAACGGACAGGCTGGAATCACGAAGGCAACGGTGACCATCGTGTTCGATAACACAAATCCCCAGCAGTGTCCGCCGGGATATGAGAAGTGTCGGGAGATTTCCGTGACACGCCAGGTCGTGGTTGGTGGCAAGAACAAGTTTCTGATCAATGGCAAGCTGGTTCAGAACAAGAAAGTTCAAGACTTTTTCTGCTCCATGCAGTTGAATGTCAATAATCCGAATTTTCTTATTATGCAAGGCAAAATCCAACAAGTGCTGAATATGAAGCCCAAAGAGGTAAGTTTAAAAGTATATGAATCTATGCATGACTAATCTGGGGTGTCGTGCTGTAGGTTCTTTCAATGGTCGAGGAGGCGGCAGGTACTAGTCTGTACAAGACCAAGCGTGATTTAACCAAAACTCTGATCGAGAAGAAGGAAGGAAAGGTGCGGGAAACATCGACTCTGCTGGAGGAGGAGGTTCTTCCGAAACTGGATAAGCTGCGCAAGGAACGTGCCGCATACCACGAGTATCAGAAGACATGTCGCGATATCGAATTTCTCACACATATTCATATTTCTGCCCGATATCTGAAGCTTTGTGACGCCTTGCAATCGGTGGAGGCGACTGAGCAAAAGATTGAGAATCGCATTGCCACGTGCCGGGAGAAGAACACCAAGAACCTGGAGGAAGTCGAATCAATTGATGTCAAAGTGAAGGACATACAACACAAGATCGATGCTGAAATGGGTGGTGCTCTGAAGACGATGGAACAGCAGCTCTCCGCCAAACGAGCGGCTGAAGCAACTGCATCCGGTAGCCTTAAGGCAGCCAAGGGCACCATTGAGCAGGATGAGAAGAAAATTCGAATGGCCAAGAAGAACATTACGGAAGATGAGGCTGCGCTGCTAAAGAAACAGCAAGCAATGTCAACGGTGCAAGACGAGTTCCAAAGCCTCAAGGATGCCGATGCAACGGATGCGAAGGCCTACGAGGATGCGCAGCGGAAATTTGAAGCCGTCTCTCAGGGTCTGTCCACCAACGAGGATGGTCAGGCCAGTACGCTGCAGGAGCAGCTAATCGGTAAGTCCTAAGAATATTCGGTAAACAATGCTTATGCTAACTTTTCTTGACAGCTGCCAAGCAGCAGCTCAGCGAGGCTCAGACCACGATTAAGACCTCCGAAATGGAACTGCGACACACTCGCAATCTGCTCAACCAGAAGCAAGGCGAGACTCAAACCAATGATGCTGCCTACATAAAGGACAAGGGACTGCACGACCAGCTGGAGGCAGAGATAAGAAACCTGGAGCGTCAGCTGCAGGGACTCAACTACGAGGGCGGTCAGTTCGAGCAGCTGAAGGAGCAGCGTCAACATTTGCACAATCAGGTACGGGAACTGAAGCGTGATCTCGATCGTCGCAGCGGAGCTCGCTACGATTTGCAGTATCAGGATCCAGAGCCCAACTTCGAGCGGCACAAGGTGCGTGGCATGGTCGGAAAACTGTTTCAGGTCAACGATATGCGTAACTCAATGGCACTAATGATGGCAGCTGGCGGTCATGTATGTAATTCGTTAAAATGTATCCAAACTATGGTAACAATCTAATTTTAATCTAACAGTTATATAGCTTCGTTACCGACGACGATATAACCAGCAAGAAGATTCTGCAGAAAGGTAATTTACAGCGTCGTGTCACCTTGATACCCATCAACAAGATCAAGTCCTACCCACTCAATCCAAAAGTTGTTGAGTACGCCAAGGCCACAGTGAGTTTACCTACAGTTACCGATTCCATAATCCTAATCCAAATTCTTAATTTTGACTCTCTTAGTATGGTCGCGATAATGTGGAATCTGCCCTGTCGCTCATTAGCCACGATAGTTACTTTGATCCAGTCATGAAATTTGTTTTTGGCGGCACACTAATCTGCAAGGACTTGGATGTGGCTAAAGGAGTAAGCACCAGATAGATTTAATCTATTAAATACCTAGTAAAACACATTTGTTTCTTTTAGCTAAGCTCCGACAAGAATATAGGCGGACGTTGTGTGACCCTTGAAGGCGACGTGGTCGATTCCAATGGCACGTTATCCGGTGGCTCAGCTCCCAAAGGAGCAAACATACTTGAGGAGCTGAACAGCATAAGGATTTCCGAGAAGGAAGTCAAAGTAAAGATGAATGAATTAAAACAAGTGGAAGAGACATTGAAGTAAGACAAAAGATTTGGTTTTTTCTATAAGTTTATCCTCATTTGTTCTTACTTTATCCATAGTTCCATTGAAAATGTTGCCCGTACGCACAATAAACTAAAGGAGACGCTTGAGCTGCGTCAGCACGAGCTTTCCATGTGCAAGAGTCGCTTGGCTCACACAGCTTTCCAACAGAGTCAGGAAGAAATTGAGGAAATGAAGGAAAAGGTCAAGGCACTGGAGCAACAAAACACGGAGGCGCGTGAAAAGCAAAAGTCTTCGCAAGCTCGAGTCAAGGATGTGGAGGCGAAGTTATCCGATGCCAAAGGCTATCGAGAGCGCGAACTTAAGGCTGTTAGCAGCGAAATGAAAATAGCCAAACAGCGGGCGGAGAAATCTCGAGCCAATTGGAAGAAGCGGGAACAGGAATTCGAGACGCTGCAACTGGAAATCAATGAGCTGCAGAAAAGTATTGAAACCGCCAAGCAGCAGCATCAGGAGATGGTGGAAGCTCTCGAAAAGTACAAGGCCGAACTGGATGCACTGCAGCAGAATAGCTCGAGTGCAGCGACTGAGGTGGCTGAACTAGAGGCAGCGATCAAGACACAAAAGGATCACTTGAACGGACAGAACAAGGAGATGCGTGCACTACTGGCAACCAAGGAGAAATTGCTTAAACAAAACCAGGAGCTGGAGCTGGAGGTGAAAAAGAAGGAAAACGAAAAGAACAAGGTCAGCGGAGAAGCCAAGGATGCCAAGAAGCGTATGGATGCTTTGGAAGTGAAATATCCATGGATACCGGAGGAGAAAAAATGCTTTGGTATGAAGAATACCCGATACGATTATAGCAAAGAAGATCCCGTTGAGGCTGGCAATAAGCTGGTTAAGATGCAGGAGAAAAAAGAGAAAATGGAAAGGAATCTCAACATGAATGCGATGCAGACACTGGAACGCGAAGAGGAGAACTACAATGAGACAGTTCGTCGTCGGCAGATAGTTGAATTGGATAAGGAGAAAATTAAAAAGATTATTGTCAAAATGGATGAAGAGGAACAGGACCAGGTGAAGCGTGCTTGGAACGCAGTCAACGAAAACTTTAGCAGTATATTCAGCACTCTGTTGCCCGGAGCTCAAGCCCTGCTTAATCCCGTCAAGACAGACGGCATCCTTAGTGGGCTGGAGATTAAGGTTGGCTTTAATGGCGTTTTCAAGGATAGTCTTGGTGAGCTTTCTGGTGGCCAGAAGTCATTAGTGGCTCTGTCGCTGGTCTTGGCCATGCTTAAGTTCTCACCAGCTCCGCTCTACATCCTCGACGAGGTGGACGCCGCCCTTGACATGTCTCACACCCAGAATATTGGCAGCATGTTGAAGCAACACTTCCGTAGCTCCCAATTTTTAATCGTCTCCTTGAAAGATGGTCTCTTTAACCACGCCAATGTCCTGTTCCGAACCCAATTCTTGGAGGGCGTTTCTACCATATCACGTACGGTCGGACGTTCAGTTGTTCGTCGTTAAATGTATTATGATAGTTGTTAAGGTTTTACAAATAAAACTTAATATATAAAATTGTATTTTTAATATGGGATTTGACCACAAAAATAATTGTTTCTCTTAATAAATCCATTTTGCATACATAAATTATTTTTCCATTAATAAAACATTGATAAATCGTCTGCGATTTAATTGTTCAAGCTAAAAGTTTATTTTAAAGTATAATTTAACATATTAAGCCTAACAGAAACGGTTACTGTTAGCGATTGGGCGGTAAATTTCCAACAGGGCAGGTTTGCTGGTACAAACGTCAAACTGACTTTTGGTCACAGCGACAAAGAGAACGACACTGACAGTCGTTTGCTGTAAGTTGCATGCGCACTAGTGAGAGCGAGACAGAACTTATGGTGAGACCGTCGACGAGACGAACGCACCGCGCAAACCAACACATGGACATGAGCGCACACACACACTACACACAGTTAGAAACATCACGTACACATACAGTCGAAGAAGCGACAGAACTGCGACTACGACAATGTTGAAGAAGTGCTGCTGTGAAAAATTAAACAAAAGTGCTTAATTGGATTTTTAAAAACACAACAAGGTCGAAAATAAAACATTCAACATTTCATCCCAACGCAGATTCCTAAAGAAACTCGTCAACATGGTAAGAAGGCTTCGTACAATGAATGGATTCATAATCAAAATCTCAATCAAATCGCTTGCTTCTGCACAGTGTCCGTGTATGTGTGAGTGTTTGTGCTCAGTGCGCGCGTGTGGATGTGTGTGTGTGTGGTACAAAATTCTATAACTTGTATACGGACGGTTCTACTGTCTGGCGGCCTATCAAGACAGGTGGAGGTTACTTCGGGGCCCTCGCAATAATTAAATGATTTTAAAGTTTGTAATGTGTTACACATTATCAAATATATTACCGAATCATGAGCAGCAGTTCATAATAGCTATAAAATGGCATAAACGCTATACCGGCTACAAAGTTTCAAATCAATACATAAGAAAGGCTCAGATACATCAATTCGTTGCCTTGATTGCATTAATTTAATGTATTTAATGTTCATATATTCAATCTGTTTGCAAACACAAATTAATCGAATTAAAGAGATCAATTTAAATGCAATTAAATGTGGAAACAGTGTTTACCTGTTTTCAACATTTGCCAGTGTTGCCATTACGATTTAAACAAACAGCTGTTCTCATAGCGCGAATGAAATATGATTAATGAATATAAACAATTGTTTGAATTTCTTTGGAATCGATGTATTTCCTTTTTAATGCTCGAAACTTACAGACCTTTAATTTAGATTTGTTTGATAATTTGTTGTTTGTAGACCCCGTATATAGAAACATGACACGGGGTCTAATAAGATTATCAACATCTGAGTCTGACCGGCCACAGTAACAATCGGTCGTACCAATAACAATTTGTTTTAGTCATTGTCTTAATAACTACGTAACTAACTTTTTGTATATCTTTCTAGGATCGAGTCACAAAGCCGCAGAAGAAGATGCTCATCACGCTGCTGCGTGAGACAAAGTACATGGAGGGCAAGAAGGAGAAGGAGTGGTATTGGGAGAAGATTCAAGCGGCGCTGAATACCATTGGACCCAAGAAGACCATAATACAGTGGAAAAAGGTGAGTACACTGGTGTCCCATTGGAAGTATTCCTGAATCTCAAGTAAAACCTATTTCAGTGCTGGCGTGACATGCGTTTGACGACACGAAAGAAGTTGGCGGAGCTAAAGCGATGTCAGCTATCCGGAGGATCACCACCGCCAGGTATTGAGCTTAATCAGGAGGACAATGATATTATTGATATTGTGGGCACTGAATACTTTTACGAGGAGATGAACGGGGAACTGAAGCCAGAGAATTTTATGACCGGATTTGATTACGTGCCGGAGCACTTCTGCGATGCCATACTTACGGCTGCTGCCGGTCAGCAGCAGCAACAGCACATGCAGCACCCAAAGGATCCACAGTCTCACAGTGGCCAACAGCCGCAGGATCATCATACAAACGATGGCGAGACAAACGATGCGCCTGGCTCCTCAAACGGTGGCTCTTATCAGGGTCAGAATGTGGCCCAACTGCAGTCACATAACGGTGGAGGCGGCGGAGAGCATGGCAACGGCAATGGCAATGGAAATGGCAACGGAAATGGAACACAGCCTCATCCGGGAATGCCGCAACATCCAGCATTTCATGGTGGTCTACATCCGCATCTGCTACGGCGGCACAACTCAAACGCCGCTTTGCAAAGGGAAACGCCTTTTGAGGAAAAGCTGCTTCAGTTCATGCAAGATGCGTTTCCCAAGAAAAGTAAAAAGCGGAAGCAACGCGATCCCGATAAGCTCTTCTTGCTCTCACTCTACGAGGAGATCAAACGGGTTCCAGAGGAGATACGATTGGATGTGAAGTCGGAGCTAATGCAAATCTTAAAAAAATATCAAAAGAAATCACCGGTAAAGGCGGAAAAATCATCAGCATCCACGTCCACATCCTCCAAACAGAGCAGCAATAGCAGCAGCAGCTCAGCTGCAGCGCATCTTTCCCATAGTATGTACCAGTTGCAGAAGAAGTATGAGAAGGGGGAGAAGGAGCCATCGCCGCAGTCCCAGGTGGATCCAGTGCCCCTTCATGCACCTCAGCAGCTATTTCAGTTGCAGAAGAAGTATGAAGAGACCGCCGAGAAGGTGCATCAGCAGCAGAGCGAGCAACGCAAACTGGAGGCTGCCCATCAGCAGCAGCATGCCGCCCACCAGCAGCCCCCGCCGCCGCCTAATGATCAGCATCTTCATCATCCGCAAATGGCACACAACATCATGTTCCCCCTTGCCCAGTTAAGGAATGAGCAACCGGCAGCGCAGCAACATCATGCTCATAATCCACATCAACAGCAACAGCATCCACACCAGCAGCAGCAACAGCAGCAGCATCATCCACCGACGATCTTTGGCTCAGCGGCAACAGCTGCGGCCATGAGCACGGATCGACCAGCGATGTCCTATGAGAACGTCGGGTGAATGTTGAGCCGTCTGTGGGAAGCCACTTGTGGAGCGCGCCCTTCGACGGTGTCCCCCACGACGGCAGACGCGCACAACTGTTAAGAAGCAGCAACTGTTAGCCACCAAGCCTCCAGCTCATAATGTCGGATTCATTGGACTCCGTCGCCCCTTAATCTGTCGGAACTGTGTGCAAAAATTGTTTCAAACATTAGGTTTTTACTCGTAACTCTAATCCTTATGCTAGTTTTATCAAGTAGCCATGAAATGATCATCATGTAAATGCCAATGGAACGATCCAAAACGCATAATAAAATCATTAATAATTATGTATTTAATAAAAATTATAATACATAATGGAAATTATTGATATACATATGAAAATTGTGACTTCATTTTCAATTGTAACAAATGAATTTATTGTATGTATACAGATTACACAAAATCATTAATTAAATTAACCCAAAATGAATAAATCTTAAGTTTAAAATGTTCCCAGTTTATTTAAATATAATATAATTAAATTTCTTATATGGGAATAATAAACATTTCCACTTGCAAAGAATTAAATAATTTTCAATTGATTATGCAACAATTTCTGGTTTAATATAATTTTATATATATTTTCAGTTATATATATTAAATTAAATATTTCTATTTCAATTTTGTATATATTTTTGTTAATATTCATTTATAAAAAGACTTATCAATATAAATATAAATAGCATGGATAAAACTATGAATAAAATAAAAAACAAAAATATAAAATATTAGAAAAAATTCTATATGATAAATTTATATTTTTATAATTTACAATTTTATTTAAATATATTCAAGTTATATTGTTAAATTTATTTATGTGTCTATTCATAGTTTTATTTATGTTGATACTTACTCTATGTATATATTTATTTTTATATTAATTATTTAATGCATTTAAAAAATTAATATAAAAATAAACAAAAAAAACTATACAAATGTGAATTAAAATATAATTGTAAATATATATTTATTTATTTGTTGTATATATTTTCAATTTTATCTATGCTTTTAATTATGCTTATATATACATATATTTACATTTAACTACTTCTATTTATTTTATGTTTATATTTATATTTATATACTTATGTTTATCTATATATACTTGTATCTTTTAGTTTATTTGTGCTTGTCAGGAACCAAATTTGATGATCCCAAGAGAGATAATCTGGCAACTCGTTAATTTAAGGTCTGGAATATATATCTTTACCGTTTAGCCTACACCGTTCAGTGTACGCCGTTCAGCGTTCACCGTGTTTGGTTCGTTAAGACGCGAACGAAGTCGACACGAAATCGTTTATCTCTGACGTATTAAGTGAGATCATAAACGAGATTACGATCGCGATAATCAGTGCACTGAGTTGAGCTGAGCATAACACTGTGAGATGTGCACTTATCAGTTGCGTGGGATATGGATGGAAGTGCGGGTGGTAATTGTGGCTTGGTGTTACCTGCGATGAGAGAACCTTTGGCATTCTAGTCTGACTACTGTCTGAAGCGGTTATAGTCTACGCGATCTGGACAGACTTTGTCCTAACTGACCTAGGACGACGTCGGATTTTCCCAGAGTTTCGTTCGAGTGATCACTTAATTAATTAATCAAAATGACAAAAGGTACGATCGAGTGCATTTGATCAAGTTCAGTTAAAGACAAAGCGATATGGTTCAAGATCCAAACTGACATAACCACAAACTGCCTTCAGTGCAGTTTTGAGTATTTCAATTGGAATTCGGTTTGCATTTCATGAGTGAATTGAGTTGTGGCTGTCGCTAACTACAAATTACTTTATGTTTTTGGACACCTTGCTCTACGAATCGGTTTATATATATATATGTACAGTATAGAGATCTGCTTTGTTTCTAGTTGAGGCGCGAACTGTGCTGTGGTACATGACATTCACAGGGTTTATTGTGAACTATATGCTGCGCATTAATCTGAACATTACCATTGTGGACATGATAGCGCCGATTCCCGCTAGACATAATGCAACCAACATATCGGATATAGTTCCTACCGTTTCGGCATTGGAGAATGTTCAAAATAGCAGCGTACAGAATCAGCGGTACTCATGGGAGCGTCAGTTTCTGGATTGGGCAAATGTGAGTAGTAGTATCTATATATATCCTTGAACTACCGTGTTTATAAGTAACATTTATTAACTTTCTTTAGATTGAATACGAAAGAAACGGATTTCATTGGAACGAGAAGGAGCAGAGCAATCTTCTAGGCTCCTTCTTCTGGGTGCACTGGGTACTTCAGCTTCCCGGCGGAATTCTGGCCCGCAAATATGGCACAAAACTGATTTTTGGTCTGGCAAATGGCATCGGAGTATTCCTTTGTTTCCTTATCCCCATTTGTTCCTACTACAGCTACGGAGCTTTACTCTGGCTACGTGTCTTCCAAGGATTTATAACGGTGAGTACTATATGGTACTATATGTGACTGATTTTAACTGATAACTCTTTCAGGGCATGGCCTGGCCATCGATGCATGTGATGACAGCTAAGTGGATACCTCCCAATGAGCGGAGTAAATTTGTCAGCGCCTATTTGGGAAGCTCGGTGGGTGTGGCCTTGTTTTATCCGATTTTTGGTTATATCATCGACTGGATCTCCTGGGAATGGGTTTATTACATCTGTGGCGTTGTGGGCATGGTCTGGTACACAGCGTGGCAGTTCCTCGTCTTCGACAGTCCTGCCCAGCACCCGCGCATCTCCCAGTCGGAGCAGCGCTACATTGAAAAGTCCCTGGGTGCATCCGTGCAGAGCAGCACACCTGGACCTACACCTTGGCGCCAGATAGCCAGCTCACGTCCCGTTTGGATGAATGTGGTGGCACAGTGGGGCGGCATCTGGGGCCTCTTCACGCTGATGACCCATGGTCCGACCTATTTCCGACTGATTCATCAGTGGAATGTTCGTGCGGTAGGAAGATTTTGTCACTAAAATTTTGTCACTTAAAATTTACTAAACACTTTGCTGCTCTTCCAGACGGGCTGCCTCTCAGGCTTGCCACATCTGATGCGTATGATCTTTGCTTACGGGTTCTCCATGCTCTCGGATTACCTGTTGCGCACGGAGCGACTCAGTCGCACCAATGTGCGCAAACTGGCGACTGCAGTTTGTTAGTAATCCGTATTTTATTTTTGGTCTGAATTTAGTTAATTGTTTGCTCTACTTACAGGCTGTGGTGTGAAGGGGTTTTTGGTGTTGGCCCTGGCCTATTTTGGCTATAACGCAACGGCTGCCATTGTCCTGGTCACTGTGGCCACTATGTTTCATGGTGCGGTCTCCTCGGGTCCGCTGGCCTCCATGGTGGATCTGTCCCCCAACTTTGCGGGCATTGTGCTGGGAGTAAGCGGCATGATTGGTTGCATGCCAGGCTTCATTTCGCCCTTTATAGTGGGCATATTGACTCAGGGAAATGTGAGTAGTTCTCTGCTGGTTCTTACCTTTATCTCTAATCAATTTGGGTTATCTTGCAGCAAACGATCGAAGCCTGGAAGAATGTTTTTATACTGACTGCTAGTATGTTGATTGGCAGTGGTGTTCTCTACGTACTCTTCTCGGAGTCAACGCTACAGCCCTGGAACAGTGGCCACAAACTACTCACAGATGCTGGCCTGAAGGAACTGCAATCGTTTCAGGAGCAGCTTCCTCTAAAAAGTGAATTAGAAGTCGATCTTAAAGATCAGAAGAAGGAGAAGGAGCAGCAAGACCTGGAACTGGAAACCAATAAGAAGCCGGATCAAGCTACAACCAAAGTCGAGTCTGTTGACTGATTAGTCGCGTCGTGTGTCAGCTTTATTATCATAAGTCCATTTAAGTTATAGCCAGTTTGTGGCTTTATCAAAACTCATACCATATTTACACTGAGATTGGGTTTCTCGTGCCTAGTCTAGTGCCGACTATATCTATAAATTAAAATTATATATGATAATGTGATTTGTTTCTGTTTAAAGTTAGCACGATCATTCCATGAGCTCGTCGCCTGTTCCCACTGTTCCAACTGTGAGTGTTTTTGGTAAATAAAATGTGGGAACATAATATGAGCAAATGGCTCAAAGGCCAAAATGATTTGTTGGTCTAATTGTAGGTACTTTAAACCACATTTGAGCAATGTACACCCGTCGGAAGCTGTGAACTGTTTATTATCTTTTCTCACTATCTCTTTCAATCTTTATCAGTTAGACTATAATCTTGTGTAAATATTTTGATGCGAGTCTTTAAACAATTTTTGTTAAAAATGATACTGAACAGATTAACATTAAACAAAGTCTAACATTTGTTATGAACTCATCAAATATTTAAACTTAATTGTTCGGTTAAAGTTCTGACTAAATTTAGTTTTAATTGAAGGACTACCAACTTCTGACCAATAGTGTTTAGGAAAATAGGATTCGGACTGATTAAGGTAAGTTTTAAAATACTCTTATAGTTTCTATAAGCACTTATAAACTTATATATTTAAAGTCACAAAATGTACTCGATTTCAGTAAGATAATTTTGTCTTCTTCTACAGATGAAGTATTTCTATACTTTTGTTTATGTCTACGCTGTAGAATCCTTCGTTCTAAGGTTCCCTGTTGTCGTTGTCGATTTCCAGTTAATAATTGCAATTTAAATCAAAGCTGATTGAAGCGTAAAATCGTTTTTACCACTCCACATTACGATTCTCAGTGTCCGCTCTCATTACTCATACCACAAGGTGTACAATTGGATGCTGTGAAGAAGTGGGCAGTAGAAGTGGAAAGGGGCGGTTGCGAGGACAGTTTGTGGGATGGAGAGAATTGCCCTTTTGCCATTGGCAATGGGCTGGCATTTGGTTGTTTTGCGATTCCAAGTCATCTTGGCTGTTTCCTTGCATCCATTTCATTGGCATCCATTTCGGATTGCACTCCAGGGAGTCGTAGATGCCAGCTATTGAGTTGCTGATCCACTTCACGCAGTGTCCATCTTTTCATTCGTTTTGGCACTCGCCTAATCCAGTCAATGTCTTGTCACTTGATCCCGGCTGCCTTACTCGACCTAAAGTCAAAGTCAAAAAAAAAAGAAAATGTATAGATATATATAGTTAGATATATAACTGATTGAGATTAATTGGTTTCCCGTTACACGATTCGTTGGCCGCATTCGTAATGGCTTAAAAAATGAAGGTGCCATCATCCGGCAAACATTTCTTCAATAACGGAATTATATCACGTCGTTCAGTAGCGGGAGGAAAAAGGGGCGGAAAATAGGGGAAATTTGAGCTATGTGGAAATTGAAAAGCTGGTGAAAAGCAGTACTCGAAGTGTACTCGAATTGTATAACTGTAATTGTACTTGCTAAATGTACAGAAATCTCATTTTCCCTCTCCTCTCCTCTCCTCTTCTCTCCTCTCCTTCGCTTTCCTTTCCTTTCCTTTCTTCCCAATCTGATAATTTTAAAATTTCCATTCCCTTTTATTTATTCATATAAGAAATTATCGCTTATTTAATCGCATATTCGAGTCATTCGCAATTCCCATTGAATGTGAAGTGTATTAAGGTTACTCCCACTCATGATTCTGGTTTATCAGTCAAACATTTACTCCGGTGGAACTCTTAAGAGACTACGGCATTACTGTTGCTGTAAACAAAGGTTATCTGAATGAATTTCACTAAGCGCGACTTCAGAGCAGCATGACAACAATAATAACAAGTTCAAATAAAAAACAAACAAAAAAGACGTATAAAAAAAATGTTGCACGGATTTGCAAAATTCCGCCGTAGTCAAAAAAAAAACAAAGAAAAAAAATGAAATTCCCCGCCTGACGCTGCCAGGAAGTAAATTCAATCGTAAACAACGCAATCAAAAATTCATTCAAACGAAGCATTAACGCTTATTCCGTTTAGCCAGCCCCCTTTTGTGGGTGGGGGTGGGGGAGGGGGTAAATAGGGTGAGGCAGTGGTATTGGGAGTGGGATTTTGTTGAGGGTGTGGATGAGAATTTGGGTGGTGCCGGGACTCAGCTCGTTTGTCTCGCACTGTCTCATTGTCAAAATGCAACAACGAAGCACAAAGCCAGAAAGCCAGAAAGCCGTGCAGTTTTATCAGGGCGGTACGTATACCCGTACCAGCAACTGTTCCTTCGGGTATGTACTAACTGAGTTAATGAATATCTTAGGGCAAATATCGATCTAAGTCTTATATTCTGTAATGGTAATGTAATGTAATTTTGGCTATAAATATAGCTGTTAACAAATAAGTCTTGACTGTTTTCCTGCACTGGCATACTTCTTTGGGTGCACTTATTCAAAGTATACCTTAGACCAGGTATCTTTGAGTCGAGTACATACAAAAAGCATTATTTTTTTTAATTTTCAATTTTGCCATGTGCTTTTTTTTGCCACTTAGGCAGGTACATTTGTTATGTGGGCACGAGAGCGAGTTCCTTTCAGTTCCGGGCACGTCGGTTCATAATTTTCCATTTCCATTTCAAACGCCACGTTAAATGAAACCACGAAAAACGACGAATAAACTGTGCCCCATGCTTTGGTCTCCGGATCAGCAATAGGAATGGTAAACGGAATGGGAATGAGCATGAGGCATGGGAGACTCATGGACACGTGTGTGTAACCTGTCTGTACTCACATGGATGTGGATATATACATATGTTGGCACACCGGAGGCATTCTCTAACAATGGAGCATGGAGCGTATAAGTATCTGTGGCAATAAATTTAATTTGCCCTGTGAAAACATCGCAAATCCATTTTTTATATCATAAATTCCTTTGCTCCCATGTGCATTCTGGTTCCAGCGGATTAATGGATGTGCGAACACGTTCACAGTATATATGGTAAACGAGTGTGTTGCAGGGCTCAAAACTAAGCAAATGTTAAATAAAAACTAAAATGAATATAAACATTTTAAAACCAGTTCTCTTTTTAGACCCTGTACTCTTTATAGTTTTTGAGTCTCCACTTTTATTTCAACTTTTTACGAGTTTCCTAGAATTACATTTTTACGCTCTTAGTTATAACAACTAGAACTAGCTAGTACACAGTGTCAAACAGCATTTAAAATTAGTTAGTGGCAGTTATCAGTGCTAAGCTAAATAAGTATATGTACTAGAATCACAGTTTAAAA
Source organism: Drosophila cardini (assembly GCA_018903735.1). NCBI lineage: Eukaryota > Metazoa > Arthropoda > Insecta > Diptera > Drosophilidae > Drosophila > Drosophila cardini. The sequence goes on along the minus strand of JAEIGM010000001.1, from coordinate 18,693,015 downwards.
TGCTTTAAACAAAAAGAAGTTTTCTTATTTTATATTTACTTTTAAGTTTTAGAAAAGTTAACAAATTACATAAAGAATTCTGTTAACCCAGCAAAACATTTAAATTACATAATTGAAGTGATTAAGTGGTCATTATTGCATTTTGCTTTATGAATAATGTAATTTCAGCATAATTTTTATTTATTTGTAATTAACTGATGCTCTTTATTAGAAATCCCTCACGAAATTGGTATAACATTTTAAAATAAAACTATTATAAATGTTCATTATTTTTTCTTTTTTAAACAATATGTATTATTAAACATAACTTTCAATAAAAAAATAAGTGTTTTAACTTAAACTTAACTACTATTTTAAGTTTATTTTAAATTATTTCATTTAAAAGTTTAAGTATTCAAGACTTTTTTATTAATACAACTAAAACTTACTCAAATATTTTAAATTTAAATATTTATTAATAAATTCTATTTAAATAAGAATTTTTTTTTTTTACAAACAAATTTAAAGTTATAATTATTTATTTATTATTAAAGGCGTTAATAATAAATAAAGAAATATACTATATTAAAAATTATATTTTATGTATTTATAAACTAATAAATTAATAGTGAATTGGTTATCAAACATTTATTTCTTTTTAAACATTTATTTATTAACTTTTATATAAAATAAATTCAGCTACTTGAGGGATTTTTATTGATTATTTCCAACTTTTAAAGCGAATCGCTAAACTTGGTCATTAACATCAGGTATTCAGGCAGTGGAAACATCAATAATCTTTAATTTACGCAACTGTCTCGACTCCCTGATGGACCAGGGCGGCAGTAGAACTTTTATGTCCAGGTTGAGTACCACTCACACCACAAAATGAAACACCCACTCAATCATAAATATTATTAATAATGTGTGTAAGTGTGTTTGTGTGTGTGTGTGGTTGTGGTTTGGTGGTTTCTTTGGCCTTTACTCTCCTGCACTTGGCTTTGCCTTCGGGCTAATTTATTTAGTTTTAGCAGCGAGAACTAAACTTTAGTTCCACATACAAAACTTTGTTTTACGAGCAAATTTACCGTTTTCTGGTGGAATGTTTGCATTGGCTAAAACTCAAATTTGCCAACTGCCAACTGCCAACTGCCAACTGCCAACTACCAACAGTGAGCCAAAGTTTTCTTTTGGGGGAGAGGGGGACTAACAGGGAAAACCGAAGTACTGTCATCTTTTGTGGAATGTCTACTTCATATTCGAAATGTTTAATATGGAAAGCCACTTTGCAGATGCCAAATTAAAGTTGTCACATTAGGCAAATGAAAGGGAGACGGAGAAGAAGAGAGAAAGCGAGACAGACAGTAAGAGAGACAGAGAGAGAGAGAGAGAGAGAGAGAGAGGTGTGTGCCAGTTAAAAGCATTGCTCCTCGTTTTAATCTTGAGCAAATAACTTTTGGCACTGGGCGATGATAAATCATAAACAGCCCCGAAAATACACACACACACACACACACACACACACACACACACACATACAGAGAATATAGCCTGGAAGACGCCAATTCGGTTGGGGAGCCCGAGTACGGACATGGCTGTGGGCTGGAACAGACAAACCGTCCGACGTACGGTCGGACGGACCGAAAGCAACAATATGTGAATATGTTATTTGTTTTGGGAATTGTGAAAATCTCAACAGGTCCCCGCACTTTGCATATTATTTTTAATAGAAGCTCAGTCCCGGGCAAGTCGTGCGCATTCAGACGTATACGGTTCTGAGTTTGGGTCTGAGTTTAGGTACGGCAGTGCGGCTGGGTCTGGGTCTTGGTTGGGGTCAGGTCAGGTTGGGTCAGCCAATTGCCAGCTTCTTGTGGTTTACCACCAACCATTTTAGGTCTAGATACACCGCATTCATTATCTCTGCAAATATTTACCATCTTTTGCTGGAAAACCAAATATCTTATTTGCAATCATTACTCCTCAAAACGATAATCAAGGTGAAATACTTATCTATATCAATTTCCAGGGATTAATTTTTAAGCACTGATCCATTAGAATAGCTCACTTCTGACTTCTGACTTCTAACCAGATAGATACTTTGTTGCATTCAGATTGGCTTTGTTTTTCTTGTTCTTGTGGTGAGTGCATTATTCATGAGTGCATGCAAATTGAATAGCAAGTGGAACACGTAAATTTCATAGGACAAGTCTGTGGAATGGCTACTCCGTAGCATTGTCTTGCCGGACGGGCTGTCACGGCGAATTACTCGAACAAAACTGGAGGAGGACAGCGGAGTACCTGAGTCATATATGAGTATGTCTATGCACAAGTTCAATTCCCTCGATGAACATTCATTCTGATTATGCACAGTAGACACATAGATATGGTTACTATACCATCTGCACTGAGAGAAAAACTTATGCTGAAATGTAGGTATTGAATTTTTAGACCCAGTACTCAAAAAGAGTATAGGGTTTTGTCAGTATCGAAGTGTTCGTAGTAGGAGGGATGACTGACCCCATAAAGCATATATATTCTTGATCAGCATCAACAGCCAAGTCGATAGTTCTTGAGACTATGAGAGCTACAGACATCAAATTTGGTTGTAAGTAAACTATTTTCATATAACGATAACTTAGAAACTACTAAAGCTATCGTGATCAAATTTATACATCATTCAAATGGTTTCATTATAAGTATCCTCACCAAATTTGGTTTGGACAATTATATCCTAAAGACCCCATAGTACAAATCGGTCGAATATTGCTTATTTGTCTGGAAAAATGAATACTAGAATGTGTACGGGGCTATTTACAGTCGTATCGCTGGACTGTAACCTTTGTTACTTAGCTTAACTTTAGGTCAAAACATCGTGCTTATATGTCTAAAACAGATTTAAAGACAATAGGCTTGAGTATAGAAGTATAATTCTAACCAAGAAATTCTTCATTTTTCTCAGTGTACATATATAGATACAGATCAGAATCTGCAAATTCCAAGAGGCAAGCAGCAAGAACAACATAAGTCAAGATTCAATTAGGCCATGGCACAAAGCACACAATTCAAATGTTGACGGCACATTTTGGTCTTATTAAATTATCATTCGATTATGCCATTATGTTTTCGATTGCAATGGGATTGGAATTGGTATTGCTATTGCTGTTGGTATTGGTATTGGTACTTGAATTGGTATTGGTAACTTGCTCCTTAATGGCACATCCGGCGGAAGTTTAATGATACTTGTACTTTGCCTTGAGGCTAGGGTTGTTGCCAAAACTTCTGGCGAAAACTCAAGAAAAACCCCTTTATCCCCCTCCCTCCGACCAGTTTACAACGACCCTTTCTTTAAAATGTAGATACATGTGTGTATCTGGCAGTTGTAGATGCTCTTTATGCAGCACAAATTGCTTTGTGTTGAAAGTATCTGGTGTACTCCATATGAATTATGTACTCCAATACCCATTAAAAGTAACGGTTATGATCACACGTACTACCATTTTGGGAATTTTCAATATGAGAACTGCTTAAATTGTCCTCAAAATGGGCATTCAAACGGAGCAAAGCATCGTATAAAAGTGGTGCATTAGAGCAGGTGAAAAGAAGTAGGACTTACACCTGTTCTAATACAGGTTGTTAGTAGTATTTGGTTAAATTCCTGTTTAAGCGAATCATTAAGATTACATTCTGATATTAAGTCGATATTAGAACAAAAGCTTTCCGATAAATAAGTTAATCCAATGAAAATTATAAATTATATAAAGCTAAAAATCCTGTTTAAAAATCTATTCAGGAAGTATTAAAGATTCGATATTTTTACTATTTCAAGTTCCTTCCAAATTGATTTTCCTCTTTTTTCCTACTTAGTTTTGGCCAACATTTTCTATTTCCCCGTTTCTATTTTCATTTTTACTTAGCTTATTTCATGTCGTGTATTGCGACAATTTAGCCCCAGCATCAATTGAGCCAATTTGCCAATGAATGACCACTTCTTTTTAGTGCCACAACCCTTTTACCAGGGTTGCCAAAGTTGCCAGGGGGTGTCTAACAACGGCGTCGACGTCGACGTCCATCACTTTGTATACCTTTGGGTGTTAGCCAACGCCAATCAAGCGCAAAACCATTTTTGACATGCTTCGACATGCGAACGGATGAACGGACAGCAGGACACTGTGACGGACGTAGGAATGGGAGGAGGAAAGAGTCAAGCCGGTTAGCCAACCAAAGGCAGCCTGGTAATACCTGGTAGCGGCAGGAAGGAGCAGCAAGGACTCGCCTGGACAATGACAATTCAATTACAGAAATGGAAATAGCGGCAGGCATAAAAATCAAATAAAAGCAGCATAAAGTCCGGATAAGCAAATAAAATCAGTGGGCAATGTGTTTGCGGATGGGCGTAACCATCGTCCCCACACCCCCGCACCTCCACCGCTTACCGTTAGTCGGTAAAAATGGTCAGGCAGTTTCCGGTTTTTGATTAAGTTCCCTCTCCGATTGATTGGGCTTTTGGCTTTTGGGCGACCTTGTTTGTTTGTTTGCGTGTTTGCTTGTTTGTTTGTTTGTTTGTTTACTGTTTGTCTGTTGCCTGGTTTTTGCGGTCAATTGCCAATTGGCGCCATACGCACGTAGTGCTCTACTTGCCTGGATCCTCCCAGTCTCCCAGTCACACATAAAATTCCCACGCAAAGTATTCCCCCCCGGTAACCCAACCCCCTCCAAAAGACAGTGTGTGTCAGTGGCTGATGTGAAAATCGAAAGAGAAGCAAATTAATTTGCCGGAAAGTGCATTCAACATGGTCAATGGCCATTCCACAGTTACTTGGATACTTTGGCTATGTGACCATTGCGGTTGACACCTAATACAAATTCACCTGACCAAAATACTTTTGGCTTAAAGCCATCGCTGAAAATAGTCTTATGCCTGGCAATGGAGAAGGGGTAGGAGGGGATTCTTCCATTGAAAATTCATAGCCAAAAATTTATTCATGGCCTGGCCCTGACTCTTGGGTCATTAATATTTAAGCAGCGTCGTCCGGCTGTGACTACGGTGACTCCTGTCCGGGTCACCTTAGCGCAGACCGTCACAAACTTTTCGGCTGCGCTGTCAGTAACAGCGTCTCGAGGACATGAGGGCGCATTTTTTACGGCTTTAAGTTTCCCTGCCTATTCTACTCTGCCCCCGGTCACACTGTGTCACTGCCATACAGTGGTGTGAAACTGCGATCTCGCTGCCAAAACTCCGGTAAAGCTCTTGTAGAGTTCGTATTATGACACGTGTGAGTATAGTTAAAAGAGAACTTATATGCAGATTAAAATAAACAAGGATTTTGGACAAGAATCAATCACAAATATCGCCAGAAGTAGGAAATCTTGCCATTTATTACAAGTTATATAAACTTGATTTAAGTACTTACTCTTATACAAGTATTTTATATATTTTTATGCCAGGTTCTAATATTTGTTGTACAAGAATTACTTCTACAGAATATTCTATTCAATAGTTATATTGAATAAATTACATACTAAATTCTAAGACTCGTCACTTCCACTTGTGTTCTTTAACATTTTTAACACCACTTTTGAACCACTGTGCCACAATTCGACACATTCTTACCACACCGTGGTTGCAGCCGCCTTTTAACCCGTCTGACGCTCGCATAATGTCGCAAAATGTTCAAACTACACATTAATTTTTGATAAAATGGCTTTCGACTCGTTTTGGAAATTGTCTCAGTCTCAATCTACTTTCCGACATGAGTTCTTGGTTAAAAGGAATTTCGATTTAAAGACGACGTAAAACGATATTGGGTTCGAAAAGGGTTCGCTTTTCCTGTTTTCCACTTACCAGCTTTTCACTTGTTTATTTGAGCTGTCTTATTCCATGCTTAAATAAGACTGCCATTGAAAGCAAAGATGTTATGTTAATGTTCTTCAATTGAATCAAATACGTTGGCATTATACTTTTATTAATGAAATTTTTCTTGTTTTTTTCCCAATAAACTTTTTTTTATACTTTTCTTCTTTATTATTTTTAAGGCATTTAGTATGTTTTGAGTCAGCTTGGACCGCGGTTTTCGACCTCGGGCTATCGACTGTGGTTATGGTTGTGGCAGGTGGCCATTCGGCTAACAAAAATTCATTTATTTTCATTTATTGTTTCACATTTCCCACAGGACACCGAGAGTTGCAATTACCGCAGTGCTGGGCCGAAGAAGAAATAAGGGAAAAAATGCGTCGCACGGAGGAAAAGTTCATATATTTATACTCAGTTACTGTTGTAAATGGCTAGAATAGGGTATTATAACTTTGTGCAGCTCTTTAGTGTATATATTTTTAGTATTTATATGTTGTTATATCACGTTTAGTATACAGAAATCACAAAAGCTAATCTTCCAAATACAAATATCCAAAATTGATCTTGATTTTCTTAAGTATAACTCGCGATATATGATTTGATTTGGTATTATAACTTTGTGCTGTTCTTTAGTGTATATATTTTTAGTATTTATGTGTTCTTAGATCACGTTAGGTATACAGAAATCACAAAAGTTGATCTTCCAAATACTAATATCCAAAATTGATCTTGATTTTCTTAAGAATAACTCGCGATATATGATTTCAATACGAAGGTTATGTTTAAATAACAATTATTCACTATTCAAGTGAAAACATATACAATATTTGTTTTAAATAACGATATTTTTTACTGATCGCTTTAATAACAATATTTGATAACTACAATTAGTTATTCTATACTCAATTTAATAATATCCTTTATTACCTCACTTTACAAATCAGTAAAGATTGATTTTATCTATCGCTCGTTTTTAAGATTTCAGCTCTTACACAGCTTGCTACAGGGTATCTCACCACCGATCAGTGATTTATCTTTGTCGGCTTCACTTTTTTTGTGTTTTTCTCGAGAGCGAATTTTATTTACTTTTTACTGCCCAGGAGTGTTCATAATTTTGTTGACTTGTCGTGTAGATTGTAATTTTTACTGCAGGACAAGCGCAAATACATAATTGAATAAGAGCCAGTCGAGAGGAGAAGCCGCAGTCGAACTCGAACTCGAACTCGTACTCGATGCTGAAGTTAAAGTTAACCCCAAGCTAAGTTTCCCAAACAGAATTTTCCAGGGAAAGGGTGCAAGATAGAAGGAAGTTGCCGTTTGCAGCGATGCCGGTAAAAGTTTTAATTCAATTTTTTCTGCGTTGTTAACTTGAGACTCTGACGACGATGCTCAAGTTGATTAATTTCGCATTTTTACGCTTGATTATTATATGGACGAATATTACTGAAGATATATATATGTATATATACATTGGTATCTTTTGGTATACAATACGGAGAATTTGCCTTTATTCACGCACACGCTGTCAAAGTTTTTCGCAGCTCCAACTTTTCCAGCACGCGAATCTTTTTTCGTGACTAAAATATGGCGTTGAATCCTTTGGGAAATTTCGATATCACACTTTGCTCGTCATGCCTGTGTATGTGTGTGTGTGTGTGTGTGTGTGTGTGCCAAAGTTCATTACCCATACATACATATAAACGAAATGAAATGAAATGTCGAAATGAGCAAAAGTAATGAGAAATTCTGTGGAACGAGTCAAATCCGGCCCAAGCAATGATTAACCACAGTCCCGAGAAAGGGACGGAAACGAAGACAGAGACAGAGACAAAAGAGCAAGACAAAGACAGCCAGCCCAGCTTTCTGTATAGGGAGCTACCTTATACCCTTCCTACGTAACCAATCGGTCTGCCACACCCACTCAATATCATAATTATTACGAGCGCTTCAGTTTCATGTCTAAGCTGAGGGTTGTGATTTTCAGCCTGTCTTTTCTCCACTTTTAGCCAAGATTAATAATGATCCGAAATGTGAGTGTCGATAAAATTGCACATGTGATTTGCAATTAAAAGAAATTGTTTACTCTTTGCAATGAAAGGCCTTTAAAGTGGTCAGGTACCTAAAGGAAACTGGGCTTATATATAGGCTAATCAGGGCTGGATTATAATAGGGGCCAGTGGAGACAGGACTCCAGGGCCTTCGTAACACGTAAGAAAAGATTTGACACGTCTAAGTTTGAAGAATGATAGCTCCAAAATCTCTCATAAAATATTTCTCTTTCAATCTCTCTTTTATTTTAAAATTGACTTAAAACAAGCAAGAAAGGCTACAGTCGAGCTAGTCGACAGTAAAAGACCCCGTACCCATTCTAGTGCGCGTTTTTCCTTACAAATCACAAATCTTCGACCGATTTGTCCTATGGAAGCCGTAGGCTATAGCTGTACAATCCAGGTCAAATTTGGTGAGGATAGGTAGAATGGTACCATACATATAATGTGTGAATTTGGTCACTATAGTTCAAGTAATAAGAAGTCCACATACCAAATTGTATGCTTCTAGCACTTACCATCGCTCAGATCTCTTCAATCTTTAAGCATAGTGACGTCACAACTGGTAGCATGCGATGTAATGGAGTGGTCTGAAGGAAATTTATTAGGAAGCTACAAAAAGCGATAGACAAAAACATAGAACAAAAGCTTTGTGGTGTCAAGAAGTCATAATTTGTTTTGGAACTTCATTTAATAAAATCTCTTAAGATGCGTCACTAAACTTCCCCGACTTATAGTGTAAGATCTATTTTTGGCAGTCAATTAAAAGGCTATTAGAAAAGATTAGAGAGCTAAACACATTAATTCAAAGTTCAAATGACACTAAAAAAGAAACAGAAACAAATGTTTTTTCTCCTCTAGTATTTAAATTTTAAACTGCAATAATTTGCAGCTTTTTTTTTGTTCTTGTTCTTGTTCTTTCTTTTTGGACGCTTTCTAAACTATTTAGCTTTCAATACAATGATCGCAGAATAGATTTTAAAATAATATTCTATTCTATAAGCTATTCAGACATTTGGAGAAAGTTTGGCGAACTGTGAAGAGAGAATTCGCTGGAGCTTTGTAATGCGAGAAGAAAGAAGTCACTTGAGAAGAATGCCAAAGAACTGAAGATACAGAGGGGAAGACAATAAATCAAATTGTATCTATTGTTGTGGAAACATGTCCATGAGCATGTATTATATGTAAATGTGAATATACTTTGAATGAGTCTTTCAATTATTCGTAAAATTTCAATCGAATTGATACGAAATTTGCATAAATGGCGAAACGACAGACGGACAAGTTAACAAAACTGTAAACAAGTTGTTTGTTAACTGTCTGCCATGTAATTGTTAGAGGGAGAGAGAGAGAGAGAAGAATCGCCGACAATTAAAAGATACATTTTTCTTTTGGTCGATGACTCAACAGCAGAGCTTAAACGGATTTTTCTTTGTGGGTTGTCAACAAGTTCAGAAGCTCGGACGAAGGCCAAGAACTCTGATCACGTCAAGAGTAGAGAGAGGAGAGTGAGGAGACACGACGTTGTATGGAATGAAGCATATTCAAGAGGCGTTTATTTGGCAAGCGTTTGTGTCTGTTTTGGGTTTGGTTATTTCCGAGATACATTTGTATCTAGATACACGTACATACGTATTATATGGTAATTAGTATTAGATATTGCGGTAATTAGCAATTATAATTATGATGAATAATAATTTAACTAAGCATACAAAAGCATTCAAGCAACTTTACCCACTAAAAATACTAACGACTAACAACTAATTCCTCTCCACCCGTCGTCCCCTTCCCAACGAGATCTACCTCAAATCGCTGACTACGAGGTATTGGCTCCGCTTTGCTTTTGATCAGATACTTGGCGAATTCCGCTGGCGATCGGAAGGATTTGATGGGGAACTTGCCAAAACGACCATTCGACTTGGACACCACATAGTAGATGGGATAGGCACCGGGTGTCACCTGAATGGGCAGCTCCTCCATGGCTCTCACCACATTGATCCTAGATTCGAGGGGGTAGTGCAGCTGCTTCTGCTGCTTTGTTTTCAGCTTCTGCTTGGGAAAGGCTTTTAGTTCGGGCGTGTTCGAGTATTTCATATCGGACTGCATTGCTTCACCAGTGTCCGTATCCTTTTTGCCCGGTCTCATCCGTTTCGAGTCCACATAGAGACGCTGTCGTGGCAGCTTTGCACCTGGACGTAGTGTTTGTATCTGAAACAGTTCTGAGTTCATTTTGTTGCCATTGCGATCCAGTTTCGAGGGCAAATCCAGTGGATTGACGCGTATGACCTTCTGTGGTTTGCTCTCGATCTCAATGATATCCTCCTTGATCACATCCTCGGGCTTCTCGGCCTGGCTCAGCTGGCATACTGCCCACAGTGCCACCGACAGCAGCTACAAAAGGGAGCAACCAACGCCAAAAAAAGAAATCAAACTTTGTAGACACTGATCAATCACAATATCAAAAGTCAATCAATCAATTTACCAAAAATTGTCGAGTGCCAAACATGTTGTTAAACCACAAATGGAACACAAAATTAACTACGTGAGAGTGCGCAATTTGGGATTCCTATTCCAATTTGGAATCTAACTATGTACCTGTATCTATATATCTTTATTTGTATTTATATCTGTATCTTTTTTTCGGTTCTAGCTGTTTCCCACTCCGCGATTGCGACTTTAGTTAAATGCTGCCGTTTGATGACTGAGCTGTGATCTCAGTTCGCAGTGGCGCTGTAAGCTTCTCTGGTTAGCTGTCATACCTCTTCCCACTTCCCTCATATTTCTTCCCTCCCTCTTCCCCTGCTCTGCCACGATCGCGTCCGTTAGATTCTACTTAATGAAGTGGCCTTTTGTTGTTCGCGTACGCTTTGGAAATGTGGCAACAGCAGCCAGAACAAATTATGAGCCAAATTTATGTAGAGGCTAAAAAAAAATTGTTAGTTTATCATTCACCTACGAGTAATGTTCAGCGCACAAGTCTAATGACTTGATCATTAAATTTGTTACGCTAACTATAAGGAAGAGAACTACTATATACACAAATAGCTTTTATCAATTATAATTTGTTTTGCTTTTAACTTTAAATTATAACACGGAATAGTTAGACTACAAATTTGAGCACATACAAATTCTTAAAGTTTTAGTTTCAACGATCATAAAATATTTAAATTTTGTTGGGGGATCTATAATTAATTATTTTCAATTTCTTGTATGATCAGCAATAATTTTAACTAAACAATTAAGGTTCTAATAGTTTTAGTCTTGATTAAGTCATAAGAATTATCTAATTTTTAATACAATTTTTAATTTTCTTAAGTGATTCTAAGAAAATATTTTAATATTTGTTTTAACTTGTTATAATATAAGTTTAGTTCCCGATTCAAGATCTTGCATTTATCAATGCGTAATTCTTTAGCTTATATTAGAGCACTATAGTTAAAGAAACAAAAAAATGTTTCAAGGCATAGCTCCCGATCCAATTAAGAGCTCTAATATTTAGTTCACAGTTCTGTAAGCATGGTTTTAGTACTTATAGTTAGTATTTTCAAAAAATTTGTTTATTTATTTCAAGACTCTTTGGCATTTTAAAGTGGCTGAAATATTGTTTTACGTATTATTTTATATATTGTTAGAGTATTTTTAGTTAGTTGTTATCAAAAACAAATTAAATTTTTTTAAATTTTATTTCTATCTTTATTTTGTGCTAATTTGTCATCCCACAGGCAAAGATCGATCGCACAGTGGGTCACGGAGCAAAAACAGCTGACGAAAACAACTGATAAATATACTAATACATATAAATATATATCTGTGTACAATTCGTTAAATAAATTGTGATTACCTCATTGATTAATTTGCCAACATCGACCTCCGTTTGAGACGCTTCCAACTCCGGCTGACACTGTGCCCCGCCCCCTACCGCTTTACCCACCGTCTTACAGCCACGACGCTTCGACTGTCTCGAAAATCTGTTGCGTCTTATTGCTTATTGTTGGAGATCTTAAAAGATATTTCGTTAATTATTGGATGCCAGGCACCATTAAGTATGCATTACGAATTATTGTAATGGAATTATTTATGATTATTGCGAATTGCGATTTAGACATGCATATTGTTCAGTTAAAAAATAAACAAATAACAATAAAATAAAAATAATAATAATAGTAGTGATTGATAAAAATACTTCCCCTTTTAAATCTTAATCTGCTGACCTTTTTTTATATATTTGATTATTTTTTTTAGAAATTCTAACAAATGATTTTCAGCAGATTTGTTCATTAATCTGTTTGCTAGGCGGATTAAGTTAAGTATTTGTTTTAATAGTAAGCAGTTATTACCTTAAGCTCAACGTTGAAGTGTATCTTAAATGACCGTGTCTAATTCTAATTTGCTTAGTGCTGTCAATAACGTGGCCTAATGATTTATGCCAAATTTATTAAACGCTAATTAACGACCCAAAATAATACTTAAAAAAAATACAGTGATTATTTTAATACTGTGCTCTTGATGGTTGAAAGTAGCTTATATTTAAATTTCAATTTTGTTTAAATGATGTAAATCTGATTAAATAGTTAGTAAATATGTATAGACAGAATTAATTATTGTTTAGAAATTTGGGCTGTAGTTGTCAGATTCGGATCAAACTTGATGAGGACAGTTATAATGGTACCATACATATAATGTATGAATTGGGAATCTCTAGCTTTGTTATAAGTAGTTGTAAATGTTGTAAATAACATTTTTGGCTGACTATGTAAGAGCTCTGCTAGTTCTTGGTCATTTATACGATTTTTAGACCGAAATTATTTAATACCTTGGAGGACAGAGAGACGGACAGACAAACGGACATTGCAATATCTTCTTAAATGTTGATGCTAATCAGGAATATATAAACTTTTTGGGGCTCTGTTTTTTAGTGTTACGCACATTTCGTTTCAGACAAACGTACGTGGTCTAAAAATGTTAAATTTAGTATTTAATTAAGATTAATGATAAATTGTTAGACTTGAAGTCTAAAGAGTGTTATTAATCAATCGTTTATTCAGCTTAAATTGAACTAGTTGTAACGAGTAAAAAATGTATCTGAACGTCTGACGGGAAGTAAGTAAATTTTGATAGAGTTTTTTGTACGTTCCATCGTAAAGATTCACTTTGGCAAGGAATCGATGGCAAAAAGAATTTATTGCACTTGAAGGGATACGAGCAAGGACGATGGAAATGGATACAAAAAGCAGGAGGATTCAGAAGCAGAGCAGAAACCGCAAGTTAAGTAACCAAAAGCAATGCAGCTGTCGTTCCTGGTTCGAGACAGTAATAAAATGTCAGGACAATAAGGATGGATAGAATGGAGTAAAAACAGCCAAACCAAGGGGTTCGAAAGGGGTGTGGCGGGGAGTGTGGTAAGTAATATAGCCACTTCCATTTGCATCTCCATCATCGACAATGGCTTTGTCGCGCCATCGATTGTTATTCAAAGCAGTCAAGTAAGACTCTTTGGCTAAGACGCTGCCTGGTACAGGGAAATGGGGAAAATGGTGGAAAAGGATTTGGCTTTAGTTTAGCAAGTGTTTGGGGAATTGAGCAGCGACTCAACAGGTTTTAGCTTTTAAGCCCTTTTTTGTTGAAATTGCGCCCATCTCTAGTCAATGTCAATTCTGTAATCGCTAATGGATTATTTAAAGTGTTCCTCCCATCTTCCAATATCTCGGTAACATTTTTAGAATTTAAAGCAAGGCATATCTATGGTATGCTTCAGGTAGTTAACCCCTTCCACGCTTGGGGCGCACCTGTAATTAGATTACAACGAAACAAGTAAGAAAGGCTACAGTCGAGCTAGCCGACTGTAAAAGACCCCGTACTCATAGTATTTGCAATAAAACACTTTGAAACGAAACCATCAGTTTGTAATAGGGATGCAAATCGCCAAGAAAATGCCGATATCGATATTAATTATAATATCACATCAAATCAAATATCGATATTATCTACAACTGAATTCATATACGATCGCTATAGATATAGACATAATGACCAAATATCGCAAGCGATATTATATCGCATTTATAATTACTATGGTATTGAATATCGATATATAATAAATCGTATAGTATGCATACATGTGCGTGCATCGTCCGCAAGCAGTGCAGTCGCTACACAAGCAGTGCAGTCGCTACACAAGCAGTGAAACGTTTGCTTTGACGTTGCGTGTAATCTAAACTTTGTTACGTGTCTAGCTCTTTTGTTTATTGTCCGATTTGTATGCAACTTTCAGGATAGTTTGTGATACTTTGTCTCCAAACGAATTTGAAATTACAATACCGTACGATAAGTGCAAATGCCTTAAAAATGGCATTGAAGTTTGAAAATTATTTCATTCTTGTGGGAAAACGGGGCCTGGCAGTCCAAAAATTTTAATGACAATGCATTTATGCTGTCTCTAGCAACTTACATACCAAAAATGGTATTCCTAAGTGCTATAGTTACTGAGATATTTGCTTAAAACATCAATTTTTCCGAGGTGACCATAGTTTTTTACAATTTGCGGGGGCGGTAAGGGGCGTGGCAAAGATTTGAAATAAACTTGATCTGCTCGCGAAGCAAATGGACTTTCATTCCAAATTTGGTGGCTCTAGCTTTTGTAGTTTAAAAGATCCAGGTGTTCATACGGACGGACGGACAGACGGACAGACGGACAGACGGACAGACGGACATTGCTATATCGTCTCGGCTGTTGATGCTGATCAAGAATATATGTACTTTATGGGGTCGGCCACGCCTCCTTCTGCCTGTTACGCACATTTCGCTTCAGACAAACTTAATAGACCCCTCTACTCTTTTTTAGAGTACGGGGTCTAAAAAAGCCAAAAAAGGTTTGTCGTGTGCAATGATATGGGTTCATCTGTACTACACCCACACGCTCTCCACCTTCGAAGGGTCAACACAAGTACAGGCGAACCACATTATGTTGACCACAAAATAAGTCGATGGCTTTTTGGTCCTTTCCTGCGGCCAAATCCAGTCGCATTTGTTTTACGTGTGGTGTAAAATGTTATTTCGGGTTTCTCCTCTTTTTCTGGCATATATCCTGGCCATAAATTACATATTAGCTATAAGGATCTCTATAATTTACGAGTGGGTTAAACATGACGCCAGGCACAATAATTAGGCGCGAGTACAGGGTATGAGTATAGTCAACACCACCCCTGCCCCCAACTGTACTCGGGGCAACAAAAGATTAACTTGCTGACACTTTGCTGACTCGTTTAGATATTTTTGTTTTCTGGCCACCTTTTCAGGGTTGAAAGTTCAAGTTGTTTGTCGTCTCATCAAGAGTTTTGTGGCTTTTATTACATGACAATTACCACTATCACAGCCATATGCGAACCACATTTATTCCCCATCCACACATACGATTTCGGTAATCGTAAAAAAAGAATGAAACAGCACTTTGGGTACCAAATAACCGTTATGTGAGCCCCCCAACTCCCTATTGGAATAGTGAAGGAGAGGAAGTTGACGGGGGTCGTCTTCAAAGTGTTGGAAGTTGCACTTTAGTTTTAGCTTATCTGTTAAAGAAGTCGTTTGAGAAGGCCTTGAATTTAGATTTGTTCTAACAAATGTTTCTCTTTGTACTTGAATTTCTTTATTTGACTCTTAATCTTAATGTTTTTAAGTTATACAAGTGTCGAAAATAGGACTATTATTGCTTATGAAAAGTGATTAAAACTTGTACATAAAAAGTAACACAGTTTGTCATAAGAAGGCAGAGTATTTAAACATTCTTGATCATCTACAACAGATGTAACAGATGTAAATGTAATCTCTGCCCGTAGGAATACCTTGTTTGCATAGACTCTTAGGTTGGCATCTAAGAATTTAGCGTTACTTTCCGTACTTGCGTCACCCAGATTCTTTTGACTTGTGCCATACCACCTATAACTCTATAACTTAAGATCTATTGGAAGGATTACTTTTAAAATCACACATCAGGTGCATGCTTATATATTTTTTGTTGTTGACTAAGTTTAGTTATTGATTACTGACTATATTATACATATATTGCATAGAAACCTAGTCGTTTGTTCAGATATCTCAGATATAAAGAAAAGAGTAACATTTCAAATATATCCCCACTTTAATTTGTTAAAATCGGAGTGCTATCTGATAAAGCTGCTTTATAAAAGATATGCTTTTATACAATTTGTGGTATAACAACGTTTTAGGTCTTCAAAATGTCTCATAAGTAGAAATACTATCTGAAAGTATTACATTTAAATAGCTTGAAAATAATTATTGAATCCTTGAAAAGTCGGTTTGCTTGATTGTAGCCTCTTTTTTGGTTAAGATACACAAACATAAGGCCGAAACTTGATTAATAAAGACCAACTAATGGGATTTAATAGCAGAATTGTTAGCTTTATATAAAATTATTCTAAACAGATATTAAAGCTTAATCGCTGCAGATATAGGAATTGGAATTGCTTTGAGTTTTTTAAAGGGAAAATCATTTTGGCTTCGCAGAGCAGTCGACGGAAAAGATAAATATTTGGCTTGCAGCATAATAAATTCGTTGGAAAAATGCTTTTGTTAGTCCTTAAAATATTTAAGAGCTGCCTCACAGAGGAGGGTATGGGGGCATGGGGACGTAGGAGACAGGGTAGGCCACCTCCTAGGCGGCAGCTTGGCAGACTCAAGTCGTGCACCTAATGCCGACATCGGACTCTGTCCTCAGTCTCTGCCAAAGGCCACCAATGCGACGATGGCTCCGCCCCTGAATCGTGTGGGGCGCTCACTTGGAAGTTTGACAACAGCGCAAACTGCGCAGCTGCAGGAATTTTGGGCTCGTCCAGTTGGCGCATTTGGGTCGGAGCTGAGTGGGGGGCATCGCTGCCGATGCCAATACGGGTCGACTTCGGCCAGCTCCAAAGACTGTTCCATTTCCAAACTGTTTCGCTGTCAAGCAAGAGCAGAGCATTGAACTACATAGGAGACGCTAGCAGAGGGAGCAAAGGGCTTGGCACAGGAACTGGAGCTGGAGTTGGAGCATATGTGAATATATATATTACGAAACTAGAAATATGTGTGGAATCAGTGAGCAGTTTGCTAAGTTTGATTTTTAAAAGCTTTTAATCCACGAATCTGTTATTAGAAATATATGATGGGGATTTCGGTCTTAACATACTTCTAAACAATATCAGAAATAGTGTTATACCGTGGATTATTAGTTATTTAACTAAAACCAACTGAAAAGAAACAAATTAGCAATTAAATAAGTTATTAGCTATCTTTTAATCATTTAAAACGTAAAAAATTTGAATAAAATTAATAAATATTAAAATGTAAGTTCAATTAAAGATGTATAAACACTTATTAATAACTAATCTAATTAGGGAAGCATAACATTTATCGTTTACATATATATAAAAATTTTTTTTTTTTAATTTTTAGACCCCGTACTCTAAAAAAGAGTAGAGGGGTCTATTAAGTTTGTCTGAAGCGAAATGTGCGTAACAGGCAGAAGGAGGCGTGGCCGACCCCATAAAGTACATATATTCTTGATCAGCATCAACAGCCGAGACGATATAGCAATGTCCGTCTGTCCGTCTGTCCGTCTGTCCGTCTGTCCGTCCGTCCGTATGAACACCTGGATCTTTTAAACTACAAAAGCTAGAGCCACCAAATTTGGAATGAAAGTCCATTTGCTTCGCGAGCAGATCAAGTTTATTTCAAATCTTTGCCACGCCCCTTACCGCCCCCGCAAATTGTAAAAAACTATGGTCACCTCGGAAAAATTGATGTTTTAAGCAAATATCTCAGTAACTATAGCACTTAGGAATACCATTTTTGGTATGTAAGTTGCTAGAGACAGCATAAATGCATTGTCATTAAAATTTTTGGACTGCCACGCCCCGTTTTCCCACAAGAATGAAATAATTTTCAAACTTCAATGCCATTTTTAAGGCATTTGCACTTATCGTACGGTATTGTAATTTCAAATTCGTTTGGAGACAAAGTATCACAAACTATCCTGAAAGTTGCATACAAATCGGACAATAAACAAAAGAGCTAGACACGTAACAAAGTTTAGATTACACGCAACGTCAAAGCAAACGTTTCACTGCTTGTGTAGCGACTGCACTGCTTGTGTAGCGACTGCACTGCTTGCGGACGATGCACGCACATGTATGCATACTATACGATTTATTATATATCGATATTCAATACCATAGTAATTATAAATGCGATATAATATCGCTTGCGATATTTGGTCATTATGTCTATATCTATAGCGATCGTATATGAATTCAGTTGTAGATAATATCGATATTTGATTTGATGTGATATTATAATTAATATCGATATCGGCATTTTCTTGGCGATTTGCATCCCTATTACAAACTGATGGTTTCGTTTCAAAGTGTTTTATTGCAAATACTATGAGTACGGGGTCTTTTACAGTCGGCTAGCTCGACTGTAGCCTTTCTTACTTGTTTCCCTTCATAATGTTAAATTTGAAATTATAAAATAATTAGTATATCATATTTGTGATAAAATAAATTATTTTTATTAAATCAAATATAATAATAGTTAAATTTAAATTTAAAAATTATAAAAATATTTATTTTTATATAAATAATATATGTATATCTATCTATAATGCTGATTACTTTAAGAAATATTTGCAAAATTTGTCTTCTAAAATGAAGAGTTTTAGGCTTAAATTTAAGTACGTTTTAAAAGTTAGCTTTGTGTGATTTTGAGAAGGGCTTAGCGAGCTTCACTCACCTGTAGTTACTTCAAATTACAGCAGTGAATCATAGTTAACTGTTAGCTTTACCTTTTACCTGTTTCAGCTGTCAGCCATTTGCATTCAAAGCACGCAGTGCCAATTAACGCTAATGCAAGGCTCATAATTTCACACCTTGCGGCAGTAAAACTAGAAAAGGTGGGCGAGTGAGGGGGAGTGGGGAGGGAGTGGATAAATGGAGTGGGAGAAAGGGCAAAAGAGGTAGAAAAAGATGTGCAGAGTGGTATTGCAATATTGTGGTTGCCAGTTGGCCAGAAATATGAGGTAAAATTGGCAAACCAGTTCCAGTTCCAGTACAAGTTCCTGCTGTTGTGCGTTTTGGGGCATGTGGCGAGCGGGAGGAGGAGAGCGAGGTGATTGCACCTCATGCAAATGTGGAACTTGTGGCAAATGGGGCATATGAATGCTGTTCCACTACTGTACCTGGGTCCAGTAACAAGGTTTCATTGGACTCACCTTTGGAGTGTATACATGTGTGAGTGTGTGTTGTGTGTGTGTGTTGTGGCTTTTGGACCCTGCCATATTGTGTTTGGCTGTTTGCAAGGTGTTGATTATGCCTTTGATATGCAAATGAACCGGTTTCACAGTAACTCAGCCAAATGGTTGAACTCAGTCCCTGTTCCCGACTCCGTATCTGCTCCCGCTCCCGCTCCCTTCCTCGTCTCCTCTCCCACTCCCGCTCTGGCAAACAAATGGCGCTAATGATGGCTGAGCAGCCGAAGATGACACGATGACACCTCCTGGCACACATGATACTCATATGACCACCTAAAAAGACTTGTAAATTCAACCTAAAAAGGGTTTTAAGCACTCGACTCGTCGATTACGAGGCCAGACTCATTTTCATCCCCAATTAGACTCATTAGGCCAACAAGCTTTACAATGGCCATAAGGTTACCGTACACCAAAAAGGTGCGAAGTATGGGCGGACCCAAGTGGTGACTCCTTCGAGTGATTTACGACACAAATTACGAGCTTAAATGGACAAACATGCGTAGTTTTAATCATAGGTCTACATTAATGGGTCGTACGACACCCAAACTACTTTCCATACCAACCTTGTCCCCAAGTGGGCATAAAGAATGTGACATAAATTAATTAACTTCTTTCTCACGTTCCGCCCACGAACAGCCTAGTTTTAGCCACAACTATTACCAGCACACGTTCCTGGCCCACATTAGTTTTAGCCTTGTTTTTATAGGGCCAACAGATAATTAAGTCTTTTAATGCAGAAATCGTGTTCCAAAGCTGATAAAAATAGTTATTATTTCTATGTAGCATGTATTTATAATTATGATTATTGTTTTTAGACCCCGTACTCTAAAAAAGAGTAGAGGGGTCTATTAAGTTTGTCTGAAGCGAAATGTGCGTAACAGGCAGAAGGAGGCGTGGCCGACCCCATAAAGTACATATATTCTTGATCAGCATCAACAGCCGAGACGATATAGCAATGTCCGTCTGTCCGTCTGTCCGTCTGTCCGTCCGTCCGTATGAACACCTGGATCTTTTAAACTACAAAAGCTAGAGCCACCAAATTTGGAATGAAAGTCCATTTGCTTCGCGAGCAGATCAAGTTTATTTCAAATCTTTGCCACGCCCCTTACCGCCCCCGCAAATTGTAAAAAACTATGGTCACCTCGGAAAAATTGATGTTTTAAGCAAATATCTCAGTAACTATAGCACTTAGGAATACCATTTTTGGTATGTAAGTTGCTAGAGACAGCATAAATGCATTGTCATTAAAATTTTTGGACTGCCACGCCCCGTTTTCCCACAAGAATGAAATAATTTTCAAACTTCAATGCCATTTTTAAGGCATTTGCACTTATCGTACGGTATTGTAATTTCAAATTCGTTTGGAGACAAAGTATCACAAACTATCCTGAAAGTTGCATACAAATCGGACAATAAACAAAAGAGCTAGACACGTAACAAAGTTTAGATTACACGCAACGTCAAAGCAAACGTTTCACTGCTTGTGTAGCGACTGCACTGCTTGTGTAGCGACTGCACTGCTTGCGGACGATGCACGCACATGTATGCATACTATACGATTTATTATATATCGATATTCAATACCATAGTAATTATAAATGCGATATAATATCGCTTGCGATATTTGGTCATTATGTCTATATCTATAGCGATCGTATATGAATTCAGTTGTAGATAATATCGATATTTGATTTGATGTGATATTATAATTAATATCGATATCGGCATTTTCTTGGCGATTTGCATCCCTATTACAAACTGATGGTTTCGTTTCAAAGTGTTTTATTGCAAATACTATGAGTACGGGGTCTTTTACAGTCGGCTAGCTCGACTGTAGCCTTTCTTACTTGTTATATTTTTAATTTGTATTTCTTGTCTAACAACTTTCTCATCTCAACTCTACTCATCTCATCACAGTCGAATTTGTTTTGTTTGTCAATAAATTGTTGAATTTATCATTGACTTATTGTTCAAGATAAGCATCAAGCTATTAATAATCGAATTTAGCATATTTAACAACAACTTATTTTAAACAAAAAGTATTATGTAACTTTAAGTCGCACTTTAATTCGATTTAATGAATTCTTATTGTATTAACGCTTATAACATCTGTTTATGGAATATAAGATTCAGATTGGCGCCCAACGTGAATAGTATAACTAATTAATTGATAAAATATTGATTTATAATACTTTTATCTACAATAAAATATGTTAATTTATCTTTTTAATCAAAAAAATTATATTAGGAGCAACACAGTGTCTTTAATTTATCAATGGCGCCCAACGTTAACAATACAACAAATTAATGCATTAAATTATTATATTTATTTCGTATGGTGTCATATATTTTTATGTAAAGTATAAACTAAAAAGAACTTTATAAAATTCACAAAGTTAACCCAAAAGTTAATACAATTGAGGTACTTCTGTCATTGAATAACATGATCTTAAGTAAGAAATCTTCTTTAAACTTTTATTCTTGACTTTTTCTTGACATTTGTCACCTACCGAAATTGAGGTCAAATATCTTTGAATCAGTCCCATTGTTTTTGGCTTTTGGTTTCTTTTATTTTCCTTGTTTTTTTTTACATTTCAAAATTGAAGTGCTCGAAATGCAAATAAGAAACAAGTTGGGGACTTTGAGCTTAGAAATCACTCTCGCGGGAAATTATAAATATTTAGCCTAGAAAAAAAACAACAACAACGTATATGGGAAATATTTAAAAAAGTTGCGCCTAATTGTTAACGGCCGCCACCACTGGATGGCACTTTATGAGTATTCTGGGGACACGGAAGCGAGCACGGAAACGGAAACGAACTCGAACATTGAGTCTTGGTCACAGAAGTTCTTCCAAGTTGGGTGCGTTTATTAAACACCGAAAAGTACATAAATTTTACACTACAATTGTGAGGGCATGAAATTGAATTAAAACGGGGCACAATTTTCCAAAGGGAAATGGGCGGGGATATGGATGGGGTGTGAGGAGACAGTAGGGGTGGGGATATGGAAGTGGAAGCCAATCCGGAGTCTGAAATGTGGCCGCGCCTGGGGCGACGGAACACGGAACTTAACTGGCATTAATTATGACACATAGAGCCGGACGAGAGTCCAGCAATGGGACACGGCAGGTCCTCATCGCAAACGCATGTGTCTACACTGTGAAAAAATAGCGTGTACTTGAAATTTGTATTTGTTTTTTGTTAATTAGGGAACAAAATACCACATTTACCAATATTAATTAGGTTAGAAATATTTTTGTACTGAAGAAAAAAGGTTCACTTTTGGAACATTTTTGTTATCAATAGGCCATTAAGTATATATACTCCTGATCAGCATCAACAGCCGAGTTACACCCACCAAGTTTGGAATGAAACTGAAGCTGTCGGGACCCAATTATATGTATGGTACCATTATAACTATCCTAGCTGTCTTCACCAAGTTTGATCTGGATCAGACAACTATATGCTATAGCTCACAAAGGTCAAATGGCTTACTTTTATAATGAATCTCATACAGTAGGCTCGCTCGACTATAGCCTTGCTTACTAATTTTTAACAGTGTACAGCTGCACGGAGGCTTGGGATTGAAATTGGGGCTGGGATTGGGACTGGAATTCGGACTGGGTTTGGGTACACTACACAGCCTGGACAGTGCCAAGGCAGGTGCGTGCTCCGGAAAAATTTAATTGACCATCAGCAGAGCAAAGCAACGCAGTCAAGGACTTGCTACAACTGACACAGTAGCCCTGGGTGCAGTCTGGAGCAAGGATGAGATACGAAATCGGAGTGGGAGTCGGAGTCGCAGTCGGAATGGGAGTTGGAGTTTGGTGTTGCACGCATTAAGCGTTTACGTTAATTCCATTGGTGTTGCAATTGTTGCTGGTCTGGCAACCTTTACGTTTTGGGCTGTCCACCTGGGAGTGTACATTAAATAATTACCGCAAATGGGCTTGGCGATAATTTTTGCACCAAAACCCGCGGTGAGGGCAAAAAAAATTTTAATTGTAATTGCGAAAACAATAAACAAATGTGCCACGCTCTGCCCACTGTCCACAGTCGACTGTCCACTATCCAATGCCCATTGTCCTTTGGGCCCAACGAGCCAAACGTAGTGCGTCTATATGTACACGCGGGAAATGCACATTGGTTTTCATAGCAAATATTCAGCAATTTCAATTGGTGTACTAGTAAATACCCTATAAAAACATACATCTTTTATAATGAAGGCACTCAAATACCCTAATATTTGTTAATTTTCTACATTTTCAAGCTACTGGGATAAGCTCACAAAGCGCAGTCCGTTATAATTACTTAGTTTAGGATACAGAATACAGTACACTTGAGTTTTGTTACTGATCAAGTATAAATTTTTGGTATTTGTCTTTTCTTAAAGGACTTCAAACCTTTCAATAGGTTATGTTAATGCTTTCAGTTTAAATTCAAACCTTGCAATTCACATCCCCTCAACTAAAACTGGCATACCCTATGACCCTACAATTACAGGGTATAACTCGTTGTACAACTCGCATTTTATTTAATTATTGCCAAGGGCTGCGTTTCGAATGCAAAGACCGTCTGTAAAAATGCAGTCAGAGTGCATTTAATTTGCATAAAGCATAGCATACCTTTAGGCGCATTCACTAAATTTCATATTTCCGCTCTTTAAAGCGTTAAAGAAGAGGAAGAAGAAGAAGAAACACATTGAATACAGAAACATTAACGAGGTGTCAACGCCATTTCCTTAGTTCCTAACTTCCAACGTTACTGTTGCTCCCAGGTGTACGGCCCTGACTCCCAAAAACACTCCCAAGACGGTCATTTTGGGGACAGAGACTGTTTAAAATTTCATCTCAAGGTTTCTAAAATTGAACTCAACCCGTTTGATTTTAGGTCGCAGCTGTTTGTTCCATCATTCACCAATTAGTTAATTTTTAAGAGCGTCGATGAAAAATCTTCCAAATTAAAACAAACAGTTGTCGCTGTCAGATCGAAGGGGAGGGCTATAGAAAGGAGTATTCGGCCAAGGACATTATACAAGTGTCTTTTAATTTCTTATTAGCGGTTTATTATCCCCGCGGACATTCGGCCCATTAATATGTAAAAGCTGAAACTGAGTTGGCGTCAGTCTTGCCATTAATTTTAATGAGCCAACAACGAAAGCAACAAGCGAACTCAACTCCTTGAGGCGAAAAAAGGATTAACTCCCACTTGGTATTCAGTTAATTACTTAATAATTTGCCCAGGTGTTATTTTTGGCCTGCCAATTTTATAGACGTGCCTTTTGCAATATTAAACTTAAGTATCTCAAAATCTAGGCCAGTTTCTTGTCTAATGAAAGTAATTAGAAGTATCTTTAGTAAACAAATTCTTTGAATCGTTATGTATCTCTAATCTGAAATGGAACTGGATTGAAGAAGAAGTTAATAAGACTATTGGATTGGAATAAGATACTTTAGTAATTAGATTTTGAAGCCAGTTTTAAGTTCTATACTAAGTATAGTCTTATTAACTTAATATAAAACTATCCTTATATCTTATATAAAGATAACCAGATTCTCCTTAGTATATACTTGAGCTTCAAAATTGATTCGAAGTGAAGTTCACTAAACTAACATAAAAGTAACAGTTATGCAAAGCTTCAATTAAGGAACTAGTTCATTTGTATGCACGAATGAATAATGAAATTATGTACATAGAATTAAATTCAATTATCAATCTGAATAAGTAATAATAGAAAGCCTTGTTCATTACATTTGATAAAACCTTTGAACTACATGTTTATTCCAAAAAGTAGTTCCAATTGAAGTACAAGTTGATAAATCTTTTGAATTGTAATAGTACTTCAAAATCGAAGTCAGAATTTAATATAAAGATATTAGTTAGATAGTTAATTATGCTCATTTTAGCGTGAATATTTATTAAAAGGTTAAGTTCCGTTTGAAGAACAAGTTCATTAAAGCTTTAGCCCTCTAAAATCTATGCCAAAGCTTAGTCTAAATAAAGTTGTTGGCTTAATTCTGAGTATTAACGTAAATTTTATCTTAATGATCACTTAATTCTGTTAGTATTCCAATGTTCACTTTCAATTTAAAGAACTAGTTCATTTCTTAGCTGTATAGTAATACGTTAATGAAATACCCCAAAATCTAGGCCCGATACCAGTCTGAGTGAATAGAAATTAGTTTTAGTATATAAATTAATTCCATTTTTATGTCCACTCAACCATTCACTTGCACATTTAATCCAAAGTGGAATTCCTGTTCAGTGAACAAGTTCATTTGATTGCTGAACACGCACAGTGTCTGTTCAGTTCTTTGGATCTTTGACAATTGGATGATCTTAACCAGCAATTGACCATTAATCCGTAATTTGCTCTTTGACGGCATTGTGGTTAATAATTTTTAATGGGATTCGAATGCCATAAATGGACATACTTGCCACTCTTATTTTAGACCGATTGCTTGCTCTTAACTTGGCTATGACTATTTGGGCTACAATGGAATTCGCGGCACGTGCAATTGTCTGGACACTTGATCTGTAGTCAAGTTATAGCCGTTTTCGAGCTAGACATTTGTTAGTTATTTATTAATGTTTAATTGCCAGTCGAAGTAGTTGTAGTAGTAGTAGTAGTAGTAGTATTAGGTAGTAGTAGTAATTAACAGTTAGCCCTTTTTAATTTATGAACTGCCCTTGCCATATTGGGACAGAAGTTAAACATTTAATCAATGTTCCACAACGAATATCTGAAATCTTCACTCGATTCTCTGTTTAAGTCTTCAACTGCTGAAGTTATAAATATTTATGAACGTGAGGCCAGAGACCTAATGACAAAGTGATAAGGACAATTAAGGAGAAAGCAGCTCGACAGACACGACTGGACAGGAGTGGACACGTCGGGACAGGATGGGACAAGATGCTACGGAACCACAAATATAAAATGTGTCAACGCATTCTTCGATCAGTTTGTAAACAGAGAACAAGAGTACAACAAACTGCTGTAAAATATTACTGCATCTTTGATCACTTGTCATCCGCGATGATGATGAACGATCTCTGCATCCAGCATCCAGTCAGACAGTCAGCCAGTTAGCGAGTCAAACAGTCAGTCAGTCATCTGTGGTGACCCCTTTCTACCCCCATCTGCCCCGTCCACCTGTGACATTCCGCGAAACCTGTTGACAACACTTGCGACAAGCGAAACGATCTCGCTTTTTCTACTCCCATTGCTAAGATCAGTTGATAAAAAACCAAACATAACACAACAACAAAAAACAAGAACAATAAAAAAACAAAGTGCTGACCAAGGTGTCGATATCGCACAATGGTTTTAATGATGGGATCTTGGCCCGAACTTAGTGGGGATTCGAGGGGGATGTGGGAACAGCACTGAGAACCAATGTGAAGTTGTTGGCAAAAAAGTGAAACGTGGCTTGTTGCAGCAAATCGCTGAGATGCCATCACTGATAATCAATAATTTTATATTTCTGCCACAACCCGAACATTTCCCCTCACTCTATCCCCCCCTCTCCAATCTCATTTAAACACATTTACTCGTCGGCGTCGGCTTTCTGTGCACTCAAAGGAGACAGAACTTGGCTCAAACGCTCTTCAGTCAAAAAGTGTTTACGTTCAGAAATTTTTAAAAATGTACAAAAATACTTTGTAGTAATGAAACACATATAAACTTTACTCATAATTAATTATATTTAAAATTATTTAATTTATTTAAATTTATTTTTAGACCCCGTACTCTAAAAAAGAGTATAGGGGTCTATTAGGTTTGCTTGAAGCGAAATGTGCGTAACAGGCAGAAGGAGGCTTTTCCGACCCCATAAAGTATATATATTCTTGATCAGCATCAACAGCCGAGACGATATAGCAATGTCCGTCTGTCCGTCTGTCCGTCCGTCCGTCTGTATGAAAACCTGGATCTTCTAAACTATAAGAGCTAGAGCCACCAAATTTGGAATGAATGTCCGCCTGCTTCGCGAGCAGATCTAGTTTATTTCAAATCTTTCTTTCACATAACCATAACTTGAAAACTACTAAAGCTAGAAGGACCAAATTCACATATTATGTGTATGGTACCATTATAACTATCCTCACCTAGTTTGGCCCGGATCGGACAATTATAGCCTATAGCTCCCATAGCTCAAATCGGTCGAAAATTGGTGATTTGTATGGAAAAACGCGCACTAGAAGGAGTACGGGGTCTTTTACAGTCGGCTCGCTCGACTGTAGCCTTTCTTACTTGTTTTTAATTGTTGTAATCGATAACTTTAGTTAGGAAAACAAGAGTATTTCCCACCTTCAAACCTTTGGAAAAGCTGAAAGGGGTGTCTAGCTTTCCAAAGTGAATCAATGAGTATTTAGCATACCCTCGAAAGTCTCTTATTGAACAGGTATGTAAGAAGATGTCTTGATTTAGCTGCAGTTGATTTCGTATGCAAATTCAGTTGACAGCCAAAAAGCCATTTACAATTTTGGTGCAATCGTTTGATAGACTTTTGCTTAGACATGTGTGTGAGTATGTGAGTGTGTGTGTGTGTGTATGTCTCCTGTGATTCAACACACACTTATCCCCAGATTTCAGTCAACTCTGTTAACTCACACCCTACTTTTAGCCAACAAAGTGCAAATCCGTGCAAACGCGTCAGCCACATTTCCAATTGGCAACGTTTGAACCCACTTTGAACTGTTGACACGTTTCTGATTTGCTTTCTATTTTTATTTTATTTTATTTTTTTATATAATATGTGCTCTTTTTTATTAATGCGCAGAAATCCCAGCAATTTTGCGGGAAAAAGTGCCAACATTTCCATCAAAGTTCGACTATAGAGAAACTGTTAGAGTGTGAGTTAACCCTTTGACACTCGCAGATGTTGATGTAGATTGGCTTCTGTGTCATGTTGCCATGTCACGTACCTGCCTCCAGCTCAAACCCCCTACCCACCCTACCCTACTCCACCCTCTGCTTATTGGCCATGTCCATGTGAGACTGACAGCTTTGAGTTCCTGCTCAATTAGAAGTCAGTCGGAATGAAAGTCAATTCTAATGATGATTGCCAAACCGCTTATGAGTTGCAATAATAATCTTACACTCTACACTCTATAGTCTATAGTCTCTAGTCCACACTGTTCCGTGCCAGCAATTGCAATCAAAGCAGCACTGTTGTCAATTAAATGCTAGCGTGGTAAGAGGCAGAAGATGGCCAAAACTCAGACTGGGACCAAAGCAAATGCGGCTGCAAAATGAAATCAAAAGTACTTCTTCTGTCTGTCTCTCTGTCTCTCCGTCGGTCTGTAGACCAACGCTTGATTGCGTAGTTAAGCGTAGAACAAGGGGTGCCGGAGGGGGAGCGTGGGGTGCTCTAAGGGAAGGGGACTACTGAAATTGTACGGGCGACTGAGCCGCAGACGGAAAGACTGTTTGACGTGCAATAAAAATGTCGGTTCTTTAGATTTGCCATATAAGATTTTTACAAATGTGTTATTGAGAGAGCTTAGGTAACGCGACTCAAAGTTACCCTGTAGTGTTTTTTAAGCAGGCATTTTTGTACACAGAAAGAAAAAAATGTTGTGTTTCAAGTAAAAATAAATTATTAATATTTATTTAATTATGTTTTAACTAAATATTTAAATTTTTAAAATCAGAAAATTGTTCTGGAAGTAAATATTTAAGTTTAATAATTTAAAGCACAGAATATTAGACCGTTGAGTTATTAAAGTTGAGAAATATATATTCTAAAATTTAAAAAATCCATTGAAAATCGAAAATTTTAGGCGTAGATTAAGAATAAGTAGTTCGTTGTGATAAAAAAGACACCAAAGTAGAGTTATCTTGATTAAATAAATAACGTTTTAATAATAATAAATTAGTTCAAATTGGAACTCTTAAAAAATATTTTAGTTTTAATTTTAATTTTAATTTTAATGAGATAATTCATTGTCAATAAACCATTCATCATAATAAATTTAAACTCAATCAATCAATAAATTCATTTGATTCCCACATTTAAGTACACGTTAAGCTTCTACTAACAGTGACCACCTTTTCCCATTTGAATTACAGGGTATCGCGAAAAGGCAAACCTTTGTATGCGAATGTTTCTCAAATTGGATTTCTGACCCTTTGGTCAGCGATGTGTGAAGGTCCTTCGGCAATTGCGAGTGGGCATTTGTATTTGCATCTAATACATAAACATAATGCGTTAATTTAAAAGTATATTCCGACCAAAAAGGAAGACGGCCAAAAGGAAGATGCCAACAAAAACGGAAAAAAAGAAATAAAAAATATGCAAACATTTTTGCTGGTCGGTAATCAAATTTGTGATGTGTTTTTTTTTGCTTCTTCTTCTTTGAGAAGTGAAAAAAAAAATGTAAAATATAAATTGCTGCGCAGTTTTCCCCGAGGACATGTTTTTCCTTCATTTTTGTTGTTGTTTGTTGCAGGCACGACCACAGGACATGAGCGATACACAAATAAACAAATGATGTAAATTTCATTTGCACATTTCACATTTTTGGCATTGAAGTAGCGAATATGAAAAGCCACATAAACAAATTACAGTTATTTATTATGGTGGACTGGGATATACCAGAAAAAAACCTGGCAAATCCTAAAACTATCCCCCAAAATGCGAAATGTCATTTCAAAATTCAGACAGACGACAAACAGTGTGAGAAAGGGGAAAAACTCACGGGGGAAAGCGAGGAAAAAGTTTCGACAATACGTTAAGACCCTATCGAATTAGATTTGGATTTACCTAAAGTTCAGTTTCATGGGCATTTGCATGTATTTCGCATTTATCAAGACCCCCCTTAAATGTCATCCCGTTCAGAGTCTAGACATTAAAAACCACTTTTCTAAATAATCGAATAAATTTCAACAAATATAAATATATATATATATATAAATGTGTCAAATGTATTTGGAATTCACGCACAAAATGTCAATATCAATTTGAAGACCATTTCAGTCGACTCTTAAGCTTAATGTGAATGATTTGGTTTTAATTCAATGGCTTCTAATGGGCAGGTGCTATTTGAGGCTACCTGGGATTTGTGTGATTGACAGACAAAGATTTGACAGTTTTCGGAATATAAATGAATGCAAGGAATATGAAAGTTAAAGATTTGATAATCGTATATCGAAGAGATGCAAAGTCTTTATAAGATGTCGCACTAAGAATCTGATATATTCTCGTATCTCGTATAGAACTCGTTAAACATCTAAATTAGCATATTAATAGGCCTGATATAGTTAGTTATTGAAGTCAAGTAACTGTGAGCTGATAGAACGACCCTCCTCCTCTAGTATTCCCCCCAAATCCACATATATGTAGTAGTTGACTGCCGCAGAGGGCACTCGGGGGTGCCATAAAAAATTCACACAACACCAATTTTGCAGTTAGCTTTTCCTCTGCCTCCCCCTCCGCCTACGCCTTCGCCCCGCCTCCTTTGCCATTCCATGTCTCCAAAACAAAAACGAATCAAGAACCCTGATGGACTGAGAAGCCCTTTCCCACTCCTGTCCCAATTCTCATACCCCCAATCCCCATACCCAAGTCCATTTCCGCTTCCATTTCCATTTCCCTGCGCTTTCCAATTTTGATTCGCAGCGATTAAAATTATGCAAACACATTATGGAGCTGCTCCCGGGAGCGGATACGTATACGGTAAAAACCTTACGCCGTAAACACTCAATATTTGTTGCCGCAAGTAAGATTTTTATGGCCGAGAAACAACACACAAATCGCTTAGCTATTTTCTATGCAAATTAGAAAATTACCCAAAAAAAAAGCACTAACAATTCCAATAGATATAGACTTCAAGCATCAAGAAGATAATCTGTTCAGAAACAAACATATTAAGTTTCTCAAGTTGGAAATTACTTTAAAAATTTAAGAATTATAAACGTTGAAGGTAGATGTAGGCTTGGAGCGGGTTTAAATACTTTGAATCTGGCTATAGGGCGATTTAAATATTTAAATTTAAAAGCTTATCAGGCAATAAAAATAATCCGACTTCATTTCAAAGTTGTTATTTCATTTTGTTTAGATATAAAGATGAGTAAAGACTGTCAGATAAATTCCAGACTATTCTATCTACACAAACCTTTGAACACATCCAAAAGTTCACAACTTTCTGAATAATAAAAAAAATTTAGCTTTGCAGATCTTTAATCAATGAAACGCTGATTTATGAGACGAATAGTAATGAACGAGTAATAGGTCTATTTCTTCGATGCTTTTCCTCATATTCCATTTATATGAGAAATATTTTGTATGATAAGCATCTTAAATTTTCATGAGTTCTTATGACTAACAAATAAATTTAAATACATTTAAATACATCAATTTATTAATATAGACATATAAAAAGTAATCTTAAAAATTTTATAAGATTTGAATGTTTGATTAAAGTTATTTATATTGAATATTTGTAAAATTTAACCTTCCTTATAACAATACTTCTAAAATCATTTAAGTTAGATTGTATTCTAGTTTTGTTCAGTGTATTTGATTTTAAATTTGCTTCCGATTTAGCTTTTGTCTGAAATGAAGTATTAAATTAGCTAGGAAGCAAGCAACAAGAAACAAGATTAAGCATGAGAGTTTGCATGATAAAGAGAAATATGTTGGAAAGGGAGAGAGCAGTGGGAGAGTAAAGAGGCAAGCGATTGAGAGAGTTAGAGAGATGCATGCAGGTGTAGAGGCAGAAGACAAGAGCAATTGCATTAGTATTTTATAGGTATGTGTGTGTGTAGTGATGTGTCTGCTGGCGTGTGGGAAGTGGTATGTGCCTGTGTGAGTGTTTGTGTGTTTATGTGTGTGCGTTTAGCTATGTCTGTGTTATTCAGCCCATACGAATGTCCATTTTTAATTAACACTTTGACAATTTGACGCGAAATGCATTTTGTGTGGTCGAACTAATGCCCCAAGTGTTGCTGCAACAGATGCAACGGTAAATGTAGCTGTAGCTGTAACTGTAACGGTATATGTGACTCTGTATGTGTCTCTGTATGTGACTGTGAATGCATTGCGATGAAGCTGATAACTCCATTCCAGCCAGAAGCCAGAAGTGAGTGCATAAAATGTTTAGAATGCGACTGAAGTGTCAGTGTGCATCCCCCAAAGAGAGAGAGAGAGTGAGAGAGAGAGTGGGGGCTTGATAGGGTACAGAGAGCGGGTGGCACTGCTCGTCTAATGCCATGTCATGGGGCTGCTCAGCCCTTGCCACTGGCTGATAAATGTTGCATGCGCCTGTGTAACCCAATTACCGTTGCAAATTACTCACACCCAGCCCAAATGTGTGTGTGTGTGTGAGTGAAACAGGTAGCAAGCCAGGGGTGTAGGGGAAGGGGGTTGGGTAAAGGGGTAGACTACAGACTCGCTTTGCATAATTGATGACAAATTGAAATCATGTTAATGTTTCTCCTAACAAATGTCTGTGCAAGTGTGTGTGCGTGTGTGTGAGTATGAGTATGAGTAGCTATAAAAAGTATCGATATTTATTGCAAGCGTAAAGACAACTCTTTCGATATAGCACCTCAAATGCTTTTCCAACAATTGTTGACCATAAATTCATCAAGAAGCCAAAATCAAATTGCCAATGGATCAATTTGTGGTTGTCAGTGTTTAGGCCAACAACGTCCGTGTCCATAGCTGTGTCCGTGTCTCCCAAAGGACGTATTTGGTGGTCGTAAATCGAAATGAGCTTCACATAAATTTTCAATTGGTCAACAAGAATAGGAATGTGAAAGAGTGGAAGTGGAAATGGAAATGGGAAATGTCGGTATATGCAAATGGTTAACGGCTTTAAACTGTTTGGGAAACTCTGTTGAAGCAGCTGAGATTAGTTGGCCAGCAGTAAAAAGTCGTTGAATATAACCAGATTTAAATTTCGAAATTTAAAAAAAAAAACTATCAAAATTTCAAGATGCTCGCAGCCGGTGCCCATATCTCACCCGCGGAGCTGATCAGTAGCCTTCAGCTGTCTGGCGAAAAGGATCTGGATGAGCAGATCAAGAAATGGATTATGTGGGACAGAAATGCGGCCACACTTCAACAGGTGATCGATGCCGTCAAGGAGAAGGATTGGAAGGCACTACGTGTACGGCTCTGTCGCTTTAATCTATTTGGTACGGCTGGATTCAGATCCGGTATGCGAGCGGGTTTCGATTCTATCAATGATCTGGTGACCATACAAATGGCCCAGGGTCTGAGTCAATACCTGCAGGAGGTGCATCCCAATGTGGCCAAGCGGGAGTCTCAAGGAGTAGTCATTGGCTATGACGGACGCTACAATGGCAAACGCTTCGCTCAGCTCATAGCGACCGTCTTTTTGAACTCAAACTTTCGGGTGTATCTGTTTGGTCGCATGGTGCCCACTCCGTTTGTCTCCTTTGCCGTGGTGCAGCTGAAATGTCTTGCCGGGATCGAGGTGACAGCCTCGCATAATCCCAAGAGCGACAATGGCTTTAAGGTCTTTTGGTCCAATGGTGCTCCGATTCTCATGCCCCACGACAAGAATATACAGGCGTCGATGATGAAACGCCTGGAGCCGTTGCCCTCTTCCTGGGATTTGTCCACTCTCGATGACCATCCACTGCTCTCGGATCCCTTTCGGGAAATCTATACCGCCTACTACGACGCCATGAAGCAACTGATACCCTACAACTGTATGGAAACCAACGAGTGCAGTCAGCTGCGATTCGTTTACACTCCACTACATGGTGTGGGCTTTCAGTATGTCCGCGAAGCGTTCTATCAGGCACGTCTTAAACCCTTGATTCCGGTTGTGCAGCAAAAGGATCCAGATCCGGAATTTCCCACGACCCCTTTCCCCGATCCGCTGGATGGAAAGGGTTGCTTGAACATGGCCATACGTAAGGCAGAGGAAGAGCACTGCACGATTGTATTGGCCAACGATCCGGATGTAGATCGTCTGGCGGTTTGCGAGTTGGATCCGAAGGGCAGATGGAAGATCTTCAACGGGAATGAGCTGGGTGCTCTGCTAGGCTGGTGGGCCCTGGAGAGCTACCTCATCCGGAGCAAAAAACCCAATGTGCCTAGCTGTGTGATGATCGCCAGCATGGTTAGCTCCAAGATTTTGGCTGCTATGGCCAGAGCTGAGGGTTTTGTGTTTGTCCAAACCCATGTGGGATTCAAGTGGATGGCCAACAAGGCCTTGGAGCTACAGGGTCTTGGCCGTACGGTGCTCTTCGCCTTCGAGCAGCCGATCGGTTATATGTTCTCCATGAATGTGCCCGACAAGGATGGCATCAATGCGGCCTGCCAGGTGGCCACCATGGCCAGCTACCTGAGGAGTACCCGAAACATGACGCTGATCGAAAAGCTGCGTGAGATCTACGACACCTATGGCTTCCATGCCACCATTAGCAACTATCTCACCTACGACAATCCCAAGAAGATGACCCAATTGTTTGAGAAACTTCGCAGATTCGATGATAACCGTCTCGGAACCTATCCAAAGTGTATACTGAATGGTGAATTCGAAGTCGCTAGTGTTCGGGATATGACCACGGGACTGGACACCTCCTATGCGGATCGCAAGGCTCGTCTACCGATCACGCCCAGCAAACAGCTGGTCACATTTACCTTCACCAACAATATGTCCATCACCTTTAGGGCCAGCGGTACCGAACCCAAGCTGAGATACTACTCAGAACTGTTCGGACTACCCGAGGAGAAGGAGTGGGACGAGATCTCAGATACACTGCGTCGCATGACTGATGCCGTCATCACTGAGTTTATACAGCCAAGTCAGTATGGATTGTCCTAGACACGACTAACAGCTAACAAACTAACCACTACCAACTAATGTATCATACATATATATTCATATATTTATTATTATTTGATAAAGTCATGAAATTTTAACAAGTAAATTGTATCAGATAATGTTTCATTACTCAACTTGGATAGAGAGAGAGAGAGAGAGAGAGAGAGAGAGAGAGAGAGAGAGAGAGAGAGAGAGAGGGAGAGGGAGAGAGGGGTAGAGGAAGCGGGAGAGTTGAGGAATTCTTAAAAAACACTTTGAAAGAAAACTTTAAGAATGGAACTCGCTTATGTAACATTTTAAAGGATTTGCTATTGTCCTGTCAGTTTCCATTCACTCGTATCAGAATGACTTGGCCAAAAGGAAGAAACGTCGACAGCTCATTAAACTGTCGGAAAGTGCGAACTGGGGACCTCAGAAGGCCAATTATGCGTACAGAGCAATTGCCCTATCTGGCAGACCATGAGGGGTCATAGGGTAGGGGGTGGGTAAGGGGAAGGGGGAGGATACGGAGCGGGGTTGTTGCAAAGTTATATGTGCTTGCGTTTGCAGGATACATACGTAGATGTATCTATGTATCTATGCGAAAGTATCTGCCAAGACAAACACTGAAATTTTATAGTTCGCTGCCTAATTGCACTCTGGGGGAGTTTGAGTTTGTTTTTTCTCTCTCTCTCTCTCTGTCTTTTCAACTCCCACCTTCCACGCCCACTTCCCACTTCTCCTTCTTTGTCCTGTGTAATCGTTGGCGATTGTACGGAATCAGCAAGTCGCAAATATAACGAAAACAGTGATTAAGACCAGAGGCATAAGAGAGACATGTCGTACATATATGTACACAGAAAAAAATTACACTGCCACACAGGAAAAATAAGTCTAACTAAATTATATATATCTTCAGTTACGAAATGAACTAAATAGTATCTAATAAATACTAAAGTCGCTTTACTCAAGTTTTTTATCATCGAAATAAAGTCCCGAAATTCCCCAACATTTTTTTCCCGTGTATGTTTATGAGCTGACAACGGGGCAAAGTGCGGAAAAGGGTCGCCCAAAAAAGAAACGTAGGACTTTCTGTGTAGGAGTATTTGCTTTTCAGGTCAAACGGAATATTTCAATAGCTTAAAACGAAGAAAGTCAAGCGTGGCAAGCAGGTGAACAGGTAAACACTGTGGGTTCCCAAAGGTCGACGCCAAATTCAACTTGCAAGTCAAATTTGAAGCGAAAAACAAAGGCAGAGGAGTAAAGGGGGAGGAGCAGGAAAAGGGGGAGTGCCAAGGGTAGGAGATGTTAAGGACAAGAGCAGGGAGCTGGGCACTACGTTTGTCATCCATTAAATTTGCCCAAAATACAAACTGGAAAAATATTCAACGCACACGAATTAAATATTAATGATTGTCGACGAGGCAGTCACTCCTGCCGCCCCTGACTCCACCCTCCCACCGCACCCCCATTTACCATTTACCTGTCTTCAGAAGTACTACACACATTTTAAGTGTGTGTGTGTGTGTTTGTGGGTGGTTTGTAGGTCTTCTTTGGTTATTTGGTTAGTAAAGATACGCGAAGGTTACTGCATTATTAAACTCTGTTTATGCGACATTAGGAACATAAAAGACAGCAATACCCAGTACCGAAAAACGGTTGTAAATAAGAGAAAACAGTGGGTATAACAAGCAGTTACAAAGTTTTCACTTTAAACAACTAACAAATTAAATGGCACATCAGGCGTATCATATATCTACCAGAATAGACCCTGTAGTTATACACTACCCAACAACAATGGAACAGATTGGACCACCTCCTCTGTCAGGAATATATGGCAACAATACCATCTTAAATTCGCATTTCAAATGAGGCACTGCTAAATTGATTACGTGGCACTTGTTCACATCATCAATTTTCGTCCATATGCGCGAATCCGTTCTGGAGTAGTACGGGTATCCGGTTAAGGGCGGATCTCTGAATATGACCAGTATTGTTATACGGGTTCTCTCTCTCTGTCCTTTCGTCTCTCCATCTCTCTCTTGACTCATTGACACTCGAAATTTGTTCGCTGTGTTAATTGCGAGCATTTGTTGTTGACTTTGGTTCATTTTGCGGTTGCAGTTTTTCACTTGATTTTCCACTAATTGGGATAAGCATCGGTTAACCGTTTAGAGGTAGTGGTCGAATACGGAAATGGGGTGGTTACTGTGGGCGCAAATTACTGCAGTTCTCACTTGTAATTCGAATATGATTCTGAAAAATTGATAAGTATATACTTAAACCATGTGAATAACATGATTACCAGTCGGAATAT
Source organism: Drosophila cardini (assembly GCA_018903735.1). Classification (NCBI taxonomy): domain Eukaryota; kingdom Metazoa; phylum Arthropoda; class Insecta; order Diptera; family Drosophilidae; genus Drosophila; species Drosophila cardini. The sequence goes on along the minus strand of JAEIGM010000001.1, from coordinate 18,655,730 downwards.
GTCCAAATGTTCACTATAGTTTTAAGACACTGCTTTTTCTGACGGATTCTTACTGTATTACTCATTTAATGTATTAATTTTAGTATAAGTAGAGCGCTTGAAATCAAAGTTTTAAAAGGTTTTATATAAGGAATCAGATAAAATTTTATATTTTATACTAAAAATTTTATTTTTCTACATAAATTAATTATTGTCGATATTGCTTCTAGTTTTCTGACTGCTATATTTGTCTGTCTCTTGCAAGGCTTTCAAGAACTATCAGCCTTTATCTCCCTCAACATCTCCAGCTGATTATGTAGCTTTATGTAGTGGATTTTGACTATCTGTAAGAACTATCATTATGTATAATATACATTGTTTATGGTTAGAATATTCCCTTCACTCTCAGACTTCTCTGTTTCTGTCACTTTTGCGAAATTAACGATCATATTTTGTGTTCCAAAATTTGTATTCTATTCCTATGATACTAATCCAAAGCTGTGTCCTATATATTCAATTATTTAATATTTTTATTCTCAGATATAAACTTAAATATTTCTTTTTTGATTATTATAGCTTAAATGGAATTTTAAATTTAATATTCATTACTAATTATATATATAGTTTCAATTTATAGCTTATAATTCATTAATTTGAGAGTGAATTAAGTCGAAATAAAACAAATAAATTTATTTTACGATTTACAAAAATTATTAGATATTTCTTAAATCAATGAAAATATGTTGTACCCATAGGAGTCTCATGTCTCCATTACATCGTTACAGTTTGGCATTGAAATTAGAAGTTTACTTAAAGTAAATTATTTATTAAAAGTTAATATTAAAATCTTTTTGTTTCTTTAAATATAAATATTATTTCTTTGTAGCAATAATAATAAATAAAAGAAATAATAGATTTTATTAGAGTCAGTAGAGCACTGTTAATACACTTATACAAATAAGTGGGCAGTTGTGATATAACTATTAAATATCACTGCATATTTCATGGCAGCTGCAAGGATCTATCTCTCTTCCCCTCTACACCTCTCACTCTCTCTCTCTCTCTCTCTCTCTCTATCTCTTTCATTCCTTCTGCCTCTTTTACTCTGCCTGGAATTGCTCTCGAATTTGTTGTTGTTGAATTCTTTTATTGTTTTCACTTTTGTCGCATAAAAATGACAACAAATTAGTTTGACTGCCGCGTGGTTTCCCGCTGTGTTTTTCACAGTTTTCTTTTTGTTGTTTTTCCATATTTTTTACGAGTACTACGTCCTTGAGTGTTCTATGTTCTATGCCCAAAACCCAGACAATAAATTATGTGGATGCTGTTGATGTGTTTTGCCGGTTGGAACTTCCGATTGCGAAGGTATCATTGAGCAACCCCGCACACCCTTAAAATAGTGATGGACAGGGAAGGGGAGGACAGGGGGAATTGGGCGTGAGGTCCTTCAGTCGACGTGTTTGATTAGCTTTATTAAATATGCAAACAATGAAATTTTGTTTTGTTTTTGTGAAAAAAAGTGGAAATTTTTTTGACAATTCAATTAAATGCACGCGCAGAGGAAAAACGAATTTAATTTTAATACCTTTACCATTACCTTTGCCTTTACCTCTACCATTGTTGAATCCCACAGCAAAAGATATATGCCAGTAGAAAAAAAAACCTAATGCACTTCCCCTTTTTTTTTTTGTATACTATATTTACATCACTTTTTTAGCTATGGCCAAAAAGTTGCCGTAATAAATAAAAATGCTTCAGACAAATTTTGAAATGAGAAAAAAATTCTACTCGGAAGCAGACTTTAGATTTATGAGTCTAATGAATTATTTAAATTCACAGATTTTATAGAGTATACCTTGTCATTTAATTACAGGGTATAGTTGGCAGTTAAACAAAAAAATGGGCTGTGACCATTAGAATTTGCTTCGCCTAGTACTCAAAGTGCCAAGCACCAATAAGAAACAACTGCGGTTGTCAAAGAGAGCGAGTCCAAGTGTGCGATAAGAGAGCGCGTAGTAAAAGAGAGCCGCTTACGTCTCAGACTGCACTGCTTTACCGACTCGCGCTCTTGTGTTGAGTTGCCACAGCAGACAAAAGCTTCCCACTGTGCGTTTAGTAAAGCGCAGTTTAAGGCATTGCTTTGAAATCTTTTGCTATTAAACAATAATACTATAAATATACAGTTAATAATATTATTATTGCCGTTTAAAGGTACTAGTTAATGTCTTTACTGTATAAATTTTAATTTTGGGTTTTTCTTTCATCTTTTCTCAGTTTTTTGTCAACCTTTTCAACTACTACGAGTAGGAGGTGGTTGAATGCGAATTCCTCTGGGATTCAACAACCAAATTCTTAATACGCACTATAGTCAACATGTGTGTATGTAGATATAGTAGCTAGAAGCTGTACTTTTGGGTCATTTTCCACCCTTTCAAGGTCTGCAGTACTCGTAAAGGGGCTGCATTCACCGTTCGTTTAACTGCCCAAAAGAGAGAAAAAAAAAAATAAAATATAAAATGTATGGAAAGTGCACATATTGTACAAAATGGTTCATTAACAACATTCATTAAAGTTGACAAGTCAAAGTCATTATTTTAGCAATAACACTTCAAAAACTCATATTTTTTCCACAAAAAAAGGAGTTTTCACATATGGCTGTCTTTACTTATAGTTAAAAGTATTCAAACTAACTTATGATGAAAGTGATCTTCTAATTGTATATTTTAGCGTTCAAAGATACTCAATACTTCTCGCATTTGTGCTTAAAAAGATATGTATAAATGATATGTAGACCAATTTTTGTTTTGTTAAATATTCTATTTTCTTTTGTTTTTACCTTAAATCAATTTTATTTTAATATTAATTTATTTATATATCTTTTCAGTCTTTTATGTTCACTACAAATTTTTAACGAATTTCTTGAGATTTAGAATTTTCTTGTAATTTAAATCTATGTTTTAAAAAATAATTCGATGCCAAACTTTAAGTATTTTCCTTTTTGTTTTTTAGTTGTTTTTTTAGCACTGCTGTGATTTTGAGTTGCTGCCTTTCCTCACTTCGCTATCAATTATTCCAGCATCAGTCAGTCCGATTCCATCAGAATGCCGGGACTTATAGCGCCGAGTGTTGTCGCTTCTCAGTCTGAGCATTGTTTAACAATTAAGGGAACAAGTTGTTTAACTTTACCTAAACGGTTTAAGTCAACAGGAAAGTGAAATGCATTTGCCAATGGATTGTGAGGGGAAAGCAGTCGTCCAACAGTGGCCCTTGTCCTGGTCCTGGTCCTTCCCCCATGCCAGTTATATTCCCCTACTCGTCCTCTTCCTGGTCCTTATGCTCTTCCTCGTTCCCCTTCTCGTACCCCTCCTCGTCCTCGATCTGATTCCCTTCCTTGTTGACGGCTCATCAGAATGCTGCTACCTTCAGTTGCTTCCGCTTCCGATGACGACGATGAGAAACAACTGCGTCTCCTTCGTTTTTTTGCTGTGAGTGTTTGTTCCTCTCTTTACTCTTTTTTCTCGAATTCAGGTCCAGGGAAATGGTTTTTGTTTCTGCATCTGCATCTGTGTCCATTGCGAAAAGCTGAAAGCTGAAATGGCAAAAATTTGTCAGACGATTTTCGTTGACGTTTGTTGATTTGCAACCTGTTCTTTTTATTTTCTTTCCTTTAAACGCTTTTGACTGTTTTGTTTATGTTTTTTTTTTGTTTTTGGATTTTTCGATTCCCTTTAAGTGACTTGAGGCTGTATTTCCAAACTGCCCGCCCACAGAGAGTCCAGAGCAAAACATCGGTACAATAATTAAATTCTCGCTCAGTGAACGGAATTAACTGTTGTCAATTATCCATGTGAGGACCTGCCGCTGCTTTCATGCCTCTAAATAGCAAAAACGTGGCCGTCTTGCTCTTAGCCGCCAATAAAATGTCACTTGGCCAGCGTTGGAATCGGCATCGCAACACACAAACACAAACATAATCACCATCACAATCAATGATCATGATCGTGATCGCCGCTCGTGTCCGGCGTTGAGTTTTGTGCACTGAATTTGGCATTTGGAATCGTTGGGTATACTCCGACCAAGCCAGGCCAGGTGGCGTCTTCTGTGGTGGCCCCGGACCACACAAGTTGCTTAATTTGTTGCGCTCCATGGCCCCAGCTACAAGTTGTCTCCGCTTGACTCCCCATCAATCAGTGAGTCTTTGGCCCGCTTTTTGTCCCACTGTCGCTTGAATCTTGTTTCATAAAAATTCAGAACACGAGCGAAGCAATGCGCTTTTTGCGTACGACTCTGACTTACAGTATGACTACAAGTATGAGTGTGAGTATGAGTACAAGTACAAGTATGAGTGCGAGTACGTCTATGAGTTTGAGTATCAGTTTGAGTTCGAGTCTACTTGTGTGTGAGTACTAGTTTGAGTATTGCTCAACTGCTTAGGCATTTGATATTAATTCTCTCTGTTAGAAACTCAACTGCTCTCACGCACACATACACATACGTACGTCGTAAGCTAGACAGCGCCAGGTGCTCTCTTTTAGAATGCACGAAATTGATCTCAGTCAGCTTAACTGCTCTCACTTACACACTTTTGTGTACTGCGCGCTGGTCTTAGCTTTGTAAGCTGCTCTAACACATGCATGCAAATGCTGCAGCATTGGCTGAGCTAAAGCAAAGATGATAAACTGTAAAATGCAAAAACACATATATATTAATATTCTCTTTCTTATCTTTAAAACATTTCCAACTCTCAAAATACCCAGCTCTTTCCTTTCTTTCTTTATCTATCTCTGATTGCTCTACTCTGTCTGCTATCAATATCAAATGCTGAGTAAAATTTAAGTGTCAAGCTATATAGCCCTTCCCAGGTAATGATAAAATTTCTTCAACACTATAATATAATTATATACTTATTAGTATAAAAATTATTATTAATGAATTAATTCGAAACTTTCTTATTTCCACTTATACAATTATTTAAATTCTTTATAATTCGACTTTTTGTTCGCTTCCTCTTCTCTTTTTCATTAGTTTCTATTGACACTTCTTTGATGATGAACTCTTCAGCTGTGATGTGATCATGACTAAATTCGAGTTTAATAAACATTTCTTAAAACAATGAGGAATAACTTAAAGATAATTATAGCTTAACTTAAAGATTAGGTAATCAAAATATATAGCTATGTTTGAGTCACAATTTATTCTATAGAATACTGTTATACTGTTGAGTTCGTTCAGTTCCTCGAGTTTGATTTAATGCATCTGCTAGTTAATTCATTACACTTTCAGAATTACGTGGAATAAATTCTAATAAAAGACGTGCGAGATGTGTGGAACGAGTATGAGGAAAGGGTTGAGGTTGAGTGGGTGGAAAACCAAAACTGAAGGCATCATCTAAACGAATTAGCCGTAAACCCCAACATAATCAAGTAAATTAATAGCTCTGCCAACAGACAACAGACGAGAACAAGAACTGGAGTTGGAAATGGAACTGGAACTGAACCAAAGACTGTAGCTGAGATCAAAGTAATTAATTATAATAATTAAAAACTTTTGGAAAAGCCGTGCTCCAAAGTCGACAACCAGCGAAGTTGAGTAAAACTTTTCAGCATTTGCATGTGGTATGTGGAAAGGGGATGGATGTGGGTAGGAGAAGGGGGTGGGAGAGTGGAATGGTTCAGGATAAAGACTGTAATGGGGTTGTGCGCTCCTGTGGACTTGTTATACCCCACACATGTGTTCACAAGGGGTAGTTTGGGCCTTAAGAATGTCTAAGACAAAAGATACAATATTTTAACAAAGTATTTAAACAAGGTATCTTAAGTCGAGCATACTCACACTCCTCTGAGCTTTTTATAGCCAATATCTTCTATAGAAACCACAATATTATTGTTAATAAGGTAAGAAAAAGTGTGGCAAGTCTTATATAAGGTAACTCCCTGTCGAGCACATTCTTTTTTACGTGAATCACAACTTTGATGGCAAAAAACGGGTAAATTGTCATTATCAAAGTTCGAAAGATGTCAAGTGTCATGCAGGGTATGTCGCAGTTGAGCATACCCTAACTCGCGAGAGCTTTTCATACCTAAAATCTAAAATAGAAATATAATAACTGATCTTGAAAAGATATTAAAGTTTTGTCAATTTTTGTTACAGGGTATTTCTTAGTCATGCCATCCCTACTGTCTATGTATTAACTTGTTTGCTTAACAATCTGTGGCCAAGTTGCTGCCTGGTTAAGCGACTTCTCGCTGTTGGTTCTGGTGCCAAAGTGCGTGTACCTGTTGAGATTTCGGCAATTCCCAGAGCAAATAACATATTCATATTTTGTGCTGGCTGCAACATCTTTTGATTTGCATGCAACGTGCCACCAGGTTGAGTCCATTAGTCACTCCCCCAACCCTATTCCCCCATACCCACATACCCCTTTCCCACAAACTATGTGGCATAGTTTGCCATTTGTCATCAGAGCACTACGTGTAGTTTTAATCAGCGCTAAGAGCCTCCTCAGAGGGTGTTACATATGTGTGTGTGTGTTTGAGTGTGCGTGTGTGACATCAATTCCGCTTGGCTGGTTAAATGCGAGCTGAAAGCATTTACCAACACTGTCTTCACACATACACTTGACATTGTTTGTGCTCAGTGGCGCAGGCTGTGCACTTTTTGCGAGATTAAACCGCATCAGGAGCAAACCGAGCGACGACTGCAATCATCTAAAGTGAGTGGTGAGTGGTGAGTGGTAAGTGGTGGGTGGTGGGTGGTGGGTAGTGCCACGCCCACTCAAACAGCCCCATTGATAGCACATGTGTGCTTGTTGTGGTTGAGTATGGAATTTAATTGGTATTAAGTCACAATTCCATAGTATTAGTTAGTATTTAATTGCTGCTTGTCTTGTGAGTCCACTGTCCCCTGTTGTCCAGAACGGATTGCTGTATGTGCTGCTTGATATGACCCTGTTTGTCAGTGGTCTGTGTCAGGATGGTAGTGGTTCCTTGGGTTCCTCCATTTACATTGGCTGACTGTCCGTATGCGCTGGTTGGCGAATCCTCACCGAAACGTTGACCAATTTCAAAAGTTGGCCTAAAGTGCAATTGATTAAACTGATGACTTCGTTTCTTGTTTGACTTTTGAACTCACCCGAAGTGCTGAACAACGGCTCCAAAGCTACTGGTACCATCGGGATTCTGGACTGTGTGGGTGGTCTGTTGGTGAACGATTCCATCGCCAGATGAGCTGCTGGACGATGAGGAGGATGAGGACGATGAGGTGAACACCTGACGACGCAGACGTCTCAACAAACGTGCACTAACGGGCTGTACCGCCGACTGGTGACCCTCGGAGTCCAGTGTGTAGATGGCTCTGGGCACAAACTGTCCAGCCTCTAGAAGATTAAATTGGATATAGTATAAGAATAATAGATAAGTTTATATAAAATATGAGTTAAGTAAGTTAAGATAGAAGGCAAATACCCTGTACTTATACTAAAAACAGTACATATAGTATTTTTGAATGGTATAAGTAAAGTATTTTAGAATACTAAAAATCGTTACTGGACTGCTTTGTAAGTTAATAATATTTTAGAATATTTAACAGGCTCAAGCTATATATATATATACCTACATATAGTTTTATCTTATAGTTTATTTATGATGTGAATTTAATGTTATTTTTTTAAATATTAAGAATATCTAAGCAATGCTACTAGACAGCTTGCAGATTCATTTAAATTTTTTTAATAATTCAATTTTTAATTTTTATATATTTTATTTTGGTCCTAATACTTCAGAAAACCTAACAGACTGTTCCCATACCAGCTATATGTTATAAGTTTCTAACTTTATGTAAAAATTGAAAAAGTAAATAGTTATTTGACATGTCTAAAATATAAAAATTTCATTTCAAAGTTATACTAAACTTCTATAAAGTTCATATATTTATAAAGTTTATAAAGTTAACCGATGGTTTTTAATATATTTCTAAAAACATATTGTTAAAGTAATTTATATGCATGTGAACTAAGTTTTTAGGTTTTAATTTGTTAGTTAAGTTGTTAAGGTTTGTGTGTTTGTTATAAAGTCTAGTTAATTAATGTTTTTAACAAACGTTGACTGTTAGTTAATATTCAATTAAATAAAAATATATAAAATTAAGAACTGTTTTCTATATATAGTTATATATATATATATCGTATGAGCTAGATACATATATATATTGTTTATTTTACTGCTTTAATTCGTCTAGCATCTAAATTCTTCGACTGTTAAAGTCAATTAATAAAATACGTAAAATGTATATATTATTCCCGACTTCGCCTATAACTTTAGTCATAAACATGAGAAGTCAGACATTACATGACAAGTTATTTATTTTTTTTTTTAATCCTCTTTTTGACTATTTTCAAAATACAAATCTCATCAAATTTAAATATTTTGTTCTACGCAAGATGTTAATTATTTATTATTTTATTTTCCTGCTTTTTTGGTGAGTAAACACATTAGCATACAGGTCTTGAGAGATGCTAATAACGATTGGAATCAAGCAGTGGATGATAATCACAATCGATTTTGTTTGTTATTTTGTTTTTGTTTGTTGAAAATAGCAAAAGCGCTAATAGACGATGATGTAATTGCGAATATGGATGGATTCCAGGGTCAGTTAATTAATTTAACTAATTTTATTAACTTTACTAACTCAAGTATTTAATGTGCGTCTGATGACGCACAATCCGTTCATTTCGAACTTACCGGAAGCAGCGTGAACGACGACGAAAAGGGCCAAAGCGATGACGGCGTACTTCATGTTGTTTACAGCTGTTTTATACACAAAGATCTAACTAGAAGTACACAAAGAACACACAGATACACACACACACACGCACACACACAGATAATTAGTCAGCAATGTCAAATGATGATCAGCAGCAGGTTTCAAAGGTGCGGCGACTCACCGAACGAAAGACTTAGACGACGAACTTGGAACGTGAAGCTACAGGTAAAGTTTCAAAGAGACTAAACTTACGTTGCCGATGTGGGCCGCTTTTATATGGAAATTTATCGCGCTGACGTAGTGCGAGCAATAAGAAGAAGAAACTGCCAAGTCGCAAACCAGACTCAGACACAATTTGAGGCCCATTTTATGACTTGTGTCTGGAACATAAACCAAAAGAACTCAAGTTGAAATAGCAGTGGATTATCTGCTGAATCATAGCCACATAGATATATATTCATATATACTTTATACAACATATTAGATCTGTTAACAGAACTAAAACATTTCCATGTCTACAATTTGTTTAAACTAACAACAAATGTTATTCACATAAAAAAATCCCCAATGAAATTTTCGATATTATAGATAATATAGAAACTTGCTAAACAAGATCAGCTATAGTCGGTTTATTTGGGGGGATTTTGTTAAACCCGATTTGGTTTTACTTTTTCGCTAACTTTTGATTTGTTTGTTTTCTTTTTTTTTGTTTTTGTTGTTTTCTGAGCTTGCTCGGGGCTCTTGGTTCAGGTGCTCATCCACGTGAGACTCTCTCGTCTGCTGTGTATAACTCTTTCCTTTGTGTACTCGCATGTTGGCCAAGTGTGGCTCTTTTCGGCCCGAGTGTGAGCTGAGTGTTGAATTTATTTTCGCTGACCTTATTCGTGGCTTTTTTTATCACCAACTTATTCTCATGCTGTTTCGGGCAATAACCTCAATCTTTGTCCAACGTTTGGAGTAAATAAAATGAATTCGTCAAAAAGATTTTTTTTTTTTTTTTTGTCAAGTTTTGTTGGACACTCGGTTCGTTGTGAGGCCCAAAAGGTGTGAGCTGAAATCAGTTCTGTTTTCTCAATTAAATAAAGGTTTTTAGAAATTATTTTATTTTTTAATTTTCTTTTTAGATTTTTTTCAGTACTACAACTAAATAATATACTTAATAATATTTACTTATGTTAAAATTTATTTGGTTTATTTATTCGCTTACTGAACTAACTTTATAGCGAATTAAAAGTAAATATATTCTAAGCATAATAATTATTAAATTTTTAAGCGGTACCACTGAAATTTATAAACCAGTTAACAGTTAATACATATACATATATATACATTTATTTATATTTTTTTTTAACTGGATTATTAATTCACGCCATACTAATTAATAAAGCGATTTACATGCCAGACATTTTCAGCTTCCAGCTAATAAAATTGTTTGAATGCATAATTCGATTATAAAATACTTTATCAAAGTTGTTTCTTTTACACTAACAAAATAAACATCTATTTTCAAAAAGGAGACCCATATGTTTCAGCCGAAACCAGTCAAAAAACATTCAAGTCATAACGAAGATTTGAACAACTTTTTGACGTTATCTCGAGCGTTGAATAACAAAGCCGTTTTGGCCAAATTATCTGATATTGCAATTTTTTTAACTTTCCCCTTTCTTTATCGGGGCTTTTGCTCTTCACTTATTTCGATCAATTTATTCCAGTTTTAATTCGCTTTCAAGTCTGCCTATTGGAAGCATTTACTGTAAATTAAAAACAAATATTACGCAAAAGTATATTGAAATTTAAAGCAGCTTATTTAATAAGTTCGACTTATGGGGGACTTATTATAAAATATCTTAATCAGAATAAAATCATGTGAGGCCTTTTAAATTCCAGGAAAATAATTAGAAATTTTTGGAGGTGAAAAACTTAATGTGTTAATTATAATACTTTTAAATCAATGATAATAATAATGATATGGATGATGATAATGATAATGATAATAATAATAATAATAATAATAATAATAATAATAATAACAATAATAATAATAATAATAATAATAATAATAATAATAATAATAATAATAATAATAATAATAATAATAATAATAATAATAATAATAATAATAATAATAATAATAATAATAATAATAATAATAATAATAATAACAATAATAATAATAATAATAATAATGATAATTATAATAATAATAATTCTATAAAATAGCATCTAAAAAGCTATTATAATGCTTATTAAATTGACTATTTGCTATAATTACTTATCATTACTCTCGTTTCTAATGAAAGTCAAATGGAAATTTCATTCAAAGCTAATGTAAAACTAATGATAATGCCTAAAATTACAGAACTTTCTGTAGTTAAAATATAATATCGACTTAAAACCATTCTATCTATATATTCCGAAATTCATACTATTCAAATTCTGTTAACTTCGATATTTATTTATTCATAAACTCCTCCGTAAACCACTTATGATTAAATACGATTAATATTTTCTTTTTGTTAGCATAAAAATCAATTGAATTTTGAATTAATCTTTAGATTAAGAACTGTCCGAAAAGCAATTTTGGCAGCAAAAACTAACAGCTGAGCAGGGAAAATTCTCTTCTATTCTGATAGGTACAAATGAGTACAAAGTCGAATATTAGAAATGTTTTAGATATTTTGCACACGTTTATGGCAAAAGATTAAATAAAAACGATTCTGCAAATGGTGACAGGGCAGTTTTCACAGTCAGAAATTTTTCTGTTTTTTAGCAGAAAAATAGAAGGAAAAACATTGAGGGTAGAAACAATTTATTATTTGGAAAGTTGAGCAGTTGAACAGTTGAGCAGTTTGGCTGGTGAGCACATTAATCATTTGTGTCCGAGATGTGGACACTGGCGAATTTACTGACAGCATTTGAGAATTATTTTTTTGGGGCTTGCCAAAAAGTTTTGGATGTGCCAGAGCAGCCCTCGGATTCATTTGGTTCGTGTTGAAATTACAAAAATGCTGTACAATGTGTTAAAAAACCAAAAAGCGGCCCAAACCATAATAAAAAAAACAAAAAAAAAAACCAAACCAAAATAAAATATTTCATTTACACAGAGACAAACGGCATAAATTTCCTTTGAGAATAGATTCGTTTGCTTCGAGACAGATGCACGAACAGAAAGACAGACGGACAGACAGACAGAAGGACAGGCAGACAGACAGACTGTATAAAAAACTTGTGTTGTTGCATGGGGAGAGGGGGGTGAGGGTGTCGTCATTTACAGTTCCTGTTCTTTTCAGGGACACTAGCGGCTCAAGGTGATTATATTTGACAGCCGACCTGGGACAAAGTGCCTGGACATCAACGGGACATGGGTAAAAAGTGCTCAATCCGAACTTAAATTCTAACCACAACTTTAACTCGAATTTAATTTGGAAATCGATTCGTTTAAGAATTTTCATTTATTGTTTAACTAAAGTATTTTTATTAAAGTTAAGTCTATAAAAGTCTATTGATTTTATTAATAATTAAAATTAATGTGTGATTGAAATCATTTTAAATACTTTTATCAATTAACCAGAGATTTTTAAGGTTTTTAATGGGTATTTAGCCAAAATGTTATTTATTTCACATAACTTTCAAACCATTTCACTATTTGCATTATTATTATTATTATTATTATTATTATTATTATTATTATTATTATAATTATTATTATTATTATTATTATTATTATTATTATTATTATTATTATTATTATTATTATTATTATTATTATTATTATTATTATTATTATTATTATTATTATTATTGTTATTATTATTATTATTATTATTATTATTATTATTATTATTATTATTATTATTAGTTAGTTTTATTATATTATTTTATTTTTATAAATTGTTATATTCATTATTATTAAATATATTTATTCTTCTTACTCACAGCTCTAGCAAAGAATTGCCTAAATTACTTTTATGACAAAGATTTTTTATTTATCTTAAGACAAAGTAAACCAAAGAAATTGCTACAATTTCAAGACGGCTTGAGAATAAAGATGAGTTGTGGATTCTACTGGCTTTCTGGTTGTGGTTCTCGCTTGGAATGGAATGCTCACGCACTTTGCTGATTTCTCCGGTGATTTTTGCAATCAGGAAATGTGCACAAAATAATGCATGGCAACTGGGACATGATTAGTTTCTCAGCAACAATATGAATAGCAAGTACCGAGAAAAAAGAGTAGATGAGTCAAAAGGAGTCAAGGGGAGTCAAGGGGAGTCAAGAGGAGTCACAAGAAGTCAAGGAGTCAAGAAATCATGAAATCCTTCAAATTAAAATGTAATGAAAGCAGGACAAAGCCAACTTGTCTGCCAGAAACGTGATGGTCAAACTGAAATACAGTGAGGTAAGTGAAATACGCGAATGGCATATGAATGAGTTGGAAAATCGCTCTAAGAAACTACACAGAAAAGAAGTTAGGTACTTAAATCAATTCTAAATCATGTGGAAAGTAGGCTGGTTCCAAATTTATCCCTACAGAGTGTTGAATACTTTAGTTTAAAAGGATTTATAGTTCATACCTAAATAAAATATATTAAATTCAATGTTTTTTAACCAATTATTAAATTGATTTATAGTTTCTAACTTGTATTAAAGAAATTAAGTTAAAATTAAATACGTTTATTAAATGTTATTAATGTTTAACAAATTTGTAGCTTTAAACATTTATATTCTACATTAATTTTGACATTTAATATTGATTTTTAAGCCAAAGAAATCTTTACTAAATGTGCACTACAGTTATCCAAACTAAAATTAAGAATTAAGTCAAATCAATTATTAATGAGTTTATTCATTCATTGTTTTATAATATTTTTTCTAAATTTGTATTAAATAAATTCAAGCCAAAATTAAATATTTAAGTCAAAAAATCTGGTTAAAAAATGTATTTTCTTTTTATTCACTAAAGTTAATTTATGAATTTATCAAATTTGTTCGAAATTTTAAACAAACTTTTAAATCAGAATTTTTTACTGTGTAGCTTCAACTACACACTCAATACTCTCCACTGTCTCTAATAATCCTGTCTTGAGTATTGGCCTGAGAAGCATATGCCAATTCTCTTTATCCTTATCAATGTTGGCAATTATTTCATCTGCTTTTGTTCCTGGGAATGGCAAATAGACATTATGCCATTTTTGGCAATTGGCACACTCCGGGACATGATTACATCCGTCCGGGAAGCTGTATACGAGACATGATTCCTTCCGATCGGTACGTCCTTCCCTTCCTTCCTTCCTTTCCTAGGCCGGTCTAGGCCGATATTATCCGCAATTTTCACGCCCACTTTGTTTGATGATGACAAATCTAGTTGCGTGTTTGCCGATTTGCGACGTTTATCAGATTGACCATATATGCTGGGCCATTTCCAGTGCATACCGCGGCTTCCCGTAGTTGCCATAATTATGTTTATTCTCTGATACAGCTCCCGGGCTCATTTAGGCCACGTGGCAGACACGGGCGGTAGTTGGACGAGAAGGCTGAGGAGGAGCGGAGCGGGGTAGTTGCAGGAAGTATCATGAGCGGCACGTGCTAATCGGCGGTCGCATGTTGCAAGTTCCATGTTGCATCCACCCCGATAAACAAGATACAAGATACAAGTCTGATAATTGAAATCGCTAAGTCCAACATCGCATCGAAATGGCTTCATTTAACTTGGTCATTTCAGAGGCATTTCCGAGCCCGAGTGACGGCTCTTAATGATTTCCACATACTCATTGCCAGCACTTAGCTGATTGTCTTGGCCAATTTACATATCTCAATACACTCAGAATTCGCACACTTTGTCCTCTTTGTCTACAATTAGCCAAATATAAACTAAAATGGCTTAAAGCTACAGAAATACCGTTAATTAATCAGTCAATTGATTTAATTTACCCACAAATTGTACAAACTAGGACCACAGTGGCTTAACGTTATAGACTTGTGGGTATAACAGTAGCTAGTATAACAGTTATACCAATATAATAATCAATTAATCAATCAATTCGTTAATTTTTAGCTTTAAATTGGCTTTAAGTCACTTTCTAGTGCTTAAATTTAAAAGGTAACTAAAATACACGCACACCTTATGTGGGCCAGTGTGTGTGTGTTTGGGTGTGTGTGTGTGTGTGTTTATGTGTATGTGTGTGTGTGTGTGTGTTTGGGTGTGTGTGTGTGTTGCATGTCGCGCCCAAAGGATGCATAAATTATAAATTAAAACCTCACACAGTTGAGCTGACTTTTTTTTGTGGAAAGTTTCCGAAGGGGAAGAGGAAGGTGAAGAGAAAGAGGAAGAAGAAGAGGAAGAAGAAGTAGGAGAAGAAGAAGATGAAGTGTGCTAAATATTTTAATACGTGAAACCATAAACCTGAGTACGATGTGTATTTATAAATTAGCTCACACACTCACCCACACACACACACACACACCCAGTACACACGCACACATGTACTAACAAAATGGCTGACCCTTTGGTGTAGGACGAGGATAAAGGACATGCCAGAGGCTTCATTAGAAATGCCAACTAATGTGCTTGACTTAATAATAATCAAATTTATATGCATGGTTATGTGCTCTAAGTGATGCTCCTGCCAACAAAAACAAACCAACAAACAAACAAACAAGTTAACAAAGGATGCAGCACGAAGGACGTAGGACGAAGGCTGAGAGCAAAATTGAAAGAGGTTTAGAGACTAAAAAGTGCCAATATCCCAGCTCAAATGAGTCCTTAGAACTGTTAGTCTGGGTCTTGAGACAGACAGCAGAGATGAGAGACAAGTAGTAAGGAGAGAAGAGGAGTGGAGTGGAGAGGTGTGGCTGGACTTCTGCGAAGCCACGCCCATACCTATGTCCCGTTATGTTATATGTTATTTGTTGTTTGTTATTTGTTATTTGCCGTCCAGCACTAAATGGCCAAAAGGTCGTTCTCCTGGGAGTCGGCCATGTGTCCTGCACTTTGGGCCACTGCAGTCTAATGATGAGTCTTGAAATTTTCACAAAAATTAATTATGAATACCGTAAGCATAAACACAGTCAGTCACACACACACACACACACACACACACACACGCACTCAACTCAGCTGGAAATTGTTTATTTTATTTTGACAAACTGTTTTTTACGTGTCTTTTTGGCTGCTGTTTTCTAGCCGGAATCAGTTTCAGCTGAGCCAGAACTCAGCCAGGACTCGGCAAGGACCTACGACTGTCGCCTGCAGACAATAAACACAAATTACAGTTACAAATAACGCATATGATCAAATTTTTGTACACACTTCCACTCGTAAATTAACATTTTCACGTGTCTCTATATAAATATATATGTCTGTATATATCTGAATATATATTTTCCGATGCCAAAGCACACATTAACCCCTTTTTTTTTAGAGGGTTGACAGCACCCAGCACTCGAAAGAGGGCTTCTTCTGCCCTGGTAATCTATAGCCAGGGCAGAAAAAGAAAAAAAATTGAAATAAATTACCAAAACTAAAGGCACAACTGTTCGCATAATGAAGTCAAATTATATAAATTTTGCAGGGATCGGGAAGCGGGGAGTAGAGAGTACGGTTTACAAACGAGCTGGGCGTTAGCTGTACCTTTAGGGTGTGGCCAGGGAGTGAGACACAGGCCGAGGGCTACTTCAAATTATGCAAATCGCGAACAATCGAGGCTCGATAACGAAAACAGAGCAGCTCCGACTTTTGGCTGACATAGTGCCGATAGTGAAGTTTACTACCCTTACCCCTCCTACCCCTCCTGCCCTCACCACTTCACCGCCGACTGTGCAACAGGCCGTAAATAGTGACATTAGCGTCAACAAGCATTTGGGCCCTAATCCATTCCGTGGCCCAAAGTGTGACATGTCACTTGAAGCGTGGGCGAAGTCGTGGGTCAAGGGGCAGGTAGGGGTGGGAGGGTGACAAGATGGGTTTCGGGGTCCAGTCTGCAGGAGAATGCCGATGTTATCATTTAATTCGTTGAAATTAACACGAACATTGTTAACCGTAAATGAGCTAATTAATCTAGTAAATGTGTCGTGCGACTGGAGAGCGTATGTCTCCCCAGTCACCTACCCCACCTCCCTCCTAGTACTTTCCATACTCCACCCCACCCCCTTCCCTATCCATCGTTAACATATTGCATGATGCAAGCAGTTCGCGTTTTTGTGGTTCTCCAGAGGATCCTCACACGCACGCATGTTTATACACTCGCGCGTCCCCCTACTCCCGCCCCATCCCTACTCCACTCCTCCCACCGCCCTTCACACTTTCAACTGCATTCGTCCGCTCCCAGCGGGTGCCACAAAACCCAAATGAGATGCATGAGACACATCGTAAACTTGCCCCAAATGTGCTCTAAATAATTTAATAAACATTTCAAATAAAAATAAAACTTTAAATTTCGAGTGTAAAAATGTAACTTAAATCCTTTACATAAAATAAAGTAGGGAATGCAACTAAAACAAGACAAGGATATAGGTACAGATATAGATATCGATATACATATAGATATAGATAGAGATATAGATATAGATATTGATATAGATATAGATATTGATATAGTTATAGATATAGATATAGATATAGATATAGATATAGATATAGATATAAATATAGATATAGATATAGATATAGATATAGATATAGATATAGATATAGATATAGATATAAATATAGATATAGATATAGATATAGATATAGATATAGATATAGATATAGATATAGATATAGATATAGATATAGATATAGATATAGATATAGATATAGATATAGATATAGATATAGATATAGATATAGATATAGATATAGATATAGATATAGATATAGATATAGATATAGATATAGATATAGATATAGATAGAGGTATAGATATAGATATGGATATAGATATAGATATAGATATAGATAGAGGTATAGATATAGATATGGATATAGATAAAGTTATAGATATAGATATAGATATAGATATAGATATAGATATAGATATAGATATAGATATAGATATAGAGATAGATATAGATATAGAGATAGATATTAATATAGATATAGATATAGATAATAAAACGATACAACTACAGACATGGAAATATATGTATAGTGATGCATATAAAGTTATTGTTCTGGACAGATTTTGAATAAAGTTATAAATACATATAGGATTTTCCATGAAGATCTAAATATGAATATATATTTTAGATACAGTAGTAGATTGGCTTTATATAGAAGTTCATTTATATAACTTAGAATTAATTTAATATTACAGCTCAAATCAACAATTTACTTAGTTGCTTAGTTTAAATTATATATAGGTACATTTTCCATTAAAGTCGAAAATAATTTTTTGATACTTCATTATAGCCAACAGATAAGCTAAGCAATTAAAAATGCACAACGTGTTTGAATTTTGGCTAACTGTGATCTCTTGGCCAAAAATCAATTTCAAGCCAAAACTGAGCAACCAAATTGGACAAAGTTTTCGCCCCGAAACTATTGAACTTTGTCCCCAAACTGGAAGCATTTTCCATGGGATTCAATTCGATTCGATTTGGATGCGATTGTATTACGAGTACGGCTAACATATTTGGGAAGTACGAGTAATTTATTTTTTTATTTTTATTTTTATTTATGGCATGCTCCAAAGTTGTCTTCCCTTCTTCAACTTATCGGAGACTCTGATCGCTGAGAGTCCAAGCAACTGGTAAATATTTATGAAATGAGCAGATTTTTGTAGCTTTGTGTTCGGAGGGGGGAGTGTGGGAAGCGGGTAAACCCAGGAAGAAACAGGTCTTCTCTCTGGTGATAAGAAAGCCAGTTGAAATGTGCGAACAAGTTTAAGCACTGTGAGAATATTTTTGTGAAGAGTTCCGAGCAATCTGCGCAAAAAAGCCAAAAGAATAATATTCATTTTTCTCTTATGTAAACAAAGACCTTTATAGACTCTGTACTCAGTGTGAGCAAAGGGGTTTTAGGGGTGGGCTAATGAAAATGTGTGTAACTGACACTATAAAGAATATATATTCCTGATCAGCATCAACATTAGAGTCGATATAGCCATATTTATAAACAGTTTGATCTTTTTGTTCGATGTTTTCCCATTCCCATAAAATGATAAAATTTTCAAAAATTTTAAAATTCTATAACTTGATAACTACTAGAGCTAACTTAAAAAAATTCACAGAATATGGCTATGGTGTCACTAGGTGTCTTCTGACTAAATTTGGATTTGAATCAAACAACTATTTAATATACCTCACATAGCTCTAATCAATGAAAAGTCAATGGTTTGTATGAACAAGCTTTGGGTATGTAAAGCTATGTTAACCAAACACACTCGTTATGTACTTTTAGCCCGATTGAACTTGATCCAAATCGCACAACTTTAACTATAACTAAACATCTATTCATCTATTATTCAAAACATATAACAAAATACACGGTCTTTTGCAGTCGGCTCGCTTGTCTGCAGACTTTTCTACTACGTATTTATTTTTCTATTTTTTGTTGATTTTTTTGTGGGCCTGTGGAATAGGTCGTTGTAGCCCCCTTGACGGCGTTTAGCAAACGCTTTGTAAATATTTAAACTGTTCTCGATTGTTTTGGCAAAATCGTTGCATTTGGTCAAACACGTGTTTCACATAATTTAATTAAATTTACTTGGCTTTTGTTGTTGAGTCTGTCTAAACTGCCGCCCCTTTAAAGGCGTGCCACGTGCCGCATAAGCTCTGCCCAACTGGCAACGACCCTGCAACAACAAGTTGCACTCAAACACACACAAAACTTGACTCAAGTGGCAAACACTTGCTCACAAAAGGGAGAAGGAGAAGGAGAAGGGGGGAAGTAAGGGGTAAATTCTCGTTTTGTGGCAAGTTCAATTTCCTCGGTCTAAAGGGTATGGGGTAGGAGTACAGGGAAGAGTTTTTTAACAGTACTGTTACTTAAAAAAGTATTCTATCAATCGAAACTTTGGTGGTCTCTTCGCATTGTTTGCAATGCAGACAAAGCAAATCTCATATGTTGTCATTCCCAAAGATACTTTTATTGTCTCGTATCTTGTATCTCATAGCTCACATCTGGCATCAAATCCACTGAGAGATCGGTTAGATTTAACCAAAACAGATTCCATGAATAGAAGACGACAGAGACCATGACTTGAAGAACTTGTAGCTAGGCTTGACTGTAGATTCTTTGAAGAAGAGAGAGAGAGAGAGAGAGAGAGAGAGAGAGAGAGAGCGGGAGAGCCTAAGAGCGACTTATGATTTATGCTCAACTGCTGCTTCCCCTTGACATTACTCATAGCTAATTTGCATATTGCCAGGATTCCAGTTCCAGTTCCAGTTCCTTTTTTCCATTTTCATTTCCATTTGAAGCACACTTGAGGAAAACGCATAAAAGGAAACTAATTAAAATGTTCGCGCCTCAAATTTCCACTCTTCCCGCATTCCCTTCATTTCCCCTTCCCTCTCCCTCTCCCTCTCCTTCTCCTCTTTCGCTCTTGCCGTTAATTTATGTCTCTGACTTTGTGAATGTCTTGCATATGGAAAAGTGGAAAATTATCGCATTTTCCTTTTCTTTATGGCTGACAAATGGACACATTTACATACGTTCTTTAGTTTTTCCAGCATTATGTTTCATCACTCAAATTATTCATGACAATTGTAATCGTTATTGTATTTGTATTTGTATTTGTATTTGTATATGTATTTGTGTCCCAGTAATTCAAGTGGAACCTCATAAATTCCTAATTATTGTAAATGGCGAAAATCTAAACAAGGAAAAATCAAAAATCAAATGAAAAGAAAATTTATCCAACTAACATTTCTTAAACTTCTTCCTTAGCAGCATTTAATTGTATATATTTATGTTAAGTTAATGTATAATTACTAAACAAGTAAGATAGGCTACAGTTGAGTGAGCCAACTGTAAAAGACCCCGTACTCATTCTAGTGCTCGTTTTTCCATTCAAATCACAAATTTCCGACCGATTTGTCCTATGGTAGCTATAGGCTATAGTTGTCTGATTTGAACCAAATTTAGTGAGGATATATAAAGTCAGGATAAACACTTTAACGTTTTTAAAATCACAATATTTTCATACAAATCACCAACTTTCGACCGATTTGTCCTATGGAAGCTATAGGCTAAAGTTGTCTGATCTTAACCAAATTTGGAAAGGATATATAGAGTCATGATATACATATAATGTGTAAATTTGGTTCAGATCGGTTCATTAAGCGCAAATTTTTATACTAATCACCAATGTTCGACCGATTTGTTCTATGAAAGCTATAGGCTATAGTTGTCCGATCCGGATCAAATTTGGTAAGGATGGTTATAATAGTACCATACTCAAAATGTGTGAACTTGGTCGCGATAGCACAGGTAGTTTCCAAGTTATAGTGATGTGAAAATAGTTTTACACAGTTTTCGGGATATATATTGGATAACTGACACTTAAGTGAAAAATTAATGTGATATAATTGTTTCTAGTATAACATTAAAATACTTGTCACCAACTACAGACATCGCTTGGCATTTTTATGGTTCTAAGACCACTATTTTCCAACTGTACTTACAGCAGTACTAAGAATCCTATGACCTCAAGACCTCTGCTTCTAAGAGTTCCCTGTGACCCAAACTAACAACTACTGATAACAATTACTATTCCCTTCAATTAGTTCAATAACTTGTTGACTTTTTGTTTATCTTTACTGGTTAAAAGTCAAGCCGCACATTCCAGTGTAAACACTTGTAATGATGAGTGCTCGGATACCGCTTATTTCGGGGTATGTACGACTTTGTTAATCCCTTAAGTCTCTGGCCAGAATTTAATTGTCAAGAGCTGAGTGGAGTGAGGGAGAGGGGATTACAGGGCTGGCAAATAATTTAACAATCGGTTAGTAAGACTCTGTCATGTAATCCAATTGAAAACAATTCTAATTTGCGTTTCGAGTGATTTTCAATGGTCGACAAAAACAACAAACAAACAAGGAGAAGTGGGAAGGGGGAGAAGGGCAGGGAGGGAGTACTGAACCCAGAAACTGTCGAGGGCAGAGGTGTACTATGACAGCTGCTGGGCGTGGCATGGTAAGGCGAGGGGTGGTGGAGGGGAGGGCAGACACACAACGCAGTCCCTTTGAGAATAGCGCGTGATAAAAGGGGTTAATCGAACGTCCAACAAAGTCGGACCAGACCAGGCCAACGACTCATCTGACAGACGGACGGACAGACTGCGACTATACGCTCGGGAGCATAGAAGTCGCTTCAAGTCCCTGGCACGGATTTTGTGGTCGACGGCGGCGCTAATGAGACCTGAATTCAACGACACAATTCACTCGCGGAAAATTTAAATTTTCCTTTGTAAAAACCAAAGATTTGTTGGTATGGAAAAACTTTGCTCCAACATTTGGTTAATTAGCGACGTCTAGGGACACCTTTGGTTGCCCTTTCCGATCTGAGTATTAAATATAGATGTACTTGGAAATTCCTACGACTCTTATGCTACAGGGAAACATTTCGAATATTCCAAAATAGACAACTACTAAATACCGGGTATGTAGGGGGCATTCCCGACTGCAAACAACAGTTGCAACAAGAAATGCAAGCATGACAAACAAATGAGATTAAAACACCCCTTAAATTAATTCATAGAAACAACACACACACACACACGCATATGTGTATGTGTGTGAATTGCCTCTACCTGCCTATTTCCATCTCCTTCTCTGTTTCTCCCTCTTTTGACTTCATAGTGTAAAACCGCAAATGCGGAAAATGCAAATTGTTTGCCTACTGACGAGGCGTGAAAATGTTGTGGGCGGATTCGCTTATGTTTTCCATTCGAAGATGACACGGTTTCTTGCTAATCCGTTTACCAGTCACAGCGGGGGAAGTACCCGAAGTACTCGACAATGTTTGACAACTTAATGAATGCTCATCAAGTTGAGTTACTTTAACGGTGAGTCATTCTATATATTTACTTCTTCTAAATATTTACTTATTTAACTTAATTTTTAAATGTTTTTAGTATATACATATATTAAAATGTAACTTAACTTGTAACTAAAGGCGCCTCAGTGCTCGTTCCAGCATTCCAAACGTTTCACTGTTTTGCACTGCTTCAAGCAGTCGAGGCAGCAGCAGTTCAAGTCAAGGCACTGCTTTGCCGATACACTTGTGTAAGAGCAGCAAACGCACGTTCTCTCACTCTCGCTCTGTACGTTATGAGCGCACGCTCTCTTTGGCAGGCGAGTCATACGTTAGGCAGCGACCAATCAGCGACGAGCAGACAATGACATTTTGTTTCGATTCCCAAATGGTTTCATGTGCATGCCTTTGGAATGGGGCGTTGACACTTTGGCTGCTCTTGTTGTTGTTGTTGTTATTCTTTTTGTTTCGCTTGTTGTTGTTGCAGTTAGAGCACTTTGGGAGCGCACAAATATCGGCAGCAGTTGCTGGGGAATAGCCATAGATAAACCAGCGTGCAAGTGGGACCTGAACTAGGGCTCACTGGGCTCAGTCTGGCAACACGCCTTCCAATCAAGCGCTCTCGGAGGCACCCACTTGCTGGCTACCGAAGACATAGGCACCGTTGTGCTGTGTGCCAATTCACAATGTTCCAAGGCCCCACAGCAGATCAGCGTCGGCGTCCTGTTTACAATGTTTCTCTCTCACTTGCTCGCACTCTCTTGAAGGCAAGGTGTGCATGTGTGTGTGTGCAAATGTGTGCTCGCTGTGTCTTGGCTCTCTGTCTCACTCAGGTCGTAGTCGTCGTCGTCGTCGTCGTCGTGGTCGTCATCGTCATCGTCATTGCTGGTGGATGGTTGCTGACAGTTCGGCTCTCGACGGACAAACACATGCTTCCCTTTGGCCTGGAAAAAAACCACCACTCCCAGCGATAGGTTAGATTTCCATTCGCTCTCAGGCCTTGTGCGCTTAGACAACTCGCATTCATGTCTTATTGTTGTACGCCCCCCACTCCTTCCCTCTCCACACCCCTAGGTAATCGCCCGCTGTGCTCCTGCGGCGCACGCTCGTTTCGTTTCCACCGCGACTTCAACTCTCGTTGGTCGTTGTGGCTTCACTTGCTGCTTTCGCTGCTGCTTCTGCTTCTGCTGCTGCTGTTGCTGTCGCTGCTGCTGCTGCTGCTGCTGTTTGCGTCGCAGTCTGCGCAGTTGCCTTGGCCGTTTGGACGGTCGGTTGCAGCAGCATCGCAGCGGACTCGGATTCAGTTGGGGTTTAACAGCCACTCGGGACGGTAGCGCGCGCCGCTTAAACTTGTTGCGAGACCAATTTTCCGAAAATCCCAAATTCTCCGCGGTGCATTGGCACTTACACCCATACCACGGCATACTCCCACATACACACACACATACATACGTATACTAATACTAGATTAAAGCCAATTCGAGCCCATAAGCCACCCAATTACAGTGTCGATTTTGTGCAAATTGAGAGCTCAGTTTCAGTTTAAACCCGGTCGCGTCTTATCGATCACTGTGCCTCTCCAGAGAGATCAAGTGACTGACCTACAGAGTGTGAAAGAGAAAGATATCGAGAGAAAGAGAGAGAGAGAGAGAGAGAGAGTGAGAGCGAGACTACCTGTGCCGTGTTTAGTGTAAATTCAAAATAATTGCAACCACGGCCGCCACAATTGCAACAACTCACTCCAATCCCGTTAGTAACTATACAAAAGTGAGCGACTACGCGTACGCCGATCTTCACCAGCATCATCACTTCGCTAGTGCAGCACCCCTGACCAGCGGTGATAGCTTCAAGCTGCGCTCCGAGGAGCCGGTCCCGGGCTTCAGCTCGGCCTCCCCATGGCCAACGCTGGAGCTGGGCATGGACTGGGGACGCAAACTATATCCGACGGCGGGACCCAGATCGGCGGGCAGTATAATGTTCAGTCTGCCGCCCACTGCGGCGGACATGAACCAGCCGCGTGGACCGATGACCTCACTCAAAGAGGAACCCCTCGGCGGTCGCTGGCCCATGCAACCAGTTGTGGATCAGACCAAGTAAGTACACCAAGTGACAAAAGAAAGTGTTAATAAAGTGCAAAGCAGTGAAATCTTAAGCTAAACAACAAATTTAATTTTCCAAAATTAACTTAAATTAATTAAACGGCTTAAACTAAGACTAAAGTCTGCATTTAGGGACTTTAGAGCCTTGGCAACATTTGTAGCTACGTTTGGCAACATTTTTCATGTTGCGGGAACAAAAAGTTTGCACAAATAAAAAGTCTCCAAAAAAGCATTTGTTTACTTTTGCCAAAGCCGGCAACGTGCTTCATACAAATGCTCCAGAGGGAGCTATTCCCTGGAACGCAGTCAGACAGGGTGACAGACAGATGGAGACAGACGGAGAGACAGACTGAGGGGCTTTTTATGGTCTATGTAACGCCATCCGACCCTTATACACAGTCCCTCACAGACTTTGTTGTGTTTTGGGCAAATATTTCACTCAAAGTTTCACTCAGAAAAGTGCTCACGCACTCGAGCTGTAAATTGGAGTGTAGCTACACTGAAAAAAAAAAACAGAGAATCAATTCTCAAAGAAAAAACAAGAAGAATACTTAATTTTAGTACGCGTTTTTAACAAATTTCGAGAACAGGATAAAAATAATCCATACTTAAAACCAAAAATAATTCATGTTTCTGTTGACTAAGTAGAGAAATCTCCGATATTCTCAAATCAAACTTGGAATACAAAAGTTTATAGTAAAGTTTTTAGTATATATCTTTTTAATCAAGTTAAGGGGAAAGTAACTCGTGCTTAATACAAGTATTATCAGTAATCGATTACAAAGTAAAGTCATATCGAATAGGCTTAAACCGCTAACTTGGAATTCATGTATTATCTTATTTTATGCATATCTTTATCAACATCAGCCTATATAATGCCTGCTTAATACAATTATTTCCTCTCTTAAAATCTTAAAAAATGAAAATTACTTAATTTTAAAAATATATTTCAAATACCTACCTAGAAAAACCCAGTTAAAGTTTAGAGTTTTGGAGAGTTCTTTACGTAAAATAATTTTCTTTCTGTGTAGACATCTTTACGCACTTTTTGGGGTTGCCGGGATGCGTGGATGCTCCCAGCACTTGGAGCGAAATGTGCGTGCTTTTTATGGGGGAGTGAAGGGAGTGGGCGGTGGTTAGAGGAGATTTGTGGGGGTTGTATTCCGCTCAAAGGGATGGTTTACTTTCACTTTTGCGTTCGTTTGTGCCTTTCGCCTTGGCGTTCATTTCAATTGAATTAGAAGAAGAGCGCCTTTGGCATTGAGTCTGTGTTGTGTTGTGTTTTCTTTAGTGTGTGTGTGTGTGTGTGTGTGTGTGTTAATGTTGGCTAGCATTTCTCAGGAAAGCTTCTCTCTGACCGTCTGTCGCTCAAACGGTTTGTTTAGTTGTGTCTGAGATGTTTCTAGCGTGAGATGTTTGCGCCGAGAAGAAGTGCGCGTGTGGCAGAAATTGAAAGTGCGAGTCTTGGTATCACATTGGCTAAAATGACAGCGGGCTTTCATTCCGTACATTCAGCGACGGCAAATCATCAACAACAGCAACACCAAAACCAAAACCACAATCAACCACAACAACAACAACAACAACAGCACTCACAATCAGTCACAAATTCACATTTGCATACACAATCACATCAAAACACTCATACGCAACACAGACAGTCACAGTCTCAGTCACATCATCAGTTACTACTCCAAGAGGAGGAGAATCTTAATCAGGATCATAATCACAATCAAACTCTGAACAATACGAACAACGATAAGATAATGCGCTGTGATGTGAGGTAAAGTTACAACTGAAAGTGACTAAAGTTATTAAATAAAATATAATAAATATAAAATAAATATATATAAAATATATATAAAATATACAAAACTTACGGAAAGAAACACTTAATTTACTTTTAAAACTTTCTTATAAAAAAATGCTATAAAAAATCTAAGAATTTTAACTTACACTATTTTATTCTTAGTATGCCCTCAAACAATTATTTAAACATTTAAAATTATGCCAATTTTTAAGTTTTTTTTCCATTAAGTGTTTGAGCTTATCTGAAATTTGTTTGGTTTATTTCGGGTTTCCAAAACATAAAACACATGTTTTTTTTTTTATGTTTGAAGTAAGTGTGCTGTGTAATCAAAAAATACGATAAAAAAATCGACTTAAGGTCGAAAAACAATTTTGTGTGCTTTTCAAATTGGTTTAAAAAACCCAAAAATTTAAAATAAAATATTAAAATAATTTTAAAAATAATTCAATTAATTGGAAAAAGAGTTAACTATAGAATAGCAAAAACTAAAGTTTTTTTTAAAAATTACTTTTTTATTAAAATTTAAATCGAACTTTTGATTGCATTTCGATTGCTGACTGTAAACTCTGAAGCAACTTTAGACAAATTTATTGCACAAGTTTCACACAATGCAAATGAAAAGTTTAAGCAACGAAATAAATTTGACAATTATCGGAACAAGTCAATACACTCTAAGGGTGTGTGTGAGAGAGTGTGTGTATGTGTGTCTGTGCCTGCTCTGGTTACTTGGGTCATACATTTATTTATCAGCAAGCATTGTCACATATTGTACTAAGTACTAGTATATTTTGTGTATAAAACAACAAGAAACTGCAACAAATTCGAACATAAATCAGAAAATATTTTGAAATTTATTTCAACAAAGATTGTGTATCGAGTATCGAGTGTTGCAACAATGGCCATAAAATGTGCTCAACGGCCACAGTGCTGTAAATAAAGTGTCCTTTTTAAAGGACACTCTACAAACATTCGATGCAGTTCGAGTGAATGGCAAAAAAAAATATAGAACGAGGACCACAAAAAATAAAATTAAATGAATTTTCACGTGCGGCGAATAGGAAAAACGTGACGAGAACTCATAGAGTCCCTGATACTGTTCCTGTTCCTGCTCCTTTCCCTGTCCCTGTTACTGCTCCTGTCCCTGTTCCTACTCCTTTCCCTGTTACTGCTCCTTTCCCTGTCCCTGTTCCTACTCCTTTCCCTGTTCCTACTCCTTTCCCTGTCCCTGTCCCTGTCCATGTTCCTGTCCCTGTTCCTTCTCCTTTCCCTCTCCCTGTTCCTGTTCCCGCTCCTCCTCCATGAACTCCACATGGTCACCTGGGCATCGATTTCCGACAATTAAATGTTGGCATAATAAAATCAACAGCAAAACGGCCACAAAACGTTTTTCGCAAATTGGCGGCAAGTGCAAACAAGCCATAGAATGAAAATGTCCACAATGTGAACAGAGTCAGAGTCAGAGTCGGAGTCGGAAAAGTCAACAATCGAATGCCGTTTCTACTGGCATTCTGTTTAGCTCCCTAACCAGTTCCAGTTCAGTATCACGGGAGGAGCTTCGGTAGTAGGAGTTGGAGTAGAAGCGGAAGGGAGTAGCAGTCGCAGTAGCAGTAGCAGTAACAGTAACAGTCACTGTTTTTTATTTGCCCGCTTACACAATAACCTTTCTTTGCTCCTTTCTTTTTTCCTTCTTTCTTTCTTTCTTTCTGTTCTGCCAGAATGTAACATGTCTGGCATTTATGTGTCGTATTTCCCGAACTCGAACATCATTCGGCCGTTTTTAGCCATTTGCCAGTTTGGCGCTGTACACGGAACAGAAATTGTACTTGAATTAATCTATAGAAAACTTGAATTAAGCTGAGTTTTTAAAGAACAAATTTAGTAAACATTTTTTAAATTAATTGGAAATTACTTAAAGATTAAATACAAAGAGTAAACTTAAATAAAAATTTAAGGGTATCTTTATTTTTATCTGGATTATACAAATATATACTATAATCAGGCGTACTTAAATAAGGTAATCGAGTATGGCTTAAACTGGATTATCCTAACTCTAACCAAGTTAATTGCTATTCATAACAGTATTCCTTTTTATATAAAGCTCATTTCTGTCCTCTTAAATAGTTTTAAGTCTAACTGTATACTTAGGGCAGTACTTAGGCGAAATAGATTGGAATTGGGAAACTTTTTTAAACCACAAAAAACTTAATAAAATTTGTAATTCATAAAAATTAATATTGAAAATTAAATATTTCATTTCAAAACTAAAATATAACTAAATAGATCGAAACAAATGACTAGATAAAAACTACACAAAATTATACTGAAAAGTTAAAGAATCTCAGTTCCCAGCGACAATTAACACAGGGAACTCCCTTGGGCTAACGGTACCCAAAAGTCGTTGAACAAATATTGAATTATTTTGTGAATGTTTGCATAAAGCGATACTGAGTACGAGTACTCGATACTTTGGGTGCGGGGTTAGATAATGCACAAGCGATTTATCATCGGGACTATCATTAGCTGGTCCCAGTTCATACAAGTCCTCGTCCAGGCATTATCCTTTGGCAAATGTGTATATAATTGCAGGCGACAAAACTCACAGGAAACGAAGGAGTACGGATATAGTATAAACTTGGATACTAGAAGTATTACCAACGACTACAACTACTACTTGACATTTACTGAATAAATAATAGAAATCTGATAAAATCAGCATTTTCTAAATTAAATTGTTCGTTATGCATACGAGAAACGAAACGAAACGAAAGCGCAGCAGGACTCGGACTCGGACTCGGCCGTGTTCGAGGGTCGCTCCTGTAGTTAGCATTGTCCGGTAATTGCGCTGACAGCCCCAGACAATAGAGGGGTGAGAAAGAGGTGGAGGAGGAGGGGATTAAAGGTAGTGTAGGAGCTGTATAGTGCTGACATTTGGCATATGGAATTGGTATGTGAACAAGCCTTTTGGCCCATGTGTGTGTGTGTCTCTGTTTTAGCCATGGCCTTATAATTACAGTGTTTGCTTGGCCCACATAACATAAATATTTGTTCTTGTCTCGCTTACTCCCTTCCCACTGTCCTGACAGCCCTTCTTCCTGTCGGTCCTTACCCTGTCGTACCCTCATGTAGTCGGTCTCTGTGTTAATTCCTTTATTCATCAGGATTATTGTGTCACGTTGAAGTTGCTTATGCGCTTTTAATGATAGCTCTCACTGACCACTGTCCAGTGTCCAGTGTCCACTGTCCAGTGACCACTGTACGGTAAACTCTAGCTTTGGCTGCTGCTTAAATGTCACTGTCAAGTAATTGAGTTGTCCCAAAATAAAAACAAACCCGTCCAAGTTGTAGCTGAGCAGGGCTAATTACTTCGGGTAGACCCACTGTTTACACTACTAATAGCATAATTAGCTGTCTTTTAATATTTTGTGCCTTGTTTTCCTTCATTCTAATTGCAGTTTGGGCATTGGCCGCGCCCACTTTGAGAAGCAGCCGCCCAGCAATTTACGAAAGTCGAATTTCTTTCACTTTGTGATCGCGCTCTACGATCGTGCTGGTCAGCCCATTGAGATCGAGCGCACGGCCTTCATTGGGTTCATAGAGAAGGACTCGGAGTCGGATGCCACAAAGACTAATAATGGCATTCAGTATCGCTTGCAGTTGCTCTACGCGAATGGTAAGTACTCTTCGCCGCACGTTGGGCCCCAAAAGGCATTAACGGCTTTTAACTATATGCTTACAGGCGCACGACAGGAACAGGACATCTTTGTGCGACTCATTGATTCGGTAACCAAAGCGGTAAGTCGGAAAAATTTCATTTGAGGTGGAAGGGAAACCTTTTTCCTTTAGTTTTTCTATAGTTTGTGATATCTACTTTAACCTTTAGAGCTACGAAGTTTGTAATGCATTTCAAAGGGTTAACAGACCCCTTTAAGTATACTTTCTTGATCAGCACTAGTAACCCAGATGGAGTAGCCTCTGTTCATCTGTTACTGGTCTAATTACTCGCTCAATTTGAGAGATATCTTAGTGAAACTTGCTACAGCTCCGTTTTATGTCCTCAAACAACTCATATGCTAAAATCATTCGGATCGGATCAGTTTTTCATATAGCTGCTATACAAAATCGAGGAAAAAATAATAATTTAGTATGAAAAACTCTTGTTTTTGATAAGCTAAATCAACTAAATTCACACAGAGTGCTAGGAATGTCATTCTTGAGTCACTGACTAAATTTCGATCAAATCGAATCAAAAGTTAATATAGCTGCAATACAAAATCGAGTATTGAAATATTTTAGTAGGAAAAACGTCTGTACTCATCGGGCTAAGTCAACCAAATTGAACTGATCAACTGAATCATAGTATATTATAGAAACGATTAGAGCACTTATTAGATGAACTCTATCTACAAAGATATCAGCAAGTGCATCAAATCCTCGTTGTCACAAAGAAAGTCTTTCTTTCCCGTTTCCTTGACTCTTGCTCATTTTTTAGTCGCACTGACACGCAATCGAAAACAAATTCCTTCCACTTGGTTGGCCACGTCCTTAGATCCGTTTGGTTTTTGTGCTGATTCGAGCATAAGTTGCATTTGAAATTGATTGTCACGGCTAATTAAGTGTGTCCCATGTCCTTTGTGCAAGTCCTGTGTGCCAATAAATTGAGTCGTCAATTGACTCGTCCTGCTGCCACCCTCACCCCTCCTCCTTCTCCATCTCCTTCTCCTGCTGCCTGCCAAACGAGCAATTCATTCACACGACACGTCGCCGTCAGTCGCGCCTCCGAAAGGGGTGTGTATCTGTGACTTCGACTTTAACTGCGACTGCCACTGCGACTGCGACTCTTAACTGAAACCAAGCCAAGGGCTCTGACCCGGGGCCCAATCCAATTGAACATGGTTAATGCGCTTTGTTGTGGGTGCCCGCTGCAGGCAATACTCGGGAAGTAATACTCCGTAGTCCGTACTCAGGTCGGACCAGTGCACCATATGTCAGCATTGTGTGAGCCTAATGCGTGTGTCGTCTCTCTTCTCTGCTACTTACTCCTTCTGCTCTACCTTCTCACTCCTTTTGCCTTTCAAGCGCAATTAATTTCTCGAGTGACAAATTTTTATAGACGTTTGTTTGTTTGTTCGACGTTTTTGTGCTTTCCTTTCGTATTCCATTACTTTCTCGCCCCATTGTGGGCGTTCCTTTCACCCGATCGCAATAAATTTATCCACAAATTATCGATAGTCCGCTTATACCGAACCCAAGTCGAACTGAACCCAATCGAAGCGAACCGAACCGAATCGAAGCCAATGCCCGCCAATGTCCAAAATCCATTATGTGAGCACTTTTGCAGCAAATGAAATTTAATCACATAATACTACGGACCTCTAAAAAAATTCCCCCATTGATGGAAAACAAAAACGTGCAACTAAAAAGCTTTAATAATTTATATGCTATATTTGTGCACATTTCACTGGAATTCGCAAAACAATTAAATCATAATCTTAAAACGCCAATGAATTGAAAGCATTAAACAGCTGTAAGGCCAATTAAAGCTGTTATCAACAGCACACTTATGCTTATTACGCAAACACCCGCTCTAATCACTAAAGAAGAGTGATAACAACGTTTATGTATACTTTGTTATATAGGAAACCTCTTTTTTATAGCTTTTTTATAGAAACTCAATTGATAGAAGAGTTAAATAATCAATTATGTTTATGTTTAAACTATAGACTTTTAAAAAGAAATCGGTTTTCAGCTTAAACTTATGACTCAAAAGCTACTTCTTACCACAAGTAATACTTTGTTAACAAAAAACTACTTAAATCGATAAATTTCCTAGTTTGTTCCATAAAGTGCCCTAATTACCCTTAAAATTTGCCAGCAGGGATTTATATAGAACCTAAGCATACAAAACTTAATATATTCTAAAAAGCTTTCTTTAGAAGAAAGTCTTTTACACTAATGATAATATAAGCAAAATTCGCTTCATAAAAGTACTATCCACATTCAGCTATCAAATTCACACGAATGCTTGTATACCCTTCATATTTCTAACTAAAGAACTTTAGTAAACACACTCGACTTTCGCATAAAGCGAAATCTTTGTGAAAACTGTAAAGTAAATTGTTTGTCTGTATGTCACTTTGTCCTTCTGTCTCTCAGTCTGTAAACACCCCTAAAAAAGGAGAGTAATATTTAACTGTCTGTCAGTTGTCAGACAAGTTTCAAATGTGTCGCAATTGGGCGGGCACAAACAGCAACAAAAAGAACAATCATTTGATCGGATTAGTTTGGTTTATTTTTTCGGAACTGGGAAGTGATGGGGTTTTCCCAAAGTTGAACCCGAGTAGATATAGAAATCCGTATGTAGTTCCGGACCTGGTCAAATGTTGTGCGTCTTCGTTGCTTTTGCATACGCGTGGCAGGCGTTGGTTGCATTGTGTTTTTTATCTGAAGCACAAACAGTGCGTAACAGGTAAATCTGAAGGCGAACGTGGGTCGTGCACGGGATTCTCTCCGCCCCTGTGCTTATCGGGGTCAGGGTGGCTCTAAAGTGAAACACGAAACTGTTGAAACTGTAGCACCAAGACGATTAAACAAGATCAAAAACTCGACATTGTCTTAGCCATTTATGGGAAAGCAATGCAAAGAAGGGAGCACAATTGTCACGTGCCGTACCTCGAACCCTTGCCTGTAATACGCGATTTTATCGCTGGTTCGCCTCACTTCCATGGAGGCTGGCAAATGTAGCAAATCATCGTCATAATCATAATTACATTCGATCAGATAACTGGCGATATAACGCAGCCAAAGCCAGCAACCACCAGGCCACGCCCCCCAACCCAACGCAATTGCAATTTGAGCTAACGAGCAGCAGTAGCAGCAGCAGCAGCAGCAGGAACAGGACCAAGACCAGGAGCAGAATGAGTACAGCTCAATTGGTGCTGCATTCGCTTCATTTGCGCTCATATTTCACAGAGTGTTCACTGTACTCGTCCTCGTGCTGACTCGTCCTCGTCCTGATTGCTGACTGTGGGCCCAGCATGAAAACATAAAACAAAAGCGAGCCAAACTGCGACAACTGGCCAAAATCCTTTGGCTGCCAAAAACCCGCGCTTATCGCGATTTACACGCATTATGCGGACGGACCAAAAAAAAAATAGAAAAGCGCAGCGAAATTCTAAACCAAAATAACGTAGGGCGATAGCTGATTGACGATAACAGGCGATTAATGCAGCTAGATAAGGCCTTGTCGGATGCATTAGGCCTCAAATTGTGTAGCCTTTTTGGTTAGAGAAGCTAATGAGACGGTGCCTAAAAAGTTGTTGGCTGCAGTTTGGCAGCCATTGTATGCAGCAACAAACGTTTGCTGTCAGAGATGCGCCAAAAGCAGCTGTTACTAGTGTCTAGCATAAAAAAATTGTCTAGAATAATACAAATATAATTCTCATAAATGTTACTCTACTGTAGCGTCAATGGTTCAAAATTCTACACTACTAATTATTACATTAACTCTTGTCACCTGCACTGCCTTTGAGTGATCACGACGATAGCAGTGAAAAATCACAGTATTGCGCATCTCTAATGAATATTGGCGCATAATAAAAGCAGCAACAACACATTCATCAAACGCCATTGCAGCTATCTGTCTGCCTATCTGTCTCACTCTAGCACTGTGTAGCCTTTGCATCTGCATGTACATGCACACACACACACACGCACATAAACGTACGTGTGCATATGATTTCGCTGTCTCGCTTTTGCATGTGAAGCTTCCTTTGTCTGCTTGCGCTGTGTTAATTAAGCGATAATATTAATTTGTATGTCAACACTTAAAAATAAAGCGCGAACATTTTCGATTAATAACACATTTCACATTTCATTTTGCCATTTTATCCAGTGCACAATTGCTTTTGTTTTTATTGTTGCTGTAATAAATTCAACAGATTGCACTGAAAAGCTCCACGCAGTAGGCGCCATTTGCTTTACATATATGTATACAAGTGTGTGTGTATGTGTGTGTGTTATGCATTTATTGTGTGTGTGTGTTGCTTTTTACTGTTACTGTTGGTTTTGCGCGGCAATGCGATTAAAAATGCTTTCACGGCAAGTGCATTTCCATTTCTGCGGTCACCCGAATGCCAACAAGCAACAACAACAACAACAGCAGAACGAACTGCTCTTCATATCGCGCTCATTATGCAAATGCAAATGTCTCCGCACTAGAGATGGGAGTATGCTGCTCTCTTTCTCTCCCTTTCACTCCCACTTATATTTGCAACACGAGTCACAATTAGTACTAAGGACATTATCCATAAAATGTTCTTATCGTTAAAGCCATTACAATTTTTATTGCAAATACAAATCATATAAAATTTAATAGTTTAAATGAATTTCAATATATAAAAAAGATTAAAAAGTGTATTTATTTAAAGAGAAAACTCGTGCTTTTCGGTGCAATTTTTGCTGCAGACAGCTGCCCATAAGAGTCCTCGTGTGTCCCTTTTGTTGTCCTTTAACTTGTTGTGCTTTTTTTCTAGGCTAAAGGTTGCTGCAATTCATGCGGTGCCCAGTGCACAGGATCCAGGACCCAGGACTATGCTGATAAATGAAGCTTTAATAAATTAAGAGTAACCCTCGACAAACAAAAGTTTTTTATTCGCCTGTTTTTTTTGCATTTTTTGCTGCTGCCTGCGATAATTTATCTTGTTTGGCGAGATTTTTATTTGCCACGTTAAATATGCAACATGCAAGTGCGTGAATAATGCAAAGGCCGCTCTGCTTTTTTTTTATTTAAAAAGCTATAATAGCAATTTGCAAAAAATAAAAAAAAATGTTTAAAAAAAATAGAGAAAGTATTTAAGTTCGTTACGGTGAACATTTTTATGCAGAGCGTTTAAATTTTAACAGCCCTGTCAATCGGCAACTCTTCAACCGACAATTCTACCTATAAACCTCTCTCTGTACCTTGTCCCTCCTTTGCCCTATCTTCTCCCTACCTTTACCCTCCTTTTCCCTACATTTTCCTCCTGCACATTTCCGACTCGTCACATCATCACTCGAAATTCTCTTTTTTTTTGTCTGTCGTTTTTGTATTTGTTTCTTTTTTTTTTGGTTGTTGTTGTTGTCCTGCTCCAATGGATGTCATCCAGACCGGGTGATAAATCGTTGCTTAAACGTTTTCAGTCCAGTTTTAGTGGCATTCGTTTAGTTTTTTATTAGATGCACCATTTAGTGGCACTTTGGCACTCAGATTTGCTTCAGATTTTGAGCCGCACTAATTGTTTCTGCTTTGGCCACAAACATGATTGATGGCCAGGATAACAGTGCCTAAGCTCAGTCTTGTGACTGCTCCAATATTTGGACAGATTTTGACACTCGCAAAGTGGCAATTAAAGTGCTGTTAGCTCTAGTTATTGTGACTAAGCTGATTTAGTGAGCACTTAAGAATAGTTAAGGAAAATTATTTAAACAATTTAAAAAAATATATAATTTACATAAAGTAGAACAACAATTTAATTAAATTGAATTTTTTTTCAATATTTATACTATAAATGTCTAGAACTTTCTGTAGTTTTGACTAACTTTAGTCACCAGCATGGACATATGTCTACTTTTTTTTTATAAACAAAAAACAAATACATTGAAAATCCATTAGCACGAAGGAAACCTGTGTCCCAAATCCTTGACGAAGGATGTCCAGTTCTGGTCCTGATCTATAATTATCTGCATTTGTCCCACAAAAGACGGAGTGACAAACAACTGGTTTAACTATTGTACCGTTAGACGGTCGACATTGGTCGCATCCTTTACCGCATAGTTGCCATTATCCCGGGACTTAGAGCTTTACTTTTTTTGCCAAATAAGAAGGAGGGGTAGAGGGGCGGATGGATGGATGGGCGGAAGGGCAAGGTTGTTAATGTTTTTTCGACGTTACTTTTTTGGCTGGTGTAGGGTGAAGGGGGAATTATTAACCTAACAAACGGGATAATAAGGGATGATCATAATTTTACATGTGCCACCGATGCTGTTACCGTTACCGTTCCCGTTACCTAAGCACAGCAGGGGGTGAGGAGTGGCGAGTGGGGAGTGGGGAAGGGTGAGGGCAGTACCGAAGGGCTGCTTGACTGGTTGCAGTGAAATTAATTTCTGATTATCTGTTTGGCTTCCGACTGAGTCCGCGGATGAGACTGAGGATGAGTTTGCAGCGGAGACGCTGCTCGCTAGATACAAAAACAATGCACATATGCTGATGACGTCACACGACCCTGTAGCAGCTCGTCCTTGACGTTGGGTATGACTGTCTGTGTGTGTGTGTGAGTGTGTGGCAAGTGGCAGCATTCACCGTGTTCGGGTGGATGAAATGGTAATGATTGCCTTGTATCTAGTTATTGTTATTACTTTTGCGTGTACAACTCGTGTCCTGCAAGGACGCTGATAGTGATGAATGAGTCCTCAGCTCTACCTACCACCCCCTCACCCATTACACTGCGCATATGCCGTGTTTTTTCCACTTCCCCCCCTATCTAATTCATTGGATGAGTGTTGGATTACAGGGAGTTGGA
Source organism: Drosophila cardini (assembly GCA_018903735.1). Lineage (NCBI taxonomy): Eukaryota > Metazoa > Arthropoda > Insecta > Diptera > Drosophilidae > Drosophila > Drosophila cardini. The sequence goes on along the minus strand of JAEIGM010000001.1, from coordinate 18,618,572 downwards.
AACCCGCTTTAATCATTTTTAAATTAGAGAACTATGCGCCTTTTTGCTGGGCCCTCTTTTGGCCAATTCATTGTGCAGTGGTTGCATCGTTTGTTTATCTATTTGTTTTTGTTTGCAAAGGCGCAAACACACTCGAGAGCACACACACACACCCCCTGGTCCCCTGATTCCCTGTCCTACCCCTACCCCCCTCGGTTTTCATCTCAATGTCTCAAAATTGCAGCAGATTGTCTGACAAGTTGCACTTGCGGTTGCCGTACCTCAGAGCCTTCTGTTCGAGTGGCAAGTGGCAAGTGGCGAGTGGCAAGTGAGAGTGTGTGTGTGCCTCGCACATGCCACAATTTTTGTACAGTGACACTAAAATGTTTTCGCCCCTCCACCCCTTAGGGCTACAAAAAGTTTTTCTTTTACCGCCTAAGCAAATACAAATACTAAAATATTATTAGACTAAATTCTCTGACCTCTCGAGAGTCGACTCAAGTATGTGTGTGTGTGTGTGTGTGTGTATTTGTGTGTAAATATTTGCATTGCTTGTAAGTCCCATATGTCACGACCCACTGAACAATTCGAGACTCTCGAGTAGTTGCCCTGTAATTAGCATTTATGTGTGTTTGCCCAGTCGTGGCCAGCGATGAGACTAATACGTTGGATGGAGTTGATAACAGGCTTTTGTTTGGGGGTGTGCCTATGTGTGCTCTGGCGATATAGATAAACCACACAGGTAAACCACATAGGTAAACAAGCAGCACACAAATTTAGCTAATCAATAGAAATAGATCAGCTATTAGTATGGAAAATGACGCGTACATTAAATATTTCTATAGAAATAGCATCTAATTATTTTCCCAGATAATTATACCACATATATCAATAAGAAACTCTACTATAACTCAGCTATATAAAAAAAATAAATCGTACTAAAGCTTACGCTTAAATCTCTTGATTTTAGATGGAAATTATTTAATTTTGTTAGTTTAAAAATTGTTAAGAATAAAGAAATAAAATAATAAATCAGTTAAGAATACTAGGTACACTTTCTTAGATACTTAAGGCTTGAGTCGCTAGTCCAGTAATATTTATATGTAAAGGAAAGCATTTTTAACTCATTAATATTATATTATACATGTATATTTGTTAAAAATAAATTCTTATTTAAATAAATTATAAAATACTCGGCTCATAATATTCTATACTACCCTACTTATGGCATAAAGACTTAATTTATGTCCAGAATCCCAGTTGTTTGTTGGCTGTGTAACAAGAACACATGCATTCAACTCCATTGCAGCTGTTTGCCTAACTATCTGTCTCGCTCTGCTACCCACAAAATTTGCATGTGCGCAAATGCATATGCATGTGCTTCACATGCACCTGTCTCGCTTGCACTGCTTAACTCTGCATTCTCTGCTTACTCTCAGCTGAGCCAATCACAGAGCTCATTTACAGCGAATCAAAGCTTTGATCTTCTGGTTTATTAGCAGCTTATTGATTTCAAGGCGCTATTTAAGACTTTGATACTTTATGACGTATTTGTTTATTAAAGGATTGTGTTGTGTATATTAAATGATTTACTAATAATTTTTTTGTGCTTTTCTTTTATTACAGGCCATTATCTATGAGGGCCAGGACAAAAATCCCGAAATGTGCCGTGTTCTGCTGACGCACGAGGTGATGTGCAGGTGAGTTAATCTTTATCTAACGAATTTCGCATACCGGATTTTATCAATAATCCGCAAATGATTTAGTTGCATTGACTTTTAGTAATACTAGCACACACACTCACACACACACACACACCCAGTGTAATCCACACCTTTGATTCCATTGTCTCGGGGGGTGCTCAGTCCCATGGTCTTCTGATTCTCCCTAGAGCTTTGTCTCTAAGCATTTATATTTAGCTTGTGAGCTTTGTACCCCGCATCCCGTTATTCTGCTTCTCCTCTGTCTCCGCTTAAACCACTCAAATTGTTGGTCGAGTTCTGTTTTTTTTTTTTCTCTTTGGGCCGGAAACGGCAGCTACGCTCATTTGTTTTTAAGCGTTTTCCGCGTGATTTTTCCACTACGCAGCTTTCCTTTTACTTTACTTTTCTTTTTGGTTGTCTTTCTACTTTTTTTTTGTTTTCTTTCTTTGTTTGCTTTGTGCTTTTGCGGCTGCTTCTTTTTTGGCGTCTGCTTTAATATTGTTGACTTTTAAGCTTGCTTGTCCTATCCAATCCTCGCCTGCACCATCCTGTTCTATCCTGTCCGCTTCTGTCTTCCGTCCTTCGTTTTATTTTTACGCTCAAACGCACGCGAGCTGAAACGTATAAATGGCAGCCACTCACCAACCCCCAACCCCCAGTTCTCCCACTCCCCCATTCCCCCCTCTGCTTATCTGTATCATTCTCTCGTTTGTTGTCTCTCTCACTCTCTCTCGCTCTCTCTCTCTCTCTTGCGCTCTCTATCGCCATCTAGCATCATCATATCTCTGGGCAGTTCACCCTTCTAGCGCCCAACGGAGGCTGACAGTTGAAGGTTGCCTCGAACAAAAAAATACAAAAAATAGAATAAAACAAATAATTTACTAAATTTCTTGATCGAATGGCATATACCCTGCAATTTAAAAAAAAAAAGATGAACATTTTAATAAACTTAAAATAAAAACCAAATAATAAATAGAAAAATAATAATAAAATTAAAATTAATTTTCTCTTAGTTGTATATACCCGAAAAAATATAAGTAAAAGTAATGAGTATGAAAACAGCACAAAGAACGCACAAAATAACGACAAGAGAAAAAAAAAATTACACAGATTCGTCCCCTTTAGCTGGCACCCAACAACCCACCAGTCAACCCCTCAAACCCCACGCCCTTGGGCGTGTAACGGGCAGTGCAGCTTCGGGGTGCGCTGGCCGGCCATCTTTTATTATTTCGGATTGGCACCCAGTTTTTATGTTTGCGTAGCATTATCAAAACAAGGGGACAACGCACCAGCTTCACACACAGGGGTTGACTTTTGGATCTCTTCCCCAGCCCTCTGCCCCTGACACTCCCCCTACATTCCCTGCATGGGCAACCACTTTGGCCAAGAAGCCAGCAAAAATCAACAGCTTCGCATAACACAAAGCAAACACAAACTCAATGGCGTCAACGCGTTGACGCTTGCAGCGCAGTCGTAGTCGTAGTCGTAGTCGCTGTCGCAGTCGACGTCGTCGCTAGCAGCGGCAATGGCGTCTTCTTTATCGTTTGGCATTTCGCCCATTTTAGTCATCCATGTTTATGTTGTTGTGCCCAGGACGATGCCAAAGCTCAGGCAGCTGCCTCTGCTTAGGCCATCCAGTTGGTATGACACCCAGTAGGACCCACTACCCCTACCCCTACCCCTACCCCCACCCCTACCACTTTCACTGCCTCTGCGTCTGCCTTTCCTCGAGCTCTGGCCAGAGGCTCTGCGGCCCAAAAATTACGCAGCCATTGAACCCAAACCGTGTGGACCAGTGTAAAAATAAAAAATGTATCATTTCCAATTGCATAGCCACAAAAAAGCCAAAAAACGAATATTGCGCAGCAATTTACAGTAAATATCACGTAGTTTTACTTAATTGTTTACGATAATTATCTGTCACATTGAAGTTTATTAATTTATTTATAAACTAAAGATAAAATCACTTTTAATTACAGTTTTATGGAAATATTTCATAAAGTTTTGAAGCCCTTTTAGTAAAGGCTTAGCAAGTATTATGTTAAGTTGGCTGCAGTAAAAGCTAAGAAGCATTAAGTACACAATTGGATGGATTGTCTATGTGGTATTGTTGGTAAAAGTTACACTAGTTAACAAGCAAGTCAATATAAATGATGTTTTTACCGAAAGTTGTACTGCTTGAGTTGACACTGGGTTAACTTATGTGGTTATATCTTCTTGTATACCCATATGGAAATATATATTCAAATATAGAACGCTCATAAGTCTGCTCTTGTTGGCTCTTTAAGTAAGTGTACGCATACTTATAACTGTCACTGTTCTGCCTACTGCCGCTTTGAGTTCTAAACAGTTTAAACTTTCCTAGTAAGTTAATTTTAAGCAACACTGTTCTACCATAGCTCGTTAAGTATTTTCCTTCAACTGATCTTGTTTACAGTATTTTTTTAATCCTTTACTTTAGTATTTATTTAAGCACACTTTAACTTTACTTACCAATTGCTTTTATTTGTGTTTTTTTATTGCAGCCGCTGCTGTGATAAGAAGAGCTGTGGTAACCGCAATGAGACGCCATCGGACCCCGTCATTATTGATCGGTAAGTAGTCGTACACTTGAAAAAATTGTGGGACTAGGGGGTAGTATATATCTTTAGTCATGTATATTGTTAAATCATGTGTGAAATACTTGATTAAAATGCCGATTTATTTTACACAAAAGTAAATTTTGGTATCAGGGTTATATAGCCTTACTGAAGTCAAATATTTGAGATATCTTTATACATATAAACCCATACGTAGTTAACAATTTTCAGTTATTTTTTCTAAATTAAGAAACATTTACTGAAAAGCTAAGCTTAAATTGAGAGTTTTGTAGTTGAATTTGAGTATTTAAATGTTTTTTTTTTGCAGTGTAGCTGTAGTCGTAGCCGTAACCGTCACCGTAGTGCTTTTCGTAGTCGTATCCATAACCGTAGTCAATAACACTGTGAACTCGGTACGGCTCCTACTTTGTGCCATACACCGTCCCCTACTCCCTCTCCGTCCTGGTCTCCGTCTCCTACTTGGACTCTATACAAAAGATGACATTTTAAGCTGCTTTTCATCATCATCGCAACGTCGCTTTATATTTTTGCTGCAGACTGTAGTCGAGTCGGTTTTGCGGCCTGTGTGCGTTTGGGTTGCGAGTATCGTTGATTTATTGGCATTATTATCAAGTGCAATATAAAACATGATGCGGTTGATAGACACACAAGTGGGTAGAGGGGGCTGAGGGGCACAGTGGGTGTGGCAGCAGTAACTGTTAGCTTTGGTAGCGCTACAGTGAACTCAGTGCTGGCCAAAATAAAGTTCATCAAAATGGCAAAAGCAAATTCTATTTTCATAAATTGTGAATTTTGAATTGGAAATTGTAAATTGAGACGAGTGCAGTGCTCGCAATACGACACCCTCTTGACAGCACTACCCCAACCCTCCTGTAGCCCTCCCCAACCCTCCTCTACCCCTCCCCAACCCCTACGCCCATGTCTGCCTCGTGCGCTGCTGCTGTCGCGTGTCAGGCGAATTATGTTAATTGTATGCACATCCTTGTGGCTGCCACTCAACGCTACTACTACAGGCACTTCCAGCCACATCCTACCCCCCATCCCTCTACCAGGGATGGGAGCAGGTCAAAACCGACAGACAACGAACAGCGGTACGTCGACTCTAATTGGCTTCGGAAATATTATTAGACAAAATACAAATTGTTTGTGCCACAAAAAATAATATACATAAGTAGAAAGCAGTGGGCGTACACCAAGTGGGCGTGGCTGTGAGTTTGATTCATTTCAATTGTTTTTGCCATATGGAAAGTAAATGTGATGACTTAAATTTTGAGCTATATTCTCAAGCTATAACTCAATAAGTATTTAAAATTTGTTGTTGTAATAATAAATTAAACATAAATTATTTTAGTTTTAGACCCCGTAGAGGGGTCTATTAGGTTTGCCAGAAGCAAAATGTACGTATCAGGCAGAAGGAGGCGTGGCCTACCACAAATATATATATTCATGACCATCATCAATAGTCGAGACGATAGCTGTCTGTCTGTCCGTCTGTATAAACCTAGATCTCAGAGACTATAAGAGCTAAGACCACCAAAATGGGAATGAAAGCCCTTCTGTAGTGTGAAAAAGTTATATACAGTAAAACCTTCCTTGGACGGACAGAAACGGTTCCATTATTTTTGTCCGCCCAAGGGAGATATCCGCCTGCGGGAAAGGATTTTGTATGAAAATCATGCTCTTGGGACTGTAAGGTAGCTAAGGTAGCTCCTGTCCACCTGAGGGAGCTGTCTAGGTGTCTGGTAAAATGCGCCTAAGAATGAGTACAGGGACTTTTAAAGTAGTCCCGCTCGACTGTAGCCTTTCTTACTTGATACATACTATAAAAGGCTCTTAAGCTGTAAAGTTTAATTATAAAAAAATAGTTTTTTACATCAGATTTCATAATTTTTTCAGTAGGCATTACAGGGCTTCTTCCTTTCCATCAAAATCACACATCTCAATCTCAAAATCCAACAAGAAAAACCTATAAGAAACCTATAGAATCTATAGAAAATCTTGTTTCCTATACAGTCATGATTTAAAGAATTAAATTTAACTAAAGTTTAAATTTTCTGAACAGCATTGCAAAAATTAAATGCCATTTTTTCTTAAGTTCTTAATAAAGAAATGATTTAAATAATTAAACTTTATGTAAATTAATAATTTTCCTCACGTTTTAGCAGCTGTTAAATGTGATTTCTTTCCAAGTATTTTCCATTCATACACAAACTATTCAAATTATTCAAGAGTCGCATATTTAGTTGTTACCTTATTAGTTATAGACCAAGTTGTGAAGCTGTATCACCTGGTCAATTGGCCAGCACCTTATGCAGATGACGACGACAAATCGAAGACAGAGATCGGTATCAGTTTTCCTATGTTTTTATATGTAGCAAACTTTCCCCCCACCTGCCCCCTCGAAAGGGTGTCTAAAACTATTTGCCTATTGGCCAGATTTGTACGTAGACTGGTTGAATTATGGCAAGACAGAAGTCGACCATGGTGGTATTCCACGAAAGCCAAACTAAACCAACAGATCGAAGACATAATGATTCTATTACAAAGTCAAGACTGAGATGGAGACTCTTTTCCGTCTCTTTCTAACACTATGTCTGAGTGTTAAAGAAGGTAACTCATTTATACCTTGGCCGGTTGCTGGCAATCAGGCCATAATTGGTGTCATAATTAAATTTAATTGATTGCTGTTGTTGTTCTAGTTGCTGTTGTTGTTGTTGTGGTAGTTCTTGTTGTTGTTGTTACCACATTTAGAGTAAAATTCTCTGCTTCGTTTAAGTTTTTTAGTTTGCAAATTAGGAATAAGAATTGTAGAGCAGCTTTGATTGAAGGAGCGGCATGATCAGAGCTTCACTTCGATTGTGTTTATGATCTTGTTAAAATTACTGAACGTGCTACTTGCTACGTGCCCCATAATGTGGCAAGAACTGTTGCAAGAACAGTTAGCTGCATGTTGGTAACAAAAGTGCAGACACGTGCGAAGAAAGGCGCGACATTTTATGCTCTCGATATTTACGATTATTAATTCATTTTTCGCCTGCTCAGCTTGTTAGCCTGGCCAGCAGCACTGCCATTGGCCAAATTGGTTAATCCCGTCGCATTCCCAACTCAAACCTTCTCGCATTTGTCAGCCAGGCTGTAACTTTTGTCGGCCAGTGTTTTGGCCAGAGACGCATATCAATCAATCCCGCCCATCCCCCTTGGCCAATCCAATCAGCAAACGGGTCGGCATGGATCAGTCACTCTGAGTCCAATGTAATGCCAATTCCAATTGCAATTCCAACTTCAGCTCATTTATATGCCAGTAGATCATGCCGCCATAAACTCAAGATCTCGACTAAGACCAAACCGACTTTCTGCTTGGATAATCTATGTGTTCGCAACTAAATTTTGCCAAGGCCTACAAGCTAAAGCGCTAACTTGGCTGGAGGTCCAGCACATTTTGCCACTCACACAAATGTCCAAAGAGTCCAAGGAGTCCAGCTGCTGCTGCTGCTGCTGCTGCAGCTACTCCAGGTAATGCAGGTACTGATACTCCAGGTACTGCAGCTGCCTCCTTTAGTGATCTCACAAACTTGTCACTGAGCGCGCAACAATTGGAACTGATTGAAAATTCCGACTGTAAAACAGCAAACAGCGTCCAAGAGACCAAGACGCTTGCTTGGCCAAGTTGGCTAAGTTGGCCAAAAACTGATACATATGACAACAAGCCAGAAGACAACACCAATCGCCCTTTTGTTGTTGCTGTTGCTGTTGTTGTTCATGCCACTTGCATGACGCTCGAACGTGTGCCGTGAGAGCAGCAACAACCACAACAGTGACACAACAACAACTATAGTGACACAACAGCAACAAGAGCGGGGTAAACAACTTGGAGCCCGAGACTCTACATGTTTTATTGATGAATTTCTGTTATTCATGCAACGATCTGCAGTTTGCCGATCGACCGAAGCGGCTTTACAGATCCCGAAATTGTATAGACAATGTGCGTACTGCGCACAGTGGGGCAAACTACATGAAAAGAAAAGTTGGGCGTAAGGAAAACCAAATGAAAATCTATTGTATTCAAGAGTAATATATTTCAATATACTTAAAACTGTTTTTTAATTAACAAAGTTAATTTAAATTTAAATTTATAAAATTTAGAATTTTTTGAGTTTTAAATTATTACTTAAAACTATACTTTTATGCTTAAAAGCAAAGCTTGAGAACATTTTACTACAAATTTAAATATTTTTTAATTTTAAAAAAAATATTAATATAATTTTAAATATTTTCTATTATAATCACCTCTTAAAATATTTAGACAACTAGTTAAACAGAGCTTAAATTGAAACAACTATTTTAGGATTTAGTCACGGTGGCTCAGGCGGATTTTCAAACAGCAGTGCAGTTGAGGACTTGCTCAATTTCAGCCGATGCTGCACCACGTCCCCCTTTCCCACTTCCCCTTCCCACCCTGCCCCTACCCCTTCACTTACCTGCTTTGGGGTGGGTAGTGGGGGGTACAGTGTTTCTCGGTTTCCTTTTATTTATGATTTGCGAGGACACACGAGCATTGTGTGTGGATCGATTGCAATGTTTGCTACGCATTTCTTTCTCTTCTTCTTCTTCTTGCTGCTGTTTTATTCGTTGTTGTTGTTGTTGTTGCTGGTATGCACTTCGTGTGTGTTCCATAATTAAGTGAATTTAAAGCGCACTTCGGCGGTGGTCGCATTGTCGCCACTGTGTCCACAGTGTGCACAGTGTGTCGAGCACTCAGTTGTGTTTCTTTCTCGTCTCTTGCTTCTCCGGTGCTCTGCTTTGGTATCTCTTGTTCTCTTGCGCTTCTTTCACACATTTTTGCTGTTTGCATTTGTAGTTTGTGTTTTGGTTTCATTTCAATTATCATTTAATTTTTATTTAATGTGCCCATCTGGCGTAGGCGTAATGAGGCAGCGAGTGTCCAAAGCACACAAACACATACAAATCAAACAGACGCACACTCACACACATACAGAATATGCGTAGTAAGTCTGCGTATGTCCAAGCTTACACACATATAACTAAACAGGCACACGAAAACTCAAACTCACACACACAGACACAGTTACACACACAAACACACACACACACATCGGGAATATTCATAGTGAGGCAGCTTACGCCTAGCCCACACACACACATACACACTCTCGTGCAGTTTCTCTTCATGCTATTAACCGTTATCGCGTGTCAAATGGCAGCTTCGACTTTTTAATTTGCTTAAATTGAAGCAGAACAAAAACAAAAGCAAAAGCGAAAACAAAGAGAACAATAACAACTACAACTATAACTACAACAAAACATCTGTTTACACACAAAAAAAGCAACTGTAAATTGCCATTTGGAAGAGTGGACAAACGACAAATTGACGAAAAAGTGCAGAGAAGAGAAAACAGAAAGCATAAAACAGAAAGCAAACAAATGAGGAGAGCGCAAAAAATAAAAGTATAGCACAAAACAATCGGAAATTTGCCGCTTTTGCATTTATCTACGTCATTGGCATTTTCTTCGCTTTATTTCAATTTTCTATATTTTTCCCCGCAGCACGGCAAATAAACTAAGTGCAAACTCACCGACAAATGTGGGTAGCCGCCTCGTACTGCCCCACCTCCACTACCTCCCACTAGCTATGCACGTAACTCCCACAAACAGAACAGCGACAAATAGAATTGACATTTTGTGGCGTCCAATGGGCGACAGTGGCGTCCAAAATAGTAGTTTACGTGTCGATTATATTAATTTCATAACTTGTCAGACTTTTTGATTTTCACTTGGATTTTTAATAAAAATATTTTTATTCAGTTTTTATAAGAATACTCTTTTTTTATCAGCATCTCGATAGTACAGTACACTGTTAAAAATATATCCAATATAATCAATTATTTCATAAATGTTTTAAAAATATTTGCGATTATCTAACTTTTGATATAGTTTTGAACTGATTTAACTACGTACGTAATTCTGCTTTAGGAATAAGAAATATTTTTCAGATTTCAGCTTGAAATTTAGCTATTGAGAGATAATTTTAGAAAATTTGTGTGTTTTGGCTATTGTATTAAAAGAAAAACTATTGTAGCAATTTAATTTTAAATCATATTAATTTAATCACAATTAATCTACCATGAAAGTTTTGCACCTAAAACTTTGACCGAAAGTATGCCCAATATGCGCTGCCATCACTGTGACTTCGGGCATTGGCTGCGTGTGGGCAAGCAAATGTTTTTGGCCGTTGCATGCCTTGATAATCGCGCTAAAAATGATGACAAAACTGCTGCTAGTTGTGGCTACAATTTTTAATTTTCTAAATGCATTCAGTCACTCCATTTGCCAACCAGGTGTTCCAGGTGGGAGGACGCGTTTGAATGCTTCAATGGGTGGATGGATAAAAGGATGAACGGATGAGTGTCTCTCTGGCCACTTAAATATTCAGAGAATGAAAGAGGCAGAGAGAAATAGAGAAAGGGAGAAAAGACACAAATTCGACGGCACTTGTGGTCAGACATCGACAGGCGAATGAAATATTGGACAGACAGAAAGTCGCAAAAAAATTCGAAAGAGTCGAAAAAGTCGTAGAGCCTTAGAACCGTCGAGTCCATAACAGTTAATTATCGATAAAGATAACCGTCTCGTACATTTGGCTTTTTTATCGCCTGCCCAAACGCCAGACAGTCCCTAACCAATCTATGTATCTGCTAGATACTTTGCACACTTTATCTTTGAAGTCTAACGAGCTTCAGCTTCTTCTTGGCCTGGCCTAAACAGCGCTCAGCGCACACTGCACTTGATTCGCACCTCGTAAATCAATTGATAGAACAATTCGAATTGAATTTTGCATTTCAAAGAGCGCACAATTTGCATATTTGTAGCCTGTCTATTGAAATTGAATTATTAATGCAAATTTTCTGGCTCTCTCCCGCTCCCTGTCTTTGTCTAACTTACTATACCTGTCTCTGTTAGCTGGGAATCGTTAGCTCCTGGGAAATGCAGTTTATTAAATCATAAATATCTATTTTATCATTTCAATTTTTAAGCCGATTTCTGTTGAAACTTGAATTTGTAGCTAAAAGATAATAATTCAGTATGAAATTCACAAAATCTTTCAATAGATACAAAAGTATCTTTTTGTCATAAATTTAAAAGTATCTGTCATAGATAAAAAAGTATCTATGTGTCATAGAAACTAAAGTATCTTTCTGTCATAGATACAAAAGTATCTTTCTGTCATAGTTACAAAAGTATCTCTCTGTCTTAGAAACTAAAGTATCTTTCTGTCATAGATACAAAAGTATATTTTGTCTAGTGCTGCTTTAAGCTTTGACTGTTGCTATTTATATCTTAAGCCCTGGACTCTTTAACCTACTGTATCTGCATGAATTATCTATAACTTGGCTTAAACTATGCGATATGTGCATAATTGAAAGCGACCGCGAAGTTATTTAAAATGTACAGATCCAGGCAAAACAACCAATTTGAGATGCTTCAACTCAGCTAATCATCATCAAGGACATAATCATCATTATCATCGTCATTTCATCTTTTGCATCTTTCTCATGTGCGTTTCATGTGTGATTTCGTTGTGGCATTTCCTCAGCCATTTACGCATGCTGCATAATTAATTATATTAAAAGCGTTAACTGACAGTCAACATATACAACACACACACTAACACACACACACATACACACAGTGAGAGGGAAAATAGTTAGCATAATTTGCGCATTTCAATAAGGTCGATAATTTGATGGCTCAGTAGTTTGCCAAAGGTTAGAAGCGAATAAGGCTAAGAGAATGCTTTGAGAAAGAGACAGGAAGAGAGAGCGATAGGGACAGAGAAAGAAGGGATAAGCGAAAGAGTGGCCAAAAGTTAAAGGCAACAATGTTTGAACTACACACAGATACAGCTAAGCTGCAAAAAGATACTTTTCGTATTTGTTTCTTATTGTTGCTGTATCTTTGTCTGCTTGTAGCTTTTATCGATGTCTGATATTTAACCTCGATATGGTATTTTTATGCTCACACACACGCACGCACAAGCACACCCACGCACATACACACACACACACTCACACACATGTTCTGCTTTTGTGCTTACAAAAATAATCAGTTTAAAGATGAAGAAATCGCAAACAACAAGAATCTGCCCGGTAAAAACAACAGCAACAACAACAACAACAAGAACCGTTACGAGGTATTTCCCTGGTCCCAGCGGCATGACATTGAGTCCCAAAGCAACCCCAAAAAAACACACACATACGCATACGCACACAAATCCACAACAAACGCAACTCTCCCAAATATCAGCAGCCGCCTTTCTCTCCCTTTCTCATACCGTCTCCCTTCCACTGCTTAGTTAGATTCATTCACGAAATGAACACAAAAGCCACAAAGCTCCACTCAAAGAAATCACTCAAAGAACTCACTCAAAACTTGACTCACTTTCGCTCTCTAACAGTTGCTTGCTTGCTCTCTCCCGCTCTCTATCTCTGCCGCTGTCGTTGTGTTTGTGTTTGTGCTTGTGTTTGTGGGTGTGTGTGAAGGATAAACGAAAGTGTTTTCAACAAGTTCCATACAAATGTTTTCTCTTCCGGCGCAAAGGATGAACCACAACGAAAACGAAAGCGTAACAAAAACACAAAGCGCAACAACAACAAATAACAAGACGAAGGAGAAGAACAAGAACAAGAACAAGAAAGCATAAAAACCGCCCTCAATGTCTATTATAATACAAAGACCCAAAAGCTATGAACTCTCAACAAGCCAAACGACGTTCAAGTCCAAGTCCAAGTGCGATTTTGATAAGGATTGTGCCGACATCGTGACGACGATAGCGGGTTAGAGGGACGGGGGAGTAGGTGGGGAAGGGGGTAGTCTTAGAACTCTCTGTGTTTCTTTTTTTTTTGGGGGTTGTCCTGTTGTGCGTGCGCCGCGAAGCGTGCAGCGTTAAGCCGAGAAAGAGCATAAATAAATAAGAGACCCACAACAATAGAAAACTCCAGCAGCCCTTCCTCTCTCTCTCTCTCACTCTCTCTCCCACTCACACTCTCTCACCTATAGCTCTACAAAATGGTGACGTCGGCCGCCATGTTGTCACTGTATACGTGTATGTGTGTGTGTGTGTGTTTGTGTGGAAATGGCGCCAAAGTAAGTTTTTGGCATTTGTATGTAGTCATTGACTTTATGCGGCAATAAAGTTGAAAATTTTGAATATTATCGTTAGTGAAAAATTAGCGCCAAGTTGCCCGCAGCGGTGGGTAGTAGCAGCAGGAGTAGCCGTAGCACCAAACGTAGCACACCTGATTCTCACCTGTGCTCTGGCGCAGTTGGCGTGCGCCACAATTGCTCTTGGCTACATGCTGTTGACGCCTCCACACCTTCGACACACCTGCCCAAATTCCTCCTGCTCCTTTTGTGTAGATAACATCAACAGCCGACAGCTCCAAAGTTTAGAGCCCAAAGCGATTTATGTACTTTTGTATTCATCATTAAATGTTGTGCGAGCGATGCAAAGATAATGCTCTCTTCCTCTTGCTCTTCTCTTTTTGCTTCTCCTTCCCCTTCCCCCTCTTCTTCTTATTGTTATTGCTGCTGATTCACAAATTCACAGTTAATTGTTCGCACTTTTAGGTAGCTCTGTAAAAGCAGTGCAGCCCTGAAGAGTAACGTTTTTGTAGCCCTATTAATAATTTCCATTAAAAAATTAAATTTTTGTTAACATTTAACAAATATATGTACTAAAATTAACGGCATTTTAGGATATATTTTTTAAATTTGAGTTATTCGTTATATTTTTTATATATTTTTATTATTATTTTATATTTAATATATTTTTATATTAAGAACTACTTAAAATTGCGCGTTTATCTAATTTTAATAATTACAAATAATTATATTGTGAGAAAGAAAAAACTTAATTTAAGCAAGAACTCTCAAAATTAATTTATTTAATACATTAAAATATTGTTTTGAAAAATCCTTTTTATTTAAAATTATTGTTTTAGTACAAAAGACTCTAATTTTTCCCACTGTGCAATAGCTGTACTTTTAAAAAATTTATCTCTAATTTATCCTTATATTAAGTAGATATAAATCCCAAGAATCGTCTTTAAACGATTAAATTTTAGTTAAAAAGTATATATTAATAGGCGTCTCTTCTGAGTATGAAAACTGCCTTTATTCCCACTGTGCAATACTTATTTATCCCATACACGTGTTAGGAATAAGTTTCTAAACATTATTTATTACTTTTCATAATCTAAAAGTCAATAAAAAATGCCAAATAGAAATAATTTTTAATTACGCACAAATAAATACAAGAAATTTATAAAAATAGTTTCCAAGTGCTTAAAAAAAAAATAACTAATTTTATAGCAAAAAACTATAAAAATTTTAAATTTATGTAAACAAATGAATAGTGCGTTTTATGAGGGCTCCTTTGTATCAGTTAAATAGTTTTGTTATGTGAGACTTAAAGTTAATTATAGTTAGTATTTATAGAAATTTGACAAACTGAATTAAAAATTAAACTATTTGCTACATTTTGAACACCAAACGATTCGAATTGAAGTTTGAATTTAAAGAACTTGACATTCTCAGATCTTAAGAATCTCGAAACTGAACAATCCAAAAGGAGAAGTCAATTCAAGACGAGCAGAGCAGAGCAGAGCGGAGCAGAGCCGAGGGCAAATATGAATGAGCAATTATGCACTTCGTTGGGTCTACGTGCTCCAGCTGCCAATTGGGCACAATGGACCGTTATAGACTTTGTTGGCCATTTTGTTGGCCAGGCCAATTTGATGATGCGTAGCTTTTCATTAAATGAAAAGTGCCAGAAAATGGCCAAAAGTAGCGCCAAAAAGGTAAACTTTGTTGCAAAGCAGCCAGGACGAAAACAGGAGACACTGTGATTTATTGGCAACACGCGAGCTGAATTTTTAATTGTCCTATAAGACTGGGAAAAAAATCAAGCTAAAAATAGCTAGAATCACTGAGAGAAATGGCTGTCAGCTTCAAATTGAATCAGCTAAGATTCTCAGCGGGAAAATGAAGAGTTTTCCAAGTCGAGCGAGGCATATGCAAATGGGAATCACACACACACACACACACACACACCCTCACACACATTTGGTCCACCCGCGCATCTGTGAATTTATGCGTCCTGTCAGGATATTTGAAAACATTGTAATTCAAGCGTGAGACTCTCGGATGCTTCCGAGAAAAACTCAATTAGCTGCACATAAAAATGCAGTGTGCACAGTGGTGCAATGGTGGGGCACGGTGGTGCACAGTGGTGTCGACAGACCAAGTGAAATTAGTACCGTGATATGATACGTAAATGAGTTAACCCAGGACTAAATATATATATATCTAAGTATATATATCTTTTCACTCGATGCGTATTCAAATTACTTTGACTGCAGTTGCATCTCTGAGGGTTTTCATGTAACTCGATATTGTATCTGACAGATACATGGCGCTTCAGCTCTAGCTCTCGCTTTCGCTTTACCTACCTCTCTCTCTCTCTCGCTCTCTGTTCCCCTGGGGACTCTTGCTGCTCTACTCTAAAAAGAACTCACATCTGTTTTCATTCCCATTCGACAACAAGGGCTCAGCTCAGTTCAGTTCAGCTCAGTTCAGTTCAGTCTTGACTTCAACAAGTTCCACAATCGCAACTCGCTACACACGTGGCCTCATAAACTACACACGCTTCACACACACACACACACACACACACACATGTTATATATATATATATATATTTCGATCCATATGTACTATATTATCCGCTGTCGAAAATGTCTAAACATTTAATAATTATTTTGGCCTTTTGCGCTCGCCAGAAGTTTTTGCCGATAAGCTGTGATTGCGTCTGGATATCGTCAACAAATTCAATTTGATTTTTTATTTTCTATATTTTTGTTTTATTTTATTTATCGTTTGTGCTTGAAATTTATTGAAAATGTCAATTTTATACGCATAAACAAGAAACCATATCGTTCTGGGGGGCAAACAAAATTTGTTTTGATTTTAGCTTGGAATTTTTTAATTTTAATTCAGTTTCGATTTCTTAAATTGGAAAATATTCAAAATATTTTTATTTTTATAGAAAACATTTTTATTTTAATAGAGTTTTTATATTTTTATCTTACTTTACTTAACTTTAAGGAAATAAGTTTCAAAATTTTTAATATTTAATTAATTGTTGTTTAGTTAAAATATGTATAGTTAAGGAATTGAGTAGATAGATATATACTTATGTATCTAATGTAGTCAGGTAATTTATTTTACTTAGATATCTCATACATAAATTAAATATTCCTTTTAAACTTTAAGAAAAGTTTAGCATTCTTTCTATGTAAACCCTGTAAAAGGCCAGTGGGAGTAAGTATGTACACTCCTTTAAAGGGAATGTGCTAGTTTAGCTATTGAATGCATTTCTGTCTGAGTTTAGAATCTATATAAGCTTTAAGAAATATATGAATTGTAGCTATTATTGAGGTGTCTCTTCAAAATATAATTTTAAGGCAAAAGAAAATGTTATAAAAATGATTAAAATACCATAAAAAATACTGAAATGAAAATACAATTTTAGTTTCTTAAACTAAGCTATACTTAAAATAATATTTCAGTTTCTTAAACTAAGCTGTACTTTGTCTAATTCCAAGGGCTAAAAATAATCTGAGTTCAAAGTGAAACACAAGACGCAGAGACATGTCAACACTTCTCCTCATCTTCCCTCCAATCTCTTCTTTATCCCATCTTCCCCCCTCCCCCATTCTGCTACCCTCTTAAGAGATACACTTCCCCTTCAAGTACACTACTCAACATGGACAATAAACAAATTTATGACACTCCAACGGTGCTCACATATGCAGATGTTTTCCTACACTGAGGGGGCAGTGGGACACGCCCAGTGTCAGCTAATTTGTCCAATTTGTCGAGTGAAAAACAAGAAGAAAAAAAGTATTTACTGAAAAACACTGCCAATTTGCAGGGGGTGGGATGGGGAGGGGCGAAAAGAGTATAACTCCCGCAGCGAAAGCAGCGGAAAAATATTATTTCGGCAAATAAAATCAACGGGGGTGGGGCTGGGAGGGGGTAGTGGTGTGAGCTGGTGTATTTATTTTAGCATTTAAATTCACGACACACGGGTGTCAATTTCGTGTATATCCTGCCTGCAGGACATCCATTCCAAGTGCATAACTGTCACCCCAAGTCCGACAAAAGAGTCCACCAATGAATCCGACTACGTATCCGACTCCGTATCCGTTACCGACTCTGAGCTCAATACGATTTTGCTGCCCAACTCTTATCGCACGCAGCGTTCCTGTGCCTCAGGCCAGTGGCGGAGGCAAGCGGCTCTGAGCAAGGGGCAGAGGCAGAGGCAGAGGCAGAGGCAGGGAGCGTGTAGCAGTAGCGAGGGCAAGTGACTGCTCTACTTGCCCCCGGGTCAAACATCTGCTGCAAAATGTGTCAAGTGCCACAAGCGACACCAGAGAAAAGACTGAAAAAGGCGAACTCGATGATTAGCAGCTCATAAGCTCAGACATTGAGAATCATTTGTCAATTAATCATTTCTCTTATCGTTTGATTTATACATTGGCAATAATTTAATCAATTTGGAGAGGAGTTTTTGATCAATAGATCAAGCATATATATATCACAAGTTAAATAGTTCAGACACGAATAGTCACAAGATTAACTGCTTCTTTTATACATATAACTAGATCAACTATCTTTATCTATCTATTTATCCATATATTTATGTATCTATCTATCTATCTTATATATATGCCTTATAAACGGTATATAATTTATCTAAATATTCATTCAACATTTCTATCTTCTTTACTTTACAGATTTTTTCTCAAGTTCTTCTTGAAGTGCAATCAGAATTGTCTGAAAAATGCCGGAAATCCGCGAGACATGAGGAGATTTCAGGTGAGAATCATAATACATGTACCTTAATTTGTAATCGCTTTTAGACCCTGTACCAAAAGAGGCACAAGGGTTTAAAACAGTGTATTCTGGAGCATACTCCTACAGGACAAAATTTGCTGACGCTAGCTCTTATAGTCACTGAGTTATGGCTATTAATTTATATATATATATATATATATATATATATCCAGAATACACATGAGTATATATATCTATATATATATATATATATATATATATATATATATATATATATATATATATATATATATATATATATATATATGTCTGGCATACTTTAAGCCGATAAGTTTGGTCTTAAATGTTAGATACAGGTCTTACTGCCCTCTCAATTTTCATATAAACAGTTTCGGAAATCACGTAACTAGAAAATTTTGTTAGATTCGTAGCTTCAACATTGTCATTTACAGGGTCTTTTACTGTCGGTTACCTACTTTATCTTATTACATATTTAAATTAACTGATTTTGTTATTTTTATGTAGTTCACAGAGTAGTTATGTATTTCAAACCATATGATAGGCGTATAAGGCTCACAAAGCTCGTTCCGTTACATTTTTTATAAATTTCTAAAAATGATTAAAATCAGTTCTCCAAAGATTATTCAAAGGTGTTAAGAAAATTAGCCTTAAAATTGTGTTTCTCTATATTTTAATGTTATTTTTGATTGATTTCATGCAACAGGTCGTCATATCTACCCAGGTGGCCGTAGATGGTCCACTGCTGGCGATCTCGGACAACATGTTCGTGCACAATAACTCGAAGCACGGACGGCGAGCCAAGCGACTGGACACAACGGAAGGTACAGGCAACACATCCCTGTCCATATCCGGTCACCCCCTAGCGCCCGACAGTACCTACGATGGTCTGTAAACAAAATTCCAATTAATCGATTACTCTAGTTATCGATCTATTCGTTTCATTCGATTGTTTTTTGTTTGATTTTCATTTCCATTTCGTAGCAATTGGCAAATCACAAAAGTTTTTCCTTTTTTCATTTGATTTTCCTTTGAATTTCCTCGTATTTCCCCCGAATTTCCCTACCTACACACACCTGCTCGGAAAACTCAAACTGACCAACATGTTACCGTGCACTTTTTACAGGTCTCTATCCGCCACTGCCCGTTGCCACGCCCTGCATTAAGGCGATATCGCCCAGCGAGGGCTGGACCACAGGTGGCGCCACTGTGATCATTGTGGGCGATAATTTCTTTGACGGATTACAAGTGGTCTTTGGCACAATGCTGGTGTGGAGTGAACTGATCACATCGCACGCGATACGCGTTCAGACGCCACCACGCCACATTCCCGGCGTTGTCGAGGTCACACTGTCCTACAAGAGCAAACAGTTCTGCAAAGGATCACCAGGTCGCTTTGTCTATGTCTGTAAGTAGTGCACTGAATATAGCTACAAATTGAAGCATGTCTAAGCTTGTTTACCCCTCCCCCTCCCCGCTCAAGCAGCCCTCAATGAACCCACTATCGACTACGGATTCCAGCGTCTGCAGAAGCTCATCCCTCGGCATCCCGGTGATCCGGAGAAGCTGCAAAAGGAGATCATACTGAAGCGTGCCGCAGATCTCGTTGAGGCACTCTACTCCATGCCCAGGTAAGCATTGCCACGCTCAATTCTACCACATCTCCCACTAATCCGCTTTCCTTCGCTGCAGCAGATCACCCGGTGGCTCCACTAGCTTCAACTCCTATGCCGGACAGCTGGCGGTGAGCGTACAGGACGGTGGCGGTCAGTGGACGGAGGACGATTACCAGCGCGCCCAATCGAGCAGCGTCAGTCCACGTGGCGGCTACTGCAGCAGCGCCTCAACGCCTCACAGCTCGGGCGGCTCCTATGGAGCCAGTGCAGCCACCGCAGCTGTGGCTGCCACCGCCAATGGTTACGCCCCAGCGCCCAATATGGGTACACTAAGCTCCTCGCCAGGCAGCGTCTTCAACTCCACCTCAAGTAAGTGCGGCGAATCGATTCCCCTACCACTACACTGAAAAGAAAATCGCACTGAATTTAAGACTAAAATTCTTAATTTTAGTTTAAGGTTTCTTTACGTACGATTTTAGAATGTGTATACCTTTATGAAGAAGTGAACGGTGAATTTACGGATACACTGAAAAGAAAAGTTCTAAAATCAGGTGTTCGGTGGGGTCTTAAAATCAAGAACAAATCTCGTAATTCAAGAAGATTGGGCAGATTTTAAGAACTTTTGTCTTAAAGAGATAAAGTTGTAAGGTCTATAAAAGACCTCAAGAACTTTTGTTTGAACTTGGATTCTTAAAATAATTTTATTTACGGACAGTTGTAAAGTTTCTTAAAACACTATATCGCATATCCTAAGAAAATACTCCAATTTTTTGGAAATTATTTTGAATTCTTTTTTAGTACATCGTTTCTTTTTATTCAAATATTTTTATCATATTCAAAGAATAATTTGTCCTCATGTAGAATTAATTTGGATCTAGTTATTAATCAGATTTTAATACTACATATATCCAAATTCACTGTTTTCAAATTAAAACTTTTGGTTTCTATTTAAGAGCAGTTACTTATTCATGTTCTTGTACTAAATATGTTAATTTCACATTTTTTTGACCAAAAATCTTAGATATAGTTTTTTTTATAGGTTTTAGAACAATTTTTAACAGTGTATTCTGCACTAGTCTGAAAATAGTAGCTCTAAAATACTAAATTCAAGTGCTTCTTATTTCAAATAAAATATTTCTTAAAACAAAGAAGATCTTGAATGAAGTATTTTAAGCCGGGATTACGCTCCTTTAAAAATCTCTTAGTCCAGAACCCCCGAGCTATAGAACCTATACGAGCTGGAAAAGAACTTGAATAGATCGCGTGCACTCCTCCATTGCTTTGGTTTTCCCTTTTACTTTGCCTATCCTTTTTGAGATACTTTTGTAAGGTTAAAGTTCATACACCCAACCACCCACAAAGCAACCACATACTACCACATACTCTTGCTCCAAACAAAGTGAAAACAATTCGACATTAATCTCAACAGTGTCCGTGTCGACGCCTTGGCATTCGGCTCTGGTGCAACATCATCATGCAGCTGCCACACATCCACATCATTATCCGCATCCACATCAGCCCTGGCACAATCCGGCGGTGTCAGCAGCGACAGCAGCCGCCGTTTAGGTGTGGAACGTGGAAAGAACGGAACACGGAAAACGGAGCATGGAACAGCAGACAAGCTAGCAACGCCCCCAAATTGATAACAACTGATAACGATGTCAGCTGCCTTTGAAATTGTCACAACACACAACCAACACCATCAACACCACCAACAAAACAACAAGAACACACAATCAACACTCGTTCAACGGTATTTATAATTTCTTTAAACATATTTTAAATGCGGTCAAAATTATTTTCTAAAATTTTATAATAATTTTGCTGTTATTCAAAAGTAATTTTAACTCCAATAAGAATATTTATATTGATATCCATTTTAACTATTTATTTTTAATTATTTTTTTGACCACAAATCTTTTAAGTAGTAGATCCCTTAAAATTGTTAAGATATTTAATTTTTTACCACATTTTGTGCTAGCTGAGATAGTCAGGCAAAAACTGACTGAACCCAAGGGTTAAATAAGAATTTTATAGTCCATTTAAACTCATTCAAAATTTATGGTGCATACATATAGGGGCCTTCGTAAACAGTGCTGCCCATCTGTTTGTATTTTCTATAGCAACAAAAAGTATGCTACAATAACAACGGTAAACCAAACGAAAAGCACTGCATACTTTTAGGATATAGAAAACACTTGATTATTTTGAGCCTACAAAGTTAAATAAGTCACAAATAATTTAATTAAGTGTACTAAAATATAATTTAACTAAATGTCTATGTGTTGTCTTCTATTTACAGGGGTGAGCAGCTTGAGCTTCAATCCCTTCGCCCTGCCCACCTGCAATACACAGGGCTACAGCACCAGTCAACTGGTGACTTCAACCAAATAATATTATTATTAAAATTAATGAGGCTAATGGCCGCTGTTGTTCTTGCCACGCCCACACGCTCCGAGGGATTAACCAAACAGATGAAATCAAATGAACAAAAAGACGCTCGAAAGTGCAATAAGCGATGATGGAAATGTTTCCTTGAATTAAACAAATTATCAATAATACGAGTACATCAAATATTAATTGTATAAATCAAATGCAAAAAAAAACTAATTGAAAACAAAAACAAAAACAGAAAAATTTAAATATTTGTTGGTTTCCTTGTTTATAAATTGATTGAACTTGTAAATGAATTAAAATACCGTTTAGCCATATCAAAAAGCGAACTCAATACATATGAATTAAAAAAAAATAAATAAAAAAAAATACTAAATAAAACAATAAAAACAAAAACTCATATCATTCGAGGTCTACGAATCACGATATTATCTAAGATTTAATATAATGCTGTGTCCATGGATCGAAGTCGGCTGAAGCTACTAAAGAGTTTAAAGATTTGCTTGATATATATGATATATGTAAATTATATATATATATATGTATATCAACTACTTATTGGATTGGCAATAATCGGAACTGTGAATAGAACAAATTATACCAATTTACATACCATTACCCAATGATGATCTGAAAGTAATATACGAAAATACATATTATACAAAAGATAAAATATCAAGTTTAATACATTTTGGATATATCTATATATGCTTGTATACGAAAAATTAAATACCAAAAGATAAAACAATACTATATACACACTTTTTCAAAGATCGATTAATCGAATATGCCATATCAATTTTATTGTTTTTCAAAATTAGACAAAAAAAAGAAAGAAACACACACACACACACTTACACTCACTAAATACCGAAACGTTGTCGAACTGACAAAGTAGTAAAATTCATAATCAAAATGATATATACCTAAAAATATACAAAGATTTACACAAAAGATACTACGACTAGCTAATTGAGAACCCGTTAAAATCTCCCGACTAAGCTAAAAAAAATTTGCATTATATTAGAAATATATATTTATCAACTTTTTGGCAGTCATATCGTGCACTTAATCGATCCCATCAGAACACGCATTAATATTTATATATATACACACATACACACACATACATACATATATAAATTATATATAAATTAAAGAATCTAGAATTCATTCAACTCAAACATCACATTCGCTATTTACGAGTTTACGAATCGAAAGTTTTTATCAACTTCCGATTTAATGCCCAACATTTGTTGACTAGAGTTTAAGCACATAAATCTTTAATCTAATTTATATATAATAACAGTAATATTAATATTATACATATACACGATATTGGGGTGCATATAGATAATTAAGATTATTGTTTATTACTTGATCTGTAGGATTTATTGAAATTGGTATTGTATCATATATACTTACATAATTGTACTATGTAGGAATGTTTCTAGGCTCTAGACCCTAGAGACTCTAGAGATGCATACAACTCATTAATAAAAAAAAATATAAAAAGAAAAAAAATATTATAATCATTATAATATATAAATGATACGAAAATATTGACAGATCTAAGCATTGCATAAGCCATCAAAATTAGCTCCACAAATCGATTTGTAAATTATAATACCGTAATTTTAGTAATGCTCTCTGTTTTGTAAATCTCAACAAGTTATTTAAATAAAATTTATTTAAAAATATAAATAATACAATTAAAAACTGACTAAATTTCATACATTTTCAATGGGGAATTGAGTGTGGTAAGTAATATACCGAAAGAGTTACCTGAAATAGTACATTTAAAGAAAAACTCAAACATAACCTTACTTTTGATAAACCTTTGCTAATTAATTTCATTACTTGCGGCAACAATCGCATATACTTAAGCCAAATATTATATACATAGAAGAGTCGGGTTCAAGAAAAGAAAATGTAAGAAATCCTAACTTCTTATACCCTGTATTATAAAGAAAGCAAAACTTTGTTTAATATTCTTGGGAAAAATCAGTAAACACTGTTTCATATATACTCTTAAAGCTATACACCAACCTATGGCTATATAATAATTATATTCAAAAGAATCAATGAGAACATTATACTTAAATACCCTTTCCAGAATCGGATTTTATAGGTCTTAGGCAACTTTATTAGCGTTTTGTATTTAAAGTTTGAATACATGCATATATAGTAAATCATCAATACGAGTCATAACTGTATACAAATATGCGCTTAATAGTAAAATGTTTCAAATTAAAGATTGCGAATTGTTTTAAATCAAAAATTACATACATATTTACTTTGTTAACCTACATGATTAATTGTTGTTGTTAAAAAAACAATTTAAACTTTTTTTCATTTTATATATAATATATAATAGGGTAAATAATAAGAGATTTATCTTATCCGTATTATACCCTCGATGATCTAATTATTCAGATTTAGTCGCACTCTCTTCACTCTCTTTATACAGAATTTCATGAATTTTGGAGCGTACATAGAGTTTACGTCCCATTGATAATTGCCGCATAATCGGCACAAGACTTAATGCAAAATAATAATCCTCGTCCTTGGACTGTTGCTCCTGTTGCTGCTGTATGACATAGCTCAGCTGCTCGCTCACTGTGGTCAGACGTTCAATGGACGTCTCCAAATTGTTCTTTAACGTTTTAGCCGCGCTCGAAGGCGCTGATACCATTGTGGCAACGACGGGACCTGTTGATGTGCGCGTTGTGTTCATCACTGTAACTTTGTCGCCAGATTCCAAGATTTCGTCCTCGACCACTTGTATGGGACTGTAGCAGAGCGGATCTTCACTGTATATGATGTCCTTGATATCTTCGCTAATTTCCTCATTCTGCTCGTACTCCTCCCACTTTTGCGGCAACGCTCCCGTTATAGTTGCATGCGTATCGATCTTTGGCTTTGCCACACGCAGCGGCTCTCGCACTAACTTTGCCTTCGCAATGCGAGAAGTTTTTTCTGCAATTCAAGAAAAATAAAACATTTTAATATATATGTATGTAGTTTACTTTTGTGTAAATTGTTTGCCAATACACAAATAGTCGGGCCGGTCCACAGCTGTAACGCAGGGCTGGACATAATTATTTTACGATAGTTTCCAATTGGGGACAGTCGCGCGGGATCGATAGGTGCGCCAATAGGTCAATCGTTGTATGTTGTGATTGTGATAAGAGCAGCCCGTTGCACTTTCGCTTACCTTTTTTGAGTGTAATAATCGCAGGTCGACTAATTGGGCGTTGCTGTACTGGATTCACAAGCACCTCGTCGGCGTGCTTGTGCCTCAAATGTGTCCACAGATTGGTGGTATTGTTGCCCTTTAGATTGCTGGCCATGCCACCACGCGATATATTATTGCCGCAATAACGGCAAACCGCAAAGTTTTCACACTCCTCATTGATATCGTAATGCTGCCAAACACTGCTAACACGTCCTTTAGGCATTTCAATAATCTTTTTCACAAAATAACTGTACTCAATTATATTTTTTCTCTTAAAAACGCAATAGCGATGTTAGCGTTGCTGGCGCGTGTGTTGCAAAATGATTGCGAAAAACAGTGTTGTAAAATGCTTTTTTTACTCTAACAAAACAAAGAACCAAATAACATGAATAAATCAAAGATAAATAGCGTTTATTTGTTTTATAATTTTTATTTTTTAAATAGCATGGGAATAAGATATGATATTATCCGATTAATGATTTCCAACTTTTCACTTGCTATTTAAATCGCTGGTATGCACAGCTGATTATTGTGTTTATACAGTGGGAACACATACACATGAAATTGTGCACAGATTTGATTAATTTGCTTGCGATCGACCCTACTACATATATAAACCGCGTAAATCTCCAGTATATATAACAACACTAGGACAAATTGTGGCGATGACAACAACAACGCAACGTTTCCCGCTCTGAACACGCGTGGCAGTGTGAGGGGACGTGCGTGAATATCAGATCCAAAACTTACCGTTAGTCGTGTGTAAACATCTATGGCGCAACAGACTGCCAGTTCCTGTTTTCCCACTATATGATAAAAGATCGCCACAGGTTTTACAGCAGGCGTATGGTTCTATTCGATCATCACAAGACACCAAGTTGAAGAATCGCCAAACACAGCTCTTTGCATTTCGTGGTTCAACTAATTTACAACGTTTGTCACCCGATTTGAGAAGGCTTCTCAGTTCCGATTTCTTTTCAACGTGCATTTTTGGCGTCCTATTTAAACCGTATCAACTAAAATATACGACAAAATTAAATTGTAAAATTTACTTGGTGACACGCATGTCACGGTTTCTAGTCACGCACAAAACCGTGTTGCAAAGCACGACAATCCAAATGTCGCGATATTTGGCAACACTATCATGGTATAGCCATTCATAGTGACGTCACAAGTTAACAGCTTAAGTCTATTACTGTTCTTGAATAAAGTAATTAAATTGAAAGCATTGAACACAATAATCTTCAAGTGAGAATAAAATGAGTATATAAGATACTAAAACTCTCGTACCTGTTAGCGAAGTTAATCTGAATAGTATACTAAAGTAGTACATACGTTTTCTTATTTAGTTATATTAAATTCCAGTTTGTATTAATATAAATCATAACACATATTACAACAAATTTAATTATTTATTAATTGAATGATTTTATGTAATAAAAAAAGATAAATATCAAATATAAATTAAACTATTTTAATGGAGTCGGCAAAGTTCTGCCAACCATCGTTTAAATACCGACAACAAAAGACTGTGGCGGTAAATCGATAGACAGTAAATAAATGGCAGTGTCAAGTAAACACTTGTTTATATTCAATTAAGCTTTGATAAGTACTTAACCGGTAAAAATACCCGATAAATAAAATTCGAACGCGGAAAATAATAATTTGGTAAGTATGCTTAAATAAATTAATACTCATTAAATAAATTTAATAGAACCTTTACATAACGCATTAATCATTTATTTAGAACAATGGTCTCAGAAGCTTACCAGCGTCTGATATCTAGAGAAAAGTTGTCTAGACTCATAATTCAAAGATTCGATAGTCGCATATAACTTAGATTATTTGTGGTGGAACGCCGATAGTGTTAAGTAAATGTTAGTGTTGATATGCGCCATCTCTTGGGCGTTGTACAACACGCGCAGTCAGAGAAAATTTTGGAAGAGAAGAAGCAAGTTGTTATTCGGTTCGTCGTCTATTTGAAACAAATAGAAAGTGAACAATTTAGTGGAAATCGAACGCGGAGCGTATAAAATGCATTTTAATCAATCCAAGCGGTAATGCAATGATAAAAACAAGAACAGAGTGTGTGTAACACGCACACATTCTTGAGTTTTTCGGTCATCATTTCGTCGTTGCTCACAAACTGACGTCAACGTTGGCGTCGCTGCCGCAGTCGACGTCGTCGTCATACGCCTTGCCCTCAATGAGAGCGAAGAGCATAACAGTGTCTACCAGTTTGGCAGCGTATCGCGTATAAAAGAGAGAGAAACAACGGCGAGCGCAACAGCAACAACACAAGGCAAAAGAAAAATGTTTTCATTTATTACTGCCTGCCATCGCGGAAAAGTGGAAAAATGCAAAAACCTCAACTGCCACGCTAAAAATTGTGCACTAATTAGCCGAAAATTGACGCGAACAAAGCGAAAAGTGCGTTTCTTTAACAACAGTGGCCCTAAATTGCAACAGCTGATGCTGTGTAGCCAGCACTAAAAAAATCATTGCCACCTCTGCCGCTGCCCCTCTGCTGCGACAACTGCTGCTCTGCTGCACTGCACTGCTCTGTTCATATTCTGTTCTGTTATTGTGCCAAGCACAGCTCTACGGCAAATCAACCCCCCGTCTCCGCCCACTGTAAAGTTCGCCCAGTGAATGATTCACAATTTTCCTTTGCTAGTTTTTTCTCCTCTTTCTATGTTTTGTGTTGCTATTCTTCTTCTTTTCTTACTGCTGTTGGTGCTGTTGTTGCTGTGCTGCGCGAATTGTTCGCAAATGCGTGCGCGCAATTAATTTTGCAAAAATTCAAAAATTATGTAGTTGTAAAAGTGTTCATAAATATTTATGTATATATGTATGTATGTACTAATTTACTGCGGTGTGTGTGTGTGCGCGCACTTGTATATGTGTGTGATTTTAGGCTGCTTTACGGCTGAAGTGAAAATTCCAAGCCAGTGAGAAAGAGAGTGTGAGCAAAGAGTAAGAGAGAGAGGCCACACAAAAACATAATAAGGAAAGTGTGGAAAATATACGACAACAACAACAACAAGAGGAAACCGCTTGGCCAGTGAAGAAAGAAAGAAAAGTGAACTGCAAGTGCAGCGGAGACTGGGCGTCGGACAGCCAGTGACATCCGTCATTTGTTGCTGCTGCTGTCGCCGTCACCGTCACCGTTGTTGCAACAGCAACATCAATTTCATCAAAAGAATTTTTTGTTAAACTCTCCGCGACTCGGTAAAGTGCAGTGTCATCGTCATCTGCAACATGGATGCCGAAACACAGGAAATACGACAGGTAAATATATTTATTTATAGCTATTACATACATACCTCTGTATGTTATTCTTAATTCCCGCAACCAATCCACCAATCCAGGCAGTAAAGCAATTCTGCTACTGATGTGCGTACACTCCCACAAATTCACACACAAACATATGTATGCATAAATACATATGGAAGTGCTTCTAATAAATATGTATGTACATAATGTGCTTGTATTTGTGCTCGCAAACTAAATATCGCGTTCATTAAAATTCCTGCACTGACTGCGACGTCAGCGTCACCGCCAACGTTGTCGTCGTCAAAGTAACTCCCCAAAGAGTTCGACGCCGGCGTCGCTGTCTTTGCCGAGTTTGCTTAACGCCTTTGCAATGCGCTCATCAAACGCTGCCTGCGCTTCTCTCTCTCTCTCTTTCTGCCTCTACCTCAGTCTTTCCCTTTGCCGTAGGCCATAAGCGTAAAGGCTGTGTGACTGACGCTAACGCTGACGTCGCCGCTCAGCCACCTACTCTCTTTGCCAAAATGGTGCGCTGAGGTAACCACACGCCACACCGCCGCTCCCACTGGCCGGCCACTTGAGCGTTTTAATATGCGACCGACACCTACTTACCGTTTGACTGGTTTTAAAATCAATGCATAAAACAATAACAAGAACAACAACGCGGCAGCCAACAGTCAAGCAGCAGCAACAGCGCCAGCAGAAGTAGAAACAGCAAAGCCAACAATACGAAGAGCAATCAAAATGGACAGCTGCGCAGTATTTACAGTATTGGTATTGGCTGGCTGCCCGCTGTTGTTCAATCAACTTCACTAAAAAAAAACTCCATTCATAAAATCTGGTAATTGTGGTAACAAAGTTGAAAATGATTTTCCGATGCTGTTGTTGCCACTTTTCTAACATTTTTGTTTGTTGCTTTCAATGTTGTTGCATGATCTAATCGCTATATAAACTCAGCTACATATACATGCATATCATGTAAATAAGCTTGTGAGTGTGTGTGTGCTTACATATGTACATACATACAACACACGCATGCGAAACTTAACGAAAGAGACACAAAAATGTGACTGATTAACCGACTGTTAAGACAAATATTCAATAGTTTGACAACAGTCAAGTCTGGATATAGTGAACTAGATTTAACAAAAGCCGCAAACTTTATTCTTAGGTTGCTTTCTATGCTCGATTGTTGGCGATAGTCAACGATAGTCTTATTTAAATGTATTTACTTTGTCAGGTGTTCACTATAGCCAGCATTGACTGTGTGTGCTTGCGTGCGTGCGGTGTTTCTGCCCCTCTAATTCAAAAATGTTAGCCAAGCAACTCCCTAGAAAGTAAAGCTAAACGCCTTACACACTACAGTACATATGTACACACAAATATATATATGTATATAGATTGACTATTTCTCTATTTGCTTTTTCTTTTATTGTTGCTGTTGTTGATTCTGCTAAGCTCTTTAAGCAATTAGCGCATTAGGGGCTTTTAAAACTTAAAACTTAAGAAGACAACAAAAATATAATTGAAAACCATTCAAAATTTGAAACGCACGCTCAGCAGCTGAAGTATTTGCCGACATTTGTCTGCTTCGCTCCCTCTCTGTGTTTCGCATTCTCTTCGCTCTCTTTACTCGGCGCTCTCTGGAGCATAAGCTCCAAAAAAAAAAAAAAAAAAGAAGAAAACGAAATACATTTTGCTGTTAATTGTCAAAGGGAAAGAGTTTTTGTATGTTTCTTTTGCATTTATATTTAGCCTATCGTAGCAGTACTGTCTCCTCTCTGTCGCTCTCTGTCATGCAATGAGAGCGCCAAGCAAGAGGCAAAATACACTGCGATAACGACAAAAATCATAAATGCCGCCAAGCCGCAATTTGAATTGTGAGCATTTCCATATGAGCACCACACACAAACGCACACACTCACACATATTTGGATGTTTATATGTATCTGTATAGAAGCTACAACAAATTATGCCATCCATGTGGGCGTCCAAACCAAAAGCGATTTATTGTTTTACCCCGAAATGTTTACATTTTGAAATTTAAGTTTAATGGCGTATTTATGTATTATATGATTATGTATAGCCAAAAACAAATAGAAGCGAAAGCACACAGACAGCCAAAAAATGCACTTTATTGTTATTGTTGTTGCTGTTATTGTAGTTTTCGTTTTTGTTGGTGAAAAGCATAAGAAGACAAACTGGTTGCACAGGAAGTGTGTCCACCTGTCCGTTAGTTGTTGCTTGTTGTTGTTTTCCAGGCCTGGCCAATTCGCATAGTTCGACGGTCTACGACCTACGCCAACATATTTGACACTCGTTAACCTGTTGCTTGAAAACTTCATTCGATTTCACGGTTTAAATGTTAATTTTAAGTTACTCACTCACTAACAAATTTAGTTTGTATTAATTTTTTTAAAAATTAATGAAATTACAATTTTCAAATTAATGAGAATTAATATGAAATAATGAACGGCAGTTTTAATAAATATGTATGTATTATAACTGAATCACACGAAAATACTAAAAACATATAAATGTATGATTTTTGTATTTACCTAGTTTTATCAAAATGTTTATATTTAGTTTAGATTAAAAAAAGTTTTCTTTGTAACTTATCACAGTCATTTCGGCTCTTATCTGTTTGAAATTGTGTCTTCTCTTCCGTAATTTATAGCCATTGGTCAAAGAAAATTTTAAGATCGCACAGATTTAGTCTTCAAACATAATCCCAGGTTATTTACAGACTGTTTGTAAATAGAAAATAGTTCAAAATCGAAATCCCTCTGCGCTTATCAGAAACATTCCTAAGCAGCACGAATGTGCGATAAGAAATATTGAATCATAGTTAGAAATGAATTATATCTACAGTCGGTGTGTGTCTGTAGGTTTCTTGCTCTTTAAATTTAATCGATAAGTACCATGTGTCCAATAAGACTGCATTCTAATTGGAGACGTTTTTAAGTAAATTTTTAGAACGTGGCCAGTTGAAGATGTGTACAAGAGTTTGTAAAATGCAGTTTCAATTGAAAATTGCATTTGCTGACGAAGCAAAATGTTAAAAAAAAGGCGGCACTTGAGATTTTATAATTCAGAATAACACTATTCTCTGGTTATGAGTCTGGAGTCTCTAAAGACTTATGGCTCCGCTCTTCTTCATGCTGAGTGACCATCAAAGAAACCCAAACAACGGCGCACGCCAAGCCAAATACACTAGACTATACAGCACTACACTACAATACATAGCACAGCACAACACAGCGAGTTTATCGAACTCATATTGAAGATTGAACGCATGGCTTCACACAGATGCATCGATGTAGCTACTGTTACGGACGGGCACAGCTACAAAGACACAGATACAGATACACAAGCACAGATACAATTATAGAGACTAAACTGAAGAGTGCGCTACTTAATTGCTTCAATATTAAATTGCAACGTTGAATTTACTGAAAGGTTTTTAAGTTAAGTTTCCTTCTCTCAACTATCTTGCTTAATTCGCGATAAGATACAAATGTATCTGTTAAATTCATAAGGTTTACATTTTTTAAGTATATTTGTATTGACTGAGTTTGGAGCCGTAACAATATGCTAATGTCTATCTTTGTGTGTGTGCGTACTTCTAAGAAACTTAATCTTTCCATCTTAAATATCAGGTGGCAGAAATTAAAGATACCAGTAATGTCATTCCTATCTTGAATAAACCCCTTTAAATATTGGCATTTTATTAGACATATTCTATAGCTAATTATCAAATTTATTTTTAATTGTTTTACAGGCTCGTCAACGTGCTTCCGTCAAATGGTTACTCTCGAAGGCGTTCAACAATCGGGTCCCCGATAACCTTAAGGAACCCTTTTATCGCGATCACGAGAACCAGGAACGCCTGAAGCCACAGATTGTTGTTGAATTGGGGAATGCGACGCTTTATTGCCAAACATTATCCAATCTGTACTCCGATCCCAACTACCAAAGCTTAAATCACTGGTCAATAATACAGACGCTAGCGCGCAAGGGTGTCCCTGTATCCGAGTCCTCGGACATGCCCATTACCGAGACGGTATTAATTCAAACAAATCCGTTGCGAATTGTAAGTCAAATTTATAGTTATCAAAGATCTTGAACATTATAAAAAGGTTATTGAAACGGTTTAGTTTGAATTTCAAAAAAGTACGTTTGTTTTTCTCCTTAAATCTGTTCAATAATTTCAAAAACGAAAACCAGTTTTAAATTTGTAGTTATCGCTACTTTGAGCGCAGTATGACGCAATGATGTCTTGTTTACCAAAATGTTTTAGAAAATATTCAGTTTTGAGTTGATTGTTACCCAAGCAAACAAGTCAAAATGAGTAAAGTATATACATTCTTGATCATCATTAATAGTTGGGTCCATATAGCAATGTCCGACAGTGTGAACACTTGGATCTTAGAAAATTTATGAGCTTGAGCCACCAAATTTGAGCCACAAATTATTGTTTTCAATCTTTCAGAACGCCCACATGTCTGTGATAGAATCGCTGATGATTCTGTATGCTAAGGAGATATCATCGGGTGACCGCGTAACGTCGGCCTTAAGAAGGTGAGTTGCTGCTGAAGACACTTTAGAATTAATTAACTTACTTTTGACGCCATTTCAGAATATCTGGTAGCAGTTATCAGGCACCTCCTGGCCAATCATATGAACAAGCGTTGCTCGCTTGGATATCGCATGCCTGTGCCGCATTAAAGAAGCGAATCATCAAGGAGCTGGAGTCAAGTGTGCCGGATGAAATCGTAAGAACATCAAATTAATCACTATATACTTTCTTGATGCTAATCTATGTCTTTCTTTGTAGGGCACGCGTTTGCAAACGCCGGATATTCCGCCAGTGCGGGATTTTCAGGATCTTTGCGATGGCATCTGCCTGGCACTGCTCATATCCTACTATTGCCCCAAGGTGATACCGTGGACGAGTGTGCGAATCAACTATTTACCAGCCGTCGAGGATTCCATACACAATATACTGCTGGTGAGCAGTTTTTCACAAAAGCATTTGCCATACGGTGTCTTCCACATGACGCCCGAGGACATAACATATATGCGAGGGTTAGTGGAGGCGTGAATATATATAAAACAAATTTATATCCTTAGTAATGTATACACGTTTGTCTTTAGCTCGATGAAACTGAATCTGGTCTTGTTGCTGACGGATTTATTCAACCTGTTTGAGATACACCCGGCGAAATGTGTCTGCTATCCCGGCATGGATGGACAGGGTAAGTGACAGTGTCTACAATTATTAATCCATTCAACAATGCACCGCATCGCATTCCAACCAACCCGATCTGACCGAACTGTCCATATACCCTTCCTATGCAAAACCCTTGGTCCTTTTGCGTGTTTTGCGTTGTCGTCTTCGTCGTTGTCCACTGGAGTTTTATTCGTTACGTTTTGAATTGCGATTTCTGTTTTCGTTTTGTTTTATTTTGCTGCTGCACTACTCTTTTGCTGTCTTGAGAACAGGAATATAATTGGAATTCATTTAAATTGGTTTACCCAAGCTTACATTCAGATCAAATAAGTAGATAGATTGTTAGCAATCACCTTAATGAAAAGTTGTTTTCTAGTAGGACTAGAATTGAACAGATTCACATCAAATCCAAATCACTTGCCACTCCCACATACTCTGACCCACCCTATTGCCTTAAGTAGTTCGCATACATATCAACAAAATGCAAAGTGTTTTTGCGGTTGTCCCTTTTAAAGGAAGCGATCGCAATCACAAAAACCAACATCATTATTCAATTTATATCATTTATCCAACTGCCGTCATCCCGCACGTGATCCATAATCATATGGAAAGCAATACCAATAGATAACTGATAATGATAAATTAAATTTCAATTAAATTCAATTTTAAACTTGATTCTCTTTCTTTGTTTATGTGCAAAAAACGCTTCTGCAAATCAAATCAAACCACAAATCACCAACCTAATGGGTGTTAACACAATGCTCTCTCTCTCTATATATCTCTATCTATCTTCCCTCTGCATTCAACACACTTATGCAACTGCAACTGAAACAACAACAACAACTGCAACAACAACATCAACAACCACAACAACAATAAAAACAAAAACGACAACGACAACAACAAACCACCATAAATTGCAATATTTGTGATAAATTCACGTAGATGTCATCGCCAGGCGCACGTTGGGCGCCAATGAGCACGGAATCTGCCATCGACGGGGCCTCACCGTGCAACCCGTAACGCCCATTCCCGATTTACGAAGCGATCTTGATCAGCCTCCCGTTGGCTCGCCATCAAATCGGCCACCATTTCAAGGTTTTAAACTTCAAATCTTTAATTGACAAATTTTTTTGATCGATTCAATTCAGTTATCGATAGATATCTGTGCTTATTTTCTTTTTTTTTTTAATGTTTTCCTTATTTTTTTTTGTCTGTGTCCCTTTCCCACAATTTGCATTTTGTTGAATGTTTTGCATTGTTTCATTCCAATCATTTGTTTGTGTTGAATGTTTAATTGTTCCTTCGTTTGTTCTTTTGCTTGATTGTTTCAATTCTCTCCATTTTGCTGGCGCTTTGTTCATCCCATTAAGTACTACTCATTAATTATTTAACAACCAAACAACATCTGCTCATCTCCTAATACCCACAAACTTTTTCCTAAAAGAAAAACTTCCACTGCATTTGCCCCAGAAATTGTTGCACCTGTGAATGTTGCACCTGTTCATGATAAGTATTCTGAAATTGTTCCATATTTTGCACTGCAACCTTTGACTCCCAACTAATCAACTAAAACTGGCTGCTTTTAGAAGTTCTTTTGCATTTAAAAGAGCCTCAAAAGTTCAATATAGTATCAAAAAATATTGAATGCATTTGAGAAGACGACATTGACAATTCTAGAATCCTTTCATCCAACTCTTTTACGTGAAAATCCGTGGGTTTGCTTGGAAATGTTGATGTTTTAAATACTTTTGTGTGCGTCATTATTCCATGTTTATTTTATGTTTTATTAGAATTGAGACATTTTGTAATTTATGCATTTTTTGTTGGCTTTTTTAGTTCCACACACAAATTCATTTAGCGGTGGCACAAATCGCAGATCAACTCCGCCCACCGAATATCAAACGATGCAATCAAATCATTTTGATGGCAATCAAGCTGAAGGTAATTATGAATACTTTTAATTTAATTTTCTTATGATTTGGTTACTAATATTTGTTTTAAACATTTACCCAAAAGTATACCAACAATTTACTTATAATTATATGTTTTTTATTTTTTCTTTGCTCTCAATCACTAAACACAAATACACACAATGTTATCGCCTTGCCTGCAACTCCCATTTGATCCACTTTGTGGCATGTGGCAGCCTTTGTCGTGCACAAGTCACGTGGCATTACAACACTTTCATCCATGCACTCGCAACAACAGCAACAGCAGCAGCAGCACCATCAACAGCAGCAACAATTTCAGCACCAGCAACAAAGTCATCAGCAGCTGCAGCAACAGTCACAGCAGGAGCCCTTGGTTCCAGCTCGCTTGCGTCAGGCTAAAGAAAAGAATAATGTCGAGTCGAAGGCAGATGAGAGAGGTTTGGACGTCTTTTAAATCGTCACATAGTTCATACATACTCTTCGTTCATACATTTCTAGTCCCATCATTATATTTATTTCATTGGCTAGGGAGAGTTCTTGGTTCATAACCAACTCGTTCTGAATTGGCAACATTTCATTTATTTAGATTTTAAATCCTTCGTTCCTTAAATCTCTGATCATCACTGAGGGTTTTCCGATAGTAATCAGTAGTTAACATCCTTTTTTTTTATAACTGATCATTAGCATTTCCGTCTGTTAACCCGTCCTAAAGTAGCTTACTTCAAAGAAAACTATTTTCATTTCTAGAAAGGTCGGGAAATGCTTCGCTTAAACAAAATTCCATTTTCATTTGTGCTTCATCCATCTTTATTTTTTAGTTTATTTTATTTATTATCACTTTTATTTGCTGAATTTCTTTTTATTTAATTTGTATTAATTTTGCTCTCGTATCAAAAATCGAAACAGGCGATTTTGTCGCTGCGGGTCGACCAAGTAACTGGGAACAGAGCCGACGTCCGAGCTTTGCAGGTACGGCAAAAAGTATTTCTCTCTGTCTCTATCTCTAACTCTGTACAGTCGGTGTTTGAATCCTGTGTAAATGAGTTCTGAATATACCTTAAATTCTGTTATTATTTCCTTGCTTTTGCCCCAATACCTTCTGTGTTAATTTCTCTATTTCAAATATCTTAACATATGTTTTTAATCATATTTCAGGTCGTCGGTCGCGTCGTAATTCATCCAGCGAAGACTCACAGCTGACAATTGAGAACTTTGGAGGGTCACAGGATCAGTTGAACACACTGGGTCGCTATGAGCGTGAACGGGACAGAGATCGGGAACGTAAGCTCTCCAATACTAGTGTCGGTAAGTAGATATCTAAAGCATGTTTAAAAAATAATTCTCATTTAATCCATTTAATCTATTTAGTTGCAGAACCAGCTGTGGCAATACGTTCCTCAATTGCTGATGCTCGTGGGACGCTGCAGTTGGGCTATGATACGGATTCAGGTTCCGAGAAGCAGGATCGTGAAACGGAAAAGTATTCAATGCGTCGTCAAGCAAGGTGTGTCTTCTCATTAATTTTCAGATCTTTAAATATTTAAGAATATAAGATAAGAAGTGTGTTGCTCGAAAAGAGCGAATTTTAATAGAGAGCGGGTTTTAGTTATAAACTCTGCCGGCGTCGTGGCCTACGCAACACTTACATAATGAATCACACTATGTGTAAGCTACGTACCATGCGCTCAGCTATTGTTTGTCAAAGAGAGAGAGAGAGAGAGAAAACCACAAATAAGTTAGATTTAAAGCATCGACGGCTTCTCTCGCTTTTGCTCTCTTTTCTTACGAGACTAAGCTAAGTGCGTAGGTCTTAGCTTAGCAGTAGCACTGCTGTAAAATGTTATGCGTTTACGCTCGTATGACTTCGGCTATAATGCTACCTACACAGGCATCTGACAGAAATGTCTGCTATTTGAGCTTAGAATCCTTTACCTAATTGGCTCATTAGAATCTAAGCTTCAAGAAGACAGATTTGAAGTTAACGTAAATCTCGCAATCAATTGACAACATATTTGTATATCCCGCTTAACACAGAAAACTTAATCAAATTACATTAGTTATAACAAAATCAATTATTCTGACCAAATTAAACTTATGGCAATTTATTTACTCCTCAGTGTCGACAATGTGCCCACGGTGTCGTCGCACAATCTGTCGAATGCGGGAAGTCCGTTGCCAATGGCGCGAAATAAGCAACATTCCAGCGACAAGGATTACACGAGCGCCGAGCACTATAACGATGCCAGGTCGAGTGGATACGATCCGGAAAGCACGCCCGTGCGCAAATCCTCAACCAGCAGCATGCCAGCTAGTCCAGCGGCTTGGCAGCTTGAGATCTGCGACGACGACTTGCGTTCCTTGGAGAATGCGAACAAATTATCCACGATGCGCATGAAACTGGAGGAGAGACGACGTAGGATCGAGCAGGACAAGCGTAAGATTGAAATGGCAGTGATGCGGCATCAAGAAAAGGTAAAACTAATACCTTAATACAAATTGAATAAATTATTGATTAAAATTTTAACGATTTAAGGAGGATTTGGAATCGTGTCCAGATGTCTTAAAGTGGGAGACCATGAGCAATGAATCAAAGCGTACTCCCGACATAGATCCCGCTGATATGGATAAATACCAGGTGAGTGTGAATCTTTTGCATCTTTGCATCTCATCTAAATGCTTGTTCTAACCCTCGGATAAATGTTAATTCGCTTGTGTCTCTCTTTATACTCCTTTCCCATTTGTGCCCAATGTTATTGTTGCCACATAAAAACCATAACACGAAAATACACTACTCAAAACACACAAACAAACACACATAAACATTGAAACACACACATACACACAAACACTTGTTAACACACACTTCTAACACTGGGCATGGCTGTCTGTCTGTGTATGTGTGTGTGTCTGGATGGATGGAACGATAAACAGCAAAGCATCGCCATTATGAATATGAATCTGCAGGATATCCAACAGGATATCCATCGCCTGGCTACGCAGCAGAGCCAAATGCAGGCCCAGCATCTGCAAGCCCAGCAGCTGATGCAGGCTCAGCAAATAGCCAATATGCTGAATCAGGTAAGCAATTCACTATGCGGACCAGGATCCTGACACCTTCGCACCATTGCATCGCATTAGAGTTACCAAAATTTTACCAAATTACAAAATTAACTCAATAATTGCTTTATCTTTTGATTATTCGTTTATTTGTCTGCAAATTGTTTGTTTATTTGCTTGTTTGCTTGATTGTTTGCTCAACTAACTGTATTGGCTTCCTTTTCCCTCCAATCTAATCGCATCCGCAGCAACAAACTTATGGCTCGCAACAGCATCTGGCTGATCATCATTACCAGCAGCGGCCCATGCAGCAAAGCTTTGGCTCATCACCTCATCTTCCGCAGGCCTTCAATGCTCCCGTTAGCGCCTACAGCTCCCGTCCGCCAAGCCGTGATCCCTACCAGCAGCAGCAGCATCAGCAACAGCATCATTCACACCAGCAGCCAATGCAAATGCCTCCGATGCAGTATGTCAACGAGCATGGGCAATATATGTCGCCGCCAGCTCAATATATGCAGCCCCAAAGTCTGTACAGCGACAATGGTGGGCAGTACAACAACCACTCCCCCTATGGAGCACCCCCGCCGCCCCAATATTCTCAAAGGAATAGCGTCTATGATGACTACGGTCAGCCGGTGAACCATTTCTATCTGCACGAGTCTCCGCCTCAACCGCATGCGCATCCCCAGCGTCGCACTTGGGCGCATTCTGCAGCAGCAGCTGCTTATGAGCAACAACAACAGCAGCAGCAGCAGGTACAGCAGCAACCAATGCTGGATGTGAATGCCTGGCAAACCCAGAAGAAGATGCAACAGCAGCAGCAACAACAACAGCAACACCAGCAGCAGCAAAACTGGCCAAATCGGCCGCCCTCCAGCGCTGGCGCATCTCAGGGCTTTGTGCTGCACCAGAATGGGGGTGGTGGCGGTGGTGGCGAGTTGCAACATCTGTTTCAGATGCAATCATCGCCGCAGCATGTCCAGCGCATGCATGCGGGCAACAGCAGCCACAGCAACAATGCCAATGGCGTGCAACGTCAGCAATCTTTGACGAATCTTCGGGACAATCGCTCACCCAAGGGCCATATGACACAGCCCATGGCGATGGGTCAGCAAGAGGATATGATGGCGCCACAGAGTATTTGCTTCATTGGTGACGAGGAAGACGTGGAGGAGCTGGAGCGCAATATTATTGAGTCCATGCAGTCAACACGCATCTCTGACTTTGTGGTGCAGCAGCAGCGACTTCATCAACAGCAGCAGCAGATGCCGGCAGCGCACAGTGGACGTGGCAGCAGTTCCGAGGATTATGACAGTGGCGAACTGATTTCCAACAAGCTTAACATCACCAGCGGGAATCTCACTTACCGCATACCCTCGCCCTCTCGTCCTTCCATACAGGCCAACAGTTTTCAGGATCCTCGAGGAAATGGTAGTGCTGGTAGTGGTGGCGGTGGTGAGGAACAGCGTCCCGAGAAGGGCTTCTATATATCTTTTGATAACGATCAACCAAAGCGGCCAAAACCACCGCTGCGAGCCAAGCGATCGCCAAAGAAGGAACCGAGCAGAGATAGTGTGGACAACCAAGTTGTCCTTAAACGTGAATCGCTAAGTCAACTGCACAACATCAACAACTCTGTGAGCGATGAGATCAAGAACGCTTCCGTTGCCAGACACAGCATCCATGGTCTTGCCGGCATCCCATCCAATACCAATACCAACACAAATACCAATGCAAATGCCATTACCAATACCAATACCTACAACAAGTACACAGATGAGCCGCCCATTCAACTGCGCCAGATGGCTGCATCCACGGCTGATCCTTTAGCCCTGGAGCGGCGCCATCTCGAGGACCTCACCAATCAACAACCATCGCAACAGCAACCACTTTCACCCACACGACTCAGGTCGGAGCAACTGATGAGCAGCGCCGAAGCGGCCAAGAACAAAGCGCTAGTCATAGGCGCAGATTCGGCCAATCTTGATCCGGTAAGAGAACCGTTTCCATGAAATACCCAAAAATATGCATCTACATAATCCTTAAAAGCTTGAATAGGCCAGTTTTTGTGGACTTCTTCGTGCGTCTGCGCAAACTAACGGATCTCTAGAGTTGTAGGAGATAACAGAAAAACCTTTGACTTGTAAGCCCCTTATTTATCAGTTAGATTAGGAATATTTTAAATTAGCAACGAGTAGTAGAGATTTTGAAGAAAACTTTTGTAAAATAGGCCCAAAGAAGCTCTCGCTGGAGTTATAGTGTCAATAAATAGAATTTTCATAGTATATCTGAAGAGTCTGTAATACAAGTTCGTAACTTGTATTAAATTAAATAGATTTAAATATGATGCAAGTAGTTTTTTATTTAATTGTCAAAACCAATATTTTTATTTACTTTTAAAAAAACTTCATCGAGTGAAAACCGTTTTTATTTTTTTTAAATTTTAGTACATGTTAAATTTTACAAAATTAAGCGTTTTTAGTGTTTTTACCTTTGGGCTTGAAAGACTAGATTTTATTGTGTAATTTTTGCTTTTAGGAATCTGTGGACGAAATGGAGCGTCGCAAAGAGAAGATAATGTTGCTCTCTCTGCAGCGACGTCAGCAGCAAGAGGAGGCGAAAGCGCGTAAGGAGATTGAGGCATCGCAGAAGCGAGAGAAGGAGCGTGAAAAGGAGGAGGAACGTGCGCGCAAAAAGGAGGAACAAATGGCACGACGAGCAGCCATCTTGGAACAACATAGACTAAAGAAAGCCATCGAAGAGGCAGAGCGAGAAGTAAGTACAGTAACTGTATTGTCTGTATCTTGAAACTATCTAGAAACAAAGGGAGTACAGACATCAAATTTATGTAGAAAAAAATTACTCTTAAACCGTACTAACAAATACTCTTTTACTTTTTAGGGTAAAACCCTGGACCGACCCGATCTGCATGTTAAACTACAGCCACAGAGTTCGAGCGCATCAACGCCACGTCTAAGACAACAGCGTGTGACTCGACCACGTCCCAAAACCATACACGTTGATGACGCTAGTGTGGACATAAGTGAGGCTTCAAGCCTATCCAGTCGGGGAAAGAAGGGCTCCAGTTCTAATCTAACCGGTGAGCTTCTCGTTAGCTTCAACAGAAATTATATCTTTGGTTTATTGCACACGACAATACAAATACAAGTGATCCGATCTGACAAAGGGAATATTTTTCCAGTTTGTTCCTTCCGAAAGTGTATAAATCGACAAAAGAATTGGTTGATTTAGCTTAATAAAACTAAATTAATTCTTAATTAAGTAAAACTTCCGATTTATGTGCAATTCCATGTTTGTTTGTGTGAAAATTTCGGTATTTCGAAATTGCAAAACTTTGTTCTGTTAATTTTGTTTAATTTCTTCGTTTTAAGTTAGTACTTGTGTTTAATTTGTTAATCAAATGTTTTTGTTTTAAACCCAATTGACCCCAAATTGGACAGGCTACGGTCAGCTAAGCTCAAATTCAATGAAAAGAGATTATTACAGGGGATCACAAGACTCCCTCACAGTTAAAGGTAATTTATGATTTTGTTTGTTTCGTTTTATGTTGTTCTCATCATTTTTGAATTATTCGTTTCATTGTCAATATCATTTTGTATGTTTAGTTAATGTTAAGCATGAAATTCTTATTATTTATTTGATTAATATCTTTTTGAAATGATTTCTGGTAATGGGAAAACTTTTGTTTATTATTAAAATTTTAATTTCCATAGCATTTAATAGTAGTTTTAAGCACCTACAGTTAGTATCTTGACTTAATTGTAGTTTAAGTGACATTATATCTTAAGACGTAACCACTAATCTTGTTCAACAGAATCCCCCGACGATTATCCCAGCACAAGTTCAACTCCGATTGGACGACGGGGATCTTACAAAACTTCCAGAGGTTGGTGCTGGGTAACAAGTATTAAGTCACTTCATGATTATTGTTTTGGTTTTTATTCTACTCTTGCTTTTTATTGGTTTCTTGTTGGAGCTTCGATTGAGCCAGTAATTTCTGGCTTAAAGCTAAGAATAACACCAAGCTTCTTTTGTAACTTCCTTAATTTTCTTTTTGTTTTTATTCTTTGGTTGATTTCTATAAAAGCGTGCTTCGCTCCACAAATCACCCAAACTACTAAAACTTAAGCATACTTAACATACTTAAGAAATATATAATACGAATACTAACTAATTACCAGCGCACCACCCATTTGAAATTATGCACCAGGGGAAGCTTAATTTAGACAGGATATCTACCTGATATCTTCCCACTACCCGGGACAGGATCTACAATTGGAATTGGCTCTAGGATAAACCGATTTAAAAAAATATTATAGTATCTAACACATGTGTTTGGTTTGGGTCAAAGAAATTGTTTTAGTTTAGTTTAGTTTTCATAAATATTTTTGTGTTTGTTGTTGCTGTATCATCATATAAGTACTTGAAGAGAACTATACTTGATCCATACTTGATAAACGTCCTATTCCGTACGCCCTGGCGCTATTACTTCCAGAGCCAACCGTCGAAAGGGGCCGCACCCTGTCGCGTATATCAGTTGCTAAGGGGAGTACACTTAATTTCCGTGGCCGAAAGTCCAATTCGCTAATGAATTTGTGCGGTAAGAAAGAGTTTCACAGCTAAAAAACA
This sequence comes from Drosophila cardini, assembly GCA_018903735.1. Classification (NCBI taxonomy): domain Eukaryota; kingdom Metazoa; phylum Arthropoda; class Insecta; order Diptera; family Drosophilidae; genus Drosophila; species Drosophila cardini. The sequence goes on along the minus strand of JAEIGM010000001.1, from coordinate 18,574,939 downwards.
ATTTAAAAAATATAAAAAGCTGCTTGTCTTTTACTTTAACTCAATATTATCCATCAAATTTATGTTTACATTTTGTTGTGATAGATTATTTATACTTTTATCTGGTGTTGGACTTTCTTTTATATATCTTTCTCTTGATCTGCTTTGGTTGTAGTTTTATATCTTTACTTTTATCTCTATAGTCTATGTCTTTTATGGTGATTGTTTCATTATTCTATAACTTTCTGTTTCACTTTGATTGGGGGTAATGCAAGTGAGAAATTTATTTGAAGTTTATAGATTTTTTAGCTGAGATATTAATCCAGAAAATATTTCTTAAGTTTCCCTATATAGACTATATAAAGATTTCAACTTCTTCACCTGCATTACTTCCAATGTACAAATCTTTTTAGCTTGTACTTCGAAATATTTTATAAATTATATAATTTCCGTTTCAAATTAAAATTCTGTTAAACTTTATCTGCTTTCGTTAACTATTTTTATATTTTCTATACAATTTATTTTCATCTATTTTCCACTTTGTCTTATTTTTGAAAATAAAAAATTAAATTTCCTTTGCTGTACGATTCGTTATAATATAAATATTAAATGACGGCGGTGGCGGTGTTTCAAGCATTATTTGTGGATCTGTCAGTTGTCAACTTGCCTATATAAAAAACAATCTCAACTGGTTGTGGTTTGATTTCGTCTACTTTGTGTATACATTTTTATTCCGTCCGCATTTTTGTTGGGAGCTGGGATTACCCTATTTGTTCCTGGACCACGCACACAAATACGCCTGCACACGTTTCATAAACTCACACACACACACACAAACACACTCACATTCAAGCACAAATTCAGACCGATCATATTTAGATTTTAAGTAAATATAACTTCGAAATTTAAAGCCTAACTAAATTCAATGCACACATTCTCTTCTTTTATTTCTCGTTTCTTTCAATTCAAAACTAAACTATAAAAAATACGAAAACGAAAACTCTTCAAAATAATGAAAATGTGATAAACATATATATATATACATATTAACTTAATTAAAATAATGCCTTATAACATTCATCGCTCGATCGCATCCATCGACATTATCCCAACTTGGCGACTAACAAAATCGAACTAATAAAAAATCGCATCAATTGAATTAATTTTCGTAACTACCGCATGGATGGCAACCCTGACACTGTTGCTTTGCTCTCCCTCGCGATCTCTACGGTCTCTCTCTCTCCACTCTTTCCACTGGCTGTGTTTTTGGTTGGGTTCATTTGTGCATGCTGTGAATCTGATGATGCTTGATGTTTAATGATGATGATTGATGAACACTCGCTCGATCTCGCTTAATGGTTAGACACAGATTCGGGATTGGGACGAGCAACTCCACCAAGGCGAGCACCGTCACCTGGAATGGCGGCATCAGGTAGGCATATGCCATCTCCCTCTGGACCAGGCTCTTTGCCGCCAGGTTTGATATCGAAGCGTCGCGGATTTGATGATGGATCAAGCGATATCATGGAATACTCGGGTTTGTACCTAGTCTCAAATCAAATCCTCAGTTATATCACATCCACCACAAATCAGCATTATATCGTACATACACCAAATACATACATATACATATATATTGGTTCTTCATACATATATTCACCCACCATAAATATATTTACATATATATTTCTTTCATACGTTATTTATGATTTTGCGTTCTATATTCACTGTTCAGTTGATCAGTTTCAGTATCAATTGGCATTATAATCAACATTATGCATTGATATGATTTAGAACTACATATACATACATACATACAATGTGATGTACATATGTGTGTATGCAAATACATACATATACTCCCTACCACGTGTATGGGTCTGCGACAGTTTGTGTGTGCGAGCGTTTTATACCCTATAATCCTAGATGTAACTGAAATGCGGTCCATTCGTTCGTTCTTCCGTTGCGTCGTCAAATCCACGACTTCGATCGTCAAACCGATGTGTCTTAATTAAATAGATTAATACAACTAATTAAGTCAAATTATTAAAACATTAATCCCTATTGGCCAAAATATTTTTAACCGCATCACTTTTTGCAGAGGTTAATCACAGAAAACGGCAAAAATGTTCAAATTTAAAGCAAAATTGCAAATGTTATTTAAGTTTAAATTTTGATTTTATTAATTATTATTTTGTATTTGCTTTATTTAATTTATATTTTAAGTTTGGAATGATTTATTGATAGTAAACATTTAATTATTAGTCAGTAGACAATGTAAGTATTAAAATTCGCGTTGGTTTTTCATAATGTAATGATAAATTTTATATTAACAATTTAATTTCCAATTACATTACACTCTGAAGAATCCGTAGACGATGCTGCATTCAATAAATAAGTTTTTTTGGATTTAGAATCGTTTACTTTTCAGTTTTGATTGCTCACCTTGCACGTAAAGAAAGCTGAAAAAAAAAATGAAATAATCAATTTTATGATAAGGAAGCTTGCCATTAACACTGAGTAGAAATCCACGAATAATTGAAGTAGAACTCTAGCTAATAACTGAACAAATTTGTTTTAATCTTATGATTGTCTATCAACAGGTCCAAAACTATATAAACAACCAGCGGCCAAATCAAATCGTGGCATTATACTGAATGCCGTTGAGTACTGCGTTTTTCCGGGCGCCGTGAATCGCGAGGCCAAGCAGAAGGTGCTGGAGAAGATCGCACGCTCGGAGGCGAAACACTTCCTTGTACTTTTCCGTGATGCCGGCTGCCAATTCCGTGCCCTCTACAGCTATGTGCCCGAAACGGATCAAGTAACCAAGCTGTACGGTACGGGACCTAGTCAAGTGGACGAAGTCATGTTTGATAAGTTTTTCAAGTGAGTCAAAATGAGCCACAATATAGTATATTGAGTAATGTTTGGTCTTGTTATTTTGCAGATACAACTCAGGTGGGAAATGCTTCTCACAGGTGCACACAAAGCACCTGACAGTCACGATAGACGCGTTCACAATACACAATTCCCTGTGGCAGGGAAAAAGGGTGCAGTTACCCAGCAAGAAGGATATGGCGCTTGTGATCTAATCCAAACGGTCGATCTGCAATCCTTAACAAAAATATAGTGAAAAACAAACGGAACCTGAAACTGAAAGCGAACTGCAAACGGCGAAAGCAAAAGACTATTAAAGGGATTTATTGTGGCACCGAGTCATTTGGCAGAGCTCTTGGGTTTTGGGATTTTGGATTAGGGCCTGGACCTATGGTTGAACAGGGTCCGGCATAATATGGCTTAATAACTAATTGCATTGCACACGTTTGCGCAGGAGCAGCAACAAATTGGAATTTACATAAAATATTGTATTCAATTGATAAACTATGCGATAAAATATTTATTTGAATATTCAGCATAAACAAACAAAAAAATGAGAACAAATAATAATTCTATAGAATGAAAACTAATTTCCCCTCAGAAACAAACACACAAAAGCCAAACTTTTGACACACACACACACTCAGACTCGTACTCACATTACAAAGAGGAAAGGAACAACATAAACAATGTAGAAAATCTTTATCTTATTAATTTGTTTTAAATTGTTATGAAGTTTTTTATGCGATACAATTGTTGCCCTTTCTTTTTTTGTATCAGCGAGCAGAAAGGGCAACAATTTCGCCAGTCGACACTAATTTTAATGCCACTAGCTATTTATTTTAACACTAATTAATAGTTACTTTTTATGCAAGTTTAAAAACAAATAATACAACTAATATTTAAAAACTACACACACACATATGGGAAAAAATGAAAGTAAAAGACTTGACTGGCTAAAAATTGAAAGGAAGCGATATCGAAATCAAGAAGAATTAGTGGAAAAACGTTTTCCGATTTGAAAATTTAGAAAGTTTCTATTTAGTCATTTGGCGAAATATGTATTTCTATTTCTATTAATATGATTATTTTTTGTTTTTGGTTTTGAATTGAATATACTTGGGTATAGATATTACTTTAAACTGTACGCGCGCTTAACTGCCATCGATGAAACCGATGAAATTGTTGCCTCTGTTTCTCGTTTTTAATAATTCTGTAAACTTTTTAAATTCCGCTCAAGATAATTATTTACAAAAAGGAAATTCTTTTAATTCTTAAATGATTTATAACTTGCGTAAATTTACTGGCGGTTTCTTTTTTTTTTTTAATATTAATCTTAATTTCTGGAATGCCTTTTTTAATATACTTTTTATCCACGCATTAGAATTATTTTGTGGGAGAGCAAACCAACAAAGTTAGTGACTAACTAATTTGGCTTCAACTGTGGACAAATATTCTTAAAAGATTGTTTGCCAGTTTGGCATTAGCAGAAACGAAAGAAGAGAAGGGAAAATGTTGATTGAATAACAAATTAAAAATATGTATGTACCATATACTATATATATAATAATAATAATTATGTGTGTGTCGGCCCACATGCGCCCTTGGCGTCATAGGGTCCAACAAAAATGAATAATATTAATGCGATCTAAACATTATTATATGAAATGTAATAAAGTTATTTAAAATGATAATTTAACAAATTTCAAATCTGTCGTTTTCTTTTTACATCCTGTAATAATTTTGAATTAAAGTTTATGTTTGGTAGATAGAATACCTTGGATTATACCTGGAATATTGAACATTTGTACAGAAAGTCTAAAAACAAAAAAAAAAAAAGTTATTAATATAAAAACATTTATTTAGTTGTACTTAAAGTTAATTTTAATATGAGTTGTTTTACATTTGGAAATCATCGCGCAAGTCATTATAGCGCTGTACATGCTCTTTGATTTTAGATCCATCGACCCAAGTGACGAAGTCTTCTAAATTGCGGGATACAAGAAAGGCGGGATCTTTAACCATTTCAGGACCCACACGCACATGACCCTGTTCAATCAGGTCTGTGGCATGTTTTATGTGCTCCGACATTCTCACTAAAATTAAATAAATTTATGCATTAATTCAGACATCTTAAGCCACGAATAAGTACTACTCACATTTGACCATAACTACAGGTAAGCGACGGCGACAGAAGTGACTGGCCGATGTTTTGCTGGCAGTCTCCAGGGTAAAATGATCGTTGGCCACGCCCATGGCGTGCAGTTTGTGCATTAGCATGTCGGTGGCCTCTGCCTTGAATGGATCTGATGCATCAAGTCTGGCTATTTTCTCAGTAAGTTCTCTTATTTCTCGCGATAATTTATTGTATCTGCAAAGAATGAAAACATGAGTTCAAGTCTTTACTACAACAATAAACGCTCAACTTACTTTGTGTAGTCTTCGCGCTTTTGTATGTGATAGCGACGCAGTATCTTATTTTCTTTACTGCTGTTATCGACTTTCCAGGTAATGAAATCAACCTTTTTAAGCAATTTTTGCTCATGAAATTTTAGTTTGCGGACCATTTTTCTGTTTATTTTCCACCGCACATGTGCTTTGTTATGCAAGTGTTGGAAAACGTTTGCGAGATGTTTGTTGACTGCACTGCACAGCTGTTTCTAAAAAGTGTTGGAAAGCCAAATAAAATGAACTACGTAAAATAAAAAAACTCAATTGAATAATTCTCCGGCTTTGTTTACGTTTGTTGAGTCCGTTGTGCGTGGGTTCTTCTAATGGCGGCTACTTTGGACGAGGAATCACCACCGAAGCCAGCTTTTGCAAACGAGGAGGATCCTCTTGCCGAAGAGCGACTTGGCTTTGTTCGCGAAGTAGGTTCCCAGGCAGTCTGGAGCTTGTCGTCATGCAAGCCAGGTAAGCAACCACAAACAAAGCACAAGACAGCGCACAAAACAATCCAATTCTCAGGATTTGGCGTTGAACGATTGCGAGACAACATCATGGACACTTATTGGCAATCCGACGGCCAACTACCGCACTTGGTTAACATACAGTTCCATAAGCGCACCAACATCAGCCAGATCTACATATACACCGACTACAAGCTAGACGAGAGCTACACACCTTCGCGTATTTCCATACGCTCCGGGACAAATTTCAACGATTTGCAGGAGCTGCAAGTGATTGATCTCTCAGAGCCGAATGGATGGGTTCAGATCCCCATTAAGGATGGCAATGTTAAATCCCTACGCACCTTCATGCTGCAAATCGCAGTCATTTCAAATCATCAGAATGGCCGCGATACACACATGCGCCAGATCCGCGTCCATGCTCCCTGCGGAGGCGAAAGCAAACATTATCCACTTGAATTATTTGGCAAGTTCGGCACCGTCGATTTTCAAAAGTTTGCAACTATACGTTAATTAATAAAAACACAAATACTCTATATAATAAACATTCTCAAAACCATTCTTCCAGTATTAAAAGTCAACTCAAATGTTTGTATTTGGAGTCTCAAATATTAGTTGATTATATTATTATTCTTATGTCTTAAGTACAAATTAACAAATACGATTGATTGCGATACAAATAGTATGTAGGTGTTAAATTTATTATCGTTATTGCGATACAAATGCAAAATGTCAACAAAAGAGTGTCTAAAAAACTCTATGGAAGTTTGTGCGAGGCTAAGAATTCTCGCCTTGGAACACAATTTGATTATTTAGCTGCTTTTAATGCCTTGTAATGATCCTTCTCCTCGGCACCATCCGGTGGCTCACCTTCATAGGAGGTTTTCATGAGAAGATCATCGCTAAAGGCTTCTGCCTTTTGCAAGTAGGCAACAACATTTGGTAGCTGTTCGTAGGGACAATCCAGACGTTGCCAACTGTAAAAGTTTTGCAATTCAGCTCCAAGAAGAGTACATTTCTCAAAATTAAAGAGTCCGTTGGCCAACCTAAAAATATATATCTTTGTTAGCTATAAATTATATTAATCAGGTCTTGAAGTTTCTTGCCTGGTTTTGTGATTTTCGTTAATCATGTTGAAGTCCTTTAGAAACAGCGAGAAGAATGGTATAATGGCACGCTCTATTTTATTGGCCGATTCACGTTCGGAGCGCCAAAGAGCAGCCTTCATGGTGGAACGATAGTTCTGATAATCGCTGCCAGCATCCATTTGATGTTCTAGGCCATCTAGTTTCGTTCTGTCCACCTTAGCCCACTGTAAAGGGAACTGTTTAGAATTTCTTAACCTTATTGCTTTGGAGTAATGTTTACGGTTTTCTTGAGCCGTGTTACGGGTTTCATCTTTAGAGCTGTTAAGATTGCCATTAAGCTGTTGAAATTGCCCGTGTTGAAGCACTCCAGTGCAGTCTCAATCCAGAACTCAATCATCTGTGCTCGCTGAGATTTTTTGCCAAGCTAACATCATGGAGAATAAGCCAGGTTAATACAATGTAGTAGATTTGTCTATGACCAACTCACCTTAACTATCTCCGTGGCAGTCAAATGACAGAGTTGATTGTACCATTGCACATATACATCAATGCTAATCTCTGGAAGCTTTGATGATCCACTACTAGATCCCAGTGTGCTGGCCTTCTTTTGGTTAAGGCAAGACTTTAATTCGCCTGCGTTAATCATTTCGAGAAACTCCTCCAAACGGATGTGCGAGAGGTAGGCATATTCGATGGCATAAAGCTGATGTGCCAGCTCAAAGGGGCTGCTGCACTTGCTCAGCACATTGTCGGTCTTGTAGACATTAGTGGCAAATCGTTTTAGTGATTTAATACTGCTCTGTCGCCCCAACGAGCTGGACGATGACTGTTTGCTCAGCAGATACTGCAATTGCGTACGTTGTTGTCCCTCCAGCTGAGCTTGTTTCTCTGGAATGCCGTCGAGAAAAGCACACATTGCTTTGGTTTGGTTTTGCTTGCGCAGTTCCTGCAGCACTGCCTCATTTCGAAAGTCTTGAGGAGACAAACGTAGCCAATTAGTGACTATACGTAGCAGCACCTCCTCCTGGCCATGGCACTCTTGAATGATACGCAACAGCAGCTCATGCATTTGCACAAACAAACGCGCACAGAGTAGAAAGATGAACTCCGTGTCTTCGCTGCTGGACGTAACCAGGAGCTTGGCAAGCGTGTCAAGATCTCCGGAGACTGGCAAGTCCTTGGCATGAACTGGAGACTTTCGGCAATCGTTGGCTGCATTGCTGGGCTCTTTAATATTCAACTTTGTGCTCTGCAAAATAATTTGTTTAGAATTGGAACCAATTATACAGTAAAATCTGCTTACCAGCATTGTCACTGATACATCAGCCTCGTCTGCTGAGCTGGGAATGTCACAGTACAATGAATCTGTCTGGGTGTCCCGGGCATTGCATTGTGGATAGGGAGCACTCATTGACACGCTGTGGAAAAGCCCATCGTGTCCGGAATCACAACTGCTGATGTACGAACTTTTATCACCCAAAGTTGTGGCCGTCGATATATTGGAAGCAGAGTCGACAAGCTGATCCGAGCCAGTTATGGCAGAGCTGCTGGACATGATTGAGGCATTCGAGAAGGTTTGATTCAACTGTCGACCCAGACGACCAGCAGCCTGATCTGTGTCTGTTTCAGCATCGGTTGTGACTTGTGAAGCACACGTTGAATTCGAGTTTGTTCGATATTTGAGTGCGTTTTCTGGTGTGGCACGGGATAAAGCATTCTGTTGCTTCACTGGCTGCCAAATCTCTTTCTGATGTGACTGATGGTTAAAGTGTTCTTTGGTTTCGACCGTTCTCTCGTCTAGAATCTGGCCATTACGTGAGACCAGCACCTCTTCGGTAGTGGTTAGCGAAGACTTCACCGTTAGCGATGTTTCCACCTCAATGGGCTGCTGGGCGAGTCCAGCCCGAAATAGCAATTGATTCAGATGCTCCACTGCCGGCATCTGTCCATCGAGAAGAGCCGTTTTAATGGCAGTTGCGTCATCGGCGGGAAGACCATCCAGTTTCACCGGCACACCGTTGATCAGCAGCACCTCCTCCTGTTGAACCGAGGACGACGTCTCGCAGTCCACAATTTTAACGTCCTTGCCAAAAAGAGATTCTACAGCATTCATAATGTCTTCGTCCATTTTGGATTGATCAGTTAGTCAATAAGGTATGACAATTAGGTGGTGGTGGTGGTAGTAGTAATGTTTACTTAATATTTGTAAAATGCATATGACCCTGGGGGATTCTTTGGATTAATATCAATGCACAATATCAAGTACATTTCTGTAAGAACGAATATTGGAATTAATGGCATTAAGCTTTGTACACACATTGATCTATGCAAGTATGACTATATATGTATATGTATATGTTTGTATGTGTATGTGTACAAAACAACAAATGATAAACAATGCACAATGGGTAAATTCGTATTGTTTGCAAAGAGAATGAGAATAGCCTTGTGACAGCGGCGAGGTGACAACGCCCACCACTTTCCCAAAAAGTGGGTTGGGCCTGGAGCACAATTTTAGTAGAATTTTAACAACACACAAACAGACACTCACACACACCTGAAGGAACAACATTTGGTATTTGCGTTCCACTCGACGCTTCGATCTATTCGTTATGGCATCTTCATTTTATAGCACAATAATTGCACGTTTCCGCTTTCAATTAACTGTTTTGTTGGCGATTTATTTACTTTTATTTATTTATTTATTGCCCCCACACAAACAGTGTTGGGTTGCTCACGAGACTGCGAAGAACTAGAGCTCAGCGATCCGGTTCACAACAAGAACCAGTTAAATAACACTGCTCCGTGGTTTTAATAACACTAGCTCGGGGGCTGCCAGATCATTACAAACAATTGGAGTGGCATCGCTGATTTTGGCGCTCAATTCAAATCTATTTCAATATCATTAAGAAATTTTGTTAGTTTAAAAAATCTTTCCATCTAACATTATAGCTTCAAAGAAACTAATCATATCGTCATAATCATTTTATTAAGATTTACGATATCGCAATAATGTTATTAAAATTGCATTGAATGTATGCTTGGATTTGTTGTGGGCCTAAACAATGGGATAACTGCATTCGGTTGCAATACCGCAGAAGTTGCTACCACGTGGCAAACGGAAATAACCTTCTTCTCCCCAGTTCTTGTCCCACGAGTTCTTGACAATCCAGTAGTCCTTGCCACCTTCACTGCCATAGCCTACAACTAGAATGGAATGATTCACTTCGCCCTTGTTGCACTCCTCATCCGCATAGATTCCTCGTTTGTAGAGCAGCAAGCTCTCCAGGCCATTCACGGAGCACGCCAATGGACCCATTGTGGCAACCACTGTCTTCATGGCCTGTTCGTCCTTAGGAGGAATTGCAGCGAATCCGGTTATTTGAGCACCAGACAAACTCTTTGTGTATTTGCAGGTATCCTTCTTATCCAAATACGGATACTTTGAGCCAACCGCAATACCATTTTGCTGAGTAATAAAATTGAAGGCATACTCCTGGAAACCACCATCGCAGCCACCAAGACCCAGATCCAACTCGCCACAATCGATAAGATTCTGCTCGGAGAGATTTGGCAGTTTGCCGGTTTTACGGAACACATGACCTTCAATCGCACCAGTGGTAGCAAATGACCAGCAGGAGCCACATTCTCCCTGGAACTTCACAGGCGTCACTCCGCCCTTCTCGCGCCAATCGAAGGAGTCGGGAAGAGCCACATTCGTGGACAACTTCGGTGAGAGACGATGTGCTTTAGCACTGTTCCTGTAAGTCAAATACAAATTTAGAAAACCAAACCAAACAATATTATGCTAATTAGTTAACTTACTCGCCCGACGCTGATTTCCTGAGACCGGTGAGCTGCTTCAGGAACTCAGCATTGGTCAGATCGGAGAAGGCATTCACGGCGAGCTCATATGTGGAAGCACCGCTCTTAAAAGCAGCGTTTCTGGCATCAACTAATCCCTTGCGGGCAGTGAAGAGACCCTCACGAAGTCTCCGATCCGCTGCCGAGGCGTAGGATTTGCCAGTTTGTGCCTGCCGAGAAATGGATTAAGGATCAAATGGATTGAAGCTCATTGTTTGGACTTACCGCAAAGTCTGCAAAGTTCTGCACATTTGTCAGCAAAGGAGGAGACGGTATTCTGGCAATACTGTTGACAGTTTGTCTAAAGTTGTTAGCCACATTCCCTAAGCCACCACCAAAGCCACCAAACTGGGCAGAGGCCAGAGCCACAAAAGTCAGAAATAGAATCACTAGTTTCATTGTAAACTGTAAATAAAATTTGTAATTCCAAATTCAGTCAAAGCTTAGACTCAGACTAAGTATTTAAGCCATAAACTTAAATCATTAACATATTCTCAAGTACACACAAGTTTCATAATTTATAGACGATTTATAAACATTCCGTAATCGTTAATTAAATCACCGTTATAACATACTTTATATAAGATGAATCTTTTATTATTCGCACTTGACTTCCAGAATCACTGTTCACTGATCACTGATCACTTTTACCTGTGTAGACTCACCTGTCTAGTCAGTTTGTGCAGTATAAATGCGAGATCCACTGTTGAAGTCTGGGTTTATATAGGTTCGATCATCGGTGTTATCAAGCAAAATTCAAATCAAATGATAGAAATTGTATTCGCTATAACCCTGTTCCAAGTCAAGTCGAAATATACGATTATCTATGTAAGTTACAAATACTATGATCAAGTTTTATACACAAAACAGGCTGTATATAGGTTTTTTGATTCGTTGAAATGAAATGTCGACTGGTTTGGCGATTTATAGTCGCTAATTAAGTCTATGTTTAGCATCATTAATATATAGCTCCATCTACTATACGATATGCAATACCCTGTAATTTGATTTTTAGCACAAAGAAAGGGTGGAAGTAAATCAATATTAGAGTAAAGCATAGATAAATTAATTCCGATTTAATTTTTAGTTTTAAGATATAGAAATTATAATAAAATTGTAAGCGTATCTAGCAGTCGATCAGTCTAACAATTAAATTTTTAGCTTGTTTTTCTCAGAAATTATTCATTGGAACCAGTTTAGGATTAAACAAAATGTTTATTTTTAATAGTACAAGAGTGTTAAACTAATTTCTTAATTAAGTTTATCAAACCATAGATCATTCTCAGCTACTGTAAACATTTTAACTGGGATTCCCGTTTAATCAAAACAAGAATAGAATGAATTTCAAGACACCGAAGTTCAAATTCACTGATTTACTTTGTGTAATGGAAATTAGTTCAATTTAAAATTAAGCTCTTCTGCCAAATAATCAATTTTTATTCACTTTATCGTTGCCTTGACAGAAATGCATGCAAGCCTGTTAAGTTCACTGTTAAGTTGAGTCAAAATGTAATGTGCTGTTAATTAGCAGCACGTAAGCTGTTAATCATACTAATGAGACGCCATACTGTTGACTCTTTAACATTCCAATGTTACAAATTACAGTGGCAAATGTTACTTCCCTGTTGTTGCTGCTGTTGTTGTTGTTCTCATAATTCTTGTTGTTGTTGTTCAATTCGTTTCATTTTAATCGCTAATTTTAAGATATAATTAGAAGCGAGTTTTATCAACATAGTGGCAGATATTGGGAATATGCATATTAATTATAACACCCTCTAAACTTGTTTGCTTGCTGAGTGAGTATTTTTATTATATCATTATACACTTTTAAGCGGTATAATAACTTTTCACAAAGTTTGTAACGCAACAAAGAGTAAAAATTAAATAATTTTTATTGGTAAGTATATTTGCAAGAAGAAAACCCTTTATAAATTGGGAATAAAATGATCGGTTTAATATACTTATTACTTATAAATTTATAGAAATCTGTTACTGTAACTGGACCCCGTACTCTAAAAAAGAGTAGAGGGGTCTATTAGGTTTGTCAGAAACGAAATGTGCATAACAGGCGGAAGGAGGCGTGGCAACACCCTATAAAGTACATATATTCCTTATCAGCATCAACTGCCGAGTCGATATAGCGATATCCGACTGTCCGTCTATTCTTTCATCCGTATGAACACTTAGTTCTCAGAGACTATATGAGCTAGACTCTCCAAATTTAGAATGAAAGTCAATTGTAAAAATGTATTTTCACATCACCATAACGTGATCTCACCAAATTTTAACTGGATCGGACAACTATATCCTATAGCTCCCATAGGACAAATCGGTCAAAAACAAGAAATTTGTATGAAGACCTGTATTGTTATTAGAGCGATCGCGACCAAACTCACACATTATGTGTATATCAAGATTATAACTATCCTACCCAACTTTGGTCTAGATCAGACCACTATAGTCTATTGCAATTACTTATTTGTATGGAAAATGCGCATTAGCGTGAGTACGAGGTCTTTTACAGTCGGCTCGCTCGACTGTAGTCTTTCTCACTTGCTTTGAAATTAATTTTGATTAAGAACTGTAATATTTACATATATCATAGCTAACAAAATGGATTTCCAGTCGAAGCTTCTACACATTTCTTCACCGAAATTCAATACTTTTCTTGTTTTTTAAAACAAATAAATAAACAAGTTTAAGCTAAATATATTGAGTATTAGCAATTAATTTGTTATTACGTAAAAACAATTGTCGTCAGTAAAACCAAACAAGAAAGATTTGATTCAATTTTTAATTTATTGAACAAATATAAATTTTAATCTTAAAAAAATTAGAATTTTAATAAAAACGCAATCAATTTAATTAAAATAAATATTTTTTTTCCATTTAATTTGCTTTAATGGCCTTAAGTTTTGACTCTTAAAATACCAATAAATTAAGTAAATTTTTAGATTTTTTCAATAAATAAATTAAAATTCTTCTAGTAAATTATTTTAGTTCTTCCTTGGAGTTGGTGTAACACGTCTGGGTTCCTGAGGAGCCTCGGAAACGGGAGTTGCCTCAGGCAAGAAGACAACTTGGCTCAAATCCACCGGAGGAGCTGCCAAATTCTCAGTCATCGCAAAGCGCTAAAGATAATGAATTATATTTAAATATATATAGATATATATAGTCATGAGATTACTTACTCCACTGGGTGCAAAGACAGAGCCACGTTCAATCTGAGGCAGAGCTGTTGCCAAAGCCACAAAGGCAGCTACAATAATGGCCAAGAAAATAGTTACTTTCATTTTGAGTGCTGAGTATTTGAGTGTAAATTTTGTAAATCGAAGATGTTTCTTCCGATTCGGATGCTGTGTCTGTAATGATTATGAATTCCTCCGAGGATTCGGTTTATATATTCGCACCTTTCTCTTTGCAAAACGGAAGCATTCATAAAATTTTTAAAATTATTTTTACGGAAGTGCCGTGAATCACTTAAATTATAATTCAATTATTTGACATTATTGAGGTAATTGTGTATTAAAAATTTCAGTTATTTTTATAATTTGCGATTTTGAAAGGCTCGTCTTTAAATGTGATGTGTTAATTGTTTTCATTATCAAATTTGTATTCTAACATTAACTAAATGTATTAAAAAATTTATGAATAATTTAAGAAAACTCTCTCCCTCTACACTGAGCGAAAAAAATAATTTTATATATACTGCATTTTTTATTAAGACCGCAAACATTAAAAATTAATTAAAAATAAAATATAAAAATACAAATTTATTCTTTTTTAACTTCCGATCTTCCTCTGATATTTTTGTTAAAATACTTCTCTTAGTGTATTTTCTCCTTCAGAAGCTAAATATCAGAATTTAAATTTGAATTTTGAGCTCCTGTTCAGTAGATCGCATTTAAAATAAAGACAGTATAAACTCTAAGGTTCAAATTTATTTATATAGAATGACAGTATTAATTACACGTAGAACAAAAATACCTTTAGTGTATATACTACACAGAAAGCAGTATTTTTTTTTAAAATATCAGAATGAAGATTTGCTTTTCGACCAATACTTAGTCGACTTAAAATCTATAAACTTCGCTCAGAACTTATCATAACTTTAAATACACTTAAAGGATTGTCTTTATTGATTCCACAATTGGGTTTTGGCCTAAAGTAGTATCAAGTTTTTAGCCTACTAAATATTGATTGACTTTGCTATCAAACAGTTTCAGGGAGAATCACGGTAAGCAGATCGTCTAGAATCTAGAAGAATAAGTTTTAAGCTGCAAGCCCAATTCTTTCAGTTGTTACCTGTTGCTGTTGTTGTTCAAGTTGTTGTTGTTGTTGTTGTTGCTGTTGTTGTTGTTGTTGTTGCTGGTGCATTTCAAACATGTACGTGAGGAATGTTTACCTTTTTGTGAGTCTGAGATTGCCGTTTCAGCAAAAGAGAAACTTTTTTATATTCGTTCATTGGACCCAGCTATTCTTTTCAAGGTTGTCTTCACTCTGCCTTCCATCTCATATATATATTGGTGTGTGCCTGTGTGTGTGTGTGTGTGTGTGTGTGTGTGTGTGTAGCTGTGCAGGTGTAGATACTGTGTGTGCATGAAAGAAGTCTTTCATTAACCACTTTCCGCGGCAGTAACACCATAAGTCAGAAGAACTTCAAACGAACTCAGACTTGAGTTCTTCTCTTCTCTTCCATCTCTTTCCACTCATTCCCTTCCATCTCCCCCTTCCCCTTACACTTCCTTCGTTCTTCTTTTGCGTCTGTTTGTAGCCAAAATCAAGGAGAATTTCAAGCTGCTTCTCGCTGTTGTAGCAGCAGCCGAAGGAGATGAGCTGGCACCCAATATCTGTTACACCGAAAAAAAAGAGTTGTGCTTAAATAAATGTTTTAGAATTTTTAATTTTAACTTTAGTATATGTTTAGTATAAATTTAGTTAAATAAATACGTTCATGTATTCCAGAAATATCCAAAATTTGGGAGTGATTATTCCGTTTAGCATTGATTTCCCACGGGATCCCTGATTTTCTTCAGTGTAGTCTCCTGTTCTTCTGATCTTATGATCTTCTACACTCCTCCTCCTCTTACTCTGCTCCTCCACTGTCCACTCTCCGCTCTCCGCTCTGCTGTGCTCGTAAAACCACCTAATGTGATACGTCTTCGCCAAAATCCTCTTAAAATTAAGAAAAATGATTTGCAGATTTGAGTGCGAACCAAACTTAATGATGATTTCCATTTCTTCTTCTTTCTGTTTGGTTGTAGAAACCCTTCTAGGTTTAGTAGTTTCTATTTATTGGCTTTTATGGGCGTACCAGGAAAACAAGGATCGTAAAGTAAAGCACAAAAGTCTCCTCTGTGAGGATCGAAAGATGATTAGATTTACCAAATTCGTTTTATTAATCAAGAGTTTTTGTCATACAATTAAAGCATATAATTAAAGTAAGTAATTCAAATGTTGCTTAACTCATTTAGTGTCCCTCTAAGCCAATCCTAATCGATAACTAGTCGATAAGTCGATAAGTTACTACAAAGACAGAGAGAGAGATAGAGAGAGAATAACTGTCGCGAGTCCGCAGAGAGAAGTGTCATTTATCATGATCGGAAAATGAACATTCCTCAGTGGAACCCAGGACAGTGCCCCATAAAAAATAAACACCACACGGATCAGCACTACAATTAGAAGCTATGCGGCTCCGGAAGCACCTTGAACTTGCGCGAATCCTCATTGTTGACCACGGCCGAAGTCTTGCCGAGCACACGCATGGCATTGGAGTAATCCGAATCGATCTGCGGTATGATCTGCTGTTCGTTAGGACGCAGTGTGCGTATGAGATCGCTGAGCGAAAGCGATGATTGCGGTGTGATCTCGTCTTTGCCAACAACAGCGGAACGCTGCAACTCCTGCGAACTTGTCATCTTCTCAAAGTCCTGGGCAATCTGCTTGAGACGCACCTCGATCGCTGGCGACTCCGTGGAGCTGGGCATTCCAGCGGGAACGGGAGCGGCAACGGGTAGGGGAATATCGTTGATTCTGCCCGACGCATCCGCATCCGCATCGTTTTCGGCCTCAGGATCGGCTTCGTGTGTCTCCTCCTCGGGATCGTCATGATGCTCCTGCTGCTGCAGCTGCAGTTGCAGTTCCTCAATCGAATGCCGTTCGTTGTGCAGCTCATTGTCGTTAAGCGGGAAAACGTGATCCTTAATGTCATCGCCATCGTTTAACTCCCGCGCGTGCTCATTGGAGGCTTCTCCAGAGTCGTGGTCGTGCTCATGATCGGGCTCTTGATCATGCTCCTGTCCCTGGCCATCGAAATCGGGCTCGTTATCGGTGTCGCCCTCAGTCTCATCGTGCTCCTCCTGACCATCCAGTACCGCCTCCTGTTCTTCACTCGCCTCATCCGCCAGAGAACGATCGTGATTGAGCTTGAACCAAACCGTTGATGGCTGCTGAGAAGCATCTCCGACATTGTCGTTGCCTGAGGATTTGGCCTTGGCTCTGGTGGACATGATGAGAGGCAGTGGCGTTGTGGTCGGCATATTGGGATTAAATAGTGCCACAGCTGGACGTGGGGTGGTCGAAGTTATGGGGCGTCTGCAGGAAAACAAAAAAGGGAGAAAAAAGGGAAAACGGAAAATTGGAAAATTGTTATCTAAAACGGAATGTGGTAAATGTGACAGCGATCTTGGCATTTGGGTTAGTGCGAAAGTGTAGAATTGCGTCTAAAGTTAGTTAGTTGAACACAAATCTTGACAACAACAACAACGACAACGATAACAACAAGAACGATAAGAACAAGCTAAGCCCCAAACCACCAAGAGTCTTCCGAAGAAACCTCCGAAGATCCTCTCCTTCTCCCCAAAGTTAGCAGAGGAGCAGGAAGAAGGACACTCCCAGAGTTCTCTCGGAGAGCAAAAGAAATTTGATTTTTTTTTTTTTAATTTAATCGTGTTCGTGTTTTTCAGTTTTAGTGATCTGTAAGTTAGTAATAGGCTATCAGCTTTGCATTAGTCTTCTGTATTAAGTAGTATATAGAACAAGGTATGCAGATATCAGATCCTGAAACGGATTCAGCAACTGTATATATATATACTCGCATATGAGTGTAGTGTAGTGTAGTGTAAATTTGTATTTGTATTTTTTAACGATTTGGGGTTTAGCTCACCTATTTCATTAAGTTTTTGTATTACATTTTGAACAGAAACGTTCCATTTAGAATTTCTTATTGTTTTTTTTTTGTTTTTGTGGTCAACTAAATTAACTTTTATTAATCACGATATATTATATCAATTGTTTATATATTTTTTTTATATATTTATTTTTATAGATTGTTTTTTTTTCTTTTCTTTTCTTAATTAAGGACATTCTCGTATATCGTTTGATTAAGTTTATGTGTTTTATACTTATGCATTATTTAATTTATATTTATTTATTGATGCTTGTTTGATTGATTGATTGATTGTTTGATTGATTTATATCGTTTAGTGGCGCCCATGCTCTCTAGCTGTCCTTACCCCTGCGCAGAAGAGACCGGAATGCTGCCATAGTTATAGTAGTAGCAGCGGGTCTGCTCACAAATGAAATCCTTAACGTCAGAGCAGTCCTCGGGCATCCACTTGAGCGTCGGCTGCTTCAGGATCACGCAGCCCTTCTCGGCACCACTGCTGCTATAAAGAGTAAATCAATTCGAAAGCGCTTCGTTTTAAACAAGTTCCAAAGATGTGTCGCCAGAAAAGGGGACAGAAAAAGCTAACACTCGTACTCCCGAAAGTACTTGATCGCCCTGATCAAAAGTTTTCTACACCAAAGACTGAATTTAAAATCAAGTTTATCGGACTTTTCACTGCTTTTAAGCAATTGGTCCTAAGGAAGCTATATAATATCGGAGATCGTTATGATCGGGACTCAATTTGGTATAGACACACCAAAGGGTACCATGCATTCAAGGTGTGTATCTGATTGAAATAGTTCCAGTAGTTCCAAAGTTATGTTAACGGACTTTTAACCCAAATTTGGTGTTTCAAGCTCTTATAGACTCTGAGATGCTGGTGAGATACGAACGCTCATACAGACAGACAGACTAAATCATTACATACTGAATTCTTGATGATGATCGAGAATATATACTCCCAAGTACGGTCTCTTCAAAAAGGAGTACCGCACTCTGTCTTACCTGTCGCGGGCTGTGCGCTGCGGAGATGTATTGCTATTGTGATCGACGGGATCGAGGAGACCGGCTTGGATGGCATCGGCCGAATTCTCGAAGAAATCGAACGTGGCATTGAATGGCAATCCGGTGCTCATCCATAGGAACATGCCCGTGCCCAAGCGATTTCCGGATGTCCAGAAATCGTAGTTACCATAACCGGCATTCTTTAAATAGGTTGTCATCGATTCGGCCTTCTCTTTCGTCTCAAACGAGGCCAACTGCAGTCCCAGGGATCGACAGTACTGATAGGCCAGGAAGTAGTTAAGTTCCGGAGAGTACGGATTCATCCGACTGATAAAATACTGCACACCATCCAGATGTATGGTCGTAATGCGTTGACCTATCCAAATAAAAAGTAAATACTGAATTAGTTATGGCCAAGTTAAGAGCGTGGGGGCCACTGAACCCATCCCATACCAGAGACCGCTCTGAATATTGAGTAATCGCCATGCGTAATCGTAACGGTTTCGTTTCTATTCGTTTCGGTATCGGCTTCAGTATCGAATGTAAATATCATTGAATAGGATTACCAAAACGAGCAATTCGAATGACAAAACACATACATTTTTTAGCGTATCGCTTTTGGACTGGCTATAAAAAGCAGAAGCCCTGTCACAAATGTTGGACTAGTACCTAAACTGAGTATCTCAAAGCTGTTTGGGGCCCCGACTGATTGGCCTGATGATTCATTACAGAGCTTTAATGATGATGATGATGATGACCAGAAGCATTTATCGGTCTATGACCCGAACACAAAGATACAGACAAAAGTTACAGGTACAAACACTGAGACAGATACAGATACAGATACAAAAGGTAATTACATCAAATCCGTTGAGGAAATAATGACGATGATGACATTAATTAGCTCAATAGCCAGCCAGAAGATTATTTACTAGAGAAGAACGACAAGAAGTTCTCCCTCTCTTTCTGTCTCTTTTAGTTCTCCTTCTTTTGAAATCTCCCAAAAAAATAGAATATCATGCTTAACTCTGAAAACGTCTTGACTGCTTTCGTTTCGGACATAGGTGAACAGGTAGCTGATTGGCTACAGACGGAGGGCGGAGGGAGAGATGGACCCATGGACGCTCCTAGGTGAATCCCTGTATATTTTTCCTACAACTCGAAGCGTGCTAAACAAACACAACAACAAGTACTTATGTGTGTGTATGTGTGTGTTTGTGTGGATTGGTGTTGGCCTTACCCAGCCCAAATGACAAACACCCGAGCCAAGTTGAAAGACATTTTCGTTTTCAATTCCGATTTTAAAGGCTATAGTCAAACGGAAGAGTGTCTTCAGCGATCAGTTGACTATTTATGGAACTGGCCAAGAATAGAGGTAGGAATAGAGGTAGAGCACAGAGATGAGGTAGGGCAGAGGTACCTTATGCACACACACACATTTAGCTATATCTGTAGACTGAGGGCCCAATCTCTACGCATGTGTGTGTGTGTGTGTGTGTTTGTATATTAAATTATTTCCGGCGATTTAAATGCAAGACACACACGAAGTCGCAGACAAAGTCTATCTGATTTCAATAAGCAAACGAAGGACTGACAAACATTATAGATACACGGAAAAAAATTTGGAATTCCTGGCTAAAACAAAACAAATAGAATAAGTCTGTATATTGTTGAATCCTAAATGGAATACTTGAGATTAATAACGATTTTAGGCAATATTTTAATTATTAAGATCTTTATCAAGAAATTGTTCTTGATTTAAATATTTTAGGAATTACTTCAAAAAATATTTTTGCTTTAAAAAAAAATTTAATATTTTAAAATTAAGTATTTTTAATTTTAAAACCAATAATTTGTTAAGAAAGTATTGAAAAACAACTGATCATCTGCCATTTTAGCTGAGCTCATTTAAAATTTCTTGGAGCAAAGTAGAACTTCAATTGATTTCATCTATCATCGGAAATTGCACAGGCACAGTGTTCAAGAAAAGTGGGCATCCACCTGGAATTGCAGTCCATTTGACTGTGACTGTTCATCCAGGCAACGGTTAACCCAATAATTGAGCCACATTTTGCCTAGTTTCCCGTCTTCAAACCCACTTGAGCACTATAATTTGAAGGTAATTACGTTTGGAGATGGGGGGTTGGGGAGTTGGGGATCTCCCCTCTGGGACTCGTTACGGATAGCCCACGAATCTAGCACGTCTCTAATGATGCACTCAGAGTCAGTCCTGGTCAGAACTAAGCTTGCGGCTCAAATGTAATCAAATGACGGTAAGCCTGGTTATTTCTTGGCACCTAACTTCCCTCCGGTTAGCATCGAAATGATTGCTAGGCACGACCAGCTGCAGATTCTGATTCAGATACAGATGCAGATTCTGATTCTGATTCAGTTGAATAAGAACAAAATTGATATAAGATCAGAGACAGCTTGGAGCTACAAAAGAACAGATTGCAGAATTGTGAAGTGGGAAATGGGAAATGAGAACAACCCAATCAAAACTAATATTTATCAATTCCAGTTCTAACTTTAAAATTTAAAAAAAAAAATTTAATTTTTATTTAAGCATTTAAAAAATTGTAAGTTTTGAATAAAAAAACTAGGTTTCTAAACTAGGTTTCTAAAAAAAATAAAATTCTTTAAAAAGTCTTGAAAAATGTCCGTTAACAAAAAAGGTTTAAAGTACCCAATATTCACTCAACATTAAAAATAAAATTATGTACTTTACTTATTTAAAAAATCCTTAAACTGTTTTGAACAATTTTTAAAATTTTTATAAATTTTATATAAATTAATACTAACCTGCAGCGCAAGCCAAAAGGCTGAGCACACAAAACAAAATGATTTTGGCCATATTCACTTGTGGTTATAACTCTCAAGGGTCTTTGAACAAAAGCGATTTGTGTAACGAACGCGAGAAGGCTTCTACTTCTTCTTGTTCTTCTTCTGATGAGATCGAGGAACCGTGGGCACTTTTCGTCGCGTTCACTGTAAGCCTTCGACTGAGCGGAGTTCTAGTCAGGCTCTATCACGCAACCGAAAAACGTCACGAAATTGAAGAAGAACTCGAACGCTGCCGCTGCCGCTGTCGACGGTGCTGCTGCTGCCGCTGTCGCTGTCGCTGCTTGGAATTCCAATTTCCAGTTCTCTTCCAATGCGCGCACAACGGCGAAAGAAGATGCAGACGAAGACGAAGACGTAAAGTTGCACCTAGGCACTCACAAACACAAGCGCAAGAACACTTACACGCACAAACACAGACACAGTCACGCACACGTACACACTCAGTATAAAGTCTTTAATCCTTTGATCACAAATTACTACACCAAAACTAAGGACTTGCACTGTAGCTAGAATTACTTCCTTGTGTGGATTTTAGTTGCTGGAGCTGGCAATGTTACTTGGTCGAGTACACAATGGTAAATGTCGTGAAGAGGGACAGATTGTTAGCTTAAAAAGGAAATTGTTGGCAGATTCTACAAGTACTCTGTATATACGTGTGTACGCGTGAGTGTGAGTGCACATATGTGTGATCATGAATGAATAAACCAACAAACAACAACAAACGTGAAACACAAAAGCAACAAGCCAAAGAATATGAAATGTGACAGTGGCTATCACGTTAGCAGCACCAAAGAAAGAAAATAAAAGAAAAGAACAAAACCAAAGCGAGCCGAGCCGAGTCTAACCCGAATACGAACCGAGTCCGAATTTAAACCCGAACTCGATCCCATACCCGCGCTTATTCCCATCCCCATTCCATTTCCAGAGCCGAACAGCTATTTGCGCATTTCGTGGATGTGATTGGAACGCGTTGTGGTGTGAGCGCATATGTGTGTGTGTGTGGTTGTGTGTTTGTGTTCCTTTGTATGCGTGTGCTTAAGATCGTGCGGCACTGGGACTTGATGACTTCTTGGCCGTGGTCTTGGCACAAACTCAGGGCTAGACAAAGAACACGATATAGCCGCGATGGTTTTGACGGCTCAA
Source organism: Drosophila cardini (assembly GCA_018903735.1). Classification (NCBI taxonomy): domain Eukaryota; kingdom Metazoa; phylum Arthropoda; class Insecta; order Diptera; family Drosophilidae; genus Drosophila; species Drosophila cardini. Next base: position 18,552,062 of record JAEIGM010000001.1, on the reverse strand, counting down.
AAGGTACAGACAAGCGGGCCAAAACCAAAATACCAAACACACACACACAGACAAAGACTACGCACACATGCTCAGTTCCCTTGGCTGCAAGTCGTCGCTGCTTGCCATCGTCATTCCAATGGGAATCGCAGTTCGCTTTTCATTGTTATTTTTATTCTTTCTCCCACAACTTCGCTTTGGTTTTAGGTTCTGCTGGTCCCACTTACCTGACTTGTGGCTGTTGGCTTGTGCTAGGGCTCCATTCCCGTTTCATACCATACCGTCCCATCCCGTCCCGTCCCATTCCTTCGCTAACTTAGCCCCACTACCGCCCCTGACCAACAACAGAGCTCCAGCCCTGCGCGATCGTTCCATTAATTTGGTACGCTGTCGCAGTTAGCGTCGAAGCTGACGCTGACGTTGACTTTGGTGTCGGCGTCGGCGTCGCGTTGACTTTTCGACTGGTTTGTGGTTTCGGTTTTACGATTCCTGCCTGGAAGCGTGAAATGTAATAATGATCTTCTCTTTTGCATTTTGACAATACACATAAGTCTGCGGGTGCTCCTCCTCCCCTCTCCTTCCTCCTCCTCCCCCCCTTTCAAAAGCATAAGACCCGCAACATAAAAATGCTAATATTCTTTTAATACGTCTACCTGTATATGTATATACATATATATTCATGTAAGAAAGACTAAATAACTTGATATTTGTAATTACATACGAGTATCACTTTTTTTTTTGTTTATCAAGTTTTAAAACTGTACAATTGAGTCACAGCATTCGTAGAAAAATGTCGCATACTGCTAATTAGATGAAAAACACCCTGTAAACGTGCTAATGGGTTGCTTTTGCTACATAGTTATTTGCGTCTCTGCATTACACTATCTTCCATTACACTCTTCTAGCAAAAAGTTGATAACCGCTGCAGAGTGTTCTTTAGCGGGTTTTTCCAGCTTGTTTTCTTGGAGCTTGTCGGATATCACTAGTGACATATCATTAGCCAAGTCTGTCAGTTCGTATACCCTGTTAGAAAATTATCTGAGCTGGACGTCAGCCTAGATTATAAGTTGATTGTAGGCCTCGTACTTTATAGTGATCAAGGAACTGAAGGAGGCTTGATCGAGCCTACAGAATCTATAAAAACGCTATAAAGTTTATATAAGATCATCATTATACCTTTCATTGGAATAATAGGTCTTTTGATCAGTAATTAGTAGTAAAATCTCTTTGAGTTATATTATAAATTATCATATTAATTATGTGATATTATTGATTGCCCCAGAATAATTACGGGGTCTTTGACAGTCGACTTGCATCGACTGCAGAGCTTAATCAATATTTAATCCAATTGGACACAAGGATGGGTAAATAGCCAGATAGGTGGGTGTGGGCCATAATTATATACAAGTCGAGCGGAGTATGAGTAAATATATATTATAATGGCTAGGTGATTAAGAGTCATGGGAAATGGAATGCGTTCGTTTTCCCAGTTGTGGGCCCAGGGCACTGCTTCCTTGCGATCGAGACTGGCTGAGATGGTGGCAGCGACAGAGGGCCTTAAAGTAGGGCCACAATGCCTCGATTGCTGCAAAAAGTTGGCAGTGCTATAGGGTTGGGGGAGGGGAAGGGAAGGGAGGGATTGGGGAATGGGAGCTAGGGCTGAGGCTGTGCGTGCGTATTGCAATCAAAATTCTATCGAGAAACGCACCAAGATTTTGGGCCGCCCTACGAGCTGCATTTACACAGTCGTTGGATGTTGTTGTTGTTGGGGATGTGACTGCCGCCGGGCCGACGCCGACGCTAACGTCGCTGTTGACGCTGACGTGGACGTGGACGTGGACGTAGACGTAGACGGCTGTCGACGCATTCAGTTTAATGTGACCGGCGTCGCGTCGGATTGGATCCTCGCTATCTGGATTTAGTGCCGTAGTCCAGAGTCTAGTGACTAGTTACTAGTAACTAGTGACTAGAGTTTAGAGTCTAGAGTGTAGAGTCAGCTATTTGGATGGCCTTCGTCTTAACAGCATCCATCCATATCCATCTATATAAGCTGAGCTCTTTTACTGCTGCTGCTTCTGCTGCCGTTTCTAGTTGATCTTGTGATCTTCAGCATTTGTGTGTGCTCTTCTCTCTGTGCTTACTTTGTTGGTTCATCTTTCTCTTCCTCTACGTCTTCCTCTTCGTCTTTGTTGTTGTTGTTGTTTCCCTTTTCTCTAGTTTATTTCATTGCTAGTTTTCGCTGTGACTTGTTCGCTGTGGACTCTTCTGCCGTTGGTCTAAAAATAAACTTGGCACAAGATTGAGGAATTTAATTCGCCTTTTGGTAGAAATCCTCGACTTTGCAAACGGACTTTGGCAACACGCAGACGCAGACGAACTGCTAGTTGCTTCACACACACCTTTAAACACAAACACACACACACATACTTACACACTTACTTACTATACACAGCAAGAAAAAATTGGGCTAAAATTCATTGATTTGTTTAAGTGAAAAATTGGAATTATTCAAAAAAGAATTTGGATCAATTTTAGGTCAGACTTAAGTTAAAACTATTTTATTATTCTATTATCACAGATAAAATTGAATTAAAATTTTTGTATACATTAATATTATAATTATTTGCTACTTTTATACTTTAAGTAATAATTTTAGGTATTAATTATAAACAAAAGAATTGTATTTCAAACTATTTACTCCGATTTCTATACTTAAACTATGTATTTCAAAAACTCGTACTTAAATCAAGTATTTCATATAATATCTCTGCTACTTGTAACATAATTTAAGCCCCATTTTATTCTAAGTTCGGATTGTTTTTTCCTCTGTATAGCCATAGATACAAATGTATCTCAACTGCATGAAGCAACTTCGTAGCTTTGCTTCTGTATCCAGAATATTCGGAATCCACTTTAAAGTCAGCGTTCAGGAATGATGATGATGACATGGTCATGCAATGCTGCTCATTCGAAAAACAGCGGGAATTCTGCCATGAAAACGTATGAAGATTTTCCGCATGAGATCAAAGGATTACGAATTCAGGGATTTAATTCCGGCTTCAAAGTGACACGCCTAATGGTTATGACCATGATGAACATGATGATGACGATGATGATGATGATGAAGCTGTTCTGATGCAGACATCAACTTTCCACTTGCCTGATTTTAAATTAGAAGTGATCTTTCAAATGTGTTGATTAACTAAGAAAAAATTAAAGTAGAAGAAGAAGCAGAAGCAGAAGACGAAATAGTTGAAGAATTGCATTAGCATTTCAGTATTATTTTCAGTATGTTTTGTCCTTGATACACGAAGGTCATCAGCATTTGCATCTTGGACAAGCAGTTAGCATGATCGTGAGTGCCGAGCCCAGAAAATCACATAAACAAGTCAGAGATGCCCCCTCCGGACTCGGGACTGCAGACTGAAGACTGGAGACTGAAGACTGGAAACTGGACTCGGGAGATCGAAAAGTTCTTGGTTCATTCATACATAAATTCATAAATTCTGCAATAAGTTATTAAAATATGCGGAATTGCCGACTGAATTTGCAATAAATGCTTAGCATAACAAACGAATTATCAACTTGAACTAAATTGTAGAGCATAACGTGTATCTAGAATTACAGATACCCTAACTATAAGTTGTCTGACTAAATTATGCTCTGAACTTTAGAGTTCTTTCAGTATATAGCTGTGAAGCATACCCTATAAATCGTTAACTGCATTCATTCATGCGTTAAACAAATCGTGACATTGTTGTTATATCTTGATGGCCGAGTATAATGGTTTGGATCAGGCTTAATGCCTTGACCATGGCCATATCAACGGTAAATAATTTTCGATCACAAAGCGAATTCAGTCAAAAGGCATAAGCAAACGAGCCAAATGAGCATTCTAGCCATGTCCAATGCTCAAAGCTCGATTCCGATTCCAGATTCCCGATTCGCGATTCTTCCATTTCCCCGATTTCCCCAATTTCGTCGATTCTCCCGATGTCTTCTGCCTGTTGTTGCCTAATGGCCAAATGTCTTGGCTCTAAAGCTTTAGTTGGCAATCAAAGAGAATGAGGACGAGGCAAATTTGACCCAAGAAAGAGGAAGCAGGGAGGAGCAGTAAGGTGACTGGAGGAGCTACCACATCAACAACAACAACAGTTTTGAGCTCTCTTCTCGCTTTGTGTGATTCACATCATTTCGAATTCGGAATTCCATGTCAAAAGGTGAAGCCAATTCAGCGTTTCTGGCGAACTGGGCACAAAAAATCACGACCAAGAAACAATGCCAAAAAAAAAATAAATACTAGTAGGCGAAGCTACAGTCGAGTGAAATGACTTTAAAAGACCCTGTACTTATAATATTCATTAACATCGTAGTCATAAAGTTATGTCAAATAACCAAATGTTTACTTGATCCTATGGCAGCTATATAATATGCTCATGCGATTCTGATCAAAATTGCTTAGGATATACCTAGTGGTACTGTACACATAACATGAGAGTTTGGTGGAAATATATCTAGGAGCTTTCAAGTTATGGTATTTTGAAAACCAAAAATCAAAAATGAATCTTGATTTTCATTGAAAATTGTATGTCTTTTGCTTTTGAACTCCCAAAAATCTCTAAATCGCCTTTACAACCCTAATGGACAACCCTAATGGACAACCCTAATGGACCCCCTTAATCATTTTAAGTACTCGGTCTCAAGAAGTCAACAAAATACAGAAACTGCAACAACACGAAAATCGCGTTGAATGAAGATTGTTTTGGAGCAATTTGTGAGTCGGACTAGATTGAAGTAGGACTACCCCTACCAAAAATAGAGAGAACAAAGCAGTTAATGTCACTAATATGGCCATTACGAGTCAGCTAAAAGGAAATCAAAGTGCAAAATAGAAATTCAAAGACGGAAGTTGGCTTTTATGCGCACATTTACCGTTTAAATGGCGAATGGCTAAAAAGAAGAAAAAAACAGTTTGAGTTTGAGAAGATTATACACGTTGTAGATACTTGTGCTCAAGCTAAGTACTGCCAGCCAGACAGATGACTTGGGCCTGCTTCCCCGGCCAGGGTCAGCACACAAACACACACACACACACACACACACTCATACACAGAGAGACAGACACACTCACCGAGATACTTTCACACCTACTGACGATGGTGAGTCTCTATATTTGCGAAATTGAAATGCCACTGCCAACATCTTCTCGGTATTTAAGCCAGAATGTGTGAATATGTGAATACACTGAAGGAAAAACGTAGCCAAAACTAAGTTTGGTCATAAAAATCTAAATGGGAAAACACAAGTCAATTTCAATAAGAACTAAAATAAAACCCTGTATTTAAGATAACACCTAAAAGTTGGGAATTATAATTATATAAAATAAAAATAAAATTTAAAAATAAAAAAGATTAAAAGGATAAGCTTAAGATTAAATTAGAAACTTTGTGCTTTATTTAAGGAACTATAACTTAAAAGACAAATGATACTTGATACATAACATGTTCCTATTTCTGTCGGTGTATGGCTGCGGGTATTAGTGTGGGTGTTAGTGGGTTCAAGAACCTCTTTGAACCATGACTAACTGAATGACTGATAGTTGAAAGCTAAAGTGCCGTGCAAAAACGGCCCGATTCTGCACTTGACCGGCGTCCAAAACTGGCAAAGACCTCAACCATACAGAATCCAGACCTTACTGACATCAAGTGCCGAGACAGGGCTTTAAGTAGTACGAGGAGCTGCCTCGCTATAATTACATACAATACGAGTGCGATTGCCAGTGCGAATGCGAGTGCGAGTACCTCTGCACAGGGCTTAAATCATGGTCATGTCTTATAGGCCATGGCTAGAACTTCAGCGGATTGTGTTTGTGTCGCCTACGACCAAGCCAGCTTAAGCTCAAAGTGTAGATGTAGATGTAAATGTTGTTAATGTAAGTGTATGTGTAGTTCTCACGACATCAGCTAAACAACCACCAGCACAATAACCACAGCAGCAACAATAACGACAACAACGACAACATCAGTAGCAGCAACACCACCAGAATCAGCAGAACCACCAGAACTTACAGCACCACCAGAACCACCAGAACCACCAGAAATCGCCAGTAGCGCCATTGAGCCAAGGGCAAGATCGAGGGCGCAGGAGAGGGCCTAACCTCAACTGCTTCTTGCACGCGAGTGCACACTGGGACAAGATAACTAGATAATCGGGTTTTAAATGAAATTAATAATATATTTTAAATTATTGGGATTAATTTAAGTTAACGTTAAAAAATTTAAATGCTTATGTTCAGTTAAAGTTTAATATTTCAATATATAATTTAAAATTTAATTGTTGTTTATAAACTTTTGACCGATAATTCGCTTGAGATATTTCAAAAATTTGAACTTAAAATTAAACTTAATTGTAATTAAACTAAAATTTAAGTATATAGAACGCATATCATAGCTCTGAACTCGAACCACTGTGCGGCTAAAACTCTAAGAAAGTTCAACTGTGTTGAATCTGAGATCAAGATACGTAAGTACATTAACACAGACATACTACTAAAATGTCTTTAAGTTAAGGATTATTCTGGTGCCAAGTATGTATAAATACAGGCAATGAACTCGACTAAAAGTTCAAATCAAACAAACTGAAGTTTTCTTCTTTATATATCCTTAAGTGCACCGTTATATAAACATATACGAAATTAACCAACACTTTTAGAGGTTTTTATTAAAGCTTTTTAAGTTGATCAGTTATAAAGTGTGTTTATTAGTGCGTAGCAGTTACAGAAAAGCTAAAACTGAAGACAAAGACTAAGACAAAAACAAAGACACATGTCTTCAGCCAAGGGCGCTGTGTAATAATGGAAGGTCAATGCACAAGACGATGGTACGACGACCCGAGAATCGGGGTCCGAGCTCCAATGACTGGTCCAAGCTTCAACAGTAAAGCAATTAACAAAAACTAAAGAAAGAGTAAATAAATGAAGTTAACGAAACTTCGCATTAGAATAGTAGATCATTAATCTGAGTCTTGGACCGGGAATGTAACATACATACTATATGTATACTTAGTCTCACTGATCATAATCTTGTCATTGCTCTGTCACCCAAGATCTGTTAGTGTTGTTTGACCCTGTGCTGAAATAGAGTACAGGGGACTATTAGGTTTGTCAAAGGGCATAAGTATGTGCTTAACAGGCAAAAGGAAGCGTGACCAGCCCCTTGAAGTATATTGCACCATATAGTAATATATATGAAACCCATTTCGTAACACACATTATAGGTATGTATGGTACTAATAGGTATATTCCGATTCAATTTGGTCCAATTCGAAAAACTTTATGCTAAAACTCCCATAGGTGAAATCATTCGATATATGCATGTATATACATATATATATCTTAACAAATTGTGGTCAGCATCGGACTACTATTATATAGCTCCCATAGCCCAAATCGGACGTAAAAATGCTAATTGGTGTATTTCTTACTAGAATGAGTGCGGGGTGTCTTACAGTCAATTATATAGCTCCCATAGCCCAAATCGGTCGAAACTTGCTAACTTGCGTGTAAAAATTCTTATTACGGGGTCTTTCACAGTCAGTTCGTTCGACTTAAGTCTTTCTAACTAGTTTATATTTTCATTTATTGAAAGATAAAACGTTGAAGAGTCACAAATACCAGTGTAGAAGCTAGTCTAGGTGGGATACGAGGTGTAGCACAGGATTTGAATACTTTTTCTATAATTGTCATTCGCTGTTCCCGTTTGGGAAACACAATCTTGTGTTCCTGAAAGTATTTGGTGACCATTTCCCTGTCAATGAGCTTCATAACTATCGTATCTATCTCAGAGGTTTCCTTGAAATACTTATGACCATCTCCGCCATTAAGCAGAAAGGTCGGCAGTATTACGCCATAGTATTTTTCCCTCTCCAGTGCCTGATAGTAGGGTATCTCGCAATCGGCGCAGAGCACGTCAATGGATGTAACTCGTTTTCCCTTGGGCCGATTAAAGTTCAAGACGAATCGTAGGCCAGACACTTGGAGGAATCCGCCATTGGTCTCCGAGTTGCGCAATGAAGCCGAATGCTCCAAGGCCTTGACAATATTCGCCCCTTTAATTAGGGCAACCGATATGGTATTGCCGTAGGGTAAAACGGTGGCTATATCTGCGCCGGTTATAGCACCATCCGAGCCTGCATCAATTGAGGCGCGTATACCTATAGAAGGATCCATTTGAGGATAATACAAGGGGCTTAGAAGGGTAGTTACAGGACTAGTGAACGGGCTCGTAATATTCACCTACCTCCTCCATTATACAATGCTATCGAAGCATCAGTCCAATAAAGTCCCCCAACTTCTGACACTCGGGCGTAAATCAGTGCATCACAAATTAAGTTACCGAAATTACATTCCTTATTCCTACAAGCCAAACGATCGCCATTGAGAAAGACCTTCGTAGTGCCCACCACCTGGGTCTCTAGCATATCTATTTTCAGTCTTTTTGTATCCAGCAGAGACTTAACATTTCTCTCCAGTGCCACCGAAGAGTCCAACAATATTGGACTGCCTTTAAAATGTATTAAGTTTCCTCCATTGTCAAACTAGAGAAAAGAAATCTTAAACTTTATTCAAGATCAAAGCGAAGTTATATGATTTACCTACCTCCAGATGGATTTTACCCAAGTACTTGGTATACGCATAGGCTTGAAGCACTGGAACCTGACGTCCATTTGGCTTAGCGACCAGAGTCGGATAGTTTCCTTGGGGTTTATCAGTGCTCGGTGGATTTCCCGTATAGAGAAAAGTGTGAGAATGTCCACCGATGACTACATCCACTTCTGGACAATTGATTGCAATCTCCTGATCCCTTTTATAGCCAGAATGTCCAAGTGCTATTATGATATTTACTCCTTTCTCTAAAAGCTTTTTCGCTTCCTCGCTTAAAATGTAAAAAGTTTAAAACTACATTAATTTTAATAAGTTAAAAAAATTACTTTATCGACGGAATTTCATTGTAGAACTTCAGATCGATTCCAGCAACCAAATTTCTCGTATCTGGCGAAATATATCCAATAATTCCAATTGGTTTCTCAAATTTTGTGATGATTGTAGAGGGCATCAAGCTCTTGGCAGTTTGCATTTGGGGAACCTTTCTGAGGTCCAAATTGCAGCTCACTATGGGAAATTTGACCTTATTGAGAAAGGGCATTAAACCATCAACATTATCGTCAAACTCGTGATTTCCCAGGGACTGGCCAATGGAGTCGAATAGTTTAATCTAGCAGAGAACTTAAATAGTAGTACCCACCATAGCATCAGGATTGAGCAGATTCATTAGATCGGCTGCGAGGTCTGCCTTAAAAAATGTATACCAGGGCGTGCCCTGGAAAGTATCGCCCGCATTCAGATAGATTGTCGATCCATCAGCCCTAGCTTTTGCTACCCTACAAGCGGTATTAGGGGGTTTACGTGGAGGTGGATGTCAAAACACTTACGCAGTAGCCACACGTGCGAATCCTCCGAAGCACAATTCCCTCTCGTCATCGCCCTTGGGACACTTTCGGCTATTTCCCCGAATCGGATCGTATCTGGCGTGCATGTCATTGCTATGCACGATGGTAAACTTAAAGCCACAACTTCGATCGAGCAGACCTATGATTAGCAGCAAACTCAAAAGCATTTTACACTATCTTTTGGCCAGTTAAGCTATCAAGTAATTCGTGTCTTAATTTAATTATATTTTTGTTTATTTTTTACTTATTTGAAAACTGTGAAAAAGTGAACTGAGAACTAGTAACTGAGTATAAAAAAATTTTTTCCCCTCGGAGAGTTGTGTGTGCTCACACTGCTTACAGTCATGCCGGCAAGCAGTGCATTTTATGTACACTGCTTTAATTACTCGCAGTTACTCTTATACGCGGTATAAGAAATGAGGGAATCAACTTGCTGATGAGCCATCTCTTAGAAATAATATGCAGACTGTCAAAAGCTGTCTGATATGTGTGTAAAATATGGTTTTTATAGCAAATTATTATTATTATAAAATATAAAAACAGTTAAGACCAACAAAACGAACATAGAACTTATATCGCCCAGCTCAGATCCAGAAATTTTACTCTCGACAATTTTTTCAAACGATATGCGACCCTCCACATTTGGATAGACGAATTCGTGGTGCTTTAAGTATTGATTAACTGATTCAATGACGGTCTTCTGCATATGAATCTTCGATGGATGAGTTTCGTCGACCAATTTGTGTCCATCTCCACCGTCGTATAGAAACTGCGTCACAATCACATTGTAGTATTCGTTCTCCTTGAGGGCACTGTAGGAGGGAAACGAACAACTAGCACATCGTACATTCACTGAGACCACACGACTTCCCTCCGGTTTTGACGAATCAATAACCACATGTATTCCGGAGACCTGAAGGAATGCTCCATCGGTCCATTTAAATATAACTGATGCCGAGTGCTCCAGGGCGTTCCAAATGACCTTTCCACTGATCCTGGTTATGTAGACATCATTATCAAATGGAAGCGCCGTCAAAATGTCATTCTGAGTGATTGTCCCGTCGGCTTTTCTCTCAATAGATCCTCGAATTCCTGAAATAACATGTAAGATAAGGAAAGAACCCTCTTCCCCCTATTTTTCTATAGTTTTCTTCAATTTTCGATACACACCTCCTCCATTGACTAGTGCAATCGCTGCATCTGTCCAATAATTTCCACCAATATCATCGGCCATACGTGCATGAATAAGTGCATCGCAGATCAAGTTTCCTAAATTGCATTCCTTTTTCCTGCAAACCATTCGATGGCCATTGAGAAACACTTTAGTAATACCCACAATCTGATCATCAAGTTCATCTATTTTCTTTCTTTTTGTATCCAAGAAGGACTTCATATTACCCTCCAGTGCTACCGAAGAGTCCAACAACATTGGCTTACCATCAAACCGGATGAGATTTCCCCCATCATCGAACTGGCGTTGGTAAGAATTTTGATTAAATATATGTAGTAGATTAATAAAAGTTAACTCACCTCCAGATGGATCTTACCCAAGTATTTGGTAAATGCATAGGCCTGAACCACAGGAACCTTTCGCCCATTTGGCTTGGTAACCACAGTCGGATAATTTCCCGCGGGCTTTTCTATGCTTGGTGGTTTTCCTGTGTAGAGAAAAGTGTGTGAATGTCCTCCGACGACAACATCTACTTCTGGACATTTAATAGCTATTTCCTGATCCACTTCATACCCAGAGTGTCCAAGTGCTATTATAATATTCACGCCTTTCTTTAAAAGCTGTTTCGCCTCTTCGCTGGAGTTTAAGAAAGGAAAGTAAGAAGAAGAAGGTAAATAAGTGTACTTAAAAGATAGCTTAAGTTGGGATAAGTTCAAGACAAATATTCTCGTGTTAGTATAGTCACTCATAACAGTTAATAACTTGGAATAACATTGGTTGTCAAATGGATTTTTCAGATTTCTTGAGCTCACCAAAACAAAAAGTATAGAAAATATCACATTTTGTAGCTCTAGTCTAAGAGGTCTACGACGTTCTAATGCGGATAATATGAATAAACTAATGTAAATTCATTTATCAACTAATTTTCATACTAGTCATTAAAAATTAATAGCTTTCGCTACTCGAAACTTACTTTATGGATGGTATTTCTTTATAGTAATCCACAGCGTTTCCTGCCACCTGATTTTTAGTTTCAGGCGTAAGATATCCAATAATTCCAATTGGTTTCTCAAATTTTGTGATGATTGTAGAGGGCATCAAGCTCTTGGCAGTTTGCATTTGGGGAACCTTTCTGAGGTCCAAATTGCAGCTCACTATGGGAAATTTGACCTTGTTCAGAAAGGGCATTAAACCATCGACATTATCGTCAAACTCGTGATTTCCCAGGGACTGGCCAATGGAGTCGAATAGTTTAATCTAGCAGAGAACTTAAATAGTAGTACCCACCATAGCATCTGGATTGAGCATATTCATGAGCTCAGCTGCCAAATCTCCTTTATAGAGCGTATACCAAGAGGTTCCCTGGAAGATATCGCCTGCGTTCAGATAGAGAGTTGGTCCCTCAGCTCGAGCCTTAGCTACGCTAAAAGGTAGTCTTATAGAATATAAGGATTCTACCCGTGAAATGAACAAACTCACGCAGTAGCCACTCGGGCGAAGCCTCCGAAGCAGAGCCCTTTCTCGTCATCCCCCTTGGGACACTTTCCGCTGCTGCCCTTCATGGGATCATATCTGGCGTGCATATCATTATCGTGCACAACGGTAAACTTAAATCCATAGACTTTAGTTAATAAGTTCGGAATCAGTAACAAGCTCCAAAGTACTTTATAGCAAAGAGCCATTTAAAAGTCACAAACTGCCTTGGTATTTTATGTATTTTTTGAGCTTGTGTGATGATATTTGATAAGCAAACTGAGACTAGCCAAAAGTAGACTTTTTAATTAGGTGTACTACCGTAGTAAATCGAGTTTGATCCAACACTAACCACACAATACATTTTATGTATATGGAGAGAGAATGGTCAGTTGTTCCCAATTCTTAAGCAAGCAGTGTAATAAAATAGTCTTATACTATGTGTATAAGTATACTGAATAAGACATTGAAGAAAAAATCGACAAATAGAACATTATTCTTATAGCACACATTAATTTTATCTTATAAATAATTTGACAATTGAGTAAACTTATTGTAACTTGGAAATTGGTGTACTAAAGTTTCATTAAACAATTTAAATTAACAGATATGTTGACATTAAAAATAGTTTCTTTACAATCTGGACTAAACTTCCTAATGAACGTTCTTGGATTTCTGCTTCGTCATCAAAATCGGAGAACATTACATTATTTAGAAAATACTTCTTCTCTGCCAAATATTGTTTATTGATCATATCAATTTTTTTGCGCTTAACACTTAAGATAGTTTTGATATTGGCCTGTTGAGGAACCGATTTATCCAGTAGTATTGGACTACCATTAAAATGAACCAAATTTCCCAAATCGTCGAACTAGAAAAGAAATTAAAGTTTATAGTGAAATGAAAGAGTTAAAATTGGTTTAAATATATTACCTCTAAATCAATTTTACCCAAATATTTAGTAAAAGCATAAGCTTGAAGAACCGGAACTTTTCGTCCATTTGGCCTGGTCATAACGGTTGGATAGTCACCCTCCGGTCTGTCCTGATCTGGCGGAGTTCCCGTGTACAGAAAAGTGTGTGAGTGTCCACCGATGACCACATCAACATCCGGACAGTGCAAAGCAATCATTCGGTCCTTATCGTACCCGGAATGCCCCAAGGCAATTATAATATTGATTCCCTTCATTATAAGCTTTTTAGCTTCGAGGCTTGAGAGATTAAATATTTAATCTTTACAAGTCTTGGGTATCTAAGGTACATACTTAATAGAGGATATCTCATCATCATACTCAATGTTATTATTGGGTACATAATACTTTGTTAATGGCGTTATATATCCAATAATACCAATCTTCTTGTCTAGTTTTGTGATGACGGTTGATTTAACCAAATTTAGTAGCCCTCTTAGAGTCGGAACCCGGCCCACGTTCATATTGGAACACACAACAGGAAAAGTTACACTGTTCAAAAACGGCAGGAGTCCGGCGATATTATCATCCAACTCATGGTTCCCCAAGGCCTAAATACAGAAAAATATTAAATAATTGTATAAAAAATTGTACTTGAATCAAATAGTCCCTAATCGGTCTACGAATATACGACTTATTCCTTCCTCTGACGTTTAAGATGCATCTGAACCCGGAATCAATGATTTTCCTGTATACTAACCATTGCGTCTGGCTGAAGTAAGTTCATCAGTTCGGCAACCAGCGGACCCTTGTAGACATCGTACCAGGCAGTGCCGTGAAATGTATCACCTGCGTTCAGGTATAGAGTTGGTCCTTCGGCTCGAGCGTTAGCTACGCTAAAAGGGAGTCTTATAGAACAAAGGGATTCTACCCATTAAGTGTACAAACTTACGCAGTAGCCACTCGGGCGAAGCCTCCGAAGCAGAGTCCCTTCTCATCATCTCCATTGGGACAGTTTTCGCTGCTGCCCTTCATGGGATCGTATCTGGCATGCATGTCATTGTCGTGGACTATGGTGAACTTGAATCCTTGGCTTGGTGAGAGTGGGATCAATAATAGTAACAAGCTCCAAAGCATTTTCAGGCCGACGAATGATGGAACTACTTATTACGATTTCTTCAGGTGTTAAAATAAATGTAATTAAGTTAAAAGTGAATGTTTACTTAGTTTTCAACGTTTTTAATATCAAATGGGAATCTGGAAACTCAGTAAGATTTAAGTTTTAAAATTAAAATACTTTAGCTTTAATTGATTTCATGTACAACATACTTAGTACTTAGCACATACACTTTTAAGCGATTTAATTGAGCAGTATTATGGAAACGATTGAGATCATTAAAATAGACAGAGAGTTCAAACTAACGCCTATCGCAGAACTAGAACTTAATTTCTTAAGACCTGATTTGAACTGAATGCGACCTTCGACTTCTGGAAAGACAAAGTCGTTGTGCTGAAAGTATTGGGTAACTGCTTCGACGACTGTGTTCTGCATACGCATCGTTGTGGGATTGGATTCGTCCACCATTACGTGACCATCTCCACCATCGAAGATGAACTGCGGCACTATCACATTGTAGTACTCGTTCTCGATGAGGGGACTGTACGAGGGAATCGAACAATTGGCGCACCTCACATTCACCGAGACTACACGGCTTCCCTCTGGCATGAAAGGGTCGTAGACAACATGTACGCCGGAGACCTGAAGGAACGCTCCATCGGAATCCTTGAATCTGACTGAAGCCGAGTGTTCGAGAGCATTCATTATGGCCTTTCCACTGATCTTGCTGATATAAAGGTCATTCGCAAAGGGAAGCACCGTCAAGAGATCACTCTCGGTGATCATTCCATCGGATTTCTTTTGTATGGAGCTTCGTATGCCTGAAATGCGATTAATGAAAAAAAAATTTATTATTTTCTGATTGAAACAAAGACAATAACTCAGAGATTCCCACTCCACTGCTAATGGCGCTCATTTTGTTTTTGTAACAAGTGCACACATGTGCACTGCTCCCAGCATAGACAATGCAAATCACACAAACAATTTTTCGTTTTCCGTTTCTTATCTTCTTTCGTTGGCAAAGCGCGCGAGAGCGCCAGCAACAATAACAACAACAACAACAGCAACTGTGTGCAATAATTCTGTTGCTTGTCAACGAGTTTACACTTGCAAAAATCTGTTTTACTTGTAGGTTTGCAATGAAATGTTAAACAATTTAAAAGTTTATATTGATCAGTTGTTTTTTTCAGTGTATCAAAAAATTGGTTTTGTGTGTATGGGTTATTGATCTGCCGTAAGCAGTTGTTTGGAAACTCTGCTTTAAATTATAAGAGATGACAGTGAAGTCGGTTTACTTTGTACAAAAAAGGCAATGGAGGGTAAATATAACATAAACTCTTACCCCCTCCTTGATGAAATGCAATTGCTGCGTCTGTCCAGAACTCGCCACCCTGATCATCCATTACTCGACTGAAGATCATAGCATCTGTGATTAGGTTACCCAAATTGCATTCCATTGAGCGGCAAATGTTTTTCTGACCGTCTAAAAACACTCTGCTGTGTCCCACCACAGCCTTTTCCAGTATTGTAACATTCTCCCGATAAAGCTCTAGGAGATTCAGCATTTCCTTGTCTTCAGCCACAGCAGCATCCAGAAGAATTGGTAGTCCATTGAACTCGATTAAATTGCCCTCCTTGTCAAACTGTGAGAGAAGGAGTACCAGTAAAAATTGCCATAACATGTTTATATGAAATCCGCTTACTTTCACATGCAGTTTTCCGAGATACTTCGTGTAGGCATAGGCCTGTACTACGGGCACCCGTTTGCCACTCTTTTGAGTGACCACTGTGGGATATGGTCCATCTGCTCTTTCTACGTTGGGCTGACCTCCATTGAACAGAAAAGTGTTTGTATGACCACCAATGACGACGTCCACATGGGGACAATTAGCGGCAATCTCCTGATCCTTTCTGTAACCAGAGTGTCCCAAGGCAATAATGATGTTATGTCCTTGACTCCTTAATCTTGCTGCCTCCTTGCTGTGGACAGTGGACAAGAGTTAATAAATATTCGAGAAAAAAAAACTGATATTACCTACTTAATGGCAAGGATCTCTTCATTGAATATGACGTTGTTTTTAATGGACAACACTTTCGTATCCGGCGTAACGTAACCGATAACGGCAATCTTGGTGCCATTTACCGTCAAAATGGTTGATGTGGTCAATTGTTTACTCGCAGCCAAGGTGGGTTCGTTGCTAAGATCCAGATTGCAAGCCAACACCGGGAAAGTAACGTCATTGAGGAACGAAACTAATCCCTCTACTTTTTCATCGAATTCATGGTTACCCAGACACTGTAATTAATCAAGTTTACTAAAGATGACTATTTTACATTAGATCGATGTCTTACCATAGCATCCGGTTGCAATTGGTTAAGAAAAGCGCTAGCTATCTTATCCTTAAAGAGTGCAAACCACGAGGTTCCTGTAAATGTATCCCCGGCGTTCAAGTATATCGCCGGGATTCCTCCATTCTTAGCTTCCGCACGATGTTTTTTAACTCTAAATTAAAAGTTAATAAATATTTTTTGGGGCAAAAAAGTTGGTAGAATTTCTTACTCGTAGGCCACTCGGGCAAATCCTCCGTAGCATTGACCTTTTTTCACTTCCTCCGGAGGACACTTTTCGCTGTTCACATTCGTCTGCTCGAATCTTCCGTGCATATCATTATTATGCAGAATTATGAATTCTGTGGCAACCGGAGATTTTCCCACTAAGGGATTTGCATTTACCGCGATGTTAATCAGTAAAATTATGGCTAATTGTGACCATTGTACCATTATTGAACTGCTGAACAGAACAGAAATTTAAATGAGTCAAAAAAGAGGTAAATTAAAACAGTTGAGTAAAATGAAATTTTTCTTACTTTAGTATATATTAAGTCAACGCGATTAAACTAATTTGATACAGTTGATTATTTTTAATAATGTTTGTTTAATAGCGTCAACACAAATTATCATAATAGTTTTGAGAATTTCCATTTGTTTTATTTTATTATTATCACATTGTTATTATCTTAATGATCCAGTTTCATAATAAAACGGGTTATCTGTTGAGTATAGCCGAAGCAGACTCATTATAACCGAGGGACTCCCATATACTAGACTAGATAGAACTACGATAGTCAACAAGACTTAGTTTCAGAGAATTGACGCTGAACCATTATTGAGTTGACTGAGTTGACTTCAAAATTGATTAGTGTAAATGAAGCACAAGAATTGAGTGAAAACAAGTTTTAGAATCTTACTCATTGTGATTCCGTTGTTTTGTTTAAAATATTAACCCAATTAATTTGTTGACTCTACAATTTTGTAAAAAATCATTTATTTTTTAACTGAAACCGGTACTTTGATCTTTTGTAGTTCATTATTAAGTCTTACTTTAAGTGCCGTCGAACTCAACTCCCTTAATACGATTTTTTATATGGTAAAAGTTAATTTTAAAATGATCATAAAATTTCTAAAAATATTTATAGGCTTTATAATACTTTGTTTGAGGGTATTTACACCATGATTATAATAATATGTAATTTATATATATAGCAACATATTTTGTGGTAATATACATATATTTATATGTATAAAATTTTATAATTGTAATTGTTTACTTATTAATCACAATTGTAAGTGAATTCAACCGAAAAGAGAATAATTGAATATAATCGGTTTTATAATTAAGCTCGTATTTCACAATAACCGTGACACTGTGGAGCCCACAATCACAATACGAAACACGTGCAATTAGTTTAAGTGCCGCAGAATGGAGAAACTTAACGTAACTAACTAAATATTGTTTATGGTCAAATGAAATACCGTTGCTTGTATCTGAACGAATGAAGTAATTTTAAGTTGCAGATACTCGTTAAAGATTCGAATCGATTGTAAAAACTTTGAATTTTGGTTGCTTGGGAACAGGGCCATAACAAGACACCCTCTCTCACCACTTGTCCTAAGCAAGTGCCTTACATACTCACACGCACACGCACACACTGAGAGAGCATACCTTAAGAACATAGTTCGGCATGCAATTACAAAGCGCACGTACTAAAGATCACACAAATGCAACTTGCAAGCGATTCAACCGTTGCCATCGACGTCGACAGTCGCACTGTCGGCGCGCAGATTCCAATTACCGACACAGACTAAAAACCGAACGCAACGAGAGCGACAAAGGCAGAGACAGCGGCAGAGACAGAAGCAGCGGCAGCAACAGCAACAGCGACAGCGCCAAGCGCCGACGCAGAGGTGACGACCGATCTGTCACTTATCGAAAATTGAGCAAACACCTACACAAAGAGCGAAAGTGAGTGTAGTAGTGAGAGCGTGGGCAATAGTAAGCACGCAGCTTCTGCGTCTAACGGTTATTGCACTGCGTAAGACTTACTTATCAGAGTCCACAACACGCGACCCACAAACCACAGCCCACAACCCACAATTCATAGTCCTCATCCGTCTGTCTGCCTGCCTTATCAGTCGAAGTGTTGGCGCTTTTGTTTGCTTGTGATTGCAATTAATCGCGATTATGTTAGGAATTCAAGTACTTTAAAAAACGATACACATGACTCTAAATTTGTATCTTCTGCTGCTTTTCGTCGCATTTGTGCAACACATGCCGTTGGGAAATTAAAGTTAAGTGCCTGTGAAAAGAATTAATTTTAGACCGCGGACAAGTTGATCAAGTAACAGTTTATGCGCTGCCGAAATCACGAAAATGTCGTGACAAGTGCGCGGAAACTTCAGATCTTATTGTCTCCGAGTGCAAAGTTATGAAAGACTATATCAGTGATTTGTTGATGTTGATCAGGAATATATATAGTTTCTCTTCAGATAAACCTAATGGACGCTGTACTCTTTTGGAGCACGATGTCTAAAAATTGCAGTTTATTGTACAGTACTCGGATAAGTACAATATCCATATATTATCCACTCACTCTTAAATCAAGTAAAGCCTTAAAATCGTCATTGTTTGTCATCCCAACAAAAGTAGGATGAAGATAATTGGATTTAAAAATCTGCTACAAAATTTTATAAAGTTATATCAAATAATGTTGACTTCGCGCATTATAAATTAACCATACGGCATAAAAAATATAGAAAATTTAGAACAAATTTAAGAATTTAGTATGAGACATTGAGTCAATTTGATTGAGTGAAAAAATGTTACTACTTTTGGAGATTTTCCGACAGCAAAGCAATAAACCTTAAACTAGTCAAGAGTTAAATAGTGAATTATAACAGTATATGTTAACCAAGTTATATTTTTTTTTAAAGATTAACAAAAGACAGGTTTCTTCCAAAAAGCAACAACGGTTGGTCTATTTAGTTGATCGCCAGTGTAAAGACATGTTTTCCTTGAGGCTACAAATAGGTGGGCAATGTGAAATCTATAGTTATCTTTAGATCGCCAAATATAGCAGCAAAAAACTATCTCTGGCTGTAAAGCTATCACGACAATCAGATATATTTTTATTGCATATTTAACTTTAACATTCACATAGTGTAATTCGTATACAGTTTTTTGTTTTTTACTTAATTATTCTAATTAAACAGACAAGTGATCAAATAGGAGCCCACAATCAAAGCAATGGAAGCAAAAATGCTAACAGCTCCATCTCCTAGGCCATGAATGACAATGCGACCCTCATTTTCGGGATAGACGTAGTGCCGTGCACCCAAATACTGTCCTAAGGAAAACTGATCGTTTTTCACAAGGAGCTCCGAGTAGGGATCGTGCTCCTCGTTCAAGTTGTAGCCATCGCCTCCGTTTAGTAGAAACTCGGGAACGATGACCTTGTAGTACTCGGATTCATTGAGATGACTGTAGGAAGGTACACTGCACTCAGCACAGCGCACCAGAGCGTTGACAACACGGTGTCCATCCTCCTTATTGTAGTCGTATTCCACGTGAATGCCGGCAAACTGCAGGAATCCTCCATTGGAATCCTCGTTCCTTATGGATGCCGAACGTTCCAAAGCATTTTTCAAGGTTTTTCCTGAAATTCGCGTTATGTACAGACTGTTCTCGAAGGGAAGAACCGTGAGAATGTCACTGCCCGTTATGGAACCATTAAAGTTCTTGTCAATCGAAGCACGGATTCCTGACAAGACAAATTTCAATTATAGAATGTAATACTTTTTATGAGATGGACTTACCTCCTCCCTGTATCATGGCAATTGGGGCATCAGTCCAGTAATCTCCACTCTTGTCTTCCAGAACTCGACTGTGAACCATTGAATCGGCAATGAGATTACCCAGATTACACTCCCTTAGGCGGCAGATGTTTCCACCCTCCAGATTTACCTTGGTATATCCAATAATCGTTTGCTCTAGCGCTGTAATATTGGGACGATACTTGTCCAACAAGTCCAACAGATCCTGTTCCTGGGCCACCGAAGCGTTCAGAAGAATTGGAGCTCCATCGAACTCAATCAAATTTCCCTCCGAATCGAACTAAGGAGGAAGTGTAACATTTATTGTAGACACTACACTATTTTCTTGTATTGGAACACTCACCTGGACATGTAGTTTGCCCAAATACTTGGTGTAGGCGTAAGCCTGCACCACGGGAACCTTCTTGCCACTAGGCTGTACGACTGTGGTGGGGTAGGGTCCTCGCACCGCTTCAGGATTCGTATCGTCCTTATCGGCAACGGGTTGACTTGAGTCTAGGAAAGTGTGCGAGTGACCTCCGATGACAATGTCCACCTCCGGACAGTCCCTGGCTATCTCCTGATCCTTCTGGTAGCCAGAGTGACCCAAAGCGATGATGATCTTAATTCCCTGATCCTTCAGTTTCTTTGCTTCGGCACTTAAAGAGGTAAAAGGTTTAAATATATATTTTATAAATTGAACTTTTTAGTTCCTACTTGATCGACACGATCTCCTCCTTGTATTCCACATTGTTCTTTACAGACAGATGCTTAGTGTCAGGTGTGAGGTAGCCAATGACACCGACCTTCACTCCACCTACTTCGAGAATGGTCGAGTTGGTTAGTTTGGTGGCTGCCAATTCTGGTTCTTTCTCCAAATCCAGATTGCAAACCAACACGGGGAAATCCACTGCTTTGAGGAATGGTATCAGACCCTCGACGTTCTTATCAAACTCGTGATTGCCAAGCGACTAAAAAATAGATTAGAGTTTAGTGCCAATTTATGATTAAATCTGTGTAAAATCTCACAATGGCATCCGGCTTCAGTTTGTTGAGGAAAGCGCTGGTAATGTTGTCCTTGAAAACGGAGAACCAAGCAGTTCCAGTATAGGTATCACCCGCATTCAAATAGAGCACTGGAGTTCCTCCTTTCGTTGCCTCTTCCCGGTACTTTCGCACTCTAAAATCAAAGCGAAATGCTTAAGAAATCTTTACTACAAAATTTAGCTACTCACTCGTAGGCAACACGTGCAAATCCGCCATAACATTTGTCCGTATTGGCGTCCTCCTGGGTGCAAGTTCCACTGTTCACATTCGTCTGCTCGAACCTGGCGTGCATGTCATTATTGTGTAGAATGATGAGCTCCGTTGCAACAGCCTTTGGGGTCAGAGGATTGGCTCCGATCCGACTCAAAAGGGCACAGCCCACCACAAAAACCAGTGGAGAAATCATGTTTGTGAGCTGCGAAGATCAAAAACGAAGTGAAAACAGAATTTCAATAAGTACTCAGTATCGTTATCTTTGATATCTTTGGCATTTCGCAATAATAAATAAAGGTAAAGTGGGAAAAAACAGGAAAGAAAGTTTATCTCTGGCACAACAAAGTTGCAATACCCTTTCACAGTCACAGGGCTTTATTCCAATAAAATTTGATATAGTGTACTATAATTTAGTTAGTATATTCAGCTCAACAACAACAAGAGAGGTACAAACTACAACTTCTGTTTTCTCCTCTAGTTACTATGACAGCTATACGATATAGTAATCCGATTTGGTCCAAATTTAATGGGTATGCGTATAATGTCAATTTACACGGTATGTGTAAATTTACTTAAGATAGCTAAGTAAACAAAATAGTTTTTCATAGTAAAATAAAGTTTTATCCTAGAATTCGTATGGCAGCTATAAGATATAGTGATGCGATCTGGCTGATTTCTGCGTATTAACTGCTTAAAGAGTTAAAATGGATCAATACCAAGTTTTATTAAGATATTTATACAATTGAGAGACTAGTTTGCTTATAAACAGACGTACAGACCGACTTTAGCATGATCAGGAATATATACACTTTATGCTGACTGCCACACCTTCTTCCTGACAAAAGTGTAGCTACCCTCTACTAGGGTATAAAATGACACCAAGAGCACAATAATTTATCAACAGTTTCATTAATAAATATACACTTATCTGCAGCAAATCAATATGCTAGCTAATAATGTGGCTACTAAATCTAATCGCTTATCACTAACTTGGCTTACTGGTTCACTTGCCATGCGTACTACATGATTACGTAGTAAGTTTTGCGATATTTTACAATTTCATTATGATTAATTCCATTATTTTTTATGAAATGATTTACAACACACACTTAACAGCAAACTGAGACTGAAGTATCGTCATAGAACGGTTTAGTTTGAGTATTTTGCGTGCAGATCACACTGATAAATGAAATGTATCTTTAAAGCAGACGTGTCTCTCAGCTGTTCTAACAATAACAACACTTTTTCAAACTTTACCCGATATCAGTCAGTCAACAGTTTCGAGCAAAACGAGCTTAATTCGCAATTTTTCAATCCATTGGATTCACTCCAAGTTCGTTCGGTATTTTGGTATTCGTTTTTTTGTTTATCGGTATTTCAGTTTTCGGTTTTCGGTCTTCAGTTTTTTTGTACTTACATGCTCTCGTCGCCAAATCCGCTAACAAACTGGCCCCAAAGCGGTGTGGAACCGCGGCTATAACCGAAATACTTCAATATTGTCTCACTGAGCGTGTGATTACGATACGACACAGCGCGTGCTTGTGTTTTTCTATGTATTCGTATTTGTATATGTATCTGTATCTGTGTCTGTGTCTGTATTTGTATCTGTGTTTCTGTTTTTCAAGTGTGTTTCTGTTGTGTTTTGAGTTTTTTTCTTTTTCACTTTTTCGTTTTTTCACTTTTTTGTTGCTTTTTTGCTCTTTTGGCGTCAGCTGCGATTTAAATAGGGCTATTGTATTTGTTTGCAGATACGAGCACTACAGCTCTAATTGCTTATGCTGATTATCTCATAAAATGTTGCTTTTCATCAGCTTCTTATTCCCCTATCTCCTACCCCCTCCTCCCTCTCACTAATATTGATATCAGGACACAAATCCAAACCTTATCAGCTTGGCCATACTTCAACCTGTTGCGTCCAATAATTTCGGCTTCTGCGACCACTAAATTTCTGAGATACTTGATATATATATAGTTGTTTAGTTTCTATATGCATATATATATTTATATACCCACGATGCTTGTACACGTTTCTGTATCACTTTTTGTTTTATGTCCAACAGTTGTTCAAACAGAACGTGATGTTCCCACGCAAAACTACATATGTATTGGTGGTCTGAGTACATAAAAAAGTGCTCATCTTCCGTACACATAATAAGTTTTCGCAATAATCAGTTTAAGTATATGTTGTTAAGAAAATTATTGGGAAAACATTTATAAATACATATACAACATTATGTTTAAGCCCCTAAGATGCCAGCAGCATTAGACAATCAACAGTTCAGATGCAGATACAAACACAGATAAAGATACAGACACAGATGATAACATGGAATAATTGTGCAAAAAAACATTTTTGTTTTAAAATCTGTCAATTCTGTTGACTATCAAAATACTCGAAAATGAGCAGATATGATAACAAAAGCATGTCTTGTCTTGTCTTGACAAGTCATGTCGCGTCTTGTCCCGTCTATTCTTGTCTTATCGGACTCCCAAGCATTGCACACAAGAGAATCTTTGAGGCAAGTGCTATTCCACCAGATGCTCATTAATCAAATCTATGAAACTTTTGTATTTCATTCAGAAACTGTTGAATTTTCGACTAAACAATATATATTATGCAGGCTTATGTGCTCACACTATGACACTTGGGAGTAGTTTATTAATATTTAGGCGCTGTTCCAAAAAAATATTATATATTTCGTGAAGGTGTCAAGGCACAGCACGAGATAGTTATGGTTAGTTTAGATAGATGAATACCCTTTCTGTATTATTTTTATATATTTAGACCCCGTACTCTAAAAAAGAGTAGAGGGGTCTATAAGGCTTGTCTGAAGCGAAATGTGCTTAACAGGCAGAATGAGGCTTTTCCGACCCCATAAAGTATATATATTCTTGATCAGCATCAACAGCCGAGACGATATAGCCGTCTGTCTGTCTGTCCGTCCGTCCGTATGAACACGTGGATCTTTTAAATTACAAGAGCTAGAGCCACCAAATTTGGAATGAAAGTCCGTCTATATGTCAGACAGGATAAGTTTATTTCAATTTTTTGCCACGCCCCCTACCACCACTGCAAATTGTAAAAAACTATTTTTACATCACTATTACTTGAAAACTACTTGAGGTAGAGAGACCAAAATGTACACATAATGGGTATGGTAGCAATATAACTATACTCACTAAGTTTGGTACGGATCGGATAACTACAGCGTATAGCTCCCATAGGACCAATCGCTCGAAAATTTGTGATTTATATGGAAAACACGCAATAGACGGAGTACGGGGTCTTTTACAGTCGGCTCGCTCGACTGTAGCCTTTCTTACTTGTTTTTATTTAACTGTAGACCCTGTAGCAGAGCCTTTTCTATAACCAAAACTACAGTTTATCCATGAAATAAAAATTCTTATGTTTCGAAATGAAATTATTTAGCTATAGATAGCTAGAAAGATAGATATTGGTCAAAATCACTGCTTATAGCTCTGCAAATTCAGTATTTTTTGTTATCAATCATCGGATTTTATTGTCCAATTTTTATGACATTCACATATTTTGATTTGTTGCGATATTTGATTGTATTCTCTATTAAGCGAGGTATTGTGAACTACGATTACTAGTCTATATAGGTATATATATACTATATTATCTAAAAAGTAGATTAGAAAGCAGATTTAATTAATATGATTCACATATGTACTAGGCATAACAACTAGAAACTGATTAATTTTCATCGCTATTAATAAGTTTATTTTGATTCAGATTCATTTACATTCTCAGTTATTTAATTATTAATTAATTCAAGTGTTTTGAGTTGGCTTTTTAATAATAATTCGACCCTCGTTTTTGGGATAGACAAGATTTGTGCTCTGTAAATACTGCTGCAGTGCACCCACATCATCTTTTTGCAATATCTCAAAATACTGATCATGCTTATCCACCAATTGAAATCCATCGCCACCGGTAAAAAGGAAACTTGGTATGATCACATTATAGAATGCTGATTCATTGAGACGACTGTACGATGGAACACTACATTCGGCACAGAGTACTAAAGCAGTGACGACACGATGTCCCTTTTCCCGGTCAAGATCGTATTCCACATGGATTCCCGAATACTGCATAAAGCCTCCATTGGAGTCAGTGCCCCAAACAGCAGCTGAGTGTTCCAAGGCATTTAGAAGTGTCTGTCCCGTTATGCGAATCAAGTAGAGTTTGTTCTCAAAGGGAAGAGTGTTCTGCAAATCGCTCAAGGAAATTGTTCCCAGTTCGTTCTTCTCAATGGAGGTACGTATACCTATAAATCAAGTAGAATTTCAAATTTCGTTTGGGAATACTGTAAATGTACTGCAACTGACCTCCTCCTAAAATCAAAGCTATCGCAGCATCTGTCCAGTACTGTCCTCCCTTATTTTCCACTACTCGTGCGTGCACCATTGAATCAGCTATAAGATTGCCAAGATTACACTCCCTCGCCCGACAGATCTTGTCACCCTCTAGTTGCACCTTCGTGTAACCAGCTACCGTCTCTCCCAGTGCCGTTATATTGGGGCGGTACACCTCCAGCAAGTCCAACAGATCCTGTTCCTGTTCCACCGAAGCGTTTAGCAGAATTGGAGCTCCAGCGACCTCAATCAAATTTCCCTCTGAATCGAACTAAGGAGGAAATGAAACTTTGATTGTGGATACCCCTCTGCTCACCTGTATCGTGAATCACTCACCTTGACATGTAGTTTGCCCAAATACTTGCTGTAAACGAAGGCCTGCACCACGGGAACCTTCTTGCCACTCGGCTGCACCACCGTGGTGGGGTAGGGTCCTCGCACCGCTTCAGGATTCGTGTCGTCCTTATCGGCAACGGGTTGACTTGAGTCTAGAAAAGTGTGCGAGTGGGCTCCGATGACAATATCCACCTCCGGACAGTCCCTGGCTATCTCCTGATCCTTCTGGTAGCCAGAGTGACCCAAAGCAATGATGATCTTGATTCCCTGATCCTTCAGTTTCTTTGCTTCCTCGCTTAGGGAGGTCAAAACTTGTCATTAATGTATTTCAGTAGGAAATCAATAGATACTTACTTGATAGCCTCAATTTCCTCTCTGTATTCCACATTATTGGGCAGAGTTAGATGTTTAGTGTCCGGTGTGAGGTAGCCAATGACACCGATCTTAACTCCATTAACCTCAAGAATTGTGGAATTCTGAATTTTCTTTGTTG
Organism: Drosophila cardini; assembly: GCA_018903735.1. Classification (NCBI taxonomy): domain Eukaryota; kingdom Metazoa; phylum Arthropoda; class Insecta; order Diptera; family Drosophilidae; genus Drosophila; species Drosophila cardini. The sequence goes on along the minus strand of JAEIGM010000001.1, from coordinate 18,525,286 downwards.
CTGCCAGTTCTGGCTCTTTTCCCAAATCCAAATTGCAGGCCAATACAGGAAACTCCACAGCATTGAGGAATGGAATCAAACCCTCAACATATTGATCAAAGTCGTGATTGCCAAGAGACTTAAAAATTGATTATATTATAGTATAAATTTATGATTAAACCTGTGTGAAATCTTACAATGGCATCTGGCTTCAGTTTGTTGAGGAAAGCACTGGAAATGTTGTCCTTAAAGATGGTGAACCAGGCAGTTCCTGTGTAGATGTCACCAGCATTCAAAAATAGCACTGGAGTTCCTCCATTTTTCGCCTGCTCTCGGTATTTTCGCACCCTGAAAGTTCTCCAACTTGGAACCGCTTCGAGCTTGGAATCAATTTGTACTTACTCGTGTGCTATCCGTGCAAATCCTCCATAGCACTTGCCCCTCTCCATGTCCCTTTTGGTGCACACTCCTCCAATCCTGTTGACCTGCTCAAATCTGGCATGTAGATCATTATTGTGCAGGATAATGAACTCGGTAACTGTAGAATTTTTGGTATCCGGAAGACTTGCACTTAAAGCACACCCAGAAATCCAGAGAATCACAAAAAGGCACTTTAGCATCATTGTTAGAGCTGATATTTTTGACAAGTTGAATGTTTTTGTAATAAATTAATTAATTTCAGAATTTAAAAATTTATTTTTAAGATTTCCAATCGATTAACAATCAATCATATGATAGTATAGTATACAAAATTCCATTTACTACCAAAAAATCTGATTCAGTTTTGAAATATTCAATTTTTGTATGCATTTATGAGTCACTTTTTATATACAAAGCTTTATTTTGAAATTCAATTTGCACTTGCCGTTGAATTCTTGAATGCAATCATCAGTAAAATCGTTGACAAACTGGATTCAAAACAGCACAAACAAGACTTAATATTAATAATTAATTCTAATAGAAATATATATAATATATTTTCTCAGTAATATAATAAATGCAATAAATTTGCTCTTTATTTTTACCTATGGAATCGCATTTATAGAGCAACTTTACGTTTATAATCAGTATATAATTGAAAAGGGCACTGAGTCAAGCTTCCGCAACTTAAACTATACATATATATTATATATACCTATATAGTACAGATTGAAAACTATACATATATATTATATATACCTATATAGTACAGATTGAAAACGACTATCGCAATCTTGTCACACTGCAGTTTTATTAAGGTTTCGAATAAATTAATTAAATTTGACTTAAAAATTAATATTATGCAAATTGAAAAATTTATTTGTATTTTAAATAAATTAAAATTATGGGAAAAAAATAAATTTTAGGTAAAAAAAATTATCACAACGAATTTGAAATCGATTAAATATTGGCTTCATTATAGTATAATTTTTATATTACTCATAAAAAAAATTTAAATATGCTTATAAATTAAGAATAATTTTGTTTAAAGAATAAATTGGAAATCGCTTTAAACTTGACTGCTCCAAAGAAAACTGTTCGTTTATTTAATACGAACTAAAGCTTAATTTAATTCCACTAAAATTTAAATAAATAATTTTTAATCAAATATTAATAAAAAAAGCTTTTTCGAATAGGATTTAAATAAAAGTTATATTAAAACTATTTTAAAATTAAACAAATATATATTTCGTTTTAGTTTTTAAATAAAGAAATATTAACATTTGTTGCTGATCTAAGTATAATTGTTGTTTAAAAAACAATCGGTTAATTTATAAATATTTAAAATAATAAGTTTGGTATCAATAATTGCGCTCAGTGCACAAATAGGTGTGCACTTATCATGGCAACGGCAGGTCAAAGCGACCTCTGGAAAGGAAACTCTACGCAAACCGAAGCGTGCCAGCTGCAAATGCGTCGTTCGGTCTCAACGACTTGCCGAATGCACTACACACGATGAGGTTGCGAGCAGTAGGGCATGCGGTAGTGTGAGCAGCCGAAGTAGCGGAACAGACACGAGGCAAGGGCAAAACGAGAAGCAACGGGACGAGAGACACAGCGGAAGGCGAAGAGGGTGAGATGGGCGAGGAGTATGGTGTGCGGAGTGCGGAGAGGGGTGAGACAGAAGATAGCAGAGCGCTGCAGTTAGAGAGCAGCAGATTGCCAAGGGTTGCTCGCTTGTGATATCCTGCCTGTATCCTGTTGCCTTCCCGCTCCAGCTGCCGACAAATGCAAACAGCTGCAACAATTTTGTTGGTCGCCTTTAATTTCCAGGTCGAGACATCCCCTAATGCCCGCTGTCTCTTGTTTAGCGTCTGCCGGGGTTGCTTGCGGGATCGCGCTGCCTGCAACTGCCTGCTCTGTGGCAACTCTGGGGTGCATTTCAGAGTTCAGTTGTTGTGATCACCAGGTGAACGAAGGTTGTGCCGCGGACCAAATCGATTCGTAACAGGACAAACACATCATATACACGCAGACAGAGGCCAAAGCAAACAGGACTTTATCTCATGTCCGGAAAACTGATAATGAAACGCAAGCGAGAGGATCAGCGGAGAACTCAGAGGAGCTCAGCGTCCGTGGAGCAGCCGGAGCAGGATTCAAATGAATCCACTGCCGAGAAACGACAGCGGTCGGAACATGATTCGAGAATGCCGGAGCAGCCAGCTCCTGTCATAAACCAGGTGGATGCAGATGCAGCCAACAGCATTCTGCTCGAGGCACTGCAGAAAATCATGGAATTACAGTCCGAATTGGATTCGTTTGAACACGACTTGGATGAGCGTGATCTGAACGAGGATGAGCATCTCGATGCAGAGGTGGCTGCTAACTTTGCACCACCGAACCGACGCAGTGAGGCCGAAGCTTTGGGATTTGCCATGTGCGCACGCGAAACGCTGCTCTTCCTGCAAAGCGAGGGTGTGTCCACGGAGTCGCTGCTATACAAGACGCTGCTTGGTAAACTGGTCGGCGATAGCGATGGACTACTGCAGGCCTAACAGGGTGTGACGTTAGTGAAATTCATATCGCACCCGCGACAGCAAATTCTAGTCAGTTTACTTCAATATCATTGCAAGTGAATTCCAAAAAGTAACGGGTCGAGCATCCGTACCAAAATCCGGAGACGAGCATTCGGGAAGTGTCCTCGGAGTAGAGTGCAGGACACTAAAGCACATAATAGCCTGTAATTTGTTTACTCTAGTCAGTTATTGTGAAGCAATATAAAAATAATATAATATTATAAAATATATTTAATAAAGAAAAAATACTAAAAAAAATTGGAAAATGTTAACGGATATTGTAGGATGTTGAGGATTTAAACGGGGAAATTAATTTAAAATTAGTAATTTAAGTTAAAAAATTAAATTAGTGATTAAAAACGTATGCCCGAAAATCAGGTATTCCATTATCGTTTTCCAAAAAAGGGTTTATCATACTATTCACATAGTTTGGGATTAATTTTCACCCTTAACCCCGAACCGTTTTACCCTGAGTATCCAATTTTTTAAGAAATTTATTTTCAGCAAACTATTTGACATGTGATAAGATTTGTAATTGCTTAAGAAGCGAATAACTAAATCATATAGCTGTCATAGCAACAATTGGCCGTAAATCAGTTTTTAAAATGGAAAACTTTTTTGAAATTTACCATTAACCCTTATATTGTGTTTTTTTTTTTTTTTATTATTCAGTGCGTTTCCTACAGGGCATTTTAAAGTCGATTCGGTATGTCTGTATCCCTTTCTACAATGGTGGATGTTTTTAGAAAACATTTTTAAAACAGTTGAAAGTGCTAGAAAATAATTTGAAACTCCGCAATAGCCCAGAAATTGGTTCTTGTCTATGCTGTTAGTGTTGTAGCAGCGAGCATTCAACAGACAGCAAGCATGCTGCAAGCAATACCCAATGAAGAAGACTCAATAGATTACTTAACGGAACAGACATTCAGCATCGCTGTAAATCACATGCACACTGTGACGTCACTGTGAGTGATCACTACACTGTAAACTCCGTTATTTTCCCCTCAACCCTTAGAAACTACTAGATAAACTAGCAATATCTTGCTTTTCTAGTTTTCAAAATTGCTACGATCAAACAGACAGATAGACAGGCAATTACATAAATCTATTAAACGCTTTTCCCAGTACTTATGAATTGCTCTTACAGGTGACTGATGATTTCGTATTACAAAATTGGTTTAGGAGAACTCGTGTCGAACCCTAGAAAGATCGTATATAGCACACAATCATATAAGTTTTTTCCAACTAAGTTCAGACAACTTAATTTCCAAGTCAAAGTCAAAATTAAACCTGAAGTCGGGAAAAAATCATTCAAGAATATAGAATTTTCAGCACTTGATTAATTTTAGCATACAATTTAAATATATATATTTATTTTTGTAATTCTTTAATTGTACATATATAATAATTAATGAGAATATCTCAATATTTAATTGTTTCGTTTTTCTCATTTTAGATTTTTATTGTTTTTAGGGCGGGGAATTTATGGTATTAAATATTATTATATTTTTTTTTTAATTTTTATTTTTGTATTGTAAATTTTTTATGATTAAAGTTTTGCCATCCATTGAAGTACTATATAATATAAAGTTAAATTTCAATTTCAATTCTGAACTCGGATTTCTGAATTCTGACATTTAAGTATAATTTGGTTTATTTTATTTTTTAATATATTAATTTTACTTTTACATTTTGTATAATAATAACAATAGTTAGTTCAAATAAATGACTGTATCATTTTTTGTTGTTTATTTTTTTTTTTTTTTTATGTTTTTGTTCATTACTGATATTGTTTTACAAACTAGATTTTTATTGTTTTTAACAATTTAACGTTCACATGATTATAAGTAAGTGTTTCTTACGCTTTGCTTTAGTTGCAACAATTTGCTTTTTGGACATGATATTTTATTTATCTGATTTCTTAATGTTGTTTGCACTTTAACCAACAATCAATTAATAAATATATATTCATATTGAGTTGCTCAGCTTTGTTATAAATATAGATTTTAAATTAAGTCATAATCTGATAAATATCTTAATTTTCTTCTTTAAGTACATAAAGCGTTAAATAAATGTAGAAAAGTTTGACAATTTTACATTTGGCACAAACGTATGTAAATTCAGAATTGTTTTTTGAGTATTTTAAATGATTTGTTTGTATGAAAATAGTTATAAACTAAATAAATAAATAGAATATATAAATGAAAGTTGAATATATTGAGTAAGTTTTGAGCTTATCGACTCTGCACATCTTATTATTTAAAATTTAATGAGTATTCTTTATCCATTTTATAATTTTATTATATATGTAGTTATTATTTTTGTCATATTGTTTCAATAAAGTAATCATTTGCAGCATTATCCACATATTTATGGGCTTTAATTCACAATCTCTGAATAATATAAATATATATATACATCTGTATATATGTATATTGGGTTATGAGTATTTAATTCGTATATTTTTAGTAAATATCTTTTCATTTCTATGTTGTCAATCAATCGTTTATTTATCTGTTAATGTAAATATTATATTTTGTATATATATATATAGTTATTTTTAATTTATTTTTAATGTGCCCAATTATATAGTTTCTTTAAGTAGCTAAATCTTATAGATTTCCTCCTTCAACACACGCACACACACCTATATAAGTACACTGCGCGCACTTAATCTCCAGAACTTTTAAATTCAATGGATTTTTTCGAATCTATCTGGAAATTAAGCTTTTTACTTGACTTTCTCATTTAGTTTTACAATAAGTTTTATGCGTTTTTTAAGTAATAGTATTATGTGTTGTATTTTATAGTCAGCTTTAAGCTGTGCTGATCTTATTATTTAACGCTTTCATCTTTTAATATATTTTTGAATTAATCTTAAAGATGTTTAACTCTTTTGTGTTATTGTAAATAGATTTTAAAAAAAGTGGACATAAATTGTCCTGCGACTGCGACCTGGACTGAGTCTCTATCAGAGTCCATCGTTCAACACAAAATAAAACTTTAAACTTGTAGATACAGCTGCATTATCATCCGACGATTCCCTTGTACTCAAGAATATGTACACATATATAAATACAATATGTGTATGAATATATTATATATATATTTATATAGTATATATCTATAATTCTTTTTTAAGGTTTTCGCATGTAAATATTCATCATTCCTCTTAGTGTACAAAGTATTTGTTATGTTTAATTAATAAAGTTATGTTTGTTTGTTGGTTGGTTTGTTTGTCTCTTGATTTTGTTGCTGTTTTGTTATTGTTGTTTATTGTATTGTATTGTTTGATTTGTGAAACTGAAGCTCACAAATATGAAGCAATGGTTTTGAGAGGCTGTAAAAAGAATTCAATTTGATTTGTATTTAGAGTTATGTCTTGTCAAGTGTTTCAGTCCACGGCTTTTACTGAATGCAAATAAATAGTACTATTTTTCCATGATGTTGAATAATTTCAAGCTAAATATAGTTGTTGAGAAGCATAAGATATGTATATATGTGTGTGTAGTATGCAGAAAGCGGTCATCATGAATTTCATCTACGTATTTACATTACTAGAAGCCGTGTCTTGAGTTTGGATAAGTGCAAGGAACATTGATGGGATTCCATTTGGTTATTTTTTAAGTATTTGTGCTCTTGATGGACTTTTCAATACCTTACTAATAGCAATCTGGGCACTGTTGCAGTTCTTGTGTTGTTCTGGTGGTTCTTGTTGTTGTTGTTGTTGTTGCTGCTGTTGTTTTTACTGCCTAATGTGTGAATACTACTGCTAACAACTGAGGATTCATTTTGGCCTTTCATCGTATCCATTTGGTTAAGTGTATACAAGGATGGGGCATATGTCATCATGGTCATATCGTTGGATTTGTTGTCTTTCATACTAAAATGATTGTTGTTGTTCTTGTTGTTGTAGCTGTTGTAGCTGTTGTTATTGTTGTGCGGTGGGTATTTTTGTTGTGGGTGTTCTTGTTGATGTTGTTGTTGTTGTTGAGCCGATGTCAACGATTGTTGTAAGTGTTGATGTTGTTGTTGTGTTGCTTGTCGCTGATGATGCTGTGGCAAAAGATACCCATTATTATTCTCAGAGCTTTTCCATCCAATTATAATACTGCATAAATCTTTCAGTTGTTGTTACCTTTAAGCAGCTCCCGTTATTGTTATTATTGCTGTTGCCAATTCGGATTTTGTTGCTGACGTCAAAGTCGTCATCGTTACGGCCAATACTGCAGTCATTTGTGTCAGATCTGGGCATGGAAAAGCTGCTGCTGTTGCGGTTCATGGTCAGATTGAGGGTTTTTGGTATAGGATTTGTTGCATTATTTGCGCCTCTCGCTCCATCTCCTCCACCTCCTGTACCTCCACTTACGCCTCCATTGCTGGCATTGCTGGTACCCAGCAAATTTCACCTGTTAACATGGCTGCGATTGTGATTTGAGTTAAGCCCCGCTGCGTTATTGGCATTCGACTGCGCTGCTGAGCCGCCACCTAAAAAACCAGTGGAAAATAAGTATGACAACGATTTAGATATATGTATATGCTTGTTGATCCCACCTGCATAGCCGGGTGAGTGCTGGTAATAGTCCCGTCGCGTGTAGTCCGTATCATAGTCTGATGAATCATAATGTGCACTGCGCACTCCGCCGCCACCAACACCGCCACCTCCACCGCCTCCGCCGCCAACGCCGCTTATGTTGCCCACGCCGCCCAGAATACTCGTGGGTGGTCCATGCCCATGACCATGCACGACGTGGGATGCATAGCTATAGGCGTCGTACGACTGATGCGGGTCGTAGGCAATGCCATCTTCATAACCGCGACTGTCAAATGGGGAAAAGGGTATTAAAAAAGGATTTAGTGTGGAGATAAGAGCTATAACTCACCCGTAAGTCTCGTCCATTGCCGTTCTGGCCTTCTCGAGAATCGACATGACCTTCTGCTTGGGAGCCAAAACATTTTTACTAAACGACGACTGTTGGGTTCCTCTGCAAATGCAAATCATTTAAGATTAGGCTATCGAGAAGCTCTGCTTAAAGAATTCACTATACTTTACCTGTAGCCATGATGAGTTACATTCTTGGATAGACCAGAATTAACGCCACCCGAATTGGATGAACCGGAACCGCCCATGGAATTGACCGCAGAGTTTGAGCTCTGCATATGTGACATCTTCTTATATGATCCCTTCGCACTGCTGTCATTATCATTGAGGCTCGTGCTGTCCATTAGCTCACGCAGCTGCTCCTGGCGTATGATATCATTGCTGTCCGGTATAAGATACTTGCGCAACTCGGCCATGGCATAGGCAATACGTGCATAGGCCTCTGCGGGTGGAGCTATTGTTGAGATTTCCACATGCAGATCGCTATTGAGATGGGCATATTTTGGATCCTTGGAACTACGTAGCTCCTCCTCCTTTGCCCTGTCCCGCATCGAGTTGCGTCCAAGCACCGTCATCTTGCAGAGTGTTTCCTCCTGCAATCGACGCAGGGAGTTACCTTTGGGACCCAATAGCTTTCCCACAAAGTTGAACTGCAATTAAGAAAGACAGAGAGCGATAACTATTATTAGGTGGCTATAAAAGAAATGCTGTGTACAGGTAATTAACAGGTAATTTAAGACTGGAATTCAAGATTTTAAAGACTACAAATCCATTACTTGATTGACTCATTTAAAATTGGTAATTCCTATGAAGCCACAACAATTACTAGACTAACTAATTACAACATAATTATGTACAACTACAAAAATAAAATTTAACGACTGGAAAATCATAAGAAAACCAATAAAAATCCAGTGAAAGCTGAACTTATTGGTAGTTAGAGAATTTAACTAGCTATAGTTGAAAGGACTGCCTAAAAGGTTATGACCCATTAGAACCCATTCGATAGTTACCTTGGGATGCTCGCGGATGGGCACCAAGACCCTCTGTGATATGCGCAATGGTTTCTCCCTATAGATGTCAGCGTACTTCTGCTCCCGCGACGGTATGCGTCCCGTGGTCTGCACCTTTTCGATCTCTGTAAGAAACACAGTACAACATTACTTGCTATTACATTACTATCGGAAGGGATTGGAGTACTTACCGCCCTCCAAGAGCATTTCGGCAATGGGAAACTTGCGATCCATGCGGTTCTTTTCGGCCATACAGTCGCGTATATACTCGTTGGCCTTTTCATTGAGTTGGACATTGCTGCTGCCCTCAGCAGCGCCATGATGATCATGAATGCCAGTGTCGCCGTTGTGTGCACCACCACTGCTTATGCTTTTGCGAGACTTTCCACCGCCGCCTCCGTATTCGTTGTTGTCGTCCTCATTGTAGGTGGAATAGTCACCGTTGCCGTCGTACTTTTCAGTCATGTTTGCGGCTCAGTTAGCGTTTAATTTGGCTAATAAGATAATCAATGTATCCCAGAGCAGCTGCAAATACCAATTAGAAATTGTACTCTCTGGTAATTCTAGGAAGAGCTGCTCGCGTCTCCCCCTCCACTTGCCCTTCTCTTCCCCTCCTTCCTTCTTTATTCACGTTTTAATCACTTTTTCTAAACGCATTCAATTCAATTGCTGCATCTCCCATTTTCCTCCCTCCAACCTACGCGTCATTCACTCACTCACAAACAGAAACACATACTCAAACACTTTGGCATACACAAACCTACACAAAAACACACACACACACGACTAACACAAGCGCGAAACATTCACAGCGCAAGCAAAAACAACCACCGTGCGAATTTCAAAGTCAGTTTGTTCCCCAAAGGTACAACAACAATTTTTACCGGTAAATAGGTAAAACAACGTACTTTGCGACTATTTCATTTGTTGGACAATCACAAAACAATTTCTTAGCTTTGATTGTTAATTGGCCAGATTTCACCAGTGGCTCAACTCTTCTAACAATCTGTCGTCGTCGTCGTCTGCCCTGCTGCACTTTCACTTTTCAGTGGGACGCAGTTGTTTCCACCTACATACATACATACGTTTATTGCATTTTTTTGTATCTTTCGCAAGCTGCTTCTTATTTCCGCTGCCGTGTCGATTTTTATATTTTGTAATGTTTCACACAAACACAATTCACTTAATTTATTATTTTGCGTATTTTTTAAATTGTTTGCAATGTTTTATTTTTTCAAAGTTTTCAGCACGGTATGTTTTTTTTTATGCAATGGCTGGCGATTTAATTTTGATTTTTTGCCAGGGTTGCATATTTGCGAAAAACAACTGAGTGCATACACGCAAAGTACCCGCAAAGCAGCAGCAGAGAAGGCTTACTTTCGAAATTCGATAATCAGCTGAGCTCAACTAACTTCGCCACTAAAGAGGGTTCATATCTTTGCTAAGCATAAGGCTAAGTTATTAAAACTGGACAGACCGCTTAGAGTCTTGGGTTTTCAAAAGGATAGTATATCATTGTTAAAGAATTAGCAGTCGATTTATCCCATACACGAAATTCGCTTAAGATCCAATAAAAAATTTTTATTACTTCGTGCTAGTTGCATCGTGCAACTCGACACTAGACGAAAATCAGAAGTCGATTTAACGCGCTTTCGAAATTCGGCGTTTTAGCACATTGAATGAGAGTGTTCATGTCTTGGCTGAACTCCACTCTTAACGAAACGTAGCCACTTTCGTTCGAAATGTTTGGTATTTGTGGCAAATCTTGTCGCGGTCACACCGCTTAGTGCTTTGTCATTGCGAAAAGCAACATTTACGTATAAAATTAAACAAATCTTGATACTTGAATTAAATGATTAGTATCCAAGATATGATTGAATAGGTAACTTATCCAACATGTCAAATACTACAAAAAGCAATGGCAATGGCAACTCCAACTCCTGTGTGGAAACGCCAACGGCACCAGAATGGCTTTCCAAGCTGGAAAGCAGACGTGAGCTCCTGAAGCGTTCCAAACTAGGACACGAGTCTGGCGCTGGGGCTCCGTGTGGCGAGTGCCAGGACAAGTGCCCAGGGCTAGATCTGCACTTTTGGCGTAAAGTGTGTCGCAACTGCATGTGCCGCAAGGATCAACATCTGTGCACAGATGACGATGCCACCGGCTGGGCGCAGTTCGAAATCCTTGGCCAGATACGAGCCAAGCCAGCATGTAAGTACTATAAAATTGTTCCCCACACACACTTCTAATAAATATGGCCAATTGGTAGTCATAAAAATCAAGGCGTTGGCCAGCCAACCAGTGCAGGTAGAGTGGGTACCTCCGAATGCCTCACCGGATGTCATTTCGGATTACATGGAGACGCTGGGAGCTGCCCAAATACCCGTTGCCGGCAGCGATGCAGCCCATAAACGAAAACAGCAACTAGAGTTCCAGGTGCCACCACACGATCTTGATGCGGCCCTTTGCGACAATCTGACTGAAACCGAAGCCCAGCAGCTCCAGCAGTATGTGCAGAAGCTACGCGATCAATGTGTTGGCCAGGGAATCGTGGTCCGTGTGGGCCGCCTGGCACATGGACAAATTGAGCACGTGATGCCGGCGCCATCGATCCCTATGTCCGTGGGAGCTAGCGGGAATCTGTTGTCCGCTCTGGGTCTGCCGCGAGTCGTGGATGCCACTCTTAACGAGCTTCTAGCCAATCCCAAAGTGGCGGATGCACTTACCCAGCAAAATGCACACACGCATCCCAAACTGTTTGTGGCCTTCTCGGAGCCACTGAGCGATTCCACTGCCCAATTCGATGGACACCCCGCGCTGCGTGCACAGACCAAGGAGAAGCTTTTGGGCATCAGCAAACCTGCGCTGCAGAGTCTCGTTACCCATGGCGTTATCTACGACAAGCTCCTTGGCATCCTGAAGGTATGAAATGATCAGCTTTACGTGTTTTTTGAGTGACCTGTTTTTAATAAATTGCAGGACAAGAATCTGAACATAGCGAGGGATCCCATACTGGGTCCAATAGCCGAGTTTCGCAAGGAGTATGTTGGCAACCCGCAGTTCAAGGCTGAGATTAACACGGTTTGTCCAGAGCCGCCAACATTGGCTACAACTCCCTCGAAATCCTCGCTCTCAACGCCATTCAATTCGCCGCTTCCTCTGAAGAATCCCGTGCACGCCCGATTCGGGTCGCAGATGCGTCAGGACACACCCATGCGACGTGTCAAATTTGGCGGTGTCTCTACTATTCTTTACGACTGCGGGTTGCCCGCCCACATTGATTACGAACGTGATCCAGTCTTTGCCCAGATTGTCCAGGCCGAGCCCCTGAAGCAAGCACTGCAGGAGGCGCGTGCCGGTCGCGCTGCGCCCTCGGTGATCATTGCCGCAGCTCCTGTATCCACTGGCAATCTGCACCAGCTACCGGGCTTGGCGCCGGCCACCAAAGCGCAGCTGCAGCGCGTGGGCGTGGACAAGCACATGCTTCACTCGGCAGTGGCCAATGGACCCTACTACGATCGTCTGTTCCAGACGCTACAGGACAAAGGAATTCGGCATGACCAGTGCCAGCTCTTGGAGCCGCTCAAGAAGATGCACGACTGGCTGCTCAACGATCAGCAGCTACTGGATGATATTGACAAACTGTTTGTTGACATGGCGAATGCTTCCGAGGCAGGAACGGACGGCGACATCCGTTACGGCAATGAGATACTAAAGAACTCCGCCAGCAATGACTCCGGATTCAGCTCGAAGCCATCCACACCTGGTCACACGGGAGAGGACATCAATGCCAGCCTTGGCAGATTCACAACCATTCCAGGAATTGAGCAGATGAACATGTATCCCAGCTGCGCAGGCATGTCTGAGCAACTGCACCAGCTCCAACTGGCTGACGACAAGCGATCCAGGGGTAAGTTGCTGCTAGTTCAATCTTTGCCTCTACTAATGTTCTTCTATTTGTATTGCAGATGTTGCTGCAGTTGCACCTGCTGTGCCCAACATCAACTGCCGCGACTGCAACTTGCCTATTAACCTAGGCGAGGTGGCCGTCAAGGCAGAACGGGCGGGCAAAGAGATCGCCTGGCATCCGGGCTGCTTCAAGTGCCACACCTGCCGTGAGCTGCTTGCCGATTTGGTGTACTTCTTCCATCATGGCCAGGTTTATTGTGGTCGCGATTTGGCCATCAAACTGAAGATACCACGCTGCAAGGCTTGCGATGAGCTTATCTTCACTAAGGAGTACACAGCCGCCGAGGGTGCCACTTACCATATCAAGCACTTCTGTTGCCTTCAATGCGATGAGCCCCTCGCTGGCCAGCAGTACATTCCCGACGAGAAGTCCAATATGCCGCTGTGTCTCCAGTGCTACGATAAGTTCTATGCTGGCACCTGCAAGCGCTGCCAACTGCCCATTGGACCCGCCGATCAGGGCGTGGCCTGGGGTGACATCCACTGGCATGGCCAGTGCTTTGTCTGCGCCGGAGTCCAGTGCTCGAAATCACTGATCGGTGGACGCTTCTGTGTCAAGCAGGACATGCCCTTTTGCAGTCCTGCCTGTGTGCACAGCGTTATTCCAGCCTAAAGCAACAACTACGCACAAATGATCCAAAAACAGTATTTGACGGAACAACAAATACCCTGTATTCCTAGTTCCTGTAGAGTAGACTATCCACTGTGCACAATTCCAAGGTTGAACTTTTACTTTACGGACTACTAAAGTGCCTAGAATACATAGTATTAGTATTACCTTATATACAATTTTATACACATCTATATAGCTATAGTTTTTTCCAATTATTTTATACACACGATTTTAATCGACTTTTTATGCCGCAATAAACTATTGTAAAAGCTATATGTGGACGACTCGGCTGTTGAAGACCCTGTACCTATTCTGCAAAAATCAGATGCACTTATAAAACTCAATCAATGCTACTAATCCAATTCTTACCAAATTCAGACAGGGCTTAAAATACGGTACGGCATCCAATGTGTGTGAATTTTAAGTTTATTTTTCAATTATTATTGATTTTGACCAATTAGTTATATGGAAGCTATATGATGTAATTGTATGATTCGCACAAAAATTGCTCAATTGTGTATGTGTGTGGTACAGTACAGGGTCCAGGAAGTGTTAATTGATTCAACTGAAAATACAGGGAAAAAACCCAGTATTAATAGTCCCATAAATAAATGCCTTCTGTTTTGTATTATTACTTTTTACGTATTTGCTGGTAGTTTTTATTGGTAATTGCATTTCATTGTTTATTAATAATAATAATAATAATTCCGTTTTTGTTGTTTTATATGTATTGTGTATATATAAAGATTGTTGATTTGTTTTTCTTTTGACATTTCTTTTTGAGTTCATTTGCAAAAAGCGAAACGAAAGGAAAATCACATAATTTGCTGAATTACAAATTGAAATAATTTGTTTATGTTTCTTGCCTCAAGGATACAATCTTTTTCTTCGCATAGTTTTTTTTTGTTTTTAGTGTGTTTAGTACATATGTATTTAGTTAATTCCTATTGGATTTGTTGTGTTCTAGTATTATTATTTTAGTTGCCTGCAAATTGGTTTGTTCAGTTCGTCGTATTCTAAGATTGTATGTTAATGTTTGTGTTTAATTACATATATTTATTAATATATATATATATGTATGTATATTTAGTCAATCCGTTTAGTAAACGGAATGGTAATCATCACTAGGAAACTTTTTCGAGTGCTCTAGTCGTTAATTATTTATATTTTGTGGATTGCTCTCAATTTATATTGTTTCGATTTTTCTAATGGCAGGGAGGAGTCTGATGATCTTGAACTGCAGGATCACGTGCCAGACTTGGAACGACTGGTTCCGCTGGTCGGTTCAAATGAATGAGTTTGAGGGTTTTTTAATGTATTCAGCACAATTCTAAGTTCACAATTTCTGTTGTGTTTTTATTTTATTCTCTTTTGCTCTCCCGTTCGCTCTCTGTCCTTTATCTTTTCTCGTTTCGTTCAATTTTAATATGTATGTATTAATTACATTGATAATTAGTTTAAATATAATTTCTTTTGTAAACAATTTTACATGATAGAATTATAGTTTTATTTGTTTTATTCTTTGTTGTTTGTTTTGTTTTATATTTCGTTTTGTGTGTAAGTATTTTGCTACAACAAAAAACTATGCCTTAAATAATACTTTAGTTACAAGTTTATTTTTTATTATTATTATTCTCTCGCTTTGCATTAATTTTGTTCGCGCTTCTATATTTTCCATCTTTAGCATAACTAAAAACAATCAACAAAATGAGTTAAGTTCAAATAATATAATTTTGTAACTAATTTTTCTTGGGGGATACATAAAGATTTAGGTGTGTTTGGGGGGAGGGGGAGTTGGGTATTATTTTAAAACGACAACTAAAATTACGCCTTACAATTAAGTTGGGGGCAGGACTAGGGAAAGGATTATAGGAGCAGGGTTGGGTGTGGGGATATTACTGCAGTTGCATAAAAACACTAATTACAAAGCGATACGACAACCCTGGCACACGAGGGATGGATATGCTCCAAAGTGTGTTGCCATCGTTGCCATATGTGGCGTGCGGAAAATCTCGCAATATTTATATATATATATTTTTTTATATATTAATACATAACTAAACGTAGTCGAATGCGGACAGCAGCAGATGCAAGTACAGACACTGAGACTGCGACAGAAACAGTTATAGATTCAGATTCGGTTTATGCCATGGACACGTCTTAAAGCTATCCACAACAACAAAAGTGTCAAGTTAAATGTACGAAAAGATTTGCGTTCCTAGTTTTGAGGCTGCGCTTAAAGCATGAGGCGTGTCCAAAGCAGTTGCCGTGTGAAACAGCTGCCTCTGTCATGTGCCAAAGGCGTGTCCTGTTCCAGTTGCACATCCACTTCCACTTCTACTCCCAATTCCAGTCCCTTTTCCTGTCCACTCCCAGCATCATTAATATTATCCACTTGCTCATCCTCAACATCAGCATTTTCTTGATCTTCATTCACATCTTCACTCTCATCACATCCAGAGCTTTGCAGCGTCGGTTGTCAACAATTCGTGTAGACACCTTGAGTGTAATACAGCTCGGTGATTCGCTCTGGGAGCGTGCTGTACAGGTTCGTGATTAGATCGTGTGGCAGGCGTGACCACGCCTCCTTGATGCGAAAGATCAGATCGTCCTTGCGCGAAAACTTTCGTCCGCCATCAAAGACTTCGCGTATAAGCCAACCCCAAATATTCTCCATGATATTCAAGTCATGGGCAATCGTTGGCCATTTCTGTGTCTTGAATCCCTCGGCATTGAGCAGCTCCTGGGCGGTTGGCAGGGCATGTGACATCCAATTGTGATCCTGTAGGACAAACTCCGTATTACCACCAAGTTTGCTAACAATATTGGGACGTTCACGCATAATCGCCTCAATGCAGGATTCGGGACGTTGTTTGGCAGACGACACCTCCAGGTGAATGGGACCGCCCACACAAATCATCAGGTAGATGTAGACGGAGTTACCACGCGGTCTCTGTGACAATTTACGCTCATAGTTGCGCAGATCGTGAAAGTAATAGGAGAAACCATCGGGGCCATCCAAATTAAAGCGACGTTCGTCATGGAAAATGACACGACGCCAATGCTCCTCGCTCCAAACGATGTACGTGTTGGCGAAATTGAGACGCTCCGTTTGATTGTATTGCGAGAGCAGAGGCTCAGTTTTCAGTTTCTTGGCACAATTGGCAGAGCCGGAGGATGTGGACGTTGATGAGGCGGACGACGACGATGTTGACGAGGATGACGACGCTGATGATGATGCTGACGATGATGCGGACAATGCTGATGTTGCTGTTGTCGTTGCCGTTGTTCCTGCTGCTGTTGCACGTAGCAATGCATTAGCAGCAGCAGCTATGTTGCTATTACTGCCACCAGTGACAACAACACGCGGCTGCTGATGATGATGGTGATGACTAATGATTGTGGGGGAGACGCTAGAGCCATTTGATTGCTGTGTGGGCGCATGACTGGAGGCAGTGCCTCCTGTGCTGGAACTTGCTGCCGAGAAATTCGAGTTTTGATTCAGTGCGTGCACAGGAAGTTGATTTTGCTGCTGTTGCTGCTGCTGTTGTTGCAACTGCAACTGTTGATGGTGTTGGCTGCTCTGGACCTGCACTTGTACCTTGTGCTGGGCATGATGTGTTGCTGCTGGATGGCTGTGACTCAGTTGCGTCTGTTGTTGTTGCTGCTGTTGATAGTAGGGATGATGGTGATAACTAATGTGCTGCTGGTGCTGGTGTATTGTTGGCTGTTTTAGCTGCAATTGCTTCAACTGTGTCTGCGACTGTGCTAGCAACTGTTGTTGCTGCTGCTGCTGCTGTTGTTGTTGTTGCGCATGTGCAATCGCAGCACTGTTATTGCTTCCTGGCTGACTTATTGCTGGCTGTGTGCCCACATAGTTGCCCTGATGGTTCAGATAATAATGGAGTGCCATTAGCTTATTGGTGCTGTTCACTGTGCCAGCACCTGCACCGCTCACTGTGCCCACTGTCGAGACGTTTGGCACCACTGCAGTCCCTCCGGTTACTAACTGCACCCCTCCTTGATGTCCATGGGCGGCTGCCGCAATGGCGCCCGCACTGGCAGCCAGCTGTGCTGCCGACTTTGGATCGTAGATGAACTTGCTAAAGTTCTGCAGATCGTCTGGAGTGAGCACTATTGTTTTCATTTGGATTCTGGTGTGTTAATTATTTTAAGTGTTTAGCGTTTTGTGTTGTTAATGTTGTAAATTTAAATCGTTTGCACTTTATGCTTTCATGTGCCAGTGTTCGTTTAAAGCAATGTGGCAACGCTGCTGTGTTTCGTAAATGCAATCGAGTGCTCGGTTTTCAAGTTGTACAACGGCTCTGCTTACACTTACGCTCACGCACAGCAAGCAGCAGTCGACGAAGCACTTTCACGAATGCGCTGTTCAGACTCGTCGTCACTCTCGTGATTTCCAAATTCGCTGTGCGTTCGAGTTTGTGTTAACGGTTGTTAGGAAACACTGCACAGTTTAAGCAGCTACAAAGAAGTCGACGTCACGTTTGTGCGATCCCTCTCTCTCTCTCTCGCACACTCTCTTCCTCTTTACCCAGCTGAGTTCGCTCTTTATGTTGATCACTCTCTGTGCTCTGTGGGCGTGTATGTGTGAGTGTGAGTGCTTGCGTTATCAAAGGGCTGGCCCTGGCCCTGCTTATAAGTCCAACGGAGCGAGCTGAAAGCTTGTTGGCTCTCTCGCCTGATTGCAAAACTATACGATGACTTCAAGACGATGTCGTAAAAAGATGTCGGTTTACTTTCCCACGTACAAATACGTGTAAGTTGGCAGCTCCGTTTGGCGTTTGTGTCTGTGAGCCTGCGTATGCGACAGTGTGTGTGTGTGAGTGTTGAGAGCTCTTTCAATATGTTATCCTCTTTTGTTGAAGTGGTTTTTCTTGTCGGAGCTCTGCTGTTGTTGTGGTTGTTGTCGTTTTTTGGTTGCTGTGCAAATGTTTCCTTGTCTCTTTATTCTGCGTGCCGCTGGTTCGATGTTGTTGCCTCTGCTTGTTTTTGTTGTTGCTGTTATGTTGTGTTGCTGCTTTTAGGTATTCAGTTGTCGTCGACGTCGATTTACCTGGAATAAAATAAAGCAGGTACGTATGTGAAAAAGAGTCTTGTTTCACACTTTGCATTGTGTTTTTCATACAGTTTACATACACACACTCGCACATACATACATGCACGTAAAAAAGTTGTTTCGATGTACTTATATAAAATGCACCCATATGCATGCATGCATGTGTATGTGTTTATTTTTGTATTAGTAGTAGAGCGTTGCATGTGTGTGTTTCACCAATTTCTTGGTGAAATCTTCTTTGTGCTCGAAGAAAACAAAAAAGTACAACAATCATTTCAGAACGAACAGATGTTCAACGTACTCAGATTACAGGTCCCCGTTTCCCTATGCCAAAAAGTAAATAAAAGGTCTTTTCCTCTCTTTCTTTGTCGTCAGCATCATCAGTGTCTTTTGTCGTTTCTTTCAAAATGAGAGCACACAAACAGACACACACACAAACGCACGCATATGTGCACGCACACAGACAAAGGCACTCACAAGTGCAGTTGCATTACATATTTTGGAATCTTATTCTCCATTTTGTATTTTTTTTTTTATTTTTGCGAATTTCACTTTGCACTCTCTCTTAGTCGGCCTTGCTGTCGCTGCACATTGTGGAGATGAAACAAGTGGTTGGGTCAAAGTTCAACTGTTCAAGGAGAGTTGAAAATGTTTTGGGAATGTAGTAGGTGCGCAGGTAGCTTAGTCGATTCCGGCAGGTGTTATAACAAAATCCTGAATATTTTTGCTGCCCAGCTGCCATGAAACATGTTTCAATCTGTTCGAGTTTGGGTTCGAGCGTGTGAATGTTCCCAACAGGGAGGAAAACCAAAAAAAAACCGGTTGCCTTTGAACTGAAGTGGCACTCAAAAAACCGTAAGACTCAATAAATTCTTTATATCGAATTTGAATTTATTTTAAGAAAAATATATAAATAAATATATTCGTCAAGTCTTAAATAATCTAATTTAAAGTAACTGAACAAAAGCTGTAGTTAGACATTGGTTCATTAAAAGAACTAAAAAATTATTGCAGCCCTGGTGTTCTCCAACCATTTATTTGCGTGCGTGCCTGAAACATTTTACAGAAATCCGTTTTTAAATAAAAAAAATTGGATTTGTGTTATATTTTTTTATTGCAAACTTAATTCGCTCACGAAAATACGAAGTCAAAAATAATTTTTCGGATTTTGGTTTGTTGTTTTTCAATTTGCCGTATAGCGATAACGTATACATGCACATATATACTTGTGTGTGATTTGGTATATGCACACGTAGGCCCCATAGTGTATATAGGCCTCCCTGTGTGTGTTCCAAGCTTTATCATCTGACAACGCTTCGATAGACACGAGCAAGTGAGAGCACATGCTCCCAATCTCCATATTTCAGCGACCCCAACAATTCTGGCCAATTAGCCAATAAATTTCATTACTTTGTAGCATTCGCTGTTGAATTTAAGAGTTGCCCAAAAAAAAGCCCAAAAGATATGGAAAATTTCCCAAATTCTGGGGACACACAAACACACACACACATTTCCCCACCGAATTTTACGCAGTAATAATAAAATGAAAACTAACGACTGTATTGTACATCAGGGATGAAAACGAGTTTGCTTTTTGTTAAAGCCAGAGTAAGGGAAGAAAGCTGTCGCAGTCGCTGCTGATGTGGTTGTTGCTACTGATGAGATGATGCTGGTCGGACGGACGGACGGACGGTCGGTCGGTCGGTTAGTCGCCCAAACTCGCCTCTTTGTGCGAGAGCAGAGCTTATATTCCACTGTGCGCCAGTGTATACTTTGTATATGCATACGTATTTTGTACTTTTTGTATATGTATGTATGTATGTATGTGTGTGTGTCTTATTGGGGTTGTTGTGCGTTTTTGTGCTTCTGCTGCCACTGCCGCGGCGATATGGCAACGTCAACTGCGGCATTAAAGTGGGTTGCCCGTTGCGACCGTCACTTTTGATCAAAATGAGTGCAGCAGCTGCTTTATGGATGCAGTCGGAGACTTTAAGACCAAGCCAATTCCACCAATACAAATTTCTATATATACTGTTAGTAAAACTAATACTATTTAATCCAGTTTAACGTATAATTAAAGCTTATTTACAGTCACAAACTAATTCTGACTTAGTTGTGTAAAGACGTTCTCTTTGCATAAATTTTTGGATATATGATTACTTTAAATGTTCGCCCGATATTTAATTCTATATATATATCTAACAAGCATATAGAGTCATATAGAATTTATAGCTGCATGTTAAGAAATCAATTAGATAATCGATAATTAACTCAAATCGATAGTCTTCAATCGATAATCACAGTGATTCGAACAATTAAAAATATATAACAAATACAAAAATCATTTAAAAATGTAAAAAACTAAATTTTAAAACAAACCAATGAAATAACAACAAATTCCAAGTATTGTTTTGAAAAATCGATCTATCGATATGGAATTTTGCGAACTAATCGATACTTTCGTTGTCAAATTGTCAGTTCGATGTCGCATTCCTAAATCAATTGAAAATGTATACAAATTAAGCCATAACATAATGTGTAATACTCGTTTGACTTGATGTAACCACTGTGCATTAAATATATCCGGAAGACTTTCAAAAGGGCGAAAGTTCAAGCTTTAACAACATAAATAACTATTCAGCATATGAATCGTTCACGCTTATATGATAAGTGCTTTGTGCTTGGTGCGCAATTTGCAAAGCTTTTTACTATAGTTTACTATTAGGCACACCTGATTTCAGAACTGATAAGATATAGACAGTGGAAGACTTGCTCAAAAGAATTTTCCGAATTATTTTTGCACTTTAAACGGTGACATGGGCAGTTTTTTTTAATGTGTTTCACTGTTGCATTTTAAAAATTTTTCCAATCGTCATCGAAAAGTAATATTTTAAAATCATTTCAACATTTTGATCGAAGCTGACTAAGAAAACAAAAAAAATCACACTTGAGTCACATTATCTCGCTCATTAGATTCGAAGAAACAGATATTGTGTTTATTTGCTGCGACAGCTACAGACAGGGCTGTTTCTCGCAACTGTGTATTTGTGTTTTCCACGTGATTCACACTGCAGAAGAATTCGTTATTTGACGTTTCACTGTTATGAACATTGGAAATCACAGTATTCAATCAATTTGTCACAACTTTCCACACAGTCATTTTGACTTTGAACAATTTGACCAGTATATAGCATAGTACACAATAAAATTTAAATTTGTTGTTTGTCATTTGTGTCTGTATGTGGTATATAATATATATATATACACTTATATACATATATCTACATGGATTACGCGTTGCGGGTGGGGATTGAACCGTTAAGCGTTACGTTGTTTTTATGGCGTCGCGATTTACGTTACGTTGCACTTCTGTATATTTAATGAGAGCTCTCCTAGATGCGCCGAGATGCATACATTGTATATATAGACAGACATATACAATTTAACAAACATACATAAATATATGTATGTATGTAAATATCCAAAAATATAAACGAACCCAACGACGGGAGCTGCTGTCGCTCGACGCCATACGTAATAAAATCCCTTGCGCTGCAATGCAGCAGCAGCAGTGGACAGCAGTGACGGCGACAGCGCAGTTGCTGCGCAGCACATGCTTCGCTTCTTGTATTTATAAATTGAGCCAGCCCTTATGTGTTCAACTCTCTGTTATGTACCAGCCGCAGTCGAGACATACATACAAACATATGTACATACATATTGTCTCTACGTAGTACGTGCGAACGTGCGTGCATGAGGCTTGCTTGTGTTTGTATGCGTGTGCGCTCTTGTGTGTGATGCCATCGTCGATATTGAAAGTACGTTTGTATGTATGTACATACATATGTATTTATGTATGAGCATTTGTACATAATACAACGTATTGACAACGTTGCTTTGCACGAATCGTTGAAAACTGCTTGGGTTTGCGAACAACGGGACGACGATCTGATACGAAGTGATTCTTTTTTTTTCAGTTAATTCTTTATACGTATGTATCTTTTATATATACATATAAATATATATACACACACACATACACATACAGATGTCTGTATGTACATATCATTTTCATTTTTCACGGAACAAATATGGCTGCACAAAAAAAACGTTGCGTTGAAAACGCTTACGCTGCTATGTGCTAACATTAAAGCACTTTTCACATTTACACCAATTTTATATGCACACATGTATGTAAGTATACATACATACATATATTTCTGGTTTTTAATCAAATATTGGAAGAACGACCATTAAAAGCTGACTGGCTGATTGGGGAGCGTAGATTCCGTTTGCGTTGCCGTTTGTTGGTTTGAGTGCGTGATTACGCCATTTTCTTTACTAATGCACGCCCAATTTCACATTTACCTTCTTTGTAAAATTTCTTATTTGTAGCTTTGCACACGCGATCACTGTGTGAGTTTTATTTTTTCGATGAGTTTTTTTTTTTATCACTTATTGTGATAATGTATTTATTCTTTTAACGATATATTAAATGCAACTTATAAGTTTTCACCACTACCTCCACACGACTTGTCGACAGACTAACTGAGGTTAAAGAGATGAAATGTATTCGATATTTCAATTTATGCGATATTTTTTAAATAGCAACACTGGGCTAATCGATACTCATCGATTAGTTTATCTAAATTCTTATTAAACATTAAATATATACTTTGTGTTAGTTGGCTATAAAAAAATTATGCTTTTAGTGCAATTGTTGCACAAATACTCCACCAGCTAATTTAACTATTTAAGAACTCCGATACCTATCGATTTCTGATTGTCAATGTATTTTAGTGCAGTTTAAATAACAGCAGTGTAACATTTATTCATATTCTGTTATTTAACTGTTGTTACCATAACACCGTGATTTTCTTTACATTTATTTATACCGCTGCACAGCAAATTTCTATGATCTGCCACTACTTTTATGACGTCATCAGTTAATAGAATGTTTTGGCTTAATTTATAGATTTTATCCTTACACAAACTCAAACATTTATATATCTGGTTGTTTACATTTATTCTCATAAAATATAATACAAGGGGAAATAAAAAAATCATGCCACGGTTTGTCTTAAAATCATTTAATCTGTTGGGTTTTGGATAACAATGAGAATGAAGTCCTTGTCAGGCGCGACCATTATCTCATGTTTCTTTGAACGGACTCTCAGGAATGTCATGTCGTTGGACGGATCCAAATCTCGAACCACACTTCGAGCCTTGTCGGCCAGTTGACTCATCAAGCCAGCGTATTGAACAGTCGTCGTGTTGTCAAGCGTTGACTTCACTGGAATACCTAATAAGCCAACTCTATGTTAGTAAAGTGTTCTAAATGACAAGAAAATTGATATGTTCTATAAACTCACCTTCATTATTGACGACAATTGTGCCTACTACACCTTTGTGGCTTTGAATTCGCTTAAGCGTTTCCTCCACTTCTTGAGACTGTTAATAAATAGCAATGTTAACTAAATTTTAAACCATTTTAAATTACATTCATTACCATTACGACTACCAATTTAACTCTTGAGTTTACAAACTAATTTGCAAAAAATAAACTTTTGTTTGTTCGATAAAGCTGTGTGCCCAAACTGTTGCAAATTCAAAATACCATATATCGCAAATTTGAATGATCGAATAATAATCGATTAACATTTAACAGCCATTTGCAAAACTTTCTGACTTATTCATATGCATAAACTCTTATGAAGAATTCGTAAACTATAATAATAAATTTTACTGACTAATATAATATTTATATATAGTGATTTGGTCACACTAATAAGCAGTGTTAAAGCCTAAATTTTTTCTGACCTACAAACCCATATAACAACCGTTACTCTAGAAACTGGATACAATATCCTTAAACAAAGTGAATACATGGTAGTACGAGTTGAATAAGTAACTGAAATTTGGTAGAACATGTTTAAGAGCCCTCCACCAAAGGTATTAGTTATATTCGCTGCAATTTAAATTATTTGTACAGAAAATTTATTTTTAGTCACCTCGAACACGTCGATATGTGGAAGAAGCATTTAAACACATACAACAAAAGAAAAACATTCGGGACATTGTTATTATTAATGAATTAGGACACCCCGTAAAGAGCACAATGGAACATGATGCATCCATAAAATTTGTTGGCCTATTTCAAGAGATTAGAGGCAGAATGGAGAGAGGAATGGAAAAAATTGATTCCACAGATGAATTGCGGATGATAAGGGTACGCACAAAAACCCACGAAGTTTTGTTAACACCAGATTCCAAAATAACATATATAGTCGTCCAAAATGCTGAAAAATAAAATGTAATTCATTTATATTTACAAAAAGAATGTTTTGGTACACAGATTTGTTATATAGTGTAGCTCGATGAGTAAGTTTTCAGAAAATAATCGCTTTTAGATCGTTAAAAATCGTGTATAATTCAGTTGTTCATTTAAATAATAAAACTGAACTTAAAATGAAAAATCCCAATATTAGTACTGCCACACTTAATTATTTTCCCGATTACACTACGGCCACCCTTATTTTGGATGTGTGGCACTGCTACATGGTAGCTTTTTCGCATTTTTAACTACTTCTACGATTTATATCGACCTCAACCTTTTGAATCGATGTATCGCGATGATGGAAAAACATCGATGCACCAATTTTAAAATCGATTTTAATTCCATCTCAAGTTTATATGTTAAAACACAGTCCCGTGTGTCAAACGTGTGTTTCGGTCCGTGTGCACGATTTACGTCGTAATTAATATAAAACGCCAGCGCGTAATTAATTAATAAAATTTGTTCAAATTCCATTTAATACGTGTGCAGTTGTTGAATTTATTTCCGAACGGTGATGCCGTATTCAAAGCTGACGTCGCGGTCAGATTTGGTGACGTCGCGTTTCTGCCTAACAAGGCGTTGACAAAACAAACTTGAAAAGCACAAAGTGGGCAACAAAAAAAACAAATCAAAATTCGGGCTAAGACGTAGATAAGAAAGAAGAGCAAAAACCAACAGCAGAAATTGTTTAAATAAATATCTCACTATTTTTGGCGTTGAATTGTGTGTGTGTTTGTGTCTTTGCGAATAAGTGTGCATCTGTGTGCGTGTGAGAGTCTGTGTGCGTCTGTGTGTTGAAAATAGAATTTTACATACGAAAGCGACACCCACACAAAACGTACAGTAAATGCAGCTCCGCAAAAATGTGCAGCATAACGCTAAACGAAATGGTCAATGTGACACAGCAGGATTTACACGATCTATTAGAAACTTTCGAAAAAAAATCATTCGAGGCAGTCGCCTTTGAGGAAGGGACTACGGTAAGTTTGCCATTTATATTCATTTATATTAATTTTTTTTGTAATATCTAATATTAAGCGCACGTGCACGTGCAATAACATCGCTAATAACAGTTACACAGAGCTTTATGTTATGGGATGTTAGCGAAGTGCGGCCAACTTAAACTCCGCACTGTTACAATGCTCTCATTTACCATAACTCCTTATGAATTTGATGGCCGCGCCCCAAAGCAATTGCCAAAATGGCTTCCCAATTGGAAAAGTTGATTTCTTGTATAAATTGCAACTGCATGGCAACTATCCATTTGAATAGAAATCAATGAGTACGATTTAAGACTTTCACTCATTTCACTGCTGTCTATTGAACTAGAAAAATTACCTTTTCTCTTGACATGTCGTGTGACTTTTCGTACGATTTTCTTTTCTGTCTTGCCCTAATTTCAAGTAACAGTTAGATTGTGTGTGTGTTTATAATCAATGCGGCCTACCTCCTTACCCAACACTTATTGTACAGTAAGTACAATATTTACAACAATAAATAATTAAAGCTGTTTGCATCCTTAACATCTTCTGTTAACTGCAGCGCAAACAGGCCGTCAAACTGTTAACCGGCAACTGTAACGATACGAAACTCTGTGTGAGTGTGACAGAGACCGAAAGCCTTATGTTCTATTACACTCCTAATATTTGGCTGCAATGTTATGCGCTTTAACATAGCAACTCCACTTCTCTCTCTCTCTCTCTCTTTCTCTATACGCTCTCTCCTTGCCATAACTGTAATATTATAAAACTAAGCTCGTAATTCCACACGTTTTGTGCATTTGTTCAGCTGCAGCGTAAAACTGATAAACGAATGTTTTACAATCATTTTTTTTTTTTAAATAAAGGTGTATATATGTATACGTAGTTGAAAAAGTTAAATGCACTAATACATGTATTGTTGCAATGTTGTTGCTTAATCTAAAATTCTTGTTTACTTTGTTTAGGAATGTTCGTTTGTCGCTTATCAGTAGCAGCGTTGCTTGTATTGTCTTATCAGCTCAATCGTAATCTTTTGATCAACTAAATAGCTTTGAAATTCTATAATGAAATCAAGACATTAATGAGAAGATGCGTTTTAATAACTGAAAGTGTTTTTCAAATCTTTAACAAATTAAAATTTGCTGTCGTTTGTTAAGTAAATAACTTTTATTCTACACTCTTTATAAAGTAAACGCCTTTATTTTTACCACAATGTATAACTTATCAATCCGATAACTGCGGTTGTATTATACTATATATACCCAACAGTATGTGTATTTCACTTTTTAGCTTTCCGTTTTGATGCATTTATTCTTCAGAACTTTTTTTTTTTTTTAATTTCTGTTTAATGTTTGTCATTTGTTTAAGTTGATATTCCTTCTCTTTGTGTTATGAAAGAATTAATTATATAATAGTATTAATGACCGCACGTGATAAATTCATTTGCGTCTTAGATTATTTTTAGTCAGATGTGGGCATCAGGGCAAAGTCCTTATAACGTCTGATTATTTAACCGATTTCAAGCCAAGTAAAAATATCTGGAAAAAACTTTAAGTAAAAATGTAGAAAGTTATCTTACAGATAAAAAGTTACCTGATTATTCGTGACTTAGTAACGAGGGGAATATATATATATATAATCTAACTTCTTTGAAGTTCCGTTGAAGTTGAAGTTTCTGGTTAAGTTGAACATGGAAAATACGAATATAGTTGCGATATATTCAACTTGATGAGAATAGCTAATTTATATCAAATAAAGCTCTACTGAAACCGTTAAGCCAAAAGATTTTTACTGTAGACCTTTTATTTGTCTTAAATTAAATTATTGTTAAATTTTGGAAAAAAACACTTGACTAGAGACCGCATAGAATAGAGACTACGTACAAGAACGAAACCATTAAATCATTGTTGCACATCAAGAAATTGAACATTTTTATTTAAGCACATCTAAAAAAAAAAAAACAAGTTGTATTTATTTATATATATATCGCCTTTGTATATGTAAATATAGATTTGTATAGTTTGCAGTAGACACCCCCCATTTGTTGCCCTTTGGGCATAGTGATCTAAACGCTGTGCTGCAGTGCATGCATCAGCTCCAACTCAAAGTCGCCATCGCCATCGAGATCTTTATCGATATCTAGTCTAATGTTATCGATACAAGCATTACCGTTATCGATTTTGTTTTGAGCCCAGAGAATAAGCTTGACTAGGTAGACAAGTCGAGGATCCATGGGCTCCTTGGATTCAATAGATTCGCTCGGTTCCTTGAACTCTTCACTGGACTCTTCTGCATGGGAACGGTTCTCAGTAACTTGTAAGGTTGTCATCGTTGGTTTGGTATCAGGTTCGATGGAGCTGAAGGTCACGGTCTTTTTCACCTTTCGTTTACGGATAAATTCGATTAGTTGCATCTGCTGCATGTGGAAATACATGTAGTTATCGCTATTGAATCTCTGATACAGCTTCTTGGCCATTTCCATAGCATACTGAAGTTGGCCAGCTCGCAGCGCATTCCGATATAGAACACTGTCTCCCTGTGCACCCGAATCCTGTTTGGCTTTGGCTATAAACCTTTTCGCTGCATCCTTGTAGCCCTCTGTCATTGGAATGGATTTGCTATTAAGAAACTAAGGTGATAATTACGATATGTGTAAACTACGAACCTCGGAGTAGATAATTCATGATCAATCGATTGATGTCCGATTGCTTGCTCTGGAAGCTTTTCATGCGGTGGGACCAAGGAATTCTCTGATTACTGCCTGCCATTCTGATATTTGAGCAAAATGTTATTTTAAATTCCAGAAAAGAGTGTAAAGATAATAATAGAAAGTTATGGGTGATTAAATTACATTGTGTATAACATAGCTCTGTTAGGCAGATTTAACAGAATGCAGCATAACATACACAAATATATGAGAACTTAGTTCGATTTTAACATTTTATGAGTAACATTTGCCATTTTGCATAACATTTGCAAACACAACATAGCGCTGTTAAGTGATTAACATAAACTGTTATACTCTGTAAAAACTACAAATGGGCCAAACAAAAAGTTAATTACAGTTTATTAGAACAAACTGCCTTGTTTTCAATCAAATCAAATCTTTTAGCATATTGTCAACTGATTAAATGTTGAACTGCGAATGCACTTGACAACAAAACAGAAAGAAATGCAAGTAATAATATATTTTTATTGTATATAAATAAACAATAATTAATATATGCTAATCTTTTAGTTGTTTTCTTTGTTTGTTATACTATTTTCTTTAAGCAAACCTTGCACAATGACATTGACATAGCCCAAGCACAACTGCAGCTGTGTGTGTGCATGTGTGAATGTGTATGTTATCGTGTGGGCGCCAAAATAGAATTTTAGTTGTTATTGCAGAGCAG
Organism: Drosophila cardini; assembly: GCA_018903735.1. Lineage (NCBI taxonomy): Eukaryota > Metazoa > Arthropoda > Insecta > Diptera > Drosophilidae > Drosophila > Drosophila cardini. The sequence continues at coordinate 18,496,047 of JAEIGM010000001.1, read as the reverse complement.
ATAAAAATATCTTAGATACGTAGTATTTGAATAGCAACAAATAAACAAACTGTATTTCACTTTCTATATATGTATTTTTATGCGCACTGCAAAATAAAATTAAGTAAAATAAAAAAATCAACAACCCACCTGTTGTTGTTGTTGTTCAAACTTTATTGCCGTTGTTGTTGTTGTTGGAGCTTTCACTTGCCCTGTAACCAGGTGTTTATGGTGGCCAGCAGGCAGCCAATTATGTTGAATGTAACAAGAAACAAATGCACTAAACAATAAAATTCTAGAGCCAAAAAGCCAAGAAATGCCAATAGTATTGAATCCAACAGATTCTGTTGCTGATGATGCATGCAGTTTTTAATTCTTCAGTTTGCATTTGCGATTACTTCGATAGTAATTGCAATTGCAACTGCAAAATATATATGTATAATTTTTTTTTTAATATATTTTCGATCACTACGTTATCACAAATAGTTATGCCTCGGACCTATGACCAGGCCAGAATGCGAATACAAATAAAAATACGGATACGGATGTGTTTTCGTTTACGGCTGCAGCTGCAGCTTTCCGTGTGTTTCCATGTGTTTTGTGTATCTCCTTGCCGAACTGTTTTACCCAGCTTCAAAATGCTTCCAGTCTGCACAAAAACTTTTGCACGCCCACGCAGCGCAGCAGCGCAGTTGCACTTTTCGGGGTTGCATGCAGACACGGGCACAGTGCAGCCTCGCTAAAATTGTCGTTCGAGTGCGCAGGACGCCCACAAAATTTGAATTTAGCTTTTAACTCTACTGTGCATATAGTCGTCTAGATTTTTCAATTTATTAAAAATAAATGCTTGAAATTTTAACAAATTTGCATAGTTAAAAAAATAATTTAATAATTATTTTTAAACATTTAGCCAATTTTATAACAATTCATCGAAATATCGATATAAAACCGCTTGTTTAGTAACTACCGATATGTTCTGCATCCGATATTCTTGCACATCTCTAGTTTCATTCCGCTCCCACGCTCTCTGCTCCTCTGTCTACGCTCTGTTTGCACTGCTGTGCGCCTGTGCCATCTGGCAACGCCTGTGTGGGTGCCGCGTGTCTCGCAACTAACGGTATTTCTTCCACCCACTTCTGCACCGCCTTCCCCCCTGTAGCCAGTAGCAATTGCAACGCACACACTTTCCGTGTCGATGTGTGGGCGCTTCGGAATATGGGACACAGGAGCACATAAATCAAAGAAGACGAAAAGCTTTTGATGCTGCTCTTTCCAGCACAGCAGCTGCAACGGTAAATGGGAATTGACGCACAGTGGTACAAACACAGCAAGAGCAGTGCGTAGCACTTATTTATTAAATGATTGAATTGATTTTAAAGGAAAATCAAAATAAATGTCATTAAAGGCGCATTTTATAAATTGCAATTTTAACACCTAAAATGTGTGAGGTTTCAAATATTAATTTCCAAATATTCGTCACTTGTTTGCTGTATTTCAGACCAGTGTGTGTCTGAGAACATTTAAGCACTTGTGTATTTATGGTTGCCTGTTGCATGTTGAACTTTAATAGGAAGAGCGCTGCATATCCCTTGACCTTGGATTGGGCTGCATTCTTGACCCTGTATTATATAAATACAATGGGTATATACAGCTTGGCGGAGTGTTGATAGTGTCTGCAGCATTACTGGTTACTGTTATCAGTCGTCCTTGTCTAATGGGTGTTTAATAGTCGATGGCTCTTAACTTGTCCTCTAAATTTGTAGGTTATGTTGTCCTTATGATTTGTCGGCCACTTTTAAAGGCAACTGTTGCCCCGGACGCGCGTGGGTCGAGCTGCAAACACTTGGCACAGGTGCACAGCAAAGCTGCATAGCTGCCCACTGGAAGTGGTGTTCAAGAGTTAAAGTGCTAACGGGACTGCAGCTGCCCGGGCGCATGTCCGGGAGAGTGTTGCCATCGGGTTGCAGCTGGGAGAGCTGAGGCTGGAGTTGCAGCTGCACTAAGTTCGATTTGATTGGATTGACGACGCAGCAGCCGCCGAAGCTGCCGACGCCACCAACGCAGTCCATTGTATTCGTTCCAATACTTCCTGTTTGCCTGTTGGATTTCCAGACACTGGGCTGATTCGCAATATTGCATTATAATTCTTTTTTTTTTATCCCTAGCAACATTGCGTTGCTGTGACTGTTACATTTACAGTTCCTGGGGCGCTTTGTGATGCTTTGCTTGGCGTAGCGGCGGCAGAGGCAGCAGCAGAGTTAGCGGCAGCAACAGCAGCTTACTGCGGCTTTATGAATGCCTGTTAAGGAGCAGATAAAATCGATAATAATTGAAATGGCGACCATGCGTTCGTGTTAGTGGTGGCAGCAGTTGTGCAATTGCGAGTTAGGAATCCCGATAATGAAGATGTGAACTCTCTTAAATATACATTACGTACTATAATTGTTTTTGAAATAAACATATTATTTTTTACTTATAAAGTAATATTTGTTATATAACAAAATTAATATAATTACAAAAAATTATATTAAAATCGCTAAATGGTTTTGGCACTTTAAAGCCATAATCTGATAACTGTTTTTTGTTATTCAAAACAGTAACTGTATTTGTTAATGCTACCTTTGCATTTTCCATTATTTTTTGTGTTTAAATCTTTAACTTCATCGTCGATGACAATGACCTCTGACAGACTTTTGGATGAACTGATTGACAGGCGAGCATGAAACACAAGCAGCGATCGAAGTCAGCAAAAACACAACGACAAGTTTCCAAATTGGAAGATGAAACTGCGTGTGTGTGTGTTTATGTATATATGTGTGTGTATTTTTGTGTGACAGAGTGTGTGTGCATATGTGTTTGCATTAAATGGGTGCTCTTCACAACAGCTCTTCCTGTTAAGCAACAACTTACGCACATGTTTATGTAAGTACACACAGTGTGTCAAAGAATTGTTTGCATAATTGAAATAAAATAATGAAGTTTAAAACCAATTATTATCAATTCTTTTTTGATTGTATAAATGCAAGTATTATGAACATATTTAAAATTTCTTGTAGAAAAAATATAAAAGAAAATTATGAAGAAGGTATGAGAACAACAACAAACGATTAACTAAGAAAAAGTTAAAACTTTTCTCTTTTTAACCATACAAACAACTCTTTGATATACTGTATGCTTCTTTATATGCTCTTGACGTTTATTAATTAAATTCTTGCCACAGAACTTGATTATTATTTTCCTGATAAAAAGGCTAGTATTTATTGATATTTTTGTTTAGTTTGTAGTATGCAAATCTTTTGTAATATTGCATTCTATTTTCAATTTGCATTCTAAAAAGCTCTTCAATAAAATTCAATATCAATTACTGAATATTAAATAAAATTGCATTCACACGAAAGTAAATTTACCTCATACATACATATATTAAACTAACTCAATAATTTAATGCTTTCCAGTTACTTTCAATACCATTATTTATAAGCACTTTAAGCTTGTATATCGATAAACAAGCTTGCTGCCTATCGAAAACTTGTTTGCTTTAAGGTCTTTGAACGCAGCAAAATGCAAAAAAAAAAAAATAAAATACATTATTCTTGTTAACACAACAATAACAACAGCAGAAAGAAAAAAAAACAAAAGCAACGGAACTGTAGAGAATACATGTTCAAGGTGTGGTGTGATTTGTTGTGGTGGGGGAGGTGGAGGTGAGGTGGTGGTGAGATGGGGTGGGGTGGTGAGCTGTGGTGTGGTCAGTGGCCTGGACTGGGCATGCTTGTTGTGAACTTGTTTCAGTGTCGGCGAATAATTCATTCAAGAAAAGCCATTTTCCGGCTACAGCCCATGATGAATATGCATAAACATGCAAACGAATATATGTATGTGGTACATACATACACACACATGCATATGCACTGTGTGCGTGTGTGTGTTTGTACTCTTGATAAGCCTTGCCAAATTGCCAGCGAAGATAAACGAGACTTTTATTTACATGTTTATGCCACCTTTTTGGTTGTTTTCTTTTTTCTTTTCGTTTTCTTCTTTTGAGTGGCCCCTGTTGCTGCTGCCGCTGTCGCTGCCACTGCCTCTGCCTCTGCTGACGTTACTGTTACTGTTGCTGTTGCCCTGGTCTTGGTCTGTTATGGCGTTGGTGCTGCTATCGATGTCGCTGACGTTGTTGTCGTTTTGGTTCCCGTTGGTCTTGTTTGGTTTCTTTAATGGTCGCTTGGTTGCAGAAACCGCAGTTGAAAGCTTTGAGTGAAACTGTGCCGCAATTGCAGCGATGGTTTCTGCTTGCCCAGCATTGACAGAGTCTTCAAAATCCGGGTTTGTAAGAAAACTGCATTACTTGAGCCATGCTACTCAGAGAGAAGCAGCCAAAACACGTATAGAAAGAAAGAGGGAGAGAGAGAGAGAGAGCGAGAGAGCGCGATGTAAGTCTTCGTTTCAATATTTTTTTTTGGGTCATAGCGGCAGCTGATGCTGATAGCTCTTTTCTGTTTCTGCTCGCTGTGCTGTGATTACAAAACTAAATGCAGTACGCGTCTTAATGTAATCGCTTGGTGATGCCAAGCACAACAATAACAACACGTTTGCAAAACTATTTTAGTTTCGCGCGCGCGTCTGTTTGTTGTTTTTAAGTTTTACAGCGCCTTATTAACAGGCGCGCAGCGAAAAAAGCACAGCGAACTGCATGCTGCTTTACAAAGGAAATAAATACAAAAAGTGCACTACACAAAAACAAAAACAAAAACAAAAAGAAAAACAGTGACAGCAGCTGTACAAAAGTGCAACAACAATAACAGCGACAAGACAACAAGCAAGCATTTCAATACACACAACGCAGTATTCTCAGTGTGTGTGTGCTTTGCGCTTGTAACAACAACAGTATGCATGAAATCCCCTCCCCAATTGACTTATACTTATTCGCTCACACTTGCAGCACGAACGAACAAGTTGCCGATAAAACGCCAAGACTTTTGCCTTATTCATTTTACACATACACACATCTGCATACATATATACTATGCATGAATGCAAGTCTCAGAGTATGTGGCATACACTAACATCTCTTTCTCTCTCTCTCGTCTCGCGCAATCAATGTAAATCTCTTAAGATTGTACTGTGGTGCATTTGCTCGTTTTTTTGTGATTTATTCAACAAGTTAAAAGCTAAATAGTAAATTTTTCTTTATAAGGTTTTTCGCAAAAACTCATAGTTGAAATAATACTTTATGTAATCGCGACTATACTTACAGAACTGGATAGGTTCTGATTAAACCCCTTGGATATGAGCAAAATTGGTGCAGCGATTCATCTACCATTGTCCACCAGTGGAAACACATTTTTAACATACAGTCAGAAGATGCATATGTGTGCATGCTACGACGTACTTCCGAAATGTTGGCGTTGAATTAACTAATGTAAACAATAAACTATTGTCTCTCTTTTGCTAGCTTTTTGTATTTTATGCTTGATAAAAACGGAGTATTTGATGACAGTTGTTTGCAAAGACAATTTGTATACTTATTTTTAAGGATTTATTTATACAATAAATTTAAATGTTTGTACCATACTAAAGTTGACAAATATTAATATTAAATTAACAGTTAATGGTCGGTGGTTAATATTTGTATACATTTTTGTTGCCAACACATTTTGGTTCTATCGCCAAATTGAATCTACTACTTCTACTTTCGCATGGGCTCAGCTCTCACCCACACACACTCACACGTATACGCACTCACTAACACTAACAGCGCTGAGTAATTGCGTTTTAGTTGTTTTGCTCGTTTGCTTCGCTCCGCATAGTTTTATTTACATGTGTGCGTCCGTCTAGCTATGCATGTATTAGCCTTCGGGTGTAAGTGATGTTTATGTGTGTGTGCGTGTTTTTGCCAAGTTTGTTTTGGTATGTCTTTCGCTAGTTTGCTAGTTTTCGCCGCAATTGGCGTTTATTCGTGCTTATTTTTTGCAGCTATTTTGTATTAATCGCATTTCTCTCTGTTATGCTTTGTTTTGTTTTGCTGTTTATTTGTGTTTTGCTTTACAAACCTGTTTTTCAACGACATCCAAGGTTTTGGTGAATGTGTGCGTTTGTGTGTGCGCATTTGTTGCTGTTTTTGTTATTGTCGAGTGGGACAGATGGCAGTCCGGCGTCAGCCCCTCCCCTCTGCCGCATACCCCCTTTAGACTGTCTGCTATTCTTAGCAGCTCTACGACCTTTAGATTTTCCCAAGATTAAAACTAATAAATTCATCCATTTCCCAAAGATGCAATCGCAATATAATTGCATAAATTCCATTTTGCTATAACTAACTATTTAAACATTTATCACCTAAGATTATATAACTGTAATTACGATTTAAAAGCTAAATATAGCAGGAAATAATTTAAAACTGGAATGCTTGACTGTAAGATACCCATTAAAAACAACTAAACTTATATTACTCATTGTTTATTCTGTTTTTTTTTTGTCTCTACAGGAGTATGGCATCTCAAAAAAATGCGAATTTCTGTTCAAGCTCGACTACAGCCTCATCGAATTGGACAACTCGAACGGACTGCTCAGTCCACGTTATCCTGGACGCATACTCATCCCGGAATATGAGCATGGGCATATGGCCAAGACGCTAATGCCCAGCAGCAATGGTTTGATTGGTGGCGGCTCAGCCGGAACAACAGCAACGGGAACACCGCTGAACAGCAGCGTTGGGAGCAACTGCAGCAATGGCAGCGCTACCGGAGTTGGCATTCAAGCCTTTGTGACATTCGCCAATCCGCTGCAGACACCGATGCCGATGCAAATGACGACGCCGATGGCGATGCAGACACAGAAACAGCAGTCACAGCAATCGGTGCCACAGCAATCCCAGCAGAATACCATCTATGAGGATCAATATGATATACAGCGGATGCGTGAGCTGGTGACCATGGCGAAATACGCACGTTGCCGACAGCGTTTTGCAGTTCCTGTAATTATGTTCCGGGGTAAATACATTTGCCGCTCGGCAACGCTTTCCGTAATGCCAGAGACGTACGGCCGGAAGGTTGTAGATTACGCCTATGACTGCCTCAGTGGCAATTATGCTGCACCCAATGGCGAGGAGAACGAAGCGGATACCACCGATGAGTCACTCATTAATCACATCAACGATCAGGCACAGTCACAGTTTAGCTACGACGAGGTGATCAAGAGCGACATTCAACTGCTCCACACACTCAACGTGTCCACCATTGTCGATCTTATGGTCGAGAATCGCAAAATCAAATACTTCATGGCGTAAGTATTGGAAGCTATGTTTGGTAGAAACTCTTATCGTTTGCATCCTACGATGTGATGTATTTTAATGTATTACTGATTATGATTACGGATTAAAATTTGATTTGATTAAAATCTCAAATTTAAAATCTAGTTTAAATCTAATTAAATTTTATTCTTTGCTTTTCAGTGTCTCCTCGTCGGAGAAAGCCGATCCCAATAAGCATTATAAAAGCTTCAACCTGCTATCGCTGCCGTACCCGGGCTGTGAGTTCTTCAAGAAGTTCCGGGACAACAATTACATGGCCAAGAATCTGCATTACAATTGGAAACAATCGTTCAATGATGCCAACATCAATATACCCAATCAGGGACCCGCCGCCGATATTGATATCATTTGGCCCGAATACCGTGACTGGGATTTGGTTTCAATCACACAAAACTATCTGCGTGCCATGCTCAAGTACATACAGGAGGATAATTCGGGTCTATTGATTCACTGCATCAGTGGATGGGATCGTACACCTTTATTTGTCTCTCTAGTGCGTTTATCGCTCTGGGCCGACGGACTCGTCCATCAATCATTAAACGCTTTACAGATGGCCTACTTCACATTGGCCTACGATTGGTATCTGTTTGGCCATCAGCTGCCGGATCGCCTCAAACGTGGCGAGGACATTATGTTCTTCTGCTTCCATGTGCTCAAGTTCATAACCGATGAGGAGTTCAGCATTGTGGAGCACCGCAAACGCACCAAAACGTCCAGCAGCAGCGGAAGCAGCGTCATTGTCATCAAATCCGATTGCTGCGATGACGAGCCACTCAAAGAGTAAGTCCTCAGTTTGGTAGATTCTGTACTAGAGATTAACCTTTGATTCGTTTCTTTCAGGGACTACATTTTGGCCTTCGATCAAGACAGCAACGATAGCTACTCAAACTGTTCCAACTGTGATATGTCCATAACAGATAACTTCTATGCCACAACAACAGCAACAGCAACAACGGCGACAGCAGCTGCAACAGCAGCGTCAGGAACGCCAACGCTCGTCAATCCGCTCACCAGTCGTTCACCGAATCCCAAGAGGTATGGCATCCATAGGGTTCCTGCTGATGATTTTAAAACTTTCTAATTTGTCTACATTTTAGATCCCGCACGAGCCCCATTTCAGTGCCTGGTTCGAGTGCACGACAGCGTCAGGAGTCGACCTCATCGAACGGCAGCTGGCAGGTGGTCACAGACACCGGCTCCATAGACTCCATGATGAACAATGGCAGTTACATGATGCGATTTGTGTCCCAGCAGCAGCAGTCGCAACAGCAGCAGCAAACCGACTACATTCCAATGTGTAATGGCGGAAATGGTTACCACTGTAGCATCAACAATCTGACCGGTGCCTATCCGAGTGCCAGTGCCGGTAGTGGAAACAGTAGCAACAGTAACAGCAACAGTAGCGCCAATAATCCGCACGGTTTCGTTAATGGTTCCTCCAAAGATTTGGCTGCTGCTGCTGCATCCAAGCAATGTATCAATCTGTAAGTGACTAAACCATATACACTTTTGGCACTAGTATAACTGAGTTTTCTTTCTAATTACAGACGTAAACAACGTCTGAATGCTGTGCGTGCGATCTTTATTCAAGCGTATGGCAAAACAATTGGACTGAAATTCAAGGAAGGCTCCTCAATGAACTTGGCCACGTTTATAGGCAACCTAGCGGATCAGCTGTTTTGAGCTGACACACGGTCACTTACCGTTATGCATCCTGAATCAGCTGACTGAAGTGCTCGGTTGTGGCTTTGTTGTTTGTTAGTTAATCTTGTTAGTGCTGCGCTTTTCTTTTCTATTATTATTATTATTATTATTATTATTATATATATAAATATCTAATTTTTTTTGTACCATGACTGTATTTTGTAGACATGTTGATTATTTACGTTCTTGTGACAATTGTTGATAATAATAATAATTCTATAAATAAGAAAACGAGAGGAGCATCAGTTAGAAGCCGAACACGGTCGAGTGGACTAGGAGAGTTCCTTATGGAATCCATCAGTTAATCGGAATCGGAATCATCAGCAGCAAATGTTCAAACTTTGTTCTTTCTTTTGTAAACCAATCCGAGCTGCATGCAACATGGAACATGCGGCATGCCACACACACATACACACACACACGCATAGCGCTGGTATAATTGTTTCTGAAACTGTTTTAGTTTTAACAAAAGAAAATCAAATCAGTTTAAAGTTTAAACAATAGCTCTAAATTGTAATTTATAGTAATATCTTTTATAAATAAAAAAAAACGTATTGTGCATTTGATATATAAGACAAAGATCAACTAATTCCCATTTGCATTTATGTATAGTAGCTACTAGGTTATACATTCTTCTTCCGTTTGATCTTGGCCGAGTTCCTGTATTTGTCGAGATTCATGCGTTTTACTCGGACTCTCAGTTTTCTGGTGTAGTACTTAGCGCTTTTCAGTGGTACATAGCGAAGTTCCGATGTATCTGAGGATTCACTTTCTGGTGCAGGATTGGATAGGGCGAGCTGATATGGTTCGGCTTTAAAGTCCAGTTGGGATGTAGCCGATTGATCTGTGGGTGCTTCCTCCTCCGGCAGACGGCGCACGTTTCTGATGACCAGATTACTTGATTTCGCGGTGTTTTGGCCAACACTGGAGAGCAGCTCCTTGCTTGCTCCGGGATTACTGTCGCTGCTGTTAATGCTCTCGGTGGGCGTTAGATTTCCATGGGCGGTGATGGTGTCATATTTGCGCACCACATGTGTGGACAGTTCCTTGATACGCATGGCCTTGAGGAAGTCGTTGTACTGTTTCTCAACAATGTCCTCGGCCTTCTCACTCAGCGGTATCATGTACAGACTCCGCTCGTGGCTGAGTATTGCATCCAGTACCTCGACTTCTAGACGCTTTTGCTGCGACTCTGTCAATCGCTCCATTAGTGGCAATTGACTCAAAATTAACTGCTGAGCTGGACTCGGTTGTTTGACACGACACGTTTTGTTGCTCATTAAGCGGTTAATCTTGCAAATGATATACCAAAGGGTGTCCGGAATCTGTCCGCACGCCTTCGCCAGTGATGGACAAATTGGTCGTAAGACTTCCCAACGCCATTGGAGCTCCTCGGTGGTGAATGGCGTGCTTAGCTCCAGTCCTACGTAGCTGTCATTGAATTCCTTAGTAATCTGTTTCCAGCCCCACTCCTCGTAATCCTTGTCGCCGTGGGCGATCACTGCTTTGCTCAGTAGAAACGGGTACGAATAGATCAGCTCTAGAAGTTTCAGATCATTTAAGACTATTCCAGAGTTTGAATCCGAGTTGCAGATGTTAATTTCCATTTGTGAGGCATCCTCAGGAATGTCATTATCCATAATTTGCGGTATGTATTTATGTATTATGTTTATTTATTTTGTAAATAATTCACAGCTCTTTAAAATGCCATCAAACAAATCGCTTGGCTAATTCGATAACAGTTTCATGTTGATATCGATTATATTTGTAACACTAGCGGCATTCCTAAAACGATTTATTTTAGATTATTGTAAATCAAATATAAATCGTTTGTGGAACGACCCTATTTAAGCACTAATTGAATTATTAAATTTTAAATATAACAATTTAGTAGTGAGGTACAAATGGTTAAATTTCTAAAATTATAGCTTACAGCATCTAAGACAAATCTTAAATCGTTGCAGGAACACCCTTATTATGTTGTGCACTTTTTTTTGTCGCTGTCCAACACTAGTTTTAGAGCATCTGCCGGTGATTGGTGATTTGAGGCATCTAAACTGTACAGAAAATACACAAATTCGTAAACTATTCTATTGTGGAAAATAAATAAACTGAGGAATACGAAACGCCATAATGAGTGGCGGTACTATGTTATATGGCGGCGATGAGATTGGTGCCTTGGTGTTTGACCCAGGCCACCACTCGCTGCGCGTGGGTTACGCTCAGGAGGATTCGCCAAAAGCAGAGATTCCATCCGTTGTTGGAATCGGCAGCAGCCAACCAGACACTAATCTGGATCCGGAGACAAAAACAGACAACAATGTAACACCCAGCAGTGAGTATAAACGTGTTTATTATTTATTACCTCCCCCCACTCACCCTTTCCTATAAATTACAATAGACGCCGACTCCCGTAAGTTCTATGTAGACACAAATTATGTGAATGTGCCGCGGTCGCAGATGGAGGTGCAGACTTACATGAAAGATGGCATGATTGACAATTGGGAGCTCTTCGAGAAGGTCATCGACTATGCGTACGCAAATGTCATACAATCTGAGCCGGAATATCATCCGGTTCTATTTTCCGAAGCATCATGGAATGTGCGAAACAATCGGGAGAAACTAACCGAGCTCATGTTTGAGAAATACAATGTACCAGCATTCTTCTTAGTCAAGAACGCCGTGCTAGCCGCCTTCTCCAGCGGACGGGCCACAGCTCTGGTGGTAGACAGCGGTGCCACACACACCTCAGCCGTTCCAGTGCACGAAGGCTATGTGCTATCACAGGCGGTAGTCAAGTCCCCACTTGGCGGTGACTTTCTTTCCCGGCAATGCAGGCAGCATTTGGAAAAACACGGCATTGACTTGTCGCCAGTGTACAAAATCGCCTCAAAGGATGTGGTCAAGGAACGGGACAATGCACGTTGCACACTACGCAAACTACCAGAGAATCTAACACAGTCATGGCAGAACTATATGCTGCAGCTGATGATGCAAGACTTCCAGATGAATGTGTTGCAGGTACTAGAGAATCCCTTCGATGAACGGGTCGCCTCACAAATTCCCATGGTCCACTACGAGTTCCCCAATGGCTATCATCAAGATTTTGGCTCTGAGCGTTTCAAAATTGCCGAAAGCCTCTTCGACAATGCAATGCTCGGAGCTGGACAACTGGCATCCACAAGTGTGGGCATGTGCGACGCCGACGTGCGCTTGTCTCTCTTCGGATCGGTTGTGGTTACAGGTAAACCGAAGTTAGAATCTCTCTTGGATTACGATTACTAACTTGCTTTCTCTTTCATTAGGCGGCAACACACTGCTCCAAGGTTTTCCAGAACGTCTCAATCGGGATCTGCAGCTGCGAGCACCATCAAATACGAGATTGAAAATGATTTCAGCCAACGGAAGTGTGGAGCGAAGGTTTGGAGCCTGGATTGGTGGCTCCATACTGGCAAGCATTGGAACTTTCCAGCAAATGTGGATATCCTCCCAGGAGTACGAAGAGGCTGGCAAGAGTCAAGTAGAGCGCAAATGTCCCTAAACGATGTTCACCCAAACGAACCTCAATTAATTCCAATTTCCAATTTTATGTATTGTAAACACGATGATTTAATGCTAATTTTTTAAGTCAACTATTTATTGTGCGTCTACTAATTCAATGAATTGTCAACCGATCGATAAAGCTCATATAAAACTACTATTATGCAGACTTAACTAAAGTAAACTCTGGCTTAAACTGCTGGATTAATTTTATTGTCAAGCAATGAATCAGTTTAACTTTAGCTCTGAAGGACTTAGTCTTCTCCAGCTGATAAAAAGCACTTTAATGCATACTTTACTGTGGCTTTAACTGCTTAATTGCTTAAGGAATAATTTAACTATTCAGTTTAAAGGCTTATATAGCTTATCTTTGAGAATTCTCGGAAGGTTTTCGTCTCCTCCATATAACAAAAAGTGCTTTACTCTGCTTTTAACTGCTAGATAAATTACATTTTTGATATTTTCCAAGTATTTTATATTTTTTGAATCCAACAATCAGTTCTAATTACAATTTAAAAGCTTATTTAGTTTTGGTTTGAGAATTCTCTGGAGGATTTGTTGCATTGGACTCTTCTGGATCCTCCAGCTCGTAAGCAATGGATATAGAGTGAAGTTTGGGTATATGATTCCTGTAGCGTTTAGTCTTAGGATTAGGGTTGATTAGTGGCCTCCGACGCCTAATTGTATCCCGGGTTATTTCCGTGCAGAGCTTTAAAAAGCGTCACATGGCACCGGACATGGTATTGTTGCACACGCATTGCTTTAAAGGATTGGGAAGTCAGTTTTTGAGTAATACTCGTTTTGAAATATATTTACCTTGGCATTCAAGATGTCCTCGGACCAATCCTCCTTGGCAATGCGTCCGACGGCATTCACAAGAATCTTTTTCACTTTAACCACATTCTCGGAAAAGGTCTTGAGCACATCCTGTACATTGACGCCCTCGCATCCCATGCGCCAGCAATCGTAGTCGGTGGCAATGGCTACCGAGCCATATAGTAGACCCGCCTCCTTGGCGAGCACAACTTCAGGGCAAGTGGTCATGTTGATCAGATCACCGCCCCATTGTCGGAACATATTACTCTCGGAGCGGGATGAGAAGCGGGGTCCTTCAATGGTCACAATGGTGGCCTTATCGTGGGCTTCATACTCCAGCTCCTTGGCCGCATCGAGAATCACTTTACGGGTGCGCTCACAAAAAGCCGGATACATAGGCAAATGGCAGACACCATTCATGCCGGCGTGCTCACCATCGTAGAACGTCTGCATCCGCTTCGTGGTGCGATCAATAAAGTCGTGTGGCACCACCAAATTGCCTGGTTTAATGGCCTCCCTGAGGGAGCCGCAGGCTGTGGACACTATCAGATGGGTGCATCCCACCTGGCGCAGGGCCCAGATGTTGGCGCGATAGTTAACATTGGAAGGCATTATATCATGCTTGCGTCCGTGTCGTGCCAGGAGCACACACTGGACACCACCGATTTCACCCTCGATCAGCGCATCTGAGGGAGAACCGTAGGGCGTGTCCACCACCTTCTCCTTGCGCTGCTCCAGAATGTCGGGGTCATCCAACCCAGAGCCACCGATTATGCCAATCTGCAGAAGGGAAGGAGATAGAATAATTGCTCGCACAGTGTTTATAACAGTATTGGCTACTATTATTTTATATTTAAGTAATAAATTGTAATTTTAATTAACTTTAAGATCTCTGGTGTGCCAATACTTCTTTATTGCACTGTATGTAATCAAGTAACTGTTTTGATATACAGAAATACCTGTAAATATTTGCAAATGCTTTGATTAATTACTTGCACTCACCTTCACTGGAATCGGGTCCAAATTGGTGTCTTTGCATTTAATGTGGATCATTCTGCTAGTTACAAATAATAAATCCAAATGTCGATGTCCGGATCAAAACGTGCTAAGAAACTTCTTGTCGCCGTCTTCTCACTGATAGCGTTGTTGATAAGCTGTCATATGTGTAGCGCCGTAGAAAATTCAAGGCATATTCGTTTGGTCAATGTACTTAACCCTTTCACAGCAATGTACTCGGGATAATAAATAAAGTGACTTTATTTTTAATGGGCATCTAAATGGACTTTTTAATTTGCTGTCAATCTTTATAACATTTTAGTTTAATTTGTGTTTAGCAGCATAGCGTGCAGCATATTTCGTTCGTAAGGTATTAAAAATTCGAAACAGCGTGAAGTATAAAGTTTATGATTTGCCGGTCATTTGGCCGTTTGTTAACACTGACTTAACCCCTTGTTATCTGGTCCCATTGAGCAGTAAACAGACAGTGCTAGGGTTGTCAATCATTAAAAAATAAACGATGCTGGCTCCTAACGTAAAAGTATAGAAGTTAGTTTATTTTAAACAAATATAAAATAAAATTAGTTGAAATTAGTAGACTAGGCTGGGCCAAACATCTATTATTTTATATTAATTTTATTAAATAATTTCTTATTAGATTTAAATTGGCGCGTTGTTGGTGTCAATCTTTTTTCGATATTGCTGTTAATCGATAAATGTATTTTTATTTACAGAACTTCTAAAAACAGCTGAGCGACGCAAGCACATGTGTTGCTGCTTGCAGCTTTTAATTATAGAAACACTATATAATGGGTCTTGAAGTGAATTTTCCGGGAAACGATATAGAAGATATCGAGGATTTAATATCTTCGGACGATGTGAAACCCCGTGAGCGATATGAAAACAAAAAGTCTATAACAGTGCGCGCTAAAAAGCGTGCACAAATTAAGTTGGCAACAAGCGAAGTCGACACGGAAATAACAACGAATCTTCAGCCACAGAAGACAATTCACACCAGCGTTATACCTGGAACCCAAAAGGTATATGTCAAGACATGGGGCTGTGCACACAACAATTCCGATTCGGAGTACATGGCCGGACAATTGGCGGCCTATGGTTACAATTTGAGCGGAAAGGATGAAGCTGATCTCTGGTTGCTCAACAGTTGTACCGTGAAGAATCCCTCGGAGGATACGTTTCGTAATGAGATAGAGTCGGGTATGCGTAATGGCAAGCATGTTGTGGTGGCTGGTTGTGTGCCACAGGGTGCTCCAAAGTCCGACTATCTGCAGGGACTTTCCGTGATCGGTGTACAGCAAATTGATCGCGTGGTCGAGGTAGTTGAGGAGACGTTAAAGGGTCATAGTGTTCGTCTGCTGAAGAACAAGAAGGTACATGGACGTCGGGTAGCTGGCGCACCGCTATCTCTGCCCAAAGTGCGCAAGAATCCGCTGATCGAGATCATATCCATCAACAGCGGCTGTCTTAATCAATGCACCTACTGCAAAACGAAGCATGCTCGCGGAGATTTAGCCAGCTATCCACCCGCTGAGATTGTGGAACGTGCGCGTCAATCCTTCGACGAAGGTTGCTGCGAGATTTGGTTGACATCGGAGGACACGGGTGCCTATGGACGCGACATTGGCAGCTCTCTGCCCGAGCTGCTCTGGCAGCTGGTCGAGGTCATACCCGAGCACTGCATGCTCCGCGTCGGTATGACCAATCCACCGTATATACTGGAACATCTCGAGGAGGTTGCCAAGGTGCTGCAGCATCCACGCGTTTACGCCTTTCTCCATGTGCCCGTTCAGGTGAGCTATATATTTTCACAATACCAGATCCTAGTTAAACCTTCGGTTTCTTCCAATTTAGAGCGGCAGCGATTCTGTGCTGGGCGACATGAAGCGTGAATATTGCCGCAAGGACTTTGAGCATGTAGTTGACTTTCTACGTGCTCGTGTACCGGGTCTAACAATCGCCACCGATATAATTTGTGGCTTCCCGACGGAGACTGATGAAAATTTTGAGGAGACCATGACGTTGTGCGCCAAGTATAAGTTTCCCAGTCTCTTTATTAATCAGTTTTTCCCCCGACCGGGCACACCGGCGGCCAAAATGGAGCGTATACCAGCCAATCTGGTAAAGAAGCGCACCAAGCGGTTAACCGATCTTTTCTACACCTACGAGCCGTACGCAGGACGAGAGGGACAAATATATACGGTGCTGGTAACTGAAATATCTCATGATAAGCTCCACTATGTGGGCCACAACAAGAGCTATGAGCAAGTGCTGCTTCCCATGCGAGACAATTTGATGGGCACCAGTGTTCGTGTTCGTATTACAGCTACTACCAAGTTCAGCATGATGGGAGAAATTCTTGACAACGAACGCGACTGGACGCGCTGTGACAACAACAGCAAACAGGTACAGCCGAAGAGCAGCTGGAGTCGGAAACGATTTATTGGTACCTCGCTGGTGGCAATGACTGTGTCAATAATTTTGCAACTGCTGTTTGCATATTTGTTAAAATTCTTTAAATAAAATCGCAGTTTTGTGGGACAGACCAAAGCCGAGTGTACTCGAGTTTTCGCTTATCTATTTAAAACTTTTGGTATTTCAATTTAAACACTTGACTGTTTAATTCGTTTATGAAATGTTGTTAATGAAAACCACATCAAATCCAAATCGCTTACAGGCATACCATTATTAGCTTTGCCTGATATATATCGATATGTATCGGCTTATTTTAATTACTGGTATTTTTCAGTTTTTTGAATACAGTCACACTACAGCTCATGAATTTAAATTGCATTTTTGCTTAAATTGTTTTATTCCATTTTATCACAATGGAGCGATATATCGTTAGCTCCTTAGTTGGGCAAGGCTCATTTGGGAGTGTCTACAGAGCCCAACGACGTATTGACGACACAGTAGTGGCCATAAAAGTCATATCAAAGGTGCGTTTTACGAAGACCCGAAGTTACTAATTAACAATAATAATCGTTATTAAACATTTATTTGTAGCGCGGACGATCGAATAATGAGCTTAAAAGTCTGAGACGAGAATGTGACATTCAGTCACGTTTGAAGCATCCACATGTGATTGAAATGATCGAATCCTTCGAGACGAAGTTTGATTTGTTTGTGATAACAGAGTTTGCGATAATGGACCTGCACAGATATTTATCCTTTAATGGAGCAATGCCCGAGGATCATGCCCGGCGTGTTGTATGCGATCTGGTCTCGGCACTCTATTACTTACACTCCAATCGCATACTTCATCGAGATTTGAAGCCACAGAATGTACTTTTGGACAAAAACATGCACGCAAAACTTTGTGACTTTGGACTCGCACGCAACATGACAATGGGCACTCACGTATTGACTTCTATAAAGGGTACTCCACTGTACATGGCACCGGAGCTACTGGCCGAACAGCCGTACGACCACCAGGCGGACATGTGGTCACTGGGTTGCATTGCCTATGAGAGCATGGCATCACAGCCTCCGTTCAGCGCCACGTCCATACTCCATTTGGTCAAGTTGATCAAGCACGAGGAGGTCAAGTGGCCAAGTACGTTGAGCAGCGAGTGCCGCTCCTTTCTACAGGGTCTGCTCGAAAAGGATCCCAGCATGCGTATATCCTGGACTCAGCTGCTCTGTCATCCCTTTGTCGAGGGCAAGCTTTACATAGCCGAAGTTCAGGCGGCAGCAACGTCACCCTTTATTAATCCCCAGTTAGCCAAGGAAGCGAAGAGCACAGATCAATCCAGGTAGGTTATAGGAAAGTGTACATCACAAATATATTTCAACTGAGTTTTTTCTAATAGCCACAAGGCTGCTGGCTTGAGCAATGTCTTGGCAGCACTCAAACTGGGCGATGACGTCAATGAGAACTTGTGCTCCTCTCGGGACAGCATCAATGCTATTGCGCCCAGTGACATTGAGCAGCTGGAGACTGACATGGAGGATAATGTGCAGCGCGTAATCGTACCTTTTGCAGATGTTTCCTACAGTGATATGCCTAACATGCATGCAGCAATGGAAGCAGGTGCTGTTGGAGGTGCTATTGGTGGTGCTGGTGTTGCTGGTTTAGGAGGTGCTGTCATGCCACTGGTTAATTCACAGACTTGCTTTGTTAGCGGCAACTCAAATATGATACTCAACCATATGAACAACAATTTCCCCACTGAAGTGCCCGTTGCCAGCTCATCGAAATGCATTAAATCAAAACTAAAATCAGCATTTAACATAAAACAATCACGTAGCAAGAAGACTGAAGCGGAGAGTGTCCGTAAAACCACAGAGGTGCCAACAGAGCAGTCTCAAGCTCAACAGATACCAGAGAAGCCGTTACAGCCTCTAAAGCAGTCCACACATTCCAACAACAATGAGAAACTCAGCAGCGAGTAAGTCATCCTAGACTCCAATTCAATACCCAAAGATTAACATATGTTTCTGATTTATAGCAATTCACCTCCTTGTCTGCTGCCTGGGTGGGATAGCTGCGATGAATCTCGGAGTCCGCCCATTGAAAACGATGAGTGGTTGGCATTTCTGCATCGATCCATACAGGAGTTGTTGGACGGTGAATTTGATTCACTTAAACAACATAATTTAGTTAGTATTATTGTGGCCCCATTGCGCAACTCCAAGGCCATACCCAGAGTATTGCAGCGAGTGGCTCAGTTGTTGTCGCTGCCCTTTGTGCTGGAGGAGCAGCATATGGCATCAGAGGCAATAAAATCTGTCTATATCGATGTCAAACTGGTGCCCAATCTTATGTACGCCTGCAAATTGCTGCTCTCCCAGCGTCCAACAACGGATTCAAATGCTTCTCTGGCCTCGGGAACCGGAGTATCGCTTACCCGTACACTACGCAGTTTCTCGGACTTGGGTGCGGAGGAGATAACTACGGCTTGTAGTCTGTTTGAGTTGGTTTGCCACTTGGTCTATCAGCAGCAGCACTTTCTAAGCCAATTCTGCGACGCTGTTGCTATACTCGCTATCAACGACATGTTTATAAATATACTAACACATGGTAAGACCATTACTGGTGGGTTTTATTAAGTAAATCTTTTAAAGATCTATATTTCTTTTAGATTTCAAGGACAACAATTCGGTACGTTTGGCCAGCTGCATTTTAGCTCTCCTCTGCTGCGTTCTGCGTGAGCTGCCGGAGAACGCTGAGCTTGTGGAGAAGATTGTGTTCGACTCGCGTCTGAGATTCAGCATTCTGCTACAGAGTCGTCATGAGCAGCTGCGTCAACGAGCTTGTCAGCTGCTTTTGCTATTGGCCCGCTTCAGTCTTCGTGGCGTGCAGTGCATTTGGAATGAGGAGTTGAAGTTTGCACTGCAGGCTCTTGCGGAGCAGCAAACATGTCAATCGACCAGTCTGGAGGCTCTACAAACATTGGAAGAGCTTAGTCAATTCAGTTTCTTTATTGCCCAGGCAAGTGCTTAATTTGTAATTTAAAGTTTTACAATGCATCGAAATACATACATACATATACGCTTTTATCGTAATGCAGTCTAACAGTTAATTTCTCATTCCAACTAGAAATTGTAACCGTGGTAAGCAGAAATTTTTGCATTCCTTTTAAAATTTGAAGTCACATAGTCAATCACATGATCTGGTTCCAATGAGAAAGAGAGAGAGAGAGAGAGAGAGAGAGAGAGAGAGAGAGAGAGAGGGAGCGCTCTCAACCGAAGTAACTTTCAAGCTTTCCAGTTGGGAAGTAAATTGAGAGCAGATGCGGCCATTTTGTTTTTGCATTGGTCGTTTTTGTTGGTATTGCTCACAGCAAAGGCAATGCAAATTATACAAACAGTTTTTATACTCTCTGCAAGAGAGAGTATATTGGGTTTGTGAAAAGTATGTAACAGGCAGAAGGAGGCGTGGCAGACCCCATAAAGTATATATATTCTTGATCAGCATCACAAGGCGAGTCGATATAGCCATGTCCGTCTGTCCGTCTGTCCGTCTGTCTGTCTGTCTGTCTGTCTGTCTGTCCGTCTGTCCGTATGAACAAACAGATTTCAGAGATGGTAAGAGCTACAAGTTTGAATTTGGTCTCTATCGACTCGATATTAAGTCAGTCAATACAAGAATCTTTTTTTTTTTTCGATGCCACGCCCCATTCGCCCACAATGAGCAAAAAACTAGACACACCTCGGAAAAAATTTATGTTTCAGGCGAATATCTCGGTAACTATGGCACTTAGGAACACCAGTTTTGGTAGGTAGTTTCCTTGCGACAACACAAATGGAGTGTTATTAAAATTTTTGGGCTGCCACGCCCCGTTTTGCCACAAGAAATAAAATAATTTCCAAACTTTAATGTCATTTTTAAGGCATATGTTCTAATCATACAGTATTGTAATTTAAAATTCGTTTGGAGACAAATTATATTAAACTATCCTGAAAGTTGCAGATAAATCGGACTATAAACAAAAGAGCTAGACGCTTATCAAAGTTTATATAAATGAACGCAATGTCAATGCATGGGTGCAAGCGAGACAGAAACATACAACCATATGAACGAACGCTTACGCTGCTTGTGCAGCGACAACGTTGCTCGTACATACACACGTACATACACGCACGTACGCCTACATGCGTACATGTGGGTACATACATATGTATGTAATACATAGTATGTACATATAACTGCCCTTACATATATTTGAATTTATGCAATTATATATATATATATAGATGCATATATATATATATATATATATATATGTGTACATATAATAATAAATATATATATATATATATATATTTATATAAATATGTATTTATTTATTAATATGTGCATGTTTTTATCACCTTCAGCATGAAATAAAGTTCAAAGGTGAAACTGAATGAATTTTGTTCCTTTCTATTATTGCCTTTTTGTTTTGGCTACTTCCAATTTAAAGAACACATATGTATGTATGTATTTACAAATCATATTACACAGCTGTTTAGGAATCTGATCAAAACAAAATCATTGGCAAAGAAGACAAAAACAATTAAAAGAGAAATATTCTCATTTCACTCTCTCTCGTATTTGTTTTTGTTGTTTTTTGATTTTGTTCTATTGCTTCTTTGCATTGCATTGCGCTCACTCACTTGCAAACGCATGAAGGATTGAGAGGGACAAGTAGTTAGAAGTAGCGAAAAAGTCGTTACTTTTGGCGGGCGCTAAGCAAAACAGACAACGCTTAGCATCAGTGCTGCCAGTTAAGCTATTTTGCTGCTAGAAAGCAATAAGCTAACAATAATAAGCAATAAGCAAACATGATGAATTATTTGTTTTTATTTGTTAACCTAATTGTTTATGATAATGAAAATACTGAAATTGTTTTCCTTTTTAATTTGTTTTGTCTTAATGATACTGGATTTATGCTGCTTTTATAAATTATAAAATTTTATAAATCAAGTATTTTTCATTTCAATTGTTTATTTCTTCAAAAAAGTTAATTTATTAAATACAACCAATTAATTATTATAAAACTATTTTTGATTGTACATAAACTTTTTAGCAAATTTTTAGCATTTATTATCTAATATGCTAAAAATTTAGCTATTTTTGTTTTGTCTTGGAGATTCTGACAGCACTGCTTTAGCGTGCGTCAAAAGTAACGACTTTTACCGCTAATCCTTCTAGCCTGTCCCTCTCACTCCTAGACTCGCACTCTGCTTGTCTCATTTCTGTGAGAGAGAAATCCTCTCCCATCTGTGTAATTTTGGCGTTGCTTTGCTTTAATTCGTTGCGAACGTTTCGATTGAGCGGGTGTAATCGTGCATCGATATCAATTTTGTCGTCGATTTCGATATTAAAATTAAACAAAACGTGATTCTAATTACGAATAATACATACAAAACAAAAAAATTAATTTTAAATACGATAAGAATAGTTAATGTTAATATATCGCTTAAATAATAAATAACTAATTAATATTAAGTGCGCTAGTTCGTGAGTGTCTGTGTGTGTGTGTCAATCGATTTACGTCTGTGTGTTAGACATCGCGAACGTTCGATTGTCAACGCTCGAGTGGTTTGTGACGTAGGTAGTTCTTTCGAAGAAACCGCGCACGGGTTTCTGTGCGCGTTTTCTGAACTAAAGAATCGCGTTCGGTTTATGCGCGCGCGTCTTAATTTACTAGCGTTTTTAAGACGTGTATTTTTGATTTACAAACCGCGCGCGATTTTTGCGTTCGGTTTTCGGTTAACGCGTATTAATTGTCGCGTTACCCTTATTGTAGTAAGTCTTAAGTATTGTCCGATTTTGTCCGATTATAAATTTTATAAAATAATATAATATTCTTTTATATACTTATTACATTTATTTTATAAATATTTAATAATTTTTATTATTTATTTTGTTAAATTAATAATAATAATTTTTTTCTTTTTATATAAAAATTGAATTTTTATATAAATTTATTATATATTATATTTTAAAAATTTTATTTTATATTTTATAGTATTTTATTTTATATATTTAATTTTATAATTTTGAAATGCCCCGTAGAAGGCAATTGTCTGCTGCTGCACGTTCTCAAAGGCGTAGGGAAAGGAATAGGATAAATAGAGAAGACGAACAGTATGCTGATAGAGAGCGAGAGACAAATTCCCAATCTCAAAGAATCCGTAGGGCAGTTAGTGAAAATCGAGTAGCAGAACAGATTGGGAATTCACAGCAGCGTTCACGCCGTAGAAGAAGTGCGCGTTTAAGAGTAGTAGAACAGGCAGTAGATAATGAACGTAGAGCTATTCAGAGACAGGATCCACAGGAAAGGAATCGCGAGCAGCATCAAAATACGTTGCACAGGACAATTAGGAGACAGGATCCACAGGTTAGGCAGAGCGAACGGGCTTCAGATGCCCATCGCAGAAGAAGTCGTAGGGAAAATTTAGAAGAAAGGGATCGCGAACAGGAAGCCGATACTACTCGTAGAACAGTTAGGAGACGGGATGCAGCGTTTAGGCTTAGCGAACGGGCTTCAGATGCCAATCGCAGAAGAAGTCGTAGGGAAAATTTAGAAGAAAGGGATCGCGAACAGGAAGCCGATACTATTCGTAGAACAGTTAGGAGACGGGATGCAGAGTTTAGGCTTAGCGAACGGGCTTCAGATGCCAATCGCAGAAGAAGTCGTAGGGAAAATTTAGAAGAAAGGGATCGCGAACAGGAAGCCGATACTACTCGTAGAATAGTTAGGAGACGGGATGCAGAGTTTAGGCTTAGCGAACGGGCTTCAGATGCCAATCGCAGAAGAAGTCGTAGGGAAAATTTAGAAGAAAGGGATCGCGAACAGGCAGAAAATACTTTGCGTAGATCTATAAGAAGGCAAAATCTACAGATTAGACAGAGAGAGCAAGCAGTAGACACTTTGCGAAGATCGCAGAGAAGACAGGATATTTTAGTTAGACGGATAGAGCAAGTGCGCAATAGTCAGGCACACTTTGAGAGGAGACAGAATGTAGAGATTAGAATATTAGAAAGAGAAGTAGATAGAATAGCTAGGTCACAGAGTCGAAATGACCCTGTTCGTAGGTTAGTTGAAAGAGCGCGCAATACAGCTCAAAGAAGAAGTGCTCGGATAAGAGCACGCCAGATAGCAGTAGATTTAGCTAGAGGTGTTAGTCAAAGAGTTAGTCAGTATAGGAGTAATTCTCAGAATAGAGCAGCAGAAAATGAGCGTAATGCTGCCCGTACTGAGCAGGGACGACTGAATGCCATTGAAGATCAGGCACGACCCATTAGGAATAGTTTAAATAGTTTTATAGCCACTTACAACAAATCAATTAAACAGGGCCCTGACCATGTTTGCATTTGTTGTAAAGGATTGTGGTTTCCTCATCAGATAGACAGGATAAGTAGGGAATATATTTTGGAAAATAATGAATTTAGTGCAGACATTCTGTTTTTTGTCCGATGTATTTCCTCCTGTGGACGGCAAGCATTCGTTTTGCAAATCATGTAGCCGTTCAATTAAGGAAGGAAGAAAGCCTAATAATTCCATTACAAATGGCCTAGATTTCCCACCACTACCAGAATGTCTGAAGGATTTACATAGTTTAGAAGAAAGATTAGTTTCTCCGCGGCTACCGTTTATGATCATAAAATCGTTAGATTATGATCGCCAAAACAGCATAAAAGGAGCTGTAGTAAATGTGCCAATTCCAGTTGCGAATGTCGTAACTTCCCTTCCAAGGGCCTTTAGTGACGCAGAGGTTATTCAGCTCCACCTCAAACGCAGATTAGAATATCGTCACAGTTTCATGGTGGAAACTATATCTCCATCTCGTGTTGTTGATGCAATTAGGCATTTAGTAGGCACTGAGCTTTACAGAAAGCATGAGATTAGCATTAATGAGGAATGGTTGGCTTCTCATACATCTGAAGTCGTTCCATTTATTGCATCAACAGAAGATATAGACGTAGTTAGAGAATTGGGTGATAGAGCTGCAATCCCAAATTTAGAAGAGAATGCTCCAGTAGAAGAGCAAGAACTAAATCCTGGAGGTGAGGAAACCCTAATGGACAATATTCCAGTAGAGAACTTAGATGGTAGTAGGTTAGCAATAGCACCTGGGGAAGGACAACGGCCTCTGGACATGATAACTGATTGTGATTCAGAGGAGTTGTCTTTTCCCAAGATTTATGCAGGAGTCAAGCGAAATTGTGTAGAAAGCTACACAAAAATTATTAGATCAGAGCTTAGGAATTACGATAGAAGGGCTTGTAGGGTAGATAAGCTATTTTATAACCTTAGAAAAATGCAGCTTATTAATATGCGGAATAATTTTTCCATTTGCTTGAGAAAGCACAGCGCTTCCCGCGGCGTTACAGCTAGGACAGCCCTTAATGAAGAAGAAATAGATAGGTTAATTCAGTTCGATGAGGGATTTAAAATTTTAAAAGGCATTCGCTCGTCTCCTGCTCATTGGGAAGCAGAGAAGAAGAAGGTTATGGCCATGATTCGGCAATTTGGCATACCTTCTTTCTTTATAACGCTTTCTGCTGCAGAAAGCAAGTGGTTAGAACTGATAGTTATTTTAAAGAAAACAGTTAGGAAGGAAGTTCTAACCGAAGAAGAGGCAGCTAGATTAGAAAGGTCTGAAGTTGTAGAACTTATTAGGTCAGACCCAGTTACTTGTGCTAGGTATTTTGATTATAGGTTTAGACAGCTCTTAAAAGTTATGAAAAAGGATGGAGGCATTTTCGGCCGACATTCTGTTTATAAATATTATTGGCGAGTAGAGTTCCAACATCGGGGTTCACCACACATTCATGGAATGTTTTGGTTAAAAGATGCCCCTTTGTTTGATGCTAGCAATTCTTCTTCTTGTCCGCCTGTTGTTGAGTTTGTTGATCGGTTTATTACGACGGAAAAAAATCCAACAAACGATGAATTGACACCTTTCGTATTATACCAAACGCACAAGCATACTCCGTCATGCCAGCGTAGCATTAGAAATAGGCAAATCTGTCGTTTTGGTATACCATATCCTCCTCCTTTGCCTAGAACAGAAATTCTGTTTCCTCTTCCAGAAGATTGTCCGAATAAGTCAATTCATCATAACAACTTCGAGAAAATAAACAATTTCTTGAGTTCTCCAGTAGATAGTGAAATTAGGGAATCTCTTAACGATTTTAACAATTTTCTCTCGCAACCTCAAATTGGTCTTAGCTATGAGGATTATATTCTTGCAATTAGATCTAGTTTGAATAGACCAAAAATATTTTTAAAGAGAAGCTTCGACGCCATTATGGTGAATGCGTACAACACGCATATTCTGTCAATGCAGAGAGCCAACATAGATATTCAGTTTATATTAGATCCATATGCGTGCTGCAGTTATGTTATAAATTACATTAATAAGTCGCAAAGAGGTATGTCTAAGCTTATGCGAGAAGCTGTAGAAGAAGCGCGATCAGGAAATTTTAGTATTAGGCAGAAACTGCAGCACATAGGGCACAAGTTTATAAATGGCTCAGAAATATCTGCACAGGAGGCAGCTTATTGCTGTTTAGGGATGTCGTTGTCAGAGAGCAGCAATGCAGAAGTCTTCATAAACACTGGATTGCCTGACAAACGAGTTCAAATGCTCAAGTCGAGGGCACAACTCAGAAGTTTGCCTGAAGACTCTGAAGATATTTTCGAAGTAGGCCTATTAGATCATTACGTTCACCGTCCAGATAATCTAAATAGTTTATGCTTAGCAGATTTTGCGGCATATTATACTTTCAGTAGAACTGCAGGTAGGAATCGCCAAGAATCACAGGATGAGGTCGAAAATGCAGGATTCGGAACAACCGAAGTTTATCCTCTTCGCAATGGTAGTGGATTTGTTAGAGAAAGGCGTAGTCCACGGATAATACGATATAGGAGATATAACGTTAACCACGATAGGGAGAACTATTTCAGGGAATTAGTGATGCTGTATTATCCGTGGAGAAATGAACAAGAGGAGCTAATTAGGAGAAATTGCGAAGAGGTTTGCAATCAGAATAGGGAGCTTATTGAAGCAAATCGTAGGAAATTTAACGTTTTAAATGATAGTGAGCTAGAAGATGCTCTCAGTAGAGTATTAGACGAGAATCAGGAAGAAGAGTTAGGTAATTCAGATGAGCAGGAGAATGTAGATGATAGGTTTAGAGCATTAGGTGTAGCAGAAATAGATCCTCAACTTAACATTTTAAATATAGGAAATGATGAGAATGCAGATGGGCCAAATAGCAACACTGTTCAGTTTGTTAAGTTACCTGTTTTAATGACATCGTCATGTTTAGAGGAAATTGTATCGTCCCTAAACTTAAAACAGAAAACTTACCTGAACCATGTGTTGCATAATTTTAAAATGGGCAAAAAGTTCTATGAATTTGTAGGTGGTGGAGCAGGTGTCGGCAAAAGCCGACTTATTTCGGTAATATATCAAGCCCTTACAACTAGGTTTAATAATAGAAGAGGCTCAAATCCTGACTCTATTAAAGTTCTTTTGTCCGCTCCAACAGGGAAGGCTGCATTCGGAATAGGAGGTTGTACACTCCATTCAATGTTCAGTCTTCCAATTAATCAGTCCGATCGAATTGGGACCTTATCCGCAGACTTAGTTAACACGCTACATTCGAGATTGATTGATCTCAAATTACTTATTATTGACGAGATTTCAATGGTAGGAGCCAAAATGTTTGGCTTTATTAACCTAAGGCTACAGCAAATTTTCAAAAGTAATCACTTTTTTGGAGGAATACCTGTCATCGTGTTCGGCGATCTCAGACAACTGAGGCCTGTGGGCGACAAGTGGATTTTTCAGCAGCCCTCTAGCCAAGCCTACAGTGAATTACATGGCACACTGTGGGAAAATAATGTTATTAAATTTGAATTTTTCGAGTTGACGGAAATAATGCGTCAACGAGATGACCAACCATTTGCTGTAGCCCTTAATAATATGGCATCCGCTCATATGACGACCTCAGACATTGAGCTTATTAGATCAAGAGTTGTAAGGGAAGATATAATACCAGAAGATGCTATTCATCTATTCCACTCCAACGCCGAAACAAATTCATACAACACTTTAAAACTGAATCGAATTGCGACCACTCAATATTGTTCTAATGCTGAGGATTATATAAAGGGCAGTAATTTAGGTGAGGCAAACAAGGCCCGCATTCTTGAATCCGTTAAAGGGTTCAAAACTTCAGAAACCCAGGGTTTGTGTAGTTCACTTATTTTGAAAACTACAGCAAAATACATGATGACTGTTAATATAGACACTTCCGATGGCTTAGTGAATGGAGCAACAGGAATACTTAGACAGATAGATTTAGATTCAAACAGTCATCCTATTCTTCTTTGGGTAGATTTCCTTGAGGAAAGAGTAGGGAAGGAATTACGTTTAAAGTATAGAAATCTACCCAATCCATTGTGGACCCCAGTAGAAAAAACTGTTAGAAGTTTTCAGTTTAGGAAAAATGAAAATGTCACGATAGACCGAAAGCAGTTTCCGATCGTACCTGCAGAAGGTATTACCATCCATAAGAGTCAGGGAGCAACGTTTAATAAGGTGGTGGTCCACGTATCCGATGGTTTAGACCGAGCAGCTTTATATGTAGGCTGCAGTAGAGCGACAAGTGCAGCTGGACTTTTTATCGTAGGCAATTTCAACCCTCCTAGGCCTCTCCAAAGTCGAAATGTTGTTCAGGAAGAGTTAGAAAAATTACGCTCCATTAAGTTACTTAGTACGCATTTCGACTATTTAGTCAATAGTTCTAATTTCGAAATAATTTTCCATAACGTCCAAAGTCTGCACTGTCATCTTAAAAGTGTTCAGTGTGACAAGCTAATGCTCCATGCATCTATGCTTTGTTTTGTTGAAGGCTCGACCTTCCCAAATGAGACTTATGAAGTCCCAGGATATAGGATTGCTGTACGTTTAGATTGTTTAAGTGAAGGTAGGACTCGATCACAAAGAGGCATTCTTGTTTTCGTCAAGAACGAACTTTTTGAGAATGTTAGTCTTTGTTCTACAGGTCGCAATATTGATGGTTCGCACGTATTCGAATACTCAGTTTTAAAGTATAAGTCTATAGGAGTTTTAATAATTTACAGGAGCCCCCATTACTCGTTAGCTAAATTTAGAAGTGAGTTTGAGGATTTATTTGTAGAGTATAGTGAAATTTTAGGTAGTGAAGTAGTAATATTAGGAGATTTTAATTTATGTCTAAGCGCTCTCACTCAGGCTAGGGAAACTTATGAAAGTTTAGTTAGGAAGGGATTTAGATCCCTTTTAGATTTGAAAATGTCCACAACACGTGACGATACACACATCGACTGGGCATTTTCAAATGTGTCGCTTGGCCAAGCCAGCGCAAAAACCTTTGAGACGGTGCATAGCATTCACGACGCTATTTCCGTAAGCATTTCAGGTAGGCTGTAGATTGTTAGGTCGGGAATTTTTTTGTTTTTTTTTTTTCCGCGCGGGGAACATGGAAATTTGTAATTTTTCTAAAAATTACTAATTTCAAGTCGACTCGAAGATCTTTTACAAAGATCTTATTGCATCGCAATGACCTCCACGTGGTGTTCCCTGGATACCGATTTAAATTTAAATAATCGGGAGCTAACTCGAGCGGCGTATTGTACAAGTAATCGGGCGTCTTCGATTATACTTTTAATACCTGGATACCGATTTTAATAATTTGATAATACAATCGGGAATAAAATGCATGCAGAGAGTATTATACGGTCGGGCGAGCTCGACTGTACTTTTCTTTCTTGTTCGTCTTGCGTTTCTTCTCTCTTTTCTGTGCACAGCGCTAGGGAGAGGCAACAACAACTATGTATGTGTATTTGCACGTAGTGAACGAAGCTTTGCTTTGCCGCGGCGTTGCTGTACGAAGGTTAATTTAAATACATACACACATACATACATACATATGTATATTTAAGTTTATTACTTTACGCAAGCTAAAAACCACTTTAAACATAAAAAATGTTAGTGGCAAATTAAATCCCATTGAAAATTAAAAAAAAGTGCTTTAATCGTGAGTTGTTATTATACGATGTACCACCATCATGACGCCCTCAATAAAAAAAGTGACAAACGAACAGCTGATACAGAGTCGGACTAGGGACTGGATCTCAGTGAACTTCTTTGGGTTCGGATCACAGGCAATGGGCTCAGCAGGACCAAAGTAAACGACGACAATGCACATGGTAAGAAATATTTTACAAAGGAACAAGCAACTGCGATCCCAACGACATAAAGTCTGACGAGTGATACCAAAGCGCCAAGGACCGATCAGTGGCTGAAAGAGATACCAATTACAAATGCCACTCTCGAGAGCGCATGAGAAGCGTTCTTTCCAGCTAAAGATTTGCTTTTGTGTTTGGTTCGGACCAGTGAGCACTTTGGCTACTTTGTATCTTCTCTGCTTGGCCGTGTCGCGTACCCAGCGCTGAAAGTGAAAGCATTGAGTCTGATCCAACAGGATATCGGTCAGAATGACAGTTCTGCAAAAGAAGTGGGGATAAATGCCCGAGTTATCGTGTCCTAGGGCCAGTCTAGCTGGCAACTGTACGAGATTCCTGTTGAGCCGAAAGGATATCGTGGTATTACGTTGAAAATTCCTGTAAATGGGATCTTGATAGACAACTAGATTCTTCTGACCCCGCAACGACTGCAAAGAGAGCACAATATTCGACGAAGATCCCGAGTTAGAATTTCCACCGAATGTTAATTTGATGACAATGTCACCACCGTGACACATTTTCCCACTGAGCGTCTCCTCCACGTACAGTCGTTTGTCCCTCTTACGAGCACTCTGCAATTTTAGGGCCAAAAAGATTAACGCCAGTGTTGGTAATAGTAGAAAGCAGACAATGATTTCATAACTCCGTCCCACAACTGGACGCTCCAGGTGACATCTGAGATTCATGGGCACGGCAATAATGGGCTTCGCATCAGCATCCAAATCACTGATGTAATTGCACTTACAATGAATGCCGAAGGCGACGCTTTTGTTCATTTCCGGTATGCAGAATATGGTCTGCCAATTTGGCTCTGGTCGTGCATAGTTCCAGATGCGGCAACTGCGAATTTCCGTGACGAAGGTAAAGTAGGCACCCGATGTATGGTACAAGGTCCAGTCCTCCGACGGATTCTCCGCCCGGAGGTATATGAAAACCGGTTGGGCTTTCTCACAGCGATTACGAAGCAGTAAAGCTGTAGGTTCAGCCACTCGGGTTCTTACCAGGCACGTGGAGTTCTTCAAGTCCATGTCCCTTAGCTTGGGTACATTTGTCATGTGGAGCAGGACGCGAATATCGATATCGACGTGGGTGAACGTGACTCCCAGCACCGAGTGTCCATAGAGTTCGGTGCGATACATTCGCACCTCGCTGGGATTGAGCATATTATCGTGTACGACATTCTCCACATCCTCTTCGGGATCATCAAAGTCAATGCCATGTGGATGTCGATGTGGATGCGGACGTTGCTGTCGCTTGGAGCGTGACAAACTTCTTGCGGGCACATTCGCCGAGAAGTCCATTTTCAATCTGGATATATGCTGGAACGGTTCCGAAAGTAATTGGGTCTTCTCCCAAATACCATTCGAGGTATATGCATTAACGACCAGCACTTGTGCCCTTGATTCCTGCTCCGGATACCACCAATACTGACTCTGTTTGTGACTGCGTACGGATATCAGTATTTCATCACTGCGCAAATGATCTCGTAACTCCTGTAACAATTTCTCGGTGAATACCAGGGTATGCATGGAATCGCCGGATTCAATCACTATGGCATGCTCCAGATCAAGATCAAAGCTTTCCATAAGCATCGTGAATGTGGATCTTTCGATTAATTTGGGTCCTTCCTCGGGATGCAATCGCCTGGCTGATCCCATGCCCATGTAAAACAGGCAAGTGCTAAGTTTCCAATGGGCCAGTAACCAGTTATTTATATGCTCCAATACCTGTGGCTGCAGTGTGGCCATTTGCTCCAATCGATGCCGATAGTTGTCGATATTCAAACAGGACTCGGAGTCAGCACGACACTGGGATTTGGGTATAAACTCCCACTCGGCACTGAATTTATTCAGCAAATCACAGAGATCATCCACCATTGTGCGATAGTAATCATCCAATAAAACATTCAGTTCGTTGCTGGCAATAATGTTCTTAAATGTGGATGCTATAATGTGAAGCATTCGAGCCAAAACGTTGACTTCCATATCGTCCAGGGGCTCCAGGGAGACAACCAATTGTTTTATCAGACGCACCAGGTGGGATAACTGTACAGTGGTCTGTGGCTGATATACTCCAAGTGTTTCTATAAACACAATCAGACGTTCTTTCGTATTGATCAGTTTCGATAGCTGATATAGCAAAATGAAGGATTTCTGCCAATCTGCGTATTCCAGCCAGTGTCGAGCCCTTGACAAATGATTGATGATCGCAGTTTCCGTTTCCTCAATTTCCGTTGGTCGCACATCCACAGTGACGTCCACATTGATACAGGCACCCAAATTATCGCAAACCTTAAATATTTATTTAAATTAATTAAAAATATTTAAAAGTCTTTTATACATACCAGAATATTGATGTAAGATGTCGGGGGTAGTCGCACCATCAGCAATTCATCAGTTCTGCAATCCTCGATAAGGAATCCATCTATTCCCACACAATACTGTAAGGGTTTGTGACGTGCCTGATCCGTTTCGCATTGTATAAAGAATAGGGTTTCCAGGGCATCACCTTCAATTGGTTTAACATTGCAAAAGGTGTCGATAGGTCCAGTATTTTTATCCAATGTAATGCTTGTGGTGCCCTGGTAAATAGCTGTCTGTTTATATCTGTGAGTTGCTTCTATATTCAAATAAATTGTTATTCTTCGTGCTATCTTTTTGGTATCATAGATAAGTCTACTGAGTGTTCCTACCACATCATTTTCCACCGTCCATGTCCATTTATTAATTTTTTTCGTACGACATCGTAGGCATTGGGCTTTCAGGTGTATCGGTAAGATATCGGAAAACTTATTCGCATTACAATTGTTCACGCATATAATGTTAATGTCGATATATCTTCGCGGTGATGACAGAAACACCGCATTCTGTATGGCCACTGCGGTACGCAGGTGATCAAAGGTGGATCGTATGTGGAGGGTTATACGTAGTGATTGCTCATTGGGTTGGCTATAAGCTGGAATCGCTATGCGTTTACCTGTTGAAAGAAATCTTCATTATTTGATCACTTACACCATAAAGAAGGAAATTAATGCAAATGCAGCAAAATAACGGTGTGAGCTGTGTTAGCACTACCAAAGATCATTCATTTGGTAGGTACTGGTAGGTACTAGTTTGGTACTGGTGTAGTTTTATTGGTAGTAAACTTACCTGTTCCCATATTGGTTTTACAGGTTTTATGCACTTGATATATGATGGCTTGGCAAGACCAGTGATACAAAAGCTGCTGTGAACCGGTTTCAGGAAGTGAAAGGTCACGACTCGGATTGGCATAAAAGAAAATTGTCTTGCCCCTGAAAACTTTGCGGTGTTGACCTCCGCGTATGGCAGCATAAACCCTTTGAGAGGCAAGCACCAGATAACACTAAGAAACGATTATGAAACTGAATATATATATAGTTTGAATATATTAAGCTAACCTCTCACCCTTGCGACAAGTGGAATTCGCCGGCCGACAATTCGGGCATTAAGCCGTACCATAACCATTCGATTCAAGGGAGATTGAAGACGAAGCTTGAGACGATAACGTCCAAGTTTTAGTTCCGGTTTCAGAGTACCTCCCAAAAACTCCAATAGATCTAAAGAATAACTGAAACTGAAAGTATAGTTAGGTTTGGTAAACGGATCAAAGCTTACGATGCTCGGTGCTGTCGTGTAGAGTCCAATAATATTGTATGAAGTTATCCATTGGACAACGTCGGGTAAAACTTGCCCGTAGAACAAGAACCTCCGAGGTCTCATAGTGTAGGGGACGATTTGAGTCATGGCATCGGGGAATATCAAATTGAGGCTCACAACGAATGTTCTCCTCTAGATCAACGTAGATGAAACTAAGTGATTTCGTTCCGTATGCTGAAAGTCCATTTGTCGATATTGCAACAGACACATTATGATGGCCGCTTGTGTCAAAATTAACCCGTGTAACATGATAAAAGCATTTTTGATATGGCAAAGGGTTTGGACTGAAAATGTTGTAAAAATCAAGAGTGCTTTCTAAACTAGTTGTACGATACCAAAAAAGCTGCTCTCGGGTTTCGGATGTATTCGTTTGAAACAAGTCGACTAAACGTCGGTCATCCACATTTACTTTGGTGGTAAACCATATATCTCCAAGTGTTTCTAATGTTATCAGTATATACGCAGTTCGGTTTACGTGAAATCGGTTAACAAATATATGCAGGTTTTCATAGCTTATGTGATTTTGTACTTGTGGTATGCTTATCAACAGAAATAATTGAATAAGGCTCATTTTTCAAATAAATTCATCTTTTTAACTACAAATATATTCCATTTTCCTTTTTCGAAGCCTACTAAATACAGTTTGTACAAAGTACTATAGTTATATAGAAGGTGCTTAGTAAAATATTATCTTAGAGTAGAACCATTCTAGCAATTACAATTTCGTTGCATACTTTCGAGCTGTATTGAAAAATGTTTTCATGCCAATTCTGTGTTGATAGAACTGCTCAGGCAAAAAATAGCTAGATTGCTAAAAATTTTAACACCAAGCGTTGTTATTGCATATAAAACATTCAAAATTGTGTTTTCAAGCTTTATTTTTATAACTACTAATATTACTAGATTTTAAACACTTTTCAAAATAAGCCCCGCGGATAAAATAATGCAGGGAATTGGGAAAAATCTATGTTTGGATTTAAGAACGCGACTTAAAGAATATAATAATCACTGGCAAACAACAATTTCAGAAGAACGCAAGGGAAAAGAAGAAATCAGGAAAAATGCAAAGAATGCGCATTTGCCAATGTATGTATGTTTAATGCCAACTAGTCTCACTAATACTATTATAACTACGCTCAAACAGAAGTCTGCTTTCCGCTCGCTCCTTTTAGTCTCTCTATTTTTGGTTGTTCTTGCCTCTTGCTGTTTGTATGTATGTAAATGTAAATGTAAACACTGCAGTGCTCGCTCTCACAGCTGAAATATTCGCTCTCCCACTTTTTGACTGTTTCGTTGTTATCTTTTCGTTTTCCAGGGTGTGTGTGCTGTCATTAGCTGGAGCTGGAATAACAGGCGTAGGCGTACAGTAAATTCAGTTGATAACTAAGAGCATATCAAAACTTGTAATTAAAAGAAAATAGACTTATAAAAATAGACTTAAAATAAGCTAGAACTAGCTGTAAATAAATTTAACCCCCCACATTGATTTATGCCTTTTAAAGAAAATTTCAAGACCCCCCAACAGAAATAGACCAATTCTTTGGTATTTTCATATTCCTTATCGCTTTTATTGACCCTATTCCGAGTAACTTAATTATGCCACTAAGTTAATTTTTCAAGAAATACAACTTTTTAAATTTAATCACTTTGCGAAAACCAATTATCAAGCACCAGATGAATATTGAGCTTTGTATTAACTTAATCACCTTTGCGATAACTCTTAGCAGCTCATGTAACTGCACAAGCTACAATCACAATTGTTTCGACTATATAATAAAGATTATACTACTTATAATCATTTTAGCCATTAGAAACCGATTGCACTTTGCTAACAATTTTCAGATTGAGAGAGAGACAGTGAGAGAGAGGGAGAGCATTATTATCTTTTGAGAGAGTAATACGTCTGCGATTAGTAAGTTTTATTTTTTGTTTTTGTTAAATGTTTGTTTGTTTTGATAATTATCACTTCTTTTCTATTTCATAGTATTGATTAGCTCACATTTAATACTAATTATTTTCTTTCTTTTTATTTTGCTTTACACTTTATACTGCTCATATATCAGCTAATTAATTTTTAGACCCTGTACTCTTAAAAAGAGTACATTTTTGTATTTAATTTTATTCATATCATTTTACTGTATTAGCTTTATTATGCATATACCCCAGGAGAATATAAAGTACTTTTCTATTAATGCAGTGTTATATGAAATGTTGTCTGGTTTTACTAATGAGCTGAGTCAAACAAGTTTTGTGCATTGATCAAAAAGGTGGCAAAATTGTTGACTTTACTATATTGGAAGTAAACTTAGCATGTTATATACCAAGCTACAAACCTGTAAGGTTATATAAATATCGACTTTAGTATAGAAAGACAGACACCCACAGAAGCTTTGATGATTTAAGTTTTCAATAAAGGTATATTTTGAGATGTCTAAAATCTGTAGACTCATTATTAAAAGCAAAAATAAATTTCTAATCGATTATTATTAATATAAAATAGGACTTTGTTCAATATATATTTTTATTTAAGTTCATAGACAGTTTGCGACATGTTTTTGTTTACGTTATAAATTTATATCAGGATGTACCATAGTTCAATTTAGCCAGAACGAAGTACAAAATGTGTTATTAAAGTAGTTGAAATGATTTTAAGATAGGAATGGAAAGTTATAATTTCTAAGAAATTTATTTTAATGCCAGATGGTAGATGGTTTAAACTGCCGGTCACTAAATCTATAAATTTACTCTACGGTTTATTTGAATTACTCAAAAAAGTATGTATGTAAAAAAACATATCGAAATTTACTTCAACATAGCAGAGAGTAGTGTCTCTCTTAGTATACTCGTTTTTCTGTCGACTCATTCTGATCAGCAGAAAGCCGCCAACATTATAAGAAACTCTAATCTCTGCCGATGATGTCTGCCTCCCTCTGTATTTAAGTTGTGTCTCGACTGAAACTAGTCACATTGTCGGTTAACGCTCAGCTCTGATCGGACGGAACGAGTTTCATTCGCATTTCGATTTTCGTTTTGTTTTCAGTTTTTATTTCAGTTTTTTTTGGACTTTTTGGTTTTTGGCTCACTTGAGTTCAGTTTATTACACAATTCGGAGTGCGTGTGCGGGGAAAAGCGTGTAGAATGTGGCTTGTATTATGCTTACTGGCAGTGCCAGTTTTGGTTTTTGTCTTATTCGAATTGAAAATCGGTCGAAAGAAACGTTTGATAAACAAAATTAATGGCCCACCTACAATTCCGATCTTCGGGAATGCTCTTCAAGTGGGCAAAAATCCCACCGGTAAATGCATAAAATTATAACAAATCAATCAGAATGTGAATCGTTTTGCATTTTCTCGAATTGTATTAGAACTGGTGAGAATTGTGGTAGAAACATCAGTTAAAATGCAATTCGGAATAAGGCACTGACAGATTGGCATCAAAAACAATTCGAACAACTGAGCAGAAATTTAATTCAAAATTCACAACAAACCTATTATAGTGACAGTAATTATTAGTGAAGAGATAACACGAATAAACACTAATTACCATGTCTAATTTTATACTAGAGAAAAATTACATGGAAAAATGATAATCAAAATAGTGATGTTATTTTTATTAACAATATTAATCGTAACAGTAATAATATAAAATAATAATTATAATAATAATACTAATAATAAGAATAATAATAATAATAATTAAAATAATAATAATAATAATAATAATAATAATAATAATAATAATAATAATAATAATAATAATAATAATAATAATAATAATAATAATAATAATAATAATAATAATACTAATAATAATAATAATAATAATAATAATAATAATAATAATAATAATAATAATAATAATAATAATGATAATTATAATGATAATGATAATGATAATGATAATGATAATGATAATGATAATGATAATGATAATGATAATGATAATGATAATGATAATGATAATGATAATGATAATGATAATGATAATGATAATGATAATGATAATAATAATGACAATAATAATAATGATAATAATTAAAATGATAATAATAATAATAATAACAATAATAATATTCGTATTCATAGTTGTAACAAAACTTAAATATGTGAAGTGCGCACTACAAAATCAATGAAAATGTTATCAAACCAAATTGAATTCTTAGTACATAACTGACCTTTGAAGCGAGAAAATAATAAGATTAAATCTAGTATGATATCATGTATTGCACTATAAATATTTATTGTTTGATTTCAAAATCAAATGATTTACTAGTGTACTCAAGAATACAAATTTTTTAATTGATTTCTAAACCAATGTATTAAATAAATAAATTTCTTCGTTGGTACAGAAATTTTGAATACATTTTTCGACTGGTGGCACATTTATGACAGGGATAACTTCCGCTTTTGGGTTGGCTACTACACCAATGTTTTCATCTGCAATCCCAAACATCTTGAGGTGAGTCATAAAAGTTATAAGCCCCATCATATATGATAAATTATATCATATCTGTATTTTCAGTTCATACTGAGCAGCAATACGTTGATTAAGAAGTCGGATATTTATGAAATGCTGCATCCCTGGCTGGGACTTGGATTACTCACGAGTTGGGGCAGCAAATGGCATAAGCATCGCAAGATGATAACACCCTCATTTCATTTCAACATTCTTCAAGACTTTCACACTGTTATGAATGAGAATTCGACCAAATTTATCGAAAAACTTAAGAAGGTTTCGGCTGGCGATAGCATTTTTGATTTTCAGAATGAATCACATTACTTAACTCTGGATGTGATTTGTGAGACTGCAATGGGTGTGTCCATAAATGCCATGGGACAGCATGACTCCAGTGTAGTTAAAGCCTTTAAGGAGTAAGCATATATTTTATATGTACTTTATTCTAAATCTTAATTTAAATTTGATTTATTACAGCATGTGCTACAATATTAATATGAGAGCATTTAATCCGTGGAAGCGTTCAGATTTTCTTTATCGTTTGGCTCCCGACTACGCGGAAAATGCCAAAACGCTGAAAATTCTGCAGGACTTTACCAACGAGATTATCGAGAAGAGAATTGAGGCCCATCGTGCTGGTACCGCCAAAACATTGGATACTAATGAGTTCTCACGCAAGAAGATGGTTTTCTTGGATACTCTGCTTTCCTCTACCATTGATGGACGTCCATTGAATAAACAGGAGATTTACGAGGAGGTTTCCACATTTATGTTCGAGGGACACGATACTACCACATCGGGTGTAGCTTTTGCTGGTTACTTACTATCCAGATTCCCAGAACAACAGGTTAGTGGCAATTACATGAACTGCCTAAAAGTATGCTAACTTTTTTTCTTAACGAACTCAGCGCAAGTTGTATGAGGAGCAGCGGGACATTATGGGCAGTGACATGCATCGGGATGCAACCTTCCAGGAAATCGCCGAAATGAAGTACTTAGACCTGTTTATTAAGGAAGCACAAAGAGTATATCCCAGTGTGCCGTTCATAGGACGCTATACCGAAAAGGATTATGATATTTGTAAGTTTACATAGATGAAAGAGTTTGATAAGATTGGTTAAAGAGTCAGAGGCCTTTTTGCCTTTAAGCAGTCTAAAACCTAGCCAAAAGGGTTTTTTAGACTGTATTATAATATACTTAACACTTCTTTCAGTGGGAACCGTTGTGCCCAAGGGAACCACACTCAATCTGGGCTTGATAACGCTGGGCTACGACGACCGCAACTTCAAGGATCCCCTTCGTTTTGATCCCGAACGCTTTGAGCACAGTAAGCCCGGACCCTTCGATTACTTGCCCTTCAGTGCTGGACCACGTAACTGCATTGGACAAAAGTTTGCATTGCTCGAACTGAAGACTGTGATCTCGAAAATAGTGCGCAGTTTTGAGGTGCTACCCGCAATGGATGAAATGACCTCCAAGGATGGCTATCTGAATACATATGTCGGACTGCCGAAGGCGGAAAAATTGGAAAAAGAGAAGCGGGGTCACAAATACGATCCCATTTTATCGGCAGTTCTTACATTGAAATCAGAAAATGGTTTATATCTGCGTTTACGTGAAAGGAAATAGATTGTGTTGTTTTATATATTTATAAGCATTAGATATAGTTAACATCGATTAATATTAAAGATCTTTAGTTAATGCCAACCAAAACGGTGCCCACATTTCCCTTGGCCACAAAATTCGCGGTCTTGATCACATCTCCATTGATGTACTGTGATTGCAGTGAACTGGTAATGACCTCAGCCTCAGCACCCAAGCTGAAGTACCTCGTGAGATCAATATTCACATCGGATTGTCCCAGATTCAGCACTATGACGTAAATATCGCTACCTTGCTTATGGCTGTACAAGAGAATGGGAAATTTTAGAGAGACCCTCTCCATTAAGCTAAAATTGGTTTAATTACCGTGAGTAGAGTATGATGTCATCGTTCAAAGCCTGAATCTTAAGGTCACCAGTACGGAAAGACGGTTCCTGCCTCACACGTACCAAAGTCTTGAAGATTTGCAGATGCGATTGTGGAGCCCGAAGCTGTTGCAGAGCATTGTTTGTTCTATATTCATCCGAGACTGGCAACCAGGTGTGATCGCCGCTGGTGAAACCTATTTGATATAGTACACAAAAGTTATATTCACCGAAAAAACCGATTTTAATTAATTTAATTACTTACCCGCCATGGAGGAGGCATCCCATTGATAGGGCGTACGTGCTGGATCACGGGATCGATCATAGTAATGCTCTGGATCGGAGTTACATGCCGAAGGATCAACAGTATCTTCCCAGCTAATAAAGACATCAGTCATGCCAATTTCCTCACCATTGTAGGTGACTGCATGTCCCGGCAAGGTCTGCAGCAGAATATTGATCAAGTCAATGCGTTGAACTCCAAAACGGGATGCCACTCTCTTATTATCATGATTACCCAGCACCCAATTGGCGTAGACTCCCTCAGGCATGGCATTCATCCACTTCTCAATATGCTCCACGTACTCCGTTGCCTTCGAGGCATTGTTGATGTTCGAGAGGAAGTCAAAATTGAAGGGCACATGGGAACCATTCCGAATACCATCGCCGTAGAATTTCATAATGTTTTCAAAACTGGTGTAGGCTTCGGTCATCAGAAGGCGCTGGTCACCACCATGTTGGATGTGGAACTCATCGACTAGTTCACGCCATTGATAGACCATGTCAAAGGTCTCGGGCAGATCCTGGGTGTACACATGTTGAGTGTAGCAATGATCATCGGGATCGGGACAAGCAGGATCGTTTGAAAGTGGTTCATCTGGATACTGATTATAGCGATCAAGGTCAACCTCAAAGAGGTAAGGGATCGCATCAATGCGGAAACCCGAAACTCCCTTTCCCAGCCAAAACTTGATGACGTTCTTCATCTCCGTGACGACGGCAGGATTGCGATAGTTGAGATCAGGCTGGGCAGCGGCAAACTGATGCAAGTAGTACTGTTGCCTCACCTCATTCCATTCCCAGGCGCTATAACGGAATTCGGAATTCCAATTACTTGGTGGCTCTCGCTCACCAGTTTCCTCATTAATCTTGCCATCGTGCCAGATATAATAGTCCTTGTAAACGGGATCACCATCAACCGATTTGATGAACCATTCGCTTTGATCACTGGAATGATTGGGCACAAAGTCCAGTATAATTCGTAGTCCAACCTCTTTGGCGCGTGCAATCATACGCTCAAAGTCCTCCATGGTGCCGTACTCTGGATGTATTTGATAGAAGTCGGCAATATCGTAACCAAAGTCCACCATGGGTGACTTAAAGATTGGTGAGAGCCAAGCGGCCGTAAAGCCAATATCCTTCAGGTATTGCAACTTTTCGGTGACACCATTGAGATCACCGATGCCATCGCCATCTGAATCCCGAAATGATCTCGGATATATCTGATAATAGTTTCCACTCTCCCACCACTGTGTGGCACTACCGATTCCCAGCACTACCGAGAATATAGCAATAACTGCTGTCAATCGCATGTTGAACAATTTTGATTGAGCTTCCAGCTGACGAGCGACTTTTATGTGTTCCGATAAGAACCTACGTATTGTGGGTAGTGTCCACTTTTGGAGTACCGATTTCAATTGCTAGACAAACACCTCAAACATTTAGTTGTCTTCTGAAACTTACATTGTTCATCCCAGCACTTAACTCTGGGAAATCAGATA
Organism: Drosophila cardini; assembly: GCA_018903735.1. Lineage (NCBI taxonomy): Eukaryota > Metazoa > Arthropoda > Insecta > Diptera > Drosophilidae > Drosophila > Drosophila cardini. The sequence goes on along the minus strand of JAEIGM010000001.1, from coordinate 18,454,071 downwards.
ATGCCCAATTACCCAACAGAGATAATTGATTGTGAACAATTTGTACTTCTGGTTTCAAAATATACCCTGTGTGGGAGTATATGGGGTTTGTTGAATGTTAGTAAAAGGTATAAGTAGATATTTGAGTATATAAAATCATGATCAGCATAGAAAGCGGAGTCTATATAGGATTTCATAGATAGTAAATACTGGGAAACTATGATTCACAGTCAAATAAAATCATTTGTTAGATAAGAGATATCTTGGAAGTTGGGGAAATTGAAATTCAGCGTATAATTAAGTCGTGTAAGCTTTAATATATTTTTTCTTCCATTTTTTCTTTATTTAAGTAGCGCAACTGAAGGGCATTCGTATTACTCAGCTAACACTAATCATCTGAAAGAAAGTACCGAAAACTACTTGACATACACAAACTCAAAGACCCGATTAAATATATCTCTGAGAGTCTGATTAATAGATAATAAAAGTAACTGTAAACAACTAGTTATACACACTAGATTCCTTGTTTATGAATTCTGTTATTGGGTAACCTTGTAAAAATCATTCAAGCTTCAAATGTACCAAACAATTTTAAATTTCTAATAAAATTAATAGAAACTACTAACAGTGAAAGCTCTCTTCTCCGGACTGTCGCGGTTCCAGTATTTTATAATAAAAGATTAGATTAAATTAGACTAAACATCTGAATAAATCACAACATATATACAGATTTCAGCCAAACTCAAGAGTTGTGCTTTCCCTCTAATCCGAAGTACAGGGTAACACAGTAAACACATTAAAATTGATATTTATCTGTACAGATTTAAAGCAACTGAATTTTAATATTCTGGTTTTTCAATGCTTTCAAAACCACCAATTCATCAATAATATGTTATTCATCAGCTCTCGATGCTATAAAATAAAACTCTACTTACTCATAGGTGGCGCATTTACAGCAAATGAGCAGTTTACAGCAGTCAAAGAAATGTTAACAGATGGCGTACAGTTTACTGTAAAACAGATAATCTCTGTAATTTCCAAGTGCTTTTAAAACTCTTAGTCCTTGATGCTGCGATGTTTAACTCTACCAACTCAAAGATGGCGCTTGTCGCCAAAAAGGCCAGTTATCAGCACTCACAGGAAATTCAACAGATGGCGTCAGTAAGCTTCTTGTGAAATAATGAAAACTAATTGTTCAGATATCAACCAAACTCTGCATAAATTATTGTGTACATTTTTTTAAATGTTGCTTTTACTATACTCACTCGATAAACTAATCATATAAATAATTAATTACTGAAAACTCTCTAAAAGGTTCAGGAAGAGCATCAAGTCTTTAGTGAGCCCAAAAAAATTCCCTTCTTTCCTACCCTTTCCATTTCTTTTCAAAGTTCTAGTATTGAAATTTCATTCATTGCAAATACGTATTTATTTTGGATGTGAACAACTTAAAGTCTATGGCGATAATATCAGAGATTTGTCATTTGTGCGATCCAGGTCATGGGGTCAGTGGTAACTCCTTAATGATGGCCATGGGTGACTTCGGGGTGGCCGTGAGCTTCGATCCATTCAAGTTGGCGGGCAACGTGGTCGGGAACTTTGGGAATGACATCTCCAGTGGCTCTGAAACCATGCTCATCGGCGACATAGGAGATCTCGACTGGTATACCCTCGGGAGAGATCCATCCGTAGCTACCGTGCTCGTTATCGTGATCATCCCTGCTGTAGGTTTGATGTATGTGGTTGGTCAGTTCCAAGTTGTGGTCAAAGCCATTTGGACGCACATCATCTTTGCGGCTTACCACATCTGTATGGCCACCTTGGTCGACGTATTGGTCAGCATGAGGCTGTACCTGGCGGACGCCGGCAGCAGCCAGACCGATGAGAGCGCAGATCATCAACTGAAAGGAATGCCCATAAGTAAGATCATAGTCAATCCTGTAAAGCTTTTAGCTTTTTAGCTCTACTTACAGCCTTGAACATTTTGATTGGAATGTTTTGCAGTTGTAGAACGAAGAACGATCGTTGACTGATACTTTACTCTGATCAGAAGACCTCTTTTATACAACTTCAGTCCAATTTGGGGTTTGATCGAGTTATGTATTTATTCGGTGAGCCCATTATGAAAAACATTTCGCTTAGAAACAGTGTGATAACAACAAGATACTGTTATAATATTAACAAAAACAACAATAACAATACTGAAGTGCATCAAGAACGAGTTGAACTGTCACAAACCAGTTCCAAGTTCAAAACAACTGCTCTTCGTCGGAGTCACAAGCCCCTTCAATCCGGCCAATCAAGTTGATGATACGCATTAGATGCTGATATTCGCAAATTCACATACTGCATCGCACTTTTTTTGGACCCTGTACTTAAGAAGAGTACAGGGTCTATAAAGAGGGAAATATGGCCGATTCTATAAAGTATATATATTCTTAAACTGCATTGAAAGCCGAGTCTGTATAAACCCCTGGGTCTAAAAGACTATGAGAGCACTTTAAAAGAGTACAGGGTCTATAAATTTGTCAAAAAACAAATGTGCGTAACAGGGAGAGGGAAACATGGCCGATTCCATAAAGTATATTCTTAACCTGCATCGAAAGCCGAGTCCGTACAAGCCCCTGGGTCTAAAAGACTATGAGAGCACTTTAAGAGAGTACAGGGTCTAAAAGGTTTGTTAGACAACAAATGTACGTAACAGGGAGAGGGAGACACTTTCGATTCCATAAAGTATTCAGTCTTAAGTTATTAATCGTGATCAAAAACAAATACAGGGTCTTATACAGTCGGGTTGCTCGTCTTCAGCTTTTCGTACTAGTTTCTTATTGTTTGCCATAAACATGTGTTATTTAAGTATATATATATATAGATATTTTGATTTGGGTCGGACGATTCTCAAATTATAACTTAAGGATCAGGTATCAATTTGGTAATTCCCTGAGCTAGCGAATTCAAATTAAAACAATTTCTATATATATATACAAATATATATATGGAACATATTTTATTTTAAATACAAAACAAAAGTTTAAATGTTAACTTATTTATTAGCGGATTCATTAACATAAAAGAAATAAAATTTCAACGGAACAACAATTAACAACAAGAAAGAAAAGTACAGTCGAGCACGCCAGACCATAGAATACTCTCTGCATTTTATTCCCGATCATTTTAATAAAATCGGTATTCGGGTATATCAATTGATACTTGCAACAAAACACGTTGAAACAAAAACATCTGATTGTATGTATACACACACATATACATTTGACATTATATGTATGCATGCACATATGTATGTGTGTATTTGTTATACATACACAATTGGTTGGCACAGCCAGCATTCGCAAGCAGCGCTGTCGCTAAGCTACGCAAGCAGCGAAAACGTTCGCTCACATGTTTGTATGTTTCTATCTCGCTCGCACACATGCATTGGCATTGCGTTCAATTATCAACTTTCTTACATGTCTAGCTCTTTTGTTTATTGTCCGATTAAGATGCAACTTTTAGGATAGTTTAATATAATTTGTCTTTAAACGAATGTGAAATAACAATACTGTACGATAAGAACATATGCCTTAAAATCGGCATTGAAGTTTGCAAATTATCTTATTTCTTGTGAGAAAAGGGGGCGTGGCAGTCCAAAATTTTTGATGACAATACAATTATACCGTCTCTAGGAACCTACATACCAAAATGGGTGTTCCTAAGTGCCATATTTACTGAGATATTCGCCTAAAACATCAATTTTTTACGAGGTGTTTCTAGTTTTTTGCTCATTGTGGGCGAACGGGGCGTGGCATCGAAAAAAAAAAGATTCTTGTATTGACTGACTTAATATCGAGTCGATAGAGACCAAATTCAAACTTGTAGCTCTTACCATCTCTGAAATCTGTTTGTTCATACGGACGGACAGACAGACAGACGGACAGACAGACGGACAGACGGACATGGCTATATCGACTCGGCTTGTGATGCTGATCAAGAATATATATACTTTATGGGGTCTGCCACGCCTCCTTCTGCCTGTTACACACTTTTCACAAACACAATATACTCTCTCTTGCAGAGAGTATAAAAAACGACAACAACAAATCGTCTCGTTCGGTGAGTGGAGGTACGAGAAGTATTTCCGATTTTTAGAATAGTAATTATAAATTATCCATAATCCCAATATTTAAACATATTAAACAAATTTTATATTGTTCAAAATTTGTATGATAAGCAAAAGTAAAAAAACAATAATAATTTATGAATTTGTTATTACAATAGGAATCTCAAGCAGTGACTACTTGAAAATAAACCAAAATTTAATCTGATTTAATTGATATTTTGGGAATGTGAGAGAATACAATGCCTTCATTAATTAACTGAGTGAAAGTGAATTGAAAGCTATGCAATTTATTTAAAAGCACAACTTATAGTACATATAACCTAAAGTCGTGGGGTGTCAAAAAAATTGCTCAAAAATAAAATTCGGACATTTTTTATAACGTGAAGTGAGTCGGTGTGACGGTCCGTCGGTTGGTTGGCCACAGTTGACAGCTGTCAAGTCGAGAGCAGGACACGCACATGAACTTTGGGATGCTGAATCCTATACCATCAAGGATAAAGTTTCAAAGGTTCTTTATGAGCGTGTGGTCACATAACGGTTTCGAGCGTAATTTTATATAATTTTTAACCAAAGATAAATAACTTTTGGGAGGAAATAACTGTATTTTACAGGAAAATTTAATCCATCTTAAATAAGTTTCTGCTTAACTTAATACTAGAGTCCAATAAACTCCTTTCCTTTCTGAATTTAAATAGGGTCAAAGGTGAATTCTCTTGTTAAGTTAAGTATTTAAATCATAAAAAACTGACTAAACATGAATTCCGACTATTAGTTTTACTTGATTAATATACTTAAATTCTTTAAAATGGCTTTAAACCACTAATAAAAAGTTTGTTTGTTTTATATAATAATTTTAAATTTTTTTCGTATAGTAATTTTGAACTTGTTATGTTTAAAACTTATCAATCTACCCGTGTTTCAAAACTCTTGAGTATCTCTAAGTAATGTAAGATTATTTCATAGCAGATTTTGTGATTCTGAGAAGAATCAAGAATGTTAATGAGCAAATTGAAAGTGACATCATCACCAATATTGAAATATACGAATTGATTAACAGTATATCCTTTAATATAAGGCTGTCCCCTTCTTTTCGATATACTTCCCAGGTGCCAGATATTATCATTTTGGAATAAGAATATATATATGTATTTCCTTTGTTGCAAATACGTATTTATTTTGGATGTGAACAACTTAAAGTCTATGGCGATAATATCAGAGATTTGTCATTTGTGCGATCCAGGTCATGGGGTCAGTGGTAACTCCTTAATGATGGCCATGGGCGACTTCATCGTGGCCGTGAGCTTCGATCCATTGAAGTTGGCGGGCAACGTAGTCGGGAACTTTGGGAATGACATCTCCAGTAGCTCTGTAACCATGCTCATCAGCGACATAGGAGATCTCAACATGTTCACCCTCGGGAGAGACCCATCCGTAGCTACCATGCACGTTGTTGTGATCATCCTGGCTAGCAGAATGGTGCGAATTGTCGCTTAGCTCAACGTTGACGTCATAGCCATCGGCACGCACTTCATCTTTGCGGTTTACGACTTCGACATGATCGGCAACAACCATGCCAATGAGAGCGCAGATCATCAACTGAAAGGACACAAGCAAGATTATAGTCAATCCTGAAAAGCTTTAGCTTTTTAGCTCTACTTACAGCCTTGAACATTTTGATTGGAATGTTTTGCAGTTGTAGAACGGAGAACGATCGTTGACTGATACTTTACTCTGATCAGGCGACGTCTTTTATACAACTTCACTGAATGCTGATCCATCCAGTTTTGGGGCTTGATCTCATCAACTGCTAAGTATTCGCATAGAAACAGTTCGATTAAATTAAATGCAAATTGTGATTTTGATTTTTAACAGTTAATGTGTTTTTTTTTTCTGAAATAATTGTGAATTTGTATAATACATATAAAATATAAAACGAGATTACTTAGCATAGTTAAACGGTAATAACGACATGCAATTAAGATACCTTATGGAATACCCGTTTCTAAATTGATATGTACAAAAATTGTATTTTTATACTCTCTGCAAGAGAGAGTATATTGGGTTTGTGAAAAGTATGTAACAGGCAGAAGGAGGCGTGGCAGACCCCATAAAGTATATATATTCTTGATCAGCATCACAAGGCGAGTCGATATAGCCATGTCCGTCTGTCCGTCTGTCCGTCTGTCTGTCTGTCTGTCTGTCTGTCTGTCCGTCTGTCCGTATGAACAAACAGATTTCAGAGATGGTAAGAGCTACAAGTTTGAATTTGGTCTCTATCGACTCGATATTAAGTCAGTCAATACAAGAATCTTTTTTTTTTTTTCGATGCCACGCCCCATTCGCCCACAATGAGCAAAAAACTAGACACACCTCGGAAAAAATTTATGTTTCAGGCGAATATCTCGGTAACTATGGCACTTAGGAACACCAGTTTTGGTAGGTAGTTTCCTTGCGACAACACAAATGGAGTGTTATTAAAATTTTTGGGCTGCCACGCCCCGTTTTGCCACAAGAAATAAAATAATTTCCAAACTTTAATGTCATTTTTAAGGCATATGTTCTAATCATACAGTATTGTAATTTAAAATTCGTTTGGAGACAAATTATATTAAACTATCCTGAAAGTTGCAGATAAATCGGACTATAAACAAAAGAGCTAGACGCTTATCAAAGTTTATATAAATGAACGCAATGTCAATGCATGGGTGCAAGCGAGACAGAAACATACAACCATATGAACGAACGCTTACGCTGCTTGTGCAGCGACAACGTTGCTCGTACATACACACGTACATACACGCACGTACGCCTACATGCGTACATGTGGGTACATACATATGTATGTAATACATAGTATGTACATATAACTGCCCTTACATATATTTGAATTTATGCAATTATATATATATATATAGATGCATATATATATATATATATATATATATGTGTACATATAATAATAAATATATATATATATATATATATTTATATAAATATGTATTTATTTATTAATATGTGCATGTTTTTATCACCTTCAGCATGAAATAAAGTTCAAAGGTGAAACTGAATGAATTTTGTTCCTTTCTATTATTGCCTTTTTGTTTTGGCTACTTCCAATTTAAAGAACACATATGTATGTATGTATTTACAAATCATATTACACAGCTGTTTAGGAATCTGATCAAAACAAAATCATTGGCAAAGAAGACAAAAACAATTAAAAGAGAAATATTCTCATTTCACTCTCTCTCGTATTTGTTTTTGTTGTTTTTTGATTTTGTTCTATTGCTTCTTTGCATTGCATTGCGCTCACTCACTTGCAAACGCATGAAGGATTGAGAGGGACAAGTAGTTAGAAGTAGCGAAAAAAGTCGTTACTTTTGGCGGGCGCTAAGCAAAACAGACAACGCTTAGCATCAGTGCTGCCAGTTAAGCTATTTTGCTGCTAGAAAGCAATAAGCTAACAATAATAAGCAATAAGCAAACATGATGAATTATTTGTTTTTATTTGTTAACCTAATTGTTTATGATAATGAAAATACTGAAATTGTTTTCCTTTTTAATTTGTTTTGTCTTAATGATACTGGATTTATGCTGCTTTTATAAATTATAAAATTTTATAAATCAAGTATTTTTCATTTCAATTGTTTATTTCTTCAAAAAAGTTAATTTATTAAATACAACCAATTAATTATTATAAAACTATTTTTGATTGTACATAAACTTTTTAGCAAATTTTTAGCATTTATTATCTAATATGCTAAAAATTTAGCTATTTTTGTTTTGTCTTGGAGATTCTGACAGCACTGCTTTAGCGTGCGTCAAAAGTAACGACTTTTACCGCTAATCCTTCTAGCCTGTCCCTCTCACTCCTAGACTCGCACTCTGCTTGTCTCATTTCTGTGAGAGAGAAATCCTCTCCCATCTGTGTAATTTTGGCGTTGCTTTGCTTTAATTCGTTGCGAACGTTTCGATTGAGCGGGTGTAATCGTGCATCGATATCAATTTTGTCGTCGATTTCGATATTAAAATTAAACAAAACGTGATTCTAATTACGAATAATACATACAAAACAAAAAAATTAATTTTAAATACGATAAGAATAGTTAATGTTAATATATCGCTTAAATAATAAATAACTAATTAATATTAAGTGCGCTAGTTCGTGAGTGTCTGTGTGTGTGTGTCAATCGATTTACGTCTGTGTGTTAGACATCGCGAACGTTCGATTGTCAACGCTCGAGTGGTTTGTGACGTAGGTAGTTCTTTCGAAGAAACCGCGCACGGGTTTCTGTGCGCGTTTTCTGAACTAAAGAATCGCGTTCGGTTTATGCGCGCGCGTCTTAATTTACTAGCGTTTTTAAGACGTGTATTTTTGATTTACAAACCGCGCGCGATTTTTGCGTTCGGTTTTCGGTTAACGCGTATTAATTGTCGCGTTACCCTTATTGTAGTAAGTCTTAAGTATTGTCCGATTTTGTCCGATTATAAATTTTATAAAATAATATAATATTCTTTTATATACTTATTACATTTATTTTATAAATATTTAATAATTTTTATTATTTATTTTGTTAAATTAATAATAATAATTTTTTTCTTTTTATATAAAAATTGAATTTTTATATAAATTTATTATATATTATATTTTAAAAATTTTATTTTATATTTTATAGTATTTTATTTTATATATTTAATTTTATAATTTTGAAATGCCCCGTAGAAGGCAATTGTCTGCTGCTGCACGTTCTCAAAGGCGTAGGGAAAGGAATAGGATAAATAGAGAAGACGAACAGTATGCTGATAGAGAGCGAGAGACAAATTCCCAATCTCAAAGAATCCGTAGGGCAGTTAGTGAAAATCGAGTAGCAGAACAGATTGGGAATTCACAGCAGCGTTCACGCCGTAGAAGAAGTGCGCGTTTAAGAGTAGTAGAACAGGCAGTAGATAATGAACGTAGAGCTATTCAGAGACAGGATCCACAGGAAAGGAATCGCGAGCAGCATCAAAATACGTTGCACAGGACAATTAGGAGACAGGATCCACAGGTTAGGCAGAGCGAACGGGCTTCAGATGCCCATCGCAGAAGAAGTCGTAGGGAAAATTTAGAAGAAAGGGATCGCGAACAGGAAGCCGATACTACTCGTAGAACAGTTAGGAGACGGGATGCAGCGTTTAGGCTTAGCGAACGGGCTTCAGATGCCAATCGCAGAAGAAGTCGTAGGGAAAATTTAGAAGAAAGGGATCGCGAACAGGAAGCCGATACTATTCGTAGAACAGTTAGGAGACGGGATGCAGAGTTTAGGCTTAGCGAACGGGCTTCAGATGCCAATCGCAGAAGAAGTCGTAGGGAAAATTTAGAAGAAAGGGATCGCGAACAGGAAGCCGATACTACTCGTAGAATAGTTAGGAGACGGGATGCAGAGTTTAGGCTTAGCGAACGGGCTTCAGATGCCAATCGCAGAAGAAGTCGTAGGGAAAATTTAGAAGAAAGGGATCGCGAACAGGCAGAAAATACTTTGCGTAGATCTATAAGAAGGCAAAATCTACAGATTAGACAGAGAGAGCAAGCAGTAGACACTTTGCGAAGATCGCAGAGAAGACAGGATATTTTAGTTAGACGGATAGAGCAAGTGCGCAATAGTCAGGCACACTTTGAGAGGAGACAGAATGTAGAGATTAGAATATTAGAAAGAGAAGTAGATAGAATAGCTAGGTCACAGAGTCGAAATGACCCTGTTCGTAGGTTAGTTGAAAGAGCGCGCAATACAGCTCAAAGAAGAAGTGCTCGGATAAGAGCACGCCAGATAGCAGTAGATTTAGCTAGAGGTGTTAGTCAAAGAGTTAGTCAGTATAGGAGTAATTCTCAGAATAGAGCAGCAGAAAATGAGCGTAATGCTGCCCGTACTGAGCAGGGACGACTGAATGCCATTGAAGATCAGGCACGACCCATTAGGAATAGTTTAAATAGTTTTATAGCCACTTACAACAAATCAATTAAACAGGGCCCTGACCATGTTTGCATTTGTTGTAAAGGATTGTGGTTTCCTCATCAGATAGACAGGATAAGTAGGGAATATATTTTGGAAAATAATGAATTTAGTGCAGACATTCTGTTTTTGTCCGATGTATTTCCTCCTGTGGACGGCAAGCATTCGTTTTGCAAATCATGTAGCCGTTCAATTAAGGAAGGAAGAAAGCCTAATAATTCCATTACAAATGGCCTAGATTTCCCACCACTACCAGAATGTCTGAAGGATTTACATAGTTTAGAAGAAAGATTAGTTTCTCCGCGGCTACCGTTTATGATCATAAAATCGTTAGATTATGATCGCCAAAACAGCATAAAAGGAGCTGTAGTAAATGTGCCAATTCCAGTTGCGAATGTCGTAACTTCCCTTCCAAGGGCCTTTAGTGACGCAGAGGTTATTCAGCTCCACCTCAAACGCAGATTAGAATATCGTCACAGTTTCATGGTGGAAACTATATCTCCATCTCGTGTTGTTGATGCAATTAGGCATTTAGTAGGCACTGAGCTTTACAGAAAGCATGAGATTAGCATTAATGAGGAATGGTTGGCTTCTCATACATCTGAAGTCGTTCCATTTATTGCATCAACAGAAGATATAGACGTAGTTAGAGAATTGGGTGATAGAGCTGCAATCCCAAATTTAGAAGAGAATGCTCCAGTAGAAGAGCAAGAACTAAATCCTGGAGGTGAGGAAACCCTAATGGACAATATTCCAGTAGAGAACTTAGATGGTAGTAGGTTAGCAATAGCACCTGGGGAAGGACAACGGCCTCTGGACATGATAACTGATTGTGATTCAGAGGAGTTGTCTTTTCCCAAGATTTATGCAGGAGTCAAGCGAAATTGTGTAGAAAGCTACACAAAAATTATTAGATCAGAGCTTAGGAATTACGATAGAAGGGCTTGTAGGGTAGATAAGCTATTTTATAACCTTAGAAAAATGCAGCTTATTAATATGCGGAATAATTTTTCCATTTGCTTGAGAAAGCACAGCGCTTCCCGCGGCGTTACAGCTAGGACAGCCCTTAATGAAGAAGAAATAGATAGGTTAATTCAGTTCGATGAGGGATTTAAAATTTTAAAAGGCATTCGCTCGTCTCCTGCTCATTGGGAAGCAGAGAAGAAGAAGGTTATGGCCATGATTCGGCAATTTGGCATACCTTCTTTCTTTATAACGCTTTCTGCTGCAGAAAGCAAGTGGTTAGAACTGATAGTTATTTTAAAGAAAACAGTTAGGAAGGAAGTTCTAACCGAAGAAGAGGCAGCTAGATTAGAAAGGTCTGAAGTTGTAGAACTTATTAGGTCAGACCCAGTTACTTGTGCTAGGTATTTTGATTATAGGTTTAGACAGCTCTTAAAAGTTATGAAAAAGGATGGAGGCATTTTCGGCCGACATTCTGTTTATAAATATTATTGGCGAGTAGAGTTCCAACATCGGGGTTCACCACACATTCATGGAATGTTTTGGTTAAAAGATGCCCCTTTGTTTGATGCTAGCAATTCTTCTTCTTGTCCGCCTGTTGTTGAGTTTGTTGATCGGTTTATTACGACGGAAAAAAATCCAACAAACGATGAATTGACACCTTTCGTATTATACCAAACGCACAAGCATACTCCGTCATGCCAGCGTAGCATTAGAAATAGGCAAATCTGTCGTTTTGGTATACCATATCCTCCTTTGCCTAGAACAGAAATTCTGTTTCCTCTTCCAGAAGATTGTCCGAATAAGTCAATTCATCATAACAACTTCGAGAAAATAAACAATTTCTTGAGTTCTCCAGTAGATAGTGAAATTAGGGAATCTCTTAACGATTTTAACAATTTTCTCTCGCAACCTCAAATTGGTCTTAGCTATGAGGATTATATTCTTGCAATTAGATCTAGTTTGAATAGACCAAAAATATTTTTAAAGAGAAGCTTCGACGCCATTATGGTGAATGCGTACAACACGCATATTCTGTCAATGCAGAGAGCCAACATAGATATTCAGTTTATATTAGATCCATATGCGTGCTGCAGTTATGTTATAAATTACATTAATAAGTCGCAAAGAGGTATGTCTAAGCTTATGCGAGAAGCTGTAGAAGAAGCGCGATCAGGAAATTTTAGTATTAGGCAGAAACTGCAGCACATAGGGCACAAGTTTATAAATGGCTCAGAAATATCTGCACAGGAGGCAGCTTATTGCTGTTTAGGGATGTCGTTGTCAGAGAGCAGCAATGCAGAAGTCTTCATAAACACTGGATTGCCTGACAAACGAGTTCAAATGCTCAAGTCGAGGGCACAACTCAGAAGTTTGCCTGAAGACTCTGAAGATATTTTCGAAGTAGGCCTATTAGATCATTACGTTCACCGTCCAGATAATCTAAATAGTTTATGCTTAGCAGATTTTGCGGCATATTATACTTTCAGTAGAACTGCAGGTAGGAATCGCCAAGAATCACAGGATGAGGTCGAAAATGCAGGATTCGGAACAACCGAAGTTTATCCTCTTCGCAATGGTAGTGGATTTGTTAGAGAAAGGCGTAGTCCACGGATAATACGATATAGGAGATATAACGTTAACCACGATAGGGAGAACTATTTCAGGGAATTAGTGATGCTGTATTATCCGTGGAGAAATGAACAAGAGGAGCTAATTAGGAGAAATTGCGAAGAGGTTTGCAATCAGAATAGGGAGCTTATTGAAGCAAATCGTAGGAAATTTAACGTTTTAAATGATAGTGAGCTAGAAGATGCTCTCAGTAGAGTATTAGACGAGAATCAGGAAGAAGAGTTAGGTAATTCAGATGAGCAGGAGAATGTAGATGATAGGTTTAGAGCATTAGGTGTAGCAGAAATAGATCCTCAACTTAACATTTTAAATATAGGAAATGATGAGAATGCAGATGGGCCAAATAGCAACACTGTTCAGTTTGTTAAGTTACCTGTTTTAATGACATCGTCATGTTTAGAGGAAATTGTATCGTCCCTAAACTTAAAACAGAAAACTTACCTGAACCATGTGTTGCATAATTTTAAAATGGGCAAAAAGTTCTATGAATTTGTAGGTGGTGGAGCAGGTGTCGGCAAAAGCCGACTTATTTCGGTAATATATCAAGCCCTTACAACTAGGTTTAATAATAGAAGAGGCTCAAATCCTGACTCTATTAAAGTTCTTTTGTCCGCTCCAACAGGGAAGGCTGCATTCGGAATAGGAGGTTGTACACTCCATTCAATGTTCAGTCTTCCAATTAATCAGTCCGATCGAATTGGGACCTTATCCGCAGACTTAGTTAACACGCTACATTCGAGATTGATTGATCTCAAATTACTTATTATTGACGAGATTTCAATGGTAGGAGCCAAAATGTTTGGCTTTATTAACCTAAGGCTACAGCAAATTTTCAAAAGTAATCACTTTTTTTGGAGGAATACCTGTCATCGTGTTCGGCGATCTCAGACAACTGAGGCCTGTGGGCGACAAGTGGATTTTTCAGCAGCCCTCTAGCCAAGCCTACAGTGAATTACATGGCACACTGTGGGAAAATAATGTTATTAAATTTGAATTTTTCGAGTTGACGGAAATAATGCGTCAACGAGATGACCAACCATTTGCTGTAGCCCTTAATAATATGGCATCCGCTCATATGACGACCTCAGACATTGAGCTTATTAGATCAAGAGTTGTAAGGGAAGATATAATACCAGAAGATGCTATTCATCTATTCCACTCCAACGCCGAAACAAATTCATACAACACTTTAAAACTGAATCGAATTGCGACCACTCAATATTGTTCTAATGCTGAGGATTATATAAAGGGCAGTAATTTAGGTGAGGCAAACAAGGCCCGCATTCTTGAATCCGTTAAAGGGTTCAAAACTTCAGAAACCCAGGGTTTGTGTAGTTCACTTATTTTGAAAACTACAGCAAAATACATGATGACTGTTAATATAGACACTTCCGATGGCTTAGTGAATGGAGCAACAGGAATACTTAGACAGATAGATTTAGATTCAAACAGTCATCCTATTCTTCTTTGGGTAGATTTCCTTGAGGAAAGAGTAGGGAAGGAATTACGTTTAAAGTATAGAAATCTACCCAATCCATTGTGGACCCCAGTAGAAAAAACTGTTAGAAGTTTTCAGTTTAGGAAAAATGAAAATGTCACGATAGACCGAAAGCAGTTTCCGATCGTACCTGCAGAAGGTATTACCATCCATAAGAGTCAGGGAGCAACGTTTAATAAGGTGGTGGTCCACGTATCCGATGGTTTAGACCGAGCAGCTTTATATGTAGGCTGCAGTAGAGCGACAAGTGCAGCTGGACTTTTTATCGTAGGCAATTTCAACCCTCCTAGGCCTCTCCAAAGTCGAAATGTTGTTCAGGAAGAGTTAGAAAAATTACGCTCCATTAAGTTACTTAGTACGCATTTCGACTATTTAGTCAATAGTTCTAATTTCGAAATAATTTTCCATAACGTCCAAAGTCTGCACTGTCATCTTAAAAGTGTTCAGTGTGACAAGCTAATGCTCCATGCATCTATGCTTTGTTTTGTTGAAGGCTCGACCTTCCCAAATGAGACTTATGAAGTCCCAGGATATAGGATTGCTGTACGTTTAGATTGTTTAAGTGAAGGTAGGACTCGATCACAAAGAGGCATTCTTGTTTTCGTCAAGAACGAACTTTTTGAGAATGTTAGTCTTTGTTCTACAGGTCGCAATATTGATGGTTCGCACGTATTCGAATACTCAGTTTTAAAGTATAAGTCTATAGGAGTTTTAATAATTTACAGGAGCCCCCATTACTCGTTAGCTAAATTTAGAAGTGAGTTTGAGGATTTATTTGTAGAGTATAGTGAAATTTTAGGTAGTGAAGTAGTAATATTAGGAGATTTTAATTTATGTCTAAGCGCTCTCACTCAGGCTAGGGAAACTTATGAAAGTTTAGTTAGGAAGGGATTTAGATCCCTTTTAGATTTGAAAATGTCCACAACACGTGACGATACACACATCGACTGGGCATTTTCAAATGTGTCGCTTGGCCAAGCCAGCGCAAAAACCTTTGAGACGGTGCATAGCATTCACGACGCTATTTCCGTAAGCATTTCAGGTAGGCTGTAGATTGTTAGGTCGGGAATTTTTTTGTTTTTTTTTTTTCCGCGCGGGGGAACATGGAAATTTGTAATTTTTCTAAAAATTACTAATTTCAAGTCGACTCGAAGATCTTTTACAAAGATCTTATTGCATCGCAATGACCTCCACGTGGTGTTCCCTGGATACCGATTTAAATTTAAATAATCGGGAGCTAACTCGAGCGGCGTATTGTACAAGTAATCGGGCGTCTTCGATTATACTTTTAATACCTGGATACCGATTTTAATAATTTGATAATACAATCGGGAATAAAATGCATGCAGAGAGTATTATACGGTCGGGCGAGCTCGACTGTACTTTTCTTTCTTGTTATAATTTATATTTTTATTTATTTATATATTATTTTATGTTGTTAAAAAAAGAGTTACAATCATAATGTTAATTTTAAGTTTAAATAGTAGGAAAATGTTAAAAAAAAATTAGTAGAAATGAAAGAAATGAGATAAATGTATGAAAAAAAGGCTTAATTAGGGCTGAAAAGGCTAAGAAAAGGATGAAATATTAAATACTATTAAAAAGTATTGTCAGAATGAAAATGGGTGACTTTAAAATGCAATTATAGTAAAATTTACTAAGATAATAGCAAAATAAATATAAAGAGTAGCGAATGTTATTAAAATAGTAGTAGAAATGATGCAAATGGTAGTAAAGAAAGTGGTAGTAGAAATATTACTAAAAATTGTAGAAATATTACTATTTTGAATATTTGTGGAGTGTTACAAATTATCGAAAGTATAATTTGACCAAATAACATAGGTAAATTTACACATTCTAATTACTTAATACCTATGTATGTAATTTATACTAAGTATAAATACATAGTATAAGTATATACTTATAGTATTTTATAGTCTTTGCAAACAGAAACTGCTTACTTTTAGAGGAGCCCATACACGTGAATGAAACACAAACACACAGGGGAAGAAAAACTTTGTTTCTTAACTGAAAAAAATGAACACCTGCATAAAGTTTCAAATTGTTCTACATTTTCTGGAAGCTCAAAAGTACAAAAGATTTCTGTAAGTGTAAACTCCTAGACAAGCCAACAACAAGTTAACATTGGGCTTAGCTTTGCAGCAAAAAAAAATGCATAGAATTGTTGTTGCATCTCTCGAGCACTGCGGCGAAGAATAGCGAGAAGAAACGGAAGACAAAAAATTGTTTGT
Organism: Drosophila cardini; assembly: GCA_018903735.1. Lineage (NCBI taxonomy): Eukaryota > Metazoa > Arthropoda > Insecta > Diptera > Drosophilidae > Drosophila > Drosophila cardini. The sequence goes on along the minus strand of JAEIGM010000001.1, from coordinate 18,437,640 downwards.
GTAATTTGCATTGCCTGTGCTGCAAGCAATGTACATGTCACATGTGTGTGTGTGTGTCTGTGTGTGTGAGAATTGTTCTCTCTCTCAATGAAAGCAGAAATGAAAAGAACGAAATTAGACCAATGTGTGTGTGAGCATCACTGTTTAAGAACTTGATCAACTGTGGAGGGGAATACCTAACGGGTAGTGTATGTGAAGACAGATCAAGTTTAATAACAATCATTTGCATATATATAAATTTAAATGTACGAAATGTTTGATTCATATAAATAAGTATTCACGGAGTATTCGTAAAGTAGTTATACTACAAAATAATATGGAAATTTGACGATTTATTTCTTAACCTACTTTCCCTTGATTCCCTTTACTCTTACACCTCATTCTAGTTGCAGTTTTTATACTATTTCCCAATATAATATTTAATTTAAGCGGCTTTGTTTTATATTTTGGTATTCATATAAATCAAATGTGTATCTTAAACTATACCTGGTTATTGTTTTATGGCTATATTGTAGGAACAGTATTTGAACGCAATATTTGTAATCTAACACGAGTGTCATAAAGTGTGCAGATTACCTGGGCCTCATACGGAGCCGGTTTTTCGGTACGATGATGAATTGGTCTTATCGGTTCGATACCAATCGAAACATGGGACAGCCAATTGCTATTAACAAATTAACTGTGCGATAACCAGTCAAACGAGGGCGAAATGTGGACGCGATTACTTCTCTGTCTGTTTGTGGCTCTATTTGTTGGATCCAGAGCTGTTGAGGATATCGATTGGTGGGAGAATGCAGCCCTTTATCAGATCTATCCGCGTTCCTTTCAGGACAGTAATGGCGATGGTGTTGGCGATTTACAGGGTATAACGCGACGTCTGGCGTATCTGAAAGAGATTGGAATTACGGCCACTTGGCTATCGCCTATATTCAGCTCTCCGATGTCTGATTTTGGCTATGATATATCGAATTTTACCGAAGTTGATCATACCTTTGGAACTCTGGATGACTTTAAGGCCATGATGGTGGAGGCCAAGTCGCTTAACCTTAAGATCATACTTGACTTTGTGCCCAATCACTCGAGTGACGAATGTGAATGGTTCCAAAAGTCCGTGAACCGTCAAGATGGCTACGATGATTTCTATGTTTGGCATGACGGAAGGATTAATGGCCAGACTGGTGAAAGAGAACCTCCCAGTAACTGGGTAAGTGTTTTCGGTGGCTCCCAATGGACCTGGCACGAGACCCGACAGCAGTACTTCCTTCATCAGTTTCAAGTGAAGCAACCCGATCTGAACTTTAGTAACCCTATGGTCCGTGAGCATATGCTAGATGTGTTGGGCTTTTGGTTGGATCTGGGCGTGGATGGTTTCCGCATCGATGCAGTGCCTCATATATTTGAGCATCGCAATTCCGATGGTAGCTATCGTGATGAACCCCAAAGTGGCTGGAGCAGCGATCCCAATTCCTACGATTATCACAATCATATCTATACCAAGGATCAGCCAGAAACGGTGGAACTGATGTACGAATGGCGGGATTACCTCATCAAATACCAGGCAGAACATGGAGGTGATACACGTGTCCTACTTGCCGAGGCCTACAGTCCCGTGGAAACACTGAGTGCCTATTTCGGCAACGGAACGAGACTCGGGACTCAATTGCCCATGAACTTTCAACTGATGTATTTGAGCGGCTTCTCAACGGCTAGGGATGTGGTTGGTTCCATTGACTACTGGATGAACACCATGTGGAAGAAGCATCAGACTGCCAACTGGGTGGTTGGTAATCATGATACCCAACGTGTTGCCAATCGCATGGGTGCCCACAAAGTGGATCTACTTAATGTGATAGTGAATTCCTTGCCAGGTGCCTCAGTGACTTACTATGGTGAGGAGATTGGCATGTCCAATGTGGAGACAGAGTGCACAGAGATCTCCTGCGATAATCGAGATGGTGAGCGTACTCCAATGCAATGGGCTCCAGTTAAAAACGGTGACTTCTCCACCGCGGAGAGCACTTGGTTGCCTTTAAGTCCCGACTTTGAGCGGTTTAATGTGCGCACAGAACGGGGCGTGGCACGTTCCACATTACAGGTCTTCAAGGGTCTTCAGGAACTGAAGAAAACATCGGCTTTTAAGGCCTTCAAGCGAGAGGGAGGCTTCTCCTACGAAGCCGTCTCGGAGCAAGTACTTCAGATTATACGGTAAGTTGATTAAATTAATTAATTATCATTAATTAAAGCATACTTTAATGATTCCTAGTTTAATTAATATACATATATATATACCTGTTACAGCACAAATCTAAAGACTGAAGAATATCGCATTTTAGTCAATATGGGAAATAAAATAGAGACGATTGAAGGTCTCTCCAATAAGGTCTATGAATATGTGCTGGCGACCACATACTCAGTGCATCACTTGGGGTAAATTTGGAATCTGTGAATATATTACTTGATATAACTAATGTTAATAATTTATATTTTACAGGGACACCATTGATTTGAGTTCAGTTCTTGTCTTGATGCCCTATGAGGCAGTCGTTTTACGTTGGTTGGCATGATTCACTTAAATTCCGTTATATTTCCCATAAAGATAACGATTAGTTGGCGTATTCAAGCACCAAATCATTCGCCAACCACATGCCAAAAAAATCCATTGGACTCTAGAGGATTGTAAATTCCAAATTCCCAAATTTCGCAGCTTTTTGTACGTCAGATCGATAAAGAAAAACTATTAAATAAAAATTTTAAGATTGCTTGTAGATTTGTGTATTGAAATTTTAAGCTGCACTTAAGGGATTGAGTAAATTTATCATGAAATGATCAATAATTCTGAATTTCTCAAACAAATTTTGATAACATTTGAAAATTACGTCATTTTCAACGGAACAATTTAAATTTTGAAACGATTTAAAAGCCATTGACGAACAGAAAAATGAATGAGTAATATTTATAACAATTAAACGACAATTAATCAGCATGATGAAATATATTCTCAATTGGTTTATTGAATTTAATAAGTTATTAGCTAATACAAGTAATTAATAAGTGCTTAAGACAATCGCTTCTTTGGGCATCAAGAGCACGGAATTGGCATACGTCAGATCACTAAAAAGAACAAATTTCAAAATAGATTTAAAAAAATAATTTGGGTTACTTGGTAAATATGGAGCTTACTTCTTGCGACGCACGCTCTTGTCGTTGACCACTATATAGCGGAGTTGGGAGGTCAGATCGGTGAAGACAGAGTCGAGGTTAACCGATTCGACATTATCGTTAATGTTCAGAACGGTTATGAACGACTTGTGGCCAGCCAGCGAACTGTTAAATTGGGAAAATAAAATTAAAATAGATTTAAATTCTTTATAAATGAGAAATTTCTAACCGTTTGAAGGCGAGTACATTTGGTCCCAAGGCATTGACTGTGACGTCACCCTGCTTGAGGGTGGGCTCATCACGTAGAGCACGTAGCTGCTTGTAGACATTGAGGTGGCTTAGAGCAATACCTCGTTCCCGCTTCACATTCACCAGCTTATAGTCCTTGGCGAGGGGCAACCAAGTAGTATTGGCTGTGGTAAAACCGGCCTGATTCTCATCGCTCCAGTGGAATGGAGTGCGCACAGGATCGCGTGTGAGACGTTCGAATTCCTGCTCATTGGACTGACAAGCCTGTGGATCGATGGTATCCTCCCAGCTGATCCAGACATCGGTCATGCCGATCTCCTCACCCTGATAGTTAACACTGATGCCGGGTAGGGTCAGTAGCAGCATATTTGTGGCATCGATGCGATCGGCACCTAGTCGGGAACCAATGCGACTGGAATCATGATTACCCAGCACCCAGTTGGCCACCTGACCTGCTGGCATGTTGTCCAACCAATTGTGCAGCAGCTCTGAATAGTGATAGGCATCGGAATTGAAGTTAATGTTGGAAAGGAGCTCAAAATTGAATGGAATTTGTGATCCGTTATGTGTACTGTTTCCGTAGTATTGCATGAGCACATCCAGGGGTGCATAGGCCTCGGTGAGGAGCACACGATCGTCACCTCCAAGCTCCTTGTCCATTTCCTCGATGACCGTACGGAACTGATAGACCAGATCAATTGTCTCCGGTTGATTTGTTGTATAAATATGATTCAAATAGGTGTAATCCTCGGGATCCGTGACATACTCATTCCTTGGCTCATCGGGCCAGTTGCCATTGCTATCAGGAGCGACTTCGAACACGTGTGGCACGGCATCGATGCGGAAGCCATAAACACCCTTTTTCAACCAGAAGCGGAGCACGTCCTTCATTGCCTCCACGACTTTGGGATTACGGTAATTGAGATCGGGCTGCTTGCTCAGGAACTGGTGCAAATAGTATGCCTGTCGTTGTTCATTCCAGGTCCATTGGGAGCCACGAAAGACGCTGATCCAATTGGTTGGTGGTTGCCTAATGCCATTGACCACTTTGCCAGTATGCCAGACATAAAAGTCCCTGTACTCAGCCTCACCAGCTGCCGATCGTACAAACCAGTCGCATTCGTCACTCGAATGATTGGGTACAAAGTCCAAAATGATCTTAATATCCAATTGCTTAGCACGAGCCAACAAATTCTCAAAATCCTCCATGGTGCCAAAGAGTTTATCAATTTCATAGAAATTCGCCACATCATAGCCAAAATCGGCCATGGGTGAGGTGAATATCGGTGAAAGCCAAGTCGCTGTAACGCCAATTTCCTTCAGATAGGCCAATTGTTGCGTAATACCTGCAAGAAAATAACAAATTTAATCAAAAGAGGTAATAAAATCAATTGTAGCTAGAGAAATCTACTAAATTCTTCAAAATATTCCAAATATTTCCATATATATTCACTCACCATTCAAGTCACCGACACCATCGCCGTCGCTGTCCTTAAAGGATCGCGGATAGATCTGATAGAATTGTGCATTCCTCCACCAGCCCACCTCAGCTAGTGTGGGTACAGTGAGTGCCAGCAGGCAGCAGACAGTGACAGTCTTGGCCAACATGTTGTCTGAGCACCGTTTGTGGGCATGGATTAATTGTTGCCTCTATTTATGCCCTACTCGTCTGATTGTTGCCCATTGGCGATAAGCTAAGGTCGCGATAAGCCCGTAAATATGGCCAAAAGCTTTTGTGCCTGAAGATCGATTAGATCTGGCTGTAGGTATGTGTCAGAAATGTTTATGATCGAAAATTGTGTACTAACCGAATCAGAAATCAGCACCAAATTGATTATTGTTGTGTTGTTACGCGTTCCACGTTTGGAGATTATGCGACAGATAAGCAACAAATGGATTTCGTAGTTGCATAAAAACTTATGACCCAATCGATATCTTATCGTTGCAAAGAGAAGTAACGGATTATTTATGAGCACACTCTTGCTTGGGGTATTTCTAGTACACTGAGCGAAAATTGAATTCTTTTCCCAAAAAGTGAGATAAAATTTCTAAAAGTGTAAAAATGGTTTAAAACCTATTTTTCCCAGTGTATGTGTCCATCCATACGACGAATGATACAATAAGTCAATCAAATTAAGTAACTCTGCTTAGGTATAAATTAAATACTGTTATTAATACCATAATTCTAAAAACATTTTAATAAAAATTATGTTCTTACAGTGGGCACTCAATAAATCAACATGTAAATTGAGAATATTTTTAGAAATAGTTAACAAAAATATTATTAATTGGCTATTAAAGCACTTATAGTTCATAATTTTTGCGTGCTGAGAATCTTTATCAGATTCAATCAATTCAATTGGTTCATAAATTAGGCAACCACAAAATGGAATTAGTATTTAAAGAAAGAAAACAAAGATAAGGTAATAATTTAAAAAAAGGTTTATAATGTAGATTCTAAAATTATCGATAACTTGTTAAGTTGGGCATATAAGAGGTCGATGGACCTCGTCGTTTGATTTAGTTAAACATGTCCACTTGGACTAGCATTGTCTTAGTTATTGGCCTGGGCCTTTTGGCCGCAGATGCAGCTGCTCCATGGTGGCAAACGGCATCCTTTTACCAGATCTATCCGCGATCCTTCAAGGACACCAATGAAGATGGTGTTGGTGATTTGAATGGAGTTACCGAAAAATTGGAATACCTTAAGGAAATTGGTGTAACAGCAACATGGCTATCACCATTCCTACGCTCACCCATGGCCGACTTTGGCTACGATATATCGGACTTTAAGGAAGTTGATCCTCTTTTTGGCACCATGAAGGACTTTGAGAATATGGTTGCTCGTGCCAAGCAGCTCAATGTTAAGATCATTCTGGACTTTGTGCCAAACCATTCGAGTGATGAATGTGATTGGTTTATTCGTTCCGCTGCTGGTGAGGAGAAGTACAAGGATTACTATATCTGGCATCCAGGATTCTTGGAGAACGGTGTGCGTAGACCACCCACAAATTGGGTGAGCGTATTCCGTGGTTCAGCATGGGAGTGGAACGAGCAGCGTCAGGAGTATTATCTACATCAGTTCCATAAGAAACAACCAGATTTTAACTTCCGTAATCCCGTTGTCCGTGAGGAAATGAATAATGTTTTGAGATTTTGGCTGGAAAAGGGAGTCGATGGCTTCCGTGTGGATGCGATCTATCATGCCTTCGAGGTGGAGGCCGATCAAAATGGCAATTATCCCGATGAGCCCCGCAATGATTGGACAAATGATCCTGATGAGTATGGCTATACTCACAAAATCTACACTGTCGATCAGCCCGAAACTCCGCATTTGGTATACGAATGGCGTGAGATTTTGGATCAATTCCAGAAGGATAATGGAGGCGAGGAACGGTGAGTTCAAAAAACTGTTTCAAAAAGATATTTAACTAATCAATTTAAATAGTATTTTAATGGTGGAGACCTGGTCTCCAATTGAGATCGTGATGCATTATTATGGCAATGAGACGGCCGAGGGAGCACAGATACCCTTCAATTTTCAATTGATAAGCAATCTGCATTACGATTCCGATGCCTATCACTACGAATACCTGATCAACAATTGGCTATCGCTAATGCCAAGTGGTAAGAGTGCTAACTGGGTGGTAAGTGTATAACGTCATTGTGTTAACCTCGTGTCAGCCACGTGACTAACCGATTAACCCCCTTTTTTTTTTGTTTTTTATCGATATATGGCCAATAGATTGGTAATCATGATAAGAACCGTGTTGGCTCCCGATTTGGTGCCGATCGCGTGGATCTTTTTAATATATTGTTGCTTACACTGCCTGGTTGCAGTATCACATACCAGGGCGAGGAGTTGGGTATGCTGGATGCCTATATCTCATGGAAGGATACTGTTGATCCCCAGGCATGCAATGGCTATGAGGAGAACTACATGGCCATGTCTCGGGATCCTGCTAGGACTCCCATGCACTGGACAGATGGTAAATTTAGTGGCTTCACTACCGGTAAAAGCACCTGGCTGCCAGTTGCCGCTGACTACCCACAGCGAAATGTCCAAAAGGAGCGAGGTATTGCCCTCAGTCACCTGAATGTCTTCAAGCGTTTGCAGCAACTCCGTCAGGAGCCAACTATGAAAGAGGGCGCCGCCGAGGTTAAGGCTGTCAGTGGCTACGTTTTGGCAGTCAAGCGGTGAGTAGTTCATACTTCTCTTCAAGACGACTTAAGTAGACGATCATTTCGGAATCTATAATGGATTCAGGAGTTATTTTTAATACTTTTATGCTAAGAATAGAATCCATTTAAATCGATTATGTTTTATTTGAACTTTCCAGCTATATGAGTGGCAATTATGTGTACATTTCGCTCCTCAACATTTTCGGGCACATCGAGAACGTTAACTTAAATACGGTGTTCAGTGGACTTCCAGCCAATTTCCAGTACGCTCTAGTTACCGGCAAATCGATCAAGCAACTCGGGGATCAGGTCTCTGCCAGCAGCGTTACCCTGATGCCCTACGAGTCCGTAGTGCTCCGTTCAACAGTCACAGTTTAAGCATAAGAAATAAATAAATTGCATGCAAAAATTTAATCAAATAACAATATAATTTTTTGTTTTACTTAAACTACAAATGTTGTCGGTTATCAGCAAAAATTAAAGCCATTTTATCAAGAATCCCTCTTTGCGATAATATCCATAACAGAATTATTTATTCAAAATTCTGTAATCGCTAGATAAAAACCAGAAAGAAAAGTACAGTCGAGCACGCCCGACCGTATAATACTCTCTGCATTTTATTTCCGATTATACGGTTATATTATAAAAATTGGTATTGGAATATTACAATGGATAGTACTTGCAGTACTTGCACTTTGAAACAAAAACATATTCTTGTATTTAGGCACATTATATGCATGTATGCACCTACATATGTACATATACGTAATATATACGTATACCAACGTATGCGTGTGTCTAGTTCTTGGCTCATTGTGGGCGAATGCTGAACAAGAATATATATACTTTATGGGGTCTGCCACGCCTCCTTTTGCATGTTACATAATTTCACAAACAATATACTCAATATTATCTTGCAGAGAGTATAAAAACTTAAGTTAAAAAATACTTTATTTATTAGTGGGCAAGTACAATAGTTATAACAATGGCTTACGACTTTATTTCCCATTCGATTCTTTGAACAAGAGCGCACGTCCTGAAACCTATCACGATCGATCTCAATTACTCTTTCAGTCTACCTCTCTCTTGTTTCGTTATGCTCTCGACTAAAGCACAACGTACTGTGTCTTAAACATATGTATGTGTTGGCAGAGCTGCGAGCTCCTCTGAGCTATTTTGTGCCGACCAATGGTTTATAAACCAATGTGTTTTGCATTCGATCTTCAGTAGTCTTTGTTAGATCTCGTCGATCACACTTTCAGAGAATGAATTGGTTTTGGCTGGCGCTTCAGGGGATCGGGTTAGCCCTGATTCAATCCGTAATCCATACAAACCCTGAAAATAAAACGCTTAGTCTGCAAGAAAATCTTAAGTGGTGGCAAACTGGAGCCTTCTATAAGATCTATCCAAGGACATTCAAGGACAGCGATGGTGATGGAATGGGAGATTTGAATGGTATTACGGAGAGTCTGCCCTATCTCAAGGAACTCGGAATTACAGCTGCTTGGCTGGAACTTGATATTGTCAACTTTACCGAAATTCCAAGTGATTTGGGTAATATGTCTGTATTTGAGAGACTCGTGAAAACTGCAAACCAAACCAATATTAAGATCATATTGAACTTTCCACCGAATTACTCGAGTAAAAAATGTGATTGGTTCAATAAATCAGCATCTAATGAAGAAGAATACAAAGACTTCTATGTGTGGCATGATGGCAAGGCAGTCGCTGGAGGGATTCAAGCACCTTCGCATGGAGACGAGTACAGTGTATCTGGCTGGGAATGGGACGCCCAGCGACGGCAGTTTTATTTGTATCACTTGAATCAGGACCAACCCTATTTCAACTATAGCAGTTCCAACTTAAGAAACCACATGAAGGTGAGTTATCAGCCTTTCTATTATTGGTAGCTCTAATTCGAATTCATTTTGCAGGAGAAGCTACGCTTTTGGTTGGACAAAGGAGTTTCAGGCTTTCGCACCGATGCATATATTTTCAGTTCTGATAACCTTATGATCGATCAGCCAGAGACAGAAAAACTTTTTTATGAATGGCGTAAGGTAATGGATGGATACAGAGATGGCGATAAGGATGATCGTGTCTTACTGATCGAACCCTTTGAACAAATCAAAAATGTGACACAGTTTTATGGAAATGGAAAAGATGAGGTCCCTCAATCGCCATTGAACTTCTTACTGATAGACAAAGTATCAAGAAGTTCAAGTGCTTTTGAATACTTAAGCACAATCGAAATAGGATTGAATTTAACGCCTGAGGGACACACAGCCAACTGGATGGTTAGTCTTTAAATATAGTTTTAACTAATATATAAATACTTAAATAACAGATCCCTCCACAGATCAGATACTACGATGAGGATAGTTCAGAATCTAGCGAGGAAAACCTTCAAGCGGATATGTTAAATATGCTCATTGCTACATTACCGGGAGTAAGTGTGATTAATCAGGGCGATGAACTGGGCATGACAAGTGATGCGAAAATAACACCTTTTCCATGGAGCAATCATATCAATGGCGGTTTCAGCAGTGCCAGCAAAACTTGGCAGCCAGTTGCCAAGAATTTAAGATTTGTCAATGTGGAAATACAGCGAGATAAGCATAACAGTCATCTAAACATCTTTAAACAACTAATGTATCTCCGCGGAAATGAAACAACACTGCAATTTGGACGAACGGAGGTGATGGCTTTCAATGAAAATGTCCTGGGAGTACAACGGTAGGTTAACACTTATACCGATTTAAGAATTTTATAATCTGAATTAATTTTCAATAGTTTCCTAAAACACAACGAAACCTTTGTGACGGTATTAAATCTGTTTGCGGAGGACAAGTTTGTAAGTCTTGTGGAAGCCTTTAAAGACTTAACAATTCAAATGAAAGTTGTTTTCGTATTGAACAACGCGAACCGGAAAGTGGGGTAAGTTGATCGATAACCAGTAAGATAGGCTTCACTCGACGAGCCGACGGTGAAAGACCCCATACTCTTTCTAGTAGGAGCTATAGGCTATAGTTGTCCGATCCGGACCAAACTTGGTGAGGATAGTTATAATGATTTGGTCTCTCTAACTCTATTAGTTTTCAAGTTATGGTGATGGAAAAATAGTTTTTTTTAACATTTGCGGGGGCGTTAGGAAGCGTGGCAACAATTTGAAATAAACTTGATCTGCTTGACATATAGACGTACTTTCATTCCAAATTTTGTGACTGTAGTTCTTGTAGTCTTGAAGATCCCGGTGTTCATACGGACAGACGGACAGACGGACAGACAGACAGACAGACAGACAGACAGACAGACAGACAGACAGACAGACAGACAGACAGACAGACAGCCGGACATGACTATATCATCTCGGCTGTTGTTATAGTATTGTAGTATTTTGGTTTTAAGTTTTCTTTTTTTCTGTTGTCTGTTAATACATTCATAATCATTTCTCTTCTTTCAGAGATTGTGTGAATACTGATGTTTTTAAATTATCTGCAATGGAGTCTTTAGTTTTGAAAACCATTCCTGACTGTAAAATGGATAAATTAGGTTCTGATATACCGACAAGTTCTACGAATACTGAGCATCCTACGTCATCGACGAGTGTCATGACTGCTGTACATCCTACGTCATCGGTGGGTACTACGAACGCTACACGAACTACGCCATCGAAGAATACTATGAAGGCTACACCTACTTCGTCGTCGAAGAATACGTCGTCGATTGCTTCTACAACTCCATCGCTGTCTGAAACCACTGAGGCGATTGAGAACATAAAGAATGGTGAAAGTCGTCCTTTGCCGAAAGGGGTCGCTAATGTGTTTCTAGCTTCCGTAGTGCTCTTTTATTTCGCACTCATAGTTTAGAAATTATTTTATAAGTTGCATTTTGTAAGCGAGTACTATTATTAAAGTTAATAAAGTCAATAAAGACACTAAAGCTCGTATGTAAAGTTCTGTGCGTCTTCTTGATTATTCGCCTATGGATTTGATTTTTAAATTTCTAGTTCTCTCTCTGGGTTCTCTGATTGATCATTCCCAGAAAAAACAATAGTCTCTGACATCGTGGTGTTCATACGTCCGTCTGTCCACCTCTCCGTCCGTCTGTGCTCTAAATATAAATTAGTATGAAAGCCTTCTGCATTGACCAAGCTTTCGAAATAAAATTCACTTATAATAAGCGTTCGTCCGCTGCTTTCGTCTGCTGCTTTCGTCCCTACGGTGTGCTGGCGTTCGTAGTGATTGTTGTTATAGTGTGGCTTTTTCTGAACCCACGCTTTCGGCGAGAGCACACTTCTTGCTCTCATTCAGTTACTGACCCAGCTTGCTTGTCTCTTGCTTCATTATGTTCTTGATGGGAGAACAACGCCTGGTCGTGCACATCTCAAATAGATCTATATAGTGGAAGCGCTGTGACAGAGCTGCGGCAGAGCTATTTTTTTTGCCCTATGCCGATCAATGGTTTATAAACCAATGTGTTTTGCACTTATTGTGCTACGGTGGCTCGCATTGAGAGAGAGAGAACATGAAGGTGTGTTATTAACTTATCTATTATTGGCAGATTCAATCTTAATTCATTGTGTGTGACCAAAGTAGTAACAATCGATTCAAAGGCTTAGTATGAAAATTTTTAGCGTCTATTGAGCAATTTCGGCCAAATTCTAGCAATATTCATAAGCTGTCATTTGCTAAATGCTGACCCAATTTCATCCAAATCGGATTACTATATCATATAGCTTCCATAGGAACAATCGGTTGAAAATACTGAACACGCTTGGTATGAAAACTTTGAGTGTCGTTCAAGCGATTTCAACCAAATTCATGCCATAAGCATTTGGTATCATTCCCTTACTGTTGACCAAATTTCATTCGGATCGAACCACTATATCATATAGCTGCCATAGGAACAATCGGTTCAAAGGCTCAGTATGAAAAGTTTTAGTGTCTATTGAGCGATTTAAGCCAAATTCACGCACTACTCATTTGATATTATCTCCTATATACTGACCAAATCTCATCTAAATCGGACTACTATATCATACAGCATCCAAATCAACCATTGGTAACCGAATCCAAATGAACGCAACATGCATGCCTGCAAGGGTATTTAATCTTCGGCGAGCCGAAGATAACCTTTCTTTCTTGTTTTTTTTTTTTTTTTTTGAAACTATTTTGTAATATATTAATAAGTGTAAAACATGTTATACTAATATTACTTAACATACTCGTTAGGAAATATAAGCGGGGAACCCACACAGGGTATCTTACGGTCAGGAGAGCTTTCATCCGTAGAACCATTTATAAATTTAGTTTTTATATATATAATTCGTCATATAAATATATTAAAAACGATGCTGCTCTGTGTTTGATAATGTTTATACGGAAGCAAGTCAGAGAGGGTGGAGAGTAAAAAGAAACGAAGAGAGCATAAGAGAGAGAGAGAGAGAGAGAGAAAGAGCGGGAGTAAGAAAAATTTGCGGTTAACATGAGAGCCAATTTCAATTGTATATGCTGTAAGCTCATTAAACGCAAGTGTTTAAACAAAACAAATCTGTTTACACTTGCAAAAAAAGTGTACGGATTTGAATATGTATTAAAGTAATGCAATATTAGCAAAAATATTTTGTTATGCAATATTTTTATTATGTATTCAAGTGTTTTAATCTGAAACAATGAAGAAAAAGGTATGAAGTAAATAAAAATCGTGTATATAGTATTTATAATAAATTGTTTTATAAAACACATTAAATTTCTTTGATTGTATTAAAAGTGTACGAGCAGCATATTGTTATTACAGTTATTGCATGGCTTTTGTTCTGCACCGACACTCTCAGCGATAGCGCACTGCATGCTGCTTGCAATTTAGCGCACAAGCTCTGACTCGCACTCCAAACTCTCTCTCACTCTCTCTAATTCCGTTATGCTGGTCTCTCGAAACGAAAGTGCTGAGCGTGCCATAACTAAATTAAAGCGCAAGCATAAAATAATATGTACAGCAACTATGTGGGAGAGAAGCAAGGCAGAGGGGGGAAATAGAGAGAGAGTGAGAAATAGAGAGCGCGTGGGGTATTTTAAAGCAAATGTGTTTTGCATTCGATCGTCAGTCGTCTTTGTTAGCCCTTGTTGATCACATTCGCGGAGAATGACAAAACTCGTAAAATTGTTTTTACTGATACTAATGCTTCAGTGGCTCGGATCTGCGCAGAGTCAGCCCTATCCAAACTATCATGCAGATATCGTGGTTATCAATAAACAGGAGAATAATCTCAAGTGGTGGCAAACTGGTGCCTTCTATCAGATTTATCCAAGGTCATTTAAGGACAGCAATGGCGATGGCGTGGGTGATTTGAATGGTATGTGAAAGATAAATTAGGAGAGAAAATTAAAAAGTGTGACCCTCACACTCAATTTTTGTAGGCATTACGGAAAAGCTGCCGTATCTCAAGGAACTGGGAATTACTGCCACTTGGCTATCGCCGATATTTACCTCCCCCATGGCAGACTTTGGTTATGATATTGCCAACTTTACCGAAATTGCACCTATTTTTGGCCAAATGTCAGACTTTGAGAGACTCTTGAAATCTGCAAAGGAATTGAATATTAAGATTATTTTGGACTTTGTGCCAAATCACTCAAGTGACGAATGTGATTGGTTCAAAAGATCGGCAGCTAATGATCCGGAGTATAGAGATTTCTATGTGTGGCATCCGGGCAAGATGGTGGATGGAAAGCGACAGCCACCAAGTAATTGGGTAAGCGTGTTTCGAGGTTCCGCCTGGGAATGGAACGAACAGCGACAGGAGTATTATTTGCATCAGTTCGTTAAGAAGCAACCGGATCTCAACTATCGCAATCCCAAAGTGCGAGAGGCCATGAAGGTAAGTAAACAATTTATCTATATATTCTGATACTAATATTTATAACAATTGCAGAATGTGCTACGCTTTTGGTTGACCAAAGGAGTCGCCGGCTTTCGCATCGATGCGGTGCCACATGTATTCGAGATAGCGCCCGATAATGCGGGTCAGTATCGCGATGAACCGCACAACAGTGGGAACAATGATCCCGATGACTATGGCTATCTGAATCACATCTATACGGTCGATCAGCCGGAGACAATAAGTCTTGTTTACGAATGGCGTGCGGTATTGGATGAATTCAGTGGTGGTAATGGTGATGATCGCATCTTGCTGGCCGAGACCTATTCACCCATCGAAATCGTGATGCAGTATTACGGCAATGGAACAGCTGAGGGCGCTCAATTGCCATTCAACTTTCTGCTGATAAGCGAGATATCAAACAGCTCCAATGCCTTGAATTACGCTCAGAGTATCAATAAATGGCTGAATTACATGCCAAAGGGACGCACAGCTAACTGGGTGGTAAGTATATTGTATATAAATTATTGATCTTCTTAAATTACTTAAAGCAATGATTCCTCTACAGTTGGGAAACCACGATCAGGCTCGAGTAGGATCTCGCCTTGGCACCGATCGAGTGGATATGTTAAATATGCTCATTACTACATTACCCGGTGCCAGTGTGACCTATCAGGGCGAGGAATTGGGCATGACAAATGTTTGGATCTCCTGGAATGATACTGTTGATCCCTCAGCCTGTAATACAAATCCAAGCGTCTATGAACAGTTCACCCGCGATCCAGAAAGAACACCTTTCCAGTGGAGCAGTGAAACCGATGCAGGTTTCAGCAATGCCAGCAAAACTTGGCTTCCCATTTCCCAGGATTACAAACTGGTCAATGTGGACCTGGAGCGTAAGGAAGCGCTCAGTCATCTTAACATCTACAAACAACTAATGGAACTGCGAAGGAATGAAAGAACACTGCAATTGGGAGAAACGAAAGTGATGTCTTTCAATGACAATGTGCTGGGAGTAAAACGGTAATTTAACACTTATTCCGACACAAGAAATTTATTATCTGACTATATTCTACTCAATTAGATTCCTTAAACATGAGTATACCTATGTAACGGTATTAAATCTGTTTGACAATAATGAGACTGTTAACCTTAAGGAAGGCTTCGACGATTTAACCATTGACATGAAAGTGGTGGTGGTATCAGGAAAATCACAACGGAAAGTCGGGTGAGTCAGAATAATGCAACATTATCTTCCTTTGTCGTAGCTAGTGATAACAGTGCATCGATTATAGGTTCTTAAAAACAGTTTGGTTTAAGTTATACTAGTAATACCTTTATTGAATTACAAATTACTACATTTTCAAGTCCAAAACTCTATAAGAACAGTTTACTATTAATTATGACTGTAATTTTTAAAATTAGCAGTAAAGAAAGGTTTAAGGTTTATAATCTAAATATAGCACAGTCGACTGATTTGTGTACAGAATGAGCAATTTTCGTTTATTTTCGAGCAGATCGTTCCTAAATTAAAATTTCTGTTATTTTAACGAATAATAACTCAATAAACACATATTTTTATTCAGTTCCTGGGGCACTTATATACTGCTCCGATTCGGCCGATTTTAATATATGAACTAAGAGTTACAGGAAATACCAATACTATAATAATTAAACTTTAGAATGTATTGATTAAAGTTTTCAGTTATAGTACTTTGCTCTTAAGTTTTTTACTTGCGTTTTATCAATGTATATATAGACCCCGTACACAGAAATACAGTGGAGGGTTCTCTGGGGCTTTCCGATAAAAACGGTGCATATGAAGCAAAGGGGAGCGTTACGTACCATAAATACATATTCCTTATCAGCATCACCAGCCGCGTTAATATAGTACTGTCCGTCTGCATGAGCTCGTGAATCACAAAGATTAGAAGACCTAGGAACTACCAAAGTATGCGTTACGCATTAACATTGTTTCAGAAGAAGTACGGGGTCTTTTACAGTCGATTCGCTCGACTGTACTTTTTCTAGTTTATAGTTTATATAACAATTTGTGTACTTGCAGAGATTATGTGAGTGTCAAGTCACTACAATTGCTTCCTAAGGAGTCTCTGGTACTGAAAAGCACTTCCACCTATTACACGTACTATACGAATGGTGAACACCGTCAGTTGCCGATAGAGGGCGTTTATCTGTTCCTAGCTCAAGTGGTGCTCTATGTTTTTGCACTCGTACGTTAAATGTTATTCTAAAAGTTAAGTTTTTGTAAACGAGTACTCATGACTAAGTAAATAAAGACAATTAAGACACTCGGAGCTCGTATATAAAGTGCTGAAAAGTTCCTCAATTATTCAGTTATGTTTTCGTATTACAAGTTTCTAGTCGCATTGTTGGCCTTGGCAGTGCAGTGCTGCTTGGCACAGGCCGCGGCCGTGGATCTGGAGAGGGTTAGCGGGAGTGGGGAAGCCACACGGGATTGGTGGCAGGTGGCACAGTTTTATCAAATCTATCCAAGATCCTTTAAGGATTCCAATGGTGATGGCATTGGTGATTTACAAGGCATTATATCCAAGCTGGACTATCTGAAAGATATCGGTGTAACAGCAGCTTGGCTATCACCGATATTTACCTCTCCCATGGTTGATTTTGGCTATGACATTGCCGATTTCTTCGATATTCAGCCCGAATATGGCACACTGAATGACTTTGATCAGTTGATCGCAGCAGCTAAGGAACGAGGTCTTAAAATTATACTGGACTTTGTGCCCAATCATTCAAGTGATCAGAATGAATGGTTCAAGAAATCGGTGAAGAGGGAGAAGGGCTACGAGGACTACTATATGTGGCATGATGGTTATTGGAATGCCAAGACTGGTAAACGGGATCCGCCTTCAAATTGGTTGCAAGCCTTTAGGGGCAGTGCCTGGGAGTGGAACGAGGAGCGACAACAGTTTTATCTGCATCAGTTTGCGGTGCAGCAACCCGATCTTAACTATCGCAATCCAGCGGTTGTGGCACAAATGAAACGAGTTCTCACCTATTGGTTGGATCGTGGCGTTGCCGGTTTCCGGATTGATGCTGTTCCCTGGTGCTTTGAGGTAGTTCCCGATGCTGATGGCCGTTATCCCGATGAACCACTTAGTGGTTATACAGATGATCCAGATGATTCGTCCTATTTGAAGCACATCTATACACAGGATCAGCCGGAGACTGTGGACATGGTCTATCAGTGGCGTCAGCTCCTTGATGATTACAAGCGTGTTCATGGCGGCGATACGCGAGTACTCATGGTGGAAACCTATTCGGATGTGGACTATGTGATGAAGTTTTATGGCAATCGTACCACAAAAGGAGCACAGATGCCCTTCAATTTTCAGTTCATTGTTGGTGGAAATGGTGACAAGGATAATACGGAATTGAATGCCGTGGGATTCGTTAAGATTATTAACAGTTGGATGACGCAGATGCCAGCGGGGCAAACAGCCAATTGGGTGGTAAGTTTGAATACTCTCAGTACAGGGTGTGCAAAGAGTTGCTCACTGTTTTGAATTTCCTCCTTCAGATGGGTAATCACGATCAGAGGCGTGTAGGCAGCCGTTATGGAGAGAAGCGTATTGACACTATGAATATGCTACAGATGTTTTTACCCGGCGTAAGTATTACCTATCAAGGTGAAGAACTGGGCATGACCGACTTGGACATTAGCTGGGAAGATACACGTGATCCGGCTGCCTGCAATTCTGATCCCACAATCTATGAGAAATTTACCCGCGATCCCAGTAGGACCCCATTCCAGTGGAGCAGTGGCTTAAACGCTGGCTTCTCCAGCACCAGTAAAACATGGCTGCCCATCAATCCCAATTATGTGACTGTCAATGTGGAGACAGAGAATGCTGCCACCTCCAGTCACCTCAAATTGTACAAGCAGTTGTCGGAACTCCGTTCATCGAAGACCCTACAGCTGGGAACAACCCGTTATGCGGCTATAAATGATAATGTCTTGGCCATCAAAAGATCGCTAAGTGGTCATGCTAGCTATATACTCGTAACCAATGTGCTGGGATCAAAGGTCACGGCTGTGGATGTGGCCAGTGTGATGTATGCCAAGGGAAGCTTTAAGATCAAATTGGCCAATCCAGAGGCCAAAGTGAATGTTGGGTAAGTTTCCAACTTTTTGGCAATTGAATGGTTTAATTTATGGCTAACATTAATTATTTGTCTGGTTTTCTACAGCGAAAGTGTCACATTGAGCAACCTTGCGTTGGAGCCATATGCGGCACTGATTTTGGAATCTTCTTAGACGCCCTTTAAAATTTTGTATATGTCTTGTCATAAGTTATCAACAATATATATTTGTATATATGTATGTGTGTGTGTTTGTGTTCGCTTTTCTTTTTGTAAAAGTCATTGGGAAAACTTTTCAATTTGAGGTCACACGCCTGGCAACTTATTATAAATTATTAGGGAACTTTGTCTGCCTTGAGTATGGCCACAAAAAGAAATTCCATTAGACGTGATTGATAAGACACACAAATCACGCATACGCAGTGTTGCAACAAACCAGAAAACACCTCCGTCTCGGTGACTCCAAAGTTTCTGCCCCATATCCTCACGTTGATTTTGACTTTAACACTGACTCACACTCTGCGAAAAGAAACCATTCACAATTCACCATTCACCATTCACCGTTCAGCGTTCACCATTCACCGTGCACCGTTCACCTTTCAGCTTGCTCCAGTTTCAGCTTCCCTCCGACGCGTCGGTCAAATAACGAGCGTACACGTTCCTGACACGACCAGAATGCCAACTGATGGCAAACAACGACTGTGGGTTAGCTTTTTAATTTACTCATAAAAAATGAAGTGAAATTATTATGAGTTTTCACCTCCAGGGCGATTCTCTCTCATGATGTACTCCAAATTTATGTGCAGTTCTCTCCACCACCAAATCTTCGTTCAAATCATGTTGGAAAAAAATTCCTCATTTCGTGTTTGAGTAGCAACAAATTATGCAACTTTTTTTTTGTGGCATCAAATAAATTGCGGGTAATGGGAATAAAGTATTTTAGGCGTTAGGTGTTCAACATAAAGTATTTAATGAGTGCTATAAATAGTTGGATTTAAATACTATATTTAAGCTGATTAATTAATTTAATACAAATTAAACTTGGCTTTAAATATGTTCAGAAATGGAAATTGTAATTGTTATTAACTTTATATCTCTTATTAAAGGGGAAAACCCTTTGATAGTAGCCAGAAACTCCCAATTTAATTAGTAGACTATTTTGAAAATTTATTTTTTTAATTCATAATTAATTTGAAAATTTAGCACAGTTCATAGTGAACATTAAACATTTAGGTAACATAACTTTAGAGCACTCTTTATCAACCAATTCGTTTAAACTAATTGATTGATAATTTTGGAGCATTTAAACTCATTTTAATTATATAAATTTTATAAAATATACTAGCTTGATTTCATGTTGATTTTTTTCTTGGTATTTGTGTAACCGGAAACCAATAATTTGCTGGCAAATGTAATCGATTGTTGAAGCAATCGAATCAGTTTTGAGTGTTGGTCGTTGCCCCAGTCTCATCCAATGAATGTTAACTTGGACAACGAGAATTGCACGGTGTGTCTTTTTCCTTACGTCCTCCTGGGGTGGCAGCTACGTGAGAGGCTTTCAAATTAGCGGCTTCAAAGCAGCGCGAATGCCGTGTTAAACCCTTTACCACTTTGCCACTGATGGTGAACAGTTATGAGCTACGTTTGCGGTGCAATTAATGAAAGTTGAGTGACTGTGATGCTTGACTGGACAGGGATTAACCCTCAGGTGAGGAAACAACTATTCCATTCCATTTTTTGCACAAACTCAAGTTGATAAGTTCTCTCAACTTAGAACATAGTATTTACAGCACAATTTAAATCCATTTGTTCGGATCATTTATGGGTTAAGCATACTTTTAGAGCCCACCTGACCGGAGGGGCCCATACGAGAACGTACGAGACCGTACGTGCTTGGCATAGTTGTAGATCAAAACGCAAAACTGGGTCCTCGTTAACAACTTAATAATAACAACAATGAGAGGAACAACAACAACTACAACTACTAGTGAGTTGCCTAGAATCAGCCGTAAAATTAGAAAAGCCAAATAAAGGTAAAGCATGCTCAAATATTACGCATACGCTACGTGTGCAAACGAAATTAATATGCAAACGTTGTTGCTGCTCAAATACATTTAGTAAATGTGCTGATGCTTCCTTCCTGCTGCCTGAATTACTACAGATTACAAACTTAATGCATTTCAAAGTTTGCTCCCCAGTGAAAGTTTTTTCCTCTTTTTTTTTGGCTTTTTTTTATACTCTCTGCAAGAGAGAGTATATTGGGTTTGTGAAAAGTATGTAACAGGCAGAAGGAGGCGTGGCAGACCCCATAAAGTATATATATTCTTGATCAGCATCACAAGGCGAGTCGATATAGCCATGTCCGTCTGTCCGTCTGTCCGTCTGTCTGTCTGTCTGTCTGTCTGTCTGTCCGTCTGTCCGTATGAACAAACAGATTTCAGAGATGGTAAGAGCTACAAGTTTGAATTTGGTCTCTATCGACTCGATATTAAGTCAGTCAATACAAGAATCTTTTTTTTTTTCGATGCCACGCCCCATTCGCCCACAATGAGCAAAAAACTAGACACACCTCGGAAAAAATTTATGTTTCAGGCGAATATCTCGGTAACTATGGCACTTAGGAACACCAGTTTTGGTAGGTAGTTTCCTTGCGACAACACAAATGGAGTGTTATTAAAATTTTTGGGCTGCCACGCCCCGTTTTGCCACAAGAAATAAAATAATTTCCAAACTTTAATGTCATTTTTAAGGCATATGTTCTAATCATACAGTATTGTAATTTAAAATTCGTTTGGAGACAAATTATATTAAACTATCCTGAAAGTTGCAGATAAATCGGACTATAAACAAAAGAGCTAGACGCTTATCAAAGTTTATATAAATGAACGCAATGTCAATGCATGGGTGCAAGCGAGACAGAAACATACAACCATATGAACGAACGCTTACGCTGCTTGTGCAGCGACAACGTTGCTCGTACATACACACGTACATACACGCACGTACGCCTACATGCGTACATGTGGGTACATACATATGTATGTAATACATAGTATGTACATATAACTGCCCTTACATATATTTGAATTTATGCAATTATATATATATATATAGATGCATATATATATATATATATATATATATGTGTACATATAATAATAAATATATATATATATATATATATTTATATAAATATGTATTTATTTATTAATATGTGCATGTTTTTATCACCTTCAGCATGAAATAAAGTTCAAAGGTGAAACTGAATGAATTTTGTTCCTTTCTATTATTGCCTTTTTGTTTTGGCTACTTCCAATTTAAAGAACACATATGTATGTATGTATTTACAAATCATATTACACAGCTGTTTAGGAATCTGATCAAAACAAAATCATTGGCAAAGAAGACAAAAACAATTAAAAGAGAAATATTCTCATTTCACTCTCTCTCGTATTTGTTTTTGTTGTTTTTATACTCTCTGCAAGAGAGAGTATATTGTGTTTGTGCAAAAAAAAAAGTATGTAACAGGCAGAAGGAGGCGTGGCAGACCCCATAAAGTATATATATTCTTGATCAGCATCACAAGCCGAGTCGATATAGCCATGTCCGTCTGTCCGTCTGTCTGTCTGTCTGTCTGTCCGTCTGTCCGTCTGTCTGTCTGTCTGTCCGTATGAACAAACAGATTTCAGAGATGGTAAGAGCTACAAGTTTGAGTTTGGTCTCTATCGACTCGATATTTAGTCAGTCAATACAAGAATCTTTTTTTTTTCGATGCCACGCCCCGTTCGCCCACAATGAGCAAAAAACTAGAAACACCTCGGAAAAAATTGATGTTTTAGGCGAATATCTCAATAACTATAGCACTTTGGAATACCCTTTTTGGTATGGGGGTTCCTAGAGACGGCATAAATGCATTGCCATAAAAAATTTTGGGCTGCCACGCCCCCTTTTCCCACAAAAAATAAAACAATTTTTAAACTTCAATGCCGATTTTTGGGCATATGTTCTTATCGTACAGTATTGTTATTTCACATTCGTTTGAAGACAAAGTATATCAAACTATCCTGAAAGTTGCATATAAATCGGACTATAAACAAAAGAGCTAGACACGTAACAAAGTTTATAATTTAACGCCATTTCACTGCATGTGTGCAAGCGCGACAGAAACATACAAACATGTGAGCGAACTTTTTCGCTGCTTTCTAGCGGCAGCGCTGCCCGCGAATGCTGGCTGAGCCAACCAATTGTGTATGTATTACATATACACACATACATATGTGCGTGCATACTTATAATGCCAAATGTATGTGTGTGCATTCATACAATCAGATGTTTCTGTTTCAACGTGTTTTGTTGCAAGTATCAATTGATATACTTGGATACCGATTTTATTAAATGATCGGGAATAAATTGCAGAGAGTATTCTACAGTCGGGCGTGCTCGACTGTACTTTTCTTTCTTGTTTGATTTTGTTCTATTGCTTCTTTGCATTGCATTGCGCTCACTCACTTGCAAACGCATGAAGGATTGAGAGGGACAAGTAGTTAGAAGTAGCGAAAAAAGTCGTTACTTTTGGCGGGCGCTAAGCAAAACAGACAACGCTTAGCATCAGTGCTGCCAGTTAAGCTATTTTGCTGCTAGAAAGCAATAAGCTAACAATAATAAGCAATAAGCAAACATGATGAATTATTTGTTTTTATTTGTTAACCTAATTGTTTATGATAATGAAAATACTGAAATTGTTTTCCTTTTTAATTTGTTTTGTCTTAATGATACTGGATTTATGCTGCTTTTATAAATTATAAAATTTTATAAATCAAGTATTTTTCATTTCAATTGTTTATTTCTTCAAAAAAGTTAATTTATTAAATACAACCAATTAATTATTATAAAACTATTTTTGATTGTACATAAACTTTTTAGCAAATTTTTAGCATTTATTATCTAATATGCTAAAAATTTAGCTATTTTTGTTTTGTCTTGGAGATTCTGACAGCACTGCTTTAGCGTGCGTCAAAAGTAACGACTTTTACCGCTAATCCTTCTAGCCTGTCCCTCTCACTCCTAGACTCGCACTCTGCTTGTCTCATTTCTGTGAGAGAGAAATCCTCTCCCATCTGTGTAATTTTGGCGTTGCTTTGCTTTAATTCGTTGCGAACGTTTCGATTGAGCGGGTGTAATCGTGCATCGATATCAATTTTGTCGTCGATTTCGATATTAAAATTAAACAAAACGTGATTCTAATTACGAATAATACATACAAAACAAAAAAATTAATTTTAAATACGATAAGAATAGTTAATGTTAATATATCGCTTAAATAATAAATAACTAATTAATATTAAGTGCGCTAGTTCGTGAGTGTCTGTGTGTGTGTGTCAATCGATTTACGTCTGTGTGTTAGACATCGCGAACGTTCGATTGTCAACGCTCGAGTGGTTTGTGACGTAGGTAGTTCTTTCGAAGAAACCGCGCACGGGTTTCTGTGCGCGTTTTCTGAACTAAAGAATCGCGTTCGGTTTATGCGCGCGCGTCTTAATTTACTAGCGTTTTTAAGACGTGTATTTTTGATTTACAAACCGCGCGCGATTTTTGCGTTCGGTTTTCGGTTAACGCGTATTAATTGTCGCGTTACCCTTATTGTAGTAAGTCTTAAGTATTGTCCGATTTTGTCCGATTATAAATTTTATAAAATAATATAATATTCTTTTATATACTTATTACATTTATTTTATAAATATTTAATAATTTTTATTATTTATTTTGTTAAATTAATAATAATAATTTTTTTCTTTTTATATAAAAATTGAATTTTTATATAAATTTATTATATATTATATTTTAAAAATTTTATTTTATATTTTATAGTATTTTATTTTATATATTTAATTTTATAATTTTGAAATGCCCCGTAGAAGGCAATTGTCTGCTGCTGCACGTTCTCAAAGGCGTAGGGAAAGGAATAGGATAAATAGAGAAGACGAACAGTATGCTGATAGAGAGCGAGAGACAAATTCCCAATCTCAAAGAATCCGTAGGGCAGTTAGTGAAAATCGAGTAGCAGAACAGATTGGGAATTCACAGCAGCGTTCACGCCGTAGAAGAAGTGCGCGTTTAAGAGTAGTAGAACAGGCAGTAGATAATGAACGTAGAGCTATTCAGAGACAGGATCCACAGGAAAGGAATCGCGAGCAGCATCAAAATACGTTGCACAGGACAATTAGGAGACAGGATCCACAGGTTAGGCAGAGCGAACGGGCTTCAGATGCCCATCGCAGAAGAAGTCGTAGGGAAAATTTAGAAGAAAGGGATCGCGAACAGGAAGCCGATACTACTCGTAGAACAGTTAGGAGACGGGATGCAGCGTTTAGGCTTAGCGAACGGGCTTCAGATGCCAATCGCAGAAGAAGTCGTAGGGAAAATTTAGAAGAAAGGGATCGCGAACAGGAAGCCGATACTATTCGTAGAACAGTTAGGAGACGGGATGCAGAGTTTAGGCTTAGCGAACGGGCTTCAGATGCCAATCGCAGAAGAAGTCGTAGGGAAAATTTAGAAGAAAGGGATCGCGAACAGGAAGCCGATACTACTCGTAGAATAGTTAGGAGACGGGATGCAGAGTTTAGGCTTAGCGAACGGGCTTCAGATGCCAATCGCAGAAGAAGTCGTAGGGAAAATTTAGAAGAAAGGGATCGCGAACAGGCAGAAAATACTTTGCGTAGATCTATAAGAAGGCAAAATCTACAGATTAGACAGAGAGAGCAAGCAGTAGACACTTTGCGAAGATCGCAGAGAAGACAGGATATTTTAGTTAGACGGATAGAGCAAGTGCGCAATAGTCAGGCACACTTTGAGAGGAGACAGAATGTAGAGATTAGAATATTAGAAAGAGAAGTAGATAGAATAGCTAGGTCACAGAGTCGAAATGACCCTGTTCGTAGGTTAGTTGAAAGAGCGCGCAATACAGCTCAAAGAAGAAGTGCTCGGATAAGAGCACGCCAGATAGCAGTAGATTTAGCTAGAGGTGTTAGTCAAAGAGTTAGTCAGTATAGGAGTAATTCTCAGAATAGAGCAGCAGAAAATGAGCGTAATGCTGCCCGTACTGAGCAGGGACGACTGAATGCCATTGAAGATCAGGCACGACCCATTAGGAATAGTTTAAATAGTTTTATAGCCACTTACAACAAATCAATTAAACAGGGCCCTGACCATGTTTGCATTTGTTGTAAAGGATTGTGGTTTCCTCATCAGATAGACAGGATAAGTAGGGAATATATTTTGGAAAATAATGAATTTAGTGCAGACATTCTGTTTTTGTCCGATGTATTTCCTCCTGTGGACGGCAAGCATTCGTTTTGCAAATCATGTAGCCGTTCAATTAAGGAAGGAAGAAAGCCTAATAATTCCATTACAAATGGCCTAGATTTCCCACCACTACCAGAATGTCTGAAGGATTTACATAGTTTAGAAGAAAGATTAGTTTCTCCGCGGCTACCGTTTATGATCATAAAATCGTTAGATTATGATCGCCAAAACAGCATAAAAGGAGCTGTAGTAAATGTGCCAATTCCAGTTGCGAATGTCGTAACTTCCCTTCCAAGGGCCTTTAGTGACGCAGAGGTTATTCAGCTCCACCTCAAACGCAGATTAGAATATCGTCACAGTTTCATGGTGGAAACTATATCTCCATCTCGTGTTGTTGATGCAATTAGGCATTTAGTAGGCACTGAGCTTTACAGAAAGCATGAGATTAGCATTAATGAGGAATGGTTGGCTTCTCATACATCTGAAGTCGTTCCATTTATTGCATCAACAGAAGATATAGACGTAGTTAGAGAATTGGGTGATAGAGCTGCAATCCCAAATTTAGAAGAGAATGCTCCAGTAGAAGAGCAAGAACTAAATCCTGGAGGTGAGGAAACCCTAATGGACAATATTCCAGTAGAGAACTTAGATGGTAGTAGGTTAGCAATAGCACCTGGGGAAGGACAACGGCCTCTGGACATGATAACTGATTGTGATTCAGAGGAGTTGTCTTTTCCCAAGATTTATGCAGGAGTCAAGCGAAATTGTGTAGAAAGCTACACAAAAATTATTAGATCAGAGCTTAGGAATTACGATAGAAGGGCTTGTAGGGTAGATAAGCTATTTTATAACCTTAGAAAAATGCAGCTTATTAATATGCGGAATAATTTTTCCATTTGCTTGAGAAAGCACAGCGCTTCCCGCGGCGTTACAGCTAGGACAGCCCTTAATGAAGAAGAAATAGATAGGTTAATTCAGTTCGATGAGGGATTTAAAATTTTAAAAGGCATTCGCTCGTCTCCTGCTCATTGGGAAGCAGAGAAGAAGAAGGTTATGGCCATGATTCGGCAATTTGGCATACCTTCTTTCTTTATAACGCTTTCTGCTGCAGAAAGCAAGTGGTTAGAACTGATAGTTATTTTAAAGAAAACAGTTAGGAAGGAAGTTCTAACCGAAGAAGAGGCAGCTAGATTAGAAAGGTCTGAAGTTGTAGAACTTATTAGGTCAGACCCAGTTACTTGTGCTAGGTATTTTGATTATAGGTTTAGACAGCTCTTAAAAGTTATGAAAAAGGATGGAGGCATTTTCGGCCGACATTCTGTTTATAAATATTATTGGCGAGTAGAGTTCCAACATCGGGGTTCACCACACATTCATGGAATGTTTTGGTTAAAAGATGCCCCTTTGTTTGATGCTAGCAATTCTTCTTCTTGTCCGCCTGTTGTTGAGTTTGTTGATCGGTTTATTACGACGGAAAAAAATCCAACAAACGATGAATTGACACCTTTCGTATTATACCAAACGCACAAGCATACTCCGTCATGCCAGCGTAGCATTAGAAATAGGCAAATCTGTCGTTTTGGTATACCATATCCTCCTTTGCCTAGAACAGAAATTCTGTTTCCTCTTCCAGAAGATTGTCCGAATAAGTCAATTCATCATAACAACTTCGAGAAAATAAACAATTTCTTGAGTTCTCCAGTAGATAGTGAAATTAGGGAATCTCTTAACGATTTTAACAATTTTCTCTCGCAACCTCAAATTGGTCTTAGCTATGAGGATTATATTCTTGCAATTAGATCTAGTTTGAATAGACCAAAAATATTTTTAAAGAGAAGCTTCGACGCCATTATGGTGAATGCGTACAACACGCATATTCTGTCAATGCAGAGAGCCAACATAGATATTCAGTTTATATTAGATCCATATGCGTGCTGCAGTTATGTTATAAATTACATTAATAAGTCGCAAAGAGGTATGTCTAAGCTTATGCGAGAAGCTGTAGAAGAAGCGCGATCAGGAAATTTTAGTATTAGGCAGAAACTGCAGCACATAGGGCACAAGTTTATAAATGGCTCAGAAATATCTGCACAGGAGGCAGCTTATTGCTGTTTAGGGATGTCGTTGTCAGAGAGCAGCAATGCAGAAGTCTTCATAAACACTGGATTGCCTGACAAACGAGTTCAAATGCTCAAGTCGAGGGCACAACTCAGAAGTTTGCCTGAAGACTCTGAAGATATTTTCGAAGTAGGCCTATTAGATCATTACGTTCACCGTCCAGATAATCTAAATAGTTTATGCTTAGCAGATTTTGCGGCATATTATACTTTCAGTAGAACTGCAGGTAGGAATCGCCAAGAATCACAGGATGAGGTCGAAAATGCAGGATTCGGAACAACCGAAGTTTATCCTCTTCGCAATGGTAGTGGATTTGTTAGAGAAAGGCGTAGTCCACGGATAATACGATATAGGAGATATAACGTTAACCACGATAGGGAGAACTATTTCAGGGAATTAGTGATGCTGTATTATCCGTGGAGAAATGAACAAGAGGAGCTAATTAGGAGAAATTGCGAAGAGGTTTGCAATCAGAATAGGGAGCTTATTGAAGCAAATCGTAGGAAATTTAACGTTTTAAATGATAGTGAGCTAGAAGATGCTCTCAGTAGAGTATTAGACGAGAATCAGGAAGAAGAGTTAGGTAATTCAGATGAGCAGGAGAATGTAGATGATAGGTTTAGAGCATTAGGTGTAGCAGAAATAGATCCTCAACTTAACATTTTAAATATAGGAAATGATGAGAATGCAGATGGGCCAAATAGCAACACTGTTCAGTTTGTTAAGTTACCTGTTTTAATGACATCGTCATGTTTAGAGGAAATTGTATCGTCCCTAAACTTAAAACAGAAAACTTACCTGAACCATGTGTTGCATAATTTTAAAATGGGCAAAAAGTTCTATGAATTTGTAGGTGGTGGAGCAGGTGTCGGCAAAAGCCGACTTATTTCGGTAATATATCAAGCCCTTACAACTAGGTTTAATAATAGAAGAGGCTCAAATCCTGACTCTATTAAAGTTCTTTTGTCCGCTCCAACAGGGAAGGCTGCATTCGGAATAGGAGGTTGTACACTCCATTCAATGTTCAGTCTTCCAATTAATCAGTCCGATCGAATTGGGACCTTATCCGCAGACTTAGTTAACACGCTACATTCGAGATTGATTGATCTCAAATTACTTATTATTGACGAGATTTCAATGGTAGGAGCCAAAATGTTTGGCTTTATTAACCTAAGGCTACAGCAAATTTTCAAAAGTAATCACTTTTTTGGAGGAATACCTGTCATCGTGTTCGGCGATCTCAGACAACTGAGGCCTGTGGGCGACAAGTGGATTTTTCAGCAGCCCTCTAGCCAAGCCTACAGTGAATTACATGGCACACTGTGGGAAAATAATGTTATTAAATTTGAATTTTTCGAGTTGACGGAAATAATGCGTCAACGAGATGACCAACCATTTGCTGTAGCCCTTAATAATATGGCATCCGCTCATATGACGACCTCAGACATTGAGCTTATTAGATCAAGAGTTGTAAGGGAAGATATAATACCAGAAGATGCTATTCATCTATTCCACTCCAACGCCGAAACAAATTCATACAACACTTTAAAACTGAATCGAATTGCGACCACTCAATATTGTTCTAATGCTGAGGATTATATAAAGGGCAGTAATTTAGGTGAGGCAAACAAGGCCCGCATTCTTGAATCCGTTAAAGGGTTCAAAACTTCAGAAACCCAGGGTTTGTGTAGTTCACTTATTTTGAAAACTACAGCAAAATACATGATGACTGTTAATATAGACACTTCCGATGGCTTAGTGAATGGAGCAACAGGAATACTTAGACAGATAGATTTAGATTCAAACAGTCATCCTATTCTTCTTTGGGTAGATTTCCTTGAGGAAAGAGTAGGGAAGGAATTACGTTTAAAGTATAGAAATCTACCCAATCCATTGTGGACCCCAGTAGAAAAAACTGTTAGAAGTTTTCAGTTTAGGAAAAATGAAAATGTCACGATAGACCGAAAGCAGTTTCCGATCGTACCTGCAGAAGGTATTACCATCCATAAGAGTCAGGGAGCAACGTTTAATAAGGTGGTGGTCCACGTATCCGATGGTTTAGACCGAGCAGCTTTATATGTAGGCTGCAGTAGAGCGACAAGTGCAGCTGGACTTTTTATCGTAGGCAATTTCAACCCTCCTAGGCCTCTCCAAAGTCGAAATGTTGTTCAGGAAGAGTTAGAAAAATTACGCTCCATTAAGTTACTTAGTACGCATTTCGACTATTTAGTCAATAGTTCTAATTTCGAAATAATTTTCCATAACGTCCAAAGTCTGCACTGTCATCTTAAAAGTGTTCAGTGTGACAAGCTAATGCTCCATGCATCTATGCTTTGTTTTGTTGAAGGCTCGACCTTCCCAAATGAGACTTATGAAGTCCCAGGATATAGGATTGCTGTACGTTTAGATTGTTTAAGTGAAGGTAGGACTCGATCACAAAGAGGCATTCTTGTTTTCGTCAAGAACGAACTTTTTGAGAATGTTAGTCTTTGTTCTACAGGTCGCAATATTGATGGTTCGCACGTATTCGAATACTCAGTTTTAAAGTATAAGTCTATAGGAGTTTTAATAATTTACAGGAGCCCCCATTACTCGTTAGCTAAATTTAGAAGTGAGTTTGAGGATTTATTTGTAGAGTATAGTGAAATTTTAGGTAGTGAAGTAGTAATATTAGGAGATTTTAATTTATGTCTAAGCGCTCTCACTCAGGCTAGGGAAACTTATGAAAGTTTAGTTAGGAAGGGATTTAGATCCCTTTTAGATTTGAAAATGTCCACAACACGTGACGATACACACATCGACTGGGCATTTTCAAATGTGTCGCTTGGCCAAGCCAGCGCAAAAACCTTTGAGACGGTGCATAGCATTCACGACGCTATTTCCGTAAGCATTTCAGGTAGGCTGTAGATTGTTAGGTCGGGAATTTTTTTTTTTTTTTTTTTCCGCGCGGGGAACATGGAAATTTGTAATTTTTCTAAAAATTACTAATTTCAAGTCGACTCGAAGATCTTTTACAAAGATCTTATTGCATCGCAATGACCTCCACGTGGTGTTCCCTGGATACCGATTTAAATTTAAATAATCGGGAGCTAACTCGAGCGGCGTATTGTACAAGTAATCGGGCGTCTTCGATTATACTTTTAATACCTGGATACCGATTTTAATAATTTGATAATACAATCGGGAATAAAATGCATGCAGAGAGTATTATACGGTCGGGCGAGCTCGACTGTACTTTTCTTTCTTGTTTTGGCTTTCTTTGGTGTAAATCTTTGAGAAACCATCCCAAATATAATGCTTAATGCGTTGATTTTTTAAGCAGCCGCTCTTCGGGAAATTAACTTTGTTATCTTCACAAAATGAAAATGCACAAAAGGGCGTTGGTAACTTTGTCTGCCAACGCCAGGTGGCGCTTTCTGCCTTGTGGTTTGCCATACCGAAAGTACAAGTATAACCGGTTTATATATACATACAAATATATATATTTTCCACTTTCTTTTGGTTTCAGGTCACGTGCGTTGAGGCAAAGTGCTCCAGACTCTGACTCAGTTTGTGTCTGTGACCCTTTTAATGGGCTTCTGGTTCACGCCGCCATTTACACGATTTTTTTTTTATATATTTTTTAAGCTGCTTTGCTAAAGATTGCTAATTTTCCAATGTCCACATAATGCCACAATAATAATGTGATAAGTCGAAGCAGCCTTAAATTCTTGTATACTTATATACATCAATTTGCTTAGAGAAATTTCTGTATTATTTTATTAGTAGAAACAAATTGTTTAATTAAATGTTAATAAAAATAATTATTACTTTACTAAATACAATAAATTAATATAATTATTACTTTTCAATATTTCAGCTGCTTTGGAATTTATTTCTGATGCCAAACAATTCTACCGGGATATCAGTAATCTTTCTTTACGGGCGGCTCCTTCTCCTCTTTCGATAAGTTTATTATAACAAATTAAATATTATGTAGTTTTTAATAATATTATACACAGATTGAAGCTAAACTACTTATATCCAACATGTTAAACTTGCTTTGAATTAAAAATTAACAAGTAAGGAAGGCTACAGTTGAGCGAGCCGACTGTAAAAGACCCCGTACTCATTCTAGTTAGCGGTTTTCCATACAAATTCCCAATCTTTGACCGATTAGTCCTATAGGAGCTATAGGCTATAGCTGTCCGATCCGGCCCAAACTTGGTGAGGATAGTTATAATGGCACCATACACATAATGTGGTCATTCTAGCTCTAGTCGTTTTGAAGTTAGGGTGATGTGAAAATTGCTTTTTACAATTTACGGGGGCGGCAGGAGTGGCAAAAATTTGAAATAAACTTTACCTGCCTGACATAGCTCTAGCTCTTGTAGTTTAAATGATCAAGGTGTTCATACGGACGGACAGACGGACATCGCTATATTGTCTCGGCTGTTGATGCTGATCAAGAATATATATACTTTATGGGGTCGTAAAAGCCTCCTTCTGCCTTTTACGCACATTTTGCTTTAGACAAACTTAATAGACCCCTCTACTCTTTTCTAGAGTACGGGGTCTAAAAACAATTAGCAGATTAGTATTCTTATTAGCGGTTTGTTAAATAAGTAAATTAAGTAAAAAATTATTGTTTTGATAGCTGAAAATGACGATTATAGTATAAAGCTGTATAAAGTATATAAATATATCAGTTGAATACTACTTATGACTATATGCCCGTATGTACATATAACTAAACTTAGTACTTGATTTTCAAGTGCGATTGTCCAATAAGAAATTAATGTAATAAAATTCTATCAAGTTTTGTAGATAGTTGATTGTTAAGCTTTGCTGTTAGGAACCAGGGACATAGGTGATTTTGTTATAAATTTACAGATTTAAGAATATTACAAAAATGCTCAACGAAGAAAGCGATTTTAAGGTAAAGATAAATTTGTTTGGCTGTTTACGTTGCGTATGCGTAACAACATATTAACTTGGTGTAAACGCAATTTAATTACCAACGTAGATGTTTACGAGCTATTGAATTCTCAGTTGCGTAAGTTAAACCAAAGGAAGTTAAATTACGGCGAGGGTTACTAGAGAAATCTGGAATGCAGTAGAGAGTTAAGAGGATAAAACTAAACTGAATTTTTGAATGTAAAGAAATATAAATATTGCCAAAGTAGTGGAGTAACCCTCGTAGCTTTTGACATAATAGTTAATATTTACTTCTTGATAAAGTAGTAGAGTAACCCTCGTATCTTTTGACATAGTAGTTAATATTAACTTCTTGACAAAGTAGTAGAGTAACCCTCGCAGCTTTTAACATAATAACTAATTTTAATTTCTTGGCAAAGTATTAGAGTAACCCTCGTAGCTTTTGACATAGTAGTTAATATTAACTTCTTGACAAAGTAGTAGAGTAACCCTTGTAGCTTTTAACATAATAACTAATATTAACTTCTTGGCAAAGTATTAGAGTAACCCTCGTAGCTTTTGACTTCAAAGGCGAGAACGATTACGGTATCCCAAAGTTTTATC
This sequence comes from Drosophila cardini, assembly GCA_018903735.1. Lineage (NCBI taxonomy): Eukaryota > Metazoa > Arthropoda > Insecta > Diptera > Drosophilidae > Drosophila > Drosophila cardini. Next base: position 18,404,105 of record JAEIGM010000001.1, on the reverse strand, counting down.
AGTGTTTACTTTGTATTTAGCATACGAGTGGATGTAAAATGCGTAATAAAAACAGAGAGTATAAAAATACAAATTCAAGGGTTTTTGGCTTTAATTCCTGTGTAAACACTTTAAATGTTAAAATCTTCTAACCGCCTAACTACCGCCTACCTACCTTGTTGTCTTCCAGGGTATTGCATGAGTATATCGGGTGTACAAACATATATACTTAAGCCTACCTTTCTGAAGTACATGCAGTAAGCACACACAGACACACACACACACACACACACACTCGAACACACACTCAAAGGGAGGTGAAATCAAAGTGGTTTGTTTGTTAATTTGTTTGTTGGCTTATTTATTTATACAGACGTCGAATGCTTTTGCTTTGTGCCAAAAGAAAGATACCAAAATGTCGGAATTGGCAAAAGTTTTACAAATATGCGTTAGACAAGTTAATTGGTTTGACTTAAAATAAAGAAATTTAACAACTTTATTGCATCAAAGTCAGTTCGATGTGAGAATCAAAGCCTCACCAGCCGTCAATTCAAGTTTGTTAGTTTCTATCGAAGAACTGCATAGAAATTGAGGAAATATTTTCAAATATTAGAGAAAGGAATGCATTTCGGGACTAAAAACTTACCCCACAGTTCGTTTGGAGTCCAGGCTGCAGAGCTCAAGAGTCAGAGGTGAAGTCAAAGTCTTGTCGAACTCACGTAGATCAATGGTTACCAGACTTTTGCCCAAATTGGCTACATAAACGAAACTGGTAGACTTGGCCAATGAACTGGAAAGATAAATTCCGTTAAAAGCCCCGTTTTACCTTAAGACAACTGAACTCACCGTTTAATTACAAATACGTGTTCTTGGAGCACCGCATATTTGGTGTTACCATTCTGTAAGGTTTTGGAATGTTTTCGTAGCTCCACCAACTGTTTGTAGATCTTCAGGTGTGAGTTGGATGCCGATGATTCCACCTGCACATTGACGGTCTGATAGTTACTGGCAAGAGGCAGCCAAGTCTTGGGGGCTGTGGAGAAACCAGCATTACTGCCACTGGTCCAGTGGAAGGGAGTACGACTGGGATCGCGTGTGAACTCCTCATAGATATTCGGATTGGAATTGCAGGCTGCTGGATCCTGTGTGTCCAGCCAACTAATCCAGCCATCAGTCATGCCCAGTTCCTCGCCCTGGTATGTAACACTGGCTCCTGGCAGTATCATTACCAGCATATTCATAGCATCCGTATTTGCCACACCATAGCGACTGGCAGCACGACGCTGATCGTGATTACCGATCACCCAATTGGCTGTACGTCCCGGTGGCATATTCAACATCCAGTTGTCCACAGCTGTCTTGATGGAACCGGCAGAGACACCACTGCTAGCAGGCACTGTAATTAGATTAAAGTTAAACGGCAGATGGGCGCCCTCCACGGATCGATTGCCATAGAACTGCATTGTGTATGCCGGAGGAGCATAGGTCTCAATGAGCAGTACTCTCGTGTCACCACCATGAATCCGCTGGTAATCATCCATTACTGTGCGCCAGTGATAGGCCATATCAATGGTCTCAGCTCGATTCTCAATCAGTTCATTCTTCAAATAGCTACGATTGTCCACATCATCAGTCAAACCACTCAATTCCTCATCGGGATACTGCCCATTCTCATCGGGCTCCACCTCAAAAAGCACAGGAACCGCATCACAGCGGAATCCAGCCACGCCCTCATCGAGCCAATAGCGCAACACTCGTTTCATTTGTGCCACAACCGCTGGGTTCCGATAATTTAAATCGGGTTGCTGTACTGCAAACTGGTGTAAATAATACTGTTGTCGCTCCTCGACCCACTCCCAAGCACTACCCCGGAATGCCTGAAGCCAGTTGGATGGAGCCTCCCTCTTTCCAGTCTGGGCATTCACCTTCCCATCGTGCCACACATAGTAGTCCTCGTAGCCCTTCTCCCTCTTCACAGACTTCTTGAACCAATCGTTCTCATCACTCGAATGGTTCGGCACAAAGTCCAGTATAATTTTAAGATCCAATTCCTTGGCTTTTTTGATTAGATTGCGGAAATCCTCAAGAGTTCCATACTCTGGTTGTATATCGTAGAAGTCGGAGATGTCGTAGCCAAAATCCACCATGGGACTCTTGAAAATAGGCGATAGCCAAGCAGCTGTCACTCCCAAATCCTTGAGATACTCCAGTTTGCTGGTGATGCCATTTAAATCTCCTATACCATCGCCATCGGAGTCCATGAAGGAACGTGGATAGATCTGATAGAACTGCGCAGTTTCCCACCAGTCCTTGGACTTACTTTCTGTTGTTGCTGCGTCCTGGCATCCCTGCCCAGGGATACTGAGCAGGAGTATACCCAGCAGCGTGGTAAACAGTTTGTGTTGTAGCAAAGTTAAAGCCATTTTGAATAACTGTAATCCCGTTAGGGGGCTTTATAAAGGTTCACAGAGTCGACAAGTGACTAGGCTAGAACTGATAAAAAGGATTAGTTTCCCGAGTTTAGGAAATGTGTTAAAGTGTTAAATTAAGTTCACTTAACACATATATTTTTATCAGCCCACAAAAATACAACAATTTATATTAAGTTCAATTAATCAGCAATTATTGAGAGTGTTGCCATTTTAGCCGTTTTTAGTATTTCCCGCTACTATGTTAAAGCCAAAGCAATAAATCTAGTAAATTTACTAAACAAATTTGTTCAAAGTAGAATTTTATCACTAACCAAACATCATGTGTTCTTTCGCAAGTGATAAAACAGAAGTTTCTGTGACATTTTTTTTATTTTTTTTCCTGCTTTGCTTCAAAGTTCGACAGCGAAACACAGGAAAGCAAAGAATTTTCACTCTATGAAAGAAAAGAGAACGACACTGTACATCATTGCTCCTATACCCTTTTCCTATCAAACACAGAGCAGCGGAGTAACCAGAATAAAGAGAGATTAGAACAGCATCGACCGGCAGAATTTTTTCTTAGTGCAAATTAAAATAGTGAGAGCACTGTTGATCAGAGCGTCTACACAGGCACACATACATATGTATGTATAAACAGCAAACGTTAGCGGCGAATCGACGAAAAGAGAGACAGATTAATGGAGCATCACACTACTGAATTCTCTCTGAGCGATGCTATACGTGAGAGTGTGTGAGAGTAACAGTTATTTTGTGTATTTAACAGTGAACATTTTTGCTTGTTCTCTTAGTGCATTGTGGGCTTCTCATTGGAATGCTTGATTTGTTGGAGCTCTGCAGCTCACTCTCATATTCTTAAATCATAGCTTAAAATGAAATGTATAGTGCAATACTTTTTACTTCAATTTATTCTTAGCTTTTTTCGTTGGTTATTAGCCGTTTTATGGCAATTATTGCCGAGCACCAATATTCCAAAATTATTTTGGACTGATAATGAGTGTAAGATAGTGTAAGGTAGCTTACCAGTTTAAGTACTTTTAAAAGTTTTTCTATCTTCCTACACAGCTATCAAAGTAAACAACAGTTGCTTCAATTCACTCTCAAGTGTTGGGTAAATTCCAGAGCTACTTGACATCCACATAACATTTGAGACTCATCGCGTTGGCTGAGTGTATAAAAGACATTGCAATGATCACACTCTCTGTATGTGACTAAAATGCAATCGTTGAAAGTGTTAATTCTTGTCTTCTGTGCAGTGACTCTAGGCCAGGGTTGCCAGGATGCAGCAAAAACAGAAAGCAAGTCCAAGGACTGGTGGGAAACAGCGCAGTTCTATCAGATCTATCCGCGTTCCTTCATGGACTCCGATGGCGATGGTATAGGAGATTTAAATGGCATCACCAGCAAACTGGAGTATCTCAAGGATTTGGGAGTGACGGCTGCTTGGCTATCGCCTATTTTCAAGAGTCCCATGGTAGATTTTGGCTACGACATCTCCGACTTCTACGATATACAACCAGAATATGGAACTCTTGAGGATTTCCGCAATCTTATCAAAAAAGCCAAGGAATTGGATCTTAAAATTATACTGGACTTTGTGCCGAACCATTCGAGTGATGAGAACGATTGGTTCAAGAAGTCTGTGAAGAGGGAGAAGGGCTACGAGGACTACTATGTGTGGCACGACGGGAAGGTGAATGCTCAGACGGGGAAGAGGGAGCCTCCCACAAATTGGTTGCAATACTTCCGAGGCAGTGCGTGGGAATGGAATGAGGAGCGACAACAGTATTACCTACACCAGTTTGCAGTTCAGCAGCCTGATCTGAACTATCGTAATCCAGCGGTTGTGGCACAAATGAAACGAGTGTTGCGCTATTGGCTTAATGAGGGAGTATCTGGTTTTCGCTGTGATGCATTGCCGCCTTTGTTTGAAGTACTGCCCGATGCAGAGAACCAGTATCCTGATGAGGAGGTGAGTGGAGTCACACAGGATACAGATGATCGCAATTATTTGACTACCAAATATATCGAAGACCAACCGGAGACCGTTGACATGGTTTATCAGTGGCGAACGGTGCTCGATGATTATCAGCGGATTCATGGAGGCAACTCGAGTGTGCTGCTCATTGAGACATATTCTCCTGCTTGGTTCACCATGCAGTTCTATGGCAATCGATCGGTGAATGGAGCTCATTTGCCATTTAACTTTAATCTGATAACTGTGATGGAGCAGAGCGAATTGAGTGCGAAGAATGTGCAAAAAGCTATTGATCTTTGGCTGCAGAATATGCCAGCTGGACGCACAGCCAATTGGGTGGTAAGTACTCCGATTTACCATAGGATTGAATGGAAATAGCTAAAGGTTTTCCTATTTTAGCTGGGTAATCATGATAAACGCCGTGCAGCCAGTCGATATGGATTGCAGCATGTTGATGCCATGAATATGCTGGTCATGATACTTCCAGGAGCCAGTGTTACCTACCAGGGCGAGGAGTTGGGGATGACCGATGGTGAAATTAGCTGGGAAGACACTGTTGATCCCTGGGGGTGCAACTCCAATCCAAATATCTACGAATTATACACAAGAGATCCTGAACGTACGCCCTTCCATTGGACAGGTGGCATAAACGCTGGCTTCTCGCAGGGTCCCAGCACCTGGTTACCTCTGGCTGCAGATTACAAGACAGTAAATGTGGAAGTTGAATCCAATGCAAAGCACTCGCATCTCACTATCTATAAATCCCTGATTTCGCTGCGTAGAAATTCAAAAACTTTACAAAATGGCAGCACCAAGTACAAAGTGCTTAATGAAGATGTGTTCGTGGTCAAGCGGTAAGTAATTTGTTTCAGTAATAAATAATATATTTAATTAATATTTCCTATTTCATTAGTTCACTCTCTGGCTCTCCTAGCATTGTCTACGTCTCCAATTTTGGTACAGGAGCTGCAACAGTTAATTTGACAGAGTTTGACAAGAGTTTGCCAGCTTCCTTGAAATTACACATACGCAGCGTGGACTCTACGAAGACTGAGGGGTAAGTCAGAGCTAAAAGTATTTACTATCTATAAATTTATAATTATGTATGTATTTAAAGCAATCAATATGCCACCAACGAACTTAAACTTGATCAGGGAGAAGCCTTAGTATTCAGCACGGAATAAAAATACACAAGTTATGGAATTAAATTGTATTTTTATTGATAGTTTGTTATCGTAAATATATTTAAATATATTTATGTATGTATATGCAGCTTAACAACATTTAGCTTGATTTCATTTGATCTTTATTTAAATTGTTAATATTTGTTTTAATATTTGATTTAAAGTTACATTCATTTGGTTTTGTTTTGTTGTTACTTATTTACATTAAATACATATACAAACTCACATTCACACACACACACACAGATACGTAGAATACACACATACAATTTGCTAACAATTAAACTTTTATAATTTGGCTAGACTTTAGTATATATATATATATTATAAACGAGTATATAAATAATATCAATTAATACTATTTGCGTGTTTTAGTTTTTACCATTTATCACCTAAATTTGCTTACATCAAAGAGATAATATTCTCGTACATTGTGAAAATGCCAAACCGCGGTACGTATACGTAATATTAATTTATATATGTATGTAGGTAGAGTACAAAAAGGAGAACATATACCTAAGTACTTCCGGTGTATATACAGCTTAGATGTAATTATAATGCCGACCTTTGACATCTGAGAATTTTTACACTCTAAACAATTAAATTTACTTTGCTGCTGGGCTCAAACAACAAAGTAAATGCAATTGTCAAAGAAGTCACAAATGTCGCTTTGTTGCAAAAGGGTTACAGGTGTACCTATTGTTGTTGTTGTTGTTCTTTTTGATGGTAGTGGTAGTGGTAGTGGGTAACCCTTTTGTAACAGTGCATGTAAGTGTTCTTAATGCTAAATGCTCTGCAACTTAGGCTAACAGTTAGTGTAAGTACGAGATTAGTTTTGGTTTCAGAAAACACACATTTTTGAAATTATATCACATTTTTCTTCTTCTTTCTATTTTTTGTTCTTTTTCTGTAAACCACATGCTAGTTATGACTAGTTAAGCTTAAACATTAGATAAAACACTTAAAACAGTATTCGCAAATCTCGAAATGATTCAATTATTAAATCTGGCTGACATTAATTAATTTATTTTGATTTTTTCATTTTTATTTTGTATTTTTTTGTTGACTCATTCGTTGGGTATTGCTGTTAAAATTAAAATTTCGACATCGATTGGCAGGAAGCGCAGTAAAATATTTAATTTTTTCAATTATTTGTCGATTAACAATGTTTTTTGTTTTTGTTTGAAATATGTTTAAATAAAACTATTTTGAAATTGTTTGTTTAACTGTTTTTAGCATATTTCTAACTATTTGTTACGTTTGCAAACAATTTCTTCCCCTCTCTCCCTGTACCTCTCTATCCATCTCTTTCTCTCACCTGTCTTTAAACTGGTATTGCAGAGCGTTTTTTGCTGCTTCCGTTACCAATTGTAGTGGCACTTCCGGTGCCACTACCAATGCTTGCCACATCGCTAGTGGCAGCATCGGTTGCAAGTGCTTGTTGTTGATCAGTTTCTGCATCCTGCTCATTTTGCTGCTGCTGTTGTTGTTGCTGTTGGCGTTGCTGTTCCATCAGCAACTGTTGCTGCAATTGCTGTGCGTTTAGCTATAAATTCGTCTGTAATACAGGAGCTCTCCTTTTGACCTTTGTTGGAGTTGAGGCATCTGTTGCCAAAGTTGCAGTTGTTACAATTGCTGCTGTTGTTGTTGTTGCTGTTGTTGCTGTTGGACTATTGTTGGCAATATGATTGCTAGTTGTGGCAACGACAACAACAGAATTGTTCTGACCATGATGCTGTTGATTGATTTTGTTGTTATTGGACACCACTTGCTCATCCTGTTGGCTACTCTCATTTCCATTCGCATGGGCAGCAGTGGGCGTAACCGTTGTGGTATTATTTGGCACAAATTGATCAGCATAGGGTATTTGGCTATAAGCATTGCTATCCAATGATGTAAAAATGCTCGACAATGCTATCGTTTGTGTGGCCATTTCGCATAGTTTCTTGGCCTTAATCGAATGCTCTGCCAGGCAAAAAACAAAAAAGTTAAGCTCAAATCTCATTCTTTCCACAACAGATGAAGCAGAAACAGATGGAAACTTAAACCTTACCTGTTTCCGTGGGCGTGATATGTTTTTGAATTTTTTCCTCTTGTGCGCAGGTGGCTGCCGTAACCACAGCAGCAGCCATCATCGATGATGGGCCTGTGCCCGCAGTGCGGTGCATGTTGCCATAACGTGGTGGCATCATGCTCTGCCGCACATTGCGCTCTGGACGCACCAGGATTATGTAGAGCTGCAGAAAACCAAAGAAGCCAGAGAAAATTTAGACCGAGAAGTTTAGAGATGAAATTTACATGGATGAAATTTACAGATGGAGTCAAAAAGTGATGCAAAAATTTGAAGCTATAAGACTTTTGTGTCTAATGAAAATTATGTGTTTCTTTACACACTTTATTAAAGATCAATTCAATTTAATTTTAAATATTAAATTGATTTATTTAAGCTAGAAGTTTCATGCCTGCAGTTGGAACTAGCATCAATTCACGGTGATGCAGTGAATTAATTTGAACTACTTAAAGGAAACTAATGAGTAAATTATATTTTCATGTACAGCGAAAGCTCTACGCGCGGACAGCTCCCTTAGCGAGACGAATTTCACAGTCCCAAGAGCTTGATTTTCATACAAAATCCTTTCCCGCAGGCGAAAATTTCCCTTGGGCAGACCCTGGAACCGTGGCTGTTCGGCCAAGGGAGATTTCACTGTGTACATATATAAATGGTTGTACTATTTAACTTAATATAAAATATTAATATCCTAGCCAAGCTTTAAATATGATTGACTTAACTGAATTTGAACTTGAAGCTCTTACCATCTGTGACATCTGTTTGCTCATACGGAAAGTCGGAGAGACGGACATGGCTATATTGACTCGGCTTGTGATGCTAATCAAGAATATATATACTTTATGTGGTCTGCTACGCCTGCTTCTGCCTGTCACTTACTATTCGCAAACTTAATTGTTAAAATTCATTAAATTTTAATGATTAATTTATTTTTTTAACTAACTACAAATAATTGTTATGTCAAGTATTCTTCCTTGGAGTTCTAAACAATACTCTTAAATATTTAATTGATAAAAATGAATATTTCTACTAAAACAGGTTCTAAAATTTAAATGTAAGCTGATTGATAAACCTTGATTTTCTTTGTTTTAAAACTCCAAATTTATTATTTTTAAAACTTTTGTTTTGATTGATAGATTGATTGATTTATACCCGATATATAAGCGTAATTTATCTAAGTATTTGCTTTGCATTCCCCAGAAAAGACGCTCTGTGTTTCAGTTCTGTAAAATTTAAGTCTTAAGTTAGCCTGGCTAAATTTCTACTCGATCTACACTCGTCACTGTCAGTCATTAATCATACGCCCCATTGTACGCATTGTGCATGAAGCCAGTTGTACTCAATTTATGGTTTTGATGTTTCGTTTCAGCCCACGCCCCCAAAATGCTGTTATACTATTAGGAATTTCCCATTTGTGGCTGTGGCAATTATCATTAAAGGCTACACTGACAACAACCAATGACATTCAAAAATTCTCAGACATTAAATTGTCAGTGCTCGTTACGTAACGCAAGCAGAAAACGTATGCGTTTCGTTAGACGTTGGCGTGACATTGTTTTTTTTTTGTTTTTTGACGCTATTTGCCCCCGTTTATTATTGTTGTGCGCATACAAACAAACAACGGAATACCGCACAGGAAACAGGCCCGTCGGACCAAGAAAACACGGACGTGGACAAGGACTTGTAGAAGGGGAGGGGACAGGGGCAGAGGAAGCGGTAGGAGATGGACTTGGGCAGTAGCACGGAAAAGCGACACGGAAACAAATACAAAGACGGATACAAAAGCGGACAAAGAAATACATAAAAGGCAGCACCGACTCAGCTGAGAATGAGTGCTCGGAAGTTGGTCCAACCCTCTAGGGAGGTGGCACAAGACCAGCTATAGGCGTGGCAGGAGCAGCAGTTGGGGCAAACAGTTTGTTATTAAGCTTGAATCTAGTTTGCTTGCCATGGTTCAGTGATCCCAGTTGTTTTGTTGTTGACTTCGCTCTGCAGTTGGTAAAAGAGCAAATACTAAATTGCATTTTTATGGCTTCAGGTGTTTATGGCTGCCAACTAGGCAGGTGAGAGACACACAGACACAGAGACAGGGAGTGGGATAGCAGGTGTATGTATGTTTAGAAGCAAAGTGTGTATTATGTGACATCTGATAGCAATGCGAGTCCCTCGAGTCATTCTTGCTACATATAGAGGCGACCTTTTACTATTTACCGCCTGCTTAATAATGGCAACTACATTTAGTATTTATTGCAACTGTACAGATGTATCATAAATATCATGATAACTACTGATAAGAAGAGGATCTTTAATTTAGACATTGCTTTTCAAATTAAGAACGGTTTGGTATACAGACTTGTTAAAATTTTGTCTGAATTTAAAGAAAATGTTACTGAACCGTATTCTGAATTCGGTTTGCAAAGATTTCCTTCTAATTTAAGAAACGAAATAAAATTATTTCCATTTTTTAATTAAACTAAAGAGAATGGGAACAAAATTGCAACAGTCCCATAAATTTTGGCTGCACAATTTGGTACAATTCTTTGTAGTTTCCGTTTGAATTTAAAAGTACTAAATTAACAAGTTGCTGACATCCCCAAACTGCTGTTGACTTTAAGAAAAAAGCATAGAACGCCCCAAGATACCGTATGCTGTAAATCTTGTAAACTGTCCAACTAAATAGTTCGTGAACTTTAATGTCCTCAGTTTCAGAAGTTGCGAAGAGCTCAAGTCAATCCTCAATAATCCCATTCCCATGGCACTGCAGCATAACTAAGTCTCATACTGTGTCCATAAATTACTACAGATATTAAGCTTGACTTGCAGTTTGCTGCAGCTTAATGACCAATAATGAAGCATTATTAAAAATGTTGGGGCAAATAAACCTTGAATCTTGCCCTGCTTTGTTCAACGGTTCAAACGGGAAACGAGAAATTGAGGTCTCAACTTTTGATGCTTTTTAAAGTTCTTTATTGCCACTTTGATTGAACGCTTGAAAATGCCACAAAGTTAGCGAGGGAATATTGTGGTTTTTTTAAGCAGACAAAAGGTGACTAAAATATACTCTTTAAGTAGAAATGTTGTAGATTGAATGGTTTAAGATAGCCCTATGTTCATTTGCTTTAGACCTAATTCAATTATTACTACGCCGCTTTAATCTGACGCTACGTATCATTGGAATAAATATTATTTCAAACAAGCACCTAAAAGTATGCTCTAGTTTTTTTCATGCAACAAATACAAATAATTTCGATAATTAATGTAATTAACTGATAGAATAGAAAAATCAAATTACATCAATACGTATAAATGAAAGCACATTAACATCAGCTGACAATTCGCAAACTCATTGCAGACATTCGCATAAATTGTTAATGATGATATTAATTCTTACCTTTGGTGAGAAGAGACACGCAATCGTCACGCTGGCCGACAGACTAATGGTCACCGACATGCTCGTAATTCTTAACGGCACGTGATTGGCAGTTCCAAAGTACAATGGAACAAAGGCCAGCCAAATAACGCAGGTGGTGTACATAGTAAAGCCTGGAATGAGCCAATTAATGGGTCAAACATTAATCCAAAGAATTATTTAAGGATTAACTGAGTTCATTCAACTTTGATCAACGTTTGGTTAGGACTTAAACCACGAAACTGTTATTGGATTAAATTGCAACTACACAAGTCTCAACTAAAAATAAATGAGACATTTCAAACAAGTTAAATGCGTTAATTGAGTTGCAAACTCAACTGCCAAGAGTTGTGTCTGCACTGGTGAAAAAAAGTGTTTAAATAGATATGTTCGATAAGTTAAACTTCTTAGCCAATTCCATTACATGGCCCTAATTTAAGGCTATAATGTTTAAAAATTAACATACTACGCCCTATTTTTGAACAGTGTATATTATCTAGTACTTAATATGCCATAAAATGTGAGTGCACTTACCGATATGCTTGGATTCATTAAAAGCTTCTGGTATCTTTCGAGTGAGTACCGCATAAACGGTGCACACCACAATCAGTACAATGGGATAAAAGAACGCAATCATATAGGAGGCATCTATGTATGAATCGCACACCAGCAAATTATCCTCGCGTGTCGGATAATGAGGCATCGCATGTGATGGAGCAATCACCATCCAAACGCCGTTAATGAGTATCTGCAATGGAAGAGACAAACAGAAATCGGAATTAAATGAGTGAGAGTCAGAGCATGAATGAGTGTAGGAGAGGAGAAAAGAGGGAGAAAAGAGTGCACATCGCAGTTGAATTAAAGGACCAAAGACTGTGTCTACTTTATTGTTGCTTACCTGTACACTGACCAGGCACGTGCAAATCACTAACTGCGATTTTGGACTAATGAATGAGGGTCGTTTTGCCGACTGTTTGCCCGCCTTGAAGATGCGAGCAATGCGATTTGTTTTGGTTAACAAAGCTGCGTAGACGACCGTAAAACAAAATCCCACACCAAACCTAAAAAAGCCATAAGACAGGTAAATATTTGAGTATATCAAGAAATTCGTGTACCAAACAGAATGAAATTAAATTGTACTAAAATGTAAACCTTTAACTTTTGGTTTTATGTTTGAGTTTTTATGTAGGAATTTGGAGTATATTTTAGAAATTTAAATAATAAGACCACAAATCAGCACTTTAACTGAAGAACTGACTAAAATATTAATTTAATTTAAAAATTTGTGATTAAAAAAAAATCTTTTTTTAAAACAAGAATTCAAAACTCGTTTCAATGTCAAATTGTGATATTTCTATCTTTCTTTAGAGTGGATTTTTATTCTCTAAACTAGATATAACTTCTCTGAATACAAAGGTAATAGATATACTTACCGCTGAATGGCACACACAATGTTTGTGGGTTTAAGCACAAGGGCAAAGGTCACGCCATAGCACATGAAAATGCCAGCCAGCAAAATGTAGCTCAGCTCTCGACCAGATGCACGCACAATGGGTGTATCATTGTGCCTGAAATAGGTAGAGAAGGAGACAAGTTGACAATAAATTATAGTTATGATGGTCATGCATGTTATTTATAAAGTTTTAATTGTGCAAATACAGCACCAATTAAATTGCAACTTGTGCAAAGACATAAAACTTTTTATTGCTCATATATCTTTGCAGCCAGAACACATACACAATACAAGCACACTTACAGTACACCTTAGGAGACACCCAAGCACACACACACACACACACACACACACACACACGAACTTCCTTCCTTCCTTCTATTTACCTGACAAACACGCCCACAACAAAGAGCGTTATCAATATACCCGTTGCACTAAAGGCCATGGCTCCAATGGCCCAAGCCGATTCAGGTCTCAGGTATACCTCTGGTATGGGACGACAGTATTGCTTGTGTGCATCGGGAAGTGTGCCCAGTTTGCAGACAAGACATTGGGTCTCATCATCTGGATGGCGTATCTGAAAATGAACAAATAAATTTAAAGACATGTCTTTTGTAATGAAAATGGTAAAGTAACCCATAATTATCTTAAGTGCTTCATTGTGTAATATTTTAATGGGTCGTGCCTGCCTACCTCATCTCATGAGACTAAAATTCCCACACGCTGAAAGTCTTGCATACTTTTAGGTGCTTGTCTGCTCTAAATCTTTAAACAGATATTAAATTATATATTACAACACATTTTTGCTTTTAACATGATTACTATGATTGATTAAAAATCGTAGGACCTTTTTAGCAAGAGGATTTTATATATTAAAAATTTGTTTGTTTCAAAGTTTTTATAATTTTAAGCCCCAAAAGCGTATTCATGTTACAAATAAACTATTTTACTCCTAAATTAAATATGTACATAAACTTTTTTGACTGTGGGCACTGATAAGCTTGTGGCGAAAATTAAACGGAATTAATTAATAAATGAAATTTTGGTTGCTATGCTCATTATAATTTTTGTGGTCCGCCTGTACCTGTTGTATGTGAAGTTATTTCATTAAAATCTCTTTAGTCTCTTTATTTATATCACACTTTGTGTTACTAAAACAGCATGTTTGACAGTTCCATTTAAATTATTTACTGTATTTTCTATTAATTTTACTTAACTATATTTCTAGAGTCGGAGTTTTGTTCCATTTAATTCTCTAGTTCTCACTATAATTCACTACATTACATTTCAATCACGACAAAAGCCTGGCAAATAAATTACGTAACTTACGCCACTTTCATCGTAGCCCCTGTAGCCCCATCCATTAACACTTTTGTGTTCTCCATTTTACTCAGAAAACGAAATTTATTGCAAAGCAATGCAATCGAGATGTTCAACTTGTTGTGCTCATTCTTGTTGAATTGGAGTACACTGATAAAAACTAAACTATTTCTATTGCAATGCAATGATGCTTTACATTAAAAGTATTTGTGGAACTATATAGAATGCTCATTTTCATGATTTTCTTTTGGTTTCTGTCAGTGTAAGAAACAGTAGAGTGATTCCACTTACTTGATAAGTTGTACAATTGAAACAGTGCCAACAGCAACTTTCTCCCTCCACATATCTCTTGGCCTGTCCTCGCTCACAGGGCAAACTGCAAACAGATTCCGGTGGTTTTGGATGCAACAGCTTGAACTTCACCTCTGAAATGATTTGAAACAGTCAATGTTATCAGATATTTATGTACTTGTTGCATATTTTGTTTGTTGTTTACACGCTTGCTTCAATTTGTTAGCTGATCACTTACCAGACATGTTAAGACGTAGTTCTCCCTCATAGTATTCACCAACCTTGACCCAACCGTACTGACCATTCGCGGACTGTTTGAAGTGTATGATATTATAGCGAGCTGGTCCATCGCCATTTCCATCGAAACGAAAATCATCTCCGCTGAGGCCTGCAAAAATAAATAAAATGCTTGGGGTTAAAATGCGTTTACAGCCTGACGCCCTGATGCCCTGAAAACTTGGCCCTATAGTCCCGTAGGAGCTAACAGGCTTCTGCTGCTTCTTATCAGAAAATTGACAATTTGCGCGAGTTTTGCGTCGAGTGGCCGTCGACTGCCGACTGAGCTCAGCTTTCTTGTATAATTTATTGAATTTCAAATTGAGTTCAATGACGATGCCAAGCAAGTCAATTTTCCGCTCGAAAGCATGGCCAATACGCATTGTGGGCTAAGAGGGCTAACAGCTAAGTACGACTACAACTTCGACTAAGACTTAGAGCATGCCGACAAAAGTGCTATATCCTCCTCCCCCTTTGGGTTATATCCACTTGAATTACTTGTGCCGTTCTCTCTACTTGACAGACACTTTCACACTTATAGTAAATGCTAAATCTCGACTAAATCTGTAAATAGTATAGGAGTTCTCACTTAACACTTAAGTTAAATGACCAGCTTAAATTATTGAACTTTTAAGCCTTTTTAGACACTACAAAAACTATTAGTTTGGGAAACTATTAGTATTTCTAACTAGTTTTTAATTTTCTACAATATAAACCGAAACCAAAGGGGCAAATATCAAAGTAGCTGGATCTACTGAGGGTACAGGTACTGTCAATTAGACGACTTACCTTTGAATTCCACCTTGCGCAGGTATTTAAGCAAATCGGCTCCCTTCGTTGGCTTCATGGCATCACAGAGCGAAGGGCGACCACCGCACAAATCGCGATGCATGTCCCTGAAAAGATTGAACCAATTGTAAGGGATTCAGCGGTTAGACAGCTGGATGTGGTTGTCTCTTTGTGGTTTAGGTTACCTTAAGGCGTATGCAAATGCCATTACCGCATCGCTAACGAACTGCAGCTGATCCTCAAAGTCAGTATTTTGGCGAGACAAACGCTCCTTTTTGGTACAGCTGCGCGTATAGTTGTTGTAGGGTGTGCTAGTGCTGCCCGGATAACGGCATTGAAAGTGGTCTTCCCAGAACTCTGTAATCATAGACCACAAACAAGCGATTAACACTGCCCCGCCCATTGCCAACCACCAACCGCCAATCAGCCTCCCGCTGACATATAACACATACCTACGAACCAAGGATTTCGCTGGTTGTTTTCCACGGTTAGATTGAGAAAATATTCTTCAAAACCATGAACGGGATTCGCCTGCGGTTGTACGGACAGTGTGCCCTCCACCTAAAGGGAAATGTAGAGAAATGATAACGTGAGCACACGTTGCGTATGCGTAATTAATTTAAGTTCAGTCGCTCCAGGCACTTGGGGTGCTCTATTGTATGGCTACTAGATGAAGGATTTAGGTTCACGGTTACTGGTTGATAGAATAAATTAATTTAACATTGCCACGCCCTCTTTTTGAGGCACACACACAATTTATTTCAATTAAACCATAATTCATCATGGGCAAATTTTTTGTCTACCGTACTCGTACTCCTTGGCCACTTTACAACACTTTCGTCTATGGCACATCATTTATAAATTTGTAGTTGGTAGTGTCATGTCACCGCACGCCTCTCGTCACTCAACCGTGGGTGTGGCACGTCAACAGCTCAACATGCAATACATTAATCACGCTTTTCCCGCACATTTAAGCTCATAATTTCAACCCACGTCCACGCCCACACTCACACCCACACCCACACCCACGCCTACTCCCACTACTTGGTTCTGGTACTTGCCTCCGGTTCATAGTCATCAGAGACGAGATTTCGTGCACTCCAACCATCGGATCCAATCCAAGAGAAGGCTCCTGTTGCATTTGCCCGTCTCACAGCACGCATCACTTGTCGCACTTCCTGATCCGACCCAAAAATAATTGCACCTGTGTTTAAATGAAATTGTATTATTCATTAATGCCGAGAACAGAGTCGCAAAAGTAGAGAGTTAAACAGGAAAAACTGTAATTTAATTGTTTTTAAAATTCAATAAGCCCTTTCCCGAGTAATTTGAGACGCTTTTCAATAACATTTTCCATGACTTGTGCCACTTTCATTGTATGTTTATATGAATACCTTATTCAACGCTTCAAGGTAGTAATTAATACTGTAAAAGGAGTTAATGGGCATTCCAATTATATTCAAGTATTGACCTTTTTTTACAAATTCATTTGTTTGAGTGAAGAGAATGTGTTAAAATCCACAATACTTTTCTTTAACAATTGTATGGATTATTTATTTGTTTTTATCTTTCTACGATTAATAAATATTTTGAACAAGCTTTTAAAATCGTGTTCAAGCATAATTGAATGCATTTCATTTGATTTTGACGCCAAGAGCAAAAACTGTGTGAAAAATGACTTTCACAGACGGAAAACACGTTCATTTATTGCCTGAACTTTTTTTACACCACAAAAAGTGAAGTGAAATGCCATAAAATGAAATGAAAGCAAACCAAACCAAATGAAACCAAACCAAACCAAGCAGTCAATGAAAATCATTTTTCAAACCATTTTTATATGATGACAAACGCAAACTGCGTCAATCATACGCCCTGTGGTACACAATTATAATTCCAAAAGCATTCAAATCACTTTCATGCCCTTTAGGTATGTGAAAAGCTTGAAAGGTATTTTATTACCAACATATGCCTTGATCTGAATGATATACTGGTTTGGCTTTAGGGCAACTTGTAGTCGAGTTATGGTATAAGGTATTTAAAATGTATTGATTTGCAAATATTAATCAAATGCCAGTTACAGAATTCCTTGCAAATATATTGTATATTAAAAATAATTACCGTCTGGGCTTTTTATGCATGTCATTAATCAGCGTCGAATGCCAATGAAAAGCACATGGCACAGCAGTGGCTCAATCTAAAAAGTCAAACTCAATCTATTCGGGCCAATAATGTTAATGTTCACTCTCTACTGTTTGGTGGCCGTCTATTGATTTACATAAAAGCACCATCAGGAGTCGTTATAAAAAATACACTGAGTACCAAAAGGTCGTCACAGTCGTCGTCGCTAACCTTTTGAAAAAAGGGTTCGTACACACAATCATTATTTATTGTGATTTGTGATTTGACGCCGTTTACCGACATTCCCTTGCCCTCCATTAAATGGCTTCTTCTCAACATTTTCCCCTCAATATTTCGCTCATTTTCTTTCGTCGATTAATCAAACTGACAAAGTATTTTTGCCTCCAAAATTTTTGCATATATGTATGTCTGTCAGTATGATGTCGTTGCCTTAAAAATAATGCTCCAAATTGTAACTGTAACTGCCAATGGGGGGAAAACTTTATGTGTGTGTGTATGAGTGTGTGTGGGTGTGCGTGCCTATCTGCGTGTGTGAGTTTTTGGAAGTGTTACATGCTTTTGCTCTTTATTGCATTCAAGTTGACTCTGGCACATTTCACTGGAATTTATTTCTGCGATTTGACAGGGTTAAATTAAGTAAGTAAAAAAATGTATGCGATTTTATCACGATTTAACCAAATAATTTCGGTTGAATCACTATCAACCTTAAATTCGATTCGATTTAAAAACAACACAAATTTATTTTTAGAACCGAAACAAAAGTTTTTAATTGCAAATGAAATTTGTAAAACAATGCAAATATTTAAAACGTAAAATAAAAAATAAATTCAGATTTAATGGTTGTTTTTCAAAGTTTTAAATTTATAAAACTGTAGTAAATCTACAATTATTATGACTAAAAAATATTATTGTTAGTAACAGTTTATTTTTTAATTAACACCGTTAAGTTATAAAATTAGTTACATTTAATCTGAATTTGTGACCTTTAAACTATTAAATTAATATATAAAATAAACTGTTTTTCATTAACAACTTTACCTTTAAACATATAATTAAAAAAAAATCCAAATCTAGCAATCTTAAATTGTTTTTAACGATATTTGCAATTACTTTTGGCACGAATAGTTATGTAACAGATATAATTAATTTGAATCACGATAAAAAGCAAATAATTACACTACACTTTTGTTTAAGCCAAGTGCAAAAAGATTACTCAAGGTAAAGGTGAAGCAAAATCAATAATAGTTTACGAATTTTTAATTGCTAGAAGTTTAGTTTAAGTACTACTTGGAGTAAATATATTTAGTCACGCACTAAACTATATGGGTTTCTTGTAGTTTGTGTTCACTATCGAGAACTTTCATCTGGTCACTTGAGTATAGAACAAAAGCGAGTGCTTCGAAAGCTAAAATGAAATTGAAGCATAAAGCATGAAGCATGAAGGATGAAGGCACAAAGGCGGTGTCAATAAATGCTCTGAGCAGCTGTTGCTTCTGCGCCTGATTAAGTTTCGCTTAACTTTCAGCTGGACACAAAAGCAAATCGATTATTTTGGTATCGGACAAGTTGGAAAATGGAAAATGGCCAAAGGAAAAGCAAGACAATGAAGCCAAAAAGACAGTGAAAGTGAGGCAAAATTATGGCCAGAAACAAAAGTAAGTTCTTCTTCGATATGAAAATGGTATGAGAATGTAGATGGGGACAAGACTGTCTCTGGCTGATAAAATGTGACAACTGCAGTCGCCAGTCGGCAGTCAGAATATAGTGGAAAAGGTGGCAATGTTGGTTGTCAGCATCAGTTTTGTCTGTCCATAACAATGAAAGTTATAACAATGAAAGTAACATAACCAAGAGACTCAGTCTCCTTTATTTTTGGTAGTCCTCGCTGACCATCGAGTGTCTGGCGTCAATAAAACTGTCACTTTGTCTCTGTCTCTCTGCTTCATCATTAGCAACAGTGAGGACAGAATGTATACACACACAAGCACACACTCACACATATATATATGTATACGTTTATATAGATATAACTGAAATTGTGACTGAGAGGGACATCAAGACCAAAATGTGAATCGTTAAGTGGCTGGATGGCAATATCTTGCTTATTGTTTGCATTTTGATAACTTCGGGCCAACACTTTGCCAACAACAAGGGAAACAGCAAACTTGGCCAAGTGCTTCGGAAAGTATCTTTCAAGGATCTGACTTTCACTTTCCTCCTATCCTCCTTTCCTGCTTGTCTCCTCCACTTTTCCTTTTGACTGTCTATTTCTTCCTGAGCTTATTTAATTAAGTATCGTAAAAGATTTCACTGTGTTTTTTATTGGTTTTTCTTTTTTTCTTGTTTTTCCTTTTCCTTTTAATGTTTGATTTTATCGTCGTCCTTTGTTGCTTTGATTTGCACTTGATATTGGTTATTTATCGCTGTTAATTTGTTAATTTACATTTTGTATTTAATTGAGGGTTTCATTGTTGATTCCATTGTTTTTGACATCGATCGGACTCGGCTCTCTTAATATAATACTATACATAGCTCAATAATAAATTGTATTTCTATAATAAATTGTATTTAACTCTCTTGACATTATTATTTTGACTAAAACAATCGTATCAAGTTAATTACACTTACTTCTATGGATTTAAATCAACATTGTTATTAAATTACTTGATTTCTTGTATAGGACTGAATGCCCAAAATGAAACAATTCTGTTGAATAATTAAATGTTATGCAACTATTGTTTAAATTTATTATTTTACTAATCTGCTTATCTTTTTTCATGGAACTCAATTCAATTTTAGACCACGAACTCTAAAAAAGAGTAGAGGGTCAATTAGGTTTGTCTGAAGCAAAATGTGCGTAACATGCAGAAGGAGGCTTTTCCGATCCCATAAAGTATATATATTCTTGATCAGCATCAACAGCCGAGACAATATAGCGATGTCCGTCTGTCCGTCCGTCTGTATGAACACCTGGATCTTCTAAGCTATTAGAGCAAGAGCCACCAAAATTGGAATGAAATTCCGTCTATAGTGTACGCAGTGAAAGTATATTTCAAAATTTTGCCACGCCTTCCACCGCCCACGCAAATTGTAAGAAATCATTTTCACATTACCATAACTTAAAAACGACTAGAGCTATAGAGACCAAATTCACACATTATGTGTGTGGTATCATTATAACTAACCTCACCAAGTTTGGTCCAGATCGGACAACTATAGCCTATAGCTCCCATATGACAAATCGGTCGATGATTGGTGATTTGTATGGAAAAACGCGTATTAGATTCAGTACAGGGTCTTTTAAAGTCGTCTCGCTCGATTGTAGCCTTTCTCACTTGTTATGTTTAGTTTCTAAAACACAATTATGGTTTTATTGTTTATCATGTCAGTGTTCGACAGTTTTCCTAGAATCAATTTTCCAACGCTCTATTAAAGTTTCCTTTATGTAAAAGGTAACTTTTAATTTTTTATAGCGAAAAACAATTTCTTGGAAAATTGAAATGTCAAACTGAAACTGTGCGATGTCAAAAAGTGCAGTCCAAAAAAAAAAAAAAAAAAAAAAAGAATAAAATAATTGCGAAAAATTCATAATAAATGGCTGACAGAGTTGTTAAAATATTTCCATTTAATTCGAATTCTCCTACAGCAACAACACAACTTTTGGGCATTAAGTGAACTACCAAAAAACACAGTAAAAACGAGTAAATGTGTATATGTATATATTTTTTAAAATATATTATTATTCTGCTGCAGAGCACTTACCTCGGGCACGCGGTTTCGTCAGCAGTTTCTGCACAATATTATCGTATGCAATATCCTCAGCCACTCCTGAATCCTTGACGAGTTTCTCTTTAATGGCAATACAAATGTTATGGCGTGCTAGCAACTCCTCCAATTCCTCAAATGCCTGCAACGACACGTACACAAAGAAAATGGAAATGGAAAATTGCCATGATAACTATGAAGCAGCAAAAGCCGGCGGCAGACCTGGCCATAAGTGGCATACATTTCCCTGCCCCCTCTCACTTCCTACCCCTTCGCCATCCCATTTTCATTCCCTGTAATGCAACAAAAACAGACAGCTTTCCGAAAAGCAAATATGCTGTCGGTAAAAAAAAAATGAAGAGCAATCTTAAAGCTGCAGTGTAAACATAAACTTTTGGTAAAGGAAACTTACAGTGGCTTTAACTAGCTTTAAAATTGTAACTTAAAAAAAAATTGAGGCAATAATGTAAAATGGAATTTTTATTAAGATGAAAGCATTTTGACTTCTATTCTAGATAAATTCCTGTTCCCAATGAAAGTTCTCTTTAAAAAAGTTGACAAAGTGCATGAGATGTCAAACTAAAATTGCTGTTAAAAAAAAAATAGAACAAGGAAAACATAAAAGAGCAAAAAAAAAAAAACGAACACTTACCTTGATGCCATAGTTGCTTTCCTCGTAAATAATCGAAACATAGGTCCATCCCATGCTCTTGACTATTTCGACCATGGCCTTCACCTGATAGTGATCAGATGGTATGGTTCGTGAGAAATACTCGAAACGCTGCTTGTTGCTCAGTTCGGGGCTGGTGGAGAAATAGGAGACCTGTAAAACAAATGCAAGCAATAAAGCAAGCAAAATTGCGATAAAAAAATATTTTATAAAAACTTTGGCAAAAATTGTATGCAATGGACTAGAGGAAAACTGTTTGTAAACACTGTAGTTCAACGAGCTGACTGTTGGACCACTTTGTTGTTATTTTCTTTATTCTTTCTTTTTGTTTTTTTTGGACAAGCACTATTTTACAAACACGCCAAATATGACTTTGGTTGATTGATTTTCAATCAGTTGGTAGATATATAGAATTTATACAGATTTTGGTTAAAAATTTATGAAATATTAAAGCAGTTATGCAATGTGACAGAACAAAGTTTTGAGAATTTTATTGGTAGTATTTAGAGTCACCGTTATTTGAGAGACAGATTAATATAAAATATGTAAACGCTAATATTAAATAGCTTTTGGTTCCTTATTAAACTTATTATCTTCTTTATTTCCACTCACAAACTATTTCTCGCGTCTCTTTTGCTTGGCGTCTCATCTCATTTGTTTTACGTCTACTTCCTTAAAGCTCGATCACTGCCTTCATCCCTAATGTGTTAGAGTGAGACGACTATCTTAGTATCGTAAACTCAGTATGGCACTGTTAATAATCTAGTGATGACAATATTGACTTAGTGGTGACAAAGTTAACATAGTAATGGTATTACCATTAGCCTGCTATAAATAGGTATACATTATGTTATCATATTTATTGGGTTATCAGGACTGTTACACATAAATTATATTATTGCCTAACAGAAATTGTACTGAATCAATACATAATTAATATATTGAGTTCAATATTAAATTAAAAATTCCAAAATACAAAAAATAATAAATACTTTTCAGTACTCTTTGTAGTAAATTCATTATACAAATCGAATGGATTTTACACAACTTTTAATTGCATTATTAGTAGATACAATTGGTGTTTTCAGAATGGAGATTTCAAGCGCAGCTTATAAATTGTATGCCCAAGTGCAATCGAGTTCATACTTCGATTTCTTGAGTATTTCTTTGCTGATACTTTTCGAGGAGATCTTTTGAAAAGATAATTTTCTTTTTCTTCGCAAGTGCTGTCATATCTGTTAAAGGTATTCGCCTCATTTTGCAAAGCTGAGCAGGCAACGAGCCGCAGCAGCCTCACACTTTGCAAACAATGCAGTCAACACAAAGTCAAAGTTAAACCCCGAAAGCATTTTCCTCATTTCCCACATTTTCCTCATTTCCCTGCACTGTTTGCCTGTTTTCCGTGTTTGTCGGCATCGTTTTGAAAGTTTTTCCGGGTGCGAAAAAGAAAAGCCAATGCGAATGCCACTAAAATCCAATTTCACGCACAAATTAACACCGTGGAATTTGCAAAGTCGTTGACGAAACTACTCTATAAATACAAATGGGCGGATCAGAGGTTGTGAGGCGTGGCAATTAAACCAATTGCATTTTGCAGTCAAAGGTTTTAAAATGCAGAAGGAAAAGTGAAAAGTGGAATGGAAGTGCAAATGAAAACTGGGAGTGTCCCCTGTGGTCCTTTGATCTGCTGCCTCGGTAGTTCCAAGTGTTTAGCCAACTACTTGATTTCTAATTAAGTGTCATTATCTTCAGAAGTGCACTTAGTTTCCATTCCCCTTGTTACGTCCTTCGTCTTCTTCTTCTTCTTCTCTTCGTCGTCTTCTTTGCTGTCAACAATTTTTTGGGCAAAGTGTTTTCCTAGTCTTGGAGAGTCAGATAATGAAATTCACAGAAACGCTGTGTAAACTGTCGACGCTTTGTGAAAAGCTATTCAAGCATTGAAATGAGGTGTGCAATTCAGCATGAGTGTTTGTGTGTGTGTGTATGTGTGACTGTTGTAAATCTAAGGTTTAAAAACTTTTGGTGCAACTTAAAAAATAGATAGTTATCGCAAGAACTGAATAAATGGAAACACTAAATGTAAAGTATTTTAAGAAAATGAATATTAAAAAGCAATTAAAAAGCCCAACCTTTTAACTAAGAATTTCATACTTCCATAGAAAATTTGAAATATTGTGGATTAAGGACTGAAAAGTTAGAGAATTTCTGTGGACCTCACATAGTAACTAATGAAAAACTGTTGTGGACTTAATGCTGCTTTAATCAATTACACTTGTAGTTCCATCATTCACATAAAAGTTCTTTGACTCTTTGACTTTTGGCTTTAAAACTCGTTAGGAGGACAATTGAAAAGCAGTTAAATGAATGCTAACATGGCCAACTTGGTCACCTTGACTTTCAGCATGTAATTTCAACTCAACTCAGGATTTTTGTTTGTTCTTTGTTGGGAAGTCCAACTGGAATTGCAATCAAATGTTCACGTTTGATTTATGACCATTTTGGATGCTGCTCTTTTTCAAGTTGCACTCAGTGAATGAATCAACCACAAATGTGTATTTGTGTGTGTGTGTGTGTGTGTGGTTTGCTTTTGTTGTGTGTGTGTGTGTGAATGTGCACTTTATGCTTTACTTGTCTTTTAGCCTGCTGCGTTGTCATGTATTGACTTTTGGCTGTTGCTCACGTAATGGCAACACTGCGGCTACTCAATCTCCCATCTGTAACGTGACTTTACGACCGTCGTGCAGCAAAGTAAACCGAGTGTAGACGCGGAAGTAGCACTGCTGTCGGAAGTAAAAGCAATAAAGTTACCCTTGGCTTTCCCATTTGTGCAGCTGTTGCACTTTACTTGATTTGTTGCCTACTAATTTAATGGCACATTTTGTTCTTAAAACTAATTTGCCATTGAGCGTCAGGGGACAAATTTTGTGTTTGTGTGTGTTTGTTTTTTAATTACAGACCACAAAAAGTTGCCATTGTTTTTCTGTGTGCACTCAGCTGCAAAAAGTTGCAACCCAAATGGCAGAAATAAATTGTGAGCGAATACAGTTGAAAACAGCAAAAGTTACGTATACGCCATGTAGTTTCTTAGTGCTTTACCCACCTGCGGTATGCGAAACAATCTCAGCAAATTGGCCACCTGTATAGATGTCACCGATGATGCAGCACCAACAACACCAGAAATGACCTTTCTAACTTGTGTTTTATTGCAATGATATTCGGCGTCGTCTATGTTGCTAATTGAACCTGAAAAAACAAAAATATAAAAAACAACATTTATTTTAATTAAATCATATCATGTTAAACAAATAGTGTCACTTAAAATTGGCTCATAAATTTGTGATTTCAATATGAGTAAATTGTAAATATTTGTAGTTCTTTTTGACTTTACACACAGTTTTCCTGAAGCTGTTTATTTTATGTAAATTACTGAAAAATTCAGTAATGATTAAATTTCAATAAATAAATGTTAATTAATATTACAAACTGTATAATTGGTGGGCAGATTTATTTAAACATTATTGTCTTATGTTGACCTTTTTTTTTAATATTATTATTAATTTATAAATTTTTACTGAATGTTACCTCATTTTTTTGGCTTAAAGTTAAATAATTAAAGCTTAAATAAACAATTAATTTATGCAATATTTTTTTTTACCTGGCACACACTTTTCCTAAAGCTGTTTATTTATTAAAATTACTATATTATGTTTTAAATTACGTTAAAATAATTTCAATTATATATGTAAATGTAAATTGATGTCAATAATTGTATAATTAACTGTTTACCTATTAGTCTATATGATAAATTCTGATTTTTTTCCACTTTAATTTATGTAATTTTATAAATTCTTTAAATCTTTTGTTGCAGCTTACAATGAATTGGTGGAAATTATGCACTTTTTGTTGAGTAGAGTTGCATTTTATAGTAATATAATAAAGAGTTTTATACATTTTGTGGTCTAGTTTCTCCTCATGAGTATTGATTGAAGAATATCAAAATACGATATAGTGTATATACTTATACGAGTAAATAATCTGACAGATGAAGTTTGTTCCCAATTTAATATATTTTTTCAACAGAAATGTCTGCAAACCCATTGAAAATTCCAAAATGATAGTAAGAAAGTTGTGAAAACTTCAGTTTACAGTTGGTCATTTTGCATTTTTTCCTTTCATTCTTTTAGAAAATGCGGTTACCTTAACTATTCACAGCTCATTTGCATACTTGTGTTGATGTTAGAAAAGTTCTCACTATTTTAATTATAAAAGTTTTTTTTTGTTTGTTTGTTTATTGCGCTGAAATGCATTTAGTGGTTCAAGGGGGCTTTTAAGGCGGTGAACTTTGCTTGAGGCACTGTTCTTTTCACTTTTTACTCACTTTTCTTACATTTTTCATTGATAATTATTATCTGTACTTATTAAATGTTATTTATGTTAAAGTTTTCATTTCGTTCAGTTTATTTTTTTTTTACAAAATTTTTCTGCTTAGTTTGTTGCAATTTATGTTGAGTTTTTCAGCTGATTGCCTTCTGTGCAACCATTCGTGAGATTTTATTGCTCTTTGGGGAATTTTTAATTTATTTCGATAAAAATTGCTTTAAAAAGCTTAAATAAAATGTTGAAATAAGGGAAATTATATGAGGGATAAGTAATTATTATTTATATAAGCTAATCAAATTAAATTACTATGATTACTATTTATATTTTATAAAGTTTTTTATGTATGTAGATCTAAAATATTCATTAGTAATTTTGTGGAGTTCTTATACTACTTTTAAACATTCAACAATTTCTGAAAATTAATTATATAGTATTTTAATACTTTATTTAAATAATTTGGTTAATTTATTTTAATTTAATTTCATTTTTCTAAGTACTGCTCATAGCTTCCTTATTTATTTAAACAATTTTTTTTTTTTAATTCATTATTTTCATTATTAAATTATGCAATTGTTTCTACAAGTATTTATATTATTTATACTATAAAATTTTACTTATCATCTATGATAACCGAACTTGAAAAAGTTCTAATAAAATTACAAAATTTGCATCCTAATATATCAAAATTTTTTAATTTAACTCCTATTTCTAAAGTTCTTACTATCGTTCAACAACTTGTATTGCTTGAAATTGTATTCAACTTTATTTATTTATCTTATATTTTATAGCTTTAATTCTATACTTGTAAATAGTTCCAATCTTTGTAGATAACAACTTTTCCAGCTCTGCCTCAATTTGAGTAAACTTTTCTCAATTTAATTTACAACGCAGACAAACATACTGCTAAGAGATTAAAAACATTTGGGTTAACTACTATAATACGAATGCCACGCCCAGTGTAGACCAATGATACCGCCCACATTGTGGCAGCTGCACTTAAATACAAATTAATTAACTCTATTGGTATGGCCGGAATCGTTGGTTCAACTGAAAACGGGTTTTTGTGATGTGATGTTATGATGATAATGATGGTGATGATGACTTGTGTTTTTGGCCTCGGGCCGGGCTCAAATAAAATGGCCAGAGGGGCGTTTGGGTGTCTTATAGTTTGCGGCATGCCTAATCCTGTCAATATAATTCAGTGACTTGGAAAATTATATTTTCTCATACGTCAGATGTGAGCAACATGGATTGCTAGTCGTTTTTGCGGTATGTCGCTCAAATAAATCCTTGCCGCGCACATAAATAATGAAATTATGGAGATTAGAAAGTGTTCAGGCCTAGCCCCAGACCAAAACCAAGACCAAGGACAATGACAATGAGAACGACAACGACAATGTCGGGAGCAAGGACACCAGTTTCCCTCAATCGCATGTCCTTTTTGTTGTGGCGCAATTGATTATAGATCGTTGACTTTGTCTCCTGCGCCTCTTTGTTACCAGATAAATGTAATAAGCGCTACGTTTATGTGCCCTGGCAATGAGCCAAGCAAAGCTGCCAACTTATGTGACCATGTTGCCCATGTTGCCAGCTCTTTTACAACAGCCGCCCACTTTACCCACTTCCGGTTCCGCATTGATCTCTGGTGGCGGCACTTTATTCACATTGGCAACGACACAAGGGACTTTAACAACATAAAATTTGCCGACGCCTTCTTTTCTATCATTTCTCAGCGGGGGTTAGTGTTGAAGTTTGTGTGTGTGTGTGTGTGTGTAGTCTTTGCAAATTCAATAATACCGTTTTGTCTTAAGGGAATTATGCATATTAGTTTTTGGCACACGAGTTGAATTTTACGAAGGAGAGAACCAAAGTCTGTCTTGTATTGCCTGCTGACAATTCGCATAATTTATTTATTAATTTTCTTTATAAATAAAAGGAAAAAGAAAACCTTTCACTTTATATGAATGCAAGTAACTGAAGCCAAAAGCGATGAAATTAATTTGGTATAATAATGAGAATGATTGTCTGCCTGCAGACACTTAATAAATATCACATTAATTTTTCATTGGATTACAGTTGAGGAAATGCATTAAAATTAAGCATGAAATAAATGAATATGCGATGAATTTGTCAAGCATTAAGGAATAAATTTCTTTATATTTCTCAAGACCTGAAGGCCAAGCAGAAATGATATGAATGCGGATTGTGGTTATATATTTTAAGATATTATTCCAGTAAACTTAAATTCAAGTTAGCTAGAAATCAGTTAACTCACATTAATTTTTCATCGAAGTGTATTAAATTTCATTAGTATTTATTAACAAATTTCCTTGTATTTTTAAGTTTTTTTATGGCAATTGAGTAATAAAATAAAAGCAGCTTTTGTTTATTCCACATATTTTCAGATTTTTCCACTTGATGCAATTAAAGCCTGGTCTTATTATTCCCCATTTAATTTTTCATTAAAATCATTTATAATAATGTATTTACTAAATGAATATGCGTTAAATTGAACAAGTATTTAAAATAAATTGTTCACTTCGGAGTAATAAACTGCACTCGTGTGGCTTGTAATTTATTCTTTCTTACATATGTTTTCAGTAAATTTTAAATAAAGTTTGCCTTAATCCAGTTAATTCACTTACATCTGTACAAAGTTAATATTTAATTCGCAGCTGTAAAAAAGCGAACTTCAATTTAAAATGCAGCATTTTCTGCTTGGATGTGCTCATAAATCTTGCAACAGGCTTCACACATATTTGGGTGAATAGAAGAGTATCTACACTTGGGCTTATACCCAAGGCTTACCTTTAATAAAATCCACAGCCATTTCCAGTCCATACGAGTCCTTGTCACAATCGTCCAGGATATGAGCACCGAGTGTTATATTTGGCAACAGATTCATCTCATTAATCCGATCGATTGTAAAGAGCATGGCCTCCAAGGCCTGTATGCCACCCTGTGGCATGATGGGACCACAAGTGATACTGTCCTCTCGTGAGTGTACCATCATTAATGCTCCAAGTATGACGTCACCCTCCACAATGGCCTCTCGCTTGACTGGCCAATGGCGTTGTTGCTGTGTGGCATACAGACGATCCTGCACAAAGTCTACAGAGTCGGGTAGGGATCGTAGGTACTTGCCACCTAGTTCCGAAATCAGTGGTAACATCAGATTGTTATTGTGAGTGGTGACATGTCGGCCTCGATGTCTGCCCGATCGTAGATCAATATTCGCGTAGCGTTGATAATTCTCCAAATCGAAGTTATCGTTGCTGTAGTCAAAACTTTCCACATTTGGCTGCTGTTCATATTGCTCCTCATCGTTCATATAATCTACAGGAAGAGCGGGCGGGGGTGGGGGTTGGGACGTGGTCGTTGTTGTAGCTATAGGCATAGACCAGTGTCGCCAGTGTGAATGTTTTCCCAGCTGCTGCAGTCGCTGCTCTAATTCCAAAGCTTCGTAATGACTTTTTCTATGAACTCCAATTCGATGATGATGCAGATGTGAATGTTGTCGATGTTGGTGATGCTGTGGGTGCTGCTTCAGCTGCTGATGATGATGCCTAGTGGCTATGGAATTGCCATTTAGCTGTTCACGCTTCTTTTCCACCTCCAATTCCTCCTCCACCTCCATGTCCACATGCGCATTATTTCGAACCTCCTCCGGCTGTTGCTGCTCATTATCGTTGGACCACTTGTCGTGTATGTCACCAATTACCGCACTGTCCACACTGGTGGTTATAGTTTTGCCCAAAACCGGTAGCACAACACCCACGATGATTAGAGATACACAAATTTGCACCGACAACCGATTGAAGCATACTAATTTCATTGTTGCATCAACTTTTAATTGAAGTGTTTGTTTTTGTTTTTGTTTACGTTTTGGTATTTAAGTATTTGCTAGTTGCTTTTCAGTTTATTTTTATTGATATTTGTTTTGATATTGTTGGATATGCAATGTTTTTTCATTGTGCAATTTCAATTTGAACTCACAATTTGCTTTTTGTTGATATGCACACATATTTGCCAGCGTATGCATCGAATATTAACTAAAATAATTGCAAAATTTGATTAACTATTCAGTCTGCAACTGATTTTCATTTGATTTCAGTTTATTTATTACTAAATTGTCATTTTAAATACCAAAAGTCTGTGATGAATTTGAATATTTTAATAGCATTAGCGAACCGAATTTTAAAATAAAATAATACCAGCATGATTAGAGCTAATGCCCCCTAGCCAGACCTATAAATGTCCACCGCATTTAAGTCCCAAAGCGTTGCCTGCTAGCGGTGAATTTGAGCCATAAAAATTATTGCCCAGAATATGCCCCAAGGTAAATTAAATTTTGCATAAAATTTATGCACGAAGGCGAAACACAAAACGGAAGTGCAGAAATCCTTTGCAGCGACCCAAAGCCCCAGGACATCGGCAGCGGTGTATACTGTATACTGTATAAAAAATAAAAAACTGTAGCATCAAAACCAGGCTGACAACGGTAATTAATCAAATTGTTGGTGGCATAATGAGCTTGTCGGCTTGTCGACTCATCGGGACACCTCAGAGAGGAGGAAATGGTGGAACTGAGACCATCTCTAACTAAAACTCTGACTAATCAACGGACGCATTAACGCCGCTTTCAAAGCATCGTCTGCAGTTCAAGTTTTACAAAATTACTTATCATCAGCATAATCAGCGGCATTATCAAGCTGCCATCTGTAGAGGTGTGTGTCTCTGTGTGTGTCTCTGTGTGTGTAAGTGTTTGTGTGAGTGTTTGGCTGTGTTTGTGTGCGCTTGGGAGTGCAGAGAGGTCAGACCTCAGTGCTTGTCACTGTCTTTGCTCGGGTGGAAGGGAACTTGCAACAGCAGCTGTGCCTTTGGCTTTGGGTCGCATCTAATAATGAGATTGCGTTAAACAAATGGTGTTTTCCTTTTATTGCCCTTAATAGACACCGGAGGCTGCTTACACGCTCGTAATTTATTTTGATTACATTTGTCGCTCTGTCGAATCAGTCTCCCACGATTTGGATTTGTATTTGGATCGTACTGTGGGAAAAACGACGATTTCTTGGCGAGTAATGTTTAGAAATAAAGTTTAATTTACAGTGATTTATTTTTTGATGTTTTAACAACATCTCAACTATATCCGCAGGCTTCTATGGACAAACCCCAATCTAAATATTAGAAAGTAAACATTATTAAAGTCAAGAGATTTTTAATTTAGCTGGCAAGCAGTATAAACCAATATACATTTAGTAATATGTTTGGAAGAACCTTTTAAAGAAGTCTAGAAGTCTTTATAAAGGCTAAGCAAATAACTAAACTTTTAAATATTTAATATTATCCCTCATCTTGTGAAGTATTTTTAACTAAATATTAAACATTTTTCCCACTATGATTAACTGCATTTAGTTTCAGTAAGTAAACTCAATGCAAGTCTCGCTAGAACAAATTGATACATTAATAAAATTAATTCATTCTTGGACTGGCACAGATTAAAATCCATAAAAACGATAGAAAAAGCTTTCAAATTCTTCGCAAGTCGCATACAAATGAAAATGATTTATGAAAATCTAGTTGCTCCAAATACGCTGACAAGAAGCACCCAAATGGTATCGTATATATATAGTATATATATAGTATTCGATGTCTTATCTTGGCTTATGCTTAGTTTATGTTTCTCATGTCTTTTGTATAATGACGAGACTGTAGCTGACACTAGCATCCCTTAGACTCGTCATTTCCATTAGTCCTTCGTCAACTGTTTTCTCGTCCTTCGTACTTTGTCTTATTTTGCATTTGTTGTGGGTGGGCTTTGATTTGATTGAGCAGTTTGCTCACTTGCCTTTGTCCCTCTTTGCGCTTATTTGAATTTCAAGACTGGCATTCAAATTGAAATATGTATAAACATATATACATACATATACATATATATTTCTTGAAACGATACTGAATGCCATCGCCTGGATTTAAAGATAATTTGTGAGTGCCGAGGACAAGTTTGAATACGATCAATTTGTTTGCGTATCGCATGGCTTCAATATTCCTTCTTTTTCACCACAATTTCCACAAATTTCCACAAATTGATTTTCATCGATAGCATCCGAAGTTGCATAAATTGGCAATTGAAGTGTTTGCGTTAAGCCGACATAAGGTCAAACACTTGATGTGATGGCCGCTTAAAAGCCAATATATTGCGTATATATACGTATATTTGAATACTCTATATAGTATATACATTGACTGCTATAAAATAGCACTCAGTGCGCTGATAAGTAGGTTCTAAAATACGATGTGCAAAGTCTATAATTTATGCATTTTACTTTCATTTCTAGCGACAATCAGTGTGAATTGTTTGTCATTAAATTTAAGCTGAGAAGACCAAACTCTATTAAAAATTGTAAGTAGCTGCTGCTGTTGCTGCTGATTGAGTGTCAAACGAATATTTGAATATTTTAAATATGGCGCAATTAAGTTGATTCGTTCATAAATGACAACTTGAATTCATATATTTATATCCCATATAAATTTTGTTATTGGCAATCACAAAGTTTTGTTTGTGACACTTGGCATATAAAACTTTAAACTGTTTCAGTCCAGACTTATTCGCTCTTCATATTTTACTGACAGCCTAAAAGTATGCTCAACAAATTGTGACATTTGCATAAATGCCAGGACCAACAAACAATTTCAAAATTCACATCAAATAACATTCAATCATACTTTTGTTCACGCTCACACGCACACACAGACTCACACACACACACGCACACACAATTACAGGTTGACACCTGGGCAACGTCAACGTCCTGCAGCTAATGGCTTGACAGCATCCGTGGCAGCAGATTATGCGACGTCTTCAATTTGCTACGCGGCGAAGCAAAAAATTAATAGCAACACATATAAAAATGCCGAAATGCCGAGCACAAAAGTATTTCCACACCAAAAAATAAAAAAAAAGAAGAAATATGAATAACTTTGACAGCTGTACATACATATATATGAGGAGACATGCAAATGGCGACCTCCCACCATCGTGTTCGCCATTTCGGTGCTTCACTGTCAGTAACAAATGTCTGCGAGTGTGTGATAAATTTTACTTGACACTGTGCGTGGGCCTAGCCAGCAGGTAAGTGGAAACAACTGGAGGCGACTTGTGTAACCGAAAGTCGCAGCATTTGCTATACAGTCTCTACAAATATCTACGTACAGTTCAGGTAATCTTGTACAGCTAGAACGCGGCTGAGACTGCGATATGTACATTTCAAATTCAAAACATTTTGACAGTTGCTCAACAATTTTTTTGTTTATATTATTAGCTGTAGCACATCTGCGTGTACTGTATAATTTGAGTTGTATTAAATTAAGGAGCATTTGAAGTGTTCTTGGAAGAATTTACAAACAATTTAATGCACTGTTAAGTTGCTTGGCACTTGATATATCAACTATTCAGCAAATTTGTCTTATGAAACTACAAATATTCCTACCCAAACGTTCGTTGCCCATTTGAAATAATTGTAGATTTCATTAGCCAAAAGAAAATATTAATGAGCAGCACGGAATTCTATGTCGAGTTCAATAATTCGCAGCGAAGCCATAAAGCCATTTTAATAAAGGTCAACAGACATAAATATATTGGGAAAAACAATTTCGCTTTCATTTCCGGTCCCCGGCCGTTGTAAAAACTTTTCCGGGCAACCAACTTTTGTTTATCCTTTTCTATTTTTTTTTTTTTTTTGTTGGTGGAGTCTCAGAACTGATGCGAAGAAAAACGTACTAGT
Source organism: Drosophila cardini (assembly GCA_018903735.1). Classification (NCBI taxonomy): domain Eukaryota; kingdom Metazoa; phylum Arthropoda; class Insecta; order Diptera; family Drosophilidae; genus Drosophila; species Drosophila cardini. The sequence goes on along the minus strand of JAEIGM010000001.1, from coordinate 18,370,191 downwards.
AAATACATAAAAATATGCGCAAATAACAATAAAACCTACAAAATTATTGATATTGGGTGCATAAAATTTGTTACTCAATGTGGGCGTAGCTCACAGCACACGTGTCTTAGAAGGGGGCGTGGGGGCGTGGAGCTGGAAGCAGGGAGGCAATGGGATCTGTATTTGATTCTACTTAGGAGAATTGAAGCTAAACTAAGCAAATAACCCACACGCAGATGAAGCGTATTCATTTAGATTTCATGGATGCTTGCGGCCAAACTAATATTAAAACAAATATGCTAGAGTTGAGTCCAGGAGTCCACGAGTCCAGGAGTCCTGAGTCCAGAGTACACAGTCCAAAAAAACCAGTGAAACTTCTGCTCCAAATACTTTAAGGCAAACTTTATTAGCTAGCAAAATACCTGAGATTTGTGTGCAGCCAGACAGCATCTTCAACTCGGCTCTCAGTCTGAGACTGAGACTGAGTCTGAGTCTGAGTCTGACCTGTGACCCCTCGAGCAAGTTATGTGTATCCCAAAAAATAGAAAACGGGAGAATTGTAATTGGTTTCGTGTGTTTAACGCTTTCCGCCTTTGGGCCACAAAATGCGGCTAATAATCCCGTCTAGGCACGCAGCTCAAACAACTGTTTCTGGCATTGAAATTGTTTTTGGCCATGCTTATTTGACGGGAAAACAAATGTGAATAGGGTTTTCCACCCACACACACACACATACACTTACACAAACACATAAAACTTGGCAATACACTTTTTCGGGTTGTGTGTCTAAAGTTTTTGCTCTGTTTAGCAAAGCGGAAATTTTTGTTAACTAGAAATTTTTGGTTTGGAAACTTTTAAACAATTTATTTCATTAAATATGAATTACATGTGCTAATGCTGTGGATTTTGAAAACTTATGAATAAATTATTGAAATGTTGAATTATAAACTTAAAAGATTTGTATAAAACTCGAAATGAATTTTAATTGAAATCCCATTTGAGCAGATTGAGAAAAGTTCATAAACTGTTGTAACGTCTAACGATTTGTTATGAAGCATAATAAAAATCATTGAGAGGAAATGAATTGTTAGTGATATGTCAATTGTATACACAATGGATTGCATTAGTAAAACAATAAAAAGCAATCAATGCTCTTTATGACTAAAATAATCGAATATCAAAATCAAGCAAAATAAAGCTGCGGAAGTGTTATATAAAAGCGTAGTTATTACACAGTCACACACACACACACACACGCACATTCATTCTTCAGTCATCCGTCATCACTCATATTTTGTTTTACACACGTGTTTCTACATATATGTACAGCAGTGTAGCTTGTTGAACACAAAGAGAAAGAGGGAAAGAGAGAGAGAGAGAGAGGGAGAGAGAGAATTCTGAATAGAAGTGAAAGCAGAGCACATGACAGGAAATCGACGGGCGCTGCCATGTGGCAATTTAGCAGCAAATTGTTTTCTTTTACATGACAGCTGCAGGCAAACAAAACTCAATCAAATGTCTTGTAGCTGAGTGTAGCTAGCATATGCCATTTGTGTGTTGTCTAGTGATTGGTCAATATTGTGGTACAAATTAAAAATATCTGCTGTATTCTGAGCACTAGAAAAAGGTGGAATTTAATGCTTTAAAACAGTGTTAACTACTGCTGTTAATAGGATACTTATTTTACAGTGGTACAAATTAAAGGGAAGTCGGCAAAAATGGAGAGCCAAAGAACAGAAAAGGTCACTTCTCTACAAACATATTCAGTTTACAGAAATGTTTGAGTAAAATAACGTTTATTTTTTTTTTTTGGAATTTGAACATGCATTGCCCACTGTGCATTTTGAAAGCTGTTGCGCATAGAAACATACAAAAATTTGTTTGTATATTTTACACAAAAACTTCTTAGAGTGTGAACACAATAGTGGCTTTAAAGCCAGATAAACTTTAAGCACGTTGGCAAATACAACTTAGTTCAGATTAGAGTCCACTCTACCATTTTACCACTCGATAAAGTACTTAAGTACAGCATAACAACTTCAACAACTAAAGTTATACAGAAAATAGAAAGTTGTATACAAAAATTGTGAGAAAAATGTTGAAACAAGTTGCAACTTTTTATTCTGTTGAAATATGAGACACACTTATAATTAAATTTTGCACGCTAAATAAACGCATTAACCTAACAAAGTTACAAGTAACCAAAAACTCAGACGTAAAGTGAAAATTTTCATAATTAATTTTTGTGGGTCTGTGCTCAAGTTGTGTGTTGTCCTGTGTTGAGCCCCGTCCAGAAGGTATTCTAACCTTCTTTTTACTTCAGTTGTTTGTGGACCGTTTTGTTGCCATGTTTGCGTGTAATTTGTCCAGTTTTCGGCGCCTCAATTTGGCCAACTGTTTGCTCGGCAACAACAGAAATTCTCACACCTGAACCACGTATTGGGGCCAAAAAGAGACCAAAATAGACAAACGTGCTGGCCGCAGACTTTCAGTTAGCATTGTGGTTGACCGCACCTAACAAGCGGCCAAATAGTCCAAAAGACATCGAGTGTTGCATACACATTTTGTTTGGTCTTCTACTAAATTATTGAAAGTCCTGACAACGGTTAGAGGCAGTGTCAGAGTCAGAGGCAGAGTTAGAGTACGGCAAGACAGTTGGCAACCCTGGGCATTGTGGATATGGTTGTGAATGTTGAATTTTGCCAAATAACAAATATCCAAAAACCAAAAATAGTTGGCATTTTTGCCTAGCATACTTTCGAGCGCATTTGGCATGCATTAGTACCGAACGTGGCATGTAGATGGCGTCTTCAACTTTGCAGAGCCCTTCATCGGCCATTTGGCTAATTGAATTCCTAAGTTGCCTAGCCTAATATGGCTATTTATAGTTTAATGTCTTGTGTCTCAAATAGTTGGCCATGAAATGCAAATTGTATTATAGTTATCGTTATCGTTATCGTCATCGTTTACCAACATTTCTTCCTCGTTCTTGTCATGAAACATTTTATTGTTGTTCTTACTGCCGGAATTCTTATCTTGTCTTAGTCCAGATCAAGTTAATTAAATTAAAGCCACAAAAGCTTGTGGCTAACTTGAACAAGTCAATTTTAATTATTATTTGATGTGTATTCAGTAATCGGCTTAGCCACAAAACATTTTTACTTCCATTGTCCTTAAACTTTCAGTTTATTTATGACAGTTTGTGGTTTGTCAAAAATTATTTGATTTTATACATTTTTGTATAAATTAAAAGTACAAAAAAATTTATTTTAGTAAATATTTTAGATTTCTATAGTCTTTTTGACTCTGTACTCACATAGAGTAGGCGTTTTATTAGGTTTGTCAACACTTAAACAAAACAGGCATTTGGGGATGTGGTCGATTATTTATAGGGTATACATTCCTGTTATGGGAGTCTATTTTGGGTTTGTGCCCCTGCCACTCAGTCTCCTTAAACTGTTTATATGTGCCAAATTCTTATATTGTATGCCTGATATCATTAGGTGTATCCCAACCAAAATTAGCCCGAATCGAACCACTATAATCGGGTAAAAATCAAATCACACTTCGTAATCAAGTAACATTTCGGACATTTTGGTCACATTTTCTTAAGAATCGAAAAGTTATATCATTAAGCTTTCTTAGGAACTATCGATTTTTGTTCGGTATTTAGTGTGAAATACCTTTGATCATAGTGATAAACTAATTTTAATGGGTATGCTTGCTCTAAAATGTGCACACTGACTTCAACAGTCTGTTCGCTTGATTAAAACCCAAAGCATTTCTCACCAGTTTTATTTTCTGTTAACATCTTTTTTACTTGGAATAAAGTTAAAATCGAGTTGTTTCCTAAAAGCAAAGCAGTATGTTTGCCGGGTATTATTGTAGTCAGATTGAGTACCAGCTGGTGGCCATGAGCTGAGCATCCAGCTACCACAATATTCAATTTTACTTGCACAATTTCATTTGTGCATTCGGGTAAGGCCATAAGCAATTTTTCTTTTGACAAGCGACAACAGACACTCACTGCTCACGCTTATCAGTGCCTGTTCACACTTGGAATTTTTTATGCTCTTTTAGCGGGATTTTGTGCACTGTTTGGATATGTGTGTATCTGTGTGTGTACACATGGTAGCTGGATCAAACCCTGAGTGGCAGCTGTGCCACACACAGTTTGCACAAATCGTTGTGCATGGCGCTGTAAATAATCTATTTCATGTTTACTTGCCACCAAAACCAGAGAAGTGCTAAATTTCAACTAAAATGCTATGCTTTACTATGAGTTCGAGTGGGTGGAAATTCCATGTTAGCTAGTGTAAATGTGCACTAGTATTTGGCTAAGGACATACTCCATACTCCAAAAAAAAATACCAGCACTTTAGCTCCTGTTGTGACAAATTTTGTTTGGCAGATCGGCTTCCAAATCAAAAGTGCAGACTTTACCACATTTCATCGCATTGACTGCCAGTTGTTAGTTGGCTTAGAGTGACTGATGGCACTTACTGACACCATTTGGTTACCAAACTGCTGGTCTCCTTTAGATTGACAGTTGACATTTAGTTTTCGCGTGAAATATGTAAATTTCAGTTTACACTTCTGGGATTTTGAGGCTTGGAGAGCAGTTTAAGCTGGTGATAATATTTACCTAACTTTACTTTTGTGAGTCTTTACTGTAAAACGGAAGCAAGCAAATTGCAATCAAATCAAAGCTTGGATTTTGTCTGCTTGAAAGATGACAAAGTTAGCTACTAAAATCAGAGTAGAATATGTAGAATAAACACGAGAAGTACAAATAAAATAAAGTGATTTTTCATTCACAAGTAAATATGTTTTTTTTTATTTTTATATATCAACAAACAGAAATACTTTGTTTGCTCACAGAAAGAGCTTTATCTTCGGGAACTATACAAGATACACAATTTACAGGGTATTAAAAATAATATACCCACATTCATTTGAATAGAATATATATTTATCTGGTGTCTTTAAAGGTCCTGTATATTTTTATATTTTTTAATATTTACTGCTGACCTTCCCTTTGTGTCTATACAATTAAAACAATTTATGCAGCATGCAAATAACTTGGCTTTTTACAGGGTGCTTTTAGTTCATTCTTCTTAATTTTGTTGAATTTTTTTTTGGCATGGAAAAAACTTCTTTGTTTCTTTCATATTCACATGTATGCACTTGCATTTGTTTAGTTACAGAGAATGAAGCCAAAAATAATGAAATGGTTTCTTTTTTTTTTGTTTTCTCTGCTTTGTTGCATGTAAATTGCTAGAATTTATGACTTTTTTATGAATCTTTGGTGTGTAAATCCACAGTAGACAAAGGAACTGTGTCCGAGAATTGCATTTCTATGTAAATTTGCTTAGGTAAAGCAAATCGTATGAAACCTCTTAACAAAATACCGACAACGTACATTTAATCTTTGTTTTCATAGTATTCCTTGTTTGGTTGTAACGTCTGCCATTGGCCAAGTTATAATTAAAGGTAACATGTGCAGTGATTTCAAACACTTGACATAACTGAGCTGAAGCTGGCTTATTTAATGGCTCTCAACATGCAACATAGTGCCCTGTAGCCAAGAGTCACGTTCTACACGTTCTCCAGTTACAGGCAGAGCATGAAATGATGCTTTCAGTGATATGCAGTTCACTCAACAGTTTTAAGGCGGTAAACATGAAACAGAGAACAGAAAACAGAAAACAGGGAAAAGGAAACGGAAACGGAAACCACAACTACATGTTCGTGTAATTGTCTGTTGTCTGCACTTGCAAGTTGGCGTGTTGATTGCCTTGGCAGAACCTTCGGTTTTAATTCTATTAAAATGTGTAGTACAATTATAAATTACACAGCATTTAAAAGGGGAAATTGTAATTCTCAGCTTACAAGTGACTTCTGTTTAGAAGAGGGTTGAGAGTGTTATTAATTTCTACGAAATTCAGTTTATTCTTGGGTTTGAAATTATGCCAAGAGAAAGTAAATAATCCACATAACTTAAAACTCACACAAGAATTCTAAAGAAAATAATCCCCATAACTTAAAACAACACACAAGAAATCTGAAATTACTAAGCCACAAATTAAGTTTATAATGCTCAAGTAGTTGCTTTCTACTTAAAACATTTATTTTTTGCCTAAAAGTATGCTACATGAGAGCAAATTCTCTTAACTTAAAGCTAACACACAAGGAATCGAAGTAAAGTTTGCTTTTTCTCCATTTTAATAACTTTACTATTTACTAGTATCAATTACTTGTGTTTACTTGCTATATTTATCGAAGACTTTATGCATAAATCAAAAGAATCTAAGAGGAATGAATTTCATATTTATGCGCTTTTGAGCTTACACCGTTCAACCAGAGTGCTATGCGCTTTGGAAGCCTGAAAGCCTGAAGGTCTGAAAGTCTGAGAGCCCCAAGGTCTAAAAGCATGCCACAATGACCAGCCGCAAAAGCATCGTACTGAGTGTTGCAGAATTTAGGAGAGGTGATGAACGGGAAGAGGATTTGGGGGTGGTAGACTGTGTCATGTATCAATGGCCATAAATTTTTGAAGAGGCCCCTAGCGGGTTCTGTAATTGCGTCGGCTTTGGCAGGACATGACCATGGGGAACATGGGGTCGCTTTCCGTATTTTTTTTGGGTTCACAATTTGGAGCCATACTCACACTTCCGGCGGAAGCAGATGAAATTAGGTGCAAAGTGTTGGCGCCGGAAAATGTTGGAAATAATAAAATGTTATGCGACTTGAAAGTGTATTTTGTATGTATTTTGTATGTTTTGCCAAACGGCATAAATTTCACACGCCCAAATATCAAATAGATGGAGACAACTCAAGTCGTGCGGACTCGTGTGGAGTTGAGTCGAGGCACGTAAATGCCATATTTACTTTTTACGATAACAATGTAATACCTTTCCATGAGATCGTAAATAATTAGTGCTGCTTTTTGTTAGTCATTTGTCGTAAAAAGACGAATTCGCAGAGACAATCTTACAAGTGACAAGATACTTCATGTCAACGTTTTTACGTTTTAACGATTTCTGTAAAATTTTAAATAATAAAATAAAGTTTATCGTCTGAGTCGTATGTGTGATACATTTGGTACTTGACACAGAAATCCAGGCTAACTAGAAGATCCTTAAAGGTTGTTTAAATCCCTATTCACTCCTCAGACTTTTATAATTTAAAGTATTTTATTTTTATTTCTTGTGGCATGTTAAACCGAAATTACATACAACTTTACTGCAAATTGAGAGTACCGAAAACGAATGTAGAATGACCATTTAAGTCCAATTGCCAAACTTTTAAAACACTGAGTCGAAAGAGTCGAAACTTTTTAATGCCTCTCTCATTTTGGAGCGCTTTAGAAAATTAGTTTTTCAATCGTCTCATTTTTATTGACTTTAAAGCAGAATCCCAGATAATTGTTGCAGTTTTTTGCTTTAAAAGTACGCACATTTTTAAGCACTAAAATCATATCCCCACAAAAAAAAAGATTTTTTGCACTCGAATGTGTTTTTAAAAGACATTAAGCTGGCAATTTCCGTTTTTGCCCAATTGAATTCCATTCACAGTTGTAGCAACACTTACAGTTACAGATACAGTTACAGTTACAGTAACAGTTACGCTCACGGTTACAATTACTGATACAGTTACTGTAGCAGTCATGAAAATTACTTTTTGCTCAATCAAAATTTGCAAGATGAAAATTTTCCAACATAAAAAAAAAAACGAAATTGAGTTGCTGAGAGAGAAAGAAATGGAAGGAAATTCAGACACACAGCTGTGAGTTTGGTATTAAAAGCATTGTTAATAAAAAAGATGTGTACACATTGTTGCCAAGGGGGCGACTAGAAAATACCCTGTAATATATTTTATTATTATATGTCTGTTAAGTTTTTTGATAGAATTTACTTTAATCAAAGCTAAAAGTAGCTCTTTTGTTAATCTTAAGCTGTTAAGCTCAATGACTTTTGAAAGTGCATAACAATTATAGGATAACTCAAAGTGTCCTCATCATACTGCTTTTAAGAGACTTACAAAAAACGCGTTGCTCTTGTTATTAAAGTGAGCAATCAGTGGATAAAACTATGCTCAGAATCAATGAATATAAAAACTTTTTGTCAAGAGCACAAAAAAATGGATGTAAATAACTGGAAGCTTTTAATTTGAACAAAGGATATTGTGCTATAAATTTGTAATACCTCAAAAAAGTAGTTGAATATGACACTTTAAATTTAAATAAAAATGTATACTTATCAATAAAATAAATAAAATAAAATAAAGCTAAATATAATATGTTAATGTTGAATAAATAACTGTTACTAGATAGTTTAATTGAAAAATAAAAAATGCTGAGTGCATTTTTAAAAGACTTCATATATTTCAAGAGAAATATGTTTTAAATGATTATTTATATTGTGTTAATTATTTGAAAACTATTTTCTTCAATACTTAATAAAGGAAACAAACAATTTAAATGAGATTTAAATGAACAAGTTATTAAACAATTCTATATTAAGCAAGTTAAGCCAAACTTAGTTTAAGTTTAACTCATGAAATTTCTTTGTATATCCTTTAAAGAGTTCTAGCATTATTCTATCACCAGTTTCATTTCTTAAACTTTAGCTATAGTCCACCAAACCCATTGATTGCTTTTCACTTCTTCGTAAGTCAAATACAACTATTTGTTCAGCTTCGATGACATCAGACTCGATGATTGACCATCTGTTGTGTCCTGAATCTCCTATTGCATGTTCTTTTCTTTATATTTTTTTAATCTTTATTGAATGTTATAGTTGGTGGTATCGAATATTTTTTTCAAGCATCAATTGATGGATTGTTATTTATGATTCTGTCTACGTTGCGTTTTGTTATCAGTTTCGGGGCCAAACCTTTTGACATCGATTAGTTTGACTTTGACATATTTGCTCAGTAAACTAACGGATGCACAAACCAGACAGCTGGGAAAATGAAAGAAAATGTTAAAGCAACAGAGTAAAAAAAAAAGGGGAAAGAAGTAATAATAACCTCACGCCTGAACTAGCACTTTGAAGACCAAACATGGTTTTAATATTTTCTGGGAATTTCTTATGAATTTGCATAGTTTTTGTTTTGTTCCACTAACAACAGAGTCAACTCATACATAAGCTTATTTCAGCTGTTTCAGTATATTTCCTACTGTTTATTTTCCTGTGTATTTATATGTATGTGTGTGTGTGTGTTTGTTGGTGAGTGTGTAGTGCTGTGTTTTAGTTTTAATTTCAGCGCCACTCACGTACCAAACACATGCCGACAATGTTGCGTATACGCAACGTGTGCTGCGTAGTTTATTTTCCGCTTCTGTTTGCACGCTCATATGTGTTTGTGTCTCGCTCATTATGTGTAAGCGCATGTTTTAAAATCCTACACTCCGCAAATGAGCATTAATTAAAAAGAACTCCTAAGCTGGTAAAATATACGAGTCTTTCAGTCTCTTTTTAAAATCCCGCCATACTCGTACATCAACGGTGTTTACTAAAAGTATGCGTACCAACTGAACAAACTGAACACTATCTCGAATGAATAGCAGAGTTGAAAAAATTGCAGTTTACTTTTATGAAAAGCTTTAAATCATTTAGAGAAATTCTAGAGTTTTGAATCGTTTGCTAACTGAATTAATTAAAGTTATAATTTAAAGTGAAGAATTTGCTAATAATTAATAATTATATTTTGTGTAATATTCAATAAAGTTTCTAGGGTAGTAAAGTTATTAATACACATACAGCTTCATCGATTTTAAATCAACATCAGAATTTCTTTAACAAATTCCTAAGAGCTAAATTTAAATTGATTTGTGGATGGAGTAAATTCAAGTAAAGGACAACGATCTATTAACCGTTGCCACTTAAGCACGTCAGATTGATATCTCTATAAGTGTAAATATCTGCTGACGTCACCGACATTTACCTAAGCGCCCATAAAAGCATCAGAGGGGAGGCGTGGTATGGTGCGACGACATCCTTGTACCATCTTATCCCGACTGTGGCTGCTATCAAGAACCAATAAAGCAAATCTCATTAAGTTGTACACAGTGTGTGTGTGTGTGTGTGTGTGTGTGTGTGGAAAGAAGTGTAGACAGTTATGGCTGTCTAACTGTGTGTGTTTGTGTGTGTGTGTTTGCTTGTGTGAACCTCATGAGAAAATTATAAAATTTCCATTTTATTGACATTCGAAATTGACTTACACTCGCAACCAGAGCAAAGAGTGCGAATCGTGTGGTCTTACAGGCTTTAAGTGTTTGCCTCTTGGCCATTCAAAGGCAAATGCGAATCTCGACCGAGAGGATGCGATAAATAAGTATAAAAAAAGAAACAGAGAAAAGAAAATAAAATGTGGCATAAAACAAAAGCGTCAGACAACAACAATAAGTCAATCAAGTTTTTGGCAAAATGGTTCAATAAAGTCAACACACAACAAAGCCAGTGGGCAGGTAAGTAGAAGAGAGTGGAGGCGTGGCATTGCCCCAAGATACCAACCCCAAGGAGAGCTGAGCTGAGTTGAGTTAAAGTTCAAACAGAGCGCTGAAAATATTTATGGCGCCCTCCAAAAATTACATTAACACCGCACCCAAAGCAAAGACGGCACAAAGTCAATGGAAAGTTAACAGTTGAATCAAATACAGCAAAGTGTGGAGAGGAGAAGAGAGAAAAGGGGGATGGGAGAATGGAAACAGGGAACTGGGAACTGAGCTCACAAAAAAACACTGTACATACAAATGAGCGCGTAGGAAGCGCAGCAGAGTGTCGATTGCTGATAACAGCCGGAAGCGAAGTACAGCAGCAACAACAACAACAACAACGACAGCAACAGCAATCACACAAACAACAGCAACAACAATAACAACAACAACGACGACGACAATAATAAACACTAACAACAAAGCTCAAAAGACAATGCCTTCATACCCGACTCTGCCGTGGGTCCCGGGAGGAATACAATTTGTTGTGCCTTGCATTGAGGGTATAACAGGTTTGTTGAAAGGCAGTTGAGTAACTTGAAGTATACATTCTTGTTCAGCAACAACAGCTTAGAGGAAGTAGTCACAAAAGTATTTCAGAACTGATATGAAGGGGCCATTTCAATGACATACAACATTCGTCTACAAGCTTTTTAATATTCAGACAGTATTAAGTTTTATAAGACGTGTATAAATAGCAGTTATAGGTATAATGTAGTACCTATATGCAAAATATCTAATATGTTATCAAAAAAAGAAAAGTTTGCATTGAATTTTATACCCAAAACTAGTGACTACTACTTTATAAACTCATCTGTATTTAAATATGTATTATATCTATCTATATATACCATATATATACTGCAGTATATACAAGTGTCCTTTAAAAAAAGTTACTTAAATCTGTAACCAATATAAACTCCCCTCACTGAGTATATTACAGTTTGGTGAACTCGATTTTGGATATTTTCCTTGCTTGTGACAGGCCAAATTTTTTTAAAAGCAAAATTGGCTGAAAAGCAATTTTTGCATAAAGTTCATTGAAATAGGTGTGGCGAACCTCGATGGGCGTGGCAGCCTTGTGGCTTGACACAAATTTAGACATTGTTTGGGTTGGCTTTCCGAAACGCACTATGCTTGGTTGACTTGCCAATCAATAATTCAAATTATATTTGGTTTCAGCGCCTCCGCAGCGCACTCGGGGCAGAGGCAGAGGCAGCGGGAAAGGCAGCGGGATCGGAGCAAAGAACGAAGAATTTTCAAAAACGCGATATAAGAAGACACATTAATTTGCATACAAAGCAAAATAAATTTGAACTTGTCAGACCCACAATTTTTATGGCAATATTTATGTTAACTTAACATCAACAACTTTCTTAGTAATTGTCGTTAAACTTTAGAATTTTACTTGTTTTTTAATGTAAAGAATTTATTATAAAAGTTCTTAAAATTTATGTTCTATAACAAACTTATTTTGACCTGCTAATTTGACCTGTTTGAAAAAGAAAAAGTTTGAAACGAATAAATAAACATAGAAAAACCACAAATTGGATGTTAATTTAAAATGAACAATGCTCTAAGCTGCAAATAGTTAAGTAACAAACAATAGCATAAATATTAGCATTTGAAAGTTACAAAATAGAAGTTTATATAAGTCTATTTATATTAATATTATAACAACAAAGTGCGAACAATAAACAAAATGTTAAATATGAATAAACACTAAACAATAAATTATGCAGAGTCTTCACAATGGCCACAATGAACAAAAATAAACATCGTGTTTTTCATATTGCCACATAAATCAAAGTTAAAACCTATGGAATGCTGTAAGGAAATACCCACTGAAAATAACATGAATTGGGTGCAAATAATACGTGCTTTATTGGAAGGTGCTTGCAAAGGAATGTTACAAATATGTTATTGAATTTAGAGTTCAGAAATTGCTATATATTGATTTATAGTTTATATTGCTAGCCTATGAAAAATTGTGAACATTTTTCACATAATTCGTTTACTTGGTAGCTTATGCCACATGTGGCACGTGGACGTGGTTAACGTGAAAATGATGCGGCATACCCCGAATGCTTATTGAATCGTGCATATCAAAAAGGGGTATTCCGTATAGTAAAACAGAGTTTTATAGTTTGTTGAACATTTTTATAAGGCCACCGTTTTGCCATCTTCATCAATTTAGTGCTTATTTATTGGAATAATTCCGAATATTATCATTCATTTGAAAAGCGATTTCAATGGGTCGAAACCCTATTGAATACACATAAGTTAAGCCTTCGAGCGTGTCCTCGATATCTGGTGCCAGGCACATATGAAACAGATATGACATATATACCATATACATGTATATGGCCAGATGCCAACAAAAACATTTAAGCTCAAAAATAAAAGAGAAAGCGGAAAAGAAAATAAAGAAAACGGCATGAGAATAAGAGGCACAAAAAAAAGAAAAAATGGAAAAAAGGAAAAAGGAATAACAACAAGTTAACGATATAAAAATCAACATCAAAAGCAGCAGCAAAGCTCGACTTGACACCCATAAAACAAATTGACATTTTTATTATTATGACAAAAAGTCAGGATATCACAAACTGAACGTTCTCCTATTTGCAGAGCACAGCAAGTACATATGCATATAAATATATGTATATATATATACATAGGTATGTATGTATGTATTCTATATGACTGAACTGCTGCTGATAATGTCAAAGAAAAAGACTCGTTGACAGTTTCAAAAAGCAAAAATGCAATAATAAAATAGCTTTATTTTGTTGTACAGTTTTCCGCTCTCATTATCCTTTTTCAACCACATGTTAAGCTCCAAACTGTCTAAACAAATACTTTCCATTTTAATGAGTTAACGCATACTGCTTCCATATAGTTCACTTCACTTTGACACTTCCGGAAAAATGTGCAATGGAGAAAACTTGCTGACGCCATTTTGGTTTCGAGTCTTTATGAGAATTTCGCGCATGTTTTCTACGACCTCGAGCTCGTGTGTCAGCTTTTGAATTTTGTGCATCATAAAGGGTTTATTATGAAGCAGTGATGGCATTAGATGAGAATCTAGTAGAGGGTCAAAGGGATCACGGGGGTCACGGGGGAGAAGAAAGAACACTGCCAAACCACACAAAAAGTTAAGCGAAAGTTTTCATAAAACTTTTATGGGCAAATAGTTGACAACAGTTTGTGGATGCGACAGATGATTTTAACTTAGTTTCCTTTAGCTTTTTATGTTCCAGAGAATTAAAGCCTTTATTATTTGAGGCAAATACCTTAAAGGCGTATCGGATTTATAAGAATTTCCTCAGCTAATAACTAATGTTAAAGGCTAGCGTCAAAATCACAGAAAATTTCTAAAGATTATGCCCAAAACTTTGGGCCGTTTAAAACATTTGTGTCTGAGCTGATTCAAATTCCTTTCAAAGTATTTACCCAACTCCAGCCCTAAAGAGTCCAACAAATTAGGGCAGCACAGTAATTTCGCGTCTAATTGTCGGCCTGTTCGAGTTATCTCATAATGGCGAGCAATTTAGCAGCTCATAAATAATAATATTCATTCCAGATAGATTCTGGAATTCGGAGAATATTCGAGGAACCTGTTGAAATTAGTTTGGTCGTAATTATTGTTGCTGCTTAAAGCGAATTAAATTCCCCACCTTGAATCTTAGATATTTCACTCATTGGCAGTTCCCAATCAAAATCTTTTACTTCAACAGAAAATGTTTGCTGTTAAGCTCGTGTCTATTGACATTCCCTTATAAATTTATTAAGATGGGAATCAATGTGGAGCATATTGTGTAAATTGTTCAGTGCCAACTGTGATACCCTTTGAAAAGCTTCAAAATATTTCTTCATTTTAAGTCGACTTTAAGTTTGTAATGCCCGCAACGGTGGGCACGTGTACGGCATTTTAATCGGATTTGTATGCAAAACATGCCATTGTCTATACAAAATTCAATGTATTGGAATTAATAAAGGGACAGTGAGGTCCTGCTGTCAGGGACGTGCGTCTAAAATCAGTGTACGGCCTTGTGCACGAAATTTCTCTCCTTTCCAGCCAATTTTCAAATACTTTTTTTTTTGCTTTTGTTTTTGTTTTTGTTGCGAACGCCCTTTAATAGCCAATGCTGCTGAAATGGGAAACGCACTCATAAAACGCCGTCCGTCGAAACCGTAGAGCTGCATAAATATTTTTATTTTTATTTCTACTTTAACGATGCCGCACGCTTGTGATCTGTAAAAAAAAAATAGAAAAAGAAAAGCTACAAAAATGCGGAGAAAAGAAGCTACCGAAATTCTGTACAATGATTTTTGGTGGGTTTTTTACACACAGCTGCAAATAGTTGAAGTCGTTAATGGGTAGCCATAAAAACACGCAGCTCGAGGTTATAATATAATAAAACAACAAGTGAAACCTCCAGAATCGACTCTAGGCCATGGAATATCCGTTACTTAAGCATAACTCTGAATTCTATATAAACTAAAGCATACTTTTAGGTGCCGACGTTATAATAAGTCCACAGTTTAGCCCTATTTTGTTAATGTTTGATGACAAATTAGATCGGATTAAGCATTTAATCGTTTGTTAAAAGTTGTGCAGTAAAAAGTTTAAAGTTTTTAGAGTGTATGTTTAAAGTTTGCGACAAATTTGATCTGTGGAGCTCACAGACTTGCCCAAATTGCAACAATTACAATATTTTCCCTCTCTGCTGGTACATTTAACCGGGAAGCAATATTAAGCACAGCTTACTGTTGCCTCCAAAACTGTTGTATAATTGGTTGGGCAGCAGGCGTGTCCTGTGAAAAGTTCACAGGATCGAGGACCCAACGTTTTCCGGGTCCTGTCGAAAATGCGGTCAAGCTGCTGCTTAGCTTCGCATTTTACGCTGATGTCGCACAATGTGGGACCGAAAAGTAGAAAAGGGTCGAATTCGGGTCACAATATTTGATGTGATTGTGAAAATTGTGTAATAATACTTTAAGCACATTCAATGCTTAAATAAAGATGACAACCGTTTCTTGATAAAAAATATAAAATTAAAACAATCTTATTAGATCTCACCAAAATTATAAATAAACTGATGACAAGACTGTCCAAATTTTATATAGTCAAAAACATTTAAATAAAATACTGAAAAAAGCTTTCAGTTTATGTCTTTTAAATTTAACGATGCACCAAACATAAAATCTGCTTAGTTTAGCATTGGAGGGAGACAGGGAAAAGAAAGGCAATAAAAAGGCAAAATGACAGTCGTTTTCACACCGTTTGACAGCCATTTCAATATGTAACCAATGACAGCGACAACGAGGGAGAGAGAGAGAGAGAGTGGGAGTGTGAAGAAAGAGATAGCTGAAGTTTGGCATGCATAGAAAGAGACAGCTGCTGCATATGTCTGCACATATTGATATTATGCAAAACGAGAAAAAAAGGGTCAAATGTGTTACATTTCTGTTTTTTTTTATCCTTCCTACCCATTTTATGCGGCTGTGTTTTGTACTTTGAGCCCTTTTGCCTTTGCTTTTTGTTTTCAGGCGCTTTCTGTTTTCGGTTTTCTGTTTTGCACAAAAATTGTACTTTATGGATTACGCACACCACTCGCTTATATAATGACAACAGGGCAGAGCAGAGCAGAACAGAACGGACTTCACTAAATTGGTCCAGTTCAGTCCCAACAACCAAAACGAACCGAACTGAACCGAATTGAAGTGAACTGTACTGAAACGTTTTTTGCTGTTAATTAAGGAGGTTTAACTATGAAAAACAATTCTGGTTCGTTGAATTTTAAACGTCCTAATTAGCAACTACGTAATGTTTGGCGAATTTTGTCCCTTTTACAGATTAGTCAATGGTATAAATTTAAACCCCTTTGCTCACAGTACGGTTAATTAAAATTCGTGTCACAATTTATTTCATTTCATATTTAAGGTCAATTTTCCTTTGCAATTTACTTTCACTCGATTTACCAATATCTCAACTTTATTTTTTTTAATTTTCTATCATTTAAGCGCACTCAAAGTCAACTTGTCGTGGGAAAAAACATAAAAAAATATTACACGAATTTATTTTACTTTGGTTTTAATTGAAAAATGTAGAGAAATATTTACAAACTATTTTAAAATAACATTTAAGCAAAAATTCTTTTAATTGAAATATTTATAGTGAAACTAAAAGGTATTTTCAGTCGAAATGTTGTAAGTTATTAATAAATAGCTCACACACAAAATAAAATTGTTTAAATTATCTTCAATCTATTTAAATTCTTAATTGATTACTAGAGTTTGTTTTCATTATTATGTTTGTTTAAATTGTTTAGTTTGAATTTCTATCTTTCTGATTGATTCCTGCTATTAGGAATAACACATTTAACAGGAGCATTACCCAATGTTTGTGGTTAGTTCTCTTTGCTCGGTTATGTTTTGAGTTATTCAGAGATGTTTTGCTTTATTTACACATGCAATCAATTTTCACATTTACTTTTCATTATGTTATTTGCTGTACCTTTCACTTGAATGGCTTGCAGCTTACAGAGTGTGCCTTGAGTGTGGCTTTTTCAATGGAAAGCTAATTAGGTAAATGATATTTCAAGCTGAACGCCTTTTTTGTCACGCATGCCAGAGTGAGTCGCACATATTCAATTAGAGAGAATCCGAAATGTTATGCATAATAATCATAATATACTTGGCTAAGCATAAATGGTAGCATGACAGCAAATAAAAGGAATCACAAGCACAATAGAGTTTACTCGACCGCAACATGCGTAGTGTCAGTCATTGAATGACTTTTATAAATAATTATCTTCCGAGAGAAAGTATCTAAGGTGAAATAGTATATATGTCTAATGATTCAATAAAAGTGATGGTACAACTTCTGAGAATAAATAATTTTTAAGGACATTTTAAGCAATAGAAAATACTGTCAACAAACTTATAATACCCGTCGGCCAGAGTAAAGGAAGGGAAAAGGCAAAGCGTTTAGTGAGGATGTAAAACTGTCACTCTTAGGGAGAAGAAAGAAGTAGAAAATAAGTTCATTGGGGGAGTGGAAAGCAGTTGACTGTAGGCAAACAACATTCATCCAACTTTTCTCTAATGGCATTGGGCAAAAGTGCAAGCCAAGCATGGCCATAAACGCGACGCTCGAGTGGCAATTAAAACACGCCAGGTGTCGTCTACAGTCAAAGTTGGGGAATCGTTAGAGATGGACTCAAATGTTGAATGTGTTCACTATCTTATTGATGGTAATTTCTGAAAATATAAATTATAAATTTCAAAGAATGTTAAATATGTTACAGATAAAGTTTAGACTTTTATCCTTATGTTCCATTACTTAATCACACTGCCATCTCTAGTCAAATAGACAGCAGTGTGGCATGAAAGTATAACTCGCATTACGGCGCTTAATTATTTTCACTTTCAGCTGAGTGAGTGTGAACACGTGTAGACCACACAACATTTAAGATAAATAACGACAACTAAATGGGACTAGGCCCAGTATCTGCCTGGATATGGAGATTTGGAGAGGGAGAAAACGCTCTAATGACTGGCATTTGATAATACACATGTTTCAGCCTCGTTGGCTGCTTTCGACAGGTGCTCAGCATGCACTGTAATTGCCAAAAGAAACGAGAAAAAAAAGAGAAAAGGGAAAGTGAGTGAACAATAATGTGAAGTATACATACAAAAATGTAATTAAGTTATTATCTCAGTTGCTTTAGTTTTTGGCAGCTGGCTGATTGCGTGTCAACATCTCATTTTGTTTGCTAGAAATGTTCGAATTTCGAACAACACATTTTGTAGCATACTTTGCGGCGAATGGTGCAAGCTGTAAAGATTTGTGGCAACTGCAGTTGATGAGTTTTCAAGGACAGTAACAGCAGTAGCAGCTGCAGCTCTAGCAGCAGTTGCTTTAATTGATTAAAGCCACATTTTTAGGCACTTAACACTTACGAAATGGTCCAATGATATAAACTGAAATGTGTTGAATATAACATATTAATGCCTTTAAAAGCTATTGCTTGCTACGTACAACTTTTAATTTGATTACATGCCATAGGCACGCAAACTGAACCACACTGAACCCACACTCATGTGTGTACACGTGTCCCGCATTACTGAAGTATGGAATATGACGAGCTGAATTCGTGTCAGCTGCCAAAATACCCACACCCGCACACACACGCACAGAACACAATGGGCATTGAAATATTTATTTTAAAATTCTTTTATAAATCCAGTTTTTTTCGGTTAAGAATTTTGAACATATATCAGATTAATTATGAAAATGCAGTAGTTTATGAAACAAAGCAGAGGAAAAGCAGATTTAGAAATCAGTGAATTCAACACTCGCCTATTGAACTTGTAGCACAAAAGTCATTGATATTAATCATGTACCTGTTTTATAATTATTTTACGTGCTAACAATGTATAAAATCGATAAGTCCTTACACAATTTTAGGTGTTAGTTAACAAACGTTATTTAATTCTCAAGAGTAAGTAAGAGGAACTAACTAACTAACGAACTATTTAAGATTTAATGCAAAATAACTGCTGCGCTCTGTTAAAAGAAGTTGCGCTGTAAGAGCGCTGTTAAGTTCAAAAGGTTAATCTGTAAGAGTGCTGTTAGTTTAACAGAGTAATGAGAGACCAGCAGTCTAAACAATGAGTTGATAAGTTATTGCTCTGTTAAGTGTTTTAGGTGACTCTGTAAAACCGCTGTTATCTTAACAGCTTAACACAATGTTTACAGGGGAAACTCTAAATTAAGTTAAATCTGTCAACAACTTTAGCATTAAAATTTATGCCCGAAAATAATGTCATGTTACCCCACAGTGCACAAAGACATGTATATTTCATAAGAAAAATACGCACACACATACGTACGCACTATAAACACTAATACAAATATAGCACGAAGTCGACTCGAGTCGAGTCGAGCCGAAAAGTCGAAATTTATGTGCTGCATAAATATAAATTTCAATTTCTTCTCTCTCACTCACACTTCTTGTGTCTTTCTCTTTCGGTCTCATTTCGGGGTACATCGACCGGTCGCGTCTCAATCTAGTCTGCTGAGAGTGGAAAGGTCTGGACCCCACCTTTTCAGCCGCATTTTTGTTGGTTGGGTGAACAGTTAAGGCCGGGATCTTTTGATGTAGCCCTGGCTTGAGGCTTGTAGTTTCAGTCAACAGAAGCAGACGCAGACTGCGTAAATATTGTTGGCTAAAAGGGAGCTGGAGGCTAATCGTGCACACGCAGACTGCCACCTACTTGGACAGCTACTTACAGACAGAAACAGGCAATCTCATATGCCACACTGGCGCTCATAAGTATGCTATGGCTATAATTATTATACATGTAGCGGAGACTCAAATACCCTGTACAACAAGTACGTACTTTTGTCATGTACCTTAAAAAACAGAGTACAAATTGCATATGTGAAAATTCTGACTTTAAACCCAAAACTCCCAATTTGGTCATGCCATAGATTCCGTAGCATGACAGCAGCTTCATCTGGATATATTTTGATATTTAGACCCCGTACTCTAAAAAAGAGTAGAGGGGTCTATTAAGTTTGTCTGAAGCGAAATGTGCGTAACAGGCAGAAGGAGGCGTGGCCGACCCCATAAAGTATATATATTCTTGATCAGCATCAACAGCCGAGACGATATAGCAATGTCCGTCTGTCCGTCTGTCCGTCTGTCCGTCTGTCCGTCCGTCTGTATGAACACCTGGATCTTTTAAACTACAAAAGCTAGAGACACCAAATTTGGAATGAAAGTCCGTTTGCTTCGCGAGCAGATCAAGTTTATTTCAAATCTTTGCCACGCCCCTTACCGCCCCCGCAAATTGTAAAAAACTATGGTCACCTCGGAAAAAATTGATGTTTTAAGCGAATATCTCAGTAACTATAGCACTTAGGAACACCATTTTTGGTATGTAAGTTGCTAGAGACAGCATAAATGCATTGTCATTAAAATTTTTGGACTGCCACGCCCCGTTTTCCCACAAGAATGAAATAATTTTCAAACTTCAATGCCATTTTTAAGGCATTTGCACTTATCGTACGGTATTGTAATTTCAAATTCGTTTGGAGACAAAGTATCACAAACTATCCTGAAAGTTGCATACAAATCGGACAATAAACAAAAGAGCTAGACACGTAACAAAGTTAACAATTGCACGCAACGTCAATGCATGTGTGCAAGCGCTGCTTGTGTAGCGACTGCACTGCTTGTGTAGCGACTGCACTGCTTGCGGACAATGCACGCACACATACCATAGAAATTATAATTGCGACATAATATCGCATGCGATATTTGGTTCTTATGTCTATATCTATAGCGATATATCGTATTTAAATTCAGTTGTTGATAATATCGATATTTGATTTGATGTGATATTTTAATTAATATCGATATCGGCATTTTCTTGGCGATTTGCATCCCTATTACAAATTGATGGTTTTGTTTCAGTGTTTTATTGCAAATACTATGAGTACGGGGTCTTTTACAGTCGGCTAGCTCGACTGTAGCCTTTCTTACTTGTTTATAGATGGCTGCGTTTAATTGTGTGCTTCGCTCCGCATGCGTTGACCTATGTTCTGGGCCCTGTTAAAGCTTTCAGCTAACACTCTTGCCAAATTAACGACATTTTGAGTGTGCATAAATTTTGGGCACTTTAAGGCCAACATGGCCCAACAGCAGCTTGTTTATGCCCCAACTTGTGCCATTCCATATACAATTTACTATAGCTAACAAGCTGGTACTAACCAATTTGAACAAGCTTCCGGCTCCAGAGTAAAATTTTAGCTTCCTTTCGCCAGCTGCACTCAAACTTTATAATAAATATGTATCTTAAGACTGGTATTCGTATTTAAATGGCATTACTAAGAGCTGATCCCAGAGGATTTTCAAACTGACTGTTTTTGAATATTTGCAATAATTTATAATTGCATTTTGTGTCAGAAAATCTGTTGTTTGGACATTGAGATTATTGCACATTGTGGGTTTTAAGAAGAAGCTAAAATACAAATTAATTGCATTAAATATGCGTACATGAAAATCACTGTTTTAATATATAAAACAATTCCTAATTAAGTATGCAAACTTCAGTAAGCACCGATTCAGTATATGAACTTAAGTATACTTTAATGTTAAAGTCATTCAAATAATTGCTTTTAATCAACAATATATTTGTGTTTGTGTGTTTTAAGCTGACAGCTAATCAGAGAACAATTGACATGTGCAAATAGTCCAAGAGTTTTCCTTTACATTTGCTCTCAACAATTTGTATTAATCAGGCAGAAACCATGATATGAAAATTTACTCATTCCCCGGTTTGCTGACAGAACAAATAGTCAAGTAGACAAACAGTCTTACTACAGACTGACTATAGTTATAGGACAAACAACAATGGGAACAACATCAATGACATATCTTCGCACAGAGAGGGGGAAAATAACAGAGGAGAGAAAGGAAAAACAATCCATAATGTTAATAGCAGGCAAATGTATGGTATATGGGCAATGTCGTATATAAATCACAAGAGCTAGAACACATACACCTACATATACATATATATATGTGTGTATATATTTCTTTTAGCTAGTAAAAAGGGCGTTTTCTGGCCATTGCCGTAAGATGGCTAACAAGTGCGCTTTTTAGCCACGCTTTTTAGGGCCACAATCTAGTACGTTCCTTGTTTCATGTAGCATGTAGCATGTAGCATGTACCATGTTTGCCTCTGTCTGGCATGACATATTGGTTAACTCTGACTTATAAAATATATGTGCGCCAAAGCCTTATTTGTGCACGTGACTTGCATAACAATTGGCAAGTAACGCAAATTGAAAACAACAAATTTTCTTTTTTGCGTTTAACGTTTCTTATGTGTAAATGGCAAACTCTTAAATCCTCTACAGATTTTTACCCAAAAAAAAAAGGAAAAGTGGATTTATGTTGGTCTTCGTGGAGATTTGTTGTGAGAAGAGTCGCAGTTAAACAGCCATAAAGTTGGCATCATAAAATTAAGCTTAATGCTCTTCACGTGTCAGCAAAAAATTAACATTTGGCCACGATTTAAAACGTCTGCTAAATACAATGTGAATTAGAATAAGAATTAACAGATTCGCATACTTTTGGCCCAAACTGTTGTTTGTCTTTAGCAGCTAAATAATAATCTGCTTGTTCACCTTAACTCACTTTACTCAAAACAAGGCAACAAGACAAAGATATATATGTTAAATTCGAGTATATTCTGTTTGTTGATTTTGTGGTTGCTAAAAGCGCATAGTCAGGAAAAAATTGGGAATGTGTGTGAAGTGGAAAACATTTGTTTTCGTGTGTGTGTATGAGTGTGTGTGTGTGTGTGTGTTAGTGTGCGTGTATTTGTCTCTGCCCTTTGTTTATTTATTCTTATTTCTCGTGTGTGTTTTTTTTGGATTGCCCCACTGCCGGGACATGAGCAACAAAGGATCATTATAGCCGAATCTATTGTTTGACAGTTTCAAGAATGCTTAGCATTTTGCCTTTTTTTTGGCTTTTATTTGGTGGCCCATAAACTTATGAGTTGCGCTGCACAAAACTAAGTACTAAATATTTTATAGCTTTCTATATGTATATATATTCTTTTTTGGCTACAACAAAGGATATATAGATAGGTATAGCACAGTCGCATTTAATTTTACGCCCAAAAGTATGCTTTAATTTGGCTGCCCATCAATTTAGTGTCGTCGGTTGACTTGGGTCTCTTGTGTGGCATTTGTTTTCATTAAGTTTTATGACAGTGAGCGACATGCATTCAATTTGATACTTCTTCAGATTTCGAATCTATATTTAGGCCTGAAGACTCTGTCTCAATGTGCTCTCAGGCAGACTTGGCCAAAATGTGATTTAATTTGCTAATAAAACGGCTGAAGCTAACTGATTAAAGCTTCTATTTTATTTTTATTTTAAATTTTACCCAAAAACTCGGTTCTTTGTTATTTTAACTCTCCTTTCTCTCTTTGTTCAGGAGGTTTATTTTTATCGCGGGCGACTTAATTAAACCTTATCTAAAAGCAATTTAAATTTAAGCGTTGGTCGTTTGCTGGTCGCACGAAAAAAAAGAGTGCACACAGTGTCAGCAAAAAGTTGAGAGCAGAGTCCATTAAAAGAGTCGTAAAAATGGAGGATTGGAAAAAAAGGCAACTAAGCAACTGCAAAATTAATTGCATAATTAGTGGCTCTTATCTGTCTAGGAAATGTGAATGCTGCAGTCTCCAATTAAAAGGTTTTTCAGTTCTTCACTTCAAATTCGCAAAGGAGCGAGTCGAAGCGTCTAACTAAATAGTAGAAATAAACCCATTTTAAATGCCACATGAAAGTGACTTAATCACAAAAGTTACTTTATGGAAAACTTCTGACATTCGTACATTTTGCGTGCAAGTTTTCCACAGAAACTTACACATACTTATAAATATGCACAAAAGTTTCGAAGAGCAACTCGAACTTACACAATACCAGCAAGTTCATCCAACATTTATTACATGTGCGTGTTCCATGTTTCAATTTCTCCTCAGTTTTCAATTCGCGTGAATAGAAAACTGGGAAATATTAGGCGAAACGGTTACACCGAAATGAAAAGAATTAAAACTAATCAAGTTAACACTTAATTAGTCGAAGAACTTGCAACTCTCAAGAGATATGTTTTGTTAGAACAGCAACTCGTTGCTTTACTTCTGGGCGACACTGTGTTTACCTTTGCTTTAACGCTTGAATTGAAGGTTAATGTAGCTGCGCCATTTCCGTTTCCGCTGAGCGCCATTTTGGCACCCCTTACTGCCTGCTCGCTGTGAGTATTTAACAGGCGAACTGGGAACTACTATTTGATTTTCTAATTATTTTACTCATGAGAGTTTATGGCGTGTCTAGGGCAACAGGTAACTGTTTACTGCCAGTGGCCACAAAGGCAACTTGTAAATGGCCTTAAAGGTCATAACTTGGTCATAAATAAATTAGCGCTTTCCGTTGTGTTTGACCAACAAATCCCGTGCTCATTAACCACATTAATTGAATAATTTATAATGGCAAACTGCATGCAACTTTATTAATTAATTTTCTGTTGTTCTTACAGCAATCCCGGAAATGCAACCTTAACACACATGCGCATATGCATACAAGATGTTCATTAGCATCTCATTGCATATTTTTGCCTAATTAGTTACTAGGCATCCAGTGTGTGTAATATAATACTCATGCAGAAAAATATATAATTTTTTTTTGGCAATTAGTGTAGTAATGTTACATACTTTTCAACTAATTCAGTTTTATGTTCCGGTTTATTAGATAATTTATATATTAGATAAAAAGCCAGAAAAAGGAAAGTCACTGCGGACTTTAATATACCCGTTACTAAAGTAATTGATGAAATTTTAAAGTCAAACAGAAAAAAATTTAGCATACTTTTAGGATCTCGCTTTATATTATTCTTTTAACATTAAATCCATGGTTTCAAGTCTTCTCGATAAATAGAAACTTTAAAATACATATGTTGAAAATGTGTGATACTGTAATGCTTAACAAACACTCGTTAGAATATCCACGCCTTCATATACATGATATTCTCGGGCTTGTACAACAGGTGAAAACCATTAAAATTGTAATTTTACCAATTGCTACACGAATGTATATTTAATATGCAGTGGACAATAGATTGGAATGGGTATTGTTTTTTGGACAGCAGTTAAAATCAATTGTAATTATTTATCGAGAATTAAAAGCCGATTAAATGTTAATACAACACGAAAGAAAATTGAATGTAATGCACAATTGTATTTTAAATAGACTTAAAAATCTGTTAATTAAGCATCGACAATTTCCCTTCAAAAAATATACATAAAAGTTTTTCTCTGTAAAATCGTAACTATTTTATTATGACTATTATTATTCCCATAAAGGTTTATTAAATACAAAGTAGCTCACTACTTGGTAAAGAAAATCTAGGTCTAAAGGTACTGACCCCATAGGCAAGTTCACTGTGTGGCCGAAATCAGTGAAAATTTATGATGTCTGGGAATTTATTGCCCAAGTCATTTATCATTCGAAGTCGACGTTCAATTGATGCTAGTTGAAGCTGTAAAACTACTTTTATGCAATGCATACAAATTTTCAAATTTCTATATAAGTTTCATATCCCTGAGTTTGAATTAAACTAGCAACAAAGGTAATTGAATGAACCCCAGCAGACAAAAATGATATGACATTGGGGATATGAGCTAGGCCAGTTCATTAATAGACCCTTTTATAATTAAACAAAGGTCACTCTGAGCTGAGATGACAATGTGTCAACGACTGCCCTCTGGGATGCTATGATGCTGTGTATGAAGCACATTTATCACTGCCAAAAATACGTGACCAAAGCTTTTGGCCAAACTATCATACTCTCCGAACTGAGAATACAGATTTTTTTAGTGTAATTATTAGAAGCAAAAGCAACTTCAGTAACCATCTTCCATCTGCTCGCTCTATCTATAGTCAGATCCAAAGTCAGAGGACAGCTGCTGTTTATGCCTGTCAAAGCGTTTCCAGAAGAGCAGACGGTCGTTGTTCTTTCAAGGAAATTAAATATCCTGCAGGTAAAGCACCTGGTAGCAGCGGGGGTAAATATGATTTCGATGCAAAATATACTTTTCTCTTATACTCTCTCAATGGGCTCATTTGATTTATGAAATATGTAACGTACTCAAAAGTTTCTAAACTTTTTAAATATAGTACTATTTATGCAAATATTTATAGCTTTTCTTTTTTTTACCAATCTAGAATTCAAGTTGTATTTTTTTTTATGTATTCCCAAGATACTATTTAGTAAATGTTGTATACAAGCGTATCAAATATTCGGTGAAATCATAATTACTTGACTTTTTTTGACGGTTTTACTCTCTTTTTGAAACGACTTTTCTCTTATCTGAAGTTCTGCTTCGCCTGATATTTTAGATGCTAATTTTCCACACATGAAGCCCAAAAATTTTTGCATAATTTTGTAATTAGTTTAAAATGGTTTTAATTGCCTGAGAAGTGCTCGACTTTTGTTCATTAGCTTCAGCCTGCCCCAAAAGTTTATCTGGCAGCGTCTGATACACACCTGTGGGCTACGTGACGTATACGTTATGACTTTACATAATGCGTGACCGTTGGTATATGATTTTTTCTTAATTCCTTTTAACTGCAGGCTTAAACCTCAGAAAAATACATTTGCATTTCATAAATTCAGGTAAAAAATGTGATAAAATAATGAATTATTTTCTTAAAGTGAAGTGAGGAAGTTGAATGAAGTTAGAAAGTTAGAAAACTTTTTTTTGGGGAATATTGGAATTATTGCTAGTTGCTAACACAACGAGGGCTTTGATGGTATGTTGTCCTGTCAGCACTTTAATTAAAATACTTCAACGCTCCAAATCTCAGGAAAACCGAACTTTTCCTATTTTCAATTTCAAACAACGAGAAAACGCCAACTCACTCCAGGAAAAACAGTCATCAGCATACCTAACTCAACTGTAAAGTGCCAAAAAAAAAGAGAGAAAATTAAAAAACAACTTATAATTAAAGGTAGTACATAAAGCAAAGCCCAAACTTTGTTTGACTTGTTATTCTCCCAGTTTTTCTTTTTTCCAACAATTTTTTATCCCACCAAAACTCAACACAGACTTTTAAATATTTTTGGGTTGCACGTCTGTTAGAATTTCAAATGTCAAAGTCTTCTTCTTTTCTTTCCTGTGGAAATTAAATGAAGTTTAAGGCTTTATTTTCAAAGTTCTGTGTCTGTCCCATTAACGAATGTTTGGGTAATTAAAAAAGAATTTGATTGCAGATAAACTATGGAGATATATTCTCTTTTTAGTGTCACATAGTAAGTTTATGTTAGTTAGTTTCCTAATATTGTAGGAAATTAGTAAATCACTTGTGTAAAATAATTTGGAAATTATATTTTAATGTTTATTTATTAAAATAATGTTTAAAATGCTTTTTATATTCAATTTTTTTTTATATCTTAACTCCACTTCACTAACAAATAAACTTAATTTTTGTTCGAATTTAATTTTTATTTGTAATTCTATGTGAAAGTTTATTAAATTGAATTAGAAAAGTTAACTTTATCACAAACCGACTACAACAATTTAAAGATTTTTAGAATAAATGTTTAATTTTGTATTCCACTACTATTTAATGACACTTATTTATTAGACACTTTTTAAGTTTAAAAATTTTTTAAATAACTTA
Source organism: Drosophila cardini (assembly GCA_018903735.1). Taxonomy (NCBI): domain Eukaryota; kingdom Metazoa; phylum Arthropoda; class Insecta; order Diptera; family Drosophilidae; genus Drosophila; species Drosophila cardini. Next base: position 18,342,438 of record JAEIGM010000001.1, on the reverse strand, counting down.
ATTCTGTTGACTTTTGAATGTTTTTTTTTTCCAAAAAAGTAAGGTAAGTTTCAATCACTGCTTATTATACTCTCTGCAAGAGAGAGTATATTGGGTTTGTGAAAAGTATGTAACAGGCAGAAGGAGGCGTGGCAGACCCCATAAAGTATATATATTCTTGATCAGCATCACAAGGCGAGTCGATATAGCCATGTCCGTCTGTCCGTCTGTCCGTCTGTCTGTCTGTCTGTCTGTCTGTCTGTCCGTCTGTCCGTATGAACAAACAGATTTCAGAGATGGTAAGAGCTACAAGTTTGAATTTGGTCTCTATCGACTCGATATTAAGTCAGTCAATACAAGAATCTTTTTTTTTTTCGATGCCACGCCCCATTCGCCCACAATGAGCAAAAAACTAGACACACCTCGGAAAAAATTTATGTTTCAGGCGAATATCTCGGTAACTATGGCACTTAGGAACACCAGTTTTGGTAGGTAGTTTCCTTGCGACAACACAAATGGAGTGTTATTAAAATTTTTGGGCTGCCACGCCCCGTTTTGCCACAAGAAATAAAATAATTTCCAAACTTTAATGTCATTTTTAAGGCATATGTTCTAATCATACAGTATTGTAATTTAAAATTCGTTTGGAGACAAATTATATTAAACTATCCTGAAAGTTGCAGATAAATCGGACTATAAACAAAAGAGCTAGACGCTTATCAAAGTTTATATAAATGAACGCAATGTCAATGCATGGGTGCAAGCGAGACAGAAACATACAACCATATGAACGAACGCTTACGCTGCTTGTGCAGCGACAACGTTGCTCGTACATACACACGTACATACACGCACGTACGCCTACATGCGTACATGTGGGTACATACATATGTATGTAATACATAGTATGTACATATAACTGCCCTTACATATATTTGAATTTATGCAATTATATATATATATATAGATGCATATATATATATATATATATATATATGTGTACATATAATAATAAATATATATATATATATATATATTTATATAAATATGTATTTATTTATTAATATGTGCATGTTTTTATCACCTTCAGCATGAAATAAAGTTCAAAGGTGAAACTGAATGAATTTTGTTCCTTTCTATTATTGCCTTTTTGTTTTGGCTACTTCCAATTTAAAGAACACATATGTATGTATGTATTTACAAATCATATTACACAGCTGTTTAGGAATCTGATCAAAACAAAATCATTGGCAAAAGAAGACAAAAACAATTAAAAGAGAAATATTCTCATTTCACTCTCTCTCGTATTTGTTTTTGTTGTTTTTTGATTTTGTTCTATTGCTTCTTTGCATTGCATTGCGCTCACTCACTTGCAAACGCATGAAGGATTGAGAGGGACAAGTAGTTAGAAGTAGCGAAAAAAGTCGTTACTTTTGGCGGGCGCTAAGCAAAACAGACAACGCTTAGCATCAGTGCTGCCAGTTAAGCTATTTTGCTGCTAGAAAGCAATAAGCTAACAATAATAAGCAATAAGCAAACATGATGAATTATTTGTTTTTATTTGTTAACCTAATTGTTTATGATAATGAAAATACTGAAATTGTTTTCCTTTTTAATTTGTTTTGTCTTAATGATACTGGATTTATGCTGCTTTTATAAATTATAAAATTTTATAAATCAAGTATTTTTCATTTCAATTGTTTATTTCTTCAAAAAAGTTAATTTATTAAATACAACCAATTAATTATTATAAAACTATTTTTGATTGTACATAAACTTTTTAGCAAATTTTTAGCATTTATTATCTAATATGCTAAAAATTTAGCTATTTTTGTTTTGTCTTGGAGATTCTGACAGCACTGCTTTAGCGTGCGTCAAAAGTAACGACTTTTACCGCTAATCCTTCTAGCCTGTCCCTCTCACTCCTAGACTCGCACTCTGCTTGTCTCATTTCTGTGAGAGAGAAATCCTCTCCCATCTGTGTAATTTTGGCGTTGCTTTGCTTTAATTCGTTGCGAACGTTTCGATTGAGCGGGTGTAATCGTGCATCGATATCAATTTTGTCGTCGATTTCGATATTAAAATTAAACAAAACGTGATTCTAATTACGAATAATACATACAAAACAAAAAAATTAATTTTAAATACGATAAGAATAGTTAATGTTAATATATCGCTTAAATAATAAATAACTAATTAATATTAAGTGCGCTAGTTCGTGAGTGTCTGTGTGTGTGTGTCAATCGATTTACGTCTGTGTGTTAGACATCGCGAACGTTCGATTGTCAACGCTCGAGTGGTTTGTGACGTAGGTAGTTCTTTCGAAGAAACCGCGCACGGGTTTCTGTGCGCGTTTTCTGAACTAAAGAATCGCGTTCGGTTTATGCGCGCGCGTCTTAATTTACTAGCGTTTTTAAGACGTGTATTTTTGATTTACAAACCGCGCGCGATTTTTGCGTTCGGTTTTCGGTTAACGCGTATTAATTGTCGCGTTACCCTTATTGTAGTAAGTCTTAAGTATTGTCCGATTTTGTCCGATTATAAATTTTATAAAATAATATAATATTCTTTTATATACTTATTACATTTATTTTATAAATATTTAATAATTTTTATTATTTATTTTGTTAAATTAATAATAATAATTTTTTTCTTTTTATATAAAAATTGAATTTTTATATAAATTTATTATATATTATATTTTAAAAATTTTATTTTATATTTTATAGTATTTTATTTTATATATTTAATTTTATAATTTTGAAATGCCCCGTAGAAGGCAATTGTCTGCTGCTGCACGTTCTCAAAGGCGTAGGGAAAGGAATAGGATAAATAGAGAAGACGAACAGTATGCTGATAGAGAGCGAGAGACAAATTCCCAATCTCAAAGAATCCGTAGGGCAGTTAGTGAAAATCGAGTAGCAGAACAGATTGGGAATTCACAGCAGCGTTCACGCCGTAGAAGAAGTGCGCGTTTAAGAGTAGTAGAACAGGCAGTAGATAATGAACGTAGAGCTATTCAGAGACAGGATCCACAGGAAAGGAATCGCGAGCAGCATCAAAATACGTTGCACAGGACAATTAGGAGACAGGATCCACAGGTTAGGCAGAGCGAACGGGCTTCAGATGCCCATCGCAGAAGAAGTCGTAGGGAAAATTTAGAAGAAAGGGATCGCGAACAGGAAGCCGATACTACTCGTAGAACAGTTAGGAGACGGGATGCAGCGTTTAGGCTTAGCGAACGGGCTTCAGATGCCAATCGCAGAAGAAGTCGTAGGGAAAATTTAGAAGAAAGGGATCGCGAACAGGAAGCCGATACTATTCGTAGAACAGTTAGGAGACGGGATGCAGAGTTTAGGCTTAGCGAACGGGCTTCAGATGCCAATCGCAGAAGAAGTCGTAGGGAAAATTTAGAAGAAAGGGATCGCGAACAGGAAGCCGATACTACTCGTAGAATAGTTAGGAGACGGGATGCAGAGTTTAGGCTTAGCGAACGGGCTTCAGATGCCAATCGCAGAAGAAGTCGTAGGGAAAATTTAGAAGAAAGGGATCGCGAACAGGCAGAAAATACTTTGCGTAGATCTATAAGAAGGCAAAATCTACAGATTAGACAGAGAGAGCAAGCAGTAGACACTTTGCGAAGATCGCAGAGAAGACAGGATATTTTAGTTAGACGGATAGAGCAAGTGCGCAATAGTCAGGCACACTTTGAGAGGAGACAGAATGTAGAGATTAGAATATTAGAAAGAGAAGTAGATAGAATAGCTAGGTCACAGAGTCGAAATGACCCTGTTCGTAGGTTAGTTGAAAGAGCGCGCAATACAGCTCAAAGAAGAAGTGCTCGGATAAGAGCACGCCAGATAGCAGTAGATTTAGCTAGAGGTGTTAGTCAAAGAGTTAGTCAGTATAGGAGTAATTCTCAGAATAGAGCAGCAGAAAATGAGCGTAATGCTGCCCGTACTGAGCAGGGACGACTGAATGCCATTGAAGATCAGGCACGACCCATTAGGAATAGTTTAAATAGTTTTATAGCCACTTACAACAAATCAATTAAACAGGGCCCTGACCATGTTTGCATTTGTTGTAAAGGATTGTGGTTTCCTCATCAGATAGACAGGATAAGTAGGGAATATATTTTGGAAAATAATGAATTTAGTGCAGACATTCTGTTTTTGTCCGATGTATTTCCTCCTGTGGACGGCAAGCATTCGTTTTGCAAATCATGTAGCCGTTCAATTAAGGAAGGAAGAAAGCCTAATAATTCCATTACAAATGGCCTAGATTTCCCACCACTACCAGAATGTCTGAAGGATTTACATAGTTTAGAAGAAAGATTAGTTTCTCCGCGGCTACCGTTTATGATCATAAAATCGTTAGATTATGATCGCCAAAACAGCATAAAAGGAGCTGTAGTAAATGTGCCAATTCCAGTTGCGAATGTCGTAACTTCCCTTCCAAGGGCCTTTAGTGACGCAGAGGTTATTCAGCTCCACCTCAAACGCAGATTAGAATATCGTCACAGTTTCATGGTGGAAACTATATCTCCATCTCGTGTTGTTGATGCAATTAGGCATTTAGTAGGCACTGAGCTTTACAGAAAGCATGAGATTAGCATTAATGAGGAATGGTTGGCTTCTCATACATCTGAAGTCGTTCCATTTATTGCATCAACAGAAGATATAGACGTAGTTAGAGAATTGGGTGATAGAGCTGCAATCCCAAATTTAGAAGAGAATGCTCCAGTAGAAGAGCAAGAACTAAATCCTGGAGGTGAGGAAACCCTAATGGACAATATTCCAGTAGAGAACTTAGATGGTAGTAGGTTAGCAATAGCACCTGGGGAAGGACAACGGCCTCTGGACATGATAACTGATTGTGATTCAGAGGAGTTGTCTTTTCCCAAGATTTATGCAGGAGTCAAGCGAAATTGTGTAGAAAGCTACACAAAAATTATTAGATCAGAGCTTAGGAATTACGATAGAAGGGCTTGTAGGGTAGATAAGCTATTTTATAACCTTAGAAAAATGCAGCTTATTAATATGCGGAATAATTTTTCCATTTGCTTGAGAAAGCACAGCGCTTCCCGCGGCGTTACAGCTAGGACAGCCCTTAATGAAGAAGAAATAGATAGGTTAATTCAGTTCGATGAGGGATTTAAAATTTTAAAAGGCATTCGCTCGTCTCCTGCTCATTGGGAAGCAGAGAAGAAGAAGGTTATGGCCATGATTCGGCAATTTGGCATACCTTCTTTCTTTATAACGCTTTCTGCTGCAGAAAGCAAGTGGTTAGAACTGATAGTTATTTTAAAGAAAACAGTTAGGAAGGAAGTTCTAACCGAAGAAGAGGCAGCTAGATTAGAAAGGTCTGAAGTTGTAGAACTTATTAGGTCAGACCCAGTTACTTGTGCTAGGTATTTTGATTATAGGTTTAGACAGCTCTTAAAAGTTATGAAAAAGGATGGAGGCATTTTCGGCCGACATTCTGTTTATAAATATTATTGGCGAGTAGAGTTCCAACATCGGGGTTCACCACACATTCATGGAATGTTTTGGTTAAAAGATGCCCCTTTGTTTGATGCTAGCAATTCTTCTTCTTGTCCGCCTGTTGTTGAGTTTGTTGATCGGTTTATTACGACGGAAAAAAATCCAACAAACGATGAATTGACACCTTTCGTATTATACCAAACGCACAAGCATACTCCGTCATGCCAGCGTAGCATTAGAAATAGGCAAATCTGTCGTTTTGGTATACCATATCCTCCTTTGCCTAGAACAGAAATTCTGTTTCCTCTTCCAGAAGATTGTCCGAATAAGTCAATTCATCATAACAACTTCGAGAAAATAAACAATTTCTTGAGTTCTCCAGTAGATAGTGAAATTAGGGGAATCTCTTAACGATTTTAACAATTTTCTCTCGCAACCTCAAATTGGTCTTAGCTATGAGGATTATATTCTTGCAATTAGATCTAGTTTGAATAGACCAAAAATATTTTTAAAGAGAAGCTTCGACGCCATTATGGTGAATGCGTACAACACGCATATTCTGTCAATGCAGAGAGCCAACATAGATATTCAGTTTATATTAGATCCATATGCGTGCTGCAGTTATGTTATAAATTACATTAATAAGTCGCAAAGAGGTATGTCTAAGCTTATGCGAGAAGCTGTAGAAGAAGCGCGATCAGGAAATTTTAGTATTAGGCAGAAACTGCAGCACATAGGGCACAAGTTTATAAATGGCTCAGAAATATCTGCACAGGAGGCAGCTTATTGCTGTTTAGGGATGTCGTTGTCAGAGAGCAGCAATGCAGAAGTCTTCATAAACACTGGATTGCCTGACAAACGAGTTCAAATGCTCAAGTCGAGGGCACAACTCAGAAGTTTGCCTGAAGACTCTGAAGATATTTTCGAAGTAGGCCTATTAGATCATTACGTTCACCGTCCAGATAATCTAAATAGTTTATGCTTAGCAGATTTTGCGGCATATTATACTTTCAGTAGAACTGCAGGTAGGAATCGCCAAGAATCACAGGATGAGGTCGAAAATGCAGGATTCGGAACAACCGAAGTTTATCCTCTTCGCAATGGTAGTGGATTTGTTAGAGAAAGGCGTAGTCCACGGATAATACGATATAGGAGATATAACGTTAACCACGATAGGGAGAACTATTTCAGGGAATTAGTGATGCTGTATTATCCGTGGAGAAATGAACAAGAGGAGCTAATTAGGAGAAATTGCGAAGAGGTTTGCAATCAGAATAGGGAGCTTATTGAAGCAAATCGTAGGAAATTTAACGTTTTAAATGATAGTGAGCTAGAAGATGCTCTCAGTAGAGTATTAGACGAGAATCAGGAAGAAGAGTTAGGTAATTCAGATGAGCAGGAGAATGTAGATGATAGGTTTAGAGCATTAGGTGTAGCAGAAATAGATCCTCAACTTAACATTTTAAATATAGGAAATGATGAGAATGCAGATGGGCCAAATAGCAACACTGTTCAGTTTGTTAAGTTACCTGTTTTAATGACATCGTCATGTTTAGAGGAAATTGTATCGTCCCTAAACTTAAAACAGAAAACTTACCTGAACCATGTGTTGCATAATTTTAAAATGGGCAAAAAGTTCTATGAATTTGTAGGTGGTGGAGCAGGTGTCGGCAAAAGCCGACTTATTTCGGTAATATATCAAGCCCTTACAACTAGGTTTAATAATAGAAGAGGCTCAAATCCTGACTCTATTAAAGTTCTTTTGTCCGCTCCAACAGGGAAGGCTGCATTCGGAATAGGAGGTTGTACACTCCATTCAATGTTCAGTCTTCCAATTAATCAGTCCGATCGAATTGGGACCTTATCCGCAGACTTAGTTAACACGCTACATTCGAGATTGATTGATCTCAAATTACTTATTATTGACGAGATTTCAATGGTAGGAGCCAAAATGTTTGGCTTTATTAACCTAAGGCTACAGCAAATTTTCAAAAGTAATCACTTTTTTGGAGGAATACCTGTCATCGTGTTCGGCGATCTCAGACAACTGAGGCCTGTGGGCGACAAGTGGATTTTTCAGCAGCCCTCTAGCCAAGCCTACAGTGAATTACATGGCACACTGTGGGAAAATAATGTTATTAAATTTGAATTTTTCGAGTTGACGGAAATAATGCGTCAACGAGATGACCAACCATTTGCTGTAGCCCTTAATAATATGGCATCCGCTCATATGACGACCTCAGACATTGAGCTTATTAGATCAAGAGTTGTAAGGGAAGATATAATACCAGAAGATGCTATTCATCTATTCCACTCCAACGCCGAAACAAATTCATACAACACTTTAAAACTGAATCGAATTGCGACCACTCAATATTGTTCTAATGCTGAGGATTATATAAAGGGCAGTAATTTAGGTGAGGCAAACAAGGCCCGCATTCTTGAATCCGTTAAAGGGTTCAAAACTTCAGAAACCCAGGGTTTGTGTAGTTCACTTATTTTGAAAACTACAGCAAAATACATGATGACTGTTAATATAGACACTTCCGATGGCTTAGTGAATGGAGCAACAGGAATACTTAGACAGATAGATTTAGATTCAAACAGTCATCCTATTCTTCTTTGGGTAGATTTCCTTGAGGAAAGAGTAGGGAAGGAATTACGTTTAAAGTATAGAAATCTACCCAATCCATTGTGGACCCCAGTAGAAAAAACTGTTAGAAGTTTTCAGTTTAGGAAAAATGAAAATGTCACGATAGACCGAAAGCAGTTTCCGATCGTACCTGCAGAAGGTATTACCATCCATAAGAGTCAGGGAGCAACGTTTAATAAGGTGGTGGTCCACGTATCCGATGGTTTAGACCGAGCAGCTTTATATGTAGGCTGCAGTAGAGCGACAAGTGCAGCTGGACTTTTTATCGTAGGCAATTTCAACCCTCCTAGGCCTCTCCAAAGTCGAAATGTTGTTCAGGAAGAGTTAGAAAAATTACGCTCCATTAAGTTACTTAGTACGCATTTCGACTATTTAGTCAATAGTTCTAATTTCGAAATAATTTTCCATAACGTCCAAAGTCTGCACTGTCATCTTAAAAGTGTTCAGTGTGACAAGCTAATGCTCCATGCATCTATGCTTTGTTTTGTTGAAGGCTCGACCTTCCCAAATGAGACTTATGAAGTCCCAGGATATAGGATTGCTGTACGTTTAGATTGTTTAAGTGAAGGTAGGACTCGATCACAAAGAGGCATTCTTGTTTTCGTCAAGAACGAACTTTTTGAGAATGTAAGTCTTTGTTCTACAGGTCGCAATATTGATGGTTCGCATGTATTCGAATACTCAGTTTTAAAGTATAAGTCTATATGAGTTTTAATAATTTACAGGAGCCCCCATTACTCGTTAGCTAAATTTAGAAGTGAGTTTGAGGATTTATTTGTAGAGTATAGTGAAATTTTAGGTAGTGAAGTAGTAATATTAGGAGATTTTAATTTATGTCTAAGCGCTCTCACTCAGGCTAGGGAAACTTATGAAAGTTTAGTTAGGAAGGGATTTAGATCCCTTTTAGATTTGAAAATGTCCACAACACGTGACGATACACACATCGACTGGGCATTTTCAAATGTGTCGCTTGGCCAAGCCAGCGCAAAAACCTTTGAGACGGTGCATAGCATTCACGACGCTATTTCCGTAAGCATTTCAGGTAGGCTGTAGATTGTTAGGTCGGGAATTTTTTTGTTTTTTTTTTTCCGCGCGGGGAACATGGAAATTTGTAATTTTTCTAAAAATTACTAATTTCAAGTCGACTCGAAGATCTTTTACAAAGATCTTATTGCATCGCAATGACCTCCACGTGGTGTTCCCTGGATACCGATTTAAATTTAAATAATCGGGAGCTAACTCGAGCGGCGTATTGTACAAGTAATCGGGCGTCTTCGATTATACTTTTAATACCTGGATACCGATTTTAATAATTTGATAATACAATCGGGAATAAAATGCATGCAGAGAGTATTATACGGTCGGGCGAGCTCGACTGTACTTTTCTTTCTTGTTTTTATTTATTGGTTTGAATTTTTACACAAAATTAATTTTGTTTTAGAATTTTAAAAAATTTGTTAATTGTATCTTTAATATTTTCCACTGTACTATTCCATCAAAATTATTTTTAGTTTTTATAATGATTCATAATTTATTTATCATTTTCAGTTTATTTAAAAAAATGATATTTAAATAATTGTTATGTTTAAGCTTCGTTGCACTTTTATTTCAATACACTTTTAAGCTACCGTTAGTCAGATAAACGGTTGCTTACAACGCTTATCAATCCGAAAAGAAAACGCGACAATGTCCGGCTGTTAGCTTCGGATTGAGCTGATAACTGTTCTTAAGAAGCCGAAGCTGTGTCCGCATCGTTCGACGGCCGGCATGCAACTGAAAGCCTTTGTCGAATTTGCTACGCTTCGGAGTAGTCGTGACAAGAATTTGCCCTTTCGGCTATTCTGGGGTTCGTGTATTCGGCTATTGTAACGAAACGAACTGGTGTTGGGGAAGCTGTGCTAAGAACTTTAGTACACTTTAGCACAGTTTCTTGAGTTTCACTTTCCGATTTTTGGGGGCACTAGGCCAGTCGGCAAAAGAGCCATTTATGAATGGAACAAACACTTGTTAGCGTGCACTGGGGAAGTGTATAACACGTTGGCAATTGTTATACCTGTATAACAAACAGCTGGGGTAACTTTGCTAACTAAATAAGCGTAATAAATTATAGCACACTTAAAGCGATAAGAAATATATACAAAGTGTTTAAAAAAAACTTTTCAGAACTAAAATCTGAACAGCTGGGAGAAAGTCTTTATAGAGGATTACAGTAACTAAATCTCGCTCAAGTTTTCTGGGATTTAGAGTCTTAATGTAAAACTGTAATTTAAAGCTTATGCCTGAAATGTTGAATGATAAAATTAAATATTAAACTGTAAGTCTGTAAGTAAATAACAAAAGCATAAAATTTGTATCCACTTAAATCAGGTAATTATACAATTTAAATTTGTTTAACTGTATTAGTTCAAAGTATACTAATAGAATTTTAAGTAGATCTTTTTAACCTCTACATGTATTTGTTTATTTCATTCTTTTAAGAAACAAGTCATCAGTTTGTTGCCAATATGATTGCATTTCGCCAATTTAACTGAGCTGCACACAATGGACCCAAAAAGAACCGTTGCATTGTTATTGAGTAAGAAAAGTCAAAAAAGGGAAAAGCAAAAAATTACAATGGAGAAACATTTTGTAAATTGAGAAAACATTCAGAGGAAAGTAATAATAACAAAGAGCCACAACAATGAAAATACTCAACTATCAGCAGCTGAACCAATAAAAAGAATGAAACATAAAGTTCACTTGCTCGGCCAGTAAAATACCCTGTGATGGTAAACTACACCAATTGATACTAAATACAATGTTCTTATCTTAACCAATGTGGGTCGGAATGGGAGAGACTATTCCATATATATAGTCTTTTGGCTTAGTTTTATATTATGACGTATATACCTACTACTTAACTCACATAACAGGGTATTTCTATGGCTATGTAAACTGCACCAATTGATATTAAATACAATGTTCCTATCTTAACCAAAGTGGGTCGGAATGGTAGAGACTATTCCATATATATAGTCTGTTGGCTTAGTTTTATATTATGACGTATATACCTACTACTTAACTCACATAACAGGGTATTTCTATGGCTCTGCTTAAATAAATAACATTGATTTACAATGTTGTCAGATGATTGTTTGGCTATTGATGCTTTTCTACTTGTAATCTGATCATTTCTTGGCCCGAAGCGAACAAGGAGAAAACAACATTTTGTGGGAGTATTTAAATCGAAGTAATCTCAAACGAAAATAAACAAGCAAATAAACAAAATAACATAGATTAGTTCGACTAAAGGTAAATGAAACACGTGTTTTCTATCTAATGCTTTTCAAAACGCCTAAAATGCCTCAAATGTCGCATTTCTAGGCTGACATCGATATTGGCAATTGAAATTGTCTGCTCTCATTCAACAATTCAACTCAAGTACACCTATACATGTATATTTATACATATTATTCCACGAGTCTCGTTGAGAATTCGTCAAGAGATTTGCGAGGAAATCACTTATAATATCAAATAACAAAATTTCCATTTCCATTTAAACAATGTCTAAATTTAAATCATCTAAGCAGCTTAAAGCTGATTTTCCAGCTTAAATCAGGACTCGAAAAAGGTTTTAAAGGACCAAGAAATTAGATAATATGAATGAAACTATTCCTCAGCAAAAGGCAAATAAAATCTTGTTAACAATCGAAGTCTGAGCTGAGACATGACTTACACGCAAAGCTTGATACTTATGCATGTGAGTGTCTGCATCGGGAAAGCGGAAAACAAAAGAAAAGCGGCAAAAACTTTTAGCCAAATAGGCAACATGTCAACTTTTGAGAAAAGTAGAAAAAAGCGCTAGAAGAAACTTGGTAAAAGCATATGTAGACAAGATAGGACACAAAGGAGACGACACGAGTGAGGAACACAAGTCTCAAATTTCACAGGATACGGAAACGGAAGGCAGCGGTAAAAAGGATAATGCCCGGCATGCGTAACGCATAAGCGGCAAATTCCATTAAGTGGCAAACAGCAACAACAACAAGGGGAACTACAAGTGGCTGAAACCAGTAACCAGTAACCAGCCACCAACCGGCTATATGGCCAAGGAAGCTCTTTGGTTGGGAAGTTGGAAGATTTAAATCATATGAAGAGAGGGGGAAAGAGAGAGAGAGAGAGGGAGAGAGAGAGAATGTGGGAGATAGGAGAGAGGGAGAAAACAGCGTCATGGCAAATAAACTTTTTTATTTGCCTTTTGATGAGGGTATGCGGGCTTGTGTGTGTGTGTGTATGAGTGAGTGTGTGCGGAACGAGAAAATAAAATTTCAATTTACAAGTATAACTGGGTCAGTAAATGCAGTGGATACTGATTCGGATTCCGATCCTGATTCTAATACTGATTCCGATGATGATTCCGATTTTGTTACTACCAAAACGCAAAGTCATTTAAAGTCTTCATAAACACTTCATATAATCGATTTAAAAATTTACACACACATTTAAACACACACACACAGACTAAGAGATACTTAAACGTGTACGAAAGCAATTCAATGGCATAAATTCAGCTATAAATGCTTTTGATTTAATGCCAAAGTATTTTTATTCAGTATAAGCAAGTAGCTTAAAACTCGAAATATGTGCGAAAAGTAATAAAGTTTTCAAATAAAGGAAACATTTATTAAGCTTAGTATGTTTATTTTGAGTTTAAATTTTATACTCTATAACTATAGTTAGTTAATATTATAACAATCACAATACGATTTATTTAGTTTTTTAAATTAAATAATTCAAAGGCATTCTATTTAAATAAAATTTTAATTATTAGATTTATTAATATTTATTAATAATTTTCTTATTTATAAGACATTTTTGTCATCATAATTTTAAACGTCTTCTTACAAGAGCACGAACTGGCACGTAGCAGAATGATTAACAGCAACATTGTCCCAAAAAAACTGCAATGTTAAATTTAGCCACACTTTTAGGTTACATAGTTGCATTAGCAAGGACACAAACCGCGTGTGCCAGAGCTTTTTGGCTGTAACTTTACAGCATTTACAGAGATGTAAGTGGCTATGCAATCACAAGGGTGAAGCAAGGAAAAAGTTCAGTTGACTTATTTGGCAGTGGCTATAGAACACTGTTAAGATTCCTGTAGGCTGACAGTGTCCAATAAACACTGCTAAAGTTGTGTACTGACTAACAACTTAACAGTGCCCAATAGCATCCACAAAACTGTTAATGTAGACTTAATGAAACTGTTACCGAGAATTTAAAAATAAAGAATGCAAACAAACAATGAGTTATTTAAAAAACTTAAGAAAAATTATTTGCATTAAAAAAAAGAGGCTAATTAATGTGAATGCAAGCAATTGGATTTAACCCAATTAGCACGGAATTGGTAACGCAAATGGCAGCTTTTCAGACTGGCAAACAAAGTGGCTTTTATGCTCAATATGTTGTTTGCACAAAGCCTGAGAACAAAGGGAAAAATAAGACTGCATTATTGTTGACACACGCACAAACACACACACCCACACCCACTCAAATATCCACATATGCAAATAGACAGACAAAAAGAGCAAAGAGAAATATTAAGAGGGAGAGAGAAAGGGTGAGAATTAAAAGCCAATTTCAATAATGGTGACAATTAAAAGGCAAGAATCCCTTATATTTACATTCAAAAAGTAAATGCAAATTTAATAATTTAATTGTAATGTGGTTTCTTTATAAATCGGTTGTTATATGTCAAAGCCAAACACAAAGTGTCACACATTCCTTCAACGTCTCTTTCTGCCTCACTCTTTGGCACTATTTCCATTATGGCTTTACACAAGGCCCAGACATGCTGTTGGACAGCTTCATACAGTCTCTTACCCTGAAATTACATGCATGTTCATGCTGGCTCCAATTGTTGTCATAGATTGCACAATAGAACAACGCAGTTGGTCCAACATGTTTTCAAATAAAGAGACATTTCACAAGAGACCATGTAAATTCATAGTTTAATGTCCATTATATGCCGTGTTGTTTAAACCCAATCAAATTCAATTGATTTTTTTTGTATTTATATATATTACAAACTTTTCACGTATTCCACTTTAAACCCACCGAAAAATCAAAATTTATTCAATCTGTGTCCTTAAATGTGTCGCTTACAATATAAAAGAACTTAAACCAAAACCAACAAAATAAATGTCAACACAAATTCACAAAACACGGCCATAAAAAATAAATCAAAATCCGAATAAAAATCGTTGGTTTTGTACATAAATATTCATGTTAGTGCGACTAGTAACTATGCTAATTCTTTGCATACTAAACTAGTTTCAATATTTTCCGGACATTATTTATTGTTACTTGACACCGAGTTTGGCACTGGCCACTGCCAAACAATTCTGATTAATGGCTTAAACCAAACACAAGCCGCAGCACAAAACACAATTGCAACACATTTTTTGATTTTGAGTGTAAATATTTATATCGTATTTCAGTGTAGAATAGTAAAGGATTGTTTAAAAAAATATTTATTTATGCAGATTAACTTACATTGACGAATGAAACAAAAACAATTTACAGTAAACAGATTAATAATTGTTATAAACATGCGCTTAGTTTACTCAAAGTATTTTAATTGTATCAATAATGTTATTTTGTAATAGATATTTTAACAAAATAAGTGTAGAATTGTATAGGGTGAGCTGAGTATAAAAACTTTTTTATTAAAGTAGGCTTTATATAGAAAAAAAAGTAGTATATGCTACTATCGAGTACCCAGTACTAAAGTAAAGTATACAAGAAACAATTTATTATAGCAGCTACAGGATATTGTTGTCCGATTTGGGATTTGAAAAGTCATGATCTACATAATTTGTGTGAATTTGGTTGAGATATTTCAATAAACACACAATTTTTCTATACAATTCAATTAATATAGCTATGCTCTTCACCAAAAAGAACTTGGTTAGGACACATATTTTAGTATTATACTAAGTTATAGCCAAAAAATAATTTCTCTCCGCCTAAATTCAGTGCAAAATAAATTTTTGAGCACTCGTTCTGGTTGATAAACCTAAGTGGAAACTGGTTTATGCATGTTTATTATATGCAACAAGTGACTGTAAGAAAAAGAAAGAGATATAGAAAGACAGAGAGAGCGAGAGAGAGAAAGAGAGAGATAAAGTAAGGACTGGTTCCGCAGGATGAGTGCCAATGACAATTCTAAAGTGGCGCTCACAATCTGCACTCGTTTTAAATGTTCTTTTGCCTTTGCATCACATTTTTTTATTGGATACTCTAAAGTTAAGAGCAGAAACAAAAGATTTAAATTTTCACGACTCGTTTTCACGCACACTTGACTGCGGCTTACATGGCGTATGAGTTACAAAACAAATTTAAAAACTTACCCTTTATAAAGTCAACAGCCATCTCCAGGCCATAAGTGTCCTTGTCGCAGTCATCCAGTAAATGCGCGCCGAGTGTCACATTTGGCAGCAATTGTTGCTTGTTCACCTGATCCAAAGTGTAGAGCATGGCCTCCAATGCTTGTATGCCACCCTGCGGCATGATCTGGCCACAGGTGATGCTGTCCTCACGTGAATGCACCATCATCAAGCCGCCAAGTATTACATCGCCCTCAAGCACTGCGGCATGCTTTACTGGCCAGCCAGCGGCTGTTGTTGCTGTCGATGTTGCTGCTGTTATTGCTGCTGTTGAAGTTGTTGTTGCTGCTGTCGGTATTGCTGTAGGTAGACTGCTGTCGAGGGGATTTATAACTGTACTCTCGTCGAATTGGGCCATGTTTGTGGTATCCAACCATTGCAGTGTAGGCACAACTTTACCCCTGGCAATTGATGATGTTGCTGTTGTTGCTTCTGATGATGTTGCTGCTGCTGTTGGTTCTGCGACAAGCTCTGTTGTTATTGTTGTTTGCCAATTATTTTTATTATTTGTTTCTGTACTTTTTGTCGGTTTACTTTCATCTCTATTCAAATTGTCTGCTGTTCCTTTTACTTTAGTGGTTGTTGTTGCCATTGATGTTGCTGCTGTTGTTGTTATGGTCTCAACACGCTTAGTTTTCATTGGTATCTGTGTTTTTGGGTATGACGTGTGTCTTACATGGTCTGTTGCTGTGAAAGCTGTTGGAATTGCAGCTGTTACTGCTGTTAAAGTCTCCTGTATTGCTAATGTTGTCAATAAATTCAATGTTGCTGTTGTTGCTGCTGTTGCTGTCTGTTCGTTGCTGGTAGTAATTGGTGGTGTGACTGCTGTTGCATTCAAATTGTCATTCAATGTCATAGTGGTAAACTCTGAAGTTGTTTTGGCATCGCCTGCATTGGACAACTCTGTTAATTGCTGCTCCGTCATAAATTGCTTTTGCTGCCGTTGTGGCTGTGGCGTTGGTGTTGGCTGTGGCTGTGGCTGCTGGTGGTGTTGTTGCTGTTGTTGTTGTTGCTGTGCATTGTGCAATAACAGCTGCAGTAGCAGCAGTAATAGCCAATACGATACTCCATTCGCTTTATTTTTCGGCATTTTGGAAAATACTTTCTCTGTGTATATGAGGGTGTATTTGTGTGTGTGCCTTGGTGTGTGGGGCGTGTCTGAGTGTGCTAAGTGCTCAGTGTGACAGCATTAACAAGAAATGTGACCAAATTTGTTTTCGGCCAGCAACCAAATAAATTTCAATTAATTTCAGCAAACAACAGCTTAAAATTTCTGCTGCCCAACGCGTTTTAATTAAGTTGCCTGCCAGCTCAAATTGATGTGTCCGCTAATTCCACTCGTAGTTGTTGTTCTTGCTGTTGTTGTTGTTGTTATCTCCGCTGCTGTTGTTGCCCTGGAGCATCATTTTGGTATTTTAACTCAGCTGCATATTGTTGTTGTAGCTGCTACAGCTGCTGCACGCAACTGAAACAGTAGAAAAAGAAAAGAAAAATTGAATAAATGTAGAAGTAACAAGGCGAATTATAAATGTTTAACACTTTAGCAAATTTAATGAGCACTAAAAATGCACATTTAAATGAGAAGACATTTATTTTTTTCTTTCCCCTTTCTTTCAGCAAAATAAATGCTGCGTATATAAATGTTTTTCGTATTTTTTTGGCAACTTGCACCAATTTGCAGCTATTTGTTGGATACAAATTACATTTTATGTTGCATACTTTTAGGTGTCGACAAGAAAGGCAATTCCATGAGAAAGCACGATGCTCTTTAAACTGAGCCAATGGCGGTAAGAGGAGAAAAAAGGGGAGATCTTAAAATATTTGGCAATAAAAGCAACAAAGTTGAAGTTCAAACTTGACTAGCATGAAAAGTGAGAGAGAGAGATGAAGAAGAAGAGAGAAGCCGAGTGCGAGAGCGAGAACGAGCGAAGCAAAAGTTTATGGCAATTTTTGTGGTTCTCTTTGTCAATTTACACTTGAAACTATGAATGGGAAATTGTGAAACTATACACTTTGTAGCGTTTTAATCTTTTAATGAGCGGGATTAAATATTATTTTATGATCTTTTTTATTTAACACTGCTAAAGAAAAGATTGCGATTTTTCCATGCTAAAAAAATCCCATAGTTGTCTAACTTTGCTTCATATAAGATTCTTTCATTAGTTAATCGTTTGTTTGTTTTGCTTGGTAATTAGTGCAATTTGTTCTGTAGCTAGAAGGAATGGTTAGCAATCTGCAGGAATTGCGAAAAAGTCAAATGGAGGTAAAGCATGTAACCGACATAAATTTGAAACTACTGCTATTTGGGTTTATATCTGTTGAGGAAACTGTTGGCATAGCTCAGAATAATGTGACTACATTACGAGTATGTCAAATAAATAAATACAGTCGTAAACAAAATGCTGACGAAGCTAAATCTTAGCCACTCCCGCACCCACTTAGCCTTACTCTCTAACTCATATCCGGTCCAAGTTTCGGGAGCTTTGTGCGTTTTGCTAGGACATAGGCAAATGAGCATATCCTGGCAGAGGCTGAACACATAAACACTAATGGAGTATATCACTAGAATTTACTAGACACACAGCAGCAACAGCTAAATTGAATGACCAAATAGTGTAACAGTTTACCGGAAATTCTATAAAGCAGGAAACCAGAAGGGAGGGGGAGACAGGAGTGTGGAAGGAGACAGAAACCCAAAATTCTGTTTGTGTTTGTAGAATTTTTTAAGAAAACTAAGCTGAAAATAGACAAACAAACACTGATTACAGTTCAATGCTGTTAATATCTGTTAATGATAGTGTTAATGTTAATGTTACACCCCCCCAAAAAAGTGTTAACATTCAGGCTGTTCCGGAAACTGAGTTACAAGGCAATTGGCACACGTTATGCTCATTAAATATTAGCACACATCCAGCTAATTAGTTAATTAATTAGGAAGTGTCGAAGCAAAGGGTTTTAGCCGATTTAGTTTCAGTTTTAGAAAACCAATTAGGTGCTTATGTCGCCCATATATAGTTCATAGCCATTTGCAGTTATCAGTAAATACTTTGTCCAGCTGCCATTTAATTAGTCCCATATAATGGCTGCTTAATGGAATTTCGATAGGCATGTGGTTGGGGGAAGGTAGAGTCCTTTTGATAAGGACTTAGAGCACCCGATGGACTCGTTGTAATGCAATTTATTGTTATTAGCTATGAGCTTAACAAAAATACTTAGAAACTTCGACCCGACGATAAAGTTTTAACGTTCTACCTTAGAGGGTCAATTGTTGAGCCATAAAATTAATCGATATTCGGATAACACTAAGTGTCCCTCTGGCTTTAAAGATCTACATATCTAGTCCTACTTATGTTATATATAAGTGGTATGTGTGTGTGTGTAAAGTAAGCTTTAAAAATACCAACGATTAACTGCTCCTTTCCAGCTTCGCGACCCTTCGGCGTTTTGGCCCCAAACCAATTTGGTCCAAAATATTTTGGCACACAATATAAAAATACCATTCAGCGCATATTTCTGACTGCCTGTGACATAATCTTTAATACGCCCAACGGCAGCTAGGAAACCCAAACCTCACGGATACGCACTGAATGTGCGCTTATCTGAAATACCTGGCATGCCACTCCTCCCACATCCATAGCCTCAAACCCTGCCCCGGTTCCACCCCTCTTGCCTTTCTTGTCGTTCTCTGCATCATTTTTTCTCCTTTCTCTCTCATCGTTTGTTTGTTTTGCACCTACGCAGGCATCGCAAAGCGGCACTGAATGGGCATTCCCAGTTTGTTGCTCTTTTTTTTGATACCCTCGGGCAAAAATGGACAAAAAAGAGTATATTGAATTTATGCTCACATACAGTGTTTGTATGGAGTGCATATTTTTTTGTGGTACATTGAAATGTCAATTATTCTGCCTGTTTTTCTGTAGCTTAAAGTGTTCATCAAGTAATTAAAATTTGCTAAAATTGAGCAGATTTTTAAATAAATAGATTTTTAAATAGTATGCTTAATTTTTAAATATTTATAAGATTCGATTATTCAATAAAAATAACAAATTCATATCATAAATGACTAAGATAATATAGACTTATTTTAAGAATTAACAAATGTTTACATACATATACAATATTTATTTTTTAAACATTTTTATCTATAACAATATATTCGTGTCGATTTATTCAACTTAATGAACTGTCAAAGAAGAGTATCTGCTTGTCGATCATACAGCTCTTTACATCCCTAGAGCTCACTTTATTGAAACGATATTTGGGAAGGTCACCCAATTGCGGTAGGCAAGGTCGTATGTGTGTGTGAGTGTTAGTGAGTTTGAGTGTGTGTGTGTGAGTGTATGTGTGTGTGCGTGGGTGTCAACTGGCATGTGGCCTGCAAATCATCAGGAAAGGCACATAAATTTCGCGCGGTGGAAGCGACTAATGAAATGTTGCCAACAGGCCTACAAATGGAACTAATGAAACGCTGTCAGTTTGTCAGTCTGCCATTCTGTCAGTCTGCCGTTCTGTCAGTCTGCCATTCTGCTCGTAGTCTGCCTGACAGCCTCTCGTTGCGTAGCTGCCGTGTAAATTTAATTAAACTTATCAATATATGCTCTGTGTGTGTGGCACTATGAAGCAGCCGCAAGTAAAACAATTGACAGCTGTTGTTGTCCATTGTCTAAGTCCGAGTTTGACTCAGCGTTTAATTCAGATAACTGACGGGATTCTCACATATGATTTATATCGTAATCTAGCGTATGGCCAACAATGCTTGGCAAATCCAATTGCTGTGCTCATTCATTCAAGCGTTAATGCTTTCAGGTTGTCAATCCGCTTATATTAAAATAAACCAAACGAAATAATTATTCATATGTCTTAAACTCAATTCAAGCATATTAATTATTCTACTTATAAGTTAACACAAAACTACATAAATTATAAACAAATTGTTTTCTTGTTTTTGCAATACATTATGTTAATTATATATTAAAAGTTAAATTGATAAAATTCTATACTTTGTTTTACTGTACATTATATTATTTGTATTCGAAATTCGAAATTAAATCTTTACTTTTTTTTTGCACTTTTCGATAAATTGAAATGTTTTTTTTTGGTTTTCCTGGTTTTTCGCTTAATACATATGAAAATATCCATAAAATGTGTGGTTAATTATAAAAATCGAGCAGCATATATCAATATTTGCAGCACTGTGAATCCTTTCGACGTGAACATTTAAGTGCAGAGCTTTTAATATGATTTTATAGCATGAACGGTGAGAAGATACACACGACTTCAGTCAGGTAATGTAGTCATAACAGTTTTGGCCATGTTCATTTTTATGAGAAAATTATGCAAAAAGTTTCGGTGGACCAAGACTGAGTAAAAATGCTGCAACAAATGCAAAATTAATGCGTCTGCAGCATTAAAAGCTGCGTCGAGGCATAAAACAAACAGAGGAGTACAACAGAGCAGAGTTGAGTACATCAGAGCACAGACATAATCATAACCAGAACACGGGCCAAAGTCATTAAGGCGGCTCTCAATTATTGGAATATTATTTATAAGGTCCATGGTCCCGCCCAGATACCTTTTTAGTAAGTCATGAGTCGGAGCACAACCCGAAATAAATAAAAAAGGTTTGCCCCTTTGGTCAATTCACATGACGTATACGCAGCGTAATGCGTGGTACGTGATCTGGGAATTGTAGGGCACGGGAGGTTTTCCCTCTCAACGGGCCGTTGACCATTTAATGCATGATTATCTCTAATGAATATGCAATGCGCATAAAAACATTTTCATTTTTCATCTGGCTGCGCTCTCACAGTGGTTGTGGTTATCTGTGTGTGTGTGTGTGTCTGTGTAATTGTGGTTCAAAGTAATCAAATTGATATAAAGTATTTCAATAGTGCAGTAATTTGTCATTTTCAAATTGATGGGCGGCACGATGGGCGTGTGAATGATCCGGAATTTTGCAAATTATAATAGGGAGCATAAATCACTTACTGAGTAGCGACTGGAATGGTCCAAATGTATTTCAATAAATAATAAATAAACAAAATTTTGAAATGTTGTAACACCAATCCCTACAAATTTTATTTCATTGATTGATTGGTAATCAAATGGATGCCCATAAGCCCTTAAATCTATTTGGGGACATCGATTTACTGATAATAATAAACAAAACTCAATGACAACGAAAATAAATTGTTTGTAAAATAATAAACAGACTGTAATGAAATTTTTTTCCATAAAATGTTAACCAATGCATGTAATTTTCGAGGAAATAAATTTAAAAATTTACTTATGAATTATTCAAGTGTACTGAACAGACTCTTGATGGCAAAAAAGCATTTATTTTTTTCGCTCGCAAAAACTTTTTTATTTCCAACAAGTTTTTGGCCATTTCTTGTTCCTTATTTTTGGCATATAATATAATTTTATTTATTATCATTTTCATTGTTTTGTCAATTAAAAAGTTTTAGTATTTATTTGTTTATTGTTTTTTTTTTTTGGTTCCTTCCGTTTGGGCAAATTTAAAGAACGAATTTGGACAAATTTAAGCGCATTTCAGTTCAGTTGACAAAAACTGGCGACACAGCCTGCCAAAAAGTTGTGCGAAAACTTTTAATTAGCAGCGTCCAACGGGAAACAAGAAAATTCACGGGATGTAAGCGAGAATCCCATAGGAAAAGTGCGTCAAAACCCAAAGTGACTAAATCATTTGGTGTGGGAAACACCTGCGCGAAAGTGAAACTCAATTTTCATTGCATGGAAAAAATGAAAATGTCTGTCCATAAAGTGTGTGCTCGATAAAAAGGGCGAGTCAAAGTAGGATTTTAATATATATATAGAGTGAAAGAGACAGACATATAATACATATACACACACACACTATATAGTGTGTGTGGTTAAGATACTTTCAAAGTTTCACTTTGCTAATGAAAATTTGTATTCTGCGAGGGGAGTCAAGTGTTTTCTCAGTTAACTTAAATATTATGATCAATTTACACAGCTCATGTCAGCTGTGGTTTGGCCCATGTCAGATGGTAAACTTTGAGAATTAAATCAACTTTACAAAGATAACTATGTTATATGTCAGTATAGGAAAATTGATAGTTATTAGCCAATTTGTTGGCAGCGATTTCTGGTTTATTTTTCCAACTCATAAATTTGTATGCAAAGCTTCTTAGCAAGCCCAATCGAATGTGATTTAATACTGAATTATGATTCATGTATTTAAAATGGTATTTGCACAAGTTTTGAAAATTTATAGGACACATATTTCAATAGGTATTTGCTATTGCTACACGAAGAGTCACTATAGACCATAAAGTGTCTTTAAACTGGCACTGTTGGCATCTTGAATATGGGGTATGGTGCCTTTGGTGCTTTTGGTGTTTTTGGTGTTTCTGATTTTGGTTGTGGGTGAATGCCTCCACTCCTGCGTAGTAAACAAATTAATCCAATTTTGCCAGAGAGCTGCGAGCTGTGAGCTGTGCGCCTAGGGCGAAAGCGCTTCAGGCATAAATTAAGTAATTAAGGCATATGGAGTTGGAATAGGAAGGAAGAAATTCGGGAGTAGAGTATATAAGTTATCTAGAGGCCCACTTTGATAATTGATGCTGTGTCAAAGCGTTTATTTAGTGCTTAAGTGCGCAAATTTTGCTAATTAAATTGTTGTTTTTGGGCACAGTAAGTTGATTTCGTTATGCTCATCCAAATTATTATTAGACAGTACCAAATGCCGCTTGATTGATTTATTTATAAACACCAAATGTGGAACAGCAATTTTTACGGGGCTTAAAGATTTCTTATGTGGATTTAACAAAAACCAAACAAAAGTTCCATATAAAAAGTAGACTCAAATTACACTGCTGTGTTCGAGAGTGTAGGAAAAAATTAATCAAAATTAATCGCATTATATTAACAGACAAAGGCAAACAAGAACAACGGAAATACGAGAAAGGCTGAGTATTCTGTTGGCACCCAAGTCGAATATACCCTCTAAAAAGTGTGTTTGGAAAACAAATAATTAAAGAGAAGACAAGAAAAATAAATGTTTTCGTTCTTAAACTAAATTTGTCTCATACAAATACTACTTCAATTACCCATCCCAAATTTAAGTTTTAGAAGACATCAAATACTTTACTAATAACACTTTGGGGCGCCAATTTAGAAGCACCACAATTTGTGAATTTGTGTATAAAACTTAAATACCCGTTTAGTCTTTGAGTGGTATATGAAAAGCTTCAACATGCTCAAAAGCAATTTACGTTTTCTCAACTTAACATATGCTCTCATGTCATATGATTGCCTTTTGCCCAGGCACGAACTCAATTGAAATTTCAAACACTTTTAAGTGGATCCAGAGAGTATGCAAAGAGCGCAAAGAACTCATTACGGAAATTACTTTACAGAGCCGCGTCTCTCCAGGTCTGGTAGGAAGCAAAAGTAGAAGCAGCAGCGAATACTTTCGGTGGGTTTTTCGTTGCCATTGATGGGGTAAGTGTATGTATTCCCGCAAATGATATGCTCATTGAAGTGAGCTTCAATGTTGGTGCTAAATAAATAAACAAACATTCCTTGAAATTCAGACAACAGAAAGCGAAGGTCGCGTTTGGCAATTAGTTGCGAAAATCTTTTGCAGGAAGGGAAAGAAACCAAGCATACTGTTGGAGCAATCTGTATATGATATTATGCGAAACACACACACTCACACACCCACACACACACATAAAATCACTCTCACACATATATAATCACGCTCATGAGGCAGCAACACAGTGTCAGAGACTGTGTCTGAGTGATTGCTTGGCCAAACGTTACTGACATGGAACAGTGGTTACATCATATTTTTCATAGGAAGTTTTCTTTCCTCTGCAGTAAATAATAACAATAAACAATATGTATATTGCTTCGAAAAAGTACTTAATTTGTATTTTACTTATAGTTAATACTCAATATTTACTTTTACTTTATGAGTTAAAGTTAAATCAGAAGCACGGACTAGTATAGATATATCTTTAATGAAAACTGTTGTAAAATTACAAATTTACTTGCAAAATATATTTTAAAATTTTACTAAATCTTCTACGCAATATTAACTTTTATACCAGTGTTAGTGTATAATTTTAGATAAGTTTGTATTAATAATACAAGAAAATATATAGATGTTTTCTATAAAACAAGAGATGCATGAAGTAAAATGAGAAATTTTTATACCAGTGATAAATATTGTTTATTAAACATCTTCAACTTTTGTTTTGTATTTTTGTAAAAAAAATTCGAAAAATTATATGTATATTAATTTAATTATGTGTTAATTTTATCAAAGAAATCTGAAAGATATCAAGTCCTTCAGTTATAATAAGAAAAATTTAATATAACGTATACGCAGTGTTACGTGATTCTGTGCTGTACAGCATTGCTTAACGTTAGTTTGATAGAACAAAGCCAAAAGTAATTTATGTGTAAATCTGAATTCAAATTTTCTAAAACCAATCCAAGTATATCCAATCACTAACTACAAATTTTCTAATTTGTGAGGCAAAGACTGGAAACGACTCGAGTTGGGTTTCCACGTGTTGAGTTCGTCTGCCCTGCTGTCTTGACTGTCTTGACTATCTGTGTGACTGTGTGTGTCTTTGTGACTGTGTGTGTGTGTCTTAAGTGTATTTGCGTTACTTTGTTTAAGTGCTGTACTGAAATTTTCTTGTTGTCACTTATTGATTTTGTGATGCGCTTGAAAAGACACGACTGCTAGCGTCGATATCCAATGTTAGAGCATAGATTGGCTTTGATAACATTGAAATGATATACACGCCACATTAAATGGATTATTTAATGTTGTCACTTGTACGTATGCCTGGCAAATGATGCGTACAGCTGATAGCTGTAATATGCCCTCATTTCACCATACTGTTCCCACCAGAAGTCATGCTTCTCTCCAACACTCTTCTCCCGTTCATCTTTTATACAGTTTCTGGCATCGTGGATTACACACGCGGGAGTCATTTTTATTTGTCTTGTGTGTCGTCTTTGCCAGCGTCGTCGTCGTCATCGTCGTCATCCTGGACGGGTTTGTCGTCGCTATTTGTTTTTTGGTTTGCCTTCACGACTTCAAATGGAGGCTAAAGTTGATTGTGCTTGAAATTGGGCGGCTTCAATGTATGTACGTGCCAGTTCCTGTAATTGCTGATATGTTCTTTACTCAGCTTGCCAAAGAGCTTGTAATAATAAATTAGAAAGCAAAGTTTACCAACCAACTGACTGCCTGTCTCTCTGTCTTTCTGTCTGTCTGTCTCTCTGTCTGCCTGACTGTCATCATTCCTGTGGTTCTGCTTGTTGTTCTTCTTACTGTCATTGCCATTGCTTTTGCTTTTGCTGTTGTTGTTTAGGTGATAAGTACTTAGAAGTCCCATGACATTAAGGCAGATAGTCACTGAGAACGACATCCCACCTGTGGCTTCAATTGCCGTGTGTATAAAACTCGGCAGAAACACTTACTTCTGTCTATCATCAGCTTAATGGATAGGAAATATTTGTTGGCATTTACATTCGACTACATTTAATACGTGTAGCTTAATTAAAGGGCAGAAAATGTAATTTTAACTTAAAAATAACTCAATACTGAGTTTCCATATAGATAAATCCCGAATTTGCCTCTTTCAAATTCGAAGAACTCTTATTGATTCCAGTGTGTTTTTATCTGAAGCCCAGTAATTAGCTAAGTAAGAGTCCATGTATCTGACCTATGACCTTGGTATTCCACATACACACAAGCACACCCACAAACACACTCAAGTTACGAGCTGGCATTCCCAGACTGATTTGTAATCTTCTTTTCGACTCGTTTTCCATTCGCCTGCGGTATAATTAACCACATTATTCAAGTCTATCAAGTGTAATTCGAATAACAAACTCTGTCATTTTTCAGGCTTGCTTTTAGCAAACAAAAACAAGAGCTCAAAATACGAGTACAAAACAAATATGAGAGTCACTTGAGTATAGCACTTTTGGTACTTCCTTTTTGGTGAGAGTATGGAGTGAGTCGACGAGGATTAGTGAATGAGCTATTTATGACCTGGCTAAGATGCTCTAATATATATGTAAGGCTTTGGCTTATAAATATGCATGTAACGGCATAAACTTGAATAATTCCCGGTCCTTTTTGTTTAACATGAGAGCACTCCATAAATCAGCAAAAAATATATATATTCATAAGTCTATAAGCCACAGAGATTGTTTTGTAGATTAATTGAAACTCAGTTCCGGTTACAATTGATATGCAGCATTAATTTAATTTCATTTAACAAGCAATATAGATTTCTAATGATTGCTGATATTAATGGCTTAAAGGAGAAGAAGATATTATATATTATTATGTATACTTTTTGTATAAACTTTAGACAATTTTAATTCAAATTATCCCGCTTATTATACAAACTAACTGACTTTTATTGTTACGATATCTAAAAGTCGACGGCACCAAAAATAAAACCAAACATTTCAATTACCCGAAAATGCAAATGCAGCCAAGTCGTTGACATAACTTGGTAGTCCTTTTGGGCCTGGCCAGGAGCTGTAAGCCAAGCTTATGGCTTGTCCTTGTCCTTATCCTTATTTTGTTCGTTGTTGGTGTCCTTGTCTGGGGATAAATACTTAAGCACTTGAACTTGCAACTTTGTCAGTCTGTTCTCAAGTAAGTATATTCTCAACATTTGTAAGAACATTTACCAAGTCTAATTGTATAATTTTTGAGTACACTACAGTCAGTTCGAAAACTTTGCGCCTGAGTGCCTTGTTTAAAATGCAGTTATTCAGTCAAGTGCTCGTCAGCTATAAAGTTTGTCATGCCCAAAAAACTGGCATAAATTTGGAAAGGGAAACATTTTGCCGGAAATTATTTATATTTCAATGAATTTTAGTTATTTAATATTTGTCTGGAAAATTCCTGGTCAGCTCTGGGTTGGGTTATCAACTTTAAACAATTTAAATTTATTTAAAAGGAATATTAATACTAATGGGATGACAGTTTAGTAGTGATTTTCATTAATGGACTTAATCGCATTGACAAATTATTGAATATTCATTTTAACTGTCAAGGCGAAAACTGAGTTAATTCAATTTCGTGGAAACAGTGAATGGAAATGCATTTTGCTATTTAATTAAGCCTTAAAGTGTTGTGCCACTCTTGACTGACGTTTTGGCAAATAGTCAGATTTTCAGCTCATTAAAATATGGATGCCGCATGGCGTCTTAATCTGACACAAGTTGGCATTTAATGCCAACAGCGTGCAGCTTTAAAATGCCATAAAAACGGATGCCATAATAAATATTAATGGCTGCCGAGAGAAGGTCGGCGAAGGGTAGGCGCAGGGTAACAGTAACAGGCACTAACGGCGGCATAGACCAAATGTGCGCTTCCGTTTCCGGTCTCAAAGGTTGCCCGCAGGTCCCAAGACCCTAAGCCGAGAGCAAGAGCAACAGAAAGACCAAGAGCAACCAATGGGAAACCTCAGTGGGGGCGGTTAGCTGCTTTTTGTTTACATTCATCGTAAAATATTTATTTATTTGCGTAGCAAACAAAACGCGCGCCAGGGGCATCATTTGCATTGAAACACTTTCATTGTTGTTAATCTTTTTGCACTCGCATTGAGAATTTAATTAAGGCGATGGTCCGCCATAATTCAATTCCTGACGGCATCAGTCAAGCCCAAAAATTCAGGAAGTGTGACCAAAGTCGTAGAGTGTGAGGCCGTAAGAACCACGCACCGTTGAACAATGGACCGCAAGGCCTTAAGAATATAGGGTAAACATTTAACTTGTGGCATTTTATTTTCATACCCGTAACACTAGCAGTAAGCACTCAAGTTCCTACACCTACAGGGTGTTTTAAAGTCGGGAGTCTCCAGTCGAAAGTGGCATTTTTACTTGTTTTTCTTTGTACCAATTTAAATAAGTACTTGATTACTTTTCGGCACAGAGATACTCGTTGCGAAACGGCTAAAGTGATTTGGACCACACACACACTCTCACACACCCCCACACACACACACACAGAGAATAAAGCCTTTGGTCGTACCAAGAATAGCTTTTGTTATATGAAATTCTCTAGCCAAGCGACCAAACGGATTTCATTTATGTTTTCCATTCTTTTTCTTCTTCTTCTTCTTTTGTATTCCTATTAAACACTAAAGGACCTTATGGCCAACGGATTAGGGCATGATTCTAGCCAAATATGAATTGAATAAAAGTATCACTAAACTGCTGTCTGGTCAAGATACAAAATCAATTCCTTACTTTAGTTAAAGTAAATGACTTTAAATATGTATTTAAACTCAAATTTTCCATTTCTCTCTCTCTCTTAATGGGTTTTTACAATAATTAACAATTTACTGTCTTGCTGCAATTAAGTTTTATTGAGATATTAATTTAGTTAATATACATAATTTCTGCTTCATTTAATAGCGCAAGCTACATTTAAATGAAATTATATTTGTTTTGGGACTACAATTTGATAATTAAGTCAAAATACTAAACATATTTTACACCTTAAAGGAAAAATTTTATGTAATTGACTAAAGATATTTAAGTTAATTAATTAGAATATTAAACAAGTTATTTATATAATATATATAGAATAACAACTCAATAAATAACAGTAATTTTGAGTATAAACAAATAAACAAAACAGAGTAAACATGACAGATGTTAGTGTAAATTATAGTTTTGTAGTTTTTACAAACTGTTTTATAATTAAATATTTTTGTAAATATTGTAACTTTGTTAAATACCACGAGTTTAGTGTAATGTAAATTTATAATCAAATTTAAATATTTTTTTAAAGTTTGTAATATTTAAAATCCATTTTTTTCTTTGTAATATATACAGAAATTTTCTTAAAATATATATAAGCTGTAAGCTGAGTATAAAAATATTTTTTTTCGCAGCTTAGAAAACCTTTAACTGCCAAAGTCCCACAAAATATTTTGTGCCACATTTTCTTTGAGAGTCGCTGCTTTAATTACGCGTCGACTTTTCGCTTCTGACCTAAATGTGGGAGTTTTGGCTTTAAATTCATTTTCACAGCTATTTACAGCCTACATTAGACGTCGGTCATGCTCTAAACTTGGCCCATGCACGTCCACGCTCACACACACACACACACACACACTTGCACATACGCCCACAAGCGTCCCACACACACACACACATAGAAATTGCTCGTTTGGAGTTGAGTAAAAGCAAAAGCTTAAAATGTGGAAAACTACAACGAGTTGAGTGTTATTAATAAGAGTTTTACCTTTTCACTTTAATTATACTTGGCCAGGCCACAATTTAAGTCAACTGAAAGCCAAAAAGTAAATGTGTGGGTGTAAAAAAGGCTAAAAGAGCAAGAGAATACTTCCAGAATTTTGCTGCCTTTTTTCGGGATTTTTCTTTTAGAGACTATTGATAAGTTTCGCTGAGCGAATGTGAACTGCCCAATGGCCCAAAACTAATGGGATGTCAATTTACAGGGTGACCGCCGAAACCTACAACAAGCTGATAACTAAAAAGAAAGAGAGGGGCACAAAAAAAGGAGAAAAGAAGAGAAAGACCTGTCGAACCCTATGAAAAATGGCCAAAACCAGTGGGACATTCAATGATGTGGAAATGACTGACCTTACAGTATGGCCAAAATGGCTAGTAATAAATTTTAGTGACTTGCTCGTGACACAACTCATTAGAACTGACAATGCGTTTGAGCAAGATATAATACCAGAGTAGGCTCGTTAACCCAAAAACGCGTTCAAGACAAAAATCAGCATATTGCCAGCTTCTTACTATTAACAAAGGCACAGGCACAGACACTTAATGAGCCAACCAGGCCAAAAACACACAAATTTCCATACTTCATAATTTTGAAGAGGGTTGCCAAACAGCAGCTACTCTAAAACTTTCTAAGTTCATTCGGAATGACCTACAAAACATCCAATATCCACTTCCATCAGAAGATTTTACATTTAACTATAATTTAAATTGTTGACTTTTAGACAATTATTTAACTGTTTGATATTTGTCACTTTGACGACACAGCATCATTTCTTAAGCAGTTTGAATAATAGTCGCCATAGTTGAATCAATCAAATAATCTTAGCTGATTTTTTTCTCCCTTTTCCCCCTTTTTTCTACCAAAAACCGCCATAAATCAGTTTTGTTGCATTTTTCTTTGGCATTCTAGAGGCAAATGGATTGCTGCAATGCCAACATTGCTTTCAGCTCCAAAAGCTGAAATTAATAGATTTAAATTTATTTTTCCATTCCTTTCCATTCGTGCCATCGGTGTGAAATTGTTTGTGAAAATTGTCGGCTCTTTGGGCCGAGTCTTTTGTTCGGTATGAATAGTTGTAAGATAAATGTGAATATATATATTTCATTTGATTTATTTACACTCGTTATGATAATTTAATTAAAACGAATTCAGTAAAATTTGAAATGACTGACACATAGACGTACTCACAGCATTCCAATTACAATTGAATAAATATTCTTTAACTTTCGCTTATTTGCTTTCTCACACATAATTAATTTCCATTAATGGACACAATAATTTCAGCTTTAATTATTTAATGGTTGCTCTGACCGTTATTTAATTTTAACTTCTGTAAAATTAATACCTTTCACATGTCAGCATATTTTTTCATAAATTTCACTACACTTTTAACATTTCACGAGTCAACTATATTTTAATTTTTGCTCATTTGTTGAACTTTTTTGTTTTTATTTAATTTGTTGAATATTTTGCTTAAGTTTGCTTGAATCTTTCGTGTTCGTAAATCAAAGAATCTTTTCTGAACAGTTCCCAACCGCTTTGCACAGCATCTACAGCACCTGTCGTCTTCGAGTCGCGTTTCATACTGTCCTTCGCTTGTTTAGTAAAGCTACCAGCAGCCCCAGCAGCTTTAGTAACTCATTTCCTTTGTTTTGGGATATTTTAACAGTGATGCTTAACAGAGCACTGTTAAAGAGGCGCACATCAAATGCTAAGTCGTTGAGATAGAAAATGATTTGGCTTGCTGTTAAAGTAAATAAACTGAAGTTGAAACAGAATGAACTCTATGCCCAACAGCTGTTGGCTATAATTTGTTCACTTCTTTAAAACTTGGTTTATTTTTCTCTTCCAGGTTGTTGCACAGTATAACATATGTATCTTTGAGTTGATTTACTTGCAGTATTATAAATTCTTTATGTTATCTATGCTTGTCATACACATATTACGTATACGCAGCATGTTGCTGGGATACAAAACAAACATTGGACATAGAAAATTATTCAATGTCATTGAATGAGCATTTAAATGCTAGACATTAAACTTGAACACAGTAAACTTCAACAGCCTAGCATAAACATAATTGATGAGATCGGGATAAGCATCGTATGCGTGCGACCCATTCATCATTCTTGCCCGGAAACTTTTAAGCCAGCCTCTAAGCAGAAGGTATAGCCAAAAAAAATATGTAATTTTGTCGCCCACATCAGGAAGTGAGCAGTTCGTAGTTCGTAGTTTTTTGGTCATGTATGTATAAATCAAATGCGTATGTGTTTTTGCCAAAAAGTTGGCAAAAGTTCACAGTAACTCATGACCACGTTATCGGAATTTGTTCATCCAATTCTGGCAGTTCAATTTCCGCCTGCATAAACTGCATGTTCATTCTCTGTTCAAGTTATCTGTGCATGCAATTGCCACCACTTAATAACTTTGTAGACGCACTTAATTTCTTAAGTTTATGTTTCACTTCAGATACTGTCAACTCAATTTGAAGCAGTTGGTTATATTTTCCATCTGACAATTATTCTCGTTTCTCTCTTTGTCGACTTTGTCATAGCAAAAGCAACTCGAAAAAAATATAATTTGTGCCCTAAGACACCACACTTACATTAGAGCCGTGACTTGTTAATTCATTCAATTAGCTTTTGTGTATGCCAGTTCACTGGGTACCCTGTAACCAACTCCATTCTGAACTTTATATTCATTTATTTTAAAGTGTTAGCTTTTAAATAGTTTTTAAACATTTTCTCAATTAGATAATATTATTTCAGGAACAGTATGCCCGGGTAGCTCAGTCGGTAGAGCATTGGACTTTTAATCCAAGGGTCCAGGGTTCAAGTCCCTGCTCGGGCGTATTATTTTTACTTGCAAAAAACAAGTAGTTACAATTTATTTTGTTTAATATTGGGTATGACAAGTTTTTCTACAGTAGAAGATAGTCGGGAATTACACTCTGTAGTTCAATTTTGTCAGGAAAAAGGATGGAACCGTATTATTAAGACAAGGACACTCAAGTATTACTTCTCCTACGAGAACACGCTGAAAATGCTGAACAATTTGTAAGCCATTCACTGGGTTTACCTTAATAATTATTTTGCCATTACACAATTTTCACTTTTCACTTGTCAACTGCAGATTGAATAAAAAAAAAGAGAGAAAGTTAAATGCTTAACGCACAATTAAGCGTGTTGCCTGGGTAAAGTGCGTGCCAATAAACATTAAATAAATATTTACCCAAGACGTTCCTGAGAGGCAGCCCCAGAGAGAGAGAGAGAGAGAGCTATAGACAGATGGAAGGCAGAGAATGCAGAGAGACAGGCAGACGAATTGACAGACAGACGGTCAGAGAGACTGTCAGGGAAGGACGTGGACGTGCATAGCGTTAAATACTTTTGCACGTCGTTGCCTAGCAGAAGACAAGCAGCTGATGATGACTTGAGACAGGGTTTGTTGTAAGGCTGCTCAACTGTCGTCTGTCGGTTGTCGACTGTCGATTGTCGGCTGTGCACCATCGACTGTCGGTTGTCCATCCATGATGTGCTTTTTGTTGACAGCATAATTACGTTGATGGCAGCAGCACAGCACTAAGACTGGCAGAGACGAATAAATACAGACTTTTACATTAGCTCGACCTGGGAAATTGTTTGACCCTTGAGAATTTCGCTTGATTTCTGATGTGGGCAGTTCTAACTGCACCCAGGTGTCTTGTGGTCGCCCAAAAGTATGCTATAAATAACTGCAAACCGAGCTGTAACTCTGTAGGTGTGAGCTTCTGTGTGTGTGTGTGTGTGTGTGTGTGTGCTTTCCTTCGCTTTTTTCTGATTTTGACCAACCGACAAGCAGAACTGAATTACAATTTGATTTGTTCTGCAGATTACACTATTTCTGTTTGAATCTTATTGCTTAACTAGGCGAAATGAACACAAAATGCTGCCATGAGCAGCAGCTGAATCTCTATAAACTTTTTAAAGGATTTTTTAAATCGACATTTTACATAAACAGAAGGATATTAAAAATAGAAACAATGGTTCATATTTTTTATTAATTGTATAAATATTATTAATAAAGTGCTGTGCATGTTTTTAAAACTGTACTTATATTTAAATTAGTCACACATGATCAAACACTGTTAATGTTGTTACCAATTTTGTACATTACGTAACCGTTTAGTAGGCATAAAAGCGTTACCTGAGGTATAAAAACAACATAAAAAGAACAACAAGATTTTTAATGCTTTTGCTGCTTTCTAAAGTAATTAAATTTGTAGTAAAACAAGGAACAAAATTTATTTAAATTTGTTTAAAGAGTTACCTGAGTTTACCTGAGAACAGATGTTCATATAATTTGTTCGATTCACAGTCCGCAGTACAACAACAACCAAATGGGACAGCGACAAGCAAATAAAACAATAAAAAACCAGACATACCAAATATAAATTTATATGTGTACACTTATAATAAACACTGTATTTATATGGGGAATCCTGGTGTGAGTTAGATGCCAAGCTTTGTTGGCCAGACTGAAGAAACTTTAGCCGGTTTCCCTGCCTGTAATCATAATAGCAAACTCATGAAGCTAATGATGCCCTTGAGAATGTATTTGTATGTGACACTCCCTCGGAATTATGCTCGCAGACAGTGTGTGTGTGTGTGTGTGTCTCTCTGTGTGCGTGTGTGTTACAAGGACGAACCGAATATAATTGCAAATTACCAAAAAATAATTAATTATCTCCCCCACTGTGTAAGTACTTCTACCGAATGTCGTTTCCCTTTAAATGTGAATTTGGCATTCTATATAATACGGTCAGAGAAAAAGAGTTGCATATGATATTCATTAGAAATGATTATTCCAAGTGACTTTGTCTACCCAAAAAATATTTAAAATAAAGCTAACAAAATTATAAATGCTTTATTTGGCTTACTGGTCTAGAGTAAATACTAGTTCCAACTAAAATTAACTAGTTTTATTGAAACAACTTTGTTCAAATTAAGTTTTCTTGAAATTCCACAACTTAATTGTCTTGTGGGAAAATTAAAAATAAAATTAATTAAAAAGATTCAATTCCCTGCGGTGCAATTTACACGGAAAATGCTCTCAATTCTTTTTTGTGTATTTCAAAAATTTCCATATGCAAATGTAAAATTCTGGGTCCTTGGAAAATCTGAAGCTAAAGGGAGAAATGCATATCACTTGCAAATTAAATGAAAGTGTATGCCGAAGCACCAGTCTACCACTCTACCAGCCAGTCAGGCAGTCAGTCAGTCAGTCAGTTAGTCAGTCACACCGTTAGTTATTCAGTACAATCAGTGAGTTCTTAAATTTTGGCTTGTTTGGAACAATTTTCTATCAAGGCAAAAGCTAAAACGTGAATTGCATTTTATTTTATTAGTTTCACTGTTTTTAAATCATTCCATGTTTCAAGTCTTTCTCTATGTCTGTTTTGAATATAATAGGATTTCATTTTTTTTAATTTCTATTTCAATTTAAATGCAAAATGCAGCGCTTGTTTTAAGTCCAATGCTCACCTCTGATCCAATGTTTACCCGCTTGTCCAGCTCCATGTGCTGTATCTTGTCATTTGCATAAATAGCTCCTCCAGCAGAGCAACAGAATGGATCAGAAAGAGAAACAGGTCAGCGTACTGACCACCGTCTCGACCCCTGCCATGGCCCTCGGGAAGGACGTGGTCAGCTCTTAGCCCTGTTCGCTGTACGTACCCAAATCACAAAACACAAACACATGGCGCCGTCGGCTTTAAGTTTCTATTTGTTTCGAATAACACGCAGTACCAACAAAGGGTCAGACTAGAGAGGAGCGAGGAGCGGAACGGGGACCAGTGGATACGAGGGCTGGGAAACAATTTAGCTCAGTTTCTTGAACCGGCAAAATGGTAGTAAGTTGTCATAAAACTGTCAGCTCGTGGCAGACACAAAAAGGCAAAAACTACGATAGGTTCAAAGATTTGCTTAAACCAAATATGCGAAACAATGTGAATGAGATTTGCATATTTTTTTGTAAAAAACTGAAATGTGTCCTTAATTGTGGGTGTAAATAATATGAAAGCAAAGCATTTTTTTAGCTGGTAAATCTCTGCATTTTTTATATTTTTTTTTTGTGCTTTTTATTCTGAAATGTTGTCAGCTTTATTTGTACAAATTGTTTGCTTAATCTCAATTAAACTGCTGTCACACCTCCATGGTTTTAATTAACTTAATTACTGAGTAATTGATTTCTCGCACAGCTATAAAAATATTTATTTTAAACGCAATTAACTATTCATTGAGACGCATTTCAACCAATAAAGGATCAATTTAAATAGTAATAAAATGGTTACATCTCTAAACATTGTATATTATTATATTGTTTGGTTAATCCGTGCAAATAATTAAAGACAAACTTTAAACATTTCATATATATACGGATACCCGAGCTTTAAGGTGTTGCTAGCAATGGGGTATGATAATCATTTAAGCACAATCGTTCATGTGATTAACCCTAATGTGTTGTTAATACAAATTCGCATTAAGATTTAATTTTCGACCGATTGTTCGTAGGCAGGTATATGGAATAATTATTTTTTGAACGATTCTGGCTAGAAAAAAGCTAGAAAAAGTCAGTATATGTACATTTCAGACATGTAGTCCTTATGTAAACTTGATTCAAATAGCTCAGCAAACAAAAGTTTTTTCTTTCCTAAGACTTCTTGTTTATTTTTACCTATATTATCTTTGCATGAACACAAAGCTCCCAAAAGTGGACGTGTCAAAAAAAAAAAAACAGCCAACGTGCACAGTTTGGCCAATTTAACTTGCGAAGGCATGGTCGACCACGTGAAGTATATATCTTCTTGAGCAGTATCAACAGTCGAGTTTATAAAGCAATATCTGTCCTTATGAGCACCTGAATCTCAGACACTATAAGAGTTAGAGCCATCAAATTTGGAATGAATCTATACTTTACACAGATGCGGTGCCACGGCTTTAACAGCCCAAGCAAATTTTCAGAAAGAACTTTCATAACACCAAAACTTGAAAGCTACTAGAAGTATTCTTACCAAATTTGGTTAGGATATAGCTCGCAAATAGTCGAAAAATGCTTATTTGTATGAAAAACCCTCAGAAGAATGAATACGGGGTCTTTTACAGTCATGTTCATAGACTATTCCCTTTCTTATTAATTTATGATGAGAGAGAAGTTCAAGTGCCCGGGTAGCTCAGTCGGTAGAGCATTGGACTTTTAATCCAAGGGTCCAGGGTTCAAGTCCCTGCTCGGGCGGGCGATAGATTTTTAGATTAAATCTTATTTTTTTGGAACTTGAAGCGGAATATATTCATATTTGTGACCAGACGAGATAGAAAGAAGATTTACTCGTTGAGAAGATGGCTTATAAAGTAATATTAGCCCAACAATAAACAAAAATGTGTCTACAAACTTTGGCTATAACAATTCAAGTGGATTAGTATAATTTAAACCCTTGCTAATATAAGATACCTTACTTTAGTTGTGTACAAAAAAGAATTATATTTTTTTCGTTTGGTCAATCAAAACAATTTTCGGAAAACTCAGTTGCAAATTATTTAGTATTAATTGTTTTTACGTTTGCCGTGCGAAAGTTTTTGGCTTAAATTTCGCTTTACGAGCCAACACTTTGGCCAACTCCGGACACGCCCACTAACTTACTACAAACTTTCAACTCAACCGAGCTGTGAGCATTTGGGATTGTGTTGGAGATTGGTAGTGGGATTGGGAATGGATCTAGGAGAGAGTTTAGTGCGGTTTAGTGGCAGCTCCTAATGAAATTCACTTGAGCTGTTTTCTGTTTATGGCACACCCGTCCACAAAACTTTAGACATTATGCAGTCATTGTTGTTGTTTCTAGAAACTAAGAACTGTGAACTGAGAACTAAGAATGGAAAACTTGAAAATTGGAATGGGAAATGTTATGTTTTCAGTAAGGTCCAGCCGGAGCTTGTCTGTGTCACTCAAATGATTAAAGATTTCATTTTATGGCTGCTGCTTGGCTGCGTTTTTGCTGCCTGTTAGCTGTTAGCTGTTGGCTGTTTTCTGTTAGCTATCTGCTACTTTTTGCTACAATTTATCAACTTTCAAGGTTGTCCGAACCAGTTGTAAAAACTTTGCCATTTTGTTTTGTCCACTCGCATTAAATTTCTAATTTAATCAACTTCCCTTCCGGATGTGAGAAAACATGCGCACACGCTTTATAGTCAAATTTGTAGTCATATTTCATGTTCACCATAAAACCTCACAGATCGCAATCCACTTTCCACTCTCCTTTCCACTGACCTTTAAATATTCAATTGGTTTGGTTCAAAGTTTTACCACAAAGTATGGTTTTTAGTGCTCTAATCGAAGGTCATGAAAAGGCCTATCAAAAATGATTGATGAATGCTATTTTGTCTTAACAGCAACAGGGCTCTTTTAATGCAAAACATTCTCAAAAAGTACTTTGTTAGTCTCACAAATGGCCAAGACCAAAAAAAGGTCAACTTCTGACTTGCGGCTATAATCAAAATTCTGTAATTTTCATAATGTTCTTTTTCCACAGACAAGAACAAACCGCATTAAAATGGCAACTGTTTTTTACTGGTCTAATTAGATAGAACAATTGCAACTCTTGATACCAAAAATGTGAATTTTCCAGTGTAATTACAGTCGACTGAGACACTCATAAATCAACTGTGTGCGAATTGTCATCTGGCGAGATGAACAAAATTTCCAAGAAACCGAATTTCTTAGGACTAGCTTAAATCTGTGTAAGTTAAATAAAATTATATATGAGAATGTTGTAGAATATAACAGCATTTGAGGTATTAAGTAAAGGATTTTAACTTTCCTAAGAAAATTTGGCAATACTAAAACTGTTGCTGGATGGCAATTGGCTATGTATATGCTAATGACTACCTCATTTTGATAATACTGTTTATTTCAATACAGTTAATTTAAGGCAGTCACCGTAAGAAGTGCACAATTCCTCTGTACTTGTATTGAAATTAGTTCATAATAAATATGAAAATTATTTTATAATTTTTCCATGAATTTCTGCCAGTGCTGATACTGTTACTGGATGACAAAATTATAAGGAATTCTGAATTATAGTCTGTGGAAATGACTTGACAATACAATTAAATTGTAGTAATACTGTTTGTTTTATCGCAGAGCTAAAAAGGACTATTGAATTTCTTGTTTATTGTGTTTTAATTAATTCCAAATAAAATAGTAAGCCACATGTTTGCGTAAAAGGATTAAAACCATATCACTTCCTTGAAAAAAGTTGTCAACTTATTTGTTGAATCACAGCTTTTATGGAAATTCATTTTTAGCTTTATAGAAAATCATGGCATTGTATTGTAAGAGAGAATATTAATGATTTTAATAAGAACACAGCATTCTCAAGTTACTTTTATCGATTTATGACTACACTGCAAGTTCATAATTTCTCGTAAATAAAACAGATTTATTTTCTACTCGAGTTTTACTCAAAGTCAATCGGTATGCATTGTACAATTGAAAATCCTGCTGCTATTTGAAGAACATTTCAACAGATATCTTACTAATGAGCAGCTGAAGTGCGCTGAGTGCCGGAACGTGTCAGCAAGTTCAACGAGCAACTTGTTGTCAACATTCACGCTTGAAATCCCAACCACAATGGAACAAAAAGAATATTCATAGTGCATTCAAAGTGCATTTTTCTCCCTGGGGTTCATTTGACATGGAACGTTGTTTGCGTTCATAATTTCCACATGTACACAGAGACAGCGATGAATATACACAAATTCAACAAGCTACTACTGCTGGCCTTTTCAAGAGCAACATTTTAAAGCGCTCTGCCATTGAGTATACGACCTGATGGCGGATATTTAATATGGGAAATCCGGTCGTAGATTTTATTGTTTGTTCATCCACACAGAATACCATATGTTAACCAAGGAGTTAAAGCCACTTGGGCGTTACTGAAGATATATAAGTGTATTTTAAATAAGACGAGAGAATTGGGAATTGTAAAACACACATACTTTTCACAGGATTAATTAAATTTATTGAAAGTCTTACAGGTTTACATCTTTATACCATTGAGACACAGTTGACCCAATTCAACGCCTAAGACAGTCGCCCGCTGTGCTACGTGCATAATGCACTGAACCAACGCTGCGTATACGTAATAGCATCAGTATATCTTCATGTTAGCTAAAATTCTTGCACAAAATGTGTGAAGTAAAAAACCAGCACTGTGCATATGACACCAGAGATATACGTGTGCATGTGTTTCGTGGTACAACACAAAAAAAAGTAAAAGAAATAAAAACCGAAGCTTGCATTACACTGGCTTTGGCAATCATATCGTACACTGGTCTACCATAAATTCAATTTAGTTCGTGTTTCTCTTAATATACAAAACACATATGTGGAAATGCAGCATCTCTTGTTACTTTCATTCAACGGAAACGCGAAGAGTTTGAAGCAAGTGGACAAAGGGTCATGGTTGGAGCCATCGATTAGAGTTCACTGTAAGAAAAGCCAGAACAAAACTATACAAAAATACAAAGCTATCAAATATTGTCCACAAAATTGAAAAATAAAGTATTGAGTAATAAAAATTCAAATTTATTTTCTAGAGTGATTCAAGTTGAATAAAAAAATTGCAGAATTGGACTGTTAAAATTAAAAATTTAAAAAAATGTTTACTTTTTAGATTATTAAAAAATAAAGTCGAAATGGAGCTTAAAAAAATTTTGGGCACGAAAACTGGTTGTTTGCGATGGAAAAAATATTTTTAAATTATATTTTTTGGTGACAGAACAAGTGCCCGGGTAGCTCAGTCGGTAGAGCATTGGACTTTTAATCCAAGGGTCCAGGGTTCAAGTCCCTGCTCGGGCGGGCGATTATCTTTTTAGATTGCATCTAAGACGGATTTAAAGTATTTAAACTTAACAAACAGTTTACCTTAATCCAGAATATTTGCTTCATATAGAACGCCTTGTTTTCATTCAAAGAAATTGACATATCCTTAAAAAGAATTGGTTTAATACTTCTTGACTAAATTTGGGAAAGATCGGACTCCTGTATCATATAACTACCATAGTCCTAATCGCCAAAAGACAGCGTATTTTTAACAGTGTATCAAGAACCTATATTAATCAGTGAATGACTTTTGCTGTATGTCGCTCGTTTAGTTTTAAGCGACTTCCACTTTACACGCAGTCATGCCAGGAATTACAGGATCCCTGTGCACTCGGCCGTGACCCATATGCACACAGCTGTAATATTTCAAGAATTACACATACGTGCGTGTGTGTGTGTGTGTGCATGTGTGTGGGAGCCGCAGGAGACGTATGTCGTTTTATCATGTCAGTTGCATTATGTCAGACTGCTTGAGTTGGTTGCGATTGCGGCAGTTGCCAACCGAGTAACACTTAACATAACTTTTGACCTTTGTCACAGCAAGCGAAGCGCATTTTACATAACTTGTCATTTGGCTGGAGAATGCGTAAAGATTTTCTTGGGACTTTCTTTCAATGACTTTAATTGCTCCTTCAAAGTATATATTTTATTTATAATTAAGAGTGATTTCCATTTAATTCTATGATAAATCAAAAGATGGGTATGGTAAATTACACAATTGTGCACAATATCAAAGTAGACATTTGCACTTAATCACGTTATGTCACTTGAAATCTATGCGAACGAAATACAAATCGAAGGGCATCAATTCATCTCTGATTGATTAACTCGTTTATGTACAAATCTACCGACCAAAACGCCAATTTATTTGTGTGTGGCATTGACAAACCTCAATACGATAGACAAAATATTCCACAACTAAGTCAAAGAAAATTGATGACTGAGACACGTCAGGCAGATCAGAAGTATGCACTACTCAACATGTAAATAATGAAAAGAAAAATACACATGTAAAATGAAAATAACACAGAGGAGCAGAGGAACTAAGGTAAAAGAAAGCAATTTTTATTTAGTCTTTTTGTACCTGACACACAAATAAATTGTTTGAATATCTTTCTTTGCTTTCTGAGATAACTACAAACTAAGAAAGATACTTTTTCTCCTCAGTGTTTGTCCAGCAAAAGAAAACTTTTATTTTTATATTTATTTGTTTTTTTAATGTAATAAATATATTCTATGAATTCAATGATTTAATATTTGATACAAAAATAAATTGTTCATTGTTTTACAAGGAAAATGAAAGTCGTAAACGAAAGGAAAATACTCTGCAATTATCGTGAAAACATAATTTGATAGTTTTATTTACTGTCTTTATTAAATTCCTTAGAAAAATAGTCATGCAATCATTTGAAGTTAGTCAGAATCAAAGCAATCCATGGAAATAATTTACTGAGTTGGAAAATAAATCTATCATATTCTAATGGACTTTTAGAATTATTTTTAAAATTTAAGTTTTTTGCAAACTAAAAATCTGTTT
Organism: Drosophila cardini; assembly: GCA_018903735.1. Taxonomy (NCBI): domain Eukaryota; kingdom Metazoa; phylum Arthropoda; class Insecta; order Diptera; family Drosophilidae; genus Drosophila; species Drosophila cardini. The sequence continues at coordinate 18,300,140 of JAEIGM010000001.1, read as the reverse complement.
ATGTGTTAAATATATAAATGGAATTTATTTATTTAATATAAAAAATATTAAACATAAATAAAGTTTATTTAATAAATATGTTTAAATCACTCTCATCTCTCCTCTTGACTTTATATTTAATATTTCTGTTCTTCTCTTCGTTATTCCCTTTAACGACTAACAAATTTCATAATATTCATTTCATATTTCAACACTTAAAAGGCAAATTGTCATAAAAAGCATTCCGCTGCCAGAAGTGTGCACAAATTAGATGGAATTCAGTCATTGGCAATTTAAACTCAACGAACCTAGACTTGTTACCATCATCCAGAATTACTCACAGAATCTAAAGCCTGGCAGCCCTTATTATATAATACATAAGCTGGATTTTATTCATAATTTATAGGCAGTAAAAGCATATGAAAAATATATTCAGTAATTTATTTATGGTAATAATTTTCTTTGTATGTTTGCAGCTTATCATTGTTATCATTGCACTCATATGTTTGTGTATAATTAATTATTTCACAAATTGCAAAAGTAAAATGCCAAATAATTTACAAATATAAGCAATTTTTTAATTAGTTTTAGAACAATTTGTAAAGTTGCCACTTGCAGTGTTTTATAATTATTTTTGTATAAACAATATTGTTTAGTTTAATTTAAAATACAAACGACAAATTAAATTATTAAATTTGCAGACAAATCTAATGGAAAATAGCTATAAAATGAAAATATTAATAATTTAGAAATTTTCCACCATTTTTAACTGATTTGTTGATGAAAGTTAAGGGTGTTAAACATACAATAGACTATGACTTCCGACTACAAGTACACACAAACACACACACACACACACACCGAAGCCTATACCAACTGACTATTTGGGCATTCATGTGTAAGACTTTTGTGTGTTGAATTTCCAACTTTTGTCACATCCAAACAACTGTCGATATAACGAGGCACACACACACACACACATTTGTGTATACATATACATAAGTATATCGGTGACGTGATTGACTTTTATGAGTCCATGTTGATGTGATATAGAAATTATTTTCATGGTCTCCTGACTTTTTGTAAAGTTATCGGCTTGGATTCAGCATGCACATGGAAAATAATACGAGACCGGATTCATTCTCATCGAATTTAAGTACGGCCATGCTATGTGTTAGATAAGCTTCCGCTTTGTTATGTCTGATTATTTTTGATTGACTGCATTTTGAGTTGACAGGGCAGTCATATAGAGCCGCCAATTACTATGATAATGTACCACATACACTGGGAGAAATTGGATGGCTATAAAAGGAAAAAATATTTTGTAGTTAAAATAAACAAGTAAATTTAAAAACTATTTATTTAAAATAATTTTATTTAAGTGATTTTTGATTTTAATTTAATTATTCCACTAACTTACTCCTATTTTGTTTCAGTGTACCCATACATTTTAACAGCCAAGCATTCAGGAGTTGGCAAGCAGCCATTAGTTTGATTTCACTCTTCAAACTTGACATTCTGGCAACTTTACCAAACATAATATGGCCAGAAAAGATTTGGCAACACGTTACGTTGACAAATTGCTGACTTGTTCCAAAAATGAACTCCTTTTATGGCACTGGCAGCCATTCAGTTCATTGTCTACCATTCAAGTGTACTTGAATAATTCACTTTTTATTCACTTTTTACTTTAAGTGGATCACTGCAAATTTTATATATTTAATCCTATCGAAATGTGAAACTAATTTTGTTTCGTGTTGTTAAATTGTTGTCAACGAAATTCTACCAATTTGCCTACTTTTATTTGTACTACTAGGTTTTCTGTTAGTTTTATGCAAATTCAGGAATAGATTTGGATTTCCACTTGCTCTTTTGTTTATTTGTGTTTGTGACTAGAATTTCATGTTCTGACTCTTTGTTGCAATTAACTGGTCGACAGCAAACAAAGTGGTTTTTAAACGGCAATTTTAAAGTTTATTTGAGTTCTGAATAAAAACTAAATACAAAATTAAATTGAATTCATTTTAAAATTGAGTTTCACTTGTTTATTTTTAAATCATTTTTAAATAGACATAAAATTATAATTTTATTTTGCTAAGTTAAGTCAAAATGCCTTGATTTTTTCTATAAAATTGCCATTTTTCATATTTATTTATTTTGTTTTCTTTAGTCAAATACAATTTTCTATTAGCTTCAACACATTTATCTTGATTTATTTTAAAGTGCTGTTGAATCGCAGACTCTGTTAAACTTATTCCAATTGTCTTGGTAGCCATAAAGACCTAAATCAATTTGAAACTTATCGCATTCATTTTATTGAATTCCACTTTAGGGTTGCCATTGATTGATTTGCACTGCATCCAATAAAAAGGCAGTCACTGACCATTGAGATCGACAACTTGATTAACGACTATGGCTAGAAAAGTTTTAAAATAAATAATATTTACTAGCAAATATTTAACTCTTAAACAATTTCCAAGCTATGAAACATTCCACATAGAATTTATTTTTATTTTAATTGTTAAAAGGATTTTCTTATTGAAATTTCTGCAGCTTAACAATTTGTTATTCTTTAAGAGTCAAACAATTTGGAATTTAATTTATTTCTGGGGTGTTAACACTCTCATTTCAATCTAAACTTGTTTAAATCCGATTGCCATTCATTGACTACAAACAAAACATTTTCTTTGTCTAACACATTTTTAAATACATTTTTGACACAAATGGAAATTCATTATTCTTCTATTGCATTTCTGTTTTCTATCTGCAGTTGAGAGTGGAAAATTCATTTGTTTCCTAGAACTGAAATTTATTCAGAAAAATCAAACTTGGATGCAATAAATTAATGACTCAATGAGAGACAATGAGACAATAAACTGATTAATGACAAGTTCTGCAGTAATGCAGCAAAACAAAAGCCATTAAGTCAAAGGAAAACTGGCGACTGTAAGTCTCTAAATGAGTGTTGATTTGTCGCCTCATAATTGCAATGAGCTCTGAAAGCAAGCAAAAAATATTCATACTGAAAAATGATTCACTCTGAAACATAAATTTCAAAGAAATCTATTGGTAGATGTCAAAGAGCAAAGAAAATATGCCAAATGAATGCGGGCGAAGGCAGAAAATAACCACAACAGACATCTTCTGTCACACACACACACAAACACACAGGCCATGCGCAAAAATGTGTATGTTTGTGGGCGTGTGGGTGTGTGGGTGTGTGGGTGTGTGGGTGTGTGTATGCGCTTACACACACCACCAGCTGCAAAATAACAGCAACAGCAACAACTAAAAGTACATTTGGCATTGTTGTCATTTGTTCAGCATACAGTGAAGTATGTTAGCTTAAAACAATACGAGGAAAACCAACCTCGAAAAAGCAACTCTGGGAATGCGTAACTTGTGAAAAACCATGTCAATATTTCGACAAAGGCTTTTCTTGACGAAAACCCAAAACCAAAAACCCAAAAAGTAGAAAAGCGGAAAACGTATTAACTGCTCAATAAAACGATTCGTTCTCTCAGTTAAATGGCAGGCAAAAGCAAGAACTAGGAGTACTCCTAAAGCCAAACTGTATAGTTAAGCTAAAACTAGTGAAACTAGTGAGAGCTTAAAGAGAGCTTACTAGTAGGGAGAGATCTATTTGAATGATAAGAAACAAGTAAAATTACTATAAAGTTACAGATATACAAAATCATTATAAATACTTTTTATATATGTGTGGTTAAGATATCTCAATAAATACAACAGATTCCTTAATAATCAAAGAATGGGTTTAACCATTAGCTCTTGAAGCTATTTTCATGTCTGTTACGCCCCTCCTGCCTATTAGGCACATTTTTTCTTGACCAGCCCAACAAATTTATCCCATTTGTAAAACATGTACAGATAATAGTTTTATGAGCTTCGGTCAGCTATCAACAATTTGACAGACACACATAACGTATACGCAGTGTGTACACTCAAATATTTACCACAGTTTGGACGATAGTGTCAGCACCAGCGACAGCTAAAAACGCAAATTTACAACAATTCAACTTTGCGGTTGTTCTGTTCGTCATGACCACCGTGTTTAATGGCAGTTAAATCAACGCCCTGGCAACGCTAAAAACTGAAAAACTAATTAAAGTCTGCTTAAATAAATTTATGATGCTCCTCATTGTTATGGTACCCGGAAAAAACATGCGGAATGAACAGGACAAAATAGAAAATAGAAAGGTCTATCTGAAAGTCATTGCCTTTGCCTGGTAGTCCGAATAATGATAAAACGGAGTGGAAAATAGCCTCAAGAGTTTGCTTCACAAATTAATTGTATTTTAATTGTGTGGCACGAAATGACAGAAGCTAAAAAAGAGAGGAAGATGCAATTAAACAGTCCCAAGGATTAGCTGGTAATGACAGGTATATAAGCTATTGTGCAGAAACCATCATAAAGCAAAGAGCAGCAAACAAAAAATACTCATAAAAGTTTTATTTATGGCAATACAGTGAAGTCCAAGAAAATATAACGAAAAGACACTTTTGAAGAGGTCCATAAACATATAACGATGATAGAATTTTAATTAATTTTTCTTTTGTCGTATTTGGGAAACTAGAAAATTTCCTTTTTATTTAAAACACGTAGAACTTTGCCGTTTATTGAATGAAAATTTCGAATTTAAAAGGGTTTAGAAATTTCTAAAATGTTGTTTGCTGAAAATATTGTCCTCTTCTATTGACGAGCGAAGAGATACTTATATTTTGCAGTTCTATCAAACTTCTGAGATTTGTCTTTGTCTGTTTGGTGCCCTTTGTTGGCATTGCATTTTACATTTTGTGTTTAACAATCAGCTTAAATTGCTTGCACTTGGCATGACTTAGATGGAGCCAACTGGCAAGTCAACTATTTGATACCCTGTATTTGTTCGGGACCAATCTTATGCACACTATACTATATATTAAGCTTAAGTTTATACATTTATATACTATTTTCATTCTCTGAAAAGGTTTTTTGTCTGCTCGCTTAGTCTCAGAAGCATACGTTGAACTGTGATGATTTCTGCTCATGTGAAACAATTTGATTCTTGTTCCATGTGTTAATTACAGGATTTATGGATATGTGGCTTAACAAAGCTTTTAACACATTTCCAGATACAAACAAATACATATTTGAATCACACACTGCAAAAGGCCATAAGTTGGATTGAGTCAACAACATTTGTCATTCAATGTTCACGTTCATAGTTAACAATTCATCCTTAAATTATATTTTAGCCAATGACAAAATGTAAATCTGGTTACGTGTCTTGATATTTGTTAGCGGTGCAAACACACATTCAGTCTAACTAGCTTCAATTCTAATTAGTAAAATGTTGTTAGAATTTGCTTTTGTGTCCAAGCAATATTGAATTTCCATTGAAACAAAGCTATTTGTGTATGTTTTCCATTCTAAGGTAATATCATGTAAATTAGATACGCTTTGATTTGAATAATTGAAGACTACAGATGCTCTGCTCATCACAGACTGATTTTTAATTTCCAACTCATTACTGCAGTAACCAAAAGCAGAACCCAAAGCTAAGCTTACTCAACATTGCTGAGCCATTTAATTTATATTTAAGTAAACAAATATATTTTGTGTCAAAGCAACATCCGCTTTTATTTCCACATCCTGTTTTAAGTTCCCAAAATTAGATTTTGTTCATTTCTGCACTTAATTTCCTTGGGCTCTTAGCTAGTTACAAAACGATATCCTGGGACTTAATATGTCAACATTGACCAATTTATGCAACCGTAATGCAGGTTCACAAGGTTAAGTAACAGGATGTGTGTCGCAAATGCTGAATAAGCAGTCAACGAAGACCAACGGTACAACCATAAAAAGGGTCCTTTTCTCGGTCCTTTGCTCGGATTTCGAATAGAAGAAAATATATATACATCTGTGTGATTTACGTACACACTTTGCTTTCACATGTGGGCAATGTTGGTCTTAATTGCTCTTTTTTCTACGAATAATCATGCAATACTTTGCCTATTTCACTGGTTTTGTCTGCACTAAATCACCCTAATCCTTGGACCAGCGTGCCAATAAGACCATGTGTTTATATGGGACAATAAATAAGCATAAAGACGACAATATTCCAAGCTTATACTTGAACAAAGAAACATAACTTAATTTGCATTTTTTGTTATTATTATTAACAAAAGAATAATAATTTAAATTCTCAACTCAAGTGTAACCAAATTGGCCAAATTTCCAAATTGGCCAGTTTAAAAAAAATAAAGTAACTAAAGTAACCATTAAGCAGGTGTTGAGTGAAAGGATACATCAGTTAACCACAAAAGACTCTCTCTCTCTCATAAGATTTAAATAGGATGGTTTTGAGTGTTTGGGTGTGTGTGTGTGTGCCACATTTTGTGGTAAGCCTTTCAGCTGCCACTTGGCAGTCTTCTGACAGCACATAAAAATAAAGAGCCTCACAGAAAGAGGAAGAGACAGGGATAGAGAAAGAGAAGGAGAAGAAATGGACCAGTTGGTGTTGAGGAGAGCACGTCACGCACTTGACAACGACACAACGTGCAAGTGACGCAAATGACATGTTTATGTGGCATACTTTTCAGCGCAAATTAAAAGGGGAGAAAGCAACTTTGGATCCATCTTACGAGTATGTCTAGCAATTAAAACTGACAAGCAGCTTTGCATCCAACACCAAGAAAGACAAGAACAAAAAGAAAAAACTAAACTAAAATGAAATAGAAATAGAAATGCAAAGGAAAAACTGAAGGAAAATTTTGGCATTTCGGGTTAAAAAACTCAGCAACCACAACATGACACGTACGGCCATAAAAAATGGTACAAAATGATCATCAACTGTTGGCAGTGCGTGGTGGCATTTGGCATTTGAAATTGGTAGACTGAGTACCATAAACGAGACCCGAGCACAGATCATGCAAATCATCATGGAAATAAAATTTGGTGCAAGGCGACACAAACAATTTAATAAAACTCAAATTGACGGAAATTTACATGCTTCACAGCACTTGACTGACAGATACTTGGCATTTTTTAACCACCGAACCAATCTCTCATCCCAGCCTTACTTATTTCTCATACTAAATGTCTTCTTTGTCTGCTTTTCGCAGCTTATGCTTGTAGTTGAAAGTTTTTCTTCTTTGTTTCTTGTCGTCTTCGAACTAAGTCTCACTTTTTTCCCCCTTGTCTGTTAACTTTTGAGATAGTCTCGATTTGTCTCGTCTCGTCTCGTCTCGTATTCGGACCCAGCCTATACCTTCAGGCTAAAGTTTTATGCATTCAAGCTCTCTGAATCGAATTTACTTTACACGAGTGAGAAGGAAACAAAGTGATAAAGAATAATATAAAGAAAATCAGGCCACAGCCACAGCAACAACCACAACCACAATCACAACCACGAGACGGTTTGTGGGCTAAATAAATGTTAATAAGCTCAAGTCGCTGTACTTTTAAAGGCTAAGACTCTTGTCAAATCCGATGAATACAAATAAATTATGCTGTTATTCAAATCAGTCCCAGTTAGCCAGTCATTGGCATTCGACTTACAAATGGCACCCAAAGGGCTTTAAATTATTGACATCCTCTTAGACACTTAGAAAGAACGATTGCACATTGGATTTTACATATTTCATACTCTGTCTCCAAAATAAATTAGAGAACTGTAAAGGAATTTTAAAACGGGAAAAATTTATCAATTTATTTTATTGCTAAACGATTTTTTTTTTGAAGAAATTGGCTTAGACATTCTGTGTAATTGATAAAGTAATAATTTAAATGGAGATCTTATTTAAAATATTATTAACTCATAAAAAACCAAAACAATTAACTTGAATAGCCTGATAATGCACAGCACAATAATGTTTAAGACTTGGTTAAAAAAGTGTTTTTTTTATGTGATTTTATAAATCATACCTACTAAATATAACTGTCTCCATAAGTTAATTATTTTTAAGTGAAGTCAGAGAAGAATGCAATTTATGAATCTGTCAAACGACAATAAAATCTTATTAAAGCAGAACAAGCTCGTAAAGTGCCAACTGCCAGAACAAAATATTCAAATAACCCAACGGTGAAATATTACACCTGCGGTAAAAAATTTCATCATGACTTCATTTGCAACATGCGGCAAGGAGCAAGTGGCAAGTAGAAGGAGGCAAGAAGCAAGTAGAAGGAGGCAAGTGGAAAGTAGCAAGCAACAAGAGCAAAGCTCAAATCAAAAATACGATTTTTTGGCCAACCTGAAAAAAGCAATCATTGTGAAGCATAAAAAAAAGGTAAAGATAAAATATGATAAAAATATTTCTGAATAGATTCTGGTGGAAATGGCAGGAAAGAAGAGCAAGAATGGGGAGGTAGAGGAACTGTTATATATGTAAGAGCAAATATGCGTGTAATCAGCTTACTTACGCATGTTTATTGTATATATATTTATATGTATAAAAATATATACAAGTATTTGTATTTTAAGTACTATGGGTGGGTGGTAAATATTAAAATTTTGTAGTATTTTGTGAGAGTAGTAAACAAGTTTGAATGAGCGTTTTTTCTTCTGACCAGCTTATAACAAGGCTGAAAAGTTTTTGCCTTTGCTTTAAGCTTATTCACAAATTGGCACAAATATTATGCTAATTTACAGCGCGCCAAATTAACAATTATAAACGTCGACTTCTCATCGTGCAATTTGCATAAATTTATACGGCTTTATGCAGCTATTTGTTGCCTTCGCTCACCTCTCATACAAACACTCCTGCAGCCCTGGAACCCCTTCAGCCAACCCTTGTTTTCGACACTCCGTTCGCATTTTATACCGTGTGCTGTGTGCCGTGTGCCGTGTGCCATTCCACAATGTTGTTGTCCTTGCAACTTTTTGCTTTTGAAAGCTTTAGTCACCAGGCGGAAAAAAACAACAAAATTTTGCTCACATTCTGATTTGGGGAAACAGAAGCAGCAATGGCAACCCTGGCACGTTGGGCTTCAGTTTCTCTCAAGTTCATTTCACTACTTTTCCTTTAAGAAAGTAGAGTTTTCCTACCTGTTATAAGTAGGCACTGGTAAATTGTAATCGTTGGAGTGTAAAGAATAGAAAAGAAGTAAAATCAGAGAAACTAATTAATTTTTAAACCTATTACTAGTACTACTATATAAATTTTAATTTATTTAACATATATAATTACCGGATATATTTTAGTCGAGTGACTATTTAAAGTCTTCGTATTTGTTAGCCAAGATGTTTGCTCAATGCATTGCAGGTAACACTGTACCTGCTCGTAAATCTTTCATCTGCCATTGCGAAGTTTTTCATGCAAATGAAAGCTGAATCGCTGCGTATGCATAATATATGTCAATGTAGTTTAGTACATAAACTAACATACATACATATATATATAAATGTTTATCTATTAAATCCAATGTGTGAAGCATGAAGAATACTTCAACTGCATTTGAGTGCTACTCGAAATAAAATGGAAATTGCATTTGATATTGGTAAACCAGAAAACTCCTTCATCATTTTATTATATGTGGCACAATTAATTCTAAAGAACTTTTGAAAATATTTCATTTTTTTATGAATTTTCAATAAGTTTTTAAAGTTTCTGAATTGATTTTACTTTTATTTAATTAAAATAAAAATGGTAAAATTTAAATTCTTACACTTCCCTAACTGCCTTCATTAAGGACTCAATTTCTGGACTTAAATTGCCACAAAAATTAATCCTAATCGCCAGAGAAAAAGAATTTAGCTGCTGGTAAAAGATTTTCTTTCTTATTTGCAAATTAAAGTGTCTTCAGCTAATTTGAGTCAATTTCTCTCGCTCCAATTCAGACAGTGTCTGAGTGAAAGATACGCCCATGAAGCACATAAATTTGAGTAGTTTATTTGGCGTTACAATTTGTTCGTTGGCAACTGAGTTAAGCACTGTGAATTGTTAGCTGCAAAATAATTTCATGGTTGATTACACAAAGGACCAACAAACAACCCAGCCAAAATATGCGTAATTGGAAAATGATGTCAAGTTGCTGTCTTTTCTGTTTCCTGTTGACAACGACAATGTTGAATTTCAGAATCATTTGTGCTCCACACTCGACTGCTGATTAATTAACTAGCGGCAAATCAAGTAAGTGGCCCAAACAGAAAGCATCCAAAAGCTGATATAGGTCAAGCTAAGAAATCTGCTACTCTTAGAGCCCAAGATCTGTTAATTAATTTCGCAAGTTTGTGTCACTTTCCCCCATCCCCTTTCCCTCTGCCCGACTTGTCTTTAAAGCCAAGGAAAAACAAAGAAAAATAAAATAGAAATAAAGTGCTCTAAAAATTCAATTTAACAATGAAAATCAAGCTTTTTTCCATCATTTTGCTGCTGTTTGCTATTTTATCTGTGATTGTGTATGTTTGTGTGTGTTTGTTGCGGTAATGGAAACAAAAAACTATACAAAAGAAATAATAATACATGCCTTGAAATCGTGTTCTTCTATAGCCATTTGATAGTGCCCATTTTGGACATTTTTGTTGTTGTTGCTGCTGCTACTGCTGCTGCTTAGGCCCTGGCGCCACTTAAATGTTGCGTATGTGGGAAATATATACGATATATATACATATAAAAAAAGATCCATATAAAATATATAAAAGTGAATAGATGGTACAGACAGAGGCGTAGCCTAGGAATGAGATAGGAGATTTTGTGAGAGAAAACTAGTTTGATTTAATTCTTAAAGTTAGTCAAACAACTGCAATTGAGTATGAAATGAAACTTTGTTGTATCTGTTGTGTCAACAATTCCAATATCACATAGATACATGGGGCCCCCTTTTGGTCCATGTCCATGGGCTCTTCGAGAGTGAATAGGGTGTCCTCTTCCCAGTGTATATGGGTATACTTATAGTATAAATAAGCGCCACATGCTCAACATTTTTATGCTGTTTTATTGCATTGCGCTAAAAGGCAAAGGCATATAGGAAACAGAAAGAGAAACAGAAACTGAAAGTGTAGCAAAACCAAACCATGACCATGTGCGATATATTTACTAGAGAGGGAGAGAGAGAGAGAGAGAGATATGTATTTGTTTGCTTTGGTTTGTTGTTTCATGTTTCTGCTACAGTTCGAGGTGCCGTCTAAAGCCAAAATCTTATTATGTGCTACATTTAACGCCCAAGTAGCTGAACATTTCAGTCAGATATTTCCATTTACTTAGCCATCAGCTGGAATAGCAGACCAAGAAATGTATTGTGATTGTGTTTTCTGTCTATTCCAACAGTCGATGTCTTTAGTTTCCACTTTAGTCAAGTCCTCCTATGTCGATATGTCGTTTCATTTGGCCATTTTATTTGCCAACTCAGCAGCGGTGCAATAAAATTCAACTGCTTTGTGTAAGCCTTTCGATTTCACCCCTCAATTGTACCTGTGGTTAGCAGCGACACTTTCTCCAAATCGATGCGCAGTCGTAAAATCTTCCAAATTTATTGCATACTTCGCTGCATAGATTTGTGTGTGCGTGTGTGGGAGTGTTCGTGTGTGTGTGTGCGAGTGTGTGTGTGTGCGAGTGTGTGACAACATCAGGGTGCGTGCTTTGCGATTTTTACACCCTTTTGATTGGCCTTCGTGAAGATTAAAGTTATACTACGCGACGCGTAAATTTTATACGCATTGCCTTTAAAACGTTTAACGGGGCGTATGTGTAATTTGGCCGCTTATATATTTTGTAATAATGTGTTATTCCCATAGTAAACAGAATTACTATTTTAATGAAATAATTTGAATTCAATGCAGCCAACTGATTTATTATTAAAGGCAAAGTTCCAATGTCAATTGCTGTGGTCCGCATCAATTAATTGAGTTAATTATTAGAACATTCCAATGGTCTGTCGCACGCTAAGCATATTTAATTAAATTTTAATCTAATTAATTACGCGACATTTTCGTGACAGAAATGCACAGCAAATAATGCCGCTGCGGGAGTCCAGGAAACAAGGAATTTTATTAAAATTCCGATCAACAAAATCGGGAAATAATAAATGCACTCGATTTTACGAGCTGTCATCCTCAATAGGCAGCCAAAACAAGCCACTAAAATTAGACAAACAGTGTAAAAGTTAACTTTAACTAAAATATAATTAAACAACTAAGACTTGGTCATAATTCTACAGTAAATCTGGGAATAACATTGTATGACAGCTGACAGCATCGACTTTCCGGACTGGTCACCTTTAAAAAGGTTCGAGCAAACAGGTGAAATGGCAGCTGCCAAATTGTCAAAAAGGGCTAACAATGAGCTAACCAACTGCAGCTGTGTCCAGGCACAGTCAAGAAGGGATGCTCAAAGAATGCTTTTGACATTCGACTGCATTCTCAATCGAGGGGTCCTACAGATTTTTAGAACCAACGACACCATGAGACAACTCCGTTTATACCACCTAAAAGCTATTCAACTTTTAGAGGATGAAGTCGTCCAAAAGATACCTTCTATAACTTTAAATTGTCAAAATAATATTAAAATTGCTTAACTTAAATATTTTTTTATTAACTTTAATAATTTAAAGTTTTAAATATCAATAAATCATTAAATCAAATAAAGATTTATAATTTTACTACAATTTTTAGTCATATTTACATGAGTCAACTCAATTCTGTTCAATTTTTTGATTTAATTCAAACTAAACAATGCAAATAAATCAAATTTGCAGCATAAAATACATAATTTAACACTTTTTCTACATTTTTGATTACAGGGTATTTGTAGATATTTTCAGCTTGTTTGCACTACTTGCAGCTCTTTGCGGTTGCAGCCAAGTTCGTCAGGTGTCAGCTTCTTTTCACCAGAATGCTCTCAACTTGTCAGTTTTCAAAAGGTTTCTCATGAGATTTTTTGTCTTTTTTTTTTACTTTATACTTTTCCCTTTTCGTTTTCCATTTTTACTTTTTACTTTACTTTGTAGCCACTGTACCAAATGGTGGATGGTGAATGGTGGCTGCATAGGAAGAGCTAATTGTGAGAATGCTTTCAATTCTGTTGGAGATCCGTTTTGATGACGCCGCTACAAGCCAGAACATACAAGAAATGCAAATATTTGACATGTTTTTAAGGAGGCGGCATCGTCTTTATTTTATGAGTCGAGCAAGCAACGTAACGCGACTCAATGATTGGAATTGTGTGGATGCGGTTGTAAGGCTATAGAGCTCTATACAGCTCTATATATGTTGGCTATAGGAGGTATAAAGCTGTGAGCGGCGTGGCAACGCGAACTGAAATCACGCAGCTCGCATACGCCATTGAATTTTAAATGAATCCAACACACATTCAGAGACTGAGACTGAGACTGAGTCTCATGGACAGACATTATTTCGCTCCCTCTGAAACTGACTCAGAGACACAGACACCCTCCTACATGTACGTGGATTTTAACCGCGACTGTGACTGCGACTGAGACTGCGACTGCTATTGGTACTGTGACTGCGACTGTGAAAGTGACTGAGACTGAGACAAGCACGCGCCATTTTGTCTCCAGAAACTTTGTCTCATTCCAAATAATGAAATGTTTATAAAAATGCAGAACAAGTCTGTGTATTTCTGCCCAAAAAGGAAAACAACACAAAAGTACTTACGGTTTAAAACCACTTGAGCCACGGAAACAGCGTATGCCACACCCACACTCACGCCCACTCCCACATACATCCACATACACCCCCCCCTCATTCAGGCCCAAATTCAGGACATAATTGGCGACGTGTGCGCCGTTGCCATTGGCACCGTCTGCACAATTTAATGCTTATGAAATTCTTAGAGGCACTTGCCATCTATAAGGATAGAGGAATGAGTTTTCTGACCCACTAACCAAGTCAAAACAAAACCACACCAAACCAAGCCATTCCAATCCAATCCCATCCAAACCAAAGTGAAGCAAAGCAACCATCTTCTTGCATACAATATTGTAGTGGTTGGCGCACAGCTGAGATGAGCCAAACAAAGATTTTCAAGTGAACACAAAATGTTGAGAATATGATTTAAAATTTGTTAAAAATACACGATGCAATGATACAACTTATAAGTTATATCACTTTCATCTAACTTTTGCATAGAGCATATAGTTAGCCATTTGTTAAGCGAGTCAGGCATTTCAAAGAACTCTTTCTACAGATAGTATATCAGTACAGAATAATAACTCTTACTTGAGTTCAAAATGTTATGAAAATTATGTAAAATTTATTAAAAATACAACTACTATATTATTTTACTCTATCTCTCAGTCTTTCGCTTCAACTATTTTGCTGAAATTTAAAAGAGTTGTAAGATAAACAAACCTGTATTATCTTACAAAAAACTTCGAACATAGTATATTTTATAAATTACAACTGAAACTTAACTCCATCTGCTCTAATAGTTTCAATAATTGAATCAATCACAAGCCAAGTTTTATTTTAGAATAAATTGATGCTTAAGCAGCTTATTTTACTCTCAAAACAAAGTGATGACATTCTGGAAGTGCTATGAAAACTAGCCACGGAAAATGGGAAAAGCTAACTATAATATTATATTTTTTTTATATATATTTCGTTTTTCGCTTTCTGTCTGCACAATTTGTAATGTTCATGGGAAGCAGCTGTAAAGTTTTGCTGCGAATTTTTCGTGTCTGCCGCAAAAGTTGTCGCTGAAATTTGGAAGCAGATGCAAGCTGCAGTTAAAGAGATGACTGGAGAGGGGAAAAGAAGGGAAAAGGAATGTGAGGAGAGGAAAAGAGAGTGGGAGAAAGTGCTACTACAATTTCAAAACTAGCGAAACATGGCTTGCATTTATTAGAAGTATGCACTTATACATATGCATATTTAATGCTAAACTAATGAATTTGTAATGGTGAAAGTTGCCATTACAGAAACATGTTGCCGCATTTTGTGTCTTTCTGCCACTGGTGACCGTTAAATGACTTTCGACACAATCAAATGTATTACGAGCCACCTAGTCACGATTGCTTCTTGGCTTGAATTAAAATTTTCAGAATGTGCAAGGGAAACGAAAGGAATTCCCGCCAAAAAAAAAAGATTGACAGTTAAGTTAAAATGTCAGCTACTTAAATTGCAAACATAAATTGGCTTAATTTAATCTGTGCCCAATTAAAAAGTATTAACATCAGAGCCATCTTGCTGTATAAAATCTTACTTGCATTCTTAATTAATGGAAATACTGGGAATGCGAGACAAATGCGAAACCCTTTTTCGAATTTTAAGCGCTACTATTTAATGAATATCATGATGGAATTATTTTTTAATGAAAGGAAAATGAATGAAAAATGTCATGAAAAGTTTTCGCAAAGCTTTTTTACTGAACTTCGTAAAGTAATTTTAATTAAAACTTTTATTTTAAATAACTATAAGATATAAGCTTAAATAATATACATATTACTTCACAAAAAAGAACTTTTTGGTAGATAAATAATAAGAATTTACTGTAACACAGTATAAAAAGTCCCGTTGAACATAACTCTAAATGAGTTTTCAATATTTGTTTATAGAATTTTACTGTAATTTTATTAAAATGTATTGCTGAAAACTTAACATTAATATTCATTAATTAAAATTAACTTACAAAAGACTAAAAGCGCAATTAAATGAGATCCTAGCATAAGCTAAAAGTATTGAAGTATTATAAAAGTTAACTGGTAGTTGCAATTATGGCTTGTTGCTCTTTTCAAGCCAGTTAAGAGCTGAAAATAATGAGCTTAACTAATGGAATGCAGTAAATTAAATATATGATGTATATTTAAACACTACCTGATGCAATACACCACCACAATGCACATAAATCATTCAAAATTTTATAAATTTTGTGTATATGTAATACCATTTCCAGCTGGTTCATAAAGTCATTGAATAAACTTTAAATCTTTTTTGCATTAACATAATTGATTTTTAAAATTTCACTTAATTTTTGGCTTTTTTCAATTATCGTTAAATGCTTTGGCCATCGATTGATTGGTTTGGTTAATTCCAAAGGAAGAGAGAGAGTGACTTTAAAAACCACAAAATTGCCAATATTTTTGAAAAAATAAATTATGTTTGAGGCAATTTATTTATGAAGGGTCGAAAAATAATCTTACGTGCCATAACCTTCCTGAGTGCCCAAAAATCTCTAAGTACTAAATCAATATCAATAAATTTGGCTAACACACATAAACTCTCTAGCTCTAAGGTATACATATATAAACATTTTTAGCTGTATTTAAGTGCGAGTATATATTACTCGTCCTTCTGATGCAAAAAACAATCAACTGAGATCGTTGTCCACACACGTGTAGGTCATAAATTCATCTTAGAGCCTTTGTTTAACCGTCTTATATACTTTCGGCAAGTGCAAATTGTTTTGTTGGCCGACTAATTGTGGCAACAAGTCAACTAAGTCTTGGCCCTTGGCCAAAAAAAAGTTTCACATGGAAAAATAAAAAGAAGGAAACGCTTAATATCAAATAAAGTGAATTAATCATGCTTTATTGACAGCGCTTTAATTCAGTTTATAAACACAATCAAATTCACATAATTTAATAAATTACCTGATATTTGTGAGCTGTTTTGGTTTATTTATTTCTTAACACAATATTTTCATAAATTGTAAATTTCATATTTAGTTAACTTAACAATTGTAATCTTAAGTAGGTCGCACAAACTCGCAAACACTAGAAATATTTAGGCTAGCCCAAGGACAATAAAAAAACACAAATATAGCGGAATACGAAACAGTTCACAAAGGATGCCGAAACACAAACAAAACGCTTGACTGTGAAATGTAAACGCGCACAATTTCATCCTATGAATAATTCCACAGACTTGAATTACGTATTTTTAGTATATTGCCCATAGAGAGATTAGCCGATAACACGCCCACGTCTTGTGATCACGCCGCCCAAACGCATACTAAACCGAAGCTAGCTCAAAAGCCGCCAATCAGTTGAAAGAGGAAATTTTAACAGAGCTCCTTCGTGCTGTTAAACAGCGACAGTCATTTAACATGAGAGCTTTACAGCACTCATCTCAGTTGCTGTTAAGTTAACAGCTACTACTCTTGACCCAGTGCCCATTGATGCTGTTAACAGCTGTAACCCAGTGACTTACTTAACATTTCATTGACTGCTTTAACACGTTAACATTTTAATGCCGCTGTTAACAGAGTTCGCTCTTAAATTGGCGCTACTCTTAGGCTGCTGTCAACTAAATACAACTGCACATTAATTTATATAACTCACATATATTTTATATTAAATGTTGCAGCAGTTTTGTGTTATGCGGAGACCCCAACATCCGTCACATAAATTCATGCCAAAAAGGGCCAAGGTTCTGCCACCAACTGTCTTGGAAGCCACAGGTGTAGCAGCAGCAAATTAAGTTGCACATATAACTCAGCGTTCTAGCTACTCATCTGTCCGTGCCGCACGCTGCACACACTCAACATATGCCCTCAAGGAAATTGGCTACACGGGCAGAAGTATCTGTGTGTATGGATGGGTGTGTTGGTGTTTGTGTGTTGCTGTGTGTGGGAACGACACTTCCGTCCCGCGTTCTACGATATATGTGTATATACAATTTGTGCGCTTAAAGTTGGCACACAAAATATAATGTATACGACCCGTGTCATGTACTTTACAATTGTTGCTGGCTGCGTTTGTCATTACGCCAAATGAGTTTGACAGAAAAAACAGAAAAAAAGCAAAACAAAACACACATAAATTCCAACAAGAGCAAAAGAAAAAGCAAAAAAAAAAAAAAAACGGAGAAAAAAAACAACGAGATACATTAAAGGGACAGCAGCTGGCGGCCTGCAATGTGAATCTGGGCAGGCATTGTTGTATTGTCTTAAGCTTCTTAAGTTATGCCATTAGAACCAAGGAATGTCATCGACTCAACAGACAGACAGCGACATAACTCGAGATAATTCAGTTATAACGCGTCTTAACAAAAGAATCGCAGTGTCAATGAACGTGTTATCTGAACACATCTGAACCAACACAAAAATAAAAAAAAGAAGCGTTCATCTCAATTCTAATGTCAATGACGTACAAATAATAGATAACTTTTCTTTGAGGGGGAATACTTAACTCAATATGCAGACAGGCAAGAGAATTATCTGATAATTGCAATGAAAAAATGACAATTTGATTTGGCTTATTAAGTGCATAAGCAAACGGGGTCAGCAAAACATGTCAGCAATAATCCAAATAGAAGTCAGCTTTAGGCAGACTGACAGAAAAGGTTATTATCGTCTGATTGCAATGCAGACAGGGTTTTGAGTCCAATTTATACGAATACGATTCAAATGTCAAAGGTCAGTGCAAAAATATGCTGAACAAAATGTATTTCTGCATACTAAAATGCTAAAATTTTATAAAAGTTTCAAGTCAAACACACGCACCTGACTTTCATAAAATTATTATATTCACATCCAAAAATATGAAGGCACATTTAAATTTATATATCTGCAGTAAATTTTGTGCACGACGGCACAAATTTAATTTAACTTGATCTGAGTAGAAACTCAAGTAATTTCTAGTAAGTATGAGAAGCTGTCTTCAGATAGTGTAGCGGATGAGCAGAATAAACTGGGATAATAGGAAAATAGTCTAATGCGACTTATAATTAGCTGCAATTTCTTAAGACACTTCACTCAATTCAATTGAGCGCATTGAGGCAAGAAGCCACAAACAATGAGGAGTGCAGCAAATCCAGACAATTCTTAGCTGAATGTAGACTAAGTGAAGCAGTTATAAACGCTGTCTTTCCGCATCAAGGTGTTCAGCAACTAATGACTTCCGGCTATTGCCTGGCGCTGATGACCTTGTTGACAGATTGAAGTGCAGCGAGAAACACACTAGTGCCAATTCTGTGTGTGTTCGTGTGTGTGGGAGGAACACGTGCATGACAACTCGTTGACAACGGCGAACGTAGTTATTGTTGTCACGACTGCAATTCAGTTTGTTCATGCGCTCGTAGCATGAGCATATAAACTGGCAAATTGCGCATACGCCCTGCAAGCCATGAGCAACTTAGTGCCAACATAATGTCATTAATCAATAAGCAGCAAGACGACAGCTGACAAGCGACGAAAGTCACTGCCCTAAGCCGTTGCCAAAAGCCAAATCAAAAGGATTTGCAAAGGAACGCGTTAAGCGACGTGTCGTCTTTTTTCCTTTACACGTTCAACAATTCTGTACACATTCGCAAGTTTGTATTATATATTTATTTTATTATTTTCTTCGTTTTTTCCACTTTTTTTCTTTTTTTGAATAAATCAAGCAGTGATTTGATTACACAATTGATCAATACGCCCAATATACGATTGGCCAACTGTCCGTAAGGGCCATTTGACAGCTGAAACGCGTGGGCAACAAACAATTCGGAAAATTGATGGTGTGTTCACACATTCGTACTCGGATTAACAGCAATCCAACGTCCGGACTTTGCGTTCACATCGACCAACAATTTACAGGCTTTCGTTGGTTATAGAAAAAATCGTTGTTGTTATTATTTTCATTTTTTATTTGAGAAGATATTAAAGTGGTAGTGAAAACAATCCGAAATTTAAGCTTTTTTTTAAACCAAGAGCTATATTAAGGATTTTTTGACACATTTTCAATAAAGTTCAATTTAAATGCCAGACTAGTGGCTTGAAATAAAAGAAAACAATTAAATTAAAGCCAGCAATGATTCAAACATTTATGCAATTGCTGTATAAATGAAATAAATTCAAGTGCTGCTAGCAGAAAGCTACATTTTATCTTTATTCACTCGTTATTTTTATATTTCCCCATTGTTTTTATTGTTTTCTGTAAACCACTTAGTTATAGTCGATTGGTTGCCAAAGCAATGAAGAAAAGAATTTTTGTCGCACAGTAATTTTGTGTGCCTTTTATTCATTTTTTGATAGAAATATTTTTGCGGAATCCAATAAAATGCATAAATAAGTTAAGCATGATAAATTTGCAAATTGCTTTGTCAGCGTTGTGTCAGCAGGAATGTAAAGACACCCACAAGTATTGGATACCTTTTTCTAGCTCAAGTAATTAGCAATTTATGTAGCTTTACTTTCAGCCATTTATTACTCAAAGCACCAACAAAATGACCATCCTTAAGTCATAAAACTCAACACCTTTTTCACCGGCCATTGGATGCCCGGAAAAGTATGCTACGATAATTTGTATGCAAGCACCAAGCGACTCTTAGAGCTAAGCATAATGAATTGTTACCTAAGCATGATTTATCTATAGGTAGCACATAAATCTCAGGTTCATTGCCCGAAATAGCTTACAAAAAACAACACCGAATAAGTAATACACTTTACATCATTTTAAATACTATATACATATATATTAAGTAAGTCAGAAACAAAAGTTTTATGTGATTAATTTGGAAATACTTTTTCTAGCCAAAAGACCTTGACGCCCCCACTTTTGGCTTGCCAAAACACTTGGAAAATTCAAATACCTTTTGCACGAATTTTAACTATAATTACGTGCACTTTACAGGGCCTGAATGATGAAATTTTCTTGGCCTCATCGACACTTTGACCTTTTGGCCACAATATGCGCTCGTTAGTCAATGTTTGGCAATTTGCTGTGAATCAATAATAAATGTAAATAACATAATAGGCCCAAACTGCCTTATGCTGTTGCTATATACATACATTTCATGCAGCTATGATGATGCTACTGCTGATGAGGCCATCATCGTTGCTCAAGTAATCTAAAAAAGAAAAGAAAAGAAAGAAAAGAAATTGTGCACAGTAAAATATGGCAAACTGTAGCTGAACACGCACTCATTCAATATAATTTAACGCCACATCATGGCAGCTGTTTTTGGGCCAACACTCACTGCAAGACAACGGAGCCAATTGACCAAAATCAATGGCCAGTCAGCCGAGTCCACTTTGGTTGTAGGTGAGTCATTACCAGCAACGAGAACCAGCGTTGTCTGTAGATGTACTTTTAGTTATACTCTGTATTTATGAAATTGGGTTAGGGTATGCGTTACTATGATTTTGGTAAGGGATAAAAACTTAATAAACAGATATTTACCTTAAGCTAAACCTTTTGCTTAAAATTATATTAAAATTCTTTTAATCATTTAACAATTTAAAAATCTAAACTAGTGGGAAAGGCTACATTCGAGCGAGCCGTCTGTTAAACCTACCTAATCATTCTACTGTGCATTTTATCCATACTGGTCCGTTTTGGAGCAAATTTGGTAAGGCATCTCCTTTTCCTTAGAATCATAAAATACAAAGTATTTATGAATTTGATTGATATAGCTCAATTAATACTACATTTTTGCATACAAATGAACAATTTTCGAACGATTTTTCCAATTGGAGCTATTGGATATAGTTGTCCGATCCGTTAATCGTGGCATACAAGTATTGTCAATTATTATTTGTAAGACTCAAGTCTTATTTCGTAAACGGTATTCCGTAGTCAATCATGTTCAGTTACACCACGCATCCATGTTCTTGCTACTGCTCTTGAGTGATGGCCTTCTTCAATGTTGCCAAGAAATTGAACTGAAATACGAGACTTTAAAACGCGATAATGTTACCGGTATTTTGGCAACCTCGATGAAACTATTTTCAGCTGAACCAGCACTTTCGGGATCATCCTGTTTCATGGTTCAATCATTAAGCATTTCATGCTGCTAATTATTACATTTGTTTTCTGTACAAAGTTTTGCTTACTTTGCCCTAAAGTGTAAGAAATTCTTAGTGGACTCGCATCCGTGACTGGAGTATTGAAAGTATTGAGCTAAAAGTTGTGACTAGTAATATATTCAGATACTACTTAAGGGAACAGTTATTCAGCTGTTGCACATGCAACAAAGTCTCAGGCTTCCGGCTGTAAAAGCTTTAAGGACTTGGCTAAAACATTTCAAAAAGTTGCAGAAGAGTTGAAGAAATTTAGTTAATGTCTATAGCAAAAAAATACTTAAAAACTGAACCTGAAGCATTGTTTTAATATAGATCTGATAATCTTGTTTTACACGGATGTATTTCAATAATTAATTAAGTTAATTAATTTTTTTCTGAATTTTTTGAATATAAATTTACGCACACCATTAAATACGAAATTTATTAACATAATTTTTCCTTTTTATGTTGGGAAAATAAATCGAATTGCAAAAAGTTTCAGGCACAATTAAACATTCAGAGTCTGTATTGTATTGAAGGGAAAACAAAAGTTTTTAGCGCATTGCTTTGGGCCACAATTGGACCACAACTTTGATGCAGGTCGAACAACTGACCAACAAAACCACTCATCCTCTCTCACTCCCTCTCTCTCCTCTTCCCTCTCAATCGCTTCAATCTACCCACTTCTCTGTCTAGGGACTGGCAGACAGCGAAGCATCCAATTGCTTTTGGCGTCCCATTGGCTTCGTTTGTAATTTTCTCATCGACTTCCATGGGCTTTATACATTTATTGGTTCTAGATTTTGTTACAAGCAAAGCGAACAGACCACAAAACTCAGACCAAACTGCCAAGCGGTGCCAAATAAATTACAACAGATCGCCTTCGCAAAATTTTCCACATTCCTTAAAAAAAAATCAAACCAAAAAAAAGACAACAAAAATAAATAAATAAAACAGCAACTGCAAAGTTCAAGTTAAAGTTGTGGAAGGAAGTTGCAAAGGAAGCCAAAGTTTTTAATTTTCAACTAAAATAATTGAAATACAGAATTAATTTGTTTAACAGACTTTTACTTTGCACCACAAATTATATTGTCAACTTTCACCTAAACTTACTTAGCAAAAAGCAACTAAAATCACAAGCACAACAATTAGGTTTAATTCATTAGTTATGGTTTGGCTGTTAGCCAAATACTCACTACTTAATTTATTAATATTTTTAGTAGGTAAAAGAATATAAACTAGCTAAGTTTGTTTTTTGTTTTCAACACTTCCTTAGCTCTGGCTTTAAAGCAGACTTTGAAAATAATTTGAAAATCCTTAACTTGGCCTAAAGCCGAGTTAAGCATAAGTCTCACTCGATCTGTCACGCTGTGAATTTTATGCGCTTCACTTCAGTGCAAGTTGCCCCCAAAACGAAAACATTACAATTTTTATGTCTATTCGAAAATGGCAATGGCGCATTAGCGGCATAAAACAGGCCATAGGCATTAGGTCAAATCCTTTAAGCATCACACACACACCCAAACACTCACACACACATACATACACACCCCCACAGGAAATGGCACAGCCTCAATATTGTAGGCGCGACGTTGTTTTTCTTACTTTATTGACACAAGTCGTCTGCACGTGCAGGAAAAAAGACTCCGAAACCAACGTCGATTCCGAACCCAAATCTGTATTGTAAGCGACTCTCGACTATGACAAACCCCTTAACAAATTTTAAATTTTAAAGATATTTTGGAGTAGCGAAAGTGGGTGTGGTAAAGTGCTAAAAACACCAAATTGACTTTGGGATAATAAATATGCGTCTGCCCACAAAAGTCTTTTATAGCTTTTCTTATAACAATGTCGTGGTGCTCATAGAAGTCACGATACCAAACATAGTCTACATAGTTCTTTCAGTATATATGCATCGTTTTTAATAGTGTTTTCAAAGATGTAAGCATAAGTTCTTGCCAGTTTTCGTATTCAGTTAAAGATGCTACCTTAGTTTGACAAATAAACCGTTTTGTATGTCTGACATTCAACTGCTATAGAAGTGCAGACAATCCGTAGATGACTTACTATCTCTAGCTTAGCATACATACATATGTATTGTTACATAAAAGACATTATTTCAAAGTTTGAAATGGATGTGAAGAAACGAAGGAATCCATATATATTATATATTTTGTTATATTTATTATTTTTTTAAAACTATTTAAGTCAGCAAGTTTATTCCAAATGTAACAGTGACGTTTCATAATAAACTTCTATGTCTATTTATATAAAAATTCATTTAAATAATTCAGTTTATTTATGCATTAAAAAATAGTTCAGTTTTTATAACAGTTTAATACTTAATGTTCATTAAACAAGAGACGTTTTTTTTTTTATTTCTCAGGCATACACCTGACATACCCCATTATTCCAGCTCCACGCTACAGAGTTCATTACAAGCGATTAAAATATACCCAGACTCGATGAGTAACAGGTATAAACAGCAGGAACTTTTATCGACGATGCTTCCTTCATACCAACATCCCCAAATAGACACTTAATGTGTCTCTAATCGCTTTCGCATAAATTTGCGCGAGATTTTGTAATAAAATAGGAAGTCCGTCCAGGTCGGTAAACCTCTTGTCGACTGACCCCGTCGCGACACGACGACGGGGTTGCTCTACATTTTATGTTAGTTTCATTGACTTAACGCATGATTTGATTTACCACCGGGTGAAATTTAATTAAAGTAAATTCCACACAGGCCATGCAGTCGAAGCATTTAATAGACATCGTACATTTTGTATGCAGATGTGATTCCAATTAGAAAAGCAAATAAAGAAGACTTGAATTGAAAAACTGAAATCTCGGAAAGTTTTCATTGCGTTTGTTAACAAAGAAAGACAACAAAAGGTGATAAATGGTTTGATAGGATTCAAATCAATTACATTGTGTATTTGAGCGGACACAATTTAATCTCTGGCATAAATAAGATCGAATTTGAGGAGAGCATCAAAGGCTGAACCAAAAAATTAAAATTAAATATTTAATAAACAATAGGAAATTTGAAACTTTTGTGAAGTGCCGTGATTGTCTTCAAGTTCTTGAATTCAAAACTGATAACAGAATTTAATAGATAATTTAAGATTAAAGTTTTTACAGTTCTGTTGACAAATGATACAATCTAAATTGGCTTACAATTAGCTAAAGTTATCACAATGTTTTAAATGTATATTAAATAAAACAATTAATATTAAATTTACTTTTAATGACTACGGATTTCTATTTTTTGTTTGTTAAATTGTTATTAATATTTAAGTATTATTATATTGTTAAAACGGTGCTTTAAAATAATCGTTATTTATTAAATTTACGCACACTTACCAAACTCTTTTACTGTTGAAATTTAAAGGTAATTTAATGAAACTTTTAAAACTATGGTACAATCATTATAAGGCAAAAAATGTTGTTATCAAGCAAGTTCAAGTTAGTTTTTCGTACTTTTCGAAAAGCTTTTGCTCTCTGCTCTCTGAAAGCTTTCTTGCTATTTAAGCTTCTGAGGTGAAGTTTGCTGATCAGTTCTCATTTGACTGTTCTCAATCACAGACATCAGTCGAATTTCTACAAATTGTTTGGAAATGGTGTTGTTTACGTTCGCCCTACTGGGCGTGGCATTTGCTTTGCTGTATAAATTCTATCAGAATACATACACGTACTGGGAGCGTCGCGGTGTGTTGTTCGAGCGCCCTCTACCGTTAGTTGGCAATATGAAAGGCATTGGAACCAAATATCATTTTCGAGATATTAATAAGAGAATTTACGATCAGTTCAAGGGAAAAGCACCGTTTGTGGGCATGTATATGTTTCTCAAACGCGTTGCTTTCATAATCGATCTGGATCTGATCAAGCAGCTGTTGATAAAGGACTTCAAGACCTTCCAGGATCGTGGGTTTTTCAACAATGTGCGAGATGAACCACTTTTTGGTCACCTCTTTACACTCGAGGGTGATGAATGGCGTTCTATGCGACAAAAGCTTACACCGGTCTTCACTTCTGGCAAGATGAAGCACATGTTCGGTACAATTCTTGATGTGGGCAATCATCTCACCAGCACAGTGGGCAAAGCAGTTGACGCCGCCATAGCAGATGGCGGTGATGTCGAAATCAAGGAACTGTGTGCTCGGTATACCACAGACGTTATTGGCACATGTGCTTTTGGTCTCGAGTGCAACAGTCTTTCCAATCCCAATGCCGAGTTCCGAAACATGGGCAAAATGATCTTTGAAAAGCCGCGTCACAATCAATTGGTTCAGGCATTTATCATGACAAATCCAAACATGGCTAAGAAGCTGCGATTCAAAGTGCTACGCGATGAGGTGAGCAGTTTCTTTATGGATGCAGTTCGTAATACCGTTGATCACCGTGTGAAGAACGGTATAAAACGCAATGATTTCCTCGATCAACTGATCGAACTGCGTGCGGAAAATGAGGAAGCAGCACGACAGAGTCAAGGAATTGATCTATCAAAGGGTCTGACAATAGAACAAATGGCAGCCCAGGCATTTGTATTCTTCATTGCGGGCTTTGAGACATCGTCGAGCACCATGGCATTCTGTTTGTACGAACTGGCCCTACAGCCCGAAATACAGCAACGACTACGAGAGGAGATCGAAACGGTTCTCAAGGGTGCACCAAATGGGGAAATCAATTATGACACCATAGCTCAGATGACCTATTTGGATAAGGTGCTCTCAGGTAAGATATCAACTTTAAATTGTGATCAGACTTAATTTTATTTTTATTTTAACAGAAACTCTTAGAAAGCACTCGATTGTGCCCCACTTAATGCGACAGGCCAACGAGGACTACAAGGTGCCCGGCACGACACAGATCATCGAGAAGGGAACATCAATATTAATACCTGTGTATAATATACATCACGATCCAGAAATTTATCCCGATCCTCAGCGATTTGATCCATTACGCTTTGAGCCGGAGGCTATTAAAGCCCGACATCCGTATTCATATCTGCCATTTGGTGATGGACCCCGTAATTGCATTGGCGAGCGATTTGGTAAAATGCAGGCTAAAGTTGGTCTCATCTCACTCTTGAGTCACTTCAAATTTAGTGCTTCAAATCGCACTGAAATCCCTTTGATTCTGGACAATAAGAACCTGCCACTGGCCACTAAAAACGGCATTCACCTCAAAGTGGAACGGATTTAAAATGAGAGATTTTGAAATTCAAACAGTTCTATATTCAACAAAGTGTTTTTTTATTAAATGTTTGTAAAAATAATTTGTAAATTAATCAAATTAAATAATTTTGTTAAATGCTTAAATATCGTACTTATAACTAAACTCTTTATTAAATAAATGCTGAATTTTCTTACATACTTTTAGCAATGAACCAATTTTATTTATATTAACTTTTGTTTAGTTAATCAAAACAACTTTATGATAACAAACAGTTGACAGAGTTTATGAATAGATATCAACTTAATATGTTTGAGCTCTAAAAATGTTAACTTTCCACATTTTGAAAACATTTCAACAGATTTTAGTGTTATATTTATTCAGTTACAATTCTCCAATGTCAAATGTAAATATTAAAAATGTTTGCAATTATAACAAATTGATTTAATAGTTATAACAAGTAAGCAAACATATTTATAGAATGCTCAGCAAGGTAATAATCTGTATCAATCGTAAAAGCTTTCGTTATATATGGCTTAATTATATAGATAATAATAAGCTTTAAGTGAAAACTGTGTTTGGGCATGAGTTTGCACAAAATGTAAATACACAACTTGTTTTTGTTGTCTACAGAGTAACGAAATTTATTTATTTATTTAATATACAAACAACGCCAATTATAAATACACACATGAATCATACAAAAAATACTTGCACTTAGCTGTTCTGACTTAAGATAACATTGAGGGACTGACCGTGTGTGTGTGTGTGTGTCTAATAGACAGATAGATTGAGAGAGAGAAAGAGAGAATGAGAGAGCGTCATACATAAAAAGCTTTTACTGTCGTTCACACTTCCCTGCACTTTTATTTCCAGTTACAGTGCAAACGACCAAGTGAAAGCATGTTGACGCTTCTAATACTTTTGGCCATATTTGCTGGGCTTATATATGCCTGGCTTGAAGGCCATTACGCCTACTGGCGACGCTTAGGCGTGCCTGGGGAACGTCCACAGTTCTTTTTTGGAAACATGCGAGGATTTGCCCGTAGTCTACACTGGACGGATATTAATCAACGGATTTACAATAAGTTCAGAAATCAGGAACGTTTTTGTGGATTCTTTACGTTCTTCAGCAAGGCTTTGTTTGTGATTGATCTGGAACTGATTCGACGTATTTTGATCAGTGATTTCAATAGTTTTGCGGACCGTGCGCTATTTCACAACGAACGGGATATTCCGTTGACTGAAAATCTGCTCTTTCTCGATGGCGACAAATGGCGTTGGCTGCGTCAACATTTAACACCTGTGTTTAGTTCAGGTAAAATGAAGTACATGTTCCCCACCATCGTCAAGGTGGGTGAACAATTGGCTCAAACCGCTGAGGAGTCATTGGGTGACATCGAAGCAAAGGACTTGTGTGCCCGATTCACAACCTTTGGCTTGGAGTGTAATAGTCCACTTCATCACAGCATAGTGCAGGCCTTTACGTTTGCCCAGCCGGCACTTGCAAGGCGTCTGAGAATGCGACTCATTCGTCCGAAGCTTAGTCAATTCTTCATTGACACTGTGCGACAGACACTGGACTACAGGAAACGGGAGCACGTGAAGCGAAATGATCTCATACAGCTGCTAATCGAATTGGCAGAGCAATCGAAGGAAGATGATGTTGGTTTAACTTTTGAACAAATTGCTGCCCAGGCAATGGTATTCTTTCTGGCCGGATGTGATACCTCCTCCACTACCATGGCTTTCTGCCTGTACGAAATGGCCCTTAATCCTGAAATTCAGCAACAGTTGCGGAGCGAAATTATAGCCACTTTGAAGCGGCACCATGACCAACTTACCTACGAGTCTCTGCAGAAGATGAATTACCTTAATCAGGTTGTGGCCGAGACTCTACGCAAGTATCCCATCCTACCGCATCTCCTGCGTCGCTCCACCAGCACATACACAGTGCCCGACAGCAATTTGATCTTGGAGCGCGGTATGCGGATAATGATTCCCGTGCATAGCATACATCATGATCCCGAGCTATATCCCGAACCCGAGCGTTTTGATCCGACACGCTTTGAGCCTGAAGCCATTAAGGCGCGACATCCTTTTGCGTATTTGCCATTTGGAAATGGTCCACGCAATTGCATTGGCGAGAGATTTGGTCTGATGCAGGTGAAAATCGGTATTGTCACTCTCTTGCGACATTATCGCTTTGATGTGACTAACCGTACACAGATTCCATTGGAATTTTCAAAACAAAATTTTCTAATTGCCACACAATCGGGGATTCACCTTAAAATGGAACGATTTGATGGCAACTAAACCATTAATATGTCTCCCATTCATTGTTACTATAGGTTATGATCTGCTATTTAATAAACACTTACGTTGTGAACATAACACTAATCGTTTATAAAGCACGCGTAACTGCGCACTTGCTGAAAATACATAGACTTGCTGGCTGGCAAGAGCTTTTGAAAAGCTTGAGTTACTCTTGTCGATTAACTGTTTGTATCAGCATTGGTCTCTCGTTCTCGCGCTAGAAATCGCTTTGCAATAGATGTCGCACTCGCTCTCGCTCTTCTATTTGCTCTCTGCCGCTCTCTTTTGCATTCTCATTCTTTGCGTATGTTGATCATTTATGTTTGTGTGTCGGCATCGACGGTAAAACACCCTACTTATTCGTTATGCGTATGAGAACACAAGTTTTCTTTAAAGTGAAATAAATTCAGTTTATGTTAACAAGTGATTAAGCAGTAATACAAAGTTTGTTTATTTAACTGATCAGATAATTATAATATAGGGTGCAGCGAATAAAAAATATAGTAAAACACCCCTTAAATATATTTATAGCAATGCAGGGTATAATTGAGAGCTAACTGTTGAAATGTGCTACTTTATCACCACAGAAGCAATAAAAAATTATAACACTGGTATTTACCGCTTACATATGCATTTAAAAATGTTATCAGTTGTCCCTTGTAAGCGATTCCGTTATCGCAGATACTTTTTCAAGTTCAAGGTGTATTAATTACATCTCTCGATTATTCTCTCTGTTTTTCAATCTCTTTACCTTGCTCTCGCTATTCCACTTCTTCTTAAATCTCTCGCTGTTATTGAGAATATGATAATTCCAATTCCAGTTGTTGAGCAACAGATTGGACGAAGGAGAGCGGCTGGCTGGTTCTCCGCGAATTATGTTATCTACATCACTTGTTTTTATACCCTGCAAAAAAAAATGTATGAAAACAAGTGATTTATTAAATGTTTAGCAATGGCAAGACAATATTTGGTTTGTGAATGAAAATTACTTATATTTGCCATGGAATAGTTTTACAATGTCCTGTGTTCTTGTTAATAATTAAATAACAATAAAATAATTAATATTATAATAATAAAATAACGAAAAGTTCTGTTTTCGAACTTATGTACACCATAAGTCTCTGCAAACAATCAATGGGTATCTGTTAGTTGAGAACTGCTGCTGCTTGTTTTTTCTATTTTTAACTGTACTTTGCACTGCTGCAGATTAGAAGAGCTTCACAGACTCTGTTTATGGAACAGTTGTAATTGAAACGCGTAAAATGCTAGATGTGGTTGCGCTGCTATTAATTACACTGGCCGTAGGGTTCTGGTATGTGCGGACCAGGCTCAGTTATTGGTCGCGGCGTCGGATTAGCCATGAGAGGCCTAGTTTTCCTATGGGCAATATGCAGGGATTTCGCAAAACGCGACATTTCAAAGACATTCTGACACCGCTCTATGAGAGGTTTAAGATTACTGGAGCACCCTTCTCGGGATTTTATATGATGCTGCGTCCTGTGGTACTGGTGCTGGACGTGGAGCTGGCCAAAGAGATTTTAATTAAAGATTTTGAAAACTTTCAAGATCGCGGCATGTACCACAATGAACGCGATGATCCGCTTACTGGTCATCTGTTTCGCATCGATGGACCCAAGTGGAGACCTTTGCGTCACAAAATGAGTCCAACATTCACCTCCGGCAAAATGAAATATATGTTTCCCACTGTGAGTGCGGTGGGTGAGGAACTGGCTCAAGTCTGTGGTGAACAGGCAGAAAATGCCATGTGTGGCATACTGGAAATTGGTGATCTAATGGCCAGATATACCTCTGACGTCATTGGTAGCTGTGCTTTTGGCATTGAATGCAATGGATTCCGCCATCGAAATGCCGAGTTCGCTGTAATGGGCCGACGAGCATTCACCGATCGACGACACAATAAATTGATTGATGGATTCATCGAAAGTTTTCCCAACTTGGCACGCCGTCTACGTCTCTGCCAGATCCATCAGGATATCACCGACTTCTATATGCGCATTGTGCGAGACACTGTGAAAGAGCGCGAAACAAAGAATATTATGCGAAATGACTTCATGAATATTCTGATCGAGATGAAGCATCGTGGACAACTAACGCTGGAAGAGATGACGGCTCAGGCTTTTATATTCTTTGCCGCTGGATTTGATACCTCGGCCTCTACTCTGGGCTTTGCACTCTATGAGTTGGCAAAACAGCCGCAAATTCAGCAGAAACTGAGAGAGGAAATCCTGGCTGCACTCCAGCTGCATAACGGAGTATTCAGCTATGAATGCATGCAGGAATTACGCTACATGGAGCTGGTCTTAGCAGGTAAGACGAATAGGGAATCTTAGGGGCAATCTACAATCTGTTAATATTTTTATCCACTTTAGAAACTCTACGAAAGTATCCCGTATTGCCGCATCTTTCACGCATTTCCCGTCATTACTACAATGCCAAGGGTAATCGGCACTTCTACATTGAACCAGGCCAAATGGTGCTCATACCCGTCTATGCCATACACCATGATCCAGATCTTTATGATGAACCAAATAAGTTCATGCCCGAACGTTTTATGGCTGAGCAAATGGCAAAACGACCCACTGCCTCCTGGCTACCATTTGGGGATGGGCCCAGAAATTGTATTGGCATGCGATTTGGTAAAATGCAGACAAGTGTAGCCCTGGTTCATCTGTTGAAACGATTCCAGTTTAGTGTCTGCCCTCGCACCGAGTCCAAGCTTGATTTTGTCAAGGCCAATATACTTCTATGTTCAGCTTCTGGCATCTATTTAAAGGTTGAAGAGCTTTCAAATTAATGATCATATATTAACTAGAATTAACTTATACTAATGTGTTTCACTGTACTTATTCATAATTTTGTTAATTACTCCCAAACTTTTGTTATGCACTAGTTACGACTTCTTGTCCCTAAGCAAACTGAATTCAATAAATTTTATACGTTTATACTAAACTAAATGTCGTAACATCTAAATTTTGTGTTGTTCATCGTTATTTGATTTTTGCTTAATAATCTAGCTTAACGGAAGCACACAAAGTCGTAATCAGTTGCCAGGTAGTTTGTACTTGGAATTATTTCAAAAATTATGCGCTATATTGCAGTATTTTATAAACTCCGATATTGATTAAATATTATATGTAGTATGAAATAAACATACTTTACTTAATGATAAATTACAATATATTTAATAACATGAGTTAAGAATCATACCTTTATACAGTCTATATGTATTATCTTACATAGTAGTTACGCTCTTGCTCTCTTTTATGCAAAGCTTTCGAGAGAGTGAGCTTTGGCCTATATATATCGTGTGCTTGGCAGAAAGCTAACTCAGTTTCCAATACTATAGCGTGAAATGTGGTTGATTATAACATTTATTGGAATTATATTTGGGCTGCTTTATTATGCAGCGCGTCATCGACACGAATATTGGAAGCGTCGCGGAATTCCACATGAAGTGCCCACTCTGCCGAAAGGTAATATAGGAGATTGGCCCAACAAACGGCAATTGGGTGTTCTCTTTAAAGATTACTACCTAAAGTTTAAGAACAGCGGCAGTCCATTCGCTGGTTTCTATTTCTTCTTTACCAAGACTGTGGTGGTAACAGATTTGGAACTGGCCAAGCGTGTATTGATCAAAGATTTCAATAACTTTGAGGATCGTGGCATCTTCTATAATGAGATCGATGATCCCCTATCGGCCACATTGTTCAGCATCGAGGGACAAAAATGGCGAAATCTGCGACACAAACTATCGCCAACATTTACATCGGGCAAAATGAAGCATATGCTGCCCATTGTACTCAAAGTGGCAGAGGAAATGTCCAACATATTTAAGGAGAAAGCACAACCGGGTAAGGAACTAGAGATCACCGATCTCGTGGGTCGCTACACAGCCGATGTGATAGGAACCTGTGCCTTTGGATTGAACTGCAATAGTCAGAGAGAACCCAATGCCGAGTTTGTTAGTATGGGAAAGAGAGCCGTTACGGAGCGACGTTATGGTGGTTTATTGGATTTCTTTATCTTTGGATTTCCAAAGTTAACCCGTCGCATGCGTCTCAAGATTACCGTTGAAGATGTAGAAAAGTTCTACTTACGTATTGTCAAAGATACCGTTGATTATCGGCTAAGAACGAAGGAGAACCGTCACGATTTCATGGACATGCTCATCGAAATGTATCAAAAACAACAGGCAGGTAACACTGAGGAGGGTATCACCTTTGAGGAGCTAGCTGCCCAGGCATTTATATTCTTCGTTGCTGGCTTCGAGACGAGTTCAACTACGATGGGATTTGCTCTGTATGAACTGGCACTACATCAGGATATTCAAGATAAACTGAGAGCGGAAATCAAGCAGGTTCTCAGCGAAAACAACAACGAATTCACCTACGATAATGTAAAGTCAATGCACTACTTGGAGCAGGTCGTCATGGGTAAGTTATAGCCTTTATCTTCATCTAAAATTTGATTCTAATAACTGAATTTTATATGTAGAAACTCTACGTAAATATCCTGTGCTGGCTCATCTTACGAGACAAGCAAACTCCGATTATTCCCCCGATGAACCAAAGTACTACATTGAAAAGGGAAGTGTGGTCGTCGTTCCTGCCCTAGGCATTCATTACGATCCCGATATTTATCCTGAGCCAGATAAGTTCCAGCCCGAACGTTTTACCGAAGCAGAGATTGCGGCTCGTCCATCCTGCACTTGGTTACCATTTGGCGATGGTCCTCGTAATTGCATTGGCTCTCGTTTTGGCCTTATGCAGACCTGTGTGGGCCTGGCTCATCTGATTAAAGACTTAAAGTTCACGGTATCGCCATCAACTCAGGTTCCCATCAAATTTGTTACGCAGAACATTTTATTATCTTCTGAAAATGGCATTCATTTGAATGTAGAAAAAATATAAGTAAACTTCAATTTGATAAAACAATAAATTAATAATTGAAATTATTATGCAAATGAAATTATTATGCAAATAAAATTATATTTATTTATCAATTACTGTTTGGCAAATTTGGCATTCTAATTAACAAGTTTTGTTTGTTCTTCATAACAATATTATATCTGCCAATTGTTAAGTTTTTGAATGTATAAATACACACTTTAAATACTTTTAACAAATCATTTTATTTTCGATTTATTAAAAGAGTTAACAAGAAAGGAAAGTGCAGTCGACCTCGCCCGACCGCATAATACTCTCTGCATTTTATTCCCGATTATATTATTGTATTATAATTATATATATTATCGGTATTGAAGTACTACAATGGATATTACTTGCAGTAAAACACGTTGAAACAAACACATCTCTTTGCATATATGCCCAATATATATTTAACATTACAAATATCTTTGGTCAACACGGTCATCGTCTGCGGGCAGCGCTGCCGCTACACAAGCAGCGAAAACGTTCGCTCATACGTTTGAATGTTTCTGTCTGGCTTGCTCACATGCATTGGCATTGCGTTTAACTATAAACTTTGTTACAGCTCTAGCTCTCTGTTACTATATGGGGTCTGCCACGACTCCTTCCGCCTGTTACATACTTTGTGTCTTTTTATTCATTTGCAATGAAAAATTCTATGCAAATGATTTAACAGCATTTTTTTTAAACCTATTTATTGTAAGGATTAAATTATGCCTATTAACTTGAACGGATTGTATTAATTTCGACAGAAAATTTCATAGAAATCTATTGACCAAAAGAATTAATTTATTTTTGTTAACTAAATTAAACTCAAATAATCAAAAAGTACAAATTCTTTCTACTTAAATCAACAGTCATGTTTTAAATTGAAAGTTTTAAAAATTTTACAAAAATTAAAATAATAATATAATTAATGTTGTAAAGTAATTACCGCAGACAGGTTCAAAGTATTTCTCATGTTTACGTTAAGTGTTTTCACAAATTTCAGTTCAAAGCACTTTATGAAAAAGATTTTATGAGTCTGAGAGGTTTCAAAAAATATATGTATGTTCTACTAAATTTTTAGATGGACTGCGGTCCGCCACGCGCTACATATTTTAGTGCAAATAAAAAGTGTCTCGTCTGCTAAAAAAGTAGATTTTGGATGGGGTCCTGACCTGGAAAATGTGGTATAAATTCAGAGGAACTGGAGTAACTTCCAAACAGTTTGAGTTTGTTTGTTAGCTAGAAATAATGTTTGCCACGATTTGGTTAGTCGCGGGTGCTATAATCGGTTTTTATATATGGATGAAGTGGAGATTTACCTATCTGAAACGCCGGGGTATAGCCCATGAGCCCCCTTTGCCCATTGTGGGTAACATGTGGGGTTGGCGCGTCACCGCACATACCTCGCAAATTCTACAAAAACTCTACGTAAAGTACAAACACCTGGGACCTTTGGTGGGAGCCTACTTTCTAACGACACCCATCTATATAATCACGGATATGGAATTGCTGAAGAACATTTTGATTAAGGATTTTGCCAACTTTGATAGCCGTGGTCTGTTCTACAACGAACAGGATGATCCATTGTCGGCACATCTCTTCGCCGTCGATGGCCCCAAGTGGCATAGTCTAAGGCCCCGTATGACTCCGATTTTCAGTAGTGCCAAAATGAAGCTAATGTTTCCAGCTGTGACACGCACTGCCCAAGAACTGATCAGTGTGCTCAGTGAACGTTGTTCGGGAGTACCTACAACACTGGAGATTACCAAATTACTGGCTTGCTACACATCAGATACGATTGGGAGTGCCATTTTTGGACTTGATTGTAATGGACTGCGTAATCCCAAGGCTCCTTTCGTACAGATGGGACTCAATGCCATGCTCAAGAAACGCTACGATTACATATTTTGTCTATTATTTCCGAAACTCAGTCTGAAACTACATCTGAAGCGAACACCTGCTGATGTGGAGGCCTTCTACATGGGTCTGGTGAAGGATACAATCAATCACAGGGAAAAGCACAACATTAAACGAAATGATTTTATTGGCATTATGCTGGAATTGAAGCACAAGTACGACTCTGGAAACAAGGAGGAAGGTCTTACACTCAACGAAATTGCCGCTCAAATGTATGTTTTTCTGGTAGCTGGATTTGAGACCACAGCAACCGCTTTAAGCCTGGCTTTGTATGAGTTGGCCCGACACGAGGACATACAGCAACAGCTGAGAACTGAAATTGAAGAGAATATTGCAAAATACGGCGACAACGGAGAGCTCAACTATGAGGCTCTGCAGAAAATGAAGTACCTAGAGCAGGTTATATCAGGTAAATAGTTTAAACTATATAAAATTATTCAAATTTCAATCATTACTTACATATATTGTCCTTCAGAGACACTTCGCATGTATCCCGTGGCCTCGGAACACCTGCGTCGCACCAATGCTCACTATAATGTACCCGGTCATCCACACCATTATTTACCAGCTGGATCACAGCTGGTTATACCTGTCTATTCCATACATCACGATCCGGCATACTATCCAGAGCCAGAAAAATTTCTACCCGAGCGGTTCACGGAGGAAGCCATACAGCAGCGTCCCAGCTGCGCCTTCATTCCCTTTGGGCAGGGACCACGTATCTGCATTGGAATGCGTTTTGGCCGCATTAAGGCTGCTGTTGGTCTAGTCGCTCTCATACGTAATTTTCGGTTTAGTTTTGCACCAGAAACGCCAAAATCCATTAAATTCGAGAATCATTCATTTCTGCTGCACATCAAAGGAGGCTTTCAACTACTAGTCGAACCGCTTAAATGAGAAACACTACTTATAAGAGTGGAGAATACTGTAAATCGTAGTTTCACTCACTAAATCTGTTTGCGGATTTAGCATAGAATTACAAATATCATCGCCAAACTGGTTTACTCTGTCGCATTTATACAAACTGAGCAATTCTAAGCAATTCTGTTGATCATTAGATGACGCAATTTATCAATTACTGCTCTCCAGTTATTTAGTAGTCAGCGAGTCGGAGAGTAACTTTGGAAAAGCTCTTTTTACGCTCAGCAGTAAATGAATGAGCTTTCAACTTATACAATGTAAATAAACAATTAAATTACTGAATGTGTGTACGTCTTTTTATACTCTCTGCGAGAGTATGTTGGGTTTGTGAAAAGTATGTAAGAGACAGAAGGAAGCGTGGCAGAATTATATCGAACTTTAAACAAGAGACTTTAAACAAGGGAAACACGTGACAAAGCCTTAAGTTGAATGCAATGCCAACGCATGTGTGCAAGCGAGAAGGAACCATCCAAACATCAACGAACGTTTACGATGCTTGTGTAGCGGCAGCGCTGTCCGCGGACGATGGCCATGCCGACCAAAGGTATTTGTATGTACTACATAAGCATTGCATACATATGTACATATATGAATACACATGATGTCAAATGTATATGTACGGTCATACACTTACATTGATGTGTTTGTTTCAGCGTGTTTTATTGCAAGTAATATCCAGAGGGTATTACCCCAATACCGATAACACACATAATAATATAATCATATAATCGGGAATAAAATGCAGAGAGTATTATACGGTCGGGCGTGCTCGACTGTACTTTTCCTTCTTGTTAATTATAACTATTTTTACTACAACTGTTATGCGCAGTTTGTGAACTTTGATCACAATGAATGATAGAATTCGTTGAACTATCTGTGTCTTCCCCTCTCTCTCCCTCTCTTTCTCTTTATATTTAGGGCTAGTCCACTGAACCAAATCATTGCCATGCATTCCTATCAAAACATATATTAATCATAAATAGTCTTTGTAGCAAAATCACAAAGAAATTATTAGTGAGCATTTATTGTAATCGCTCTACTTTCAAAAAAATGCCCGACTCACTGGCTATTAGGAAACTCTTCTTATCATATTTTACGGGTATGGTTGTTTGCTCGCAAACCGAAAACTTAAAGTTTGTTATCAATTTTGCCAGACCAATGCGAGCTTGCATTTCCCCAAATCGCATTCCGATGCAATTACGAGGTCCTTCACCGAAAGGTAACCACTCTACGGAATCACGGTTCTTAACCCGTTCGGGTTCGAAATTGGCAGGATTAAAACATTCTGGGTTGGGATATAGCTTCTCATCACGATGCATGGCACCAGCTGGAATCAATACGGGCATGCCCTTTTTGATCACATAGTTTGGATAGCCGGGAACAACGAAATCCTCTAGACATTCACGGTTCAGAACGGGTAGTACTGTGTACAGACGTAGAGTTTCTAAGGGAAGCAGTAAATATTATCGTAGAGTTTAAGAATCAGTTTGATTTAACATACCCGATATAACCTGACAGAGATATTCCATTTCCTTGAGACTTTCATAGGTTAATTCTCCATTATTTGCGGCAATCACCTCATTGCACTCCTTTCTCAAACGGTCCTGAATATCCTGATTCTGAGCCAGTTCGTACAGGGCAAATCCCATTGTAGTCGAAGACGTTTCAAAGCCGGCACTAAAGAAGACAAAAGCCTGAGCAGTAATTTCCTCAAGGGTCAAGCTCATATTTTCTCCAGTCTCCGATTTAATCAGACGATTGTTCTTCAAATCGATCAATTGATCCATGAAATCATTTCGACGAATTTTATTTTGCTCCCTGAATGTTACAGTTTCTTTCACTATACGCAAAAAGAACTTTTCAATGTGCTCCGGAGTCATTTTCATGTGCAGACGTTGTGAGAGCTTGGGAAAACTATTGAGCATTGTGATACCCAGTATATTATGACGCTGATCAGTTAAAGCCCGACGGCCCATAAGACGGAACTCTGCCTCTGGGTCCTTGAGACTGCTGCATTCAATGCCAAAAGCACAAGTTCCAATCACATCCGTTGTGAATCGGGCTAGAAGTTCCCTAACTTCGATAACGGATGACTTTTTGACCATTTCCCCGAAGACATCAACGAATTCATCGCCCACTTTAACGACGGTGGGAAACATAAACTTCATTTTACCAGAGGTAAAAGTGGAAGAAAGTTTATTTCTCATCGATTTCCATTTGTGGCCATCCAACAAGAATAACTGACCCGACAATGGATCATCCTCGGGATTGTGAAAGAATCCTCGATCCGTGAACTTGTTAAAATCCTTGATCAATATGTGTTTGACCAAAAATGGTTCCAGTACGAAAACAGCAGGACGTAGGAACCAGTAGAAACCGGCAAAAGGTCCCGTTCCTCGGAACTTTTGATAGTACTGGAGCCATACCTCTGAGAATGAACGTGTTGACTGTACGCCTGTCAAACTACCCAATATCGGATGAGGATCCTCACAGGGTATGCCCAAATTCTTCCAGTACTGCAAATTCCGACGCAGTCGCAGAAACAAATAGCCAAGCAGACCTATCAAAAGTGTCAGTAACCAGATTCCCACACCCATTTTGCTTCTGCTGAGCAACTATTATTCTATATAACTAAACAGTATAGATATAAATATGTATATAGCGTTATACCGGTCGCGTGTAGTGCGAATGAACCTCAAGCGGGTACTGAGAGACTCTACGAAGAGCGGCGCTTTTTAAAAGCCAACGAGAGCTTTTACAGTCACAATGACAAAAGTTTCTTCGTCGCCAAATGACGACAAAATCAACAAAATGTAGTAAGTAAATGTTGTGGTACTTCTTGTATGAACTTCTTAGATTATGTCTGACGGGTTATATGTACTTTAAAAAATTGATTAGATTACTTACAGGTGAAATAACGTAGGTTTAACATACTATTAATAAAATACCCGTTACTTAATTTAGGCAAAAGTATTAAAATCTCATCTTTTCAATATTTAATTTAACTTACTAGTTAACTATTAGTAACATACAAATAATTTAAATATTAATAAAATTATTACTCTAAAATCAGTCTAAGATCCCATTTCTACGCCTCTTCTGTATTCTAACAATTAAATGCAAGACAGTCCACGCTAGTGACTAAACAATTTCAAACAATTGAAGACTTTCCTTTATCATGTAAGCTATTATTTCAAATATCTGATTAATATAGTTAATTACGTCATTTGATCTATTGTAGCTAATTGTGAACAGATTTTAATATTTTAGGCATGTGCGAGAGGTTTTCCTTGAGTTCCATTTCTTTAGCTTATGAATAGATATTTGACAGTAACTGTCATTAGAGATTTATCCCTTTACATACATTACAAATAACAGTATACCCTTTATTTCCAAAGTAAAGGGTATTATGGCTACTTTGAGAATTGATACTAAGTCGATTATAAATTGTATATAAAATTGTCATTATCTTTATTTTTTATTCCTATAGTGGATTAGCTAAACTAATCACTCAACTTATTAGAACTTTACCAATAATTTTCAACATTTTTTTTTCAAGGTAAAAATTTAATATTATTGCCAATAAAAGCAACATTAATTTAAATCAATTTCCGTAATTTTAATTACATGTACCTGTGTATAAATCTGGAAACCCTTGAGCAAGTTCAGTAAAGAGATCAGTGTGTGAGTTTATATCGGGCACTGCAGGTCATTGTTACATAACAGCTTATCAAGAACTAAGCACACAATAACACATGTTGTTATTGTGTATAGTTAAAAGTTCAGTCAACTTTTCAACCCTACGTACGTTTCAGGCGCAAATAGATTCCTGATTCACTATTCACTACGATGCTATACTTCATCGGTATAGAAGTCTGATCACAAATGGTGAATCTAAAGTTCTTGACAAGTTCTTGACTCAATGGAATCGCAGTTCTTAACCTGCTCTGTCTCAAAGTTATTATTGTTTTAGAAGTTCTGAAAGATTTCAGTTGTGGCATAGTTGGTACGCCATCTCACCATGTTGCCCATAAACGGGTGTGGATTCCCTACTTCTTCTCATAATTCAGCTTCTCCTGCATTTTGTTTAGGAAGTACACGTACAGTCCTAGAAGAACAGTGACTAGCATAAGTCCCACTTCCATGGCTATACGACTTGACATATGTGCAGTGTGTTACTTTCGAAAAGTAACTGAGGAACACTCAAAAATTTCAGCCCTTATAAAGGCCAAGTGCTCATACTGGTAATCAGAGTGGCCAAATTCTTACTATCAGTTATGCGATAACAATTTGTTTTGATAACAGAACGAGTGAGAAAGGCTACAGTCGAGCGAGTCGACTGTAAAAGACCCCGTACTCATTCTAGTGCACGTTTTTTCGTACAAATTTCAATCGATTTGTCCTAAGGAAGCTATAGGATATAGTTGTCTGATTCAGATTAAACTTGGTGAGGATAGTTGTTATCATGATATACACATAATGTGTGAGTATGGTTGCGATCGATTTTCGACTGATTCTAAACAATAAATCCCATAGATGTAATTGTCCGATCTGGATCAAACTTGGTCAATATATGTACTCGCTGTACATGTACTATACATTCTATAAATTTGATGCCCGTTAATCATAGAGTAGAGCGGTATACTGTAATAGTTGGAATGTATATGATAGGAAGAAGGAGGAGTGGCCCCGTAAAGTATATATATTCTTGATCAGCATCAATAGCCGAGCCGATTATTATCAAAGAGTAGAAATTCGCACGATGTACAACTGTTGATTAGATTTTCAGCTCGGATATTGTTACTAACATTAACAACAAAATAATCACTTAGTACAAAACAAGTTTAAATTGTTTATTTTTATGTGTGAGACCTTTGTTGTTGTTGTTGTTGTAGTATTTACTTGTTAATGAGATGTGAATTTCAGCGGGTCAACAAAATAAATACATTGAAAAAAGATTTTGAATGCATAAAATAATAATAATGAAATTTATTGATTTGGAATCAAGAATTTATGCAATAAAACCTTTAGAAATCAAAACTATTTATGTAATGTATGAATAATGTATCA
Organism: Drosophila cardini; assembly: GCA_018903735.1. Lineage (NCBI taxonomy): Eukaryota > Metazoa > Arthropoda > Insecta > Diptera > Drosophilidae > Drosophila > Drosophila cardini. Next base: position 18,258,162 of record JAEIGM010000001.1, on the reverse strand, counting down.
AATTTGTAAACGACCAATAATCACGTTTTATTAAATAAAATTTGCTTACTCATAGAGTACACAATTTTTTGCACAGTGCAATCATTTTATGGCCCACTTTAATTTGAACCAGCCCCACCTCAATGAGAATAGCACAGGAATTTTTAGCTATTTTATCTACACGACTAACAAATAACCAAAAAAAAAAGAGTATAATGAAAATAGAAGCTGATAACAAACGAAACTGAACTTTAAAGTGTATATACTATGTAGATAATAAATAAGTGATGGGTCTGTGATACTAAATGAATACCCTACAATGAGTGTATAAACTATAATTGAATTAGTTTTGAGTGATAAACGTTTAGATTGTTGAAAACATCCTACGCATAGAAACGTTTAAATATTTCAGTTTGATTATAAGTATTTGAACTGGCCTCAGACAAACGCCCACAGAGCGCATTTAAGCCGGTTGTGTTTTAAGCCAACTCAAGCCATAAGCAGTAATAACTGTTGTGTACCGCACTCCAGGTACAGACCCCAAATGAAAAGCTCCCCACACGAGGTATTGAGGCGATGAGGAGACGAGGCAACATCGGGTTTGGAGCGTATCGTAAATTTATATTTTTTCTCAATTGCACTCAGTCGTAGAACACGGTTTGGTAATGAACGTAACAGATTCAACTTGTCGCTGAGAACGCGTTCGCGATTCGTCATTAGATCACTACGATTTCCGGGCCAACAAATTGTGATTTACGCGAACACTCAAATAAATACTTACAAATACAAATACAAGTATATATATACATATATTATAAATGTATATAATCTATTTAGTTTAAATGTTTTTGTACCACTTTGTGTGTTAGTAATTTAAAATTGTAACCATTATGAAAAACATGTGGATAATATTCATGATTGTGGGCTTAATCGTGCTCTGCCTTTTGGTACTATTATTTATGGCTGCCCGGTATCATCGGGACTATTGGCGATATCTGGGCATACCACACGAGCGTCCCAAAAAGCTATGGCCCATTATTAAACAGCTGATCAGTCAGTCTCTTAGTACTGATGCCATGAAGACGGCCCATTATACGGCCATCTATCAGAAGTTCAAGGGCAGCGGACCCTTTTGTGGTTTCTATGCTCTACTCCAACCCCGCGCCTTGATCCTCGATCGTGAGTTGATACGACAGATAATGGTTAAGGATTTCTCGAATTTCAATGATCGTGGCTTGTATTGTAACCAGAAATCGGATCCATTGTCGAGTGACTTGTATGGACTGCGTGGTAATTCGTGGAAAGAAATGCGTCAAAAACTCGATCCCTGTTTTGAGCGGGATCGCATGGAGTGGCTCTATGGCAGCTTGTACGCAGAGGCTGAGCAGCTGTTGCTGGTGGTCAGCAATACGTTGATGAAGCAACAACATTCGACAATCCATATACAAAAATTAATGCGACGCTATGTGATCTCTGCCCTGGCCAGTTGTGTATTTGGCCTTAATGCCGAGCTACGTCACAAGTATCCATTAGATAAATTTGAGGAGATGACGGAACTGGTGCTGAGCACACGTAAACATGGTTACCTGATGAATCTAATGATGATTCGATTTCCCAACTTTTGTCGCAAACTCAGATTACGTCAGACACCTAAAGAGGCTGAAATATATTTTCTTGGTCTACTCGACGATATTGTGGCCCAGAGGGAAGCGAGTGGAGTGCGACAACAGGATTATTTGCAGTTACTCTTGGATATTAAAGCTCTGGAATTTACTACACACGAGTATGAGGCCGATAAGGAACTGAATGCTCATCTCCAACACGAATTGGCCACACATGCATTTGTTTTCCTCAAGGCCGGTTATGAACAGACGGCCAACACACTGTCTTTTGTGCTCTACGAGTTGGCCCTTAACATTGAGGTGCAGCGTCAGGTGAGACAAGAGCTCAAAGATGCCATGGAGAAGCATCAGAACAACCTGAGCTATGAGTGCATTCAATCACTGACCCTTATGGGTCATGTGATATTCGAAACACTGCGAATGCATCCAATCACACCGTACATAATGCGACGGGTACTTGAGGATTATGTAGTACCAGATCATTTGAAGTACACACTCGTGAAGGAACTCTTTCTGATCATACCCACTCATGCCATACACAATGATCCAGAGTATTATCCAGAGCCAGAACGTTTCAACCCGCAACGCTGGGGGAATCCCAGAGACTCCCTCAACGAGCAGAGCACTTGGTTTGGCTTCGGAACTGGAGTTCGCAATTGTATTGGAATTCAATTTGCTCAGCTTCAACTGAGATTGGCACTGTCTCTGCTTCTGCTCGAATTTGAATTCACTTTGAACTCCAAACGACCTTTGGTCACTTTAGACGATGGCATTGCACTACAGCTGACACCCCTAGGCGTGGTCGAGCCAGGAGAGCAGGAGAGAGCTGTGTGATCATCAACACATTACTCTTTCAGGAATTCTTATATAATAAAAGAATTTAAATTGTAAACAAAGTGCAAACTTAATCAAAACAATGCAGAAATGTGAAAAGACTTTTAAAATATAAACAAAGTCAAAGAATAAATAAAAGAATTAAGGAAAATAAAACTGAAAATATAAAATCACTGTGAATTTAAATAAAAGTATATAAAAATTTAAATTAAATAATATATATGAAATAAATTAAACACTGACAAATACATTTCTATGAATTTAAATAAATCAACTCTGATAATTAATTAAATCACTAGCAGAAATATAAATAAAGTATTAAGAAATGAATTTCTAATCCCTAAACTCTGTACAATAAAGCAATTAAACTGCATAATAACCAATGTCATACTTAAATGATAATTAAATATGTTTAAAAAGCAATAAAATAGTTTTAAATAAATCCGAATAAATCTAAGAATTATCAATTAAACGCTGTAACATACATTTTATTTATTAAAAATCCTTTAAAGTAGCTAATAATATAATTAATACATATATGTATTACTATTAATTACTATTAAACATACAAAATAAAATATTGTATGTACGGATTAGATGAAAATCCATTAATTTAATATTTATCAACCGTTTTTATTGTAAGTAGCTCTGCAAAAATAATTCAATTATATATAATTTTATTTATTTGTTTTACAATTGTTTATATTTGATTGCTGTTAGTTTATATCGTTTTGTTTTTTGCATTGTCGTTTGCTGATATGGTTAATATAAGTACTCGATTTATGTATATGGCTGCTACTGCCAATGCAGTATCTTTTTTAGTATTTTTTAGTATATACTTTACAATCTTATAAGGAAAATCAAACTGTTAATCGTATAGCAAAGTAAGTTTTTTGACAGTTTTTTGTTTCGCATTTGATTTTAGTAACGTAATTAACAAACTAAACTTAAATGACAAATTGTGAGCTTTTTTAAACTTAAGTATTAATTGTAGAATTGTAGAATAAATAAAACGAATTAAAAACATAATAAGTATACATATTGAAATAAACTTGTTTGCTTTTGAGCGCCTTTTGTGTTTTGTGGTTAATTAATTGCTTAAAATTATTAACAATTTAAGTTTCAATTTCAATTCGACTTGTCTGATATGGAATGCTTTTTGCAATGTTCTCTACACAACGCTACGAAATGCTAATTAAAATCTTATAATTAAATGTTTGTTCGACATTTTGGCCGCTAATACAAAATGGCTGACTTCCGTTTCCGTTGCCACATCATTATTTAGCTGGCTTTGGACGTACGGGCAGAGGCAGAGATTTTCGAACGGGATCACCACGATTTGGCAGTTTACTCCTCAGCATCTGTTCATGCACATAGAGCATTAATCCCACATCCCGATGTCCGGCTTGCCAGGCTATTTTAAAAGCGGTACTGCCATCCTGTAAAATACACAGTTTATTACACTCGAAATGACATTTTAGCCTCTGTTAAACATACCACATCCTGAATCAATGAATCGCAATCCTGTTGCGATAACAAATGCTTCACAATGTCCACACGTCCGTGCTCGGCGGCGCACATCAGAGCCGTACTGCCATCCTCATCCTGTATGTTAATATCTGCCCCGGCATCGAGCAGCATACTGACCATATCGCCATTACCATGGGACACAGCGAGCATCAGTGCTGTTTGGCAATGCTAAAGGGATGAAAAGGTTAGAAGGGGGTTAAAATTAGTGGGAACAATTGGTCAATGACACCATGTTGGCTTATGCACAATTAAGAGCGTGCTTTTATCTACCTTTTTGGCCCGAATGTTGACATCGGCCATCTGAAACAGTCGCTCTACGACCGTCCGATGTGCCGCTTGTTTTAACTTGGCCAACGATACGAGCATGACGCACGAGTATCCAGCGTTATTCATTTGGTTTACATTGCAAACCTTGGAATCCAGCAGTATGGATACGACGTCAAAATTGCCATGAGACACCGCATAATGCATTGCTGTGTTGCCCTGAAAATACACAAAATATGATGTAATTACAAGTGCTTAACTAACACTTAGTTCATCTGATTAGCTTATACAGTATTGATTTAAAAATGTTAACTCAATTTGATCGTGGTTATATATTCTACAGTACATAGATATATCTCAATCACCTCTCATATCCGACACTTCTTCCTCTTCTTCTTCTTATACATAATGTACTTCAATCATCTTAAAGTAATCTTAACCTACATCTTATAAAAAATGTATACTCACATTGGTGTCGGAGAGATTTACACAATATTCCAGCAGAGGCACCGAAAGTGATTCGAAGTAATCCAAATAATCCTCGACCTCGTGGGGATTTGAGGTGCCAGTGCTGGAAATACGGAACCAGTGTTCGCTAATGGTTGCCTTCGATGTCTTCAGGCTGAACGAAGAAAAGGGCTTTGAACCCAGTTTCTTGAGCAGCGAATCGTTGATGACTTTCAGGGCATCCTTCATCTCCTTATGCAGTTCCGTTCTAAGAATAAATATTAAATTATTAACAATGAAATATTTAAAATCATAACTGGTCCTACTTTTGTCTGGGCTCCGTTGGTGCCTGAGCGAGTTGATGCAATTGTGCCTTAGTTGGAGGACGTTCATCCTTTGGATTCGCCTGCTCCTCCTGCCCAACCTGCTCCTCCTGACCAACCTTCTCCGGCTGCTCCTTCTTCGGCCTCCGCTCAATGACCGTCTCCTGGGACTCTTCACTTTGACTAGACTTAAGAGGCGTACTCGACTTTTTACGCGCTCCTTGGGATATTTCCCGCTCCACATTGGAGTCACTGGAGGCTGTGAGACCCTGTTCCGGTGAAGCGGATTTGGTGCTCGTTGTGGTCGCCGAGGAGGTCATCAGTGGAGCTGGCGAGGCATCGCGGGACCAACTGATGCTTACACGCTTCTCCTCACGCACAATCAACTCATCGTCACCGAGCTGGGTTAAATCCAGATCCTGTGACGTAGCGATTCCTTTGCTGGACGGCTGTTTGATGAAGCTCTGTGTTTCGGGCGGGGAATCAAGCACCAAAATCGGTGGCTTTTCCTGCAGCGAGCTGTATAGAGATAAGATAAAAATGATTATTGAGTGAAAATGATTACATTTGGATTGGGATTTAAGAGAACCTACGTTAGGAGCAGCGCTGAGCAGCCGCTGACCACCAGCGGATAGCAGGTGAAGCTGCTCAGGCCGGAAAACATCGAAAAGACCATTGAGAAACGAAAATCCAAACAAATAAACAAAATAAAAGGCGACAAAGGAAGCGACAGCTGCAAACGCGTCAAAGCCAAAACGAAAACTGAGCGCTGAAGGTCAATGCGACCAGGTCGGTGGCATTCGGTTTCGTTTTCCGAATTCGGAATTGCACCGAGGACAACAACACTGCGCATGACACGCAAATGTCATGGCTATGCGTCTGGGTTTGTGTCTTGGCTAAAAGCCCGCTTTGGAAGCTTAAAGTTCTAGGCGATTAACGCACAGTGGTTAATATGTTATTGAACATTGAAAGAAATAAAATTTAAAAAATAAAATTCTAACTGAACTTTTGTGTCTGTTGTCTAGGCTACTATTTCTTGAATGAACCCTGTAATAAAAGTAATACTGATTGGCGTAAAGTTCTAACTAACTCTAACTCTAATGAATCTACCTTTGCTTTATGATGAGTATTTCTAATAGTTTTTCCCCACACAACTTACCTCAGACGTGTCTTACGTTCCGCCTTTGGGCTCTTCGTTGCCGTGGCCACTGGCACCGTATAAGTGTTCTGTCGCTGGAACTGTTTGCGCACCGGACTGGGACTAGTGAGATGTTTGGGACGTGGTATTCTCGAATCTGCCGAACTGGAACGTCTAATTGTGGGCGTTGTAGAAGATACAGATGCTGGTTCCGTGACAGTTTCAGCCTTTGAGAAGTCCTTGGCCAGCACCTGAATGGCCTCCTTGCAGGAATCACAGTAGTTGGCGGCACAAGCAATCGAAATATGAGGCTTGACAATGTCGCCACATCCTACATCTCGTTTGTGCACCTGTTCCGTGTTGCAAGCAGAGTGAGCCGTACTCTGCTTAGGTTTCACAGCTTCCACTGCCGGTTCCGTATTGCTGCCAGTGTGACGACTCGAGGGGCGTGAAAGCGGTTCCATTAACTGTTCTGTTTTGGTGGCACTACGTGTCAAGCGCTGCAGTCCCGTTGTGTCCGTTTGCCGAGTTGACGACTCCACGCCACACTGTACGGCAGCCGGTTGCTGTTCGGGCCTTACTTGTACGGCCGTAGAGCGCACGGTTGTGGTCGCTGTTTGGCAGGAGGCACTGTGGACAACTGACACGGCCGTTTGGCAGCCCACTGCCTTGCGCTTCAGTGCCAACTGCTCGTGCTCACCCAAACTGAAGGTATTGCTGCGTCCTGGTAATTGTGGCAATTGCGGTTTTGGCTTCTCCATCGGTTCATCTGTGCCACAGCTGACATTTCGCTTGCTAATCGCACACTTTTCGCAGAGCTCATCCGTGATCTTATGCTCCGAACTGCCAACACTACGCACATCCGGTTTGCAGCTGGTGAAATTCTCCCTTGTCATGGGCTTTGCCGAGACGCTCACATTGTGCTTGAGTACTTGTCGCTCTGGAGCCGTCTGCATGCCAGTATCCCGTTGATCCCGCTGTGGCACATACATCTGAGTGCCCACCGAGATTAGCTGACGCAGACGCTGCTTTTGGCAATCTTCGAGTGCTCGCTCAATCTTTTGCTTCAGTTCCAGCTGCGAGTAGATGGCCTCTGCCTGCTGTGTGTCCACATGACGTGTACTTAACTTGGAACCCACGGCCACATCCCGTGTGGTGATCACTTTACTGGCTGCCTGTGTGCCCACATCCCGACGTATTATACTAGGAGAGACCGAACTGCTGCGCATACGTGCTCCAAGACTCTCCAGGGATACGGGACTTATGCGTTGAGGCGTAAACTGCACGGGAGACGCCGTCTTGATGCCCGGACTCGGTGGCGACGGTGTCTGACGCTGCCCACGTAGCAGGTCCTCGTTGCGACGCAACAAACGCTGCTTCTCAGCCCGCAGCGCAGTTAATTCCAACTAAAATATATAGAAATTAGTTAACATTAAAATAATATATAATATAATAATATATATATTTTCGATTCCCAATCGCCAATTACTATCGTTAGGGCATTAAATCTTCTCCGTGCCTAACTAGAATTTCCTTCCAGTTTCATTTCTAGTCAGTTCTTTTCTATTCCAACCACAAACATTAATTTTCCTGACGTCTCTACGCTGACTCACCTCCATGTCGGGTATGACCTTGACCTGCTCCTCCAAATCCTTTAAGCGTTTTAGACTCAGTGCCATTTGCTCACGTATCTGGCACAATGCCTGTGCATCCGCCGTAGTTTGTCCGGTTTCAGAGTTGGTTGGAGACTGCATTGGGCTGCCGGATGTGTTATGACCATTTGTCTGCTCTGTTTTCGGAGTTGCTGTCAAATGATGACGTCGTGGTGGTGGCGGTGGTGGCGTGGCCTTTGCCTGCTCCAGCTGCTCCACTGGGGACTTGGCATTGGCTGCCACCGTGGCCTGCACATAACTCTCATACTGAACCTCGGCGGGACTCGGACGTTGCTGAAGGGGCAGCGTATTCGAGCGCTGGAAGAGACGCGGCGTGCTCGATCGCGGCGAACGATTGCCCGCCATGCAGGAGTCTAAAATAAATAAGAGAAAACAATTAAAAATTATAAAAAATGATTTAATAGGAAAAACATTTAAATTTTGGTTACTTGCACTGTCAATTGCCTTGGTCAAAACAATTTTTATTTGTAGACTTGCCATAAGCTCTTGCATTTGCCTACTAAAGTCACGACAGCTCGCAACATTTTTGATAAAAAATATGATAGTATATATACGATATGTGTATGCTATCTAACTATTGACAGAAACTGTGTCACACTCCGCATAATTTGCGAGCCAAACAAAAACTGTCGAGCTAAGAAAAACTGAAAATACGACAAAGGCACAAAATGAAAGACTAAAACAAAAAACAAATAAAAACTTGGCTCTGCCTTTTGTGTATTTGTCTGCTGATAAGCCGACGACTTTTGCTATTATTATTCAATATTGATTTTGCCTACATTACATGATACATGCACATAATATGTATATATACATATATGTATATAAGTATATATAAATATATTGCACTCATTTATGTAGTGTGTAAGAGGCTTTGTGTGTTAGTTGTTGATAGCCTGATATCAAATCAAGAGCCAACAAACCCGCTTGTTGACCATGAATAGCGCTAAAAGTGCAGCACGTGTTGAAAATCATTGAAAAGTTATTCATTTTATTTAACTAACATATTTTATATACATAGTTTTAGTTTTCTTTTCCGTTATCTATAGTTACTCTAATTAAATCACGTATACGCACAATCATCACACGCACTGTACACTGTACACTGACAGTTGTTACTCATCGCCTCTGTCGGCTGCCAAGTTTATTTTTTTCTATTTTATCTCTCATTTTTTCGATGCTGTTCCATTTGTTGCTATTACTTAATTTCTATATAAACCAACTGTGCACTGAACTTTCGGTAACAAAATTGAAGAGACAAAAAATACAAATTAAAGGCTGCTCGACTAAGAAAATACTCCCTTGTTCATATAGGCATTGATATGCGATGTCTAGTCCCGTACTATGTTTTTCTTAAATTTCTGCTCCTATTTTGAAATTTTATCATATATTTTACTACTTTTTTCAAATATTTTACTACTTTTTCTACTACTATTTTCATATTTTCTACTACCTTTTTTACTACTATTTTTATATTTTCTACTACTTTTTTTAAAATCAAGTTTTCTACAATTATTATATTTTTACTACTTCTTTGACATATTTAACTTCCCTTTTAATTACTGAAAAACAAAATTGAAATTTCTGAATTTGGAAAAGTTAACTTCAAAAGTTCTTAAATTATTTCCAATGTTTCTAAATTTTCTACTACTATTATTATATTTTCTGCTACTATTTTTTCGTCTTATTTATATGTTCTACAAATTGTAGTTTAAACAATCCCTACTGACTTCATAATTTCCTCTTAACTCTAACAAACTCTTAACTCTCTCATAATCTTCTTTTGTACTCAACTTAATATACCCGCTCGTTCTAGAACAAAAGAGGCGTATAATGAAAAACAACGAAAAGATTTCTATTTTTCTCTACACACACCCATCAGCATATGTGTGTATTGTTGCGACGGTGCCAAGTTGGCTGAGCCGAGTCGAAAAGATGGTCAAGGCAATGGCAGTGCGAGTGAGACAGACAGATGAAAGAAGAAGAAACGAGAAGAGAAGAGAAGAGCAAGTCGCGTGTTTGGTAGCATTGACCGGTGTACATAATTAATCAGTTTTTATGGGCTAGAAAATTAGCAAAATGAAAATTGTATACACAAATGTATCTTTTGATTATACTGTATGTGTAGAATGTTTTAATCCCCAAAACTACCAAGTTACTAAGTAGCTGTGAGGTTAGTTAGTTGATTGGACCTACAATCATGCCACCAGCTTTTTGATGGATTTTGACTTGATTCCACTTTCGTTTTGGATTTTCTCACTGTCGACTCCTTGGGACGTCGCACTGGCAATGCATCGTTGGCAGTGGCAAACATTATTATTGATTTCTAGTTGATTAAATGAGGCACAATTAGTTGCACAGTGCAGCTTCATAGTTAACGAACAGCAAACTTAGCAGACATTGCACTTTGTTAAAGCAAACTCAAAATATATTAAGCAATTACACATATTATAAGTAGTTTTTAATTTGTTGTTGTGTTAATTAAAGCAGATTCGGTGTGAGTAATAAACAATATTAATTTGATTTGCCAGCACATTCACGTTAAAAAAATAAAATATAATTCGAACGAACAACGTCACGCGTTATCTTGCACAGTGTGTTCAAAAAGTTCATGCACACTCACTCTGCATGAATTCATATTTAATTCGCTTCAACACCGTTAAAATTGGCATTGAGAAGGTATATATAATGTTGTTCACAGAAAACATTAATTTATATTTTTTTCTCTAATTTATTTATATCTTTACTTTAAAGTTTTGCTGTCAACAATTTCGAATTTTCGTTTAAATTATTTTTCCCTTTGATTTTTGTTGAGAACTAATTATAGAACACACGTGTGTGGGCTTTACTTGTATTTTATGAGTTTTTCACTTAATTTTTATATAATTTAAATCGATTTTGATTTTATTTAGAAATTATTTAAAGATTTTCTTTTGAGTTTCATAAATTTAGAAGTTATTCAATATTTTTATGTCGATTTTTGTTCGATGGTTTGTCGTTTTCCTTCAGCATCAGAGCATTTTCGATTGTTAATTATAGAATTTATTGATTTATTCGCAATTATGTTTCATTATTCATTACACTCGTTTTACTGATATTATTATTACATATTCGTTTAGAGCATTTCGCTTATTAAATTGCTTTTATTTCGCTGCTAGACACATTTTATGTTTTTCGTTCGAAAGTCGCCGACAAACTGCGTTCAGATTTTCGAGCAACAAAATACACACGAAAAAAAAAATAAAATTCATTTAGCAGCAGCTATTTTGTTATTATTTAACAGCTCTTGTGCAAAACCCGCACACAACACAAGCACAAATTTATTACTAACAAGAAACAAAAACAACAACACAATATTGGGAACTCAAGAGCACAGAGATAGAGAGAGAGAGAGAGAGGGAGAGAGAGTCCCATAGATAAGGTCGTTGTTCGCTCTGTAAATACTAATTAAACAATAACAAAAAATAGACAACAGTTTTGCAGATAAGCTAAATGCACATTATTAAAAGATAATGCTGATTATAATGACAATGACGCCAAAGAAAATCCAACGAATTTTGTAACATTTTTCGAGTGTTGCCGGCATTAAAAAAAACCGTTTCAAGGTGAATCTTCTCTTCAGTTTGTTCAATCATTTTACAGGTAAATACTAACAGTAATTTCGATATTTACAAAGCAATACAAGTTAAGAGACAACTACACTTCCGATACATTCCCCTTTAGATAATACCATCGATCAATATAAATAATAGCTGCCATTCGTAACCAATTTGTTGTTACACTAACTAGCGGTATTAAACATAATTAAATAAATACTGTTATTAGTGTAAATAAGTTATTAGTAAATTGCACTATATTGCGATTAATTCTTTGTAGCAAATACTTGATGTTAATTTGTATCTGGCGATATAAATCTGAAATTGGCGCCAGTCTCGACTTTGCTTTTAGGCCTCAAGGTTACCAGATACTTATTATCTTTGCACGCATTTGGCATTTGGTATTTGTCTATTGTTAGATAGATTTCTGGGCTCATTTTTGTTTCATTTGTCGGCTCGGCGTCAATTGAGAAAAAATTTTTTCTTCATTTTTGGCCAACATTCATTTGATTAAAGGCAATTTTGAAGTCATCTATTATATGCCCAAAATAGATACAATTACCGGGTATCCAAAATATACGCGGGCACATATCACATCGAGCAATCATTAATCAATGCCAAATCTATGCTCCCTACTGACCAGCTCGTAAAAAAAAATAAATAGGAAAAAACCAAAAAAAATAGCGACAATTTGATTTGTTTATTTGCATGGATTTCTTGCATTGCTTTTTGCACACTTTATGGCAAATTTATGGCATAAACAAATACAAGAAAAACGGGCCAGCATAAAAAAACTGAGTAAAGCGAAAAGCACAACAACTTTAGCTCCATTTGCATGCAAATTGAGCGCCAAATGCGCATTTCCAAATTGATTTAAGATATGAATGCTTGAAATTGCCTTGAAGTTGCTGCCACGCCGCTGTGTTCGGTGCTTGTAAACTCCAATTGAGTTTGAAATGCCAAAGATGCAAAAAACCAAAAAGATTGTATCTATATCGGCGTGAAGTATCTGTATCTACAGCTTTATATCTACGATTTTCCTTCCAGCTTAATGCGCTTTGATTGGCTTCAAATTTTAGTTTTACATTTAAATTTTTAATTTTTTTATTTTCTATACATTTTTTTTGGTGCGGTTTGAAGCATAAAATTGAATTACGACAGTTGTGGCAGTCTGAGTTTTTAGAGCTACATTTAAATGTTTCTTTGATCTAACAGCTTGCGTGCAAAGTTGACAGCTTCATGCGTAATGCTGTCAGGCTTACAGTGGGAAAATTACAAATTTAGCAAGGAAAATTTTTAAATATAAATATTGTAGTTCTAAAATAAAGTTTAGTTAAGAAAATTTGAAATTTTAGAAATATTTTCAAATTTTAAATCTACTTTTAAAAACTTTCTTAAGATATCAAAGCATATTATGCACACTGAATCATCAGTTAGTTCCACTGTGCCGCATTTCAACAACTTCCAACAGTTGTGCAAAATTTTTCACACTTTCGTGCGTAAAAGTGTCACATGTGCTCCGGCGTCGCTAATTGCCGAGCAAAACAAAACTAAAAGCAAAAGTATCTGAGAGATACAAAAAACAGAAAGAAGAGAAGTGATGTGTAGCGAAGTGAAGTCGTCTGACGACTGTGAATCATACAGCAACAAGGCATTAGAGAATCATCCAAGAGTATTTCCTATGTCTATTTTCGTACCAAATTCACACACATATTCACACTCACCTGGGATATCAAAGTAACGATCCCACGAACTGTGTCCCATACGTCGTTCCCTGTTCTCCTTCGATTCTCTCGGTGAACCATTATTGAGACTCAAACTGAGACTTAAGCTATTGTTATTCCTATCCATTGATAGAGAATTTCCATTGCTATAACTATATGCTCCAGCCTTGCGTCTCTTGGACGATGCACGTTCCAAAGTGCGTTCAAAATCACTGCAGACCTCGTCGAGTGCCTCGTGGAGAAAGGCGCGTGTCTCCGGCGGACTGTTGGCTGGACGTGCTGGACCAAAACCGTTGTGGTTATACTTTTGTGGCTGATAGACCCCAGCATCGCTCTCAATCCCGCCACGCAGCGAGGAGCAAGTGGATGATGCAGTCCCATAGGGTGACTCAGCCCGTGGAGCAAGACTGCTGCCGTATGTGAAGCGTGGCACCGACGACGACCGTGTCCGATAGCCCGACGTTTGCCCAACTACAGGGTGTGGCGAATCTGGTTCACTTTCATGTGCCGCCTGTGAAAATTAAACAGGTGACAAGTTAATCAACTGCGAAATGCATTTCATTTTTATATTTCTACTCGGTTTAAAGAGACGGGCTCATAAAATCAGCTGAAATCTTAAAGTTGAAATAACGAGAACTTTAAGAATAAAATTCTAAAATCAAGTATGATAATCTTAAATATTGTTTAACCGTAAAAGCTTATTTAGTGTTTTAAAATCTTCAAACTTACTGAAGTATCTTTATCAAAATCTAAACTTTTGAGCACTAAATGGCTCAAACTATGACCTCATTCACTCACCTCTGTTAACTTGGGCTGCACACGACTCTCCGCCTGCCAGTCACCACCAAAGAGACTCTCAAAGCCAAGCATGAACTCCATGGATTTACGAGAACGCCGACGATCGCGACGCTGCAGTTCCTCCTCGCTGGGCTTGGCATTGGCCAGGGCTTCACAGTAGCGCACAAAGTCCAGATCGATGTGATATCCATAAGGACAACAGTTGCAGCTGCGCACTGAACGAGTTAATTTCGAACTGGGAGCACCATTGTTATTTCCCAGCGTTTGATGAGCTGCAATAGGAGTGAAAGAGAAAAAAGATAGACCGGATGAGCATTTTAGTGTATCTGAAATGCAGACAACTTGTATCTAAATGTCACTATCAAGGTCACGTCGAGTTGAGTTCATCTGCTTTCGTTTCTCAGTATTGACCAGGCTTAAAAAAAGAATCTTTTTTTTTATGGTAACGTCTGGCTTAGTTTTTGTGCGTGGCAAGTATTTAGCAGTCGCAGACACACCTGCCAGGCCAAAAACTTGTTTCAGTTTTTGGTAATCTCAGCAAAAGCAACAAAAAACTTATTTCAGACCGAGCGCAGTTCTTAGAACGTATCCATGAGATACATTTTTGTGATTTGCCAACCATATTTATGTTTAATTGCGTCATATAATAACTAATTTTTGGCTAATTTAGATAACGTATTTTGACTGCAATATGAAAGTTCAGTATAAGAAATTTATTTATAGTTAAAGAAAGAGGAAAATTCTAATAATTAATAGAAATAATTTATAATTTAATAGAACTTTCCTACCAAAAATCCAAGCAGTGTTTAAATACCGAATAAAAGTCACATATACCCACTTCAAAACTAATATTAAAATTAATATTAAATTTCCTAGTTGATTATGTCACTTGGTTTAACAATTCTCTGCTTATTTAACCACAACAACTGCATATAGCTGTCTATATCTACATATATAATAATCATTTCCCTTAAATCGCAGATAAATATTTAATAAAATAAGCCAATAAACTCTGTATCTAATCAGATATTAGTTAAAAGTGATTAAGTAGACGGAATTCTCACTCACTCGAGCTACAAATTGCTTGCAGTGTAGTATGCGGTGATCGTCTGGCCTCATACCACAACCACAGCACCACCGACCACAATAAATTCCAAATCATTTTCTATTGACCAGCTTGCAGTTGACATTGGCCCATTAAACACAAACACAAGAAACCGATAATGAGAAATACGCGTTAGTAATTCCCAAGTCGACCGTTTGGCATGCACGTCCGCAGTTCAACTGGACGATGGCAAAGAATCCACAAATATTTTTGGTTGAACTCATCATCCAAGCAGCTAATTGGCGATAAGATACGCACCGTTTAGAGTGCTTATCAGCCAGCAAAAAAAAAAAAAAAGCGGCTAAAACGAGCCGAGAGATACGAGAATGCAGCGTGAAATGGGAAGCTTTTTTCTGCTAGCGCCATCTAGCTGTCAAGTATTTAAAGTGGAAAACCACTTTGTGGTTTCACTTTCAATATGCGATGCATTCATTCATGAAAATGTGGGCGATCTGTGGGCGTCGCGTCGCCTCGTGACGCTTGTGAAAGTAATGTTAACCAGGCCGTTTAACCGCATATTGATGAGTTGTCTGTCTGTCAGCTGTCTACACTGACAAAATAAGCTAGTTGCTTACTAAATAGAATGTTTTTTCAAAATTGTATATGTTGAAAGAGTGAACCAAATTTGAATTTTGACCTATGTTTTTTTCAGTGTAGCGCTTTGTAATTAACAGCAGTCATGACCGTGGTCGACTATGGGGGCGTGTTGCTAATGACGCTGCTTGCCGGCTTAATTATCAACGGAGTGTTGGACACCAAAAACACACTCACACACACCCACACACACACACACACACACACACACACACACACTCTAACACACACTTAGTCCGCACATAATCACAGCTGTTTATTCTGTTTGGCATGTGTCGTGTTTGCTTTTGGACCGTGGTTTGTGGGCGTGGAAAGAATGCGGTCTGCCTAATGTCGCCTAATTGGCAGCTCTTCTAGCTAAGTGCTTGTCTATGTATCGTTTCAATGTTTGCTGAATTGTTTGCAAATCGAATTTGTTACTTTAAAATGTTGCTGTTTTGATAAGAATTGCATTAAATGTATATACTGTATACTAAATTAAGAATGTGGTTATTTATTAAAGTTTAAGCTTTTTATAAATTAAACTTGTACTTGGCATAATTATTTTTTAAGACTTCTTATGAGCATTCCCATTTGTATCTTTAGTTCTTACTAAGCTAAATAAAACCTGCACTCTTAACCTTTTCCAAACCGATCGAATAAACCCTTCCAATCCACACACTTAACAGCTGTTGGCCAAATCGAACAACTTTATTTACACAACCCCAAAAAGGTGACCATAAAAGGTGCCTATTTATTCGTACAATGACATAAATCGCGCACTCGTTGCACATAAAAATTAAGAAATTAGCCCAAGTGGACAGGCAACAAAGTGAACTGCAAACTAAAGCTAAATTACGAGTATGAACTGATCGCGGGACAAGCACGTAGAGTCTGACTCAGACTTGGAGACGGTCGGAGTTGGACTTGGATACGGACATGGAGACGGACCTGGAGTTGGTCTTGTAGCTTCACATCGATTTTGCAGTCTTAATGGCAAGAGTGTAACGTATTCATGGCAGACACCGAAAAACCAACAAGAAATGTTCATTATTAGCAAAACATCATGATGATCATGGTCCGCTTGTAATGACTAAATTTTCAGTGTGGGCGTCTCGAGCAAAGACCAAAACGAAGACGAAGGCGAAGACGAAGACGATGAAGCTGCCCAGCATACAAAATGAAGCCAAGTTGTGAATGAATTTCGAGCAACAAGAAAAAGAGATTTAAGACAAATCAGTTTAATTGGGAGTGTTAGGCTAAGGAATGCCCTGTAATCAGTTAAAAATGTATTTCTGTAGTTTTTAAAGAAATTTATCAGAAATATTTACAATAGTTAATTAAAAGATACTTTATCTTTGATTAACCAATTGCCAAAATTTACTATCTTTTTTAGCCAATTGAGATTTAAGACGGTTGAAAGAAGTGTACTAGCCTGAAAACATGTCCTGTAATTAGAGCTCAGTCAACAAAATGAAGTTTAGTAACTTAAAGACATAAATGACAATCCTTCTTTACTCATTTTCAAGTTAAAAGATAATTTATGTTCTTTTCTCTGCAAATATGTTCTAAGAAAATTTACATAGATCAGTTTATAAGAGAGTACTAGCCTTAAAAATGCCCTGTTAGCAAACCTCAGTCGATAAATTTAATAATTATACATTTTAAAATATTTGTTACAGTTTGTTCAACTAAAAGATACTTAATCTGCTATTAACTAACCTTAATATTAACTTGCTTTCAAACTACTTGTTTATGAGCCCCAAAACCCATTATACCCCTCAAGATTTTGTGCACTTGGTAGTAAACCAAAAAGAAAAACAAGAAAGAAAAGTACAGTCGAGCACGCCCGACCGTAGAATACTCTCTGCATTTTATTCCCGATCATTTTAATAAAATCGGTATCCAAGTACATATATCAATTGATACTTGCAACAAAACACGTTGAAACAAAAACATCTGATTGTATGTATACACACACATATACATTTGACATTAAAAGTATGCACGCACATATGTATTTGTGTATATGTTATACATACAGAATTGCTCGGCACAGCCAGCATTCGCGAGCAGCGCTGCCGCTAAGCTACGCAAGCAGCGAAAACGTTCGCTCACATGTTTGTATGTTTCTATCTCGCTCGCACACATGCATTGGCATTGCGTTCAATTATCAACTTTCTTACATGTCTAGCTCTTTTGTTTATTGTCCGATTAAGATGCAACTTTCAGGATAGTTTAATATATTTTGTCTTCAAATGAGTGCGAAATAACAAAACTGTACGATAAGAACATATGCCTTAAAATCGGCATTGAAGTTTGCAAATTATTTTATTTCTTGTGGGAAAGGGGGGGCGTGGCAGTCCAAAATTTTTGATGACAATGCATTTATGCCGTCTCTAGGTACCTCCATACCAAAAAGGGTAGTCCCAAGTGCTATAGTTATTGAGATATTCGCCTAAAACACCAATTTTTTCCGAGGTGTTTCTAGTTTTTTGTTCATTGTGGGCGAACGGGGCGTGGCATCGAAAAAAAAAAAAGATTCTTGTATTGACTGACTTAATATCGAGTCGATTGAGACCAAATTCAAACTTGTAGCTCTTACCATCTCCGAAATCTGTTTGTTCATACGGACAGACGGACAGACAGACAGACAGACAGACAGACAGACGGACAGACGGACAGACGGACATGGCTATATCGTCTCGGCTTGTGATGCTGATCAAGAATATATATACTTTATGGGGTCTGCCACGCCTCCTTCTCCCTGTTACATACTTTTCACAAACACAATATACTCTCTCTTGCAGAGAGTATAAAAAAGCTATAAATAAAAAAGCCAAAACTGGTTGTCCAATCTGTGTCTGCACAATGTTGCAGACATGTAGAAGATTTGGGCAGAGGTTCCTGGTTAGCCGGGTAGGCGGTAGGCGGCAGTTGCAACTGCAGCTGCAGCTAATGAAGCTAACGGTGCAATTGCAGCAGCAGCAACAACAACAGCAAATTACCGTAAAGTGCAAAATTTAATTATGCTAAACACGTGCGGTCGCTGTTCAATCTAATTGCCTGACACGACCAAAATGACAACTGTAAATAACTCGACGAAAATTTACAAATAACAAAAAAAATACATAAAAAAAGAGCGAAAAAATTATTGGAAAAAAATTTGTATACTCTGTGCTTAGTATAAAAACTTAATCTTAGTCACAAAAAATATATATTGGAAGCGATTGTTTATACTATTTGATTCTAAAAAGTCTTTCCAAAATTGAAATAAATTTTATATAATATAATTAAAATTCTATATTTGTTATCTACACTTTTATATTTATTTTCCAGCAAAGCAACTGTTTACTTAATGTTTCAAACAAACTTTTTTATGGCCAAGTTAATGGCTTCTCAAATTTTATAGTGCATGCAGCTATATTTTCCTTAATTGCAGACTTTCCTTAGTTTTTCTTTGCTTTTGCTATTTCCATTTCTATTTGATTTGCTTTAAAGTGCTCCCCATGGACCCAAGCACTGTGGTCCAATTAATGATGTCTTTTCTACGCATTTGATTACCCAATTAATGCCGCACTTTTGTTGCCTATGCTATTATATTATTATGATTTTTTTCCTTTTACGTCATCATAAAAAAAGAAACTAAAAATAAAGAAAATTTATTGTAAAATGCGTGTGGCTAATGAGTACAGTTTTTTAAGAAACTTGGCTAGTAAAAATGACGTTAATAATTTCGCATTTAATTGCATCAATTAACGCCAACAAACTGGCCACGCCCACGCTTAAAACTGTCAACTCATATCCGCTGTCATAAATTGGCCCCAAAAATCGATGTGAGCCAAATATTTGAGCCAGAAACCGGCTATGGCTTTCAAGCTTAATTAAAAATCACACATGTATTTCAACGCCGAAATATTTCTGTTTGCAAATGTTGTTGTTGTTTGGGGGCGTTAACGAGGCAAACTTAAGTGGCAACCATGCCCAAAAGGTATTTGCATAAGACGCTTGCAGCTGAATTTTCCACGTGGGTTGAGTCGTGTCTGGACAATGGAAAGTGCGTTATGGAAAATTCAAATGTAATACAAAGTGTGCAAAAGAAGGGCATAAACGACTTTAAAATAACTGTTACTCAAACCCAAAGCTTACTTTTATGTTTGAGGGATTAATTAGCAGCAGCCCAACAAATGTAAAGTTTCTAGCGCTTATAGTTCACTTGCAAATTTGCTGTATTAGTCTACTCTCATTTATGCTAACTAATATACCCCAATTCCAGCAGTACTGGGTATCACAGTATGCTGTGACAAATTTGCCACATTGCCACAGCCCCAAACTAGGCCCAAAAATTCACTCTAGACCCAAAAAGACATAGCCAAAACCTGAGTTAAAGCCACATTCACTGGCTCATTTGTGCGGGCGTCAAGTTGACCCACATCCGTTGCCAACTGTGGCAGAGTGTCAGTGGCATGTGTGGGTTTAAGCCGCAATTTTATAGCTAAATAAATGAAAACCCACGACAAACGATTCTACGTACCATTTTCCTCAATGAAGGCGCGTTGACTTCGCAAAACGAGCGACCTGAAAAATGGAAACAAAAAACAGTGAAAACTTTAGTTAGCAAAATGGGAAATATGTAAAAACGTTAAGGTATTATAAAAGTAAAGAAAACACTAAGAAATACTTAAAACAGCTAAGAGGTCAGCTGAAGAAATAACTTGGCTCTTAGAGATATTACCGAAAGCGCAGAAAAAGTCCACAAATTTTAAAAATTATTTTTAAAACTATGTTTATTACCAACAAAAAATTTCACTTAAAACTTTTCATTTAAATGAAAATTAAATAGTAAAAACTATTTAAATTGTTGAAGGTACAAAAATAATATAAAATTTTTCCTATTTGGTTTCTTAAAGGAAATTTTTTTAAAGCCTAAAGTGTTAAAATTTAAACCCATCATAAATAATATATTAAAGAAAACAGAGCTCAAAGTCTTATAGATTTTTGTAAGATATCTTTAGTTATAAACTTATGGAATAGTCACAAGCACAAACAGATTTCAATATAATAAAGATTTCTTTCTAAGAGTATACATTTTTATGGACACTAATTGGCCAAGGAAACCGATAACTTGGCCAAAAATAACAATCATCCAAAATGATGTTGTGCATAAATTTAGAATTAAATAGTGAATGTATCAGAGTGTCCACACACACATATTTTGTTGTTGTTGTTGGTGTTTGTGTTGTTGTTTTTATACTCTCTGCAAGAGAGAGTATATTGTGTTTGTGAAAAGTATGTAACAGGCAGAAGGAGGCGTGGCAGACCCCATAAAGTATATATATTCTTGATCAGCATCACAAGCCGAGTCGATATAGCCATGTCCGTCTGTCCGTCTGTCTGTCTGTCCGTCTGTCCGTCTGTCCGTCTGTCCGTCTGTCTGTCTGTCCGTATGAACAAACAGATTTCAGAGATGGTAAGAGCTACAAGTTTGAATTTGGTCTCTATCGACCCGATATTAAGTCAGTCAATACAAGAATCTTTTTTTTTTTCGATGCCACGCCCCGTTCGCCCACAATGTGCAAAAAACTAGAAACACCTCGTAAAAAATTGATGTTTTAGGCGAATATCTCAGTAACTATGGCACTTAGGAACACCCATTTTGGTACGCAGGTTCCTAGAGACGGCATAATTGTATTGTCATCAAAAATTTTGGACTGCCACGCCCCCTTTTCTCACAAGAAATAAAATAATTTGCAAACTTCAATGCCGATTTTAAGGCATATGTTCTTATCGTACAGTATTGTTATTTCACATTCGTTTGAAGACAAAATATATTAAACTATCCTGAAAGTTGCATCTAAATCGGACAATAAACAAAAGAGCTAGACATGTAAGAAAGTTAATAATTGAACGCAATGTTAATGCATGTGTGCGAGCGAGACAGAAACATACAAACATGTGAGCGAACGTTTTCGCTGCTTGCTAGCGGCAGCGCTGCCCGCGAATGCTGGCCGTACCAACCAATTGTGTATGTATAACATATACACACATACATATGTGCGTGCATACATATAATGTCAAATGTATATGTGTGTGTATACATACAAAGAGATGTTTTTGTTTTAATGTGTTTAATTGCAAGTATTATTAACTGGTATCCGAGTATACCGACTTTATTTAAATGATCGGGAGTAAAATGCAGAGAGTATTCTACGGTCGGGCGTGCTCGACTGTACTTTTCTTTCTTGTTTTTTTTGGGTCTACGCATTACCGAATTTTCTTGACAAAGTTGCTGCAGATGCATGAAAATATTTATGTGGAAGCATAACGATTCGTGTATCATAATCATAAACACACATATTAATTTGGTCTGCACTCCAAAAATAAGCGATGCCGTCGCTCGTTTCACTTGGATGCAACACGACAGACAGAGACGCCGATGAAGGGGGTTGACAGAGGCAGAAGCGGGGAAGGGGAGGGGGTGTATATAAAATGATAGGAGGGAGTCATGGGGGGGGGACTGTCATGCATGCGACACGGAAAACCGCATAAATCAGTTGACGCATAAATTTTCATTTAACATAAATTTTGGAATCGAAAGAAAATGCAACATGAAAAATATGGCAGCAAATTGCAAGACATGATTTGTTTATTTTATTTTCAAATCAACAAAAATAACAAAAATACATAAAAAAAAAAAATAAAGTTGTTTTGTCTTTTATTTTCTGCTGTTGTCGTTGTTGTTGTTGTTATTGTTGTTGCTGTTGTGTGGAAAACATGACAAGCAATTAATCTAATAAGATAGAAAAATGCACGGCCCGTTGGCAAAGTTTTTCCATCAGCGCCATTTTCGGGCCTAATTGCATCAGGTTAAGGACTTTTTGTATTAAAGCCAACAAGAAAAATTAAAAAAAAAACTAAAAGCAAATTATAAATAATTGCAGCTTCCGTTGCGACCAAGTGAAACAAATGAAAATGCGACACGCGTGTACACATTTTCCGGGAAAAACTCACTTGGTCGGCGAAGGAAAGGGGGAAAAACGGGAAAACGCATGAAAATTCAGTCTAAGTTCACTAATGAGTGCAGTGCCTGAGGAGACCCTTGTGCTTTATGGCATGGCAAACAGATTATTGTGGATTTTGTGGCGCGCATTCTTTCAAAGATGTTTCAAAATACCGACGACAACAACAACAACAACAACAGCAACAATAACAACACTGACAACACTGACAACAACAATGACAACAAAAGGGGCCGAAGGAAAAACTCAAAATGCTGACAGCTTGATATATTTTATTATAATTTTCCTGCGTCAAGCAAGTGTGGAATTAAGCACACTAAAGTATCTTTGTATCTTTGTATCTGCAACTGAATGTGTGCACCTTTAGTATCTACGCATATTTGTCGCATTCTACGCTGCGAGTCCCAAGTGCTGCATTGATTTATTTATAAATCTGATAAATATGTTCTATTTGAACAGTTGTCAATAGCAAAACAAATAGAATTTCTTCCTCTTCTTTACATGAGTGAACTAAATACAATCGACGCGTTTCAGAAGCGTTTAGAGCGTTTTTAGTCGCTTGAAACAGAAACTTCGTTGTGCTTTTAAAATATATACAATTTTATGCGATTTCTTAGATTGGTTAATTAGCTTTTAAAACTCTCTGAAAATGTATTAATCTTCAATAAATTAAAACAAACAATATATCAAGCTCTTTTCGCATTAGATTCAAAAATAAACTAACCGGTTTTTCTATTAAAACTTTTTAGCCAATTAATTTGAAGTAATTTGTCGATATGTATACACAATTTATGCATTATTTAATAACTTATTGGTTTTCTTTGTTCCTCAGTCGCACTTGGCACTGCATTCACACCTTTGAAACACACCTACACACACGGAGAACTCTAGAAATGAGTGTAATCTTCAATCTTCGCTAACTGCGCCCAATTAATTTACATTTTCAACACTTTCCGGACTATCTTCATACTTTATCTAGTATAAATTTGTCGCACAGATCGGCTGTTTTGAGTCTTATCATTACCTCCAAAATCGCTTAACGGCTTCCTGTTCTGTGGGCGTCAGGTGTGTTATCTTTTGGGCAAATTTTGACTCATCGTAGCCAAGTAAATCGCCGGGTAGACCAACACCATCAGCTGTGGCTCTGGCTCCGGTTCCTATACCGATACCGATATCGCTGAGACTTAAACTCATGCTGCATACGTAATTTCCGAATGGTTTTATTAGCACTATGTATTTAATTAATTGCCAGTGCCGCTATATTTAGCCAAATGGAAATTCTATGCCGAAATTAATTAAATTTGATTGGCAGCAAAGAAAGAAAGAAACAACTTCACGCCATTGCGACAGAAACTTTCGTTTTGTTTTTGCGATTTGGCTTTGATATTTTTTGTTTTTGGCTGACTCAGCACTGACACTTCACTTAAAGCACTTGATGAATTTTAAAACAATTCTTTATTTAGTTAGCCAGTTAATGCACTTATTTGAACGCAACGTAAACGCTCCGCGCTCGAAAATCGCTCGAATCGAACTGAACTCAACAGAGAAGAAAACTTTACCAGTTCCCGCTGAACTTTATGCTCTGTAAATGTGTGTATTTCTGTGTATGTGTATATATAAACATGTGTGTGTGTGCTCTGTGTGTGTGTCGATATTGTATTTGTTTTTGTTTTTATTTTTTATTTTGTTTGCTGACGGCCAATGGAATCTCAAACAGAACTTTGTTAAGTCCAACACATAAAAAAAGCCAAAATGATTTTGTAGCTATTTTTATTTTGGCTTTTGGCTAAAAGCAAAGCTTTGAAACGAGAGAGTTATCGATACGATAATTAATAAATACAAGCAGACAAACAGCAAACCAGTTCAACAGATTGCCAGTTAGTCAGTTGGCCATTCAATCAGTTAGTCATTCAATCAGTTTGGCAGTTTAACAGTCGGCGTAGTAACTTGTTGGAACACCCAAACAAGCGTCATGCCCGATAAGCGCTTACAGCTAACTTCTAGTTGAATGAATTGTTGTTGTGCACACACACACGCACACACACACACACACGTATATCTATAGAAAACACCCATTCGGTTTGCTGGAAACAGAAGCGTCAATATATTTTTTTAGTTCTTCTATGAGAATGATTGATGACGTCAAAAGGTGTCGCCGTATAGCGGAGTAGAACTTTGTCTACTTTGATCTGACAAGCAGTGCAGTACATATATATATATATATATATATTTAGCAATCTTCAATAGTTAATTAAGAGCACAAAAAAAGTATTCAAAAATAATTAGAAACATCATTATTATTATTATTGTTAGCAAAGTCATTAGACTGAGAAAGTTCTCAGCAGCGACGCTTAAAAAAGCTAAAAGTTCAACAATTGAGTGCAGTTGAACATTTTGTAAACAAAAATAAGCAAAGAGCTTTGCTAGAGTCTGCTAGACTGCTTTCTACCCTGCAAGAAATTCTTTTTGTCCATGATTTATGTAAATGTTTTAAGAGAGAAATAATTATTTGTGGGTACCTTTAATATACTATGAGAAACAACTGCTCTTTTACTTTATAACTATAAGATTTTATAGATTATACGCACTGACTTCCTTTTATACCAACTCTGCTACTAATTTCCAGCATGAATATATAATTTAATCTCTTTAGACGAACCTATAACACCCCCTGCCCAAGGTATAACAACAGACGCCAACATGCTTCACACGTATTACATACACAAACACACTCACACACACAAATACAAACAAACATGCATTGACAGAGTTGCGATAAGATAACTCCCAAAACACTTGAAGTCATTACAATGTGTCAAACTGCATGTCATGCAGTCTGTCAGTGTGTGCACTCCACGTCTGTTGTTTTCTGCTGACATGCACAGGAAACACAACAACAATAATGAGAGCACAATTGTGGTTTACACGATGCTTAAAACTAAATTGAAGTTATCGAGAAATGGAAGTGGGCGATATGAGCACCAATATAAGCAAAAATGTGAATAACAGAATAAATTGTAATAAGTTCTTAAATCAGGAGCTGATTTTTAGACCCCGTACTCTAAAAAAGAGTAGAGTCTAATAGGTTTGTCAGAAGCAACATGTCCATAACAGGCAGAAGGAAGCGTTTTCGAACCCATAAAGTATATATATTCTTGATCAGCTTCAACAGGCGAGAAGATATAACCCTGTCCGTCCGTCTGTCTGTACGTCTGTTTCTATGCGAACTAGTCTCTCTCTCTCTAGTTCTCTCTGTACGCAGTTCATATGTTAAAATCTGATCGTGACTATATCATATAGCTCCCATAGGAATAATCGGTTCAAATTCAAAGCATAAATAACCATTAAGACTGTTAAACACCACTGTCTAGTCTTAAGCTCACCCACTAATATTACGTACCCCAAGATCTCCAAAGACTCAACCAACTATATATTACATATCCAAAGATCTCTAAAGACTCAAACGCCTTATACGATGACAACATCAGCAGCAAGTCAGTGTCATTTCAATAAACAACTAGTTAATTGAACTGTTAGTTAAATTAAATGTTTGTCTTTAACAATAATTATCAATAGTTCATTATGGAAAGCTATTTACACAATTGTTGCCTTATAAGTCGTATATATACATACCTATATATAAATATATATATTTGTAAGTATATTGAACTCCAACTAGCTCAAGTGACAAAGCATGAAATAATAATTTTATTTGTTTATTAGAGGAACAAGTTTTGACTGCACTATCTGGCAAGTTGATTTATGTATTTATTTATAAATTATGTTAATGCTTTCTGAAGAAGCACGTATGGTTTTTATAATTATTAAGCTTTAATTCGCCAAAAACTGTTAACGAGCCAATAAAAAAATTTCATGCCTCATGGATTTGTTGGTAGTATTATTCATTCTATTGGTAGACAATTTTAAACTATAAATTGTCACGGACCTCGAGGCCAAGGCGTAGATACAAATTAGCCTCAACTTATTGGAGCTGAGAGCCGGTTTTATTATTAATTTCTTTGTGATATGAGTTCACAGTCTCATATCGGTATTATTTTGTTGATATCTCTGATTTCATAAACAAGTTTCGCCTGCGCAGAATTCACAGCTTTTAATTATGCGTTAGACAATTCCTGTACATAGATTTCATTTCTCATTCAGTAAATGTTTAAATAATTGTCTGCAATTATTTATGCGTCACACA
The DNA here is from genome assembly GCA_018903735.1 of Drosophila cardini. Lineage (NCBI taxonomy): Eukaryota > Metazoa > Arthropoda > Insecta > Diptera > Drosophilidae > Drosophila > Drosophila cardini. Next base: position 18,231,333 of record JAEIGM010000001.1, on the reverse strand, counting down.
TAAAATGAATTTCTATAAAAGCCGCCCGATCAATTGCCCGAGGTGTCTCCAGTCTCTAGTCTCTAGTCTCTCTAGTCTCTAATCTCCATTCTTTAAGCTCCAATCTTTAGTTTCAAGTCGAAATCAATGAAAATGTTTTATTGATGTGTTGTAGCTAATGTAATTTTGTATTGTTTAAATTATTACCACCTTGTTTTTATGTGCCTGCTTGACCGACGGCGTTGATCAGTTAATCATTTAAACATTTGATCATTTGATCATTTACTCAGCTGCACAGTTTAAACTTACGATATTGTCATTTGTATTTTACAATTTTCAAGTTCTTTTTGCCTAGTGTTTTTTACTTTTTTGAGACCCCGCTGAGCGTTGTGAACTACTGTTTTGGTAGCTAGTGTAAAAGGTGGGGGTTTTCTTTAAGAATTGGAATTTCCGGACTGAGTAATAAATATTTCCACAAATTAAGCAGAGATAAGTTCCAACTAAGAACTTAACAACACTATTTTAAAGGCTGTAGAGTTACATAAAATTGTATAATAAATTGCAAAAAAATTTAAAAAAGTCAAAAAATTATTTTACTTAAAACGTAAGGCAACTTATAACTCATTGAGTTTAAGATTACATTTTAGTACAACTTTAAGTGTAGGGTATTCAGCGGGAAATTCGCTTAGACTTAGTTTGAAAAGAGACACAAAATCTAGTGTTGATTAAATATAAGTACTCAAAAAAATACATTTACACTGTCAGAAGCCGTGACGTGATTATTTTGTTTACTACTCGAGAGAAAGCATTAATAAACGCACTGATTTTCCCTGAGCTTATCAGCTATTGAATACCCTGCAAACAATAAAACTAAATTACAAAATAAGTATATAGAAACTAAGTTGTTTGATAAGAGTGTTTAACAATTAATAAGTGTTGTAAAGTAATACAAACTAATATTCTAAAGACCTTAGGGTATAGAATAGCTGTATAAGTCTTACATAATTGACCAACGCACATTCCTTTATATTTATTTATTTTTTTCCATTTTTTTTTAGTTTTCTTTACTGGACAAATTGCGTCTTATCAACGAGACAGCAGCTTTTGTTGAGCTACTTATTAATATACACGGAGCTGAGATAACTCGCCAGTCTAACAAATTCAGCTGCATCAGAAGCATCTTCGAATCCGGAGCAATAAAATAACAGAAATTTATACAAAATGAACTATAAAGTATTTACATGTGCTGCATTGCTTTTAGCACTCAGTGTGGCCGAATCTAATGCTAACTTGTGGGACGATATAACCGATAAAATTGTAAGTACTTGAAATTAAACAAATTATAAGTTAAATAAAGTGAATTAATATAATTAAACAACATTTCATAGGAGGACGTGGTCGATGCCATTAAAGATATATTCTCATAAACAAAGGAAAATAAGTGCAACAACAAATACTTTATGTATCAAATTAATTAATCAAATTTAAAATGAAAACAGAATAAAAACAACCAATAAAGTTTACAACAAACAATTCTAATTGATCAGATGTTCACTTTCTTAAATTAATACAAATTTATTTAAATTAATTACTTTACAAGCGTATTTAATCTTTGGAACTTTAAAGTTAATTGCGTTTTCTTGTTTTAAGTTTTTTATTTAATTGAGTTGCATTTTTTATAAATGTTTTTCAGCTTCTTTTCGATGGTTTACAAACATTTTGAGAAGGCGAGCGAGTGTGAAAGACATTCCCATTTCTAGTGACGACCCGTTTGAGTATTTTTTTTGGGGTCATTTCAATCAACACCTGTCACACGGTGCAAGCGTTGGCGTGTGAAGTATTTCAAGCTGTCGAGTTGCGTCTACAGTTGAATTCTACAGTCTAGTCTCTAGAGTCTAGACTCTCTAGACTCTTTTGACTCTCTAACAGCTTACAGAGCTGTTGAAAATTAATTAAAAGAAATTGCTTTAGCCGTGGGCCAGCTGTTGAAAATTTTTCCTAGAACAACATTCGACACTTTCGCTCGCTACATGAAAAAAAAAACAAAATTACTGCAGTTTACTCTGCTTATAGTTATATATTTTAAGTTTACTTTTTGTTTTCTGCATACTCGATATCGATAAATGGACGATCGTAGCCCGTTGCAATCATAATTTATGCGATTCGGCGCAGTTTATGACAGGCTAACAAATTTCCTGCTGCCGCCCCATGTGGTCAGCAAACGGCGGCCAGCAAGATACAAGATACAAGATGCAAGCATAAGATACAAACGCCAAAGGCGGTTGCCATCAAGGCCGGCTAAGACCTCAATGGCGTTGCATTAAAACACTTGAAATTACAGTACAGTCGACACTCGACTATGGAATACCCGTTAAGTACAATTTTAAACGTTTTCATGATAATAATGTATTGTCCGTTTAACCCTTAACCATAATACTAACCATATGGTAAGTGATGTAAGTCATAGGTGTTCTCAGTTCGCTTTCCTAACTAAGTACCTCTAACTTGATTCTGTAGACAGAACTCTTGAAGCAAGTTACAGATAAATATATTTCATATGTCACCAATATACCCATTCTCTTTGGCTTACAGGTATATAGAAAAAAAGAAATGTATGACTGCCAAATGCCATGAGCCGCATAATCGAAAACAGAATACACGCGTGCGCTGAAGCCTGACGCTTGAGGCCTGACGCCGCAGCGTTGTTCAACTCGTAAATTATGATATACAGTCGTTGTCCAGTCAAGTTGGGGGTCTGAGTCTGCGGCGGAGAGCATAGACATAAATATAGTATTCAAGTTGATTGCAATCGGCAGCTCAACCAGGCGCTTGGCATCTAACAAAGGTGAACAACTCGAGCTTCTATCAAGCAAACCATGATCAACATCATCATGATCATCGTTTGACCTGCCCACCCACAATCGTACAGATTTCGTTTTTTTTGTTGCCAGCTCAGAGATCGACTCACGCCGTAATTTGTCAGTTATCTCAATGTCCGATCGTTGCCATTTCAATCGCACGTATCTGGACTGTAAATCAGAGACAAGTTCCCGCATATTGCATCATTACGAAAACATTTTGCACTGGACAGGCTGGTTAAATAGAAGGTGATTAGAGCTAAACAATAAATGTATTAAAAGCCGAACTGACTCGAGTCGTTACAGCCACGGGGCGTATGCGCAATTTGCATTTGCGATGACGACGCTTCATTAGCCATATGCATCCCAATTGCAATTCACTACCTCTAAGCTGCTTCTACTCTGCCTCTACTCTGCCTCTACACTGCCTCTACACTACCTCTACACTACCTCTACACCATCTTTCTCCCAGTTGTCCCCCGATTCCTATTGCTTTTATCTGTGCATACCCCTTCTCAACTTGTTTCAAGGGGTATAACAACATCAGCAGTTATCGACATAATTAATCAAATATTTATAATTGATTATGAGAAATTTGTTAGTAACTGACATCTGCTTATAATTGATTAATTCCAATTCTGGCTAAAACTAAAACGTCAAATAAATTTTACTTGAAGTTAACATGAATTTTGACTAAACTCCAACTAAACTCAATAACTAAATAGAATTCGTTTATAGCTAAAGTTAGTTTAATAAACCATACAACAAATAGCGATTTTTTACGTTTTTTTTTTAACGATCTGTTTGTCATTGCTGGGTAACCTCTAGTTGAGCATGCCAATTGACTTTGTACGCTTTGAGTGTTTGCCGCCAATTAATAAACATTTAAACTATTGCATTGATTACCTGCGAGCGATAAGTTGAAAAGACTTTTGAAAACCTGGGCGTATTGAGTTTCGTAATTGAATTTCAAATTTCAAATGCACGCCGGAGAAAGTAAGTCGCTGATTTCATTGAAAGGCCAAAGCAGACGCTTACAGCAACAACAAAAAATGCAAAAAAAAATTAATTATTTTTTTTTCTATTTTTTATTTCACTTTTTCACTCTGTTCACTTTTTATGAGCCGGTCGTGAGCGCATAAAACAGCAAAAATTTAAAATAACTTCAACAATTTCCGAGTTGAAATTGATTTTTTTGTTGTAATCTTTTTTGTTGCTGCGCAATTATGCGACGCGGCCTTATTTTAGCCCAGTTAAGCAGGTGGAACGCGGCTGAAATACCAAAAAATATATGCAAATATTTGGAGGTCAAGTCGCTTCTCACAGATTGGTGACAACTTGTTAACAATTCTAACGCCAGTCGGCAAAACTCATAGAAATCGTTTTTTTTAGCTTTTTTTTTTAGCTTTTTTTGCTGTCGAAGATGATCTCAAGCCGTATTTGTGTCATATGCAAACGAGTCAAGAGGAGAACAGAAAAACAAAACTGAAATTCGATAGCCCAAATATAGCAACTATGTGGAGTGTAAATAATGAGTTGTGATCGTGTTGAATACTGTTGACAGTTCACAGTAAGCCCGAAAAAAAACAAACCCGTTTCAGACAGTGGCGCAGAACAAAAGGGTTTACGGCTAAATAATATTACGTATACGCAACTGTTGACGATCTACAGTTGGGCTAAGATTTCGCACACTTGGGTCAAGTGTAGAAAATAATTATATAGTTTATTTGTAGCTGTAATCGATACCTTTTTCCATACACTCTTCAGCAGATACTCTACTCTGACAACCTCTATAAACTTTAGAGTTCAGACAGATACTTCAAGATAATCATCAAACACTTGACCGCAACAAAGAGCCACAAAAAACAAAAAAAAAGCTATAGCCAAAGGCAAAAAATTTGAAATGAAGTAATGTCGGTTCAACACTTAAGATCACGCCTGCAAATTTCAATTGGCCTAAAGCATAATAATTATGCCATTACCATTACGAGTGTACAATGGGCAAAAACCTTCAATATGGTTATGACTGAAGTGGCAACATTTTGCCCGTTTGTACAAATTATAATTGGACATTAAGCTGTTGCCAGAGAGACATTCCGACACATCCAATACATAATTCACAATAGACAATGAGTCAACAAGTAGCTCAACACAACGGAAGTTGTCTCCAAGGCTGCTGATTTCATTCATCAGCTAAAAAATGTATAAAAACTCGTCTTGAATTACTCGCAAATTGCGCGTAAAATTTGAAAGGTATGAGTTTATGGAGGATTTCCTAAATAAATAATCTCAAATAACAAATACTTCTGCAAATCGATATGTGTATATGTATAATGGGTAATCTTTTGGGAGATTTATCAACAAACTGTCATAAAAATGTGCAAGTTTCCCACAACGTATCGAAATTCATCAAAAGATGCATCCCAGTTAAGCCCTTAATATATTTCGAATCTTATAGATATACAAAATGCAATCAGCCAGTTAAGCAGAATGCCAAAATTTATTTATATGCGAGGGTATAGTAGACTTTATAATGCGCTGTAAAAGGTATCCAGAGGTAAAAGTCATAACAGATTTCGTTTTTGACTGCTTTGGAATAAGTGAGCAAAAGAGTTTATTTAAGAATTTGGCAAAATAATTTAATAATTTAACTATGTTTGAAATCCCTAAAGTTAATTGTTTATTAGGAAATCTTTTTAAATAAACAATCAAGACTTTGAAATTTATGCAGCCTACAGAAATTTTGAAATACAAATATTATAATATATTTAATTCAACATTTAAAGTAAAAAATATTTTATAATTTTATAAAACAAGTTATTAAAATTAAAATAATTTCATCACATTTTAAGAATATTAGTTCTAATATATGATTTTATGATTTTATACATTTTTAGTTTTTTTTTAAAACAAATTATATTAAATAAATAATTTTAAACAAAATATTAAATAGTTCAAAAATAGTCTTTAAAATTTACACGATTTGCAAAAGCATTTTAAATAAATAATTTAAATTAATTTAATATTTGACTTAATTCTTTAAAATTTAAAAAAATTTTCAGATACAAATTCAATTAAAGATTTAAATTTGAAGCTAAGCTTATTATGTTTATTAAAACTTTAGTCTCCCCCTAAAGTATCTCAAAATCTTATTCAAGATTTTTCAACTAAGAAAAATACTCTTCTTTTTTTTTTTGTGGTAACAACTGCAACAGTTTCTGTTGGCAACTGCATAAATCAAACTCAAAGCTCCGATTACCGGGTCGAAACTGCAAGCCAAAGCATTTTCTACACCAATGAAATTGATGATGGAACCGGCTGGCATAATAACAGAGGACCGACAAGCAGACAGCAGACAACAGAGAAACGAGAAGAGAGAAGAGAGAACGGAGTGGAGTGGAGTGGAGACTGGAGAACAGAGAATGGAGAACTTCTTCTTGGGCACGACGCAAATAACTTGCAGCGTGACTGGATAAAATGCCACACATAGGGAACACTGAGGTTAAACCAAGATTCAAGATTCAAGATCCAAAGTTTCAAGACCCATTGGCGAGACATCTTTCAGAGTTTCCAATCGTCGCCGGTCGGCAGAATTCAAACAAATCGCTCAAACAATGCAACAACAACGAACAAAGTAGAAGAAAAAAAAAAGCACGAAAAAAAAACAAAGTTCGAATGAAAACGAAAATAATAAAAACTAAAAAAGATTAAGAAAAAAAAACAAAGCAATTTTTTTTTGACACGACTCTTGCAACATTGTTGTTATTGCTGGAAATTCGTTGTGAAGATGTTAGAAAACCGCACAATGTGTTTAAGCCTGGCTTAGATTTCAGTTAATTGATTAGAAAAAAAAACGTGTGCATTTAGATAAGCCGCAAAAAGAAGACACAGAAGAGAGAACGCATGTCTTAAAAAAATATTTAAAAAAGTATTTAAAAAAAATAGAAGAAACTTAAACTATTGGTCATAAAAACTAAAATACTCCAAACAATTTATTCATAATTTAACAAATTGTATATAAATAAAATTTTAAAGCTTTACATAGACTTCGATTTAAGCCATTAAATAGCTTAAAACAACAGGAAACTTTACGATTTGCAGCTAATCAATTTGAGAATTAAGAATGTGTTTGTAATTACTGTGTAATTACCACTCAATTACTGTGTAATTAATACTCAATGTTAGAATTGAGAAATTCTCACCTTGACCAAAGACCTTGAAGTTTTCTCTAAGTGTAACAATAACAATTTATGGCTAAACATTTTCCAAAATAGCTTTTTTTTCACTCACTCACTCACTAAACTACTGTACTTGTGCTCAAAGTATAATTTACTTATGTATCCGCAGCTTTTGGTGCTCATATTTTGGCTAATGACTGACACGAACAAAACTCAAAAAAAATTAAATAAAAATGTAAAAAAAATGGCCACAAAAATAGCATAAAAAGTGGTTGCAACTGTTGTTGTTGTTGTTCATGTTTTTGTGTTGCTGTTAACTTGGCTAGCGCACAAATTTGTTCACATTATGTTTAGAGTTTTGTGTTTTTTTCTGTGTGTGTTTATTTGAGTTTATTATTATGGCCTTTTTGCACTGTCGAACATTTATTGCCGCTGCTTGTTTATTATTACTATTTTGCGTTTGTTTATTTTGTTAGCCAAGTTCATTTGAGGCAAGACTCCTGCTTGAGGGTCACCAATGTTATTGTTGTTATGATTGTTTTCTGTTCTCGTTGTTGTTTCTTAATTCAGTTGTACAGAGGCGTGGCAAATGGTTTTTGATGGATACATTCAGACACTGCATTGCTCAACCACTTTAAGCCTATTAAAAGCTAAGCGTCTCTGGGCAATGTGCAACACCAGTTGACTTCGCTTATAAAAGATACTTTTTCAAAACTATGCCAAACACCACTGAAATACAGACAGACAGAGGGACAGAGGGACTGCCAGATAGATAGACATGAAAAAACTCTTTTACTCGTAATGTGCGATCGACAAATTGCCAAATAACTGAGCATAAAAACCAATACCACAAGATACAGCTAAAGTCCAAGCCAAACTCACCGAACTGTGCATCAAAGTAGCCGCCGCCAATTCAATGAGAAGGAAAATTAGCCACAGTGGGCAATGATCGATAGAAAAAGTGTCAAATAAATATTTAAATAATTATTAATATATATTAAATCTGACTAAAATTATTCATTAAATTTTGATTAATTAAATTTACTGAGAAGAAATTTGAGCTACAGTGGGCAACAGTCTTAAAATGTAATAAATACCAGCGACAATTTTTTAAAAATCTTTTTTTTTAGCAACTTTTAGTAAAAATGGTTTAAGTACTTGGGTAAATTTTGTTTTATTTAACTCATGATAAATAAAATAGGCGACAGTGGAAGTAAGTAAACAAAATAGTGACAAAAATATGCACTAATACTTCATCACACATGCAATAATTATTACTTGTAGTAGAACTTATAGAATCCTTTGTTAAATTAAAAAATTTTAAATTTTGGTTACTTAAGCAATTGTATTTTCATACAAATGTTATAAACTTTGTATAGGGCTGAAAATGAGTACAGTGGGCAACAGTCAACAAAAAAGTGCAAAGTACATGCACAAACATTTTACTATACTTTCAGTTAATATTATAGCTGATAACTGAAAGATTTTGTACTTGAAGAGACCTCAAAAATTCAACTGTGTGAAATTTAGCTAAAATCCATTACTAAAATTAGTTAAAATTCTGGTAAATTTATCAATTATTGAATCAACGAAATCCTATTAAATATGGAATTCTGTCTTAAGCTTTTAATAAATTTATAAGCTGGTTTATTTGAATTTTAATATAACCAACAACGATATTTAAAAATGTATAATTAAAAAAAAATTTCATAAAAATTTCCCAAATATTAAAAATATATTTTTGTTATTTAATTTATCCTCTTTTAGTTTTAATACCGCATCCAAGAAATATATACACACCTAACCCATTAAGTTATTTTTTAAACTTTGTAGTTACCGCAGCATCTACTCGTCTACCCATTCCGAGATAAAAATCTGCCAAGAATTTCAAATATTTTTGTGACTTTTTTGTTTGGTGGAAATCAATGATCAGCGTTGCAAAAATATTTAAATTATGGCAGAGTCTGCAAAAATGTTTAAAAAGATACGATCAGCAGAGAATTCTTTAACGATTTCTAATATTGCCTCAGAGGTTATTTTCTAAATTATTTTTCTGGTTAAAATATGGGTTAAGTTAACCCATTGTGAACCATGGCACGCGATTCCTGCACCTTTTGGCTTTAAATTGTTTGCGTGTCGTGGTTTAGCTTATTATTTTTTGCGTTTTGGTTATTTTTTTATTTTTTATGTCGGCTACTTAGGCAAACATGCAACAAAAGATACTTGTATCTTTAAGATACGCAGCAAGCTTATTAAAATGCAATCAGCACAGGAAGCAATCGCTGTCGTTACATAAAAGTATTTGTTTGTGTGTATATATGTATGTAGGTATGTTTGTATGTATGCTGGTTTTGACCATAAGGCGCTGCTGGTCCAAACCGCCTTCAAAACTATGCGCGGCATTTGTGTCAAACACGCGACCCAGTCATCCCCAGCCATCCCAAGTGAACGCGGCAAACAATTGTGGCCAAGAGCCTTAACAACCAGTTAAAAGAGCACTGTTTTGTGCCTCTTGGTTGCATGTGGCCAAAACTGTCGCTTGCCATTGCACCAAATTGGCAACTGGCTTAGAAAGTCAAACAACTGTTGGCCAATGATGACAGCCTGAAAGAAAGTCAAATGCCAGGCAGCTACTTACATGTTGTTGTTGTTGTTGTTGTTACGGCTGTTGTTGTTGCTGTTGTTGTTGCTGTTGTTGTCACTGCTGTTGTTGCTGCTGTTGTTACTGTTGTGCGCTTTAATTAGCAGCTGCAGGGCAAGGTCTTTGCTGCAGTGGAAATTGCATCTTTAGTTTGACTGATTAGCGAATTTAGTTAGACAAGCTGACGACGTCGAAGTTGCTGCCGTTGTGTTGTTGTTGGTGTTGTTGTTGTTGTTGCCTATCGGCAACGTTTTTGTTGCTTTTGATAACTTCGATTGCAATTTTTGACGTGTCGTTTGTCCGTTGCCAGTTGCCAGTTGCATGTTAATTAAGCACGCCTTGACTGCATTTGCCTGTTTGCTGTTACTGTTGTCGTTATTGTTGGTGTTCACTGTAATGTAAAGCTGTTGTAGTGTTTTTGTTTGTGCTACTCATGTTTCATTATGCTGAGCAGGCAGCATTATTTGCCTAACATTTGTTTTATGTCAACTTGATGAGCAGTTCAAGTATCTATTAGATAAATTACTTTTGCTATGAACTCCACGAATCCGTGAGACGTGAGCATGAATATCATAAAGTCATGCATCAAACAGTTAAGTTGTATGCATTCAACATAAATAAATAAATAAAAATGTTATGCTTTTAAACTTGTTTACCTTTCCATGAATTCAAATCATATAACAAGCGAGAAATCATAATAAAAACTAAATTAATTATATACTCAAATTCTATTATTCAAATTTATAAATATTTTTTAAACTAATGCTGTCGAACTAAGGTAAAAGATTAACTTTTTCCATAAGTTTGTTAATAATAAATGTTATAAATTAAATGTAAAAAAGTTCTAGCAAAGCGAAATTTGATTTTCTTGAGTGAGTACATACTTTTTAGATTCAGTGTAAGTGTTTGCTGAGCAACTATTGAGTATTTTCTACACTATGCAGTATCAAGTAATATTTTTAAACAAATTTTTCAAAGCTTAGATCATTTTCCATACGCTCTAAACGTCTTACATAAAATTCCAAATATGCGAAATTTTAAGGCGTTCCAAAATTTATACAGCTTAAAAATTTAAGTGCGAAATTTGGCTAAATTGAGAAGCTCGTGTTATTAATTTCTTGAATGTTTTTTTAGCGCTTTTAATAATCAACACTGTGGAAATATTTAAAAATATTTAACACCTACAGTGAAGGAAAAAAAGTAAATTTTTAAAATCAAATTTTTAGTACTCAATAAATTGCGTAATTCCCGTAATTAACTCCGTTTAAAAATTAAACAAATAGTTTAATTATGGAGTGAATTTGAGTGAAACATATAATTAATAAATATTTAAGCAAAACAAGGTTTTCGCTCAATAGTTCTGTTTTTTAGTTGGCCAACCCACACAAAGAATTCACATAGATCGAGATTGAATCAAGTGTGTTGCGTTGGTGGCCAAGCATTGATGGCAAATTTAGATATTTCATTTAAGCCAAGTCCAATGTCTGCCAGCAAATTAAACAGAAACAACAAAATCCCTCTCCAAAAATCAAAGTTAGCAAAAAATTTATTGGTTTGTGATTTTTGGCTTTACGGCCAAGTCGTAAAAAAAAGTCTAAAAAGCACATGGTATGAAACACTTGAAAATGGCGTGGGTTAACTTTTAGTACGAACTATAAAGAGTCAATTTCGGAATGGTTGAAGCTTGTATGGGAAGCTGGAATATGCATATTACGGTGCATCTTCCAGTCGACTGCTGAGAGAATTCTACTAGTCATTGCAGGTGTCTAATTGAATTGCCGACTGCGCTGACAAGTCGTAAATTCAAGAATTTCTGCTCTTCTGATGGATTCTCAAATCTTCTAATGCATTTTTAATGATTTCATTTTTATTCGCTTATGTCTTTTTAATAACAACTTTACTACTTTTACAGCTACATTTGTAATGTGCATTAAATTAAATTTTTCTCTTTTTTTTAGTTTTCTATGCGTCGACGCACCTGTTTCACTGTTGGCTGCTCTTAAAGGCAAAACAAAAGCAGCTGCCGCCAATTACAAGCGCCAAAACGTTTACAACTAATGGACAGACATATTTGTTGCATTTTTTCCCACACAAAGAAACACACACACGCACACACTCCGAAAACCGTAAAGCGTAAAACCGAAAATCGAAGTCCGCTGAGAAGCAAAATATGATGTTGCAAGCGACGCGCACAAAAAGTAACTGATGCAGCCAGGCGATGAGAAGCTGCAGCTAGCTGCTGTTGGCAGATCTTGATCTCACGCACACACACAAACAGCAACAAACACTCCCTCGCTCTCCCTCACATGTACGAATACTTCCAGTGTTCTCAACTCTGTTAGAAGACACGCTCTCACTAACACGTACTCCCGCTCTCTCTCTCTCTCTCTCTCCCGTTTTGTCGGCGCCCAGGCAAACTCCACGAGCAAAGTTCTTAGTCGTGAAAACAATAACAGAATACGAAACGCGCGTCGCGATTGCGTTTTGTTTGCCGTTGTTGTTAGCTGGCCGCGCTGCCCACAACTGAGCGCCAGGTGCGACAGAAACTGAGCCGCAACCGCAGCAGCAGCAGCTTGGGCGCTCGCAGCCATAGAAAGCAGCGACGCGTTATTGTCGACAGAGCGCAGCTGTAGTTATGGTTGTAGTTGTGGCTGGCTTCAATGGGTTAACTGGTGTCTGTTGTTGTTGTCTGTTATGGCTTATTGCCCGTTTTGCGTCGCATGCGCCGTTTTGTTGGGTACAGTGAACAAGCGAGAGCACACTGAGAGAAATAAGTATAAATAAAGCAATAGGAAATTTGGATAAAATGTTTTTAACAGTTTTAAAACTTTTCGCATTTAATTTAAATAAATTTGTGTAGGTTAATATACATATGGTAATAATATAGCATTTTTATTGTTCTGCTTCTTTGCTTTAAATTCGAAAACAAATCCAGGTAATGCCTATAAATAAATCAACAACGGCTTAAAAGCATTTTATTCAAATAAACAAACAAAACGATAAAAATGTAATGTTAATTCTTGTTTATGATGATTTTTATGATTATACACTTTTTTAATATTCACTTTAACACACTGCAAATATAATACATAAACATGAGTTAACGTTTACTTTTGACTAAAACTTCAATTTGTGGAATTTACATGAAGTCAGGTTTCATTCCATGTTTTATTACATTGTTTGACTAAAAACTCATCTTAAATTAAGACACAGCACTAACTGGTAGTTAAATGTCTACAGGGTATTTTTGTGTGCACACTATAATTTGACTTAAGCACTCTCTACATATAAAAACAAGTCCTAGAGCGCCACAGGCAGCAAAAGACGTTATAAAAGACGTTACCTGATCAGAATGAGTAACTCTAATATGGAGATAAATGTTGATTTTCTGACCGGAATCAGGTGAGTAAACAGTTCAGCTTCAAGACAGACTTATTTGCTTGTAGATACCTCTTAGATTAAGAGGAAATTATTAATTTATTAATTTTATTTTATTCCAAAATTAAGTTTTTAATGTTCCTAATCTGACTTGATTTGAAATTCTTCCTCCTACTAAAATGTCTAAAACTCTGCAACATTTTTCATTCCATCTCTTTTACTCCTAATGTTCTTTTTTCAACCCTAATGCACACCTATGCAAATAACCTGGCCTGCACTCAGGTAGATTTTGGTCTATAACCAACGTTTTAGGGTTTTCGTAGTGCTGTTCATCATCTAAACAAACAGCACGAACCGGAGGCTGAGTAATGTGACATTGGACGATGTGAATGGCCATTATGTGAATGAATATGTGTCTTCTTCCTCTTCCTTCTTGCCGCAGGAATACGTGATTCTCCAAAAAGAACTGGGACTGAACGACTGGATGTTGCCCTGTGCTGTGCCATAAATTTACCGAGTTGATTGTGTTTGACTTTAAGGCACTTTGTGGCATAAATCACAGGACTGCAGTGACTAGAGACTGACCCGCGGGTTAATTGCTGACAATTTCCAGAGGCAAGCAGCCCAAAACAACAAAACATGCACACCCGACACACACACACACTAACATACAAACGAAGACGGCTTAGAGAGACGTCTTAGCCAGGTTTAAGTTTTGCACACTCTTGGCCGATTTTAATCTTTATTTATAGGCCTTGCATGCGTGTAGTTTGTCGTATTTGCAATTGTGTACATGTCCGTACATGTGTGTGCGTGTCCAATGGCTCTGGGGCTGTAACTACCACTTGGCATTGGCACACGGTAACAAGACAAGACAACAGTCAACAGTACAGATCATCAATAAGCAGCTGCTGCCGGCTACTCATGCGCCTCTTTCCCAATTTCCCCTTTTTACCAATCTCCCATTCTATCATTCTACCATTCTTCCATTCTGGCCATTAACAAGCGCAAGGAGTAGGCCAAAACCGATTTGCAACTCGTTGTCGTCGTTGTTGTTGGCGTTGTTGTCGTTGTTGTTCGTTGTTAGTTGTTGCCATTGGCAAGCTAACGAAGTTGACAACTTGATGACATTTGATCTCTTAGCAACAAGAGCCCAAGAAAGCGTCTAGAGTTTGGAGTTAAGGCCTAAACCACCTAAACCGCCTAAACCGCAAATGACAGCAATGATCAGATGAGACGATTCGTTGATCGGTCAAGTTGCTTTGATTTTGGTCTAGAGTCTAGACACACGCAGATCGCATAAAACTATTTAAGGAATATTCTAGGAATGGATACAAGGCACTGAGTGGTTCGATGGAAATCGATAAAACGATGACAGTTTATAGAGGTATTGAGGTTTCCACTATAAAGTTTTTTAATCTAAGTCGAAAATTATATAGTCACTTCATTCAGATTATGGTAAAATAGGAATTGTAAGACAGTTAACAGATTTAAATGAAAAACATTTGTTTTATTTTCTAGCAAACTGACCATTTATTTATAAAAAAAAAAAAAATAAAATAATGAAAAACCCATAAAAAAAAAATTGAGAATGAATCCATAGAAACTAGAAACTAATAGAAAATAATTAGACTAGTATTTTTTGTTGGTATTAAATTAAAAATTAATTAAAGTTTGGCTTTGATCGCAGCTATTTCTGTAGGATTTTCAGGTGTCTTTAGTTGCTGTTGCTCCTCCTGTGGCAGCAGATTTCCCACCGCAAAAATGTTACGGGGATCAAGCTGCTTCTTGGCGGCGGTGTAGAGAGATGATCCCGTCTCGGTGACCGATGTGCGATACCAATGACTCCGGATTTTGCCCACACCATGATGATGGGACAATGAGCCACCGCAGGCAAGTATTTCCTCGCGGGCACTGTGCTCAATGGCCTCGAATACCGCCACCGGATCGGGTATGCTCAACGAGCGGAAACCAAAGTAAAAGTAAATGCAAGCTCCCGCATCGTAGGTCTGTGTCACGCGGCAGGAAATTGTGTAATGTGAAATCTGATGCCTCGAACACTCCTGCAATATATTTAAAAATTAATTTGATATTCCCTATAAATGAATTATGCAAAATGTATACAAACCGAGACAACCCGTTGCTTTACGCAGCGGCACAGCAAACTACAGCGATCCCACGGCACAGAGGTTTCAAAGGATTCGGCCACAATGCCCTGATGCAGTGCAAAGTCCTAAAAGAGTTAAACGATTTTGATCAATTAGCAGTAGCAGTAATAGTAGTAGTAATTGTAGTAGTAATAGTAGTAATAGTAATAGAAGAAATATTAGTATAAGTAGTAGTAGTAATAGTAGTAGAAGAAGTAGTAGAAGAAGTAGTAGTAGTAATAGTAGTAGTAATAGTAGTAGTTATGGTAGTAGTAATAGTTGTTGTAATAGTAGTATTAGTAGAAATAGTAGTGGTAATAGTAGTGGTAATAGTAGTAGTAATAGTAGTAGTAATAGTAGTAGTAATAGTTGTAGTAATAGTAGTAGTTATCGTAGTAGTTATCGTAGTAGTTATCGTAGTAGTTATCGTAGTAGTTATCGTAGTAGTTGTCGTAGTAGTAGTCGTAGTAGTTGTCGTAGTAGTTATCGTAGTAGAAGTAGTAGTAGAAGTAGTAGTAGCAATAGTAGTAGAAGAAGTAGTAGAAATAGTAGTAGTAATAGTAGTAGTAGCATAAGTAGTAGTAGTAATAGTAGTAGTAGTAGTATAAGTAGTAGTATAAGTAGTAGTTTAAGTAGTAGTAGTATTAGTAGTAGTAGTATTAGTAGTAGTAGTATTAGTAGTAGTAGTAGTAGCGTGCTAGTGAAAGACAAAGCTGCTTTTAAAGCTAGATTCAAAATTTTTTTCAGTGTAAAAAGTGCAATATATATTTGTAAGGGGTATATCGAGCCCAGTACTCACCCTAATGTAGGCGATGACAAAGGTGAACAGATAACCCCGTTCGCCGTTCTGACCACCTGCCGGAAATCCCTTGAAGCGTGCAGCGATCTCATAGATGACCGCCTCCTGGCGCTGCACATCCTTCAGATCGCCCTCAAAGAGCAGCGTGGCAGCGCAGATGTGAGCCAGATCAATGCCCTTCCAGGTGGTGACATAGCGTTGCTTTACCGCATCCAAACAGCTAGCCAACCAGCTCTTCTCGGGCTTCAGAGCCTGACCGAACATGAACTGCTCGTTGTCCATGAGACGCACCGAGGCGGGTTGGCAGCGACGTCGTGCCACCTCACGCATGAACAGTATGCCCTGCTCAAAGTCAGGGAATACCAGGGATCCATAGCGCTGTACCGCTGGCAGTGGCCGTACCTTTAACACCACCTCGGTGATGACACCCAGTGTGCCCTCGGAGCCAAGTATGATGTGATTAAAGTCCGGGCCACAACTCACTCGCGGGGCACTACATTCCCGCTCCAGGGTGCCTGTGGGCGTGACCATACGTACTCGCACCACCAGATCCTCAATGTTCCCGTAGACGTTCTTCTTCATGCCCGAGGCACGAGTGGCCACCCAACCACCGAGAGTGCTGAACTCATACGAGTCCGGCTCGTGGCCAACGGTGAAGTTTTGCTCGCGCAGCACACGCTCCAGATCCTGGCCCACAATACCCGATTCGAAGCAAACGGTTAGATTTTCCCGATTGAGCCACAACATGCGATTCATTTGCGAAGTGTCCAGTACACAAATCATACGCTTCTCCTCCTGCGGACAGGTAATGGCACCCGAAACACTCGTTCCACCGCCGTAGGGCAACAGCATCACGTTGTGCTTATGGGCCAATCTGACCAGCTGCACCACCTCATCGTGGCAACGGGGCCACACCACCACATCGGGTATGCGTTGGAATTTATTGTGCCACAGACTGTAGATGTCGTGCAGGGTCTGACCATGACAGCGCACCAGACGATCGACGCCCTCCTGCGAGTGCTCTATCTTCGAAATACCCCTCAATTCGTTCAGGAAGGGTCGATTCTGCACAGGCGTAGGATACGTCGGCGGTAATTGTGGATAGGCCTTGGTGGGATCAACGATCAGATCGAATTTGTTGTGCACCCACTTCGTGAATGAGGGCAGCTCACATCCACCCAGCGGATATCTATGGAATTAGGGGTGGAAAAGTGCATGAGTAAAGGGGAAGTATATTAGGGGTGTTGTCTTTTGACCATTATAATAAATTTAGAAACATGTAGTGCTCCATAAAAGTTGTAAGTCTTACAACTAGCTAAGTTTATCGGGTGTTTTTATGTAAGCCTTTTATTTATCAGCTATTTTCAAGCTAGATTTAAGATACCCTAAGTAATTATTATCAATTTTCAAGCTAAAAATTGTTAATCAAGTGAAAAAAGACAACAGTGTACCAACTCCTTATATCTATATACTATCTTGGTCTAATATTTAACAACTTTGGTGAGAATCTTTCTCAAATGAAGTCTACAATGCTTGAGTTTCTTAAAAATAACTCTAGAATTTCCCTAACTGAAGTTTTGTTTTTAGAAATTTTAATAATTTTAACACTAATTGTGTTTTGTGCTTTAAAGTTCTTCGCTTAATTAAGTTAAGCACTTTATGTAATCGGAACAACGATCACATGTTCAACCGATTTTACTGGATAAGAGCGGAAAATGTGCGATATTATTAGAGTGTTCCAATTAAACGAATATTACGATTCAGAAATTGTCCCAGATTTACTTACTTAGCGCCTTTGAAGCAGATGATGCCCTCTTGTCCATAGAACTGGGAATCGTTGTAGCCCCAGCCGTACCACTTGAGAGCGTCCTGGCTGAAAGGAAGACGAGAAGGACTCGACAATTGAAATGGTATGACAACATAGGAGGGTCAATGAACTCACCGCTTTTTGGGTATTACGCTCTCCACGTGACGCGAGAGGCGCGAGTCCAGGGTCAGGGAGGTGGACTCGGAGGGTGGATCCGGAATTTGTGTGGTCACCGTATTGCGCTTGGTTGACATCTTGTTTTGGAATTCGTTAAACTCGATAGCAGTTAGATACTTTGAGTAGTAAGTACAACTATTATTATTGTTTTTAGTATTTGCACAGCCCGTTTGTTTATCTCGACGAAAACAAAACAAAATGAAAATCGATAATTTGCTTTAGTTTTGTTGTTGTTGATTTTTTGGATTTGTAGATTGCTGTCGTCAATTGTAACGACTACTTAGCCAGCTGAACTTTGATTTATTTGAATTTGTAATATTTGTGCTATTGGGATCGATTGCTAATTTGTTTACTGTTCCCCTTGTACTTTGTGCCTACAACTAAATTTAAATACAAAATAGAAAAATTTCACTAAAATTATTTTAATTTTTTTTTTGCGGCAGCTGCTGCTGCACGCGCTTTGGCTTTGGACTCTCTACCACGAATGCCGCACATTATGCGAGCGACCCACGGGACGAGAGAGACACAGAGTGAGAGTGAAAGACAGAGAGAGGCCAACGAAGAGAGAGCGCAAGAACTGTCAGCCCCCCGACAAGGCGAGATATGAAACTTTTATTTTTGGGGGTTGGGGCAGAGCGAAACGGTTCAAATCTGTGCCAAACGGTTCATAACGGTACGCTTCCATACACAGCGGAAAAAAACGTACAAACATAAGCATAAGCTAAAGCTGCTTGAATTTGTACAGGACTTAAGTGGAAATTTAAAAAATCTTGAAATAAATTAATAAATTAATTTTAAGATGGATACTTAAATGGAAAAATGTGATTTACGCTTGAATTGGACTCGGACTAAATTATAAATTTAAACTAAATAATTTTAAATATAATAAATAAATGCATTAAATACTATAAATAAAATAATTTAATTAAACTTCTCAAGTTTAACTGAGACTTAAGTACGATTTTGGAAAATATTTGCTTAATAACAATTTAAAATTATTAATATTTTATATTTGATAAATAACATAATTTAAATAATTTATTTAAACTTCTGGATTTTACCTAAGACTTAAGAACGATATTAATATTAAATTATTAAATAAAAGTTGTATTAAATATTTAATAAATAATATAATTTAAGAGCTTTATTTAAACTGCTTAAGGTAAGCTAGAACTTAAGTAGAAACTATAACTTTTTTTAAATATAATAAAATAATTTGAAAAGCAACGGAATTTTCCCAACTCTAAAAATTTTTGGATTTATTTTACTACGCTAATACGGATTTTTGTACAGCTTTTTAAAAACATTTTTTAAAACTAAGCAATCCACAAATTTTACGTATGATTCAAACTTTTCAACTATGCTGTGAAAATGTTTCTCTCAACTCATTTTATTCGGTAATTCTGTGAGCTACACACACACACACAACACACATAATTCGGCTTGACAAAATTTTTTCCGAATTTTTTTTTTTTTACGAAATTCCCGTAAATTTTATTACATTCTCTGGGCAAAATAGGTTAACAAGATGCCTGGAAAAAAGCGGGTTACCACCAAGAAAGCCACAGCAGCTCCGTCGGCGGTGAAAGAGACACTAAATAATGCTGCTGGAAATCCGGTGGCTCCTGTGAGTACGGTCAAAGCAGAGCAGCCAACCGTTAAGAAGGCAAAGGCTAAGAGCAAGTCCAAAACGAAGACCAAGTAGACGTAAATGGGAAATTATAATATTGGAATTTTATAAATTTTCAAGGTACAAATTCTTTCTAGTTTTTTGCATTAAAAATTTTTAAAATTTATTTTACAGCAAAAAACAATGCCAACCAAATCGTTGAACCTTTAATGGAAGCCTTTTAGTTATGTATACTATATAAACTTTTATTATCAGTTGAAGTCAAAGGTTTTATCTGCTATAAACCAAGGTGAGTTGTTGGCTATAACATTACGAATCGAGAGTGATATATAGACCAATTTAGAGAGGCGAAATTTTCAATTGAAATGAAGTTTCATTTAACCTGAAGTGCGCACGAGACAAGGCAAAAACATTTGCTCCAGTAATATACAAATTTTATATAAATTAACCGAAGTATTATAATAATAAAAAAAATATAACCTAAAACGCATAACCGTTTCGCTCTTTGGCTCGCTCTCTTTCGTGGGCTTACTCTCTCAAGCTGCGGGGTTGAATGTTGTTGGCTGAGAGCTTAAGGGGTAGTAAATACCACCAAAGGGCTGTTTCCCCTTCCCCAACAAGTACCTTTTAACGGTCGCTCTACTTTAAATTTAAATTTAAACTCTTCGACAGGTGATTTTAATTATAGACAAATCGGTTGCACTAGTCCTGCTATAGTAAGACCCATTTACATATTTAAATCGTTTAATACCCCGTGTTTTTAACCCCATGTTTTAAAATGCGTGTTGTCCAATTTGTTTATGTGGAAAATATAGCAGCTGCTTGTTAATTTTTAATTCATATTGACACATTTTTTTTAATACTTTTTTTTTGAGTACTTGTTATGAGTCGAGCAGAGATTTATGACTATTGTTTGTGTGGGAAATCGCTAAAAATAGCTGTTTTATGTTGTGTCAATTACGTGTTGAAACTTCAATTTTGAGAAACATACAAAATGCATGTTGTGAAATTGAAATTTTTAAATATTTGCCAGACGATTTTATATATTTGCACAATTATTTTTCATCTTTTGCCGCACTTTATCGCAAAAGGCAAATATCGATTAATTCTTTGATTGAACTCACAATCGATATCGGCGTCAAGGCGGCGAATAGTTCAAATTACCGACTGCAGAGCGCGACATTAAAAACAAAACTGAGTCCCCATAACCAAAATGCATTTTTCATTTCTCGACGACATCGCCGTCGACGTCGACGTTGCGGTCGCTTCGTTTAGCTGTTAGTAAACTTTTTGTCTCTTGCAAAAGCCAAACAAAAAAAAACAACAAAAAGCTATGTTTATTATGTGCTTATTTACACTTTGCTATACAGTTTTACAATTGTCTGAAGTGTAAATTCGAAAAAGCGAAAAAAGCCCAAGCGAAACGAAAAAGTGGACACTATTTGTTTAATTTTCGCACTACCGCAATGCATAAAGCTCTTAGTTCAAAGTTTTCAAATGTTTTTTTAATTGATTTTTAAAGTATTTCGCTTCATTGAAAATTTACATTTGCATGTTTGCACTCTTTCATGAAACGCTCAATTTGCACTTCCTTCAGTTTTGTGCAAATTATTGACACTACAGATTTGCTTTCTTTGTTTAGCGTTACGCAGTCAGGAAGTAAAGGGTAAACATTAATTAGCAAATACAAATTGTTTGCTTAGTTACACACGCCGCTCATCATTTATTTGTTGCTTTGTTTCCATCTTTAACTGTTTGAATATAACCGACGGCACTTAAGTGCCATCTATTGAGAATTTGTTTACTCACGAAAGTTTGGGCGTTTTGAAGCACTGGCTTTTATCGATATCTTATACTGATAAATCGATAGCGATAGCTTGGTTTATCGACGTTTGAATTTCTGTAAGCAATAAATTATTAATTATTATTAATAATGTAATGTTATTTTGCATTTCATAGACTTAAAACTTAGTATCTTTTAAAAGGCTTATGCATATCAAATTCAGCATTACTGTTATTAACAACAATGTAAATAATAGTCTGATTACAGATAACACAGATTCTATTTGTAATAAACTTAATAAGCCACAATTCTTCTAAGTAGCATTTAAATAAAAAACAATTAATTTTAAACATAATTCAGAAGTATTTGTTGAATACAACAATTTGGTTAAACTACTTCTTCGATTTTACTCGTATCGTACGACTTAAATCGATATATCGCGACTATAAAAACATCGATGCCTCGATGTCGGAATCGCTGTCAGTTCCAGCTCTATTTTAAAACGTAAAACATAAAAGAAAAACGAAATAAAGAGCAAAATTAAACATAAATTCAATGCACTGAGCGGAAAGAGTAATAAACAACAAAGTCAGAGAGGCTTGCAAAGGTGCCGGCTACGTATGCAAAGAGCTCTATGCAAACGTAGCCTTAGAATTGTTTGTGTTTCTCACATACATGTGCATATATATGTCTGTAAGTGTGTGCGTGTATATATGTGACAGTTGGAACAATAACAAGCCCAACAAAATATATGCCAATGGATTATAACGGATCAGCTTTAAATGCGGCCGCTGTCTTTGTGCTGCTGCTGCCGCTGCAGCAGAAGCAGCGATGAATCATAGGTAAGTTATGCGACTGGCTTGAGTGTCGCCCGAAACAGTGAATCGAGTACAGATGTATATGTGTGCCTGTATTTGTTTGCGACTTAAGCATATGCGTGCATGTGTGTGTATATTTGCAGCCCGCAATAATCATAAGAATAACACAAACAACAACAACAATATCAACGGCCGTGCCTTAATATCGAACGTAGAGCAATAAAACTACATATATAAGCATAACGAAACGTTGGCAAAATGCCGCTGTTGTCCAAATGCTTCTCTTGCTTCAAATTCAAACGTGAAGAGGTCATTGACAAGCTGGACTACAGTAATACACCGCTCCAGGATGCCTTTCCCGAGGTCTGGCAGCACGAGCGAACACTCGAGGAGCTCAACCTGAGCAACGCAAGAGTGAGCACAACACATTCTTAAATCTTACACTCTCTTAAAGTTTCTTTATCCTCCTTGTAGCTTCATACGCTGCCGCCACAGTTATTCTATTGCCAAGGATTGCGAGTACTGCAGGTGAACAACAATAGTCTGGAGAACATACCACAGGCGATTGGCTCACTGCGTCAGCTGCAGCATCTGGACTTGAACAGGAACTGTGAGTAAATACTCTTAAAAAGAGAAGCAAGCAATACTTTCTTACGTGTCCACTCTCTTACCTTGCAGTTATTGTCAGTGTTCCGGACGAGATCAAGGCGTGCAAGCATTTAACCCACTTGGATCTCAGCTGTAATAGTCTGCAACGCTTGCCGGATGCAATTACCTCGCTGATATCCCTGCAGGAACTGCTTTTAAATGAAACCTATTTGGAGTTCTTGCCCGGTAACTTCGGGCGCTTGGTTAATCTACGCATTTTGGAGGTGCGTCTCAACAATCTCGTCATTTTGCCCAAGTCTATGGTGCGTTTGGTTAGCCTGCAGCGTCTGGACATTGGTGGCAATGAGTTCACCGAACTGGTAAGCAGGAAACCAATTAAAGTTTTTAAAAGTCTTTATAAAACCGAACTTTTTGCAGCCGGAAGTCATTGGAGAACTAAAGTCTCTGCGGGAATTGTGGATTGATTTCAATCAAATTCGTCGCGTCTCCTCCAACATTGGAAAACTGCGTGAACTGCAGCATTTTGAGGCCAATGGAAATCTATTGGATGCGCTGCCAAATGAGCTGAGCAACTGGCGCAATGTGGAGGTGCTGTCTGTGTGCTCCAACAATCTGGAAGCATTTCCCTTCAGCGTGGGCATGCTCAAATCACTAGTCACCTTTAAGTGTGAATCAAATGGACTCACTGAGCTGCCGGACAGCATAAGCTACCTGGAACAGCTGGAGGAACTTGTGCTGAGCCACAACAAACTGATGCGTCTGCCCAGCACAATTGGTTCGTTGACGAAGCTTCGATTTCTCTTCGCCGACGACAATCAGCTGCGTCAACTGCCCGACGAGCTCTGCAGCTGCAGCCAATTGAGTGTGCTCAGTGTGGCCAACAATCAGCTCTCGGCGCTGCCCCAAAACATTGGGCATTTGGCCAAGCTGAAGGTGTTGAATGTGGTTAACAACTACATAAATGCACTGCCTGTTTCCATGTTGAGTCTGGTGAATCTTACGTCACTATGGCTCAGCGATAATCAATCACAGCCACTGGTGCCGCTGCAGTACTTGGATGCGAGCAGTAAGACGCAGCTGACATGCTTCATGCTGCCACAGGTGACATTCAAGATGCAGGCACAGCAGCAGCAACAACAGGTGCAGGAACAATACGAGTTTGTCTATGCCAATCATCAGCAGCAACAACAGCAGCATCCACAGCAACCATCGAGTCCATCGCGTCGCATCTGCTTTGCCGAAGAGACGACCATACTCAGTGCAGCTGCTCCTCAACCCGCACCCAGCTACAGCCAGCCAACCAGCTATGTGGCAGCACCGCCCACTCCTGAGCAGCTACCCGCCGGCAGTTCTGTGCGCTTGATGCGCTCACCTACGCCTTATCCCAAGGAACTGCGACAGATGGCCAAGTACATGCGACAGGCACAGGCAGCGAATGCAGCAGCAGCAACGACAGCGTCGACATTGGCATCTCCTTCGGGATCGAGTGAAGTGCGTGAAGCACGTGTTGTGGTGCCCAATGGTCAAGTGGTTAGGCCACACTGTGATAGTAGTCAGGATGCTGTGGATCATGCCGCAGCAGGTGCAATATATGGTGTTGCCAACGATCCCAGCCACATATATGGTGTCTATCAGCAGCAGGCGCAACAGCAGCAAGTGCAGCAGCAGCAATCTACGCAAGAA
Source organism: Drosophila cardini (assembly GCA_018903735.1). Lineage (NCBI taxonomy): Eukaryota > Metazoa > Arthropoda > Insecta > Diptera > Drosophilidae > Drosophila > Drosophila cardini. The sequence goes on along the minus strand of JAEIGM010000001.1, from coordinate 18,206,846 downwards.
TATTACGGACTGCCGCTGGTCAACTATGATGCACACTATCAACAGCTGTATGTGGATGCCAATGCCATGCCGTTGCCCACAACACACTTGTCTAATGGCGAACAGAGCTACGAGTTGCAGCCGCTGCAGCCACAGCCTTTGGTAGCAGCACCGCGCATGGAACCGCCGCCATATCACATAGCACGAGTGTACACCAAGAAGACGCCAGAGGATCTAACACTCTACGAGTCTATGCGACAGCGGAAGCAGCAACAGTTACAGCAGCAGCAACAACAGCAACTGCAACAGCAGCAGCAACAACAACAGTCGCCAACGCAGCCGATCTACGAGCAGAGCAGCAATTACCAAGATGCACTCAATAGTAATTTCAAGACGACAGCAATCGTAGCACAAACCGATCAATTGGACTACCAGAACAACATCAATAGTGAGCGAATTGAGTTGTCGCAGCAAGTGGAGATTGAACAGCAGCCGGAAGAGGAAACAGAGATGGAAATGGAGACAGAAATGGAAATGGAATTGGATGACTCCCTATCACAGCACTCACTGAACTCCACGGCAACAAACAACACATCCAAGTGTAGCAATAACAAGAAATCCACCTGGATCTTTGGAGTGCATAAGAATCCCACTGTAAAACAGGTGACACTCAAATGGGAGCACAGCATTGGCTTTGACGTAGCCGAGCTGCTCAATCAGGTGAGTAAATGAATGTAAAATTTACAGGGTATCTTATATACTTACATACCCCCTTACCATTCTTTTCAGGTGGGCATATTTGTGAGTGCAATAACGCCAAATTCAAGTGCCGCGCGACTTTTGAGCCTTAACGATAAATTGCTGGAAATCGATGGCTACGACCTGACCAATGCCAATCTGAGCGATGCCAAACGTGTGCTGCTTAATTGCGGCACTGTAATCAATATAATGCTATCACGCAAGTGATGCCATAGCTACTATAACTAGAGCACTCCCAAAATCCACTCCGAACCGAGACCGAAGACTTTTGCGCATAACTTTTTCTATAAAACTATTAGAAATCAAAGCTAACATTTACCATAAACCATAAACCACATTTATCAACTGCATTTCCAAGCCATTGAAGTCCTTTACACTGGCAGTAGAGTACTCCCTATTTTATGGTTAATACTAGTACTGCCCACAGATCTTCCAGTTATTGCATTTCATTTTATTTTTGGCTTTAAACACATTCTTCATTGATCGAAACATAAGTACTTTAAGTGTTTCAACTTTAAATTAAGTCCAATGAATATTCTAACTATTTATTTAACTGTTCTTTAGCTATATTAACTACTAAGCAAAAATAAGGTTTCAGTTATAGAAGTATAAAAACGATGGACCAGTATTTAATTGGTATTCGAAGTGAAGCAATATTATTATTTTTCTTATGAAATCATTAAAGATATTTATTCGTATTCCAATTCGATAAAGTAAAGAATTTTATATAAAGTATTTTGATTAGTTGATTTCTTTGGTTTATGTTTGCCAGTGTAATTCATTAAAAAAATACTAGAAATATACTAAATATAATATAAATAGTGCAATTAGCGTTGATTATACGTACATACAATTACGAGTACCATATAGAACAGCATTTACAAACATGATCGCATATACATACCCTACATTTGTATGTATGTATATGTGCTCTTATATAGTATATACATAATACAAAAATCTAATAATTATTAAATTCAATATACATATAAATATATATATATATATTTACAACTAGCGCCTATTTTACGCCCAGCGTTGTTCATATTTGTTCCCAAAATTAATTAATATCATGCATAGATTATAGTTAAGCAAAGATATTAGCTGTTTATGTTATTATAGTTGTTATGGTGCAGCAATGAAAATTCTAAAAGTATACTACTATTAACAAAAAAGGAAAATACACAATGTGTTCTAATATATATATAAATATATATATATTTATTGTTCTATATCGATCAATCAATCAATCATTTTTCTATTGACAAATTGTTAAATTATCTCAAATCCAATTGGCGTTGTGAACAGTATTATTATTTAGCTGGTTAAACATTTGAGAATTGTGCTAAAAGTTAAACATTGCTATTTCTATATTAAATATTTACATACATATACACACAAAACAAACAATCAATCAACAACAACAAAATGTAGCTAATAATTCGATAATTCAATTTTGTTAATACGCGCTACAACAAATCACCCAGAGATAATAACAACAACAACAACATGAAAAACATAATGAATAAACACACAATTTTTCACTTGAATTGCTCTTTTGTCTTTTCGTCTTGTTTCTTATTCCCGATTATATCTTTTGACCAGAAAAAAATACAAAACCAAAGCAGCTCCTTGAGCTCATTTGATTAATGTCCTTACTCGAAGCTCTTTTTGCTGCTCTTATCGGCAGGCAATTATCTACGGAAATTAATTGTCACCAAGGAAAAAGGCACGCAAACACACTGGAGAAAAATGTTTTAGGTATGTGCTAGCAAATACCCTAGAGTCAGTAAACATTCTTTTATACAACTGTACAGAGAGAGAGAGAGAGAGAGATATCAAGGCATCGATATGTACGAAAACAACAGGCAATAATATTCACTCATACATACACAAAGTCAAGTACTCTTATACATACACATCCAGAGCCTGCCGCGTTGCTCTCGCATAAGATCCATATAGTTGTTGTAGTAGTAATTGTTGTAAATAACATTTTTGGCTGCTTAACTTAACAGAACTCTGCCAATTCTTGGTCATAGCTGTGTCGCTGACTGCTACTAGCTCTCTCCCAATGCTGTGTGTTTGCATGGATGTGTGATTATTGCGATCTGCTGAGCTTGAAATTAAGCACTCTGCGCTCAGAGAATATTCTGCCATTTGCTGCTGATTATGTTCGCCTTTTATTTGACTGGTAAAATTTTATTTTCTGTTGCTTTATTGTTGCCTTTAATTGAGTATTTCTGATACGAATTGAAATTTCATTAGGTCAAAATCCACGGACGTTAAACATTTTTAGACCCCGTACTCTAAAAAAGAGTAGAGGGGTCTATTAAGTTTGTCTGAAGCGAAATGTGCGTAACAGGCAGAAGGAGGCGTGGCCGACCCCATAAAGTATATATATTCTTGATCAGCATCAACAGCCGAGACGATATAGCAATGTCCGTCTGTCCGTCTGTCCGTCTGTCCGTCTGTCCGTCCGTCCGTATGAACACCTGGATCTTTTAAACTACAAGAGCTAGAGCCACCAAATTTGGAATGAAAGTCCGTTTGCTTCGCGAGCAGATCAAGTTTATTTCAAATCTTTGCCACGCCCCTTACCGCCCCCGCAAATTGTAAAAAACTATGGTCACCTCGGAAAAATTGATGTTTTAAGCAAATATCTCAGTAACTATAGCACTTAGGAATACCATTTTTGGTATGTAAGTTGCTAGAGATAACATAAATGCATTGTCATTAAAATTTTTGGACTGCCACGCCCCGTTTTCCCACAAGAATGAAATAATTTTCAAACTTCAATGCCATTTTTAAGGCATTTGCACTTATCGTACGGTATTGTAATTTCAAATTCGTTTGGAGACAAAGTATCACAAACTATCCTGAAAGTTGCATACAAATCGGACAATAAACAAAAGAGCTAGACACGTAACAAAGTTTACAATTACACGCAACGTCAAAGCAAACGTTTCACTGCTTGTGTAGCGACTGCACTGCTTGTGTAGCGACTGCACTGCTTGCGGACGATGCACGCACATGTATGCATACTATACGATTTATTATATATCGATATTCAATACCATAGTAATTATAAATGCGATATAATATCGCTTGCGATATTTGGTCATTATGTCTATATCTATAGCGATATATCGTATATGAATTCAGTTGTAGATAATATCGATATTTGATTTGATGTGATATTTTAATTAATATCGATATCGGCATTTTCTTGGCGATTTGCATCCCTATTACAAACTGATTATTTCGTTTCAAAGTGTTTTATTGCAAATACTATGAGTACGGGGTCTTTTACAGTCGGCTAGCTCGACTGTAGCCTTTCTTACTTGTTAGTTATGCATTTAAATAGCATCAACATTCATATAAACGTATTAATATATTTCTTAATTTTAAATTAACAATTATAAATTAATTAACCAGTTTATTTTCTATGTTCTCTATGTAAAAACAAGAGGAAATTAAAAAGTCTTTTTCTTTCAGTATCAAGAGCTTGCGATACAGTTTGTTGAATGAAACAAAAGCGATTATGATAATAATTGTCGAGTTTCTCTTTAAGAGGTGTACTTATCGTGTTCTCTGATATCCAATTCTCATTACTTAACCGTTTTTTTACTTCATTCATAATCTCTCTACCACTTAACACACCTCCACTTATTATAGATCCTTTTGACATATCAGATGTGTACGAACGATCTTTGTCATAGTAAAAGCAATAGCTTTTGGGTATGTTGTTTACATATTCAACTGATGCTCCAAACGATCCATACGATTTCCAATCACCAACAACTTCAATGGGCTTCCGAGTACCCAACAAAATATATGTCAAATGGCTTAAAAATTCTTCATTCGAAATAAATTCTGATGGACGAGGTTTTTCCTGAGATTTTTCATCCTCCTCTTTGTCTCCAATGGCCAAAACCTTAATTTTAGCCGTTACTGTAAAAGAGTGAAATAAATAATTAATGTTTTATTGAACAAACTATTAACTATTTATTAATAACTACATACCCGATTCATTTTCTGTTTTGGTTTCTTCCATAGTGGTTGTTAGTTGTTCACGGCACAGCTGACTAACAATCTTGTGTGAGTAAACTTTGCGAATGAGAAAAGCTTTTCACAACACACAGAAATAAATTCACTTAATATCTTGAAATATAATTCATTTCACCACGAAAGCTCGTTGGTTACTTGAGCTTCAGTTAACTAAAGCTTTTGATATTTGTTTACATTCTTGCTCGCTTGCAATGGGGAAAAGAGAGCAAGAGAGATATCAGGAGAGCGGGATGCAATGGTCATTCGTAAATTCTTAGTCTCTAGTACTCTCACTCTCACTTTTATTTATTTTTCGCTGCTCTGTTGTTGCCATTTCTTGGCTGTAAGTGTGAGTATTGTCAGACATTGCTAACAGCAGTTTACTATTCGCTCTCAAACTTTATTCTTGCGCTCTAACGAAATTCTGTCGCTTGCTGCAGTAATCTCTCTTTTTTGGCTGTGTCGCTGACAGCTACTAGCTCTCTCCCTATGCTGTGTGTTTGTGTGGATGTGTGAATGTTGAGATCTGCTGAGCTTGAAGATAAGTACTCTGCGCTCAAAGAATATTCTGCCGGTTGTTTCTGATTAAGTTAACCTTATACATATTTGGTTGGATAAATCTTTTAATTCGGTTGCTCCGGTATTCGGCTTTAAATTACCAACTGTATATTTCTATATATTTCAGCAATTCATGAAGACTTCCAGATTTGCAAGCTGCTAAAATATCTAACGAGAAGTAAGCCGTACATCGCCAGTTGTCGGTCTTGAAAATTTACTAAACGATCAAATTTATAATAATCCTAATCGTAATACTTTGTTTAATTTAATATTTAAATATTAATGTAATAACTTATTTTCTATTCTTACCATGTTCTCTATGTAAAAACAATAAATAATTTAATAATCGTTTTTTTTCAATATCAAGAGCTTCCGAGACAGTTTGTTGAATGAAATGATAACGATTATGGTAATAACTCTCGAGTTTAGTGTTCAAAGGTGTACTTATCTCGTTCTTCGATATCCAATTCTCATTACTTAACCGTTTCTTTACTTCATTCATAATTTCTCTTCCACTTAAAGCAACTCCACTTATTATACATCCTTTTGACATATCGGATGTGTATGAACGATCTTTGTCATAGTAAAAGCAATAGCTTTTGGGTATGTTGTTTACATATTCAACTGATGCTCCAAATCGTCCAATTAAGTTCCAATCATCTACGACTTCTATTGGCTTTCGAGTTCCCAATAAAATGTATGCCAAATGACTAGTGAAGTCTAAATGCAAATTGAATTCTAATGGAGGAGGTTTTTCTTTTTCTTTTGAATCTAGCTCTTTGTCCCCAATTGTCAAAACCTTCATTTGCGACGATACTGTAAAAGAGTAAGTAATTAACCAATATTCTACCAGATTAAACTTAGTCAAATATTACCTGATTCATTTTCTATTTTTGTTTCTTCCATAGTTGTTGATGGCACAGCTGAGTAACAATCTTATGCGAGCGAACTTTTCGAATACCAAAAGCTTTCCATAGTACACAGAAGTAAATACACTCCACATCATGAAATACAGTTCATTTAACGATAAGAGCTTAAAAGCTCGTTGGACGTTTGAACTTGAGCTAGCTGAAGCTTTCGATATTTCAGACATTTCAGCTGACATCCGATGGGTAAAGAGAAGAATTTCAGATAAGACTTGAAGCGACTGCAACGGGAACCAATATGTGTAGGAAAGAGTGTATATATAAAGAAAATATAATTAAATTAATGGAATAAGAAACCTTATTTAAATTATTATTTGTTTTTAAGCCATTAAATAAGAATTATACTTTATTTTAGTAAATAGGTATTCGGATTTATTAGACAATCACAAATAAATTCTCTTCAAAAGGAATCAGTTAACCAATTAATTTAAACCATTTTTCTAAAGAGTTTTCGTGGCTAAATGAATGATCTTTCTAACAAATTAATTACCAGATAGACTCTAGTTCTTAACTGATACTAAAATAGATATATACATTCATAAATAATTTTCCGTACACTTTTTTAGCTCCTTTGAGACTTGCGAATTCCCTTTATGCAGTGCATTGTGTGGCAAATGAAAAATGTCAACGCGAATTTGTATCTAGCCAGGACTAGTAAGTATGTCAGCTATGTTAAATGTGTTCATATGTATTTATGAGACACATATGTAGTAATAATTACACAAACACTAGAATCATTCCACGATGGTTGTCAGCTGACAGTTGGGGGCCTTGTCCTTGTCATGTTATCTCCATGGTCTCTTTATGTTACTCTTGTGTTGTTAATATTGCCGCTTTGGGGGCGAGTTAAAGCGGTAACAACAACACCAAGAAAAACAATAATAATAACTACAACTACAACTGCAAACTCAAAGTACATAGAGCTGTTGAAAGCGGCTTGAAACGGCGCTTTGCAATGACCTTCGCGTGTTGGAAAATGCTTGTTTTTCCTTTATTTTGTTATTGTTGCAAGTTTCTCCCTTTCACCCACCCACACACACACACACACTGATAGACACAATCGAAGTGCTAAGAATATTCGTCAAGGCCCAAAAATTTGACATATGATGTGCCTGCAGCTTTTTTGTGTGCCAAATACATTTATCAATACTCGCTTTTTTTCTCCATTTGTTTTTGTGCGAATTGAAATACAAAACTAACGCAAACTGTCACACTATCTATACGTCTATCTAGCTATCTGTCTTGTCGTTTGTTTATCCACCCCCTGCGCACCTACCAAACCCAGTGAACCCCATTCATAAGCGGTCATTAGCATTTTTGGCGTGTATTTATGGCCGCAAAATATTACGCCATAAACATGACAGCCCCAAAAACAAAATGCGACAAATTTGCGACGCCCACACAGGCAGTGGCAGGGGCAGAGGGGTAGAAAGAGTGAGAGTGAGCACGACAAAAGAGTGAAAGAGAAAGTAATAAGGTGTGCGGCAAGTAGCGTATGTTGCTTGCTTGGGAGCTGCCACAAATTTATGCCACCCAGCCGCGGGCAATATAATTGTCACATTTGTATGTAGAAACAGTTAGAAAGCTTTGGCAATGGTGGGTGGGGGCGGGGTTAGGACTACTTCAAGCCAATTGATGTGACCATCCAAAAAAGACAAAAAAATATGTTGTCTTACGCTCAATTTGCGCTCGATTGCAATTGCTTGTGTTATAAGCTGCTGAACAACGAACAGATATCCTATAAATAATACTGTGGGAGACATTTATATGTTACAGTCTGCAGCGTTTACCGTTTTACCTTTTACAGAAACAATTCCAATGCACTAAAATATATATCAAGCGCCACAGACTCTCTTCACCTTGAACGCAGCTGAGCGACTGATCGTGCTTGTCTTGCTCGTTCGGCTTTCCAGCCAAAGCCGAACGAACGGTGCTCAAAAGCACAAAGCTCTCTTGCGATTCCTGTGCGTGAGTGAATGGGCAGAGCTGTTGACTGCGCTTTTGGCACAAGCAGAGCTGCTTAAAAACATAACTGCAACTATTATAATTGATTGATGATGACAAGTTAACATGTGCGTGCGTTACCAAGCTTTTGTTAAGTTTAAGCTACCCCATTTAGCAACATACAACAATAACAATTGCATAGTTTGCGGCGCTTTGGGCGCTGCTCAAAAAGTAAAGTTTATTTTTATGCTCAACAGCGACGGCGACAGCGACAGAGACGACGACAGCGACGGCGACGGCAACGGCGACATGTGTGCAAATGTTAACACACAGCAAACACACATACACGAACGAGTGTGACTAGAAGTGGAGCTTAGCCACTCACACACACACACAAACGTACTGTGTAAGCAAAGGAAATCAACTCTGTTTTGGCGCCATGCGGCGCTTTGGCTACGACTTTGGCTGTGGCTCTTTGGCTATGGTTCTGCACTTTTTCTAGCCATCGACAAACGCAACTCGACCAGGCCAACACTACTTTTACCAAGCTACTGCCAAACACCCTACTCACTACTCACTACACCCTACACACTACCCCCTACTCACTACAACCTATACGACCATAGAACATTCTTTCATTTCTTTTAGTTCCTTTGTTTAGTGTGCCATTGACGTTGAATGCTAACGGTTCGGTGTGGTTCGTTGCGGTTCGCGTTAAACCGTTAAAACGCGTCGAAATAAAATAAAAAAAGCACACACATACAAATCAAGAGCAAAGCATAACAAATTGGGCTTAAATCAGAGGTGTTAATGAGCTTAAATTAACGTGTTTATATCTGTCTAGTTTCCCTTTCAGTTCGTTCAACTTGTGTGCATTGTGTAATCTATTTGTTGTTGTTGTTGTTTTTGTGAGCGATGCATTTTTAATGCAATAACTATGTGGTATTATTATTAACTGAAATCGATATTCAGTTAGGTAGCCTGGAAAATGTCCTTTCTGTCACCATTGTTGCGTCTAGAGAATCTATCCACCGAACCTATCATGAGTCTGGATCATGTGCCCGAGGCCCAGCGCTATAACAAGGAAAATATTGTCGCCCAATGGTGTGCACCCATCAACGGAAAGGTTCAGTCTAATCTAAACATAAAACTAAACAAATCCCTCAAATCGTTGATTAACATTAACTTTTAATTAACTCACACTGTGTCTCTCAGATGTATCGCATTGAACTGGAACACGGCACTACAAGTGGACGACGCATGATTTGGGTCAATGGTCGGGTAAATGGTGTATTTAAATAGCTAAGTATAGTTTAAAATAACCAACCAAGCACTTAAGTAGTCTTGACTATAAGAAAAGTGTCCTTTTATTGATTCTAAATTATATTTAGTTTAAGAAAAGGAAATTTATGTTGAAAATAGCGAGTTTAAAACTAATTAAAGTGATTAGGTGTTTAAGTTTTTAAGAAAATTCAGAAAAACTTTTTTTTAATTGAAAACATTATTATTAAATTACTTAACATTTCGAACTATAAAATAAATTACCAAAAGCAAAAACTTCTTTCATTCCACTTAAAAAATCTTTAATTTTTCGATGATTCAGTCACAAAAGAACTCAAAACACTTCAGGGGAACCCCAAGAAGACCCTACTCATACAAGTAGGGCTGACAAAATGATTGATTAATAGAGTTGTAGAAATTGTGGAAGTTATAGTAAATGACTTGACGACTATCTAGACAATTTATCAAAACTAATCCGTACTCAGTAGACATGATACAAGGATTCTCTCACTATCGATTATTGCAGGAGGTACTGCGACGTGACTGGATGTTCAAACTGGTTGGAGAGGATACATTCTGCATTGAACAGGCACGTTGTATAATTCGAGTTGACCCTGCGCCGGGATTCAAGTACGAGTATTCACTGTACATAGATGGCAAACCGCATGCACAGTACACGGAGGAGTTGACGCGACAGTACCGCCTGTGGCTATATAGCACTTGTGGATCTGATCAATTGGGTGAAATGAGAATGGCACAGGAATATCGTATAATGCTCAAACTGGACACACTCAGTCTGTATGTGAACGATGAGCTGCGCGAGGAAACGGTAAGTTTTGGAAAATCTTCAATCCAAATTATATATCAGTGTATGGTATTTCAGGCTGTCTTTGTGCACGGTGGCACCGACACGAGTTTTGACCTGCAGGACACACATTTTGTGCTGCAAGCCCGGTCGAGTGGGAACAAACTGGATGGCATTGTGCACACGCTTTTGGCCAATGGAGAGATTGTGCCCGAGGCTAAGATACAGCAAATTATGCAGGAACCAGTCTCGATTTTACAGACAAACTGATCACATGAATCCCATTTTGCATTTGTTATCGATTTTGTTAATAAACAGAAATTAATTAATTATGTCAAGTAAGAAAGGATATTGTCGAGCCGACTGTAAAAGACCCCGTACTCATTCTAGTGCGCGTTTTGCCATACAAATCACCAATCTTCGACTGATTTGTCCTAGGGCAGCTATAGGCTATCGTAGTCCGATCCGGACCAAACTTGGTGAGGATAGTAATTATGTTACCATACACGTAATGTGTGAATTTAATTTCTTTAGCTCTAGTCGTTTTCAAGTTATGGTGATGTGAAAATCGTTTTTACAATTTGCATGGGCGGTAGGGGGAGTGGCAAATGTTTGAAATAAACTTCAACTGCGTATACCATAGACGAACTTTCATTCCAAATTTGGTGGCTCTAGCTCTTATAGTTTAAAAGATCCAGGTGTTGTTGCCGACAGACAGGCAGACGGACATCGCTTTATCAACTCGGCTGTTCATACTGATCAAGAATATATATTCTTAATGGGGTCGGCCAGGCCTCCTTCTGCCTGTTACATACATTCGGCTTCTAACAAACCTAATAGACCCCTCAATCCCCTCCTTTTCAGAGTACAGGGTCAAATTAAATATTCTCTTCCCTCTAAGTAATTGATAATTAACAAAACTGTAATTAGTTTTACTTACACAATAGTTTATTCGTTTTCTGTTTATATGCATAATTTTAACGCAATTCTTGTTTGAAAATTGTTTTCAATTTCGTTTGACATTTTGCTAGCATTCAAAGTACTCAAAGTGCATTAAAAAAATAGAGAAATAAACATAGTATAGTATATTTTATATATTTTAACTTAAATCAATATAAATTTAATTGCCTAACAGGAGTAGAAAATTGTTAAATAATTTTTTGTTGCTGTCTAAAAAGTGTTTTTCTTTTAGAAACTTGAAAACTGTTGAAGAATTCCATTGTAGATTTGAAGAAGGAACCCAAAATCGTATAGTCCATTGCGGCCTCTGTTTGTAATTAATTTGGTTTTCATTTCTTTTTCTTTTTTTTTTTTTAATATTTTACTTTTTTTTACAATAAAAATGTGCATTCTAAATATGTTTGGTGTGTAATTATGTACGTATGTTTTATGTTTTGTATATAAATTATTTAATGTACTATTTTAGGTTTAATTTTTTAATTGATTGCTTGCTATTATTTGTGTTGAATCAAAAACTGTTTTTGTTTTCCTTTTTTGGAGTGTTCATATTTTGTTTTTTGTTTATAATTTTAAATTGCTTAATGTGTTGTCACTTTGAATACACTAACAATTAACAATATTTGTTTTAAATATTTATCATATACGCGTTTCATTTCAAAAATTTCAAACACAATTTATCGGTAATTGTCATTTAAGTTAAAGCAACACAATGATATTTTCATTAATACTAATTTAATTTAATTCTGTCTACTCATTTAAGGGTTATAAAAAAAAAACATAATTTACAATTTGATTTAGTTAGATATTTTTTGTTTAAATATTTGTATATTTGTATACTTTTAACTGCCTGAACAATTTTCTAAAAGTTTTGAAACAATTTTCAGTTTTAATTCGATTACAAACTAATGTAAACAGTGATAAGGACAGTGATAATAATCAATTGTTATTGCTTGCTTGGAATTCAATATAAAATTTAATTACTAATTTAATTTACAATAATTTAACAACTTTTAGTAAGTACAATGTGGAATGTGTTCGACAACATAAAGTTTCTAATACTTAAAAAAAAAGAAAATTGAAGTGAAGTGAAGGAAACAAAATAAATTTCCAATAAATGGAAACTTATTTTGTTTAATTCTTTAATAATAGCACAGAAAATACAATAAATTACCGATTTCTAATAGTTATATAATCGTGTCTTAAGAGCGACTTGAATTTTTTTGTTCGTGTAATCAAAAATTGTTTTTGATAATTTCTTTGACTTTGACTTTTGATAAATTTGATTTTGCCAGTTAAATAATTAATTTCTATTTAATTATTTATTATTTATATTTACTGCATTTTCTGCTTACACACACATATTATCAATTTTTTGCTGTTGCTTTTAAAAACCATTCTGCTCACTAACACTAACACACTAACACACACACATACATTTTACATATCATATAATTACTCGCTTAAATTTATTAGATTGATTTCTCTTATTTACTTTTCGTTTTCTGCTACTTTTCCATTTTCCGTATTTTCTTTCTGTAGTAAAATTAAATTTCTTGCTTTTAAATATTTAAAATTTGTATATATATATATGTATGTATATATTTTATTTATGTATAATTTTTTTCATTTAGATTTATTAGTTTAAAAATTGTATTTTTTTGCGGGAAAAGTCTTGCTTTGAGTTTGGAAATTGTTTTGCTCGTTCTTGTTGTTGTTGTATGTTTTTACTGTTATTATTGCATGCATAGAGTTTGCCTAGGTGCTTAAATAGTAAAGTAATCATTTGTAGTTTAGTGTAATACTCGCAACTTGTGACAGTTTTTTGGTATGAAAGTAGTTCTTGTTCATCTTTTGTTATGTTTTTTAATGCAGAATATTATAATTGTATTTAATTGTTTAATTTTAATTAATAGTATTTTATGTTTTTTATTTTATATTTTCCTTTTTTTCGTTTTTTTTAATTTTGTTTATATTTTTTTTTTTTGTTGTTGCTGCTGTCTGCTAGCAGTTGCTCTTGTTGCTGTTTTCTGTATCTAATTCGTTATTTTAATTAGTTCAATGGAAGGCAAAACATGTGCTGCAGTAGACTTTTATTATTATTTGCTTGCATTTGATTATTATGATTGTTATTGTTACCATTATGATGATATTGCTGTTGCTGCTGCTGTTGTTGTTGCTGCTGCTGTGACTGTTGCTGTGGGTATGCATGATATTGCTGAGCCTGTGGCAACTGTTGCTGCTGTTGCTGTTGCTGTGGGCGATAATGTTGCTGCTGACTTATATTATTATTGGTATTGGCTGCACCTCCTGCGCTGTTTAAATGCAAGAGACTCAAATCATCAGCCACGGAATCATAATCACTGGAATCTTCACCATACAGCTACAAATAAATAAGTTTAATTAAAGTATATACTTGTTAAACCTTATACTAGTTACTTACACGCATATTATAGGGATGCAAATCACACGTCTCGTGGTGTCAGACGCAATCCTCCAGTGACATAAGCAAGGGATTTACATACTCAAATCCCTCGAATTCCGACTGATCAATGCTGCCAATAACATGGCTAAGAATGGAGAGAGAAAAGTTAATTAGTTTAAGCCAAAATACAAGTACACTAAATTGGGGGACTCTGATCATATATGTTTAGATAAAGAACTTACTCATCATCTGGTGTCAGCTGCACCGGTTCTCCGGTAAATTCAATAGGGAAATTGGCCAGATCTCGATCTGAGTCTAAGCGTGGCTTAAATGGTGGCGAAACCTGTTTGCGTTCGAGCTGCATGAGGTTGAACATTTGTTGTGCAGGTGTGTGTGTGTGTACATATGATACGATTGTGTGTGATTAGCAGGATATATGCAAAGATAATATAAATAAAATGATTATAATTCTAAGAAATTCTGATTGCCAATTTTGGACATTAAACATAAAACAAATTTCAAGAGTTCAGTGTGTGTGTGTGTGTGTGTTTGTGTGTGTATTGATGATAATGATGATATATAGATAGAGAGCGATTTGTGTTTTTGTTGGTAACAGATAATAGAGAGAGAGGGCGGAATGGGCGGGGTAACAATGTGGCTGAGTACGAACATTACCTGCCGTTAGTCTGAGCACTAATGCTAGTTAGTTAATTCATTTCATTGTCTGTTGATTTGAGGGAAATATCTTTTGGGGAAATTTTCTCATGCTTAAGGAAACCAAAGGGAAATTCTTTTTCGTTTTTCATTTCATTGTTTTTTTTTGTTGACACAAAACTTACGGATCGTCTGGCGTTAATTCAGCCGGTTCTCTAGTAAATTGTACATCAAAGTTTGTTGTCATATAGGGATCGCCAGGATCCAGAGTTGGTATATAAGGCGGTTGTACCTCCTTTTGTGCAATCTTTTTTCATATACACAAAAAACACACAGTTTTATATAAAATTTAATATACGAAAATTATAGAAAACAGCTCAACATTGAGATAAATTCATTTTATGATTTCAATTTAAAGAGAATTTTGAAGGCAAAAATTTAGCAAATTATAGAAGAAAAATTAAATGGATTTATAAAGCCGATTTGCATAAGAAAACTATATGAAAAAAACTATATAACTATGGTTACCAAGATCAACTCGATAAGGAAATTAAATATTATATTCCTATAAACTTATAGTTTGGATTTATCTTGATGCTACCCAAAGGAATTCAAGAGTTGTGCTATATAGATTGGAATACTACAAATACATATTATCATCATCATTATTATCATCGAAACACACACAGATACACTCACACACACATACATATACAAGCAGCATTAAGTGATTGGCCTTGAACTTACCATCTCCCAGTCGATGACCTTGAAGAACGGATGATTTACTATATCCATAAAGGCAGATTCACGATGACAACCCAAGCGATCAGCGGGATTCTTATTGAGGAAACCTTTCAATACGGAAGCAGCCTTGACACTCAACGAACGCGGTATGCGTATGGTCTTCTCCAGAATCACTTGGAACAGATAATCTTCCGTGTTCTACAATAAAAAAAAATTAAAATTAATAAAAATTACAGAATAAAGAATTGCTTTTCAGTATATAAACCTGATCTGGATTCTCCGAAGCTCCGGCAATGTCGAATGGACTGCGTCCAGCTAGCATCTCGTAGAGCAGAACACCCAGTGCCCACCAGTCCACGGAGAAGCCATAGTCTTCGCCACGAAGTATCTCGGGAGCAATGTAATTGGGTGTACCGCAGAATGTGGAGGTAGTGTCACCCGGACGAATGCCCTCCTTGCACATGCCGTAGTCCGTGAGCTTTATGTGACCCTCATGATCGAGCAGCACGTTGTCCAGCTTCAGATCCCGATAGATGATGCCCTTCTCGTGTAGGAAATTCAATGCCAAACTGATTTCGGCGGCATAGAATCGAGCGTGCTCCTCGGGCAGACGACGTTGTCGTTGCATGTGGTACATTAGATCGCCACCGCGGACAAATTCAATGACAAAGAAGAGCCGAGAGGGAGTCTGGAAGCAGGAGTGCAGACCCACGAGGAACGGATGATTTGAGGCTGTCTCAAAGACATGCTTCTCGGTCTGCACCCAGTCAATATCCTCGTCATCGGTGACCAGTGCCTTTTTGATCACTTTCATTGCATAAATGCGACGTGTTCGTCGCAGTTCCACCATCAGTACCTTGGCATAACTGCCACGCCCAATGACACGTATCAGCTCGAAGTCATTGAGGGAATACTGACGCTGTGTAGCCGGCTCTAGAGAATCCTCGGGCGGTGGCGGCACCACAATATGCGTATCCTCATGTGACTCATACGAATCGGTGGTGCCACCAACTGCCTCATATGGCAATGGGGGCAATGGCACCGGCATCGGATCACTTGCCTCCTCCGCTCGCTCACGCACCAGTGGCTCCGGCTGATCCGTACAGTGTTTCTGGACCAGCTTATGACACTTTTTGTGCACCAACAGCTTGCACTGTATGCACTTGAAACCCTGTCGTCCCAGGCCCCAGATACGATCCTGGCAATAGGCACAGAAGGCACGCTAGAAAATAAAGAATTCAATGGATTATTAAGATTAATTTCTATATAAAATAAGATAGGATTTAAAATCAGAGTATGACTATAATATATACATATGAAGTATATTTAGTAGGCCTGAAGATATAGTCGCATTTATCTTAAGATCCATTAAATATGCTCCGTTATAATCCACTTCCAGAAATGAAATGAATTATTTCAACTGTTCAAAAACTAAGTTGAAATCCAACCACAATCGCTATATTTTTCATCAGCTTTCTTGCTACACTCAAACCACTGTGCAGTGGTGTATCTATAAGATACAATATCTACACATATGTGCGATTACTTACGCGATTGAAACGCTTGGCCTGGAAAATGTGTCCATTGACGCGATACAATTTTCGCCAACGTCGCGCTCCTCTTCTGTAGATGCTGCCTAGAAGGGAAAAATACAAAAATTCGTTAGGAAAATTCAAGGAAAACTGAAAATTTCAGCAATACTTACGATCTTCGCCATCGCAGGACAAACCCGGCGCTTGAGGAACATTCGGAAATACTGGAAATAAAAGAATTAAAACGATTGTTTGTGAATATAAAACTATATAAATTGATTTGGTTACAGATTGTATATATAATCATGCTTACGGCCAGTTGGTTTGCCCATGATGATGGGACCTGGCCTTATCAATTTAATTGGCGTGCAAAAAGTGATTTTCTTGGATTTTGCTTTTTGTTTTACTTATAAACGGATTTCTGCCCAGCCACATTTGTTGTGTGTGTGTGTGTGTGTTTGGCTTGTTAACGTGACAGAGCCAACTCCATAACTGAGACTGAACCCAAACCGAATGTTAGGCGGTTGAATCTTATCTCTGAAACGGCCACGCACCACATACAAAATACAATCACAAAGCGAGAGAGTGGAAGAGACACATGGAGAGTGATAGAGAGAGCGAATGAGAGAGAAGGAAAGAAAGAAAGAATGGGAGAGGGAGAGAGAGAGTGTTTGTGAGTAAACACTGCGCTCTTTGAGAAGTTTTTCCATGTAATTGCCATAGTTAATTAAGTTTTCCTGGACAAACGATTCTTGTGTGTCTTTTTGTCTCAATTGAGCTCAATTGTTTCTATCAAGAGTTCTCTCTTTTTTCTGCATTTTTGTTTTTGTTTTTGATTTCGATGCTTCTGCTATCACTCATATTCAATTAGTTGTATGTCCAGAGTTCAGCATTTGACTCGCAGCAAGGCCAACAGATTGGAACTCTTGTCTGGTCCCTCTTTGCCTTGCATTGACCTAGAAATACCCAATTCTAATATCAACTATTGACTCAAAGTTACGAATCTATTTTTGGACCCAGTGATAAAGATAGTAGAGAGGTGTACTGGGTTTGTCCGAGAAAAATGTGCGTAACAAGTAGAACACGGCGTTAACGATCTGGATATATATTCCTGATCTATTATGTACAAGAACTTTTGTTTTGTACTTAAACCACGCCGCTTTCGGTATCAGTCATAAATCAGAATTTAGTAGGGTTAACTTTGTCGTTATTCCACACGTATAAACCAAATTCACATATTATATGTACAGTATAACTAAATAAACCTTGATTAAGTTTGATCCGAATGGACGACTATATCACATAGTGCCCAAATTTGGTACGGATCAGACAACTATATCATATATATTTCTTCGATAATCAGTAAATAGTACTATAAACTGTAGTTTTTAGCGGCATGTCTCAACTAATCTCATACATTATATATAATTTACTGCAGCTTAACAATATTTAAACAAGATCCAATCACTAAAACTGAACCTTGTTGTTAATTAAAATATAAAATATCTTGTTATCCATAAAAAGTACCGGGTCTTTTACAGTCTCCCTTGCTCTCTCGACTCTGGGCTTTCCCACAAGTCTTTATCTACCATATATACACATGTATATAGATACAGCTACAACTACACCTTTAGTTCTCCAGAGTGTTGAGCTGAACTGTTCCTCGCCTCTTTTCTTATCAGCGGCGTTGCTGTGATATGAATGACAAAAATTTGTTTGGTTTCTTCTTGTTGTTGTATAGCTACTCATACCCTGTACTAACTGGTGGGCCAGCTGATAAGAAAGTGAGTTAATAGATATATAAATTTATTGGGAAATAGTAGTAGTAATATAAGCCAATGTACAGAGTTTAGTCATAGAAATAACAACAGGTGTGAAGGTTACACGGATGCAGTTGAAATATTTACGTAAAAAAGAATAATAATAGCCCGATTTCATTAAAGTTTATTACTTTTACTGATTAATCAGGCCAATCGATGTGCTATCAACACATTATAAAAGAAATAAATACTTAAACTTATGACACTTATTGATAAATAAATAAGTGACAAACTGATCTAACGCCCTTAAATGACAAATTGACAGTTTAATAAGTGTCGATTCTGAATCAGAGTTTGTTTGAATTCGATACTAACACGAGACTCCGCCAGTCATGAAACTCGCCGTTTGTGTACTGTAAATTTGAGCTGCCTCGCAGAATCCGCTCCAGATGATCATCTTGGTGGCAAGTTCAATGCAGGTCAGACACACACACACACAGACTCACACTCACACACCGCAAATACTTTCAATTAAAACTAGTACTTGAAAAAATTATGTATAAACATTAATAATACTACAAAGTTTGGCACGCGCGAAGCGTTGTCACCGCTCGAGTTTCAGCTGCAAACTGCGAAGGAAAAATTAAAAACAAACTGCGAACCAAAAAGAACATGAACTCCAAAAGCACAACACAAAAGAAACGTAACGAAACGTAAAGAGGGGAAAGAATAGAAATAATAGGAATACAAGAAAAGAAAAACAAGAGCTTCAAGTGGCCATTGAATTGTCACAAGAATCGGACGAAAGCGAAGACAGAGACGAAAGCGGAGACGAAGAGTGAAACTGGAAATCTGATTGGGAGCAAGTGAGAGCGCAGCGAATACGAAAAGAAACGACGATAAGATCAGGGATGGAAATTCGATTATTCTAACAGCGAACAGTCAAATACTCAATATGAGAACTATTTAAAATAGGGCAACAAATTTGTATGCGAATTTTAAAATAAATAATTAAATATAAAAAGAAATATGAAGGACTTCAAAGAACAATTTTTTAAACAAACAAAAGTATTTAAAAATGAAATAAATTATTTTGAAAATATTATTTATTTTTTGAAATAAAAAATAAAGTTTATATAAAGGACTTTTAAAACTTAAAAATGTATTTTAGAAATTAAATAAATTAATTTAAAAATATTTAACATCTGTTTATTAAGTTAACAATAAAGTTAATTAATATTTTACAATTTAATAAAACACAAACAATTAAGAATCCAATATTACCGAAATGATAAATGGTAGGTAAAAAAAAAACTATAACATTTATTCACGTGCATATTTAAAACATAGTTTTTTTCTCATTAAACAAACATTTAAAATAAAACATTAATCGCTATACAGTGAAAGCTCTACTCGCGGACAGCTCCCTGAGGCGGGCAGCTCCCTTAGCCGTTAGAATTTTACAGTCCTAAGTGCATGATTGTCATACAAAATCCTTTCCCACAGGCGGACATCTCCTTTGGGCGGACAAAAATACTGGAACCATGGCTGTCCAGCCAAGGGAGCTTTCACTGTATATATATAGAAACCTTAGCTATTTTGCAGCTCGCTATTATTCTTAAATTATAACGGTTGCTTTACTATACACACGCACACATATGTTCTATACAGCTCCACAAACTCAAAGTGTTGGCGAACTGGTTCATTTGGTACCACCAACTAACTAGTTCATGCAAATACCAAATGATAATTCGTCTTGACCACTTCTATTACCTGTTGCGTAGGCTGGTTCAATCTCCTCCTCTGACTGCAACTGATGCTGTGAGGACATCTGATGGTGTTGTTGTTGCTGCTGCTGCTGTTGGTGCTGCTGTTGTTGTTGCTGGTGTTGCGTCACAACCATGGGCACTGTGGGTATGGGCACGGGAATGGGCAAGCGTTCATAGTGTATACATTCGTGATGATATTGCTGATGATGATGTCCATGACCATTGTGAATGGTGCCGAGGACACTGCTCCGTCCACCAATGCTGCTGCCACCAGCGATGCTACCGCCACCGCCACCGCAACCATTTAGGCCACTGCCAGCGCTGCCACTATGATGGCCATGATGATAGTCCATGCTGATCATGCCGGGATTACCAATGGAAACCGAGCCAATACCACCACCACCGCCACCGCTGCTGCCACCGCCAGAGTCATCAGTAGTGGTGGTGGTGGTAGTGTTGTTGTGACAGCGACTCGAGCAGCGTCCAAGGGAACCGCTGCCGGTGCTGTGATGGCCAAGACTACCCATATGGCCGGCATGACCCATTACCAGCATACCGCCCATTATGGATCCACCGCAGCCCTGACTTGAATCCGAGCCAGAATCATGACCAGTGCAAACGGCACCAGCCGATCCTGGTCTGCTAAGCGTTGAATGCGGTGGCGTCACTGAAGCCGTCGTTTGCATATAATGATGCGTATACGGATGCGGATGTGGTACATCGTAATCACCCGTATCTATGTGACTCGCCGACATCATTCCAATGCTTCCAGTGCTGCCTGTACCCACGCCCACTCCAACGCCCACACCCACTCCCACGCCTCCCTGCAGGCAGCCCAGTGAGCCATGTGCACTGCCATGATGACTATGACTGTGATGACTGCCATGGGCACTGCCACTCCTACTGTGCAGAGATACGCCTCTGGTGAGCGTGTTGTTAGCCGATTGTATGGAACTGACCACTGCGCCGCGGCACATGATGTCCGAGAGCTGATTGGCCTGGATATCAAAGTACTTCGACTGCCATATGGAAGATTATGTCTCAGTTAGTTAACAGTTCAAATCCGCTCAGAGCTGTGCAGGATTTACAACATTCGTTTTTTACGGAATTCATTTCAAATTTTTAATCGAATTTTTAGCAGTTTTCTACCATCCAATGGGTTAATACCCATTTTTGTAGAGTTTATATACCCAGATTTTTCCATTTCCTACTCTTTTTTTAAAGCTTACTTAAAGCTGTTATTTAAAATGCATTCTATATTTTTTTCTAAGTATTTTTTAGACCACGTACTCTAAAAAAGTGTAGAAGGGTCTATTAAGTTCGTCTGAAGCGAAATGTGCGTAACAGGCAGAAGGAGGCTTTTCCGACTGCATAAAGTATATATATTCTTGATCAGCATCAACAGCCGAGGCGATATAGCAATGTCCGTCTGTCTGTCTGTCCGTCCGTATTAACACCTGAATCTTCTAAACTGCAAGAGGTAAAGCTATAAAATTTTTGATGAAAGTCCGTCTGTATGTCAGGCAGGTTGAGTTTATTTCAAATCTTTGCCACGCCCCCTACCGCCTCCGTAAATTGTAAAAAACTATTTTCACATCACCATAACTTGATAACGACTAGAGCTAGAGAGACCAAATTCACACATTATGTGTATGGTACCATTATAACTATCTTAACCAAGTTTGATCCGGATCGGACAACTATAGCCTATAGCTCCAATAGGACAAATCGCTCGAAGATTGGTGATTTGTATGGAAAAACGCGCACTAGAAGAAGTACGGGGTCTTTTACAGTCGGCTTGCTTGACTGTAGCCTTTCTTACTTGTTTTTAAATAAAGCCTTATGTTTTTCCTTGACTCCAATAATAGAGATTTTTTTAGTATCATTATAGCCTTTCTATACTTTTAATATTTTAACTATAAGCTCTTTTGACTCTTCTTCTTTTGTAATCTTTTCTAAATATATATAGCGGTTATAGCTGTTCCTAGTTTCCTTAATGAATTCGCAGACATTTCTTATTTTCAGATATCACAATAGTTTTATAAACTGTTCTTTAGTTACCATCTAATACTTTTATTCTGTCTGATACTGTTACTACTACAATTCCCTACTGATCTCCCAAATAAATATACTATTTTATAGATCAGTTCATCCTATACTGATCCTACAACATTTATCTCAATCTCTTTCTCGCCCTTTAACTAAATTCTTTCCTGAAAGTTTTCGAAATATATGAATTCTCGTAACTTGTACGGTTCGAATCATGCACAGCTCGGGTTCCCTGATCTATGTAGTACCGTGTTCAGTACCTGCGGACTGTCCAGCTGATCCAGTGATTGCCTCCTGGCCGCATAGTCCAAGTGTGTGAGCAACTGCTGTGCAGCCGGGCAATTCTTGTTCGAGTGCTGATGCAGATGTTGTTGCGATGATGTCAGGAGCGGCGGAGGCGGTGGTGTTATGGAGCCACACGGTGAGCCCGGACATGGACTGGAGCAGCGTGATCGACATGTCGGACTGTAACAGAGTGTACCGCCTCCTTGTTGATTAGCCGAGGGAGTGCTGGGGCAAGTCTGTGACTGCTGGGATTGTTGCTGCTGCTGTTGTTGTTGTTGTTGCTGCTGTTGCTGCTGCTGCTGTGGCAAACATGGCGGTGGCTGCTCCTCTTCCTCCTCGGCCTGTACGAGATTTACGGGCAACGGGGTGCACTGCGTCAAGCGGCGCGGAGAACGACCACGATCCACTGTTGTGGCGGACCAATAGCCCCAGGCCATATTTTATTTTGTATTTGTTGTTGTCGCTCTACTTGTTCTGCTTCTTACTCTTCTAATTATTGTTGTCGTTGTTGTTGTTGTTGTTTTTAGTTTTATACTAAACTTGGTTTGGTTTGGCTTCGTTTGTTTTGCACTTGACTCTTGCTGTTGCTGACTGCGATTAATTGCCGCAAATTTGCATAAACTGGCAATGTCAACAAGCGGCACACAGTAACGCACAGTGTTACAGCCTGTAAAAGTTCTAGACCCAACTGCACAGTGGCACAACAGTGGGCGATAAACTTGTTCCACGCACACGCACACGCAACTGAACCGATTTTAAATTTGCTGCAAAATTTATACGAGTTTTCAAATCAATTTTTTGTGGGGGGTTTTTTGGGTAGCCTTGGAATTAAGAATCCATTTGAACTAGTTCATTGAACCAAGCTTGAAAGGAGTACACTTTCGATTGATATAAAAAAAAATTAAATGCTCTCAAAAACAATTTTGATAAAATAGTTAATAACTCGTTCATTAAGTATCAAAACATTAAGTATTTTAAAATTTGTTTTTGAGAAACTATTCATTCAAATAATTTCTACAGAAAGAACTAACTCACTAAAATGTAAACCAATTTTAGTTCCAGTATACGATAGAAATTCTAAAAAGTTTCCAAAGTTTCATCTTGAAATAAATATTAAACGTTTAAATATGTATAGTTAATTTATATAGTTACTATTTCCAAATACTTCTACTAAATTTTACAATCGCCTGAATTTAAGCCCTTATTTTCCACAAAAGTTGCCCCACTGTGCGGCCTCAAGTGCAAATTGTGTGGCACATGATGGCACATGAAAAAAGGCAGAATAAAAACCGGGACAAGGCCCAGCAGCAGAAGCAGAAGCAGCAGCTGCACTGGCATAGACTACAGTTATGCCGCTTAGATTTGTATTTGTAGTTGTGGTTGTAGTTGTAGTTCTAGTTGCAGTTACAGTTAGCATAGTTAGCGCCGCGGGCCGCCTAAAACTATGCAATGGAAAAGTTTTCAAAGCCAAACGACAGCTGCGCCCCCTGGCGTGCAAATTCTATAGTTTAAAATGATTGATTAAAAACTGCAGGCGATGCAAATGCTCTAGAGAATAGGGGGACAAGGGCTTTGGGGCGTGGTCGATGTATATAGTGGGAGGCAGTGCAGACGCTGTCGCCGCGAAAACCACACCTCAAAAAAAATAATATATATAAATTGTGTAATAAAAGGCGAACAAGAGACAGCGAAAGAGACGCTAAAGAGGAGATGCAATGCAAGCGAAACAGCTGACAACTCTGTTCAGGCACACACACACACACATAGGCACAGGCACAGGCACTAACTCACACACACACACATACAGATGCGCCGCGACAATCACAAACAATTGAACCCAAGTCAAACGAGCGCACAAGTTGCTGCAAATTGACAAAGGCGTTGAAAAGCCCAAGAAGCTAGAGCGAGAAGGCGCATAATCCAGACAGAGAGGGAACGATGCTGAGAGAGCGCAAAGGAATTAAGAGAGAGAGAGTGAGCGAGAGTGAGAGCGAGTGCTATGCTGCGCGAGGGAAATTTTACTCCCAGGGCACCCCGAAAAGTATGCAATCCTCCCTGCAGTGCAGTCAAGTGTAAATAGAAAATTTCTTCAAGTGTATTGGTAGGTCACATCGAAACTGCTTGACGTTGTAGTCCACATTGTTGTTGTTTTAGTTGTAGTTGTAGTTGTAGTTTGTTGTTGAGACAATTGAAATTAAGTACTCTACTTTCATGCATAATTCGCATGATTAACGAGGCAAGTGGCGAGAGAGAGAGAGAGAGAGAGAGGGAGAGGAGGAGGCAAAGGGTGGACTTGTTTGTAGCATCCACTTGAGGCAAGTGGTTTTGTCGTGACAAGCCACCAGTCGATCCTTTTCTTTTGTGCTGATGTTGCACTCATGTCCAGGGCCCCAATCCCTATGCCTGGGGGTATACGCCCCTTCTGGACTGGCTGTCGGGCAGACAGGGGGTGTGTTTTAGGCCAACATCGTTTGTTAAATATAAACACACAGTGCCCTGGCATTGTTTGTAGACTGCAATTGGAGCATGAATATTGGTTAAATTCTGTTGGGATTTTCCAACCCAATTGGGGGGTGCCCAATGTGTGTGTGTGTGTTGGAGGGGGTGGGGTGGGGGTTAAAACTGACAAGTTGGTTAGTTGCAGCATCGTAGAAACTACACTGCTCCCAACACCAAGCTGCACATCCTATTTCTGACAGCGAGCGGTAAATCAATCAGTGGCTAACCCCAGAGATACTTTGACTTTGTGATAAGCTTTAAATTTGCATATCATTTATATGTGAATCAATTTGGAACACACTAATACACCAATACACACACATGGATACTGTATACTATCAGTTAACAGCTTAAAAAAGTACACTTTGCTGCATTGGCTTTTAAACTTGTCTAAATTTATTTATCTGCACTTTTAATCCAATTAATAGTTGAACTTTTTATAGTTCTGAGCTCTCTTTGTGCAAAAGTTTAATTCAATTTACTGTTGAAAGTTTATTAATTAGTTAAATAACTCAATTTGTATTGCCAATTGAGTAAGCCATGATTCTACCTGATAATTTCTCACATCTACTTGATAAATTTAACATTACACATACGCACTGTTAGCCCTGTTGTAATCAGTGGTGTGCAACTTGTCAAGCAATTACCAAATACTCCAACTGATTTAGATATATTGTTTATATATGATTGATTAGCTCAATCAATAAATTGCTGCCATCTGAGCCCAAAGACATTTCTGCTGATTAGACAACAAATCACAATAATCCATTCAACTAATTTTAGCTGATTGACAAATCAAGAGTAGCTTAAGTATCTGCAAACAATGGGTCTTACATCAGAGCTGGCTGTGATTATAATCGAGACACGCCCCAAAAGCGAGATACTCAAACCCACTCGAGTTTAAGGCGATAATAATGATAAATATAATAACGAGCCAATGGCCAACTTAAAGCCCTGCTCTCAGTTTCCACTTTTCTTTCTGTCCTGCCGCTCTGCTCTCTGCTCCTCCTGCACGCCTTCCTCAGCTTACTCTGGAAAATTTGCCTGCGAATGACGTCAGAGAACCGTAAAATTTGATGGTTTTTGGTGGGGTTTCACCTGCGTGCAATATTTCGACGCCTTCGCATAAAACGGAAACACTTCACACGCTTGAATTTCAGGCCAAAAAGGAAGATAAGAACAGAAGAACAAGAAAAGGCCAAAAAGAAAAAAAAAAAACAATTTGGCCAAAAGAGCAGAGAGCGGCCTAAAGTGTCAGAGGCCATATTCTGAAGCTGGCCATGCATGCAAAACGAGCAGAGTCAGTAAATGTACGTCATATGCATACTTAACTAACTGAAACAGGGCACGATTTTGGCCAAGAACTGAGCTTGGCCAGGTTGTGTGTTGAGCCAGCGAGAAGTCTCTGAACTAACAATAATTTCATTAAGCCCAATGGCATCATTAAAATATGCCAAACAATCATAATGTGCTAGTCCCCAAAGGGGCGTGGAATTTAACACGACTTTTGGCCAGAACTTTTACAAATCGTATGCATTGGCCAGGAATGGAAGTGTGTGTGTGTGTGTGTGTTTGAGTGTGTGTTTGTGTGACTACAATAAGTCGCATAAAGTTTAAATGATGGCGCATTTGAAGGCGACAGCTTGGGCTGACAAAAAAATTTGTCGAGCAAACACACACACACACCCACACACACGGGAATATACTTATGGGTAGCCAAAAAAAGAGAGAGCGAGAGCGATTTAGTTGGCCTGAAGCGTCTTGGCAACACACTGACACACATACACAACTCACTGTGTGTGTGAGTGAGCCTGGTCAAGTAGCAACTATTTGGGCATCTTTTTTGGCCTAGACACTTTTTGGGCTTGTAATGCAGGCGAGTGACGGCGTCATCAACGCTTGATGAAGTGCAAATGCCTGCTAGGGTCAAGTTTAGGGGCAAAGAGCGAGGGAGCGAGGGAGGAGACACATGTCAGTGTCTGTCTCCCTCTCTGTGTATGTGTGAGTGTGTGTGTGTGTGTGTATTTTTTGTGCCGCCTGTCTGTGTGTCAATTTGTATCTGCGTGTGTTTGTATTTGTGTGTGTCTGGGCACAGCAGCCGAAAAGTATGCAAGCTAAAATAACAGAATCAACGAAGCAAATGAAAATCAATGATTCGATTTTGGCCAAGGCAAAGAGAATTGTTCGTTTGTTTGTTCTCGTGGTTTGACATTAACATGAAGCGGATTCCAATTCCGATTCGTAACCAACAATTTGATTATGTGACAAATGTAAAACATGACAGTTGCCTTGCGGGTATTGCCAACAAATTGAAGCCCATGTCGCCCTCTTACCGTATTCGGAATTTAAAGAAGAAATTCAAAGAAACCCCAGAAACCCTTGAAAACCAAGGGAAACGATTTTTTTCGCTTCCTTACAGTTCACATTTCGAACAAAACTAAGGAGTCTCAACAAATTCATGGTTTGCTGCACCTCTAAAGACAGGACAGGGCACTCAGAGAGCCTCGAAAGCCAGCAGTTTCTGGATCTTAAAGTCCGACTTTTATGAGTTTCACCCAAAAGTAGGCTATGAATTTTTAAATTACAAAATATTTATGCATTTTATATTAGTCATTTTACAGCAGCCCTCGTTTCTAAACCAAATCAATCGCGTAATCTGAAATACAATCCAAATGTTATCCAGGGGCAATTGATTTTTTTCTTATATTCTTTTTTTTTTTTACGTGTTTTCTTTTATTGTGTTCTCCCTTCGGAGGCGGAGCGAACTTTTTACTTGGCAAGAACCAGTAAATGGAGTAACGGTTTACAACAAATAAGTTGGCAACACTTAGATATTTCACTCGATAAGTAATTTGTTATATTATATATAATTTATGTTGTATGCGGGTTTTGCGCGATTGCATGTGTGTGTGTGTGTACGTGTGTACGTGTACTTCTGATGTGCGCGACGCGACGTTAGCAACAGCAAAAATTATAGAAAAAAAAGGCGAAGCTTTTTTTTCCCCCAAAATGTTTTTCACGTTTGATTTCTTCCGCACGGCACTTCCAGACAGGCGAGCAGCCACGGCGCGAGTGTTGCGACAGGACGACGACGACGACAACGAATGCCGACGTAGTCCAAAAAACTTTTGCAAGGGATATTTTCGCACGCACACACAGGCAGGGAATGTATATGCGTGCGTGTGTGTGTGTGTCTGTGTGTTGGTATGCGTCTGCCCGCTGTTCAATGTCAGGTGACGCAGGCAACGACAAAGTCAGCACCGGATGCCTTTAAAAAGTTCTGCTGCTCCTGCACTTGCGCTCAATTTCATATACTTTGAAACTTTGGCAGCCGCCTTGGAAATAGCCAAACGCCGGCGCAGCATTGCCAACCATTTGGTTGAGTAACTCAAAGGCAAAACGTTCAGTTGGCAACGCTGTAGCACAACTCAGCTGTTGTTTTTTTCCTTCTACTTGTGCAAGGGAAATTACGCTCTTTTGCACGCGCTCTCTCACGCGCGCTCTCTCTCCCTCTCTTGTGCTCCACCACACTCGTACTCACTTACTCCCGTTATTACTCACGCTCTTTTATCCCACTCAACTTTTGTATCGACCTTATGTGTTTGAAAGCTTGTACGCCTGGGTAAAGTTTGTTTGCACGTGTGTGTGTACGAGTGTGTGTGTGTGTAGCGTTGCCATATTGCAGGCGCATAAATTATAACGACAGGCAGAAAAGATAAAGAGAGAGAACGCAAAGGGGCAGACGCTTCATTGTTAGCCGGAGATGAAACCGGAAGGTGGAACACAAAACACAAGGCAACCAAAACAACGGCTTATAAAAATGCCAGCCATACAAATACACACAAACACACACACACACACATACATACAAACACGCGTACATGGACATTTACTAATCAACACAGCAGCAACAGTAAAAACAACAACAACAACAACAACAACTGTAGCAATAACAATAACTACACAAACACAAACATGTAACGGTAGAAAAACATCAACAGTCGCGTCGTGTAATGCTTTTAAGGCGCTTGTATGAGTTTTGTGGTATGCCAGTCTGTCTATACATGTATGTGTGTGTGTGTGAATGCGTGTGTGTGAGTGCGTGTGTGTGAGTGCGTGTGTGTGTATTACAACACAGACACAAGCGTAGAGCAAAACCGCACAGAAAATGCTTTTAATACATTTTAAGCCGCATTTTTTCACACGTGGCTACAACAACGACACCAAATCGTGGCCAGGAAGCAACGAGCCAAAAACAGCATCCTACTACAATACAAAAAAAAAAAAAAAAAAAAAAAAAAGGAAAAGGAAAACACAGGGTATCAGCTAACAACCAAACTGAAACTGAAACTCAAACTTTGCCGAGGGCCACACGTTAGCTAAATTATATTTGCCACAGTTTTTGCCATCTACTGCACTCAACGAACTAACTGTTTAACAAAAAGGTGGAAAAAAAAAATAACCAAGTGACCATGGAATAAAGTCGCTGATATCGGAAAACTTTTGGAATTTTCATTTAAACTAAATGTTTATTGGCACAAAAAACTTCAATTTGGCAAATGAGTTGAAATTATTAGTTTTTGAATAAAGAAGTGGAAATATTCATATAGAATTTTAAAAAAGAATTTTAATAAAATATAAGTTTTAAAGTGTTTTTTTTACAGATATTTTTAGAATTTTTACTTTATCAAATTTATTTAAAAATGGTCTTTTTTTTTTAAAATACGTTTCTAAGCAAGTTTTTTATGAAATTCTGAAAGCGTAATGTTTGTTCTTTTGGCTTAGAACATTATTATGCATATCCAAATGTGTTATCATTCGGTTGTTTACAGTAATTTATTGTTGTTGTCGAAAACATTTTGTGTTTTTAGTCATTAGGCAAATTTCGAACGGAGAGAAAACTTTTTGTGGCAAGCATAATTAAGTATAAACAGTTAACTAAGCAGATGGATGAGCTCTTGTCTATGTGTTTGTGTGCAGAGACATACTTTCAGGCGTGACTGTAATATAAAGCAGCCAAAGAAGCCATACACAAAAATTAAATTTGAAAAACCGGGCTAAAACCGACCTGCCAGGCAAACAATTTAATTATAATGAATTATAAACGAAGCCGGCAGCGTCAATCGGGTCAAAAAGCGGATGTAAAGGCAAAAAAAAATACAAAAATTAAACAAGAAGAAGAAACGAATAAACAGCTCAGGAGAAGAAGATGAGTAAGATGCAAAAAAGCGTAGTCTGCTTATGGGCGCTTCAAAGGAAACCAAACATTTAATCCTGTATGTGAGCGTCGTTGCTTGTTTGTATATGTGTGTGTGTGTGTTGCCAGCACGAGTTAATTAATATTTTATGTTATTAACATGGTCGACTGCTGTTTGGATTTTGCGCTACCAATCCGCCAGGGATCCCCGCTATAGGCCAAAAAGCAACAGACAACAGCCAGGAGCCAAGAGCCATCAGGAGGCATTTTAGCCAACAGCAAGGTTTATTGAGCTAATAAACCAACGAGCATATTGTTTAACCAAGCTGAAATGTGCACAAAATTGCGGTTAAATTATGCTCCAACTAAGGCCCAAAATTTAACCCATTTCGACGCCCACAAATGAGCATAAAACTTTTGATAATGAAATTTCTGATGAAATGAAAAACTTTTGGCTATAGTTTTTGGCCAGCCACAACAATAGATAGCAAACAAACAAACAAAACCCACAACTGAGCATCATAAAATTGTATTTGAACATTTAAAACTACAACAGATTAATCCCTTTTAAAGTAGGCAAAAATAAACTATTTCAAAAACTTTGTCTCATAAACAAATTAACTACTTTATCATTTCTAAAGCTCTGCTCAAATTAGATTATAAATCTGTTAATTCACCTAATGCCAAGCATTAATTCTAAGCTATTTCAAATGGATTTTAAGTTTATTGTTAAGAGATAGAATTTCAGAGTAAAGTTATCACTTTTCAAAACATATACAGTGCTCAATGAAAGAAAGATTTCATTAATAAATTTTGCATTAACAAAATGGTTTGCCTTAAACATAAACAAAATATGTCAGACAGTGATTTTGAGAGGTTTATATTTCCCATAGGTAACTCTCAATTACCAAATGAATATATGTATATTTAAACTGCTTATCGCCTCGTTAAGCAAACATCAGAAAAGATAAAACCAGATAAGAAAATGTTGTTCAACTTACCGTGGATAACCAACTGAGAGTCGTAATTCATTTCGTATAATCGAATGGCTTCGACCAGTTCCATATTCGTTGATATCGTACAAGGATCGTTCTCCTCATCGACCCACTTGATGGTAAAGGGCTGTAAAATAAATATATATTTTATATATTAATCTACAAATTATCGTTATAATTTTGTCTTTACCTGATCGATGGGAAAGCGACAAATGTTGCGTATTTCATAGCAGAGTTCCTCGTAGGTAATATTCTTATTGATGGTCGTTATTATGACTTGGCCATTGTAGGCCGTCTTCACTGTAATGCAATTTGGTGAGGTTCCGAGCAATGAAGCGGCATTGTTCAAATTGCCAGAACCGCTGCCATCGTTCAATATTTGCGAAGGCATTTTCTGCATTTGGACGGAAACGGAAATGCACCTTATGAATATTAAGACACTCTTGTCTCTAGCTGTTATCAGCTATTATTGTTTATTATCAAAGTGAGAACTTTCTAAATATTCAGAGAGCTGAAAGGTAAAAGAAAACGATAAATCATGACTGGCATAAGTTGAAAATAGATAAAATATATTAAGCATTATGAAGATTAAATTTCTTATCGCATTTTAACATAACATGACGCTGTTAAACGTTAACAGCGCATGCATGTTATGTTTTAACAGCGCGAGCTTAACAGTTTTCTGCTTTGCACTCCCTTTCTATTCTTTTGCTGGCGCGGCAAGCTTTTGGTTATGATTCTCTCTTTATGGTTTTTTTTTCCTGGCAAGCTTTCGATATTTAAATCTCAATTTAGGATGCGCCACGCAGCTGTCAGATTTGACATTTGCTCTAACACCGGTCCATTGAGCCACGGGAAAGCAACAACTGCATAAACAGACAGCATGCCACAGGTGTTTGTTGTTGTCTCAGACACACACGCACGCACAAACACATACACAAACACTAACACACACACGTATACGCGCACCCATTTCGTTGTTGGTAACTAACATATTAGTGGCATGAATCATTGCAGCTAATGCGGCGCAACGCCCACAACCAAAGCGCATTCTAAATGAATTAAAAACAGAATTGGAACAACAATATCGAGTTTACCTATTGCGCAAACACTGTTTAATTAACGTCGTGCATTGACCAACTTAAAAGGCAGCCTATTCCGAGCAGCAGCAACAACAACATTAACACTCGAGCAAGAGCTAAAGCCAACAAATGCCAAAGCGTAGCATCGACAACCTGTTTTTTTTTTACCTTCTTTTTTCTCTTTTCTCATTTGCATTTAAAATCGGGTCTGCGTTGCCGCTTTTCTCCAATTTCTTTTTGCAGTTAATTTTTTGCAAGACGATATAAACTGTTGAATTATTTAATTTCACCTCATTATGCTTACTTTTATTTGTTGGTTGTGGTAGTTTGTTTAACCAAAAATGCCGCACAAAGCAACAGCAAAAACAAGCTCACACACACACACTCGAACAGAAAGAGAACGAACACTAATGGAATGCAAACGAATCACGGCACGTACAAAAACATAAAAACTCAATTGCAGTTAATTTAAAAACGACACATATTTTTATTGACGAATTAACCGCACGCACTTTTATTGTGGTTTGTCGTCAAATTGTTTAAATAATTGTAACATTTTATACAAATGCAACAAGTGTGGCTGTAGAGGCGACGACAAAATGCGCTGTTTAATACAGAAAATTAGGGCAGGCACTTGATAAAATTCAATAACAATCGACTGTCTGAACTATCGATTGATGTTCTACCATCGAACTCTTGTTTATAAAATATCGATTCAGCTTCCTCTATTCACAGCAATACTTAGGTTTTCCAAACAGTAGATAAATTAAACTAAATTGTAGCCTCTGTTGCGATATCAAGAAAATATTTATAACATAAATTAAGTATATATGTAATTATGTATTGCAGTTGAACTTGTAAACTGAATTTTGTATTTTTTGTATTATAGAAATTCACCACTGATTGCAAGCCAATCTTTTAATACCGACAAACAGTGGTGAATTTGGTATTTTGCCTACACAAGAATACAGTCACACTCAGTTGTGTTTTTGTTTTCTTAGCGAGTGGTTTGAGTCGGTTCGCGTCGCTTTCTTGCGCGGTATTTACAATTAGTTAAAAAACGCATAAATTTGTTAAATTGTGGCACAAAATTAATAAATGCTTATAATTAAATACTAGCTTAGTCTACTTAAAGATAACGCGGCACACATCGGGCATAAAGTCAATTTAAGTTACAAGTTCACTACAAAGAAAATGGCGGCGTAGCAAACAATAAAAAAAAAGAGATACAACAACAACACAGTCACAACTACGTAAGCAGCGTAGCTTAATAAACTCTTTTTTTTCTCGGCTGCACAAAAATTAATCTGGTTTTATGTTTTACTTTAATGCGTCGCGCGCGCGCCACTTCTTTGTGTGTGTGTGAGTGTTAGTGTGAATGTGTGCCTGTAGAAAATGTCATAAAACGTGCAAACAACAACAATAATTGATGCCCTGTTAAAGTTTAACATTTGTTTACTTTTGTGTGTCAACTTTCGTCGTGGTTGTGTTTTAATGTGATTGCCAGCACTTTGGTGCTTTCGGAAATTGAAAAAGAGTCAACACGGGAAAATAGCTTTTCCTAACACATTTTACAGGTGTGTATTTTTTTAATATTTCTTGTTAGCGGCTTTTAATCGTATTTTTGGCTACGATTGTTTATGTTTTGAAGTTCGTATCCTCATGCTGCTGTTGCCGGCGTCGGCGCTGACGCTACTATCTGTTAGTTGTCTGCTTCTTCCTTTTTGTACAGGAGCCGCCAGCTGTTGAGCTCTCTATTGTAAGAGTGGCCATAGGCATCTGCAGGAAATTGGTTTCGGTTTTTGTTTCAGGACAAAATGCAGCTGCAGCTGCTGCTGCTTCTGCTTATGTAATTAATAAACCAACACGTGTCAGTGCCGGCATCAGTGTTATGCTCGAGCGCAGATGATGACGCGTGCTGCAACTTCTCAGTGGCAGATAACAATGGCGCTGCGGCAACTCTGGCTTTGCTAATGCTTTGCATAATTTATTCCCGCCGCTTTGGCTTTGCTTGTTAACAAAACGCTCTCGTTGGGCAATTAAATGTTAGACTGTCATTCTCTCATTATTCCATTGTCTCTACAGCACTTGAAAATTCAAAGCGCGTTTACTTTAGTCCTCTTGTTAAGCTTTGTACTCGTTGTAAATACTCAGATTGCGCCATAAAGCTCATATAAATCAATAGAAAGCGCAGTACACACACAACTAGTGAAATACACACACACACACACATAAACATACAAGTACACTAGCTCATAACTCACTTGCTATAATGGGGAGCGACTCTCGCGTCCGCTCAATATGCAGAGATTTGTGTGGGAATCAAATGACTTGACGTCGTTGCGTCGCAACGCATCGGCCCGAGTCCAAACAGCTCCAATGAAGTGTTAGAATTGTCGTTGAGGAAAGTGGGCTGAGCGGGGCACAGTGGGACAAAACGGTGTGTACCATCACAAAATATGGTAGCTTTGACCAATAATGACTTATACAGGAGACATACGATTTTAACATAAGTCCATTAAGTATGGACTATTAGTTTATTTAAAAAGATTAACATATTCTTATTTAAATACGATTTAATATGAATTGGGCACTAAGTCAGATATATGCATTTAACATTGAATATTCTAAAAATTATTTTTGAGATAGTACACACGCTTGTGTCCCACAGTGCGCGGGGGGCAAAGTGGCAGTTTTAGTGAGCATAGATGACTTTACGTTTCGTCTGTTGTGAGAGAGCGTAAAATGAAGTTGAAGACGGAATGAGAGAGAGAGAGTGCGCGTACAAGCCGTTTAATAGAGATGGAGCCTTTTTTGAAGTTATTGTTAAACTCGTGTGGAGCGCGTGCTCTTTCTCTCTCTGTCTTTTGTGCTCTCTCAATCTCTGTGCCTCTTATTGGCTTATGCGGCAAGCAATGTGGTTGACTGCCTGACAACACACACATACATAGATATCTATTCATCTGTGTGAGTGTTTGAATTTGTTTGCCTTTTTGTGGCACAGCACCGCACAGTGGTTCAAGAAATTTGAGATGTACAAACAAACATATTTCAATTTGTAATTTAGTCAAGCAAATGAAGTTTAAACAAATGCTAATTAACATTTTACCTTGAATCTAAGTAATGACATAGTTTAGCCCCAGTTTTACAACTTCCCATGCTAAACACGCTTAAATGCAAATGACACACAATTTACTTCGTAAATCGACTGACCTCAAGCTCTTATCAGATCGATCATGGAAAACTTAAAAGCCTGCTTTTCTCATTGTTCACAATGATAGGAAATATTCATTAATATTCACTAGTCTCCAAATGCATGATTGCTTTTAAGCCACTGTGCTTGCATTGAACAACATTCAATGAATGCCTTCCACACTGCTTCTGCTCCTTTACACTACTCTACAGGGAATGCGTACAGTTGTATTTGTGGACGCCAATATTCATTTATTAACTAATTTGCCAGCGACAACAAATTGACATACAATTGTTATTGTTTCAATTGCAACAAATTGACTTCACTGTGGGTAAAATCACAATTTAGAAGAGCTATGAGTACGAGTGCGGCAATTTACGCGCACTCTCGTTCTCTCACTGTCTTTTGCGCTCTTTTGCTATCTGTTACTCTCTCTCTCTCTCTGGCTCTCTGAACAACTTCAATAATGTACAGCAGGAGGACTCTAACTTGGACTCGAACTTGAGCCGCGTTTTCAATACGCTTTGACTTGCGGTCGCTGTCGGCTCGTGTGCGCTCCGCCTTTTTGACTTCGTTCTTCGTTTCTTTTAGCAGGCAGCGGCAGCAGCAGTAGCAGCAGCCGTCGCCGCAGCGGCAACTTTTTGCGCTGCCTTTTCATATGCTTTACTTGTTTTTTTTGGCCAAAGCCAACGCGCTCTTCGTGTATGCGGTGTGCGGTGTGTGTTGGTGTTAGTGTTGGTGTTACTTTAGTGTACAAGAGTGTGTGAAAGAAATTTTTGCACAGAATTTTCCAACGCGTTTTTATCCTACTAAATCAATTGCAATTTATGTGAAAATTATTATTAAAGCTTATTTAAATGAAGTTTTCGTGTTTGCCATAAAAATTGTTACAAAAATCAACGTTTTCAAATGGTAATTTGCATATTTTTGGCACAGTTGTTGCCAATATAACCAATTCGCTTATACATGTATTTTTATATCAGTGTGCGTGAGTGCGTATATGTGTGAATGTATGTATGTGCTTATATGCGCGTGTATGTGTGTGCGTAGTAGTAAACGCACTTTGCAAGTGGGTGGCAAATAGTTGGGTACTAAAAAGTTCAATGTAGCTGTAAATGCTCTCTTCACTGTCTTCTCCACCTCCCCTCTTTCACATCACATATTCTTTTGCTCTGTACTGTATTTATTGTTGTTGTTATTGTCGTGCTTTGTTCGCATTGCTCGCTTTACAACTTGTTCGCGTTTTTTGACCAAAAGCGAATAAGAAGAAGCAGACGAAGAATTGATGGCCGCTTTTGGAGCTTTGCTGCTCTGCTCCGTTGTGTACGTGCTGACAGCCTTATTTGGTTTGTCCGTCTGTCCTTCTGTCTGTTCGTCCGTCCAGTAAGTCTCTTCTTTCTGTCTGACGGTGTGACTATCTCTGGTGCCATATGCGCTACGCATTCGTTTTGCATTAACCGTTAACTGCACGTATGTCGCTGATGATGTACGTCTATCCCGCTCTCCCTCGCCCACACATTTGACACATCTTCGTTGTGTGTTGCATTTACTCCTACGAGCTTTTTATGGTCGCTTGTTTGCTTCGTTCTTGGCGTTGCCAGATGAAACCTGAAACAAAACGCAAAGACAATGCAATAACAACTACAACTACATCAGTAACAGCGACGACGACGACGACAACAATAACAACAACAACTCCCTTTTACAGGCAAAACAAGTTTATGCTGCCCGCGGCCATTGTTGTTGCTCTTGCTGTCGCTGATCTTGTTGTTGTTGTTGTTTTTGTTGTCCTCTCCTTTACTTTGGCAAGATCAACATCTCCAGTTATCGACAGGCAGCGACACCATCTTATTTCGTTGCTGCTGCTGTTACTGTTGCTGACAAAACACGCTACCAACAATGTACACGAGTACAACAACAACAACAACGGTAACAACATAACATAGTCTTTGACTGGGGCGTGGCAAAACCAAACGAAACCAAACCAAACTAAAAAGAAAAAGAAAATGTAAGAAAAATGCAACCGAAAAACTTTTGTCCGCTTTGCTGCATTTTAGGGAAAGTATGGAAAACTGTCTCATGTTATATGCAAAGCACCCGCAACAATGGTAGCCTGTAGCATAATGCTGTACACATCGAATACCCTGTAAAAGCATGACAGTAGTGCTTAACTATCTGTATTTGCAAGTCATAAAAGTTTAGAGATTGTCATATATTCAAACAACCCAACAGTCCTTTAATTATATTACAGGGTATAGCAAAAAGACATTGTCAATAAGTCGCGCTGGTAATGAAGTGTTGCCTGGGCGGTCGCTTTATCTATCGGCCTTAATGACACCCACACAACCAAACGACACACACATGGACAGATTTCACACTCACATATTCAGTTAAGCACCGTTAATAAACATTGAGAATGAGATTTCATTTGATTTCAGCCGTCAGCTCCTTGCTCTGAATTTCTTTCCAGGTCCAACTCTCACATACCCAGCATCTATTACCCGGTACCCAGTGTGGTATATGAATCTGGCCATGAAGTGGTTAAGTACCGGGGTGTGGAGAGGGTGGTTAAAGGGGGGTTGGGAGGGATTTATCGGGGGTGGTTGGGCGACAACATCAACTAAGTTGATGTGCTGCCTGCTCTGATAGATTGGCCGTGTTGCCGTTGCCATTTTATTGCGCTCCATTTGGCTGATTACTCATGCCAGTAAACTTTAACGGTCGCAGAGCTTCAACGACAATTATTTAAGATGTTAACGAATTTTAGATACGCTATTATCACTCACTGAAGTTATAGTCTGTTTTATGTTTGTATCTCTGGAAATCTTTAAGACTTTGGATTATAACAAAAGCAAAAACGGTTCTTAATAATCTTTTAAGTCCCATTGATTTATATACAATTCTTCCATTTCATTTATTCATTTGTCAACTACTGTTTTTGGGAGATCCCTTCATATAAGATTTTAGGGTTCTTATCGCACCCCTTTTTGAGGCATTCAAACTGCCAATACTCCCCCGTATGAGAAGCGTATAAACATTGCGGTCCCTTTGTACTGCTCTATCTGTGTGTGTAAGTGAGTTAGTCTTTCTGTCAGTGTGTGTGTGTGTGTTTAAAACACTGGCACTATGGTGTATTTGTCCTTTTTCTTGGAATTGATTAACTGCACATGAACTATTGATTAGTTCGATTTAGGCATTTGCATTAGTTAATAATTTTAATACATGGTTTAATAAAGCTCTCTGTTAAACAGATTTCATTACTGGATTACTGTATTCAAATATACAGACAATAGGAGTAAACGATCAAATTGATTTCTTCTTGGACACACATGCTTCCATTAAAGATCTATAAACTAAAAGTACCACTAAACTTAATTCATCTAATTTATTTATTAACATACTGTTAGCTTAACAGTCTGCTGAAATGTTAACATATTGGCTATGTTTTAATAATGTTTGATATATTCTCGATACGTTAGCATTAAAAGGTAGTTAATATAACAATATTAAACAATAGACTTTATTCCATAAAATCGGTCAAAAGCTCCATAGTGACTGGTAACCATAATTATTTTTAGTTGCTCAGCGTTTTTCTCTGTCAACTTCAAAACCGCAACTCCGCTACATAGTATCGATACATGGCTATCTATGGGTTGTGTATGTGTGTTGGTGTATGCGTGTCTATCGCTGCTTGTCTGCGATTGTGTTTGACGACAGCGACAATCAATAAATCTTTCAGCCTGCGCTGCCCTTTTGTAATAGTTTTTCATTGTACTATGCTGAGTTTCCAATAGGAAAAAGGCCGCCCAAGCGTCCAATTGCATTTCCAATCAGTTTTTATGCTCGCACACATGTATGCAGAAACACACAAGCACACACACACACGCACATACACAATCTCCAACCATCGCATAAGCAAGTGTTATGCTCATTATGATTACTCACCCACCCACACCCAACAACGAAAACGGCAATAGCAACAAAAACAACAATAGGAGAAACTGCAATAGTTTTGCATTATTTACGCCAGGGGGCGTCCAGTGTGCTATGTTTGCAATTAAATGCGCAAGCAACAAAAGACAACAGCAGAATGGACTCATAAAAATGGACAGTAAACGACACGACTACAAAAACCAAAAACATAACGAAAATAATAAATAAAAGAAAGGAATGAAGGATAAAAGAAGCAGACAAAAAGAGGCGAATGTTAGCCCAAAATGCAAGCCGGCCGCACAGTTCAACAACATCTGCAAATGTGCAGCTGGGTGAATGGGGTACGACGGGTGTGTGTATATGTGTGTGGGTGACAACAACGGCAACCGTAATAACAATGACAACAACAACAACAAGAAATCGCAACCCACATTTGTGTATCGTTCACTGTTTGATATACTACCCTACTACAATTCTGCTCAGGCTCTGCCGCCGTCGCCGCTTATTCTGCGCGTTCTCTCCCGCTCTCTTTCTATCTGTCTCTCTCAGTAGCTTTGGCCTCTCCCGCGCCTTCGGCTGCAGTTTTTCGTTAATTTTCGTTTCACGTCGCATACATAAAAATTCATTAAAGACAGTCGTCGACTGTCGACTGGCTTGTAAATGAAATTTACTACTGCCACCGTTTTGCGTGTTGTTTTTCAGCTTTTGCTCTGCTTTACCTGAGCTTCGTTTCGTTTTCTGTTCGCGTTTTGCCTTTTTCCTGCATTTTTTACTCCCACACGCAAACACACACGTTATGAAATTTTTGGCACCTGCTTCTGTCGTATGATTCGCTACTCGGTCTGTGTGTGTGTGTTTGTGCCGGGCATCGAGTACTTAATCGAACAGGTGGCCGTTGTTGCAGTTAAATGGTTATCGATAACTGTTGTAGAGTTAATCGTTTTAAAATTAATCTATTTCACTAGAACTGCAAAATTAAAGCTTTTCTATATTATTGCCTTTGCTTCCGAGTATTTTGCGGCTTTGTTTTCGTACGCGTTCTCGTTCTTGTTCATGTTAATGACATGCCCAAGCGACGGCCCTGTTCGTGACTTCTGCCAGATTTACGCTTACTGCTTACCGACCGACCGACTGCCGCCGCCTGCCTCTGCATTTTTCAAGTGTATTATGACGTAGCGCCTAGACAAGTCAGACCACAGCCCCCCAAATGCAGCCCACAGTCAACGAACTTTGACATCGTCTCTCGCACTGCTTTCTATCTCGCTCTCGTTCTCTCCCCTCTTCGTGTTATGCTTTTAGTTGTGTTTTTGTGAATGAAATTTGTAATACGATGCTGCGGGTGCACAGTGGGTCAATTGCAATATTTTAAAGTTATATATTAAGAAAACTTTTGCATTCGATTAATATAATTCTGTTTAAAACTGCTTTGTTCTGCAGACAAAAAGCATTCGTATTGTTTATTTAAGTCTCGTTTTGGCAGAACAAAGACGCATTCCAACGTGTAAACTCAGTGATTCAGCTTATTTTTTACCTCTGACAACTACTTGAGTATTTCTGCATATTTTTCATCTCAACTCGTAAATAACAAACCCTATAAAAAAAATTAAATACGTTAAAACTCTGCATGTATGAAAAAAGTCCCAGCTTTTTATACTTTTTACATTTTTTAGAACGTTTTTAGTGTGTAAAGTTTTATCTATTGCACCCACTGTGCGACTCTGTCGTGTTCTATGGCAGTTTATTGACTTGCCGCAGCGTCGCGCGCGCGCTTAAATAGTGTGACCCTATTTTTAGACGGAGCAAAGGAAAATTTATGCCCAATTATGCAGATTTCCACTACTCATACAAACACACACACACACACACATCTGCTGCACATCTGTGCCCTGTTGCCTGTTCTATTTTCTCCCCTCCCATAATAACAATAAAAATCTCTAATGCAGTTGCATTTTCTTGATTTGTTTGTTTTCATCTTGTGTCTTTTGCAGGAGTTGCCACAGTTAATTTGGCCAGAGCGGCCAGCCGAGAAAGCAGCGCGAAATGCATCGCTCCCTAAAGCCGCACACATGCACGGCACAAGCTAAGAAGGTACAGCCGCCGACAATACCTGGGGATCAACAGGCCACGCCTTCATCGCCACTTGGACATCATCAGGCACAGATACCGCTCTACCGACTAAGCGGACCCTTGCGACACCATCAACACCAACAACAACTGCAATTGGATGATGGGATTTGCAGCATGAGTGGCAGTAGTATTGTCTCCTCGCCCTCACTGGAGGAGGGCGGCTTTAATTTGCCACGTGAGACGAGCGTGGCATTACGCATGAAAGATGAGGCAGCGGCGAGTGGAGCACCAACTGGAGGTAGCAGCAAGCCAATCACAGCACCGGCTCCATCCCTACCGCCTAGCATTGTGGCATGCCCACCGCCCGTATTTTGTGCCACACTACGTGAACCCTTGACCCACAAGGCGGCGGTTTATTACCATCAGCAGCTGGCATTGCAGGAGGATCAGGGCATTGATTTGACCCAATCACCGGGACGTGATTCGCCGGGTTCATCGTCGGGTTCCGCTGGTTCTGGTTCACGTCACAGCACGGCCAGCTTGGACTCGGGTCGTGCCTCATCCTATTTAACCGGTGTCTCCTCATCGGGCGCTTCAATACGCGCTCCTCTCTCCTCGCCACGCTGCAGTTCGGTCAGCTCCTGTTCGATTGGAAGTGTCGATCGACAGCGGAATGATGAGTTAATTATCGATTGGTTGCTGGAGATGAAACATGAAGAATATGCTCAACTCTTTATTGCCGCCGGCTATGATTTGCCAACAATTGCACGCATGACGCCCGAGGATCTCACTGCCATTGGCATCAAGAATCCGCATCATCGTGAGCGAATTAAGCAACGCATCGATAAACTTCAGGTGCTCGACAATTTGCCACACTTTGTGCCGGTAAGTAAAGAATTAGTAAGTAAACAGCGGTGAAACGAGCCCAGCAACGAACTAGTTCCGCTTTTCTATCTAATCAGCTAAACAACTCGTGATATTTGCATAAAGTCAACTTAGTCATAAGTCATACACTTGGCAATTTGTCAAATTGGCATTAATTATCGTTGCTAAAAGGTGAACAGAACTAGAGATGGCAGTTTTAAACTCGTTTTAAGTACTCGCTAAGATGGTCAACGAATAAGGAGTCGATTTGAAAGTAACGAGTAGTTTGGTCTACTATAAAACTCTATATAATTTGGAATATACTCTCATATATATATTCTAAGTCTTTAAATGTCCAACGAGTAACAGTGTAAACTAGCGAGACTGTAGAACGAGTCGGAAAGATAACAAATTCGATTTCTTGCTAATAGTTTAAAGCATAAAGAAATTGTTAAGTAAATTTCACTTGAAACACTTAACGATTAGCAGTAAAAGTAACGAATTGCAGGAAAAGTAACGAATTATTTTATGCAAGTCAAAAAAACTAACGAATAGTAGGAAAGTAACGATTTACTAAATGAAAGTCAATGAAATCTAACGAATTTTAATGCTTCCGACTCTTGTTGTTTAGTCGTTACTAATCTTAAAGTATTCTAAATACTTTTCATGTGCCCGTAATCGTTATAAAATACAGCGAGTAGCAGTACAACATAACGAATGACAGTTAAGAATTGATTTATCGTGGTTCTCCCGACCATATTTGCTTTAGATCGCTAATTTTTACTAAATTTAACAACTTTTGTGACCAACGAGTAACGAGTGAATGTAGATTTACCTTTCTTATGTACAGAAAATGAAATCGTCAAATTTCTCTAAGCAGCTTTAAGCTAAGAACTGTGTCAATAAACAAGATTTAATCATTTTCACGCATTAGTTACTCACAAAGTTGTTATTACTGGATTGATTAGCGTACTTAAACTTAAGATATTGTAAGCCTCAACATGATGTGAGCAGTTAATTAGCCAAATTAACCAAGACTTAATAACTATCTGTTGATATAAAGATGTAAAGAGATCGTCTCATCACATCTCTAGTCCCTGTAAGAGTTATTCCAACTCGTTCGCTTTCTGTTTGTTGATTACTGTTTATTTTTGCAGCTTATCTTGAAAATATTTCATTAAAAAAGCATTTGCAAAAACTTGTTTCCCACATACTGAGAGGAGCCCCACATAAAAAAGCGCCGTCAGCAAGTTTTTTGTTTTATATTATTGTTAATGAAAGAATTTCGTTAAATATGCGCACATTAATTCCCATCAACAATTCATTAAACACACTTGGCAACATAAACAAAAGATTTGTATTGCCATCCCTTTCATACCCTGTCTCACTCCCTCTCTCTCTGTCTTGTATCTGGCGCCGTTTCAGGTGACATTTTATTCCAGTGGTAATACTACTAGGAGTAAAAATAAAAAGACTTTGGATTAGTTGGGGATTTAACGAGGCTAATTGAGCAACATGTTTGAAGTGATCTTTAGCATTGATCTGAACTGACAGATTAAAGTGCTAGTCAAGTGCATGTGCGAGTGTCAATTAACTTGAAATATGTAGATATTGAGATTTTCTATAAAACTGTTATTAATAATCGTTCATGATCGTTGATTGTTAGTTAATGCTTCTACAGAGTCTTTCAG
The DNA here is from genome assembly GCA_018903735.1 of Drosophila cardini. NCBI lineage: Eukaryota > Metazoa > Arthropoda > Insecta > Diptera > Drosophilidae > Drosophila > Drosophila cardini. The sequence continues at coordinate 18,162,851 of JAEIGM010000001.1, read as the reverse complement.
TTTGGATTACTCATAGCTTTTCTGTTGAACTTTTTAGCGTTTACTCGGCTAATCTAAATGGGCAACTGCTCTCAACTACTGTCAATATTTAACATACACTAACACGTGACTCAGACACATTGTCTTATCCACAATATATATATATTTTTTATTATTCTTCTGGTTTTTTATATGCGACAATTTCCGACCGAAATACGTGACATAATGAAATGCAAGCAAAATTGTCTTATCGATATGCACTTCACGTGCAGCCCAAAACAAGCCCCCGACACTAGTTTCGTTTATCCATGTCCGAATGTGGTGATCAGGCCCTCTTAAAGACCCAAATTGAGCATTACAATAAACATAACCTAACAAAATTGTGAGCGTTAAATCGTTAAACGTGCTCAAAACTTCGATCAAACGGGAAAACATAAATATTATTTTAATTTTTATCTTTATTGTTAGAAATTTTGTAGAATATTAAAATATTTCAATGAAAAGACTATTTTCTTTTTAATAAAAATCGTTAAAGTATGCAACGAGTAGCAGTTAAAAGTAACGAGCAGCTATCAATCGTTTTAATGTCTAACGAGTAGTGGAATAAACTACAGAGTAGAGAAGTGTGACATTTGGACTAAATTGTTATTTTGTACTTATATTTTACGTGCATTCGTTGTAAAATTCAACGAGTAGCACTTTAAGTAGCGAATAATAATACAAATCTGCAAAATTTTGTAGTAAATTAAGCTGGTAAGAGTATGTCGTTAAAAAACTAAGCTTAAAAGTGCAAGCTAAAATGTAGTCGTCGGTATTCTAAATACTTCTCTCGTTTTAAGTAGCAGTTGAAGTAAAGACTTGACAAATCTTCCACTTTAACCGTACATACAACTAATAAGATTGAGTAGCGCTAGCTAAAATGTACTCTCCGGTATTCTAAATACTCCACTCGTTATAATATACAACGAGTAGCAGTAAAAGTAGCAAACGACCCTTCAAACGGTCGATAGAAAAGCTAACTACTAAAGTTATTACCTGTAAATTGTATCATAGTTTGCTTTTATCTTCTACACCTCGTGTAGATAGGCTTTAATCAACTTATTTTCGATGATATTAATAGAAATGATATAACAATAATTTTATCGTAGGAGAAACCATCGACTGCAGGTCTCAGGAACTACTGACATTCTTTGTTATAGTAATCCAATCAAAATATAATTGAAATATATTCAAAATGGATTTATTTCCAAGCCAAACTCTATAGAAATGACAGAATACAAAATACGTGAACTATTCACGATACCAACAATGGAAAACCGTCAACAAATAATCCGTAGCTTTTAGCTACGTCTCTGATTCATTTGGTTTCGTCAGCTACTGAAATATTTTCCCATTTTCCACTCCCTCGTTCGTACTCTCCTCCACCCACCTGTTAAATCGTGGGCTCTAAGCTGCCCACCTGCATCTAATGAATACGCTTACAAAATGCATTTGTTTTTTAGACCCTGTACTCTAAAAAAGAGTAGAGGGGTCTATTAGGTTTGTCTGAAGCGAAATGTGCGTAACTGGCAGAAGGAGGCTTTTCCGACCCCATGAAGTATATATATTATTGATCAGCAAGAACAGCCGAGACGATATAGCCATGTCCGTCTGTTTGCCTGTCTGTCTGTCCGTATGAACACCTGGTTCTTTTAAACTACAAGACCTAGAGCTACCCAATTTGGAATGAAAGTTCATCTATATGTCAGACAGATTAAGTTTATTTTAAATTTTTGCCACGCCCCCCACCGCCTTCGCAAAGTGTGCAAAATTATTTTCACATCTTCATAACTTGGGAGCGACCGAAGCTATCGCCACCAAATTCACACATTATGTGTATGGTACGATTATAACCATACTCACCAAGTTTGATTCGGATCGGACAACTATAGCCTGTAGCTCCCATAGGACAAATCGCTCGAAGATTGGTGGCTTGTATGGTAAAATGCGCTCTAGAATGAGTACGGGGTCTTTTACAGTCGGCTCGCTCGACTATAGCTTTTCTTACTTTTTTTTTATGTTTCTCCCCATACCCTGTAATTATCATTTATCGCATCTGATGTGTATCTCGCATTTGGTTCAAAATTCGAACCGCATTCCATAGTTTCAGTCTACTCGCCCAAGTTTACTTAATTGCTTGTCTCAAATTGTAACCTGCGGTTAGTTTTATTTAATAATCTATTACTTACAAATGTTATCATTAAATCTTTTTGTTTTTATTAAAAACTTATTTCATTTGCCAATAATTTAAAGCGTTTTCAGCTGCCAAAATGACCTCAACTTTTATGTGTCTTTTAAAAAAAAGCTAAAAATCGTTTTAGAATTTTGTTTGTATATTTTGCATTTATTTATTTTATTTTTATTGTTTTTTTTTTTTTGTCTCTTTGGTATTAGTTATTGTTGTTTTTGCTTGTAGTTGTTTATTTAACGCGGCTTCGTGACTGTTTTTCGCAAGTTTCTGTGGTTTTGACTGCTCGAGACTCTTATCGCTCTCCAAGCACTCCATTGAGCGGGAGAGAAAAAAAATAACAAAACTTTTGTTGATCTTGGGCGACAACGTCGCCTTGGGTGTGGCCACAATCTGCTAAAGGGGACGTGGGTGGGGCGGGGGTGAACGGAGGGAACAGGTACTTACATCATTTTCCATATACATACGACTGTGTTTGATGAAAGTTTCTGCGAGAGCAGGCAAAAGTGCGGGATACCCTCATTAGCTGACATTCTATAAGAGAAGGAAAGATAGTTATGTATACATATACACACACACACACACACACACACACACACACACACACACACACACACACACACACACACACACACACACACACATTTCCCACATGCACAAACGTCGCTTTCTTTATCTGGCCAACGAAAAAGGAAATAAAGCGAAATACCTTTGAGCCACTGAGTTTGTAGAAAAAAGGTTATTAAACAACACGTTATGTTGTTGCCAATCTCTTTTGGCCCGGCACATTCTCTCATTCCACAAAACAACAACAACAACAAAACCGCAATCAAGCAACGACCTTGACGTTGTTGTTGTCGCCGTTATTAGACACTTTTAAATGGTATTTAGTTTTCGGCCTGACGTACTCTCTCATATTTAGCCAAAGTATATACACACACACACGCACACACACATATATATATATATATACTCTTTTTGGGTACATACAATTTGGTTAAATAAAACCAGTTTTTGTTGTTGTTGTTGTTGTTGTTCTCTTTTGGTCACCATCGTGGTTAATGTGGCTGCTGTTGCTGTTGTCGTACCATATGCTACCTGCTAATGAGCTTCAAAGTAGAAAACAAAATATACATATATATATATATATATAGTGATGTATATATCTATATACCCACCGATGTCGTCGAATGACGTTAAACAAATATTTCTTTTTGATTATGATGGAAAAACAGTTTTTGTCGTGGTATGCTCTCTACAAATATCAAATAATTAACATCTTCAGATTGCGATTGAATTAGCGTTGAGTTGGTTTAACTGGAAAACAAATTGGGGAAATCGAATGATGGTCTATAACTAACAAATAGGTATATACTCTAGAAAAAAGACTTGACATGTTTTTAGTTTCAAAGAGTTTGATATTTTTAAACTATATCTAAGCTAGTTTAAAAACTTATAGTTTTGTTACAGAAAATAGTAACTATATTAACATTAACATTACTGTAAAATAATACTTTTAAAACACAAGAATATTGGGGAATAAGACTTTTAAAAATTGCTTATTGAATTATAAATTAAGGCTTAAGGGTAGCGGGTGCTCTTCTTTAAAATAAAGTAGATCTTTATATAATTTATTGGAATGAAAATAAGAATTCAACTTATAGGATCATCAAGTGGCCTATGCAATGCCCACTTGAGGAGCGTCCGGCTCAAACTAACGTATCCTCTAGTTTAAGTTACTATAACTAAGTATGTAAAATTTAACTAAGATCACTAAAAACAATAAGTTATTTTCATAGACTTGAGCAGTCACGTAAAGAACGATTAAAAGAGTAGAGTTTCGTGTAGAGTTTCGTGTAGATATATTTCTAGAAATCAAAACTGACAAATCATAATTAAAATGTGATAATTTCTGGCGTCAAATGAAACAGGAAAATTTCCATTAAATGGTAACGCCCTTGAAAAGTCTATAAAACTTGAGTTAAAGCCACAAAACAAGCGAGTAAATGAAAGAGTGAATAGGAGGGAAGGAGTGAGTAATAGAGAGAGAGAGAGGGAGTGGAGAGAGAGGAGAGAGGGGAGTAACAGCATCCACAACATTCACATCATTCACAATTCGCTTAATTAAATAGAAATCAGCGGCAATTTAGACAACGTCAGGCAAAATAGCAAAAGCTTCAAAATTTATTAACACGTCACACGAAGAAAAAACAAGAAGTGGAAATATTACTAGAAGGTGAAGCTGCTGTTAAGCGAGTCGACAGTGAAAGACCCTGTACTTTATGTTATTAATAAAAGAATTTTTTCGTATAACTATAAAGCTAAGTTAAAGAATATTAATACTGATTTAACTTGTAATTTATACGTAGTATAACATAACATAACGATATCTGTATTGACATAACAGTTTTTTTTACCACTCACAGAAGTATTACTGCTTAACCGCAAGGAAACTGTATAATATAGTCGTCCGATCCGTACCAAATTGGTTTAGACTGTATAAAACCGTACAGTACGTATATGTGTGCAGATTTTGTTTCTTAATACCCGTTACATATCTATACTTAACTCCGATTTTTGACTACGTTTTGGGGACACATGAGGCGTGTCAAATATCCAGAATATGCATGTTTTATGCATAGAAGAACTTACATATCAAATTTGATGTCTCTAGCTATATATCTAGCTACATTTCTGAAGTCGTTATATAGACTTGGATCATGCTAATTTAGTACATATATATGTATATATATATAAATACATATATATATATTTAATAGCGTTACCAACGCCTTTCTCTGCCTGTTATACACACTCTTTTTCTCACAGACCTAAAATACCCCTCTCTCTTCCTTTGGAGTACAGGCTCTAAAAATTGTTGATGATTTTTGACAGAGTTGTATTACATGCGTACGTACATCGGTCTGGCTGTATGTGTGTAAGAGTGTGTGCGTGTGTAAGAGTGTGTGTGTATGTGTGTGTGTTGACTTCGGCTACCGTTTAACGACAGACAACGAGTTTTGTGTATCTGTATCTCGTTTCTTTATGTTTTGTGCTTTGACGCGATTTATGTCATATCTTATCAATTACAACTGATTAGAGCTGCCGTCGAGAGCTCATCAGGCATCAGGCAGCAAGGCAGCCAAGCAGTGCCCAGTAAAAAGTATACAGTGCCTACAAAAACTAAATTCCCTAGCTAAACCCGCTCTCTCTTTCGCCCCTTGCATACCCTACAACTGTAAATGGATGGGGTATATGGTGTCTGGTATCAGTGCTTTTGGCCTGGAATTAGTTCATGGACAATTTGTTACTTCGCTGCTCCCACTGATGGGGTTGACTCTAATCAAATGTGATTAGCTGTCACACACACACACACACACACACACAGAGAAACTGATCGACTTTATATTTAATTCGTGTATTATTTTTCTCTCTTTCGTTATTTTTAGGGCTCTATTGAGGAATGGCTGCAGCTGTTGCGTCTGGAGGAGTATATACAGCCACTTCTGGAGCAGAACTACAAGACGGTGCGCGATGTCACCCAAGTGACTTGGGAGGATCTCGAGGACATTGGCATTGTCAAGTTGGGACATCAAAAGAAAATTCTATTGGCCATCAAACGAGTCAAAGACATCATTAGCGGCAAATGGAATCCAGGTGGTGCAAATGCCTATCAACAGCAGGTAAGAGTCGTCATAGACATATGCATTAGACGCAAAAGAGGAGGACTTGGAGGGGAGTGTCCCCTCTTAGAAATTAGCCTTAGTTTGTGTGATTATACGTATACTATACTTTTGTTGGGGGTACTTAGCGTTAATAACATTTAAATGGAAAAGCTCAAGAAGTTAATGGAATTGTCAACTTAATCATTAGTTTATGTTTAATTATTTATAACTTATAGAAAAATTATTTTTTGTATCTTAAAGTTTTTATTATTTAAAAATATTTGTTGAAATTTTATTATATTTACACAAAAAAAAACACAAAGTTAATATTTATTTAACTAAAAAAAATATTTTATTAATTTTTTTTATTTAATTTAAAGTCATATTTATTTGTCTGTAATAAAAAATTAATTTTTTTTATATTACTTTGTTTAAATAGCGTAAGCTTTATAAAATTTGTTGAAATTAATTATTAATTTAGTATTAATAATATTTTGTAATTATTTTCCTCTATTTTTTTTAAATTTAACTTTTCCCTTTTAATACAAAATTTATTTTATTTTATTTTTATTTTATTTCATTTACTTTCATAATTATTTAATGACTGGTTAGGAGTACCATCAACGAAAGCCATGGCAATTCAATGTGCCCATACCAAGTACGCCATCCTATGTGCCAACGACACGGGTCTCCTGGGACGACACAAAGATCTATGCGATGAGCAATGCGAATGCTTTGGCCAATGGTCACAGCGGGGGTCACCTCGGTGCCGCCAGCGGGGGTGATGCCTATTACTGCACGGGCAGTAATCATGAGTGTTGCAACGGCAACGATGTGGTGCTCATTAAGGTGGGTGCTACAAGGGTGCTCCAAGGGTTCTCGACAAATGTCAGTTGTCAGTTTACAGTGGTTGTCGTTGTCGTTGTCGTTGCCCTTGAACTTTAAGTGCCACATGTCATATGCCACATGCCACATGCCACACGGTAACTAATGCACACTCTGCTCTTCATTTACAGGTGCGTCAACCGCGCGGCAAGAGCCTGGAATCGCTGGAGGACATACACGACAACAGCACGCGCAGCCATTTGACCTTTAGTCACTATACCACCACGGACTATGGACACTTTGGGCCGCCCACAACAGCGGCTGCAGCAGCAGCAATGGCAGCAGCTGCCACACTACAGCAGCAGCAACACCATCAGCTGCTCCAGCAGCAGCAACAACAGCAGCAGCAACAGGCAGCTGCTGCACGTCTCATGGGCAACAATGCTGCTGCGATGGCTTGGCGGCGTTCCTACGACGATGGCGACATAACACCCACAAATGATGCCACACGCGAGCTGCTCTACGAGGAGGGAGGCGGCACCTTGCCACGCCAGCAACGTGGCATACTGCAGCGAGCTGTGCTCAACACTATGCCGCCACTGGAGCATCATCACTACATGAATGCAGCGGCAGCGGCGGAGTATGTGACAGCCGGTGCTGCAGATGGTGGAGCAGTAAGTCAATTAAATCCTTCCCTTATCTGGCTTTATATTAACCCGTGTTTCGTCTGTTTTTTAGGCCTATTTGAGTGGCAGTCCCATGTCGGGCAAGAAGATTGCACCAGAGCCACCGCGTCGTCACTGCAGCATACGCAATTCGCGTCAGTTGAGCGTGGAGTCATCGCCTCAGGCTGGCGTAGCAGCAACAAATCAACAGCAGCAGCAACAACAATCACAGCAGCAACATATGTTCTATGGCCACACAGCGCAGCACTGGCAGCAGCAGCAGCCAGGTGTGAACTCACAGCAGCAGCAGCAGCAACCGATCTACGCCAACTATGCGACCATACAGCAGACAACCGCTGAGATACACTGCGAGAAGTATCATGATAGCAAGTCGAATTCCAGCATCGATTCAATTGATACGATACCGTTTGCCAATGAGAACACTGGCACCATCAAGCAGCGTCTGCTCAATCGCCAGGAGCTGCAGACAGGCGCAGGGACAGGAACTGGTTCGTCTGGACATCATGCGGCGGGCACGCATTTGCATTCATCTAGCTCCAGTTCCAGTTCATCGTCCACGAACACAATTGCCAATATTGCGCATTCATTTCACTCGCTGAAATCTTCCAGTTCGCTGCATGACGCGACACTCGCTCGCAGCGATAGCATGAATAGTACAGCGAGTGCAAGTGCCGGCAGCAGTGCTTTGCTTTTGCGTTCACCAACACTGGACATAGCCAGCAGTGGCAGCAGTAGTAGTGTTGTAGAACCAGCTGCAGTTGTAGCAGCCACAGCAGCGTCGCCTGAAGCAACAACAGTCGCTGCTGCAGCGGTGAACGTGAATACAGTGCCACCAAAAGTATCGGTCAATGTGCTCAACGATATTGGCAATATGCTGGCAAATCTAACTGATGAACTGGATGCCATGTTGGAGGAGGAGAAGCGTGTCGGTCTCAACATCGACAGTGAATAGTCGAGCACACGCGGGCAACAAGAGCAATCCGAAAGCAAAGTTTCCTTAAGGTGAACCACTCCCACAAAACAAAAAAAATCAAACTCGTCGCCCAAAATGAACGAGAGCATGAACCACGTAGTGTAGCTGAATTGTTTGTAATTTGTAGTCAAGAAAATGTTCTTGGTTTATTAATTTAGCCATTGTCAGTTTTGTTTTCTATATGTACTTTAATTTAAAATTCATTTTTTACTCGTTGCTTTGGTATAACGAGTACTTGTAACGAGTGCAATGTAACGATCAAGTCTATAACTTTGATAGCATCAACAAAATCAAATCAAATGTTGCATTTATAGATTTAAAATATTTATAAATTATTTATGAATTGCTTAATTTGTTTAATTTGTTGGACATTCCAAAACTTAACTGGATGCTAACAGAGTTATAGTCGATATTGTTTTTTTTTTATTTTTTCTATATTTTATTATCCTAATGACATGGCCAGAATTATTAATTATTATTAGTACGATTCGCATGCACAACAGTTATGTGTGTAGATTTAGTGTAACTTGATCAACTAAAAGATGAAAAGCTTTTGAAAACACGTATACTTTTGTACTTTCCCTAAAAGAGCAGAACAGAACAGAACCGAACAGATCAGATCAGAGGAGAAAAGAAAAGCATAAAATATTTAAACAAATTATGAAAATTAAGCGCAAATATGCAACAATTGCATAGTTAATATATATAGCGTAAAATAAATATATATAAAATAAATATTTAACAACAAAATCATTTATATGGCGAGTATTTAGTGGTTTGATACTATATATATTATATATAAACAAAAACAAGTCGAAAAATAAATTTATAAACAAATAGCACACAGAGAGGAAGAAGAAGAAGAAGAGCAACAAAACAACTATTTAGTAAACATTTCTACTACTTACATGAGCTATAAATTATCAGTTTCTTAAAACAATTGTAATTTTATTTTCCAAAACAATTCAACTAACAAATTTAAGTTTTTTTTAAGTATTTCGCATATATATATATATTTTAAATATGTATACAAAACAAAACAAGATCTATATGAATGAATGTATCATTAAGTGTTATTCCATATAAACTATAAAACAAATGCATTATATTAAATATAAAAATTATATTAAATATATATATATATAAAAAATATATATTAGCGTTAGATTAAGCAATGCTAAATAACGTATAGAAATTCCGTGGTATACACTTCTATTGCCTTTCTTTATAATTTACTTAAATAAAAATTTTGTAGTAAAAAATATATGTATTTGTTTTTATTTTTAAAGTTTTCATTATGATTTTCAGTTGTTAAGCAACAATATTTTGCGCTAATTAAATTTGTTTTTGGTGCGCATATCATTAGAAAATGGAAATGAAAATGAAAATTGAAATAAACATATATGCATATACATACATACATACATACAGACAAATATATACATTTATATAAATTAACAAAAGCAAAGGAAATCACACAAAAAATGTAAAGCACATAATGGATCAAAAAAAAACCAAATGATCAAAAGAAATCAACAAAAACCAATAAAATACAATTTCATAGTAATTAGTAGATTGTTTTTATTCCAATTATAAAAATTAATTAACTTACAATTTACAATTTTAAGTCAGATTTGGAATTATGTTAACTTTGAATTCTGTTTAAACTTACCGCCAATGCAGTTAACATTTTTCCTTAACACTGCTGCTCCTCATTTCCGACTTACTCCTCACTGTTAAATTTTCGGAATACTTTCAGCGTTACCCAACATCAAACTGAGTTTGGTATTTTCGTACAGTCTATCGATTACTTTTATTAGTCGCTATAACATGGACTATTTTGTAATAAGCCAACTGCGACCACACTGAGTCTGTTTTTCACTTACACCGCGTTCGGACGCTCCAATAATTTTAAGATAGTCCTAGCATTTATAACGAGAGTAATAATAATATAATACACAACAACAACAAAAGTAACAAGAATAGCAGTTTGTGCAACAACAATTAGTGTTATTTGTCTTAATTTATATTTGCAATCGTGATTTTTATTCGTCCTCGTCTCCGATTCTTTCGCAAGCGTCGCAGTATAAGAAATGCCATTATTTCTTTATTTAATTTAATTTACCAAATTCTCAGTGAGAAGAGTGTTTGCATAATCTTCAAATTACAAACGCATACATGCGCAAGTGATTGTTGATGAAATAAGTTCTACTATAAAAGTAGCGTCCCCAGGCAGAGCTAAAAAAAAAGAACGCTGGCCAATAAATGCAAGTGAAAATGCAAATGCAAAATAATTGAAAAGGCGCAAATAAAGCAAATAGCAGCTGGCGACAAAAGTGAAAACTAATTGAAATTGAAACGTTGTGTCACTTGCATTGGAAACGCAAATTAATTGCTTTTGGATTTGGCAAGCGTGAATACAAAATTTTTGTGCAGTGCAAAATGTCAAACACTGAAGACAGCGAGCTGGACCCGCAAATTCAGGTGAGAGCATAAGCCCAAATGCACGTGTATTCCTCCCCTCTTTGTCCCGCTCCCATAAGTGGCCTGACTTGGTACCAGGCCGTGACAGGCGCAAAACAGCTAGTAGTAACAAAAAAACAACAAAACAACAACATCAGTACTCAGCTGTAGAGTTGCCTTGGCCAGTTTTGTTGTTGTTTTTTCATTAGTTGTCTTTGTCTGTAAGTGCTCTCTTTGTTTACATGCTCCTCTTCCTCTATATTTCTCTCTCTCTTTGGCCCTCTCTTTCGTTATGAATAAGTGTACTATTTAATTAGTTTGACAACTTGTCAAAGCCTTTCGCAGGAACGCACTGGTGCGAGTTTTTGCGTTGCGCTTTGCGTTTTACATTTTTTATTTCGCTTTCGCATGTGCCTTTTAAACGCTTGAGTGCATTTGGTTGCTTAACTTGGACAGCAACAATAAAAATCAATTTTCGCCGCATTTTGCCTGGTAATTAAACAAATTGTGCGCTTCCTTTAATGAAACTGTTAAATATTCATGGAAACTTATATTGATCACTTGACAAAAAGCAGTTCTCCCACATTTCGGTTGCTTTGTCTTTGCGCATCTAAATCTCCAGACTCTCATATCCTCTTATCCTTTCTCTTTAACTCGCTCTCTCTCACTTCCTCGCATCAATGTCCATGCCCTTGTCAAGTGTTTTTGTCTTGCTACCACTTTCCCAGTAATTCCATTTTACGCTCATCTTCTTTGTGCGTAATTTGGAACTGACACTCATGCATATTGTATTTACACATACATACATAAATGTATGTATGTATGTGCGGGAGTGTGAGAGCGTGTTTGTGCGAGCAAATCCCAACTTAATTGCAGTGTTGCTATTGCGCTTAAGGTGCGACTCAGAGAGTGCAAGTGGGAGAGCAATATTTACAGTCGAATGCTTAGGAATGGCAATGTCATGCATAATTTTGAAGCATAAGGAAATTCCGAAATGCCGACGCCAGCAAATGAAAACAAATACGCAAATTTTTGCCTTAAGCAAATATAAAATTATTTGTTTGTTGTTTTTGCTCTGACTTGCTGGCATTAAAAGCTTCGTGCGCAGTTTGAATAAATTAAGCGAGGCTTTGTTTTGTTTGATTTTATGCTTGTTACTTTGTACATATTTCGAAATAGTAAGCACAATTTTAAACAATCTCGTAATATGAGCAGAAAAGCAATTTATAACTCTATGTATTTCTGTAAACTCCGTAATGCACAGTTTTTATAGTAATGATACAAAGTCTATTATTGACCTGCCGCGATTTGTTTATTTATAAACACAGCCAAGTGGGAGACCACAAAAAAAAATAAACGATAATAGAAAAAAAGTCTCACGCTGAGTAAAAAGTTAACATAAATAAAAAAAATTGATGTGCGGCATGTGATTTGATTGAATTTTTTTTATTTAAATAACAGCGAGGCGTTCCACGCGTGTGCTCAAAATGTAGTTGTATCTAATTTCTGGCATAAGCAATATGGAAACATCTTTTGGGCATAAACTTTTGTATTTTCCGCGAATCGAGCCAAACAAACTTAACAAAGTTATCTCTATAACTAATTGCAAACTAGTTTCCGAACTCTCATGATATAATACACAAATATGTTCATCGATATATATTTATATATGTATTTTTGCGTTGTTTATGCTGTTGTGCTCGTTTTGATGGATTTTGTATGTTTTATGCACCACTTCCGCTTATTAAGACAGCGGTTTTTTTTTTGTTGCTGCTCTCCTAAATTGAGTTTGTTTATCAATGAAATATTTAGCGCGTGCAATTTTTGTTGCACGTTGTCTTATCACGCGAATGGAGAGTGGAAGAGTGGGACACAAGATAGTCAGAGCTAGAGAAGAGTAACAATAAAGATAGAAAATAAGTACGTAGTATGTATAAAGCACTTGATGACGTCTGCTTGCGTACGACAAAAGAAAGCCAAAAGACAAGATAAGTAACGCGTATAAACATCGTCTTTATCTGCGATTTGAACAGCTGTTTCACTTTTGTTGTTGTTTTTGTTTTTCAGTTGTTGAGTTCAACTGAATTTGCTTTTTAAGTCTGCCACCCACTGTCGTCACCCACGCGCGTCAAGTGACATTTACCATCGAAAGTTTAGTCATTTTGTTGGGGACTTTTTTCTTTGATTTTGAGGGTATTAAAACTTTCATCGTCATGGATTGTATAATTAATCGTTAATTATCTTAGACACGATAAGAGCCATTATCAATCTACTGTTAAAAAAAAGGTGTAAAAAAGATTAGAAACTTTTACCATTTTCATAATAATTTTAGATTTTATTTTTTTGACAGTTTCAGCGAATTTTGTAACTTGTGTCTCATCGATTTTGTATTCAATTTCCAATATCAATGTTAATGAAATTAAATTTGTTAATATCAACTGAAACTATTACCTTGGGTCACTTGATAATTTGATTACCAAAAGAAACATAATACACGTCGGATAAGCATAATGCTAATGACTAATAAACTTGATACCTAGACGCCTTATATGCAAGCTAAGCGAGACACGTTATAGAGAACAAAACAAATTTCGATGATTCACAAAAACACGACTGACATGTCATATAGTATAATTAAACGTGATATGCACTTATAAGGTTTACTACTAATGACTCCAGAAGCATCGTGAAATAAACACAATAGAAAGCAATTAATTGGAAAATGTAAATTGTGTTTATTTACAATTTGTGGGAATCAATAAAGTAACTTCTGACTAAACTCATATTATTTTACACATGACGTAAATTTTATTCTTCTTCACAAAGTTTGTGTTTTCGCCGTAAGCAGCGAAAACCAGACGCTGTTTTTGTTTTTTGTGCCAAATTTAAATTTAGAAAACATAAACGCATTATGTTTATTTTTAAAAAAACATAATTTAAAAAAAAATTTCTACTTGGCAGCGGTGGGATTCGAACCCACGCCTCCGAGGAGACTGGTGCCTTAAACCAGCGCCTTAGACCGCTCGGCCACGCTACCACATGGCTGAGCGACGAACAACATTATTTCTCATACTTTCAGTGTCACTTGTGAACGGGCTATTTATATGGGCAGTGCAGTACTCGGACAGCTGCAGGAAGTTTATTTATTTTAAGTGTTGAGCGTTTTGAATACTGTATTTACATAAAGCAACTGTATTGTTATGCACTTGTGCAACAGCGAGGAACTCCCACACTGTGGAAATGTATCTGTATCTGAACTCGCCATCGCTTATTTAATATATCGCACTTGCTTTACAGCTTCATTTTTTATGTGTGAGTGCAGCTCAGCTCGCCTCAATTTACAAATGTCATAACTGCAACGGGCTAAGTGTGGGTATGCTGCTTGAGATACAGATACAATTGTTTGTCGATTTGCTAGTGTATCTTATAATTCGGTTTAACGACGTCACTTTCTATTTTCGTTCCACTATATACTTTTTTGTTGTTATCAAAGCGCAAATTGTTTGTCGTTTTTGTTTACTCGTCTGCGAGTCTACAACAAGGCCTCGAGGCGACTTCATTATTATCATCATCATCATCATCAGCATTATCATTATCATCGTGAGCCGTCGCCTCTTCAATGATGCATAACAAAAATCTGTGGCAAATGTCGGCAACATTTTGCCGTCGGTTACCGCACTCAATTTGCATTTGTTGCTTGTGTAATTTGCTTTAATTAATTAATTTCTATTGGCATCAGCAATGCGCCAAACAATTTAGTTACGTAGTTTCTGCTGATTGTTGTAAAGATTTTAAAATGATATTTGCAATTTGTCAATGATTTTTACTTAATTATTGGTAACAGTCAAGTATTTATTTCCGTTATGCTATTGCCACTTTTAGTCGCTTTAATACATATTAACTATCATACATACATATTTATAAAGAGTAATCTTATCAAGCAATAATTCCTTTAACTCGACGATTCGAAGTTCAAATAAATATCGCTTTGAACAGGTGTAATAATGCTATATTTACTAATTAGTAACTAGTAAAGAGACAGCAAATAAGATGGATTAGGTTAGCTTTACTTAACCTAAATGAATATATATCTTTTAACCCGTATTTTCTGCGCTTTTGTTTGAAATGCGATAAAGAGTCACTAATCACTTCTACCTTGAATCCAAAGACTTTCAAGCACCTGTCTCTGCTAACCCCTCTATCTGCCTTTCTCTCGCTCTCTCACTCTCTATCTCTACCTCTTTCTATACTCTCTTTTGTGTACATTATTCATTATCGGATTTTCAACATCTTTTGCTTTGCATACTTGACATAACTTTTCATCTCCTTTGTTTTTGTTGTCTTGTTTTTGGGTTCAAGTTTTGGGCTAATTAAAATTGTTTCGCCCAATTGCGTTTTAGCCATGTTACGCTGAAATGTTGTTGCTATTTTTGTGTATTTTGTTAGCTACAGATTTAGGCAGCGTGACATACTCTTTCTGTTTCTTTTGAATATATAACTACCACTTTCCCAGTGTCGACACTTGTGCTAGTTTAGTTTTAGCTTAAACATTCCTTTTCTTTACTCCCCGCCTCTGTTTAAGCCACTTTCTATTAGCCTCAAAGTAACAAAGTTGAAATCTGCGTTAATTGCCTCTGCCCCCAATGCAATACAAATACAAGTATATATATATTTGTATAGTTTGGTATATAACTTTCCGCTGATTATGACGCAAATGCGAACGCTTTGAGTTGAATGTCCTTTGATGACTTTCTAGCTTTACTACACTGAAAAAATGCGGGGTTATATGTAAGAATTAATACTTAACTATTTTAGAAGCAGTGAAATTCTGGTAGTACAATTTTTTTCCGTGTAGCTACTGCGAAAAACAAATCGATGAATACGGTTTCCATTACGGTTCGCATTTCCTTCTTGGCCAATGTTGACGCAGCAATTGGTAGGAGGATTTCCTGCTGGTGCTGAGTACTAAGTATTGGCAGTTATGGTGCGAGGACACCGCAAGTAGGTCAGGTCAGGTCAACTTGTGCTAAGGGTAGGCTTTTGCTACGGGACATGACAGGACAGGAAAAGACATCACGCCATATTTGTTTGGCTGGCGTCATTCCGACTCTTACGGGGTGTGTTCTCAACGGGTTGACGTTGAAACAAAGCAATAAACTAATGTAATATATACTAAGTAAACAATAATATGAGTGGGTAGAGTATATCAGCATTCAAAAGGGTATTTCTTCTCTGTCTTATGTCACTTAAAAATTCTTGCAAATCTCTGTTAACTCTAAGCTTAAGTTAGTAAACGTTTTGGAAGCTTTCATTTCCTGCATAATTATCTTATAACTTTAAAACTTGAAAACTATTAACTGCAAGAGACCAACAACTTTCACTTTCAGTTGTTCAAATGACTTGTCATAAGTTTTTGATGTAAAGGACATGACAAAACAGCAGTTAAGTCGGTAATGCTACCCAGTCGGAATACAAACATTAAATGCTCAAGTTTACACACAAGTTTGTAAGTCCCTAGCTGCCTATCATCTTTCAAGTTGGCTAAAATAAATATCATTATGAGTTTTATAGTCTTTATTTTTGGCTAAGGGCGCCCACTTGTCTGTTCGTTGGCAACACGTCATCTTCAAAGATATCAAATAATTGGATATTTAGACGCGCCCTTTGCTGCGGCTTTAACCTTTTCCATTTGATTTATATAGTCTGTGACTCAGGTTGAGAACCATGTTGGCCTTTTGAGCCCTGACGAATGCAAAAAAACGTCAGCACATCGCGTGATTTGGTAACATTTAGCCGCCTTTGTGGCTTGAGGTACAATATCATGTGATTTTGACCCTGTTTAAGCTAAACTAAACAACAAATCGATATTTTAAATTTGATGAGTTGAAATGGTCGAAAGTGTTGTGAAATATTTTAAAATTCTTTTGTTTGATTTTCTCTTAAATTGTTGAGAAATTTCCAATTTTTGCACGTTCCATGAAATTGGCTATAAATTGCCAATATTATCTTTACATTTGCATCTTTTTTTTGGCCAAAACTCTTGACGTCTCTCTCTGTTATTGAACTTTGCACATACGACGGCATCGGATGATGAATAAATTCACAAAAGTTGCGCAAATATTTATATTCAATTTCCAAGTCATCATTCCACATTCCGTTTACTTGTTTCTTTGTCTATAATCAAATAATTTGTCTACTCACAGTCCCCACTCCATAAATAAGTACAGCTAGCTATGGTAAATACCTTTGGAGGGTTTTTTTCCTACTTCTTCTTCTCCTTTTTTTATACAATTCAATTGCATTGTAATAAAATTTATACGATGTCAAGTGAAGGAGTTGATTGAATGAAGCTCATTGAACTGAAGGGTGGAGTATATATACATATATCTCTATGTATATGGTAATATATGCACTTTTAGCCACTTATTTCAGAGGTCTTTGCCTCTTTTAGGGCCGTTCCACACGTCGGCATTAATTAGTGCGCTATCTGTGACGCCAGGGGGCGTGCTTGTGCCAACTTGTTTGTAACTGTTGTTAGTTAGTTTATTACTAATTTTTTTTTTAGTGGTATATTGTTGCATGTTGTTCGTGAAAATTGTTGGGAAATTGTATGGCTGCCTGTGTTAATGGGCATTGCGATGGAAAAACTTTTAATTAACAAGCACTTTTGTAGTCAAAAATGGCAAACAGGCCAGGAAACCTACCTGTGCCTGTGTCTGTGTATGTGTCTGTACCTCAGTCTATGCCATGCACTTCCTTTGTGCCGTCGTCTCTGAATGCCAGATGCCAGCAAAATTCCTGGAAAGTTCAACTTTTGAAATTTCTGCAGCGTAGATGAAACTGGTTTTTAGGGGCCAGTCGAAAAGGTAAAGCAAACCGGTCTCGTCTCAGTCGTCTCGGCCTTTAAATCAATCAGACTCCAGAGTTGCCCTGCAACGACCTGCTTCATTCACACATACATATACAGAGTATATATTTATATAGTGTATATGCTTACCTTTAGATACCTGGGTATATCCGGCATATGTAGAAGAAATGACCAGTGACCACGATAAAAATCAAACTGGGACAAGCTTAATAAAAGCTGCTATAAAAACGCTTATATACTACTTCATATACCACGTATACAACTTTGTAAATGGAGTAGATACACGCAGATAAAAAACGATATAAAAATGATAATTACAACCGGTTTTTGTTCGACCAAAACAAACCCAAAAACACTAGCTCGTAACCACATGCAGTTCAGCGATCCAAAACAATGGGCGGCGCTGATCCACACACCCGCACCGGCCCCGGCCACAGCCCCAGTCCCAGCCCCTTAATTTAAAGTGGGAATATCAATTGAATTATCTTCAAATAATTTACCCCGAAAATAAAATGTATTATGCTATAATTAAGTGAACGTACGTGTAGCATTGGTGGGATTTTATAGTTTTAAAGTTTACGAAATAATTATTCGATTACGCTCACAATTTTATATCTGGTATAACGAAATATTATGTTATTTGCAGCTGGAATACATCCCCTAATTTTAAAGTATGCACTGTTAAAGTAAAGCCAGCATAGAATGTTATTTAACAGAGTTCTGCACGCTGTGATGTTAAGTAGTCGATTTGGCCGCTCTTTCGTTGATATTAGAGTGGCGCAGTGCGTTGAGCTGCGGCGCGGTCAACTGATTCGTAGATCGCGGGTTCGAATACAGCTGCGTCGGTGAAGAAATTCTTCAATTTTAAAAAGATTTTATAAAAATTTCTTGTGTCTTTATCAAGTCTGCGCCCGCCCTTAGGTTTGCTTTGGAATTGTTGCTCAAAAAGCAATTTCATGTTCACATGGGGCTAAAACAAAGGTTTTGATATCACTCCACGGAGGGAACGCGCTCAACTTCATTGTTATAGCGTTCACTTCACTAACCAAATAAACCACATTTCCTTTTTCTTAAATAAAATTTAATACCTTTATCATTTGAAACAATTGATTTTTATTTGTTCAACATTTTATTTTCTATATACACGCCTTAAAACTATACTTAAAATGTGCTGTTGTTTACAAATAAATTTTTATGATGATAAAATGCATCGACGAAAGAAATACAACAAGATATAGTAGATTATAATTAACTAACAGTGACTACTAAGACCCGTTTAATGGGGCGACTCTCAGGGCTTCTACAGCTAAGTACAATTCATGTCGTCGCATGGATTTAGACAAACTCGTAGCCAATACCAAACTGAAAGCCGTTAAGAACCTTGTCCGTGCTCTGCTTGCGTACAGGAACACAGTAGTTTAGCTCGATGCGGGCACGTTCCGCCAGCTTAATGCCTATTCCCATTCCAAAAGCACTGCGCATGTTGTCTGCAACGAAAATTGGGGAATACTTTTAGTAAAGGTTTCAGAGGTTTATAGAGTTTTCAGCTCGTACCTGTGCTAAAACTGTTGCTGTTGCCCATATTGTAGAAGAAATGCATACGGAAGTGATTGGCCAGACCCTTAAAGACATTGGCAAATGGCAGCGGTGTCCACAGATGTGCTCCCGCGCACCAGAACGTTTGCGCTCCAATGGGCGTGCCCTCAATTACGGGTCCAGCACCGCCGTACTTAAAGCCCCGCAGTGTCAGTGGACCACCGCAATAGAACAAATTGTTAATTGGCAGCATTGTGGTCTTCTTCGTTTCCTTCACGACACCGACACGCCCACAAAACTGGGCAACTAGACCAGCAAAAAGTGGCACATTCACCTCCCCATTAGCTGTGCTGCTGGTGTAGGCAATGTTGCCACCTAATCCGCAGTATTCGTTGACAGATTTCAACAGAATACCTCGAGTGGGAAACACGGTGCTATCCCGATTGTCGAAGATCAGAGAATAGCGCAGCAACGACGCCAACTTGGGTCCACAGTGGTCACGTATGGCAAAGGGAACGGATTTGTTCAACAAACCCAAATCCCTGATTGAATTCTCGTACTGCAGTGAATGTGTGAGCTGTAAATGACAGAGATAAAGACAAATATTAAGTAAGGAATTAAGGACATGGATTATAGACATGGAGTAAGAACAGATGAAGGATTTGAAACAGATTTAAATATATCTTTCTGTGCCGGAAAGATCTATTATGGTCTAAATATTTTGAGAACCACTTTTCCTAAAACTGTTAACTTATAATCCATTTAACTTAGCCAATTTTGATACTTACATCCACTCCGAACATTGTGTGTGCACTAAAGTCCACTAAATATCCCAGATTTGTGGTCTGAAACGAGCTGATGTCATAACGATCCGTTTGCCGAAAAACGCTGAAAGACATTCTGAAAGAAAGAAGCAGTTTTGGATCACAAAAGTTCTTCAGTTTTATGTAATCCAAAACTTACTCTGGTCGATTCTCGCGGAAACGCGTGTGGAAAAAGGGTTTCCAGAATTTCAGCTGTAGATCGTTA
This sequence comes from Drosophila cardini, assembly GCA_018903735.1. Lineage (NCBI taxonomy): Eukaryota > Metazoa > Arthropoda > Insecta > Diptera > Drosophilidae > Drosophila > Drosophila cardini. Next base: position 18,142,600 of record JAEIGM010000001.1, on the reverse strand, counting down.
GCCCTGGTGCTGCTGTAGCTGCCCTGAAGTGAGATGCTTTCGCCTCTACCCAATATATTGGGTATGGTCAGCTCGGTGCGCAGTGATCCCTCGTTTTGACCAATTTCTGTGCCGGCTGAGCCCATGATTCGTGTGTATTCGTTGCCCTTAAAGGTCACCTCGTAGCCTTGGGCCGTGGCATCGGCACCACGACTAATATCAATATGTACGCTCACATCCTTGAAGATGCCAAGCTCATGTAGATACGATTTGGTGGCCATTGCCTCCAGCATCATGTCCTGGAAGTTGTTGGTCTTAAACAAATTGTCGGCTGCTCGCATGACGTAATCATTGTGGGTGCGCAGTAAACCGCTGACATTGACTCGATCCACGCGAGCTCCTATTTTGCCCAGATCGTATTTTGGCTCCTTGGGCGTGGCACCGCCTCTCGGTGATTGTGACATTTTTGGGGGCAGGTTTTGTGGTGTTAGTGAAACTGCAAATAAAAGAAATTTAAATTTATTTTTTATGTTTTTATTGCAGATTGAACTGGAGAATCTCAATAGTGCGACGGATGTGATAAATAAGCTCGAAATAGAATTGGAGGTGAGTTTAAATAGCTAAGATGGCGGTGATTCAAAAACTAAACTAATTTCTTTAATTTGCAGGAGGCGAATTCCACATTTCGCATACTCTTAAATGAGTCAACGCGTCGCTTGAAACTGTCCTCCAAGAAGCTAGGCAACTGCATCGAGAAGGCGCGTCCCTACTATGATTCGCTGGACAAGGCGCGAGAGGCACAGATCGAGTGCCAGCAGGCGGCAGTCAAGTTTCAGCGAGCCAATGGTAAAGATAACTACAAATTCCAATTTAATGTGAAATATTTGCTTATGAAATTAATTTCTTTTTGTAGAAATCCATGCGGCAGCTAAGGAAACGGTGGCTTTGGCCGAGGCACGCTTCATGTCCAATTCGCATGAGTGGCAGTTCGACAATGCCTGGCAGGAGATGTTGAATCATGCCACCCAAAAGGTAATGGACGCCGAGAAGCAGAAGGCCGACTGTCATGCGGAGCATCAAAGACGCACGCGACTCTTTCACAGCGCCGAGCAGAAGCTGCAGCAGTTGGAGGATCGCTTTAGACGGAGCATCAACAAGTCGCGTCCGTACTTCGAGGAGAAACAGGTATGTCAGGATCAGCTGCAGACACAAAAAAATCGCATACAGGAGCTGCAACAGCAGGTGGCATCGGCCAAATCCACATATTCCACTGCTCTGCGAAATCTCGAGCGTATCAGCGAAGATATACACAGGCAGCGTGGTGATTATCCCACATTGAGTGGCTCACCGCCACCACCTGGACCCCGTGAGCCTGGTGTGGGCGCTGAACTGAACACACCCACCTCCAGTGCATTGCCATCGTTGCCCGACTTTCAGCTGGAGCTGGAGAAATGCGACTTTCCATCGATTGCGGGCAGTCAAATGTCGCTAAGTGCCACAGCGGCCACGCCCTCAGCTGTTGAGACCGAGGACGAGGCAGAGGAAGATAATGTCTGTGACTACGATGAGACAACAACGCAGGCCAGTGAACTCCGTGGGATTGTCGATGAGCGGCAATTGGAGGCGTTACGTCAAAGGGTCAAAATACTCGCAGTGCGTCCCATCGAAGGTGGCGATGGTCAGCAGCAGAACGATCTGTGGGAGCACGAACTAAAGGCCACCGTTGACAAATTGGATCATCTAATGATGCTCAAGGAGGCGGCTAAGCATCAGCAAACCGAAAATGGCAAATCCACAGAGCTTCGACCCGATTCTCTGGGCGCCGAGGCACTCAAACGTCATACCGATGACGATCTGGATGCCCGAGATGTGGTCATTAAGATCAGTGCTCCAAGTTCCACCATTGCACACAGTCTACCCGTGACGCCGCAGCATCAGTCGCTTGGAGCAGCTGCAGCCAATGGGATTAAAAAGCTGCAGCAACAACTTGCCCCGCTGCCATCGGTAAATGTTTCCATGCGTGAGCTTCCGCTGCTAGCGAGACTCTCCACCGAGCTCCTGGATCGCAGCAGCGCAGCCATGGGTAGCGTACGGAGGCAGCTGAGACGGCGATCCCTCGAATAGCAGCTGAATCCATTCTTTAGCAGGTCGAGAAACCCCAAGACCGTTACGCGTATATCAAATTAATAGTTTGTTTATATTAAATGAATTGTAAATCGTGAGAAAGTGAAGTGAATACCGCATTTAAGTTCACACTTGAGAATATATTAAGTACACTTATGCCTATATTATTATTAGCATTATTTATAACTATAAACATAACTATTATATATACATGTGTATATCTACAGCTAATTTCGTATATATGTATGGAATTATCATGAATGTTAACTAATATATTGAGTGTCCTGCATAAGTAATTGTTTCTCACATTGTTAATATTTAATAACTAACAAACAAAAACAAAAATAACTTTATGTCATTTTATGTGATTTCAAAACCGAAAATTGTAGTTTTGTGTGCGAACCTGGCCCTAAACCGTAAGCAGTTTTAAGTTAATGTCTAAAATAAACAATGAACTAATTAAAGATTTAATGAAATAATGGGCACATGCACTAAATAGTTTAGTCAGAAATACCACAAATGATAATATAAATAAAAAAAAAAAAGAAAACATAAATTGCACTTGTGTGTAAACGAAACGAATTCAATTAGTTATTTAAGTACAATTCTCAAATAATCTGAAGCAGGCAATGAAGCTACGAGTTAAATAGTGCAAAAAAAAAACAAACAAGTATTTCTGCATAGTTAAAAATAAAAATTTACATTTAAATTCAAACCGAAATTTCGTTTTTATTGCCTACAATTTCTCATTTAACCAACAGAACTTTCTGTTCAAAATTTCACCATAATTAAAGCTGCATAAACACAAATTGTTCGTGCTTAATATTGATTAATCCTTTGAAACAGCTGTTCTGATGCAACTTTCGCTGTCTAAAAATTAATCTATGATGTCATTTTCCCACTGCAATTTGACGCAACTCTAAAAGCCAAACAAAATTTGGCCCGAAAAATTATGTAAGCCGATGTCTTTTGGTTCTCTTACCTGTGATGTGCTGTTGCTGTGCTTGGCCACAACGCGTTGCGTTCTGAATCGGTGTTTTGTGTTACGAATTACTATAAAATATAAACAAACTGACAGGCACTGAAGCAGGCCGAATTTTTAACAAATTTCTTACGACTCGAACGAAACGCACGCGTGCGGCACCAAGTGTCACACACTCTCACACACACAGATGGGAAAACCAGAGCATTGCACAGCACTTATTTCTGTCGTTGTACAGCACGAGCCGATAGTTGTTGGGGGTGTTCAGTCATTACAATCACGTATATCGCATAGTCGTGATCGTTATGAATAAATACCTTAAATTAAAATACAATTAAAAGTAATCCTGACTATTTAAAATTCCTTACAGTAAAAAAGATATTTACTTTTAGTTTTAATGTTCTGACATTCTTTAATTGTACAAAAATTGTAATAAAAAAAGGTCCATCTCTATGCATAGAATTAGAGCTGGGCATTACTCGTGACAAAGCGACTGCCAACTATCGAAACTAACAAAATAAAAAGTAACAGCAACAATTTAAATACAATTTGTTCACTGTTAATTATTTGCGCATACAAAATTGTATTTGTATTTATATTTAAACTTGTTTACAGTTAACTTAATCTATTACTTATTTTTGTTTGTTCACTTTGGTGCACTTTATGCCGTTGGACTGCAGTTTCCGCATAATTTCGAGCGCTTGTTGCTTCTTGGCAATTACCGCCGCATCGAGGCTACTTTCTACGGTTTCACGGGTGTTACGCCGTTTCACTTCTACACCGCAGGCACGTAATTTGTTTAGTATTTGTTGTGTATCACCGTTGGGTAGATTCGCAGATGGAATGCTCACCATTGGCATACTAGATGCTGGTAATGCTGCTGTTTTTGCAGGCGCGCGAGCCGTTGAAAATGCGTCAACAACATTTTTAACAACAATTATTTCACTCGTTTTTGTTTTATCGGACTCTGTGGGCAATCCGAGACTGCGAGTTTTTCCCCGTTGTTGTTGGTTCGTTAGAATGGTTCGCTTTGGAGAAGAATGTCGCATTCGTTTCACTGGCAATTGTGGAGACCTCGGCTCCACTGGAACTTTTTCTGCTTCGTTCTTAAGCTGAGAGCGTGTGCGGGTTTTGGCCATATTCTCTTTTGCATTGCCAGGTAATGCTTTAGCTTTGCTTGGCAGTGTCTTGGCTTCGTCTGTGTACCAGCGGGGATCCTCCAGCTCCGCCTCCCAGTCAATGTCGCAACTTCTGTCGGTACGAACAGCGTCGGGTTCATAAATGAAAAGCTAAATGGAAATGTTCTTAGTGGGCGTGTGAGTACTGAGTGTCTGCATCCCCTTCTTACCTGCTGCTTGCCATTGACTAGTCTTGTCTCTCGCTTGTCCTCGTCGTACTTCAGCTCGTCTATGGACGCAACAATGTGTTTGATGCCAATGCATTTGCTTAGATGCGACTGAAACGATTCCAGGCATATATAATGTCGCTGACATGAGCGACATAGCATAATTAATCGCTTCTGCTGATCGTAAAGCACATCGCCGAAGCGCACAAGTCGCAGCGATTTAAATTTTCGAGATCCGTTCATTTGTTGTTGTTTGTTGGCAGCCGCCAATTTTTTATTATTATTTGCTCAGTATTATTGCTTTTCCGATTACTATGTTTTCTTGATATGCTTAACACGAATTATCAGGCGCCAATGCTGAGTTGTTGTTTTGCATGCATTTCGCATTGTTCGTTTATAATTTTTAGGACGCTTTAAATTCTAAACAAAATAAAAATAATATACACTTAGTTTTGTGTTTGACATTAATAATATTATTGTATCTCTTACCGTCACATGCTCATTCTCTCGCGATTGTCAATGCATATTAACCATTCTGGGACTATGCTTTCTCGCAGTTAATTTTAATGTTTAAAAACAATTTGTTTAATTTATGCTTGCTGGCTGTGATGAATTGTGGTGGAAGACCGATAAACTTAGAATTTCTATCGATACATGGTCGATAGAATGTGGTGCAGTGCTGTAAAATTTGCCTAAAACAGTGTAGGTAAGTGTCAATTATTGATGCTTGTTTGGCGCGCTTTTAAATGTTAGCTGCTCTATTCTTTGTATTACTTCTATATGCACTGACCAATTTGTACTTCAGTTGAATGGAATACATTTTTCCTGTTATTTTCTATGTGTTGGGGATTTTAAATGTTTGGATTTTTTGCCTTTGATTAACGCCCATGCAATTGAAATTAAATCGCTTGCAAATGATTCGAACGATTTAAAAAATACAAATAAAAACGATGGCAAATACTGCACCATTTGTTTACAATTTTTTCAGCAAATCCTTGCTATTCACACACATCCACATATGTGTGTACATACGGATACCCGAGAACATGGTCTGATTTTGATGGCCTGACTTTTCCTCTATACATACAATGCAAAAACAAAAAAAAATTCTTTTAATGTTTTGCGTGTTGCGGCACTTGTGCAATATACTATTTTTTCGCAATCGTTATCCGTAACAGTAGTTACACATGTGCCAGGTCACGTGAACACACACACGCACTTTATATGCATAAAAAACTATATGTAACTCATACTTCTGTGCAAATAATCAGCTGCTAGTGTAGCCCAGCATCAAAGTTCACAAGAGCTTACTAGGTTTTCGTTTTTATTAGCGTTTAAAAACTGTTTAAAAACAAAAAACAGATATGCATATTTAAGAACTGACACTAAGAAAACGAAGCAGTAAGTGTAACGAGCCCGAAAGTAGGCAACACTTTTTGGCATCAGCAATTGAATTTCGAAAGCATGAAGTTGCCAATGCTGTGCCATGCAATTAAGCCAGCAACCGTAGACTTTTGCCTGTACCTCAAACTGTCCCTGTCTTCGTTACACTCTCCCTCTCTCCCTGTGTCCCTATCTCTTTCCTTATGCCTCCTTTCATACATTGTGTCTCCCTTCCATCTGTTGTCGTTGGCATTGCCATTGCATGCTGACCATGCAAATTACGTTGCCCACAAATACTGGCACACGCACACACACACACACACTCATGTACGCATACATACATATGGATATGGACACGCAGTGCTGTCACCATTTGGCTATGCGTTTGAGTGATGCAGTGAGACAGGCAGCATAGTGAGAAAAAGTGAGACAGAGAGAGAGAGAGAGAGAGAGAGAGGGAGAAAGACAGAAAGTGCAGAGGAATGGATACAATATCCAACCTAGTGCCAGTGCATGGCATGGCCAAAGTTAAGTTAAATGGACTTGCGGTGCACTCAAGCAGCCAACACACACATACACGCACACACGCACGTTTACACTTTAAGCCATATTGCCTGAGATGGTTTGCGTGTGCCTGTATGTGAAAGTGTGCCTGTGTGTGTGTGAAGTGACTGGGTGAGTCCATGTCAAGGTAGCAGCCCGACTAGTAGATTAAATTAAACGTAGCAACAGTGCAACACTGCAGTCGACACAGTCGGAGCAACTGCACCCATGCCATAGACTACACGGGCAACAACATTAAACGTGTTTACACCATGTCCGACCAGTTGATATGCCAACTGCTTTGGGACTCTCACGCTGCTCACACTGCTCACACTTCTAACACTACTAACACTGCTTACACATATGCAGTTACTCGTGGGCATAGTACACGGTACGGTACTAGCTGTACCCACTCTGAAGCGGGTCATGTGCGAGAACCAGAGACTGGACAATGAACAGCCAGAATAGAATACCACAGCGTCGTTGTCAACAATTGCCACCTAACCATTGTAGCTAGTTCTTGTTTACAATGAGAATATGAGAAAGAGAGAGAGGAAGACAGAGAGAGTCAGAAAGAGGGAGAAAGAGGCGCATTTCAAAATAAAAAAAAATCACTGCATACTTTCAGGTAGCTCTGCTGTCATAATACAATAGAAAATACGAAGTGCGCGACGTGTTGTTGTTTTGGTAGTTGTTGTTGTTTTTATTGTTTGTGCGCATTGTGCGCGTTGTGACTGTGAATTAGCCTTTGGCTCGCTGCACTACACGTTGGCCAACTTGCAAGCCCAACAGCTGTCCCTGCTCCTGCTCTTGCCTCTGCCCAAACTCCTCCCCTGCAGTTGCACCTGACTCTGCTGCACCTCATACATGTCAAAGTGCACTGCATGCAGGAAGCATCCGCTTTGTCACAAATTCTCCCTGTGTACAGCTCGGTATGGGTGTGTATGGGTATGTGAGAGTAGGTGTAGGAATCCAGCATGTTAAGTTAGTTGACTTTTTAAAAACCATTGCATTTCCTCGGTCTCTCTATCGTTTAGTTCTGCATCTTGCAACTGAGTTGCAACACATTGTTGGCCTACTTCGAAATAAGTGAGTAGCAATAATGTTAATTTTGTTAAGAATTGCTTTGGTTTAGTCAAATAACTGCAAGAGGCTACACTTCATAGTTTTTGTTGTAATTTACAGCTGTTAAGTTAACAGAGCGTCATAATTTTACTATTTTGGGTATGTAACTGATAAACTGCAGAAAAAGTTTTTAACAAACATTTAAAAATATTTAAATAATTGAAGAAAAATGCTTTCATAGATTTAAAATGTAAAATTACCTATTTAATTGTTAGATACTTTAATGTAAAATTTAAAATATAGCTAGAATGACTACAAACTGGCTATAATGCTAGTGCCAACACGGCTAGTCATAGACAAATCTTTGAAACCTGTGTAATATGAGATTGTTAATGTTTTAATAGAGTAACCACTATATATATCGCTAGTTAGAATTGCTTAGGATTCAGTTATTCCTGTATCCGATGATATATATTTTTATATTGATTTATGAAAACGTTTTGCTATTTGCTGGACACAGGAAGACAACAACTCGAAATGACATTGCGTTTACTGCAATTTCTATTGACCATTGGCCATTACTGTTCAGTGCTGTCTTTAGCTAGAGACCTGACTACCCGTTACCTGACTAGCTGACTACCTGACTACTCGACTAACCAGTGTCGTTTCTTAGCTTTGACCAGGCGAATCAATGTCTTAATATTACGCTCATTTATTGACCAAGAGCAAACAAAGCAGCAAAAGTCAAGTAAAATTGCTCTAAACGCTGTCCAATCACAAACCCAATTCCAATCCCAATTCCAATCCTCATATGCCAACTTACTACCTTTTCTTTTATGAATGTGTGTTGAGTGTGTGTGTGTGTGGGAGTGTAAAGAAAACTGAGCAAAAATAGACAAAATGCAGCTGCGCTCACTTCCCGGATGACTGCTGGCTATAGCAATGGCTGGAGCTCTATATAGCCATGGCCATGGCTTTTTGGCTATAGCTTTCGGCTGCAGCCTCCTTTCCAACAATTGCAGGAGATCGACAATTTCCTGGTCCGCCTGCAGGTTGCCAACCAAGTTGATTACAAAGCACTAAAATCAATAGGAAATGCAGTTAAATATTTTGCCAGCCGAAATAATTGCTGTGAACGTTAAGCCAAATCAAATATGAAATATATTTTGGCCCAAAATGAGTGGAAAACATTTTATTGCCGTTAGCAGCAGAGTCATTGTTGGCTAAAATTATTTAATTAAAAGCTAAGAAACTCGACTCAAAGTTTCCATCTGAAACTAAAGCCGAAAAGCGTCTACTAGAATTTCCCGACTGCTTTTCACCCGCAAAGTCGGAAAGCAACGACAGAAACGGTAAACTTATGGCTCGGTGTGAAAACTTTACAGGCCGGCAATGGCAAAACACCGCCGAGCAGGTGAAAAAGTTCAACATTTATTTTTATTTTTCACTTTTTTCAGTTTTCAGTTTTCAGTTTTTTTACTTTCGTCTGCTCAATGTTGGCAGCATTCAACTTGTTAAACAATTTTCGTATATACGAGAAATTTCGACAAGTTTGCGCCGTGCTGTGCTCTGTGTGCTTTTCAAAATCTTTAAGATACAAGATACAGATACAGATACAGCTACAGATACAACAGCTGCAGCTGCAACGTGTGCTACTTTATGCGTCTGTCCTGCAAGGATGTAAGCTTAAGTAAGGGATGTGGCTCCAAAGAGAGGGTATACCGTCAGCCCGTCTGTCTTTCTGTCCTTCTCTCCCTCTGCGAACTTTGCCAGACAATTTTTCTGCTACTTTGCATGTCAGTGTAGTCAAATAGTCGAAAAGCTACGGCGGGTAAGTTTTCCCCCGACTTAACTAGAATGTCTTTGGCATTTTGCAATTGAATTTTGTACCGATTCTCGATTCTCGTTGCTATGCATATATGTACAGATACGTAATACAAATGTATCTATATCTTTTGCTAAAGGGAAATAGGTAAGTTGACTGTCCGCACTGACGACTCAATGGCTGCCCATTCAGATAACGTTTGAGGCCAAATTATGGCATAAAGAGTGCACTTAAAGTGCTGCATATTGGCCAGACCAAAAAGCCCAGCTTCATTGCTGCAATTACGCAAGTAAAAGAGTGAATAAGAGAGTATTTGCTTCAAACATGCAATGGGTAAATATTAAATAGACAGCTTAAAAGTATGCTACATATAATAAATCGACAGCTTAAAAGTGTATGTAGTAAATAACGATAGCAAAATGACAGCCGTTGAATGGTGGCAAATAATAATGTACGATGCAAATGGGTCAGGCTTTCGACCAGGCTATAATCAATATACAATATGCTTAAATAAACTGCAATATTTGTTGAGCATATTTTCAATATGCGAAACAGATTAAAGCTGCTGTGTAATGGACAGTAAGTGAGCACAGCAAAAATTGTGTGAGTTTTAAAAATGAATGTATCAATTATTTAAACTATTTTAGAAATGTACAAATGTAACAGAGCAGAAAATGTAGATTAACATAAAAGCGTACAGAGTGCAGTAAGACAATTAATTTTAAGTTAAGGGAAAAACAAATCTAAAGTATTTAATTTAAGTACTAATTCTCAGGCTTAAAATAATTATTGTCTGCATTTAATTTAAGTATTGCATACTTTACGGTGTTAACCAAATTTCAAACGCATTTTAGCTTAGCATGTAAGTCAAATATATAAGCCTTAATTAGAATCCCATCAAACCAAACCAAATTTAGGTGCCAAACATGTAAAATGCCGAAATATTGTTAACACAACTTTTGGCAACAATAAATGGTTACACTCCAAAAGCGACAGAGACGAGAAATCGAAAATCGAGAACCGAAATTCGAGTAAAAACATTAACACATGACCGTACAGTATCGTACCGTACACTCGGCAAACATTCGCCGCAGCCACAACGTTTGGCTTTGGATTAAAGTGCAAATACCTGGTTGGCTTACAGTTTCACCTCCGCATTAAATTTCAATATCCAAACACAGAGTTGGGGGAGGCAGCAGCAGCAGGCCTTCTCTCACTCTCCCTCTCTCTCTCTGTCTCTCCTCTCCGCCCTCTCTCACATGAATAGAGTGCACTGGTGTACAAATTGCAGCTAAACAAAAATTTAATTGCATCGTGCCACGAAATGAAATTGAAAATCGAAATCGAAATCGAAATATTATGAGGTTCCAAGCGGCCGTCAAATGGTTTTAAAACCCAGTTCAAACCGCGACCGTGTCTTCTGTATCGTTTTACGTGTCACGCGTTTTTCGCTTCGTGTCACGAGTTTCGTGCTTGTTGCAAATCAGAGCTGCAAACACGGATACGAAGAAAAAACAACATGGAAATATGTGCGTCCGGTAAATTTGTCGATATTCTCTGATAAATTTTTATTTTTTTGTTGCGTTTTTGTTGCGTTTTTTTGCTTCCGTTTCCGCATTTTTTATATACGCTGTGTAAATAAAATCGACATGGCAGCAAAAAAAAATATCGCTGGATTATTAAAACCATAGCATGAAATTATTTTCAATTCCCATAACGTTTGCTTAACGCCGTTGTGCTGCACAGCACATACCCTGTTAAATTAAAGCAGCTAAATAAAGCAAGCAAGTTTAATCAAAGAAAAGTAAGTATTACAGGGTATTTTTAAGAGTCAAGTGGGAGTTTTGTTTATGTCTTGAGTGCATTTTCTAAGGAAATTAATATTTTACAGGGTATGTGTTAGTCTGGCATAGAAGGCTTTGTATTTTTCTTCTTAAAAGGTATGACAATCAGCGTAACTCGGCTCATCTATTCACTAGTCGTGCATACCCGTTTGGCGTTTTGCTGCGCCCATGATGCACAAAGGGGCAAATGAAACGGGATAGGCGTGGAGAGGTGAGGAAGGGGAGTAGGGGGCATGCGGCAAGGTGTGCAGCCACGTAGCACAAATATTTGTGAACACGTGTCCAACGAGCAAAAGTGACGAGCCAAAAAGTGTGGTTAGCCATTCTGTTGGACAAACCAGCTCGGGGACAGGTGAGCTGAGAGGGGTTGGAGGGTATATCAAGCGCAGGGGAAGAGGGAGGGTGGGGGGAGGGGGGTGTAACTGCAATACTCGCTACTTTTTTTCATTTTTGGTATTTTTTAGTTCTAATAAATGAAAAGTAAATAGGAAAGCGGCCAACTCAGCGCACACTTTTCCCCGTTTTGTCAGCGAAAAATATGAAATAAATTTTTAAGCACAACTTTGGAAAATTCGCACACAGTTTTCGCGTTGCTGCAGGTCAAGCACAGAGGGAGAGGAAGAGAGGGACAGAGAGAGAGAGCGAGAGAGGAGGAATACAGGGAAAAGTCAAAAGTAAAAGTTTACAGCACGTACTCATGATTCATCGATGGGCCAGTTAAGGCCATGGCCAGACTGGGAATTTGGCTAGTTGGCTAACAGCAAATGGAAGCCAAACTCAAGCTGTCAGTTGAGAGTTCAATAACAGCGATCATTAGCGGTACTCACCCTCGTCCCCCAACCCCAAGCCAACACCCCACTGGCTATGCACCTGCGAAGAAGCTAAAGGAAAAGCAACAAAGGAAGCGTTAAAGCACTTAAAGCATCAATTGTTCCATGTGACTGACCCAAGGATTTGTTTGGAGCATAATAATGGTAAAAACATGTTTAAAGGGCAAGTGGCTAAAAGCAAACGCGGCTTAAATGACACGTCGAGCTCAACTTTGAGTGTAGCACAGCAAATAAAATGGAAACAAAAGCGGGAGTTTAGAATAAGCCAAAATTAAAGACCCTGTAGCTCTGTATTTTACATCATGCGTCCTTGTACCCCGTACTACTATACCCTGTGTCATTGCAACGTGTGTCTTTACACCCTGTACCTTTGTACGGTGTACCTTTGTACCGTGTATCCTGTACCTTTGTACCCTTATCTTCGTACCATTTACCTTTATGCCCTGTACCCTTCGAGGGCTTTAATCCCGAATTAAGAAACCACTAATGTTGATAGTTGTTCTTAAGATTAGCAAAAGTTTTTCTTGATTAAATTTAAATTTTTTAATATTTTTATTTAAAAATTAACAAAACTCGTGATTAATTTAGTTTTATAGCTAGGTCCCAACATTTATACATAGCTGGTACCCTAAAAGAGACACCGAAACCCTTGCTCCTATAGTTCCTGCCATCTATAAATGCTTACACAGCTAATAAACCCTTTGAACTTGTTGTGAGAGCAGGGTCTAAAAGGGCATCACAAATTCAAATGTTTCGGCAGCGAAAGAGCTGGAGAACAAGGCGGAGAGGGGGAACAGGCAGTACAGGGAGAACAGGGAGTATGGGGAGCACGGGGAGGACCTGTAAAAGTATGCGTGGAATACCAGACGCTGACTTGTTGACAGCTGAGTATATTCTTAATAATGCATACACCCAAAAACAACAGCGCATAACGTGGACAGCAGCAGTGATAAGGGGGAGGAGACGGGTGGAGTGGAGTCTAGGGTGATAAGAGTGAGGAGAGGTGAGCATGTAGAGGGGAAGCAGCGAGAAAACAGTAGGCACAAAAATTTACAATTTCGCACGCCATAGCGCCTACAAAATGTCACAGCAGACAGTAGTGGGGTGAATAGAGGGGAGTGGAGAGTAGGAGTGGGGGGAGTTTGTGGAAGGGGAGATGAAAGGAAAGGGGGCTGTAAAGGAAAGGCCGACGACGACAATCACAAAACAGACAAATCCTGCGATGGCAGCGTTCGTTGTACACGAGTCTTGTCTCTGTGTCTGTTACGTGCCACATGTGCGTCAGATGTGGCAATGATTTGCATCGAGGTGTGGCATAAAAAAACAAAACAACAGACAGCCAAGGGGGATGGGGAAGGAGAGAACGATGGGAGTGGAAAGAAAAGAGGGGAGAGGAGAGAACAGCAGCCGTTGAGAGGAAACTGAGTAGCTGTATGGCTGTTTTGGCTGGATTGCGAAGTAGGGAGAGGGGAAGAGGTAGGATAGAGAGGGGTCAAAAGAGGAGAGTAGAATAGGTGGAGTGGGAAATGTGGAGCAGAGTTATGTGTCGCCTGTTTTTATGACACATATGCGCTGTTCTGCTGGTTTGGGGCACATGTGGAGTAGGAGACCTTTACCTATACATGCATACACACGTACACACACACACAGACATAAAATACACACACACACACATACGTGAATGTGAATATCATAACAAACAAGCGAGCGAAGGTTTTGCACATTTCAGGTGAACAAAGGTGGCGAGAGGAGGAGAATGAGGAGAATAGGGGACAGGGTCACAGTGGGATAAGGCACCAGGAGTACAGTGGGTACAGAGAACACTGCACAGCTCATTGTTTGAGGGCGTGTTCATGTCGACCGATTCGCTTTTGTTTATTGTTTGTCACTGATAGGTCACAAAATATAATTGAAATTTGCCAGACAGCGAGATTTTAATTAAGCCTTGGCTACCTTTTTTAGCCAAGTTGTTAAAACCGTACTACAAACATTCCCTAGATAAAAGACAACTAAGGTAAACAAGTTAGGTACATTTTAATCCAAAAAAGTCTACCAAATTCTCTTGGCTTTAAAAATTCTTTTGGCTTTTTTTGCAATCCCATTAAATTTCATACATCACAATTGACAGTTTTTATTGCATAAATTATATAAAAAATGCAACTTAAATTTGCTTTTATTATGCGTTTTTATGCGTGATTTTAGCACTGCAAATACAGAAATGATGACAATGATTTTGATTGACAAATTTGGCGGGAAGACATCAAAAAAAAGGGAATCAAAATCAAATGAATTTTTATTTTTATTCATACATTTTGATTGTACGGTTTTATTATTTAAATTTATAACATATAATATTATTCATTTTCAGGTTTTTTTTTAAACAATAATAGAATTACATGTTTTAAATGTTTTAAAAAATTTGGAGTGAAATTATTATTATGCATTAATCAAAAAATCTTTTGTAAAAAAATTTATCAATTAACTTTATTTATTTAATTGAATTTATTTACTTAATATAATAATATAAAATACAAAATCTTATAAAATAATAAGTTTTAATTTAATTTGAAATATATTTCATTTATGCATATAAATTTATTTCTTAAACTTAAAAAAAAATTTAATATTAGAAATATAAATATTAAATCTATTAAATGAATTTATTGTTTAGTTCCAAAATAAATACGTATACTTTTATCTCAGGTAAAAAATGGAATATAATTTTATGTTCAAAAATATTTTTTAAATAATTATTTTATTACTTTTAAATTTATTATTAAATTTTTTTTACTTTTTTCTGTATGTTAATTATTTTATTAAATAAAATTGGAATAAGTTGTGAACTTCAAATTACTTTTAAATATTTCTTTTAATACTTTAATATAAAGTATATGTTTATATTAACATTTACTACAAAAAACTATTTTCTCGTATCGGTTTTTGTTCAATGAAATTGGCAAACAATTACCAATAGCCAATTTTGTTGGCTTTTCCACATATCGAAGTGGACGAATCATGTGTCGGAAATGATAACACTTATCACTTTACGGTAGGCTTCATTGTTGTTGGCTATTTCTAATCATTGCTTTTGGCCAGAAGTGGAAACAGAGGCAGCAGCTGTTACTTGGCTGATACTGGAGGTGCAACTGTTGGTCTAAACTGGCCATTAAAATGCACGGCAACGATGCGAATAAGGGAAAAACATTTTCCGGCTAATTCGCACTGCCAACAATGTCTCAATTTCTATCGGTTCTCCCTCTCTCTCTCTCTCTCTGTCTCTGTCTATCGGCTTTTATTAGAAAAAAGCATAAACATAAGCATAAAATTTAATGCGAACAATAAAAGCAAATTAGCCACAACAAGCGTTTTGCCGCTGCTTCTGTCGCTGCTGTGGACAGCTCAGAGGCTTAGCCCAGTGGGAAAATCATTGAAGCCTATAAACAGCGCAACACACATATAAATACATTTACAAATATACATACATACTTATGTATGTATGTATGTGTGTATGAATAAATACATTTAGTATGGGTATCAATAATATTGACAGGCATCGACAAAAGCAAAACCAATAATAAGCTCATTCAAGTTCATGTAAAATGCTTTAGTGCCTGTGTAGGCTAAAAAAAAAGTGGAGAGGGTAGAGTGGGGGGTGGTGGGGGTACATCTAATTGGCGTGCGAAGCAGCGGAGAAACGTAAAGAGATAAATTACGCGTGTATCTTTAAGCGCAGCCGGCGAAAACTGTCAATACGCGTTTGCGTTGTGGGCTGAGTGAGGGGTATGGTGGAATGAAGGAAAGAGAGTGAGAGAGTCTCGGCAACTGCGCTAATGAAATCAGACAACATTAACTGCGCCGCCGGCAGCCAAGACAACGACAAAGAGAGCGACAAGGCTGATGGCGACAAAGAGAGCGACAACGAAATGAAGTGAGTGTGGGAGCGGGACAACAGGTGAGCAGCTGAGCAGTTGAGTGAATTAGATGGGCAATTGTTGCATGGAGACTTGAGTTATAAGCAGTGGAAAGATGAGGGACAAGAGTGGAAGAGAGCGGAGGTGGGCTGCTCTGCTACTGGGCGTGTGTGTGTCTGTGGCCAAGGGCCGTAAACGTTTGATGTGACGGAACTTAAATAAATGTAATTTGTGTGGTTATTGGCAGCGGTGAGCCATGAGCCCATAACCTTACAGGCAGCCAGCATAAGGCTATTGAATTGCTCACATTGTGTATGTATGTGTGTGTATGTATGTGCATTTGTATGCCTGTGTGTATGTGTGCATTAACTGTATTCCCAGCGGCATCAATGAGATTGTGTGCAAGCAGAGACGGAACCGGATGAACATTGGGAAGGATGCTTAAGTTACAAGTTTTGAGTAGGCATTTAATAAACAATCGAATTAGCTTCATAAAAACTTTTGAAATAAGATCAATTTCACATAATAGTATTACAAGGTGCTTGGATTTAACTGTGGCTTGCTTCTTAAGCACACTCGTAATTGTTGAAAACTTTTCTTGCAACTTTGGCAGTGTGTACGCAGTGTTCACAAGTCGAGCACACTTTGTGGATTGTCAGATTTGTAAAAGGAAGTTGTAAATGAAATTAACGAAATAGTAGTACAAGTTATTAAAATAGTAGTAAATATGATATGAAAATAGTAGTAGCCAGATTTCTACTACTTTTTTGTATGTTATTTATTTATTTAGGTAGTAAATCAAATATTTTAAAAGTAGTAAACAATTTTAATACTAGTAGAAATTATTAAAAAAGCAGGTAATATAATATAAAATAGTACAAAACTGTAATAAAAGTAGTACAACATTTTAAAACTGGTAGATATTATTATATTAGTAGTAAATAAAATGTTTACGAAGTAGTACAAAGATTTAATACTATTTTGTAGAAATTAATAAAAAAAAAGTAGTATATAAAATATTAAAATAGTAGTAGAAAATTTTAAAATAGTAGTAGATATTTTTAAAATAGTAATAGAGTTTAAAACCCTTCTAACAGGGTATTATTCTTATCCTTAAAAATCAAGGTTATGTGCATAGATATATTTGGCATTGCATGCTTTAGATCGTATGTAATAGATATTAAATATGAATAATATTAATAACGCCTTTATTAACCTCAAAAAGTATAGAAAATGGCGCTTCTAAGAAACTATGAGATGCTTACCACAACTATACTTTCTGTGAATTCAAGGAACTCAAGTGATTTCTGAAAATGTTTTATAAATAAAGCTAAGTTTTGTCTATACGATTCTTTTACGGGAATATGTGTAACATTTTCCTAGAAATGGTTACCACGGAGTATTCTTGGTACTCAGTAATATGTCAAGTTTTCGGAAATGAGTCGTGCAAATAACAGTAAACCCAGAATAATTCAAATGTTTTGGCTTGATCCATTATGACTAAGGTTTAAAGGATATTGAAAAATGTATAAGTATATTGACAAGCTGTTCTTAGCCTTGTGCCAATGCTTGACAAACATTTGTCTTCTACTCGATTTTGTTAAGCTCTTAAAACCGTTTTTATACTGGTCAAGTTGC
Source organism: Drosophila cardini (assembly GCA_018903735.1). NCBI lineage: Eukaryota > Metazoa > Arthropoda > Insecta > Diptera > Drosophilidae > Drosophila > Drosophila cardini. Next base: position 18,125,131 of record JAEIGM010000001.1, on the reverse strand, counting down.
TGCAAGTTGCAAATCCGCAAACCAAGCAGAGAAATGCTCCAAAAGCGACAAAAACTTTCCAATTAGTTATGCTCACAACTTCATAATTCAAAGCCAAACAGAAAAACAAAAAAAAAACAATAATATCGAATTTGCAAAACCAGTCAATAAGTAATCCTTAAAACAAACTATGTTTTAAGCAAAGAGAAAAAACTAATAACTGGATTGACAGTAGGCATACTCGACTTAAAACTTCCCTTTACAGAAATGTATGCTATTCTTTCATAAATGTTTTGGATTTGGTAAGTCATTAGGTTTTTGTCGTTAAATTTTAAATATTGTGTCTCTTTAAAGCACTTGCATAAGCTACATTAATATTTGATTAATACTAACATTAATTCATACGTCTAATCTCAAATTATAAATTCGAGGAAGGCTTCGCTTATCTCTTTGTGTAATTGGTTTAATTATATTTCTATTAAATTTACATTGCAAATAGAAGTTTACACATATCATTGAATTCGTTATTATTTAACTGCTGGTAAACTGATAGTAATTACACTTTGTGCAGTTTGTCTCTATCAGAAATCCATGTCCCTCTTGCACAGGGTATGAATCCAAAAGCAAAAAAAAACAAAAAAAAAAATGAAATGACAGTCATTTAATTTGCTGTTGTCATGGCGGCAATGAATAAAAGTCCCAAATCTAACCCACGGGGCATAGACTACAGTCAATAACACTACAAATACATTGGGTTCACTCTATGTTTGCTGCTTCTGTTATTGTTTTTGTGTGTGTGTATGTGTGTGTGTATGGGTGTTTTTTTTCTGGTTCTACCCACTGCCATTTCCGTTTCCCTTTAGGCTTTACTATAATGCCGTTATATCTGTTGGACAGTTTTCGACTGTTTTATTTATTTGGTTAATTATGGTCACAACGCGTCGTTTTGGCTGCTGAACGGCAGCGTATAATATAATAAAATCATGCAAATAATACAATTACTGGATACACGCAAAGCGAAATACAATTACGCACACACATACACACACACACACACACACGCATAGACATAGCTACAAATATGTGTGTTGATATGTGCGTGTGCCTAAGTGTGAGAGTGAGCGAGATGGCGTCAGAGACAGTTTGCAGAAATAATAAGCGCGTAATTATGCGAATTAGGCGACAGCAGCCACATTAAATAAAGTGTAGCATACGCTCAGGGGCAACTAACTAAATGCACACAAACACATTCACACACAAAAACACTCGCACACACACAGACACGTGGTACTCTTAATGCAAGTTAGAGTATGCTTAGGAGTAACACTTAGCTTAAGTCAAAGCAAAGCTAACAATTGAGTGACTCATAGCTAAGGCGACGCTAGAGACGACAGACACTTCGTGTAATTAACGAATCGTTTTCTCGGCTTTTGTTTGGACACAAACGAACAAGAGAAATGCGATCAGTCGCTTTGTAGCGTTCATGGAGTGAGGAGTTTGTTGCGCATGATTTCATTTATTGAGAGCAACTCTTGTTCTCCTGCTTTGTAATTTTCGGAGAGACCTCTTCCAGCCAAACTATTTGGTTTGCCAAAAGCGTATCTAAACTTCGACTTGACTGTGCTGCCATATGTTTGCAGCGCAGATCATGCAACATGCTCGTATTTGTATTTTATTTGGTGTAATTAGTGCTTATGCTTATTTCTACATGAGCAGCTTGATGAGACTCCATGCAGGGGTATGCGTGTGTGTGTGTATGTGAAGAGTACAACTAGCTGGCAATTTCTTAGCTCACTTTTACACACACTCACACACACACAAAGCAGGAATGGCAGGACCAACAATAAGAACTCCATTGCATTTTCAACAACATTTCAGCAGCATTCGAGGCAGCTGCAACGTGCCGTGGCAACATGGATGGCAACTAAGGCGCATAAGCGTCGTCATCTAATAAAAATTTAAAGCCATTATTGCCAGTTGCTGCAGCCAAGAAGCCCACATGCCCCTCTTCCTAGTTTAGCCGGCTTTTCAGTGCTCGATCCCTGTTACCCCTTGCTCTTCTGCTCTTTCCACCGTCGGCTCTTATGTCTCGTATGGAGCTGAAGGCAGTCGCCCGTCAACTCGCCAAAGCGCCAAACTCAAGCCTCGACTGAGCATTAAAACAAATTCCCAAGTATATTGTTTGAACAAGTCTCGTAGAAAACGTCAAATGTTAAATTGCCAATTTTTTGTAGTTGTTGTTGTTACTGTTACTCTTGTTGTTGTTGTTGTTACTCTTGTTATTGTTGCTATTGTTTCTTTGCCTTTGCTACTGCCTTGCTGACTTTTCTGCTCACTTTCTCCTTAAGTTTTCTTTGCTTCTTTGCTGTGTTTGGAATTTCGGAGCAGAACGTTGCCATTACACTTTATTTGCAGCAAACTCTAAGCTGCATTTACAATGTGCAACAAGAACAACAATAAGTAACCAGAGTGCAACAAAATGTTGCCTGCCATTGGAGGCGCTAAAGGGGGGGCGTGTTCATGCATAAATTGTGCACAGCTTTTGGGCCTTTTGGCCAGGGCTTTAGGTTTTTACTACTTTTGGGCTTATATTTTATTTTATTTCGATGCATATTTGTTGCTATTCAGCTCTCTCTTGCTCTCTCTATATATATTAGTGTGTGTGTGTGTTTGTGTTTGTGCCATGCAACATTTATGACATCAACAGCTCACAGCTCACAGCTCGACAGTTGCTAAAGCTTCTTTCTGGCCCCCTCCCCCGCCTTTTTCGTCCTCCCTCTTGGATCCAGCACAAAAGTCTTTTTATGACGTAAATTAATTTTGTATAAATTACATTTAGCATGCAAAACGAAGCTAAGAACTAAGAAAGAATGAAAGAAAGAAGGCAACGCATCGAGCCAACTTTAGAAGGCCAACTAACTGCATAGAAAACAGGGCTAAAACGTAGTGGCAAACATGAAGAAATTGTAAACAGAATAACAGCAAAACATCTCAAATGTCTGGTCTATTGAAGATGGACATGTTGAAAGCAGGCCAAGGTTTGCTCGGAAAAACTGTAGAAAAGGCAAAGTGAAAAGTGAAAAGTGCTCAAAAGCCGAAGGAAAATCGTGCATCATAAGATAAAAGGACACAATTCTAGTATTTACTGTACATCAGTTAGTGCTATAAATTCTTTACAAAAGCCAATGATTTGAGAGAGACAGGGAGAGGGGAAAGAGAGAGAGAGAGAGAGAGAGACGGATGACTTTGAAAAGAAAGTTAAGTAAACTTTAATTAATTTCTAAGTGCATAATTTCCACTGTTTCCTTTACTAATTAATAGTAATAATACTCATAACAAAAGTTTTACTTATTGTTCACTTAGTTTAAGCAACACTTTAATGCAGATCAAAATACTCCACAAAAAACTTCAAGTTAATTAACTTAATTAGCCCAAATGGTCAGTTCAAGTACATATGTAATCAGTGAAGTTAATGAACTTATGCTAATTAATTGAAAACGCACTTGATTACTCAAAGTGCATTTGAAATAAGCGCTTTACAGTGAACTCTCAATAAGTAGAATTCTGTTTATAAAACTCTTTTGATTTAAAACCTTTATATGTTTGTTATTGCAAAAGATAAATAGTTATATTTAATATATAGTATCTACGCTGACCCTAACCTTTATTTTATATATACTTTTATGTCATGTATAAAATCCGAGCGAGAGTTACTTTCGCACCACTAATTCAAGCAAGATGCGAGCACTTACTTCAAGACATAAAAGCTCACTAATGAATTTATGACAGGCCAGACAAACAGGCTCAGCTTTTGGATAACACAAGAGGGGGGAAGGGAGTGGTAGTGGGAGGAGTAGAGGGCGGGGTTGAAGGCGTAAGTGTAGGTGTGTAGGTGCTAAAAAATAAAAGTCGCACACTGATCGAAAGTACGGAAATGTTCAATTATGTTTTGAAAATCTTAAAACTTTTGGTGCTTTTAACTAACAGTTATATGTAGTTATATATTTTTAAAAATTTGTTTTATTAGCTTAAATTTCAGATAAATAATCTTCATATGAAGACAACTATTTTTAATACATTTTTTTTAACAGTGCACTCGCATCTCGGCGTAATTTATGAGTACAAACATTTTGAAACATTTGCATATAGCGAGTTGGCAAGGCAACCCTTGCAGCAGACATAACCGCACTTGGGGCAACCCTAGACATGAGTCTGCCTAATAACAAAAACAACAACAACAACAACAACAACGACAACAACTAGTGAGAGCTCAAGCCCGCGAGCGCACTAATATTATTGCAGTGTTGCCAACACCTCAGCACACACACACACACACCCACACAACACTCTCACACACACACACACATAGACATAGGCAGTTACTTATACACCCTATTATTTATTTATGCTGCCACCCTCAGTGGACTCGCCAAGGCCGTCAGCAGTAGCGTCGCCGCCGGCGTCAACAGCGGCTGCGTCGTTGGCAGCACGCTTATCAGAGAAGCTGCATTTTGTTGCTGTTGTTGTTGTTGCTGTTGCTGTTGCTGTTGCGCAGGTTAGATTAGGTTAGGTTAGTCCTCGCTCTTGTTGTTGAGGTTATGTTTTAGTGGAGGGGCCGCACACACGTTGCTGTCGCGCCTAAAAACGGATTAAATGGGGATTAAGTATACGCAGCGTGTGCGCCTTCAACACATGTTTAAATTATGTTAAAATTTGTTTAAAGCAGCGCGACTGTGCAAGATAAGTGTGTGTCTGTGTGAGTGTGTTTTGGCTTTGCTACTGATAAGGTGGTGTGTGTTGAAGAGTAGGGGGTGTGGAAGTGGGAGGGGGTTACACAGTTGCCGCTTCTTGACTTTAATCGATGCTAATTTTCGGTTTAATTCAACGGTTTTGTTTACATGTGTTTAAAATGCCAACATGTTGTGCGTGTGCACGTGTATACCTGTGTGTGTGTGTGTGTGTGTGCTTGTGATTGATATTGTTGTTGTTCTTCTGCTTGTTGGTATTGTCACTTTTCGCTGTACTTGGTGTCTGTATAAATAATGTTGTTATTATGCTCCCAGATCTCTATTGCACGTTAGGACAATGTACAAATTGTAAAAAAACACAAAAATTATATGTAACAGCAGGTGTAAAAAAAAGGCAGGTGTAAAAAAAAGGAAACCGATGTCAAGAGGTCGACTCAAAAAGTGTGACACAGTCACCGCTATCAATGTTTTGGGAGAGTGAGTTTTTGATGAAATTATGCGTGTGCTGAACTTGACGTGGCGTTAATAATGCGGCTTATCAGTCACAACATTACGGTTATTCCGTAAACAGTTAATTCGATAGCAGCGAATGGGAAATAACTGCTGACCTTTTGATTTAAACAAATGCTAAAATAAAGTCATAATTATTGATATTTTAAATTTATATAAAATTCGATTAAACAATAAATTTGTAAATGCATTTTACTGACTAAGGCAAATTAAAGCTAATAAATTGTTGGTACTCCATTAGGTTTGCCTACATTTTGCCCCAACTGACCTCTGATACGTGTACTGTGAATTGTCTCGAAATGATTTAGAGAGGCTCTCAAGCAGTTACCAACGGCAGCAGTAGAGTATACTCAACTATCGTTGCCTTGTGAGAGATGAAAAATTACACGCATATATCACTTGAATGGCGCACAATTTGTGCAGATAGAAGCACACACCCGAAAATTCATTGAGGCGTAATAACAAAGCCAATGAACACCTTGATGACAGTTAGCAAAGTCAACAGACAACGACATAAGGATAGAAACGGAGATGACAAGGCCACTGGTGGAGCAACAACTAAAACAACAGCAGCAAAAGTAACTACAAATACAACTACAACGCATGTTGGCCAAAAAACAAAAGGCCAAAAAGATAGCGCAAATTACAGACGAGCTTATTACGCAAAATTTCGCTTAATTAGCAAGAAGGCAGACGCACAAAAGTAGGCAACAGTTGTTGGCAAGACAGGCAAAATAAATAAGAGCTTCTGGGCATAGACTACACAAACACACACGCACACACACACGCACGCAAACACTCACACACATACTTTCGTTCGCTAAGGAAACACACAGAAACATATTCAGTTACAGAGTTGAGCTGAAACTCATAGACTTATGCCACCTTTCGCCAGGCAAAGCATAATATATGAACTGACCTTAACTACTTGGAAGCACGGTAGGAACTAACCCACAACTAACAACATAATATATACATACGTGGCACAACAAGTGACTGAATTTGCTACTTAACTGACTGCCAAACGCCCTGTAATGTCTGGAAAATAGCTAACATTTCGTTCAATTGAATAACTTACATAAAATCGAGTATACCCCATTTGGGGGCTATGGAAATGTAATTGGTGTTTGCCAAGGCAGCAACATGTGAACAGCGAAAATTTACTTGGCCAACAGAATATTAAATGCCGCGTGGGAATTCTCGCTGTTTATGACTGCAGCTCAGTTTACTTGCCACATTGCAAAGCAAAAGGGAAATGCCACAGACAGAGAAAGGCAGAAGACAAAGGTAGAGGGAAAGAGAAAGGTACAAAGAGAGAGAGAGAGAGAGGGAGAGAGAGAGAGAGACCGATAGGAAATGGAATGGCTAAAAAGGGGAATGCGTTGAGGGATGTGCAAGGGAATGTGTGGCCATGCTTCAGTAATTTCACTTAAGTCATTATGAGCCATTAATAAAGCCTGCTGTGGACTAGTCAGCCACCAACTACCAACTACCAACAAGCAACTAGCAACTGGCAACTGGCTTACATAGGTATAAATGTACTTATATACATAAAACTATCTGTCTCACACACTTCTCAGTTCCCTTTTGCCCGCCTCTCTCCCATCACTTTCTGCTCACACCTCAATCGACCACACGGATTCAGTTGATGTGTCCAATTGTCTGGCAAGTTTAGTAGTCAAGAGTTATGTCAAATTTGGTTCTCATTTTATATGCAAATGTTCTTGAAATATAATATAATACTTTATAAGATATTTATGTTTTATTTAAACTTTTTAAGACAAAACTTCTATGAAGTTCTTACAAATTTTTTAAAACTACTTATTATAAATATATGCAATATTTTTGCTAATAAATATTTAATGATAAACAGTTATTTTTAATATATTTTATTAACATTAAACTTGCATGCAACTAAATTGAATTATTAACTACACATTTTGAAAAGCATTCAAAAATAAATAACTTTAATGTTTTGCTTAAGAAATATTTACAAGTAATCGAAGATTTTCAATTAATGTTCTCAAGTTTCGCCTGCTTAAATATGTGATAAATTTATTGGAATTTTCACGCTTGAGCAATTTCTTATGTGAAAATTGTCTTTGAATTTAAAATTTGGTTCAATAAATGTGTTCAATTTTCTCGGTTAGGGTATAAGTAATGTAATAAGAGTAAAATTACATACTAATAGATATTTTAAGGCAGAACAGAGACATCTTGGAAGCTGTTCTGTTATTTGAGGACTTGAGAAAAAAAATTCAGACTCTTTAAAGTACTAAAGTCATAATTCATCTTGGACAAATCAGAAAATTGTTTGGCCACTTTAGCTACAAAAAGTTGAACATAATCTACATTTTTATATAGAGTATTATGACTGGATCGATGCACTAAGCACCCAAATTGACTTCCATTGCTGCCACTTGCGCCTGCATTTGCCAATGAAGTTTTTCCTCATGCGGAAAAGCGAATATCGAATAACGGTTAGCGGGACAGAGACAGACACTTTTACTTTCATAACCAAAATTCTAGCACTTCAGAATAGATGATACTTCAAACATGTTGCTACCTCACTCACCCCAAGACACTCGCACCCAACATAGAACTCTGCTAAATTCGAGTATAAGGCTTGATTCGATTCTCTTATATTTTTCGATTTGGCTACTCTTTTTTAGCAGCTCCTTGTTGTGTCTCTGCTACATTTCTTCGAAATTATATTCAGCAATTGAAATTGCCTACATTCGCAGAGTTTTGTAGAAGAGTCAGTCTGCAAATGCCGAAAATTTTAGCAGAGCTGTGCACCTCTTCGAATGCTTTTCGGCGCAGTCGCCATGGCTGCTGTGTGAGAGTCGTGCAAACACTACTACGAAGGATTTTAACGAAGCTGGTGTACTAAAAGTTAATACGAGTGCGTAAATATAGCACATAAATCGTGTGAAGGAAGTACATGGCCTATGTTACATGAAGACAACAAAGATTTAAGAGATTGACAAGTAGATTACTAAGTAGATTTTTAAAATTTATAAAATTAATTTTTAAAAAATAAAAAAATGAGACAACTTATAAATTAACGAAAATTTTACTACTACAACTTTTAACTTTCACATGTAACTAGCCGCATGACCGCTTTAGCTGAGACACAAACCACAACAACTTCAACTAGTTTAATGCGTATAAGACCGTGTTCGAGTCGGAGTTCGATTTGGAGTTCGAGTTCGATCCGGTGTCCCTTGAGAGCCGGGTGCTTCAAGGTTCGAGTTCGTCTCAATCAGCGTTGAGCTGCGCTTCGACTTGGACCTGTTCTGTGTGTATGGACAGAGTATCTACGAAGACGTAATTTGTATCTGCGTTTAGTCTTGAACGGTCTGCGCGTTGTTTATGTACGTCGCGTTGAGCTCTCTCCAACGTCAAGTGCAACGATCAAAATTAAAAGTCGAGTCGAATATCAAATAAACGAAACAAATTACAGCCGCCTAAAAAATTAACTGCTGAGTTAAAATAAAATTTACTCAACAATTTGCATTAATTGACAAGCTAAAGCTTTAATTGAGTGTGTTTGGTGTGTGTGTTTCACGTTAATTGCGCAAAATGTTGGCTCAAATGTATGGCTCGAATGCGTGGCCAAGCCTAAAACTGGCTGCGGCTTGCAATTAAACACAAAAAAGATACAAAAGTATCTGCAACTGTAAACAGCCCAACGGAATATTCAGTGATTGTGTGTATCTGTGTATTTGTGTAAAAACCAATCAAAAATCTAACAACTACAAGAGTTATTATATTGAGAAATACAAAAATCAACATGCAGTTTTGGATAACTTTGACATTTGCATTGCTTTTGGGTAAGTTTCATTAGCGACGCAATGTGTGCCAAATAAAGTATCTCATAGATGCTTCTGACCGCTCTGCGGACTCTATGGACCACAAAGTTCATGACATTTGACTGTTCAGTTAGAAAAAACGAAAAAAAAAAACACACACACATACATATGAAATAGAAGATGAGTCCCAGACGCAGACGCGGTTATCTTTTCATATGAATTGTGGTGCTCTGTCGACTCCGCAGATACACTCGCACATAACTCCTTCTGTCTGGCAAAGGCCGCTTGGGGGTTGAGGGAATTCAGGGGGGAATTTAGTGGTGCTGCTGCTGCTGGTTTTTCTTGTGTTTGCTGTTGACATTTAAACACTTGTTTTTGCCATCGTCGTTGAAGTTGTTGCTGCGGTTTCTACTTCACAACACGAATACATACATATAATACAAAAATGCTTGTTTTTCTTTTATTTTCATTTTTTCTCTGTATATTTTTTTTTTTGGTAAACCTATAGCCAAGTGTTGCGCTAACACACGGGACACTTGCCAGTCCCCCTTCCCCTTCCCCATCCCGCTACCCGCATTCCTCTACGCTCGCCCACGGGCTCACTTTAAATGCAAAAGTTTTTCGTATAAATTTTTTTCTCCAGTTATTTTGCTCAACATTTCTGCCGCCTCGACTTGATTTTACTTTTATTTTTGCCATTTTTTGCCTCTGCTGCTGTTTATTTGATTTATGCGACATAATTCGAGGCGAACTTTGTGGCACACATAATTTAATTTTAGCCATAGCACTTTGTTACCAACTATCAACTAACAACTGCCAACTGGTAACTGGTAACTTGCAACTGCCTAGTGCCTATAGTCTAGTGGCTGCAGTGTGCTCCTCTCTACTCTCTTTTGTTATTAATTATTTGCTATTTTGCATTTTTATTGCAAACTTTTGCAAATTTGTCTTTTTTTTATGCTTCGCTAATTGAAAACTATTTTGCATAAAAAGTTAACAATTTTAATATAATTTGTGCATTCAATTTGTGAGGCTTACAGAGTTCTGTTTTTGATTTATTTATTGGACAGCTGTTAATGAATTGATCGAGAAAACAAAGGGGAAAATAGAAAAAACTATAGATGAAAAACCAATGAAAATGTTTGTTAAACAAATAAAATATTTGATTTTGTGCTTACAGTCAATTTATTAAGATACATTTAACACAATTTTAATGATTTTACAGCACATGACGAATCTATTAGTGGCCATAGATAATACCAAATTATCATTCTGTTAATTGAAGCATCAAAACGTGTCTTTGTATTTATAACTTTGGACCAAAAACTTAAAAAAGTGTATAAATAAATAAACTTTGTTTTAAGTTTTAAGCGGCATTAGAAAGAAAATCTGCTTCAATATAGAAATTGTTATGGTCTTATGAGTTTTGTTACCATTTTCAATTTGGATTTGCTGAGCAGCTTAACAGATTAGGAAAATTTTGAGTAAATAGAAAATTTATTTATACTCAGTATCATTTATTAAAATAATAAAATAAAAGTTTAAATAGAATTTTATTGCGAGTAAAAAATGGAATTTGATGAGTATAATAAATTTAAAGCTCTTTATTATTTTTAGTACTTTTCCAACTCAGTATTCAACTAAATTTGCAGCTGCTCTTTTTGCACATTTAGTCAATTAATTAATAATTAATTGAAGTATTTTTATAAACCTTAATTTGTGTATTTACGAAATGTGTTTAAGTATTTAAATTGCTGCCATCGTCTGAGTGGACAGCTGAAGTTGAAGTTGGAGCTGAAATTGAAGCTGGAATTGCAGTTCCAAGTTGGAAGTGGTTGAGTTTGGCACACGCCCAGAGACAGGAGCAGAAGTAGGAACAGGAGTAGGAACAGGAGCAGCTGCCACTGCCACCGCATGTGGTATGATCATAGTGGTACCAAACTCCATTTGCACGCGTTCAAAATTAATGCCAGTCAAGCTGCAAGTCAAAACTGGTAAAAACACACAGACAAATAAATGAAATACAAGTTGAGAAAGAAAAACCAGCAAAAAGACGGTTCAAAAGAAATACACCTGCCCAGGAGAGGGATAGAGACAGAGAAGAGGAAGAGTGAGGGAGAGGGAAAAAGAGACCGCAATGGGGCAAATTTTCAACATGTGTAGCAACCAAACAACTTGCAACCTACAAAAGGCGGCATAAAAATTATGATTACGTTTTTTAGGCATTTCTATGTATACGTATATGTATATATGTGTATGTGTATATGTTTTTTTTTTGGCACAACTAGAAAAATTGAGGATGTGGTTAAGCCCTAAAAGACGTTAGAAGCGATGGAAAAAGTGTAGAATTTTCAAATCTCTTTTGCCTACATAAATGTTGATGGCCAGCAAAAGAGACTGCGGGAGGGAGGGAAGGAGGTAGAGAGATAGGGCTTTAAGCTGAAATATGTAGGTTTATGTGTGCTGGAAGTATATATGTGCCCGACTTTACCATATGCATAATCCCAGCGATTTACCTGGGCAAATTGAATTAAAGCTAAAACCTCGACAGTCGGCTCATTCGGCTGGACTTAGCAGCGATTTGGCTTAAAGCTTAGGCTAAAATATCACTCTCCCTCTCTTTCTCTCAGCCATTCACGCGCTGCTTTTGGCATAAAAGTTTTGACGCGTTTGTAGAATAGTTACGTCGTCTCTGTGGGTTATATATACCATATGTACGTATATACAGACACTTTGCAGTGCATTGAACTGACTCCGTTTAGAACACGGCGTTGAGAGCTCGACTGATCGGTGGGCAGCAGCAGCAGCAGCAGCAGCAAGTATAATGAATAGACTATGAGTATGAATGTGAGTGTGAGTGCGAGTATGAGTACTCGTAGTGGTTACTCGTCCAATGAGCCACTTGCTCTGATTAAAAAGTGCTGCGAATTATGTTGAACAGGTTTGTGGTGGCAAGGGAGGGTAGGAGGTAGAGTAAGAGGTAGGAGTAGGGGGTACAAGTAGAGACAGAGGGTAGCACAGGTTAGTGGTAAGTACACTAGTTAGCCAACCCACATGCACATTAGGAAAACTGTGATTCGACGGAGGAAAAAGAAGACTTCAACTGACCGCAAAATGAAATTGGAACTTTGCTCCACTTGGACTCCGTCCAAAAGCTGTTCAAAACTCAAGCGTTGACTTGTGTAGGATAGTGTAGTGATAGTCTTATAAATAACTAGCTCTTTAGTTAAATAAATTATTAAAGTTGTGTTGGAGTAGATGAAATCATTTGAAATCCATTAAGCAGCATCAGATTTGTATCTATTTAGTTGCTTAAAACGGCTTTACCTGACCACTCACTGCTTTATTCTGTGACATTTTCCATACATGTCTACAGTTTGTATCTTTACTTACTTTCAGTTACCTTCTGTTACTTTTAAGCAGTTTCAATCTTCAGCTTATGTTGTCCCCTTGCTCGTGTCATATTTGCCAGCTCATGCTTTTGGTCAAAAGTTTCCCAGGCAATTTCAGGCATAAGATTCCATCCTAAATCCAGTGCCACGCCCCCAGCAAGACTAGTTACTACTACTATAAGCTTAAAGAGCCAGCTCCGTTGATGGTTTCATTTGCCGCTTGTCTTCAACTCCAAGCTCCCTCGTTCATATCCCAGTCTTGCAACCCCCAACCCTCTTACTGGATAATTACTACCCCTGTACTACCTTCTAGACGTTGCCTGTTCTCCATTTGTACAACTCACTACCGACTTTGACTCCGAGACCCTCACAAAATGCTGGTCATTTGTTTTTATGTAAATAAAATGCGCTTGCAAGTTGTGTGTTGTGTCTTGTGTGTGTGTGTGTGTGTGTGTGTGTGTGTGTGTGTGTGTGTGTGTTGGGTGTTGTTTTTGTTGTGTCTTTGCCTCTACTCAGTCTGACACTCTTTTTCTGTTTTTGTTGTTGTTTCTTTTACAATATAAATTTATATATGCACATTTAGTTGTTGTTTTTGTGTGTTTTGCAAACATTTTCTGTTTGTGCCGCCTTTGGCTGAAACTGGTCAAAAGCGCACAACATTTTCCTGTTGTTTTTTTGCAAATTCACTTCCGCCAGAGACTTTTGCCAGCAAAACGACAACATCAAAAAAATTAACACACACAGACACAGACACACACACACACACACACACACGTATTGGGGGTAAAAAACGAAAAGCAGCAGAAAATTGCTTGCAACTTTGCAGCGTCTTTTGCTGTTTTTTGTATTTTCTTCTTCTTTTTTGCTTACATTTTCTTTGTGCAATAAAAATAAATAACAGTTTATGAAAATTTGCCAAAATATCAACAGCAACATCAACATCAAGAGCAGCAGCAACAGCAACAACAACAACAATAACAAGAGCAATAATAACAACAAAATGGAGTGACTTTTCCTGTTTTTGGCGTCGGCTTTTGGGAACGCGTTTTTCGTTCTATTGTAAAAAGCTTTTTCGTCGCTGCCCATTTAAAAGGCGTTGACAGTGTACCCCTGTACTCACTTCCCCCCTTCGGACCCCTTGACAGCCACTCCCCCTGCCATTAAATACCCCACATAGCAAATTTGTGCTAACGAGTTGTCGTCGCTCGTTTGGACTGTAGAAAAATATACAGAAAGGCAAAAAAAAAAAATAGAAGAAGTAAAGAAAACGTAGCTGAACTGAGCTGCAAATAGGCTCATGCACACTCCCTTTGCCTAGCCCATACCTCCTCCACCTCCCCACCACCCCTTTTTTGCTACCTTCAGTTGAACTGATGCTGCCAATGTTGTGATGTTTTCCCCTTCTAGTCTCAGACTCTGTGTGTGTGTGTGAGTGTGTCTGTGCCGTGTTGTCTTTGTGCTAAATTGAACCAATTTTTTTGTGTGTGTTTTTTATATAACTTTTCTCATCTGCTGCTCTTCGTTTTGCATTTATTTTTTATTTGGTTTATTCTCTCTCCCTCTCTCTGTTTTTCTGTGTTATTTTTTGTGTTTTGTTTTTAACTGCTCGACGCTTTCATTTTGTTTGTCTTTTTACAAAGTCACACAATCAGATATGTACATATATATACACACTCACACACACACACTTATATGTTGTGCCTATCAGCTTTGCTGCGCTTATTTTGCAGCACTTTGAGCGTCAAGTGAGTGAAAACTCATTCCAACATCTAAACATTCAAATAACCCATACGCCCCGTACGCCCCATACGCCTCATATGCCTCATTCGCCCCGTATGCCGAATGCGCTTTCAAAGCGCCAAGCTGTCTATCCATATGACTCTAGCTCTCTACAGACGTACTCTATTCATGCGTGTAGGGCCTTTTTCCATTTTCCCAACTGCCTACGATCTGAGCCTATTTTTCATGCATATGCAAACACTCACACACACACACACACACACACACACACACACACGTACAGATAAATGCCTACAAACATATGCATATGTGAATTAGAGATGAGCACGTTTGTGTTATCGATATTGTTATATTTCGACCTCGCTTTGTTTGTCTTTTGTGTGTGGGAGTCACTAGATAAATATTATTTACATGACACTCATCACATATACGATTTCGATTGCCAAATGTCCACAAATGTTTATGTTTATGTTTATAAATTATGCATTTAACTTAAATTTTTAAACTTTTGTTTGACGCTCTGTTGAAAGGTTTGACAATATAAGTCAGTTTTAGCGCAGTTTTAGCATTTGTTTGCCTGCTGTTATCAATTAGTCAAAATTATCAAGGTGATAACTAAATAATTGGGTTGATTTTTTATGTTTTTTATTTAAAACAAACCATCAAAAATTATATTTTTTTAAATAATTTATAAAAAAATATATTTTATGTATAATATTTGTTCACATCTCTATGAAATATGTCTGCCTATTGAGTTGTGGATTGTAAGTTGCAGATTTGCAGCCAATGCCACAGACGGTGACTGTGGTGGTGACTGCGACTGCGACTGTGACTGCGAATTAGACTGGGGAGTGGGCGTGCGTAAGGTGTTTGGGGCACGGCACCTACATGAGCACACGGCACAGTGTATGGGGCGTCTCTAGGCGTCTCTTGGCGTCTCTCGGCGTCTCGAGTTGCCAACTCCATCATTGTCGCTTGTCTGTCGTCAGCTGAAGTTGAAGTTGAAGTTGTGGCAACTGCGGTGGCAACTGGCGGCGGCTCGTGGCTACAGCGAGTTGCACTTTGAGGCTGTTGCCATTGCATTTTCGGTCATTATTCAACGTCAGTGCAATTTGGTGGTGCTGCTGTTGCAGCCGTGCCACCGCTGTTGCTGTGGCAGCTTCAATGATGCATAATTTGTAGCGTTACATAAATGCAAACGCTGTTGATATTTTTTATGCTAATTGCATGCAAGTAAAACTTAATGCAAACATACACACACATACATATGTATATATGTATATACTCTGTAATTATGGTGAAAAAAGAAAGTTGACAGTTAGGTGGCGTCAACAGCAGCAGCAGCAGCAGCAAAAGCAGCAGCAGCAAACAAGTTGCAACAGTTGCAATTGCTGTGGCCTTTAGATTATTGTTGCCAATGCTGCTTATGACGGCTTTTTCGTAACGAGCATATATGTGTATATATAGCTACGTGTGTACAGTTAGGTGTTTGTATCTGATATATGCAATTATGCATGACGCTCAGATCAATGCGATAAAGCAGCTACAGCTACAGCTATAGCTACAGCAGCAGCCACAGCATTAAAGAAAGTCACAGCCAAAGAGTCAAAAAGGAAAAAATATGAAATGTTGTAAAAATATTGACTTACGGACATGTAACTGATGAAGTTGTTTCTTTATAGCAGATATATACGAAGATATATAATTATTATACCAACTGCAATCACTGAGAAATTTAAAGCGCTTTCTTAATTTAGAGCTTTAATAAACAATAATTTTTGTTTCTAGCTAAAAGTATAAATAAATTATTGTTTATAAGAATGTTCATAAATTTTTAATTAGCTTTAAGAAAGATTTGCGAGAGAGTTAAATATTTAAAGTGTTACAGTTGTTAATTTTTTTTAACACTTAAAGCTAAAGAACCCGAAACGAAGCAAAAAAGAAGCCAAAGAACTAGTAATAATTGCTAAACAACGCCGTTTGGCCAATTAATTAAGTTTAGTACGCACGATGAGGTTGAAGATTGTTGGCATATGCTGCCATAAAAAAAAGAAGCTGGCCATAAAAAATGCTCTTACGTACGAAATTACAAGTCAAACGCCTGAAAAACGCTAAAAACGCTAGCGGAAGCAGCCGTTAAAAGGCACTTAGTAGCGCTTTAGAAGCACCCAAAGTACTGCGTCTGCTTCCTCCCCCCTCCCTTCCCCTAGCTACCCACTAATCCCTCTGTAGAGCTACTGTCACTCCTCATGATGTTGACTTTGAGGCAAAACATAAAAATTCATTAGAAGCGCTTTCAATAAATTATCAAGCTGCATTAATACACGCTCGCTGCGCTATCAATGGATATTAATCTGCAAGAGGGAGAAGTATGAAATGAGAAGGGTGGAGTGGAGGGGAGTAGGGAAGAAGAGGGAATGGAAAAGGGAAGTGGAGGGTAGAAGATCGTTAGGGGAAACGACTGACTGGATTTCAGCGTTAGATACAATTTCTAGCCAATTTAGCTATGCAAAATAAAGCCAACTGATTCTAGACCAATTCAAGAGCTAGTAAAATGAATGCTCATCTAGGGTGTGTGTGTGTGTGAATAGAGTGTGTGGAGTGTGTGCGTGTATGTTTGCTTTTCAAGTGATGCCAATTAATAAGTCAGCCCTGCAAATCGATATTTACTCAATTAATTTATTACTTCCGCCAGAAGTAGCAGCAGCAACAGCAACAGCAGCAGAAGCAGCGATTTTTCATTCATAAAAAAATAAAGTCAGTTTAGCAAAAGTTGGCCAACAAAAGCTGATGATGCGTCGTCAGTTTTTCGAGTCACTCGCTTGCCACAGGAAGCAATCATCGTGCTACAAGTCATATTAACTTACGTACCTCGCATAAAAACAAAAACAAAAGAGAAACAAACAAAAAAACAAGACAACAAACAAAAAAATAAAAACATAAACCCGAGCAGACCAGACCAGACCAGACCAGAATCACAGCAAAAACAGAAGCTGAAGCTGAAGTTGAAGCTGATGCGAGGCAGCTGGTCCGGTTCCAGCTAGAGAGACAGATCCCAGCTTGAATTGGAGCTGTATCTCAAGCTGTATCTGAAGCTGGAGGTGGAACTATAGCTGGATGGTCAGCATATGTTGTTGGACAAGTTTTCGCATGCGAAAGTTGAGATCACAGTGCATGAAACTATCAATGAAGGAGGCCGCTGCTCGGCTCTTCCCAGGCCAACAAAATGCGAGCAGGTGCACCTTAGCTCACACACACACACCCAAACACACACACATTTCATAATGATGGATGACTATGACTTGTGAGTGTGCAGTGTGTGTGTGCGTGTGTGTGTTTGTGTGTGTTTGTGACGCGCCCAAGCCGGTTTTGGCCAACAGCAGTTGTCAGTGCCTTTTTCTTTCCCCTCCGTTGGCTCAATTAAACTGCCAGGGACGTGTCCGAAAACCCACAAAAGTGTACGCTGCTTTTGGCCCAAAAAAATGGTTAAATAAAAAATAATATAAAGAATAAATTGAATTAATAACAAGACGCGACAATGTGAAAATGGTTTTTAGCGCCGTTTTCTTGTTGGCAAGAACAGGTATAACCACGTTAAGAACAAGCGTTATAATGCTCCAATAGTAGGTCGTATACTGAAATTATCGAAATTGATCAGGAATTGAGTTTGATAGACTGTGGGAAAATAATAAATGCCGATAAATGTAACAGTAAAAAGTTAATTGTTGTTAGAAATGTAGAAACAAGTTGTTAAAGAATCAAAATATTTTTTAAGTGCTATCAATTAAAATACTTTTAATAAGTTAAATTAAACCAAAATATTTAAACGTACCAAGAGCAACAATTAAATGAAAAATATGTTGAACTATAACTTATATTTAAATAATATAGAAACGTTTAGTATAAATCATTTAAGATCAGAGCACATTCTACTCAATGTTTTAAATGATAAATGAAATAATAATCACACGATGACGGCACCTACACAAAGTATCTAAAAGTATCGTTTTATGCTAAGATACATAGATACAACAAACAACAACAATAAGCTCAGATACATAGCTCTTGGCTTTAAGCCGAGTGTTAATTTTGACAAATGAAGATTTTGGCTGCTGGGCATATAGTGTATAATTCCCCCGATCTGAGGCTTGTCTATGATTCTCAAATTGGAACTGCGGCGGATTTTGTTAATTATAGTTTCCACTGTGGAATGGCCTTTGTGTTGTTGTTGTTGTTGTTGTTGCTGTTGTCTTTCCTCTAGTCGCTTGTCTTGGCCTCAAACTAATCAGCTTGAAGCCATTAATCTGCCCAGTGTGACCATGTTCGTTTCATGTATCTTGTATCTTATTTCTTGTTTCGCTGTTGCAGTGCAAGTGGATTTGATTATCTAACTTTTTGGGGGCTGTGTCCCCGTAGACAAATGTTATGCTCGAGTAGTTTTTTAAAACGCTCTCAGATAACTTGAATTTCTGGCCCGTCTCGCTCGACTGGCTTTCTGGTTCTCTAGCTGCTGGTCCAAAAAGAGAATAACTAAATGTTGGGAAGAAAGAGTCGAGTGCAAAATGAAATTCATTCTGTGAATATACAAATAATATAACTCGGGACATCGCCCGCATTTGTTCACACGCACCTTAATGCATATGCACATAAATCTTGAAAGACTTAATGAACACATCCTTGGAATTATAAATAGGTAATATGAACAGTTTTGTTCGCAATCAGATGGCCATTAAAGTTTACAAAAAAAAAAAAAAATGAGACAACAAACGAGCGGGTTTCAAAAAGCCAAAAACCACACAATCCCACAGTCGGAAAAAAGTTTCAATCTGCATACATAAATAATATTAAACAAAAAGACAAACACAATACTCGCACTCAGATACATATGTATATATACATATATATATGTATATACTAAAAACTTTTCAACAGACTCGCACAAAACTCATTCATGAATACACTCACTACGTGAACGCGTGAGTCTGAGTTCGTGGCAATAAAGCCAAAAAAATAAAAGTATAAAATACATATATTTATGATAAATAAAAGACAAATGGAAATACATTTACTCAAATTATTTGCATAATGTTTTTCCGTTTCAATACTGAATTAATGTTTTAAAAAAATCGCACTTTTTATGCGAAACAGACTTAAAAATTATAGTTGAGTGTTCTACAGATAATATTGAAATATTATAAAGTCTTTAAATTAATATATTCCGTGTAAGCTAATATACAGAATTCTCTTTGAATTATGTTATTTAATTTTATTAAAAATTCTAATATTATTAACAAAAATTAGTCTTTCTGAATTTATGAGCCAGTTATACTCTGAGCTCGTCTTTCGGTGGATTTTGCACATTTTTATGTAGATTAAATGGTTTCCTGCGCTATTAAAAAACACTTTACTTTTGTATATACAAAATGAGTTTATGTAGATTTTGTTATAGCAATATTTAACTTGGCATAACTGTAGAAATTCTTTGGTTTTAAAATATTTCTAACCCAGTTGCATGATAAACTCATTGCTTGCTCGGTCTCACACTTGGCCACGTCTACAAAGTTCAGCACGTCAATAAAAACAAAGCAGAAATATGCAGTTTGACCTTTTGGCGAGACAGACAGGCAAACAGCTTGCCAGAGACAAGACATTCAGAAAAGAATCGAGTAAGAAATATATATAATACAGAGCCAACGGGCCGATTGGGCCCAGACATTATAATTATGCAGCTGCCACATACACAAAAACCATCGGTGAGGGGCAAGTGTGGCATGGAAATGGCTTCGTGTCTTGGCATTTGCCAAACGACAAGTGCAGCCGTCGATCGCTGTCGATCTGCCGATCCGCAGATTCGTAGAGCGCATTAAACTAAGCCGGCTAAAAAGGAAAGGGGGGAAACAAAGTTTAAGCCAGGTGCGTGCTCTGAGTGTTCAATACAAAGTGATATATAAGTACAGCATACATATGTATATTTATTTTATACATATATGAGTATATAGAGCTATGACTATAGCTAGAGTTAGAGCTGTTGTTGGCCGCTTAAATTGAAATTCAGTTTAATATGCGCCACAACTGAAAAGTCTCTCCATTTACTTGCGAGGGGAGATTGTAAGTCTGTCCCTCTGATTGTCCGTCTCTTGGTTTTTCTGTCTTTACCGTCCCACGTCTTTGTCGTCGTTGTAAGCCATTCATATGGCGGTAGCCATTCATAAACCCGTATTTGAGGCACGTAGGTTGTGGCGACGGCTCAGTTAGTTAGTGGCACTCGAACTGGTTTTTTTCTCTGTTTTTTTTTTAAGCCTTGGCTAGCGCAAAATGCTGCTGCCTTTGATTTCTTTATGAGTCTATTGCTGTACCAATTTTATGAGTAAATATATGTATCTCAAAGATATTTTTATTCAAATACCCTACGGAACTGTGGGCTGTGTCAGCTGTGTGTTTTGCTGTGTGTGTGCGTGGGCGCAAGCAGCGGCTTTGGCTTTAAGACCGGTAGTAATGCTGCTAAGATTCAAAACTTAACACATTAAACCCAGTGTCAGCTCACGCCAAAGCGTTTGCAGTGCTTCACAGCATAAAACAAAACAAAAGAAAACAAAAAAAAAAAAATATTAATTTGCCTACCACAAAATATAGTATATAACAACAATAAGTACACGAAGTGGCACAAACTTTGCCCGTTTACAGACAAACACCCACCCAAGTTTTATGAGCGCACTAAATAATATTTTGTTGCATATTTTAAGGCGCTCCAAATGTTTCTTTTCGAGCCTCGTCCACGTCCTCGTCTTGTCCTCATTGCTTCATTGGCTCATTGGGCCAACTTTCTTTTTACAGTGCTTCACTTCCCCACTTATCTTCCCACTCTCCGTCTCTTCTTCTTCCTACTGTTCATTTTCTTTAATATTTTCACTGACTAATTTATTTTCATAGACTGCCGACACAGCGTTCTTCAGTTCTTCAGTTGTTCAATTCCCCAGCTTTTCAGTTCTTCAGTTCTTTTGCTGTTGGCCTAGGTGTTGCCTATGATTTTAATGCCTGCTCAAAATTTATGACTAATAAAATTTGTCAATTCTTTTTTTCTTCAAAAAGTATTATTTCTCTTTCTTTGCCTGTTGTATGTGGGAGTTTGAGCTCTTCAGCTTCAACCCACGCACTGGTGACAACAACAATACATTTTGGATGGAACCAAACCGGACAAATGTTCATATAAAGCTTCAAATGTTTCGTTGAGTGGCTTAAAGCCATAAAATCATCAAATCTATTACAGTTCTCTCCCTTTTTCTCTCTCTCTCTCTCTCTCTCTCTCACTGATTTTTTATACTCTCTGCAAGAGAGAGTATATTGTGTTTGTGAAAAGTATGTAACAGGCAGAAGGAGGCGTGGCAGACCCCATAAAGTATATATATTCTTGATCAGCATCACAAGCCGAGTCGATATAGCCATGTCCGTCTGTCCGTCTGTCCGTCTGTCTGTCCGTCTGTCTGTCCGTCTGTCCGTATGAACAAACAGATTTCAGAGATGGTAAGAGCTACAAGTTCGAACTTGGTCTCTATCGACTCGATGTTAAGTCAGTCAATACAAGAATCTTTTTTTTTTTCGATGCCACGCCCCGTTCGCCCACAATGTGCAAAAAACTAGAAACACCTCGTAAAAAATTGATGTTTTTGGCGAATATCTCAGTAACTATGGCACTTAGGAACACCCATTTTGGTACGCAGGTTCCTAGAGACGGCATAATTGTATTGTCATCAAAAATTTTGGACTGCCACGCCCCCTTTTCCCACAAGAAATAAAATAATTTGCAAACTTCAATGCCGATTTTAAGGCATATGTTCTTATCGTACAGTATTGTTATTTCACATTCGTTTGAAGACAAAATATGTTAAACTATCCTGAAAGTTTCAGATAAATCGGACAATAAACAAAAGAGCTAGACATGTAAGAAAGTTGATAATTGAACGCAATGCCAATGCATGTGTGCAAGCGAGATAGAAACATACAAACATGTGAGCGAACGTTTTCGCTGCTTTCTAGCGGCAGCGCTGCCCGCGAATGCTGGCTGTGCCAACCAATTGTGTATGTATTACATATACACACATACATGTGTGCGTGCATACTTTTAATGTCAAATGTATATGTGTGTGTATACATACGAACAGATGTTTTTGTCTTAACGTGTTTTGTTGCAAGTATCAATTGATATACTTGGTTACCGATTTTATTAAATGATCGGTAATAAAATGCAGAGAGTATTCTACGGTCGGGCGTGCTCGACTGTACTTTTCTTTCTTGTTTATTATTAAAAAGACAACAAAAATAGTCAAAAATTGGTTGGGATTTATTTATGTATTTATTTTGTTGTTGCTGTTATTTTTCCGGCTCTTCCGAATGCTGTTAAATTTCATTTTAAAAGTGTTGTTAAGCTTTAGTATTTTGTTTTTTATTTTTATTTAGGAAACCTTTTATGTTTGGATACGAATACAAGTTTGACAGAAATACGCGTATTTGTGTTTCTCTCATTCTATTTTTGGATTACTTAGTTGGTTTATGCGCTCAATTTCTCATATTTGGCAAATATTGATAACTTTTATTTGGTCTTTAATATTTGTGCGTTTAGTTGTAGATTTAAATTCGGAATGAAATGGTTTTTAGTAAATTCCAGCCTTAATTTAGCTAATTGCCTTGCCCGCATGCGCCGGCCGCAAAATACTTTCAGTTTTCAAAACAAATTTTATGTTATTTTATTTCTGTACTGTCCGACCGCAGAGAACAAGAAGATAAACCAAAATTACAAAAAAAGAAAAAACCCAAAACCAAAGGAAAATATTTCGGTGCATATTTACAAAAAATAGTTGATAGCCAAGAGAGTTCAAAAGGGGCAATAATTTTTATTAATTAATTAAAGATGAAAGCTCCTCCGGTCAACTTTGGGTTGGAACAGTTGGGCGCACATCTTCATCGCTCGACTCGTTCATGTTCATCTAAAATGCTCATGAAGCAGAAAATAATTAATGTTAATGCCGGTTTGCTACTATACCCCTCTATACCCCTCTATTCCCCTCTATACCCCTCTTTCTCCAACTGGTTGGACTGTCTCTGTCTCGCCAGGCAATAGCGCTCTAATTTGTGCAGACCGCAAAGTTCATAGCAAATTAGTTGATTAGTTTAACGTTGCTACCAAAGAGGCAAAGAGGCAGTCCCCTTAATGATGCGGGGGTGGCAGAGGGGCGGGGTGTTACTTGGACTTGTGTGTGTATAACCATTTGATATAGATGGTCACATTTGTTCAGCTGCAAATTTTATAATTCAATCAGTGCACAAACATACAGAGAGAAATAAACAGAGAGACAGAATTGGTAATGCGGCAATTTGTGTGAAATTTACCCAAAAACTTCACAAGCCAACAAAGATACAAACAAAGTGGGAGGGGAGGGAGAGAGAGTTGGGGATGGAGAAACACTTTGGAGGTCGTTATTCGCGTGAATCAAATGCGTTTTATTGTGAATTTATTAAGCGTGCCCAAGGCGCACATTAAATTTGCTCGGCCCGTGACACTCGAGTAAGGACACAGAGCCCTGGCCAAAACCATAAAGATAGCCAAGAGCATAAACAATAAAGGAGAATATTGAAATTGAGCGAAAAGTGAATATGAACATTGAACTTTGTATAAAGTATGAAGTATAAAGGATGCTGCAAAATATGATTATTGAAAAGGATACACAACATGCTGACAATTGCAAGGAAAGCTCAATTAAATGCTTTTAATCTGAAAATGAATAATACATGGACACACAAACACACACACATACACACAGTATGTCTCATAAAATGTTAAATAATAGACTTACTTCATAAAGCAAGCAATTAACTTGAATTCTTACAACATAGTCAATTATTTCAATTATAAATTGAACACAGAGTGAAAGACAAAGTAAAAACCATTGATTATAAATAATTTAAAATATTTTTGAGGACTAACCGAGAACAAGTTAGGGTTGATTGATAGATTTGGTTTTGTATGCGGGTTGGCAAATTTATGGGTTTTTAACTAATTCTTAAATTTGACAACATGCTGTGAAATCTGAGCGTGTCTTTAAAGTAAACTGAGACGAAAAGGCAAAGCTTGTTCTATAAATAAATTTAGTATAATTATTAACCTTGGCAACGACAGCAACTAAGCCAAAATGAAAGCAGGAAAAGCGCATGAGGAAATTATCTATAGACCTAAGCGGTCTACACAGCTAAGCCTTAGACTTAAACACGCCCACTTTTATAACCCTCTTTTACAGCCTCGTTCCCCAACCCTTTTTAGTATTCTATTCCCTTCCTTCCTTAGTAATGAGTGCACACAATTTACTTAACTGGTTTTTCAAATTATAAGCCTTTCCACATATCCGCTGTGTGTCTCCCTTTTTAGCCGTTTTTAGCTCTTCTAAGCCACATGTTGAAAATAATTGTCATGGCTACCCCAAAAATCCCATTCGCTGCGCCATTTAAAACAATTCCAAACACTTTGTGGGCGCTTAACATAGCTGACAACAAATTTTGACACCAAAGCCGCTTTAATCAATATAATAAAAGACATTTGTTAAATTAACAGAACTGTGAGCGCTAACACACCAAAAAGCCAAAAAATACAAAAATCCAAAAAAAAACCCAAAACCAAAAACCAAAAAAAAGGAAGAAATTTTAATTAAATTTATAACGCAAAGCCGCAAAGAGCGCCTAGAGCTCTATAGGAGAGATTTATGTGGCCGTTAATTTTGTCAAAGTCATTCGAGTGCGTGATGTTGTTGTTATTCTTGCTGTTGTAGTTGTTGTTGTTGTTGTTGCTGTTGATGGTTGTGTGCACGCTAAGTGTCCTGACGCAAAAAAAAGGAGTGCGAGAAGAGAAAAAAACCTCACCGGATTTCCTGTGATATGCCACAATATTTTCCATTAACGCGCTGAAGTTGCAGGCAAACAGAGAACAGAAACCAGCAGCAAAACTGGAAACTGGTCTTGATAACAACAGCAGTAACAGCAGCAACAAGAACAACAACAACAGCAGCAGCAGCAGCATCAGTTGTACAAAAAGAAAATATTAAGAAAAACAACAGAGGGCAGAAAGCAAAAGAGAAAGAGAGAGAGAGAGAGAGAGAGAGAGAGAGAGAGAGAAGGAGAGAAGATTGAAAGGAAGCACACTGTGCGTTGGTCCAGTACAAAGTAAAGTGTAGAGAGTTTAACAGGGTCCAGATCCCAGGTTCAGGCCACTTCACTCTGGATTGTCTCTGAGCAGCAACAACAACAAGAATAACACTCGCTGCTACAAACACAGTAGGCCGCAGTCTGTCTATGTGTGTAAATGTGTGTGTGTTTTTGTTGCCTGCTGTGCGACAGTCGCTGGCTTTGTATGAGTTAATGACTTGTAGATAGTTTAACTTACAAAGCAGACCAGAGACAGGGAGCAGTACTTAGACCACAGAGAGGCGAAAAAGGAGAAGAGAGAGAGAGAGTTAGAGAGAGAGATAGACAGAAAGAGAGAGAGCGAGAGAGAGGGTTGCGTCTTTTGCGTTGACCATTAGTGCGACATCCGGCGTTGCGCTTCGCTTGCTATTGCCACACGTAGTCCACAGACCATGCTCAAAACTATTAGCAAGCTTTAGGCCTAGGCTAGCAATCACACACACACACACACACACACATACACACGGAAACAATCACACATTCGCACATGCAGAAACACAATTTGCACTTGGAAAAAATAGGTAACTTAAGATTAAGGTCTCAAAACAGTTATTTTTTTGGCTTTTAATGCATATTTTAAAATCATTTAATAGAAAAATTACTTACAAATTTTAATTTCATATTTAAGAAATAATTTTCTTGATTTGAAAAGCTATACCCTCTTATTTCTGTGAGTGTACTGTGCACTCACTTAACTTGTGGCCGAGTTTGAGTCCAAAGTCACAGGATCGACAATGGCATCATCGCCATCATCATCAACATGAGCATCGAGTTGACTGCATGAAACGGTTTTGTGGTTAAGCTGTTAGTTTAGTTTGCGTACAATTTGTGGGCCCAGTTGACAATTACTGTGGGACCTAAGACCAGTCAATTCCTTGCCGCTTTTGACCACTGGTCAGAAGGCATGAATGAAATGCTAAACCGGTTTACTTTACTTTACTTCTCTTTTAACTTCTCTTCACTTCACTTTACTTCACTTTATCCGCCTTTAAGTTCGTCTTTCATTTACATTGCACTTTACAGTGTGTATTCTCCCTTTATTTTTGTTTCCCTTCTCACTTCTGCTCTCATGTGTGTTATTTTATTCCTTCTGCTGTGCTGAGTGTACTGTCGGTGCTTCCTACTGTCACACTTCAAGGATTTCTTTGTTGTCCATCCTGCCACATATGCATATGTGTGTGCGTGTGTGTGTGTGTGTGTGTGTCAATTACCCACTTCTTATTGTCTTCTATGGCTACAGGGCTACAGTGGTACAGTGCTTCAGGGCTACAGGGGAGCCACCTGGTAATGACACTAAATGAGTTGTAGCCAACCGGAGACGCTTCTTGGGCTTGGCCTCTGTTTTTGTCGTCGTCGTTGTTGTTGTTGTTTTTGTCGCAAAACCTGTCAACTTTGCAGTTTTTTTTTTGTATTCTGTTGTGTTGGTTAATTGTCGCAGGAAATGTTCTGGCTGTGCAGTTTGGTCAACTGTTTCTTGGTCTCTGGTCTTAATTGCTTGAACTTTGGGCCAACAAGTAATGCAACCCAGTAGGACAGAGACACATGCAAATTGTGTGACTAACTTGAACTGCGGGTGGTCGAATCGCCTTTCAGTTTCCGTGGTTACTGAATCATAATGGATAGCTCTATCTGTCTGTATATCTAGCTAGCTATCTATCTATTCCATTTGAGTTTGTACGAGTGTGTGATTGTGTGTATATGTAAATGTGTGTAATTCATTTCGTGTCCAAGTCCAAATCGGAAATCGGGTTCGTTTCAAGAGCGTGTAGAGTCGCTCCGTCTTGTCTACGACAAATAATCAATTAATCCATTGATGAAGTCCACGACAGCGACGTTTATTTGTTGAGCCATTTGTAGGCACGTCTCACGCAGCGTTCGGATGTTTGCTCTGCTGGTTCCTGTGTCGCACAGTGGTACCAAAACACCAAAGACCGAAACACACACACATACACATAACTAAAGCAAGTTTCACATGTGCTTAAAATGTCTTCTTTGAGCATTTAATTGTATTGAATGGAACTAATTGAACTTGTTTTGATTGCCAATCAAGCTTTAAATGAATCCAAAATATCTGAACTATTTGATACATGATAATTAATTGCTAAATCGAATTGTGTATTTTGGATAAATTATATTGTCAGAGGAAACGAGTTAAATGACTTGAAATTAATAGAATGCTCAATTATAAATCTAGTTGGCTTTTTCTATAGGTTGGTGACACTGTGCGTGCTTTTATATTACCTATGTAGATTGCTCTAATGCTGATTAGGTCGACGACAACACATATGTATATATATATCTATATATGTGTATATATAAACTCACATACTCACAGCTAAGTAGTCTGCTCAATTTGGTATCGAACGTGGCCTGGTCTTTTCTTTAAGACATTTTAATGCTAATGAGCCACAAGATGTAGACCTACTTCTTTTAGGTGTGGGTTGTTACAGCGACACACAGACTGCCAATGGCCAGACAAAGAGGGTGGAACAGAGACAGAGACTCAGACTGAGACTGAGACAGAGACATGTCCATGTCTCAATGACAACCTGAGAGTACCCTGACACATAGTACTCTACAGATGTGAGATATGTGTAGATGTGTGTAGAGCAGAGCACAACAGAGAAAATAAAAGGAAAATAAAATAAAAGTTGTTCCAAATTAGTGAGATGTGACTGAGCTGCTTCGTTGGGACTTACGCTTAAGTAATGTGTATTTTATGTGTGGGCTGCAAAAAGTAGGTAAATGTAACTGCGACTTCGACTTCGACTCTGACTCTGACTCAAACTGTGACTGTGACGGAGTGACAGGTCGATTCGTCGATTTGTCGATTTGTCGATTGTGTTGGCAATTCCACTCGATTCAGCTGCAGTTGCCAACTACGTGCGCAATTGTCGAACGTGACGATTAACAATATGCGAATTTCTACCTCTTTATTCTGCTTCACAGTTGACGTCAGCTGCAATGCGCAGGTAACACTACCTTCAGCCTCCGCCTCCGTCCCTGCCTCCGCCTCCACTCCGGCCGTACAAAAGTTCCGGGTTACTCCGCACGATCTGCAAATACTGGAGGGCACGGATACGCTGCTGCGCTGTGAGGTCTCTGCCCGAGCTGGAAAGGTGCAATGGACCAAGGATGGTTTTGCGCTCGGATTCTCAGCGGTTATACCCGGTTATCCGCGGTACTCCGTACTCGTGGATGCTGCCCACGGCACATACAATTTGCAAGTGAAAAATGCGACCTTGGAGGACGATGCGGAGTACCAATGTCAGGTGGGACCTGCTGCTGGAAATCCGGCTATTCGGGCCAATGCCAAGCTGAGTATTGTGGCAGCACCTAGTAGCATTTACATCGATGGGTATTCCCGCAATGCCAAGGTCGAAGTCGTCGAGCGACAGAATCTAACACTTCAGTGCATCACGGAGAATGCCAATCCTGCGGCTGAGATTGTCTGGTATCAGGGTGACACTCCAGTGTCATTGGGTAAGTTAACCATCAAATCGAGTCTAGGGTTTTGGGTCTTAACTGACTTTAAACTGCTGTTCGTAGTGCCCATTGTGACGGTCAATCAAACTGCGGCTAAGCGGTTCCGAACCAGTTCCGTTCTGCACCTCCAACCACGCTCCGAAGACGACTACAAAGAATTCTCCTGCGAAGCACGTCACAAAGCGCTACCTCCAGATGTACCTATGCGTGCTCAAGTACAGCTGTCTGTGCTCTGTAAGTCGAGTCTTGACAGTATTTCTCCTATGTATTTCATTGGTTTACCCCTAATTAGACCCTCCTGGTCCGCCATTCTTTGAGGGCTACAGTCAAGGCGAGAGCCTGCGCCGTGGTCAACAGCTGCAGATCGCGTGTCGTAGTCGTGGTGGCAACCCTCCAGCTCAACTGGTTTGGTATCGCAATGGTGAGGTCGTTAATTCACCGCAGCGCACCTCGGGACGTCTCTCAGAGAATGTACTGAAGTTTACGGCCAATGCATCGGATAATGGTGCCAATTTAGTCTGCGAAGCCAAGAATCTGTTATCGAATACTCCTCTGCGTGCCGAGCTCAATCTAACCGTGCTATGTAAGTGGTCTAGATAATTCACTACTCTCCTGGTTGTAACCCTAGTTTTTCTGTAGACGCACCCAAGGATGTTTTTCTGAGTGGCGCAACACAAGCCAAAGTCGGAGATTTGGTACAGCTGAGCTGCGTGACGGCTCCTTCGAATCCCCCCGCTAGAATCAACTGGTCCATGAATGGACGTCAATTGACCAACAGTACTTACAAGACCACAAGCAGTGCTGATGGTGGTTGGGTTAGCAGTTCCAATATCACCTTAAACATCGACTCCCAAAGCCGCACATTTATCACCGTTTGTCATGCCCTCAATGCGGAGCTCTCCCAAAATGTGGTCGGATCTCACACGGTTAATGTGTTGTGTAAGTAGTTGACAGGATCTTTTGTAATGCTCCATGCAGTTTCTATAGCCAGAACTTTTACCTATATAGATCCACCTTCACCTCCTCTGTTAACTGGCTACAACAACGGCGACATACTCATTTCCGGTTCCATCCTGAAATTGCAATGCAGCTCGGCGGGTGGAAATCCTCCGCCCTCGCTGCACTGGTACAAGAACGACAAGCGGATTAATGCAGCCTCGAAGGTTACGGAAAACAAAATAATCTCAGAATTATCTCTGCTAGTTAATGCCTCCGACAATAATGCCATCTACAAGTGTGAAGTTCAAAACGCAGCCATTGATATTCCCCTATTTGCCACTAAAACACTAGGCGTTCATTGTAAGTCACTTACTTCTGGTATATTTGGTAGATTTCTTCAATAGGTTTTATTTGTAGTTCCTCCGGAGACTGTTAAAATCACTGTTGCTCCCAAGAATCTGGTGCCTGGCATTCGTGCCAAACTGATCTGCGATTCCAGCTCCAGTAATCCACCTGCCAAGATTAGTTGGTGGAAAGACGGCATTCCTGTGGAAGGTCTCAATCTGGCCAATCGTCCTGGTCTTTGGGGTGGTTCGGTATCCACACTGGAAATGCATGTTAATATTACCCAAGATCTTGATGGTTCCATCTACACCTGTCAGAGTCACAATGAGGTGCTACAACGCAGCGTACACGAGACCATAAGTCTGGATATACTCTGTAAGTGACTTGGGTTCATACCTTCCTTGAAACTCCACTATAAATCACTGCCTATTGCCTACAGTTCCTCCAAAGTTTGACACCGCTCAGGTGACCAGTTTTGTGGGCGTTGAAGGCGCACCGCTCCAAGTGGAACTTCATGCCAGCGGTAATCCCATGTCAATTAGCTATACCTGGACCAAGGATGGTCTTCCGATTAGCAGCAATTCGTTGAGCGGTCAAAGACTGATCTCCGATGGACCACGCCTCAATATCAGTCGCCTCAGTCGCAACGATGCGGGTATCTATGTATGTGAGGCTCTCAATACTCAGGGTACCGCCATGCTGGAGATTCAAGTGGTTGTAGAATGTAAGCTCAAAAATCTCCTGATATAGATAAGTAGCTAATAATGATCTCCCAATAGATGCACCCATTATAACCTCTGTGACGGAAGGTCAAAGCTTTGTCACTGGCGAACAAGCCGTGCTCGCCTGTCAAGTCCAGGCTCGTCCCTTAGAGGCATCCCATGTGCGTTGGTCCCGACCTGGCTACGACTTTGCTACACGCACCACGTCCAGTTTTGAGAATAACACCGCTTTTCTGCACATCGAGAACGTACAGCGTGGCGACATAGGCAATTTCACCTGTACCGTGGACAATCAACGCGGCTTGGCAGCTACACAGAATGTGCTACTCGTGGTGCAAAGTAAGTAGAGTAGTATTAGTATAGAACAATAATTTTAAAGCTCAAGCGTGTCCTTCTCTAATGTAGAGCTCCTTGGAATTAGTGCTTGATTTAACAATCCATTTTTCTCCCGATCCTAGCTTCCCCCGAGATTGATCACTCGCCCCGCTTCACACGATATGCAGCTCGTCTTGGAGTTCGCGCTCAGCTCATTTGCCGTGCTCTGGCCTCACCGCAGCCCAGTTTTATTTGGCGTCGTCATGGCAAGGATCTCAAGATGCAGCGACGCAATAAATACACTAGTGTGGATCGTCAGGTGGATCCACTGCACTTTGAGTCTTCGCTGATTGTGGAAAGTACTTCGGCAGATGATTATGGCCAATTCGAGTGTGTTGTTCGTAATTCTATGGGTCAGGCTAGCACCAGCATTGAATTCAGTAAACCCTCGCGACCCGATGCTCCTCTGCAGCTACGTGTGGGAAATGTGAGTGACACGAGTGTGGAGCTGCTCTGGACACCTGGCTTCGATGGTGGCATGCAGGTGTACTATCGCATACGGTTCAAGCAGCAAGGCGAGGATAAGTACAAGTATGTGGATGTCAAGTTGGGACAACAAAACATTACACTAGATGGACTGAAACCCGGTGGTACCTATTACTTCTCCGTGATGGCCCACAATGAAGCTGGTGGCAGTAAGTTCTTGCCGGACATTAAACTGACCCTAAGCAAAGGATCGCAGCCACATTCGGCAGAATATACGGAAAAGGATGAACTGCCCAATGTAATGATCATTGGCATTACATCGGCTGCGATGGTGCTGCTGGTACTTAATGCAGCTCTCGTGGCCTGGTTTGTCATACGCAGACAGAACAAGACTCAGGGCGAAACGGAGCCCAGCAATGACGATGCCTATTCCAAGGATGACAATCAGTCGGTCTATAAGGTAGTTTCCAAAACTAATCCATGCTTAATATTCAATTCTTTACTGACTTGCTCAATCTTAACTAACAGCTGCCCATCACTGCTTTGCAGGCGGACGTGCAGAAGAAAGCGGCAGCATCCACTTATCTGGTGGAGAATGTGGACATTATACAGTCTACAGCGTATCCGCCCAAGTACCAGGAGAGCTCCATGTGCACACCACCCTATCTGTGTAATCCGGACTTTACGCGAACTCTGCCCAATCCCAAGCGGCACAGTCAACGCAACAGTGCCACGGGCCTTATCGATGGTATGCCCATGCGGGCCAAAGATGATCATATGCTCATCTCGAATGGCCTGTATATACCTTCGCCCTCTCCCGCCTCCTCGCTGGTCATCAAGGGCAGCTACATATCATCGCCTTCGCCAGCGCCGCCAGCTGATGGCTCCTACTTCAATATGAGCGATAAATATATGTCCTATCCACCTGTGGTGAGTTGAGAATTATCTTTTAAAAGTGGATTGAAACTATCATTAGCTTTAAATTACCCAATTTATGCTTAGCTCTAATTATTTCTGTTACCGAAAAATAAAGTGAAATATTTGCTATATAATTATAATTATTTTAAAAAGGAAATAATTATAGCTCCAACTTTTCACACATTTTAAAAGTAACCCTCGTTAGGCTTCTAAATTTATAATGACTTATTATACTTAATATATAACTTTTGATTTTCTGCTCTTCTCTTTAATCCATCTTATAGACCTACTAAAGCCGTGGACAACAACAGCAACAAACACCAGCCAAACACAGCTAGACTGATTGACATACACACATACATCACATCCACAGTAGAAACTGACAACAGACAACCAAAACAACAACAACAAACAACAAACAACAACAACAACAACATGAACATTAAGAGTTGGATTTAGAAATTGAGATGAAGTCGATTTCAGTCATTAATAGGAATTGTTTTTTGTTGCTTTTGCTTTGTTTTAGTTGTTGCCGTTGCCGTTGCTGTTGTGAGTTTCTATAATTTTTTTTTGTTTTCTGTTTATAATTATTACTAAATGACGTTGATTATTATGGAGCGCAAATAGAGGAAACATGTTGAATGTATTTTGAGAAAAGACATTTGCATGCGGCGCTCGAAGGCTGTGATAAGTACCTGTATCCAAGGCTCTCCAATCCAATCCACTTCACTCTAAATCGACTTGGATCATCACGAAACAACGACACGCATGTCAAATGATGGATCCACATCAATCAATGCAATTGATGCCGTTGGATTGGCCTTTGGGGCAGGTACGCAACCCAATCTACAAATGCTTGCCCCTCTCAACCACAACAAAGAAATCATTACAATAATATAGAAGATATCACATATAACAACAGCAGCATTCGTAGAAAAAAACATTAAAACATAAAAAAAAAACATAAATATAAACAACAAAAACATAATGAAAATCCACAACAAAACACTCAAATATTAATTTGTAGGCATTTTTCTCGATATTAAGTAGTAGCAATTACGATTTTTAGCATTTAGCATAAATATTAACGAGTCTGTCGAGTCGTGACTCATTCTCATTAGCAGTTGTTCAAGTTTAAGCTCTAGACATACCAATATCAACATACATAATTAGGTATATATACGACCCTAAGGCCCGACAAGCGTAACGATTTTCATACGATAAAATAAAACAAACGATTTGAAATTATAAACAATAAAATAGTAAAAAGAAAAACTGGAAAAATAGTGCAGACAACATCAATTATAAACTTATTCTAAGCGTGATTTTCGTTAGATTTAAGAGCTCATTAAATAAATACTTAAGTACATGGATAACAAATAAATAAATCAATATATATATATGATATACGTATTTACAAAATCGAAACATACAATTTTACTGAGTTTTTATCATGCATGACAATAAATTAAATACATGATAAAACATGCGAGAGCGCCAAAAATTATGCTAAATAAAAATGGAAATTCGTGAATGGAAATGGAATAAAAATTGTTAATTAAAGTTAGACTTGGGATCTTTGCATTTAAACCAGATAAGCATGTGTATAAAATCAAACAAACTTTCATAAATTATATGTATTTGTAATTAATGTAATTAATATTTAAAACATATTTCAAATCAAAGAAAAGAAAATAAAAAAAAATATACAAAATCCAAAACAAATTTTTGTAACTTCAAACAAAAGTATTTGAATAAATAACTTACAAATCTTTGAAAATTATTAAAAAATTAACATATTTTTTGAATGCAATAAAAAGGGATACACTTTTGGGGCAGCTTTGGCTTTCACCCACGAGTTGGAGCTGTTGGGGCACCTGCTTCATTATGCCACATGGCTTTGTGGCAATACCCAAATTTGTCTATTGCCATCAATCAGCGCTTGGCTTTGTTCATCATGTTCTCAAGCCACAAATTTTCATCTTGCCGTGGGCGCTATTAAGTGGGCGTGCCCGCTTACACCTTAAATGCCGACTAATTGTTTTTTTCGTTGTTTTCGGGGCCAGACTTAACGGCGACCGTGTCGGCTTTTGTTTAGAAAATGTTTATTAATTAATAGCGACGCGTCGCTGCAGCATCGTTTAATTAATAGCGCATTTAATAATATTTATTTCTTAATTTCCAAAGGCAATATTAGCGGATCATATGGGCTATAGTTGCTTTCACTGACCCCAGAGTACAGCTATGTACGTGCTGGGAGGTCTTCATAAAAAATTTAACTATATTAAAATATTTTCCCATTATTATGTGTGTATTTCATCTACATATAAGAATTTATTGATTGGTTTTATAACAAACTTAAGTCAACTTATGTGCTACATTTGGGTCAACATGTTTTCGATTCTATTTTAATTATTAATAAATTTAATTATACATATATGTATGTATGTATGTGATATATATTTTGCTTTTCAATTTCAATGGTGACTTTTGCTTTGTTTTTCTTTCATGTATATTAAATTGAGTATTTGTTTATGTGTGTCGACTGCGTAAAATGTCAGTTAATTAAAGTTCCATATTACAGAGCCAAATTGGTTGTTCGTGTGTATTTGTTATCAAATAAAATGCAATAAATGTTATTTTAATTACCAGGTTGCCGGTTGTCAATACATGGCCTATTCTAAAGACCCATAAACGCCTCGATTGCCACTCGCTGTTGCACTGAGAGACGGAGACAACAATAACAGCAAAAACAATTAAAATTAATTTTCAGCATACTTTGAGTGCGCACAAAATGACAAAACGACAAAAACAAAAAAACAGAAACAGAAACAGAAACGAGAAAAAAGACGACAAAACAGAAACAATGCATAATTAAATACAGTGAATTCGTTAAATTTTAATTAAAACATTTGAAACGGGCAATGGAGTTTTATTTTGCTCAGCTCTAGAGCAGCCAAATAGCAACAACAACAACAACTACAATTACCCAGCACTAACAACAAAAAAAAAAGATGACTTCTAAAATTTCTTAACGAATTTCCTATACTCTTTTTGCTAAGGAGTTTCATGATATACTTTAAAATTAAATTAGTTTAGTTAAGCACTTTGCCAACAATTAGTTCCGTTTGAGTCAATTATTGTTATTTTAAATATTTAATTTGATTAAAACACAAATTAAGTCTATTGAATTATTGTAGGGCAAAATGAGAGACTCTGCTCGGTTAGCGAGTGCATAGAATCAAGAGCCCCAGCAAACAGCGGCATGAAACGGAAAACTTCATTAAAAGTGGGCAGCAGTTGGCAGCAGCCGTTGCCTGCCAGTTTTACAGTGGTCTGTTAAGGGGGGGGGAGGAAGGTACAAGTTTGTTGATATTATGTTTGCTTCATTCTGGGCAGGTTCTAAGCATCGCTCTCTGGCAATGTGACGACGCCTGGTGCGACTACACTTCCTGTGATTGTGCCCAGTCCTCAGTTCGGACCAGTCCCAGTCCCAGTCTTCAGTGCCAGTCTCCAATCTCCAGTTGGCAGTGGTTTCAGCCTCAAACTGAAAGCCTGCCTGCCTGCAATCGAACGCATAATCATATTTAATAAGCGCGTCGCAGTCAGCAAGTGAAAAGACTTCGTTTCTTGCTGTTGCTGTTGCTGTTGCTGCTGTTGTTGTTGCTGCTTCTTGACCAGTTTCTAGTGCTGCCTGTTCTTTTTCCTACTGCCGTTTCTCTTTTTGTTTATGATGATGATGCTGATGCAACAAGTGCGCCAGAACGAACCACAGATGTGCAGAAAACCGGTTCATGATTGTTGCTGCTGCTGCAACGTTTTAACGCAATTTGTTAACCTGGCTGACAAACTGTTGCCTGTTGTCTGCTGCCTGTTGATACTGCTACCCTTTCGGCTCCTTGTACCCCTGCCCCTTACAGTTGGTAAAAAATAGGTGCGAGTGCAATTAAGAGCCTGACTGACCAGTTTCGTATATGAATCGAATCCTGACCGGCAGCGAGCGCTTCATTCATAAAATTACGCGCATGTTGCGTGATGTTGACGCTAGATAAGAACCAGCTATGGATTTGAGCCCGAAGCTTGAAGCCCTGCCCAGTTAGGGCCAACACCAACCTGTTGACGTGCTGGCCAGTTGCGGAAAATACTTATATATAGACTGGCAGGAAAAGTGCAGCGCCATAAAAAAACTCGCTTTTCTTGGTAATTAATGAAAGCTGCCAGAGCTAAAGCCAAACTAGAAGTAAGTATAGAAGGAAGAAGGACAGGTAGAGAAGGTAGGTAGAGTGGCTGAGGCAACTACTGCACTTGGCTACTGTTGCCGGCAGTTATTAAAATGTTGCGATAAGTTTTGTGTTGCGGTCCCGAGCCGCATTTGTATGCAAAGTGCCAACAGTTTTTGATGATGCGACGCGCAGGAAGTTGTCGCTGAAAGTGATATTGAAAACTGCCCGCAGAATGGATTACTTCCTTTTGGCCAGAAGCCACAGTCAAACAGAACAAGTGAGTGCATCAAGGCACCTGGGGATTTGGTAGTCTGAGTATGAAATCCAACCGGAGATGAGAACACTGAAATGCGCTCAGACTTGTTGTTTGCTAAGAGGATTTTGACAAAGATGCAAAATGGGTAAAAGTAAAGACGATTTATTAAAAGAAAACCACAAGCATTGAAATAATCTATGCAGCTACCAAGCATAAAGCTCTTAATTATAGAATGTTTGGAAAACTGGAACAACTCCTTAAAAATTAACTTTCCCAACACATTTTGGACACTTGCAATGCATTACTTGAGTATTCCATGGGCCTAAGCTCTGGTAATAAATATAATTTCTTTCATTTGTGGCACTTGAGCTTTTTTCTCACACCTCACTCCCAGAGGGTCATGCTGATGGGTGTGGCAAGAGGGGGCGAGAGACGAAACTGGCGCCTCAAACGCCCGCATGCTTTGGCAATCAACTGCCACGCCATTTAGCATCATTAAATTAGTAGGTCAAAACATCACCACAGGCCATAAAAAATGTCACAGCTTAGAGCAAAAATGCAGTGGCAAAGCCGACAAAGCGAGAAAGC
Organism: Drosophila cardini; assembly: GCA_018903735.1. Classification (NCBI taxonomy): domain Eukaryota; kingdom Metazoa; phylum Arthropoda; class Insecta; order Diptera; family Drosophilidae; genus Drosophila; species Drosophila cardini. Next base: position 18,087,443 of record JAEIGM010000001.1, on the reverse strand, counting down.
AAATCAGAGAAAAAGAAAAAAGAGAAAGAGAAAGAAAGAGAGACATTTGAAAATATTTAAGCACTTGAAATGTAATTCTGTCAGAACGAAAAATGAAAAGTCAACTCAAGATGACACTACCAAAGAAAAATTAAATAAAAAAAAATCAAGCGCTACAAAAGCTGTCTTAGGGAATCCCCCTTTTCACCAAAATTTGTCAGCTAGTGTACATAATCTGTGACACAATTGTAATCAGCATAATTATCTATGTCAACGAAATAAGAATTTTCCCATAGCATTTCCTCAAGTGGCCAATGGCTATCAGAATTGCTTTTGGGCAATTAGAACGTTTAAATATTTAAAAACTTGCTGTGTGTCTCTGTGGTAGTTATATAATTTTCAAAATGCGCGACTTGAAAAACCTAATGACAAATTTAATGCGCCACTCGTTCTGGGACCTGTGTGGGGGAGCGACACATGTCGACAAGCAAACAAAAGCAGCAAACAAACAAACAGACAAACAACAAGAGACTCTGTACAACATTTGGTACGCCTCTGGAGTGCTTTGGTTTGCTGTCTCTGACCTTTAAGTGAAGTTGGAATTGTTGTCGCATTCGGATTCCGAGTCGTAATCTTAATCGGGAGTTTTGGAGTCGCGACTCAGTTGCCCCTTTAAAGTTATTAAAAAATTAAAGCAGAAAAACTGTTGCTGCTCTTGTTTCATTAATGCAGTAGGGGGCCAAAACACATTATTCACTCATTAAAATCATCAGCCTAATAGCCTGAGCACAGTAGAAGAAGAAGAAGAAGAAAAAAAAGCGAAATTATATTTTTTTACAAGCTGCTACAGAGAATTATTAACAAAAATTCTAGACAACTTCGCTATATACATATATGTACATAAATAATGCAATGTAGAGTGCCCCAAGATGGTAAAAAACAACAACAACAACAAAACAGAAAAACAACACACAATAGCATGAGAGCTTGAGGAACACACAACCAACACACATGTAGGCAAAAAAGGGGTGAACCACTGGAAAGAAGAAGTAGATTTTGGTTCGGATTTGCAGACAACTGAATTACTCTACAATAAAAATTTACCCAATTATAATTAGGTATTGAATTCCAAAGCCAATATTTGCAAATTAATTAATTTCATTCATATTGACTGCAACAATTTTTATTAGCCAAATTATTATTGGTTTTAGGCCATTCGAGTGTCATAATAATTTAAAGCATGTAATTAATAAACATTTGTGTTTACTGGTCTCCCAAAATGTGTGTTTCTATTTATTTAACCTTTGCTATGTTTAGAATTTCATTTTCAATAAATTTAAAAAAAATTGATAGTGATTTGATAATGTTTATTTAGTAATTGTTGTCGAAATCCAATAAAAAACACACAATTTACATGAGATTATGATGCAGAGATAACATTTAAATAAAAACAAATTAGTTTTATGAGTTATGCATGCGTCAGAGAGTTCAATTACAAAATATGTTAATTTACTACCGCATGACCTCTAATCTTTTTATCAAATTTTATGGGGTTGAGGTGTAAAGTGTGTAAAGTTTGGTCCAGGTGGGCTGCGAAACGTTTGCTCGTCCATTTTAACAAGCCAAATGATTTGTTATGAGCCTTGTGGCACAAAGAGCGCCTGGCCATCCATAAGACCGTCCCAAAATGGCCATTGCAGTGTAACCATAAAAAAAGATGAAGCGATTTGCAGGCACTGTTGTAATTGTGCCGCTTAGCTCGAGACGGTGAATCAAAAGCTGAAGAAAAACGGCAGCAGTACATAAACTTTTGCCACTCACTATATATGTACAAACACACATACATAGTCGCATTTAGATATATGGTGCGCAATGTAAAGTGCTGCAGATACATTTGTATCTGTGAGGCGAGGAGGTGATACGAAAATTTTTCGCCTTGCCACAGACACAAGTGCAGCTGTAGACGAGGTGGATTTGGGATGAAGGGCGAGTAAGGGAGTGAAGGGGGACCGCTGTCGGTGCTGGGTATCAACGAACGAATGAGTGAGCGAGTGTCTTGGGAATCGTCACAAGCCTGAGAATAATTAATTCCCACGAATTAATGTGCACGGCAGCAACACCAGCAGCCACAACAGCAACAACAACAACAAGAATAAGAACAAGAACAGCAAAAACAACAACAACAACAACAACAACAACAACAACAACAACAACAACAAGAACAACTGTAGGTATCTTTAAGGAAGCAAAGGCGGCTCAACCGTGGCACAAGTGTAGCAGTGGATGTATCTCAATCTCGTTTGCCGAGCTGCTACAAGTTGAGGCTTAAGTTACTTTGCCTTTTACCAAAAGCAAGAGCAAAAGCAAAAAAGAAGAAATTAATATCTGTGATGCAGCCAAGTTCCTCTCATTTTGGCATCGCTTTGGCTGCCACAGTTGCTACAAATTACACGCAGCTGGAGAAACTGCCAAACTGCCTTTGGTACTTGCTTGCCACTTGAATCACTTGAATGTATTTAGTCACCTTAATGAATTCTACACATGATGTACTGGGAATTTGTGACAAAAGCCTGCACAGATTTGCCAGCAAGCACACACACACAGACACATATACTCGGAGCTATGAAAGTTTCCACAAGTTGTGAGCTGAGCCCTTGGTACAACCCATCACCACCCAACCATACCCTAATACCCTGTACTCCATCCAATTTCTAACCATTCTTCCGGCCCAGTTACAGATACTTTATAATTTTATGCGAAACGTTGTCATCGTCATGTGTTTAGCATTTCGTCATTCGTTTTCTTTTGACGGTAGTGCCTCAAATTGTATGAGCATTCAAAATTGTGTAAACTGTGAAGTGAATAGTGACTGGGGAACAATAACGAAACAAATATTAGGATATTCTAAGGATTTCTCTTTAAACTCAGTTATAAATTTGTTATAAATTGTTTGTGGTATAATTTCTTTTGTACAATACTCCATAACTACTATATTTGCCTTTAAAAATTCTGTAAGCTGCGACTTGAATAGTGACTGGGGAACAATAACTGTTTGAATAATAGTCATTTCATGATTTGTCTGTTAACCAATGTAGTATACAACTAAAGTATCTTCAAAGTCAGTAGTTAGCTGGGAACAATAACGAAACCAAAATTAGGCATTTTAGTACTTACTCTTTTAAGTTAATAAGAAATTTTTAAAATTAAATTAATTATATAAATCTTTTGCACTGTACTTTATTATCTGTTAACTATCTGGTATCTGCCATGAATGATGCTTCCATTTTGTTGGCTTTTCAACTTATTTCTCTACTTTTCTTCACTTGGCTTAATGAAAACGCTCGTTGGCGAGTCACAGTCACCTGGCATCTCCAATGCTAAGAATCTTTTTTCCTCAGCTATATTAAATAATTATAATTTTAATTAAAATAGATTAAAGCCGTGTTGTGTGCTCGAGCGCCTTGTGAGGTGATTAAGTTAAAAAAAAAAATGGCAGACAGGCAGCAGCTCCAGAAGCGTTAGAAGCCTTCTGCTTAGCTACAAGTGCCAGGAATGAGATCTCCGCAAGGACCTATAGAAACAGTTAAAGGAGCTGAGACAGGAGCAGGAAATGGAAAAGGAAGAGGTAGAAGTAGAGGTAAAGGTAGAGAAGAAGCAAGAGTAAGTGGAAGAGGAAGAGGAACAGGTAAGCCTTAGCCGTCTCAGGCGGATGAAAAACACAAATCACTTCAAGTTGTTGATGTTGCTGTTGAGATTATGACGATGATGAAAAGCGCGAGAGCTGCTTTTCTTATACACAAAGTAAAAAAAAAAATAAAAGCCAAAAACCAAAAACAACAACTAAGCAAAATGGGAATAGCTTGAGGGAAACGTCGGGATTACAAAGTGAAAAACTTTGGCGGCTAGGCGTTGATGAGTGCTATTTGGGTCCGTTCTGGTGGTTCTCTGTATGTATATAATTAGAATTAGAACGAGCTTAAGATTCCCCATTTTAGGGCAAAACAAAGTAAATCGCGTTAGGCTTCAAGATCTCTGATGTATAACAAATGAGCATTGAGTTTATAAATCTATAATGTAAATAATTCTATAGGATGAAAAGTAAGGTCTTTACTTTAGAATATATTCTGTTACCCACTCTGATTACTACAGCTGATTATTTAGCATATTAATTTCACAAAATATTTCAAATCACATTAATTGCTGAAATTCTATGCTTTTGGCTACCATTAGGCAAACTTCCCATTGAAACTGTCTCATCAATGTCAAAGACAACTAACTACTGTGTCCCTAAATCTCTCAACAATATCCCTTTCAAGTGGCGAGTTTGGTCAGATTCTCGCCCGTTTGTCGCCAAAGGCCCAAACTGAGACCAAAAAGATACCCAAAAAAAGACAAAAAAAAAACTCGAGACTTCCGCTTTGGCCTTTTGGCTGAAACTGCAGGTCAAGCCACACACACGCACACACACACACTCGGAGTTAGTTGCCTGAATCAGGATCAGACTTGCAATTTGATCGCAGCTCAATGTTGACAAATTAATGTGGCAGCCACAGGGTGAGTTGAGGCATTTACTAGATAACCTTGTCTTGAAATTTGATGCGGTATACTTGAAACGGCTCTCGGGGTGCCTTTAGATTATGTGTTGATATTTGAATTCAAACAAATGTCTCGACCGTTGACATTGTGCTCATAAATAAACCCAATTGGCCGCTTGTTTTGGTTTTTGTTTTTTTTTTTTTTTGTGTCCTGTGTGTTTGTATTGTCTGTAGACAAAAACACCTCAGAGTCAGAGTAATTAGCTCGAGTCAGAGTCAGAGACGAGTCGAGTCGTCTGTTGTCTGAGCACAACATAGGGTGTCCATGTGGCACATCTTCTTCACTGCCTTTGGCTTTCCCAACGTATCTTAGTTTTTTCTCTTTTTCCATTTTTCCATTTTTATATTCTTATTTTTTTTTTGTTTTTATTTATAAACCGCACATTCCTCAATATGCCCGCTGGGTCCGCTTGCTGTTGTGTTCTGGTTTTTTACTGTAGATCTGTGATGCCTCCCGCCTTCGAGTGTATTCTGCATTCCGTTTTCTGGATATTTTCATGACCTTTGCGGGGGTTTTTCATTTCATTCGTTGCTTTGTTCAATCATTTATTGAAGCTGCCACTGCTTCTGCTTCTGCTTCGACTTCGACTTCGGCTTGACTTTGGCTTTGTAGTCCCTTTGGGGCATGTCTTGTATAAAAATACATGCATTTGAGTTCATATCTTTCTTATTTCTTCGTTGTGTCTTATTTTTTTGTTTTTTTTTCTTGTTTCTGTACTCGTACATCTCAGTTCATGTTTTCTCTGTGGACTCACACACACAGCTACTCATGTATCTTTATATTCAATTAACGTATGTGTATTGGCTTCATCATGCATAGCATAACACACACAATTATTTTAATATATTTCCCGAAAATATTTTCTTCGAGTATTTTTCTTATGAAAATATTCGGCAATGTCTGTGGCCGTTCAAGCGCAACGCAACGCAACAGAACGCAACGTAGTCCTTTGGATAGAGATACAAATGTATCTTAAAGATACAACGCAAAATATGAAACGAGCTATAAATTGAGCTGCTAGAAACAAGAGCGCGTGGCGGGAGTCAATGTGACACACAGACAAATATACTCTCTCCCTAGGTTTATATGTATGTGTGTGTGTGTGTGCGTGTGTCTGTTAATAAAATGAAAATTGTTTGATGTTCTGTTAAGTAGCTATAAAATTTGAAAAATGAGCCCATTTAGTAGGTAGTTAGAGTGAGCCAAGTTTCATTTGCATGAAACATCAACAGCAAACGCCTGTTAGATTCGGGGACTTGAGATGTTAATGCTGATGCCACAGATCATAATCATGATGCTAATGATGGCAACTCTGTTACTACAACTCTATGTATACCATACAGAGCACCAGCAGTCGCTGACAGTGTTATAATAAACAGCTCGACAGCGTGTGCCAACTAATGAGCAATTGGTTAGCTCCGATTAGAGATGAGCAGTTGTTGGACCGATTAAGCACGACACGAGTGTGTACAATAAAGTAAATTAAGTAGCTAATGCAGTTTGATTATACAACTAAATTACTACTACCGACATCAAAATTTACAATAAATTTTAATTTAAATGAAGAATTTTAATAATCAGTTAATTAAAACTTAATAAATATTAGATGTTTATTAGCTTTAGATGTTTAATGTCATAGTTAATACACACGTATGTATCTTCTATCTGAAAAGTGCTGACATTTCGAGTTTCAGAACGCCGTCAACACAAATTTTGGATCAAGTCAAGCACAGCTGTCTGCTAAAGAGTGAGTGAGTGAAGCAAGGATGAGCTACAGAGAACTTATTACACGAAAAGCAGCATAGAGAAAAGACAGTCATCACACGTTATGACAAGCAGGGATTAAAATAAATATTAAATTTATTTTGGGTCATATTAGTTGCATAGATCTTAACGAGCTACACTTTAATAGCAAGTTATGTTAAATTGTCGGAAATTCGAATATATGTGCGAATCAATACATAAATCATTCAACATCAGTGACTGTTCAAACATGCACAACTCTGGCATACTAGAGTACATATCTTAATGCGACCACATTGATAGAATACACCCATGGCCAAGACAATCTTTCAATCAAACCACAGTACCGCACCGCACCGCACTGCACCACAGTCACAAACAGCAACCGCTGCTCAAACAAAATGCGCAGCCCCAAAAGAACCTACAGTACGACCCGAGGCCCATTTATAAGTACACCCACACAAACACACAAACACACACACACATAGACACACAACCAGATAGAGACCCACTTCCTGTCTTCAAGTCCCCAGTCAACTCAAGCTCGAATCCAACCACACGTGTCAAAGCAAACGGTAAACGGCAATCGCCGCACCTTGTGCAAATGTTGCCAAAAGATGGTGATGAGGTACAGCGGTTGAATGGGTCGCGGTCTCCTCTCTGGGGTTGTTTGGGGGGAGAGGGGGTTTGCCAGTAAGGGGGAGTGAGATGGTGGTTGAACTCTACCATAAGTGGCACGTCTCTGGCTACATATTTGTACAAGTTTATGGCGACAAGCGATGCCATTTGCCTCTGTCAGCTGATGACTGGCCCGATACAAAAGTCATGAAAACTCGAGAAAATCGCACGGATTTTGCGGACGGCGGCGCAACAAAAAGTGTTAACTGTGGATATTTTTTATTTAAGCGTAAAAATCGTGAGCAAACTCAGCACAAAAAAAAGTGTGTATATATATATAAATAAAACGAAATCAGAATCAGAAAAGAGAAACAGCCGAACTTATCGGCAAAATATAAAGTAGGAAATCAGGCGTGCAAAAAATTTGCATGCAAGTCAAGAGCAAAAAAGCAAGATGTAACTGCGAAAGGTGTAAAAGGTAAGAGTATGGGTGTGTGTGTGTGTGTGTGTGTGTGTGTGTGTTAAGGTGTGTGTACTTGCCGATAACACTTTGACAGGATTACGCCTGCCTAAGGACCGCATCAAAAGCGCCAAAACAGCATCCTACACATACTGAAAACGATATTACCGCAACGCTTTTTGCGCCTTCGTCGATGGCCAATTGAAAAGACATTTGCAGACACATTTGCCCCAAACTCGACGACTAAGACGATGCTTGCTAAACTTTGCATGACTTAAAAGTTATGCTCAGCTCCAGCTACGGAGCTGGATGCCAAACACCCTTTATTTTCTTATATTTTTTGTTCATTCTCCTGCTGATGCTCTGCACGTGAGGTAATTTCTAATATTTAACTCTAAATTAAGTTAAAAAGAGGTTAGGCCAAAGAAAGGGTTCGAAGCACGTCTGCGGTTGCGACCAGGCGAAAACCAGAAGAAACTCAAGCAAAAAGCTACTAACTGAACAGTAGTCAAGTTTGTGAATCAACTTTAAGATTTTACCAGGCATATTTTATTGCAAAAAATAAAAGAAAGAGAAAAGAAAGAGAAAAGAAAAGGTCCCCGAAACCAAAAAGGCAAATGATGCATTGGGGGGCTGTGAGGACTGGACTTTGAGGTTAGTCGTCTGGACAGTTGGTTTATTGGTCACACTTGGGCTCGCACATAATTTATGTGGGAATTGTAAGCAAGTCATTCCCATCACCATCACTCAGCTCAGTCAGGCAAGTAGTCAGGCGAGTCAGAGATACAGATACAGATACATTTTCAGGTACGGGCCAAGACAGTCACCTAGGCCAAGCTCAAATGAATTGTGTGAACTGAATTAAGAAACCAAAATGCAAGAAAGTAAAACATATCGACAAGCAAATACCCTATAAAAAGTGTAATTCAATATTTGCCAATCAAATCTTGACTTTCTGCTTATTTTATAGGGTATGTAGTAGTTGCATCCCTGTTAGCTTGTGGTGAGTAGACTGAAAACTTATAACTGCAGCTTCTTAAGCTTCTTTTCTTTAGCAAATTGATCTGTGCAGTAAGCCAAGAAGTAACTAGAAGCCAGTTCAAATAATACACAAATTCTTGACTTAAAATATGCTTAGTTTTTTTTGCAGTGTAGTTGTAGTTTTCCTGTTGGATTCTGTTGCGTGCGGCAAGTGGCAAAGCTTCCGTTCCCAAAGCGCAGTTGCTGCATGCCGCTAATTGTTTGGTACTTGAGAAACTTGCGACCGCTAACTAAAACTAAAACAAGCATTTATTAAACTTATTAAAAAACAAATGCTGCACTTGCAGAATATATATAAAGGGAAGAATTGCGTGTCTAGAGTGGGAGTTACCTGTGTGCGAGTTTTTAAATTTTAGTTTGAGCAATCAGAGTTGTGACCAAACAAAGAACGCACTGATTACCTGCCACGCCCCTGCAGCTGCTTCAACAGCCGCCCATGCTGCTGGGGGCTTCTGCTGTTTTAGCTGCTCTATTGCTGCTCTGCTCCCGCTGCTACTGCTTTTGTTATGCAAATTATTGCGGAGAAAAGCTCAGGGGGTCACAGAGGCAGGCGACGTGGCTTTAATTTTGACACCCACTCATGTTATGGCCTGACACAAAACAGTTATAATTAATTGCCTGCTCGATATTTGGCATCCAATTACTACGTTTCTCTACCCACCGCTAGTTTGACAGACAGCAACCCACGCGGCCTGCTTCAATCAATAAAACAAAAAAAAATACAAAACAAAAAAAGACAACAAAAAACACTGAACACTTCACTAAAGATACAGATACTTTATGGTTTAAACAGGTTCGCTTCAGCAACCGAAGATCAAAGTCGCATCAGCAACGCCAGCTTTTGACGTCTTTATGGTTGTTGTTGTTGTTGTTATCGTTTTGTTGTTGTTGCTGCAACATCCGCTGCTTGTCCTCCACGCCTCAGTGTTGGGGGCGTCCACTTTGGCGTCGGCGTCGCCGCCGGCGTCAAGCTGGCAGCGCACAGTTGTCAATTGCAGCAATTGAGTTAACAAATTTGATTGTTGTTCGAAAATTCTTAAATAACTATTTGTAGTACAATTCCCAAATGGTTTTAGACATATTGCGCTTTGATTTAGATGTCGTTAATTTAGTTAAGTGCCTTGATTCCTGTGGGTGTGGTTTGTACAATTTTCAGCTAAGCTTGTACCACTGTGCGTTGACTGAACTTGATTTGAGACGTGTGTGAATTCTGGTTTAAAACCATGTCTCAAACTGGATTTGGCGCTTGGGATTTTTATGAATGAATACGAGTGGCAGCAGCAACAACAGCAACAGCAGTTCCAGTTTCAGTTCCAGTTCCCTCTCTCCATGGCCATTTACTACGCTGTTGCTGTTGCGGCTTTCGCAATCTGCTTTTTGGCCAAGATACAAGATACAAGATACACGATAGGAGCACATGTGAGACGAGTGCCTGCTTGCTGGGCAAATAATGAACCTGAAACACTCGCAGGTGTATTTCTAGTTTGTTTCCCGTGGCCAAACGATGCTCGAGTTACTCCATTGCGTTGGCCACAGTTCATTAATAAAATTCACTGAAGCGAAGCAACTTTGCTTAGCTACCCATTTATTTCCATCTGTATCTGAGTGTGTGTGTGCGTGTTTGTGTGTATCTGAGTGTGTTTGCCTTTTGTATAGCACTGACTCTATGCTGTCTGTGTGTATGTATTTATTACGGGCATATGGGATAGAGTTCCTATTTGATACCCATTCCCGCATCAACCAAGCATAAAATATTCTACTCTTTTTATGATTATTTTCGATTTTCTCTATTTCTATATAGATTTTTTTATTTTTATCAAAACGTAACTAATTGAATAATAATCCAAGCATTTCCATATGAATAGCCGATTAAGACATGTTTCTCATTTAGCATAAATGCTTTTGGCTTGGCGTTACCTATCGGAAATGGGCACGCGTGTTGGGGATTGAGCTCAGAGCAGTTAGTAGGTGGATCCATTGAATTCGATACGTCTGAGCCATGGATTTATTTATGCGAATGTCATTGTGTCTCTATACAAATTCTCTAGATCATAACCAACAAAAGCGGCTTCAAGTTAACTTAATTTTCGCTTGTGGCTTAGAGAGGACGTAAATCTTTTGTTGGTAATTCAGTATTTGAGTGCGACTATGATATTTACTTTCTCTGGAAATTGTGGTATTATGATATTAAATTATATAATTTGTAAACAGCAAATCTCTATCAAAATAATAATCTTAACAGCTTTAAATATATGAAATATATTTGATTAAATCTCTTCATCATTAAAGAAACCTATTAAGTATTTATTGTTGAAAAGTTTTTAAACATAAAAATTTATATGTACATGCAAAAAAGCCCCTATTTTATTTAAATGTTTGTTGTCAGGTTAATTAAACATAGAACCGCAGCATTAAAAACCAATAACCCAATCACAATTTGCACAAAAATTTAATCCGAATCGGAAAAAAAAATGCTATTCAGACAGTATATTACTATGCTTAATATAGACTTTAATATTTAAAATATTCGGTATGAATAGATTTCGGTTGGAAATCCTCTGCAATTTCGATATTCTCACGTTTTTTTTTCCTTTCGTTTTTTCGGGCTCATTTCCCCATTGGCAGCTGCCAATTGTTCAATTATTGTACAGAGGGCTCAGTGGCTCAGTGGCTCTTTGGTCTGTTTGGTTCAATGGGCGGTTGACTGCTGTCGCAGCATTTAAATACAAATGGTACAACAAAAAACTTCAACTATCATTTAATCATAAAAAATGCATGCGACTATAGAATAAATCCCACTGCGTCAATTGTCCCATACTCCTGGCTTGAAGCCGTCTCGTGGCTCTGTTAATTGCATATCAATGCAGCATCAGCAACAACAGGGCCAGGATCAGTCCGGTAGACAGGCCGGATGGGTGAGTAAGGACGAAGGGCAGCAGCAGAGGAAGATAGGCAGGAAAGCAGAAAGGCAGGAGGCAGGTGGCAGGTGGCAGGAAGGTAAAAAGGCAGAAAGGCTGGCCTGAAAGCAGGCAGTTCATCACAGTGTCATTGACAGCAACTGCGTCGCTATTAACGTCAGCGTCAACGTTGACTGCGACTGCGACGTCAACGTCGGTGGTTGCCATCTGGTGATAGTTGTAGCCACTGAAGGCAATTAAACTGATAGACTTTTAACGCATTTTGCGATTTTAATTATTAACTTGGCATATCGATAAGCCAGCAACGTACATGTCCCCATTCCTAGACGCCAATCATTTCCCCTCTCTCTCTGACACTCTCCCCCCTTCTTTCTCTCTCTCTCTCTGTCTCTTATCCTCTCGCTCTCTTTTACTTGTCTTTCTGTCTTTGTTTATCTGAATGATAAATGCCATTTTAATGACTTCAACAAATGCGTGTATCATGCAGACGCTGCATGTGGGTGTGTGAGTATGTGTGTGTGTGTGTGTGTGTGTGTGTGTGTGTGTGTGTGTGTGTGTGTGTGTGTGTGTGTGTGCGTGTGTGTGTGTGCGTGCGTGATCATCAGAGTTGCGCAAATACTAGCAAATGAGCGAGTTACTTTAATCAATTAAAGCTACACTCAATTATGATTAATCTTATGCTCCTGATGATTATTAAGTCACTTTGCTTTGAATTTTTCTTCATCATTAGTTTTTATAATGAAAAAAAAAAATGAATTAATATAAATTTTTAAAGTAGTAAATAATTCAAATTCATTAAAATGATTTTTCATTGTGTTTTTAATATAAATGTATATGTATAAACATATATTTTTAAAGTAGTTAGTTAATTTAATAAATTAATTAAATAATCAAATTTAATAATATGATATTTTGATGTTTAATCATTTTTTAATTTATCGTTTTTTTTTCGTTATGGTTTCATAAACAGCATAGAAGCCTTCTCCATATAGATGTATATATAATTTTGTGTGTGAGAAATTCCTCATTATTATCAAAGTTTATGCAATAATATAAATGTAAACATGTTAAGCATAAGCTACCCAAAATGTTATTAGGTAAAGTAAACGATTTGTAGCTATCAAAAACTGTATTTAGCTGCACAACACTGTTGTCTGAGTGTGTTGGTGTGTGTGTGTTTGTGTGTGTGTGTGTGTGTGTGTGTGTGTGTGTGTGTTCGTGTGTTTGTGTGGTAAACTATTGACCCTGCCGGCAACATGTGGCAGCAATGAGATGCTTTTAAACAAGGTCTGTTGCTTCTGCTGTTGTTGTTGTTACTGTTGTTGCTGTTGTTACTGCTGTTGCTGTTGTTGCTGTTGATGTTGATGATGTTGGCATCTGGCTTGTCATTGCACATTACGTATTGTCTTTATTTAATGTTTGCAATTTGGCAAATTTATTATGCAAGGATTTGAGATACCCCCAACGGTACGACAGTGTCATTTATTGCATTTATCATTTAGACTCTCCCAATGCCAAATGCTTTATCCTCAAACAACGACAATTTCCCTGTGCATGTGTGGCAACAATGAGATGTCTACGCTGTCTGCCTGCCACTGCCTGACACTGATTGCAATTTTAATTTACAATAAAACTCATTAGCAGTGATTGCTGTTTACCGTTAGGCAGGCAAACATTCAGACAGATATCGATACAGAGAGACAGGGAGATAGGGAGACAGTTAGAGATTCTAGGGCCAGCTAAATGTGCCAAGTGCTCTTCTGCATCTGAGCAACTATCATCTGCTCTCTCTAAGTGCATAAACGTGTCAGTGTATTACGAGTTCATTTACTTCATACTGAGTTGCTGTACCCCCTTCATACTGCCTTACCATACCCCCCTTGACACCACCCACTTGGCTGCTTGGCAATTTCAACATTTACTCTCATCTGCATCTAATGCTGCATCAAACTGTGTGTGTGTGTGTTGACTTTAGTAGGCATTATCATTAGCATTAACGCAACTTTAAGTTGTAATGTCTACTCTCGGTTGTTGCCACAGTGTTGCATGTCCAGCTACCTGGCGCCAAGAGCAGCCACATCTACATTAAGCGTACCTACAGTTGCAATTGCAATTGCAATCAATATTGACTTTGCAATTTCTGAAAATGTTTGACAATTAATTGATATTGTTTGTCATATAACTGAAATGTGAAACATTTCAACTCACAAGTGATGACTTAATTTATAAAATATTGCATAGTTCTAGTTTTCATTTAATGAGTAATTAATTCGAATCATTCAATGCAATAACTTTAAAACGATTTCAACTGACTTGCTGCAAGCGAAAACATATGAACTAAGACAGAAATACTATAGCAATTTACTGTTTTTGAATTAATTTGTATTAATTTAAGGCATAGGAAATGTTACTCCTTAATTGTTTAAATGTAAAGCTATTGTTTGTGCACTTCAACAACTTCAGATACACGTTGTCCTGAGGCTTACAGTGATAATAGTAAATAGCAGGAGGTATACAAAACAAAGAACTTTAACTAATATAGTTGCAACATAATTATTTGATTAAATACTCGCAAACACTCGCAAACACTCACAAAATACGAAATGTAGTAAAATGCATTCAATTATCTGATAATAATTAAAACTGATGGAAAGATAACTGCAATCGACATTTGTTGTTCTATGGGTACAACAAGCTGCCAGCTGCAACAGTTCAATAGAGTGTTGAACGTGACGTATGCGCAATGTAATGCAGCAAATTACAATTAATCATACGACCGGTAAGCCAGATTAGTCCCAGCACATTAAAATCAAATATTCACCCTTTGTGCCTGTAATTTTGTTTGTATTTGTGTGTTTGTGCATCTGTGCGTGTCTGCATTACTATTATTCATAAATTTAAGCTGGCAGCTTCTGTTTCTGTTTCTGTTTCTGCTTCTGCTTTAGCACATTTTAATTAAGTAAACGCAGCGTTTATATTAGTTAGTTAATTTCATTATGTAATACCCTTTGTTGGCTTTTTGTTGTAATTATTGGCTTTAATTAAGCATTATTGGCAGCACTCGCATATTAGCCGCGGCTTTGTTAGCCATCATTATTGTCGGCGCGTGCCAATTATGTGTTAATCTAGGCTTTGTCACAAAAATCAATTGAAAATTTACACGAAATAGTTAAAATATCTTTAAAGCTGCATTTTACCCTTTTGCAACAATTTTTTTTTAATAATACGAAATACGCTTAATCTGTTAATTAAAAATACAAAATAAGAAAACATCAAGAGATAATAACAAAGAGAGGAAAAATGTACAACCCCTAAAAGTCCAACTGTCAACAAACAAATGAAAGGTTTCCAATATAATCCAGCTGAAAATATTAAAAACGAATACTAGATGCTCTGATGAAATAGTTGTAGTAAGGATTTAACATTCTTTAGCAATATTTATTGCTTTAAAAATGAATCAATCAACGGCAAAATAATCTGTAAAGTCGGCGTTAATCACATCAATATTTCATTACAGGTAAACTAAGCCAATACCAAGGCAGTTAATGGCAGAGTATAACGAGAATTTGCACTTCTGCAGATCGTACTGACAGCCAAGGCAGACAAATAGCCTGGTTTCCCCCCTCCCCACTCCTCTATCCCTGGACACACTCTCCCCTGGGCTTTTCTCTATAGTCCACTGGACTTTTCCTCAAACTGTGCATTTTGCATTCAGTTCAGACAGACACCTTGTTGTTGTTGTTGTTGTTATTGCTGTTGATGCTACTGATGCTGCTGCTGTTGCTGATGCTGCTGACGGTCGGCCCAGCATCGATTCGTTGTGTTAATAATTATGGAAAATCAACGGTTCGGCATCATTTGGCAACTCATTAAAATTCATAAATTATACTTCAGCGTTTCATTAAAAAATCAACCAACAACAACTGCAGTTACTGCAGCTGGGCAGCGTGAAATAATGGTGCGAAGTGGGCGAAGTGGGCAGTTCACCGAAAGGTAGGCGATGAGTGTTGAGCTGTGTATTATGTTGCACTCCCTTTTTGGGGGCAGTATTAAAAAAATAAAAGCAAAAAAAAAAAATATTAATAAATGGCAATGCGAGTATTTTATGCAAATGCATTAAATCAATATTAAATAATTTAATTAAAATCAAAATAAAAAGTATTCAAATGTCAGCATAAAAAATAAAATACCAAATGATAACAATGACGATAATTTGTGCTTAATTATACTGAAATTTAAACGGAATGGAAATTATTAACGGCTGTATTAAATTAATATAATTTTTTTTAATAATTCAATATTAAATTTAATGGCTTAAATTAGGGCCCATCAGTGTTAATAAAGCTGCTAAATGAAATATGAATTAAAAATGAATTTAAATTGTTTTGCATAAATGATTAGATATTTTTTACCTGTTAACTTTTTGCTAATGTTAGTTTATAAAAATTATCCAAATTATATTAACTTTAAAATGCTTTTAAGTTACCAAACTTAATAGCTTTTAATTGAAATTAATTAATATATCTAGATGATTCTTGAGTAGTTGTTGAGACACTGAAATTTAAATGGATATAATCAATTAAAACATTAATCATTTATTGTTCGTATTACAAGTGCAATTCGACAACAATGTGTACGCTATTTTAAAATCTCGTTGAATATTTAATAATAAATTAAATAAAACAAGAACCACGCTTGGTTCCCAAACTTGAATAAATATTTGTGCAATTGTTTGTTTGCGGTTATTTCCCAATCGAACTGAAAATTGCGAAATATCAGATTAAGCCGGATAGTACCGACCCGAAGGGATAACTCAACAAATACCCTGTACTTATGTCTATGTAAAATGTGTATATATTACCAATTAAATACAAGAAACTCTTATTAATTTTCCACAAATTCTAGGGTATTTAAAAAATTAAATGTTGTTTGTTTTGCTTGTGTTTTTGTCGCTGCTGCAAACTTGTAAATAAACAATTGTGCATTAATTAAATTACATTTAAGTTAAGGTTGCATTGCATTTATTTGTTTATTTTTATGTGAACGCATAACATGGATTTCCATATAATTAACAATTATTGCAGTATTTTCGACCACGACGATTACGAAAACGCCTCGAAATTATCCTTTGCCTCACTTCCCAAGTTTCTCAGGACTCGTAAATTGGTCAAGCCGCGTGCTGTGAACCTTGCCACGGTTTAATAATGGCCACACCCCCAACGTTGCGCCCACTTAACATACAGGACGCTCGTTAAAATCCATCGGCAAATGGGATCAGGGCATTTACAATGCCAACTCTGTCTTCAAGAGTTCTTATTCCACAAATATATACTTTATTTATAC
Source organism: Drosophila cardini (assembly GCA_018903735.1). Classification (NCBI taxonomy): domain Eukaryota; kingdom Metazoa; phylum Arthropoda; class Insecta; order Diptera; family Drosophilidae; genus Drosophila; species Drosophila cardini. The sequence continues at coordinate 18,070,745 of JAEIGM010000001.1, read as the reverse complement.
TTAAAGTGGAATGACCTTAACTTAAGACAGTGTATTTAAAGTATAAAAAAAAATAAATTATTTAAAATTTAATTTCTTTTTAAAACATTTATTTCTATTTTTAAAAAATTTCCTCATTTTGTTTTTATTACTTTTATTTTTCATGAAAGATTTGCTGTAATAATCATAGTGTATACATTCCATAGACCAATAAATATATTCAACTTTTCATTCTCTTCCAGTTTTGTTTTCAATAATTTTCCTCCTCTGCGAAATGAGCAGCAACAACAACATGAACACGAACAACAGCAACAACAACAACAACTCAACAGCATCGACAGTGAAATCAATTAATGAATTGGTAATAATTAAGTGCTTCAATTGCATAAAATTGATTTCGAGTAATAATTTTCAGCTCGAGTGCCGGACAGGAAAAAATATATAAATGCGTTGCCAGGATGGTTCAGGATAATAATAGCGCATAATGGCTACCGCCGGCGGCGCTGCCGACGTTGGCGTAGCAGTCGACGGCGACGCCGCCGTTCACAGCAGTAACAGCAACAACAACAAACTGAACTCCGGCCATTTTCAACGTGCATTGACTCCGGACAAGTTCAAAAGGCCGACCAACCAGGCCAGGAACTGGTCCGACAACAGAGCGCGAGCCCAGAACAACTGGCCCAAAGGACGAATTTTCTTGCAGTTGCATAATAAAAAATAATAATCATAATTTTTTTTCATTGCCGCCGCCAGTTGCCGTTGCCAGTTGCCAGTTGCTGCTACCTTTGAGTTTTCCTTTATGCCATGTTTAATGCACTTAGTTCACGGCTCGGCTGAGCCGCACTCCACGGTACGGAAACCTGGCCAGAATCCGCCGCAGGTGTTACCTGGTCACCGTTAGCAACGTATTTTAATGGGCATTATCTGCATCATGAAAATTAAAAACTTTATGCTGCTGCATTTGACTCTTGCTGTTGTAGTTGTAGTTGTTGTTACAGTTGTTGTTCTCATCTTTGTTTTTGTTTTAATCTTTGTTAAAGCACACAAATTAATTTTCCTAATTATACGGGCAGTCCAATGCTCACAATGCAATCGTAAATTAGCCAAGTTTATGCGTGCTAGCAAAGTTTTTGCGCCTCCCTTGCCTTTCGTTTGGGCCAAGAAACAAGTTGGCCACATTGCCCGTCTTGGCCAACCCGGGGCCACAGCCAACGCGATAATGTTATCTAAACAAGCATAAAGTTTTGCATCAAGGGCTAAAAATCTAAATATTATTACCAGCATCCGGTTCGTTTGGCTCTCAATGCTGAGGCTCGACTCTGATTTAGTCTCCCCACAAAACTAGTTAATAGTAAATAGTAGTTAGTGGGGACCTAGCCAAGCCACTTTTATTTTTAGCCACTTTGGACCGCTTGATTATAGTTTAAGGCAATTGTCAGAATAGCCAGCACTGCATGGGCAAGTGCCTTAATTTGCTTAGAGGAAGTTGCATGTTGCAAGTTGTGGCGAGCAAGCAAAACAAATTCAAAACACCGCCAGAAAGTAGAGCTTATTAGTTTTGAGATCAAGTAGCTGAAAGTTCTCATTTAAAAAAGCCCAGTTTTATCAGGAAATAGTCCAATAGATTCCATATAGATAGATTTCTTATCTTATTCCAAAACAGTTCTGCTAAAAACTACAAACTAAAATCTTCTATTCTTTAAATTAAATTTTTGAAAGTTTAGTTTAAGATGCTAACTCTTGACTTTAGAGGTTATACTTTAGATCTGTACACTGACAATACCTACAAGACACACTGTAGCGCATCATTTGCACAGCTTGCCAGCTGCTCAAGTCTTGGCCATTAATAAGCCAACACTGCGTTCCAGTTTTTTATGGCTAACAGGAAGCGCAACGAATTGAACATGATGTGCGCTAGTGTGTGTGTGTGTTTGTGTGTGCGTGTGTTTGTGTATTTACGTGAAATAGAACATGCGACAAAAGTGCTGATTATTGAAATTAACTTTGATTTGTTTGTTGTTCAGCTGCATTGGCAAATTGCAAACTACAAACTACTATAGCATAACCATAACCAAGTGTTATGCCAAATGACCTAAACCAAGAGCCCATATGATGTCTGACAAATGCATGCAGAAAGTTAAATGACAGTTAAGAAAGTCCAATGCATTTGGTCTAGAGGGCTAAGAGGTCTAAGCGGAGCAAGTGCACTGAAGCCTGGCAATATGGTCAAATGGAAATTGCTGTAAAATATGAACTACCAATTTCTGTTTTGGAACTGTTGCAGCAGCAATAATGCAACGAAAAAAGGAAGAAAGATTTTATTAACAGGAAGTGAGCGACTGGTAGATACCACGTGGAGATTTGGTATGAACCAAGGAACGATTGGATAGATATGTAAAAGTCTTTATATATATTTAGTATATAAGATAAGTAATTTTAATAGTTTACTTGATACTTTGCTTGGTTAAGATTGTAAGCAGTTAAAAATGTTATGTTTTGCGAGGAATTGAAAATATATAATTTAAAAAATTCAAATGTTCAAGAAGTTATTACTTTTCAGTTTAGTAAGGTATGGTTGTAGGTAAAATCCACTTTATTGCTGTTGACTTTTGGTATCGCTCAGAGAGCTCTTCTCCTGCAGACAACTTTACAAAGCTACACTACACTTCCCTTTAACTCATTTGATATTGGCACAGGGTATACAAAAAAAAAAAAAAAAAAATTGAAAAAGGAAAAATATCCACTCTAGCAGCTTGGGCAGGCACTTTGGGGGGTTTTACGCTGGCAACGAGACATTGACACAATAACACCTAAAGTGGCTTTGTCCGCCCGGCAATATTGACTGTCAGAAAGTGCGCACGACAGCAGACCCCAAACTGGAATCGCAGTAACAGTACTTCACCCACTTCAACGTCTCTTTACCGCCCATTTCCCATTTCCCAACTCCCACACACACACATACACATACAATGGAGACTGTTGCCAATCCGCTTCCTCCTGAAACTCTTACTGACTTTGGTCGCTGTATTCATGCATGAATTTTGAACGAAATTTTCATACCTTTTTCGCAATATTCTTTCGTTTTATGCTTTCAATTTTTTATTTTTTTTCTGACTTTTTTTTAGTGGAAGCAGTTTGGTACTTCAGTCCGTTACTTTTCAATTTCCACTTACATACACACATACAAACACACACACACACCTACACTTACAAGTTTTTACTCGATGTCTTTGGCGAGATTTTCGCTACGCTGCATTTTCATTACACGTGTGCGCACGAGCAAGACAGAGATACAAACAAAGACAAAGAATCTTGCCAGATTTTCATTTTTGTCTGCTTTTCTCTCTATTTTCTTCTTATATAGAAAAAGAAGAAGCAGCGCTTGTCAAAGGCTGGCAACCAGTTAGCAATTGAAGTCGGCAGTCTTCGGTCGACTTATTGCAAATTGCTTGAATTGCTTTTGGCTTACGAGTGTTAGCCGCTTTCAAGCTGTCAGACCTCCTGCATCTTCAATCGTTGAGCGGTGTCTCTGCACATGATGGTTTCCACCTGTCAGCCAACACCTGCGCACCTGGTCGCGTGCTCAACATGGCCACCTTTAGCCACTTGGCTGCCTTGTGTTTGCTCACTTATTTGCCACACTTGACCAAAATCAATTGGTAACAGACACGCCGACATGCAGGCTACAACAGATTATGTTGTTTAACAATCAAATAAGTCACGCGGCGCTTAACTCAGCTCAGCTCAGGTGGAAGCAACGCCAGGGCAGCAACACAGCCAGGGCAAAAGTGGCAACAAAAATCACAACTTCAAAGGGCAAAAATAATAACATTTGACGAATTGTGCATGCTCTACCTCAAATATAAATACTATATAATGCTTCGGACCATAAATAAATGCAGTAATAAAATTTATAAATAAAATTAAAATATAATTTCGAAACTATTTATATAACAATCGTTATCTATTGTTTATGCTATCATTAAGATCTTACAATTGTGTGACTTTACCCAGCTAACATACCCCTTAGCGGCACTGGCAAACACCGTCAAGTTCTGCACGAAAGATTTTAGCTACCTTTTGGCGCAGAGCTGCAGTGTCCGTCCCACGTCCATGTCCACGTACGTTAAATTCTCTCCGTTCGTTCCCTGCATTCCGTTGTCGCTGGCTGCCTCCCTCACCAACCTGTTCCCCATTCCACTATTTCCTGTGCTTTCTTCATTGTCCGTTGTCTCTGCAATGTGTGGCTTATTGTATAAGCGCGTCCGTCTGCGAAACTGCGCGTCCAATGTGGGCGTTTTATGTGGCCGTGTCCCTAAGTTGTTGTTAGCGTTTAGTGTTGCTGTTGCTGTTGTTGCTGTAACCCGATGTTGTGGTGTTGCTTGTCTGTTTGGCTGACTTGGCTGATTGTTGTGATTCTTGCTTCGCATATGGCCAGTATGCCAAACGCCCTCTCCGATCCCCTTTGATGTCTTTGCGTCTCCGCCTCTTATGCCTGTCGCCTGTGCCATGAGCCGTGTAAACATTGGCGCGTGCCCGACTGCCAACAACAACAACAGTAGCAGCAGCAAGAAGAGCAACAACACCAGCAATAGCAGCAACCATACAACACCTTAATGTGTGCGCCTGCCTGGAACTGATTCTAATCGCTTGGAGTGTGGTGTTAATGTTGATGTTTCAATTAATTTTTATTAGTTCAACTCGTTATGCGCATGGCTGCTACTACTACTGTTGTTGTTGTTGTTGTTGTCGCTGTCGCTGTTGTTGCTTATGAAAAATGATGAGCTGCAAGTGATGAGACTAGTGGCTGATAGTGCCCAGGTTGTCCCTTTCAGTGTCATTTCAATGTATACAGCTCAATCAACTAACAAGCTTAAGCCATAAGCTTAGTCTTGGCCAACTCCCAACTCCCGACTGCCAACAGCCAAGTGCTACACCCACTACACCACCTCTATCATAGCATATGTACATGACCTATCGAGGATCCATCAATTTGCATATTGCAGAAGCTATCAGCTATCGCCCGAGTAGCATATATACCTATAAATCCTTTGGCTGGCTCTTTTGCACGCCGTAAATAACCCGGCCGGAAGGCTGGCAAGGAGGCACAGCCCAGCACAGGACGACAACGTCGCCGCCAATCATTTATCAAAAATATTATCAATCAGTCAATAGATGAAATGGCTTGATGAATGTCCAACAAGCAGCCTGGCAGGCAGTCAAGCCAGGACATTCGAGTAGAACGCTCTACATACTTCCCTCTACCACTTCTACTTTCCCTCTATCTCAGTATTGGCCAGCTCTGTGTTGACAGGCCAGGAGCCTGCACGTACTGAGCATGGCTATAACTGGTCAACAGCCAATACTCCACCAGCAGAAAGACCCAATAACAACAAGCCAGCAGCCTGCATTTGATTGATTTCAGAAAATGAAGAAAAATCGTGTGGAACGCCAAGACAAAGTGAATGGCAACCAAAACCCAAAAACTGGAAATGCACAATACAAGCCATGTGTGTGTGTGTGTGTGTGTGGGAGTGTGTGCGTGTGTGTGTATGCCTTTTTTGAATGAAAATCACTTAGTTTCCTTTTATGTCCTACACTTTTTAACCATGAATTGAATGTAGGTCTTCAAAATTCAATTTCGGTCGGCAGCAGAAAAGCTCAAGAAATATTTGGTGTCAACACAACAAGCAAATCTACCAGGTAAATTACCATTCGGTAGGAAAATATGTATATGAAAATATAAATATGAAAAGAAGTTTCCCTTTTCCCAGAGTAAATTCTATTTTGCAAACAACTAACCTGACATTTTATGTACTGTTCAAAACGTGTGGGGAATGCATCAAATTTGCACAGCTTTTAAAATCAAAATGTTCGTTCTAGTGTGAAACAGCAGTACAATCAATATCTGAAATTAAAAAATTATATAAAGTGTACATTTGAATTTTTGGAGCTTTAAGAATTCACCTCTTACCACAAAAATCCCTCGAAACCCTTGTTTGCAGTGTCATCTATTTGTTCAGAATACTCCAATGTGTTGTATAGTCTACTTAGCTTTGGTGTCTGTAGTTTGTTTGTTCCTCTCAGGTTGCTCAATCTGTTGTTTGAGGTTTTGCTGATTGAGAGTGAGCTAAAAACGTAGCAAATTGATAAAAAGAACTTGGAATATGGACGACATCAGAAACCGACAACTAGAGGCGTTGCAGCATTACAAATATGATTATTTCGACCAGGGGACATTTACACACACAAGCCCACACACACACACACACATACACACACAGACAAAAGTCACTACCAGACACAGTTGCGAACAACATTTGTTCTATTGTTTTGCCATCATTTTTTTTGCTTCTTTTTTTTTTTGGGAGACTTATTCAATTTGCTCTGCAACATGTCAAAAAGTTTTGTGCAGCAAATGAAAAATGTGCAGTAAAAGTGCAAAACGCAGCAAACATGCTACGAAAATTACAATTTTTTTTCTGCTTGTTTGTTTATTTGTGAGAGTATATGTGTGTCTGCATGTCTGTCTGTCTGTCTGTGAATCGTTTTTGTTAGTTTGTATGCGGCTTGTTGTTGTTGTCTCTGGTGTTGTCAAAAAGTATGCCAACGCCGGGCCAAAATGATGGAGTGACAGTGACTGCCATCCGGGCTAGAGATTGCGACTGACAAAAGTACTGAGTATCCATTGGGTTAGTAGAGGTCGTTTGGGGTTTCTCTGAGTCCCTCTTCCCTTCATGCCCACACACGGTCTTTCTCTGCTTCTCTTTCATACTCTCCCTATCTCTATCTTCATTTGACAAGTGGAGTGTGCGGACAAATGCCTTTTAGTACCTCTTTCATCTGCAAATATTTGTGTTATTAGAATTTTTAAGCCAGCTCACAGAAGCGTTTTTACCAGCATAAAAACTATACATACATGCATCAGTTGGGTTCTTAACGGTCTCGTAAACGCAATCTAAAACAAATCCCAATGAATAAGATATACAAGTTTTGAAACAAGCAATGTTATAAATCTTTTCAAGGGTATTTTAAAGTCGAGCAAACTCTTCTGTGAAATGCTGCATAAAATATGATGTCTAATTGGCAAACACACTCGTGTGCCCATTGTTATGTCACAAACTTAAGCGAAATCGATGCGAAAGCGATTTGCAGAACACGTGCGATAAATTCTTTGCTTGCTGACGCAGTGTGGAGTATATGTAGCATACTTTCATGCGCAAACAGGGACAGCATTTGTGTGTTGATGTCTGTCAAGTCTGTCTGGCCGGGACCGCTGTCAACCAAAATGTTTTGAAATTGTTTCGAGGTGAGTTTTCTCTTTTTTTTTTTATGCATTTTGGGTTTTGGTGTTTTGGTGTTTGCTGCCTGCTTTCTACGTTTTGGGCTTTGGCTTTTTGGAAAATATTTAATTTCCGTATTAGCAATAAAGTTGCGACAAAATTCTGCATATAACCAAATGCCAATGTTAGTGCCAATATTGATGACCTTTTTTTTTCATTTTTGTGCTTTACTTATATTTCAATGTTAATGCATTTCAATTTTGCGGTAGTGCGTCATCGTCGACAATCGAGCGGAATAGATTTATGACAGCCACACTGCATTTTATTACACTTAAAGGAAATCTTTCTGGAAATTGGCACACGAAAAAGTTTTTCCCCTGAAAAATAAGCGTAAAATGGCAAAGGGCAACACGAAGTGGGAGAGAAGGTAGCCAGACCGATAGAGAAGTTGGCGTAAGTAAGGCAACGCCATTTATCAGCGTGACACCTTGTCGGGTGGCCAACTTGGTCCGGGATTGCCACATTGTCTAGGTGTGAGTCGTGAGTCTGGCTTGTACTGTGGTGTCTGTGTATGTGAGTCTCTGCGTGTGTGTGTGTGTGTGTGTGTAGCATTTTTATGGCATGTGAGAAATAGTGCAGAAAGTGTGACACAAAATTGCAGACAAATTGCTTGAAATGATTTCATTTCTTTTATTTATGATGCCGACGCTCGAGTTGATTTTTTAACGCCTTTACGAAAACGAAGTTGAATTAAGCTCACACATTGATTTTCATTTTTTATTTCTATTTTTTCGTATGTGACATTCAACAAATGCAATTTTAATATATTGAGTGAATAGAAATTTTGATAAGTCAAATGGTCTATTAGTTTAAAGCTGACGTTGGAGAAGATCTACGTGGGTCTACAGAGATTGATTTAACTTTTGTTTGCTGCTCTCATCAGTTGTCCTATTAAATATTAACATTTCCCTTGCATGTTTGTTCAATAATGCAATAATCAATCATTATTAACAACACTAATTAACGTGTACATGAAAATTGTGCGTTGATAAGGAACAATATGGTTTTTATGTATTGCCTCTGCTTGTCGGCTCATTTTATGGTCTGATTTAAGGGGTTTGGGCATAACAACAAACAACGATAATATGCAAAAAATATGAACACAACAAAAAACGAAATATAATCCAAACAATTATGGACAACAAGGCAACAGGACAACAGGCTTACCGCACCTAACCTCAGCTCCCCTCCAACACCAACAGTCCCTAGTCCCAAAAGACTTGTCGGCCAAAAAAAACGAGGGAGGCTTCGACTTTCGTCTTCATCTTTTGCAGCTGGCAAAACAGTCAAGTGTTTCTTTTTCCGTTATTGCCAGCCCTCAACGGTCGGGCATCTAATCGAATTTGATGGCTTCACACTGATAAGAGCAGCTGCTGCACCTTCCCTACAGCTGCCTACCTCTGCTTACGAATTCGGCCACGATTTTTATTGCCTTTGATATTATTGTATTAGCCATGGCATATGCTTTGAATAATGCCTTGTCCCTTTTGCCTTTTTTTCAAGTCGATAGCTTTTGTGCCGAACTTTTGTTGTACTCGTGTTGTTGTTGTTGCTGTTGTTGATATTGTTTTTTGTGCAGATTTGAGCGTCGATTTTTATGTTGAGCGTTTATTATGCCTTACTTTTTCGCGCCTCTTTTTAACCCCTTGTTTTATGTGTCGCTTGTTGTTGTTGTTGCTGCCGCTGTTGTTGCTGCGTGTGTCGACCGGAAATGCCTCATTTTTAGAAGTGTTTTGCATTTTGTTGCCGCCTGATTCTACTTTTTTTTGTGTTTCCCGTTTGTTTTTTCTTTACTTCCAACAATTGTTAACGCGTTTTCCTTTTGCTTTCTCTCTGTGGTTGTTGTTGTCGTTGTTGTCGTTGTTGTTTTTGGTGTTTTGGTGTTTTGGGCTTTTGGTTTCCATTCTGCTTTGCTTTCGCTTATTTGTGAGATATATGCAAATGTGTTGGCAGTTATTTGTGTTGAGGATTTGTTTTAGCTCCGCTCATGTTATGCATATGTATTTGTGTTTTAGTTTAGTTTTGTCAGCCTGACATGGCATATGGATATGGATATGGATATACATATATGTACATATAGTTATACAGATGCTTCTGCAGTTAGACGTGTGAGTGTGCGTGTCTGTGTGTGTGCGGATGTCGACATGGATATGGTTTTTGGGTACGTTACGAGTATTATTTTTTGGGGCAGCTTTCGTTTGATTTATGCTGCCAAATGTTTTAGATTTGCAAGAATAGTTTCATTCACATTTGGTCCCTTTCTCTTTTAAGTAAATCGAAAATAAATATTTATATATTTAATTGATTTATTTTAAATTCCAAGGTGATTTCTTAGCTACAAACAAAGCACAATTGACTTTTAGATAACTTTCAATAGTAATGCACTTGATTTAAAAAAGCTTTCGCTTCAAAATTCACGATTCACGACATAAATTTCACACATTCCAATATATATATAAATTTCTATATTGCATTTATATATAAACAATAAAAAATAAGTAGTACTCACAGATAACACTTATTATTTTTTAGTTATTGAAGAGCTCATCATGATTAAATGGAGTGTATATAGCGAACGTCACTGGAATTTACAGATATATGCCCACTTAGAACTTTGAACGGTTAAACGTAAAGTCAATTGGCCATACTTTTAATACTGAAACTATCCACTTCTATTATTTGTTTAGCTTAGCACAACTAACTAAACAAAAATACTAAATTGTTATCAGTTGTAATCACGGTATATGTGTTTTTGCTTATACACAGTTCTTTTTGTTATAAATAGGTGTCAGTAAGGTAACATTTTACTTCAAAATGCACTTAAACATTGTATTAAACACAATTTACTTTATTAAACAAATTAGAACGTTCGAGCTATTTTATATTTTGTTATTTGAATGGCTTTTTAGACGTCTTAAAAATTAATTCTTTAATTTATATTAAATAACAAAGTATGTACGAGTTTAATTAAAGTAGTAATTCTGTTTAGTTAACACTTTATTTAAGTGAAATATTTAAATTGTTAATACATTATTGATTTATTGAAAATTTGAAGAGTTAAAGAAACTATTTTCAACTAATCATAAGAACTAGCCAAAGCTTTGACTTCAATTAAAAAGAAAAGAAATAAAATATTCAATCTCAACTCTAGACAAAAATTGGTAATCTATGACATAATACTAAACCCAAAATAAGTGTTTTTTATCTTGCACTGCAATTATCAAACACGAGTTTCCGGTATTAACTTAATTAATCTATACCTTTGTTGGTTCCTCTTCAAACTGGATTGTCTGGCGTCTAGGCCTTGTTAACAGCAGTTGCGTCAAAATCCATGGAGGTGTGAACTGATATCAGTAATGCTTCCGGTAAATTAAAGCAAATCTAAAGCAGTTGATAGTGCTATCACTAGGAAACGCCCAGTTTCAAAGCTCCTGCAAATTAGTATACATTACTATATACATATATTTTCTGGATTTATGTCTGTCTGGTATATCATATAAAGAAAATGTATTTATTTATATTTGGGTTTCTCCCAGTTGAGTGTGCTTTAGTTTTGTTTAATCAAGTAATCCATAGTGGTCACACTTTATATGTTATGACTGAAAATGGAAAAATACTGAGTGACTTGCGGTTATAATTTAGAAATTCAAATGCGATCAGAAGGAAATGAAATGTGAAATACTAGATAAGCTGCAAGTTATTGAAAAAAAGTCTATTGTGAGTATGACGAAGCAGTTAAATATTAAAATTGAACGATAATAAATATGCACTATCAATTTAAGATATATAAATGCTTAAATCCAATTGCAAAATAATATATAAAGTGCCTTAGTCAAGGGCTAAGACAAACAGTTGATCAGTTACTATTGAACCGTGAGAATGGCAACAAAAGCAATATTTCCTACTACTTTTGATGAAAAGACCAAAATATGGAGCGGAATACCAGCGCGCCCATTATTCGATCCCGATTGTTCTATGGGTTATGTCATATTTAACTCACTGAAGAATTTCCCCAGCAATGTTGTACAGGTAAAGCAAAAAAAAAGTGTATAAAATAAATAAATATAATCTACTCTTGGGTAACCACAATCTATTGCAGATTTCAGACATCGATGGTCGAGTGGTTACTTATGCCGAGTCTCTGCAGTGGGCCACTCGTTTGGCCATGTACTTTAAGAGCGAGAAACTAACACATGAGGATGTCATCGGCATAATTGGAAAGGCCAGCACCTATGCAAACTCCTTGGCGGTGGCCTGTCTCTTCAATACAACGCCTTTCCACGCAGTTGCCTATACATACATGAAGGAGCCGGAGGTTATACAGGAACTATATATGCTGTCAAAGCCAAAGATAATATTCTGTGATGGTGAGGATTATGAGGTTATGAAACAGGCCACAGCCGCGTGGTCACCCAAGATAATAACATTGACAGGTCGTGTTGAAGGAGTGCTCTACATTGAGGATCTGCTAAAGCCACATCCCATGGAACGCTTTTACCAGTAAGAAAGAATACTTTTTTGTTAAAAAGCATAATTTATAATGCCTTCTTTATATTAGACCTGAACCTTTAGCCGAAGGCGGCAATCAGACAGCTGTAATTCTCTGCTCCTCAGGTACCTCTGGTAGGGCCAAGGCAGTTAATTTATCCCATAGAATTGTGGGCAAAACACCACAGTAAGTAACACCCTGTATATTGCAAGTTCCTTTAATCAAGTCTGTGTATTCTTTAGCTTAACTAACTGCGACGATGTCGTGTTGACCAGCGCTACTTTGGATTGGATGACAGGTTTCTCCTGCGCAATGATGGGATTCTTATATGGCTCAAAACAAGTCATTTTTAACAAGACTTTCGATGCCGAACACTTTATTCGCATGACTGCAAAATATAAGGTGACCATGTATGCCTTACCCCCATGGCAGGCATTCGAGATCTTCACACATCCCTTGGCCACTGAAGAGAACTTAGCCAGTCTTAAAATTGTTGTAATTGTTGGTGGCTGGCTACAAACAGCGATACTAAAGAGGGCTCACAGTCTAACCAAGAACTGCTTTATTATGTTCTCCTATGGAGCAACTGAAACTAACGGTATCTCAATTAATCTTGATATTGATATTGAAAATTCTGTGGGCGGACTTATCCCCGGTAATCGTGTTAAGATCTTGGATGACGATGGTAACGCCTTGGGACATAATCAGATCGGTAATATAGTTATTGATGCTGGAGTGCCATGGAAGGGATATTATTGTAATCCTGAGGATACGGCAACTACCTTAATAGATGGATGGATTCATTTGGGAGATGTTGGCTATTTCGATGATAATAACTATCTCTATTTGACTGATCGTAAGAAGGAAATTCTCAAGTACAAGTCCAAGGACTATTCCCCCAATGAAATTGAACAAGTTATCGCAGAATTGCCAGAGATTCAAAGTGTTTGTGTTATCGGCGTAAGGAATGTCGGCCGCAGTGATGCCGCTGGTGCTCTGATCATCAAGAGACCCGGCACTGAAATCACCAAGGAGAAGATCATGGAACATGTCGCCAAACGGGTTGTGGTCGAATACAAGCAACTGAACGCTGGTGTTCAATTTGTGGATAAATTGCCACTAAATAACAATGGAAAGGTCTTGAGGAATGTTGCCAGACAGATTTTTGAAGAACTTATGGAGAGTAATTAATTTATATTAAGAAATATTTTAATTTATGATTTAAATGGTGTTGAACTGGAGACGATTTGAACTAAACTAATTTTAAAAATTTCTATTAAAATAATATTGAATATATTATTAAACTTATTACTTTATTACTACACTAGAATATTATTAATTATGACATAATTGGATTTTTTAATAAACACAATTTGCATTTATAGAACTTTTTAAAAGTAATCAAAGCAATTCGTTCAAGCTATTTTGAATAAAACTTTTTTTAATTATTTATTATAAAAATATTAATTTAAATTATTTAAATCCCAATTTTAGGATAGACCCAAAGATAAAAGTGATGCGTTATTCCACTAAAATATTAACATAAACTAAATCAGATTCAATTGCTAGTTAATGGTTTTGCTTATCTATTCTTACAGTAAGCAATAGATACTCCCAAAGTCTTTTTTTAATATTTAAAAACAAACTTATCAACGCACAATTTAACTGCGTAATAAGCAATTGATAGTGCATACATATACTGAAGTTCATTTCAATGGACTATATCTTATCGGAATTACCTCGTGACTGGCGTTTTATCAGAGTAATTTCTGTACAAACCGGCTCTTAAATCCTTTATCTTTTAAGTTTTAAATGAAAATAAATAATTTTAGTTAATGATTTGTAGTTTCTTACTAAATATGCATACCTTACACACAAATTAAGTTTCCTTTTAAATGTAAGATAAACTTTTTGGCAGAATCTAAGCAAACATTCTCCCACTTTGGATAATGTGTTGCTTTATCTCATATTAAGATATGTATGTAAATTCATAATGGCTTCAATGATAAGTATTAACTATCATGTCACTGCCGAAGAAAGTTCGGCTTTTAGCAGTGAGATAATAGGGATGATATCTTTGACATCGAACCCTCACGTCTTGCACATGTCACCCCAAAGGGTCATATACTTTAAGAGGGGGTAACCCGCCCACACCATTAACACTTTAAGCACAAAACCTCTTGGGCCTAGTTGGCAGGCTGAGTAAACCCAATCCCATTGCCGTTCCCATACCCATTCCGAATCCCAATCCCAATCCCAACCCATTGGAAATGTAAAGTAAACAGGACGAGGCCACTCAGGCGAACTCGGGTTGTTGGCCAGACAATTTTACCTACTTTATGTTTATTTATTTGCATATTTTTCAACTTAAAGACGACAATGACGGGAGAATAGAGAAGCAGCTCTAGCTTCATGAGACTATTGTCCTATACACAATGGCCATATCATCCAGGACAATGACAATAGTCGAAGTGGATCCTGGAGTAGCAGCCACAGCTTCAGCCTTAGTCTCAGTCTCAGCTGTACCCGCAGTCTGCATGCATTGTGCCGCTATTTTATAATTGACAATAATACATAAAAGATATGTATGGAAAAAAAAAGCAAAGAGCATAATAATGGCAAATGGTAAGTAATACATTAGCCAGACATAAGCCAGCCCCTAACTACCTAACCACCCGTCCTCTACCAAAACAGGGACAATCCTTGGGGCTGGCCAAAATCATCCCACTGCTGACACTGACAATGCATTTGTGCCCGTGAAAAAAGGTCACGTCTTATCTATTTACCTAAACAATTTGCTTAAAATGTTTACAACATAAGCAACATCATCATCAGCATCAGCATCAGCGTGTGCCAGCCGAAGGTTGCTGTCGTATGCATGTGGACAAAGTCAGACCTACTCCCAATCCCTCTCCCACTTCCCCACTTCCCATTCCAACTTCAGTCCCACTACCACATCCAAAGACAGGTTCAGGTTCAGGCCGTGCCACGGCTAGTGCCATCTATTTACCTTAAGTAGTCATACGGTCGTTGTTTTTTTCCTTATTCTCTTTTTTTCTCTTTCTCTTTCGCTACTTTTTCTTTTTTGTTGTAAATGCCTTCCCAAGATACGTTGGGTTTGGGAGTTGGGCAAAATGCTCGACCAACATTAGAGCGCAATAGCCAGGGGAATTGTTTTATAAGCTATGAATAACAGGGCAAAAAGAAAGCGAAACGAAATAGAAACAGAGACGACAAAAAGGGAAGAGGGCATAGCACAAAACCAGAAAAACATACGAATTATATTGGAAAGCCAAAGCTTAGATACTCTATTCTATCCTATAACATTACGTATACGTGAGTGTTCAATTATATGTTTATTTATTTAAAGATACAAACTTAATAAGAACGTTAACTAGTTAAATTGCTTTCATTGTTTAATTTTAATAGTTCGCTATGCTTAATATATTATAAACTATTTAACATTTCCGTGTCATATACCCTAAATTTACATAGAGTAACAGACTAAAATAATAATCAGCTTACACATATTTATTATTTTATTTTTTGTCCATTAAACTTATGAATTTTTATATAATTTAAGTTTTAAATTAATTTCGACCACTCTGTTTAATTTTAAATGGCGTGTTAGTTATTTTACTTACTAATAAATCGTATATTTCATTTATTTAACTGATTTTGAATGACATAAATAATATTAATAAGCACAGCATACAATAAAGCTTATAGTTTGTCATATTGGTCAGTCTAACTTAAGTTAATTATGCTTAACACAAATACTCAAGTATGCCAAGTAAAATACGATAATAAGCTTGTTCCCTTAGAAAACTCATCTAGCGACATCGACAAATAGAATAATTAAATATTTGAATCTCTTAATAGCTTTCATTAAATTCCACCTAAACTGCGTGCTATTATGCTTGACAAACCTGCTCAGAAAGCGAAAGGAGCCAAAGTCTTAATATATATATAAATATATGTATATATATATATATATATATAAATGCGAAACTGTGACAGCAACACAAAATATGGCAACGAACAGACCCGGGATCTGTGGCTTGTGGTTGCCCCAAGACACCATGAAATTGGTAGCGACTGTTGCCGCTCTTATGGTGCCGTTTTAAGGCTCTGCTTCAACTTTGAAGTTTTGTTAGAATGTGCGTCACTGTTAAAAGGTCTTGGCGCACTTCTCTCAAATTGTTAAGCATTTTTTTTTCCTTTCGTATCATTTTTTTGCTTTTTTGTTTTCCAGCAACATTTTCACATTTACGAATTTCTGCGCTTTTTTTCTGTTCTTTTTCTGTTTCTGTCTGTGTTGTCTCTCTCAACATTTGCTGAGCTGCGGCACGCGCTGCCTCCGCCTCGAAGGGCTTAGTAACGTAACGGTCCTGAGTTGATTATTGGTTCGTCGCATCAGTCTTTCCAATCAACATCATCTATCAGCATTAAAGTGAAAGCCAAGGCACAGCAAAGGGGAGCGGGGAATGAGGAACAGAGTGAAATTGTGGCCCTGAAACAAAAGAAAAGAAACTTCCTTCCGTTTCGGGACCCAAAAAGGAAAAAAAAAACAACAAATGTAATGCCTTTAATTTATTTGTTGGCAATTCTCTAATCACAGTCGGTGTAACATGCGAATGCCTTTAAGATAAACAAATGCTGTTGAAATTTTTCATCGTGTTAATTGTATAAATATAGAACAAAGTTTTTATGAGCTACAGCCATCAACCCTCTTTTCTGGGAAGAGCAAACAGCATGTAATTGGGGGAGTGGGAGACCAGGAGGGGGACGAAATGGAGGGATGGGGGGTGTGGGTGTAAATGGTGTATGTTACGTTTTATGAGCCACGACTATGGCACAAAAGTGACTTATCTTGTTAGAAATCCAAAGTCATATGCAATATCATCATCAAATCCTAATGCAAGAGTCTCATTACTCTGACACATTGATTATAAGGACTAAACATCAAAGCCGAACTTTAAATTGAAACAATACTAGAAGATAGAAGTTAAAAAAGATTTATACCGTTACTAAGTTGAGTTTAGGGATGATTTTCCTTCGTAACTTAGATACCTTTCAAATCTAACCTATCGGGTTTCTGTGACACGTTTTGGAACTGCTTAAATTCTACAGTAAAGTTTTAAAAACAAAAATAGTCTGAGTGGGGCATTAACAAAGTGCTTAAAAACTTTGCCAGTTCAAAATTTCCTTAATTTTTCGAATGCCAATTGAAGAGAAGAAATGCTTTTTATTCCCTCCACACTCTTTCCCTCTCGCTCTCTATCTCTCACTCTCTCAAGCCTTTATTCATTCATTTAACAAGCCATGTTCCTCCACAGGCGCCGCCAAAAAGCAACGCTCCCCACATCCGTCCTTGACCTTATCCATTCAGAGCCGCAGAAGAGCTGAGCACAGTGGGAAGTGGGAAGCTTTATAGACAGCAGTAGTGATGAGTTTTAGGGAGAGTTCTGGCAAGAGGCACAATGGCCACAGCGACGCATTGTAGCGCATAATTAGCCCGATGAATAAAAGCCAAAAGCAAAAGCAGAAGCAGAGCCAGATGCAAAGGCAAAGGAGGGTTTCTCTGTGTGTGCATGAAAAAAAAATTGAAGAGCTAACGAAAAATTAAAAAATAAAATGAAAAAGGCAAAAATAAAAATTAGAAAAATGGCGAAAATTGGGGAAGAAAAAGCAAATATACTGTAGTCCCGCTAGCAACGATGGTGGCTGCCTATGGCGTTGAATTTTCCACAATTTTCTTGTTTTGCCTAATTGAAGATTTGCACTCGAAATGATTTTAACGCTGCGATAATGCTCATGCCCAAACTAACAGAAGGGAGAAGTGGTAATGGAAATGGGAATGGGAGTGCGAATGAGAAGGAGCAGCAACAGGAACAGGAACTGTAGTGGGAGCGAGAGAGGGAGCGGCAACTGGAACGAGAACACCTAAACAAACTTTGACAGTCGAGGCAGTCGCTCACTTAAATGACTCGGGCCAAAATTAATGCACGGAATTCCATCAGAGACAGCAATAAAAAGTGTAAAATTGATTTGCATAATGAAAAGTTGTTGAAATTGCCGTCATTTTGATGCTCAGACTCGCTAACATCGAGGCAGACTAGCATCCGAGGCATACCAGACAGTCAACTGGGCCAAATTGCTTGTTGTTAGTTAGTTTTCAATGTTGACTGCAAATTAGTTGGCCACTGTTCAAAAGAAATAAAGTAAACTTTGTAAATTCTTCTCTTTTTATTTAAATTAAATCGTTTGCTTAATAAATTGAACTAAATTTAAATTTTTATCATTTTTTAATTACTTCATTTAGTTATTACTTTAGGTACTTAATAATAAAGGTATAAAAATATATTTTCACTATTTTAAAAGTTGATATTTTTTCTCAGTGCATGAACCTTTACGGCCCCTCTTTTAGGCAGGTCACACAGCATTTTTTGATGGCGCTTTTGCATTTAACATTTGTAATTAAATTAGAAGGACACGTGCACCTACACACACCTAAGCCAACACACACTCACACTCACACACTCACGTATTATACCAAGTGGCTGGACATTTGAAAGCAAATGGCAGCTGAGTGTTCGGGGAGAGATCTCCATTGGGAGAGCTCGCCTATCTAAACAGCAGCAGCTGCTGTGACGTCTATTTTGCATTTTATCTGCACACTAACAAACACTTACACTCACACACACATATACACCAACACATAAACAGACAGCTGGCCCAAACACAAGCGCGTAGTGCGCGAAATAACGCAAAATGGCGTCCCTTGTAATAAATTACGTATACGCAGCGTTGTGCGAAACTTTCAATTGTGTGTTAGTGCTAGTGATGGCAATGGCAATGGCAATGGCGATGGAAATGGAAATGGTGATGGAAACGACGATGGCGATGGCGATGGCGATGGCGGTGATGGTGTACATACGCATTGCTTTTTCGCTGTGCTACACTAGAACACCCCAGGCGGTCACCGCAATGGACTCGTATGTGGTAAATGAATGTGCAAGTATGCGAATGACAATAGCAACGTCAATTGGTTTAGGTTTAGTTTTTGGTTTTCGGTTTTAGGTTTTGAGTTTTCGGTTTTAGGTTTGGGTTTGAGCTCTTTTGGTTTTCGTTGGGACTTTCGGCTGATTTCTGCGTAGGTAGCGCGAATTTGTCGTTGTCTCCTCCTTGTGCCTGATGCCATGTCAGGCATTTCATTGTTATTCTAATTTCGGGTTGTAGTTTCACTGCAAGCGCCATAGATTACGCTAAATTGCTTGGGCGTTGTACAGTGAGCACAAAAAAATAACTCCCCAAAAACATGGTGTACGCAAATGTTCGCCTGATAGATGGATGAGTGAATGAATTTAAAGCATTAGAGCTAGTTTTGCCATCCATTTGTTGAACAATAGCTGATCTGGGATTTAGCATTTAATGCCCATTCATATAGTTAAAATTGTTTGCATTTCAAATGCATACCAAATTGAAAATGCCAATTTATTAGTTAAAATGACTAGCTTAAATCAATATAATTAGATTGAGAGTCAATTATAATTATTTAATACATTTTTGATCAAATAAATAGCATAGAATTTGAAATGATTGCATTGTCCATTCACATTATTCACATGCATTTAATGTTTGTTATACAAGTAATGCACACTATATCAGAGCTAGGAACTTTTCAGTATTGTTTTGACTTGTATATTAGCCCAATACTGCCAACTGGACTGCAAACAGTTTGAAAACTATACGAGCGCCCATCTATAATGCCCATCCCCCTTTCACCCCCTCCCCCCTTCCCTTCCTCAGTAAACTACATGCTATAAATCACACTTTCTGAGGGGACTAAACTTATGCCCCACAGTTAGCAGCAACTGTCAAACCAACTGCTCATTACACCCAGAACCCACTTTCACTCTTCTCAACTTCCTGATATCAGACAGGGAGTGGTGCTCTGGTGGTACTCTGAAATTCTCGTGAAAAAAAGCTAAAAATACCACAGAGAAAACCCATTGAAATGCCAGTTCAAACTATTCACTGACTGAGCTCATTATACTCTATTTTCTAGTATTTGTGCAGTTTTCATTTGTACACGCTGTGCTTAGGGTGTAATAAGGACAATTCTCTGTAAAATTCGCAGTAGTTTATGAATGAATGAATCTAATATTAAGTTTATAAATAAAAACCGGGGTAAATAATCATTTTCTCAAGATTTAATGTCATTAGTTCTTTAAGTTAAGTATAAGTTCTTACAGTTTCACCTTGAAACAAATATAAATATAAAATACAAAATAATTAAAGAAATAGAAAACTGTATTGTTTCTGCAAATTGTCTAACACTGGGTATATTGCGGTTGTATGTGCTTTCCTCTCTAGCTGTTGTTTTCTTCTTTTTTCGTTTTGGCCTTTCGCGCTTTGGACCATATGCTGCAAATGCAACCAGGAATCGGCAGTTGCCAGTCAGCAGTCGATTCAGCGACCACAAAACATTCACATACTGGTTGCTGCACATATATACAGTAGAACACACATACACATACATACACACACATACCAACACATGCAGTTGGCATTGTCGTTTCATGTGTGCAGTCAGTTGGTAACGCGTTGTGGCCACTCGGCCCATTGTTGTCATTGGCTCATTGCTAATATTGGTAGCTGCTGCTGCTCCTGTTGCTGTTGTTCTTCGCTGATGTTGTAGTTGCTGTTGCTATTGTCGATGGCAGTGTCAGTGGCACTGGTATTTCTAAGGCTAACATTCGCCTCATTCATGTGTTTTATTGCCGCCAGCACACAAACGCAGCACAACAACAAATCGACCAGGAAACAACAACACCCACAAAAGCAGTAACAGACCCTCATATATTTATGCTCCATATGTTTGTGCCATATCTCTGTGAGCATAAACCACAACTGAGCGACGAGCACTACGGAACTGGAGCAACAACAACAACTACAACAACAACAGCACGAACTGTCCAGTATACACTCATTAGCACTGCCAAGGCTGCAGATCCAACTTAATTTGGAGAAAAAAAAAACATATACATATCTCGGAGCTACAGAAAACTAAACACGGAATTTCTATACAATTTAATTGTTTATTTTAAATTGAATAATTTTTTCATAAAAAATATTTATTTTTCAACTTTAGCTTAAGCTATTTGTTTGCTCTGAATAAACATAAAGAGAGGTCTATTTGTATCAGTGTTACCAATATTTTATATTTTAAAAGTAGTTAATATTTGCAGCTTTAAAATCATGGAAACATTATGTTTTCCCAAATAAATTGTATAGATAGAAGTGAGGTAAAACATCTAAATGATGATAAAGTTTGTCTTAGACAACTTAATTTATGATTTCAGAAGAATAAATAGTAATATGAAGAGTCCTAGGTGGATATACCAATGTATCTGAATCTACAACACATGTACACATGTACGCTTAAAGATTATTCCAACTAATTAAGTACTCTAAATATATTTTTAAAGACTTAGAATTTCTATGTTAGAAATATATCATTAATAGCATTAACCAATTTGTTTTAATTCTTATATTAAATTCTTATATCTAGAGGTAGCCAAATGCAGCTGGAAAGACATGAAGCCTTTTTGAAAATCAAGGAAATTCATTAGATTTAACTTGGACCTGTATAGATAGATAAACTAAATGTTCTGTATCTTTAAGATACTCAACACGTTTATACTTTTGAACATTATGGAAACTAATTTAATGTTTTAAAATTGCTTATAAAGATTATAATAATAGCTTACTCAATCATTTTTCTAGCTAAGTCGTGTAATTAAAGATACCCTTAAACATGTCAAGAAAAGATACATTTTTCTAAGCACAATTTAAATTACAATTGTGTCACATAGATATAAACTTAAGCAGTCCTAGCTGGATATACCAATCAACAGCATGTGACGTTAAAGAAACTGGCGATTTGGTGATACCAAAAATGCTGTTGCTAACCACATTTGATACTCGAATGGACCACAACATGCTGGGAAAATGGTCAACAAATGTCCAAAGTTAAGCTGCCTGCTCACAGTTGATACACAGAGTGTGTTTTAATCAAATTGCCACAAAAGTTCAGTGGGCTCAGTTCAAGTGCAAGCCGTTATTCTCGATTTAGTGGATATATACATATAGTATACACTCAGACACACACACACACACAGACACACATGTGTGTGTGGGAATGTGAATGTTTTTGGGTGGCCCATAAATCCATTCAATATTTAACTGGACAGCAAGAAGTGCAAACGTTGGCACTTTTTGATAATAGAAAGGGCGGGAGGAGTCTCCTCGACTATGTTTGTGGCGACTGAGCAACAATAATGTTTATTATCATTTATTTTATTTCATTTAAATGACTCGACCGGACTGTCGCAAACTCGCAAAAAGCTAATAAGCTGCAGTAATAAATTATGTGCCATGCAGCATATAAATTATACGCAATTAACTAAAAATTTTTGCATAAAATGCATAAAATTTTTGCATTTTGCGTGAAAATAATTCTGGTTTTAGAAAACTTTTATCAAAACAAAAGCAACAGCGGAACAAATTCCAAACATTTTCTGGCTCATCCACAGCTAATGATGTCATACATTGTGTGAGTGTGAACGTGTGTGTGTGTGTGTGTGTGGGCAAGTGTGGTTGTGTATATATGTGTCTGAATACAAATAAATGAATTTAAATTTTAAGTGCTCAAATAAACTGGTATTAATTGTTGTCGCTGGTTGGCATTTTGAATATCATTTAAATTACCTTCTGGGCTGTAAAACACCTATTTTCAGTTTATTTTATTTGCGTTTGATTTCAATTTTATAGTTATAAGGGTACAACATGTTGGTATATATATAGTATTTTAGACAAAAGATGATTAGTGGACCACAAATAGAGTTATTGTCATGGTAAGATAGCAGCAGTTAATGCCTTTGAGTTAAGACCTTCAGTTCACTAGAAAGTGAACAATAAACTTGATGAGGTAGACACAACGTAGGTATTCCATCTAAATTTAAAATGGTCGCAAATTTATTGCTGAAATTTTATGATCAAATCGTGTATTCATTAGTTTAGTTTAAACTGAATTGGAGTTGGTAAATCATAGACTTGTTATGTAGGCTAAAATTAAATCTACATTTATTATAAACTGCTTATAGTTAGTATATTATCTTAAGAAATAAAAATTATGGCAAGATAAGCTTATAAATTACAGATAAAATAAATGTTTCTAATTGTAGAAACCATGTTATTAAAGTTTCATAAACCATCTATGAATGTTACTTCTATAAATCTGTTTTAGATTCATGTTTGTGTCAAAAGTATTAACTGCAATATTCGCATCACAAAGCCATATTCAGTTATGGCCACTTGCAATCAGCTAAAATCACAGGATAGTGCTCTGGTCACAGGGCTTTAGACAATGGCAGCAGCATTGTTATGCAGTTTGCCTGAAGGTCCATGGATGGAAGGACCAGTGCCAACGGCATTTGCCCATTTAAATTTATGTGCAACTTAACGCTTCAAAATTGAGTGCAACGAACGCAGCGCGTGGAGTGAGCAGGGCGCGTGGAGTGAGCAGGGCGCGTGGGCGGGAACGGGGGCGTGGGTATGAGCTACAACATAACGCCGCCCACAACGCAGCCATATCAAGTATACGCCATAGCAACCGGAAGCGCGACTTGGAGTGTTTGCCTGACTGCATGCCCTGGCCTGACTGCACTCAGTCTCCTGCCCCGCCCACCGCCTTTCTCCTCAGCTACTGCCTGCAGTGGATATAGCAACAATACGCGACAAAAACGACAACAACAAGGACGCTGGTTTGCCTGCCTAGCTTCATGTTTTCTTTGCCGCTTTTAATTTCAAAAATTTATGCGCTCGCGCCACACTAAGCGTAAAATAACGATGCAGAGCAACGTCGCATCGCGTTGCAGGGACGGCAACATTGTTATAATACCCTATAAAAGCAATGCAATAAATACGCAGAGTTGGCTAACTAACATGCAAATAAAAACTAAGTATAAATCTACAAATAATTAACTCTAAATTCCTAATTTGAAATATTTTAACTATAAACACTTAAAAATAAATAGAATAATTAAAAGAAATAATGTTTTATTTAATTTCCATAGAGTATGCTTACTTCGTTGCATTTAACAATGTTTACTTTTTGCATTTTTTTACCGTTGTTGTTGCTGTTTCTGTTCTCTCTGGCAAGTTGATCCTTTGCCGCCATTTTGCAACAAACTCCCAGCATGCACTCCATTAAACTCTGCCGTCGACTTTGTTGCAAACAGCAAAACGGGTAAGAGAAAGGGGATTGAGAGGGGGGCGGGGGGTGTAAAAGGAGGATAGAGTTCGCAAATTTTATTTATTAAAAAAGGGTAACGTACAAGTCAAGTGGCTCAGCTCGAAAACAATTAAAATGAAGTTTGTTTTATTTTACATTATTTTATTTTTCTTTGGTTAATATGAATCTAGCAAGCAAAATTCACTGCCTACTCTGGAGAAATAGAGAGAATAAGAGAGAGAGAGAGAGAGAGAGAGAGAGAGAGAGAGAGGGGGGGTGGTAAGTGAAGCAAAGCTTAAATTCAAACCGAGCATAAAATCTTAACGACTTTTGCTAGTTTCACATGCTCAGTACACACACACAAGAACATAAGTGGAGTGGAGAGAGCAAGTCAGAGAGAGAGAGAGAAACACAAATCTTGCTAAAGAATGGCATAATTAATTGCCGTTGCGGTTGCCAAAGTCCCGACACTCAACGCTCCAGTTAAATGTTGCATGCAAATGGATGAATGTTTGGGATGAAAATGCGAATACGAATGCGAATTCGCTGTGTATTCGTAGGATCCTACAAAGATATAGGTGGAAAAAAAGGTGTGTTCTATTTGGGTCACCCCAAAGTGCGTAACGTGCTGCATATTTAATGGCATTCACTAAGGTCTGTCTAACCATTCGCAAAACTCGTTTGTCGGTATTCTAGTCATTGGTTTACAGCACTGTTAAATTGATTAACTTTGGGATGCATAATAATGCTACGTTCCTTTATATACTGATAATTTAAATATAAATGATTTCAGAGTTTTAATTTGGCCACATTGATTAAGCCAGCTCAGCCACCAATTTCCATTAAATCTGTAAGAAAACATTTTTCTCAAAATAAGTTTTCTGAAAAAGAGTCGAAAAATGGACTTTTGAAGAATAATTTCAAACTTTCTAAAATAATTAAATATGTTCAGTAAAACAATTTTACTATACATTTTATTTAAACAAATGCAAGCAATTATATTTCTAAAAATAATATAATTTAGTTCAAATAAATTTGAAATAAAAGTCTCAGCACGTTGGTTCAATATATATTCTAAGATAAGTTTTAGAATTCACTTCTTTTAGGAGAAATTTTTTTTTTTTTCAGTGTATGGCTGCTGTTTCAGCGAGCGCAATGTTGCAGCGTTAAACCATTTAGCACGCAATGAAGTGCTGCTTATTTGCCAACAACGCAGCTGCAACTTTGCAAACTTTACAACAATGAAAGTTACGTCTGGTCTTAGGTAAAAGTTTAAACTAAACACTGTCGAAAAACTTGGCCCAAATTTTCTTTAAGCAAGAAATTTCATTAAGGCTCAAAGCTTATGGTAGCGACAACAAAAACTTAAAGTGCTTTCATGCGGCAATATTTTGTGCATTTTGTTGGCAACACACACGCAAACACACTCACACACAGACACAATGCGGACATTAGTTTGAGTGTATAATAAAATAGGATTACATGTAACAAATGAAGTGAACGCAGCGTTAAGCTGCTTACACAAAAGTTGTCCAACAAATATAAATGGCAGTAAATAAATGTACTTTGTTATTTAAAAATAATTTCTGTTATTTATACAATTTGTTTATTGTTGTAGATAACAAAAGATAGAAAACTATTTTTTATTTGCGCTCTTTTGATTCCAATAAAATGTTTCAAAGCATTGACTCCTATTTCAATCTCTCTTTGAATGCAAATGTTTTAGGAACTTGAGGAAATGCTTTACAGCAAAAGGGAAAATTGAAAGAAAAACCCGGACAGCTGTTGGCTATTGCTCTCTGCTCCCTGTTTTTCAGGGAAGAGCGTGAGCTTAGCCAAAGGCAACTGGTAAAAAAGATGATGATAAAAAAGGAAAACAGCACACGTTGCAACTAATTTTGTGTTTGTTTTATGCACTTGCAACAATGTAGCAACTTATAAACACACATTCACATACACACACACACACACACACACACTCACGTACACAGAGAGAAACTTCAACTGCCATCAACATCAACGAGTGGAGAGCGAAAACTGCAAACGTTTAGCATGCAGCAGCGTTGCTTGGTGGCAGGTGGTATGTGGCAGGTGGCAGGTGGCAGATTGCAGGTGGATGGTGGCAAGCAAGCGGGAGCAGATCCAGAGGTCGGAGGTCGGCAACAACAGGCACTACATTTTGCAAACTTTGCGGCATTTTCAGCAATTTGTGGTATTTTACTATTTAATCCTTAACTGTCTTGGGTGTCACACTAATACACAACGAGGTCTCTTCTCGTTTTAGCCAACTTGCCACACAGCTGCCTGCCACAAGCCATCAACAGTTTGTTTCAAATCAGACGACGATGACATTGTGTGGCATCAGCTCTAGCTACATTCCTAGCACTGCTGGCACCTGGTGTGCAAGTCCTGTTGTCTTCTCCAGGCTCTGCTCCTCTTCCTCATCCTCATCCCCATCCCCAACCACATTCCCATCCACTTTCACATCCCTATCTACATCCATTGTTACTTGACACTAGACACAGTCATTGTACTCGTAGCGTCTTGCTTAGTCCTCCACCCCGTCCATTTCTCCCTTCCTGCCTAGTTATTGTTGCCAATCCTTGTAACTGAATCTGAAACTGTCTCTTTTTCTCCCTATACAGATATATATAAGTGTATGTAGGGAAATGGTATGTATGTTTGTTAGCTTGAACTGCCAAAAGTACTTCTCAGTTCAGCATTTTCGCTACGAAGTTTAATTAAAGTCGCGCTACAACTTTTGATATGTTCTTCGAGTTGTTCCTGCCTCGCTCTTCCGTTTCCGTTTCTTCTACTATTATATCAGTAACTTACTAACACAGTGGGTTAAATCTATTAAATTATTAATTTCTATGGTGAAATTTAAATCAGCAGAGCATGTGTTTGACTGAAACACACAAAAATACTTAAGTAATTGTCCGAATGACAAGATTTAAATTCATTAAAAATTTATGCGGAGTTTTTAGCTTCATAATAAGCCATTAATTTTTGATAACCAACTAGAAATTCAGTTACTAATTCTACTAAAAGTATATAGAAATATATAATTTTGTCTTGAATGACTAAATGTTAAGTATAAAGCATTTAATCTCCTTACAGGTTGATTAACTAACAATTTTTAAAATAATGTAGAACATCAGAGGCTCCATCTATTCAAAATTATTTAAATACATAGATAACATAATGCTTTAACTACAGTATATATAAACTCGTCTAGATTATCAGAAGTTTCTCCTCTTTTAAATGATATTAAAATTTAGTAAGTAAATAAAATATTAATGACAATTTACAGTCATCATATACTTTATCTACATTAACACATTTTTTAAGTTTACTATAAAATCTTCTCAATAAATTATGCTAATTAAAAATTGTAAAAACTCCACTGTGCACTGTAGTAACAAGTTTTACTGTTTGGGTTCATAGAGACTTACATACTTGTCTGAAATCTTTCTATGACAGTTTCCCTTGCAGAGTTTTGTTTAGTTTGCTGTTGAATGTTGAATGTTTAAGTTTTCGTATCAACTTAGACGCACATGCACATGAATGCCTTTGTGAATAGTTATGTGAGTGTCAGTATTTGTTGGAATGAGTGTGAATATTATTGAATTTCCTGACAAGACACTGACAGAGGCCAAACCAAACCAAATCAAACCAAAGTCTACGTTTTCTATTAAAAGTAATAATAAACCGATGCAGCAACAATTCCTTTGACTTTTGGGCGACAAAACGACCGCATTTATTTTTTCTAAGAAATAAAATTGCAAATTTATATATTTTCCAGCTTAACGACCAGCCAATTGTCTAGGGCACAAAAAAACTGGCATTTTACTTATATAAAATATTCATAATTCCATTATTATTGTTCGAAATATATAAAATGACATTGTATTCGTATTAAATACACTAACTTAGGGTATAGCACAGAGCTAAAGGAGTTTAGTTTTAAAGAAGAGTTTTATTTTTAAACAAAAGCAGAAATTTTTAACACTAAAAGTGAGTAAGTTGTTTAATTCAAGTTATTCAAAAGTGTATATAAATTACGACTTTCTTTTCTGTGTTTAACTGATCTTGTTTTTGCAAGTTGCTTCTTGGAATTGTTGATATAAATACACTTTCTAAAGGTATAACATAAAAAATATATATTTTGTAGTTTGTTTTATTTATGTTACTTAGTCTAAGTTGTACTCCAACTTGCAAGATAGCACATTTCAGCTAAAAAGTATAAATATATATTTGATACCAACTCACAAAGAGTATTTCAACAACGACTTCTTTAAGCTGATCTTTGGTTTTTATCCTCTATATGTGTGTGTGTGTATTTGTGTGTACAGTTTGTGCAGGCAAGCGCACAAATTGACAGCATTATGAAAGGTCAGGTCAGAGCCCGGCGACCAAAATTTATATATATTAGCCCGGCACGTAAGTAAAAAGGACATTCCATTGTGCCATAATGTCGGGCAGTTAGCACACACACACACACACACAAACACACACACACACGCGCACGCACACACAAAGAAACACAGATGGCAATAGAAAGAAACAGACTAAGAGAGAGAATGGAAGTGAGTTGGAGATAGAAGGATAGAGTGAGAGAGGGAGGGAGCACACTGGCTATCCTTGTTCGTTCTCGATTTAGTCCACTGGCAATCGTGTGAGTGTCAAATGCCAGGCCATGGCCACTCGTACTGGCAGCACATGCGATATGCGACCAGGCGCGTCTTTGCATCCCTTTCCTCCCCCCACCCCCCTTATCCCTACCAAATTTCAAATGCAAATTTTATTTATGAATATGATTTCTGGCAACAAACAATAGCGCCCAGCATTCGCCATATAATAAAAAATAAAAAATAAAAAAAAGTAAAACCAACATTTTGGTTTGACAAACTCAGACAAATAGAAGGAGGCATTTCCAGCCCTGCTGTCCAATGCCGGGCGTGGCTGCAGCTGTTAACCCTTGCACTGTCAGGACGACCCTGCGGCTCTGGGTCCATTCGAGTGCGTGCCAAAAAATTTTACCATCTAACATCTATGGCTGACTTGTGCGCGTGTTAAAATAATAAAATATATTCTGTTGTGTTCTTGGCTCTGCATACATTCACACAAATAGACACACACACACACATTGCCCTGGGGCTCTGCTTTACTTTGCTCTGACCGCATAGTGCAGGAAATCAAAAATTGAGGAAATGAAATTTGGTTATTAGTCAACATTGCACGTTGACAAGGGACAAATTTGGGCTGAGGATAAGTGGGTGTGGCATTCGTTTAGGTGTGGCATTCAATGTCCGTTGTGTTTTATACAGCAAAGACCAACTCCTGTTGTCTGTCATTCTCACTCCAGTTTAGTCAATGCCGGCACACACAATAATTATAAATCAACGCAGGCACTCGAATAAAGTCTAGACAATGCCTGACAAAGGCAGCCACAGACTGTGGAGAGTAGGGAGTGGAGTGAAGGAAAAGTGTGGAGAGTGGAGAATGGAGAATGTCGGTACACGTACGTTCACTTGGCCGGATGCCCAGCACTGACCGTCATTAATGCACCCACACATCCATTTATCCACACTTCCCTCCCTCTCTCAGTCTTTGCAAACCTTTTAAAAACCCATGCCAAAAGTATCAAATGTAAATTTGAATAATAACCAGTTGATCAGGGGTTGAAAGTTGCCTGTACACAGAAAAATTAATATGAAAAAAAAAAAAAACAATTCATTGCGCACGTTTGGCAAATATGTAGCAAAATGTTTAAAACACGACTGAAAAACAATCATCAAAATAACAGTGATTAAATAAACTCCAAGACAAATAAATGAGCACATAAAACTGATCTCTGATCAAATAAATTTGATAAGGGCTAACAATAAGTCTTAATTTAATTCAGATTGGTTAAAAAACCATTTAATAAAGGTTCGTTATAATTGAAGTAAGTACAGCTATATTTATTCTTAAAGGAAACGGTAACACAAAAACATATAAATTTATTTAAAACGCTACATTTACTTTAAAAATATTTATTTATTATTTGAAAATTCATACTCATTAACTCTGCTTTAAGGTCGAAAAATAAATGAGCGACGTACGATACAAAACTAAGCTGTTAAACCAACATGTAGCTACATGATTGTTTAACCAACAGTTGGTTCAAATCAGTTACTAAAACGATTCATTCGGTCAATTTTGAAAAGCACCGCGAGCACCACAAAAACCCAAACTCAATTGGATTTCTATACTGAATGAAACGCGCAAATGTAGGCAACAGTTTTTTTAGCACATTAAACAACTGATGGAATAAATCAGCATGCCATAAAGGCATACACTCACATGCGAAATATATGAAAACACAGCTGAATGCAGAAATCAACAACAACAACGACAACGAAAACAACAACTATGAAATCAGCAACACCATCAGTGAGCAAAAGAGAGAAAAAAGGCCTGCAAATGGAATAGGGGGAAAGTGCAAGGGGGAAAGCGATCTCATATCGCACGTGTAGCATCTGAACAGGGTAGAGTAGGGCAGAGCAAAGCAGAAGGACGACTCTGCATGCAATAAACAAATAAATATGCGAATTGATGTTGCTGCTGTTGTTGCTGATGCTGCTGCCTCTGTTTATTTAAAAAGAAATGCGGGCCATGATTTTTTAGCGATGTGGCACGTACACAAAAAGTGTTTTGGGCATGGGTATGCCAGACAGTTGGGCACTTGAAAAGCCCAGCGGCAAAAACAACAACAACCACAGCAGCAGTAGCTTTAACAACAGCAGCCACAGCAGCAGCAGCAACTGAGGCAGCTCCTGTTGCTGTCAATTTTGAGCATTTTTGGGCATTTTGTGGCAGATGAGTCGTCTGCTGATTGCCGCTTGAAGCGCATAACTTGCCTCCAGTTGCCAGTTGCTCGTTGCTCATTGCCCGTTAGTTGCCATTGTTGTTGTTGGCTCTTGTTACACGCATACAGTTGAGTGCTTGCAACAGTAGCCAGAGATTTGCCTCAAAATATATTCAGTCTGCATTCGACACCATTAAAGATAATTCTCTTTATGGCAAAAAATACTTAAAAATAAACTTGTACTCGTCTGTGTTATATATATATATAAAACTATTTGTTCTTCTAGTATTTAACATATTTAAGCAATAAATACAAGTTTTCCCTTCCAAAACTTGCGCATTTCGGCGTAAAACTTTTGAGCTCAGAGATGCTATGCTGTGGAAATCACTTAGCTATCAGCATTGTCACTATCAAAAGCCTTGTGATATCTTATCAGATTCAATCTACTTTTGGCATCGGCTTCGGTCTCGACCTAGACCTCAGGCATCTTGGTCTTAGGCTGAGAGCTGCTGTGGAAGCCGCTAAGACTCCAGGATAAGTCCAATTGGTGGCCTATCGGCGAGTGGAGTAGAAAATGTTTTTCTTCTTTCTCTTTCAGTCTTACACTCTTGGAGTATTTCTCGCTGTCTTGCTGTCTCCTTCTTAAATTTTCGGGCCTTATTTTTGGTCCTTATTTCTGTCAGCTCGCTATTTATGCGTCTTTGATGCCAGGCTCTGCCATTTCTCCATCTCTAAATGCGCCTGATTTCATTTTTCCTTTGCCTTTTGAGCAACTTTTCGATTACTTCCATTCAATTTGCTCGTGTTTGGATTGAGTTTTCAACAAGTGGCCTCCGTTGCTCATGATATGCCTGGTTGCCTTGGCAATATGTAAGGAAATAACCGAAAAATATGAATACAAAATAAACAAACAATTACCGGCAATAGGACAACAATAACCCACACCACAACCTATAATCATCGCAACTCTGACTTCATATTCATCTCGAACAGCTGCTGCTAAAAAACAATCTTCTGTTTCACTCTGTTCCTGTTCTCCTTTAATATTGTTTTTATTATCAAGCATCCCCCTCAGCAAAATAAAAAAAAATCTGATTTGATTTCTTTACGCAGTGACTCGAACATTTATTTCATTCGAATATGTTTTAATGAATAAATCATTTCGAATATTATCATACAACATTTCCTTAACAAAGTTTAAAAAAAAACCGTTTTGTCACGTGTTTTTTATAGCTGGCGGCACATTTTAATTGGCCTTTAAATAGTTTTTGAAACGACTTACAAATTCATCCCCAATTGCATAAATAAATTCTCATAAAAGACAGTTAACATTTTTATTATTTTTTTAAACTCGAAAATTCCATATTCCAATCCGCTGAGCGTTCATTGTGGTTGAAATGATATGGCTGAGTTCCGCTGTGGTGTAATTTTTAGACTGGTCGGGATGGAGCTTCATTTGGCCAGCTATAATGCCGTTAAAAGATACTGTTTGTTGCTTTTTGGTTAATTAAACGAATGGCGGGTTATGGAGCAGATAGATTGCAGGATATGCAGAGAAAGCGAACGCAGGACGCGCATTAATGCCAAACATAAATAACAGCGTGTTAAACAATTGCAACATCAGCCACAACAACAACAACAACAACAATAGTAGTTATAATAATAATAATAACACTCGTTTTAATAATATAAATGATATGCGAATGCCAACAACATGCAATAAAACAACATGCAAACCGAATGACACGTAAACTCAAAGTCACAAGGAGAGTCAACACAGCAGCAAAAGCCAGAACAACAGCAATAACAACAACAACAACAACAACAAGTGACACGCAGGCAACACAATGGAGGAGTTTCAATATAATTACAATACTGCTGCTACTGCCACTGCTGTGGTTAACAAATTTATAACGCACCATAACAGGCTGCTCTCTCAGGCTCAACTAGTTTTGGAAATGGCCTGAACTTGCCACGCCCTCCAATAGGGGACACACAACATGCAAGCACTTGACCAAATGTTTCCGACACACATGCTTGCCACAGGTTGTCACAAAATTGCTGAGGTGTAGATGCAAAGCTTTGCCAGCGTAACAAAAGGGCTCACAACACACACACACAATGGCCACCTGACCCCGTGTTGACCCCTGAACCGAACTCATTCCATACCCAATGTCGACAGCAGTCAGCTGTTTGATTTATGCCTTTCAAACATACATATATACACATATTTTGTTGCACTTGCTGTTGCTGCTGCTGTTGTTTTTGCTGTTGCAGCACAAATTAAAAATCCTCAAATGTTTGAGGCCATAACTCAAATGTCAATACATTTGTTTAATTTGAAATGTGCATGTGGCAGCACTTTTACTACTATTCAACTATTCTTGTTGTTGTTATTGTTGTTAAACTTTAGTTATTGTTAAGTGTAATTGCCCAACATAAGCGTTGCATTTAAACTTAATTAATGTAATTGTACAAGTCCTAAGCAGCAGTAGCAACAATTGTGTCATTAAATACAGCAGCAGCAACCAGAGACCATTTCAAATGTCAAATTGCTTCAAAGTTGTGTTTAGTTTCAAATTTTAGACAAAGCAACAGCAAAAGACATTTCATATTGACAGAAATGAGGATTGTGGTTTCGTATAGTTTAGACACCTATTGTACAAATAGATTTAAGGCTAGTTGAGAAACTTAGCTGAAGGTTAACAATGAAATCTATTTCAAGTAGCTTTAGATTCCTCCTTATTTAAAATAAAGTTATAATTTTAGTTAGAGGCCAAAGTTCAGAATTCTTTGGTGCAAAAATAGTATATTTAGAATTTTGTTAATATTGCATGTGGCAATAAATTTTAATATTTGTTTATTTGTAAATTTTTCCATTACTCAATTAGTTTAAACCAAGTTAAGAGCTTTGAAAATCACTACATCTTAAAATGTATTTATTTAAAATATATGCATGCAATTTAACTTAACAAAATTAAATTTTAAAGCCTTGAGACATTTAAAAAGAATAACTCTATTCAAATAATTAGTTTACAGATGAATAGTTCTGGAGAATTGCATAATTTAATTAGCTTTGTAAAAGAATTTTGTTATTTTTATATGAACGTAAACATTTTATTATTGTAATTTTAATAAAATTATTTAAATATTTCTAAATTAATATTTAAGTTTTTTTTTTTTTGTAATCAGAAAAGTTTTAAATTTTTATGGCACATTTTAATAGCTGCCAAAATTTATATTTATTGCTCGTGCTATTGCCTAACTAAATTATTTTCAAAATGTGCAAGATAAAACTTTGACGACCTTTTGGATAGTGTTTGAAATACTTGTTTGTTTACTTTCTGCAGCACTGTAGACTTTACCGCAAGTAAGACATTTACGAGTTGGTTAACTGCTGATGACATGATGCCCCACGCGAATGCCCAAACCGCACCTTGACGTAGTCCCCACCCTTTTCCCCAACTGCCGTAACTATAACCCATTTTGTAACTATAAAAAACCACAGTGGATTAAAGGGCGGTAGGGGGGAGCATTGGCACCACATCAAATACGCCCGGCGAGACCTCAGAGTGGCTTCATCAATGATGGTGATGGTCGAGACAAGGCAGCCTGTTGCAGGCACTGTCGGCTTCAACAATTAGATAAAGATCAACAGGCAGACGGACAGATAGAGTGACAGGGAAAGAGAAAGAGAGAGAGTGAGAAAGAGAAAGAGAGAGGGAGAGAGAGACGGAGACTAAACCGCAAACTAAAAGACACGCCCATTTAATTGCATAAAACATAATGCCACATGCGAAATATCCAGTGCCAGAAGACAGGCGACAATTGCTGGCGACATTTGGCATCAAAGGGCAGCCGAACTGCCCATTGTATCTGCCTCGACTTCTGCCTCTGTCACTTCTTCTTCCTACTGCCACCCCCTTCTCGCTGATTGTTCAACTTCCAACTTCTGTCCCACTGTGAATGCATAAAATTATTTCCGCTCTGCAGTGCCAGCAATTCTAATTAAGGCAAAAGACATTTGGATTGACACGAGACAAACGATGGGCTGTGTAATCGGAGCAGTCGCTGACCAACAAACCGCTCCAATACACTCCTATAGCTTCCCCACGCCCAGGCCCAGGCCAGGGCCCAAGACCAGCCCCACCTACAACCCCGCCCCCATGCCTCTTGGCTGACCATGTTGTCGCAAATTGCATAGAATAAATTTTCATTAAATGCGCAGCGAAGTCACTGTCTAAAGTCAATGGAAAGTGGCAGGACACACAAACTGTACACACAAAACGTATTCACTGTACAGACTGCACTAGCTGACCACTCCCGCTGGGTCAATGGCCCCTGCACTTGCCATCCGACTTGTCCATTTTCATAATTTTTAATTATTTTTAATTTAATTGTCGCGCCTCGCGTGCTCTTCGCAAGCAACAACAACAACAACAACAGCAATAAGAAGAAGCAACTCTGACTCTGCCTCGGACTCTGACTCTCGACAGTGGATCATTTCCCGGTGGGGAGTGCAGTCAGTAATCAAGAGTGTCTGCAGTGAATGAGATGAATGTATTCACTGTGTTTTATATTAAAGAAAGTACAAGTTAATCAATCACAAGACGAATAACGAATGCTCTTACACAACCAAGCTCTTAATCAACACAGAGAATAAGACTTAATAAACTTAACTGAAACAAAATATATTAATATTAATTTACTTAAGCTAATACTTAAAATATTTAGTAAAAGCTTAGAAATTTATATAATATATTTATAAAATTTAACATTCCTTTTAATAAGATAAAAATCGTATGTGATTTTAAATTAAAATTTAAAATTTAAAATTATGTGATTTATTTAATATATTGCTGTTTTATAAATAAACAACTTGAAAGAGTATTCTTTTCAGTTAAATATTAACATAATTTCCAACAAACCCCACAATCAAAACTATATACCCATTTCAAAAAGTAATGTGCATAATTCTTTGAAACTTGTGACAGCGTGAAAAATGTGTCTATAAACATTTTATGTTCGTTTCAATAATTTAAGTTTTCCGAGAATTGCTTAAAAATGTTTCATGGTCGATGTCACTGGTACCGGAGAACTTCTACAACTGTTGCTGTGGTTGTTCTTGCTGTTGATGTTGTTGTTGTTGTCGTTGTTGTTGTTGTTGTTGCGTGTCCATTGCCTACGAAACATAAACACAAAATTTTAATTACTTCAAATGTGCGGGCGCACTTAGAGAACATTTTGCGGGGTCAGCTGGGACCAGATACATTCAGAGTTGGAGTTGGAGTTGGAGTCGATCTGGGAGCTAGAGCAGAGAGACGCAGTGGTCGTCGGACTGTCAGGTGTCCGGGTAGTCGGGTAGTCGGATAGTCGGGTAGTCGAAGCCAGCGGGAGCTCGTTTTGGTCGTTTTGGTCGTTCTGGTCGCTCTGCTGCTGCCCGTAGTTCAAAGTTATTTACCCCCAAAAATTTTATGTAATTACGAAAGTTTTTGGCGCTCAGCTTTGAATATAAACGCTGGTCGTTGTCAACGTTATGGCAAAAATGTTATCATCATCAGCAGAGTTGAAGCAGCAGCAGCAGCAGTAGCAGCAGCACAGCAGTAGCACCACCCTCAAACCCCAAACAATTTTGGGATATTTGAATTCTAGGAACTGAGTTTGAGAATTGTACCCACTATAAGGGATGCCAACTTATTGTCGCAGCTCAAGTAATTCACACAGCAGGTGCTCGCAGTTAGTTGCGGTTCCCAGCGTCCAACTCCAACAAAAATAATTATCACTCTTGATTATCTTTTGTAGAAATTAGTGAGCACGCCCCACACTCACTTACCCCTGGCAGCACGCAGCTACGTTGCCACTTTGCCACTTTGCCACAAAGCCACCATCATGGCGTCGTAAAAGTAATTGTTGTGTTTTTGTCAAAAACCTTTTGGAGCACTTTAAATGGTAGACAGACGCCCCAAAGGGGGACCAGGTAAAACTGCCAGCCAACTATGCTAACTGTTTAATATTGTTACCTGAGCAAATTGTCGACGCTTGTGCAAATTTCTCAACGTTTTATTGAGAGCATAGGAAGCGACATTATCTTGACAATTTTGGGCTACTCCGTCTGTCTGTGTGTGTGTGTGTGTGTGAGTGTGTGTATGTGTGTGTGTGTGGGCGTTTGCTTGAATCTGATGTTTACCTGTAAATTGCTTCATATGCTTACAATATCATTTGTCTCTCTATTCTGCTAATGGATAAAAGTCTTTTGGGGGTATACAGGATTATATTGAAACTTGTTTAGAATATATCCCTATTAATTGCTTTATATGCTTGCAGACATTATTATCGTGTAAAGTGATTGTAATGGATAACAACCTGTGGCTTTGTAATTTCTTTGAAATCTTAAATGGATTTGGGCTTTTATGGGTTACTAATGAAAATGGGTTGACTTCAAACTATGTAGTAATTGGAATTTTATAATAACTTGCACTGAGTGCTAGTTTAGCAAATTAATTGAACCCTAACTGATAAAAAATGTTATAAAACAATAAATCTCAAAATAAACCAAAATCTGCTCAGTAAACAAATAGAGGCTAATTATTAAAAACAAATTTAAAATATTCAAAAAATGGAATCAAAATATATAAAATTGTATTGTTTGGAGATCTCTTTTCTAAAACAAATCATTGTCCAGTTTGATACTAACTAATCTAAAGATCAAAGCTCCCAATATGAAACAGCTTTAGCCACTTGAGATGCGTATTCATGGTTTAAGAACAAGCCACCAGAAATGTGTATATGTATCTAGCACTCTTGAGATACTTTTCCGCTATTTTCTAGCTAGTTGCAGCTGCAAGTTGACGAGTAACATTTCACAAATTCCATAAATGACTAA
Source organism: Drosophila cardini (assembly GCA_018903735.1). Taxonomy (NCBI): domain Eukaryota; kingdom Metazoa; phylum Arthropoda; class Insecta; order Diptera; family Drosophilidae; genus Drosophila; species Drosophila cardini. Next base: position 18,032,897 of record JAEIGM010000001.1, on the reverse strand, counting down.
GGCCAAAAACTTTTAGTTGACATTTGTGTCCCACAACTGGGCACACTACTCACACACACACACATATATATATATATATATATATATATAGTACTATATATACTTTAAGCCACTACTGTGTTGTCTTGGCCACATTTTGTGTTAACAACTCGCGTTGCGCATTTCCGCTTTTGGTTAAAAACTTTTACTTTTGTTTATTTGTCGCTCATTTTAGTTGATGCTTTTGGCTTTGTTTGTTGTAGTTGTAGTTGTTGTTGTTGTTGTTGGCTTTTTATCATCTGCAGCTTTTTTGTGCTATCTGCAGCAAGCAGAGAGCGGCCTTTAAATGAAAGCTAATTAAGTTTTATATTTCAACAGTTTGTGTTTCTGAATACACTCAGTCTCTGCACTCATTGCCTGCACTGCGTTCATTTGTACAATTTTTTGTTTGCCCCTTCCCCTTCCCCTCTCTGGCAACAAAACTTAAGTGACTTTCCGCCCCGACAAGTTGTTCCCAGTTGCTAAGAGTTGTTTGGGAGCCTCCTTTGGTCATTACAAGTTGATTAACTCATAAACATTTACTGACAACTGACAACTGACGTCTGACAAGTGGCAACTTTGTTAGCGCCGTCCGACAACCAACTGATTTTTATATTTTAACTTAACTTCTCTTGATTTCTTTATTACTTATTTAATGCGCATTTTTTTCAATTTTTTTTCCTTTTTTGCCTGTTTTTGCTTTATTTTTTATTTAATTTTTTTTTCTTTTTGTTTATCTGAGCGAAGCATAAAAATGCTGAAATAAATTTGCGTTTTCCGGAATTTGTACAGACTCCCTTGGACCCGCGTGCTCGTCTTTATCCATCACTTTTGCTCGGCCAAAGTGCACGGAGTACTTTCTTTTTCGTTTGCTTCGCATTTTGTTTGTCTCGTTGTCTTTAGCATTTCGAAATTTCATTTCAAAGAGTTTTTTTCATTTTCTATCTTTTTTTCTGCTTTCCTGTCTCACATTTTTTACGCCGCTTTAAATTCCCGGCAATTTTTTGTTCGCACTGTCATTTGCGCTTTTCATTAATTTTCTTTTTATTTCATTTATTTTTTCATTTTTAGCTTCTCTCGTGCGAACTGATTTATTTATTTGGTTTGCTTTTTTATTTTAGCCTTTGCCGTTTTTATATTATTTTCAGCTAGGTACATTTTGGTCAAAGTAATGTTGATTGTTTGCTCGGCTGACTTTGATTACGAAATTGTTTAAAATAAATACAATTACGTTCAGCAGCAGATTGCTTAAGTCGGCTGTCGGCTGTCGGCTGCCGGCACTAAGCAGACGTTTAATTACAGTTTTTTATATACCCTGTAAAAAGACGACAAAGAGGTGTAAAAAGAATGGGAAGAGAAGTTTTAAAAGCATTTAAAGTTAATATAAAAATTGTAAGCTGACATGTTAAAAAGTAGATTCATTTTGGTCTGTGGAGATATAAATAGTTTAATAAATTAAAAAAAAAAAATAATTTAAATTTATTTGATTAATTATCTATAACATTGTGGAGAGTACTCCCAAGTCTATCACTTTTATCTATACCTATGCCTATTTCCGCTTCCTTTTCTAAGCAACTTTATCTCAAGCCAAATTGGACAGATGCAAAAATTGGTAATGGCCCGTTCAACCGCCGACAGGGAAAAAAGGTAAACATTTTTTGGGTTGTCAAAGTTAATTAGAATGAGACTTGTTGATTTTAAAGCTGCTTCTTTTCGGCAAATGAAAGGTCAGTTCTGGTCAATGATTAACCCTTTTTCATTATTTAGCTTGTAACTGCAATTAATTTACCGAGAGTACTGAAAAGTTTAAATGTTGAAGTGAAATCTTTTTTAACGCAGTTAAACTAGTTGCAATTCTCAAGAAGAAACAAATCTTCAACTTAAAGTTTGTCAACTAACTTGTCATCGCAAGGCCAAATTGAATGAATATGTCATCTTCTTTATATATATTTATTTAATGCTACAAAGTTCTGGATCAAGCGAAAATTATGACCTTTAATTAACTTGAGTGAATGAGTATTTGTCAGTCAAGAAATTGGAGTATGACAAATGTATTTAATGTTTGCCTGGAGTAAGATAACGTATTTGTTGACATCTAACTTTATTAATTATTATTATTAAGTAGCCAATACGCACTGTATTATTATTATTTCACTAAGTCTTAGACAAAGTTTTTTTATGAGCTTCACTTTAAGCACATAATTGATCGTTAATTAAAAATAAAAATAACTCAATATAAATGTTTAAGAGTTGCTTATTCGAATATTGAAAGTAAAATATCTTGTTGAATGTCAATTAATAAAGTAGATCAAAGTCAAGTACTTACATATATGCTTATTTAATCTTAAATATACAAATATAAAATCATATTATGTTAACTGTAGCTACTGACATGCATTTTGAATTCAAACATCAAATAAAGTCAGTCAAAAGGTGATATATAGTAGTATATCATATTCAGTGTTTCTGAGCATGTACAATTTTCAAATATATATGTAAATGTAACGCTTGCATAATATAAGTATTTGTGTGTGTGTGTGTGTCTGTTTGGTTATAATTTATGCAATTATTAATGCATAAATAAGTTTTGAAATATGCTTGATAATTAAATGCAAATGTTCAATATTTTTGTCAATCGCGAACATTTTTCATTACAATTTTCACTTTTTTTTTCTCACTACGCGAATTCTCCTTTTGCCCCCAAACCGTTGACAATTTGATATGCCCCACTGCAATTTCCGTAAATTGCGCGTAAATCGTTTCAAATTTTCACTTGTCTACGTTTGATTTTGTCTGCATTACATACACCCATACACACACCCACTAACACAGACACACACACACACACACACACACACTTACACATAATTCAGCAAACATTTTTTCCATTACAATTTTCGTAGATTGTCTGAGTACGGAGAGGAATGGGGAAGAGTGTGGGATGGGGGAGGACGGGGAAGGGAAAGGGGGGTCGTAGCTGTAAGCCAAATAAATCAATAAAAAATTATGCTATATAATGTATAGGATTCGTGGCAAAGGCAAATGTAAACGAATTCGAAGCCGCAACGAAATGAAAAACAAACTGCCCGCCACTTTTGTGTCCTGCAGGATTCTAGCTAGCAATCTACAGACAACCAGGACGACGACACGATACAAAAGAAAGACGAAGGGGGGAGTAGAACAGGAATAAAGACGAAGAAATAAACGTACACGAAGACGAAGATGAAGACAAAGACGAAGACGTTGCCAGCGAAATTTTAAACGGCATCTAAAGCCTGCAAATATGAAACTTATGGCAATAATATTGATGTCGTCTTTGACTCAGAGACCCCATATATACTCCGCCCCCTAACGCCAGCAGTCTTGCCACTCCCCTCCACACACCACAGCCGCCCCTTTTTGCTATCAACTCAGCTGGCATATCAAAAGACGCCCGCAGCATGAAAACGATAGACGATGAGAGAGAACACAGAGAGAGAGAGGAGAGCGAAGAGAGGAGTGAGCTGAGGACTGAGGTCTAAGGGCTGAAGTGGTTGCTGGGGATAGTAGGAAGAAAAGGGGGCTGAGGAGAGCGGCAGAGAATTGCGATAAAGATAAATAAGCAGCGATATACTTGATGATGTCCTTGTTGCTCTTGTCGCGCTCACGGCTGCCTTCAACTTGTTGTTATTATTATACCCCTTGTTGTTGTCCTTGTTGTGCTTTTTCTTCTTCCTCTTCTTCTTCTTCTTCGTCTTACTGTTGTTGTTGTTGTCGCTGTTTCTTTGCTGGTTTCGCTGGCGTTTAGGGTTTCCCCTATTGTATTATTTAAATTTGATTTTATTTCATGAAAATTGAGTTTCGTTTGCGGGTTTGTACGTATTTTTTTTTTGTGCTTGTGCCATGTCCTTTTTACTCTCTATTGTCCTTTATCTCACAAGGCGCGGCATTTCTTGTTATCGTTTATTTTGAATGCAGCCGAAAGTTCGTAAACAAATTATAATATTGAACTTGTCATAGATACGCGCCCCTAAAACAGACTCTCCCTCTCTGTCTCTCTCTCGCTCTCTCTCTCTCTCTCTCTCTCTCTCTTCGATTTCCATCACTTTGGTGTTTTTGACTGCGCCATTCAATGCGGTCTCGTTTTTGAGGTAGGTCCTAAGTATACTAAGCGGATGATGTGGGTCAAATCAGCTTGGACATGATTTTGTGGCATTAAAGTCGGGGCAAACACAACTTGACGGTCTGTCTACAATTAGGCCAATATGTTCGAATATCCTATATGGGTTTTTAACGGATTCCATAAAGATTTCAATTCCGAATTTCAATTAAAAAGTTCCTTAATATTTGAGTACTTCAAATTGCAAACTCGTTTCATTCCCACAAAAGAATACCTATAAAATAAGCAAATTACAAGTAGTCACCTAAAATCTCAGTGCCATTGTGATTTTAGTGTTGCAAAATGCATTGGGATCTAAACCCAAAATGCTGGTCAACAATTTCTATGTACAAAAAGTGCACAGACGTTTGCATTTTATACCCTGCAGACAATTGACAAAGGGGAATTTTAAGCAATTCATAACTCAATTTATTCTCAATTTACTGTACTTTACTTTATGGCAAATGCATTCTGTTTAATCCCAAAATGACATTTAGGTCTTTAAGTTAATACTGAAGTTATGCAAACTTTATTAAGAACAAAGTAAAATATTTAATTATTTTCTTTGCATTCAAATATGTGTTAGGGTGTCTTTAAGTCACTCCTACTTCATGTAACCATATTTTTGCCCAAATTCTGACAGAATCGTTTGGCCAAATATAAAGCTGACTGGAAATCTTGTCCAGGCTGCAAATTAATTGCAACATCAGCTCAAAAAAAAAACTCTTGTTACATTTTGTGTATCGATTTTGTTACATTTGGCAAATCTAAAGAAAATGAAAAATGGATTTTCTATTTATTTGTGAAATTTTGAATGGATTTGACGCAACAGAACAAGCTAGAAGATTAGTCTAAGCTTAAATACTTTTATAAAAATAAATATCCTTGAAGAATTTCAGCAAAAACTTGAACATTTTTAGCTGCAACGACCTCCTCTCGTTATTTTCTTAAAAAAAAATGTATATATATAAAAAAGGAACACACGAAGCAAAAACAAAACAATTAAAAAGCAAACATTTTCGCTTTCAACAGAGTCTGGCAGCAGCAGCAACAACAACAACAACTACAACAACAATAGCAACAATAACAATAACTCAGAATGTCATTACTCTGTCGCCGACGTATCATTTGCCTCTGTTCAACCTCGAGCATCTCATTCCCGTGTCGTCCTCAGATGACTTTGCATGCACTCTGACAAAGGCAACGTCCTCGGCTTTCTCTGAATTTTTGGTGAACGTTTTCATAGCCAAATTGGCTTACCACGCATAAACAGACTCAAGACAGAGGCACTGACTTTGATGCACTGTAAAAAACTGGATTTAAACTTTGAGTATTCATTGATAGAAACTAAATTTATACCATTTTAGAAAATTAAATAAGTTATTGGACTTGTGTTCTATCTAATTAAAAAAGGCGCTTTATTTCAAAATATTAAATTTAGACATTTAATTCTAAACTTTTTTCTCTCAATTTATAAGTAAACTTTTATTTTAGAAGTGAAGCCTTGACCCTTGAAATTTATGTAGGTAGTTGATAAGTTAACTTTACATATTCTCAGTTATTAAAATAAATTCTTTTATTTAACACATCAATTTTTTTTCAGTGTAGGGTCAGAGAGTGTGAGGCTTTTACTTAGCTTTACTTTACCGTTCGCTGCCTACACTTGAGGGCTCAAGTTGCTGTGATTATCGTGCAATTTCACTGGCTGGCAATGACAATAGCTACCTGGCTGCCTCTGCTGCTCCTGTCTCTCTCCCCCTCCTGCTCTACTCCTGCACCGCTCGTGTCGTGCCATTTGACGTTACGTGTTGAGGCGACGCCTTGTCGTGATTATCACTGCCTTACGCTTCAATGCATCTTTCTTACATTCTTTTCTCAAACCTGCCCGCAGGTAGACAACCCCTAACTCTTACAAATGTCCACAATTTTAGCTTCATCTTGGTCCTTTGTGCAGTCTTCTTAACCTTGTCCTGCGCGCGTTTGTGTCTGTGCATTTTATTTGAATGCAGTCTTCTCCATTCTCATTTTCCCATTTTCATACCCATCACATTTTGAGAAGCCAACGTGTGTCTCGCTCACTTTGCTTAATTAACGCGTTCACACAGACACGCACAAAGGTCGCCTAGTCGGGGACTTTGACTCTCTTTCTCTCTCTCTCTCTTTGCCAATCATTGCCCCTTTTTGACTGTGATGACAATGGCAATAGAGACCGCATCGTCGTATCTCAACTGTCGCATCACGTTTTGGTATTTTGGTTCTCAGACATCATCGAAGGTATCCCATTTTTGGGCCACGTTATGTGCTCTGTGTGTGTCATGTTTATTTAAACATTGCCTCAACCTCTTACCTCTTGCGGGTTTTCCACAATGATATTTCATTGAGTTAAGACTCATTTCATCTCGTCTCATGTGTTTACCTTTTGCTCTCTTTCATAATTTCGTTTGCATGTTAATTACCATGATTATTGTGCTGCAACCGTACGTTTATTTTGTTCCCTTTTCAATGTTAATACACCTGGGAAAATCTATCCAAAAACATTCCAAATCTGTGTGACACATAATTTTTGGTAAGGCGAGTATATTCACGGATTTGTTATAGAGAAAGCCATAATGATTGAGCAAATATTATGCAGACGCACACAAGTCTACTGAGTTTCCAGTAAAAGCATTAATCAACAGCTTCTTAAATGCATTCAATTATTCTCAGAGCACTTAGAAATCACTTCTTTAAACTATTGCCTTTTAACAGCTGATCAGTTGAAATATAATAGAGTAATCCTTAAATCAGAATCAAAACGAGTTCTTGCTTCATTTATTTCCAATTAAAAGTTAATCAGAACTTACACATACGTTAGACTATGGATATATATACCTATATCTGAAGCATCCTTTCTGGCTCAGGCTGCTTAAAGCTCAAACAGGAAAATAATAACAACAACAAGTTGCGTAACAACAGGGTAAAAAAAACAATGGCAATAAAAAACGAAAATCTAAAAGAGAAAAGCAAAAAGCGAAAAGCGAAAAGAATAAAAAATTAAACCTGCTTTCGTAACAATTATGCTGCAATTTTGTGCCAAACAAACAAAACTTACAGTTGTGCTGTACCACGCCACGCCCACATCACCAACATTTCGTTTATGCGTTTTCTATTTTCTACCGCCAATTTGGCCAAAACAAACAGAAAGAAAAACAGCACAAAAAACAACAACAGACTTAACAAGTAGTTTTTAATAAGCTGCCAAACTGCACTGAAATTTCAGCTGAGCTAACCTGCCACAAAGCCACCTACTACCTCCGCCCACTACCCACTACCCTCCACCCTCGACCACGCCCCCTTTATGCCATTACACGCTCATATCCAGCTTGAAGCTAAAATCGTTTCGCGTTCGCATTCGCGTTGACTTTGCTTTGGCCATCGCTGCTTTTCTGTTGATTTTTCCGCTTTCCATCGAGAGTTTTCACTAACGCAGTAGACGCTGTTGATTTTTCCACTTTTTCTCCATTTCTTCTTTCTTTACACTATTTTCCACCTTATTGGAAAAATATCTAATTGATGCCGTGAAATGCAATAAGAGGATTTTATTTTGTTGTTGCAGCTTAAATAAGGATTTTACTTCATATTTAATGCATTTCTAGTTGCACAATTCCAATGATTTCAATGATTTTAAATGCACCTACATCATTGGTAATCTATCTGTATGTAAATTTCAGTTACTCATTCTAATAATTAAACAGTTGAATAAATTTATTTAATGTATTTTTATAAAGTACCAAAGAATAAACCAAGTCCAATCAGTAAATCAATAAAAATATATTTTTTTAATAAGCTTAAAGTTATTCTTCTTTGTTTGTTATTAGTAAAATTTATATAATTTCATAAATTTGTTATTTGAGCATTTATTTATAAATATTTCAACTGTTTTGTTTCGAATTTCTTGTAAATCAACTCAAATTACTGCAAATTATTTGCTCATAAATATTTACTATTTAAATTTCATAAATATATCAAATATTGAATACAATAATTGCGTAAATTTTGTTTTATTTGTTATTGAGAAATAAAATTTCCCTTTGTTTCTGATGAAGTTTTTCATGTCATGAAATATTTATAATTAAATACTTACTTTGTTAAAATAGCTAAAGTGGTTTAAAAAATGTAATTCCTATATTGATTAAGAATTCGTTTAATGTGTGGCACTTCTTTTTCAGCTTTTCCTACTTTTCCAAAGGAAAATACATGTACATAAAAAAAAAAACTAGATTTATAAAAAAATGGCAAAGATATGAAAACAAGGAAAAGCGCAAAGTGAAATGGACACGGTTGAAAATTATCCTTTGGCCAAAATGCAATAAACACACACATACAACCACACACACATAGACAGAACGAGGCATGAAAAAACCAACAAACTAACGGCTGTGCAACAAAATGAATCCTAAACGGAAATGTCGATTGCGAATACAGAACAGAGCAGAGCAGAACGGAGTGAAGAAAGGGAGAGGGAGAGAGAGAGAGCGAGACAGGGACAGGATCAGCAGACAGGAGACGACAGCAGCAGTTAGCAGCGACACAGTCTCACAGTTAACAGTTTACAGTTTAGAGTTTACGGTTAACAGTTTACACTCTACACACATTTGGCCAAAAGGTTCACTGACCATGCCAAAAGTGATGTTGGCCAGATAACGCAAATATTCATTGGAACATAACAAGTATCTAAGTTTTGGCATAAACATTAAATATAGAATATAAAATTTAAAAGTATCTTATTTCTTAAATATATAATCAAAAATTATCTTCATTAATAAATAATTCATTTAACATTAACTACTTTAAAAATACATCTGTTAAAAAAAGCTAATTCTATAAACATAGTCTTTATGACTGTTTAAATATCTCTCTGCTAAAAGAATTTATTTAAACAAAACTTTCAACTATTTTTAATTACCATTTTTTTTTTTTGCAACATTTTCCGTTATCACTTTAAGGCCAATTGTCACTGGCTCATCTCTGTTATGTGTAGTTTTAGCCACAACTAACGCGTGTGAGTCCAAAAAAAAAACCGCCATATTGACCAACTGAGTACAGCATGCAGTGAACAAGCATTTGGAGAGGGTGGTGAGGGGTCAGAGGGGGCAGATTGGTTTAGTTGCAAGTGGTAAGAGATGTAGAGCAAAAGGAAGAGGAGGGGGGAGAGAGAGTAGGCAGAGTGGCAGTGGAGAGGGGAAACTGCCACTCGTTTTGTTTTTAGCCAAAGTACGAACGAACTGTGTTGACAAACGCGAATGGTTGGCATGCGTGTGTGTGTGAGTGCATTGTATGTGTGTGTGCGTGTGTGTGTGAGTGTGTGTATGTGTGTGTTCATATGGATCTGTATGTTGGCAATTCAAAATGGCATGCACTTCACTAAAAACTGCGCATTTCCGGTCAAAATGACGACAACGACGCGACTGCTGACAACGCCAGCCGCATGTTTGTATGTTCCCCTCTCCCTCTAACACCCCCTCTCTCTTTTCTTCTCTCTCTATCACTCTCTTAACCCTGTTTTGTGCTCTCTCACTGGTACGCTATACGCTTGGGGCTTGCCTAGCTAACATGTGTCTGTGTATTCGTGTGTGTGTGTGTGTGTGTGTGTTTGTGTGTGTGGGAAAACTTTTTTACAGCTTTAATAGTTCCACTTGGCAGTTTTGCGTCCCAAAAGTTTTTCGCCAGAGCTGCGCCAAAGTGCGTCATAAATGTGTGTAATAAAATATTTACTTTTCTTTTATAGTGGAACCTCGACTTAGACGGACGCGTGCCATAAATTAGCAAAACCCAAAAATGCAAACCCAAAATCCCCAAAAAAAAAAAGGCAAATTATAAAAGAAATATAAATGGAAAT